>OX637351.1:10541215-15490932 GCA_951799405.1 Agapetus fuscipes | reverse complement strand
AAACACTGAGGTCAGCTGCATCAAGAAGCAGCTGCCTGGACATCCCTGCAAGAAGGCCCCGCACTGTTTGTGGAGACAGGGCATTCCAATGACTGACCGGCCGCTCCAATGACTAGAATGCTATTCCCGCCTCACTGAGGGAACTGGATTTGAAGAGACTATTTAAATGACGTCTCAAGACTCACCTCTTCGTCCAATCATATGGACAAGCGCCTTTGCAGTGACACACTTTCATAAAAGGCGCTATATTTTTTTGTTTTAATAATAATAATAACACCCTTCGCAAGGCAATCATATGAATCAATGAAATACCGTGATTTTCCGTGATTACCGTCATTACCATGATTACCGTGATTTGAGAAAGGTGTAAGACAGGGATGCATACTTTCCCCTGACCTGTTCAATATCTATAGGGAATACATAATGCGCAGGGCTCCAGTACAGTGGAATGGAGGAGTGCCTATTGGTGGCGGAACGCTGTCCAATATAAGATATTATGCGGACGACGCTACAGTTTTGGTCAAAGACCCGTAAGAGATGGTAAATCTGAGATCGAAAACAAGGTACTGGTTTAATTTTATTATATACCTCCATAATTCCAGTAGGTCGCAAAGGTCGGTCCATTGAAAATTAATACCTTACAGAAAAACGTTTTGAAAAGACATCCGATTATTAATGTCAAAGGAGAAGAAATGCTTTTGTCAAATTTTGCTAGACAAAAGTAAAATTGAAACTGGAGTTACGGTAGACTACATTTACATATTCTTATTAACTTTAAATGAAGAAACGGACCATTATAGGAGAACTTGCGTTATTTTTAACATTTTGCTGGCGTAATCTAAATCTAAATTTAAATCTAAGTTGCAAAGATATATCTTATTTGAGATTCATTTTAAATGCATTCCCACAAGCAGACACGCATAATTTCGCGCTAACACATGCCGCATGTGGACCTATATAAAAACCCAATCTGAAATGAACATGAGCCCTGCAACTCTTGCCGACCTTCCCTGAAACAGGGGTGACATTGGCAAAGTGAACCATTTTCTACAGCATGGGTGGCTAGCCTCATACCAACCTATAAGTCAAGGTACAAGGAAGCCCTTTATGCACAATAATGTTTAAATCCACTAATTCCAATTTCTAGTACTTCACAATTTTAAATATTAGTATTATAATAATAATAATATTAGGATGATTTATTTGGTGAGCGCTGTTTTTGTGTGTATCACACCTCAAGAGCCCTCTGCGAGCTTGGTCGTCGCTGTAGAAAGCGCCAATTCTCAAGCAAGACCCAGTTGTTGTAAGGTTGGATGGACCTTTCAGTGACCGGTCTTTGGTAAAGGTTTATGAATTTTTCAACCCAGCGAAGAGCACATTCGAAATATCTATCTATAATCTATAATCTATAATCTAAGCTGCAAGGATATGTAAGCATTTAAGGCTCATATGAAATGCATGCCCACAGACAGGCACATGTAGGTTCGCGCCTACACATTCTGCATGTGTGCATACAAATAAAGAAAACCTCACATGGACATAAACCTTGCAACTCCTGCCGCCGTTCCCTGAACCGGGGTGGCATTGGCAAAAGTGAACCGATTTTTACAGCACGGGTGGTCAGCCTCGTACCAACCTATCAGTCAAGGAGCATATAAAATGAGGAGAATATAAATGGTATATTTTGTGCTCCGCCGGGATCCGAATCCCCAACCTTCCATATACGAGTCCGAAGTGTTGCCACTACAGACTACGGACCGGTCCAAGATGCCAACGAGCGGTTACCCATCCAAATACTGTCCGCGCCCAATGTTGCTTAACTTCGGTGATCTATGGGAACCGGTGCTTTCAACATGGTAACGTCGTTGACATAAATGTATGTACCTACCCTTGAAATTAGATGATAATTATAGTATTTGGGATCGATAAAAAGGGGTCGACTGAAAATTGAACTACTTCTCGTACTCCGTGCATACTTTCATTGAGAGTGCTCATATTTTGCATTTTCTGCAGCCGTGTAGCTTTATACTTTATATTGTGCTCGCGTATGATTCCCGAGCCGAGTTCTCCCGCCATTACGATGTCTTTATTGCTGTTTTCCCTCCCTACACTAGTTTTCCATTTAAAAAACTTAGCTGCACACATACGATGTTATTCATCCGCAGCAAACCCATACGCCCTCTAAAAAGCGCTCGGAACATTTTCAGCAATATGTTTCAAACATAAATTTTCTCAACAGAAAAACGTGCTATACGTAGTACCTACACAGCTTAAAAATGATCGTGAATCGGAACTTAGTTCGCCATCTTGTGTCACTTTTGATATTTCAATCTGAAGTTAACGGAATTACTAAAATATAGGGGAATTACTAAAATATGTATAGTTGTGGCAAGAGTTACAGGGCTTATGTTTATTTATTTACGGCATAAGCCTTTTACAAAAAAGTACATGTTAAGTGAGTTTATACAAAACTGCGAAAAAAAAACAATAAAAAAAATAAATATAAAAAACAATAAACAACAATGTTCATTTGAGATTGAGTTTTTTTATATTGTAGGTCCACATGCGGCATGTGTGAGCGCGAAATTTCGCGTGTCTTCTAGTGGGAATGCATTTAATATGAATCTCAAATGATACATATCGCACGCTTAATAATAAAGAGAAATAACTCGAAAATTGGGAAAATCGAGATTTTGTAATAAAACGCAAGAACAATGCGAGAAGAATAGGTAGAATGCGACAGCCGTTCAATTTGGACGAATATGACCGAGATAAAACATCGGCCGCCTTTTTCATCCCATACAAGTTGTACTGGGTGTCTGAACTTTAAACGCGATTTCCCAACATTCTTGTTTTTTGAGTTATTGCTCTTTATTATTAAACGTGCGATATATCTTTGCAGCTTAGATTTAGATTTTAGATTAGTGATTCCACAAGCAGACTCTAATAAATAATAATAATATTAGGATGATTTATTTGGTGAGCGCTGTTTTTGTGTGTATCACACCTCAAGAGCCCTCTGCAAGCCTTGTCGTCGCCACAGAAAGCCCAAATTCTCAAGCAAGACCCAGTTGTTGTAAGGCTGGATGGACCTTTTGATGATCGGTCTTTCGGTAAAGGTTTATGAATTTTTCAACCCAGCGAAGAGCAAATTTGAAAATATAAAGTATATTTTTGTGCTCCGCAGGGATTCGAACCCACAACCTTCCTGTTACGAGTCCGAAGTGTTACCACCTGGACTACGGACCGGTCATTAAACTAATCTCATTTAAATGAAAAAAAAACTCTTTTACTTTTGTCGCTCTTTCCTGAAACATTTTATTACAGTATGGGTGGTCAGCTTCATACAAACCTAAAAGTCAAGGAATATGAGTCTAATAAATAGTATCGTACTTATTTTTTGGGAAGCTTTGTGTACATACATATTGTTTAATTTTACAAAAATTGAAAGATTACTCTGTCAGAGGTTATCATTTTAGTACCTAGGCGCTAACAAACAAGAAAAAAGTCACTGGAATTAAAATAGACACATACACAGATTGAGAAAGACATGATTGCACATTGCCCGGTCTATAGCTCAGTTGGTAGAACCCGTCAATGTCACATGACTAAGGTAAAATCCCCGCCGAAGGTGTCAGAAATTATTTCCGGTCTTATGTATGTGTTTATCTAGAACCAGGCCCGGATTAACCCCTGTGGGGGCCCTGGTGCGAAAAAAAATCTCGGGGCCCCTTATAGCCCCCCCCTTCCCCTCCCCCCCCCCCCTTTTCACAAAATCCCCTCTCCTCGCGCTTATTTTTTTTCAGAACGCAAAATATACAATTTACGAACATGCTAATTGAATGGTTGAATTCCTTGATTCTATTCTTGACTTTTAGGTTGGTATGAGGCTGACCACCCATACTGTAAAAAGATGGTTCACTTTGCCAATGACACCCTTGTTTCAGGGAAGGTCGGCAAGAGTTGCAAGGCTTATTTCGAATTTGCAGAGGTCTTTTGAGGTGTGATTCACACATAATAGATAAAGCTTATTTGACACATAAGTTTGTGTGAAACTGACCTCTATAATCTATAGTCATAGTTGCAAAGATATATTGACATTCAAGGCTCATTTTAATGCACTACCGGTCGATAGCTCACTTGGTAGAGTGCTTGCATTCCATGCCGTGAGCTCGTGTTCGAATCCCGCCGAGATTGTCAGAAGTTATTTCCCGTTTCGGTGTTTATTTCAAACCCCAAAATAAAATACCGGCAAGGCTTACTCACCTTCACAAGAAATGAATACCAGCCTCCTCGGGAGCTGGGAAATCCCCACTTCAAATGAAGTGGTTGGCGTAGCCCCCTTACATGTAAAAATAAATAGGTTTCACTCGCCACACGCGAAACCCTTTGGGCGAATGCGGCAAGAAGTTACACTAGATGTGTAGCTTAGTTGCGTTTTTTTTTGCGTTGTCCACAAGCGTCACGTGTAATTATCGCCTTTGCATATTACTAGGGTGGTCACCTGTTCATCAAAAATTTACTTAAATCAAGTTAATATTATTATCACAAAGCTCAAAAAATCTGACATCCTATCAACCAAATTTACATTATTTTCGACACCGCCTATCTTCAATAAATCATCCATTGTTTAAATTTGCAATGTTTACTCTCTCGGCGCCAATGGCAATAAATGTTTTACAGCCGTCGGAGCCTTTTATTTTATATTTCCGCTGTGGACTTTACAAAGGCAAGTTATGCAGCTATTATCCTAGAAGTTCATTATAAGACACGGACAGGTGTCATAAAATCATACGCATTCGATACCTTTGTTTACCTTTACTTTTTTCTGACTTCCTACCCAGAAACTTTTTTCTTTGTTACTGTAGGCTTTGTTTAAAATTTTTGGAGGCCCATTCAAGTCGTTTTAAGGGCCCCATTCAGATCGTCGGGGGCCCCGAACGTTTGCTGTGAGAAACTTTTATTATCGGTGTCTTTGTCTGGGCAAAACGCAGCTTTTTGAGTCAAAAGTATTCAATATCAATTCCTACGACATTTTTTAGAATTCCTTTAAAGTCTTTCGGGGCCCATCCTGGCGCGGGGCCCTGGTTCGGTCGCACCGCTCGAACCGCCCTAGATCCGGGCCTGTCTAGAACCCTAAATCATAGTAGCGGCAAGGCGTACTCAGCCTTCACAAGAAATGACAAACCAACCCTGTCTCTTTGGAAGCAGGGAAACTCCCATTTCAAGTGCATGTTCGTACAAAAACTAAGGGTTTTACAAAATGCAAAAAATGAAAACATTTTTTTTTAACAGTAGGACCTTATCATAAACAGTGCTATTCTTAGACATTTGGTCGTCCGTTGAGCCCACGCTTTGACAAACTAATGATGCCTGGGCTGGAAGTCTCACCACCACGGTCATTCTTCCCTACCGAATTTTGGCAATATTTGTATGACGACTAATCAGCTGTTCACTTGCGGCCATCTTGGATTGACAGGTCTTCATACAGATGTATCATTAGTTTGTCAAAGCGTGGGCTCAACGGACGATGCATAGCACCGTGAGAGTGTACTCTTGTGTTTGACGAGGAATGCCGTGATCAACTTAAAACTTTTGTTTTAAAACCAAACAGATAATGGTAAAAAGATAACAAAAGGAAAGGTAAATGCGAAAGTAGAACTATGAGAGAAAGACGAAAGAAATGAAACATAACTACAGTCTTAGTTAGAGTTCAAGATTGTATACAAAGAATACAATATAAGTATTATATAGGTACTTAATTTTATTGTTATTTTATTTTATTTTATTTTAGTAGGACAACAAACAGCGTTAAATAAGAAATAAATAATAGCAATTACAAAAAACATGGCCAATTATATGTTGCCACGGATATCAAGCTTAGGAAGTTGGAAAGAATTACAAGATGTTAATTACAAGTGACTAATTACAAGAAAGAAAAAAAAATACTGCTTTCAAAACAGAATATGATGTAATTTTAAAAATAAAGGAAATCATTTCTCCCTGAGTGAAGCACTCACCGCTTTGCGAAAGTGCGCCGTCTATGAAAAATATCAATGCTACTGAAACACTTGTTAGGTATAAGTTTCACACAACCGGTAAAATGGCGCGCTCTGACCATAGTTTGTGCGACACACAGGGAGATGAAAGAATATTTATTTACTTAATGTTACCTATAATATATAATCTATAATCTAAGTTGCAAGGATATATTCATTTAAAGCTCTCAGATGTAAGCCCACAAACCAACAAGTGTAGTTCGCGCTTACAAATGCTGAATGTGTACTTACAAATAAAATCCAAACCTCAAATGAACATAAGCCCCACAACTTTTGCCGACCTTCCCTGAAACAGGGGTAACATTGGCAAAGTGAACCATTTTTTACAGTATGGGTGGTCAGCCTCATACCAACCTATAAGTCAAGGAAACCTTTCCTTCATTATTTTTTTGTTTTCTTTTTTCATTTCTCTCTCTTCATTAATTTGATCAATCCATTCTTTCCTCAGTCTTCCACGCTTGCAGTGATGGAATTGAACACATTGGGAGGATATTATTATTCATGTTATATTATGGAACCCGGACGCGCTTGCTCCACTTACGTGTCGGTATATCCGTTCTCTATCACGAGAGATTGTGAACTCCCAAAATAATAGTAATTAGAAGCGAATGCCAATTACATTTATTCTGATAGCGCTATCTGCCTCAACAACACAACAGAAATAAGTTAATACTCGGTGGAAATGTTTCCGACACAAAGTACATGTTAAAATGCTACCAAGAATGTATGGAAGTACTTGTTAAAATACTAGCAAGAATGTATGGAAGTACTTGTTAAAATGCTAGCAAGAATGTATGGAAGTACTTGTTAAAATGCTAGCAAGAATTATGGATGTACGTGTTAAAATACTAGCAAGAATGTATGGAAGTAGGTACTTGTTAAAATGCTAGCAAGAATGTATGGAAGTACTTGTTAAAATGCTAGCAAGAATGTATAGAAGTAGGTACTTGTTAAAATGCTAGCAAGAATTATGGATGTACGTGTTAAAATACTAGCAAGAATGTATGGAAGTACTTGTTAAAATGCTAACAAGAATGTATGGAAGTACTTGTTAAAATGCTAGCAAGAATGTATAGAAGTAGGTACTTGTTAAAATGCTAGCAAGAATTATGGATGTACTTGTTAAAATACTAGCAAGAATGTATGGATGTACTTGTTAAAATGCTAGCAAGAATGTATGGAAGTACTTGTTAAAATGCTAGCAAGAATGTATTTTTAAATGCTGACAAGATTGTATGGAAATATTTGTAAAAATGCTCCCAAGACTGGATGTTAAAGTGCTGCCATTCCTGGATTCTCCAACTGTCCATCCTATCCATGTAACCGCTCCATTACCGCCTCCTCTTCCTGCCCCATCTCACGATGTCGTCTTTCTAACAGGTCTCTCTTATTTCGGAGCTTTTAACCCTGACAGGTCTGTCGTGTATGTTCCTTGACTTATAGGTTGGTATGCGGCTGACCACCCATGCTGTAAAAATGGTTCACTTTGCCAATGTCACCCCTGTTACAGGGAAGGACGGCAAGAGTTGCAGGGTGTATGTCCATTTGAGATTTTTTTATGTTGTAGGCTCACATGAGGCACGTGCAAGCGCGAACTTGTACGTGTCTGGTTGTGGGAATGCATGTAATGTGAATCTCCAATGTAACATATCTTTGCAACTTAGATTAGATTAGATTAGATAGATTAGATAACCCTGTCTCTGAGGTCGGCGTCTTCCATTCTAATTACATGACAATAGTTATTTATGCCACTGCCTAGTAATGATAGTCTTTGTTTGTGCCATGAGGCGCAGCCGAATGGCACAATAGAAAGCACGAGTGTTACAAAGGCTAATTACGTGCAGTGGCATACAATACTTTTTCTACGACCATGAGAGAATTAACAAAATAGTGAATAATAGTCACTATAATGTACTCGTCCATTTGAAGTAATTAAAACCTTACCTTTGTCAAAACGTGTGATGTATCATTCCCTTCGATTATCTTATCTAACCTAGTTGTAAAGATAAATTATATTTAGGTTTCATATTGAATTCATGCACACAAGCCGACACATATAAGGTCGCGCTTTTACATCCTGCATGTAAGCTTGAACATTCAAACCCAAAACTCAAATAAACATATGCCCTGCAGTATTGCCCTGCTGTATTGGCAAAGTGAACCAAGCTTTTACAGCATAGGTGGTCAACCTCATACTCACCTATTAACCAAGTGACTTTTTGAGTTTGTTTATTTTTTGCAGTGAAATTTTTTGTATTGTTTTCCTTTCAAGCCTTTTATTTTCCTTTGAAAAAAGAAAAGCTTTATTTGGAGCATTCCGATAAATAAATTCGATAAATTTTAGCACTATTAACAACTTTTATTTGAATCTACACATAAACTATATTTATTTTCATCTGAACAGGGCTGGAAGTGTCATCACCACGGTAATTCCTACCTACCGAATATCAGTAATATTGTATGAAGCCTAATCAGCTGATCGCTTGCGGCCATCTTGGATTGACAGGTCTTCTTACCCCCATACAAGGACATTTGAAATTAAAAAATGGTTCCAATTCTGACAATGCGCATGCGCACATTTTCATCAACACGGTTACCGGTTGTGTAATGTAACATTACGCAACGGGTGTAGAAATGTATGGTATTGTGATTGCGTTAGCCGTTTTGTAATTAGTATATTACCAAATGGGAGTAGAAAAATACTTTTGAATATGCCTGATACTAAAATACAATGTAAAGCTAGTTATTCAAAAAGCCTGCCTAATTATAATATTTGTTTAGATAGGGGTTATCTCACTTGTAAATTTTATTTTATTGTGAGATCGGTACGCGCACAACAACCCACAATGCGTACGCGTTTATTATTATTTAATTTAATAAACATCTACTACACCCCGAGTTCAATAAACTCACACTTTTTGTATACTGTCCAATTTTGACGAATTAAAAAAAAAACGGAAGTTTCTAGAATCAGTGGATCTTTTTTTTTGTACACAACAGGTTAACTTAGGTACAGTGCCAGTGCACCCTCAGAGGTCACAGCCAACATGCTGGAACTCTTTTGCTAGATTTTTAAATCCCATGAAATTACACTTAAAATGTCTATTCAGATTTATTTAAGAGCTTTGTACTCCGAGTCACAGGGTGTTGCGCCACGACATCAGTAGGGATTCGCCCACGGATGTAGTCGTCATGCACATACAAGCTGTAGTCCTTTAACAGGGTGGGACTGTCTATTGAGCCGTTGATGACCTTGTGAGAGAGCACCATAAGGAACCAGTCTCCCGAAGTAGCTCCTCATGATGCATGAATTGTCTGCGGAAAGTTAAGTTGAAAATCCCGCGTGCCATTTTTTATACCAGGTTCTTTGACTTATAGGATAGTGTGAGTATCCCACAATGATTCACTAGTTATGACAAACAATTTTGCTTGTAGGTTGGTATGAGGGTGACCACAATGCTACACAATGCAACAATTTTACTTGTAGGTTGGTATGAGGGTGACCACAATGCTGTGAAAACTTGGTTCTCTTCTGGCAACGCCACTCCAATTTCAAGGAAATACAACAGGAGTTGCAAGGTTTATGCTGATGTGAGATTTGGGTTTCATTGTTTTTTTAAGTTCACATGCGGCATGTGTAAGTGCAAACTTATACGTGTCTAGTTGTGAAAATGCATGTAATGTGAATCTCCAATGTAACATATCTTTGCAACTTAGATTAGATTAGACTTAGATTATGTATAGATGACCTACCTAGACCTACTATTGTTTAAATCGTTAGCATAATTAATAAGCCTATAAAAAAACTATAACCCAGACCATAAAATAATTATCTATGCCCATAAAAACCTACTTACAATTATTTAAAAATATTTAAGTAGCTTTTACAGATAAGGGAGTAGGTACTAAGTGCCTTTTTATATTTTTTGGGCACTTGTCCCATTTTCTTTAAGTATCTACAAAGATAACAAAATACTTTAAAAAAAGTCTATGTACCTACAACACCTTTAATTCAGCCGTATTATTTTTCATCTTGTGCCTCTTCAGTAAAAAAATGCGATCTATTTATAATTAAGTTACATATATTGTACCTTATAAAGCGACCGTCATAGCAATTCGACATCGATCAACCTAAAAGATATTGATGCCAAAAAGAGTGCACCCGAAGGCGTACTCTTCATTCAAACGAGGTCTTGCTATAATCAGTTTCCAGGCAACCGTCATGTTTATATTACTTTTTGACGTTAACATCTTGTGTCTCATTTTTTCGTTATTTACTATTTATTGTGTCTCGTGGCATCTTCGTTACAATAGGAAGAAACAGTCAAACAGACGTGCACCATCAGCTGTCAATCTTTATATTGATCGATTTCATTCGAAGTGGAACTGAAAGAAGACGAAGAAGAGAGAAGCCAAGAAAGAAGAAGGGGAATGGATTCTCAGATCGGAGAAAACAGAATGTAAAAAATGTGTATTGCTCCGATTCGCAGGTAACAAACCATTGAGTAATAACATAGAGGAGCAGAAACTAATTTACTCCATTGATACATATTATCTACCTCTTTTGTCTCAGTCCTGTCACGTTGCAGTTGTGTAGTCATACAAAATAAGTTTTTATGTGTCAAATTTTATGTTTTCTTGCTTTCTCCATTTTGTGTTTTGACACTCAATTACATCGCATGCCATGTCTTAAAATAATGCCTTTCCTTTAAAATTCGTCAATTTCATCGATCACAACCATAGATCACAACATTTACACCGCATGCGCCATGCGTCTGTGTTCGAACTGCTCCGGACATAGTACGCACGCGGCAATGCTGTCACCTTTCTAGAAACATTTTTACATTCGCCCGAGTTTTTTTGTACACATGGAAATACAACTGTGAAGTTCTTTGTTCTCTTTCGAACTAATGACCATTTTTGTAAGTAAGTTGAAACAGATATACTGTTATGTAAATAACAAATACTATAAATGTTAGGTAGGTAGGTGTATTAATAGCCGACTAGGGGCGTTGCCCCTGGCTGCTACGCAGCCCAACCCCTTAACATTTGGTGAATGTGTATATTGCGCATAGTTTCCTCGCGTTAAAATTCGGAAAACATGTAAAATAAAAACATGCAGCCTTTGTATTAGAAAATCGACCACCCATAGTTTAAAAAATGGTTCACTTTGCAGATTTCAGCTGTGTTTCAGGGAAGATTGGCAAGAGTTGCAGGGCTTATATTAATTTGAGATTGGGTTTTTATGTTGTAAGTCAACATGCATTATGTGTAAGCGCGAACTTATAAATGTCTGCTTGTGGGAATGCATTTAATATGAATCTCGATTGGTATGTATCTTTGCAACTTAGATTATAGAACTTAACAAAATAATTTCCTTGACTTACAGGTTAGTATGTGGCTGACCACCCATACTGTAAGAATGGTTTACCATGAAAATTTTATCTCTGTTTGAAGAAAAGTCGGCAAGAGTTGCAGGGCTTATGTTCATTTGAGATTAGTTTTTTATTTTGTAAGTCCACATGGGGAATTTGTAAGCGCGAACTTATACCTGTCTGCTTGTGGGAATGCATTTAATATGAATCTCAAATGGTATGTATCTTTACAACTTAGATTATAGAACTTAACAAAATAATTTCCTTGACTTATAGGTTAGTATGGGGCTGACCACCCATACTGTAAGAATGGTTTACCATGAAAATTTTATCTCTGTTTGAGGAAAAGTCGGTAAGAGTTGCAGGGCTTATGTTCATTTGAGATTAGTTTTTTATTTTGTAAGTCCACATGGGGCATTTGTAAGCGCGAACTTATACCTGTCTGCTTGTGGGAATGCATTTAATATGAATCTCAAATGGTATGTATCTTTGCAACTTAGATTATAGAACTTAACAAAATAATTTCCTTGACTTATAGGTTAGTATGTGGCTGACCACCCATACTGTAAGAATGGTTTACCATGAAAATTTTATCTCTGTTTGAGGAAAAGTCGGTAAGAGTTGCAGGGCTTATGTTCATTTGAGATTAGTTTTTTATTTTGTAAGTCCACATGGGGCATTTGTAAGCGCGAACTTATACCTGTCTGCTTGTGGGAATGCATTTAATATGAATCTCAAATGGTATGTATCTTTATCTTATGTATATTCCTCTAGCTCTCTCACATGATTAGGCAGGCGAATCTAGGCCAGAGGATCAGCAACTGCAAATGCACGCTCTCCAAACACTGTGTTTACACTTATGATCGGCTCTTCAATGCGTGACTTGGCTCCGTTTTCTGCCGAGCGTAGTGTGAGGCTTTTTTTGCCGAAATCGACGGGCTGGATTAAATCAACGAGATATTTGGGTGTCTTTTCAAATGAAGCTTTGTGGACCATCGAGCATACTTTAAACTCGACGCACTCTGGGACACGGAGCCAGTGAAGCTTCTGGAGAAGAGGAGGAATGTGAGTAAATTTCGACTGACCAGCGATCATGCGAGCGCATGCATTAACGAGCACTTGTTGTTTGTTTAATTGGCACTTTGGTTGGCCTGCATAAAAACTATTGCTTTATTCTATTATTTAAAACTATTTATTGAAAGAAGTTTTCATACATTTTTAAACACAAACGCGAAAGCTCGCAGCATTGCAGCATATATACAAAAATTAATTTGCCATATATCATGAATGTGTTTCATCTGCTGTGGTGGCATTGATTTTGAAAATCGAAACTCGACGACGAAAGACGACGACGAAGGGCAATATAATAAAGGATGAGAGTTGGAGTAATTATTATAGGTACCTAGGAAAGAGAAATTCAATTATGTATCTACTGGAAGCTTTTTGTTCTGGAAGGTTCTAGCAAAATTGGCTTTTAGCAACTACTATCTTTAGGAGTATAAAGGGCTGCAAGCGGCTCGCAAGTCAGTCCATATACGTCACTCTGCTTCTGAACAAGAAAGACATTGAAGACCAACTGTGAAGTAAATGTTAAGTGCTAAACCATAAATGTGAATTGTTAAAAGTGAATGTATAAATTGTTAAATAAATCTAAGTGTAAAATAAATATCCATGAAAGAAGACCAGTTTTTTTAAATTTAAAAACTTTTTTGAATCCTACAAACACAAAAAGCAATTAGACTTTTTAAAGTTTGTGTATTCACACAGTGAAAATTCATTTTTATAAATAATTATTATTTTGAGGTTATATATATTAAAGATTATATTGAGGTTGAAATAAATACTCAATTTGTGAAAATAAAACTCTGTGTTTTTTATAATTTTTTATAATTATTTACAAAAAGCAATGTCTACTTTCTTTAAAATATTTTCTAGTCCACAGATATCATGAGTCAATGTAACAAACGAACATTATCATATACACAGTAGACGGAGTGCAAATGTGTATCTCAGACATCTATTCACTTAGTGTTTTTATTTCTTTTGAAACAATGGGACTTTCTCCTTTTGCTCGAATATTCGCGAAAGTATTGGTTCGTTTACAACACTGTTACCGTTTCCTCGTCGTTCGATCTCCTCAGTCGGTGGCTGTAGGGTTGTGCAGCGAAACGCGTATATCGATACTGTTACGATTTTTGGGGTTCGAAAACTTTCAAATTAAAATCTATTCTTCTTTTTACTTATTTATTTTACAAAATTAGTTTTTTTTATTCAATTTAAAAATAGATTAGGTACATTAAATATATTTACATTTTTTTTTACATTGTTATTAGAATCTAACCCTCTTTTACACTTTCATTTATTTCTAGAACTCACATTACACTTGGATTTATTTTTACTGGTTTTGGTTCACTGATATAATTTGTTGACTGTTTTGGTAAGAGGTTGAAGGTATACTACTCCGGTGCAAACGATTTGCGTCCTTTTATACTGGGGAGGTAGAACTATGGAGAATATATTTTTGCTAGACTGTTCTATCACCTTCCAGTAGGTAGATATCTATTATGATCCAGAAGATTTCAAAAACTACGAGTACCAGCATAATTATTTCCTAAACCTATCTAAAATATTTGTACTTTGACTATTTACATAGGTAACAATACGTACCTATCTACAACCATCGATCAGAAATAAATAAAAATGGATGAAGTAAGTCAGGTTCTTCCCTAACTAATGCACGTGCCATGGAACTCAAGTAAGCAAACACTGAAAAAAGAGACGCAAGATATAAAATAGAATCAATTTCTGTTTAACACTTTCATATATGGTTATACCTCGCCTTACTAACTCTATAAACCCTCCTAAATACTGATGAAGTAAAAGATGGTTCATTTCTGCCAATGTCACCCTTGTTTCAAGTAAGATCGGCAAGAGTTGCAGGTTTTATGTTCATTTGAGGGTTGGGACTAGCTTTATAAGTACTCACGCAACATGTGTAAACTCGAACATACACGCTTGTGGACATTAAATAATAATATCGATGTTTTATCCATCTCTATATAGGAAGACGTGTTTTGCTTGTTTTAGATTGTAGCTGTCTCGTAGTTGCAATTTTCATTTTTTAATAGCAGGGACGCGCACTGTGTACAGGCAAATACATGCCAGACTAGACAATCTGAAAAAAATACTCAATTAACCTGCATATATAGTGCAACTTGACCACAGACGTATATTCCACGGAACACTATTTCAAAACCACAGCTCAGAGTCACCAAAAATTGTGCATTATTCACAATAATTTATTGTGTAACGTTCTATACAGTTCAGTAATTTAGTGGTTAACGCATCGAACTCGTAATCGGAAGATTGTGGGTTCGATTCCCGTCGGAACACAAAAAATATAATTTATTTTTCATAACTGCTCTTTTCTAGGTCAAAGGTCCATCCAGCCGTACAGTAATTGGATCTTGCTTGAGAATTTGGGCTTTCTGTGGCGACGACAAGGCTTGCAGAGGGCTCTTGAGGTGTGATTCACACAAAAGCAGCTCTCAATAAATCTAATTTAATCTAATCTAAGTTGCAAAGATATGTTACATTGGAGATTCACATTACATGCATTTTCACAACCAGACATGTACAAGTTCGCGCTTGCACATGCCTCATGTGAGCCCACAACATAAAAACCAAATCTCAAATGGACATACACCCTGCAACTCTTGCCGTCCTTCCCTGTAACAGGGGTGACATTGGCAAAGTGAACCACTTTAACAGCATGGGTGGTCAGCCGCATACCAACCTATAAGTCAAGGAACATACACGACAAATTACATTTTTAAATCAATAAATAATAATATATATGGACATCAAAAACTAAAACATAAAACGAATTTCACTTTAATAAACCCTAGCCGCCAACATTACAGATCAACCGCCATTTCTTTCTGTCCTTACATACTTCTTTCATTTCTTCCAGAGTCATAACCTTCTTTATACAGGCTCTTCTTTTTTATGACTCTGGATATTCCATTCATTCGCAATTTCAGATATTTGGTCCATCCATACCTTTCTCGGTCTTCCTCTACCACGACATCCATCTATTCTACCAACATATACTTTCTTCGTCAGTCTTTCCTCATTCATTCTCTCCATATGCCCAAACCATCTTAACAAACTTCTTTTAATCTTTACTTCCACACTTTCTCTTGCACCACATTCTTCTCTTACAAAATCATTCCTCACCCTGTCACTCCGTTTTTTCCCAATCATACTTCTTAGAAAGTCCATTTCAACAGTATGGACCTTACTAATTTCACTTTCATTCACCCTCATAATAAATCATATTAAAATAAAAAATAAAAATAAAACATCTTTTCGCGTTATAACTGAAAGGGTCGGATGTGGTGAGAGGAACCTATTTGTTTTCACAGGTAAGAGACCTTACGCTACACATTCAAATTTTCCTGCTTCGTAGGACAAAGATTCTCATTTCTTGTAAAGGCTGAGTAAACTCTAAAAGCTGAGGTAGGCAAAAAATGAAACTAAGCGAGTGGAACCCATTTATTTTCACTGGTAATGAAGCCTTTCATCAACCTCTTAACATAAAGTAAAAGTTTTTTATGCTCCTTAGATAGGATAAATTTTTCATCACTTTTGAAACCAGAGTAAACCTTGCCGATACTTTGATTTTGCGTTTGCAATAAACACCAAGCCACCCTAGCTAGGAATAGAAACCTGCGCAATAGTTCTTGAATCTTCCACGTGTTTTCTGTCCCTACCTACGTCTTGTACAGCCTAGATTTAAATAAATAATTTTGTGCCTGTATAAATCCCTTTTTACAGTATCCACTCTCCAATGTCTTGTTTGTATAGAAGCAAGAAAAGGTCAGATTGGGCTTTGAAAGCTCTGCATGGGCACATCAACCTTTTTTATACTCTTCTATTTTCCCAGGCTTATCATAATATACGTGTAGCGTACACACCTATGTATATATATTTTTCTACATCTACAAAACATATAATAATAATTCCATATTTACTCAAAAACTATTGACATTATTAAAAAAAAATTAAGTACGGAACCTAAACAATGTATAGTTCTGTAATTAAAAAGCAAAATTTTTTTTTCCAAAATACAGCACACACGAAAAAATACTACAAATGTAAAAAAAACGCGTTTTTTGAAAAAAAATTTTGTGGTGGCAATTCTTAAGTAATAGATAAAAAAAATAATAAACATACTTGATTTTTTTCATTACTGTAACTATTTTGCTAAGACCATAAAGTGTAAGAAACAAAAACGGCAGATTTAGCTTTAAAACACGCCTTAAATATAAATTTTAATTGTTAATAATATACTTGCTGTAAAGGCTAGTTCGCACGAGGCCACTGATTTAGTCAAGTACCGAGTAATTTAGTAGTGGGCGGGGCGCTACTCGCCCGTGAAGCGTTCGCATTACGGTCCAGTACAGTACACAAGTGCGAAGTTGGCTGCAGAAAGCCCTTTCTATAATGGCGGAAAATTTGAATTGGTTGCAGTTTGAAAATATTAATTGAGTATTAAAATCATGTTATTATAAAGCCCTTTAAATTGGCTATGGTTTGGTAATATTAACTGATTTATGCCCGGCCACCTAGCTAGGAGCCTGTTTAGCAAACAACTTCGAAACTCGACTTTTGTAAATTCGAAATGTATTTTATGGTTTATAAAATAATATACACGTTTTAAATAAAAACAACACATGACTATTTGATGTTTATAATAATATCTACCATTTACGCTACAAACATTATTTTTTAATTGAATTTTTATCTTTTCAATGATGTGTACAAAGTATATTTTGTATGCACACACTATAATACGGCTCGTAGTCTGCAGCTGCATTCAGATGCATTTCTCTGTTGCGTTTTTCGTTGTTGACAATTAACATCAATATTCGACATGTAAAATCGGCATTTTCAAATACACGGCGGTCACCAATCAATTATCAAGTTAAAGAAGAAACATGGTTCAACTTTTCAGAGGCTGACCGCGAGAAACTTGTTCAATCCTGCTACATACGCCTCTCACATCTGTCACAGATACCAGCTGATGGCTTACAGTGGCATAAAATTGTAATGCCTCTAATTAGTTATCCCCGTGTGTCACTGAATTGTTTCTGTACAAAACAACAAGTAACAATCCATCTGAAGGATATCATAAGGCCTGTGATATGACAAATTTATGGTAGGTACCTATAAACATCGATCAATGTAAAAGATCGATGTTTTTAAATACGTAATAAATTCATGGACGATAATAGTTATTTCCACAACATCTTTACCAAAACTATATTTGTACAGCTCTATTGTCAGCAAGGAGCTACATGATTGTATTTTTGACAGCTGATATCCGCACCAAAAATCGATGTCATACTATTCTTATCGAAAAAAAATTACCTTTCTCAAAACTTTTTGGACGTAGATAAGTCCTAGCAACTTCTATATTCTCAAGAGTTTCTAAAAAACCAAGGATATCGGTGTGCATATCCACTTATTTACAGTTTAAGCATGACATAACCTCACTGACAGGTCGCTAAGTTTAGGGAGCGGAACATCGGGCTCGCAAATATAAGAAGTTCTTAAGTACTTAAATATTTTTAAACAGCACTTTATCTTTAAATATTCTTGCTGAAAACGGGCATTATCTTTTCAAACTGCAGCCAATTTAAATTGCCGCCATTCTTGCATTTCCGTTTCCCCGCCAAGAGTGAGCGGCCAATGGCGCGGCCGCTAATAAACTCGACTCGGACTCGGGCTTTTCCGTGGCTCTTCGGACTCGGACTTTTCCGTGGCTTCTCGGCAACACTCGCCCACGGACGGTGGGCGGGGCCGCTACTTGCCCGAAAAAATAGAATGAAATGGATCGGCTTGACTAAACCATTGACTTAACTACTGGACTAAATTGTTGGGGTTCGCACACGTTTAGCCACTAAATTACTCGTTACTTGACTAAATTACTCGCCTTGTCCGAACCAGCCTTAACTGTAGGTAACTGCCAGTCTGTGGACTGTGGCCAATTCTTTAGGGGTGGCCAAAGCCTCTGCAGAGTTTTCATCATTTGTTCCTATCCCTGCAAATCTCTTTCAATTCACTCATTTATGTACAGCACCTTTTTTATACAATTCCTTCTTTCAAGGTATGTGTAGCGTAGCGTTTCTAAGGTAGCCATTCTATAATGCCACAAAACTGATCAAGCCATTACATTTCACACTTCCTATGAATAGAAACTTAATCAGTCGTTAATCATCCATTCTTTTTTTTATTTCCAAACCATCTTATCCCATGATGATGATAAGAAAGTCTAAGTACAAGCCCTGAAGATGTCAGTCATATGTTACTGACGAAACGAAGCAGTCTTCCAAAAATAATAAAGCAGCATTCAAAATAATTATTTGACCATGGTCTACAAGCCCGAAAAGATGGATTCCACTTCCTTATCATCATCATCTGAAGCCGGCCATGAAAGCCTAAAAACACTTACATCTTATCCCATGTTCTCATCCCAAAATGAACAGTTAAAATAGCCGCCGACATTGCAGAACAACCCCCATTTTTTCGGTTCATAGCATCTTTTCATTTCACCGCTTCATTTGATAGTTTAAACTGCGCACACTGTGTTCGGCATTACATTCTTGTTTTGTATTTCAAGTCCGCCAATGTCCACTGCAAGCTGGTCAAGCAAGTATAACACTTGGAGCGTTTTACCAAAACATGTGTAGAAACAAAACACCTCTCCAGAGGCGCTGTCTTAGTTTACATACATTTCTAAATACGTATGAGTTCAAACGTAAAGTTTTTTGTACT
Organism: Agapetus fuscipes; assembly: GCA_951799405.1. Classification (NCBI taxonomy): domain Eukaryota; kingdom Metazoa; phylum Arthropoda; class Insecta; order Trichoptera; family Glossosomatidae; genus Agapetus; species Agapetus fuscipes. The sequence goes on along the minus strand of OX637351.1, from coordinate 15,471,656 downwards.
CGGGGTACAGATTCCAAGGACGTCTAGTCTCATACGAGATTCGCATACCTGAGAAATTTATCATCTGCCCCGAGTATGAAACATTGCGTAAATACACAACCATCGCGTAAACGAAAGGAAAATATATCCTGAAGATACGACAACGCTTCTAGAGAGTGTTGTAATTTTTATACATTATTTATGTTTACGCGAAGGTTGAGTATAACTGCCCATGGTTTCATTCTGTCCAGGAGACCAAAAAATCGTCTTCGAAAGCGGATGAACCATAACATACGATGGTCAACGACATAGGATCAGGAAGGCCATGGGAAAGCACCTGAAAAAAGTTTAAATAGCATTAAAAATGGCTATAATAATTGATTTTGTGTTTTTTGCTGATATTTAATTCAGAGTTTGTAATAAGCTCCCAACACTCTCGGTGGGGATCGAACCCCAGCTCTTGGCATGGAATACAAGCATTCTAGCGACTGAGCTATCAACAGGCTTATTTTTAATTATTACAAAAGATATTTAAAATAGCTATGATGAACGCTTATTACTCCTTGACTTATAGGTTGGTATGAGGCTGACCACCCATACTGTAAAAAAATGGTTCATTTTGCCAATGTTACGCCTGTTTCAGGGAAGGTCGGCAAAATTTGCAGGGCTTATGTTCATTTGAGGTTTGGTTTTAATTTGTAAGTACACATTCAGCATTTGTAAGCGCGAACTACACGTGTTTGTTTGTGGGCAAACATTTGATATTAGCTTATTTTTGCAACTTGGATTTTAGATTGCTTATCCTCGATTGAAGTGACTTTAACGTGTATGGGAAATGCATACTTTTATGGATGGTCACGAATTGCACCCTCCGCGTGACTAAGCTGGAATGAAGTTTTTATTATTATTATTTAAGATGAAGAAGAAGAAGTCTCGTGGTTTGTGCAAGATCAGGGTGGTGATTGGCACGGTGTTCCATTCGTGCTTGGAGAGTGGCGAAACCCAGAATGCAGGCCGGGGCGTCGGGAGGCGGGCGGGTTCATACCGAGACAGTGAACAGCTGGGATAGTCGAGTGTAATTCTGTAATCTAAGCTGTACATATATATGTAACCGTTAAATATTTCATGCACACAAGTTTTCGCTTTTGCATACTGGCCAGGCAAAATAGGTAGGTGAATTGCATTCTATAATCTATCCATCTACAATCTAATCTGCAAAGATATGTTAACATTTAAGGCGCATATGTAATGCATGCCCACAGACAGGCACGTGTAGGTTCGCGACTACTTATGCTGCATGTGTGCATACAAATAAAAAAAACCTGACATGAACATACACCTTGTAACTCCTGCCGCCTTTCCCTGAAACTGGGGTGGCATTGGCTAAAGTGAACCATTTTTTTTACAGCGCGGCATGTCAGTCTCATACCAACATATCAGTCAAGGAGCTCAGTCAATATTCTTCTTCACAAATCTATTTCTCTAAAAAAAATATATTTACAAGCATATATTTCATGCACGCTCAAAAGAAGCGATGTTCAAGTTTGCACTTACACATGCACGCGTACTTACAAAAAACTCAAATATATATAAAACCTTGCAACTCCTGTCACCTTTCCCAGAATGAACAATGGTGGCATTGGTAAAATTGTACCAAATTTACTGTATAGGAAGTCAGTCTGGTTGCAGAGGCATATCTCAGGCCAGACTTGTGTTTTGAAGGTGGTAGTTTACAATAAAATACATAGTAACAATGAAAATTAACTTTTAAAATTGAAAAGCCTCACCCAAGAACATTGCAGATCAACCACCATTTTGTTGATTTACCAATTATTAGATCTATAATCTATAATCTAAGTTGCAAGGATATATTCATTTAAAGCTCTTAAATGTATGCCCACAAACCAACACGTGTAGTTCGCACTTACAAATGCTGAATGTGTTCTTACAAATAAAATCCAAACCTTAAATGAACATACGCCCTACAACTTTTCCCGACCTTCCCTGACACAGGGGTGACATTGGCAACTTGAACCATTTTTTACAGTATGGGTGGTCAGCCTTTACATAATAATAATAATTTATTCATCTAATCTAATCTAATCTAATCTAAGCTGCAAAGATATATATCATTTAAGTTTTATATTAAATGCATTCCCACAAGCAGATATGTATAATTTCGCGCTAACACATGCCGCATGTGGACCTACAATATAAAAACCCAATCTCAAATGAACATAAGCCTTGCAACTCTTGCCGTCCTTCCCTGAAACAGAGGTGACATTGGCAAAGTGAACCAATTTTTACATTATGGGTGGTCAGCCGCATAACAACCTATAAGTCAAGGAACATAAAAAGTGATTTACAGATTAAGAGTTACGTAGTGTAGCTTTTTTAACTTAAAAAATAATAATAAATGTGCCTTAACTAGGAAAACCTGTGTTTAAGGCGTGGAAGGCACTGCATGATACATCAATCAAATTACCACTCATACCTTTTCATACCTTTTAGATTATAATATCATATCACTTTTTTCACTCACCATTCACGACTTGTTCACTATCCTCGTCTGTAGGCACTGAGGAGGGCTTGGGAGTTGGGAGGAGGTACCCCACTGTCGCGACGGGGGCATTCACTCTAAGGGGGAAGAGGAGAAGAAGAAGAGAAGGGCAGAGGTGGCGGAAACACCCGAACACCACTCGGCTGACACGTCGGCGCTCTTACAATCGCTCGCCAGTCGCCGGGCGCTTTCCACTCGAGTTGGTATTGTAAAGCTGGAGTCAGAAACTCCGCCCAAATCAACAGAAAACAGTTAAAAAAAGTCTAACACAATCCTCAAACACCTCCTAAAGGTCCCAGTGTCTCTGAAACAAGTAAAAGTCAAATGTGACAAGATTCAGTCTTTGCGAGATTGAACTAGCCAGTCTGCAATACTTGGATTGAAGTTAAGTGCTGGTTATTGTTTAAGTTGTATGATACAGGATCGACTGGCTCTCTTCAGCCAACTCTGTGATACGTGCAAAGAAACAGTGAGATCATCTCTGCATATTACAACGAGCACTGTGAGTAAAACTCGTCACATTTCACTTTTTTCACAAAACTTGATTCCATAAGGATGATATTTCTCAAAGTTTACAATCTAGGATATTAGAAACGGTTGGAGTTCTCATTTAAAACTTACCACATCTCACTTTAGTAGAAAATAGTCCTTATTTCTTATAGTTATCCCGTAAAGACTGCTGTAAACCTTCTAACATATGTTTTGCATTAATGATTTTTGTTTTGCTTTGTAAATTTTATTCAAATTGTACATTTTGTTTGTAAACAAAGTGGATTGAGGCGAAAACAAATCGAAAAGCGTTTTTTCAGGATACCATATTGTAAACGTTTTTACATTCACATTTTTTCTTGTTGATAATGACGTAGGTTGTAGGCGTATGAAATGTTAGAGGACATTCTTCCCACGTTTTGTGTTCGGGATAACCTGAAAGCTTGTAACCCGAAACGTCAAATGTCGCGGAAAAACATATGTTGCGTAGAAGGCAATATGTCAAAGTGACAGCTGACTGAAAAACTGAAAACGCTACGACAGGATCGCTTCGAACACTTGCCAATTTATTAGAAAAGCTTTTTTTTATGATATCTTAAGTAAAATATGGTTAAAAAATGCGTAGAACAGTGCAATATGTTAGTAAGCTGTCGGCTCAATATGGAATGTACCTTAAACTATGCATACAATTTCAAATCGATAACTTTGTATTTAATATATACGAAACTCCGTTACTGCGTCTGCTTTGTAAAGCAACTTCTCTCAATTTTAATGTATAAGCTATTGTTCTTTTTGCTCAAGAACGGGTCAGTTTGCGAATGGAATGCGCTAGGTTAATGCTTATAGCTACCCACTACCTAAAAGGTCGAGGTCATCTGTTTGCTTATGTGGTTTGGTTCGTAGACGAAGTTACACCGATCACGCCATTTTCTGCATATGTTTTCAATTCGGCAAATTTCATTCGTTTTCTAACCATGTATTTGTAATTTTTAGATGTTTAATTATAGTATAGACTTGATTTTGCTAATTATTGAATCCACTTTAGGTTAGTATGAGGCTGACTACTGTAAAAAGAATTAACTTTTCTCTGTTACAGGGAAATTCGTCAAAAGTTAAAGGGTGTATAATCCTTCTATTTTGTGAGTATACATGCAGCTGCTTTGCTGTTTTGCATCCATTAAATGTGAATCTTATTTGTTGATATATCTTCGCAAAAATATCACACATTATAATTGACTAAACAAATTTTAGGGACAGTTAATTGTAATCTATAATATAAGTTGCAAAAGTTTATCAACGAAACAAATTGAATGCCCACATGCAGACACGTGCAAGTTCAAGCATACACATGCTGCATGTGTAATTACTAAATGAAAACTCAAATTCCGAATGAACATGAGCTTTGCTATTCTTGTTGATTCTCACTGAAACAGGGGTGGCTTTGGCAAAATGAAGACTTTTTTACTGCATGTTCAGATTCATATCCTCCCCGAAACACAAGCTATGCTTACTTTGGGGAGTATTTATTGTAATTCGATTTTTGAAATTGTAATATTATTAAGTATGTACATATTGATAAAAACAATAAAGACCTTATTAAAACAACCTATATTATAAGTTAAAGAGATTTCATCCTTTTCGTTTTGTCATCCATTTAAGACTTTCTTGCTGACGGAGGACCAAGGAAAAAAGTCTTGTTATAAATTCTATTAAAAACAAAAACATTCATTATTGCATCTACCGTATCAATTATATTTAAGTAATTTTATTTTATGAATCTTTACCGTATTAAAAATATAATATTTTTATACTAAAAAAATCGTTAAGGTCTAAAGTTTTTTCAAATATTTACTTAATGCCATTTTAATTCCCAACCAGCCAACAATAATGTTCAGTTTTTCCTACCGTGTTTACTCGACGAGTTTTACAATATATTTTCTATTCAACTCTAGTTAATTGTTTCTAGATGTTTCTCAGGTTTCGCAACTATACAATCGGTAGTTACACCAAGTATCAAAAATTAAGTGTAAACTCTACCACTGCGTTTTAACCCTCTCCCTCCTGACCTTATTTCTACATTAATTGTACGTTTTTCAAGAAATGTAATGAACTTACATGTTTTTCTAAGCCGTATCTCATGTCCCTTTACCAATAGATTGGTATGAGGCTGACTGCACAGCCTGTAAAAAATGGTTCACTTCTCCAATATCACCCCTGTTTAAGGGAAGGTCGGTTAGAGTTGCAGGTCTTATGTTCATTTCCATATGCGGCATGTGTAAGCGCGAACTTACTCGTGTCTGCTCGTGGAAATGCATGCAATATGAATCTTAAATGTAATGTATCTTTGCAACTTAGATTATATCCATTTTTAGCGCTTAAGTTATTACGATAGTTCATGAAATAAGAAACATTATAAAAAATGTACAAATTAAATTATAATTTAAGGTTCTTTCAAAATTGAAGAATACTAGAGGAATAAAATTGACACAATGGATACAACACATACATTGAAATATAAATCTTCTGACGTCACACGGCCAGGTTAGGTACTAGGGAAATGGCAAACAAATATATTTTTAGTGATTGCTAAGGACTGTTGCCCCATACTAGTGTGACGTTTGCCCGCTGAGAAATTTGAAATTCAATTTTTGTGCTGACTGAATTGCCAGAAATAAAATGCAAGTCGATTTGACATCTGACGGACGCAATGACTGTCGAGAAGTCGGGGAAGCGATGTAAAGAACAAAATTAAATGCTGTGAACAATACTAGCAAACAAATAAAAATAACCCGATAAGTCTTTATTTATCTACCGGAATATTTTTTTGAAATCTTTGTATCTAGGCCTGAAAGGGTTAAAAAATTAATATGGAAACTAAATTTCTCACTGGAGTTGCTACTACAGTTTCTGTAATTTTTTTATTAAACGCTATGGTTGAGTATGAGCGTAAAGTCGTATGCTTTGGGTACGAATTAATTTTCTCATAATAATTCTCAGTTTAATTTTTACGTAATTTTTCTCGTTATTTTTTTCACCGAATTCAAAACAACATTTTAATTGAATATTATTGTCAACTGTTGACCCCCTTATCTGCTTTATTTTGTGTTTCAAAACACTTTTGCCGGACAAGCGCTAATTTTATAACAAAAGTAAATGAATAGTAAGTATCGACTGCTCCAAGGAAGAAACTCCGAAATTTAGGTTTTTGACTTATTTCCATTTCTGAAGGTAACAAATCATTATCTTCATTCCAAGATGACAGCCGTGTCTCTACCTCTTTTAAATTCGTTAATAAATGAATGTAAAAACTACCTAGTATAGTATAGTAATCGTAGTTTAGGCACTGTACTCCATGGAATAAATAACATTCAATAGTTAGGTTTAAGTTAGAATTACGGTCGTTTGACATTTTGACAATTATATTAATTTGAAAACTAAACAAATTTCAAAACTTAATTTAACTCGGATATTTCACGAACCGTTTAGAGAGAACTTACATCATTCTCGACGTTTCGTCGGTGACGTAGCCAACGTCTTCAGGAGAACATCCTCTCTGCACGACGACTGAGGATGAACTAATGAACTGAGAATGATGTAAGTTCAATCTAAACGGCTCGTGAAATATCCGAGATAAATTAAGTTTTGAAATTTGTTAAGTTTTAAAATTAATATAACTGTCAAAACATTCAATTGGCTTTTCTGCAAAACTATCTTTTTTGACTTAGTGCTGTCTTCCTTGGAGCAGTCGATATGTAAAGCAACGCAACTAAGCTACACATATAGTGTAACTTCTTGCCTGCGTTATCACCGTAGGGGTCGCATGTGGCGATTCGGGACCTATTTATTTTTACGGGAGGGGGCCGGCCTCACACCAACTACTTTCAGTTGAAGTGGAGGTATTTCTTGTGAAGGCTGAGTACACCTTGGGATCGAACTTTTGCCCTCGGCATGGAATGCAAGCATCCTACTAACTGAGCTATCGACCAGATTTTTACGAGTTTGATCGTCGCTACAAAGCGCCAATTCTCAAGCAAGACCCAGTTGCTGTAAGGCTGGATGGACCTTTTGATGAACGGTGGACTACGGACTCGTAAAGCATATGGCGAAACCTCAATACCGGCAAATAGTTGTTGCCGTACTTAATTGAATACAAAAAAATATCTTGGAATACATTTTAACTGATGTTCACGGATTTTTGATCTTTTGAAGACATTTTACGTAGGTTGGCATAATATATAGGTTGGCATAATGCTGATCTCCTTGCTGTTAGAACGTTTTTTTCTCATTTTCCAATGGCACCCCGGTTTCAGGGAGTTTTCAGATGTTGCAAGGTTAATGATCGTGCTGAGGTTTGGTTTATATTGCATGCACACATGCAGCATGTGTAAGCGCGAACTTACACGTTTCGTTTGTGGACATGCATTTAATATGAGTTTTAAATGTCAATATATTTTTGCAACTTAGATTATAGATTATTAGGCGGACAACCCATACTTTAAAAAAATGTTCACCTTGCCGATGCCCCCCCTGTTTCAGGGAAGGTCGACAAAAGTTGCAGGTTTTATGTTCATTTCTGTAACTGTAACTCTGTCGCCATTTCGCTATTGGAGTTTCAATTGAAGTTTGGATTTTAATTTGAAAGTACACATGCAGCATTTGTAAGCGCGAACTTTATGCATTTTAAATGTTAATATATCTTTGCAACTGATGTATAGGTTTTTTTTTAATAGATTTGTTAAGAGGAACGCAATTCACCAACCTGTTTGGCCTCCTCATGCGCAAGCAGAAGCTTGTGCGCATGTAATGTCTTCTGTTGGACCAGGGTCGAAGTTATGGCTAAATGGGCTAGACGTGATTCGAACCAACGTTGGCCATAACACCGACTATAGATATATATTATATTACCTATAGATCCACTAGCAAAATTCTTAATTGTAGACTTTTGGTATTAATCTCAAACATCAAAACCATGGCTCATCCGCAGCCTACAATGAATTTTCTATGCAAAAAAAAACGATGATCCGTAGATTAATAATAATAATATTAGGATGATTTATTTGGTGAGCGCTGTTTTTGTGTGTATCACACCTCAAGAGCCCTCTGCGAGCTTGGTCGTCGCTGTAGAAAGCGCCAATTCTCAAGCAAGACCCAGTTGTTGTAAGGTTGGATGGACCTTTCAGTGACCGGTCTTTGGTAAAGGTTTATGAATTTTTCAACCCAGCGAAGAGCACATTCGAAATATAAATGGTATATTTTTGTGCTCCGCCGGGATCCGAATCCACAACCTTCCATTTACGAGTCCGAAGTGTTGCCACTACGCACTACGGACCGGCCCAAGATTAGCTATGGATCAAAGTGTATGTGAATAGCACTGTTTTATTTTATACAACAGATTTATGTGTTGAAATGTTATAATTCAAGTATGTCAATTACTCACTTCGCCGCTCACTTACTGTGTTCTTTACGCGTATTTTTTTTGCAAAAATTATATATGATTATGCGAAACCGTTACATCGAGAAAACATTGCGTAGATGATGATACGAGGTTTAAATATTTGCTTACGCCTTTAGGAGTGTTCTAGAAACATCCCAAGTAAAAAACATTACACGTTTTACTAAAGGAATATTATTTACGTAATACGTATCACAAGCTAAGAGTCACACAGAGAGCAATGGAGAGAGCCATGTTGGGTGTCAGTTTGCGGGACAGACTCAGAAATGAGGACATTAGAGTCAGGACAAAGGTTTCCGATGTCATCAAGGTGACCGCAACCCTCAAGTGGCGATGGGCGGGACATGTCGTTCGCGATCCAGATGAAAAGTAGACAAAGCGACTGCTGTGCTGGTGCCCAAGGACGGCAAAGCGTGGAGTTGGGCGCCCACAGTTGCGTTGGCGTGACGATGTTCAGGGAAGTGCAGGACTTGCCTGGATGCGGATCGCTCAGGATAGAAACGAAATGAGATGCGAGAGGAGGCCTACGTCCAGGAGTAGACGATCAATACAGGCTGAAGAAGAAGAAGAAGAAGCATTAGTATCATCCTCTTGTCAAGGCACTGCACGGTTGTGTTAGCCATAGTTCGTCTCTGTTTGTTGCCATTCTCTTGAGCTGCGAATAGGAGGAGACATCCATGAGCCGCTTCAAGTCCTGGAAGTATACCTGATTCTTGGGCGACCTCTTGTCCGTCTGCTTTCTACAAGCTCCCCGGCGTCCCTCTTGCCTGACATAATCAGTTGCAGAAGGTAGTGATATGATATTTTACGTCACTTTACATTCGGCAGGAGTTCTCAATCTTGAAATTTTCTTCTCAGCATTGCCACAGTTGTGCCCTTTGAGTTAAGCACCAAGGGATCCGCAAAATGCGACTATGAATCCACATTTCCGCTTCCTCTAAGCGATTCATCGCGTTTACTTGTATGTTCATGTCTCAAGTGTAGAATATATCTTCTTCTTCTTCATTTTATGCAATCAATCATGAATGCCAGTGCTCGTTTAATCTATGGTCACAGTCAGTGACGGCTCGTCGATTTTTCATTGGGCAGTGCATTTTTATACTAGCCGTCATTGATTGAATACCTACCAACTCGGAGTATTTTCATGTTCACGGAGCTGTATAATATGTAAAATCATTATGAATGTATATAATAGGACTTGACACAGACGGTATTTTATGCGGAAAAAAATTGTAAGTATTGGATCGTGGCATTATTACTGGGGGTGCAATGCACCGATGCACCTTACCTGGAGCCGTCACTGGTCACAATAAATACTGCCACATCACCCCACTCTTGCAGAAACTCCACTGGCTAAGGATGCCAGAAAGGATCACATTTAAGCTGAGCCTCGCGGTGTATAAAGCATTGCATGAAGTGGCGCCAGAATACTTGCAGGAAATGATTACCCCGAGGAGTCTGAGTGAGAGGGGGCTCACTCTGCGATCTGTTGACAGTGCACGAACCTCTGTCAGTGCACCATGCAGAAATAGAAAAAGAATCACAGTTTTCGGAGACCGCGCTTTCGCCATTGCAGGACCGTTCACTTGGAATCAGCTGCCCCCAGTAGTGCACGCCAAGGAAGGGATTGAATGTTTAAGAAGAGAATGAACTATGAAGGTCCATTTCTTCACCGCCGCGTCAAGTCTGAAAGCGCCCTTGCTGTGACAGTAGCCACGAAACGGCGCTCTACAAATCATCATAATCATCATTTATGCCTCATTGTTGAGAGCTGTAACCCTTGTAGAAGTAATCTCTCTTTTCCAGTTGTATCTTGACTGCGCTGCCCGCAACGCTCCTACCGCCTGCTGCTGCCTTTACTTAATCGGTCCATCGTGCGGGGGATGTTCCTCTTCCCCTCTTTCCCTCCAAGCTTCTGATCACAACCAGTCGTTCTAGGCTATCCTCATTGCCACGGACAACATGCCCGAAGAACGGAAGAAAACGGCCAGAGCCAAGCCATCCAAAAGAAGCTTCCGACGAATGGACTTGTTGGTACGTCTAGCCGTCCATGTGAATCGGAGCATGCGCCTCCAGCACCACATTTTAAGAGCGTCAATTTTCCTCTTTTCTGTCGCTTTTATACTCCCATGTTTCAGCAGCATAGAGAAAATTAGAGTGGACTAGACTTCTGATAAGCCTCTGATAATAGTATATCTTAACATCTTAAATTGCAAACGATCGACTTCCTGTGCATTTCTAGTTTTATGCAAAAGCTGCCGCAAGATAAGTGTGGAAATAAAAGTGCAAGACTTTCGGAGAGCCCCGTTGTTCAGTGGAATGCCGGGTATGCACGTACCTACAGGTGATTATATGCGAAGCGTTGCCGCCCATACTTTCACCGACACCGCTCTCCGTGATTCCATTTACCCGATATTATACGCAGAGAGTGCTCGCTCAAGTACGTTGGCCTCTCGTGGTGAATACTACGAAGTATCATTGAGGAATATCGAATGGTTTGGGCATCTAGAAATAGTGGACGACTGACAGGGAAGGTCGGCAAAATTTGCAGGGTGTATGTTTATTTTTGATGTGGTTGTTTATTTTGTAAGTGCACACGCAGCATGTGTAAGCGTGAACTTACACGTGCCTACTTGTGGGCATGCACTTAAGATGAATTTGAAATTTAAAATATATTTGCAACCGTGGAGGTAGTTAGTCAGAAATGATTTCCCGTGTCTATTTCAAACCCAAAATGTGTAAGTATTCAGCCTTCACAAGAAATGAGAACCGCCCCTCCGGGAGCTGGGAAACCCCCACTTCAATTGAAAGTAGTTAGTGTGAGGCCGGCCCCCTTGCCTGTAAAAATAAATAGGTCCCGAATCGCCACATGCGACCCCTTTGGGGATAACGCAGACAAGAATTAACACTATGTGTATAACATAGTTGCGTTTTTTTTTGGTCGGTGAGACTCATAGGAACCTATAATGGGGCTTCCACACGCTTGCCAACCCATCACAAGTCAAGCGCACAGTGTGTCGTCTAGAACATGCTAGCTGGACAAAATTTTGTCTAATGGACTAATTTTGTCCAGCTAGCATGTTCTAGACGACACACTGTGCGCTTGACTTGTGATGGGTTGGCAAGCGTGTGGAAGCCCCATAATAAGTCAAGGAACGATACTTGCGTTTTTTTGCATTCTTCTTTCCAAAGGGAGCCCGTAATCGATATGATAATATTAAGATAGCGCTGGCCCAGATACCGCACTAATCCTAAGATTTGTCCTCCATTCATACATTTTCTCCGCCGTTTCGTAATGCGCTGAGTCGCAGGTGGGACACTTTGTATGCAACTGAGGCAATTACTGAGGAATTCAACGCGCTCATGAATGTGCACTCAGCTCTCAACAGAATATCATAACTGTATAACATACAACACACATTTTATGTTTAATCCGTGTGGCAAGGATGTATAAACACTAAAGTTCGTATTAAAGGCATGCTCACCGACAAGCAGACACGTGCAAGTTTGTGCATCTATAATCTAAGTTGCAAAGAAATATTCATTCAAAGCTCTCAGATGTATGCCCACAAACAAACACGTGTAGTTCGCGCTTACAAATGCTGATTGTGTACTTAGAAATAAAATCCAAACCGCAAATGAACATAAGCCCTGCAACTTTTGCCGACATTCCCTGAAACAGGGGTGACATTGGCAAAGTGAATCATTTTTTTACAGTATGGGTGGTCAGCCTCATACCAACCTATAAGTCAAGGAAATGATTATTGCCAATAATCATCAGCCATCTATAATATAATATAATCTAAGTTACAAAAATATATTGAAATTTAAGGCTCACATTTAATGCATGCCCACATGCAGGCACTTGCAAGTTCGCGCTTACTGATGCTGCGTGTGTAGGTACATTCAAAATATACCAAACCTTACATGAAACTAAACGTTGCAACTCCTGCCGCCTTTCCTTTCAACCGGGGTGGCATTGGAAAATTTGAACCCAAGTTTTACAGCATGGAGGGTCAGCCTCATACCAATCTATCAATCAAAGAACTATGCAATGATTTCGTCATTTTACCAACATTCCGGCTGATCAATAAATAAAAACTAAAAGCGTAGATACTTGTTAAGAATTTTACAGTTGTAATTTGTACGTACAGCGTAATCTATGTCATTCTAGCCTCATTGACTGCACTCGACACTGCAAATAACGGATACATAATATTAGATTACTCGTACTTAGTACGCACACAGTATTAGATACTTACCTACTTGATACTCGAATAATATCACATATTCACATACTAGTGCATGCTAGAATCTACTAGAAGCTTCTGGACATTTACAAGCATTTAACAATTTTTTTTTTAATGTTAGTCATGCACTTTTTCTGGCTCAGGCGAAAAAAATTGCCGACCACTTATCTAGTGAGATAACATGCTAGCATCTACGAGAAGCTTCTGTACATACACACACTATGAAGCATTGCATACCCTATAAGTATCAAGTATTATCATCAAATAATATAATCATTGATATGGGGCCGTCCATAAATTACGTCATCGATTTTTGCCGATTTTCAACCTCCCCCCCCCTTACAATCATCCTATAGTCATTATCTAATTACCCCTCCCCCCTCTTGCTGTAATAATGGATGAGCTTAATAATTAATAATGTTATATATCTTACATAATATTTTGTATATTTTGTAGACATTGGTATTTACAAGAACGACGTCACTTTTGGTACTCGTACGTCATTTGCCATCATCCGCAGACCAGACTCCCCCCCCCCCCCCCTTAATTCGAATGACGTAATATATGGACGGCCCCTATAACAATATGTTATCTTACTTACGAGTATATAAACGTAGCTATAGACATAAAAAAAATCGTACTTGTCTAGCATATACTGGAAGCTTCTGTACACACACACGCACACGCACACTATGTACCATTACTACAACACTTTTAAGGATCAAACATCATTATCTAGTAATATAATGATGATCATAGTGTTCCTTAACATATAGGTTGGTATGAGGCTGACCAGTGACCACCCAGACTGCAAATATGATTCACATTGGTGGTGACATCGACAGATCAATGTCACCCTGGCTTCAGAGAAGGTAGGCAGGAGTTGTAGGGCTTATATACTCAATCGAGATTTGTGTTTTTATGTTGTACTTAAGTTCACATGCTGCATGAGTAAGCGCGAACTTTTACGTGTCTGCTTGTGGGCATACATTAAATCCTAACAGTGCTATTCTCAGACATTTTGGTCGTCCGTTGAGCCCACGCTTTGACAAACTAATGATGCCTGGGCTGGCAGTCTCAGACTAATCAGCTGTTCACTTGCGGCCATCTTGGATTGACAGGTCTTTATACAAATGCATCATTAGTTAGTCAAAGCATGAGCAAAGTCAACAGACGACTAAACTGATGTTTAGATGGAAGGTATCTCCCAGGATGTACCTACAGGATACTTACTCCGGCTAGCTATCATCAGCATCACTCTCAGGGCGTGGGGTACTTTCCTTGTGTTGCTTACTTGTATCTTGGGAAGGTTTGTATATTAAAAGATAAGTTTAACATGAACAAATAAGGATTTATTTACTTTAGTAATATGGGGGAAAAAGGGGAAAAAAGAGAATGGCCTGACCTGCACCTTGTCACTAAAACACTCCCTTCTCTGTTGACTGGAGTTCCGAACTGAAGGCCTGGGGCCGCGCCCCAGGCTAGCGGCGGCTCACTAGGCGGACGCCTCCACACGTTGTGGAGCCCCTGGGTGGGCGCTCCTATGCCCCCGTCTCTAGTCCACGAGGCGGGTGCCTTGCTGGCAGGAAATCCAAGTAGATGGGGAGGAGGGAGCTCCATGGTAATGCCCCCTCTTGCACCGCTTGGTGCTTAGTCGCCGACGTCTGAGTCGGTTTACATCTTGCCGGGAACTGATGAGCGACGGCCCGATTAGTTCACACGGCGCAGTTCGGCCGCTTCCGTAACCGTTCGGCTCCGTTCGGCCCACAAAACACACTGTACACTTTGAGATTGTTCTTTCTATGTTATTTTAAAATAACATAACAGAATAGCACCGTAAATGTTTATATATCTTTGCAGCTTAGATTATACATAGTCATTCATATAACAATAATGTTGCCCAACTACTAAAGGTGTCTGTGTACATGAGCCTGTATGGGATGGTCGTCCCTGCAATGTAGCCTTTTCATGAACAATTCTAAATGTACAGCTGGTGCAGCGTATATAACAGCTACACTTTGTTTCAGCTTTAACCGTTGGAAACTATTTTGTGCATTTCGTCCTGCAACTCTGATTCCAGCAGTGCAACTTTAGATATGAGGACACCTGAGCTCTCAGAGAAACTTTTTACAAAGGCAGGACAACTTTCCCAAAACAGCAGACTTGTATAAAAGCAGAACAGAGTAGAAATGTATAAAAACAGAACAGTAGACATTGTATGAAATAAACAGTATACATTGAGGTAAAAATACACAGTGGCGTCAAAACTATCTTGACGCTAAGCCTAAGCCGCCCCTGACTGAATGGCGAGATGATTCTGTTTCAACTATTAGGGTCCTTAGTGACTAACGGTACAGACTGGTAATCAGAAAGTCGGGAGTTAGATTCACGGCGGAGCTCAAAAGTATTTAAGTATATTTTCAAAAAGGTTCTTCAAGGATTTTCGCTGCCTGGCCACAAATATTCCTGTATTTTTTAATACAGTTTTTTGTACTTTGAATAAATGTATAATTTTAGAAAAGCCGTCTTTTTATTCAATAATTTATGTGGATCTCTATTTAAGAGGTGGCAATATAATATGTATGTGCAGCTTAATTTCGATTGAGAAGGTTCAAAATAATACACGTCAATGAAAAAGTACAAATGTATGAATGGCTTAGACTTAGCCTGATATTAGAACTCCATACATACACATATACATATACAGCTAGATTGTGTTATGTATCGCATTGAGTTAAAATATTGATGGAGACGAAACTAGCGTACATCATTGTAACATACTATGAGACTGAAGTGTCGACACAGAGATGTCAAACACTAAATAATACTCAATAATCATGTGAAATCCCATGTTAACTTACCTTCACCATCTTGTGTTTCGGCACCCAATAATTACAGATACCCTTAGGTACATATTATGTTTTTTTAAATGCTTATTTTCTTTCAAAATTGACAAATTCACTTACCAAAATAATAAAGACGCGTGCGCACAACGTTTGCGCAGACATAAATTTCAAATCTGCCTAACTTTCTGGTCTTCCTAGTCTTTTTTTGTTAACAATTAAATCAGACTGTGAGCGTCTTGGTTCTCTTTCTAGGGATGATTCCTCGAGTTGTAGGTTGGCATGAGGCGGACCACCCATACCGTAAAATGGTTCACTTTGCCAATGTCACCCCTGTTGCAGGAAAGGTCGGCAAGAGTTGCAGGGGCTATGTTCATTTGAGATTTGGTTTTAATTTGTAAGTACACATTCAGCATTTGTAAGCGCGAACTACACGTGTTTGTTTGTGGGCATGCATTTGATTTGAGCTTTGAATGTTAATATTCCTCCGTGATCGGAGAGGGCCCTTGAGGTGTGACACACACAAAAACGGCGCTCTCTTATCATGTGCAATTAAAAATAAATAAGCCTGATATATATATATATATATATATATCCTTGCAACTTAGATTATAGATTATTATAATATTATAAACGGATATAACGTCCATTTTCGTTAAAATAGTTTCTAGTCCACAGATACTATGCGTCAATGGTGGTTTGTGTGTCTGGACTCTGGACAGACCGTTAATCCACAGTGGACAAGGAGAGGAGACGGCCTGGGCGTAGAGGGGGGCAGCGGCATTCTCAAGTAAGAGGCAAGTGCCCGCTTGACCGGCCTGTGCCTCTTCATTCCTCATTCCTCTATGCTTCGATTCTTCTTTCCCCATTCCTCCATTCTTCGTTGCCTATTCCTCTATGCCTCCATTCTTCATTCCTCAAACTTCTCCCATTCTCGCATATAATAATAATATTAGGATGATTTATTTTGTGAGCGCTTTTTTTGTGTGAATCACACCTCTAGAGCCATCTGTGAGCTTGATCGTCGCTGTAGAAAACGCCAATTTTCAAGCAAAACCCAGTTGCTGTAAGGCTGGATGGACCCTTAATTGACCGGTCTTTGGTAATGGAATATGAATTTTTCACCCAGCGAAGAGCGCATTTTTATTTTTATTTTTTAAGGAGAAAAAACAGATACAGACACAAAAACAAAGACAAGAAAAATGTAAACATAAACAGTAGAGTGCATTTGAAAATATAAATGTTTTTTTCTTGTGCTCCGCCGGGACTCGAACCCACAACCTTCCATTTACGAATCCGAAGCGCTAGCCACTAGACTACGGATTAATCATATCCGTACTTACCGTTCACAGGTGAATACATCTGAGGAGTTCTAGTTGATGATAAAAACTGCATTACTGACGTTTAATATCTATAATGTAAGTTGCAAAGATGTACGGACATTTAAGAATAATATTTAATGGTCAACCACACGCAGGCGCATTTAAATTAGTACTTACACATGCTGCATGGGTACATACAAAATAAACCTAACCTCACATGAACATTGTCGCCTTTCCTTGAAACCGGGTGGCATCGACAAAAGTGAACCAAGTTTTTACAGCATAGGGTCAACCTCATACCAACCTATTAGTCAGGGATTAGGTACACTTTTGAAAGGAAAGTACTTTTTTGTTTATGTATTTACTATATATCTGTACCTTAGGCTTAAGGCTAGTTCGCACAAGGCCACTGATTTAGTCAAGTAACGAGTAATTTAGTAGTGGGCGGGGCGCTACTCGCCCGTGAAGCGTTCGCATTACGGTCCAGTACAGTACACAAGTGCGAAGTTGGCTGCAGAAAGCCCTTTCTATAATGGCGGAAAATTTGAATTGGCTGCAGTTTGAAAATATTAATTGAGTATTCAAATCATGTTATTATAAAGCCCTTTAAATTGGCTATGGTTTGGTAATATTAACTGATTTATGCCCGGCCACCTAGCTAGGAGCCTGTTTAGCAAACAACTTCGAAACTCGACTTTTGTAAATTCGAAATGTATTTTATGGTTTATAAAATAATATGCACATTTTAAATAAAAACAACACATGACTATTTGATGTTTATAATAATATCTACCATTAACGCTGC
Source organism: Agapetus fuscipes (assembly GCA_951799405.1). Taxonomy (NCBI): domain Eukaryota; kingdom Metazoa; phylum Arthropoda; class Insecta; order Trichoptera; family Glossosomatidae; genus Agapetus; species Agapetus fuscipes. Next base: position 15,453,956 of record OX637351.1, on the reverse strand, counting down.
AAACATTATTTTTTAATTGAATTTTTATCTTTTCAATGATGTGTACAAAGTATATTTTGTATGCACACACTATAATACGGCTCGTAGTCTGCAGTTGCATTCAGATGCATTTCTCTGTTGCGTTTTTCGTTGTTGACAATTAACATCAATATTCGACATGTAAAATCGGCATTTTCAAATACACGGCGGTCACCAATTAATTATCAAGTTAAAGAAGAAACATGGTTCAACTTTTCAGAGGCTGACCGCGAGAAACTTGTTCAATCCTGCTACATTTACGCCTCTCACGTCTGTCACAGATACCAGCTGATGGCTTACAGTGGCATAAAATTGTAATGCCTCTAATCAGTTATCCCCGTGTGTCACTGAATTGTTTCTGTACAAAACAATAAGTAACAATCCATCTGAAGGATATCATAAGGCCTGTGATATGACAAATTTATGGTAGGTACCTATAAACATCGATCAATGTAAAAGATCGATGTTTTTAAATACGTAATAAATTCATGGACGATAATAGTTATTTCCACAACATCTTTACCAAAACTATATTTGTACAGCTCTATTGTCCGAAAACTTAAAAATTACTACAATTTCATCCAGCAAGGAGCTACATGATTGTATTTTTGACAGCTGATATCCGCACCAAAAATCGATGTCATACTATTCTTATCGAAAAAAAATTACCTTTCTCAAAACTTTTTGGACGTAGATAAGTCCTAGCAACTTCTATATTCTCAAGAGTTTCTAAAAAACCAAGGATATCGGTGTGCATATCCACTTATTTACAGTTTAAACATGACATAACCTCACTGACAGGTCGCTAAGTTTAGGGAGCGGAACATCGGGCTCGCAAATATAAGAAGTTCTTAAGTACTTAAATATTTTTAAACAGCACTTTATCTTTAAATATTCTTGCTGAAAACGGGCATTATCTTTTCAAACTGCAGCCAATTTAAATTGCCGCCATTCTTGCATTTCCGTTTCCCCGCCAAGAGTGAGCGGCCAATGGCGCGGCCGCTAAAAAACTCGACTCGGACTCGGGCTTTTCCGTGGCTCTTCGGACTCGGACTTTTCCGTGGCTTCTCGGCAACACTCGCCCACGGACGGTGGGCGGGGCCGCTACTTGCCGGAAAAAATAGAATGAAATGGATCGGCTTGACTAAACCATTGACTTAACTACTGGACTAAATTGTTGGGGTTCGCACACGTTTAGCCACTAAATTACTCGTTACTTGGCTAAATTACTCGCCTTGTCCGAACCAGCCATTAGAGCATAAACAACGGTAGTCACATTTAGTAAAATGTGCAGGAGACGAGTTTTTGTGAAAATGTGCACTTTTTTAAACCATCATAACTTCTAAACTAGACGAGATATTTTCTATCTGTAAAAACTTTTTATCTTCTTTTATCGATATTTATTTAATGTGAACAACGTATGTGGAACTTCCGTGGTTTATGCTCGCATTTTTATGTGCATCCTATATTAATTACACTTGATATCTCAGTAACTATGAGTCCGAGGACGCCAATATTTTTACCACTTATAGAACAGCTAATTATAATAATTTCTTCATCATTAACTGAAAAACGCAAAAAAGTGGACTTCCGTTGTTTATGCTTTCTTTAGGCCCGGTAGTTTCATCGTTAGCATATGCGCCTAATAGCATAAAAATGACTTACTATAGCTTAAAATCTTAAAAACGGTATTTTGAAATATGCTTTAGCAAGAAAATAGTCTAATAGCAACGATATTTTTGCTAGCCAATCTTGGGGAGCATACGTTTTATGCTATAGCTAATTCCAATATGGCGTCTTTTCTCATCTGTTATTTACAGCGGATTTGTAGTTTTGAGTCGAATTTTAGCAATTATTTCCTTAGGAAACACACAATATTTACTTCAATTTTGTCATGGAAAGCAACGGGTCAGATGTCGAAAGAATTACTGATTATGTTTGCAGGTGCAAATCGAAAATATTTCGTCTCCCTCAATGTCTCCGAGTATTTTGTAGGAACGCGGAAGAATTCACTCGGCACAACGCCGTTTGAAATTATTGGCTAGCAAGTCACAACGGATTTATGAACCTATCTACAACACAGTTTGTAAAATCCGTTTTTAAATGCCTCACTAAATGTTTTACGCACTTATAATTTAAAATCATATATTATCACAGTGCGCCATCCTTGTTGGTGCATTGCAGGCGGACGTCAATATGGCATCTGACAGTTATAAAAAACTACCATAGACAAAAAAAATCTTGAATTCGTGGCTGTTGACCATATTATTTATGTGGCCAAATGCAGTATTTGAGGTTTTTTTTACATTTTTCAAGTTTTGTCACGATGGTAGCAATGCAATTACTTCGGGTATCTTCGGTATATACTAAAGATAGCCTATAGGCAAAATGCGAATGAAAATACTGTTTTGGTGTTACTATCATGGAGTTCTAAATCCATGGTTACTATAGCATATCTCGGGCGTAAAATATGCTATATAAACTACTTTAGCTTAAAATGTGAAAATACCGGCCCTAAGGTACAGATACACATATTTAGTTCCTTGACTGATAGATTGGCATCAGTCTGACCCCCCATGTTGCAAAAACTTGGTTCAGTTTTTTCAATGCCACCCCGGTTTAAGTAAGGGAAAGGCTGGAAGATTTCCAAGATTTACGTTCATGTGAGGTTTGGTTGATTTTATAGGTACACATACAGCATGTGTAAGCGCAAACTTGTCTGCTTTGTGAAATGTTTCTGCTTGTGTGACTGTGAATGTGAGTTCTTAAAAGTTTCGTTTTTGAAATGTGTGTCGAGTCATCTACCATCGTTTTTTTTAAAGACGATTATTTTATAAATTATACCTATATAGATCTAAGTTTATGTCTAAATACTATAAAGCTCTTTTTAGGAATAAATTATTATTTAAATTTTTGTGCAAAAATGTGCGTTTTTTAAGGATATTTTAAGATAATCGTGTTTTTCTCAAAATTGTTTTTATATTTTATTTATTGACGTAAAATTAATATCCTTGATAGTTTGATGTGCAGACACTTAAACAAGTCTTCGTTTAAATGAGTGTACAGTAAATCAACCGTTCACATACAGAAATAGATAAACAACATGCTAATGGACAAAAGCAAAACATAAATAACGACTGTTTTTTTTTATTTAGCCAGCATCTGACTTTGACATTTGTCTGCAAAGGTTAACTCCTTCTTCGCAGTGGCATCATCTTCGTTTTTGTAATAAAATAATGTCTAAAATAAAAAATAAAAAACTAAATGCAAACTTAACACAACGTTTTTTCTTTTGCCACTGCATATTGATTTAAAAAACCATGATTTGGTTGGTTCTAAATTATCGTTTATTCTTAAATCTGTTGGATAATAGAGAATATTTCATTTTGAAACAAAATGCTCATTCATTTGAAGTTTGAATACGATCTTCATGTATTTTGTATAGAATAAAAACATGGATTTTACAAATTTGAACCAAACAACTGATAACCCTAACCGGAACAAAACGGAGCGAATTGTGAGCGTTTTAAGTTTCTATGCATCTTTTATGTCCATTTCTTGACTTCTAGGTTGGTATGAGGCTGACCACCAATACGGTAGAAAATGGTTCACTTTGCCTATGTCACCCCTGTTTCAGGCAAGAGTTGCTGGGCTGATGTTCATTTGAGATTGGGTTTTATATTGTAGGCTCACATGCGGCATGTTTAAGCGCGAACTTAAATGTGTCTGCTTGTGGGAATACATTTAATATAAATCTTAAATGTAATATATCTTTGCAACTTAGATTATAGATTATTGATGTTTCTATTTTACTGTTGCTTGGTGTACAATTTTTCGACCCGCGCCGTCGAGAGTCTGTGTCACTCCATTGTACTTCCGTTCCGCAAACTGTGTACGCACGCAAACAATAACACATCTGTTTTTTCTCGTTTCATAATCTGTCTCCCTCACAATCGCTTACTTTCAATGCATGCGTCCCTTTTCCTCGCGATGCCGAAGCAGCCAAATTGAAACCCGATGTACTCGGGATGAAATTAACAGCACAACTTCTTCCGTGTATTTTTGCATCACGATCTGAAATTGCAGAGATTTTAATAAAAAAATTTGCATATTCACGATTGCTTCTCAGAACATTTCGAGAATAAAACTTTTAGTTTAAACTCAACCAAAGCGTTCACCGAAAAGTGTGTCTAAAATAAGATGGCACATCTTTTGAGCGTTTCAGTTGATGTGCATTTTGTGCTTAAACGCTATGGTTGCGTTTAAACGTAGAATTTTATATTATTGTGGATGTAAGTCTACAGTTGAGTACATAGTATCTTCTCGCACTTTCACTTTCGAATAGTCCAATCTCACAGACACTTACTTCTCCTACTAACAATCTCACAGACACTTACTTCTCCTACTAACAATCTCACAGACACTTACTTCTCCTACTAACAATCTCACAGACACTTACTTCTCCTACTAACAATCTCACATACACTTACTTCTCCTACTAACAATCTCACAGACACTTACTTCTACTACTAACAATCTCACAGACACTTACTTCTCCTACTAACAATCTCACAGACACTTACTTCTCCTACTAACAATCTCACAGACACTTACTTCTCCTACTAACAATCTCACAGACACTTACTTCTCCTACTAACAATCTCACAGACACTTACTTCTCCTACTAACAATCTCACAGACACTTACTTCTCCTACTAACAATCTCACAGAAACTTACTTCTCCTACTAACAATCTCACAGAAACTTACTTCTCCTACTAACAATCTCACAGACACTTACTTCTCCTACTAACAATCTCACAGACACTTACTTCTCCTACTAACAATCTCACAGACACTTACTTCTCCTACTAACAATCTCACAGACACTTACTTCTCCTACTAACAATCTCACAGAAACTTACTTCTCCTACTAACAATCTCACAGACACTTACTTCTCCTACTAACAATCTCACAGACACTTACTTCTCCTACTAACAATCTCACAGACACTTACTTCTCCTACTAACAATCTCACAGACACTTACTTCTCCTACTAACAATCTCACAGACACTTACTTCTCCTACTAACAATCTCACAGACACTTACTTCTCCTACTAACAATCTGTTAACACTGAAAAATCTGGCATTTAAGATTAAAAAAAAACAAAATGTCGATTAACAGAAACCTAAAATTAGAGTAAGAGCCCGTTCCCACTTCGCTGCCTTAGTTCTTGTTTACCGTATATGCCATTGATAAAATTTTACATGAGCAATGTTTGCATGTGTACTGGACCAATGTGTCTTATAATCTAATCTAATCTAAGCTGCAAGGATATATATTATTTAAGATTTATATCAAATGCATTCCCACAAGCAGACATGTATAATTTCGCGCTAACACATGCCGCATGTGGACCTACATTATAAGAACCCATCTCAAATGAACATAAGCCCTGCAACTCTTGCCGTCCTTCCCTGAGACAGGGGTGACATTGGCAAAGTGAACCATTTTTTTTTCACAGTATGGGTGGTCAGCCGCATACCAACCTATAAGTCAAGGAACATACATGACAAATTATAATATGTATGGACATCAAAAACTAACAGAAAACAAATTTTAATCTAAAAAACCCTAGCCGCCAACATCACATATTTAAAAAAAGAAATTTATTTAAAAAATATTTAAAAGAACTCTCACATTATCGAGTTTACGGTTTTTCTTAGCTCAGATTGTGTAGAATTTGATTCATAAGACAAATGCATGACAAAGTCATATTTGACAAGATTGGCGTATACGGTAAACAAGAACTGGGGGAGCGACTTGTCGGGTGTCGGATCCGTATATTCATCGGAGGTTCCAGTTGCAGAACATTTCGGACAAAATCGGTTTCCGACAAGTGTGCATAGCTCCATACTTACATAATGTTCTGCCACTGGAACCTCCGATTAATATACAGATCCGACACCCGACAAGTGGGAACGGGCTCTAACGTCTACAGCCCTCAAATTATTGTACTCTATGTAATTTGTCATGTATGTTCCTTGACTTATAGGTTGTTATGCGGCTGACCACCCATACTGTAAAAAAAATTGGTTCACTTTGCCAATGTCACCCCTGTTTCAGGGAAGGACGGCAAGAGTTGCAAGGCTTATGTTCATTTGAGATTGGGTTTTTATATTGTAGGTCCACATGCGGCATGTGTTAGCGCGAAATTATACATATCTGCTTGTGGGAATGCATTTAATATAAATCTTAAATGATGTATATCTTTGCAGCTTCGATTAGATTAGATTAGACATGGAAGGGTGGACACTTGTGCTAATCATTTGTTTCTGCTGGTCGCCATACTCTTGTAAAGGCAGTGTCTTGTTGTACTAGCCATTTCGCCCCCTTAAAAGTGCTTGTTTGGCTTATGCACCATTTGATTCAAAGATGACCTTTATATGGAATTGTCTTAAGAATAACATTCTACACAATCTGAGCTAAGAAAAACACGTACAATAACAAGTGAGAGTTGTTTGAAATATTTTTGAAATCAATTTCCAGTTTTCATAAGACACATTAGTCCAATAGACGTAAATACATTGCTTATGTGAAATTACCTCTGTTTTCGACGACTTGTCTGCTGGTATAATCTAAATCTAAATCTAAGCTGCAAAGATATATATCATTTAAGATTCATATTAAACGCATTCCCACAAGCAGACATGTATAACCAAGCAGGCATGGACCTACAATATATAAATCCAACCTCGAATGAACCCAAGCCCTGCAACTCTTGCTGACCTTCCTTGAAACAGGGGTGACATTGGCAGTATGGGTGGTCAGCGTCATGCCAACCTATACGTCAAGGAATTCGTCATCTCTTTGTAAAGGCAGTCCCGAAAAGCATTCCTAGCGGTATGGCGGCAGAGCTAATGTTACAGAGGGTATTTTAATGGTTTGTCCTTGAAGCTTGGCATTTCAGATTCCCAGAAGAATTCTTGGAGTTGGAATTGTTCGTCCATGACACATAAATAAGCATTTGACAGTTCAGGCGGCGCGCACAGACAGACAGCATTTCTGTTCTCCTGGTGTCTGCAAGCCAAGTTGAAAACCAAACATTTAGGTTTCTCAGCCATTGAGTGTTAAAAAAAAAAATGAAATAACAACGCTCTCTTGATACAATATTTTAGTTTCCGCAACCGCAACCAAGCTACACATATAGTGCAACTTCTTGCCGCGTTATCCCCGAAGGGGTAGCATGTGTCGAGTTGAACCTATTTATTTTTACAGGTAAGGGGGCCGGCCTTACGCCAACCACTTCAGTTGAAGTGGGGGTTTCCCAGCTCCCGAGGGGGCTGGTACTCATTTCTTGTGAAGGCTGAGTAAACCTTGCCGGTATTTTTTGGGGTTTGAAATAAACACGGGAAATCATTTCTGACACCCTCGCTCGGTGGGATTCAAACCCGAGCTCACGGCATGGAATGCAAGCACTCTACCAACTGAGCTATCGACCCGACTTCCATCTATATAATATATATTTAAAACTATAACCCCCTCATTCATAAAAAGGTTTTAATTTTTAAACCAGCATAAAGTCAGATCTCCAATACAAATAAACTCGTTTATCACTGGTTTTGGGTTCAATCAATCTAATGAATATGGCTGTAAAGGTTTGTGTGTAGTACACTGTAACTGTAACTCTGTCGCCACTCCGCTAGAGGTAGCCAGAGACACCTCAAAATAAAAATTTCTTTGCACAACTCTTTCAATGCGTTCTTAATCCATCACCCTTTTTCTTCATATATCCTTCTATCGCATTCGCTCCGTATATCCCATTCTTTCACAATTCCACCAATCGTGACTTGTCACACATTTTACGCACAATTCACAAAAAAACATATATAAAATGGATCGACACAGACTTTACATACTGTGCTTGTTGGAAAATGTGTGTGTATTTGTGATAAGTCGTTTTTTCGTTCGTTTAAAAACCTCCGTCAGAAGCAGTGACGGCTCCAGGTAAGGTGCATCGGTGCATTGCACCCCCAGTAATACTGCCACGATCCAATACTTACAAATTTGTTCCGCATAAAATACCGTTTGTGTCAAGTCCTATTATACATTCATAATGATTGTGCATATTATATGTACAGCTCCGCGAACATGAAAATACTCCAAGTTGATAGGTGTTCAAATATAGATATTATATCGCCGTGCATTTTGTGGCAATGCCCAGTATTTAGGGGTTTAGGGGGGTAATCAATAACGGCTAGTATAAAAATGCACTGCTCGATGAAAAATCGATGAGCCGTCACTGGTCAGAAGTGCTACCAAAGTATATCAAGGATTCATCCTTGATGATGATAATGATGATGAGTTGATGATTTATTTATAGCGCCGTTTCGTGATGTATTCACTCCAAGGGCGCTGGTGCAAACGATGCCAGAAATTTGCTTGTCTTCAGTGCATTCCGGAACTTTCCATGGTCCTCTAGCTCTCTCACATGATGTGGCAGGTGGTTCCAGGCCAGAGGGCCAGCAACTGCAAATGCACGCTCTCCAAACACTGTGTTAACTCTTCTTATAGGTTCTTCAATCCTTTGATCTTTCCCAAGTGGATCTCGAACACACTATTGTGCAGTCAAATTCTCAGTAGCGTTTGTAATGAGTCAGTGTGTTTCTGGGAACTTGTAAAAAAACACACTCGGTGGTTTTCTAGGAACCATCAATGTGCCGTGATAATTATTAAAGGGCGGAAGTAGATAAGGAAAAAAATGCGATGTCTGTCTATTCATAACGTCCTTTCTTCAGATAACTCCCCATTCTCGGCGAGAAAACGTCACAGATACATCGAACTAGGCCCTGGGGTCCTTAGCAACTAGTAAAATAATATAAATTGACCTTTTCCGTAGCAATCCGGCAGTGTGACGTCTCATCTTTTTATCTGTTAAATATGTTAAGTGCTTTTAGGGAAAGTCGGCAGGAGTTGAAAGGTTTATGCCCATTTGAGGTTTGATTTATTTTGAAAGTAGACTTGCACCATTTTTAAACGTTAAATATGTTAAGTGCTTTCAGGGAAAGTCGGCAGGAGTTGAAAGGTTTATGCCCATTTGAGGTTTGATTTATTTTGAAAGTAGACTTGCACCATTTTTTAACGTGATTTTATACGTGTCTTTTTGGGGGTGCATTAAATGTGAATATATCTTGGCAACTTAAATAATAGATCATATAAATGTGTGAACTCAATTCAAGGAAAAAGGAAGCAGGAGTTACAAGGGTTATCTTCATTTTAAGTTTAGTTATTTATTAGCGCAAACTTACACGTTTGTGGGTGTGCATTTAATATGACCCTTAATGTCAATAAATGTTAACAACTTAGATTGCAGATAGAGAACTATGATTGAGTTATATTTTTATGCTTGGAGTAGTGTTGTATTCAAGCTGTTGATGTAGATCTCACGGAAATTTGAAATTTTTGCCATAAAAAATAATCGAATGAGAAAGTGTCTATAGGTACTCTATTTAATCCATTGTGTTGGGGAAGCGCTTCTCTGCGATGCGCCGGTTTCTGCTGGGAGAGACTTCGAGGGACAGGGTTGGCAGATGAATGAAGAATGTGACCGACCCATAGTCTAGTGGCCAACATTTCGGACTCGTGATAAGAACGAAGTGGGTTTCATTCCCGGAGGAGCACAGAATGTACATTTTTTTTGGTTTTTCATTGTCAGTCCTTCTGCCACTCGTATCTCACATAACTTTTGCATGCGAGTCCTGTGACACATCCCCGGATGGGATGGATATACAGGGCGTGGGTCAGTGGACGGGAGACTGACCCTGAGAGAAGGTGTTGTCAGCCTTACAGCAAATGAATCTTGCTTGAGAATTTTCGCGTTCTACAGCGACGTCCAAGCTCGCAGAGGGATCTTGAGGTGGGATTTACCAAAAAGGTCATCCTAATATGTGTAATATAAGACGCATCTTTACAAAACATCTCATCCGGGATTTGAGAGGGTCCTTGAGGTGAGACACACACACAAACGGCGCTCTATAATTATGCGTACCTTCTAAAAATATATATCTTTGTATACACGGAGAGTGATACTTGTATACTGAATACGTGAGAAATTAAGCTATCATGGGTTTCTCAGATAAATGCACCTTTTTCCTATTTTCTACGAAAGAAAACACGCGTGAAAATCCTGTAGCGCAGATATTTGTCATTTGCACTTCAAATCAGTGAATCAGCACTTATTACATAGTGTTTAGAACAATTTGGCACTAGTATGATGGGGAAGTGTTACGAACTGCAAACTTCGAACTACCTACGTTCGCCTGTACAGGTAGAATAGTGTATGTAAAACCGTCTGGTATGATCCATCATGGTAGTGGAAGTCTAGTATAATCTAGAACAGAGATCGAATGATCTAGAAGATGCAAGAAAGATCTCTTTTGTACCTATTTAAAGGGACTGCAATGGGACATCAGCAGATTAGTCACTTCAAGCATTTTGCCGTGAAATAACAATAAACAGTGATGATGATGATGATGATGATGAGTTGATGATTTCTTTACAGCGCCGTTTCGTGATGTATTCACTCCAAGGGCGCTGGTGCAAACGATGCCAGAAATTTGCTTGTCTTCAGTGCATTCCGGAACTTTCCATGGTCCTCTAGCTCTCTCACATGATGTGGCAGGTGGTTCCAGGCCAGAGGGCCAGCAACTGCAAATGCACGCTCTCCAAACACTGTGTTAACTCTTCTTATAGGTTCTTCAATCCTTGCTTTGGCTCCAGTCTCAGCCGAGCGCAGTGTTAGGCTTTTTTTGCCGAGGGTGACTGGTTTGATTAAATCAGCGAGATATCGTGCACACTTTGAACTCGATTTTCGATCTTTGAAGTGATTGTCAATTGTTGTAAATTGTGAACCAAACCGTGTAAAATAAATTCTGTTAAAATAAATAATTGCCGTTTAATTAAAAGAGAACCCAAACACTATTTTTCAAGGCTCTAGCATAAAAGGCAGCCCTGGGCCTTGCACGTCATGTACCACGTACCTCTGAACCTCAGTCAGTAGACCGAGATGAGATGATGGATATGGAAGGTGGGAATCTCGTCGGTTTCAATACAACTAGCCTGTTTGCATAACCCAAGCAATACGCTCACTATTTAATGTTTCCTTCCAACTCCACCACTGCGTTACGTATATATAAAATAGTGAATGGTTTTCTTAAACAGCGACTCTGTCTGTGTTTTGGTTTCCACATTATATTCTTGGTAAACGCTATGGTCGAGCTAAAACTCAAATACTCTATTTGCACCTTTCTACATCTCGAAGTTTCCTGATCTCCTGTCATAAACCTTTTTATTCCTAAAAAGGTTTTTATTTTGAAGTCAGATTTTTCATAGAAAACATCGGGCTTACTCATGATTTTTGGCTTTTAAAATCGGGTAATAAAGTTGAAAGGGTTCATTCCAAAAGACATCGATCTAAATCTAAATCTAAGTTGCAAATATATGTATCATTTGAGATTCATATTAAATGCATTCCCACAAGCAGACACGTATCATTTCGCGCTCACACGTGCCGCATGTGGACCTGCAATATAAAAAACCCAATCTCAAATGAACATAAGCCCTGCAACTCTTGCCGACCTTTCCTGAAACAGGGGTGACATTGGCAAAGTGAACCATTTTTTATAGTATGGGTCAGCCTCATACCAACCTATAAGTCAAGGAATTGATTCCAAGTGAAAATTCTTGTTTTGTTATCACATTATGTTGTCGCCCTTACAGATACTTTTGCCCATATTGTATGATTGCATCTGATGAAAGGTGATCTGCGATAACAAAAATAGGCCAAAGGATGATCTCAGGATCGTCCAAGTATGATCTATTGTAATCATCACATGTAAAGTAGGACACACTATTGCGTTTTCTATACTGAAGTTACGCCATAGATTCCGAATAGTTATTATTCTTGAATTATAGAGTGAATTTGTTTATTTCATTTCACAATGCATGCATAACGAACCAAGACGCGGAGAGATCTGGTGCAGGAAGGTGTAGTAGATACATGGACGATTTATAATACATCAAAAGTCTCAGTCCGGAGGTCACTGTGACCTTCAAACTCCTAAAATCAATGGGGATTATTTTTGTTTTTCTTCAACAAAATATGTACTTACTTCTTATGGGGCTTCCACACGCTTGCCAACCCATTACAAGCCAAGCGTCGAATTTTGTCTAATGGACTAATTTTGTCCAGCTAGCATGTTCTAGACGACACACTGTGCGCTTGGCTACAAGCCAAGCGCCTGCTACAACCTGCTAGAACATGCTAGCTGGACAAAATTAGTCCAATAGGCAAAATTTTGTCCAGCTAGCATGTTCTAGACGACACACTGTGCGCTTGGCTTGTAATGGGTTGGCAAGCGTGTGGAAGCCCCATTAAATTTTAGCAATTCAGCTAACGTCAGATTGAACTAGAAAAAATTATGGTTAACAAAATGGCGACATTAGTTACGATTTTCAACACGTTCAGTTTAAGCCCTGTTGATCCGTAGTTACTTGACTTATAGGTTGGCATGCGGCTGACCACCCATGCTGTAAAAAGTGCTTCACTTTGCCAATGTCACCCTTGTTTCAGGGAAGGATAGCAAGAGTTGCAGGGTGTATGTCCATTTGAGATTTGGGTTTTTATGTTGTAGGTTCTTATGCGGCATGTGCAAGCGCGAAATTGTGCGTGCCTGCTTGTTAGAATGCAATAATGTGAATCCTAAATGTTACATATCTTTGCAACTTAGATTAGATTAGATAATACAACAATAGTCTCTGTCCGGAGATCACTGTGATTTTCAAACTCCTAAAATCAATGGGGATTATTTTTCTTTGTCTTCAACAAAATATGTACTTAGTTCTTAAATTTTAGCAATTCAGCTAACGTCAGATTGAACTATAAAAAATTATGGTTTACAAAATGGCGACATTAGTTCCCATTTGGACCACATTGAGATTTTTTAGACTCATTAAAAAAATGATGGATTTAGCAGATGCTGGCGTTTGATATTCTGAATATTAACAATCAAATGGGTTGACCTATATTTGATGTACCAAGTTGATGTCAGTTTGCAATGGAGATGATGCCATAGCATATAATTGTATATTTATTTGTTTTATCAGAGTTGCAGCAGTACCTACTTTCATCTACAATCTTACGGATCGACATTATCACACTGAATGTGGTGAAAATTGGAACTAATGTTGTCATATTTTTTTGTTAATTAAAAAAAAGAATTGTGAAGAGGAATGCAATTCACCAATCTATTCTGCCTTGCCAGAAACAGGTTTTAATATCATCAATTAATAATTCATTATTGTGTATTTTAATGACACCTCTGCGGCACTACAACAAGTGTCATAGACCCCTAGAGTCTCTAGAACCTATATAGAGTCTCCCGCACAGGATTTCTTAAAAAAAAAAAATATTAGTTAATAATTACCCAATGACATCTGTTGAACCAAGATCAAAGTTATGTTCAAATGACCCAATCAGGAATCGAACCAACGTTATTATATTCCAAATAGGTACACTGGAAAGATCAGCCACTTGACTCCTTCGTCTATACATCCTAACACCGATCTTGTGAAAAGTCTTTTGTTCAATTAAGTATATAAGTATTATGAATTATAATAACTACAAATTACAATATGGGTGGTCAGCCGCATATCAACCATAAGTCAACCCTAGTCCTAGCCGCCAACATTACGGATCAACCGCCATTTCTTTCTGTCCTCAAATACTTCTTTCATTTCATCCAGAGTCATAACCTTCTTCATACAAGCTCTCCTTTTATTATGACTCTGGATATCCCATTCATTCACTATTTCAGAAATTTACAGTCCGATCGATAGCTCAGTTGGTAGAGTGCTTGCGTTCTATGCCGTGAGCTCGGGTTCGAATCCCACCGAGGGTGTCAGAAATGATTTATCGTTTCGGTGTTTATTTCAAACCCCAAAATAAAATACCGGCAAGGTTTACTCAGCCTTCACAAGAAATGAGTACCAGCTCTCTGGGGAGCTGGGAAACCCCCACTTCAACTGGAGTGGTTGGCGTAAGGCCGGCCCCGTTACCTGTAAAAATAAATAGGTTCAAATCGTCACATGCGAGCCCTTCGGGGATAACGCGGCAAGAAGTTACACTATATGTGTAGCTTAGTTGCGTTTTTTTTTTAAATTAAATTTCATACTTAATTATTAACAGACTGGTTAAAGAAACCGGTTCAACCAGTTGTAGACCGGTCCGTAGTCAAGTGGTAACCTTTCGGACTCGCAAATGGAAGGATGTGGGTTCGAAAGTCGGCGGAGCACAAAAAATATTTATCATTTATATTTTAAAATATGCTCTTCACTGGGTTGAAAAAATCATTAATCTTTACCAAGGACCGGTCACTAAAAGGTCCATCCAGCCTTACAGCAACTGGGTCTTGCTTGAGTATTGGCGCTTTGTAGCGACGACCAAGCTCGTAAACACCTCTGCGGCACTACAACAAGTGTCATAGACCCATAGAGTCTCGGAAATCTTGGGAGTCTCCCGCACAGGATTTCTTAAAAAAAAAATAGAAAAATGGATGTGAAAAGGTTTGGTTAGAGCTCGTTCCTTCAGATTGGCAACTAGCTGCAGGTTGTGTGGTCCTAGCTAGAGGGGACTGTGGCAAGGGGATATGTGGGGAACCTTGTGTGGGGGGGGAGGCCTGTCGGTGGAATGCGGGCGCCCCCCTCCCCCCGCCCACCCTCCCCCCAGCATCGGGCCGTTACATTAGGTCACTGCTACCAAAATATATACATAATATAATGCCGTATTATTATATGAGATAGTTGTTAGTTGTTGCTTACAAGGTGTGATTGTTGGTGATGTTGCTAACACACTATCGAATATCGGAGATTGTAAAACATTTTTTTGTCTATCGTTTGTGTCGAATGTCGAAGATTGTAAAACATTATTTTTCTATCGTTTGTGTCGAAGTTTTAATCATTTCTTACCGATGCTTTTGAATGGGAATGCTTTTGTTCATTTGTAATGTAGGCTTAGCTGTGTATATGGTAGTGCTTATTAACAAATTGTCCCAAAAGGGTCAGTATAAAATGAAATTCTTATTTTCACCGGGGACACCAGCTGTCACGCCCGTTTCAGGGAAGGTCGGCAAAAGTTGCAAGGGTTATGTTCATTTTTAGGTTCGGTTTTAATTTGTAAGTACACATTCAGCATTTGTAAGCGCGAACTTACACGTGTCTGTTTGTGGACATGCATTTGATATGAGTTTTGAATGTGAATATAACTTTGCAACTTAGATTATAGATTATATGGGGGGCGGCCTTACTTCAATCACTTCAGTTGAAGTGGGGGGTTCCTAACTCCCAAAGGGGCTGGTTCTCATTTCTTGTGAAGGCTGAATAAACCTTGCCGGGATTAGACTTTGAAGTATAAACATCGAAACAAGAAATCATTTCTTTTACCCTTGGGGATCGAGCCGTAGCCCTCCAGAATCATTACCAACTGAGCCGTATTTTCTATTTTATTCTCTATACTTATTATCTGGCAATGCGGCCAGGAGACGTCACATTTTTTTGTATGCGCTATTCGTGCCGACTCCGTTGAATAGATAACAATCAAATCTATGTACAAAGCATGATCTGTATAATTCCATTGATTTGAAATTGTTATTATCACAGGCTGAGTAAGACAGCCAAATAGTTGATATGCCAGTACAACGACTATAAAATATTGCTTTAACTCCCCTCGATCGCGTAAATCGAAACATGTATGAAAACTTAACCACTCACTAAGGGCGCCGTCTTATATTCCATACATTATTATATTTACGCGATAGAGGGGAGTGAACGTATTTTTTTTATACTCGACGGATGACGGACAATTTAAAACTGCTCCGACAATGTTCATGGTGACAACAGCTACCAACTTTGTCATATAATGTGTGTTCACAACGCTATGAGACTGGTCTGATAAATAAACAAAAAAAAGTTGTACAGCGACCTGAAATTCTTCAAGATATAGATATGATTTCTTTGGTTGCGTTTATGTTTGAATCACACCTCAACAGCCCTCTGCGAGCTTGGTTGTCGCTTTTGAAAGCGTCAATTACACAAACAAGATCCATTGATTGTCCTGATGATGCCTTGTAGGCGAAAACGTTAGACAAAATTAAAAGAATATAAAAGTGAATTGAAACTGTGTTTTATTTAATTAATAAACAAGATCCAGTTTCTGTAAGGCTGGATGGACCTTTTAATGATCGGTCTTTTGATTAGGCATATGATTTTTTTCAATCTTGCTTTTGGGTATGCATTTCACATGAATCTTTAATGTTCATCTATCTTTTCAGAAAAGAAAAATTATAAATTATACTCAGATAAGGGATCCTAGTTCACGTTGGTGCAGATTTTCATTTTTTGTGAATGCTGAGTATCTAAACCTTGTCGGAACCATTATTTGAGTTTATTATTTGGACTTGAAGAAACACCTGAATGAGAAATCACGTCTGACGTCATATCGCTCCCCCAGTTCTTGTTTGCCGTATAGACCAATTCTGAAAAACTATGAAACTCGATAATGCGAGAGTTGTTTTAAATATTTTTGGAATCAATTTCCTGTTTTCATAAGACACATTGGTCCAGTACCCATGCAAACATTGCTCACGTAGAATTAGCTTAATGGTCTATACGGCAAACAAGAACTAAGGCAGCGATATGTCTGAAAAAAGTGACCGACTTAAAACCCTAGACCTCTGTCTTTGAAAACAAGCGCTGAGCTATCAACTGGGCACCGACATCTTGGAGAATGGGTGTTTGTTTGCCATACAAAAATGTGTCCGAAATGTAATAATTACCAGATCAGTTTTGAAGCTTTGTGTACGCACTTTGTAAGTACCGGCGGTAACACAGTCAGTACATGAGTGAGCGCTTCACATTGACGATGATAATTCCACACATTGTTGGTACCAACTTCCACTACCGAGGTATAATATCCGTGTCACCAGCTATGTGTCATTCTTGTGTTAAGTTAATTCATAACGATCGAGCCAATTCGAGAAGGGACTCGGTTCTCCGTTTTATACAATTTTATTATCACTGCAACAAACTTTTTTGAGAGTGGAAGAATGTTCAAAATCATAACGACTGCTCCAACAAAGAAGGCAGTAACTCCGAAATTGAGGTTTTTGACTTATTTCCATTTCTGAAGGTAATACATCATTATCTTCATTCCAAGAAGACAGCCGTGTCTCTATCTCTTTTAAATTTTGTTAATAAATGAATGTAAAAAATAGTTGTACGTCAAAAAGGCAGTCTTCGTTGGAGCAGTCGATAATTTTCTGAAGATAGTGCTAGCTGCTTGTTTCTGTTGGCTTCTATCCTCTTGCAAGGCAGTGCCTTGTTGTGCCAGCCATCTATATCTGTTGGTTGCCGTCATCTTGAGCTGCAAATAGGAGGATCCATTAGCTGATTCAGATCCTGAAAGTATGAAGATTTTGGGCGACCTCTTGATCGTCATCCGAAGATTTTTCCTTCAAAGATGGAGTGCAGGATCTGTTGATGAAAGTAGTCGTCGATGTGAGGACCTGACACGACACTGGAAGGAGAAGAAGACTACATATTTAATGGGTCTTATCAATAGACTGAGGCCGTGTCAAAGTGCCATCGAATAGTATTCAGCCTCAAGGATAGGGCGCCCAACCAAGAGATCCGCAGACGTATGAACTGCTTAAAATAGCACTGGCAAGGTCATGTCCAAAGATAGGACCTCAACAGGTCGCTGAAAAGGATCGTCCAATAGCGTTCCAGTAAGAGATAACAATGGTTGGCGTCGTCGGTACAACAAGGAGCTCTATGACATCCACGAAGAGCCCGACCCTATGTGACCACTGATCAGTTCCATCAAAATAGGGCGTCTGCAGTTACTTGGTTACATAATAAGAATGGTTGAACCACAAGGCCGAAGGAGACTAGGAAGGTCAAAAATATGATGGATGGAAGGTGTCAAGGCAGATGCAGCGAAGCCAGACGTACGTGGCTGGTTAGCAAATGCGATGGACACGCGAGAGTGGAGGAGAATCCTGGATTCAGCTAAGGCACATCCAAAGCTGTGGAGCTTCATGATAATGAATGGTGTCGTAGTATGTCCAAGCGACCAAACTGACGTGGCTGGACGATATTAAGGGTACTGAAAGGGACGGTTGAACACAGTCACCGATAGAAAAAGTGGACTGAGAAAGGCTGAGAAAGAAGTACAATACATTTAAGAATTGTGGGAGTGTGGCTTCCGCAAAATTCACAAAATGATTGTTGAATGAGTCATGCCATGACAAGAGACTTGTCTGTGTAGGTGTCGCAAGTGTTTACAATACAGGACCACGTGCCTGCTACAATGGAAGCCACGTAGGCGCGTAGTGAGCGCCAGAGGCAATGGCATTCCTAACAGCATTTCAGCAAACGATTGGAGCATCTGAATTTATGACTCATTTCACACACCTTTTGTGGGAAAGGTTGCATCAAACGGTGTATAACGGACTGGGGAAAATTGCAAAAAATACTCTTTCAAACTTGGTTTTGGTTTTGAATCTTTTTTTGCAGACACTTTAGCAATACTTTAAACCAAAAAGTAGAGAACATGATAAATAGGAAACATCTGAAATAGATTGTATATAATGTAATCAAAAACTAATTTTGCGAACGGTGTTATAGAGAAGAATGGGTTTCTTAAAATTTTGACAGAGTTGTTTTGTTTCCGACGTCATCGGGAGACATGCGATGATTGATGAATATGTAAAAGGATACATATGATGATTTAATTGGTGAGCCTTGTTTTTGAGACTGGTCGTCGCTATATGAAGCGCCAATTCTCAAACAAGACTAAGTTACTGTAAGGCTGGTGGCCTTTGGTGACCAGCCTTTGGGAAACCATATGAATTTTTCAACACAGCGAAGAGTGTATCTATTTGAATATAAAGTGATTTCGATTATACTAGACTGCGGACCTATCGAAGAGCTCCACTGTTTATTCTGTTAATGCAACGCCAAAGGTCAGTTCATGCACCAACAATCTTCGATCACAAGTGACAACAACTTTTCCTTGCAGTTCAGTTCTAGTCCTCCTTGGCGTGTAAGAGATACGTCTCCTGATGATAAACAATGGGTCGGAAACTACGGCACTGAAAGTCAGACTGAGGTCCGTACATGAATCGACGTAGAAAAATTGTTATGTCTAGCTGCTAGGGAAAGGCAAACAAATATTTTGAAATCAAGTGTGACATTTGCCTAAAAAAATGTTCTAAATTCAAATTTTTGCCGAGTCCATGGGGAAGGTCGATTCTGATTCATAAATCTTGATGAAGTTTAATTAATCATACTTGTACAACTGTGAATAACACTCTCCTAAATAATTTTAAATCAATTTATTTATGAGGGTTCAGCGGCATTGTGCGCCAATAAAAGTGGTGTTGATGGTATGAAAACATCATCACAAATCAGTGAATGTTTTCTGGTCGTTTGTCTCCGAGGATCGCGACTGTTCAGTTGGTAGAACGCTTGCGTTTAAAGCCAGAGAGATAAGGTTCGACCAGTAATCTAAGTTGCAAAAATATTATAGATTTATTTTACACGAATTGTCACAACCAGACATGTATAAGTTCGCGCTTACATATGCCGCATGTGGATTACAATATAAAAATCCAATCTCAACTGAACTTTCTTCCTGTTCCTTCACTAATAGGTTGGTATGAGGCTGACCACCCTTACTGTAAAAATTGTTTCATTTTGCCGACGCCACCCCGTGTTTCAGGAAAGGTCGGCAAGAGTTGCAGGGGTTATCTTTACACGAGGCTCGGATTTTTACTCTATGAGTACCTACTCGTGCAGCGCAGCGTAAACGCGTGAAATTTTACGTATCTGCTTGTAGGCATACATTTACTATGAATCTCAAATCTTTATAAATGTATAAATTTGCAACTTAGATTATAGATTATGCAATGATAGATTGTCGATTAGCGATTGAATTATTTGCAGAGTACATTTGATTTTAAAATGCGGAAAAAATAATGAGACCTACAGAAAAATATTTAATTGATGTCTTCTAATATCTTGTTAAATTCGTAACATTTTCTTCATTTGCGGTTATTCATGAATGACATTTTTTAATGTTTACCCACGTGAAGCATGTTTGTAACTTTAAAATTATGTAAAACCAAGTACTTTTAAAAAAAAACCTTTTGCAATATTTAAGGGTAAGTAAATAAGGTGACAGAGCAAAATCAGAGTTGCTTTCACTTCTTCTTATCCTTGCTTACCTCTTTCTTATCATTCATATCCATCAGCTTTTTCATAATTTCATTTTTTTACATTCAATATATACCTTTCATCGCATCTATTATTTCTACATGTCCAAACCATCTCTTTATATTATTTTTCCCCTTTTCTTTCAAATCCCCTTTCAGCTTGCATTTCTCTTCACCCATTCATTCTTAACTCTATCCATCGGAGTTTTTTTCTGTCGTACTACTCAAAAGTTTAAAATTCTCTGTATTTAGTCAATATTTCAGTAGCCATTCTCCTAACGTCATCACAGACTTGTATATTTTTTAGAATTTGATATCTGACATAATGTATAATTTATTTAGAAGGTACACATAATTAGAGGTCGTTGTTTTTGTGTCTGTCACAACTCAAAGGCCCTCTCAAATCTTGGATAGATTTTTCGTAAAGATGTGTCTTTAGTGTTTCGCCTTCCTTACTTATGTGACTGCCTAATGGTAGTAGTCTGTTCCAGTCCTTTGTGTTGACAAACCAGAAAGTATAATCCCCAAAATTAGTGCGTGTCTGATGGTGCGGCTGGACCAAGCCCCGCAGATCTAAGCGACTGGCGCCTCAAACCTATCTCAACGGGTGAGAACATGTCAGCCAAATATGAAGGAGCCACACCATTTACAGCTTTGTAAACCATCAGACAAACACGGTAGACCACCCTCTCCGGAAAACGAAACCAATGCAGTTTTTTTATAAATTCAATAGGAAAAACAAAGTTTCGATTCACTTTTTAATTTTTTTTTTGCTAGAACGCTATCGCCTGGAGCATAATTGTTACCACCAATGCAGTTTCTTTAACAATGACCGCCATGGCATACAAAACTGACATGCATGGATGACTGTATACTTGGAGAATAGATTGTATTCTTTTAAGATTGTTCCTTTCACAACCGAGACACATTTTATTCTGTTTTTTTTCTTAAACCGAGTAATTAAAGACGCGTTAGTTAGGGTATCAGAGTCGTGACGATGGAAAAAAACTAATTTCATTTCCCAACTCGGCAACAGACGCCATTTTAATTGTGGCGTCATTTGCAGATTATAATTACTGCAATCTAAGTTGCACAAATTAATTAAACATTTAAGATTCATATTACATGCATGCCCACCAGATGCATGCACTCGAGCAGGCACGTGCAAGTTCGTGCTTACGAGTGCTGCATGTTCCTAGTCACATATAAGAAAAGAAGTTAAAGAAAAGGAAAAAAAATACTGGGAAAGAAAAATACATGTGAGAATCTATAATCTATAACCTAAGTTGCAAGGATATATTCATTTAAAGTTCTCAAATGCATGCCCACAAACACGTGTAGTTCGCGGTTACAAATAAAATCCAAACCCCAAATGAACATAAGCCCTACAACTTTTGTCGACCTTCCCTGACACAGGGGTGACGTTGGCAAAGTGAACCATTTATTACAGTATGGGTGGTCAGCCTCACCTATAGTCAAGGAATAAAGAAAATACAAAAAAATAAAATCCAAATCAAATGAACATAAACCGGGGTGACATTGGCAAAAAGTGAACCGGTTTAGATATCGATAAAATGATGTACGGGAAGTTGAGTTGATACTTTAATCAAATATTTTGTAATTTAACGTATATAACAATTCTATGAATTCATTATTTCTGAATTCTGAGGTCAAGACCTTTAGATAAACATTTTGGTTAAAGAAAAACATAATTTCCAAGAAATCATTCATTGAATATTAAAAACAATTTTATTTACCTTTTACTGATTCCGGTATCTTTCGATAGCTTAGTTGGTAGAACGCTTGGGTCCAAAGGCAGAGTGGTACAGCTCGATCTCCGCCAAGGGTGGATGTCAAGTTTCGGTGTTTATTTCGAACCCAAAATAAAAAAAAATATGTACCGGCGAAGTTTACTAAACCTTTAAAAGAAATGAGAACCTGTCCCCTCGGGAGAAGGGAAACCACTAACTCAAGTGAAATGGTTGGAGTGTGGTCAGCTTACTTACCTGTGAGAATTAACAGGTTCCGTTCGTGCCCCTTTGGTGTAGAAGGCACACGTCTCCTGTTGACGTTGGATATGCAACGCAAAATGTAATTAAGCTACACATACAGTGCAACGTCTTACCACGTTGTCCCCGAAGAATTCACATGCGGGGTGTAAGTACAACTTATTGATTTTCACAGGTAAGGCCGGCCTTATGCCCATCACTTCAGTATAAGTGGGGGTTTCCCAGCTCCCGAGCGAGCTGGAAATTTTCTTTTGAAGGTTGAGCAAAACTTCCTGGTTGTTTTCAAATTTTTGGGTTTGAAATAAAACGGGAAATCATTTCTGACGCCCTTGTAGGGGATCGAATCCAAGCTCTCCGGTATTGAACGCAAGCGCTCTACTTAATGTACTATTAACCTTATCGACCGATTCAAAGCAAGTAAATCCGATTTGATTCTCTGCCAATAAGGTTTGGATTTAAATTTGTAAGTAGGTACACATGCAGCATTTATAAGTGTGAACTTACACGTGTCTGCTCGTGGGTATGCACTTAAAATAAAATTTAAATATTTGTCCATTGTATTTATTTAAAAAAAAACACAGTTTTAATTCACTATTTTTTATATTTTTTTATTTTATGCGCCAATATTAAGGCATCATCATGTTTTTAATTTTTAATGTTAATCTACTTTTGTAACTGAGATTATTGAGATTATAGATTATTTTCTGTAGAATGACGGTCAATCTTCGATAGATGAGGAATTGTGAGATAAACAAGAAATGTTCTTATTTTTGTTTCGAGTTTTTTTTTTCGAGAAAAAAATTGTCGCCTTTGACAGTCCGTAAAAATCAATTTAGATTTTTTCTGTTAAGTATGACGTCATTTTTTTTTTTCTATTGACAAAAATATTGTGCCAAATCCGTGATCTTTATGATGTTATTCAAATGTTACGCGGTTCGTTTCCCGGCAAAAGAAAAAAAAACAGATTTCATGGAAAAAGTAAGTATGCTTCGTATTTTTTTTCATTGCATTCATACAAAAATCAGTATGAATGAAAACGTTTTTTTTAAATTAATGTAACACATGTGTTGAATGCGATTTAGAGGAACGAGAAAAAAAGATGCTTCATGTGGTGTTGGAAAAAAATGTGGGAAAAAATACAAGAAGATTTGCTCCGATTTCACAATTGTGCCACGACAAATCGGTTAAAGATATCTTGTCCATAGAAAGCTCGCTCGTCCATAAACAAATCGGTCACTCGACAGTTCGTCCACGCGACATTTCGCTCACCAAACAATATGTGTCCACAGACAGCTCCAACTTTGTAAAAATAGAATTGTGAAATCCTTGCAACTCACCAACCTATTAACAGGCATTCACATTATCTAAATCTAAGTCTAAGCTGCAAAGATATGTATCATTTGAGATTCATATTAAATGCATTCTCACAAGCAGACACGCTTGATTATATATTTAAAAAACCCTTTCTCAAATGAACATAAGCCCTGCAACTCTTGCCGACCTTCCCTGAAACAGGGGTGACATTGGCAAAGTGAACCATTTTTTACATTATCAATGAATAAATAATTCATTATGTATTATTTTACTGAATTATTAATTTATAATTACCCAATGACATATGTTGAACCAGGGTCAAAGTTATTGTCGATAGGACATAACGCAGGCGGGGTTTGAACTTGCGATTGTTTCAACAGCGCAAATTCGAGTGCCGGCGTCTGAATCGTCTGAAATCTGCTCGACCATACTTTTTTGGCTTTCCAAAAACCTTTGTAATTCATGTACATTATATTTTTCTGTGTGGATCATATTGTTCCGAACTTATGAGTCCGATTGCGTGGCTTTATTATGTGTGTGTGTCAGCCTCGAGTATAGTCTACTGTGAGTTTGAATATGTGCATGTACCCAGACACGTAGTCGTTGGTATGCGTAACTAGAATAGTATGGAACAAAACAGAAGTGTGTGGAAAGGTTCATCATAGAAAGATCTGGAATATGCGAGAGAGAATATGTTTTGACCGCAATAATTGTGTGAGAGACTAGAGTCTATTGAAACATTGAGCCGTGAAGTCGATAAGCTAAGAGCTAGAAATCAGTACATTGTAAACCGACATTGTGTAAAATAAATTGCAGTTTAATCAAAAGATCCCAACAGAACCCAAAAATCATAAGAATATCTTGTCTATGACCGAAATGCCGCTAACCGAATAGTCGTGTGGACGAAGTGTCGTGTGACCGATTTGGCCATAGCTGAGCTGTCTGCAGTCGGGACTCTTGATGTCCACGATGAATAAGAGTGCAAGCGAGTGAGAGTGTCGATACGCTTCGCAATGCTTCTGGCCGGCTTGTCTGTGATTTGAGTTTCCGCGAATGGCGGCTGCTTTGTGCACAGACTCGCTTGCGAAACCGTTCCATAATTTCTCCTTTCGTTTCGCCCATTTCAGCGCTTTTAATTTGCAACGTCGCGCTGCATTATCGGCCATTACAGTCGTCGGCGGGGTCAACGGCCTGCAGAGAATTCCAGCCCACTGTGCCTAGGATGAACACAGATGAAAGCATCGAAGGCAATGCCCAACTGTGTCTTCATACATTGCATACATACAGGCAGCTGTACGCTGCCTCAGTTTTTGTTTATCGTAAACGCCATTGAGAAAATTTTACATGAGCAATGTTTGCATGTGTACTGGACCAATGTGTCTTATGAAAACAAGAAATTTATTGAAAAAATATTTAAAAGAACTCTCACATTATCGAGTTTTACGGTTTTTCTTAGCTCAGATTGTGTAGAATTTGATTCATAAGACAACTGCATGAAAAAGTCATATTTGACAAGATTGGCGTATACGATAAACAAGAACTGAGGGAGCGTGTAGTCTCAGAATGCTTGAAAGACAAAATATGACAATTGACAGTAAGATCATCATAATCTAGTAAAAGCAGTGCCTTGTTGTGCCAGCCATCTATCTCTGTTGGTTACTATCCTCTTGTAAAGGAAATACCTTTTTGTGCCAGCCATATGTCTCTGTTGTTTGCCATCCTGTAAGTATGAAGCTCTTGGGTGACCATGATTCTTTCACCATCCATCTTCTGGTGGAGCTGATCTGAGGTCCAACGATTTTAAAAAGGGACTTCCAATTCGCTTCCACACTTTAAACCTGGAAGTAGTGCACCAGTTCTTCAACCAAGGTGTTCTCCTTCTACCTAGAGCTCGTCTTCCTTAAATTTCTGCCTTAATGATGAGATGCAGGAGTGAATACTACTCATTATGTGGCTGACATACAGGTAAATCATTTTGTTTCCTTTTGATGGATATCAGGAGCTTTTCATAATATACATGGACATCAATTATTATTGATTTAAAAAATGTAATTTGTCGTGTATGTTCCTTGACTTATAGGTTGGTATGCGGCTGCTGACCACCCATGCTGTAAAAATGGTTCACTTTGCCAATGTCACCCCTGTTACAGGGAAGGACGGCAAGAGTTGCAGGGTGTATGTCCATTTGAGATTGGTTTTTATGTTGTAGGCTCACATGAGGCACGTGCAAGCGCGAACTTGTACGTGTCTTGGTTGTGGGAATGCATGTAATGTGAATCTCCCATGTAACATATCTTTGCAACTTAGATTAGATTATATTAGATTAGATTAGGTCCACATGCGGCATGTGTAAGCGCGAAATTATGCATGTCTGCTTGTGGGAATGCATTTAATATGAATCTCAAATGATACATATCTTTGCAGCTTAGATTTAGATTTAGTTTAGGAAGATTCCTACAAACAAAAATGATTTCACTTTAATAAACCCTAGCCGCCAACATTACAGATCAACCGCCATTTCTTTCTACTATATATTTCTTTCTTCTATATATTTCCTACTAGATAAAAAACCCAATCTCAAATGAACATAAGCCCTGCAACTCTTGCCGACCTTCCCTGAAGCAGGGGTGACATTCCTAATACTATTTAATATTCTTATTAAGTTATCGATACATCCAGGAAACCTTCAACATCCGACGGTACACCCACAGTTCAAAGACAGTGATCTTTTCGTGGAGTTGATATGGTCTGACGTCTAAAATTCCGTAGCTAACGATTGTAAACGAAGACTTCCAATTCGCTAGCGCACCTTTGACCTGGAGGTTGTTGTAGCATGTTTGCTACACCATCAATCTCCTGGTGGAGCCGCTTATTGTTTGTGAAGCAGATGCAGCCGCTGTCGCTGCGCGCTTGCGGTGATTAGCAGCAGTGATTATATGCTCTGGGAACTGCATTCTTCCCACACCGGTCACCTCGAGAGGTCTCTCGCTTTTTGCGCGTTCACAAAACACAGGCATCTCTGGTTGTGTGGATTCAATCTGTCGGCTAGTAAGTGATAGTCTTGTTTGATTCTATACAATGCTTTTATAATGTTTTTTTTTCTTTTAATTTATTTAGGAAACAAACAGTCATTATACAATTACGATGTTGATAAACATTAAGTAAATGTAGACCTTGAGATCCATAGGAATAAAGTGTTATTGGTTATTAGAGTTTTTAGTGTTATTCATCTATGTTTAGAATATCGCGGCTGCAAGGAGCGCATGCATGAAAAAGTTTTTTTTAATAGATTTGTGAAGAGGAATGCAATTCACCAACGTATTGTTACGAAATTAGGGTTCAATTGTCTTTCCAAATTAAAAAAATACACAGGTCTCCTTCAATAGTTATTTATTTTACACTGTTACAAAATTTATTTTCACACTACTTTCTCGATTATTCCATTGGTTTCGGTTCACTGATCAGATGGCTTCGATGTGTTTGTTAGTCGCTATGATACTGGCCCGCTCTGCAGGCCATTCGCACCTTTATACTCTTCAGAGCAGTATGATCCAGAACTAAAGTCGCCAGACGGTTCCAGAGTAATTATTACTTCTCGACGCTTCACGTACTACCTAGAGATACAACCAAAATCCTACCTACAAATGTAATACAGAATTCCTATAATTATAACAAGTACCTACTTAGCCTAGAGAATTCTACACTTATACACAATTATCGATCCTACCTACCTATACCTATGAGGACTCTTATAACTATAACTACTGTAATGTTCCCCCCCTGGCGAAGGAAGGGAGATGGAGGGAACGAACGAAGAGACTCGAAAAGAAGCACGAAAAGAGGGATTTTTCCTCCTAAGTTAGAAGTGGAGCGATCGAATGTGCAGGGAGGATACCCTGGAATCACCAGGATTCAAGTGCAACAAACCTTCTCTGAAGGAATAGCACTAGGCTGCTTCGATTCTTTTCCAACCTTCAGTTTCAGTTGCTGGAAGAGCAATCTACCCCAATCGAGGTAGTAATTATTTTTGGCCAATTATTATGTGATCATCTAGCTAAGGGTAGGACTCCTCGTCGTGTGGAAGATTATGAAACAGAACGTTGTGTAAATTTTTTGTTTTACCGTTTCAAAATCTACTTTAGTGGCAAACCCAAGTACTTTTTGGGAGGTGTACCTCTCATACATTTCTACCTTTTTATAAGATTATAACGAGTATTGATTTTGCGTTTACGCGATCAAAGATGAGGTAATATGAACTACAATAATTTTTAAGGCGACGAGATTTAAGCGTTATTAATTACGGAACGGTCTTAATGTGTGCGAGTTTAATTAATTGGAATATAAGGTAGTCGAAATTATTTTCAGATAAAAACATAAATGACATAAAAATTGCGAGATGAAAGGCAGTTAGGTTTTAGTTTGTTAGTGAAAGTAATTACATGCAAGGCGATCTCTTCTTTGTTGTAATTCTTACCTTTGCGCGTCCACCTGTAAGTTAATAGGTCCATGGCTTTTACAGCATCTTTCTATGACCACCGGTCATCTGAAAGGCACTGCAAAATGGACCTTTATTAGTTATTTCAAGGAAAGGATTCGGATACACGCGGCGTGAATCTAAGATTTCGACACCCTCGTCGATTAAGTGACTCTAATTAATCATGGCAAATGGCCCCAACGGCCTTTTGGGTACCGCCTTCCTTCCCCAACGTACCCTCCCCCCGCTCCGGATGGTAATCTTTTGCTGCAAAAAACCACGGGACAGGAAGGTTAGTCTGGATTGTGTGTGTTCAGCTACAAGTTACTGCAATAATGTTGGCTCCAAGCAAACTCCAAGTATATATGATCAGAGATCATGGAACATTAATCCAGCTGAGTGAGCCCAGATCATTTCAGGAACTCTCGTTGCGACCAGAGGTCGGGAACATATCCAGTTGTATTTGGCCAGAGGCCGGCTGCCAATTTTCAGGAACTTTGTTGTGATCAGGAACATATAATGACCAAGGTCACTCAGCGGTTTTCAAATTCAACTGCATTAAGTACATCTGCGTTATTCTTTGTGTGTCTCGATATGAGATTGCAGGCATTTCGGCTTCAGCACATACTGCAGAGTTGTTTGTTTATAATTTATTTATGAAATTTGTATTTTATTAGCTTGGCCAACCCCTAGTGTGATGGATGTGTAATGGTGTGTTTGGAATACATTTTCACCTTCAGATGGATTACTTTCAGGCCTTACTTATAGGTAATTCATGCAACATGCAAATCCTTCATAATCATTCTTTCATTCTCACCACCTCAAGGAGAGCAGCATTCCGTAATGTGTAAGAGTGATTAGGTAATTCTGCATTGAATGTTATAGTTTTCAGGAATTTTCCTGAAACTAGGGTCTTCCCGTGACTGTGGAACGTTCAACACCAAACCCACATTTATAAACTAAAACAATAGGTCCCATCATCTTGCAAACCTATGCGATACACTACCCACCGGACAAACTCGTTCAACCGTTTTCCACAACAAGGGAAATTTCAGGAAGGACCATTCGGTAAGGAAACGACATTGGGAACGGCTGACTTCAGGAATCAGTATATCTCGAATGCAAGCGAACCAAACATTTCTTAATTCAATATAACATTGCAGAATTCCAGCAAGAGAGAGAATCTAATTTAATTCAAAATGTCAAAAGTGGTGTGTGTGTGTGTGTGTGTGTTGCGTTAGTACATAAATGACAGCGACAGTAGATAATTACTTTGTTGAAAATAAGAAGAAAACCTCCCTCCGCTTAGTTAAGTAGGTGAATCTCTGAAATAAACCCATAACTAACAATAGGGCATTGATAAGAAAATAAACAGTGTAGCGTAGCATATCTATATTATTAAGATTTTACTTGATTTTGTTGTACTCATATTATTACTGCTCGGAGAGAGAAGGATCTGGAACATAATATTATGTGGCCGACTGCATCCCCGCCTGTTGTAAGGGATGGAGTAAGGAAGCTCGAGGGCCAAGGGTAGTGAAGGTTTTCCCCTCCAGGGGGAGATCAGCTGCCCAAATCGTATAAAAGGCCAACCAGTGGACGAACTCGTCAGTTGAGAAGGATCCTATGGGCTCCAACCCACCTTCTCTCTCCCCCCGACGTCATAATGCTTCTGTGCCAGGACATACATGACTGAAGGGGTTATTTTATGTATATTATATATCACACACTCCTTGAGCAAATAGGCCGAGCAAGCTTCTTTTCTAGGACTTCTCACACCTATGTCTCACCTCCCTGTACCTCTTGAGCAAATGGGCCGAGCAAGCTTCTTTTCTAGGACTTCTCACACCTATGTCTCACCTCCCTGTACCTCTTGAGCGACTAGGTCGAGCAAGCTTCTTTTCTAGGACTTCTCACCCCTATAGCTCACCCCTTTTTACCACCTGACCAACAGGGACAAGCGAGCTTCCTTTCTGGGACAACTTGGACCTAAGATTCATCCTTCCACACCTCACAAGCAAGGCAGCGTGCTTTCTTGACCTCCTTGGCTTACGGGTGGAACCCTTTCCCTCTTTATCACAATTATAATCATTATCCTATTGTCAAAGGGTAATTAATAATGCTCACGCCTGTGACTGGCGAAAATATGCATAGTATGACCTGCTTGAGGTCATTCTCTTTCAATGTAATTATCACAATATTGTAAGGGGTTGGTTTCCCCGCAATTTCCCTGATCATGGGATGATAACATACTGTATTGTTAACTGATCAATTATCGATCTGATTACTGTTTTATATGCTTTGATACTGTACATTTTATATTCAATTGAACTCACGAATTAAATGTAAAGGCAAAGAATCAATAAATGCATCACACCCAAGTTTGCGCGTTACAAAATGGCGCCCAACTTAGTGGCTTGAATTAAATGTACAGTGAAAGTTAATTGTGTAATATCAGTAAAATCAATAATTTCAAAAATTTTGCAAAATCAGATGGAATGCAAAATTGTAACTTCCGCATTGATATTATGTGGGCCATGTTACGTGACGCAATGTCTTTGTACTTAAACAATAGGGGGAGATCCCATATGGAATGGCTATCCATTGAGATGTTTTGTAAACAAAAATCTTTGAATAACGGGAAGTTAACAGAAATCCCATACTAATGGTTTTAAAAAACCAATTGTCTAATCTAACAATTGAACAGTGGTTGAATTATGTCACTTTCATCAAATAATTATCTTGCTTTGTAAAATTTTGTTTTGTGAAACATATTCCTTTGCTTGAAGATGGTCAAAAGTTCACATCTGGCGCGAGAATACACAGACGGACGACATTCCTGGGAGACCGGTGGCGCCCGTCCTGAAGTGGCCACATGTGACACGAAACAAAGGACTGACCTAGAAAAAGGGACGAGCTTCAAGGACCACCAAAGAAGATTGTATCTTACAATTTAAAATTGTTGAACACAAAAACTAATGATTTGAAAAACTAATTCTCGCTTAGGAAGATACATATGATACATGGACTTGCCTAAGGAGAGGAAAAGCCTGCACCGGAAGACAAGCTCATCACCGGAAAACAACACATGTCTTCGCACCGGGAGACTGCCCTGCAGCGGAAGATGGACTTCCTCCGCTGACGAAAAGGACCCGCTTCTAGAAGACATGCTGCCCCAGTTGGTGACTCATCTTGCCAAGCAGCCGTGAAACCATTCACGCTGGAATACTGCCATGCAGCCTCGTGAGCCACCGTAAGCACAGTTATGGAGAACTGCCAACCGGCTTCGTGCGCTGCTGTGAGCGCAGTCATCCCTGCCATGCAGCCTTGTGCGCTGCTGTGAGCGCAAACATCCCTGCCATGCAGCCTTGGGCGCTGCTGTGAGCGCAGACATCCCTGCCATGCAGCCTTGTGCGCTGCTGTGAGCGCAGACATCCCTGCCATGCAGCCTTGGGCGCTGCTGTGAGCGCAGACATCCCTGCCATGCAGCCTTGGGCGCTGCTGTGAGCGCAGACATCCCTGCCATGCAGCCTTGTGCGCTGCTGTGAGCGCAGACCTCCCTGCCATGCAGCCTTGGGCGCTGCTGTGAGCGCAGACATCCCTGCCATGCAGCCTTGTGCGCTGCTGTGAGCGCAGACATCCTTGCCATGCAGCCTTGGGCGCTGCTGTGAGCGCAAACATTCCTGCCATGCAGCCTTGTGTGCTGTGTGAGCGCAGACATCCCATCCCGCCATGCAGCCTAGTGTGCTGTTGTGGACGCAGACATGGACCACTGAACCTGCCAAGCGGCCTTGTGTGCTGTTGTGGACACAGACATGGACCACTGAACCTGCCATGCAGCCTTGTGTGCTGCTGTGAACGCAAACATGAACAACTGAACCTGCCAAGCGGCCTTGTGAGCTGCTATGGACGCAGACATGGACAACGGATCCTGCCAAGCAGCCTTGTGTGCTGCCGTGATAACAGCTACGGACGGCTGTTCCTGCCGACCAGCTTCCTCAGCTGCCATAATCACCAGAGATATGGACCTCAGCCACCAACTTCACCATCATCCTGTCGAGAGGATGACCACACTTCCTAGAGCCTGTCCGGGACGGCCTTGGCTCTAGGAGGGGGAGTCTGTAGCGTAGCATATCTATATTATTAAGATTTTACTTGATTTTGTTGTACTCATATTATTACTGCTCGGAGAGAGAAGGATCTGGAACATAATATTATGTGGCCGACTGCATCCCCGCCTGTTGTAAGGGATGGAGTAAGGAAGCTCGAGGGCCAAGGGTAGTGAAGGTTTTCCCCTCCAGGGGGAGATCAGCTGCCCAAATCGTATAAAAGGCCAACCAGTGGACGAACTCGTCAGTTGAGAAGGATCCTATGGGCTCCAACCCACCTTCTCTCTCCCCCCGACGTCATAATGCTTCTGTGCCAGGACATACATGACTGAAGGGGTTATTTTATGTATATTATATATCACACACTCCTTGAGCAAATAGGCCGAGCAAGCTTCTTTTCTAGGACTTCTCACACCTATGTCTCACCTCCCTGTACCTCTTGAGCAAATGGGCCGAGCAAGCTTCTTTTCTAGGACTTCTCACACCTATGTCTCACCTCCCTGTACCTCTTGAGCGACTAGGTCGAGCAAGCTTCTTTTCTAGGACTTCTCACCCCTATAGCTCACCCCTTTTTACCACCTGACCAACAGGGACAAGCGAGCTTCCTTTCTGGGACAACTTGGACCTAAGATTCATCCTTCCACACCTCACAAGCAAGGCAGCGTGCTTTCTTGACCTCCTTGGCTTACGGGTGGAACCCTTTCCCTCTTTATCACAATTATAATCATTATCCTATTGTCAAAGGGTAATTAATAATGCTCACGCCTGTGACTGGCGAAAATATGCATAGTATGACCTGCTTGAGGTCATTCTCTTTCAATGTAATTATCACAATATTGTAAGGGGTTGGTTTCCCCGCAATTTCCCTGATCATGGGATGATAACATACTGTATTGTTAACTGATCAATTATCGATCTGATTACTGTTTTATATGCTTTGATACTGTACATTTTATATTCAATTGAACTCACGAATTAAATGTAAAGGCAAAGAATCAATAAATGCATCACACCCAGTGTGCGCCTTACAACAGGAAAATCTTTCCCCCGCACAGGTAAGTCGATGAATCCCTGAAAGTAAATATATTATAACCAAGTACACAGCGATAAGAAACTCTGAAAGAAAACACCAACATAAAAATGAAATAAAGTAATATGTTCAATGAAATTTAGTTTTAGTTTAGTAGATTTTTAGTTAATCTGTTAGTTTAATCAAAGAAAACTCAGCCCAGGAAAACAGCTCAGGAACAACTCTGTATTATACGTAAATAGTCGCTTTAATTTTAAATAATGAGATGCCGGATCCCAATAAGAAATAAAACCACTGCACTTTTCACTCCACAATAATAATGCCAAATTAAATCAAAAGAATTTCCGCGCTTAATATTTACAAAGGTTATTTTATTAAATTTCAAGTTCAATAGATGCGTATTCAAAGTTTTGTTGATTAATGTTCCTTTATTTATAAAATTATTTTTATTATTTAGAAAATCGAGATGAATATATTATTAAGCTTTGAACAAAGACACCCGACGACCGCAAGCTGAAAACGAACTCCCGAATTTCATTTAATATTAAAGAACCGAAGTATTTATTTTTAGATTTTTGAAGAGTAAGAAAAGAAAAACACATCTGTATCGATCGCCAGTCAAAATCCAACACCAAGTTTATTCAAAAATTAGAAAACGAAATTAATTATCTGTAGTGTTTTGAGAATCAAAACACATCCGTATCGACCGCCGTGCAAGATCGAAGTCCCCCATCCCTTGCAACGTCAGGGGTGCATCTCTTCCCTCTCCTCCCCTTGAGATCTCCTTTCCTCCACCCCAAGATCTGCCGCAAGTCATAGCGATATAATTATTGGTTGAAAAAGAGAGAACTCTACACTACCCATACTTATTTCAATATTTATATTTACATAACACTACCCCCCACCTAGACTGTTTCGTCCCGGAACAGTCTTGACTCTGTGTAGGTAGGGGCATGCTGACACGTCGACACCCTGTGGTCAGGAAGAAGTGGCAGTCCACGGATTTCTCCCCACTGGCTCTCGGCTGCGCTTGCTCGCAGCACACCATGACGCTGATGCCGACTCCCGAGAACACTGCTTCAATCATACTCCGGATTATCCGCCAGTCTCGATTAGCGCGGCCGCCACCCATCTTCGGTATTGCCAGACGCGCCTGCTGATCCTCCAACATGTAGTCACGCAGCTCAACAAGGCCGTCCCACAATGCCTTGTAGTCCTCTTCCAGGTTGCTGGAATCCGGGACAACCAGGCAGTATGCTTGTTGACGCCCCTTCGGTAGTCTCAGAGCTCTTCCTTGCGGGCTGCTCGAGGGTTGCGGTTCTCCGAATTTGTATCGGAAGACCCGTGCAATTCCTCTAGACATATCTAGATCTTCCGGTACACTGCATGCCAGTGTGTGGTCCCTAGTGACCTCAAATAAGTCCTTGTGGACTTCTGTGGTCACTCCATGGCGAAACTTCTGCCCTGCCTTCGCGTTCTCCCAAAACGTCTCAAAGGCTGGTGATCTTTCGGATGCGACGCACTGTCGTACTTTTTGGGCTGGTTGGTCATCATTATCGCCTAGGTATGGTGAGAGGCGATTGTAGTGCACGACCCTTGGTTTTCCGTTTGGTCTCTTTTTTATGCGGTAGACCACATCGTTGATGCGCTCCAAGATCTCGTACGGCCCGTCCCAGGAACGCTGAAGTTTCGGACAGTATCCTTGGCGCCTCTTGGGGTCAAAAAGCCACACCCAGTCACCAGCTTTGTACCCCATGCTGTCAGCTCTGGTGTCATAGCGCTCCTTCATTTGATCGCTGGCTTCCCCGATGTTCATGCGGACCTGATCATGGATGTCATCCAGCCTCCTGCGAAGGTCTGTCACATAGTCTTCTCCGGCTAGGTCTTCACCTGGTTTGCAGCCAAATTTGAGATCACAAGGAAGTCGCATTTCTCGCCCAAACAGTATGCTGCTGGGAGTCTTCTTCGTCGTTTCCTGAACAGCCGACCGGTAAGCCAATAAGAACAAAGGCAGATGTCGGTCCCAGTCCCGCTGATGGCTGGACACTACTTTGGCTAAGTACCTCCCCACGGTACGGTTCATCCTTTCCACCATTCCATCAGACTGTGGATGTAGCGCAGTGGTCCTGGTCTTGTAGATCCCTAGCCGCTCACACATTTGCTGGAAGATAGCAGCTTCAAAGTTCCTTCCCTGATCAGAATGTAATTCCAGGGGTACGCCAAACCTGCTGATAAATTCGGTAACTAGAACTTCAGTCACGGTTACGGCCTCTTGGTTAGGGATTGAGTAAGCTTCCACCCACTTGCTGAAGTAATCCATCACCACCATGATGTACTTGTTACCCTTCTCAGTTGTAGGAAATGGGCCAGCTATGTCGATGGCAATTCTTTCAAAGGGGCTGCCAACATTGTACTGACGCATTGGTGCTCGCCTTTTCCTTTGCGGTCCATTGGCCGTTGCACAGGTTACACATTTTCGACACCAATCTTTGACGTCTTCGCTGCAGTTGATCCAGTAAAATCGCTCTTTCACTTTCTCCAGCGTCTTCTTAACGCCTAGATGTCCTCCAGAAGTTCCTCCATGGTCTTGGCGTTGTCAGCCATCTTCTCCTCCAGGGTCTTGGCGTTGTCAGCCATCTCAGTCTTCAGTCCTGTCAGGTTACTGTTGATGCTGATATTTAGCTCGTCCAAGGCGCGGTCCCCTCCAGACGCCATGACAAAATATGCCGGGTCTTCGCCTGACTGTTCCAAGGCCTCTATGAGGCGTGCTTGTAAGGCTGCCTTTCCTCCTGAGGTCTCCAGGTCCCTCTCCAGAAGCTCATTTTTAAGCTCAGTGACTTTGAGGTCCTTGACGTTCACTTTAGTTGCCATTTTTTTTTTTCAAAATTTACGTCAAAACAAAAATATTTTCAAATTTATTTAATACAAGTTTTGAGTTTTATATAATATAGCTGTTTTGAATACGTACTTTAGCAAAAATAATAATTTGTCTGATTACACTGATTGGTAGGTAGGTACTGTCTTTTAATATTTATTTTTAATTCACCAATATTTTTAACATAATAATGTCTGATAGTACATAATTATTTATTTCGTCTCAAGTCTTTCAAACACACAGGTAGGTACTTAATGTACATTCACACACTTGTAAACAAAGGATAGTTATTCAAAAACTTTTTCTCGATGAATCTGGAACGTTCTTTTGTAATATTTTTCAAGATTTTTATTTATTTATTTTATTTTTTTAATCACACACAATAATAAAAAAACTATGGTCCAATTTGATGACTTTCTCAATGCGGTAAAATAGTCATTATGTTATGTCCAGAATTATGTCCAGAATTATGTTCCATATGATGTTCCAGAATTTATAAGCAACTTGCTTTTGCGTCTTTTCTTTTAACAAAAATTTATTTAAACACTTGTTTTCACAAAAGTCAGTTCACACAAAGTTCAATTTGAATAAAGTTCATTTTAACACTATTTAATTTATTTTATTTATTTTTAGACAGAAGATCTTAATTTTTCTTGACAATTCCGCACCTGACGCCAATTGTTACGAAATTAGGGTTCAATTGTCTTTCCAAATTAAAAAAATACACAGGTCTCCTTCAATAGTTATTTATTTTACACTGTTACAAAATTTATTTTCACACTACTTTCTCGATTATTCCATTGGTTTCGGTTCACTGATCAGATGGCTTCGATGTGTTTGTTAGTCGCTATGATACTGGCCCGCTCTGCAGGCCATTCGCACCTTTATACTCTTCAGAGCAGTATGATCCAGAACTAAAGTCGCCAGACGGTTCCAGAGTAATTATTACTTCTCGACGCTTCACGTACTACCTAGAGATACAACCAAAATCCTACCTACAAATGTAATACAGAATTCCTATAATTATAACAAGTACCTACTTAGCCTAGAGAATTCTACACTTATACACAATTATCGATCCTACCTACCTATACCTATGAGGACTCTTATAACTATAACTACCCATACTTATTTCAATATTTATATTTACATAACAGTATTATACCTGGCCAGAAATTAATAATTCATTATTGGATATTTTCATAAATTATTTTTAATTAATAATTACCCAAGGACATCTGTTTAACCAGGATCAAAGTTATGGTCAAATGACCCAAGCGGGGATCGGACCAACGTTATTCTATTCCAAATACGCTAGAAAGATCACCTACTTGACTCGTTCGGCCATAACACCGATGAATAACAATGATTATGACTGAATGAACTGAGAGAAGTATGTATGCAAGAGTTGAAAGAAATGGCAGTTGATTTGCAATGTTGGCGGCTAGGGCTTTTAATTTAAATTAACAATAAGCGATCTTCATGTATTTTAAGGTTTTTGTAATTATTTTTGTATTAGCCTTTAATATAAGTCCATATATCTCTATTTTTTGTTCTTTGACTCACAGATTGGTATGAGACTGACTCCGATGCTGAAAAACTTTGTTCATTTTTTGACCGATGTAACCCCGGTTTCAGGGAAAGGCGAGAGGAGTTGCAAGGTTTATGAGATTTGGTTAATTTTGTAAGCACGAATGCAGCATGTGTAAGCGCGAACTTAAAAAGATACAACATAAAAACCCAATCTCAAATGAACGTAAGCCCTTTCCGACCTCCCCTGAAACAGGGATGACGTTGGCAAAGTGAATCATTTTAACAGTATGATGTTGATGACCGATAATGGCATTTGTGGATGTGGTATTTTCCCTGTTTCCAATAAAGGAAAATCAGTACTTAAGGTGAATCATCGGCGTATCAGAAATAGACTAATAAACTTGGAATTATTCACACTAGAACGTGATGTTTCATATTGAATAGTTGATAACTTGCAATGAGTAGGTACATCGTACAAAGTGCATTTATTTTCAAAATGTCATTTTTTTTTATCACAATATTTGACTTTTTTTTTCTTATGCCTCTTGGGTGAAGATCGGTGATCATCATAGCAGTTTGGACCTTCGATAGCTGTAGAAAATGGTTCACTTTGCCAATGTCACCCTGTTTTAGGGAAGGTCGGCAAGAGTTGCAGGGTGAATGTTCATTTGAGATTTGGGTTTTTATGTTGTAGGCTCAGATACGGCATGTGCAAGCGTGAACTTATACGTGTCTGCTTGTGAGAATGCTTATAATGAGGATCCCCAATGTTACATATCTTTGCAACTTAGATTAGATTAGATACTTTATCAATCTATAATAAAAGTTGCAAAGATACTTTGAAATTTAAGGCTTATATTTAATGCATGCCCACAAGCAGACACGTGTATTGTGTAAGTTTACGCTTACATGTGTTGCATGTGTACCTACTTATGAAATAATAACTTCCTGCAATTCTTGCCGCCATTCTCTGAAACTGTGGCCACATTGGCAAAGTGAACTATTTTTTACAGAATCAGTGATCAGCCTCATGCTAACCTAAGAATCGATTTCACTATCTCCCAATTGAGAGTCTGTAGCGTTTACCACTAGACTACAACCGGACATCATTAATAATTATGAAAAAATATATTCAAACTTCTTTATCCAATCACTATAATTTCGCCTTGTAAAAAAGCAAAAATTTGACATTATAACTAGATTATCATTTAAAAAAATTCTAGATTACATTAATTTCATGACGGCTATCAGTGTTATTCACACACTGCAAATCCATAGGTCATTCACAGCCTAAAGTGAAGTCTCCATACAAAAAGTATGACCCGTGGATCAGCTATGGATTAAATTGTTTTTTGAATAACATTAAAAGCGCATTGCGGATGTTTTGACGGGATTCGAACCCAGGTCTTTACTCCAAGTATAAAATTGTTATTCAAACTTAATCATAGCGTTCATAAAAATACATAGAAACCAACATAGCGCATCTATTGAATGTTTAACTTTCCGTACATTTTTTTGGTAAAACGTTGCGGTTAAGGTTAAACGTAAAATTGTATACTCGGACCACTGAAAGGTGGCCTTGCTATTTAAAAAAAAACATAATTATAAAATTATCTGCATTCATGTATGTATATTTACATAGATCGTGGGAAAAATTAAAAATCTAAATTATGCACACCGGAATATGAAATTAAATAAAATTGCGACACCTTACTGTAACTGTTACTGTCGTCATTCCGCTAGCGGTGGCCAAAGCAGAATTGCATCAATTTCTTCCTATCCTTGATGTGAATCAATCAAGAGAGTGGTGTGCGAAGATAGAAGAAGTGGATGCAACTTTTTACAAGTTATGGCCACCCCTAGTGAAATGTCAACACAGTCAACAGCAACACAGACTAGTCCGTAGTCCAGTAGTTAACCCTACGGACTCATTATGGGGAGGTGGGTTAGATTCCCATCGGGGCATAAGAAAGTATTTACATTTTCAAAATTTATCTTCGCTGGGTTGAAAAATTCATTTGTCTAGTTACCAAAGGCCGATACAGCCGTACATTAATGGGGCTTTGCTTGAGAATCGGCGCTTTCTATACCGACGACCAAGCTCACAGAGGGCTCTTGAGGTGTGTTTCACACATAAAAAATAAACGGCGCTCACCAAATAAATTCGGTGTTATGCCCGAGGGGGCTAAGTGGGCTGATTTTTCTAGCGTGTTTGGAATAGAACAACTTATCCGTCATTTGAGAGGGCCCTTGAGGTGTGACACACACAAAAACGGCGCTCTTTTATTATGTGTACCTTATAAATAAATTATCCTTGTATATACATATATAACGTGGTGCGATCCCCGCCTGGGTCATTTGACCATAGCTTTGACCCTGGTTCAACAGATGTTACTGGGTAATTATTTATTAATAATTCATTAAAATAAAACAGTATGAATTATGAATTAATGATATTAATACCTGTTTCTGGCCAGGCAGAATAGGTTGATAAATTGCATTCCTCTTCACAAATCTATTTAAAAAAAAATCATCGAAATATTTATTTTGTTTATAGAAGAAGTTGAGACAATTTTTCAGAGGCTCTGGCCATCCCTAGTAAAATGACAAGCATAGTTATTACGAATATCCTAGGTGATATTTTTAATACATTGTTGACTGCATTATTTTTTATCATAATGTATTTTTAATAGGCGGTCTGGTTATCGAACCTGATACCGTCATTTCGACTTAGGAAAGCTTTTACCACTTAAAAATAGCCCATTACGAAATGACATATTATCAAGTGCATATCACCTACATACACACAATGTGACTTACTAGCAGAATGTAGTACATTCAGTTCCTCGAGTATAAACCACACTCAACCATCACGTACAAATTATGTATGGAAGATGCAATAGTACCTCTAGGGAGTGTTAAAGTTATCATACATTTTGTATGTTTACGCCTTTGACGTATAATTCAGTGAATAATAATAATAGTAGTAATACTAGAAACTTGCTTACGGCACAGAAACATAGTACGGTTCAAAACTGTCCACCAGTCCGGTCAAACACAATAATGGATGTGGGTATGCAAAATTTAGAACTGATTTCGTCTAAATCTAAAATCGAAATCTAAGTTGTAAAGGTATACATCATTTGAGATTCATATTAAATGCATTTCCACAAGCAGATCACAAGTTCCCGCTAACACATGCCGCATGTGGACATACAATATAAAAAACCCAATCTCAAGTGACATCAGCCCTGCTACTCTTGCCGACCTTTCCTGAAACAGGGGTGACATCGGCAAAGTGAACCATCTTTTTACAGTATTAGTGATCAGCCTCATACCAACCTATAAGTCAAGGAAATTATTCGTCATAAAATTATTGTTTTTCCTGAAACTGGGGTGGCATTGGTAACGTGAACCAAGTTTGTACAGAATATTTGTCAAGGAAACTTTAAAAATTAAGTTAATGACAAAAAAAATAGCCACTGTGTATAATTTCATCATACTGATCAACCCATACGACGCTGATATGACATAACATTCAAGTGTTTTCTAAAAGCATGCGCTTACTTATTCTGTTGACATTTTCCAGCATTGCCCAATCGCTCCAAATTCATTTTTAGATTGTCAATAATCAGTTTTTTCTCTTATTTTTTTCGTATCCAAAGTTCAATTACATAACAATAAATTGGGCTCATTTATGTGCGCAGTTTTTGTGTGGATCGAATATCAAGAGTCCTCTGCGAGCTTGGTCTTTCTTTAGTAAGATACAGTTTTTTTTAGATAAATTCTTCTTCTGTTGCTCTTCAGTGAAGATTTACGATCACCATAGCGATTTGCAACTTCGATACTGCGGCACGAAAAAGGGATCTTGTGCTTATGCCATATCACTGTCTAAAGTTCCTCAATCAAGGTGTGCTCCTTCGACCTGGATATAGTTTTCCCTAAAATCTGGCCTGTATGATGACATGTATGATTATCCTCTTGTAAAGTCAGTGCGTTATTTTGACAATAATTTGTCACTATTGTTTGCCATCCTCCTGAGTTGCGAATAAAATGAGACATCCATGAGCCGCTTCAAATCCTAGAAGTATGAAGTTCTTGGGCGACCTCATGTTTGTCTGCCTTCTGCCAGCTCCCCAACGTCCCTCGGCAAAAATCTTGTTGTATCAGCCATCTGTCTCTGTTGGTCGCTATCCTTTTGTAAAGCAAATGCCTTGTGCTAGCCATCTTTCTCTGTTGGTTGCCATCCTCTTGTTAAGGCAGTACCTTGTTGTGCCAGCCATCTGGTTCTGTTGGTCGCTATCCTTTTGTAAAGCAAATGCCTTGTGCTAGCCATCTTTCTCTGTTGGTTGCCATCCTCTTGTTAAGGCAGTGCCTTGTTGTGCCAGCCATCTGGTTCTGTTGGTTGCTATCCTCTTGTTGCCAGCCATCTATCTCCGTTGGTTACTATCTTGTTAAAAAGAAAATACCTTGTTGTGCCTGCCATCTATCGCTGTTAGTTGCGATCCTGGAAGTATGAAGCACTTGGGTGACCATGATTCTTTCACCATCTATCTTCTGGTGGAGCTGATATCATCTGAGGTCGAACGTTTTATAGACAGTGCACGATGGAAA
The DNA here is from genome assembly GCA_951799405.1 of Agapetus fuscipes. Classification (NCBI taxonomy): domain Eukaryota; kingdom Metazoa; phylum Arthropoda; class Insecta; order Trichoptera; family Glossosomatidae; genus Agapetus; species Agapetus fuscipes. The sequence goes on along the minus strand of OX637351.1, from coordinate 15,411,648 downwards.
AGGGGACGTCCAATTCTCTGCATACCTTTAACCAAGAAGTATTACACCATTATATTATCTAGATTTTCAGCAGTAACTTCGTGAAAGTTCATTTTAATAGATTAAAATAAAAATAGCTTTGTTTTAATTCACATAAGTTTATTTTTGTACACGACCAGTTTCGAGAGAAGCAGTACCTCCCATCTTCAGGTGTAAATAGTTCTTCAACCGAGATGTTCTTCTACCTGGAGCTCGTCTTCCCTCAATTTCTGCCTGAATGATGAGATGCAGGAGTGATTACTACTCATTTCTCATTATGTGGCTGACATAAACCATTTTTTTTCCTTTTGATGGACATCAGGAGCTTAACTCTGATATTCATACGGGAAAGAACCTCGGTATTTGTGACTCGATCCATCCAGGAAACCTTCAACATCCGACGGTAGACCCACATTTCAGAAGCAGTGATTCTGTTCTCTAAGCACTGTGTCAGTGTCCACCCTTCCATGCAGTAGAGTACAACCAGAAAAATGTAGCATCTCACCATTTATGCAGACGTAACTCTAGTTTTAGGCTTCTGTTGGACAACATTTTCATTTCTGTTTTTAGGTATCTTCCTAATACTATTTAATATTCTTACTTATTTAATAATTCTATTTTCAGTTCTGGGAAATGTTTATTTTTAATTGTTATTGTTTGTTCATCGCAACATTTCCTCTCAAATGAAACATTGGAAATTGAAAATATTTACTGTTGAAATGCGAATAGTTTTCGTTCTTTTAAAGCAAGTACAAAAATACTCCATTGAAGCTTGCATTGTATGGAAATCGGAGAATTTCATAAGTACACAAATACAACGCAGACACGTGTAAGTGCGCGCTTATACATGCTGCATAATATGTATGTGAAAATAATTCTTTTAACGTAGTATTCACGGTAGGATTGGCATATTTTAGTGGGAAGAGTCTGAATGATAGGGTCCGACATGACTGGGTTATAAATGAGTGTAATCCCCACTTCAACCGAGTGGTTGGCGGAAGGCTCGCCCCTTACCTGCAAAACGAAAAAGGTTCACTCGGCACATGCTACTCTTTCGTGGAGAACGTGGCAAGAAGTTACACTATGCGTTTAGCTTAGTTGCATTGCGTTGCGTTTTGCAGTAAACACGAGAATATGAGATTGAAAGTACAAATGAGTGCAATGAGATTTTCGGACATCTAGAAAGAATGGACGATAACCGACTGACAATACAAAGGAATTTTCAAAGTAAAAATCAAAGATATAAGAAACAGTTATCTTTACTCGTCGTGCAGAAAAGGTGCCTCCTAAAGACGTTGGCTAGATCTCAATGAATAAAGTAAGCTCTCTTACAACAGTACTTCAATTAGGATTACAGCAATTATTATCTTTTTGTTATGAGTCGATCTCAAAAGTTGCCACTATAATATCCACTGATAAATGTTCCTTGACTTATAGGTTGGTATGCGGCTGACCACCCATGCTGTAAAAATGGTTCACTTTGCCAATGTCAACCCTGTTTCAGGGAAGGACGGCAAGAGTTGCAGGGGGTATGTCCATTTGAGATTTGGTTTTTATGTTGTAGGTTCACATGAGGCATGTGCAAGCGCGAACTTGTACGTGTCTGGTTGTGGGAATGCATGTAATGTGAATCTCCTTACATGCATTCCCGATGATGAATCACACTTCAGAAGGCACCTTTATGCAGAAAGGGTACCTCCTGAAGAAGGAGAACGAAACGTCGAGAATGATCCGGAAAATGTAATTAACTTTAATAAAAATAATTTCAGTCGTTTATTCAATTAATCAATTCTTTTGTTGAATCGTCTTATGGACTAGTTGATACACATTTGTCTGGCTATTTTTAAGTTGAGCATTCTGTCATTGTCTGGCATTTGGAAGAATGAAAGTCCGCGCTAGTCGAGGTCGCGGCGTTTTGTTTGAAAAACGAAACAAACCGCGGCGGAGCGTCCGCTTTCTCGGATGCAAAAGTGAGTGGGACCTATTTGCAGTACGCGACGACTGTAAACAGTGCCAGTGTTCACTCAAGCACAAATAGCAGGGCGCAAATAATGTGTAATCTAAGTTGCAATGATGTATTAACATATTTTATTTTAATATCGCTTCGTTATAGGTTACTCGACTTATAGGTTGGTATGCGGCTGACCTTCCATGCTGTAGAAAATGGTTCACCTTGCCAACGGCAAGAGTGGCAGGGTGTATGTCCATTTGATATTTGGGTTTTTATATTGAAGGTTCACTTTGCCAAAGCCGTGTTTCAGGGAAGGACGGTAAGAGTTGCAGGGTGTATATTCATTTGAATTTTGAGTTTTTATGTTGTAGGTTCACATGCGGCATGTGCAAGCGCGAACTTGTACGTGTCTGCTTGTGAGAATGCACAATGTGAATCCCAAATTTTACATATCTTTGCAACTTAGATTAAAAATTAACATAAACCCTGCAACTTTTGCCGACGCAAACGCAACTATGCTACACATATAGTGTAACTTCTTGCCGCGTTATCCCCGAAGGGATCGCATGTGGCGAGTTGAATCTATTTATTTTTACAGGTAAGGGGACCGGCCTTACGCCATCCACTTCAGTTTAAGTGGGGGTTTCCCAGCTCCCGATAGGGTTGGTACTCATTTATTGTGAAGGCTGAGTAAACCTTGCCGGTATTTTATTTTGTGGTTTGAAATAAACACCGAAACGGGAAATCATTTCTGACCCCTTCGGCGAGATTCGAACTCGAGCTCACGGCATGAAATGCAAGCACTCACTGAGCTATCGACCGGACATGGGGCTAATAAAACTGGCAATGAATAAAAAATCTCTCAAATACAGAATAACAATAAAAGTTAACATTTAAAATTCTTTAAGTATTACCCCCCAGCATTGCAGATCACCCGCCTTTTTTCCGTCCTTGCATACTTCATTAATTTATTCCTGAGTCATTATATTGGATACATAATTAATCCCGTAGTCTTCCAAGATTCGGAAAAAATATGAATATAGGTGTTGCCTTACCATACCCGAAATGCTGTGCACGTCCCTGGTAAACTGTCATTTTAAAAATGACTAGAGGAAGTAGATAAGATAAGGCAGAAGGGACTATCACTCATACTGGGAACTAGGAATCAATGCCCGTGCATACAAGCGGTCATTCATTTGTGGCATTATGGCTGGCCGGATTAAGCCTAACGACACCAGGAAAAGACATGAGGCCCCCTGCCCAGTATTTTTCTTTTTCTTTTTGCTACTTAAGCCTAACACTGCGCTCGGCTGAGACTGGAGCCAAATCAAGGATTGAAGAACCTATAAGAAGAGTTAACACAATGCTTGGAGAGCGTGCATTTGCAGTTGCTGGCCCTCTGGCCTGGAACCACCTGCCACATCATGTGAGAGAGCTAGAGGACCATGGAAAGTTCCGGAATGCACTGAAGACAAGCAAATTTCTGGCATCGTTTGCACCAGCGCCCTTGGAGTGAATACATCACGAAACAGCGCTATAAAGAAATCATCAACTCATCATCATCATCTACGAACCTGGAGTACCTACGTGTGACTGTACATGCATACATAGAACAGTCTGGTACTGGTATGATCGCAAAAAAAAAACGCAACTAAGCTACATATATAGTGTAACTTCTTGCCTGCGTTATCCCCGAAGGGGTCGCATGTGGTGATTTGGGACCTATTTATTTTTACGGGTAAGGGGGCCGGCCTCACACCAACCACTTTCAGTTGAAGTGGGGGTTTTCCAGCTCCCGGGGGAGCTGGTTCTCATTTCTTGTGAAGGCTGAGTAAGCCTTGAGATCGAACCCTTGCTCTCGGCATGGAATGCAAGCATTCTACCAATTGAGCTATCGACCTTTTTACGAGCTTGGTCGTCGTCGCTACAAAGCGTCAGTTCTCAAGCAAGACCTAGTTGCTGTAAGGCTGGATGGACTTTTGCTGACAGGTCTTTGGTAAAGGTTTATGAATTTTTCAACCCAGCGAAGAGCACATATGAAAATGTAAATGGTATATTTATTGTGCTCCGCTGGGATTCGAATCCACAAACCTCCATTTAGAGTCCGAAGTGTTACCACTGAACTACGGACCGGGCATCCATGGCAGTATTAGCGCAGACGTGATCCTTATCACGCTGGTGGAACGCTCTGGTATTAGAATCATCCACCACGTTCGAGAAGAGTCGAGAACCGTCCGTATTTTTTTTTTTTTTTTTAAGAAAGCCTATGCGGGAGACTCCCTAGATTCGAGAGACTCTAAGGGTCTATGACACTTGTTATAGTGCCGCAGTGGTGTTGGTGATGTGGCAGTTGTCCATGTCCGGTTGCAGGGCCATTAGCTGCGCAGTGCTGTCGTGTGTGTGGCGTTGCTTTGTTTTGAGACACTGAGAGGAAATGGCGATTGATATTGGATTTGAAAAGGGCAAGGTTAAATTGGGATGGAAACACAGATACCGGTAACTCATTCCATATGAACGTCCGTTCCATATGAACATTCCATATGTATGAACGAGTATAAATGTAAGCCGAAATTGTGTGCAGGCAAAAATGTTATTAACTTTAATAAAGGTAATTTCAGTCGTTTATTCAATTAATCAATTCTATTGTTGTATCGTTTTATGGACTAGGTGATGCACATTTGTCTGTCTACTCGTATTTTAAGTTTGGCTATTTTTAGTGTCGATAAAACATTTCGAAAACAGTTCGAAAGTCAGACCGAGATATCAATTGTTGTAAATTGTGAACCAAATTGTGTAAAATAAAATCTGCTAAAAATAATAATTGCAGTTTAATTAAAGGAGAACCCAGTAAAAACGTAGCATTATTGAGAACTAAATTGAATTTTATGAGGCTGACCGGAAACTGTATTTCTTTCACTGCCAAAATCAAAATTATCTCCAATATCCTAAGGGGCTGTCCATATATTACGTCATTCGCATTAAGGGGGGGGGGGGTCTGGTCTGCGGATGATGGCAAATGATGTGCGAGTACCAAAAGTGACGTCGTTCTTGTAAATACCAATTTCTACAAAATATACAAAATATTATGTAAGTAATATAACATTATGAATTAATAAGTTCATCCATTATTACAGCAAGAGTGGGGGGGGAGTCATTAGATAATGACTATAGGATGATAAGGGGGGGGAGGGTGCAAAACCGGCCAAAATCGATGACGTAATTTATGGACGGCCTCTAATTCACAAGAAATACAAATCTTTGAGGATTCCCCCACGTCAAGTGACGTAAGGTGTAATTAAATAGATTCCACACGCGAAATTGGATTTCTTTGTTGACAAAACGGTGAATAGTTGCTCTACATGCGCAGCTAATTTGCATTTGCATTGAGTACTTATACAATACGATTTAATGATTTTCGCTGAAGCTATTTTTGAGTAGACTAAACAATATGGGCTCAAAATAATATATCCATACGGAAAATCATAATGAAGAACACAAACAGGCTGATCCACATCTGTAACCAGTGACGGCTCGTCGATTTTTCATCGAGCAGTGCATTTTTATACTAACCGTCATTAATAACCCCCCTAAAATTTGTAAGTATTGGATCGTGGCATTACTACTGGGGGTGCAATGCACCGATGCACCTTACCTGGAGCCGTCAATGTCTGTAACCTAAGTGGCAAGGATAATTATATTCAAATTTAAGGTTTCCATTAAATGCATGCCCACTAGCAGAGACGTGGAAGTTCGCGCTTACACATGTTGTCCTAGAATTTATTTGGTCATACTAGCACACACTGATTTATGTATCGTTTTGTTCACTGACTTATATCTACGCTTTCTTGTCACGTAGAACGCCCGACTTTATACAAGCGCTGTGAACTACCAGAAGGATCGGTTGTGCGTGGTCTAGTTCTTTCTAGCTATCTCAAGCACCTTTTTCAAAAAAAATATACTATTCCAGTCATTACACACTAGACGCTTTCTGCCGGTTGAGTCTATGGTTTTTGTATCCGGCGCCGGGTCAGCACTCAGTTGTGTGTGGGAGCTTTCACACAGCTTATTGGGTAATCCATAGACAAACCGGGCAGAATGCGTTGTGTTTGAAGAGCCCCTTCCAGTATTACATCTACATATACATATATGTACACGGCTTAAAATAAATTTAGATGGCAGCTAAAGGAGGGTGCTATTTTGACTTTGCGGCCTTGAAACTCCTTAATACATACAAAGGTATTTTGTTTTTCTTCAAGAAAATACTTCTTAAAGTTTAGCAATTCAGCTGACATCACATTGAACTATCAAAAGGTATACTTGACACTGGCGCCCCTGCTCTCCGCGGGATTCGCCATACAGAAGAAGAAGAAGAACTATCAAAAGTGACGTTTTACCATATGGCCACGTTAGTTCCGATTTTGACCACGTTCAGTTTAAGCCGTGTGGATATGCACTTACGAGTATATTATTTTATATCTAACTACTAAACACTAATAAACATAATAACACGATTGTGTGCGCCATGTTTTTCCGCCATTATCTGAGATAAGGTTGCCAGGCAACGTGTCTGGACTGTGTTTACCTACCGTTGTACATATCTAAACATGCAGGATTAGCGACAATATTGATTTCTACTTTTATATTATTTAATAATGTGAAGTATAATTCGGTCGTCTGGTCGATAGATAGCTCAGTTGGTAGAGGGCTTATGCTAGAGGACTAGGGTTCGATCCTCACCAAGAATTAACGCTGCTAATCTAATCTTATCTAATCTAATCTAAGCTGCAAAGATAAATATCATTTAAGATTTATATTAAATGCATTCCCACAAGCAGACATACGGCACTCTCCCACCACCTCCCACCCAGTTCATACAACTCATGCGGAGTTGCTTCACTCGGTGAACAACATTACAATTTTTTTTTCAAGTGGCTGAGGGCCTTCCCGATGAAGTTAATCAGCTAGTGTAACTCTATTCGTGTCAAAGAAAAGAAAGTCCTCCAGATCAGAGGCTATTGCATGACTCTAAGGAACCCCCCCTCCCCCGAATTTCGATGTTACTGAAGCTAATGTGCCTGACGGGAAAGCCTCCCTGACGGCAGACATGTATAATTTCGCGCTAACACATGCCGCATGTGGACCTACAATATAAAAACCCAATCTCAAATGAACATAAGCCCTGCAACTCTTGCCGTCCTTCCCTGAAACAGGGGTGACATTGGCAAAGTGAACCATTTTTTTACAGTATGGATGGTCAGCCGCATACCAACCTATAAGTCAAGGAACTCCTTCCGACCTTTTAAGGCGACGTGATAGCGATTCGTGTCCAAAAATAAGGTGTAAGTACTGTGATTTTTTATCTATAGAGTTCTTTCGCAAGCGCTAGCAAGCTCCGACTTGGATTGATATCCAAAGTGTAAGAAATTTAGCAGAATAGCGCTTCTGATTTCATTCACTAATATCAATAAAGTTAGGCCATTAAGTTAAAAAAAAAGGCAATTTTAAGGTATGGTACCGTCTTATTCTATAAGAAAAGTAGGCAACTTTGCGGAGGCTCTAGTCACCCCTAGCGGAATGACGATAGAGTTTTCTCGAATGTGCACACACCCTATACTGTACCCTTAGTACGAGTTGCAAAACTTGAGAAAAGTAAAGTTTACGGAAAATATTAAAGAGTGATTTCTCCCAAAATCTGCCGTTTTTGTTTCTTACACTTTATGGTCTTAGCAAAAGAGTTACAGTAATGAAGAAAATCAAGTTCAAACAAACAAAAACGGCAGATTTTGGGGAAAATCACTCTTTAATACTTTCCGTAAACTTTACTTTACTCATGTTTTGCAACTCGTACTAAGGGTACTGTTCTTTTGACGTATTGCATTCTCGCTTGTAACTAATTTTAGAACAGCGCAAAAAAAGCGAATAAAAAGGACGCTAAGTCCACAACTCTCTGCCGTGTTAGAGCTGGGGGGAACCGGATTGTTGGAACGTTGGCGACCTCCGGCCGGCGCCCAAGGTCAAGTGCATTGACCAAGGACGCACATTATGTACGAGCAGAAGAACATAAGCCGTCCCAAACACACTCATGTACCTACTCGCTAAGTATATATCAGCGTTACTGTGGTAGCTGAAAACACTTGCTCGTGGGGAAAACTTTATCACATCGCGACAACTCCACACGGAACACGGATAACTCGTCCATAGACACATCAGTAGGGACTGGAAAATAGTGGTGTTATTTTTTAGGAAATTCGCGTTATTTTTTTGTGAAATTCGCGTTATTTTTTATCAAAAACAGGGAAATTCGCGTTATTTTTCATGATAAACGGGGAGATTCGGTGTAATTTTTAGGGTTGATTAGATCAAAATAAAGGTTTATATAATTGCAAAAGAAAATATATTACTAATATTTACAATTTATTATGTAAACAACACTATGTACCTTAAAAAATAATGAATAAACAAAATCTGAATAAATACGAGTATCTGCAACCGAAGATGGTGGAATACCCACCGAAAACGTTTTTGCAATAAAAAATACTCAAGTGGTACAGAAAAATGTTTTTTAATTTTAGTTTCTTAATTTTTTTTTTTTTTTAAATACTTAATCTTTTTTTTTACAAAAAACCATTGATTGAAAAAAGTATAAATATTTCAATGACACTCCGAATACCCTGCAAATATCCTTTTAAAATATTTAATTTTTGTGCATTTAGTCTCTAGATGAGGGTTATCTCATTTTTCAAGGGATGTTGGCTTTTATGAAAGCTTCAAGTTGTGCTCTTGGCTAATCCAGCAACAGCTTCACTCCTTGAAGTATTTTCCTTCATTGATATCATGATTCAAGTCTGCTTGGATGATCCCGGACAGTTCTGCTTATCATTATTTTTTTTTAATAAAATAGATTTGTGAATAGGAATGCAATTCACCAACCTACTCTGCCTCGCCAGATACAGGTATTAATATCATTAATTAATAATTCATTATTGTTTATTTTAATGAATTATTCATTTTTAATTACCCAATTACATCTGTTGAACCAGGGTCAAATTTATGGTCAAATGACCCAGGTGGGGATCGAACCCCGCGTCTAGCGTTCTAGCGTGTTTAAAAACGTTGAAAGATACCAATTTTCCTGTGCTTTGCACCTTGCAAAGGGTTTTCGCAGGATTTTTTTCTTTCCCACAAAATCGTTGCGTTGCAAAAGCGATACATGACAACTTTTTCGCACAATTTCTACCAAAAGCACGAAAATTCGCGATATTTACGTAAAACCTGAAATTTCGCGTTATTCGCGTAAAAACATCAAAATTCGCGAATAAATTCGTTTTATCGCGATCGCGAAATTTTCCAGTCCCTACACATCAGTCATGGACAATTTGGTAACTAACACGACAGTTCGCCCATATGGCTTTTCGGTCACATTAAATACAGAGTATAGGCCCACTTGACAGCTCCATCACAGGAAACTTGCTCTCCAAAAAACCTTTGTAAATACTGCAGTTTTAATTGTTAAAGTCGGTGTTATAGCCGCGGGGATCAAGACAGGTTATTTGGAACCGGATAACGCTGGTTCGAACCCCGCGACGATAACTTCGACCCTGGTTCAACAGATGCCGTTGCATGCACACAAGCTTCTGCTTTCGCATGAAGACAACTGGCCAGGTAAAATAGGTTGGTGGGTTGCATTCCTTTCCACAAATCTATTTAAAAAAAAAAAAAAAAATGATTGTGATGGACCTGTCTGCGGACCATATATTGTATGTGACCGAAATGTCGTTGACCGAAAAGTGGCGTAGACGAACTGTCGTGTGACCGATTCGTCCATGGTCGAACTGTCGGTAGACGGATTGTCTGAGACTTATTTGTCGTGGAACCACTCATAATACTTGAAATTTGGGGAATGTTTGGTTGTCATCTGACCGGGCTAAAGACAGTAGGTACAGAGCGTCATTATTTCAATACAATATTATGTAAGTATGATGTTGATGATGATGATGTCTCCATCCTTCCGGGCTTGTAGGCCATGTTCAATATTGTAGGCTGCTTATTCTTTTTTCTCTTTTTGCATTTTCATCTGAAGCCGGCCATGAAAGCCTTAAAACACTTATTATGTAAGTAGTTTGAAAATACACTTAAGTGCGCCGTACTGCATTTAGCATTACCGACAACTGTTTGGACTCGCAGTGCTGTGAACTAGGAACAATCCCTGATTATCGGGAATCAATTTATTATTTACTGCTGACGTCACATAGCCGAGGTATATTTTGAATGTTCAGAGTCCATAGTAGTTATATCCAGCCTTTATTTCGCTAGGGGTGGCCAGTAACTCCGTAGATGCGCCTCAACTTTGTTCTGTCTTTGCACACTTCTTTCATCTTTGAACGTCATGATTAAGAACCACTGGCTGGAAATTCTTGTAGGTACAAACTTAAAGTTCACATTAGGGTGTGGGGAAAAATTTCCATTTAAATTAATTCTCGCGGATTGTCATGATGATGATGACATTATTCGACTGCGATCTTTGTCATTAATCATTTTTAATACTTGGCTTATGTTTAGGATATTTGGACGCGAACTTAATATAAGCTGGCTTATTTATTTATAGTAAAAAATGAGAAATTGCAATTTATACTGATTTAAAATTCATACTTCTTTTCCTTCTCGAAGATTGGCGATCATCATGCCAATGCACACCTTCGATAGGTACTGCGCCACCAAAGATGGATCTTGCCTATCAAACCACTGTCTCAGATTCTTCGAGATGTTTTCCTCCATCCTGGAGCCCGTCGCCCCTCAATTCTTCCCTGTGTGATGAGATGTAGGAGTGAATACTTTTCATTTCTCAGTATGTTACCGGATTAAACTAATGTTTGCGTTTTGACGCGCAGTAATAGTAACCAAAATGAACATTTATGATTTAAAATCCTTAGCCGCCAAAATTGCAAATCAACCGCTATTTTTTACGGTCCTGGCATACTTAGATTTCATCCAGATGGAAGTGGCACTTAAAGAAGAAGATGCTCTCAAGGTCCATCACCAGGCTCGTGAATACAAGTCTGCTTGTGAGCACACAAACACCTTCATGGTAGATGAAGATGCATAAACTGATGTAGTGATCGTGATGCATGCACTTTTTACATTAAAATAATCCCATGTCTGCCTGGCTTCCTTTACACGACTACCTATCTGCATGAACATGCCAGACAGACAAGGAAACTGCTATCTAAGTTGCAAAGATATATCAAAGGTTACGCTGGTGAGCCGAAGTTTAATCGTATTACTCCTCTTCTGCAGAAGCTTTCAACTGTATCCGTGTCCCAGAGCGGGTCGAGTGTAAAGTGTGCTCGATGGTCAGCAAAGCTCTATTTGAAAAAATACCTAAATACCTCGTTGATCTAATTAAGCCCGTCGCCTTAAAAAAAAGCCTAACACTACGCTTGGCAGAAAACGGAGCCAAAACACGGATTGAAAAACCTCTAAGAAGAGTAAAAAGTATTATGAGTGTTTTTAGGCTTTCATGGCCGGCTTCAGATGATAATGATAAGGATGCAGAATCCATCTTTTCGGGCTTGTAGACCATGGTCCAATATTTCTTCTGTAGGCTCCTTTTTTGCTTTTTTGATAGGCTGATACGTTTCGTCAGTACATGTGACTGACTTCTTCAACAGTCACATGTACTGACGAAACGTATCAGCCTATCAAAAAAGCAAAAAAGGAGCCTACAGAAGAAATATTGGACCATGGTCTACAAGCCCGAAAAGATGGATTCTGCATCCTTATCATTATCAGTAAAAAGTATATTTGGAGAGCGTGCGTTTTTAGTTGCTGGTGCTCTGGCCTAAAACCACCTACCTCATCATGTAAGAGAGATACAAGACCATGGGAATTTTCGAAATGCACTGAAGACAAACAAATTTCTGGCATCATTTGCACGAACGCCCTTGGAGTGACTAAGTCGTGAAACTGCGCTCTAAAAAGTCATCAAGCTTGATATAAGCACCGAAACCGGAGATTTCCGACACCTTTGGTGGGGTTTGAGCCCTCATCATCTGGCATGGAACGCAAGCACCTATCGACCGGATTTAAAAGCAAAATATTTAGTTTTAAACCTTCATATTATCTTCATTCTGAATAGCCTCCCGCATAGTGTTCCTTAAAAATGCATTCTCATATTTTTGTTATAATAATTCTCATTTATTTGTGCCTCTGAGCAGTGCACGCGACCGATAAAAAAGGAATAAAGCGGCACAGGAAATGATAAGTGTATCAGATTAGCGGAAATCAACTGCCGCCATGGTATTTTTGTATCGGTCCGTTCTTGCTTATCATTCAACAAAAACATGTCGTTATAGCAAACACAATTGTTACAAAAATCAGTCATTTTTTGCCGCCAAAAAGTACGCGAATTAATGTGTTTTTGACACCAGTCCCCCGAGTATAAAACATTGCGTAAATTCCCCTCGATAGCGTAAGTAGAAAATGTATGGAAGATACAAAAGCACCCAGTTGTAGAGCGTCCTCTGTCCTGAAACCACCTGCCTCATCATGTGAGAGAGATAAAGGACCATAGGAAGCTCCGAAATGCACTGAAGACAAGCAAATTTCTGGCATCACTTAAAAGTTTTGAACGCTCAGGGCCTCCTGTACCACACCCCTCCAGGACTCTCTGTCTTGTCATGCTTCCCTCCATGGCCCCCTTACACCTAGAACCTCCGCGTCTGCTTCGACATTATCTGTCCACAGTATCCTAGGACGTCCGAATGATCTAACACCGGTAGACGCACCATTCTGATTGTCCTGTAGTCCTCTGCACATACAACATGCCCTGCTCACTGAAGTATTTTTGAGTTCATTACCGACACTATGTTTGGGTCTTGAAACACGGACCTCAGCTCAGTGTTGGTACCTACGAATACGCCAGCTGTTACCCTCAGTTACAGATTTCTCTTGTGTCTCCCTCAACGTTTCATCAAATATCCAATTACTTTTATTAATTTGAAAGGTTATTTGAATTTCTAAGTATGTCAAACGATAGTGAGTCCAGATAAATGTTTGTTGTGAGTCTTGACAGTATGGGAATGCTGGATATTATATTATTGTATACGTCCACAAACCCAAGACACATTTAAGTAGAGCCGGCCTTTGATTGGCTGACTTCCCCGGCCTCTAATGGGGATCTTCCTCCGGACTCATTGTGCTGCGTAGTACTCCACTAGTAGTACAGAATCTTACCGCGTTGTTCCCGCGGGGATAGCAAGTGGCTTGTGAACACTATTTATTTTCACAGGTAAGGGTCTTAAGTTCGCGGTTCGCGTTCGCATGCATTCGACTTGCACAAAGTAAGATGCAAACCTCAAATAAACCTTACCTTGCAACTCCTCCTATAACAGAGGCGACATTTGCGAAATGAACCATTTTTTACAGTATGAGTGATCATCCTCATAGGGGCCGTCCATAAATTACGTCATCGATTTTGGCCGATTTTCGACCCCCCCCCCCCCCTTACAATCATCCTATAGTCATTATCTAATGACCCCCCCCCCCCCCTCTTGCTGTATTAATGGATGAGCTTAATAATTAATAATGTTATATTACTTACATAATATTTTGTATATTTTGTAGAAATTGGTACATATTTACAAGAACGACTCACTTTTGGTACTCGGAAATCATTTGCCATCATCCGCAGACCAGACTCCCCCCCCCCCCCTTAATACGAATGACGTAATATATGGACAGCCCCATACCAATCTCAACCTAATACAACAATGTAGAATGTTAAGAACTGCCAATTAAGTTATGCCAAGATAAGTTAAGACATTTTCAAGTAATAACCATTTTTTACAGTATGAGTAGTCATCCTCATACCAACATCAACCCAATACAACACAGTTATATCTATACTTTATAATCTAAGTTGCAAATATATAAAGTTCGCGCTTACACATGCTGCATGTGTACCAAACAACGTATACCTTGCAACTCTATACCTTGACAACCAGCAGAGATAAAATATGGCAAGCACAACAAGGCACTGCCTTTACCATTACATGATGATGATGATGAGTTGATGATTTCTTTATAGCGCCGTTTCGTGATGTAGTCACTCCAAGGGCGCTGGTGCAAACGATGCCAGAAATTTGCTTGTCTTCAGTGCATTCCGGAACTTTCCATGGTCCTCTAGCTCTCTCACATGATGTGGCAGGTGGTACAAGATCAAATCATATAATAATTAACAAGGTCTTGATTTTTTTTTTAAATTATCTTTAAAACTAAAAAAGCTTGGGCTGAATTAAAACCAATGTTTTCGTGCTTATCGTTTGACGAATATACGAGGGACTCCTAAACCGTAACAAAATAATGATTCACAAATAGACTATGATTTGTGTGGTCAGCGACCGTGCTGAGTATAACCACTGCACTTAGAACCACTACCTTATCATTAATTACATTTTTCATACAAGAAGACTGCCTCAATATGCGAGTAAAACGGTTTCGCTACACGCCCAAAATCCACGTAAATCAGACGTGTCAAACTCATATGTTATTGCGGGCCCCGTGATCTATTTTCTTCGTATACACTACTAGACTTCCGATCCTGCACCGGATAGAAAAAAAAACCGGCAAACAGGACAGCATTCGTTCGGTGGGAAAAGACCCTTAGTAAAATTTGTAAATCGGGCATAAATCAATAATTCAGAGAATCTAGAGGGCTATGGTGGCACTTGTTGTAGTGCCGCAGAGGTGTGGGTGTTCGTGATGCGGCCGTTGATGTCGTAATCCTTTGCCAGCAGGGCTGTTAGCTGCGTAGTGCTGCCTTTGTTTTGAGACACTGAAAGTAAGCGGTGATTGATATTGGTTTTGACTAGGACAGGATTAACTTAAGGTGGGAACACAGATACCGGTAAACGTTGCATTAACGGGCAGTTGGGCAAAGGAATGAGTCGCGAAAACACTTCTAAGGGTCTTTTGCTCTGTCTTCCCAATTGTTCTGTATGGAATGAAGGGATGGACACTCACCCAGGCTCCTAAGAGTCGAATCGAAGCGTTCGAGATGAGTGTCTACCGGAAAATGCTTTAGTTCTCTTGTGATCCGGCCACGAACGAGGAAGACCTCCGACGCATGAACGCTACTAAAGAACTTCTGCCAACCATCAAACAGAGAAAGTTTTCATAGTTTTGATGTCGACTGGAAAGGCAGAAAGAGGCAGCTTAGATGATAGACAAGTGCGTTCTGCCTTATACTGAGGCAGAGTATGTAGTCAGCTGTCGGCGGCTCTGTGTGGCGTAGGTTCCAGATACCTGGGGTCATTGTCCCCGTTACCTGCGCCTGTGTGTGTGCGTGCCCGCCTATCATCACCATCATCAGTATCACTGAACCAGCTCGGCTCTAGCGTCCACTGTTTATCGACACATCACTACAACCAGTTGTTGGGATAACGGCCGTCAAACGCTTTGTACCGCATGTTTCTGTTCTATTACACATTCTTCTTTTTCTTCTGATAGTATCACTTCTAACGAATATTAAAAAATAACTCATCGCGCCAAGTTTATAACCTCTATCAAATGAGAGGACGACTTGATTTTTGTTTGTTATTGACTTTCTACAATTTGACAGTGTAACAAGGTTACAGACTCTCAATGACTCTGGCCAGCGGGCCGACAATCATTGGAGAACTTCGGGCCAACAGGCCGATCATCAAATTCAAGAAAGGTCAAAGGCAGTGCCTTGTTGTGCCAGCCATATGCCACTGTTGGTTGCCATCCTCTTGAGCTGCGAATAGGACGAGACATCCAAGAGCCGCTTCAAAACCTGAAGTATGAAGCCCTCGGGCGATCTCTCGACACCTGTAACATGAAGCTAATCAAAGCTATTTATTTTTATAGTTTGCCTTACTCAGAACACTTCAATTGGAGTGGCGGTGGAGTGGCGAAAACGGGCGGGTAGGTTCTCATATCTTGTGAAGCCTATGCACATTTTCGATTCGTTGATTTATGGGTTAGAAATAAACACTGAAACGGGAAATCATTTCTGACATTATTGGTGGAGATCGAACCCTAACTTAATTGTGGCTCCTTTAGTTTTATTTCTAGACATTTCTGAGAATACAATGCCTCTGCAATGTTGGCCAAACTGTCAGTGTTGCAACACTCTATGCCGCAAACAATAAACGCATTCTGGAATATTCTCGCGGAATTTAATTCCGCTGGCAACTCATTTAAATAATTGTTCGTGACATGGCAATTGCCTTCCATCTGGCTCGTGATCAAAGCCTGTGATCATTTTGATTATCTCTCATTAGTTGCCTTCCAGTCATTTGTCTGTTGCCTGCAAGTTGTACTTTAGTTGCCTATAAGTTTCCTAAGATTGAAAGCCTGTTCATTTTTAATACCGTTCATTAGTTGCCTTCCTGTGATTCTTCAGTTTCCAATAAATTACCTAAGAAGAGTACCTACCATGCCTGTCAGTTGCTTGTTAGTTGCCTTAGCAATCGGTTGATTGATTTACAGTTGACTGTCAGTTTCTTTCCAATAATATTCTATTGTTAAAATCCGGTCGATAGTTGAGTTGGTAGAATGCTTGCATTTAATGCCGAGAGCCGAGAGTTGTGAGCTAGGGTTCGATTCTCACAAGTGTGTCAGCAATAATTTCCTTTTTCGGTGTTTACTTTCAACTAGGGAATCCAATCCCGTATCAAAATCTCATTCCCGCGGTTCCTGTATGAATCTTATCCCGCATTTCCTAATTTCAACCAAAAAATCATGGAACCAGTAGGGCTTATTCAGCCCTAACAAGAAATTAGTAACACCACTCTCAGGAGCTGGGTATTCCACAATTTAACTGAAGTGGTAGGCGTAAGGCCAGCACCATTACCTTTAAAAATAAATAGATTCCTCACTACACATGCCACACCTACGGGGACAAGGCGACTAGAAGTTGCTTTACATATGCAGTTTAGTTAAGTTTAAAAAAAAATAAGAATGCCACAAATATATGGAACTAATGGTAATTGGAAATAATGGTTTCCTGTTTCTGTATAATTAATAATTATCAAATTAAATAAAACAATCCCAGATTGCCGACTTCGTTTCTACACGTCTCCATGTAGTTTTTTATATATATATATATATATATATATATCAGGCTTATTTATTTTTAATTGCACATGATAAGAGAGCGCCGTTTTTGTGTGTGTCACACCTCAAGGGCCCTAAATGTTATGTTATGTTAGCAACATGTTTGATATTCTAGTGACGCCATGAGAAGGCCCACCAGGATGTGAACCAGTGACATTTTCACCAGCAATCAGCGCCGCCCACGTCACACGCCTATGCGTCATAGTTTATCAATACTTAAAGTAAAAAAAAAAAAAAAAAGGTAAAGGTAAATAAGTTACATGAGTACATAATCTTCTTTTGTATGGATCGACACGGCTTAAACTAGACGTGGTGAAAATCTGTACCTACTAATTTATTCTTACAGATAAGGGAATCGGCCTTGCACCAACCACTTCAGTTAATGTGGGTGTTTCCCAGCTCCCGAGGGGCTGGTTCTCATTTCTTTTGAAGGCTTAGTGAAACTTGTCGGTATTTTACTTTGGACTTGAAATAAATACCGAAACGGGATATCATTTTTGGCATCCTCGGATGGGGTTTGAACCCTAGCTCTCGGCATGAACTGCAAACATTCTACCAACTAAGTTATTGACCGGACTTTTTACCAGCTTGGCCGTTGTTACAAAACGCCAATTATCAAGCAATACCCAGTTGCTGTAAGGCTGAATGGACCTTTAGTGAGCGATGTTTGGTAAAGGCATTGACTTATAACCATTGCTTATAACTCAATGGGTGAAGGCAATGAAGTTTTCAACCCAGCGACCAGCATTTTAAAAAATATAAATATCTGTGTGTGCTCTGCTGGAATCGAACTCACCACCTTCCGATTACATGAATCCTTAATGTTAATATATCATCGCAACTAAGATAATAATAGGTTATAGAAGAATCCTGGAAATTAACATGGTCTCCCATTGGATCCTCTGGGGTGGGTATTATATGACGATGGAGAGTCGACGCATCGTCCATTCCTCTTGAGGCCTGTTGACGTCACTTATGACGCAGACAAACACTTGAAAATGGATCGAGTGAACCAATTTCTAATTACATACGGTGTTTACTTCATTTGAATATCGAAAACACAAGCAGATGTGACTCATTTTATTCTGTATGGGTGTTCAGCCTCATACCAACAGAAACCCTAGGACCGGATTACATACTGGATGTACCTATTCTGGATTGATATTTTTTTTTAAATTACCCCCACTTCAACTGAAGTGGTTGGCGTAAGGCCGGCCCCCTTACCCATAAAAATAAATAGGTTCCACTCGCCACGTGCGAAACCCTTATGTGTAGCTTAGTTGCGTTGCTTTGGTCACTTTCCGATTTCTTTGTGTTCCTTGACTATGAGGCCAACGCTGTCAAAACTTCGTTCTCACTTGTCAATGTTCATGCGAGGTTTGTTTTTTTTGTATGTACACATGCGGCATGTGTGAGCGCGAACTCACATGTGCCTGCTTGTGGGCATGCATTAAATATGAGCCTTATATGCCAATATATTTTCGCAACCTAGATAATTGATTAAAGCATGAATGTC
The DNA here is from genome assembly GCA_951799405.1 of Agapetus fuscipes. NCBI lineage: Eukaryota > Metazoa > Arthropoda > Insecta > Trichoptera > Glossosomatidae > Agapetus > Agapetus fuscipes. The sequence goes on along the minus strand of OX637351.1, from coordinate 15,393,025 downwards.
TTGTATTGAAATATCTTTGCAACTTAGATTATTTATAACAATACGTCAGTAAGTAAGTTTTAAAAGGTTACATCTATTAAGACCCAAAAATCATTTAATTTTCCTTCTCTGGTTGATATAATACGATATTACAAATGTTGCAAATTTTTGATCACGTTTATCAAGGCACGAAAAAGTACAGTTTTTTTTTGTTCAACAATTAATTTCTATGAAATGTTTTGTCGTGAGAGAAATTTTAAATGTTAAATACCTATTTATAGATTTCAATATCTATTGAATGTAGGTGTTTTTTTTGCAATTGTGCATTAATGCAGTCGTTCCCAACCATTTTAATCAAACCAGTCACACTTGGCAAAAAAAGCCTAATACTGCGCTCGGCTGAAACTGGAGCCAAATCAAAGATTTAAGAACCGATAAGAAGAGTTAACACAATGTTTGGAGAGCCTGCATTTGCAGGTCCTCTGGCCTAGAACCACCTTCCACATCATGTGAGAGAGCTAGAGGACCATGGAAAGTTCCGGAATGCACTGAAGACAACCAAATTTTTGGCATCATTTGCACAAGCGCAGTGACTTCATCACGAAACGGCGCTATAAAGATATCATCAATTCATCATCATAATTGGTCCGCGAAACATCGGGAGTCTGTTTGAGGGAGCATGAACTGTTTTATTCCGGTCGTAGTCTAGTGGTTAACGCTACGGACTCGGAAACGGAAGGTAAAAAATCGGCGGAGTAAAAAATATCATTGAAATTAAATTTCCCAATGGTATAAAAATAATAATAATACGACAATATTTATAGTGCCGTTTTGTGATAAATCACTGCAAGGGCACTGTTCAACTGTAACATCTCCTAAACAAACCTGTCTTCAATCCCGACTTAAATGCACTTGCACTCTCTACGGCTCTTAGCTCATGGGTTAGGGCATTCCACAGCACAGAGCCGGCTATGCAAAAGGCACGATCCCTTATTATGCATGTGCATAATGTGCGTATAGAAATTAAGTATTGCAAAGAGTATGGTGTGCACGTTGGAATTGATACACTTGAGGAGTATAACAGAAAAAACTTTAAATCTAATCTAATCTAATCTAAGTTGCAAAGATATGTTACATTGGAGATTCACATTACATGCATTCTCACAACCAGACACGTACAAGTTCGCGCTTGCACATGCCTCATGTGAACCTACAACATAAAAACCAAATCTCAAATGGACATACACCCTGCAACTCTTGCCGTCCTTCCCTGAGACAGGGGTGACATTGGCAAAGTGAACCATTTTTACAGCATGGGTGGTCAGCCGCATACCAACCTATAAGTCAAGGAACACACACACACGACAAATTACATTTTATACATCACTAAATAATAATATCCAAATACAAAATATCCATTTACAAATAAAAAACAAATTCCAATTTAACAAACCCTAGCCGCCAACATTACAGATCAACCGCCATTTCTTTCTGTCCTTACATACTTCTTTCATTTCCTCCAGAGTCATAATTTTCTTCATACAGGCTCTTCTTTTATTATGACTCTGGATATTCCATTCATTCGCAATTTCGGATATTTGGTCCATCCATAATAGATTCAACTCGCCACATGCGACCCCTTCGGGGATAACGCGGCAAGAAGTTACACTATATGTGTAGCTTAGTTGCGTTGCGTTTTTTTTTGCATACCTTTCTCGGTCTTCCTCTACCACGACATCCATCTATTCTACCAACATATACTTTCTTCGTCAGTCTTTCCTCATTCATTCAAAAGATGAGTTAAATGGGTAAAAAAGAAATGTAAGCTGTTAGAGGATGTAAAAGTAAAGGTACAAAATAATGTAATGATATGGTTTTGACATAGAGAAGATTAGAGTAAATTCTGCAGAGACTCTGGCCACCCATAGCCTATTAAATAACTCAATTCTGCTCACAAGATTTTATGTTTTAGTATCACTGCTTTAAAACCTTTTTTGCAAGAGTTGCAAAAAATGCATCCACGAGTAGCAATCGATTATTGTTTTTCAACATTCTTTGAATCGAATATTGCAAAATGTACTTTTTGCAGATTTGCTAAAGAATGTTTATATTCCAGGTATAAACGCAAGAAAAATGGTATTTTTATGAAAGTATTCAATATATTAATGAGAAATACCATTTCTTGCAGTTTTCATCATGTCACTGATTTTATGATATAATGAACTCGACATAAATGCTAGGGAGAAAAAAAGGACACAACCGATTTGCTAGGGAAAAGGCTTACTAAAATTCTGTTATTGGTTGCTAAGGCCCTGTCACAAAGACCTGTGAAGATTGATAAAACATGTCTATGCCTGGTAGTCGATGACGAATTATTTATTTATTTTTGGATTCTTTGACTTATTTATAGGTTAGTATGAGGCTGACCACCCATTTTGTAAATAAGGTTTCACTTTGCCAATGTCACCTCTAATTCAGGGAAGGTCGGCAAAAGTTGCAGGCTTTATGTTCGTTTGAGGTTTGGATATCATTTTGAAGGCACACATTTGTAAGCGCGAACTTACACATTTCGATTGTGGGCATGCATTTAAGGTGAATTTTTAATGTTTAAATAGCTTTGCAACTTAGATTATAAATTATAGATTTGAAAAGGCCGCATCCAGAACGCTCCATGGTAGGATTAGGCAGACCTGTGCATTGTACAATATGAGTGCCATTTTCATCTTTGTCTGGTAGTCGACGACGTTTTTTTTTTTTTAATTTTGACCTCTTTGAAGTAGCCGCATCCAGAACGCTCCATTGAACGTATGTCCATTTGAAATTTGGTTTTTATTAATATCGTGTATACCCTGCAACTCCTGCCGACCTTCCCTGAAACAGGGGTGACATTGGCAAAGTGAACCATTTTCTACAGCATGGGTGGTCAGCCACATACCAACTTGTATAGCTACTGTAACTGTAACTCCATCGCCATTCCGCTAGGGGTGGCCAGAGCCTCTGCAGAGTTGCTTCATTTTTTTCCTATCCTGACATACCTCTTTCATTTCATTCATATCCATCACCTTTTTCATGCATTTTCTTCTTTAACGCTCACTTTGTATATCCCATTCCTTCACAATCTCCTCAATCTGATCACTTCATACTTTAGTTAGCTAGCTACTTGTATTCTGTCGTTTGCTAGTTGCAGGCATGCCAGTTAGAGTATACATTTGACCGGTCCGTAGTCCAGGTGGTAACACTCCGGACTCGTAACTGGAATGTCGTGGGTTCGAATCCCGGCGGAGCACAAAAAATATACCATTTATATTTTCAAATTTGCTCATCGCTGGGTTGAAAAATTCATAAACCTTTACCAAAGACCGGTCATCAAAAGGTCCATCCAGCCTTACAACAACTGGGTCTTGCTTGAGAATTGGCGCTTTCTACAGCGACGACCAAGCTCGCAGAGGGCTCTTGAGGTGTGATACACACAAAAACAGCGCTCACCAAATAAATCAGCCTATTTTTTTTTTTTAAATATATAGGTATATATATATGTCAGGCTTATTTATTTTAAATTGCACATGATAAGAGAGCGCCGTTTTTGTGTGTGTCACACCTCAAGGGCCCTCTCCGATCACGGATAAGACTTTTTGGAAAGGTTCGTCTTGAGAGCTCCGCGAAATATACCCATAGATTCGGAGTTCTTCACTCCGGGTGGCAGTCTGTTCCACTCCACCGGACCCGCAACACGGAAAGCACGGTCTCCAAAATTTGTACGGATCTGACGGTGCGGCTGAACCAAATTGATTGCACCATCGCCCGCGGATCTGAGTGACTGCCTCCTCACACCCATCTCAACAGGCGAAATCATGTCAGTCAGATAAGGTGGAGCCAAGCCATTGATGGCTTTATATACCATCAGACAAACACGGTAGACCACCCTCTCCGGGAAACGAAGCCAATGTAGTTTTTTTAACAGCGGAGTGATGTGAGCGAATTTGGATATCCCGAAATGAGCCTTGCTGCTGAATTCAACACAGATTGAAAGCGGTTGAAATGCTTCTTTGGCTGCCCACTTAATGTGACCACTTTAATGACAGTAGCTGTCACGTGCAAGGAGTTGGCATGCTAGTGCGCAAGCTACGGGCATGTGTATCCCTAGCTTTAACGACGGCCATTTTCTTGTCTTCGCTTTCCTCTTACGCCTTCCACATTCTCTTTGCTCACATTTCAATGTTTTAATGTAAATTTAGACATTGAAATGCTCAAACCAGCGCTCATCAATCCTGAAGCAGTTTTCGTCTTGTCTCAAAATAGCCAGAAATGACTATCGCAAAGTTGAAGGCCTTCAGTTTTTGTCTAGACCAGTAGCTCTTAACCATTTGCCGATCAGTGACCACTTAAATTGTTTTTTTGTGCGGCGAAGAATCAATTCCTTGACTTGGGTATAGGTTGTGATTAGGCTGTAAACATTGATTATTTTTGGCAATGTCCTGATTCAGGGAAGTTTTGTAAATGTAAAATTACAAGGGTGTATGTTTATTTTAGATGGGGTTTTTTATTTTCTAAGTACACATGCTACATGACTTGTAAGTTTATTTGTCTACATGGAATAAAATATGAATCTTTAAATGTTAATATATCTTTGCAACTTAGATTATAGAAGCGCTGTTTAATCTTCTATGGAAGATTTAACAGCGCCTCCGGTGAGCGTAAATGACAACGCGAACTTTTGTACATTTTGTGAGATAAACCAGAACCAGTACCTATGCTCCATACTCGGGGTAATAGACTACATGTCAAAACAGTTTCATCAACATTTTCATCATCACTTCACCTTCACGCTGAAGAAGCGCATCTCAGACAGGGGCGAAACGTCCGGAAGCTCGAGCTTCTACAGACCACGGCAGCAGATTCCGGAAAGCAATTCTCCAGAACATGTCAACTGTTTCATGCTTTTTGTACTTCCGAGATACTTGCGGGCCACTGGTTCAGACTCACTGGTCTAGACAGATATTATTGTACTGCAGTTACATCACTTTCCTACTATTTTAGATCTCCCATACCGTACACCAGTCCAGAAGTAAAATTAATTGAAGCTGGCCAGCCCATGAAACGAAGTAAAAGTGCATTCAGTAAAGATAATCTAAACTACTTCTATTAATCTAGTTTTTAGTTCTTCTACTATATACATTATAACTAAAATCGACGATCTATCTGTCTATAATATAAATTGCAAAGATATATTAACATTTAAGATTCATAATATAAAGTTCATGTGTGGACATGCATCTTATGCAGACTAAATTCTCTCTCTTAGGTAGGTACTAGTGTAGTAAATTAACTTCAAATAAAAATCCAAAGCTTAAATGAAAAAGAATCCTGTACCTTTTGTAGTCCTTCCTAAAACAGGCAGGAAATCTTTTACAAATGCTTGACTAATAAGTTCGTGTGAGTCTGACTCCCATGCTGTATAAACTTTGTGTACTTTTTTCCTATGCTACCCTCGCTTCAGGGAAAGGCGACAGGAGTTGCAACGTTTATGTTCATTTAAGTTTTTTTTGTAAATGCACATGCAGCATGTATAAGCGTGTCTGCCTTTGGGCGTGCATTGATTATAAGCCTTCAATATATCTTTGCATTTAAGATTGTAGATAGTTAGATGAGTCGTGAAAACTCCAATTTCTCATAGTTTTGATGTCGACTGCAAAGGGATGATGAACTGATGATGACTACTACTACTACGGAAAAAGAACATTGGCATGTGTTATTCCTAAATTATTTAATCGGCTTCCAAAAAGTATTAATGAAGAAAAAAATATAAATTGATTTAAAAAAAACATTAAGACCCACTTAAAAAGGTTAATGTATAAGGGTTTAAGAAACCAATATGTAATGTAACCTGCAGACAAGCCTCGGCTTTGCGGGAACAATTAAATACATGTCTGTATTGTTAAAAATATTAAGATAATAAAGGAAAATATATAAAAAAAAAAAAAAAAAACAAGTTTTTACAGCATATGGGTCAGCCTCATACCAACCGATTAGTAAATAAGTATAAAATGTGTAAGCGCGAATTTACATGAAGTATTCTTGTAGGCGACGACCGAGCTTGCAGAAGGCTTTTGAGGTGTGATACACACAGAAACAGCGCTCAACAAATGAATTATTCTAATATTTGTTTATTTATTCACCTAAATCGAACTTTCCAGGTCTTATTGTCATAGTAACATTGCTAAGCCTTCCTCTGAATTGTAGGTCATAGAATTCTCTCGTCGCATTCCTTACCCAGTAGAAAGTATCATGGACTTATTGTTTTTTTTTGTTATTGCGTAACCCAAGCGTATAAATAACACCTGTTGAATGAAAAAATGTCAGTAAACAAACACTTTGATAGTGTTGCTGTAATTTTGACGCCATTCCGCTAGAAGCGTGTGTAGAGTTGCTTTAATTTCTTCCTGTCCTTGCATACCTCTTCAATTCATTAAAATATATTTTTTTGTTAAAATAAGTTTGTTAAAAGAAATTCACAATCCAAAAACAGGTATTAACAGTATCCAGTAATAATTCATTTTTTTTTTTTTAAAGAACTCCTGTGCGGGAGACTCCCTAGATTCTAGAGACTCTAGGGGTCTATGACACTTGTTGTAGTGCCGCAGAGGTTTTTTGTTTTGTTTTATTGAATTTAATTTTATTGAATGTAAGTCCGGTCGATAGCTCAGTTGATAGAGTGCTTGCATTCCATGCCGAGGGCTCGGGTTCGAATCCTACCGAGAGTATCAGAAATGATTTGCCGTTTCGGTGAATCCCTAAATTCTCTTTAAAATAATTCATGTAAAATTAGTTATAGGGGATATGTACCCTCTACAGTACCCCAAGTATAAATCATTTACAGACACTCCTCAAGAATATACGATGGCACTCCTAGCGGATGATTTAGTTTTCATGCATTTTATCAATTAACGCGATCGAGGGAAGCTTACGTAATGTATTATACTTGGATAAAAGGATTCAATTTCGATGTTCCTAATTATTTGTCGTAACCCGTAAACTTTATTAATTTCATTTATTTTGCATCTGTACTAAGAAATTATTTTCTCTTGTTTCAGGTAAGGATTGTGCGTGTTTTCTAGTGAATTTGTGTGTTGTGTAAGTGCCAAGAGCCGAGTAGCGGCCTTTGTGTTAGCGCCAAGCGCCGAGTCGCAGCCGGCGGACTGCGCAGTGAGCCAGTGCGTTTCGGCCTGTGTGTTAGCGCCAAGCTCCGAGCAGCAGGCAGTGGCTTGTGTTAGCGCCAAGCTCCGAGCAGCAGGCAGCGGCTTGTGTTAGCGCCAAGCTCCGAGTCGCAGCCTGCGGACTGCGCAGTGAGCGCGCGCGCAGTGACGATCGGCGAGCCGCGCGCTTGCGCAGATGGCAGGGGGCCGCTGAGGCGCCGCGGGGGGGACATGGTGAGGGCGGAGCTGGCGGGGCAGCCGCCCCCCGTGCCGGGCTACAGCTGCGCCCCCTACCAGGACTACCACTACCACGACCACTACTACATGGCCCCGCAGGACATGTGCCCGCAGCACCAGCAGATGTGCGCCATGCACCCCGACTATGGTATGACTACTCTTACAAATAGTAGAGAAGACGAGATTGAGAAGCTGTGTGTACCGCAGCACGGATATACACTTGTTTCTTTGAAAGAGGATTGCCTGGCCAGAAAGAGCTATAAACATCATAAATTAATAATGTACTAACACATATAATACAGACAATATTATGACGTTACACAGTCGGATTAATAGAGAAAAGGCAAATATTTTGGTATTTAACCATTTATAAAAACAACTATTTTGTTATTGGTTGCTAAGGTTTTCTGCCCCATAATATTTATCCCAGGAAGTTGGTGTACTTCTGACACGTGACGTAAGTTGGAAATTACAATAATTAAAAGCCAACCACGTGTGGGGTCGCGCTTAATCAATCCTGAGGTCAGACTCTGTGGGCAGAAGTTACTCTCTATAACTCCCTGTAAACATAATATGTTAGTCTCTGTTAATTCAGTATTACTAGTATGACTCTGGAGGAAATGAAAGAAGTATGTAAGGACAGAAAGAAATGGCGGTTGATCTGTAATGTTTGCGGCTAGGGTTTATTAAATTGGAATTTGTTTTCTATTTGTTGTCCATAGATATTATTATTTAGTGATGTATAAAATGTAATTTGTCGTGTATGTTCATTGACTTATAGGTTGGTATGCGGCTGACCACCCATGCTGTAAAAATGGTTCACTTTGCCAATGTCACCCCTGTCTCAGGGAAGGACGGAGACGTATGTCCATTTGAAATTTGGTTTTTATGTTGTAGGTTCACATGAGGCATGTGCAAGCGCGAACTTGTACGTGTCTGGTTGTGAGAATGCATGTAATGTGAATCTCCAATGTAACATATCTTTGCAACTTAGATTAGATTAGATTAGACTTAAGCTTACTCTCAATTCATTGAAGTATCAAAATATTGGTAGATTGATATTCCCATTGAGTTATATATTTTGCGAAACTAGCTTACGCTTTAAATCATAATACGAGACAAACCTGTCAGCCATAGATCTGTCCAACACAACGGTTTGTAATCATGTGAAAACCTCTGTTTTCTTGTGTTTCGACACCTAATAATTTACACATACCTTGATTCAGATCTTTCGATCTAAGATTCACCTCACAGTGATGATTATTGACACCACATTGTTAACAGGCAAGTGGGATAGATATTCTTCTGCATTGTTGGTTCTACTAAAATCTCATCTCCGCGCGAAAAGTGTGCGTAAGCATTGTACCTGTCTTGGTCGGTGAATTTGACAATTTTAAAAGGCAAAAACAACATGGCATGTGTAATTATAGGTTGCTTGTGCAGATAGATGTAGAAAGCAAGAAAACGTAGGATTTCAATTGTGTTTGACAGGTTCGGCTGACAGCTTTGTCCCATAGTATACTTCTATGCCGTAAGCTAGTTTCGGCTCAACTTGTTTTACAACTCAATGATATCGTCCATAGGGAACATCTTCTACAGACCGATCCATCTACGTGCCCGAAAGTTGAACTGAGGTTGTGGTTAACGCTTCGTATGGCAGTGGTTTCGAACCCACTACCTTCCGATATCTAGTCGCAAGTGTTGACCACTAGACTGTGACTGGTCATAAATGCCGGATGTTATGGAATATAAAATGCAATGGCTTGTTGACCGCAAGCTGTCATTGGTACTATTCCTCAATGTCCAAATTGCTGGTTTGTACTAGAAAAGTGGATGTTTTTGATATTTTTAAATATAATTAAATTGTTCCTCGACCTATAGGTTGGTGTGAGGATGACCACCCATATTGTAAAAATTGGTTCATTTAGCACTTAGACTGTGAAACATACAGTGTGAGAAAAATGGAAGAGCATGCATGAAGAGAGAGATGAATGTCGAGATGAAAGACGTGTGCAAGGACGCAACAAAGTGGAGACACATCTGCGGAGGTAGTAGTTACCCCTAATGGAATGACGGCAATGGCATCTGTTGAACCAGGATCAAATTTATTGTCAAAGGGCCTGAAGGGATTCGAACCAGCGTTATTTTAGTTCAAATACGCATGGTAAGATTAGCGACTTTACCCTCTCTGTCATAACGTCAATAAATTAAATGTTTTGACGTCTTTACAGCTTAGATTATCATGATTTATTTCGTGAAAGATTAATATGATAAAGACGGTCGGAGAAATCTTGGATCCCTGTAGGACTCCAAGCGTGCTCGTATGTTCTGTATCAAATCGAACCATACACAGTCAATGGGAAATGCTTTGAACGATTCGATGCACCAAAAATACACATTAATAACGGGAAATTGTTTACATGCATACTTTCTTTGTACCAATATTGAAGGTTATTGTAATTCTTGTTGAGAAATCGAACATCCGTGCCAAGTGATGCAGTGGGTCCATTATTTTGAGTGGCTTGCCTTGCGTCCTTTTCACACTGGTCGGTTTTGGTCCGGATTCGGTTGCGAAATGTATGGGATCGCCGGACAAATCACGCCGGATCGTGTGAAGGCTTATATAGAAAACTTAGTATAAATATACTGGATGGATCAGTAAGCCGGTACCTCTGTAACTTAAGCTAGCTTTTCCAATTACATTTTGGGGTCGTTAAACATCTTGGATTTTTTCCACAATTTTCTTCATCGAGATTGTATAGCTCAGAGAATACTTACGAGTATCTAAGATTTGGTTTTGGTCTGTGTTATTGTTTTCATTGATAAGAAAGGTGTTGGTTGGTTGCTTCGCGGTCATGCAACTTTCAATGCGTTAACAGAAATGGCTGAAATTTTGCAATGAAGAATGTAGCTTTACAAGAATGGGTCACATTTTTGCATGCTAACACGATATCTGTATTCCAAACATATTGATTCAATGGTTTGATTTGGTACATCCACATACACTCCGGTACCGGACTGGATTGTGTGAAGAGCTCGGCGTTCAAGGAATGCACTAAATAGCACCAACTTCAAAGTGAATGGCTGCCATCTCGCTCCCCCAGTTCTTGTTTGCCGTCACAATCTGAGCTAAGAAAAACCGTAAAACTCGATAATGTGAGAGTTCTTTTAAATGTTTTTTAAATAAATTTCTTGTTTTCATAAGACACATTGGTCCAGTACACATGCAAACATTGCTCATGTAAAATTTTCTCAATGGCGTAACGGCAAACAAGAACTAAGGCAGCGATCTGTAGAATATTGATGCAAGACCGAATTATTGTATTCGAAATCGAATTCGGGATTTCGCTCCGACTCTATTAAATCAGTGCAGCTTGTGAAATACATGATTTATTTTGCTTTTGATATATCCCGCATAGAGAAGTTATTTTGTTATCTAAGTCGCACAAGCCTACTACATTTATGCATTTGTCAACATGAAAAAACAACTAAATAATCACAACTATAAATCAAACTTCAATAGACTTTTTTAGTGATAGTCAAAATAAAAAGCTGGGAAATTCTATGACGTCACCCGCATGAGTTGATACTTGTGACCCTTGTGGAAGCAATCATTCTTCTCCAGTTTTATCTTGACTGAGCTCCAACCACTTCTGAGTGTCTTCACTTCAAGTCTTCACTTGATCGTTCCATCGTGTGGGGGATCCTCCTCTTCCCTCCAAGTTACCGATCACAATCAGTCGCTTCAGGCTTTCCTCACTCCACCGACAACGTGTCCGAAGAACTGAAGAATACCGATGGTACATATACTGGCCAGAGCCAAGCCATCCAAACGTAGCTCCCGACGAATGGACTCATTGTAACGTCTTAGCTTTCCATTGGATTTGGAGCATGCGTCTTGGGCACCACATTTTGAAAGTGTCTATTTTTCTCCTCTCAGCTGCTTTATGGGCCATGGTGCAGCAGCATAAAGAAAAATAGAGTGGACCAGAAGCCTGACAAGCTTTATCTTGGTGCTGTTACTCACACCCCGGTCTTTCTATATTTTGTCCAACCTAGATATGCCACCTTTTACGACGCCTGATTTGTCCTTCACAAGTTCCTTCATTGATTATTTGAGGTCCAAGGAAGTGGAACTCGTTTATGATCTCCAGACCCTGGAGTGAGTTTCCAAGATAATAGGTAGATTTTGAAAGAAATATTTGAAAACTTTTTATTTTGTAACTGCAATTTTACTCGTATAACAAAGGTTTGGATTGTTTATTGAATCAGAAAATGTTTTTTTAATGAGAAAATATTTTCCTCGGTTACTTTATATATTTTTATACATTAGCTAAATCACTATTTCATGTTACAGCGTAGTTTTCCCGCCATTAATAGTCAAGTTGAAAGATTTAGGGTTAAAGATAAAAAATATATTATGTTAGTTTTTCTTTTTCAACTATTTCCCTTGGTATTTTTAGAAATTACCAAGCTCATGAAAATACGATCTAAAAATAAAATTGTTTATTATTGAAATACCGTTTTATATAAACAAAGTGTATTCCCAATAACCAGTGTCAAGCATTCCATACAAGCAAATGTATGTACATATCAGTAAGTACTATCAAATATAAACAAAGTTGCAAATATTTATTAAAATTGACATATGAATCGTATTCAATGCATGCTTACAAGCAGAAACATGTATGATCGAGCTTATAAATGATGCATGTGTTCTTACCAATAGGTTGGTATGAGGCTGACCCCCATGCTGTAAAAACTTGGTTCACTTTTGCCAATGCCACTCCGGTTTCAAGAAAAGGCGGCAGAGTAGTTGCAAGGAATATGTTTATGTAAGGTTTGCTTTATTTTGAACATGAACATGAGGCATGTGTAAGCGCGCATTGACACGTGTCTGCTTGTGGGCGTGCATTTAATTTGAGCCTTAAATGTCTATACTTATATCTTTACAACTTAGACTATAGACTATAGATTGATTTTACTTTATAGAACTTTTCGTTCAAACTCAACCAAATATTGAATGCATGTCCAAAAGGAGGTGCATGTAAGTTCGCTCTTACACATGCTGCATGTGTACATACAAAATAAATCAAACCTCACATTAACACAAAGCTTGCAACTCCTGCCGCCTTTCCCTGAAACCGGGGTGACATTGGCAAAATAGAACCAAGTTTTTCAGCTTCATACCAATCTATTAGTTAGGGAACACAAAAATTTCGGAAACTGGGTTTAGCTTTTACCAAACGTTCACCAAAAAACGTAACTTAACTAACAACAGCACCCCTAGTGAGCGATTTAGTTTTACATACATTTATGATAAAATACCAAGAATGAATGTTCAGTTTTTTACACGGATTATTCACGTCTCAGCTGTTTATTGTTAAATCGGGGTTTCCCCCGTTCTTCTGAGAACTGTTTGTTCAAATTACTTGTAAGAACTTGCAGAGATAAGTTTGAAGAAAAAAGCTGCAAACATGTATTAACATTTCAGATTCACATTAAACATACGCCTATGAGCAGACACATGTAAAATCGCGCATAAAAGTGGCGTATGTGAATCCAAAAAATTAACATAACTCGACTATTTTTACCGACTTTCTCTGACGGGGGTAACATTGGGAAAGTGAACCATTTTTTGCAGTATGAACGGTCAGCTTCATACCAGCAAGGAATCAAGGAATAATTATAGAAATCTACGATGCATTTATAATGAGGAACTATAGTCCATAGCATATAAGGAAAAATATGCAAAAAAACTAGTTGCAAATAAGATAAATATCTTTCAGTATTATGTTTTCTGAGAAACACACAAACAGGCCAGACTATCATAACTTGTTTGTAAACAGGATCCTTGTGTGAGTGACTCACTTAACAGCAGCAGTAGAGTCGCAAGTCCATGTCTTATTTTCTGCAATACTAATCGATTAGACGAGTGAGTTAATAAAGAAATCTATCTAAGTATAATATAAGTTACAAAGATCAATTAACATTTAAAATTCATTAATGCACGTCCACAAGCAGACAGGTCGACCCATTTGTGCTTGTTTGGCTTATGTCCGTTCTATAATCTATAATCTAAGCTGCAAAGATATGTTAAATTTTAAGGCTCATATTAAATGCATACCCACAGACAGGCCCATGTATGTAGGTTCGCGCCTACACATTCTGCATGTGTGCATACAAATAAACAAAACCTCACATGAACATAAACCTTGCAACTCCTGCCGCCGTTCCCTGAACCGGGGTGGCATTGGCAAAAGTGAACCGATTTTTACAGCACGGGTGGTCAGCCTCATACCAACATATCAGTCAAGGAGCACAAAAAAATAAAAAATGATTTACAAAAATTCTTAATTAAACAAAATTCTCATAAGCAATGTTTGTAAGTGTACAGGACCAATGTGTCTTATGAAAACTTGAAATTGATTTAAAAAATATTTAAAACAACTCTCACATTCTGTAGCTCAGTTCGTAGAATACTTGTGTTCTATGCCAATGGGCTAGGGTTCGGTCCCCATCGTGGGTGTCGGGAATGATTTACCGTTTCAGTCCTTATTTCAAACCCAAAACAAAAATAACGACAAAATTGTCTGAGTCATCATTCGAAATGAGAACCAGCGTACTCGGGAGCTGGAAAACCTCTACATCGAGGAAAGTAAGAGTTCTTTATCTGTGTTTTTTTTTTAAAGAAATTCTGTGCGGGAGACTCCCTAGATTCTAGAGACTCTAGGGGTCTATCCCACTTGTTGTAGTGTACGAACGGTGTACGAGCTCCAAAACTCAAGCAAGACCCAGGTGCTGTAAGGCTGGATGGACCTTTTTAGTGACCGGTCTTTGGTAAAGGTTTTATGAATTTTTTGAACCCAGTGAAGAGCATATTTGGAAATATAAATTGTATATTTTTGTGCTCCGCCGGTATCCGAATCCACAACCTTCCATTTACGAGTCCGAAGTGATGCCACTGGACTACGGACCGGCCCAAGAAATGCCAACGACACGCGGTGTACCTAAGCGGTCACCCATCCAAGTAGCATCCGCGTCCAATGTTGCTTAACTTGGTGATCTGATGAGAACCGGTGCTTTCAACTTGGTATCGTCGTTGAAGATAAAAAAGGTTCCACACGTCACATGCGGTAAGAAGTAGCACCTTGTGTACAGGGTATTTTCGTTTTGTTTGTAATGAAAAAACTTCCCACATTAGCAATATTGTTTATCTGTTCAATCAATATTTTCCCTGCCTTCCCCCTCCTCTCCATCAGATGCACTCCCCCCCCCCCGTCACCACCGCGGATCAGTATGACGTCAGCAGGAATCTATTTTTAGAATAATTTCCGTGAAATTAATGCAGTGTATTTGTCTCGCCTTTTAACACGTCCGGACGTATTGGAAAATTTAATACCGGACATTTTCCTGAAATACCGTTTTAATTGTGAACTTGTTGTTTGCCAGAAAATGTTTCTTCTAAAGTACCTATCTACAATTTGTAATCTGAGTTGCATCGAAATATATAAGATTTAATGTATTTAAAGAAAACTGGTCTTCTTTACGGGATATTTTTTTTACATTTAGATTTATTTTTACAGTTATATTTATTTTTTACACTTTTACATTTATTTAGCAGTTTTCATTTATTTCACAGATGGTTTGTGTTCACATATACTGTCTTTTGTGTTTAAAAGTAGAGTGTCGTATGAAGACTGACTCCTGCAAGCCTTTTTATACTCCAGCGATAGAATTTACTAGAGGCCAATTTTGCTGGAACCTCGAGAGAGGTCTTCCAAAAGCTTCGAGTACATAATGGTGATGATTGCTAGTTACTTTCTTATAATATCTCTGTACCCTAGGTAGGTACTTATAATTAATCCTACTTATATACAGCCCCCATCAGCTACAAATGTTATATCTACCTACCTAAATATGTATGAGTATTTGTTATTTACAAAACAATACATATCGACGGTTAAAAAGAAGTAGGGCATAAGCGACGTTTTTGTCAAAAATGAGTTATGAATGCTATCCTACTTAAAAATTTCCGCTCTTCTAATGCGCTAACTCCCAGAGCTCTACGATGATTTTTTTTGTTGTTTATGCCTAAGCAAACAACTGCGTTTTCGAAGTAGGTACCTATGGTTTTTGTGAAACCGACAAGATTTTGGCCTTTTTTGTCCTAAAGGCGCTTTTGACATAAAAAATCGTAAAACCACATTAATAGGAATGCCAATAAATGCCGTTATTTTATTTTTATTTTAGAGCTGTTTTGATTTTAGCGATATGATAAAAAAAGTTATGCCATTTTTCTGCAATCTCAACTTTAAAACTGCTCTTCAGAAAGACCTATAGATCAGGCAAGGCGCCCGACGGGAATCGAACCAGCGTTGTTTCATTTCAAAGTATATGTAATCTATCTATCTATCTATCTATCTATCTATCTACTTATAATCTAAGCTGCAAAGATATGCTAACATTTAATGCTCAGATTAAATGCATGCCCACAGACAGGCACATGTGGGTTCGCGCCTACACATTCTGGATGTGTGCATAAATAAATAAAACCTCACACGAACATAAACCTAGCAAATCTGACCGCAACAATCAATACCAGAATAGCATTGGTAAAAGTTAACCAATTTTTACAGCACGGGGGATCAGCCTCATACCAACCTATGAGTCAAGGAGCTCGGTTGTCAAAATGACTGTGTTGACACTCTTGGCCATACCGCCGACGGTATTTGCTTCCATATTGGTCCATTCAGTAGCGTAGGTGTGTTATCGAGATCAGGGTTTTAAATAGATTCAGGGTGTGAGATCTGCGCCATGTTTCTGGGGCGGGCGGGGGCGGTATAAAGACAGGGTTTCCGCCCCAAAGAGCATCCTAACGCCCCCTTAACAACATCTTATAACCAGGGCTTGTAGACTCAAGGGGCGTCGCTAGATCTTACCGGATCTATTTAAAGATAGCAAGGAATACAACATGGCGGCATCTAAACAGCTGATTGAAACAGTGTCGTACAGCAATCAACAGCTGTTCACCCGCCGCCATTTACACATTTATTTGATTTTTTAAGCGCTATGCCGTGAACCATCACCTCAAAGGCGCTTTACAACATCTGTACCCTGAGTACGAGTTGCAAAACTTGAGTAAAGTAAAGTTTACGGAAAGTATTAACACGTTCGCGGACGAAACGGTTATAGCCGCTCTTTGAGCTTGTCTAGGACTGGACGAAACGGTAATAGCCGTCGTAATAAAACGTTATTACTAGGGACGAAACGGCTATTTCTGATAGAACTTGCATACATGTAGCATCCGTGCGTCCCTACAGAAATCCAAAGAATACGGCAATAGCCGTTTTGTCCCTGGATGTCAAAAAAAAAAAATTATAATAAAAATACAATTTGAGATGATAAAATAAGTGTGTTTTTTCTAGCCTACTTCACATTTCGTGTGTCCGCGAATGTGTTAAAGAGTAGTTTTCCCCAAAATATGCCGTTTTTGTTTGTTTGAACTTGATTTTCTTCATCACTGTAACTCTTTTGCTAAGACCATAAAGTGTAAGAAATGAAAACGGCAGATTTTGGGGAAAATCACTCTTTAATACTTTCCGTAAACTTTACTTTATTCAAGTTTTGCAACTCGTACTAAGGGTACTGATAAAAATACTTCAATAAAAAAGTGATAAATGAAAAAATCAAACATAAATAAAAAATACGATACCTGAAGATGACCTACTAGGTCGAAAACGCGTTAGTAATTTGTCTAAAGATTTTAATCTTTTAAATAAATATTATAGTGAAAATAAACAGTGTTTTGTTTGAATTCATCCAAAAAATTATAAAATTAAAATATGAATTTTCACAGTGTTAAAAATACACAAACAATACAAAATATAAATCAAAAAATTCACAACAAACCATGACAAATCAGATAACTAAATTAAATAGGAGTTTTAAAACAAGTCAAATAAAAATAAAAGTTTTAAGCTAATGATGTGTATAAGAATAAAAAAAATGGAGAACATGTAGGTACTGGGAGGATTCTTTTGTCCCACATTTTGAGAATCACGGAAGTTAACGTCTTCTGTGAAAACATCGCGTAGGTGTTTTATGAAATAATCCTTGGAGATGAAAAGTTCAATGGAGAATTATGTTGTTATTTGTAAAGAAAAGTAACGAGATTTTCCGTTTTATTATTTTGTCGTTCGTCCTCTTAAAAAGCGTTCTTATGAATTAAATTATTCATTCAAAATTACAACCAGTCCGTAGTCTAGTGGTTAACGCTTGTGACTCATGATCGGAAAGATGTGAGCTTGATTCCCGGGGGAGTACAAAAGGATATCATTTTATTTTCAAAGTTTGCTCTTCGCTAGGTTGTGAAATTCTTATATATTTATGGATGAACGGTCATCAAAGGTCCATTAAGCGTTACAGCAACTGGGTCTTGCTTATTTATTTGGCGCTTTTTGTTGCATATGCTTGCAGATTCACTTAAAGCAAAACTCACTAAATAAAATAATCCCTCACCACACACAAGAGCTTTGCCTCTTTTTGGTGAGTTACAGCTTATAAAACTATTGAATTATTATTGTAATAGATATAAGTTTAAATAAAAAAAAAAAATGGACTTAAAATGTGTTATATTAAATAAAAAAAAAATAAAAAAATCATTACTCATTAGACATCAACAAAAGTGAACTAACTTTTATAGTATTGGTAATGAGCCTCATACCAACGTATAGGTATAATAACTACTCTAGATAAATAATAAAATGTATAAAAAATAAATATTCAAATGAACATAATATATTATTATTTCAAATCCTTAGCCGCCAACACTGCAGATCAAACCTCATTTTCTGACTTGTTTCATTTCATCCTGATTCATAACAACCTTTTTTACGAAAGCTCTTCTTTTTACTTTATGTGTGAAAAAAAAATCAGGCAAACGTTTCTGGGTACGTAAGTACTTTGTTTCTGCCAACATTGCAGATCAATCGACTTGTTTCGATTTATCCAGAGTCAAACGTTTATTTTTGAATGCTCTCTTTTTATCGTATTTGTTGAAATAAACATTTAAGGCACGTTGTTTTCATATTTTTCTGCCAGAAAAAGTTGAGGGGACGTACGTACTTTGTTTCCTGAGCGAATTTCTGATATAAAACCTTCGTTGCTTCTTGGAAAAATAGAAAAAAAACGTATCTTGTTTTCTACTCTACGTAATATTCCAAGTATGACGTCAGAGATTTGTAAATGTGCCGTTTTTGTTTCTTACACTTTATGGTCTTAGAAAATGAGTTACAGTAATGAAAAAAATCAATCATGTTTAAGATTTTTTAATCTTAATTATAAAGTTTAAACAAAATATATAACTTAAAATTGTCACCACACAAAAATATTAAAAAAAAATTTTTTTTTCACATTTTTAGCGTTTTTTTTTCGTGTGTGCTTTATTTTGGAAATATTTTTTTTCTTTTTAATTACAGAACCATACTTAAGTACCTACATTGTTTCGTGAAATATCGGGCCAATTTTTTGTATAATGTCTATAGTTTTTTTAGTAAATATGGAAAAACTGTGTTCTTTGATTTAGTTAACATTGAATTCATTAAGTAGTTTCATTATAAAAGAAAAAGGAAATTTTCATGATGATCATTTATACAACCCACATACTAAACGTTGCGTTGGTTGGTTGTATTACTATGAAAGCTTTCTTAGCAACAGGTTCGATTTACGAGGGTCGTACGAGGATTCTGCGCACCTCTACCATCCATTGAGGTATAATAAAAGTGAAGCCGAAACTAGCTCACGGCATTGGAGCATACTGTGAGACACAAACTGCCAGCCAGACCTGTCAAAGAAAACTTAATAATCTCGTGAGATCCAATTTTCCTTGCTTTCGTCATCTTGTCTTTTGACACCCAATAATTACACATGCCATGTTTTACAACCCAAAATCAAAATACTGGCAAGGTTTACTCTACTCTCACAAGAAATGACTACCTGCTCCCTCGGAAGCATGGAAGCCTCCACAGTGGTTGGTTAAAGCTGGTCCCCTTACGTTCGAGAATAAATACCTGTAGGTTACACGCGTCACATGCGACTCTTTCGGGGATCACTTATTTTAGTGCTCCGCCGTGAATCGAACCCATGACCTTCCGAGAACAAATAGTTACCACGTGTCGGTCTTAACGGTCCGTAGTCTAGTGGTTAACACGTCGGTCTCATGATTGGAAGGTAAAGGGTTCGATTCCCGGCGAAGCAAAAAAAAAAAAAAAAAATTCTATGAAGCTCTGCACTGGGTTGAAAAAATAATTTTCCTTTACCAAAGACCGGTCATCATAGCCTTACAGCTACTGAATCTTGCTTGAGAATTGGCGATTTCTATAGCGACGACGAGGGCTCTTGGAGTGTGATTCACAAATGGATTCACATGAAAACAGCGCTCATCAAATAAATCATTCATATTTGTTTGAACATGTTTGTCAAGAGCCCTCTGCGAGCTTGTTCGTCGCTATAATAATAATAATAATAAAAGCTTTATTCCAGCCCGGTCCCGCGGAGGGTGCAATACACGACCAGCCATATAAAAATAAATACATTGATCGAAAAATACAAATAGGAAAATAGAAACAGAGAAAGAAAATATAAACAGAGAAAGAAAATTACATTGAAATAAAATAAACATTGATCGAAATAAACGTATAAGAAAATAGAAAATATAAACAGATGACAGCGTGGAGATGAAGAATGCATCAACTCCCTGTTGTGAGCTGCATCATCTCAGTCTCAGTTGTGTATCATTGTCAGCCTCAGCATTCCCGCCCAAAACCTAAACCTATAGGAAGCGCCAATTCTCAAGCAAGACCCAGTTGCTGAAAGGCTTAGATTATAGCTTACCACTTTCTTGCTACAACATTCCCAGCCTCTTCTGTCCACTGCTATCCCCCTCCGTTGCTACCTTTCTACCACCTCCTTGCCACCCTTCTCCCATCTGTCTACCGCCCACTTCCATGCCGCCCCATAGCCATCCTCCTGCCACCTTGTTGCCACCCCAATCTGTCTCGCGACCTACATCCACAAGGACGTTCAGGTCAGACAGGCCTTCATAATAATAACAGGCGCGTGCATAGGGTATGGGCCAATACATTTCAGAATGAATCTTTTCTCCCATTCCTTTAAAATAACTGATTTGGAATTGACTGGAGTGCCAACGTTGGCTTCAATTTATTTGGTGAGCGCTGTTTTTCTGTGTATCACACCTCAAGATCCCTCTGCGAGCTTGGTCTTCGCTGTAGAAAGCGCCAATTCTCAAGCAAGACCCAGTCGCTGTAAGGCTGGATGGACGTTTTGATGACCGGTCTTTAGTAAAGGTGTATGAATTTTTCAACCCAGCAAAGAGCAAATTTGAAAGTATAAATGATATTTTTTTTTGCTCCGCTGGGAACCTTCCAATCACGAGACCGACGTGTTTTAACCGTGATAACACTGGAAGTGATACCACTGGACTACGGACCGATCAGTCCGAAGTGATACCACTGGACTACGGACCGATCAGTCCGAAGTGATACCACTGGACTACGGACCGATCAGTCCGAAGTGATACCACTGGACTACGGACCGGTCTATTTTATTCGCCGAAACTCGATTTCACTCATTTTTTACAAATTTTATATTGGCTAACTAGCGCTTTGTGTAGAGATATTGTACATTGTTGTTGTTGTGGATGTTGCAGGCCCCGTGACCGTGCCCATGGTGTCCACCAACGCGTCCCCGCCCATGGGCGTGCAGGTGCAGGTGCCGCCGGGCCACGTGCTGCAGCAGATCGTGGACGAGAGCGGCACGCTGCGGCACGTCATCCTGTCTGCGCAGCCGCCGCACATGCCGCACCAGCAGCACATGCCGCACGCCAACATGCCGCCCAACCACCACTATGTAAGACACTTATTCTCTCCTTCTCCTTCTCCTTCTCCTTCTCCTTCTCCTTCTCCTTCTCCTTTTCCTTCTCCTTCTCCTTCTCCTTCTCCTTCTCCTTCTCCTTCTCCTTCTCCTTCTCCTTCTCCTTCTCCTTCTCCTTCTCCTTCTCCTTCTCCTTCTCCTTCTCCTTCTCCTTCTCCTTCTCCTTCTCCTTCTCCTTCTCCTTCTCCTTCTCCTTCTCCTTCTCCTTCTCCTTCTCCTTCTCCTTCTCCTTCTCCTTCTCCTTGTGCCTCTTTACTCAAGATGATGATAGTGATGATGATTTGTAAGCACCGTTTCGTAGCTATGTCACTGCAAGGGCGCTTTCAGACTTGACGCGGCGGTGAAGAAATGGGTCTTCATTCCCTTCTTAAAACTTTCAATCCCTTCCTTGGCGCGCACTTCTGGGGGCAGCTGATTCCAAGTGGAGTATCCTACAATGGCGAAAGCGCGGTTTCCGAACACTGTGCTTTTTTTTCTATTTCTGCATGGTGCACTGACAGAGGTTAGTGCACTGTCAACAGATCGCAGAGTGAGCCCCCTCTCACTCAGACTCCTCGGGATTATCATTTCCTGCAAGTATTCTGGCGCCACTCCATGCAGCGCTTTATAAATCGTGAGGCCTAACTTAAATTTGATCCTTTCTGGGATCCTTAGCCAGTGGAGCTTCTGCAAGAGCGGGATGATGTGGCAGTATTCAATGAAGATTGACAATCATCATAGTGATTTGCCTGCGGCACGAAAGAGTGTAATGTGTGAAAACGGATTTTGGATGTGAATGAATTGAAAGATGTGTAGGCAACGACTCCTGGGGTCAAACGTAAAGTGAACAATTCTATACAGAATATGTGGTCAGGCAAATCTGTTTTTTTCCGATATGCTCTTCTCTGGGTTGAAAAACTCATCTGACTTTACCAGAGACCGATCACCAAAGGTTCATCCAGCTTTACAGCGACTGGGTATTGGTTGGAATTGGCTCTTGAGGTGTGATTAACACTAAAACAGCGCTCACCAAGTAAACCATCCTGGTATTATCATCTGAAGAAATACAATTGAGTAATATAGTACTTTTAAAGAACATCTCGAACCTGGGGGACTAATGTTAGTGTCTTAGTAGCTACATACGTACAACTTAGTTCTGTAGGATCGAGAAACGGAACTTGTAAGTAGAGACGTACCTACGTGCATAATACGAGTATGTACGATGGTATTTCCCAGATCGTGATGTTGCATGGAATGAAACGTAATTCAGAGAAGATAAAGACCTGGCGACACCACTACAATAATATTAAACAGAAATCTTGCGTGTATTGGTCTACAAAATGAACATAGGAACGTAGTAAGTGGGGTAACACATGTCTGTGTAAATCGGGTCCTCAGCAACCACAAAAACGCAACTAAGCTACACATATAGTGTAACTTTGTGCCGCGTTCCCCCCGAAGGGGTCGCATGTGGCGACTGGAACTTATTCATACTTTGTATTGTTTGTGTATTAACACTGTGAAAATTCATATTCAATAATTTGTTAATTTTGGATTCAAATAAACACTGTTTTATTTTCACGTATACAATTATTTATTTTTTAAATTTTTACATACGGTTTCGATCTACATATAATCATCGCCAGGTATTAAAATTTCAAAATGAACTTATTCATTTTTACATGGAAGGGGGCCGGCCTTAGGTCAACCACTTCAATTTAAGTGGGGGTTTCCCGGCCCCTTAGGGAGCTGGTATTCATGAAGCCTGAGTAAACCTTGCTGACAGCAACATCGTCTTGATACAGGGCGTATAGTTAAGAGTTGTATCTTATTCCTTTACTGGGCTTTGGTTATGCTTGATCAGTGTCCAGGTGTCGAAGGCATATGTGAGGACAGCTTGTTCAGGGACTTGTACAAATTGCTGTAAACCAATCCTACGATTGAAACAGAAGAAAAGATCTGCAGTTGAAAAATTCAAATGTTTGGCAGTCCATGATGATGCTGTATAAATTTATTTTTAATAATTATTTGTAATTGTGCCCATTCACACATCTGATGGGCACTGAGTTCCGGTTACCGAACACCTGGGGCAAACCCAAAGAATTGCTAGCGAGATGTGACGTCAGAAGTCCGTAATCTCTACACTGGTAAATGTGGGATTGACAATGTATGTATCTGTACATTGGTGAATGATAACCAAGATGAATGTTCACTTTATTTTTCTTCTTTATGGCGAATTCCCGCGGGGAGCAGGCTGGAAGTCTCATCACCACGGTAATTTTAACCTACCGAATATCAGTAATATTTGTATGAAGACCTGTCAATCCAAGATGGCCGCAAGTGAACGGCTGATTAGTCTTCATACAAATATTACCGATATTCGGTAGGTAAGAATTACCGTGATGATGAGACTTCCAGCAGGGGTACTAGTGGAAAATTGACTAAAGGGCAGTGTAGATTACGAATCGACACGGTTTGTGTTGTTAAACGTTACTTTGATGGTTGAATGTGATCTCAGCTAAATTACTAAAATTTAAAAAGTATTTTGTCGGAGAAAAACAAAATAATACTCATGACCAGTGACGGCTCCAGGTAAGGTGCATCGGTGCATTGCACCCCCAGTAATAATGCCACGATCCAATACTTACAATTTTGTTTCGCATAAAATTCCGTTTGTGTCAAGTCCTATTATACATTCATAATGATTTCACATATTATACAGCTCCGCGAACATGAAAATACTCCGAGTTGGTAGGTATTCAAATATAGATATTACATCGCCGTGCATTTTGTGGCAATGCCCAGTATTTATGGGTTTAGGGGGGTAATCAATGACGGCTAGTATGAAAATGCACTGCTCGATGAAAAATCGACGAGCCGTCACTGCTCATGACCGTATTCTCCAAGCTGTTTTACTTAGCCTTAGTGAACACTTAGTTTGATAGGTATTCCCCAAACGACATTCTCAATGAAACCCTCCCTTTGGCTACCTGCCTCACTCAAGCATTGCTTTATGGCCGTATTCTCCAAGCTGTTTTACTTAGCCTTAGTGAACACTTAGGTTGACCCTCCCTTAGCCGGCTACCTGCCTCACTCAAGCATTGCCTTATGGCCGTATTCTCCAAGCTGTTTTACTTAGCCTTAGTGAACACTTAGGTTGACCCTCCCTTAGCCGGCTACCTGCCTCGCTCAAGCATTGCCTTATGGCCGTATTCTCCAAGCTGTTTTACCATTCATTTTAGAAGTTTGAAGGCCGGTGCCGGATGTGAAGAATGTATGGTAGATATCACACGGTTTGTCCGGCGATCCCATACATTTCGCCACCGGTTCCAGACCAAAAGTGGGCCGTGTGAAAAGGGTGTTAACTTTTGAACTTGTATGGGCTCGCTGTCACAACTCGTTAAAGTATTAAGTAATAATTGAACAATTTTTATTTACCCTAAGGTGATAATGTGCAGTTTAAAATAATTTTCCATGAAAATGGTTGTGTTTTCTTAAAACTCCGTTGACCATAACTCACACTCTTGATGAATAAATTTCAAGTAAGTTACATTTTGAAAAAGTAACGACTGATTATTATTGGTATTTATAAAATTTTAAGAATCACAGCCTTTTTTCTAATTTTAACCCTTTGACTACCAAGAAAATTACGAAAACATTTTGTATGGAAAATTTTTCACTTTGTATGGTGGCTATACTTTCGATTCAATTTTTGGAAAAAAGAATGATGGCAACATATAGGTTACCATTATTGTTTTACATTTGAACTACATTATTTTTTTATTTACCCTCTAACTGCCGAGAATTTTTCCATTATTTTTTCTTTTATATGGCAACTCCCTAAACCGAGATTATGATGAAAAAATAATTATAATCATTAGATAGCACTATTTTATAAACGGATTCACAGAAAATTTAAGAAAAATCGTCGGAGCCGTTTTTGAGAAAATCGCATTTAAAATTTTCAGCTCTTCGGAAGCCATCTTGAATTTTCAAAAAAGTACAAAATCTTTGATTACGAATTAAAGTGAAAAACTGGTTTTTTCTACCAAATCTAATACAAATTTAAATATCTTGCATTTTAATAGGTTTTTGTAATATTTTCGATTTTTTTTTAATTTTGTAGAAATTTATGTTGTCTATAATATTGTAGAACATTATTTTTTGTTGATCCCTTAACTTTCGAGAAAATCACAATCGTTTGTTTTTTTCATATGGCAACCCATAGACGCAGATTAGTAAGAGTGTTGCCATAACTAATTTATTAAGTAAAAAACTAAATAATGGCAATTCTGAAAATTTAAGAAAAATTCTTGGAGCCGTTTTTGAGAAAAGTGCAATTTTATGTTTTTTTGTATGGCAGCCATCTTGAATTTTCAAGTTGGTGTAATGCCATGTTATTGATACTTAATACATGTCCAAAAAAGTTGATGTAGCCAAAATTTGGTATCTCTAGGTCTTATACTTTGGAAAGTGACACACACACACACATACACACACACACACACACACACACACACACACACACACACACACACACACACACACATACAGATGGACGTTTTTGAAAGATAGTGTTTTTTGGCATGTCCTACACCAGGACAACTCATTTCCGTGAAAACCTCGAAATTTTTTTTTCACACCAAATCAAAACTTCCTTTATAGCCTTCAGCTATAGCAAGAAAGTAAAAATGGCAAGCGAATAATGAAGTTCAAATGAGTAAGAGAAGAATGGAAGAAAAATTGAGTGAAAGAGCACAGAATGACTTCTCTGACAATAAAAAGATGTTCTGGAGCTGGGTGAGACAAAACAACGACAGTTGTAGGTCCACAACTTCAGGAATAAAAAATGTCAGCGGAGACATTCTGTGGAATAAAGACGATTTAAAAAAGAGATGGAAAGAATATTTTAATGAGGTTTTTGGTGAAGAAGAATGTGATTTAACTGTGAAAGGAGATTATGATGAGGGGAATGTTTTGAAAATATCGAAAGAAGAAGTAAGAAAGGTCATAAAGGAATTAAAGAATGGGAAAGCTGCAAGTGTGGATGGTGTGAGACCTGAGATGATGAAAGCGGGAGGAGAATGTGTGATTGAATGGATGAAAGAGCTTTGCGAATTGTGTGTTAGTGTAAAGGAGGTTCCATCGGACTGGAGAGAGGCGGTCATTGTGCCTATTTACAAAGGTAAAGGTGACAAAAAAGACTGCCGTAACTTCAGACCGATTAGCCTTCTTAGTGTGCCAGGTAAAGTGCTATGCAAGATTCTTATCCATAGGGTAAGATTATCCACCCAGGAGAAGGTCTCAGATATAAAATCTGGCTTTATGCCGGAAAGACGTTGCGTAGACCAGATATTCGCGCTTCGACAGATAGTCGAAAAACAGCTGGCCGTAAATAAAAAGGTCTACGCGGCTTTCGTAGATCTTGAGAAAGCCTTCGACTCGGTGGATAGAAGTATGATGTGGTGTGTGCTTGAGAGGTATGGTGTGAACAAAGCACTTCTGAACGCGATACGCGCCATCTATGTAAATAGCAGGGCGTGTGTCAGGGTGGATGGAGAATACAGCGAGTATTTTAATGTGTACAAGGGTGTGAGACGGGGTTGCATAATGAGCCCATGGTTATTCAATATAATTATGGATCATTGTGTTAAACAAGCGAATCTGGAAGGGCATGGCATACAGATTGGAGAGAGAAAAGTCGGAGTTCTGCTTTATGCTGATGACGCAGTATTAATTGCTGATTCAGCAACGGAACTTCAGGCAATGCTCTCTAGTCTGAACCATGCTCTGTGTGTGAAAAAGTTGAAAATTAATGCAAGTAAGACGAAAGTACCTACTGATTTTTGACAGAACGGATGAAAGTGAAGAATGCACGTTTATGTTGAATGGTACGAAAGTTGAAATTGTGGATGAATTTAGATACTTGGGAAGTATGTTCGAGAAGAATGAAAAGATGACAAGAGAACTTGAGAATAGGATGTGTAAGGGAAAGCAAGTGGTCGGTGCAATAGGAAGAATAGCAAAGAACAAGCGATTGACGATGGATCTGAGAATGGCGGTACACAATGGCATATTGTTACCGACTTTGATGTATGGAAGTGAAGCATGGACAGTGAACGATAGCGAAATGAGTAAAGTATGTACGGTGGAAATGAAGCATTTGAGAAGCATGACAGGAAAAACTCTGAGGGATAGAGTTAGGAATGAATGGGTAAAAAAAGAATGTAATTTGAAAGAGGATGTGAAAGTTAAGGTACAAAAGAATGTGATGAGATGGTTTGGGCATGTGGAAAGAATGAATGATGATAGACTGACAAAGTATGTATACAAAGAAAGTGTGAAAGGAAAAAGAGGGAAGGGATGACCGAGAAAAGTATGGAGTGATCAGATTGAGGAGATTGTGAAAGAATGGGATATACAAAGTGAGCGTAAAAGAAGAAAATGCATGAAAAAGGTGATGGATATGAATGAATTGAAAGAGGTATGTAAGGATAGGAAAAAGTGGAGGCAGCTCTGCAGAGGCTCTGGCCACCCCTAGCGGAATGGCGACAGAGTTACAGTTACAGCTACAGTATGTTCATGTGAGTGATTAGGTATAGATGTGCAGAATAGTTACGTGTATCTTTATTTTTTTGCAAACTTAACGGGCGTCGATAGATCTTACCGTATATTTTTTGAGATACTCATTGCAAGCAATAAATCATGGCGGCGAGTGAACAGCTGATCGTTTGCTTTCTTCAAATAGATAGGGTAAGATATACCGACGCACGTCGATTCTGTAGGCCCAGTTCGCGTTTTAACGTCAAGTATCAAGGTAGACTGATTGGAATTAGGTCTTTCTCTGATTCAGGGAAAGGCGGCTAAATTAGCGCTCCTTTTTATGGCCAATTATGATTTACTCATGGCCGATACTAAAGTAAACTGCAGTTAACAACAATTTACCACGAAAATGGCCGTGTTTTCTTGGATCTGTGTAACCCACGGTGTTAATTATGTGTATTATTGTAGCTGTACCACAATGAGTACTTTCGATAATGTTGGGTAAGTGTGCGAGTACGTTGCGCGAGTACTGTTTCATGTGAATGGAGCGGGATTTGATTCACGCTTTCATTTTCCCACGAGCGTTGCCAATATAGGCGCTTACAGCACAGTGGCTCCTAAATTGTTTTCAACCAAGAACCACTTCTTACTTTCAAACTAAAATCACCGTCCTTTGACGGCTTTGAATGGACTCGGCACATTAATTGACGTAGACAACATCGCGGCGTCACATTTTATTTAATATCATTTATTCATTAAATTTTCAATAAAATTTATTACAAACATTATACAAAAATGTATACAAAAACACCTCTTAACATTACATTTGTACACATAAGGAATTTAACTTAATAAGAAAATAATACATGTGCCTGAACTAGGAAATCCTGTGTC
The DNA here is from genome assembly GCA_951799405.1 of Agapetus fuscipes. Classification (NCBI taxonomy): domain Eukaryota; kingdom Metazoa; phylum Arthropoda; class Insecta; order Trichoptera; family Glossosomatidae; genus Agapetus; species Agapetus fuscipes. The sequence continues at coordinate 15,364,247 of OX637351.1, read as the reverse complement.
TCAGACATTGACGGGTTGCTAAAGAAAAGGCATAAACAATAATAATATTAGGATGATTTATTTGGTGAGCGCTGTTTTTGTGTGTATCACACCTCAAGAGCCCTCTGCGAGCTTGGTCGTCGCTGTAGAAAGCGCCAATTCTCAAGCAAGACCCAGTTGTTGTAAGGTTGGATGGACCTTTCAGTGACCGGTCTTTGGTAAAGGTTTATGAATTTTTCAACTCAGCGGAGAGCACATTCGAAATATAAATGATATATTTTTGTGCTCCGCCGGGATCCGAATCCACAACCTTCCATTTACGAGTCCGAAGTGTTGCCACTACGGACTGCGGACCGGTCCAAGATGCCAACGACACCTGAGCGGTTACCCATCCAAGTACTGTCCACGCCCAATGTTGCTTAACTTCGGTGATCTATGGGAACCGGTGCTTTCAACATGGTAACGTCGTTGACGTTGAATTATGTTGTTAGTGGCTAAGGAAAGTATTCCCCATACAAGTGTTACTTTTACTCGCAGATAGTTAAGTTTTAAAATATTATTTGGCAAGTGAGAAATTGAGAAGACTGAGAAATTATGTCTAGTCCATTGCTGATTCCTTTTAATTTTCTTTTTTATACTGAAGTTAAGTTAAATGATTTTCATTTTGAAACAAAAGAAACAATGTGAAATCCTGTGATGTCATACAATAATTGCATTCGAATTGTATGTTAAGTATTTGCGTGAGTACCTACCAATGAACCCAGCACATGATTTGACGTTAATAAAATTGTAATGTTAACGGCCAGCTTGTTGGGGAAAGGCAAGCAAATATTTTGTTATCGGTTGCTAAGGACAGCAGTCGCCGTTTAGTCGCCGAGAAAAAAGTTCCAAATTAAAAAAAATGTACCGATTCCATTGTGTTCAGATATTTTACGTCGAGTTTTGGATATCTATCAGCATTAGGTACTTTGTTTCTTTATAGTGTAACTTTATCACGCAATTCTTAATAGGGAAATTTCACAAAAAAAAATTCTTGTGGATTTAAATTCCTTTATATTTGCTTATCATAAAACTTCTTGAATTTTATTTTACTTGCTTTTTTTTACAAAGTTATTCATGTTCAAAAAATGAAGTTTGAATTTACGCGCCAAAACGCTCCTTGGATTGAATTTTCGGTTGTGACGTCATTTTCTTTGACTTTGTATAGCCATCGCAATACCAGCAGCGTTGTCGATACAAGAAAATGACGTCACGGGGGCTACAAATTTCGTTGACGGATCGCACATCCATTTGAAAACCGGTCAAAATTTTCAAAAGATCTTTTTAAAATTTAAAAATATATCATTTTATTTTGGACTTGAAATTAGGCCCTTGTTTATATGCTTATCGTAATCTAACAAAATTATACACTTTTTACCAAATTCCTCACTATTGCAAATACCCTGTTCTGCATTCCGAGGAGTGCAATGGCCCCGGGCCTCTAAATGTATGCTGAATACTCATTTCGTGGCCCCCCCAGGGTATAACGGACCACTGCTTCGGAACCACTTCACTTTAGCACAATGAGACCGATTGAGCGTGTATCCGTGGACCTTGTTTCTTGTTTATTTACATTTAATTCAAACAATAATGTATTGCATGTGAAGAGAGTGAATGTTAAGAGCGAACTGTGTGAAAACGGTGATGGATGTGAAGGAATTGAAAGAAGTGTGGCTGAGTACAAAAATGTGGAGGCAACTTCTCCTAGATGGACAATGGACAAAGATTAATCAAACCTGATGAGCCCAAATGAGACCAGATGAGACCAAAAGATGGATTGTCACCTAGAGTTGCGTTCTGTTTCCCAATGGATCCTTCGGACATATTTTGTTTTAGCTTCATTGATTATGACTCCCATATCTTTTTATGTTGATTCCAACTAACAGAATGTCTCTAAAGGCTTGTTCGCACAAGGCGACTATTTTAGTCGAGTACCGAGTAATTTAGTGGTGGGCGGGGCACAGAGTATGTAGGTTTATAGAGAGCGGTCTTAGAACAAAAAAAATCTAACCAAGTAGTATTATTTTTCATGCATTTCCTTAGCTTAGAATTTAGATGAATTTTGTATTTAGGTACCTACCATCGATACACATAAAATATTATTGTACTAGCTGACCCCGCAGATTTTATCCTGCCTTTTTTTTATAAATGAGATTCAATAGTTTTGTGGATTTGTAAATTTGGGAATGGCTGTTCTTCAGAAAATGGAAAAGATGAGCGAAGAAATCTTATTTTGAAGTGATCATTGTAACTATTATAGTGAGACGGCATAGCCCAATAACTTAAAACAATTGAGCGTGCATATTTTCATGGGCATTATATCAAATGAAATTGGGCTCATTTAAAGATATTGAAGTACTATGGATTGCAGTTGTTGTTGTAGCCTTTTAAATTTCAGGAGGTGTATATAAAAGTTTTATATCTTTTGTCATTTTCACACTGTAATTGGTATTTCAAGCATAATTTCATTGCTTAATACCAATAAAAGAATGCTGTCATTCTATTGGGCAGAAGGAAACGTTTTCTGTGCACATCTCAAAAATAATTAAATTATCATTTATAGGTTTTAATGATGCTTTAAATAAAGCTAGTTGCAATCGTTGATGTATAGTGTATACATATTGATTGATATTAGAAGAAATAAAATCAATAAGATAATTTAGGGTAGATCATTGTTTTGGATGTCCATATTATTGTTTATTGATTTTAAAAACATAATTTATTGTGTATGTTCCTTGACTTATAGGTTGGTTCGCGGCTGACCACCCATGCTGCAGAAAATGATTCACTTTGCCAATGTCACCCCTGTTTCAGGGAAGGACGGCAAGAGTTGCAGGGCTTATGTTCATTTGAGATTGGGTTTTTAAATTGTAGGTCCACATGCGGCATGTGTTAGCGCGAAATTATACATGTGTGCTTGTGAGAATGCATATTTTGTGAATCCAATACCTTTGCCACTAATATTCGGAAAAAATTAATTCCTTTTTTCACGATCTATTGATGATACAAAATTCATATTTTCTTCATGATAGCTTTGATTTGTTACCTCGTATCATTGATGTAAATAAAATATATTATTTATATCGATGCCTCGTATGGACGATTCGAGCTCAAGTTTGCACATAGAAAGTTGAATATTAAGTAAGAAGATCGAGTATGTAGTAAAACTTGGTTCACTTTTGCCAATGCCCCCCTGGTTTCAGAGAAAGTGGTAGGAGTTTCAAAGTTTATGTACACATGCAGCATGTGAAAGCATGTACTTACAATGTGCTTACTTTTGGGCATGTATTTAATATGAGTCTAAAATGACAAAATATCTTTGCAACTTAGATTATATGTTTTGAAATGTAATTTGTCGTGTATGTTCCTTGACTTATAGGTTGGTATGCGGCTGACCACCCATGCTGTGAAAATGGTTCACTTTGCCAATGTCACCCCTGTTTCAAGGAAGGATGGCAAGAGTTGCAGGGTGTATGCCCATTTGAAATTTGGTTTTTATGTTGTAGGTTCACATGAGGCATGTGCAAGCGCGAGCTTTACGTGTCTGTTTGTGAGAATGCATGTAATGTGAATCTCCAATGTAACATATCTTTGCAACTTAGATTAGATTAGATTAGACGGATCAAAGAAATGTTGAAAGAGCCACCATATGTTTTTATGCAACTTAGATTATAAATCCTCGACTTGTAAGTTGGTGTACAAATTGTTTCACTTCTGCCTGTTTAAAGTTAAGTCAGCATAAATTGCACCGTTGTTATTTGGGATTTGCAGTTGGGTCTTATTTTGAAAATATACATGCATTATGTGTATGCACAAACTAACATGTGTTTCCTTTTGGGCATCCATTCAATATGAACCTTAAATGTGTGCATATATTTGCAACTGAGATTAAAGACTTATTTATTTAATCTTGAACGCTTTTCATGACTTTGACAGTTGAAAAGCTAAATTCCATTTTTTAAAAAAGAGTTCTGTTTGGTACAGGCTGTTGATGAATAATATGATTTTTTATTCCATTTTCAAATTTTGTACCTACCAATTTATTTTATTAATTTGATTTTGTTCAACCTCTCACAATATTTCAAACCGAACACATTTAATGAAATTTGAATATGGAACAAAAATCTGTCAATTAGATGAAGTTGGAAATGATCAATTCCCATATAAAAACGACGTTCAGCATTTCACAAATTTAAACATGTTCTGCGTTATTTTATCAACTTTTTTGTACGCTATAACCCTTCCCAGATTACGTACTTTATTCTGAAACGAAAGACAGCCAAAACCGTTTAGTCCTTCACCATTCTATCGCATTACCAACGAACGCTTTTTTGGTTTTATAAGTATAGATAAAAAAAATAGAGAAGATTGATCGGTGGTATTTATTTTAATTAATTATTTTAATTATTTAAAAAAAATAGATTTGTGAAGAGGAATGCAATTCACCAACCTATTCTACCTGGCCAGAAACAGGTATTAATATCATCATTTAATAATTCATTATTGTTAATTATTAATGAATTATTAAATAATAATTACCCAATAACATCTGTTGAACCAGGGTCAAAGTTAAAGTCAAGTGACCCAAGCGGGGATCGAACCAACGTTGTTCCATTCGAAACACGCTAGAAACATCAGCCCTCTTGGCCCACGCGGCTATAACCCCGACATAACCCCGACATTTATCCTCCTTATGCATGAATAACATTATCCACAAGCATTAAGCATTTTTTTTCCTTGATTTATAGGTTGGTATGAGGCTGACCACCCATACTGTAAAAAATGGTTCACTTTGCCAATGTCACCCCTGTTTCAGGGAAGGTCGGCAAGAGTTGCAGGGCTTATGTTCATGTGAGTTTGGGTTTTTATATTGTAGGTCCACATGCGTGTGTGAGCGCGAAATTATGCGTGTCTGCTTGTGGGAATGCATTTAATATGAACCTCAAATGATACATATCTTTGCAACTTAGATTTAGATTTAGCCATAGGTACTTGATCAACGAATGAATATTTTTTGTGTTCAAATTTTAGTTGGTGGATGATCCATATAAAATATTAGATGTCTCTCAATAAAAAAAGTAAAATTCATCTAGTAACTTTTAGAAAAAATAATACCATCGATCAATATAAAGTGTGTACCTACTTGCTTCGACAGTACCTACATTACTAAAATAGGAAGGATACTTGGAATAATACCTACTCATTTATTATTTATTACCATTTAATTACCCATACTGTAAAAAATGGTTCACTTTGCCAATGTCACCCCTGTGTCAGGGAAGGTCGGCAAAAGTTGTAGGGCTTATGTTCATTTGAGGTTTGGATTTTATTTGTATGTATACATTCAGCATTTGTAAGCGCGAACTACACGTGTTTGTTTTTGGGCATACATTTGAGAGCTTCAAATGAATATATCCTTGCAACTTAGGTTACATTACGTGTATGTAAGTACATATGTATAATAATTAATTAAATAAAATACAATACGAAGCTGGCATTTCTAAAGTAGGTATAATTATGATGATCTGTATTTTTGCTACAATTAGATTAGATACAGATAGCGCGAAAAACGCTGGATCGTGGAATCCATCTGCGTATACAAAAACATGATCCGATAATAAATTTATTTTTATGTAAGCCAAACAACCATTCATTTATAATAAATGCTGGCGATGAAGCTACAGAGAATTTGAAAAAAATATCACAAATTGAGAAAGGTTATAATTTATAAAGAATGAGGTCCCCACGTGAATTGAAATAGTTAATATTGTGTCGTCACTCGGCCGGGTTGGTAAGGAAAAGGTAAACAAAATTTTTGTTATTGGTTGCTAAGGATGGCAATTCCATACAAGACTGACGTTTGCTCGCCGAGAAAATGTTCCGAATCCATTATTATATGGAAAAAAAAACACTAAAATAAAAATAAATAAAAAATAATCCCTCGTTACATGGACGTGTGACGTTCGGCCGCGGAGAAATGGAACATCGGGTCCTGTCATGCACCCAAGTCTATTTTTGTGCAATATTCGTACTGATTTTGCTGAACTTATTTTATCGCTTGAAAAAATAAATGGTTAAGGTATTAAGTATTTCCTTGTCTTGATAGCTTTTGATCCTTTTTATCTATCAATAAGTCTTATTATATTATAACTATGAGTTAATATTATGTCGTTTTTATTTTGTTAAAGTAATATTACCCCTGTTTCAGGGAAGGTCGGCAAGAGTTGCAGGGCGTATGTTCATTTGAGATTGGGTTTTTATGCTGGGTTGCTTGTGCGAATGCGTTTAATATGCATCTTAAATAATATAGGTAGTATATCTTTGCAATTTAGATTTAGAATATTACTGGGTGCCACCGCTGGTATAGCCAAAAATCAAAACTTATCGAAAAATGTTCGATTGGCGGTACACGGTGGTATACTAGTGCCCACTTTGATGTACGGAAGTGAAGCTTGGACGATGAATGAGAGTGAAATAAGTTAAGTCCATACGGTCGAAATGGACTTTCTAAGAAGTATGATTGGAAAAAAACGGAAAGATAGGGTGAGGAATGAGTTAGTGAGAGAGTAGTTGAGAGAGTTAGTGTGGTGCAAGGGAAAGTATAAAAGTAAAAATCAAAAGGGGTTTGTTAAAATGGTTTGGACACATGGAAAGAATGAATGACGAAAGACTGACGAAGAGAGTGTACGCTGCAACTATGAATGGAAGCCGTGGTAGGGGAAGACCGAGAAAAGTATGGATGGATCAAATTCCCGAAATAGCGAATGAATGGGATATTCAGAGTCATAACAAAAGGAGAGAGTGCATGAAAAAGATTATGACTCTGAATGAAATGAAAGAAGTATGTAAGGACCGAAAGGAATGGCGGTTGATTTGCAACAATGGCGGCTAGGGCATTAATTCTAAGTGTAATATGAAGTTTAATTTTAATTTTACTTTTTTTAAATTTTAATTTTAATGTGTCTCATTATGAATGTATGTAAATCATTTATATTTTTTTGTGCTCCTTGACTGATAGGCTGGTACGAGGCTGACCACCCGCGCTGTAAAAATCGGTTCACTTTTGCCAATGCCACCCCGGTTCAGTGAACGGCGGCAGGAGTTGCAAGGTTTATGTCCATGTAAGGTTTTCTTTATTTGTATGCACACATGCAGAATGTGTAGGCGCGAACCTACATGTGCCTGTCTGTAGGCATGCATTTCATATGAGCCTTAAATGATAACATATCCTTGCAGCTTAGATTATAGATTAAAGATAGATATTAACTGATGATTAAGCTTCTTTGAGGTTGACGGGATTTTTAAAAAAAAATGTTCATTTTTTCATTAAAGACATGAGCATTTTGTATACTTTATTTAATTTAAATTTATAAGACAAACACGCTATACAAAAATAGGTATAATATACTTATATGTATGTGCATCGCGAGCCCATCCGTACATACTTCACGTATGTTTTGATAAGAACATTTCTACCAACCTGGCTAAATCAAACGCCGACACGTCAGTTCGATACTGACTTTCCGAGAAACCGACCCATTTTAACACAATAAAAATGGACAAAACTGAAAAGAATCACACCGAAAAAACGTCTAAACAAAATGGCAGTGAAATAAACGGCGAGAATAACAAGGTAACAAGTGTTTTTTGCGTGGAATATTCGAGAGGTGACGCCTCCTTTTTTGTTTGTTTACGTGGCTTGCGCAAACGCCATGTTGGCATTTTTTCTTCCCGATGTTTTTGACGTTTCAGTCGAGAAAAAAATATTTGCGCAATAATTCTTGTTTTAATATTATTAAAATACTTATTGACATTATTTTTCATGTATTATGATTGAATTTCTATCATTTTTTGCATAAAAAACAAATGAAAAGGGAATGGTTATATTTTGACAGGTCCTATACGGAGTTCGAAATCATTGATTCCATATTCAAAATTTCCAGTGACTCACATTTTTTGCAGGGTGCTCCAAATTTGAATTTTTTTCGGTAGACAAATTTCGCACATCTATTTCACTATGATCCTTAGCAACCAGTAACAAATTATTAATTAGACTTTGGCCTTGTAATCTGGCCGTGTGACATCACGACTTGTTTGACATTTTGAAATGTGTGGATCACGATTATGCACTAAATCTTTTAAATAGTTTTCGTTAAAAAATATTTTGAATAGAAGTTTTAGGCCTACACGGCCGGTGGAAAACACTTCAGTGTGAAGATTGCATGATGTTGATGTTGATCAAACTGTTCTTTAAAAAATATATGTACCTACTTTATGAATTTCAGTAAAAATACCCTAAGTAATATAAATAGGTTTGCCTTTGATAGGACTTCAATTTATTTTAAAATTTCCACAACTTTTACTCTGTCGCCATTCTGCTAGGGGTGGCCAGAGCCTCTGCATAAAAGCTTCAACTTATTCCTATCCTTGCATACCTGTTTCAATTCACTCCTATCCAAGACTTCCTTCACAAGTTCACCAATCTGACTAAACCACACTTTTATTGGTCTTCCCTTTCATCTTTAACTTTTGAAATTTCTGCTGCATTTATGTACTTACACTTTATCAGTCTTACATTATTTTGCCTTTTAAATTTTTCCAATAGGTTTGATTCCAAATTTTAAATTTCAAACTAAGTAATTAGTCCAACATGAACATAGATATGAGTAAGTAAGTAGGTGCCAACATCAAATACTGAAAAAATATTTAAATTTGTGGTAAGTTATACAAAAAACTTTAGGCACTCCATAAATTAATTAGAAAACATATTTTTATTGTTGCATTTATTGCAAATTCCAGAATACATTGTAATTTGTGCTTGTGTCTAATTTTTATTAATTTTGTCCATATTTTATTATTTTTGGATTTGTTTTATCACCTTGAAATTTTGTGTTTATTGTTAAATTTTATATCTACATAAAAAAAGTTTTGTCTAATTTGTCTCATTGCCAATCTGCATTAGGTAAATACTGTTTTATTCCACTCTTTTTGTAGGTTAATAAAAAATGCACCAATGTAAAATAATAACCATGTGGTTTGTAGTCTAAGAGCCCGTTCCCACTTGTCGGGTGTCGGATCCGTGTATTCATCGGATGTTCATCAGTTGCAGAACATTTCGGACAAAATCAGTTTCCGACAAGTGTGAATAGCTCCATACATAATGTTCTGCCACTGGAACCTCCGATTAATATACGGATCCGACACCCGACAAGTGGGAACGGGCTCTAATTGTTAACGGTACATGTTTTTAAACTGAAGGTTGTGAGTTGGATTCCCAGTAGCAGAGTACATGTAAATCTAATCTAATCTAAGCTGCAAAGATATATATAATTTAAGATTTATATCAAATGCATTCCCACAAGCAGACATGTATAATTTCGCACTAACACATGCCGCATGTGGACCTACAATATAAAAACCCAATCTCAAATGAACATAAGCCCTGCAACTCTTGCCGTCCTTCCCTGAAACAGGGGTGACATTGGCAAGGTGAACCATTTTTTACTGTATGGGTGGTCAGCCGCATACTAACCTATAAGTCAAGGAACATACATGACAAATTACTTACTTTTACTTTACTACTTTCTTCGGCTCATAAGCCTTGAAGGCTCAGGGCCTCCCGCACCACAATCCTCCAGGACTCTCTGTCTTGCGCTGCTTCCCTCCATGGTCCCCTCACTCCCATAACTTCGGCGTCGGCTTCAACGTTGTCTGCCCACCGCATCCTGGGACGTCCGAGTGGTCTAACACCTGAGGGGGCACCATCCAAGACTGTTCTGATGATCCTGGAGTCCTCTGCACGTGACAAATGTAAACAATAGTAACAAAAAAATGTAATTTGTCATGTGTGCCACAGATGACAAATTACATTTTTTAAATTAATAAATAATAAGATATACATGGACATTAAAAAAACTAAATCACAAAACCAATTTCACTTTAATAAACCCTAGCCGCCAACATTACAGATCAATCGCCATTTCTTTCTATCCTTACATACTTCTTTCATTTCCTCCAGAGTCATAACCTTCTTATACAAGCTCTTCTTTTATTACGACTGGATATTCCATTCATTCGCAATTTCGGATATTTGGTCCATCGACATCCATCTATTCTACCAACATATACTTTCTTCGTCAGTCTTTCCTCATTCATTTTCTCCATATGCCCAAACCATCTTAACATACTTCTTTTAATCTTCACTTTCACACTTTCTCTTGCATCACATTCTTCTCTTACAAAATTTGTTTAATTTCCAAAATTTAATTTTCTGGGTGATGTCACATCGTCGAGCGATTTTTTATTGTGCGGAATCCATTGTAAATCATGATTAGTTATAATCATGCTTGTCTTTGTTTCCAGGGTCCTGCTAACGGAGGCAACGCCCAGCCGCAGTTCTACTCGCAGGGCGGCTACCCGCATCCTGTGTACCACTCGCCCCCCGCCCCGCTGCCCCCCCCGCCCCCACCCCCGCACCTGCACCAGCCCCCCCCGCTGCCCGCCCCCCCCTCGCAGCAGCACTCCTATCACAAGGACGAGCGGGCGCAGCGCCAGTACGTCAAGCTCAAGAGGAAGTTTGAGCAGAAGCACCCGAGGCATGATTCATTAGGTGAGCAACTCTTATTGTGCTTGATATATTAGGTCTTTACATATGAAATTGTCGTTTTGTATGGGAGGAACAAAAAGTTTTTTTTTTAAATCTAGTATAAGCAGAGGTACGGAATTTTCGCAAATAAAAAAACAAATTTTCGCATATATTTTTTATTGAAAATTAAAATTTCGCATCAATTTCGCATTTTTGAATACGTATTTTTATAAAATAAAATAAAAATATATCACCGCAAAGCATAAGGGTATCACCGTCGAAATTTGTACCTTTTGTGTTGTGGACAAGTGTGTCAGAGATGCTAGACTTAATGATTGTGGATTGATGATAGGAGAGAGCAAAGTGAGTGTTCTACTGTATGCAGATGATGCAGTTCTTGTATCTGATTCAGCAGTAGAATTGCAAACAATGCTCTCTAGATTGAATGAAGGTTTGTTAGGTAACCATTTGAAGTTGAATGCAAGTAAGACGAAAGTATTGATTTTTGAAAGAGATGATGAAAATATGAATTATGAATTTAAAATTAATGGAATGAATGTTGATGTCGTAAATGAGTTTGTATACCTGGGAAGTAAGTTTGAAAAAGATGGAAGAATGACCGGTGAATTTGAAAGAAGAATAATGAAAGGCAGGTGCGTACTGGGTGCTCGACTGGAAATTATAATCGAAGATCGTTGACATATTTTTAGAAGCAATCAATTACACGTGTTTGTTTGTGGGCATACATCTGAGAGCTTTGAATGAATATATCCTTGCAACTTAGATTATAGATTTAGTATATTTATTTAATCAAAGTATGTACCATAGCTATCTATGAACTTTTGCCATCTCATAGGTAGGTAATTGATCCATTTACGAAAATAGCCATTCGGATGGCAATCAATACAATCTTTGAAGGCGGTTAGGACTGCCCCATCGGAGTTGAATTTTTTCCCTTGCAAGAAGTTATCCAAATTTCGAAAAAAATGATAATCTGTTGGAGCAAGGTCCGGAGAGTACGGAGAATGTCTTAAACATTCCAATTGAAGCTCCTCTAATTTGGTAGCCGTCTGTTGTGTAGTGTGTGGTCTAGCGTTGTCATGAAACAGCAGTGGCCTAGAGCGATTGACCAGCCTCGGTTGTTTAGCATCTAGTTTTTCCATCATAGTTAGCAGTTGCTGACAAAAGACATCTGCCGTAATCGTCTGACCAGATTTAAGAAAGGTGTAATGGACGACACCGGCACTAGTCCACCAAATGCTCACAAGTAACTTTTTTTGAGCCAATTTTCGCTTGGGGCATGATTTGGCTGGTTCAGCAGGGTTCAGCCATTGCGATGAGCGCTTCCGATTATCGTGCAGGATCCATTTTTCATCACAGGTAGTAATACGATTTAAAATCCCTTCATTAGTGTGCCGGTTGAGTAATGTAACGCAGCAGTCGACGCGTGTTTGTTAATTTGCTTCACCCAAATTGTGAGGTTCCCACCTTTCAAGCTGTTTCACCATTCCAATTTGCTTCAAGTGGATTAAAATAGTTTTATCACTAATTTCGTAGCCTACAGCTTACTCAGACGTGGTTTGCGATGGATTTGATCCCACAATAGCCTTCAATTCCGCATTATCAACTTTGGTCTCATGCCGTCCACGAGGCTTGTTCTGCAGGCCAAAATTTCCAGAACGAAAACGTTGAAACCAAAAACGCACTGTGTTTTCTTTTGCGAAACCATCACCATACACATCATTAATCCTTCGAACCGTTTCTGCCGCATTGGTGCCACGGTGGAACTCATACTCGTAAATAACGCGATATTTCAAGTTTTCCATTTTTTAAAATGAGTAACGCAAAGAAAAAAACAATTGAGAAACGAACAAATGAATTACAATTTTCTAAACACACATGAGTAAATAGCTGTAAGGGGGCGTCCATAAATTACGTCATCGATTTTTGCCGATTTTCAACCCCCCCCCTCCCTTACAATCATCCTATAGTCATTATCTAATGACCCGTCCCCCCTCTTGCTGTAATAATGGATGAGCTTAATAATTAATAATGTTATAAATCTTACATAATATTTTGTAGAAATTGGTATTTACAAGAACGACATCACTTTTGGTACTCGTACATCATTTGCCATCATCCGCAGACCAGACTCCCCCCCCCCCTTAATGCGAAGGACGTAATATATGGACGGCCCCTAATAATTTGAATTTGGAATTCTTAACCCATCCGCATACCGTTATTTTGAAAAAAGTGTGCACAAAAATATACTAATTTATTTTATCCCCGAAATCACAAAAGTGGCCCCGCCCGGTGGGGTGTGTCATGGCTTGTTAAACTGTGGCGCGCTAAACTTACTTCCTCAGAAATAATCTATCCAGAAAAGGGTAACGCGCACTAAACAGTTTGATTTTTTGTGGTAAAAGTTAGTTGAACCAATCAGAACGCTCACCGCGACACGTACTTTTGAAGCGCCAAAAGTGTTCAAATTCAACTGACTTGTTATTATTTTATTTATTTATTTTTTTGTTTTGTTGTACTGATGGCCATAAAAGTCCATGTACAGGATATATAAAATAGCAATAAACGGCATTAGTCAGCAAAAATATGCAATATAACAGAGTCCGAACAAGCTACAATAATAAACTGTTTCAAAAAACTACAACTATTGCCGTTTTACCAATTAATACGGTACTAATAATTATTACGCACGTAATCACTCGAGTGTCTAGATCAGATATGTGATAAATTGTCGATAAAACTCAAAAAAAAACTCCATAAAACATTACGACTGCGAAGTAAAAATTTGAATTTTGACTGACTTTAGTTGGCTCTCACAGTGATATCTATCGTCGAATTCCGTAAATAAGTTTTAAAATCAAAGGGCTAATTTGTTCCTCATAGGGACATCTATTGCCTAATTCCGTAAATAAGTTTAAAAATACAACCAATGCTTTACAAAAGTTTTCTGTATTGACATGTAGATGTCACAGAAAAAAGCAACTGTATAATATGAACTACACACAGGCGGGGGAGTGGCTAAAACCGCCAGCGTTTGGCGGCCGGTATTTTAGCGTGAAATATTATCAGGCGCCATATCTTGGCGGCTGATATGCCGATGGGTTAACCAAAGAGGAGATATTTGAGTTCAAAGTGGCCAGTACGGCAAAACGCCAATTTCATATTATGTAATGACCTAATATATATATTTTTTAAGAAATCCTGTGCGGGAGACTCCCTAGATTCTAGAGACTCTAGGGGTCTATGACACTTGTTGTAGTGCCGCAGAGGTGTACGAGCTTGGTTGTCGCTACAAAGCGCCAATACTCAAGCAAGACCTAGTGCTGTAAAGCTGGATGGACCTTTAGCGGCCGGTCTATGGTAAAGGTTTTATGATTTTTTTCAACCCAGCGAAGAGCATATTTGGAAATATAAATGGTATATTTTTGTGCTCCGCCGGGATCCGAATCCACAACCTTCCATTTACGAGTCCAAAGTGTTGCCACTGGACTACGGACCTATCAAGAATGCCAACGACACGCGGTGTACCTAAGCGGTCACCCATCCAAGTAGCATCCGCGCCCAATGTTGCTTAACTTCGATGATCTGATTAGAACCGGTGCTTTCAGCATGGTATCGTCGTTGACAAATTGTTGACAAGTTGATATTGTTCTTCTTACCACTCTATTTGTTTCAGTTCAACCAGAGGCCATTTTGATTGTTTGCTTTCAAATAGAGACCACATTTTAATGTTGTCTTTAAACCTGAAATCACATTATTTACACACTGAAATACATCACAGATCACTTTTGTTATTATCAAATGTTTATCGATTTGAGCGCGAACTTATACTTGTGTCTGCTTGTGGCTATACATTTAATACATATTTATTTTAATTTCTTTGGTTCAAAAGCTTTGAAGGCCCTTCCGCACCACAGTCCTCAGAACTCTCTGTCTCGTGATGCTTCCCTCCATGGTTTCCTAATTAATATGAATCAGTGTAATATGTCTTTGCAACTTAGATTATAAATAGACCAGAGCCCTAAAAGTTTCTACAATTTCAGGCTTAGGGAACTGTCTGTTGAGCACTTAAGAATATACCAACGTGATTGCAGGACGCTATAATTCAGGACACAGTACACCGGCAGCTCTATCCCCTCGCAAGGAGTTTGCCAACGGAGGAATCCGCAGCTCCAGTTCCACCATGGGAGGCACCTCCTCCGAGGGCGAGGGCAGCTCCTCTGCCGCCACCTCCGTACAGGGGGACGAGGAGGACTCTCAGCCACTGTTTGAGTACCTGTCCTCTCTGCAGACACCGCAGGTAATGGTTCAATCTATCATTTCACAGAATAAGACTCCTTTCCTTTCTTTCTCCGGCTCACAAGCTTTAAAAACTCAGGGCACCACCATCCTCCAGGACTCTCTTTCGTGTGCTGCATCCCTTCATGGTCCCCTTACTTCCAGATTTTTTGAACCGCTTCAATCTATGCTGAATTCAGCAGCAAGACTCATATTTGGCATATCCAAATTTACTCACATTACTCGATTGTTGAGGAAACATTACTTGATTGAAAGAGGATTGCTGTGAATGGTGAGGCTCCTTCATTTTTGGCTGACGTTCTCATGGTTTAAGGCATCAGACGCTCAGATCTGTGGGGGATAGAATGGTTGACTTGTGCCTGTTGCACCGTCAGATATGCACTTATCTTGGGACCGAGCTTTCCAGTTTGTGTGCACAATGGAGTGGAACAGATTACCACGTAATATGAGGAAGGCAAAAACTGTTGGTGTAGGAGCAGGACAGATCTTTACAAAAAATCTTATCCTCGATTTTAGCGGGCCCTAGAGTTGTGACACACAAAATCAGTGCTCTGTGATTACATGGATGATGTGTGTGTGTTAGGTGTCCGACGTGACTGCCCGCAGCGCCCTGGTGCAGTGGAGCAGCCCTGTGGCGGAGGAGGGCATGGTGCCCGCCTACAGCGGGGAGATGAGGTACGAGCTGCTGCTGGGGGAGAAGGGGCGCTACAAGGCCATCTACAGCGGACCCTCACTCTCTTGCAGGTCAGTAATAGTTATTTAGTGACAGCCTGCCGCCACTGGTGATTTTTTTTACTTTGTTAGGCGTTTAAAAAAACTTTATTTGACTGTCTTTTGAAATATAAAATCGGATAGGAGATATGTTTTGTATTTTTGCAGATATTTAATATCAAAACCAAGAGCTAGGTGGCTTGATTACGGCAGAAAATCCCTGGCACACTAGAGGTTAAGCCTTAGCAGTGTTTAAATTTGTGCACAATATCCATAAAGAAAAACCAATCTAAGTGCTCGTGGGATCTAAGAGTTGAATTGATGAACACAGCGGTATACTTTTATTTGCAGTGGTAATAAAAAGACAAATATTTATGGTGTACATTTTATTGAATATCCTGTATTTTTTATTGCAGGGTACAAGATTTGCGCCCCGGCACGGAGTACGCCGTCTGCCTTCAGGCGCACGCCGATGGCTTGACCGGCGCCGCGTCCCAGGCGGCCATCTTGCGTACACCACCGTGCGAGCCCGGGGCCCCGTCCCCTCCCCGCCTGCCCAGCCGCACGCGCTCCTCCTTGCAGCTGCGCTGGACGGCCCCCCAAGACAACGGCTCCCATATCTTACACTACGTGCTGCAGTTTGACGAGGGAAAGAATGCCCCCTACGTTGACCTGTGCAAGCCCTACGCCAAACAACACAATCTGCAGAAACTAGAACCGTCGACAGCATATAAATTCCGAATCGCCGCCGTCAACGAAGTCGGACAAGGACCTTGGAGTGACGAAGTAGCGTTCACAACTTGTGGAATACCTCCATCGGTTCCGGATCCTCCTTGTATGTCAAGAGTAGAGTCTACTGCGATTCATCTGCATTGGGCGCAGCGGCCGGAAGACAAAGAATTTAGCTTGCAGTATGAAGATGCGTACATCAGGAGGGGAACTTTCCTTGTGGCATATCAAGGTCCAAAAACTGAGTATGTTTGCGAGAACCTTGTCAGATTTTCGGATTACAAATTTAGGCTGCAAGCTCTCAACGAAGAGGGTGGCTCTAGATGGTCGGATGAAGTTGTTTATAGGACACTACCAGAATGTCCGGCCGCCCCACCTAAACCTTTCGTAAAAGGGAAAATCCACGCACAGTTCTTCCGGATAAGATGGATTCCACCGTTAGATACGGGCGGAGCTAACATTGAATATTACGTTGTTGAAATCAAAACTGGATTGGAGTACGAGGAAGTTTATAGGGGGGCGGAAGTTGAAGCTTTGTGTGATAACCTTCAGCCTGCGACGACTTATCAGGTTCGTGTTTGTTGCGTAACTGCTGGTGGAACTAGTGCTTGGTCGGAACTGCAAACCATCACGACGGAACCAGTGACTCCTGTAGCTTGCTCTGCTCCTCGTCTTCTTGCGGAACCTCGTCCGCATTCGGCAGCGCTTCACTGGGAACGTCCGGACTATGATGGCGGATCCCCCATCTTAGAATATAATATAGAAATAACTGAAGAAGAGAGGAGTAGACTTGTATATAGCGGGAAGGAAACAGAATGCACCGTCCAAGAACTTTTACCTGGGAGAAGGTATTCGTTCAGAGTTAAAGCTTTCAACAGGGTTGGGTCAGGACCTTGGTCCGAACATCTTACAATCACGAGTGGAGCTGCTCCTCCAGAAGCGCCAACGCCTCCTCAGCTTACAGTCAAATCTCCGTACAACATCCTGGTGCAGTGGGAAGAACCTGCGTGCAACGGAGGACCTATCTTAGAATACCACTTGGAGATGAAAGAAGGGAATGATGATGGATTTGTATCAATATTCCAAGGTGCTCAACTGACCTACGATGTGAAGACTTTACTTCCGTACACGTGCTACACTTTTAGGGTCTGCGCTTTCAACAAAGCAGGCGGAAGCGAATGGTCTGAAGGTGGAAAAGCTTCAACTCCTGGCTCTGCCCCAGGAAGTCCCCCGACGGTAAACGCAAACGTCACAGCAACGGATTGCGCTTTAACGTGGAGTGAACCGCCTTCCAACGGTTCGGATATCTTGTATTACCGAATCGACACCGGAGATAAACTTTTACTAACTGATGGTCCCACTTTAGACTACAATTTGGATAACCTACAACCTGAGACAACTTACCGAGTGAGAATTCAAGCTGTGAACGATATCGGGATCGGAAACTTCTCTCCTACGCTTAAAGTAAGCACATTGCCGCCGCCGCCAGATGCACCAACTTTAACCTGCAGTCAACACGGCCACAATTTCTTAAAGCTCAAATGGGGCGACGGAAAGAACCCAGATTTTACCCACTACATCGTAGAAATGCAGAATCCTCGTAGGAAAGAGTATCAAATCGTTTATCAAGGGACGAGTATGGCCTTCCGTGTGAAGAAACTTCAAGAGTCTTCGCTGTATCGGTTCAGGATTTGTGCTTCAAACGATGCCGGGGGTCAGGGAGAGTTTTCCGAGGACGTGGAGTTTGAGACGACGGCTGCACCGCCCGCGACTCTCAAGGTTCCTCGCTTGCTAGAGCTGCAGGAGCATTCCGCTGTTGTGGAATGGTCAGCGCCGCGTCTTCCGGCTGAAGAACCTCTGCTCTATGTGGTGCAGTGCTGTCGAACCAAAGACCAGGAGTATAAACAGGTCAGTGTAGACTTTCTCTTCATCAATCTAATCCAGGCCTGTCTTCTCTTTTTCAGTTACCCGCTGTAGTTTTTCCATTTTGTCTCAACTATTCAATGTATTCAGCCTCCAAGATATTTGCAAGAACATCTGTACCGTGAGTATAAAGCATTCACGTTAACTCCCCTTACGCAACGCAACGCAACTAAGCTACACATATAGTGTAACTTCTTGCCTGCGTTATCCCCGAAGGGGTCGCATGTGGCGCTTCGGGACCTATTTATTTTTACAGGTAAGGGGGCCGGCCTCACATCAACCACTTTCAATTGAAGTGGGGGTTTCCCAGCTCCCGGGGGGGCTGGTTCTCATTTCTTGTGAAGGCTGAGTAAACCTTTGAGATCGAACCCTTGCTCTCGGCATGGAATGCAAGCATTCTACCAATTGAGCTATCGACCTTTTTACGAGCTTGATCATCGTCGCTACAAAGCGCCAATTCTGAAGCAAGACCCAGTTGCTGTAAGGCTGGATGGACCTTTGGTGACCGGTCATTGGTAAAGGTTTTATGAATTTTTCAACCCAGCGAAGAGCAAATTTGAAAATAGAAATGGTATATTTTTTGTGCTCTGCCGAGAATCGAACCCTCAACCTTCCCATTCAGAGTCCGCAGTGTTACCACTGATCTACGGACCGGTCATTGATTGTGTAAATCAAAAATGTATAGAATATACTACGGCTGTCCTAGTGAGTGATATATTTTTTCCATGTATGCTATCGAGAGGAATTTACTCAATACTTTATACTCGGGGTGCAGATTCTCAATGCAATTCCAAGCTTCCTGCTCAATTGTAGACCTACTGATTCACCTTTCCACTTTTTTTCTATCATAATTTTCCTTGACTTATAGGTTGGTATGAGGCTGACCACCCATACTGTAAAAAATGGTTCACTTTTCCAATGTCACCCCTGTTTCAGGGAAGGTCGGCAAGAGTTGCACGGCTTATGTTCATTTGAGATTGGATTTTATATTGTAGTTTCATATGCTGCATGTTTAAGCGCGAACGTATATGTGTCTGCTTGTGGGAATACATTTAATATCAATATTAAATGTAATATATTGCACGCTTAATAATAAAGAGCAATTACTCAAAAATTGGGAAAATCAAGATTTTGTAAGACAGCTGTTCAATTTGCACGAATATGACCGAGAGAAAACATCGGTCGCCTTTTTCATCCCATACAAGTTGTACTGGTTGTCTGAACTTCAAACGTGATTTCCCAACATTCTTATTTTTTGAGTTATTGCTCTTTATGATTAAGCGTGCGATATCTTTGATTATAGATTATAGATCATCTTCACCTTAGACGCTGTGGCTCGAAATAGAGATTTGGTGCTTTTGCCACAGCATTGTCGCAGGTTTTTCAGCCAAAATGTCCGGCGTCCTTGAGTTCCTCACCTTTTTTTTTTGGATATTTCTAAACATTTTCTTTTACCCATTCCAGGTGTACAAAGGCCCAGAGACCAGCACCGCAATCCAGGACCTGGAAGGCGGCTGCGAGTACTGCGTGCGCGTCTGCGCCGAGCGTGAAAACGGCCTCCAGGGGAGCTGGTCGCCAGGCCTCCTCCTGACTCCACCCGCCCCCCAGCTGTCTCCGACTTCTCCGCAGACTTCCTCGGTTCCTCGCCGGGCACCCAGGAAACCGGCTGCACCCACTCCCATGTCTGACAACCACTACGCCCTCATCCTGCTGTTTGGGTTCCTCTGCATCGCCATCATGGCTGCGATTGCCGTCGAGCACTTCATCGATTGGCGTAACTCAAACTGAACAAATACAATTTTAATATTATGGGCTGGTATTTAAGAGAGTATAGTTGAGTAGGCATCTGTTAACTCAAGGTCAAAGCAGGGTTGAACGTTCCATGCAGAAAAAAGGTAGGCAACCTCACACAAACTACTTTTTTAGATGTAAAAATGTAATTTTCCCCTTGTTCTAAAAGAATGGTTCTCGTTTTCTTTGATATGAATAGTTGATTTAAACAATAAACTGAGTATCAAAATTTCAAACTTAAAACAAATATAAAATAAAAAAAAAATAAAAAAATGCTATATCGCTCCTCCAGTTCTTGTTTACCGTATACGCCAATCTTGTCAAATATGACTTTCTCATGCAGTTGTCTTATGAATCAAATTCTACACAATCTGAGCTAAGAAAAAAAGTAAAACTCGATAATGTGAGAGTTCTTTTAAATATTTTTTAAGTAAGTTTCTTGTTTTTATAAGACACATTGGTCCAGTACACATGCAAACATTGCTCATGTAAAATTTTCTCAATGGCGTTTACGGTAAACAAGAACTAAGGCAGCGATATGACAAGGCAAAGAACTAAAATACGGACCTAAGTCTCTAAAAATATTTTTAGGTGTTAAAAACTGGTTTATACACTACAAAATGAATTTTGGGTGTTTTAATGTGAGGGTTTTTCCACTGTCAGATGATTGACACAATTAATAATATAACAACCACTTTTGTATGTTTACTTTTATTCGTTTCACAATTATTTATAACCACAACACAATAATATTTATTATCCTAATTTACACCAGCTTGTGGCTCTCCCACCAGGGAAGCTTCTTAGAAATGTAATAATACGTGCGTTAATTACTCATAAATACCAAAAAGTTTGTATCAAAATGTATGGTTGAGATGAAGGCGCTGCGTGAACTGCATAAACAAGTTACTCTGTCGATTTTTGTACAAAAACCTGATAAATCTTAATATTAACCTTTTCGTGTACATTTTCATCAGTTTGACCACTTTTTTACTTATTGCATTTTTCAATCAACTATTCATATGTGTAAGATCTGTTCTAAATGGTGATTTGGTGCTTCTGTTGATCCATTATCATAGGCTCTTTTAGAACAACTCCTTAAAGTCCTTCTCCTTCAGTCTTTCCTTGTATGATGAGATGAAGGTGCCGCTTAGTGTTCTCTTTAATACTTGCCGCTCTGTAGCTTGTTTTACTTTTATGTAAGGAAGAGTATGAAATATTTAAGATTGAAGCCAGATTTTCAAATATAACTTAAATATATAATCAGATTGTAACCGTATCAACTGATTTTTTTTCAATTATGTCAAAGTGTTCATATCACAGATATTAAGTATACAACTTATAAATTATCAATAGAGTCCTCACATTTGACATAGACAACAAGTGTTTTTTTTTAGTCAAACGGGGATTGAACCCGCTACTTCCCAATGACGAGTACCTAACTCTATGACCAGTTTTAGTCATTTTATATAATTTTGTTCATACTTTAAATGTTAAAGGTTCTTTTTTTGAGGTCCGCAAATTTTGGTTGCATAAAAAAAATTGTAACATCATACAACTGGGTTGCTAGGGCAAACGCTTACTAATATTCTGTTTTTGGTTGGTAAGGACCCTATATACGTACATATGTAACGTTTTCCTCTCAAATTTGGAACAAAAAAGTTGTATATTTCCATATAAATGGTTAGCGCAGTAACAGAAACAATCAAATGCCATTTTGTAAAAAATTCATGTTTCGATTGTAAATGGCGATCTATTTAAATATTTGTAAATGGCGAGCTTAAATATTTGAAAATCTGCCTTCTCTATTCTACTTACACCCGTATTCATAAAAATTGCTACGGGAAGTAACAATGAATTCTTAGCATTTGGGGATTGTTTTATGAACCAATATCTTTTGATGCGAAGAACACATGTTTAGAATACATAGCGTTGCGATTTCTCATTGGATCTTTTATGAATAAGGGTATTTATACTTTTTCTTAAAAGCAAGGTGGATATAATGTAAGGTGTGTAAACTGATAGTTTTATTGATTGCATGTTTGCCCCTCTTTAAAGGGAGCTAGTGTTGCCCTTCCAGCAAGCTTATTGTCCCCCAAAAAAATCCATTGTGACATGCCATACTATTAAAAATCAGCTTTTGTTAATAATAACCTTTTTAATAATAGTTTGTCAATTTTTAAGTGCCATTTTGTGAATTCACTGCAAGGGCACTGCAGAGCCATAACGTCACCTGAACAGACATGCTTTTAAATTTAACTTTAATATATTTGCACTCTCCACAACCCTCAGCTCGTACGGCGAGGCATTCCACAACAGGGGACCGGCAAAACAAATTATTGTAAAATACAGACTATTGACAGAGTCCTACGTTTGCCCCCTACTCTGTCCATCACACATAGCTCTTAGATATACAGTGGTGCAGTGTTTTGTGTAACTTAAACACAGACCTTGTACTCCACCCTCTCTTCAATTTTCAGCCAAGGTAGCTGAACCCTCAGAGAAGGTGAGATGCGGTCGTTTATTTTTAACTTACAGACCAATCGCACGGCAGCATTAATCACAGATACGCTCAGGCGCTGCTGCGTTAGATAACTGAACCATGATTGTGGGGCACGGCAGCATTAATCACAGATACGCTCAGGCGCTGCTGCGTTAGATAACTGAACCATGATTGTGGGGCACGGCAGCATTAATCACAGATACGCTCAGGCGCTGCTGCGTTAGATAACTGAACCATGATTGTGGGGCACGGCAGCATTAATCACAGATACGCTCAGGCGCTGCTGCGTTAGATAACTGAACCATGATTGTGGGGCACGGCAGCATTAATCACAGATACGCTCAGGCGCTGCTGCGTTAGATAACTGAACCATGATTGTGGGGCACGGCAGCATTAATCACAGATACGCTCAGGCGCTGCTGCGTTAGATAAATGAACCATGATTGTGGGGCACGGCAGCATTAATCACAGATACGCTCAGGCGCTGCTGCGTTAGATAAATGAACCATGATTGTGGGGCACGGCAGCATTAATCACAGATACGCTCAGGCGCTGCTGCGTTAGATAACTGAACCATGATTGTGGGGCACGGCAGCATTAATCACAGATACGCTCAGGCGCTGCTGCGTTAGATAACTGAACCATGATTGTGGGGCACGGCAGCATTAATCACAGATACGCTCAGGCGCTGCTGCGTTAGATAACTGAACCATGATTGTGGGGCACGGCAGCATTAATCACAGATACGCTCAGGCGCTGCTGCGTTAGATAACTGAACCATGATTGTGGGGCACGGCAGCATTAATCACAGATACGCTCAGGCGCTGCTGCGTTAGATAACTGAACCATGATTGTGGGGCACGGCAGCATTAATCACAGATACGCTCAGGCGCTGCTGCGTTAGATAACTGAACCATGATTGTGGGGCACGCAGCAATCAATGCTTTCAACTAATTCTCACATCTCTGTAAATATCCACCTTGTTTCGAAGCAAATACACAATTATTAAGTTACTCTGAAGTTTGTACAAGTTTTTACTGTTTTATTCCTACAATCAAATCCCCAAAATGGGATAATTTTAATGCAAAACACTTTTTAAGCTGTAATTTTTTCATGTATAACAAATGACAACAATATTTTTAATCAAGCGTATTGTATAATTATTATGTAAACCTATAGAATTACTTGCCTGGTGAATGAAAAACTAAATGATGCAAAAATGGGAGTTACGGAGTTGCTAATCTAGTTGCCCGATAAAAGGAATTTCTACTGACTTAAATATGAGTCATAGAACCAAAGACAATGAGATAAATGTATGGAAATGATAAGGAAATAAAATCCTTGGTTTCTAAATATTTATCTGATCTTTGAAGAAATCCTAGATTGCTGTATTTGGTTCTCAATGATTCAAATGTCGATCTTGCAGTAGTTTAGGATTTTGTCAATTCTGTACCAAAGACAAATCCTCCAGTTCTTTCAGTTGTATTGCTTTTACAGACCGGATGACCTTGAAAGGCTTGTGATGATCAGAAGTCTGGAAGATCGGAGAGAGATAGGTGGATTTCCAACTCAATGTATCGACAAGCTCCTGCAGTCTTGACAAATTGGTGGATATTGTCGTATGATAACAAAGCGATCCAACACGGCCGTGCGTGAACTGCTAATCAGTGGATGGAGTCAGAACTTTTGTTTTGCACGGGTGTTTGTTGTGCCACTTTGTCATTATATTAATTGAGTTGAGAAGGCAAAAATCTATTTATATCCAAAAAAAGAGATTAATATGAAAACACAAAAAAATATTGTTTCTCTGTTTCTATGTTATTTTTTATCTCATTTTTGAAAATCATCCTAGATTATGTCCTTTGTTTCCATATGAAGTGTATGGTAAGGTCTATCCATTATGACATGACTGTACTCCCAGGTGAAGGATATCATGGTTTCTCCATTACGGGAGCTTAAAAAGAAGATTATTTAAAATACTGATATTGGAGGATTGTCCGAGGTACGAGAATAATTCTATTTGATGGCGGAATTTCTTGCATTTCATCGTCCAGAAGAATATATGTATACTTATTTTTGAATGGAGATATTTTGTATATGCTTTAAAAAAATGTTGAAAACGTAAATGATTGTAAGGCTGACGTTAACTAGTTAGGGATATGGAATTGGGGGTCACGACTAAATAAAATTTACCCGTAATCTTAAAACTTTGAATAATAATATCTAAAATTTTAAACATGAGATCTGAATTATTGATGTTTTATTTTGATTATCCGTGAGCTGCTTTCCAACCATTGTTAGTTATTAATAATAACAATTATGGATTTTTTATTAAAACCTTACTAAATAAATGAGATGCACACACTTCATAGAATAAAAACGATGTTCCCCACAAGAGGAAGAAGAAGAGTGGGAAAGCCCAGACTGAGATAGAGGTATGGGGCCGTCCATAAATTACGTCATCGATTTTGACCGATTTTCGACCCCCCCCCCTTACAATCATCCTAAAGTCATTATCTAATGACCTCCCCTCCCCCTCTTGCTGTAATAATGGATGAGCTTAATAATTTATAATGTTATATTACTTACATAATATTTCGTATATTTTGTAGAAATTGGTATTTACAAGAACGACGTCACTTTTGGTACTCGTACATCATTTGCCATCATCCGCAGACCAGACTCCCCCCCCCCTGAATGCGAATGACGTAATATATGGACAGCCCCTATGATGTGGGAAGGATGCGGCTCAGCTTTTACAAGTTGCAAACTGGACTGCGGTGTCGGAAGTCAGGCGGAGTTGGAAGCAGAGGTTAAAGGAGGCCAAGGCTTGACTTAGGCTGTAGTGCCATTAAAGAAGAAATAGAATCTCTCTTCAATAATGACACTACATCACCGTTTCATCATTGGTCTCTAAATACTGTGTTTTCAACTCTTTCTGTCCACTGCAGATGTCTTCCAAATTGCCACCTGGAAAAGCTGTGTTTCTTTCATACCCGGGCGTCCATTCAAAAGTGTACAAGAAAAATATCTTCATACTTTTTGATAGACTCGTTTGGTCAATTTCTTTAGAGAGCTGGACTTCCTGGGATTTGGATTTCCAGCTGTCTTTCCACCTTTTACAAAGTCAGGTTCAATGAGGGTAGTAGATATTTGGGAGTCTGGTATTGTCCATTCTTTATGCATACCCTAACATTTTCTCCTGTATTGTCTGCCCCATGTTACAACATCGTCTGCTTCACACATCTCTCTTGTCCCACAGCAGACTTGCCTGCTATCATGCTTGGTGCCCTCTTTCTATCATTGCATTTTTATCAATTTGTGCGGCTATTTTTGCTTCTATGGAGTGTTGGTCTCTACTAAATTTATAAAATAAGATCAGTGTTGTAAGTTTAAGTACTTTAGAGTGTTATAATTCCTATAAAACTCAAATTGTGTTGAAATTCTGCCCAGAATGTATCAAATAAGATTCCACATGGTACCTATATCATTTAAATTCCGTTTGCCTAAATAAACATGTTTTTGTTGTTGATGTGGACATAAAAGTTGGATGTATGAACTATTTTTGCAGCGATAAAAAATATTTTTGTACTCAAGTTTTCCTCTATTTAATATGACTCATAACTTAAAAAAATCCTATTTTATATTTTAAGTTTTACGCTGATTTACCGGAAAGGTAATTTTTGCGCTAACGAGGTAAAATTATTCTATTATAATCTGAGTTGCAGATGTCAATGTCTAATTAAACTTGCACGCTTAATAATAAAGAGAAATAACTCGAAAATTGGGAAAATCGAGATTTTGTAATAAAACGCAGGAACAATGCGAGAAGAATAGGTAGAATGCGACAGCCGTTCAATTTGGACGAATATGACCGAGATAAAACATCGGCCGCCTTTTTCATCCCATACAAGTTGTACTGGGTGTCTGAACTTTAAACGTGATTTCCCAACATTCTTGTTTTTTGAGTTATTGCTCTTTATTATTAAACGTGCGACATGCTGTGAGTGTGCTTACATAAGAAAATCTCTATCTAAAATGAAGATATGCTATGCAACGCATCCTCACTTTTTATAAAATTGAAAAAGTAGTGGCTTTTGCAAAAGTGTTTTTTTTCTTCATGTAGTGGTAATAGATCAATAATTCCCTATTTAAGTAAATATTTCAAAATTTTCATTGCCTTTCATTATTTTGTATTGACGTTTGTAAATAAAATGGAATTTTATCAGTGCTGCGAGATGGGGCTGTGAGAAGAGAGGAAGAAGTTTTCAAAATTCAGTTTTAGAATGTTAAATTTTAACTTTCATTGACTTTGTTGCTGCAATATATTATCATTTTTTAGTCTTATAGAATCAAAGATGGTAACCTAGGATTTTTTTTCCAAGGATAAAATGGCATTCTCTGTGCTTTCATGTATTTATGTCATTTTCAAAGAAACATCCTAGATTGCTCCCTTTGGTTCTAAAGGACTCATTTATATATACCTAATTGTATTTTTAGAGCTATCTTTATTATCTTCCTGTTTTCTCTAATGTTTAGTGAATAAATCTGCATTCCTTGTTTACTATCTAATGTTTCTTAAATGTAAAATTGTAAAGATTGCGCTAGCGAGATGATTTTTTAAATGTTTTTTGTTGTTTATGTATTGTTTCCATTGTAATATTAAGATGGAGGTTTAGCTGTGAAAGGTTGAAATAATTGTTAACGGGCCATTTTTATCATGTAAAATAGTTATTGTGCTAAGAAGACAAAAAACAAGATCTATGTTTCTTAAAATATTGTTTCTATTATAACGTTATGAAGAAAGTTATTAACTTGAATGGTGTTAACAATATTGTGTTCAATGTGAGGATTTTGCCGCAACAAGGCTAAAAATTGACATATTCTTTTGATAATACTGTTTCCATTCTAATGTTAAGGTGGTTCAGCTATTAAACCTTGAAATTTTTAACAAGCCATCACTATTAACGGCAAGTTATAGATACACGGAATTCGTAACAAAACGTAAAATTCGTAATCTGTTGATAAATGTCGTAACTAAATAAGGTCAGCACTTTTTTATAATGTTTAACTTTCACTGTGTTCCGGCAGATGTGCTAACAAAAATAATCATATTTTTTCTACAATCCACACTAAGACGACCAGACCCTACCAATACATAGATATTTTGCACTCTGTCTGCTATCCGGTCTGTGGCATACTGTCAAACGTAGGGAGCTCCAAATCGATGTTATTTAAAAAAGTAAAAAATAGGCTGATTTATTTGGTGAGCGCTGTTTTTATGTGTATCACACCTCAAGAGCCCTCTGCGAGCTTGGTCGTCGCTCTAGAAAGCGCCAATTCTCAAGAAAGACCCAGTTGCTGTAAGGCTGGACAGGGCTGTAGCTAGAGTCGAATTTGATGTAGGGCAGCATTGGTTACAAGTAGGGCGGAAGTAAAAAAAATATCATAATATCTGCCCACCTATAATAATATTTCTTATTTCTTCGGGTAAAAACTTGAATTCCATTTTTATTTATAATATTCATTGATAATATTATAATCTTAGAATTCGTAATTTTTTTTCAAATGCGTGCAAAAGATCGGTCTGTAGTCTAGTGGTTACGCTTCCAACTCATAATCGGAAGGTCATAAGTTCAATTTTCGGTGGAGCACAGAACGAAACTAAGCTACACATATTGTGTAACTTCTTGCCTGCGTTGTCCCATGTGGCGATTCCGAACCTTTTTATTTTTACAGGTAAGGGGGCCAGATTTACACCAACCACTTCAGTTGAAGTGGGGGTTTTTCAGCTCCCGAGGGGGCTGGTTCTCATTTCTTGTCAAGGCTGATCGAACCCTTGCTCTTGGCATGGAATGCAAGCATTCTACCAATTGAGCGATCGACCATTTTACGAGCTTGGTCGTCGTCGCTACAAAGCGCCAGTTGTCAAGCAAGACCCAGTTGCTGTAAAGCTGGATGGACCTTAGGTGACCGGTCATTGGTAAAGGTGTATGAATTTTTCAACCCAGCGAAGAGCAAATTTGAAAATATAAATGGAATATTTTTTGTGCTCCGCCGGGATTCGAACTCACAACCTTCCATTCAGGCCCATTGGGAGCTTGGAAACCTAATATAAGGGTATCGCCGTCGAAATCTGTACCTTTTGTCTTGTGCGTGTGTCCCCTAATGATTTTCAGCTTTTTCATAAAAACTGGTGATCTCTACTGAATTCTAAAATTATCAGAGTAAAGTAAATGAAAAGCGTATCGAAATACAAAAAAAAACTGCAAAAAGCATTAAGTGGCGATGTAATTAAAAAATAAAACAAAATCGCCTTTTTTCCATTCCCATTCAAATTTTATATTATGTCCGCAACTCGTTTTTGACTTTGATGATATGATCAAAATAGTCAAACGTTTGTTGAGTATTTTTGCATATGGCCGACTGTGTCCATGCCTCGTATAGTTATATTGTTGCAGTGTCTATACGACATGGCTCGGAACTTTTATACATATACAGCTGATGTATTTATACATGAGCCCATTGGTCGGACATGAAGTAAACTGTTTTATCCTCACTGTTGGCCAAAATATCGCAATTGGGGACACCAGCGCCATCTGTGTAACAAATAAAACAATAAACAAATAGAGAATTACAATAATTATTTAAAAATTAGGTGTTTAAGTTAAAGAAATGAAACTTTTACGAAAATAATTAAAAACACTTCTTTCATTTAATCGCGATGTGATGTTTGCGGAAAATTACTCGGAGGAACTTAAAACGCGTACGAAAAAAACTTACGTAAATACGTTTTCAAAAAAATTAATAACTCAGTAACTAAGTAAGTAATGAATTTTCGGAAGTCGTGGTAATTTAGCTGAATACATACTCTATCATTAAATTGTATATTTGGTTTTGAAATATTAAGAAAAGAAACGTGAGTCGCCTTGGAAAATGAGCCTTTTTAAATTGGTTTTTTGCATATTTCCAGCTGACTTGAAGGAAAAAAAAAATAAAAAAAATATTTTCATTGTTTTTAAATATATATAAAGACAACCGTATATTTATTTTTTTGAACAGCCAAAGTTGTTTGGGTCTCAAATCCCCCTTAAGTGAAATTGTTATTGTCCTAAGGAGGAAAAAATAAATCTATTTTACTTTAAACATTGTTTGCAATATAAAGTTATAAAAAAACTTCATGAGTTGAAATCTATTAACAATCATTAGCAAAGTTTTTTCTTCAAACATTGTTTCCATTATAAAATTAAGATGAGAACTCACAAGTTGAAAGCTGTTAACAATGTTGTGCTCGTTATGAGGTAGAGTTGTTGCTAATGCAATATGCATGTCGTTATCTTGGCCATTGTTGCGTGTTTTGTTTCAATTATGGAAGACTTGGTGCTAATTGTTGAAATGCTATCGAGTAAATTGAGATTGTTTTTTTTCTAATTCTTGAATCCTGTTTTATTAATAATAAAATGATTAGTGTGAGGAAAGTGTTTGCCGCAATTCTGACAAAAGGTCAATACAGTTAACGCTCGTTAAAATGACACCCTGAGTTAACAGATGTTGTTCCATAATTATTGGATAAAAATTAATTATAAAATATTGATGAATGATTAATTCCCAATACTGATTTCGGTTTCTGGACAGTCAAAAATAGGTTGATAAATTGGCCTACTTTTTAACGAGCTGAATTTCAAAATGGCGTGTCTAATTAACGAGTGATTATTTTAAATTAAAACAAGCATTTATTTTGTTCATTTATGGTGCTACAATGATCTTTAAAATATGTTACTTTTGTGCTTTTATCTGTTTTGTTTTATATAAATTAAAAAGTATATATTTGAGTCATATAACATACAAAGATGACGACAATCTAGTTTTTTTTTGTAAATGAAAAGTGTATGGAAAAGATGCAAAAATGGTTCACTTTTCCCGTAAATTTATCTAATTTAAAAAAACCTAGAATGCCGCCTTTGATTCTATATGATATTATTTAAAACTTTATCTAAATTCTTCAGGTACGTATATGTATACATTTGGTGCTAAACAATCTAGTTTAATGGCATTCTTTGTAAAGGGTGATTTTTTTGAGGTTAGGATTTTCATGCATTAGTATTTGACAGATCACGCGGGATTTCAGACATGGTGTCAAAGAGAAAGATGCTCAGTATGCTTTGACATTTCATCATGAATAGACTTACTAACGAGCAACGCTTGCAAATCATTGAATTTTATTACCAAAATCAGTGTTCGGTTCGAAATGTGTTTCGCGCTTTACGTCCGATTTATGGTCTACATAATCGACCAAGTGAGCAAACAATTAATGCGATTGTGACCAAGTTTCGCACTCAGTTTACTTTATTGGACATTACACCAACCACACGAATGCGTACAGTGCGTACAGAAGAGAATATTGTGTCTGTTTCTGAGAGTGTTGCTGAAGACCGTGAAATGTCGATTCGTCGCCGTTCGCAGCAATTGGGTTTGTGTTATTCGACCACATGGAAGATTTTACGCAAAGATCTTGGTGTAAAACCGTATAAAATACAGCTCGTGCAAGAACTGAAGCCGAACGATCTGCCACAACGTCGAATTTTCAGTGAATGGGCCCTAGAAAAGTTGGCAGAAAATCCGCTTTTTTATCGCCAAATTTTGTTCACCGATGAGGCTCATTTCTGGTTGAATGGCTACGTAAATAAGCAAAATTGCCGCATTTGGGGTGAAGAGCAACCAGAAGCCGTTCAAGAACTGCCCATGCATCCCGAAAAATGCACTGTTTGGTGTGGTTTGTACGCTGGTGGAATCATTGGACCGTATTTTTTCAAAGATGCTGTTGGACGCAACGTTACGGTGAATGGCGATCGCTATCGTTCGATGCTAACAAACTTTTTGTTGCCAAAAATGGAAGAACTGAACTTGGTTGACATGTGGTTTCAACAAGATGGCGCTACATGCCACACAGCTCGCGATTCTATGGCCATTTTGAGGGAAAACTTCGGAGAACAATTCATCTCAAGAAATGGACCGGTAAGTTGGCCACCAAGATCATGCGATTTGACGCCTTTAGACTATTTTTTGTGGGGCTACGTCAAGTCTAAAGTCTACAGAAATAAGCCAGCAACTATTCCAGCTTTGGAAGACAACATTTCCGAAGAAATTCGGGCTATTCCGGCCGAAATGCTCGAAAAAGTTGCCCAAAATTGGACTTCCCGAATGGACCACCTAAGACGCAGCCGCGGTCAACATTTAAATGAAATTATCTTCAAAAAGTAAATGTCATGGACCAATCTAACGTTTCAAATAAAGAACCGATGAGATTTTGCAAATTTTATGCGTTTTTTTTTTAAAAAAAGTTCTCAAGCTCTTAAAAAATCACCCTTTAGTTTGTAGATAGGCAAATTTGGGATAAATTAAAATATATTTTGGCGTATAAAGGATGGTTTCAAAGTAAATACTTGGATAATATTTTAGTCTTTCACGCACGGTTTCAAATGTTTAATATTCTTCGTTTGGGTCTTTAACACAATCAATAGTTTTTGTCCTGTACATAAGTGTCTACATTAAAATGATTTAAAAAATAAGGTTGCTAGACGAACCGTTATTTGAGAATTTCTTTATTCTCAATGTTTTGTTGGTGTTGTAACTAACATCCTCATGCATCAATATAAAATCCAAAGATGTTGTTTTCTTCCAATAGTATTGCACAAACAATGGAATTTAATAGGTATACAATACACACATCAAAAAAAGACATGAATTAACAATGTTTTATTTTGACAGTCCTCATTGATGGTTGGCTGGAAACTTATTATAACAAGACCTTGCTCATATCTTAAGGCGTAAGCAATTTGGCACGCCAAACGGCTCTGATGCTCCATGTATGCCTCTATCATCAAAAACTGTGGACCACAAACAAGACCCAAGAGAAGAAAATCAAGCAGAGTGAATATATCTTGAGAATTATTGTAAGAATTCTATTACATATATGAATATTGCCCTTTTAAATGTAAAAAATCAGCTTTTGGGCCTCAATGTGCAATTCTACTTATCTAAATTACAAAAAAAAAATTAGCCGTTTCGAATCAGTCAATTTCAAATGGAGTCTGGACATTGAAATCGAGGGGAAAAAAAAGGGGTGTCACTCAGCTAGGTTGCAAAACACTTGTGATTGTTTTGTAAGGACATTAGTTCTGAATGTCCTTAAGTATGCGCTTACACATGCCGCATGTGAAATTACAACATAAAAACCCAATCTCAAATGAACATAAGCCCTGCAACTCTTTGCCGACCTTTCCTGAAACAGGGGTGATATTGGAAAAGTAAACGCGTCAATATAAATTAAAATATTACACTGCAGACAACATGCAGTCTGAAAACCTGCTAAAGATTTACGTACTGTATTCATCACAATTGTCATTGGGAGTCATTGTACGTATATTTCACGATGCTGTAAACAAAAAACAAAAATCCCTGATTATATGGAATCCAAAATATTTTATTGACTATGGGCGACAGACAACCTGTGATGTCATTCAGCCGAGGAATATTTTGAATGTGCAGACCCTATTGTATTACTCGAAGCTAAAGTCAATTAGTTGTATGAGTATTTTTATATTATAAAACTAGATGTGAACTCTCTAGAATGCAAAAAAAAAAATTCTTATACATTCCTACTTATAAATTGCTTGTAGCTTTTTTCTTTGTCATTTTTTAGTTTTAAAAAATTCTTGTACTTCAAATTTCAGCTTCATGTGTAAAATTTAAAATTATCTGCATCTTTTACCATCCACTTTTTTTAATCAAATATTAATTTTCAAATATAGTGATGTAGTTTTTCTTTTACAAATTTCCAAAATTATCGAGACAAATTTTCGCACAAATTAAGATACTTTTTTACATTCATTGTAATCACTTTTGTCTATTCAGTTTTACCTCAATACCTAGGGGAAATTCCAATAAAAATAATATATGTTGTATGAAAAATTTATCGGATTAGAAATACAGTAGAGCCTTGATAATCCGAACTAGCAAAAACTAACCCCTGTTCGGACTCACGAAGCGTTCGGATTATAGTATGTAAGGAGAAAGTCCTTTAAACTGTCTAGTATGGTGCACTTTTCGGCTATAGTCAAAGTTTTATGTTTGCGTTTTGGTGTTGGAACCATCTTTATAACCTCAAAAAACACGCCGCGCACGAGTACAGAGCAGAAATACGTGGAATGGACGCGCAACGTGGCAGTCGTAACTGCAGACTAATTAATAAACAACATAGCAGCGAGGTGAAGGCGAGGAAGTGGGGTGGGGTATGCAGTTCGGATTATAGCGACGTTCAGATTAGCCTGAGTACGGATTATCGAGGCTCTACTGTATTTACCATCAATATATTTTTTTTTACCGGTATGTTCCATATAAATTGTATGAAGCGCATTCATTTGCCTGATCAGCTGTTCACGCGCGGCCATGTTGGATCATTTTTTTGTTATCAAATAAGCCCGATAGAACCAAAGGCGGAAAATCATATAATTATATGGAAATTATTAGAAAATGATTCTATGTATTCTCATATATTTATCTCAATTAAAAAATTCTAGATTGCCTTAAGTTCTATATTTATCCTATTTGTTGCAATGTTTTTTCTCTAAGACATACAAATTATGTATATTTTATTTGAACTGGAATTTAAAAATATATGAACTCCGTGATGTATTTTTTTTGAAGTAATGAAATGTAATCTTGTGCACTCTATGCTATTTTAGTTTTCTATGACATTGTATTGCCTTAGGAATAAGTTTATGTTTGAGCTTCCATTGGTGAATCCTTTTATCACTTAATTAAGTGTTGCTAGTTATTATTCATTTTTGTCAGTGAAAAATATAATGTAAACAATTATAAAAAATTATAAAAAAACACAGAGTTTTATTTTCACAAATTGAGATATTTTAAGTACTTGAGGTGGAATAAAATATCTCAATTTGTGAAAATAAAACTCTGTGTTTTTTTATAATTTTTTATAATTGTTTATAAAAATGAATTTTCACTGTGTGAATACACAAACTTTAAAAAGTCAAAAATATAATGGTTAACATTAATTGTAGTCAGTGAAATATGTCAGTTAATTATTCATTTTCGTGAGTCATAACAGTCATCACTTTATTTTGGTGAGTGATAATGTCATTCACTCCTTCATGTTTGTGAGTAATGTCAGTAACTGCTTTGTTTATGTGAATGGCATCTATTTGCTTGTTAATTTTTTAAAGTGATATTTATTTTGAGAGTGACAAAATCATTTAAAAAGAAATATTTTTTGGACATCATTTATTTTAGTGATATCTTGTATTTTACTAGAAACTTCAGTTATCTCTTTATTTTTGTGAGTGAACTTAGTTAATATTCCATTCCTCAGTGACAATATTAGTTATTATTCATTTTGATTAAGAACAGCACGAGTAGCTTTTTTATTTTCCCAAGTGAGTGATTTCTTTGAGTGACTTAAATCATTATTTCTTTTTGTAAATGACAATGACAGTTATTCCCTCAGTTATTTCAATGACCTTCGTTACTATTTATATTCCTGAGTCATAACACCAATGACTTCCTCATTTTAGTGAGTTTCGTCACTCTTTTTAAATTGATTGGAATGGCATTAACCACTATTTATTTTTGTGAGTGATTGCGCCAGTTATCCTTCACTCATTTGGATGACATCAGTTACTTTTCATTTTCGTGAGTGTCGTCAGTTATTTTAAATTTACTTAAGTAAGTGACTTTTGTTTCTACTCCATAACTGAAATATCATAACTACATTAGTATATTCTCGTAACTACTTAACTAATAACTTTCAATTGTAAAACTTTACTTTAATAATAGTCTATTTTTTTACGTAGGTTTTTATCTTTATGAATTTTCATTTATTTTTCTATCAAATATTTTGTAACAAGGCCTAAATGTGACATTTGTTTTGTGCGTAAAACTAATTTTAATCATTGCTGTTCCTGAATTACAAAAACTTTACGTTTCAACTCGACCAAAGTGTTTACGCAAAAAAAAAACAGAAACTAAAAAAGCGCATCTAGTGATGTTTGCATTTTTTTTTTTTGCGTAAACGCTATTGTTAAGTTTGAAATGAAAATTTTATGTTTGGGAACTGATGTCTTTTCTACAATCTAAAAGGTTGGAAAGCAGAGTTATTTTATTTTTTATATATATAGGAAATATATTTAAATGAAAAAAGAATTATTGTAAAAGTATATTAATAAAAAAATAAGGATAAATGTTGGGTGTATAAATGTGGCACTTAAGTTATATGTTTAATGAATGTTTAAAGCATCCAAATTATAAAATAATGAATTTCATTGTAGGTAGGTATAGTCAAAAATTATAAATAATTATAAAATAAACTAATTTTTAATTAATATATTTGCGAAGGGAAAAGCTGAAGGGGATTGTGATCAGTTTAAAAAAGAAAAAAAAAACGAATGTTGCCACATCGACAAAAGATTAAAAAAAATGTACGCAAAAAAAAAATATGTGAAAAATGTTTAAAACATGCGAAAAATTGTGTAAGGAAGTCTTTGTAAATCCATTAGTTGATAGGTGAAGAATTATATAAATATAAAATATACATATTATGTATTAAAAAAATAGATATAAAATTTATAAAAATATATATTATGAACTTATAAAATATATCAACAATAAAAACAACTATATTTTATGTACTATAATTGTTTGTTTATTTCTTCTTTTTCTCACCCATTCCTGCATCTCCACATCAAGAAAATATAAATAATTATTGAGCTAAATGGATGAAGATTGAGTCACAAAAGCAATGAAACTAAGGTGGATGTAACCACGGTGGGTACACGCTACACTTTTCCGTCTGTCCCTCTGCTAAAGGGCGCTAGTGTTATCGTATAAGTAAGCTTATTGTTTGCCACAAAAACTTCCATTGGTCCACACCTTAATAATGAATATCAGCTGTTTTACCTTTTGCTCAGGCGCTGCGTGACGGCAATAAACAAACTATGATCATGGGAAACCCAGGCAATTAACGAGGCTTTAAAGTTTCAACGAATTTCAACACCTATGCATGTACTCCTTGAATGAAATTTATTGTCGTTTTGAAGAAGAACTTTTTCTTTATTTTGATTTTTTAATCGGTGACACATAAGAAATTCATATTGGCTAATGGATCCTGAGATGAGGACGTCCAGCTATCTTTCCACCTTGTGAGGTGTTCCAGCTGCGTGTTAAACTATTGGGATCTTATTATCTACGATGTGCGTGAGTCTCATGGCTCATTCTGGAGACATGATCTCTTCAAAATCACCTCCTGGATCTGCTCCATCTCACTATGTCATTTATTTCAGAGGTTTTCTGTAAGTGGGCATTGTGAATGCGATCCCGCAATGCTCTGCCTGGGATCATTCTATTTCTGAGAGTTGGATTCATGTAATATTTTCATTACTTTTGTGATATAATCTGTACAATTACAATTTGTGCTTTGTCTAAATCTATAGATACAAAATTAATACACATTAGGTACTTACATATAATATTTGACTAGAGAATGATATGACTCAATTTTTTAAAATTAATTGACAAGACAATAACTACTTCATTAGTATATTGCACTCTTTACTAAACCAACGAGCAGTTTTTCAATAACTGTTAATGTTTATCTGCTATGATAGTTTGTAATAGGTTGTGCATCCAGTGAATGGACCATTGCCATTTAGAAAAGATGGTTGGGATGAAGAACCAAAAAGGGGTGGGCAGTGGGAAGATTCAGATTAAGTTGGCTGAGCGGAGGTGATGATTGTATTGCAAGTGACATTTCTTGACATCTTGTCACAATACAGCATTTGTATTGACTCAGTGACAAAGTGTGTCATTTTTTTTGTACAATATTTTTACAACTGTACAATTCAAACAGTTAATGATTTACGTACTTCTCTAGATTCTGTTTTCATTTATGGGTCCATAGATATGTCTCAGGATCCTTCTCTCAAACATATCTAGTCTAAATTCATCAGCCTTAAAATGTAATTAAGGCGGATATAGAACAACTTCTTACTGCATTGTTCCCAGATGGATAGCATGTGGCATGTGGAACCTATTTTTCAATGGGGGCTGGCTTTACGCCAACCACTTCAGTTGAAGTGATGGTTTCTTGGGGCTGCTTCTCATTTCTTGTGGAGGCTAAGCGTAAACCTTGCCGGTATTTTAATTTTGGTTTAAAATAAACACCTGAACTGAACATGAAATGGAAAATCATTTATGGTACCTTGGTGGAGATCAAACCCCAGCCCTCTGGCATGGAATGCAAGCCTTCTACCAACTGAGCTATCGACATCACAGTTTGTAAAATCCGTACTTAATTTAAAACGAACCAATACTTGTTCAGTTATTGAAAAATTGGGCAAAGTCTATTATAAAACTAAATAATCACAAAAATAATTGACACACATCTACATTTTCACTCTCGTAGTATGAGAAGTTGGTTGTTGAGAGTTTGTGCTCGTGGAATGACAGTTCACTGACGCAGCCCACAAAGTTGGAGGAGAACAGGCCGCGGGTGTGGCTCCTAGTCGAGATGTTCTTCGGGAAACCTCCTGGAATGAATAGAATGATGAAAAAAGTATCCAAGGACGAAAAGAATTTGAAGTCTATCTGTAATGTTCATTTTAATGGATTCCGAACATTCAAAATATCCCTTGATTATGTGACGTAACCCATTGTAAATAAAAAATATTTTTTTTTTTTTTTTTTTTTTTTAAGGAATCCTGTGCGGGAGGCTCCCCAATTCTTGAGAGTCTTGGGGGTCTATGTCACCCTGAAAGGGTGCCGCAGAGGTGTTGCTTGAGTTCTTGGTTCTGTCGTGAGGCGCTGCAAGGAAGTGGTGATTGATGTTGGTTTTGAATAAAACCGGATTAAATTGGGAAGGGAACACAGATACTGGTAGACCATTCCATAAACGGGCAGTTTGGCAAAGGAATGAGTCATGAAAACGCCAAGTTCTCATAGTTTTGAGATCGACTGCAAAGGGATGAATGAGAGTCGTACTACGAGTTTCCCTTTCTGAAATGCGAGGGGGAGGGATTAATGAATGGAGCTCATTAGAACAAGCTCCGTGGTAATATCGATAAAAAAGACTGAGCATTCCAACTTTTCTTCTGTGCTGGAGCGGCTGCAGATCGGATATCAGAGAAGGATCATTGATCAACCTCACTGCCCTCCTTTGCACAGAATCAAGTTGGTCACTCAACTTCTTGGACATACCACACCAGAGATGGCTGCCATACTCGATAATGGGGCGGATTTGGGATTTATACAGAGTCAATAACTGGGCTGAAGTAAAAAACCTACGGGCTCTGTATAATATGCCGAGTCGCCGGAAAGCGGAAGTTGTGCGAGACTCAATAGCATCATGGTATTTTAACTCTGATGACAGAGAAACACCAAGAAGATTTAAGTGTTCATGGTTAGAGAGGGAGACATTGTCGAAAGTTGGGAGATAGTTGTTTGGAATCCTCTTTAAGGATATCAGACATGCTTGAGTCTTTTTGACGTTGAACTCTACAAGGTTGTCAGTACCCCAATATTGATTATATTAATACTTGATTTATTTTTTATTTTGTAAGTTTCCATTGAGCATGAGTAAGCTTAAATTTGCACAAGTGTCTGCTTGGGTACATGCAATAAATATAAACCTTAAAAGTTAATCCATCTTTCCAACATAGATTATGGATAGATATAGATTTCAAACAAACAATTAAGATTGTTACCTATATAAACAACAGCATCAAAATCCTCCACTTTGTATCCATGTCCTGTTTCCTCATAAACTATTCTATTATCCGCGACGAGGGTTATGTTATCAGGTTCCATGCTCAAGCTTATAGTGTGCCATTCCCCATTGGACAGTCTCCCAGCTTGGAGGACCTTGATGACCTCTGTAGATGGCTGCGGAGGTCCATCTGAAACCTTGGAAGACTCCGTGGAAGCCACTTCAAGGTCTGAAGTGTTGGCGACAATCCTTGGGAGGGTCCAACTCATCTTCAAGTAGCCTCCTTCTAAGCCGATGCTGAGATACTTCTTGTTATTCTGAAAGCAATAAAAAGAAGTATTAACAGTAAAGGTTGTAAGAAATTGGTGGCTTAATTAAATTTTTTAGTCAAGGAATTTAGTGGAAAGGACATTGATGGATAAATAATTAAAAGGGGATTGAAAATTCATACGCAGATCATGGATGTTTTGTTTCAATCTTTTGACTTCACTTGGCAAAATTGCAAATCAAAGAATAAAACAAGAAAAAAGATCATGAGTTTGATTACCTGTGGAACACTAAAAATACATTTTAACTTTCAAATGTCCTTTACCTTGGGTTAAAAACTTCTTGTACCTTTACCATAGTTCGTTTATCAAAGGCCCATCCAGCCTTAACGCATCTGGGTCTTGCTTGAGAATTTTTGATTTCTACAGTGACAAACAAGTTGTTGAGGTGTGATTCCCACAAAAGCAGCGCTCACCAAATACATCATCCTCACACTTATTCTTCATTTCAAGTGGTGTCCTCTCATAGAGCGCCCTACATGTCACTGAGAACAATATAAACCAGACTCTGCGTAGAAGTGAGAGCTGTTTACCATCTCTCCCCAGAGCAGGAGGCCTTCAGGCTTGGCCGTGGTGAAGTTGATGTGGATGTGGTTGGTCTGCCGCTTGAAGCGCATCTTCTCCAGTTTCCCTCCATCGTCCACAGCACCATTCTTGTTCTCATCAATCACAAGGAAGCTGTTGCCGGAAAACTGAGGAGTTGCCATTGTTATTTCTGGAAATACAACAAAGCGTTATGAGGAAATATGTTTCACAAATAAATAGCCATGGGTATATCAGCCTATTCCAAATAAATAGCCATGGGTATATCAGCCTATTCCAAATAAATAGCCATGAGTATATCAGCCTATTCCAAATAAATAGCCATGGGTATATCAGCCTATTCCAAATAAATAGCCATGGGTATATCAGCCTATTCCAAATAAATAGCCATGAGTATATCAGCCTATTCCAAATAAATAGCCATGGGTATATCAGCCTATTCCAAATAAATAGCCATGAGTATATCAGCCTATTCCAAATAAATAGCCATGGGTATATCAGCCTATTCCATAACTGTGATGTTTTTGGGGTGTCTATTGTGGATGGGGAATATCAATTAGACGAACAGATGAGTCTTGGTTTCAAATAGATGTATTATTCCATATCAGTGTTTACAAGGCGAGAGACAAAACCAGACTGACCAGATCAGCAGTAATAATATCTACCTACTAATATTATATAACCATAACTCTAATAATATTATGTTACAATAATACCTTACCTTATATGATATTTACCTACTCTAAATAATCATATTATAATTATACATTACACCTCCCTCACTAAATGACGAATCTACATGTAAAGATATTATGAATATTATGATACATTTTTGAATTTGCCGCGCAGGGCGTTGATTGGAGCAAACTATATTCTCGTGTGATTGGGTGGACGTCGGCCATGTTGAAGGACGGCCATGATGTTTTGTTTTTGAAGTGTTCAAATTTGTACAGTTAAATTTTTAATTTCATTCATTTATAAAATAGTAACAAAATTAACTTAATTGTAGTTTCTTTGGTTTCAGGTAATTTTGTTTATTATTGATTTGTAAGAGCTTATTTGTTTTTAGTTTATTTTATGTAAAGTGTTATTTTAAACAAATAAAAACTTTGGTTTCAGAGCAACACGAGGAAGTTTGATTTTGAGAAAAAAAATTAAATAATCACCTACCAAATCAAATAAGATCTCTTTATATACATTACATTATATCATACTTATCATACTTATCATTATAACATATTATATCAATAAAAATTATATCTTATACAATTTCATCTTCTTTCATCTTGGGTACCGCAGGCGGTTCTCCCCCCTCGGACGCAGGCGCTCCGACCATGGTTGGAACCTGGAAACACCCGAGTCATTAGAGATCTGTCCTGCCTCATCCAACAGCTGACCCAACCCCAGGTCATTGTCAGACTCATCCTCCCAAGACACCTTTCTTCCGGAAATCTGATCATGATGTCTCTTCCAAATCTGATTTCCAGCTTTTACCAAGTAAATCCTGTTTCCCAATGTTTTAAATATACATAATGCATGGAACCCACTTCCCTACATTTCTGAAATCCTTAGTCCTTACCTTTTGTCCAATTTTGAATAGTCCTTTAACCTTTCTTACCCTGTAATTCCTTTGTTGATTTTCCTGATTTCTCTTTTTAAAAACACATACCTTTCTCCCCGTCTTTTTAAATGATTTCTCCCCAGGCACTACTGGATCAAAAATGGATCTTATTTTTCTACCTACCATAAGCACGCTCGGCTCCATCCCTGTTGCTAATGATGGTGTATTTCTATGATCTACTAAAAATTCCAAAAGCTTATCTTCATAATCGTTAGGAAACATACCATTTTTCATAATTTTTTTTAAAAAAACTTTTTGTTGTTTTTACCGTATTCTCCGCCAAACCGTTTGACGCTGGGTGATTTACTGCTGATGTTAAATGCTTAATATTTAAATTTTTGCAAAACCTTTGAAAATCTACTGATGTAAATGCCGTCCCATTATCCGTTACAATGCAACTTGGAATACCTAACACTGAAAATATTCTCTTCAATTCTCTAATTGTATGCCTTGCATCAATTTTATCAACTTTTACAGCATCTATCCAATTTGATGCTGCGTCTACTACGACTAAAAAATATTTTCCTGCTAGCGGCCCGAAAAAATCTAAATGTATCCTTTTCCAAATATGTTGTTCTACCGGCCAACTTTTCAACTCGACTTTATCTGGAGATCCCATATTTCTTGCACATTGTGTACATTCTCTCACTGCTTTCTCAATTTCTGTATTCATCCCTAACCAAAAAAAATAATTTCTAGCCAAAGTT
The DNA here is from genome assembly GCA_951799405.1 of Agapetus fuscipes. Taxonomy (NCBI): domain Eukaryota; kingdom Metazoa; phylum Arthropoda; class Insecta; order Trichoptera; family Glossosomatidae; genus Agapetus; species Agapetus fuscipes. Next base: position 15,321,693 of record OX637351.1, on the reverse strand, counting down.
TTCGTTTTTACAATTCCCATGTGAGATTTGTGAATAAACTTCAAAATATCTTCCCTTAATGCCAATGGTATTACCAATCTGTTTTCATAAAATAAACAATCATTTGATTCGCTTAACTTTTCTCTTAAAAACCACCATTTTACCAATCCATTTGTCAATTTGGATTTATTTGGCCACCCTGTTTTTAAATACTCCTTTATCTCACAAATGACCTTGTCATTACGAGATGCTTCCTTGATGCATTCTACATTTAAATTTGTTTCTACTGCAATACAGTTTAAAAATTCTCCTTCAACATCCTCAATGTTTATCTCATTTATGATCTCAATATTATCTTCCCCCTCATTATCCGTACTACTCATTGGTAACCTCGACAAAAAATCTGCTTTATTATCCTTTGACGGAACAACTTTATGTTGAAGTGGTTTCACACCATCCCTCGATATTCGAAATCCCAAATATTCAACTTCTGTCAACCCAAATTCACATTTTTGTAAATTAACACTAAATCCACTACGTTCTAAACGCTTAATTACCTCTTCCGTTGCCTTCTCCGATTCTTGCAATGTATTCCCACAAATTAACAAATCATCCATAAATGCTATCGCATCCAACCCTTGAATTGCCGAATATAAAGCTCTGCTAAATATCGCTGGTGACGTCGTGAGACCAAAAGGAAGTACCTTGTACCTAAATAACCCAAATGGTGACGAAATCACACAAAGATTTCTCGACTCCTCCGACAACCTAATTTGAGAAAAAGCATTTCTCAAATCTAATTTTGCATAAAATTTTGCTCCATTTACTCTATTTATTAAATCTTCCACTCTAGGTAACGGGTACTTTATTTTTTTTAACATTGGATTCAAAGTATTTTTAAAATCGGCACATATTCTGATTTCATCATTTTTTTTTTTCACAATCACTATTGGACTTGCCATTTCACTAGTCTCTACTTTTTCAATAATACCTTCTTGTAACATGCGATCTATTTCTTTTTCTACCCTTATTCTCAAATTAAAAGGAATTGGCCTCGGGTTAACAAATTTTGCCTTAAGTCTTTTATAACTTCTATCTCCGCTTCAAAATTTTTAAAAGTACCTGCTTTACTCTCAAAAACGGCTGGATATTTTTTTCTCATACTAGAAAAAAAATCTGCATTATAATTCGTATTATTATTTCCTACTGAATAAATATTATCGCTAACATTAAATGAATTTATTTTAAAAGTATTCAAAAAAATTCCGACCTAATAAAGAAGACAACCCTTTATATACAACAATTATTTCTATGTACTCTTTACTTCCTTGATATTCTACTCTCATGTACTTACGACCTTTTACTTGTAGTTGAGTACCATCATAGCTTGATAATTTCAAATCACAATGTTCTAACTGAATATTTGAAAAATGTTCATTAAATATGTGCCAAGGAATAATAGTCACCCCAGAACCCGTATCTAAAATCATTTTTAAATCTGAATCATTTACCTTTACATTTAAAAAAATGGGTCCATCCATCTCATTAATGGCCATTATGGTATTTATTCTTCGAAACTTGCATTTATTTGCATAATGACCAAATTTGTTACATTTAAAGCACTTAATATCATTATTATTTTTATTTAAAAACTTGCATGCATTCTGTTTATGACCGAATTTACCACAGTTAAAGCATTTATAATTATTATTCCTATCACTTGAAATACTTGCATGTCTAAAAAAAGATTTCTTATTATCATTTGAGTTACTTCGCTTGATTTCAGAATTTCGCTGTCTATCCCTTGACTTCCGAGTTTCTGTGGAATCCCTCGAATTACACGAACTCATTAAATTTATACTTTCTGAATTATTTTGACCACACAAATGTTCCATTGTACTCGCTAATTCTACACATTCAGATAATTTCAATTCCATTGCTTTTAAAAATATTCTCTGCTTTATTTTGTTCTGTCTGATACCTATTAAAAATATATCCTTCAAATTTGCCTCCAATCTATCCTCAAATTTACAGTCTACCGCAATTTTTTTCAATCTAGCTATATAATCCTTAATTGACTCGGTTTCGAGCTGTTTACATGAATAAAATGACTCCCTATACTCAAAAACATTTTTTTTTACCCCACAATGACCCCCAATAATATCAATCAACTCTTCGAATTTTGCCTCCGAAATCTTTTTCGGAAAACATAGATCAGACACCGTCTGAAAAGTCTCCTTGGTGAGAGACGATAATAGAACAGCCCTTCTGCGTTCTTCAGTTAAAAACTTCTCATCATACAAAATGAGAACCTGGTCAAGCCGAAGTCTGAAGACATCCCAATCTCCAGTCCTATGGCAAAAAGGACTTAGATTCCTCAGTGTTCCCTCCATAGTCTGAAACGGCAGAAAGAAAGAAAACAAAAATCTTATCTGCTTCTGCGTCCGACAGTCCAGGAAACGCCTACGTGACCCTCAGAAAGTGGCTTCCACTCCCTGCAGCAGTCACCTCCAGGAAAACAACCCTCAAGGCTCCCAGCTCCTGCAGTAACTCCCTGCAGCACTCCGCCCCAGTTGGGTCCTCTCTTCTTGAAAAGAACCGCTGCAGTAACTCCCTGCAGCGACTCCTCTTGGCTCCGTGGGTTCTCTTCCTCTTGAAGAAAACCGCTCCTTCTCTCCAGACTTCTTCCAGTTCTCCCTGCAGCAACCTCGCCTCAGCTGGCTTCGTGATCCTCAGTCTTCAGATCCTTCTTCCTTCTCGAAGATTCCCAACACATGTTGCTACAATACTTTTTATTTCTTCCAAAAAAAAATTTTATCCCGTTTTATATGGTTCTTCTTTATCCTGACTGCGCCACTGTGATGTTTTTGGGGTGTCTATTGTGGATGGGGAATATCAATTAGACGAACAGATGAGTCTTGGTTTCAAATAGATGTATTATTCCATATCAGTGTTTACAAGGCGAGAGACAAAACCAGACTGACCAGATCAGCAGTAATAATATCTACCTACTAATATTATATAACCATAATCTATAATAATCTATAATCTAAGTTGCAAAGATATATTCATTTAAAGCTCTCAGATGTAAGCCCACAAACCAACAAGTGTAGTTCGCGCTTACAAATGCTGAATGTGTACTTACAAATAAAATCCAAACCTCAAATGAACATAAGCCCCACAACTTTTGCCGACCTTCCCTGAAACAGGGGTGACATTGGCAAAGTGAACCATTTTTTACAGTATGGGTGGTCAGCCTCATACCAACCTATAAGTCAAGGAATATAAATAATAAATTACATTTAAATATAAAAAAGAACAAAACCTTACAAAGAAATCTATACAAAAAAAGTCAAAAATTACCTATGCAAAAAATGTAGCAAATGAATACACCAACATTAGAAATCAACATTGCAGATTAGCCGCCACTTCACCATAACTCTAATAATATTATGTTACAATAATACCTTACCTTATATGATATTTACCTACTCTAAATAATCATATTATAATTATACATTACAATAACTAATAGCAAGAACTATTAGAAGAAATATTATTATTTAATGATGTATAAAATGTAATTTGTCGTGTGTGTGTGTTCCTTGACTTATAGGTTGGTATGCGGCTGACCACCCATGCTGTAAAAATGGTTCACTTTGCCAATGTCACCCCTGTCTCAGGGAAGGACGGCAAGAGTTGCAGGGTGTATGTCCATTTGAGATTTGATTTTTATGTTGTAGGTTCACATGAGGCATGTGCAAGCGCGAACTTGTACGTGTCTGGTTGTGAGAATGCATGTAATGTGAATCTTCAATGTAACATATCCTTGCAACTTAGATTAGATTAGATTAGATTAGAAGAACACTGGAATAATATAGATTCATATGGAAGGAACAATAAATTACTAGAAAGAACTAGATCACACAAAATTGGAGCTTCTGGAATAACGCAGCGCGATTTGACCCCATGCTATATAAACTTGCTGCACTTTTGCCAATGCCACCCTAGTTTCAGGGAAGGGCAGCAGGAGTTGCAAGATTTATATTCATAAGAGGCTAGTTTTTTTTTTTGTAAGCACACATGCAGCATGTGCAAAATTAAATGTGTCTGCTTGTGGGAATGCATTAAATATTAGCCTTAAATGTTAATATGTCTTTGCAACTTATACTATATATTATAGAGGGAAGTTAATATAATGTTTAATACTCAGTATGTTGGTAAAAAATATCCACAGTGGTCACCGATCTTCAGATACAGAGAATCAATCAGCATTTCTTCAATAAGAAACAATAGAGAAGAGATTCTACTCACTATTCTGGCACTCGCTCCCCGCCCATCCGTTGGGGCACACACACTGCCCCTGCTCGCAGCGTCCCCTGCCACAGTCTCCTCTGCTGGGCTGGCAAGGGGCCCTTTTGGTGCAGTGGGGTCCCTCATACTGCGAAGTGCATGAACAGCGCACAGATCCGTCCTGAACAAAGCAGGAGCCTCCGTTCCAGCAAACGTCCCCTCCGCAGGGACCTCCGTCACAGTCGTCTATGTTGCGGGAATCTAGACCGATAAATTTCAATAAAATTTATAATCTAAGTTGCAAAGATATATTGACATTTAAGGCTCATATTTAATGCATGCCCACAAGCAGGCACATGTATGTTTACACTTACACATGCTGCATGCGTAAATACAAAATAAACCAAACCTCACATGAGCACTAATTTGTGCAACTCCTGCCGCCTCCTCTGAAACCAGGGTGGCATTGACAAAAGTGAAAGAAGTATTTACATACGAGCCTAAAGGTTGAGAAATATTAATGGATATATTAATTTGTGGTGAGATTAGTCAATGGTTTGAAGTTTTTAAGGGTGTACGGCAAGGATGTGTGATGAGTCCATGGATATTTAGCATAGCCATTGATAAGTGTGTTTGAGATGCTAGACTTGTTGACAGGAGAGAGCAAAGTGTGTTCTACTGTATGGTGGAGTGGAACAGTCTGCCACCTGAAACTCAGAACTCCAAGTCTGTGGGTGTATTTTGTGGAGCACTCAAGACACACCTTTTAAAAAAGTCTTATGCGAGATTGAAGAGGGCCCTTGAGGTGTGACAGACAGAAAAACGGCGCTTACATTTTGTAATTTAAAATGAAATAAGCTTGATATATGTATCTACATGCAGATGATGCAGTCTTTCTATCTGATTAAGCAGCAGAATTGCCAACAATGCTCTCTAGACTGAACAAAGCTTTGTGTACGAATTTAGATTCTGTACCCTGAGTATACAACATTACGTAAATCTTACCTCTATAATCTATAATCTAAGCTGCAAAGATATGTTAACATTTAAGCATTGACATACTAACTCTCTATGCATTTAAGACTCATATGAAATGCAAACCTACAGACAGGCACATGTAGGTTCGCGCCTACATATTCTGCATGTGTGCATACAAATAAACAAAACCTCACATGAACATAAACCTTGCAACTCCTGCCGCCGTTCCCTGAACCGGGGTGGCATTGGCAAAAGTGAACCAATTTGTATGCTTTTCGTATGGATCTGACTCGAGGAAAGGGGGCGCTTCGCCCAGAAAGAGAAATCTCGTCCAGGGCGCTGGTAGTACTAAAAACGTTACTGCCTCTAGGCATGCAATGTAATGAGTCGGACTTTACATATTGAACGTTGTCATGACGAAAGGATCCTTAACCAACCAGAGATAGGTCGTAAGTCCTGTGACTCCCATCTCATCCTGACTCTGTGCGGTGGGCCTAAGTTAGCGTCTTGAATTTTCTAAAAAGTAAAGACCTGACTCGGCGAGACCGTGGATTGCTTGGCTATTTCACAAAAAAAAAGCCATGAACATTAGTCACTATTTGTTGACATCTTTGTTGATGATTTTACCAGAGATGGTGTTATTGTTGAGGGGAAAGCGCTGTGAGTTGATGGCGAGTCTCCTGACACAGCCCGTGAAGGGGACGGGGGGACCAGACATCACATCCGGGGGCAGGGCGGACAAGTCAGGCACTCCTCCTGCAAGTGACAACAAACTCAACTCCATGTACAGTTAAATTCCAAGCCGTTACCCTGTAGACTAGTGACATGGTCAAAACTTAATAAAAATTATAGGATTACCTCCTAGAAAACACAGACTAATTATTATCAGCAGTCTTGATTACCCAAACTAATTGGGTGACAAGGGTGTTCATAAAATCAATTTGTTTGGATAATCAAACTGTATATTTTAAGTAGGTACCAATAACAAAAATATACTTTATTAGAATTTTTATTTATTACAAGCACACATTTTTTACAAAATTACTTAATTAATTTTAAATAAATTGTTTGTATTTAAACGTTGCTTTGATAAGTATGTATGCAACGGGGGAGAGAGCCGCTATAAGGAAGCGCAAGAACTTTTCTGTAGCTGTTTGGTTTCTGTAACACCCCTAGTGTCAGTTTTAGATGTCAGTGAGTGATTTTCATGAGGAAGTGGGATAGATGCATTGAAATTAAATACTGCCGCTAAGGCCGCTATCAAAATTGGATCCCAGTCCTTGCACACTTTTTTCATCTATTTAATATTAATCACTTTCTTGATACATCCTCTTTCTCTCCCTTTGCAGATTTTATTCATTTTCAATTTCACTTATTTGATTAATATTTTTTTCCTCGCTCTTTTCCTTCCCCGCCTATAACATTTGACCATTCTATCTAGTTGTCTGAATAATCTCATTGCACCTACTCATTTCTACATTCGCTCTCATATTCTCATTTACACTGCACTTACTCAGAATCCAGTCATTTCAGACCCTACTATTCTTATACATCCGGTAACATCCTTTCCACATTCTTTTATCATATTTTTTATACAGAACTTGGTTATGTAAAAATACCCACACACCCAGATAGACTGATGTGTTGAAGTTAGTGAAGGCCTGATGCAGCGGCAGGTTCTGCGTAGAGAGAGTGCCGTCCACCCAGAGGAACAGCCTCCTGCCGTACCTGCCGGCCCTGACGGAGTGCCAGCTGCTGAGGGAGAGCACCAGCCCACTGCGCACCACGGCAGCTGCGTGGGCAGGCAGAGAGGAACCTCGCGTGCTCCATTCTATGCCTGGATGACAACAAACAGTCTAATATGAAAAAATATTGATCTAGGAGTTTACACAGTCTGCTGTTGTAAACCTAAAACTACTATTCAATTTTGTCAATGGCTCCTACCAAATTCTGACATTGCAAACATTAAAAATGTTGACTTTTTAAAACCCATTGGAAACAGACAACTCAGATTATCTGTACTCCAGTAGTCCCCTTGCAGAGACAGCAACACGAAGCATTCGTTGCAAGTGTTTTTATAGAACAGGAGTCGCCTGGGGTGCAAATGCACCTCCAGCTTACATGATTTGTTATTCGTTGCGTCTTAGATTATTATTTGTAGTCACTTTACCTGCCCATCTATACTCCAACAGTCCTCCTTGCAGGGAAAGTGACACAAAGCACCCGTCGTGTGTGTTTGTATAGAACAGGAGTCCCCTGGGGTGCAGGGGGTGCACCTCCAGCTCCAGACTGAAGTGCACGTCTCCTATGGGGACAGAGGAAAGCCGTAGGTATGAACGGACCCCTGAGAAGGACACATCGGATAGCTCCACGTCTGGAATGAGAAAAGAAGAATTGGAATCTACAGAGGGAGAAAAGAGAAGAGTATGCATGAAGCAAGTGATGAATATTAAGGCGATGAAAGAAGCAGAAGGAGACTAGTGGAGAGGATAGGGTTCATCTTCTTCAAATGTTTCTTACATTGCTATTATGTTGATCTCGCAATTGTTCATTTTCCTTGTGATCTCTCCAAGGGATTGCTTTTTATGTGATGTCTGTGCCATCGATCAATTAAAAACAATATATATGGCTTGTTTTCATTTTTTCAATGAAATAAGGGACGTCAGGGACAGTTGTCTTGAGCAGTGGGTACATATGCCGTATGCGGAGTATACAGCTTACGTTAGTGCGTACATCCACCCATTAGCTCTGTTATATCTTACCATGGTCACAATAGCTGCCCGTCTTCCCCAGGGGACAGTCACACTGTTGCCCCAGGGCAGTGGGGACACAGGTAGAGTCTGCAGCACACAAACTAGTGGCAGGATCACACGGGTTCCGCTCACTATTGCATAAGGGGCCAAACCAACCATCGCTGCAGACACAACTGAAAAAAAACATGTAGTAAATGAATTACTAAATTTATCATAAAAGAATTACAAATTCAAAAAAAACAAAATACAAATGCAATAAAAATTGTTGAAAATTTTTATATTTAATGTTTGGACCTCATTGTTAATAGAGAAATTTTGTAACCTGTAGGTCGCAGCGTGATGTAAGCACACTCCGCCGTTGTGGCAGGCCATGGGGTAGCACTGCGTGACGCTGCACTGCCCCACAGCGCGGCCCCTCCCTGCTCCCCAGGCCAGCGAGGGGGCCCCCACCCTGCGCCCCCCTGCTCCACCCACCCACAGGTCCCAGATGCAGCCTGAGAATCCGCCGTGGAGGGGCAGGTCGTGGGGGAGGAGAGAGAAGTTGGTGGACTCATGGCCTCCTGGAATATCAAACAATTCATCATACAGATGTACACGACTTTAAATAAATTTAGATGACATCTAAAAGAGGGCGCTGTTCTGACTTGCAGCCTTCAAACTCCTTAAATCAATTGGTATTTTTTGTTTTTTTAGCAAGACACTTCTTACACTTAAGGGTAATTAAGAGGGCCAGAGCGCCCAACTTTGATGACCAAAAATAGCCCATATTTTGAATGATAAGGTAGTATTTTCTTTGAATATTAATTCAGCTAACATCACATTGAACTATCAAAAGTGACGCTTCACAAGATGACGATGTCAGTTCAGATTTTCACCACGTTCAGTTTAACCCGTGTCAGTCCATTATTTAATATGGAAATTTCAAAATCTTGATGTCTTTTAAAAGTAAGAACAGAAACTGATATTTGGAAGTTTAGTAACCATTTACTTACAATCCAAGTAGATTTTGAAAGTTCAAAATGAAAAATATATGAAATACATATCATCCTTAATTATCGAGCTAAAAGGTTGCCTCATGAAGATGTTGGTTACGATGCTAACAAGACGTCAAGAATAATGTAAAGTCTCCTGCAATTGTTCGTCGACATGTGAAAAGTGCAAATAACTGTAATGTCAATTTTATTTTATAATCTTTTTGAGAGACTGTAGCTTCAGTATAACCTTATGAAAACATGACTGGTATTTTTTTTACCCCGCAGGCACTTGAACAACATGCCCAGACTATAGAATCAGCGCATTAATTGATAAAGAAATGTGGTGATATCACACAGCTAGGAGTGGCTAGGAAAACTGCACACAAGTATTCTGATATTGATTGCTAATGAGTAATGGCAATGGTCACATAAGTACATGTGAGATATTTGCCCGCTAAGAAAAACATTCCATATTCAAATTTGTGCCGAATCCATTAAACCACAGCATCAACAGACGAGACAACAACCAAGTAAAAGAGAAGGGATTGTCTCACCTAGAAACAGCAGTGGCTGCACATCCAGGGTTTGAAGGTTTCCCGGGGCATTGCCCGTGATGTTGGGCAGGCTGTCCACAGCCAGCCAGGCCGCCCTCCCGGCTCGTCCCAACTTGATGCTGTGGGAGCGGGTACCTCGGGACGGCAAGGGGCGCGAGGTGAAGATCCGGCGGGGTCCTGCAATTTAAAGAGGGCATGAGATGATGCAGCTCTTGTGTCTGATTCCATGGTAAATCCTTTCTATTTACATAATTGAGGAGAGTTTATGCAATGTCTATACTTGAGGTAGACGACTGTCAAATCGCCGCAAGCACAAACATTTAGGGGACTTGATATCAGCGCAATAAGAATAAAGGATAGGCAAATAGATGCCACAATAGCTTCTTCTTTTTTTTCGCTTCGCCAAATAAAGGCAATAAGAAAATGTCTGCCGTCAGATGCGGTTAAGACCCTGGTGAGTGCGTTTGTGATGTCTCGGATTGACTATTGCTCGACGCTTTATAGTGGTCAGCCGAAGAAACAGTTTAATCGCTTTCAATCTGTGTTGAATTCGGCAGCAAGACTCATATTCGGGATTCCCAAATTCGCTCACATCACCCCGCTGTTAAAAAAACTTCATTGGCTTCGTTTCCCGGAGAGGGTGGTCTTCCGTGTTTGTTTAATGGTATATAAAGCCATCAATGGCTTGGCCCCACCTTATCTGGCTGATATGATTTCACCTGTTGAAATGGGTGTTAGGAGGCAGACACTCAGATCTGCGGGTGATGGAGTAGTCAATTTGGTTCAGCCGCGCCGTCAGATTCGTACAAACTTCGGAGACCGCGCTTTCCGTGTTGCGGGGCCGGTGGAGTGGAACAGACTGCCACCCGGAGTGAAGAACTCCAAATCTGTGGGTGTATTTCGAGGAGCACTCAAGGCACACTTGTTTAGAAAGTCTTATCCATGATCGGAGAGGGCCCTTGAGGTGTGACACACACAAAAACGGCGCTCTCTTATCATGTGTAATTTAAAATAAATCAGCCTGTTATTATTATTATTATTATAAAGGAGACAAATTTATGAAAATCCAACCATTTCCCAAATTCCAAGTGAGCATGATGTATCCCTTGACAAAAGTGACAGCCAGGTGGTGACTCTTGGGATCGTGGTAGCCGGACTGTCCCAGGAAGGCCAGCAGGGAGATCTGGTCCATGGTGCTGGGCTGGATCTTGAAGTGCACCTCCATTTCATGGGAGACAGATCTCTGCGGCAGGGGATACGCTGCAAATGAAGACAGGCCCCCGACCATTGGAGAGAAGGATGGCTGGGCTATGTCCAAATCTGGAAATCAAAATAACATTCAATAAATATAACGGAGTCTTGATAAAAAAGTGAGGAAAAAATTGAAAAGTATGCCAACCACACCAATCCCAGTCAATAGCTCAGTAGGTAAAATGCTAGAGTTTAATGCCAGAGGATTAGGATCAAATCTCTTAACGAGGGTGTCAGAAATAATTTCTCGGTGATTATTTTAAATCCAAATTGTAGGTACTGTTTACTAAGCGTTCATAAGAAATGAGAATGAACTTGGTACAATCGAAAATCCCTACAAAATAAAATAAAATGGAGTCCCTATAATCAGGATTTTTTAAACAATTTTACAGCATTGTGAAATCTATGCAGTTGACATTAATGCTAAATGCAGTATGAAGTGCTTTGTCTTTTCAAACTATCTACATAATATTGTATGGAAGTTATGACACTCTGTGAGATAATATAAATAGGTTCCACACGCCTTAAGCGACAGTGCGGTAAGAAGTAGCCTGCATTTACAGCTTAGGTACCTACTTGTGTATTTTTTTGTAACTTAAATTATTACCTATGGATGATGTAGATTGGTAATATATTTTGTACAGGATACTCATTCCTAGACTTATAGGTTGGTATGAGGCTGACCACCCAAACTATAAAAAATGGTTCACTTTGCCAATGTCACCCCTGTTTCAGGGAAGGTCGGCAAGAGTTGCAGGGCTTATGTTCATTTGAGATTGGGTTTTTATATTGTAGGTCCACATGCGGCATGTGTGAGCGCGGAATTATGCGTGTCTGCTTGTGGGAATGCATTTAATATGAATCTCAAATGATACATATCTTTGCAACTTAGATTTAGATTAGATTTAGATACTCACTATGTTCACAGAACAGTCCATGTTTCCTGTATGGACACAGACAGAGGTACCCACTCCCAGGGTACTGCACACATGTGCCTCCATACTGACAGGGATTCACGTTGCAGACACTCTTCTGGCAATGATCACCCAAATACCTGAAAATGTAAAACATCTTATTATAAGTGGTATCACTCCAAAATGACGAGAACTCAGTTCTTGCTAGTATTGTGCGTGAAGTCCGGCCGATAAATATGCAAGTTGATACCGGAGAAGGTTAATTTAAGGTGGAGCTATATTCAATTGACATATTTACAAATTACCATTAATTTCAAGGTCAATTACACATTTTGGATATGAGACAATCTGTTATTCATCTTCAATCATCGAAGGTGCCTCATGAAAACGTTGGCTACACCGCCACCGAAACGTTGAGAATAATGTAAGTTCCGTCATAAAGGTCCGTCTAATATCCGAAAAGTGTAATTAATCAGAAATAATTTGTAATTATGAGGAAAGTAACTTTGTCGCCGTGGTCTATTGGAGCTGGAGCTTCCAGATGTATTGCCCATGTTGATGGGCTTTTGTGATGACTTGATGTTGATGAAATTGTTATGTTATCTCAAAAGCTGCAGCAAGGAGCGCAGCCCGATCAGAGTGTTGCAATGGACAGTGCTACAAGATATGAGGTACGTCCTCGGAGCTGGCGTCACACAAGTACTATGATGAAAGAACTTACTGTAATAGTTTGGCTTTAAAGTTTCTGTGGCTAAAGACCTGGTTCTGCATAAGCCATTTCATAGTTTCATAGATCACTCCGTGGTCAATTGAAGACAACTCGCCAATTAGAGCCCAGACAAGAAGAGTTGTGGAAGAATGATTATAGCTTTCGCCAGAGTTGTGATCTTAAATAATAAGGCACGAGATATAAAGATTAAAAAGTTTACCCGTTTGCGCAGCTGCAGGTCCAATGGCCGTCTTCATCATTGCAGGAACCTCCATTCAAGCAAGGGTTGGATAAACAAGCTAAAGAAACGCATTCCTTGATTTCAAAACCATCCATTGCATCCTTGAATATATTCTTGGGCTTTCCATCGATCTAAAATATAAATAGTTTGTGTAGAAATATCTTAATCTGATTTGTGAAATAGATAGATCATTTGACAGACTCAAAGAGACCTGGATTATGATATTTGGATAGGGTGGTGTCGGACTGCCATGTAGAAGTATGGGACTGAAAAAGGAAGGGTTGGGCAGGCAGCGGCGGCTGTGGTTGATCAAGGAGGCCAAAACCACACTTCCTATTTTATATTTTCTGATTATGAATCTCGACAATTAACCACTAGAGTCTAGTACTAAAATAGTCTAGTGACTATACTATTTTAAATTAACTACTAGATTTGATGTCTCTGTAGAGTGGACCATAAATGAATCTCCTGACCTTCAATCCCATCATACAGCCGGTGAATGAAGACACATCAGCAGGGGAATGATTCACAATCCCAAAACCTTCTGGTACAGAGCCAAGGTGCAGCCAGGAATCCCTAATAGGAAGGCCATTTATTCTTGCAGCCACTTGTCCTCCACTCATTGCTAGAGTGTCATTAATGTGCAAGGAAGAATTGCAATGCCTTTTACTGTTACTCAATTCCAACCTGAAAAGTAAATGATTTTAAATTGAGATTACAGTCATTACACATTTCATTTTCTGTCTCCAACTCTGCCTGTACTTTCAACGCAACTTGTAACAGCTGAGCTGCATCTTATCCCCACTTCATCCCTCCCTTCCATCTCAGTCTGGATATCTAACAGTCATGAGATATAATAAATAATATTGGTAATTTTTGTAACAGATCCAAGAAAAAAAGAACATAAGTTTCCTGAATTGTTTGCCTGGATATTTTCACATACATCTATACTAGGCTTTTTGCCCTTGCGGGTTTGGTTTATTAACTAAAATTGTTAACTTTGTTGGAAAATTTTATTGTTATCAAATTTTTAGACAGAAAAATGCACAAGTATTATTTTATAGTACCACAACATTACAATCTTCATCCTCTAATTTTGGCACATCATTGCAAAATACTCCACAAAAAAACTAAATTGATATAATCTTGAATTTTGAGCTTTGAACTTTGAAATGAGTCGTATAAATGCAAACGCCGTCAACTCCTTACGCAATGATTTTGATGAGAACTGTGAGGATCATCATCATCACAGTTCTCATCAAGATCATCATCGTCATCATACTTCACACTGAAGAAGCCCATCGTAGAAATGGGCGAAACGTCCGGAAGCTCCAGCTCCCACAGACCACGGCAACAGATCCCGGGAAACATCACTCCAGCACCAGTTGGAGATGACGGCGTTTGCACAAAATCATACTTTTTCAATTAAAATTACGAAGGATATAGTGAGGTTTACATTATATCGCACACAGCAAATGATTTGTTACACTGCGCAGAATCAAATTCAATCATTATCTCAAAAATCATAAATTTTGGAGATGACGGCATTTGCAGTTATACGACTCAAATAGCCTTTATGTAAATCATCCATTCACTTACACAGCCTTTATCCTGAGTTCATATCCATTGTTGATTGGAACTTCCAGCTCGCTGAGCAGCATAGTCTGGTAACCACAAGAGAACTTGAACTTCAGCAGCCCCTGGTGCATGTACAGGCACATGTAGATATCGTGGCCGATGTTAGAGTACAAGATGAGGCCCTCTGCAGACAATGTCCTGGCTCTCAGCTCTATGTGGATCCCAGATTTGTTGTTAAGTTTGTGTGTAAGGAAGGAGTCTCCGCTGAATGCAGCTGTCGCAATGCCGACATTGTTTTCGCAACGAGGTCCGTCAAAGTCAAACTTGCAGACACACTGGAAAGAAAAGTTGCTCAAATAGAGTTTGTTTCACAGACATTACAATAGGGCCTTGCTAATCCAGACGGCCAAAAACAGACTTGGTGGATTATCAAGGATTGTAGTCTGAAAAATTTTATAGCTGTAAATTTGACTGAATCTGTTCATGACATCTAAAAACGCTACTATACTGCACACATAGTGCTACTTCTTACTACATTACTAGCAGCGTGTGAAATCTGCTTATTTTTAAGGAAGCAGGCCTTACGTCAACAGCTTCATTTGGCGATTCAGTCGGGGTTCCCAGCTCTAGAGAGGGTTGGTTCTCATTTGTTGTGAAGGCTGAGTAAGCCATGCTAGTATTTTTATTTTGGATTTGAAAGAAACACAGGAACAGGAAATTATTTCTGACACCCTTGGTGGGGATCAAATCCTGGCCCTCTACTATGGAACGCAAGCATTCTACCAACTAAGCTTTTAACTGGATACATCTATTTGTTTAAGCTCAACCATTGCATTAAACGAACACTGTAGAGAAACTAAAGTTGGGCTTTAGTTGTTGCACATTTTTAGTTGAGTTGAAACATAAAGATTTATACTGTAGGTGCTATTTTGTGTTCTTACCTTTGGTTCTTCATTTGTATGAATGCATGTGCCACCATTCAGGCACCCTAGCTTCACACAATCTTGTATTTCAGAATCAATTGCCGTAGTTGTTTCATACATCTCTGTAGTGGAACCAAAACTAAATCCTGTCGTAACAGGTAGAGTCACAGGAGATTCAGTGAATAAAGTAATTGATTCAGAAGTTCCTGTAAGCAGAGTTGTTGCTATTGTTGTTTCATTTAATGTGTTATTCAAACGGACTCCATTTTGAGTGGTTAATTCATTCATTTCTGTTGTTAAAGCAGCTTCAGTGGTTTCAATATTTGTTACTTTGGGACTAATCCAAAGTTCTGTCATCAATTGTGATTCTGTTGTTACAATATTGATGAAATCTTTAGTTGACGATGTGGTTTCATCTATGGTTGATGTGTCAGCTTGTTGATCTGTTTCAACAGTTTGAAGAGTTGTAGAAGGTAAGCTTTGTACTGTGGTTGGTACAGTCTTATTAATTGTAGATAAATCACCAATTGGTATAGTTAAAGTAGATGAATCTGTGCTTGTTATGGGCTCAATAGAACTTGATTTTTCAATGCTTTGTTCTGTTGTAATTTGGGAAGACGTTAAAGGTTCAGATGTGCTTGTTTCGCTTGTAAAACTTGTACTTTCAAAAGAGTCTGTTATGAAATGATGTGTTGAACTTGATTCAGTGTTTTTGAATGATGTAGTTGATTCCGTTGATGAAATGAATGGAGAAGTGGATGATTGATTAAAATCTAATGATGTAAAGGTACTTTTAAGCGTTGTATTTGGCACTGAAGATTCATCAATTGGGAAATGAGTTTTCGACACTAGAATTCCATCATTTTCTGTAGTTCCATCCATAAATACAGTCTTCTCATAGCCTTGCGTTGTTCTATAATACTCAGTTGTTTTGTAAGAATGGGTGTATCGTGTAGAAATTTGTATGCCATCGTATTCCTCCGTTAAGGGAGTTGGACTCACATACTGACAGTCTAAAGTTTGGTCGTCTAAAATCAGACATTCACAAAATGATCCAGTCAGATTTGGCGGGCAAGAGCAAGTGAAATTGTCGACTCCGTCAATACAAGTCCCTCCGTTCATGCACCTAAAAAATACACAAAGCTTAAGAGACATTTTCAGCATTGAAATCATCTGTTCCAAGCTTTTTGTTAACCAAGGAGTGATTGTACTGTTTTATTTCAACCAAGGATCATCCAATTTCTTTTTTTCATGGAGTACTATTATCCTTAATCTCGGTTACAAAAATATGTAAGCATTCATCTATCATATAAAATACATACCCTCAAGCAAACACATCTAAGTTCACGCTTACGCATGCTGCATATTATGTATCTACTTACAAAATAAAAACCTAAATAAGTAAATTAAATGAATATAAACTTTGTAATTTATTAATTGATGAGGCATTCACTTTGTAACCTTTCATTTTTTTAAAATAAAAAATAAAAAATAAAAAACAACTTGTATAAGGTTACGGGGCGAGTAAAATTTAATAATGTACGACCGGTTTTGGAAACAATGTTTCCATCGTCAGGTGTAATATTTTGTACCTGACGATGGAAACGTTGTTTTTCTACTCCCATTTGGTAATTTACTAATTACAAAACGGCTAACGCAATTACAATGACATACATTTCTACACCGATTGCGTAATGTAACATTACGCAACTGGTAACGGTGTTGAAATGAAAATGTGCGCATGCGCATTGTCAGAAATGGAACCATTTTTGAATTTCGAGTGTCAACCTTGTATGAGGCTATCCTTCTAAACGACCGATAACAAACTATTATTTGCCGTTTCCACAGCAACCACGTTTAAACGTCAGCCATTACATGAATATTTTCAATTTATTGATAGTTCCTCCCCACTATGTTCAATCTTTGTTCAAATGAAAATGAATATATTTTGTGTATAGAGTCAAATAAAATTTGTTGATAGTGTAGTAATTCATCCAATTTATTTATCAAAATACTCCAAATTGTAGCTTTCCTTTTTTCGAAGGAAAACAGAAGGCTTGAAAGGAAAATAATGCGAGATATTTTCACCGCAAAAAATAAACAAACTTAAACAGTTATTTGGCTAATAGGTCGGTATTAGGTTGACCACATATGCTGTAAAAACTTATTTCACTTTGCCAATGACACCCCTGCTTCAGTAGTTGCAGGGCTTATGTTTATTTAAGTTTTGGGTTTGAATGTTTAAGCTTATATGCGGCATGTATAAACGCGGCCTTATATGTGTCTGCTTGTGGGCATGATATTAATATGAATCCTAAATGTAATATATCTTTGCAACTTAGATTAGACAAGATAATCAAAGGGAATGATAAATTACACGTTTTGACAAAAGTAAGGTTTTAATTACTTCAAATGGACGAGTACATTATAATGACTACTATTTACTATTTACTATTTTGTTATTTATTTCATGGGCGTAGAAAAAGTATTGTATGCCACTGCACGTAATTAGTCTTTGTAACACTCTTGCTGTCTAAACTAGCACTCGTGTTACAAAGACTATCATTACTAGGCAGTGGCATAAATAACTATTCCGAAACCGGTCGTATATTATTATTATTTTTTGTAATTTATGCCAACTTACCTGAAACTTTTTAAAAATTTAATGATATTGATATTTAGTCGGAGGGAGTTGGCTATAAGTCACCTCATTTGCCAAACGAGCTTAGTGTCTGCCTGTTGGTTTGCAGGGACTATTTTATTTCATCCCTACCCTCTAGGCAAACCTGGCGAGTATTCCCCTTACTACCACCTTGCTGTTCTGTTGACGCATTTTGCCTGGTTTGTTTATGATTTTTTTCAATTTGGCACGAGGTCGGAAGTCAAAAGCGTAAAGAGATGTATGAAAGCTTTCACACAGTTTATCCGGTAATCCATAAACAATCCAGGCAGAATGCGCTGTGTTTGAAAAGGCCCTAAAGGTCTACAAAAGAAGATTTTGAAAGAATTGAGTTCTTACTTGGGACCTAGAAGGCACTCGTCATATTGGAACTGGCACTTCTCTCCGTGGAAGTCTGGAACACAGTAGCACACCCTGATGCTGTCCTCCATCATGCAGAGAGCTTGATTCACACATGGATTTCTGGTGCACAGCTCAATTTTTGACTCACAGTTTTTACCCGTGTACCCTGGAAATATGTTTTCTTTTAAATAAAGTTGTGAAGAGACATACACTTCACCAGCCTATTTTTGATCAGCCAAAAAACCTGTTTTAGCTTCATCAATTAATAATTCAGTCTTAATTGTAAATAATTTGTTAAACACTTAGTTTTCATTAAATATTAATAAATAACTACTCGATGATCAAGTTGAACCAGAGTTAAAGTTACAGACAATAGGACATGGCGGAAAGCAAACTTGCGCTTCTTCAAAAACACTAATTTGATTGCAACATTCGAGTACTTCTTGCTTAAGAATAAGCGCTTTCTACAGTGACAATCAAGCTTGCAAAGGGCTAATTCTCACATAAAAAACCACTTACCAAAAAAATCATCCTGATATTATTATTCTTTTGTATTAATATACATATATCGCACGCTTAATCACAAAGAGCAATAACTCAAAAAATAAGAATGTTGGGAAATCACGTTTGAAGTTCAGACAACCAGTACAACTTGTATGGGATAAAAAAATTGACCGATGTTTTATCTCGGTCATATTCGTCCAAATTGAATGGCTGTCGCATTCTACCTATTCTTCTCGCATTGTTCTTGCGTTTTATTACAAAATCTCGATTTTCCCAATTTTTGAGTTATTGCTCTTTATTATTAAACGTGCGATATGTACATGTATTTCTACACTTCCAAAACAGAAGAATACAACACTTACCAAATCTGCAGGCACAGGAATAATCAGCATGCTCGTCCAGGCAGAGACCACCATTTTGGCAGGGATCGGAGAGGCACTCATCTATCTCATGGCCGCACAGTTTGCCTTCCCATCCTGAGAAACAATGCGACAAACTTAAACTGTGTTTACAAGTAGAAAATATGAATGGTTGATTTAATTAAATTACTTTAAACAAAGTTCGCAGTGTGGTTCTACAAAGGTACAAAGGTTAAAAGCTCAAATACAACAGAAAGCTGTGAAAAAATAAATGTGTTATCAACTGGTTGCAACATTGCAAGTTGGATTCATATAATTTAAAAAAGGCACTAAATCCACCCACATTGATTAACCCTATACAAAAGGGGACATGAGCATGTTGTGTTTCTGCATAAAAACAAATACATTTTTTTACAATAGTCTGATAAATACCAACATGCTCATATTTGTTTTACTATATGTCTCAGTTTGACCTTTTTTAGGGTCTAAAGTCCCTTTTACAACAAAAACCATTTGTTACCTGGCAAGCATCTACATTTGAAGGCCATCCCCAGTCCTTCTATGCACTGCCCACCATTCATGC
The DNA here is from genome assembly GCA_951799405.1 of Agapetus fuscipes. Lineage (NCBI taxonomy): Eukaryota > Metazoa > Arthropoda > Insecta > Trichoptera > Glossosomatidae > Agapetus > Agapetus fuscipes. The sequence goes on along the minus strand of OX637351.1, from coordinate 15,302,078 downwards.
ACCTCGCCTCCTCCGTAGAATTGCACACGGCCAGATCCATCTCGCAGTATTCCCCAGAATATCCCGGCAAGCACGAGCATTTGAAGCCATTCGAGGCGTCCACACATGTGGCATTGTTGTGACAGGGATTCGAGTCACATTCGTCAAAGTCTTCTTCACAGTTCAGTCCTAAAATGAATGAAATATTTCAAAGTAATCTTTAAAATGAAAAAAAAACTTAACCTGCCTTATTTATTAGATTTTTTGAACCAAAACCTATTTTTTTGTTTGGAAAAACTGACTGTAAGCTGGATTGAAAATTAAAAACTTGTTATGAATAACGACAAATAGTGTAGAAGCTAGAGTGGAAACAAAATACCAAAATGAATGTTTGTAGAATGATCACAGGCAAAACATTGCGAGATCACATACACAATGATCACATATGAAATAGAGAACATAGTGAGATGGAGCAGATCCAGGAAGCACTTTTGGAGAGATCATGTCTCCAGAATGAGCCATGGAAGACACATAGTAGATTCGTGGCTAATGAGATGCCAATAGGTCAACACCCAGCTGGAAGACCTCCTTAAAGGTGGACAGATTGTTAGGGGTCTTCATCTCAGGATCCTTGAGTCGATGTAAAGCTATTTTGTGAATCACACACGTTGAAACAAACCACAAATAGTTTTTGAACATTCTTTTACGGAAAGGATGTACCTAAGTGTTCAATTGTCGTCACTTGTATTTGAGTATGTGCAATATTTTACCAATATATCCTTCAGGACACGTGCAATTATATTCCGCTATCCCATCAATGCATGTGCCACCATTTTTGCAAGGTGAGTCCCAACATTCGTCCCAGTTGGTCTGGCACTGCACGCCTGTGTAGCCATCGATGCAGTAGCAAGAATATGTACTGAAAGTACAAGATAATCCATTGAAAATATGAGTCAAAGACAAAAATATGAAGATAAAAGAACGACAGCAAAGATAATAAGTAGACTTTTCTTGGAATGGCAATGTACACAATCGCATAGTCCTTTTCACATAGAAGAATTCTGTCCAGATTGTCATGTTTTTTTTCATCCTGTGCCGGATCAGAGTTTAATAGCGTATGGGGATGTATGACAGCTTTCACATTGTTTGTAAGGCAATACCATAGATAAACCACACAGAATTTTTTCTGTGTGGAAAAAGCGTAACCGACATTAATGTATAGAAGTGAATAAGTGAAAGTACGAATGCTTCTGAAAACCCAATAATACGACATATTAGGTACAATATATTTGTTCATACCTGTTCAAGTCATCTATGCACACCCCATTGATACAAGGATTTGACAAACAGGCCAATCCAGCAAATGTGAGTGTTGGCATCACTAAAACCAAGACACTGCATACTGTAATACAAAATCTCCTCATCCTGTGGGACCAAGATCCATTCTGTCTGGTTATGAAACTTCTCCGATCTGGATTCCGGTGTCGAACTTCCAAAGTTTGTTCCTGTAAGGTCCTTTCTTGGTGTGTAGAGGTCCTGCAGATCCCAGGTTCTGGATGTGGATTGGTCCAAGCTTCTCCATCTGACTGGTCTTCTGTCCTGGCATCCCAAATCAGAAGTCTCCACTTCATGTCACATCATAGCATCCATGAGCTGCAACAAAAACAGAACAACATCATAAAGATCAAACATTAAAAAATTAAAAAAATAGTGATGCTGCTGAAATTTATAGACACCCCAGACACACAGGGATAACAGTTTGAAGTTGTCCAGTATTCAGTTACTGAAATATTAAGAAAATAAAATTATTACGAATAAAATTAGTTTCATTAAATTTTTGATGTACCTACTTAAAGATCTACTTGTTTCTAATTAAGTTCAAGTACATTCCTCTTTCAAAATTTATTTTTAAAATAGGCGACACTGAAGATACCCTTCGTAGTGATGAGTGAAACATTTCAAAGACAAAATTTTTGCAAGAACAGCTTATCCGGGTTAAAAGCTACAGCATGCTACAAAATTGTAAAACATTGAACATAAAAAACTTTACACGTTCACGATATTGCTGAATGGCATGTTGGTTTTGAAGAGCACTTTTTAAATGTGTCTTTGTCACGCACATGACCGCCAAGATGTTGCACAGGCGCATGTTGGTGAGTAGGTGACGATGGGGCATTCATAGTTGTGACCCAGTTCTCAAAACATGGCAACTTTGATTAACTGATACCAACAATGCCAAAACTTTGTATGGAAGTGAAGCTTTTAGAATAAGTATGTGTAAATAAATGTAATGTTATGATTTTGCTGGGTTCTCTTTTAATTAAACTGCAATTATTTATTTTAAAATAATTTATTTTACACGATTTGGTTCCCAATTTACAACAATTGATTTCTAGCTCTGGCTTTCGACTTCACGGCTCAATGTTTTAACTGACACTCTCCTGATGCCCTATTGTAGTTCCTTTATATAGGTTCAAAAGAGATATATATTATTATTTATTGATTTAAAAAATGTAATTTGTCATGTATGTTCCTTGACTTATAGGTTGGTATGCGGCTGACCACCCATACTGTAAAAAATGGTTCACTTTGCCAATGTCACCCCTGTTTAAGGGAAGGACGGCAAGAGTTGCAGGGCTTATGTTCATTTGAGATTGGGTTTTTATATTGCAGGTCCACATGCGGCATGTGTTAGCGCGAAATTATACATGTCTGCTTGTGGGAATGCATTTGATATATTAGATTAAATTAGATTCAATCTTTCGCTCATGTACCTTACTACTACCACCATGGATCACACTGGACTGTTCTATACACACTATTGTACCTGTACAGGCGCGCGTAGGTACTTCAAGTTCGTAACAATAAGGATGATTTATTTGGTTGGCAGTGCTTTAGGGTGAATCACACATGAGGAGCCCTCTGCTTGGGTGTTCTCAAGCAAGACACATTTACTTTAAGACTGGATGGACCTTCGGTGACCGGTCTTTGGTAAAGGCAAATGAAATGCAAACACGACGCATCCAGGCGAAGAGCAGATTTTCAAAATCAAATGATAATTGTTTTTGTGCAGAAACGAACTCACGACTTTTCGATTACGAGCCCATGGCATCAACAACTAGACTAAATACCAATTTGTAAAAACTATTCAAATCTTGTCGCATTTTCCTGAAACAGGAAATCACTTTTGTGCAAAAGGAAACAATTTTTACATTATGGGTGGTTAGCCTCATACCAACCCTGTAAGTCGATGCAAAATATAGATAGGTACATAAACTATCACATAGGCTCAGATGAAAGTAGTATATTTCGGAATTGCATCGCACATCCCCTCGCCCGTAGCTATTTGCACCTGGTGGCGAGATATAACCGAATTACGGAGTAATGACTTTCATGCCTGCATGCCTCCCCCTTAATACAAAATTTTACGTTTACACTCAACCATAGCTTTTTATACTAAAATATATGTAAAACTTTAACACTCCCTAGAGGCGCTGTCTTAGTTTAGATTTATATTTTGTAAACGCTGTGGTTGAGTTGAAGCTTGGGCGTATGTGATGTTATTAGTGATTGGCCTTCTAAGCGGAACAAACTCTAGTTTGTACCAAAAGTATAAAACTGTACCTACGTTTAAACTAAATCACAGCGTTTACAAATAAATGTGTGAAAAGGGCAACCATGCAATGCAACTCTGAATGCTGTTTGTGTTTTGCTGTCCAATGGAGCATTGTCTTTAAAGGAGCACTAAAGACGCATCTTTACAAAAAATCTTATCCGTGATTTGAGAGGGCCCTTGAGGTGTGACACACACAAAAACGGCGCTCTTCAATTATGTGTACCTTATAAATCAATTATCCTTGTATATATTGAGTATAAAAGATACATAGGGCCCTCTATGAGAGGATACCCCTGTACCTCGCAGTACTCATCAAGAAAACTGGTTTAGTGGCAAGTGGAGCTAAAACACTAGTCAAAGAGCCTTTGTGCAAGTCTGCAACAGTGTTTAGTGAGCGTGCTCGTGCAGTGGCGGCTTTAAGGGCATGGAATCGATTACCACCTGTGGTTCGAGAGATTACCGACAGCATGTTCATTCCTTGACTTATAGGTTGGTATGCGGCTGACCACCCATGCTGTAGAAAATGGCTAATCTAATGTAATCTAATCTAATCTAATCTAAACTGCAAAGATATATATCATTTAACATTTATATTTAATGCATTCCCACAAGCAGATATGTATAATTTCGCGCTAACACATCGCACGTTTAATAATAAAGAGAAATAACTCGAAAATTGGGAAAATCGAGATTTTGTAATAAAACGCAAGAACAATGCGAGAAGAATATGTAGAATGCGACAGCCGTTCAATTTGGACGAATATGACCGAGATAAAACATCGGCCGCCTTTTTCATCCCATACAAGTTGTACTGGATGTCTGAACAACTTCAAACGTGATTTCCCAACATTCATGATTTTTGAGTTATTGCTTTTTATTATTAAACGTGCGACATGCCGCATGTGGACCTACAATATAAAAACCCAATCTCAAATGAACATAAGCCTTGCAACTCTTGCCGTCCTTCCCTGAAACAGGGGTGACATTGGCAAAGTGAACCATTTTTTTTACAGTATGGGTGGTCAGCCGCATAACAACCTACAAGTCAAGGAACATACATGACAAATTACATTTTTTCTCTCACTTTGCAAATGTCACCCCTGGTTCAGGGAAGGACGGAAAGAGTTGCAGGGTGTATGTCCATTTGAGATTTGTGTTTTTATGTTGTAGTTTCACACGCGGCATGTGCGAGCGCGAACTTGTATGAGTCTGATTGTGAGAATGCATATAGTGTGAATCCCCAATGTTACATAATTATATTGGCAACTTAAATTAGATTAGATTATAATATGCCCCCTTAGTGCTGGTTTGTCTTATGTCCATCATAGGTAATTTCACATGAGCAATGTTTGTATGTGTAGGTACTGGACCAATGTGCCTTATGAATGCTGGAAATTGATTTTGAAAATACCAAAAACAACTCCCACACTGTCGTAGCTTACGTGTTTTTTTTAGCTCAGATTGTGTAGAATGTGAAATTTATTTAAAAGTGATCTTTAAATCAAATGGTAGATAAGTAAGATAAGCAAAACAAGTCACTTCAAGAGACGTCTCTAAACCAACTGTTCACCGAATCTTTTGGAGTTTCTTTGAAGTGATAATATCACATAACGGAAAAAAATAAACTGATTCATCGTCATCATCAGAAAACGCTCACTGCAAAGGCTGTTGTGGTCATCATAATCATAAGCTCGACAGCCCTAGGTGGGCCTTGGCTGAATTCAGGATTCTCTTCCACTCTCATCTGTCCATCGCCTTTGCTCCCCAGCCACGTATGTCCTGTAGGCTGTTTCGGGATCCATACACTTGGATTTAACGCTATGGTGGAGTTTAGACGTAATGTTTTATACTCGGGTGTTGGGTGTAGGGGGTAGTTTCCGGTTAGAAGGCCAATTACTAATAGCCCCACCTCGCCCTCACCAGGAACGTTAAACTCTCTCTCGGCTGCAATTTGTTTCCAGCTCGAATTAAACATTCACAACTATTATTGCGGCTTTAATAAATACGTGTGCATGAGAAGCAATTAAATGTATTTTCAGTATTCATTGTACTCTGAATTATATGTTGGTATGTGACTGACCACTAATACTGTAGAATTGATTCACTGTTGACAATACCCCCCCGTTTCAGGCAAAGGCGGCATGGCTTGCAAGGTCTATGTTTGTTTAGGTTTGGTTTATTTTGTAAGTACGCATGCAGCATGTGTTAGTGCAAACTTACGCTTGTCTTCCAGTGGGCATGCATTGAATACATCGATATGCATCGATATAAATGATATTTTATTTAGATCGATGATTGAATATGAATCTTAAATGTAAATACATCTTTGCAACATAGATTATAGTATGTGGCTGACCATTCATGCTGTAAAATTTCACTGTTTACAATGTCACCCATGTTTCAGGGAAGGAAGGCAATAGTTGTAGTGTTTATATTCATTTGATATTTGGGTTTTCATTTTGTAAGCACACATGCAGCATGCGTAAGCGTAACCTCTTTATAACAGGTTGGGAGGACAACCTTGTTCAGAAATGTTGCTAAGAAAGGCACCTCTAATGCCGAATGTTTATTAGTTTGGTTTTATTTTTTCTTCAAAATGTGATGCAAGTTTTCTTCTCTATATTGTATCTTCTATTTCCCACAATACCTTTTCGTTGGACTCCCTTTCGACTCATGTCTTGGTCAAATGACAATCAGAGTAGGTAAAAATATACTGGCGAAGCCGGACTTTAAACTAGAATGCTGAAATCGTGCGTAGCACAAGGAGGCATGTTAGTATTGATACTCGTATATCAACACGAATTGAAACCATCAGCTCTTTCTAACAAGTAAATATGCATTGGATAGCTTAGTTAGTTACGTTTTATAACCCGAGTGTAAAGCATTACATAAACTCCCCTCGATCGCGTAAATAAAAAATGCATGGAATATACTACGGCACTCCTAGGGAGTGATTAAGTTTTGGCACATTATTATGATTTACGGGACCGAGGGGAGCTTACGTAATGGTTAGAACTCGGGAGCGAGGTTCCATTAGTAGTTAAACTTTAACGTCAGTTTAAATTGAAAAGTTTGTCCGACCCCAGACTTTGTTATCCCTGATTTGCCGGACGTGTTTTCCTATACTCGCATATTGAGTTTGAAGCCTCTGGCGTATCAAATATCTATCCATCGAGTGCGAGCATCCTACATATGTAGACACATGTATCTATAAAGTAGGCAACATATGATATGGTTTTTCTTGGGTTAGACCATGTTCTACATGCAGTAATTTTGTCTGCCGACGTTTCATTCCCTCGAGCGGGGAACAATTTCAAGGCTCGAAGCGACGGGGGACCTTTATCCTCCGTTTACTTTTGGCAACGAACAACAAACGGAGGATAAAGGTCCCCCGTCACTTCGAGCCTTGAAAATGTTCCCCGCTAGAGGGAATGAAACGTCGGCAGACAAAATTACTGCATGTAGAACATGGTCTAACCCGAGAAAAACTATACCATTGAACACCGACCATGAAAGTGAAAGCAACATATGGTTCATTTACATATGGAAAAAAAAAATTACCCATAAGAAAAATACCGGTCACCAAAGGTCTATCTAGCCTTACAGAAAATGGTTCTTGCTTGAGAATTGGCGCTTTCAAAATCAAAATCTATGTATCCAGTTGAAAAATAACAACAGTGCAACTTTCCTTATTTCAAGCTGCAGCATCCAACGCAACGCAGCTAAGCTACACATATAGTGTAACTTCTTGCCGCGTTATCCCCGAAGGATTTCGCATGTGGCGAGTAAAATCTATTTATTTTTACAGGTAAGGGGGCCGGCCTTACGCCAACCACTTCAGTTAAAAGGGGGGGGGTCCCCACTCATTTCTTGTGAAGGCTGAGTAAACCAAGCCGGTATTTTATTTTGGGGTTTGAAATAAACACCGAAAAGGAAATCATTTTTGACACCCTCGGGGATATTCGAACCCGGGCTCACGGCATGGAATGCAAGCACTCTACCAACTGAGCTATTGATTCAAAGTGAAAATAGCCATCGAAAATAGCATATCGTTGTTAGAAGTAGCTCTGAAAGAAGAAGAAGTCTATTATTGGCGATCTGACGTCATTTTTAAGTCGCTGGTGACCGGCCTACCACATCATATTCGAGGATTAATTTCTCCTTCAGATTGAACATTTCCGTCTTCGCGTTCTTGCATTCCCGACGTTTCCACAGCACGCACGCTCACAGCTGAATTAAAATAATTCATATCTGACGTTATGGGGCTGGAGGAGGTTAGGAGGAGACCCTTTGTGTCAGTCACGGATCGACTCCGCACCAAAGTTAATCCTTGCTTTAAAAAAATACCCATTCCATATTCAGGTCACGTGTATTTTCGGCTTAGATCTAGAAAACCGGCGGTAAATCCAATGAAAGTATTGTTCAAAACGAGTAAAATAACAACCATCATTCTTTTGTATTACCTACTAGGATATTTCTCGTAAGTGGGAAATAATGTGATGGAATTTGAACAGAAAAATGATGTGCATCAGCTGATTTACATTTATGCAACCAAAATTTTGATTTGATGGGAGAAATCACACTTGATTTTAATTTTTGTTTGATTGGAGTTTGGTGCAACAGGCCCTTGACAATTTATATCTATTATATTTAGTGTAAGTTGTAAGTTGTATACACATTGAGTATATCTGTAAAATAAAAGGTGCAAAGATATATATTGACATTTAAGGCTCATATCTAATGCATACCCACAAGCAGGCACATATAAATTTGCGCTTACACATGCCGCATGCGAACTTACAAAAAAAAACAAACTCACATGAACCTTGCAACTCTTACGGAATTTTCCTGAAACTGGGGTGGCATTGGCACAAGTGAATCAAGTTTTCACAGCATAAGGGTCAGCCTCATACCAACCGGTCAAGAAGAGCGTACAAAAATGAACCATTTACAAAATATTTTTCTGCCTTTTCCCTGGCAAACCTGCTGTGCGAAATCACAATTTTCTTGAGTGCAGTCCATTTTCATGCCCCTGTGCAAGCAGTGATTATGTAGCTCAAAACTCTCCAACAGGGTGGGACAGTTAAATATCAAGCAATAACAAACTGATTTGCAGCCTTTGCACGTACAGCCTTCTTCAGACTGGAGCACCAACTTCTAGAGGTTCTATTTATTTTGGCATTTTTGCAAGTCAGCTAGTATGGCGGAAGTAAAGCCTTTCCCCACAATACTGTCTAGTTCCGCAAATAGCCGGGCAGGTCAACAAACCGCGTGCGTGAGTGTTCTATAAGGGGTGTGTACACTCGCGCAGTGATCGACCAACATTGGCTCAAATACTGTGTCTAATCTAATCTAAGTTGCAGAGATATGTTACATTGGAGATTCACATTATGTGAATTCTTACAAGCAGACACGTACAAGTTCGCGCTTGCAAATGCCGCATGTGAACCTACAACATACAACCAAATCTCAAATGGACATACACCCTTTAACTCTTGCCGTCCTTCCCTGAAACAGGGGTGACATTGGCAAAGTGAACCATTTTTACAGCATGGGTGGTCAGCCGCATACCAAGTCAAGGAACATACACGACAAATTACATTTTTTAAATCAATAAATAATAGCACGTAGATATGGACATCAAAATTAAAACAGAAAACAAATTCGCATTTAATAAACCCTAGCCGCCAACATTACAGGTCAACCGCCAATTCTTTCTGTCCTTATATACTTCTTTAATTTCCTCCAGAGTCATAACCTTCTTCATACAAGCTGTCCTTTTATTATGACTCTGGATATTCCATTCATTCGCAATTTCGGATGTGGCTTGGTCACTTAAATTTAGTTTTTCTTTTATAGTCTTGGATCTTGGTGGTAAAAAATAATAAAACAAAACGAGAAAGGGTAATAGCGAATAAATCGCCAAAATTAAAGGTAAAAGTAAACAAGTGCTGATTCATTGATTTTAGAAATCCTGGATACAACATTTAGTTGGGTGTAGCTTTCCATAGTAAGTCTATAATAATAATCTATAATCTAGGTTGCAAGGATATATTCATTTAAAGCTCTCAGATGCATGCCCACAAACAAACACGTGTAGTTCGCGCTTACAAATGCTGAATGTGTACTAACAAATAAAATCCAAACCTCAAATGAACATAAGCCCTACAACTTTTGCCGACCTTCCCTGACACAGGGGCGACATTGGCAAAGTGAACCATTTTTTACAGTATGGGTGGTCAGCCTCATACCAACCTATAAGTCAAGGAAAGTGAACTAACTTTAAGGAAGTGTTCATGAAAAACTTTACAACTACAGGATTTTCCCCTTTTTTCAGTGTTTTCTCAAGTAGAAAATAGGAAAAAAGTTCATTCATCTGAGAAACCCATGTTAGCTTTATATGTCATTTTTCAGTTTTATTTTAATTTTATTTTTTTATTTAAAAAAATAGATTTGTGAAGAGGAATGCAATTCACTAACCTATTCTGCCTGGCCAGAAACAGGTATAAATATCATCAATTAATAATTCATTATTGTTTATTTTAATGAATTATTAATTATTAATGACCCAATAACATCTGTTGAACCAGAGTCAAAGTTATGGTCAAATGAGCCAAGCGGAGATAGAACGTACGTTGTTCTATTCCAAACACGCTAGAATGATCAGCCCACTTGGCTCTCTCGGCCATAACACCAACAAATGGACCTCTGATGGACATAAAACAAACAAGCAATTTTTATAACTAACATAGATTAAGTTGACAAATCTGCATGTAACGTGTCCCAGTTTTTTTAACTTCACATTCAGGTTCCCCATCACTGCCTTAGTTTTCCATGTAACTTATTGAGTGAAAGAGTCAATAGAAATTTCCCACTCCGTCGACACTATTTTAAATGACCACGGCCAAAAGTTCAACACTCTGTACAAAATAATCAATACTTAGGTTTAAGTTAGAATTACGGTCGTTTGACATTTTGACAATTATATTAATTTTAAAACTAAACAAATTTCAAAACTTAATTTAACTCGGATATTTCACGAACCGTTTAGAGAGAACTTACATCATTTTCGACGTTTCGTCGGCGACGTAGCCAACGTCTTCAGGAGAACATCCTCTCTGCACGACGACTGAGGATGAACATTGAACATGAACATTGATGAGTTCATCCTCAGTCGTCGTGCAGAGAGGATGTTCTCCTGAAGACGTTGGCTACGTCGCCGACGAAACGTCGAGAATGATGTAAGTTCTCTCTAAACGGTTCGTGAAATATCCGAGTTAAATAAGTTTTGAAATTTGTTTAGTTTTAAAATTAATATAATTGTCAAAATAAACAATGTCTACTACTGAATGGTTTTCAACTTTGACAAAAAAAAAAAAAAAATTTAGGATGTTTTATTTGGTGAGCGCTGTTTTTAAGAGTCCTGCGTGCGAGCTTGGACGTCGCTGTAGAAAGCCGGTCTTTGGTTAAGGTATGTGAATTTCTTTACCCAGCGAAGAGCATATTTGAAAATTTAAATGGTTTTTTTTTTGTGCTCCACTGGGATTCGAACCCACAACCTTCCATTTACGAGTCAGAAGTGTTAACCGCTAGACTACGGACCGGTCAAGAAGAAAAATGTATAGAAGAATAAAATATGTATCGGAATGTAACTTAAAATTTCATGGTATTCGTCTACGTGTATGAGGCTTAGTACTTGTACAGAATGCAACCAAGCTACACATATAGTGTAACTTCTTGTCGCATTCTCCCCGATGAATCTGTTTATTTTCAGGAATAAATTTATTTTTACAAGGGCCTTTCCTTGACTTTTAAGTCATATTACAAGTCTATAGGTTGGTATGAGGCTGACCACCCATACTGTAAAAATTGGTTCACTTTGCCAATGTCACCCCTGTTTCAGGGAAAGTCGGCAAAAGTTGTAGGCATTATGTTCATTTGAGGTTTGGATTTATTTGTAAGTACACATTCAGCATTTGTAAGCACGAACTACACGTTTTTGTCTGTGCGCATGCATTTGATGTGAGCTTTAAATGTTACTATATCTTTGCATCTTAGATTATAGATTATTATAAGTATCTTATTGCCTACCTATTAGGCGCATGTGCCTGTATGGGATGCACGCCCCTGGTCCAAATGCTACCAGTACCTCGAGTATACAACATTACGTAAACTCCTCTCGATTGCGTAAATCCAAAAAAATACTTCAAACTAAATCGCTTACTAGAGCTGCTGTTGTACATTTCATACATTTTCTATTTACGCGATTGAGGGGAGTTTCTAAAGAATGTTCAAAAAGATGTATGGAAACTTAAAATAATGTCTCTATTGAGCGTTTTACTTTCCGTACATTTCTGGTTGAGTTGAAACGTAATGCTTTATATTTTGGGTAAAGTACGAGTATAACGATTTTATAATTTGTAATGACTCCTATAAACACCCAACTTTATCATTAAGGTTCTAAACTGTAAAACTTAAGTATATAAAGACAACTTTGCACTCATACTAAAACCTCGTTTAACAACGACGTTGACTTGTTCTAGAATTTAGTATTCTATTCAATATGTGAAGCAAGGAATACAAAAAAGACGAAGAAATTGTGACGTCACGCTGCCAAGCTCATGAAGAAGAAATACGAGCGGTATAATAAATTAACCCTAGAGTGGGCGCGTCATTTCGTAAAACGTGAGTGGGCGCGTGTTGAGCATTTTGCCGCAACGCAAAAAAAAAAAAAAACGCAACTAAGCTACACATATAGTGTAACTTCTTGCCGCGTTATCCCCGAAGGGGTCGCATGTGGCGAGTTGAACCTATTTATTTTTACAGGTAAGGGGGCCGGCCTTACGCCAACCACTTCAGTTGAAGTGGGAATTTCCCAGCTCCCGAGGGGGCTGGTACTCATTTCTTGTAAAGGCTGAGTTAACCTCGCCGGTATTTATATTATGGGGTTTGAAATACACACCGAAATTGGAAATCATTTCTGAGACCCTCCTCGGTGGGATTCGAACCCGAGCTCACGGGGTAGAATGCAAGCACTCTACCAACTGAGCTATCGACCGGCCGCCCTTACTTAAAATGTTTTTTTCTGAAAATATTGTAGATTTTTTTATATTTTTTGCATTAATAGGGTAAAATAAAATATAAACTTTAAAAAAAATGAAATATTTATTTTAATTAAGTGCTTAATTTGAGGCAATAGGACTTTTAATCAACTTTGGCAAAAATTAACAGTTTTTTGGAACATAGGTTATCTTAATCAACATAAATCACATAAATTAAAAAAAAAATAAAAAATCTTATATATTTTCGAGATCTACATTATATGTCTGAGCAAAACAATCTTCACACATATGCAAACAATGTTCATTGCACAGTAATTTTGAGCAAACATTACAACCTTTTTAGTCCTTCTATTTTTCTTCGAAGGGCATACCATGCATATTCCTTCTCTTGCTGAAGTTGATGGTAGGTCTTCAGGTGACACAAATCGGGTAATTTGGGTTTTTAAAGGTTTACTTAATGTTAATATAGAAGATCTTCTAGTTATATGTGGCTTAGTTAGGGCTAGCGAGATCTCTTTCAAGTAAAGTCGGCGTAGCATCAAATGATTGGTATTGGCTTTATAAATGATCTGACTGTTTATGCCAGCAATATTCAAAACAGAGAAAAATAGCCTCATTGGCCATCTCCGGGTCATTCTTCCCACAGAATATTCTTCTTTCATCTGATCCTCCAGATTCTTCCTCTAATCAAGATATAATTTGAGCGTCTTGTTTCTCCATTTTGAACACTAAAAATAACGATAAAAATCAATAAAAATCATTGAGACCAACCAGTAAATAAATAAAAGTGTACTAAGGAAGCAGATAAGTAAAGTAACGAAACATAAAACAATTACAATATTTGTATAAAATACTTACGTCAGTGGGCGCGCGGTGAGCAATTTTTCAACGCTTTACACACCCTGTTGAAAAGTGCTTCGTCCTGCGGCCGCCCGCGCACTGATTCAGTTGAATTTTACAACACAGGGAGGGGAAGGGCAGGGGGGCAGCTACTTAAAAGTTTGTCCTTGACGAGTGTATAGTTCAGATAATAATAACAAAAAACTTTCGACGGCGGCAAAATGCTCATAGCGCGCCCACTCTAGGGTTAATATTGTTGCTTAAATATTTTTGAAAGGTTTTTTTTAAATCTAATCAGACTCGTTAATGGAAGGTAATGATATCGGTTCCCGGTGGAGTACAAAAAAATATTTTTTGAAATTTTCTCTTCGTTGGGATAAAAGCTTCATTTGCCTTTAAAGTAAAAGACCGGTCACTTAAGGTTCATCCAGCCTAACAGCAAATAGGTATTGTTTGCAAAATCACACATAATGCTCCTGAGGTGTGATTAAGAAAAAAAAAGCGCTCACTAAATAAATCATACTATCTATAATCTATAATCTAAGTTGCAAGGATATATTCATTCAAAGTTCTCAGATGTATGCCCACAAACAAACACGTGTAGTTCGCGCTTACAAATCGCACGTTTAATAATAAAGAGCAATAACTCTAAAAACAACAATGTTGGGAAATCACGATTGAAGTTTTGTATGTTTGACTTGTTGCACTAAATGTAAAAAAAAAGGTTAAAATAGTCTCATTTCTTAAAATAAAAGACGTGAATCTTAAAGTAGAGATTTCGACTTTTAATTAAGTATAGCAATAACCATTCTACAATATTGGGAACCCCAAAAAAAAGTACAAAGAAAAACAAACCTGATACTTATTTCAGTTTATTACAAAAGCAAAGTAGTCAAACCGACATCAGCCATGGCACATAACTAAATATTTCTCTTTTCTTTTAAAAAAATAAATAAATCATGTGTATAAATGAGACTTACTTCTCTTTTGTTCTGTAACTATATATCTTCTGAACTTTATGTCCAAATATTTTCCTTTCTTATTTGTACTATTTTTGACAACATAAATTTAAAGTGAAATAAATTCTGTATTCACAGAATTATTTAGTAAAATGATGATAAAAACAGTTAAAAACAAAACAAGGATTTGGTTTGGTTACTATTTTAATCAAAAAGTTTTCCATATAAAGACTTAGAAAGTAAACTAGTAAGGGATCAAAAAATATAAGAATAACATAAAAAGTAGGAACTGCTAGCGTAATCTAAAAAGTTTCGTCTAAAACAACACGGTAAGGTTAAGCGATAATCTTAATACCTACATACAATAATCAAATAGTAGTTCAAAATAAAAGAGTCTTAATGAAATGAGGACTCCTCAACTTACTTGCTAAAAGGCACTTTTTATTCAACCTACGAGTAGGTAGACTTTGGAATAATTGAGATCTGGAGCTCACAACCAAATAAACATCAGAAACAAAACTCTTAACACACAAAAACTATAAAAACTATCGTAGCACTAAATAATGTAAAATCACCATAAAAATAGTAAATACAGGAAGTATAGACTTAACCAGATAAAATAATTATAATTGTAGGTGTTTTGATAATATGGAGGAATAAGACCTTTATTGAGAAGTTCCTGTAAGTCTTTCTTCTTATTATCACTTAACTCTTGCTTTCCTGTGTATGCTTTTTCAAGAGAGATTGAATTAATGTGTGGCATCTTCTTTCGTTTGTTTCTAATATCAATTTCCTGACAGATCTCGACTTGTTCATAGGACGTTTTGTAGTAAATTGTAAATGGATTCTGCTTAAAGACTTTTATCTGTTTTATGTCATTCCAGTTTACTGATCCTCCTCCTGTATTGACATTAAAATTGTAACCCATATTTTCTTGCAATGTCTTTGTATCAAAGAATGAATCATAAGTTAGCTCGTGAACATTGATAGGTGGTGGACTTTTCTTGGATTTTTTTATCAACGTTATGTATTGGTCAGGACTGTAAATAGGTCCTGATTTCAAGTTATTTTTCACTTCCTTTTCGATAAGGCTGTGGACGCTATCCGCTTCGTTCTGCGTATGACCACGTATTAGAAATTTGTGTGTGATACTTTCAATGTTCAAAGTCTGGACTGCAAATAAATACAGACTTGCGTTGTATTTATTCTTATTCTGACCGCAACAGTTATCCGTATAGAAAAAATAACATTTTTATTGTCAGTTTCTTCAGCCTTAGAAGACAAATCTTTTAAATACCAGACGCAAGATCCAATTTCAATCGCACCCCTCTTTGCATCAGATTCAGACCAAAAATAACAGTTAACATTTTTGTATGCTTCTCTTTTCTCAGTATTGCTTTCTAATTCTGTCAATGTCAAATTGTAGCTATTGAACTTGGATTTATAATAAAAAGTCGATGTTGCACCTCTGGGGCATTGCAAAACTGCTTCTAGGTCATACACTGCCACAATGTTATTTAAATCTATATTCTGCCTGTCTGCAATTTTTTCACGCCTGCTTAGCTCCTTCTCCTTCAAATGTTTTTCGTATCCCTCTTCAATATCTTTTCTCTGCTCTTCATTCAAGTTAGTATAGGAAGTACTCAGATCGCACTGATCCTTTTGCGGTTCATAAAAGCTCAAATTGAATTCCATTGTAAATATTTTGTAAAATGCCATATAATTTCCAGTTTCCCTATTTGTCTTAATTTGAATTTGAACGAAATCTTCATATAAATCTTTGATTGTTTTACTACCGTCAATATATTGCCTCGAAGTAGTGGCTCTCACATAATGCGATTCAATACGAGGAATACAATCGATATGCTTCTTTATGTCTTCAACTAACTCCTTACTCAATCGCCTGTGGTTCCCATGCTTTCCTCGAAGGTCTTCTTGAAGTATTCCAGTGCTATATTTTTTGTGCTGGATGGTGTGTATCATGCGGTCAGACACATCTAGAGTGCTTTTGAAAAATAATTCGCAGACTCTAGTTCTGGCATTCTTTGTGGTTAAGTAGTAGGCTTGGTTTGGAGCTCTTGGCTTTTCTGCATTTGTATATTTATATTTGGGCACCAGATCACCCATGCACGAATTAATAAAAGCTCTTTGCTCACCTAAATCACCTAATTTCCAGAAATTACGGGATATTTCATACCTTTCCTGAGTGTTTATGTTTTGAGAGCGTTTTAAGCGGCATTTCTCCCCACATGGTATTTTAAGACAGCGGCTTGGCATATTTTTTTTAGTCATAGAAAGAGACACATATTCTTCGCCAAGGTTTCTCAATCGTTTTCCCTTCTTTTGTTTCCAATTTTGTGTACGCCGGGTTCGTTTACGACCTCTTTGCTCAATCTCAACTTCAGACACAGAATCTGAAGACTTGAAGTTGCCGGAACTATGTTAAACCTCCTACAGCCTTCACCAAGTGTATCTTCGGAAACAAACGTTGGATCTGAAAGATGAATCAATGTCCATCTCTTCTGCCTGTAATTCTTTCTCATGTTCGACGGCTGGGATATTAATATTTAGTAGACCTAAAATCTTTCGGCTTCTTGAAAACATTTTTGCATTGTCGCAGCGCAGCGCCTACATAATCGGAAAAAGCAATAAATCACAATAACATTAGTTAAATTTACTACACTTTTAATAATAAACTGAAATAAAAACAAAAGTTTAATCCTACTGTTATCACATTTTGATAATAAACTGAAATAGGTTTTAATGTTACAAAAAAAGCGATGGCATTTTAAAAATAAACTGAAACAACTCAAGTTACTTCTTAAACCACCAACACAATTTAAAACTAAACTGAAATAAGTAAAAATGATTCATTTGAAAATGCTACATTGTAAATATTAAATAGAAGTAAATCGAAATATTGCATTTTATTATTAAAAAAATATGAATACAATACTTACGTTTTAATTTTAAACAGGAATATTCAACTTTACGCCGCAAAAACGCACGTCTACTTTAAACAAAGATTGAAGCATCTCTAAATGCTTCGTTTTTTGACAGACAACTGGGCGACTCGTTTAGAATTAAAGAGGCGACCGATGTTTTATCTCGCTCATCTTTGTCCAAATTGAAAATCTGTCGAATTCTACCTATTCTTTTCGCATTGTTCTTGCGTTTTATTACAAAATCTCAATTTTCCCAATTTTCGAGTTATTTCTCTTTATTATTAAACGTGCGAAATGCTGATTGTGTACTTACAAATAAAATCCAAACTCAAATGAACATAAACCCTGCAACTCTTGCCGACATTCCCTGAAACAGGGGTGACATTGGCAAAGTGAACCATTTTTTACAGTATGGGTGGTCAGCCTCATACCAACCTATAAGTCAAGGAATTCGTATGATATATCTATTATCTAAGTTGCAGAGATATATTTTCATTTAAGGATTATATTTAATGCACGCCCACAGGCAGACATGTGTAAGTTCGCGATTACACATGCTGCATGTGTAATGTGTATACTTAACAATATATCAAACCTCACGTAAGCATCACCCATGCAACTTTTATCGACTTTCTTTGAAACCGATGTGATATTGGCCAAAGTGAACCATGTTGTAACAGCATGGGGGTCAACCTCATATCAATCTAGTCAAGGAAGACTATAGCGACTACAAAACTTGCATAGGGCTCTTGATGTGTGATTAACTCAAAAACAGCGCGCAACAAATAAATCATCCTGTACCCGTAGTACGAGTTTTTCCATCGAATATTCGAGAAAAATGTATGTGAACTTGAAAAGCACCTCTGGCAAAAAAAAACTTAGTTACACTCATAATGAAGTGTCTTTTCAACAATATGTTTTGCTCGTTGTCCGAATCACTCGTATTGAGAGTGTACTCGTCATGTAAAACTACTGTACAATATTTTAATAAATTTCTGTCCAGGGTGTCCTTAAAGTCACATTACGATGTCCCCATTTGTTGCTCTCTTCAGACTATGACAGGACGCAAGTTTTTCTGGTCAGTGGAATAAGTTAGTAAAAGAAAAGTTTCCCGAGTAGTCCCATGATGTGGCTTGTGCTGATAAAGATAGTATGCAATTATTATAGGATAGCTGTCATTTAATTTTATTATCCATATAATATTACATCAAAAACAGCTGAATAATCCGGCTGGAACGGTTTTTGCCAGGATGTTTGAAATTTGAGTTTTTCTCGGCGAGCAATCGTCTCAAGTTTTTGTGATTAAGGCTCTTAGCAACGCGT
The DNA here is from genome assembly GCA_951799405.1 of Agapetus fuscipes. Lineage (NCBI taxonomy): Eukaryota > Metazoa > Arthropoda > Insecta > Trichoptera > Glossosomatidae > Agapetus > Agapetus fuscipes. The sequence goes on along the minus strand of OX637351.1, from coordinate 15,283,354 downwards.
AACAAAATATTAGTTAAAAAAAATATATGAAAACAAACACTGTTTGATTCTACTTATTTTATTATTTGTTAAACAAAACAAATATTCAGTTTCACTGGTTTCGGCCTCTTGGCCATTTTCAGATGCACTAGTTTTAAAAAAAAAAACTTAGGTTGCCGCTTTTGGTTGTATTCGACTCTAATACAATATTTTCACAAATTAAAAATATAAAATTATTCAAAGCATTCGGTGCAAAAATAAAATCAAATGAAATAAGTTACAATTTACTAAAGTTTTTAACAGGTACGATATTTTAACGTGAGAGGGAGGAGTCAATTTAATGTCACTGTCTGAACAGCCGGATTAGGAAACTTGTTCTTTACGTGAATAGGGAAATCCCTTTACAGCTCTCTATATGGGAAAAACCTCGCAACTCCGTAATGAAGTTGCTCTTTGGTAATATTTATAATGCGTTGGTCTCTGTGGATGTATCGCTAACTTAGAAGGGACCCCATTCCTTGCAAACTTTTGCTCTCCAACTTTGAAGGGGAAAACTAGCGACGCGATGGACGTGATAGTTGAGAAGCAATTCGTATATGTATCAGAATATAGTCGTCGTTATGTACGTGCGAACAAGTTGGTGGTAGTTTGACTGGCAGCTTCACAACTAAGCTACATATGTAGTGCAACTTTTCACCGCATTTTCCCCGAATGGATCGCACGTGGCGAATGGAATTTATTTATTTTAACAGGTAAGGGGTCTAACGACAATCACTTTACTTGAGTAGGGGTTTTGTTTAGTAGTATCTACTCATTTCTTGTGAAGGATGAGTAAACGTTGCCTGAATTTTATTTTAGGTTTGAAGTAAACACCGAAACGGGAAATCATTTCACACTCTGACATTCTGGATGGGAATCGAGCCCGAGCTCTCGGCATGGAATGCAAGCATTCTACCAGCCGTACTTATATTTGAATTAAGACGTGATATTTGGAAAGATATCGAATCGTATGTATCAGAATGTAGTCGGCGCTATGGCCAGGCGGCAAGTCGGTGGTAATTAGACTTATAATATATCTATGTTTGACATAAAAAAAACAATAGTAACAAATATAAAACAAATATTGGCAATAAACCGAGTATACAACATTGTGTAAACTCACCTGAATGGCGTAAATCGAAAAATGTATTAAAACTAGATCTAAGAGTGCCGTGTATTTCCTACATTTACTATTAAAGCTACTGCGCTCATTTTTTGTATACACAAATGTAGTGGTGTTTAGAATTGTCGAGAAAACTTTTGCCAAAAATATAAAACTTTATGGTCAAAACAAAAGAAAGTAAAAAATATAGTCAGTTTTTGTAAAATTCAAAAGTTTTCCGAAGGTCTGTCGTGGTCGAAAACTTGGATTCTGCGTCTAATGCACATCCCCAACAAGAAATAAATAAAAACTACCCCTATTCAACGTAACTTATGATGTTTGAAGTTACTGGGGTATATGTCAGCATATATTTGTTTTTCTCCGAACACCTACACATATCTCTGTCTAACCAGAAGTTCATTATTGTAGAACAGTAAAAAATGCGTGCAATAAAAACCTTGTTAATTGAAAACCATAAATAATCCATTAGGATATTTCTTTATGCTTTACAGCGAGCCGTAGCTTAAAACCACATACGGTAGGAAAAATTGGGTTCGGAAAAGTACCTGGGGGCGGCTGAGGTCGCTAGGGGGCGGTAGACCGAGGAGGCATACAGCTATAGAGGAATCATGTAGAGATGCAGTGGGCGTTAAGTTGAGACCATATGGGCGTTTGACCACGACAATAGAGAGCGTCAGGTAGACCAAGGGGGCATTACGCAGTGACTAGGATAATTAGGATGATACCAAATGGGCGGTTATTGGAGACTGGATAAGTAGAGACCAAGGCGGCATCAGGTAGAGACCAACGGGGAGTCAATTAGAGAACAATGCAGACTAAGCAGAGACCTGGAGGTAATCAAGATACCAAGGAGGCGTTTAGCAGAGACTGGTGGGCGTAAGGCCTCGTGTATTAAACGCATACTAAGGAGCGTAAGACAGAGACAAATTGAGCGATAGCCAGAGGCCTAGAGATAATCAGGCAGATACCAAGTAGACGTCAGTTAGAGACTAAGGAGGCGTTTAGCAGAGACTGGTGGGCGTAAGGCCTCGTGTATTAAACGCAGACCAAGGAGCGTAAGATAGAGACAAATTGAGCAATAGGCAGAGACCTAGAGAGAATCAGGCTGATACCAAGTAGGCGTCAGTTAGAGACTAAGGTGGAGTTTAGCAGTGACAGGAGGGCGTCAGGTAGAACCCACGGGGTTGTCAGCTAAACCCCCAGGGGGGCATTAGGTAAATATCAAGGGGGAGCTTAGCAGAGACCAATAGGGCGTTAGGTCGGTCCTTAGTATAGTGGTTAACACTTCTGACTCGTAAATGGAAGATTGTGGGTTCGAATCCCGGTAGAGCACCAAAAATATACCATTTATATTTTCAAATGTGCTCTCCGCTGGGTGAAAAATTCATATTCCTTTACCGAAGACCGGTCATCAAAAGGTCCATCCAGCCTTACAGCAACTGGGTCTTGCTTAAGTATTGGCACTTTCTACAGCTACGACCAAGCTCGCAGAGGGCTCTTGAGGTGTGATACACACAAAAACAGCGCTCACCAAATAAATAATCGTAATATTATTATTATTAAGCATATACCAAGTGGGCGTTCAGCAGGGTCTGGAGGGCGGCAGGTAGAGCCCCAGGGGGCGTCAGGCAGAGTCCAGGGGGCGGCCCACACCCGTATTGATTCCTCCCGTGCCAGGCGGTCCCCGTGCACGGGCCTCCACCACTCTTTAGAATTAATTTTATAACAGACGCCGGCTGGCATGCGGCCTCTCTCTCTACATATATCTCTCTCTATCTCTATTATACGAGGATCTCTCTACGCGTATGAATAAAGACTTTATAATGGAGATACTCGTGATGGTGGTTTGATCTGCAATGCTGGCGGATTAAGCTTTTAAGTGTATAATAGTCACTTTTATTTTTACTCTTTACCAATATCTAAACAACTTCTCCCATACATTTCGCATGAATAAAGTAAAGCGGAAAAAATGTTTGTAAATCGATCACGATCAAACTTCACAGAAACTACGCAGACAATATTTTACATGTTTAAAAAACAATATATTAAGCTCGGTTGAGCGGTTAAGGAGTTCACAGGTTTCATACATACATAAATACATTCGATTTTATATTTCAGATTAGAAGGAGTAGATATATAAGAAATACATTCTATTAATCGTGTAATTCATTTCAAAATGATGGCACATTATTTAAACATTGTAAAAAGTACAATGACAATTGTACTTTTGGGGTGTAAGGAACACTGAATGCCAATAAAAGCATGTCATAAAATTTGGATCAACTTTAACACCAAAAAGTAGGGGGGGATGGAGACAATATTCATTAGGGTAGATTTCATAATTATTCTATTTAACCCTTTCTCCACTACGATTTAAAAAAAACTTTACTTTTACAATGAAACATAAAAACGTCGATACATTGAAACAGAGTTTATCCCTCAGGACAAGAAAAGCCTGCATATTATATCACATAGAAACAACACTTTTATTTAAGAATTACCGTGCGTGGTATTTCCAAGCTTTGCCACTAATAACCAACGTGCACACTTTAAAGATCAACTTGAATGTTTTCGTAATAAGTGTCTTTTTTTAATTTAAATCAACCGTTCATTTTATATCGATCGTTGCAAACACGAATCAAGACAATCTTTAACAAGATAAAAAAGGTTGGTATGAAGGTAACCTCTGATAATGTAAATATTGGTTCACTTAGCCAATGCCACCTCTACCTTAGGGAATGACAGCAAGACAGGTTTTTTGTTTTCTTTTTTTTCCCTCGAGATTTGTTTTGCACATGCAGCATGCTGTTATGTTTAGATTCAAAGGTATCTCCAGGATACTTACATCCGGCTAGCTCTCATCAGCATCACTCTCAGGGCGTGGGGTTCTTTCTTTCGGTTGATAACTTGTACTCTGGGAAGGGCTTTATAATTAAAAGATAAGCTTAACATGAACAAATAAGAGTTTATTTACTTTACTAATATGGGGGGGAAAGGGGAAATAAGGGAATGGCCAGACCTACATCTTTTCACTGAAACACTCCCTATTCTGTTGGCTGGATTCCCCAACTATATGGCCTGGGGAAGCGCCCCAGGCTAGCGGTGGCTCCCGAGGCGGACGCCTCCACACGTTGGAGCCCTTGGGTGGGCGCTCCTATGCACTATGTGTCCTATGCCTCTGGTCCACAAGGCGGGTGCCTTGCTGGCAGGAAATCCAAGTAGATGGGGAGGAGGGAGCTCCATTGTAGTGCCCCCTCTTGCACCGCTTGGTGCTTGGTCGCTGACGTCTTAATCGGTTGACATCTTGCCGGGAACTGATGACCGACGCGACAGCCCGATCAGATCACACGGCGCAGTTCGGCCGCTTCCGTGACCGTTCGGCTCCGTACGGCCCACAAAACACACTGTACACTTGGAGATTGTTTTTTATATGTTATTATAAAATAACATAACAATGCGTAAGCGCAAACTTACACGTGTCTGTTTTTTTTTTTAAGAAATCCCGTGCGGAAGACTCCCTAGATTCTAGAGACTCTAGGGGTCTATGACACTTATTGTAGTGCCGCAGAGGTGTTATAACACTTATTGTAGTGCTGCTTGTGGGCATCCATTTAATATGACGCACTGTAAATTTTAATATCTCCTTTCAACGTAGATTATGGATTGTAGTGAATTATTTAAATCTTCCATTCATTTTATCTCGAGCGTAGAAACCACGAAGTTTAACAATATACCTCGTCCTTGTCGTAGCGCGCTAGTCTCTGACAAGCCATCTTGTCTACAACGTGGCAGCTATGAAATTCATGACAAGGCATCTCGTCGACGGCAGTGAACAGGTTAAGAAACATTATATTAAGGAGTATTCTCCCCTTATTATGTTTACAAGGGTTGCCCAAGTGTTTGTGTTAAACATTTTGCATAAATTATGTGAATCTACACCTGAAGAAGATGTCGGGACTCGGGAGTGAAACATGCGATCATAGAGTGTCCTTAAAGAAGGCTGAAAGAGTTATAAATTATTTGATAAAAGATAAATGCAAGTTGCAAGAAGATGTGAAAGCAAATCTGCAAAAGATTGTGATAAGATGGTTTCGGCATAAAGAAAGAACGGATCATGAAAGACTTACAAAGTATCTTTCATCATCCATTTTTTCAGGTGGTTTTTTGAAAGAATCATGAAAAGGGAAAAGTGAAATATGCGATCTAAGAGTGTCTGTAATGAAAGCTGAATATAATTGAAATGATTTTAGAACGAATGAGTAAAGGAGAAATGCGAGTTGACAGTTGATGTGAAATTAAAGATAAAAAATAAGTTGATTAGATGGTTCGGAAAAAAATGGATGTTGAACAACTGAAAATGTCTAATTCTAGAAGTCTAGGATTTATGACTATTTTTATTGAGATTTACATGAAATGTAGACCACAAACAAAAAAATTATAAATTCGTGCTTACAAATGTAGAATGTGCACTTAAAAACATCTCAATAGAACATAGCCCTGCAACTCTTGCCAACCTTCCCTGAAACGCAAGTTATATTGGCAAAGTAAACTTGTACAGCAAGGGCGGTCAGCTTTATACAAACCTATCAAGGAGCTAAAATCTAAATCTAAATCTAAGCTGCAAAGATATGTATCATTTAAGATTCATATTAAATGCATTCCCACAAGCAGACATACATAATTTCGCGCTTACACATGCTGCAAGTGGACCTACAATATAAAAAAACCCAATCTCAAATGAACATAAGCCCTGCAGCTCTTGCCGACCTTCCCTGAAGCAGGGGTGACATTGGCAAAGTGAACCATTTTTTACAGTATGGGTGGTCAGCTGCATACCAACCTATCAGTCAAGGAGAGCAATGCATGAAAATACAATCATAGTAAGAAATGGAGACAGTTCCACAGAGATTTTTGTCACCCCTAGCAGAACGGCATCAGAGCTACGGTTACAGCCATCGACCGAACAAGACACTCATTAAAAATATAAAAGTTTTTTTTTTTCATAACAAACGTGGAAGTTTAAACAAAATTGTTAATTGGGCGAGTGTTTTCATTTGCGAGCACGAAGGCTGTGCAAACAAGTGCCTCGCGCTACGAGCGACCCACCGTCCTATACCCTGAGTATAAAACATTTACTCAAACTCTCCCCGATGGCGTAAATCTAAAATGTATGAAACAAACGACGGCGCTCCTACATAGTGATTTAGTTTTCATGCATTTTTTTGGATTTACGCAATCGTGAGGAATTATGTAAATGTTGTATTCTCGGTGTAGGTACTGTGCTAATAAATTGAGTAAATTTAATTTGGTCGTATAATGAGGTTACCGCGGGGAAATATGGCCGCACTAAATATGGAGTGTACTTGGTAAATTAAAAAATATACTTTATGCCATTAAGAATAACATAGAGGGCAGAAAATTACCTACTGCATTGATACATAATATCTAACATTTTTGTCTCAGTCCTGTCAAACGTTGCAGTTGTGCAGTCATACAAAACATGTTTGTACGTGTAAAATTTTATGTTTTCTTGCTTTCTCTGTTTTGTGTGTTTGACACCCAATTACAGCAAATGCCATAATGTCTTAAAATAGTGCCTTTTACCTTTAAAATTTGTCAATTTTATCGATCACAAGATTTATACTGCATTCGTCTTTGTCGGACTGCTCCGGGCATAGTACACACGCAGCAATGCTGCGACCTTCCTAGAAACATTTTTACATTCGCCCGAGTTTTTTTGTACTCATGGAAATGCAACCGTAAAGCTCTTTGTTCTCTTTCTTACTAGTAATCATTTTCGTTAGTAGGTTAAAACAGATGTATATTTTCAAGAATGAAAAAAACGGATTTTACTGACCGTGCAAAAGAGAAGAACGATTTTCTCTACGTTTCGTCGGATTCATATCCGACGTCCTCAGGAGACGTGAGACCTCTATAAGGAGGAACCACGAACTGTTGAGTTGTTGTTGTTGGATCGAGGCCGAAGGTTGTAGTTTTCATAAGCCAATGCTTCATGCAAGTGTGTATGTATACGATTTTTTTTACTTCCATATTTTGGTACAATACTAAACCTCAAACAGTATCAAAAAGCTATTCATTCCCACAGATCGTTTCAGAATGATCTATAATCTCAGTTGAAAATATTTATAAACATTTACGATTCACATTAAATGTATTTCCACAAGCAGACGCGTATAAATTCACGCTTACACATGCCGCATGTGTAAACTCTGGCCGCCCTTTCTGAAATAGGGTTAAAATTGGCAAAGTGGACCAATTTTCACACAGGGGTGGTCAACTTCATTCCAGCTTATTAGTAAAGGAATATCAGATAGTAGAATGCTTGTGTTTCATGCTAGAGCCCTAGGGTTTGATTCGCACCAATAATAATGATAATAATATTAGGATGATTTATTTGGTGAGCGCTGTTTTTGTGTGTATCACACCTCAAGAGCCCTCTAATGACAACCAAGGTTGTCAGAGACGATTTCCCGTTTCGGTGTTTATTCAAACACAAAATAAAATACCGGCAAGGTTTATTTAGCCATTACATTTACAGGAAATAAGAACCTGCTCCCTCGGACGCAGGAAATATTTGCCTTCAATTGAATTGGTTGACGTGGCCAACTTACCTGTGAAAATAAATAGCTTCCGCACACAATATTATGTGACTCATTTAGGGACAATGCGGTAAGAAATTGCACTAAATGTGCAGCTTACTCGCGTTACAGTATATTATGGAAACGCAAACTTCCTCGTGCTTTATTGTTTATGTGCAAGGAGCGTGAACCTTAAACGTTTATACCTATACTGTTATGATTTTAGTTGAGGTTCTCTTTTAATTAAACTGCAATTATTTATTTTAACGTAATTTATTTTACCCGGTTTGGTCCACAATTTACAACAATTGACAATCACTGCTTACTGGTCTTCACGCCAAAATGCTTGAAGCGACTTATCCACTGTCCGTACCATTGCAGTCCCTATATATAGGTACAAAAGAGATCTTTCTTGCATATTCCAGATCACTCGATCTCTCGCTCATACCAGACCGACGTTCTATGTATCTTACTACTACCATTATGGATCAAACTGGACTGTTCTACACACTATGTATGCATGTACAGATGCACGCAGGTCCTCCAAGTACGTAACAATATCTTTGCAACTTAAATAATCGATTCATTGACCGAGAAAAGAAAAAGTTGAAAGACCGAGAAAAGTATGGAAGGATCAAATCTCTGAAATAGCGAATGAATGGGATATCCAGAGTCATAATAAAAGGAGGACTTGTATGAAAAAGGTTATGACTCTGGATGAAATGAAAGAAGTATGCAAGGACAGGAAGAAGTGGCGGCTAATCTGCAATGTTGATTTCTAATGTTGGTGTATTCATTTGCTACATTTTTTGCATAGGAAATTTTTGACTTTTTTTGTATAGATTTCTTTGTAAGGTTTTGTTCTTTTTTATATTTAAATGTAATTTATTATTCATATTCCTTGACTTATAGGTTGGTATGAGGCTGACCACCCATACTGTAAAAAATGGTTCACTTTGCCAATGTCACCCCTGTTTCAGGGAAGGTCGGCAAAAGTTGTGGGGCTTATGTTCATTTGAGGTTTGGATTTTATTTGTAAGTACACATTCAGCATTTGTAAGCGCGAACTACACTTGTTGGTTTGTGGGCATACATCTGAGAGCTTTAAATGAATATATCCTTGCAACTTAGATTATAGATTATGGATTATAGATTGTATGGAAACTGTTTTTCTTAATGATTTCCCTTTTCCTACAACTTTGGTTCGGTTTGAGATGACAAACCTTCCAGTAAAAATATTTCCTCCCAACTTTTAGTACCATTGTTATCCTTCCCGAATAATCAACAAAGGAGAGGGGCGCATTAGGCAAAAGTTGCTCCCCTAAGTAGGGGGCTGAAGGCATACTCCCAAAGCCTGGAATGTGTCGAAACTTTATGATAATATTACTGCCAATATTCGATTATGAAGACAAAGAAGAATATGAGACGTGAGTGTGTACGAGAACCTTAACATGGGTCGTATAGAAACAAAATCAGTTTTTTTTTTTTTTAAATAGATTTGTGGAAAGGAATGCAATCCACCAACCTATTTTGCCTGGCCAGTTGTCTTCATGCGAAAGCAGAAGCTTGTGTGCATGCAACGGCATCTGTTGAACCAGGGTCGAAGTTATCGTCGCGGGATTCGAACCAGCGTTATCCGGTTCCAAATAACCTGTCTTGATCCCCGCGGCCATAAGACCGACATAGACAGATATCTATTTAATTTAAATCGGTCCAAGTCTAGTGGTTAACGCTACTGACGCCGTAATCGGAAGGCCGCGGGTTCGATTCCCGGTGAAGCACAAGAATTGACATACCTACCATCTTTAAATTTGAATTATATTGTATGGCTAGTTTTAAGTATTATGTAAGAGTATAAGTCCAAAGTCCCAAATGAGTTTATGTTACTCCTGGGAAATATAATATGTTATATTATTTCAATAAAGAACTAAAAAAAAAAAAAAAAATCGTGCTCTTCACTTAGTTGAAAAATTCATATTTCTTTACCAAAGGTTCATCCAGGCTTACAGTATCTGGGTATTGTTTGAGTATATAATTAGCGATTTATTGTTATACAGCGGCCACCAATTTTGCAGAAGGCTCTTGAGGTGTGAGTCACACAGAAAAAACCCTATCTAAATAAATTATCTCAATATTTATTATTCCTTGACTTATAGGTTGTTATAAGACTGACAACCCATGCTGTAAAATGTGGTTCACTTTACCAATGGCACCACCCCTGTTTCTGGTAATGTCGGAAAAATTTGCCGGGTTTATGTTTATTTGACATTGGGTTTTAATTTGTAAGTACACATACGGCATTTGTAAGCGCGAACTTACAGGTGTCCGCTTGCAGGCATGCATTAAATATGAATCTTTGCAACTTAGATTAGATTAGCACGCAGCGTGTATATTGTATAAACACGAACATGCACATGTTTGCTATACGAGGTGCACGAATCGTAACTCTAAAATGTATATATATACATCTGTGCAACTTAGATTATGGATTATACATTCCCCAATAATCCATAGCCTAACCATAGAATTTAATAATGTTACAATTAACCTAATGACAAAATTAGATTGTAGAAATTTCAGCTACGCCACTGAAATATTCTTAATTGGATCATAATGATAATGACATTTCCATTTCTCAGTCGTAGAGAACCAAAGGCGGCAATCTGTCATCATTTCACTAATGAGATTCAAGAGCATTTGCGCGCTTGGTGGTCGCTAAGCGCCAGTTCTCAAGGAAGACCCATTTGCTGTAAGGCTTGGTATGCTCAAACCCTCCTCGTACCCGTCCTGTATGTATGTGTCAGAAGGACCCACAGCACATGGACGCTCATGCAAAGCTATATATTTTCTCAAGTTATTCCTTGACTTATAGGTTGGTATGAGGCTGACCACCCATACTGTAAAAAATGGTTCACTTTGCCAATGTCACCCCTGTTTCAGGGAATGTCGCAAGAGTTGCAGGGCTTATGTTCATTTGAGGTTTGGATTTTATTTGTAAGTACACAATCAGCATTTGTAAGCGCGAACTACACGTGTTTGTTTGTGGGCATACATCTGAGAGCTTTGAATGACTATATCCTTGCAACTTAGATTATAGATAGATTTATAAGTGGCGAAAGGCCTTCCCATGAAGTAAAAGCAACGGCACGACAAAACAAGAACCTCTAGGTCAGAGGCGTGCCCATGACTCTAAAAGTAAATGGTTCGATGTAACTGAAGCTAATAGCATACCTCGGGTGGCACTCCTTGTGGGATTGTTGCTAGATCACGAGTAGCGTGAAGAACGATACACATAATACGAAGTAATAATAATGTAAATCTAGGGACAGGATTACTGTGAATCCGCTGCGGATGCAGCTTGGCAAAACAAAGCGCCAAATCGCTCAAAAGCGGAGAAATTAACCAATTTAGTAGCGTTAACCAATTGACTACAGACCGGTCGTATTTATAATAATAAAAATATTAGGATGATTTATTTGGTGAGCGCTGTTTTTGTGTGTATCACACCTCAAGAGCCCTCTGCGAGCTTGGTCGTCGCTGTAGAAAGCGCCAATTTTCAAGCAAGACCCAGTTGTTGTAAGGTTGGATGGTCCTTTCAGTGACCGGTCTTTGGTAAAGGTTTATGAATTTTTCAACCCAGCGAAGAGCACATTCGAAATATAAATGGTATATTTTTGTGCTCCGCCGGGATCCGAATCCACAACCTTCCATTTACGAGTCCGAAGTGTTGCCACAACGGACTACGGACCGGTCCAAGATGCCAACGACACGCGGTGTACCTGAGCGGTTACCCATCCAAGTACTGTCCGCGCCCAATGTTGCTTAACTTCGGTGATCTATGGGAACCGGTGCTTTCAACATGGTAACGTCGTTGATTTATGTACTTACAAAAGAAAATCCAAACCTCAAACGAACATATCTGCAAACTTTCTCGCTAATTGCTATTCCCACCGAGGTGTCAGAAACGATTTCCTGTTTCGGTGTTCATTTCAAACCCAAAATAAAAATAACTGTAAAGTTTACTAAGCCTTCACAAGAAATGAGTACTCCCCCCTCGGGAGCTGGAAAACTTTCATTTCAACTGAAGTGGTTGTTTAACTCCGCCACCTTTCCCTGTGAAAATAAATAGGTTCTACTTACCACATACGTCTCCTTCGAGGACAAAACGGCAGGAAGTTACACCATTTGTTTATCTAAGTTGCGTTTTTCGTTGTTGTTGTATGAGAATGATGAGAAAATTATTTTCCATTTCTTTTTCTCATTTTTGAAAAAGAAATCCTGAGTAGCCGCCTTTTATCCAATACGACTCATATTTTACTTGTGAAAATATCCTTATAAAGGACGTTGTCTTACGGTTATTACTTCTGAAGGTGCTTGGTTCGAATCTCGAAAGAGGTATTTTTTTTGTTTAAAGATAAATTATTAAAAAGTACGCCACAAGCGACCGCTTCGAATACAACTCGGCAAGAGGTTATACTATATGCGTAGCTTAGTTGCGTTTTTTTTAAATACCCATAGATACTTTTATAATATCACCAATCTGATGTTACCATACTTTCCCTTGACAAATCGAAAACTTAAATTAACCAGACTTGTAAACTCACCATATGAAAATGTTTCCTCCTGTATTGTTCTCTGAACTGTTTTGTACTTAATCTACTCTCACTTTATAGTTCATACGTGTAAGGTTCACACTGTTTGACCGGTCTGTGTGACCAGGGTCATCCTGAGAGTCCGGTAGTTCCTCTCCGCGCACCGCCGTTTATAGAACTGACGCTTTTCCGGGTTTTCCAACGACAGGGGTGTATAGGGGAGGCAGTGGCTTTCAAACTGTAAGAAAAGACCAAAAAATGTGACAAATACATATTATATTGTTTTATTACAATTGTTTTAAAAATATACAAAATCATCGTAAATTTTATTAACAATGTCGGTTCGATGACTCAGTTGTTAGAATGCTTGCAATCCATGCCAAGAGCTCGATTCGATTTCCAACGACGGTGTCAGAAATTATTTCCCGTTTAATTTGTTCCTCATCGTCGTAGGAGATACGCGACTTCTGATAACTTTGGAAAACTCCAACGAAATGAACATAAATTAAAGAATAATCTCCATTTTTTTTACTTAGTATAATAATCCAATAACCGTCAATTCAACTTAGTTACTAAAAGGTTGTTTCTCAATACCTTAAGATGGTTGATATCTTAAAATTGAGTTTTTTTTTAAAAATGTTTCTTTAACTTAATAGGCTTAGTATAAGAGTTGCATTAATGCAAAAAAAAAACAGTCGTGTTCATTTAATATATTCATTAGAGATGGGCCGAAATTCGTTTTACATTCCGCTTAACCGAATTTCGGCATCTTGAACCGAAATTCGGTTCAAATGCCGAACATTTGGTGCAAAGAAAAAATGAAACAAATAACCTATGTAGGTACTTGCACCATTTAGAAATTTATAATTGGATGCCATAGTACATTTTTTAACCCTAAAATACAAATTAGGCTTTTACATACTCACTCATGGTCGTTTATTTTGATAGGAACAAGTGAACATTAACTTTCAATATGATAAAAAATAAATCTTCTTCTACTCCGTTACATACATAGATATCAGTTTAAAACAAAAAGGAAATGAATTTAGTATTTTTTGAAACAAACAATAGCAACTATAATGTGTAACTTTTTGACCCTTTTCTTACATAACCGAAGTTCAGCCGAATTTTTTATTTTAACCCAATGTTCGGCCGAAGTTTGTATTCAGTTCAAACCACATTCGGACCATCACTAATGTTAATCTATTTTATATTATTCTATATATTATTAATAGAACACTTTTAAACTAAGACCATAATGTTCCAGAAACTTATTTTATGAAAAACCGATAATAATCTTAGAGTATGGGACGGTCTTAAAGTTACATAAACTTACATAATAGAAACGATCTAACTTGGAGAGGACTCTTGTGGTGTAATCCACAAAAAACATTACTTACAATTTTCTAAAAATAGTTTTGGAATAAAGATTGAGAAGCTTCGGCCACGCTGCGTGCATATCTAACTACGAGATGACACGAGCGTGAGCCGAAGCGGTTGTCATGGCAACCAGTAAACAACACAACAGCTTACCGTACTCAACGCGTTTAAAAAATAATGCTCATAAACTAAAGGGCTCACAGGAGTTTATGGCTTGGTTTCCATATGCTTTTTGGAAAATTCTATCGTTTGGTTAGTTTAATACTTAGCTCTTCAAATCTCTACTCTAGGCTTTGTTGACAGTGCTTGCAACGTACAGGTGTTGGAGCGAGGGAAGTATGACGAAGGAAATGTGGAAGAATGGGAATTAAAAAGGTTATCATTCACTGATTAGAAGTGGGGTGTGTTTTATACATGTGAATAGCGTTGCATGAAAGGACAAAGGAATTTTCGTCAATATTTTAAGAACTCTTGGTTGCTTTTTATATTGAGATTCATTCTCAAAATAACAATATGATTTTTTTAAAGTCTAAATCTAAATCTAAGTTTCAAAAATATGTATCATTTGAGATTCATATTAAATGCATTCCCACAAGCAGACACGCATAATTTCGCGCTCACACATGCCGCGTGTGGACTTACAATTTATAAAAAAACCCAATCTCAAATAAACATAAGCCCTGCAACTCTTGCCGACCTTCCCTGAAACAGGGGTGACACTGGCAAAGTAAACCATTTTTTACAGAATGGGTGGTCAGTCTCACACCAACCTATAAGTCAAGGAATAAATTTGAGTAAATATGGAAAAATTTAAACTAATGAATCAATGAATCTTCTTGGAACCCGTTTCCCCATATTTTCTCGAAAACTTTTCATATTATGCGACTAAATATTGTAAGATTTTGAAAATGATTTGAAAGTGATTTGAAAAAATACGTAATAAGATGTATTTTTTTACAATTTATAATTTAGATTAAAAAAACAATAAACATGCCTGAGGTTTTTCCTTTTAGGTACTAAGGCCATAAAGTGTAAGAAATATTTAAAAAAAAACGGCATGTTGACTTTTATAGCTACATAAGATTTTTCTCTACTTCCAGTACCTACCTATTCAGAACTAAAACAACGGTCTTTTAAAACAGCTACCCCAAGTATAAAACATAACATTTATACCCAACTTTAGCATTAAACAACAATCTCTAGAACTTACATAAAACACTCTAGAGTACCTACTACTTTTTTAGGAGTATTTTTTTCAGTCTCCTTACATCCTTAGTAAAACGCTTTGGTTGAGTTTGCACGTTTTATATATGTACTTGGTACACTAGAGAGCAGTTTTTCAGGCGCAATTAAAACCATCTCGCCTCAAGGCACCTCATTACACTGTTCGCGAAGGCTGGGTTAACCATCCAACTTAGACCTACTGCAACCAACAAAGGAGGTAAACAGAACCCTTAGTACGAGTTGCAAATCTTGAGAAAAGTAAAGTTTACGGAAAATATTAAAGAGTGATTTCTCCCAAAATCTGCCGTTTTTCTTTCTTACACTTTATGGTCTTAGCAAAAGAGTTACAGTGATGAAGAAAATCAAGTTCAAACAGACAAAAACGGCAGATTTTGGGGGAAATCACTCTTTAATAATTACCGTAAACTTTACGTTACTCAAGTTTTGCAACTCGTACTAAGGGTACCTACAGGTCACTACTTCCTGACAATATAACAATAGATGAAGAGTGATCTATACTCCAAACCAGATAAAAAAAAACGCAATTAATCTGCACATATGGTGAAACTTCTTCAAAGGTAAGGGAGTCGGCCAAACACTTTATCTGAAGTAAGGTTTCCCAGCCCCGAGGGTGCTCGTTCTCATTTTTTCTAAAGCCCGAGTAATCTTTGTCGATATTTTATTTTGGTTTTGACACGGGAGATTACTTTTGACACCCTTGGAAGGAATCGAACTCTAGCTCTCATCAACAACGGAAGGATATGTTTTGAAGTTTGTGAAATAGGAAAGCCATTTTTAACACAATAGCCTTTTGAGGCGGAAAAAGCGTTAGAGCCCGTTCCCACTTCTCGGGTGTCGGACCGTATATTAATCGGAGGTTCTAGTGGCAGAACATTTCGGACAAAATCGGTTTCCGACAAGTGTGAATAGCTCCATACATAATGTTCTGCCACTGGAACCTCCGATTAATATACGGATCCGACACCCGACAAGTGAGAACGGGCTCTTAGTGTTTACAGATGAAAACCTAAAATAATATTTGTTTTTGAGTTAGACGAAAAACTGCCGACAGAAAGAGATGGTTAGTGTCGCTTTTCCGTGTAATATTTAATAAGCAGGCCGCGTACTGACAATACAAGGAATGTAGTACACTGTCTGCACAGCTACTGGACTACTAACCGGCGATATTACAAACAACGAGATAGAGAATGGAATCTTTATCTAATGCAAGTTGTGGAGATATGATTCATAAGTCTTGCACGCCCACAAGAAAATACGCGTAAGTCCATGCTTCACTTACAAAAACAAATATCAAATGAAATAAACTCTTGTCTAGTTTCTTTGGAACAGAGATGACATTATGAAAATAACCAATTCAGTTACAGCGTCGGACGGTCATCCTCATACTTAAAAAAAGCATTGAGTATGGAGTTTCTCTTACATAGGTAGATAGAGGCTAAATACAAAGGACCCGAAATAAGCTTATTGCTTTGAAGCATAGAATGAGACACAACTGTCAGCCAGACCCGTCAAACACAGACCTGTCAACTACAACGAAAACAGAATACATATGAAATCCTATGTTGTCTGGCTTTCTCCATCTTGTGTTTCGTCTAGTAATCTCGTAACACATGCCATTACGATTTTTTATTTTGACTTATATACCGACCAAAACAATTGAAAGATATTGCATTTGGCAATGAAAACATTCCGGAGAGATTGCCCAGCTTCTCTTACGCTTCTTTTTATAATGAGATCACATTGGGAAATCTTTGTTCTCTTTCTAACTAAGGACCCTCAATGAGGAAGGTTGAAACGCCTGTGCGGGACACTTATTATAGTGCCGCAGAGATGTTGATGTTGTGACGAGAGGAGGGGGTATAAGTGAGGATATTTCATCAGAGCAGACGCCATTAAAGTGCCTATAGAAGAGACCTGATCATTCCAACTTTCCTTCTGTGCTCGAGAGAATGTAGGAATTGGCTGTGAAAATAGGATCATTAATCAGCTTCACCGCTCTCCTTTACACAAAATCAAGTTGGTCACACAGCCTCTTTGGTATATCGGACCAGAGATGACTGTTGTACCTACTCATTTGCGTTAGAATAGTTTTTGGTCCTATTACGTCTGGTCTATGTTCCTCTAACTTCCCAGGCGCACGCTACATCCAGCATGTACAAGCGCGCACTTACACGTTATATGCAGCCTGCCGGAATGAGGTCACGACCCAAACAGACTGCCGTATTGCTGTGCAGACTGTGGTGTATTGCGGCCACCTTAAATTTGGGGAAATGTAACTTGCCTCTGTCACGTCAACCAATAATGAAAGTGTGTTGTTTTAATGGTAGCTCATGTAACTTTCAGCTGAACAAAATCTAGATCCTCGATTCTCTTAAGTTTGTATTTTTAATTCAGTATAAAAGTCGCTGAGGTAAGCTTGAAACAACCAGGCCTTAGCAACTTACAGCAATGCCAAACTTTTTTATTTTTAAGGTAGACCTTATGAAAATACATTTTTGAAAAATTGGGCACGATAACTAATGTGACCAAGAGTTTTAGGCTTACACGGCCGGCTGATGATACTGGAGTGATGTTTTTTGGGATCTGTTGCCGTGGTCTATGAGAACTGGAGCTTCTGGACGTTTAGCCCATGTCTACGATGGGCTTCTTCAGCGTGAAGTATGATGATGAAGATGATCTTGATGAAAACTGTGAGGCAACTGTGTGTACACTCGTAGCTTAAACTGACGAACACGTACTTATAGAAGCAAGATGGTTTGCTCATATACCCCATAGTTATACATGAAAATACATAGATGTCGCTACTCCAAAAACAAAACTCGTATGCAAAGTGTCTTTAATTTTCACATATAAACCCCGAGTGTACACACACTTGCATCAAAGTTTTCATCAAGATCATCTTCATCATCATACTTCACACTGAAGAAGCCCACATGGGCGAAACGTCCGGAAGCTCCAGCTCCCATAGACCACGGCAACAGATCCCGGAAAACATCACTCCAGCACTTATGTGACCATTTACTTTTTACGCCAAGGCGGGATAACAGCTGTTGCAGAGTTCAGTAAAATAACGTTTTTGATGTTGATCAATTTTTTTCAAAGCATCCTCTTCCCAGTGGTCGATTTCAGTATGAAAAAACGGGACATTTTTGGCAAAACAGGGCATTTTTGACCAAATGTGACCCTCTTGGCAAAATGTGACATTTTTAGCTAAATGGGAATTTTTGGCTAAACGGGAAATTTTTGGCTAAACGAGAATTTTTGCGCTCGCTTTCCGGTCGTAATAGGCGTATCGTTCCATTATCTAAGTATAACACTTAAATATAAAGGAGTTGAGTATAGCAATTTTTACTCTCCCTTCACAAGAAATGAGAACCTGCTCCGTCAAGAACAGGAAAAACTCTGTGTTTCAGGGTTCATAGGTTCAGGATTTCTGATAAGTACAAACATACCTTTGCTTGTTATTATGCATGGAGAGTGAATAAATGTTGATGAGTTGATACTAAGGTGTCTGCATCTTAGATGAAAGATTATGCTCATTGCTTCACTTCCGTACATTAGTTGGCGTTTTTTTGCAACTCTAGACAACAATGGCGTAAATCGTAATTTACTATGTACCTATAATGTTAATTATATAAACGCTAACCCAGGGGTCTCCAAGTTTTTCAACCTAAGGGTAATATTTATTAAACTTTTTAGGGTTTGTGTATTCACACAGTGAAAATTCATTTTTAATTTAAAATAAAAAATATTTTTTCAAAAACGTAGTTTTATATTCACAATAATTAATTTTATTTGCCTCGAGTACTTTCGACCTTCAAGTTTCAGGTCATTATCAAGAGGCTCTTTCATAATCCCTTGACTAACAGGTTGTTAACAGGCTGACCACCCATACTGTAAAATTGGTTCATTCTGCCCAATGTTCCCCCTGTTTCACGAAAGGCCGGCAAAAGTTGCAGGGGTAATGTTCATTTGAGATATTTGCTATTTAATTTTTTAATTACCTAAACGTGCAGCTTGAGTAAGAAAGAACTTACATGTACCTATCTATTTGTTAGTATGCATTTTATATTCAAATCCTAAATGTTAATGTATCTCTGCAACTTAGATTATAGATCACAAAAGCTTTGAAGCCATTACACACCAGACGCATTTTGACACCATTCCAACCGATATGTCTTTGTTTTTTTTCATCTGGTGCCGGTCCATTAGTGTATGGAGATAAGATGAATAAAAACAGTTTACCCGGTTATACATAGACAATCCGAGCAGAATGCGTTGTGTCTGAAAAGAACTTATACCTTAAAAGCTGACGCGGGCCGTAGCTTGGCGACCTCTGCACTAACCTAACCTACATACGTTCCAACAATTGTCTTTGTTTTAGTAACGACTGGCAAAAATGTTCTGATCCACTTTCAGTTGTGAGACGTGAATGAACCCAACTCAACTCAGTGATGGCCAACGGGTGAATTTTCAATCACAGTGATCAAGAACCTTTACCACACACCAGTGACGAACAATCCTTATAGGCAAAAATAGGCAACAAAAGATTAAAAAGTATTTAATTAAAGAATTATGATCTACACACTGAAGATTGTATTTCAGGTTCATTAATATTATATTTTTTTTAAGACAAAGACCAAATTATTAACGTATTTGCTTCTGTGGACAAGTACGAGTATATATCTTTAAACGTAACTAAGCTTCACGTATAGGGCAACTTCTTACCGTGTTGTGCACAAAGGTGGGCGGTGGATGGGATATATGTGATGAGTGAAACCTATTTTATTCAACATGCAACAGGGACGGTTTTACACCAACCAATCCACTTGAATGGGAGTTTTCCTGCTCCCGAGGGGGCTGGTTCTCATTTCTTGTGAAGGCTGAGTAGGTAAGCATTGACGGTATATCGATTTTCGGTTTGAAATAATTAAGTCCGGTCGATAGCTCAGTTGGTAGAATGCTTGCATTCCATGCCGAAAGCTCGGGTTTGAATCCCACCGAAGGTGTCAGAAATGATTTCCCGTTTCAGTGTTTATTTCAAACTCCAAAATAAAATACCGGCAAGGTTTACTCAGCCTTCACAAGAAATGAGTACCAGCCCACTCGGGAGCTGGGAAACTTTCACTTCAACTGAAGTGGTTGACGTAACGCCGGCCCCCTTACCTGTAAAAATAAATAGGTTCAACTCGCCACATGCGACTCTTTCGGGGATAACGCGGCAAGAAGTTACACTTTATGTGTAGCTCTGTTATTTCAAGCATGCTTGGCGGGGATTGAAGCCTAGCGCTCTGGTAGGTATGTACGTAAGCGCTCTACCAGCTGAGCTCTCGATTATATATTATGATTCCTGTGATTTTCGAGAAAAATCGGAAACATTGCATGGATATAATTTTGAATTGAAGTACCTACGCATGTCTCGCTGTCTCGCCATGTGATATAGATCTGCTAGTTGAGTTTTTGCATCAGTTTCTTGTGCTGTAGTTACTCTATACTTGTGGGAATGGAATGTCGACAAACGGTGAATTATATATATGTAAGGAACAGAGAAGTGACTTTGCTAGAGGGTGGATAAGAACAATATTTTTATTACGACACCAACGAAACATAGAGAAAAGGGAA
Source organism: Agapetus fuscipes (assembly GCA_951799405.1). Lineage (NCBI taxonomy): Eukaryota > Metazoa > Arthropoda > Insecta > Trichoptera > Glossosomatidae > Agapetus > Agapetus fuscipes. The sequence goes on along the minus strand of OX637351.1, from coordinate 15,262,775 downwards.
TTTTAATCCTACATTAATTGCTGTTGGTAGCATAGAGGAATATAAAGAATTCAATGGTTTCTGTATTAACACTGGAAAATCTCTTTTATTTTTACAATGGTGTTGCTTCCTTGACTTATAGGTTGGTATGACACTCAGATCCGCGGGCGATGGAGTAGTCAATTTGGTTCAGCCACGCCGTCAGATTCGTACAAATTTCGGAGACCGCGCTTTCCGTGTTGCGGGTCCGGTGGAGTGGAACAGACTGCCACCCGGAGTGAAGAACTCCAAATCTGTGGATGTATTTCGCGGAGCACTCTAGACACACTTTTTTAGAAAGTCTTATCCATGATCGGAGAGGGCCCTTGAGGTGTGACACACACAAAAACGGCGCTCTCTTATCAATTGTAATTTAAAATAAATTAGCCTGGTATTATTATTATTATTATGAGGCTGACCACCCATACTGTAAAAAATGGTTCACTTTGCCAATGTCACCCCTGTTTCAGGGAAGGTCGGCAAAAGTTGTGGGGCTTATGTTCATTTGAGGTTTGGATTTTATTTGTAAGTACACATCAGCATTTGTAAGCGCGAACTACACTTGTTGGTTTGTGGGCATACATCTGAGAGCTTTAAATTAATATATCCTTGCAACTTAGAGTATAGATTATATTATTACTAGCTGATCCGGCGAACTTTTTTCCGCCTTTGAGGCAATAAATGAGCAGACTTTTGATTTCATCTAGGTCAATTTTTTATTTGGATAATTAATATATAAGAAGTATGATTGGACTATCTAAGAATTATGATTAGGAAAAAACGAAGTGACAGGGTGAGGAATGATTTTGTAAGATAAGAGTGTGGTGTAAGGGAAAGTGTGAAAGTGAAGATTAAAAGAAGTATGTTAAGATGGTTCGGGCACATGGAGAGAATGAGTGATGAATGATTGATGAAGAAAGTATATGTTGCTAGAATAGATGGATGTCGTGGTAGAGGAAGACCGAGAAAAGTATGGAAGGATCAAATCACTGAAATAGCGAATAAATGGGATATCCAGAGTCATAATAAAAGGAGGATTTGTATGAAAAAGGTTATGACTCTGAATGAAATGAAAGAAGTATGCAAGAACAGGCAGAAGTGGCGGCTAATCTGCAATGTAGATTTCTAATGTTGGTGTATTAATTTGCTACATTTTTTGAATAGGATTTTTACTTTCTTGCTATAGCCGAAGGCTATAAAGAAAGTTATGATTTGGTGTAAAAAAAAAATTTCGAGGTTTTCACGGAAATGAGTTGTCCTGGTGCAGGACATGCCAAAAAACACTATCTTTCAAAAACGTCCGTCTGTATGTATGTATGTATGTATGTATGTATGTATGTATGTATGTGTGTGTGTCACTTTCCAAAGTATAAGACCTAGAGATACCAAATTTTGGCTACATCAACTTTTTTGGACATGTATTAAGTATGAATAACATGGCATTACACCAACTTGAAAATTCAAGATGGCTGCCATACAAAAAAAACATAAAATTGCACTTTTCTCAAAAACGGCTCCAAGAATTTTTTTTAAATTTTCAGAGTTGCCATTTATTAGTTTTTAACTTAATAAATTAGTTATGGCAATACTCTTACTAATCTGTGTCTATGGGCTGCCATATGAAAAAAACAAACGATTGTGATTTTCTCGACAGTTAAGGGGTCAACAAAAATATAATGTTCTACAATATTACGGACAACATAAATTTCTACAAATTTACAAAAAAAATTTTTTGAAAAAATAAATATAAAGCACCGTTTACACGACCTGAAATTTTAAATCGAAAATATTACAAAAACCTATTAAAATGCAAGATATTTGAATTTGTTTTAGATTTGATAGAAAGAACAAGCTTATCACTTTAATTCGTAATCATTTTTTTTTTACTTTTTTGAAAATTCAAGATGGCTTCCGAAGAGCTGAAAATTTAAAATGCGATTTTCTCAAAAACGGCTCCGACGATTTTTCTGAAATTTTTTGTGAATCCATTTATATAATAGTGCTATCTAATAATTATAATCATTTCTTCATCATAATCTCGATTTAGGGAGTTGCCATATAAAAGAAAAAAATAATGGAAAAATTCTCGGCAGTTAGAGGGTTAATAAAAAAATAATGTAGTACAAATGTAAAATAATAATAATAACCTATATATTGCCATCATTATTTTTTCCAAAAAGTGAATCAAAAGTATAGCCGCCATACAGAGTGAAAATTTTCCATACAAAATGTATTAGCAATTTTCTTGGTAGTCAAAGGGTTAAAAATAGATAAATGGCTGCGATTCTTAAAATTTTATAAATACCAATAATAATCAGTCGTTACTTTTTCAAAATATAACTAAAAAGTTTACCCACCATACAAAGTACTAGTTTGCATACAAAAGGGTTCAATGACCATCTATAATAATCTAGAATATAAGTTGCAATGAAATATAAACATTCAAAACTAATATGAAATGCATGCCCACAAACAGGTATGTGTAAGTTCGCGCTAACGAATGCTGAATTTGTACTTACAAATTAAACATAAAACTTGCAACTCTTGCCGACCTTCCTTGAAACAGGGGTGACATTGACAAAGTGAATTATTTTTTACACTTTGGGAGGACTGAGAAATGCGAGAAAATTGAGATAAAGACTGAATGAAAAAAGAGTGGAGGTCTATAATAATCTATAATCTATAATCTAAGTTGCAAGGATATATTCATTTAAAGCTCTCAGATGTATGCCCACAAACCAACAAGTGTAGTTCGCGCTTACAAATGCTGAAAGTGTACTTACAAATAAAATCCAAACCTCAAATGAACATAAGCCCCACAACTTTTGCCGACCTTCCCTGAAACAGGGGTGACATTGGCAAAGTGAACCATTTTGTACAGTATGAGTGGTCAGCCTCATACCAACCTATAAGTCAAGGAATGGAGGTCGTGAAAGAATTTGATTATCTGGGAAGCAAATTTGAGTCGAATGCGAAATTGACGAAATAATTGGAAAAGCGCGCTAGTAGAGGAAGAAGTGTAATGGAAACGATTGGAAGAATTGCAAGAAATAGGAAACTTACGAAGAATATGAGATCGGCGGTCCACAATGGCATATTGGTTGGTGGAAGTGAGGCTTAATGAATGTGAGCTGAGTAAAGTATGTAAGTACGGTTGAAATGGCTTACCTGAGAGCAATGGCTGGAAAGACACTGAGTGATAGCGTACGTAATGCTTGAGTGATGAACGAGTGTGGTATAAAAGAGAATATGAGAATGAAAGTACAAAAAAGTACGATGAGATGGTTCAGACATCTTGAAAGAAAGGATGATGAACAACTAACGAAGAAAGTGTACAAAGGAAATGTCAGAGGAAAGCGCAGAAGGGGAAGGCTGAGGAAAGAATGGTTAGACCAAATAGGTGAGATTGCGAAATAATGGATTCTGCAGAGTGAGAATAAGAGAAGAGTATGTATGAAAAAGGTGATGACAGCAAAAAGTGGAGGCGCATCTGCGGAGGTACCGGCCACCCCTAATGAAACGGTGGCAGGATACAGTACAGTACAGTACTGAGGTCAGCTTCATACCAACCTATGAGTCGAGGATCTTTCTTGTGTAATTGGTACTTTTTCAAATAAATCAACAAAATATTTATATTCATTTAAGTATTTATATGCCTATATCCATATTGTACGAGTATGCAGGTACACACCGCGGTGGAATAAAATTGATTTATTATTGATATATTACATTTTTATTGAAACGGCATAAGCTGGTAGATGATTCTAGCTTTACATACGTCATACAGTGGGTAAATTTTTGCAAGAAAGTCGAGTACAGATTCTGTGCAATTTATTTTTACTTTTTTTGTATAGATATCTTTTTAAGGTTTTGTTGTTTTTTTTTATACTTAAATTTTATTTATTTCTCGTATTCCTTGACTTATAGGTTGGTATGAGGCTGACCACCCATACTGTAAAAAATGGTTCACTTTGCCAATGTCACCCCTGTTTCAGGGAAGGTCGGCAAAAGTTGTGGGGCTTATGTTCATTTGAGGTTTGGATTTTATTTGTAAGTACGCATTCAGCATTTGTAAGCGTGAACTACACGTGTTGGTTTGTGGGCATACATCTGAGAGCTTTAAATGAATATATCCTTGCAACTTAGATTATAGATTATTATAGATTGTAGAATATAAAATGAAAAAGGAATTATTTTAATGATTTTTTATTGGCCATGTACATATTTTAATGTATGGGTTCCACTCTTAGTGAAGCACTTTGTGATACACGACATTTTTCGTTTCATCATCAGGTGCAAGAACAAATAATGCAGATGGTCTTCTGACCCGTGAACATGCCACATATAATTGACCATGGGAAAAACACGGATTTTCTAGATTCAGACCACAAACTTTTAAGGATTGGCCTTGTGATTTGTTGATGGTCATGGCGAATGCAAGACAGATCGGAAATTGAAGTCGTTTAAACTCAAACGGCGCAAAATTATACATGTCTGCTTGTGGGAATGCACTTAATATAAATCTTAAATGATATATATCCTTGCAGCTTAGATTAGATTAGATTAGACATGTTGGTTCTTCAATAGTTTGAAGATTTAATGGCAATTTTAATGCTGAATCGGCATCCTTTTAACAATGTGGCTGCTATTCCAGAGGAAGCAACTGCAACCGCAATGCTGGATCTCGCACGAACAGTGGCTAAAATTACTGACATGAGGAATGTCTTACCAGTTCCACCAGGGGAATCCAGGAAATATAAACCACCATTTTAATCATCAATTGCCTTCATCACTGTATCATAAACTTCCTTTTGTTGTTGATTTGACAGGGGTACATTTGTTTGAACTAATAAACATAATTCCCGGTGATCATATTCTCTTTCCCGTTCAAATTCTCGATTAAATGCGTCATTTATTTCACGATTTAGCGTTTTCATTCCTAATCTGACTAATAAATTACCGCACATGAGGTAACACATGTCTTTGGTCAAGATCAAAGCCTGATTATGTATCTCCTCATTCATTTGAAGGTCGGGATTTCTTGAACTGAAACGAATTTGATGTAAAATGTCTTCCGACATATTATCCTTGTCTTTGTGCCACAGGTTAGATGGGTTCGATGGAAACCATGTCGAAATGATGATAGCAAATAATGTGCGTATCTGACTTGGATATGCAGAAATAATTGCTTCAACGATTGTCGTCTCCCAATGGGTATGCACATGCAGCACGATATGTTGGGAATACGGTAGCATTAACAGTCCGAAGTGAATCAAATGACGTTGGCTTACGCACATTTACCAGCAACAACCGCAAATAAAAACATTCATCATTCTTTCGATGAACTGTATATATACGACCAAGAGCATCAGTAAAACGCACATGTGGATAACCAAGAACCGCATCGCCTTGCTTGCGTCTTAGAAAATTCTTCAATGAAGCATTCCAAGTACAATAACGTGGCATCTCCCAGTAAAGCAAAGTTTGTGCAAACGGATCGCTTTGGCAGATCGTAAAGAAACTGGTCAATGTTGTCGCTGGAGGTGTTTCAGCACGTTGAACAACATTGGAAGCCGTGAAATATACTCTTTGACCATTCTCCAGATGCACCGCCAAATGCACAACAGGAGGATGACGTTCATGAATAGGGAATGCGAATATATGCTTTTATTCACTTTTATATTTCCGGTCCGTAGTCCGTAGTCCAGTGGTTAACACATTGGACTCGTGAATTGAAGGTTGTGGGTTCAAATCCCGGCGGAGCACAAAAATATATACCATTTATATTTTCAAATATGCTCTAGCTGGATTTTAAAATTCATATATCTTTACCAAAGACCAGTCACCAAAGGTCCATCCAGCCTTGCAGCAACTGGGTCTTGCTTGAGAATTGACGCTTTCTACAGCGACGACCACTCTCTCAGAGGGCTCATGAGGTAAATAACAAAAATAGCGCTCGCCGAATAAATAATCCTCATATATATAAAGGGTTCATCAAGCCTGTAAAATAAATGGATCTTGCTTGAGAATTTGCGCTTTGTAGCGACGACTACCAGGCTTGTAGCAACACCTCTGTGGCACCCTTCTTGGGTGATATAGACCCCCAACCCTTTCAGGAATTAGGGAGTCTCCCGCAAAAGGTTCCCTTAAAAAAAAAAAAAAATTGACCATTCAATGGATTTTTCATTTTGATGGTCCATACTGTTGAAATGGACTATCTAAGAAGTATGATGTGGAAAACACGGAGTGACAGGGTGAGGAATGATTTTGTAAGGAAGAATGTGGTGCAAGAGAAAGTGTGTAGGCTCACATGAGGCATGTGCAAGCGCGAACTTATACGTGTCTGGTTGTGAGAATGCATGTTATGTGAATCTCCAATGTAACATATCTTTGCAACTTAGATTAGATTAGATTAGATTAGATTAGATATTGAAATCATATCCGCTCTAATCACGACTTTGTAGTCATCATTTGGCATGCGTTCCAAAGCACTCTTAAACAGCCTGACCAACGCATGATTTTCATGAAGTAGGTGCTGTAGTTCTTAAAGAATTGCTCTTTTCATTGCTGCATTCATCTCTTGACATCGATCAAGTTGTTTCCCAAATCGCTTCATTGCAGTTCACATACCGACGCGGCGCTCTTCACGCGCAATTTCTTGTTCTTTTTCACTCCTTTCACTCGCAATGTTAGCTTCGTCGGGAAAGATTTGATCGCCTTGGTGGTGGCATGGCTTTCTTAATAATTTTTTGGGTACATTAGATTCATAGAAACTTGAAACAAATCGGTCAACTTCAATTATTCACAGACTCCATTATGTTTAGCTGTCAGTTGCATTTTGTTTATTTTTTAAAAAAAAGAACGGCTAGACTGTTTTTTACGGATTGCTTTCAGTTGCGTTTTTTTTATTTATACCTACCACGTTTTATGTCACTTTATGAAAAAAAGTATAAAAAGGATATAAAAATTTCTATGTCATTCTCCTGGTTCTAAGCTACCTCCCTACCAATTTTCAGCCAAATCAGTTCAGCCGTTCTTGAGTTATGGATAGTGTTACTAACACGACTTTCTTTTATATATATTATATAGATTATAGTGTGACGCTACTTGTAATACTGTTTTATATTCACTTCTTTATTTAACAATTTCTAACCTTATCGGTCATCACACCAATTTAAATTAGTTACATAAAATGAATGGTGAGTTTTTGAACAATCAAATTTAAAAATGAGTTGCTATATAAGTATGTAGGTACTTACATGCTGATAGCTGATGATCGGAAACGTCCATAATTATTTATTGTAATATAAATAAGTTGTCAAGAACGGTTTGTCGAATCCAAAAAAATATTATTCAATTAGGTACCTAAATATATTCTACTAGGATGATGAATCGGATGAGCGCTAATAAGCTGGGTGTAGCCGGTCATTGGCTTTTTTCACTTTTTTATTTTTTATTTTCAACCCAATAAAGAGCAATATTAGAAAATTAAATGATATTTATTATGGTCTGCTGAGAATCGAACCCATAATCTTTCGAGCCCGGAGTGTTAAAGCATTGTCTTGACTAGTGGGCACTTTGGTATCTAAGTAAGTAGGTACCTACATATTATATCAATGAAAATATTTTAATATTAATGTAGTTTGATTTTAAAAATAATAATACAGTTGCAAAACACCTCAATTTTCTTATCGTTATATTTCAATTAGTAGTTGTATGTCCAACCTATACCTATAAAGTTCAAGGGTATGGCAGTAAGGGGTGAGGTGGGAAGAGGAAGCCGGTACAACTGTCAAACTTCAAAGTCAAATTAGAAACAAGGTAAGTCGCTGCTGTTATGATGGGCTGAGTACGTGAAGTAATGCTGTAAAACTATTCGATTCCCAAAGTACAAGGAAAATTTTATAAATAAGGCTAAGTTTAAAATGTCTAACAAAGTCTAGAAAAACAGAATTAAAAGTGAATAAAAATCAGTAAAGTCAATTAATATTGAAAACAAATCAATAATTTTTAAATTATGATTACGGTCGTTAGACATTTTAAAGAATGCAAAAAAACGGATTTTACTGACCGTGCAAAAGAGAAGAACGATTTTCTTTCTAAGAGGACATACGTCTCCTGAGGACGTCGGATATGACTCCGACGAAACGTAGAGAAAATCGTTCTTCTCTTTTGCACGGTCAGTAAAATCAGTTTTTTTCATTCTTTAAAATCAATAATTACTTAGTTCCGAATATTTTAAATTAAAAAATATTATATTGGTGTTGAATTTTCCGTGAACTTATTAGCCTGTGGAGGTGCAGTGATAAACAATAATATTATTTAAGCGATTTGATTCACAGTCCGGTGTTTTTCATTTTGCAATAATATTTTTAAATGTGGGGAATTTGATATAGATTTTAACCTCAACACCTCAGCCTGTCAGTGTTTCTTCACCAAACTCTAAAAACTTTTCATTTGAAGTTTTGATTTGACGTTTCGGGTCGTGTGCGTTGAAATATTTTCTGTAAATAAAACAAAATAAACAGTAAATATAGTGAATATAAAAACAATATGTAAAATGTTTAAGTTTCAATAATTTCAAGTGTGAAAAATCCAAATTATGTATGTAATTCTTTCTGACATTTAAAAAAATACGCTCTACCCAAAACATGACAATAATTATTGGAAACAAGCGAATGGACTCCGCACGTGACTTGACATAGAAAAAATTGTGATGTCACACGGCCGGGTTGCTAGGGAAAAGGCGAACAAATATTTTTTTATTGTTCTGTGTTCCTTGACTACTAGGTTGGTATGAGGTTGATCCCCCCATGCTGTTAAAACTTGGTTCACTTTTGCCAATGCCTCCCCAATTTCAGGGAAAGATGACAGGAGCTGCTAAGTTTATGTTCATGTGAGGTTTGGTTTATTTTGTATGTACATATGCAGCATGTGTAAGAGTGAACTTACATGTTCCCGCTTATGGCCATGAACTAAATATGAGCCTTAAATGTCAAAGTATCTTTGCAACCTGGATTATAGATATTTTAAGTTGTTAACATTGGTTGTTAAGGACCGTAGTCCCAGACAAGAGTGACATTTTACCGCCAAGAATAAAGTTTTAAATTGAAAGAATTGTGCCAAATCTATTCTGTCTTAAGACTTTAAAATGCTTAGTGTTCACTTTCATTGTGATGTTGTATTACATAGATTTCTTCATATATTGTTTGCTAATTACAAATGTTGGATCTGCTTTTATAGATCTTGGTACTTAGATGACTCGGTTATTCTTGGTCAACGATGCTTCACTAAAAAATATCAAAATCTAGTTTTGACTATTCCCAATGCACAAAATGAATTACTTTTTTGGACACGTTGATAACATTTAAGGATTGAAATCACCAGTTTTGAGCAGTGTTGACCTTGTGTTGTTCACTCATTGTACCGGTTGTGGACATTTTTGACTAAATCTGGGGATACAATATCTCTTTGTTTGCTATACTGTACATTTATCGACTTCTATTTCAGGATGGACCCAGGAATCATCTGCTTCCGGCACTGTGGACCTAATATATTCTGCAAAACTCTTCCAGAGAAATGTCCAATCTGCAGCCATGATTTGTCCATCACGGCCTTTGGTCTGCTGCCGTTTAGGTAAGAATAGTATAGCACAATAGACAGTACGAGTGTTACAATGGCTAATTGCGTGCAGCGGCATATAATACTCTTTCTATGACATTGAAATAAATTAAGAATAATAAGACATTTTTTAAATATTAAAAGCATACCTTTGTCCCAATTTATAATTTATCATGTGCTTTGATTATGAACATGTTTATTTGTTGCGGTGAAGATGTTTTGGATTACTTGGATTCTGATTTTCTTTTAAAAGAAAGGATGCAATTTGAGTATTTCGATAAATAAATTTGATGGTTTCAGACTAAAGTAGTCATTGAGTATGTCGACCATAACGTTTGAAATGAATGAATTATCTTTGCTAAATTTTAAAAATAATCCAACATCACTTTTTCAGAAAATGATTTAAAAAACAAATTGCTCACCATTCTTCTTGTTTGGTTGCTAGAGAAAATGCAAACTGTTATTGGTTGCTAAGAACGGCAGTCCCATACAAGACTGATGTTGGCTTGCTGAGAAAAAAGTTTGAAATTCAAATTTATTTCCATTTCAACACTTGTTACTCATTACGCAACGGGCTGTAGAAATGTATGGCATTGGACGTTTTTTATTGATCAATTACCAAATGGGAGTAGAAAAAGAAATATTAACATGTGTACTTAAGATTTATATTTATGATTTATATGGTGTTTATAATCGTGCATATTATAACTACATTTCAAGATGAATTACACTTTTTTGATATTAGATAAACCATTTTGGAAGAATTACAATATTGTTTTGTTTGCGACATAGCCAACTTCGTCAAGAGGCACCCTTCTGCATGAAGGATGAACTGTCAAAATAAGCTAAATTCTCCCATTACGGTTTGTCTAATATCTGAAAAGTGTAATTAACCTTGAAATTTAATTATAATATGTATATATGTCAAACGAGTGTAACTCCCGTTTCAATTTGACCTTAGGCTTGTGTAAGTTTGTGTTACATATGCTTCATGTGTGCTTCTAAAGAAAACGTAAGCGTCAAATGAAAATAATTCCGCAACTCTAGATGCTCTTCTCTGAAAACAGGGATGACGTTGGCGAAAGTGAATCAATTTTAAAAGCATTTCTTTTTCACCTATTTTTCAGAGTTCCATATCCGTTTGTCAAGGCTTCACAATATTCCTGCGCTGTTCTGATCAAGCCCACCACAGGGGACTTCTTAAAGTAATTATGGAACATGTTTTTTCTGTTCTTTCTAGATATTTAGACATTTGATATTTAATTAAAGCTCTTGTAGAAAGGCTCATAGTATTTTTTTTTTTAAATATATTTTTTAAGAGGAATGCAATTCCCCAACCTACTCTGCCTGGCCAGAAACAGGTAGTAATATCATCAATTAATAATTCATTATTGTTGAACCAGGGTCAAAGTTATGGTCAAATGACCCAGGCGGGGATCGAACCAATGTTATTGTATTCCAAACACGCTAGAAAGATCAGCCCACTTGGCCCCCTCGGCCATAACACCGACATTTATTTAAAAAGACTTGGATGGTTCATTCACTGTGATTGTTTGATGAAGTGATTCACAATAAGCCAATGTAGTCTGCTCACTTTTATTGATTAGAACACATCAACTAGATACTATGTAGGCTGGTACTTTATTTACCTACTCACATTTATAATGAGAAAGGACTATGAGAAATAAATAAATGAGGAGCACAACTGATCCCTTAGTGTTCCTAACAACCGAGTTTGACTGCCTTGTTGTTTTCAATCTTAAGTCTCAATATTCATGTTTCAGTGATTACTTCAACTCCAAGGACCTGCACATTGGCGTTACAACGTCTTCTTGCCACATAGTTGAGTTTGACAAGCGGGGTCTGCAGAAGAACAAGCAACACTGGGAGCAATGCCTCATGGTGGGGCAGATGGGGCCGTCCTGGGCAGAACACTGGGACGAGGTTTTGAAGCGGGTAGGTCATCAATACTCCTAGCCAGTCAAGCTTATATTCACCAATCCTACTAACACTTCCCTTAAGCCTCACTGGTATTTAGATTGGTTACGATGTATGCTTGTGTTACATGGATATAATCTATGAATTATACGGCTTAAAATGAATTTATCGTTCCATTTAAGTTGTAACAATATGTAGCTCACAGCATTGAAGCATGGTATCAGACACAACTGTCAGCAGTACGCTCCCCCAGTTCTTGTTTACCGTTTACGCCAATCTTGTCAAATATGACTTTTTCATGCAGTTGTCTTATGAATCAAATTCTACACAATTTGAGCTAAGAAAAACCGTAAAACTCGGTAATGTGAGAGTTGTTTTAAATATTTTTAAAATAAATTTCTTGTTTTCATAAGACACATTGGTACAGTACACATGCAAACATTGCTCATGTAAAATTTTCTCAATGGCGTATACGACAAACAAGAACTAAGGCAGCGAGTAGACAACGGAATATTTAATAATCATGTACCTGTGAAATCTCTGTCTTGTTGCTTTTTACATCTTGCTATTGGTCACCCAATAATTACACATGCCATGATGTCTTCTTATAAAGTGTTTTTCCTTTCGAAATTCCGTCACAGAACCAGGTTGCAAGGGAAAAGGTTAACCATTATTTTGTTATCGGTTACTAACAAACCTAGTACATAGATCTGTGACGTTAGCCCCTGAGAAAAAATCTAATTTGGAGAATCGTGCCGAGTTCATTAATTATTTAATTTATTTCAGGTGAGCGAAGAATCCCACTGGACTTCTGACGATTACAGAGAAGACACTTACAATTGCTACACGTTTGTGCTGAGATTTCTGCAAGAGGTGAAGTGTGGCGAGTTGAGTGCGGCCGCGGCGAGTCGCACCGCTTTCTGTGACAAGTTTATCGTGCCTCGCACAACCGCTGCGGGAAAGTATATATCTCTGTACAGGCGACTGAAGAATAAAGACGTGTATGTGCATTGGGACAATGCTAAGAATAAACAGTGCAAATAAATTGAGAGACAATGATTCAATAGGATAAACAATGGGGTCGGAACAAAGTTACAAATTTAAATAATAATGTAAGGATATCTGGTGAGGATCACAAACATAGTTTCCAGGCTCCAATGGTTCATTCACCGAATGTGACCCAACCAATACAGTCAACTGTCTACAAGTCTTAAGTATCAACAGCAATGTTTTGGTGCACGTCACATATGCCAGAGTTATGACTTCTTCGCCATATGTTCCCATATAGCAAAGACTAGGCCTTTTAGATTGTCTATGATCAATGATTTCAATAATCTATGACCAAATAACATAACCTATAATTCACTATTTTATATGGTTCAAAAAACTTATATAAAGTTTAAAATATATTTATTTTTAACTTTATAAATTAAGTACATATTACTTCAGTATAAACAATATTTATTGTTATTTATTTAAATACCTTTATTTATAAATATTTTATAATACATACAAATACATTGAGTAGATAAGTAGATATAAAATTTACAAAAATGAGCATTTGTTCAAAAATTTTATTTAAAAAAAATTGTAAAACCAAATAAAAAAAATTGTGAAAATCTGGTTTTATATTTATTACATTGTTAACGCCACATATTAAGAAATCACTGGTGATTTTAGATAACTACTATTTATTTCTTATTCTTTTTAAATATCTCTACCTACTTAGAATATTTGTAGATTGTCTGATGGTACGGCAACCCAGAAGATTCCTCCGTTGAGTGCGATGGTGGCACTGAAACGTGAAAAAAAATGCCAAAACTGGAGTTATGGTCGTTTCACATATTTACAAATAAAAATCAACTTTAAAATGTTGCTTTGGCATTAAAGCATTATTTAGCAAAATAAAAAAACTTTAAAACAACACCAACACAACAACGTTTTGTTGGTGTTGTAGCCAACATGAGATAGATCTTAATCATTATGCAGAAAGGGTGCCTCGTGTAGACAAGAATAATTTGAGGCGTTCTACTACAATAGTTTGTCAAATATCCGAAAAGTGTAATTAATTTTAGAGATTGCAGTCACTTCAAGAGATATCTCAAGACCGATCAGTTCACCGAATCTTTTGCGGCGCCCTTGGAGTGACAATGTCACTAAAGGGCGTCAATGGATAAAGTTAACTGATTCAGCATCATCATCATAAAGTGAATTGTGGATAATCAAATTGAGCCCTAAAGTACCTATAGCAGAAAGGTTAGAATGTTCAGTCTCTTCTGCCTGTACGATTACTGTACTTGTTCTGATGTGCATAGCTGAAATCGGCTTTTGATTTAGTGATATCTATATCTTGATGAAAATGTATACCTACTAAGAACTAAAGTATCCATTTTTTAACAAAATATGCAGTTTGGTTCTACTTATATGCTGTTCTGCAGTTCTATGTCACAAAACAGCTTCAATGAAAAAAGTCAACTGATGCGTCATCATAAGAAGGCTGTAGCGTTGTAGACAGATTAAGATGGATAGTGTTGCCGGAAGAAGGGGCTAATAATGAAGACGATACTGTACAAACATATAAATAGAATGGGAAACGATAGGATCCCACATATCACTCTTCAAGGGAACCCAACTGGAACTAGACCTCCAAAGAGCTGGTAGTCTAGATTATAGGAGGAAGTAGCAGCACAAACATCCTTCGAATCTATGAAAGCAAAAAAAAGAAGAAGTGTTACCGGAAGTTGACAGTCATCTTCCCTTGTTTGGGAGCGAGCCAGGTGAGCACCAGCTCCCTCTTGTCTTCAGACTCCTCGTGGCTCTGGTGGGTCACGGCGTTCTGGAACATCAACCATGAAACATTTCATTAACAATGCAAGTCAAAAGAAATCTTAAATACCTATTGTTTTGGCAGTTTATCAACATGTAGTATGGTACATATATGGATATATGGATGATATATGATAATGGCTTTGTTAACACTGTATTTTTGACTTGTGGCACCCTAGATCTGAGGAAACATGAGAGGATAAAAATGCAGATGAAAGACACAGTACACAAAGCATAGTCTACTAAGATCAGTTCGTAGTCTATTGGTTTATGCTACTGAAGATCGTGGGTTCGATATCCAGTGGAGCACAAACAAAAATTATGACTTGGTTTTCAAGTACGTTTTTTTCTGAAAATTCCTTTACCAAAGACCTTTCACCAAAGGTCCATCCAGCGTTTCAGCAACTGGGAAAAGCACTCACCAAAGCAATCATCGCGATATATCGCACGCTTAATTATAAAGAGCAATAGCTAGAAAATTCGGAAAATCGAGATTTTGTAATAAAACGCAAGAACAATGCGAGAAGAATAGGTAGAATGCGACAGCCGTTTAATTTGGACGAATACGACCGAGATAAAACATCGGACGCCTTTTTCATCCCATACAAGCTGTACTGGTTGTCTGAACTTCAAACGTGATTTCCCAACATTTTTGTTTTTTGAGTTATTGCTCTTTATTATTAAACATGCGATATGTATTTATTTCTTTATTGACACATACTTGTTTGGGTAGGTGCATGACACATACTTGTTTGGGTAGGTGCATGAAATGGCTACCTTTGATGTTCATTTACCTTTGCAACTTATTTTATGGATTGTAGATAATTATTGAGAAATAAGAATCTTTGAATTTGACATTATGAATGATGCACTATGATTGTATCGAGTACAAAGCTGCAGATAGGTTCTCTTCCTTTCACTTTGCTTGTGAATAATAATGCATTTGCTTGGTTGCTGTACATACAGGCATTGCTGTACCTGTATGCAATTGTTCATTCTGCTAATTTATAGACAGTACCGGCGTTAGGGTTGGGCGCGGTCGGGCGACCGCCCAGGGCGCCAGGTGTGAAGGGGCGCCGCAGGCGCCCCTTTATACTTTTTAGTAATTTTGAAGTTTTTGGGACATTAAAACTCGAAAATATTTTTTTTTCGTAAACAGTAAAAATTAAACCTGTAAATTAATTGTTATATTCTTAGAAAGAGAAATGAAAACAATAAATAAATATATTTTTACTTTATAGCAGTCCGAAGGACTGTTATAAAGTGTTGTATTCGTCCGAAAAAAAAAAAATGAGGTTTCAACGGAAATGAGTTGTCCTGCACCAGGACATGCAAAAAAACCTAATTTGTCGAACCTGTCCGTCCGTCCGTCCGTCCGTCCGTCCGTATGAGTGTATGTCCCAGCCGAAACTACTGATCACAGAGACACCAATTTTTGGATTTAGAGAATTGACAACCACAGATTTTGATGGACCGACTGGCATGGCACCACCCTGAAAATTCAAGATGGCTGCCATACAAAAAAAACATAAAATTGCACTTTTCTCAAAAATGGCTCTAACGATTTTCTTTAAAATTTCAGTGTGGTCGTTGCTTAAATTGTCGCGAAGAAAATTTGTTATAGCAACACTCTTCTCAACCTGCGTCTATGAGTTGCCATATGAAAGAAAAAAACGATTGTAATTATCTCGGAAATGGCTGGGTTGACAAAAAAAAATGTTCTACAATATTACGCGCAATATTAATTTCTACAAATATTTAAAGAATAATTAAAAAAAAAAATTACTTAAAGTACCGTTTACACGATCTCAAAATTTTCATCGAAAATATTAAAAAGACCCATAAAAACGCAATTTTGTACAACTTTTTTTAGGTTCACAAGAAAGAAAAATTTATAAACTTCTTCGCACTATAATTTATTTTTCACTATTTAAGGAATTCAAGATGGCTTCCAAAGAGGAGAAAACTTCAAATGCGATTTTCTCAAAAACGGCTCGAAATATTTTTTTTTAAATTTTCATTTAAGTAGTTGCTTGATACATTCTTACCAAATTTAGTTATGGCATTTGGTAAGAATGTTTTTTCTAATCTGCGTCTATGAGAGACAAAAAAATAATGTTCTACAACATTATACGTAACATCAAATTCTATATAAAAATTAAATAAAATTTTTGAAAATAAAAACATAAAGGGCCGTTTACATGATATCAAAAATTGAAATTAAAAGGCTACAAAAACCCATCAGAACGCAAAAAACTTTTTTGTTTCTTAACTTTATCAGAAAAAACTTTGTTATTACTATAATTCATAGTGAAACATTTTTTAAATTTTAGAAAATTCAAGATGGCTTCCGAACAGCTGAAAATTTCAAATGAGATTTTCTCTAAAACGGCTCCTACGATTTTTTTTTTTTTTTTGCATAATCGTCATTATAATAGTGCTATGTAACAACAATAACCATTGCCTCATAATTTTCTTTGTTTTGGGGGCTGCCATACAAGAGAATTTTTTTTTTTTAAATTTCTCGGCAGAGAAAGGGTTAACTAAAAAATAATGTTCGATAATTGAAAAGATTTTATATATACCTACATACATGAATCATTACTTTTTTCAAAAAAATATTATAAAGTATAGCCACCATACAAAGTGACAAATTTTCATACAAAAAATTATTGTAATATTTTTGGTAGCAAAACGTCTCATACCCATAAATAAACCTACATAACCATTCGCTCAATCAATTGCTATAAAACAACAATAAGCATTGCCTCTTAATACTCTTTGTTTTGGGGGTTGCCATACAAGAGAAAACAATATTTTTAATTTTCCCGGC
Organism: Agapetus fuscipes; assembly: GCA_951799405.1. NCBI lineage: Eukaryota > Metazoa > Arthropoda > Insecta > Trichoptera > Glossosomatidae > Agapetus > Agapetus fuscipes. Next base: position 15,245,539 of record OX637351.1, on the reverse strand, counting down.
AGAGAACGGGTTAACTAAAAAATAATGTTCTACAATTGAAAAGCTCTTATATATACCTACATACAATAATCATTAATTTTTTTTAAATAAATATTATAAGGTGTAGCCATCATACAAAGTGACAAATTTTAATACAAAAATAATTGTAATATTCTTGGTACTAAAACGCCTAATATAAAATACTAGGCTACGAGCCTTAAAATCTAGTAAGTTGTACCCATATAATAATCAATCATAACTTTACAAAATATCAATGAAAAGTTTAGGTACCCTCGAATCAAAGTTTAGGTACCCTCCAAACAAAGTTTTGATACAAACGGGATCAATGATAATACTGCAAAAAGACGATTGCTTAAAAAGATTAGCTTCATTACTTACACACAACTAAATGTTTTGTTATGAAAATTGGCTATGACCTAAACATGATCGTATTTTGTGCTATAAAGTCATGTGCAGTCCACTGTACAATTTATTTTAATAGTTATAGTACATTCCTTTTTTTCGTATGAATTTGATTTTTTTTAAATGGCGAGTAGGGGGGGGGGGGGGCGCCTTAAAAAATCTCGCCCAGGGCGCTGGTAGTGCTAAAACCGGCACTGTAATTATAGACTTATAGACGGTGTGCTCAATATGGCATGCATTTGTGATGTACTCATATCCAGCATAAGGTACAGTCCCTAGACATAATGCTACTATTCAACAAATTTACACGTCGATAGTCTTGATGACTGGTATTTGGAAGGTCTCGGGTTCATTTTGAGACGGAGCACAAAATAATGTCATTGAAATTCTCAAAAAAGCTCTTTCTATGGAATATTGATAGATTTTACAAAACGTGTTGAAGCGAAGATTGGGTTTCTCAATGTATTGTTGAAGTCATAGCTGACGTTATCAGAAGATGTGTTTCTTCTTCGACCATGAAACATGAACAAACTGCAAGAAATATTTTTTGTTGCTAAAGAACTAAGATTGTAGGTACATGAGATGACCTTTGGTGATTCATCAACAGATGTCAAGGATGCTCCATAGCCACAAAATTACTTATTGTAGCGCATTGATTGTGCAACAAGTAGATAACTGTTAGGAATATATGGAGATGAGAAAATATACAAGATAAGTTTTAGAGAAACCCGTTCTTCTCTTTAACACGGTTTGTAAAATAATTTTCTACTTGCAGGTATTTCTGCCGATGTTTCATTTCCTCCTGTGGAAGAGATCTTCAGAGTAAATAATCAATGTACAGTCTGCTTTACCTCAGTAGGTATAAATTCATTTTTAGTGTACCTACAAAGGAAGCAATTATGGAAACTAAAAATCGTTGCTAATAATTGTTTATATAAAAATAATTGTTATGTTATGTCAATTTGATATAGTACTAATATAAGCAAGTACCTACTAATTACATGAATAAATATTTTTTAAGGATAAAAGAATTCATGATGCCTTTTAAGGCGAAAATGTTTGAGCATAAATAATACTAAATTGAAACTTTGTTTTTTTTAAATAAATAAAAGAATTCTGTTGTTATTTTATTCTGGAGAGTTGCTTCCACTTCTTTCTTTTCTTGCATACCTTTATCATATCCAGCATCATCATCATTTTATATCCAGCATATTTTTTATACATTACCCTCTGTAGGTATATCCCATTCATTCAGAATTTCACCAATTTGCTTGAGCCATACCATACCTTTCCTTTCTCGGTCCTGCTTTTTTTATTTTACCTTTCCCTGTATTTTTTTATTCTTTTATCATCAATGCTTTCCACACGTCTAAGCTATCTCATCACATTATTTTGTACATTTACTTTTGAATCCTCTTTGAGCTTGAATTTCACTTTCCCCATCTATTCCTTTATATTGTTGCAGATGAATGCATTATGAAATATACATTATTCCAGTGGCTTTAAACAAAAAAATTGCTTCTACAATACAAAGTTACTCTTATACATCATTACTCATTAGTCATTACACAACCTCACTCACCCTTGACCCTATATAATACACCCTTACTCTCCCCTGACACATTTATTATTTGTGATCATTAATTTTGTATTTTTTTGGATGTCTTTTTTTACTTTAACTTAATTTTTATTTCTCAACGTATACATTTTTAGTTTCAACGTTATTTTCTCAAATAAAGAAAAAATTAAATGAAATTTTAATGCATCTACTTATGTGTCCAGCCACTGAACAGTTGCATAACCCCTTGTTAAGTTAAGTGTGTGCACCTTGTCTCGGTATGTTTTTTTTTTCTCTTTCATAATTTATATAATTCTCAACGAGGTCGCTTGTCTGTCCACCCAACAGCTTGCTTACCTACTTTTTAAATATTTCAATATGAATATATTTAATCATGGATTAAAAACAACAATTAAAGCATGCAGAAGCTCAATGTGATGCTTATGAATAAGGTCTACACGTGAATTGACAGAGACAAAATTGCAATGTCCCCCAGCTGGGTTGCAAGAAAAAAAGCAAACAAATATTTTCTTATTAATTGCTAAGGACTGCAGTCCCATACAAGATGTTTGCTCGGCGAGGAAAAAGTTCCAAATTCAAAAATGATCTGACCTTGTTCTTTAAAAAAACTAATCGCATAGTTTGATTCAGTCGTACAGGGCTGGAAGTCTCATCACCACGGTAATTCTTACCTACCGAATATCGGTAATATTTGTATGAAGACTAATCAACTGATCACTTGCGGCCATCTTGGATTGACAGGTCTTCATACAAATATTATATATTATTATTCGGTAGATATTCGGTAGGTAAGAATTACCGTGGTGTTCCTTGACTTATAGGTTGTTATGCGGCTGACCACCCATACTGTAAAAAATTGTTCACTTTGCCAATGTCACCCCTGTTTCAGGGAAGGACGGCAAGAGTTGCAAGATGAGACTTCCAGCCCAGGCTTGGTAATATAGCGAGGGTGATCTGACAATAAGTCTTATTTTATCTTTTGGTGTTTTTATGTGTGATTTTGTGCTATGTTACATTAAAACAAAACTAGTAACAATTTTCATATTTTGTCAAAATAAACATTTACGTTTTTTTTATAATCATGTGACTGAGACATTATTTATTTAACACATGTTAGTCTCTCCTGTAAAGTTGGCATTTTCAAAATAGGACTTATTGCCAGATCACCCTCGAATTAGCTTACGTGAGCATTGACTGTCGACGACCAAGCTCGTAGAGGGCTGTTGAGGTGTGAATAAGGTGTGATATACACAAAAACAACACTCCGAAAAATTAATCTGCAAAAGTACCCCGTTCTTTGGAAAAAAACGAAGAGTTGAAGAGCAAATTGACCACGAAGAACCTCACTACTCAAAACAGGTGGAAGTACAAAATACAATCGCTAGGTACTCCTAGTTCCATGGCAACAGGTTGCTCAACACATGTTGGTAATGTTAGCTCTGGTTTTCCTTCTGATGTTGCACAAATCGGAGAACCAATAAAACAAGTTGTTTTAAACACATATCCAAAACAACACAACAAAGCCTTTGTTTCCGATTGGTTATGGTTCAAGCGTTATAAATGGTTACAGTATTCTGTCGAGAAAGATGCTGCTTTTTGCTATCCATGCCAGCAATTTTTACCTCATGTAAATTGGAAGCAAACAGACTTACTAATTTTTCAGGTCTAAACATTCCATCAAGAGAAGAGGCTAGTGTGGTAAAAACTTACTTGAGTCGTAACGAGGATAAAATGGAAAATCCATTGCAAGTTTTGTACAGGCAACGAGAGGCGTTCAAAGATACAATATATGAACTTTTTTGCATCTGTGGCGACCATAGGATGTAGCACTGCAGTGTGTGAATCTACATTTTCAACTTTAACTGCAATCAATAGGCCTCAAAGACTGTCAATTGGTTACGAGAGAATGGCTGGCATGGTATTTCTAGCCTTTGAAAAAAAAAAACAAAATCAGTTGACCTGAACGAAGTTCTTCGCATTTTTAATAACATGGGGAATCGTACAATTCAGCTCTTTTAAATATTTTTATTATTATGTTAATGGAGAGATTTCACATTTTTTTAAATATTTTTTTTATTAAGTAAATAGTTTTGGCTAACCAAATAATTTGTACGTGATTTTTTTTCAAAATTCTCATTATTTTATTATTTTGTGGGAAAACAAAATGATTTAGGAGCCCGTGCTTCGAGAGCAGATATTAAGATATTTTTTTTACTTCCGCCCTACCTGTAACCAATGCTGCCCTACCTCAAATTCGACTCTAGCTACAGCCCTGGTCCCAGATCAAGGTAACTTATTTGTTAAGTATTTTTATTGAACTTGTTTTCCGTAAATGAGTGAATTAAAAAAGTTTGGCAGTCACCGCTTGAATTTCATAATCATTTACAACGGCGTATCCAGGATAAAAACTAGGGGGGGCAGGTTTTGGAAAATTTAAGATCATCCTCACCAAAATGTATTGTCGAGGAGGGGGAGGGGGGCGCCGGCAAGGCAGGCAATTTGCACGATTATCAGTTATCACAAACAAATTTTGATATTTCGGCTATTTTTTTACTTCCATGGGGGGGGGGGGGTTTCCACCCCCCCCCTCCCCTCTACCCCTTCCTAGTTCGCCCATGATCATTTATGCATTATACATAAATACGTACTTACCTACATAGCCATAGTGTCCAATATATTAAATCTTTGATCAATTTATTGCATCTGCATGGTACGTATTACATTTTTCTCTAGAGCCATCAAGGTTGGTACAGAATTATGTCTAGGTACTGGTCCATGGGGGGGGGGGGGTTCCCCCCCCCCCTCCCCTCTACCCCTTCCTAGTTCGCCCATGATCATTTATGCAATATACATAAATACGTACTTACCTACATAGTGTCCAATATATTAAAATATCTTTGATCAATTTATTGCATGGTACGTATTAAATTTTTGTCTAGAGCCATCAAGGTTGGTACAGAATTATGTCTAGGTACTGGTCGCCCTTGAATTATAAAAGTTTTTGCCAAAAGCAGTGGTTTGAATCGATGTAATTATTTTTTATTTGTTGTTACTCGTATCAGATACAACATCATTTTTTTTGTGTATGGATTTTGTGTATTTACTTATATCAGATACGAGATCAAATGCGGTGTTCATACAGTTTCAGTGGAAAATACAGTAGACAGTAGTTTAGTGTAAACGAGTCTCTAATGTGTACCTAGGCTTAATTAGAGTCCTTCAAAATGAAGCATTTATTTTTTATGAAATGTGTCACTAAAAATGTGGCAAATACGCTACTTAAAATCCAAAATATGTGGCATTTTTCCCCAAACGTGATTAAATGTGGTAAGAAAAAAATAATTCGACCGACCTTTAGTCTAGTTGTTAACATTGGTAAAACGAAAGGTCGTGAATGCGATTTTCGATGGAGCACAATAAAAAAGTATCATTTACGGTTCAAATTTTCTCTTCGCAGGGTTGAAAAATTTATGTTCCTTTGCCAAAGATCGGTCAAAAAAGGTTCATCCAACCGTATAGGAAACTAGATCTTGCTTGAGAATTGGCACTTTCTGTAGCTTGGACCGAGGTCGCAAAAGGCTCTTGAGCTGTATACAGTTATAACTCACACATGAAAAAGAGCTCACTAAATAAATCATCCTAATAATAATAGTACATGGAATATTTTTAAAACCCGTTTAGTGGCAATAGCCTCCCCAAGGGCACTTTTATGCTTATTAATATGTCAATGGTTGAAGCTCCTTTAAATAGAGGTGTCTTAAGCAACCTCCTGAAACTGCCAACACTGGCCTCTGTTCTCGACACCAGAGGTAGACTGTTCCAGCAGGACGGACCAGCCGAACTAAAAGCCCTGTCCCCGAAACCCGCTCTGTCCGTGGAAGCGGCAGTTGAAGTCAATCAATATTGGGACTTACTTGTCTCGGTGTGACTTTTTTCTTATATTTATTTGACATTGGACTTAAAACAATTATTTATTATGAAGATGCAGTCATGCATATCGTGATCTTTATAAATAAAAACCTGGGAATCCAATTCCATTACAATCAATCATTCAGGGTCAAAGTTTTTATGAAAATAATCACACCATTGTCACGGGATATGAATTCAGTATTAACGTCGTTTTGAAAAATATTACCTACTTTTGGTGTAGGTACCTAAATCACACCTCAAAGGTCTTCTGTTAGTTATGGCCAAAGATAAACACAAATAAATATATTTAATTGATTTCTACTAAACTTTACAGAACCAAAAATTCTAATGCAACACTGCTAAAATTTACACTCAATTATTAATTTTATTTTAATTAATAAATAATCTAAGTTTTTATGAAAATAATCACACCATTGTCACGTGATATGAATTCAGTATTAACGTCGTTTTGAAAAATATTACCTACTTTTGGTGTAGGTACCTAAATCACACCTCAAAGGTCTTCTGTTAGTTATGGCCAAAGATAAACACAAATAAATATTTTTTTTAAAATAAAGCTATTTTTTGTTTAACGTAGTTTATTTTCACAATAATATTTAATATCTCGAGTACTTTCGACCTTCAATATTCAGGCCATTATCAAGAGTGATGTATAAAAAATTAAAATTATTAAGAACAAACCATAGATCAAAATTATATAAATTCAAATAAATAGGTAGGTATAGGTAAATAAACTACGTTAAACAAAAAATAGCTTTATTTAAAAAAAAATGAATTTTCACTGTGTGAATACACAAACCCTACAAAATCTTACAAATAAATATATTTAACGTTTTCGATCTCTATTAAATTCGACATAAACTTTTTGAAACTTCCCTGAAACAGGGGCTACATTTCCAAAGTGAACCATTTTTTACTGTATGAGTGGCCAGCGCCATAAGTAAAAAATGTAGATTTATCTAACATTTGTGGATTTGTTTTATGCTTGTACCTATTAATTTTAGTACAGTGGAACTTACTCTGTGAGTGGAACCTCCCTAAACGAGTGCCTCTCATAACGAATAATTCGCATAACGAGTGACACAGAAAGGGGAATGGGGTTTTTCTAAACTTATGTTCAGACGTTATTTGTATTTTTTGTGCAAAGTTGAATAACCCTTGATAAGCGAGAAGGTGGTGTACATGCGTAGCTGATCTAGCGTGCTCATACAATCGATCTGCATCAACGATAATAATAATATTAAGCTATTTTCGATTTGTATTTTTTTTTAACCCAGGTTGTTACGATCATTAACAATTTATAAGCATGCAATTTTATTTGAATAAACCTTATAAATAAATATATGTCGCATGGAGCGCATTATCGTGTTTTACATTGATTTATATGGGAAAATTTGTTTCGCTTCGAATTTATTACGCTCGTTACGAGAGGTCCCAGTGTATTTGTTTTTCTCTTGTGAAATAAAGGCATTCTGTGCCGATTAATAAAACAATGAATAATATCAACCAAATGGAGCCACAGCAGCGCGTAGGAGGGTACAGCTATAATAATAAATAATATTAGGATGATTTATTTGGTAAGCGCTGTTTTTGTGTGTATCACACCTCAAGAGCCCTCTGCGAGCTTGGTCGTCGCTGTAGAAAGCGCCAATTCTCAAGCAAGACCCAGTTGCTGTAAGGCTGGGTGGACCTTTAGGGACCGGTCTTTGGTAAAGGTTAATGAAGTTTTCAACCCAGCGAAGAGCACATTATTGGAAATATAAATGGTATGTTTTTGTGCTCCGCCGGGATTCGAATCCACAACCTTCCATTGACGAGTCCGAAGTGTTACCACTGGACTACGGACCGGTCCAAGAAATGCCAACAACACGCGGTGTACCCATCCAAATAGCATCCGCGCCCAATGTTGCTTAACCGGTGCTTTCAACATGGTATCGTCGTTGACTATATAGTTTCATATTATAAAACAAAATCACTCACATCAGTTCCATCCCCGCACTTCAGCGTCTGCACAAAGGAATCCTTGTTATTGACCAGAAAGCTTCCTACAGCCTTCTCTCCCTGCCTCGCCTGCACCATGAACCCCCTGATCTTGTCATCCTTGGACTTGCCCCGGATGGTCAGCTGCACCTGGTCTCCTTGACGAACCATACGTCTGCTGAGGGTCAGTGTGTAAGGGGCGTCCCCTGTTTGTGGAGGGGTATGGTGCTGGGGCACCATGTCTCTGCAGGCGTCATCTGGAGCCCCTGAGGAGTAGCCAAGAGCTCCAGGAGCCAGCACGGCGAAGAGGAAGAATAGAGCCTTGAATGCCATCCTGGAAATAATAGGCAGAAGTGTTTGGAAATCAAGAAGACGCAATGGCTATTAGCATAGTTAGGGAATACATCAATTTGTAATCTAGGTTGCAAAAATATATTAACTTTTAAGATTCATGTTCAATGTAGACACGTGTAAATTCGCGCTTACAAAACCCAAATCTACTCTGAAACACAGGTGCTATTGGCAAGTAAACCATTTTTTGACAGTATGAGTGGTCAGCTTCATACCAACCTCAAGTCACCATTCATTGGGTAATTATTATACAACAGTTCGTAAACTAAAAATGATGAATTATCCATTGATAATTTAAATACCTGTTTCTTGCCAGGCAAAGATAACTTGGTGAATGCCATTCAATACAATATTTTGGTCAAATACATTGAGAAGTAGGTAATACATTGTATATTTTTTTATGAATAACTATAGAGTATGGATTTGAAGATAATTTAAAAAAACCGCTGAGAACCTGTCTGTATAAAATATGTAATTATGTCACGACAACGAGATTCGCAACTATACTAGGGATAGTCAACGTTTTTTTTATTGAATTTTATTTGTCATACGACAAGCTGTTTAAATTTTCATTTCAGCAATTCAATCAAGTGGAATCAATTTATTCCCACAGTTAAAAGGCGGGCAGCCTTACGCAACAACAGGTGTAAAAATTGTACTTGTTAAATGTTTTTTTCATAAATTTTATTTGGTTATTGCGTATTTATTTAGTAAAACTCATTGTTAAAAGTTAATGAAGCTAACACATCAAATTTTGCAGACAGGAGCTTTGCGGTGGTCGGGCCGGTTGCCTGGAAAAATTAGCCCGTCGGTGTTCGCGTGAACCAGCCTACCACCACGCTCAGAAAGGGACTGAAGACACTGCTTTTTTCCTGAAGCTATGGCGCCCTTGAGATGGTTCTGGACCATTAAATGGCGCCACAGGAAAAAAATCATCCATCATTTTTTATTCCTTGACTAAACGGTTGGTATGAGGCTTAGGTAGTTGGTACTCCCATACTGTTGCAATTGGTTCATCATCACAGCAGCCAATGTCCTGTTGCAAGCAAGGGTCGAAAAATTAGCAGAGTTTATTTTCATTTGATTTACATATGCAGTATGTTTAAACGCGAACTTACACGTGTCTGTTTGTGGATATGCACTTTAAATGAATCTTACATGTCAATTTGTATTTTTGCAGGGTAGAATATAAATGATATGATAGATTTTAAATTACATTCAATAGTAAGGAATTATTCACACAATTAATTGAAAGCAATTGCTGTGGGAAATTAATTCAGTATTTGATTTCCTAGTTGTTTATAGGAATACATTCTATACAACATAATATGGTAACCATGTTGATAAATTATTATATACTGTAACTCGAACCGTAAGAAAAGGCAGTTGATCATTTTGGCGGCTTGGGCTTTCAATTAAAATTGGATTTCATTTCATAAAATTAAATTTAATGTTTTGTAAATTCCATCTGTAGTTGATTTTCAGCTGTATATATAGAGATTTTACACATTAAATTTTTTAAAGAGAAAAAAATGAAGATATATGACGTCTTGATCTGATTTATGAAATTAAGAAAAATGCAAGTATTTGGAAACAAATGTAGGTACTTTCGATTTGAAGAGGATGAAGTCTTTTTTGTGAATGATGAATTTACAGCTGGTTGACAACTACTGAGACGACTTTACGTGTAAAGAGTTTTTTTTGTTTGAGTTTAAAAGTTGTTTTTCACAAAAAGCCTGGTGTGCGTCATGCTCGTAGATGGTCATTCTTGCTTGCCATTTTTGCGTGTGTAAAATATGAACAGTTTTTGTTGTTGTTGTAATGAATTCAACAGAACTAATGTCGGTGATATGACCGAGGAGTGTAAAACAATGTGACTCAGCGTATGTGCTTTTTTAAATGGAACGTATTCTGCCCGGTTTATCTATGTTTTTCAGGTGCCGGATCGGAAGTCCTGTATGGTGATGTTTAAAGCTTTCACACAGCTTTTCCTGTAATCCATAGACAATCCGGGTGGAATGAGTTGTGTCTGAAAAGGACCTGTATTTGTTTAAGAGGTTGATTCATTTTTAAATCATTCAAGCAAGTCTAAAGTAACAAGTTTTTCAAAATCATTTATTCTTTCAACACAACATTAATCTATGTTTTTGTTATAGGTTTCAGTTTTTTTATTTATCGGTTGGTATGAAACTGACCACCCGCACTGTGTAAAATTAGTTCACTTCGCCAATGTCATACGTGTTTCAGGAAAGGGCGGTGTTAAGGATCAACTAGTCATGATAATTAATCTAGTCAAACAATTTTTCAGTTTACATGGGCTTATCAATTTTCTTGTGATTTATTTAATTATTATTTCCAATTGCAGCGATTCCACGCTAAATTGACATTCATGAATAATGATTAATAGAGGACGCAATAACTCGTAAATCATTATATATTTGAAAATATTAACATTAATACATTATGTACAACAGTACAAAGTGTGTATTGGTAATACATAAAGAAAAATGGACAAAATCACGAATCAACCAAAACCTGTTTTAAATTTGGCTAAGTAATATAATAACAAAATATGGGTTTATTGATTCTGTGGATGAAGGAGAAGCGTGCTCTTTATATAATGTAGGTACGGTATAAAACTTGTCGGATAAAATAATAGAGTCGAAACGAAGTTAAAAATTAAAAAAAAAACTCAGGAATTCGTCACAGTTTTGGGTGGCAAGCAGAACTGTGACACAGATGCATCACAGCTTCTACAAGTTCCGAAGGTCGTGGGCTCAATTCCCAGTGGAGCAAAATAAAATTATCATTTAATTTTCAAAACATTCTATTCGCTGGGTTGAAAAATTCATATGCCCTTACCAAAGGATCGGACCCCAAAAGTCAATCCAGTCTTACTGTAAAATGAATCCGTATTTTGTACAGTTTATTTCAACATTTTTTTCCGTCAATGCAACTAAGCTACACATATAGTGTGATTTCTTGCTGCGTTATCCCCGAAGGGTTTCGCATGTGGCGAGTGGAACCTATTTATTTTTACATGTAAGGGGGCCGGTCTTACGCCAACCACTTCAGTTTAAATGGGAGTTTCCCAGCTCCCGCAGGGACTTGTACTCATTTCTTGTAAAGGCTGGGTAAGCCTTGCCGTTTTTTTTTTTGGGGTTTGAAATAAACACCGAAACGGGAAATCTTTTCTGACGTCCTCGGTGGGATTCGAACCCGAACTCACGGCATGAAATGCAAGCACTCTACCAACTGAGCTATCGACCGTCAGCTTTCGCATAAAAACAGAAATGCGTAGATAGTTACTTGAAAGAAGAATCCTGGTGAGTTTTATAACAATAAGTAATTTTTTTCTTGAGGGCAGATTGATAGGAAGATTCAAGGACGCCGAAAAACATAGTAGAAGCATCTTTGACGGAAGATCCTTGAAAAGGACGAACTCAACGTCACATGAGAACTTCATGCTTAAAGGATATAATGCGGCTTATGGATTTCTCCTCCTATTCGTAACTCAAGAGGATGGCAACCAACGGAGACAAATGGCTACCAGCCAACCACAACAAGGCACTGCTTGTGTTTGCCCTTGTTGCAGAAATTTCTTCATAAAACACCTTGTCGTTTACAACTGGGTAACGGAAAGGTCACTGACTGGTTTATTTAATTAAATTAGCAAATATGTGCAAATTTAAAAATGTTCTACATACATTTAGAGGTCGATAATCTTTCAATTCATCAAGTTGGAAGGTCAGAATGTTTTTTTTCGCGCAAGATTTAAAATTAATTGGATCTGAAGCCTAAAATATAAATTTCAAAATCATGGTACCGGCAAGGTTGGCTCAGCCTTCACATTAAATGAAGACTTAATTCCCTTGAGAGCAGGGAAATCTCCACAAGTTGTTGGCGTAATGCTGGCATGTGGCAGTGAAAATAAATCGGTGACATTGTCTAAATTTCCTTCCTCATATTTCCCATCCCTTTGGCGGTTTATCTCCAATGTTGGCGGTTCAGGTTTTTAAATTTGAATTGCTGACAAATATTGTCATTCTTAATTTTATTTAGCTTCTTGTGTTTTTTTTTTTTTTATACTCTGCTATGTCACTCCTGTTTCAGGGAAGGGCTGCAAGAGTGGCAAGGTCCATGTCGATTTGATATTTGGGTTTGTATTTTGTTTGTACAAATGCAGTAGGTATGTGTAAGCGCAAACTAACACGTGTCTGTTTATGACTTATGAGTACGCATTAATAATGAATCTGTAATGTAAATACATCTTTGCAACTTAGATTATAGAGTTCTCGCCACTGGTATTCAAAGATAATTTATTATATAACTCTATTTGCTATAATTTCGAACTAAGTACCTATTTATTTTTCTAGGCAATGATAATTTCGCAAATTTTCCTATAATAACCCGAGACGTGTAGCCATTAGTAATTACAAAATAAGTATATTAAAATGTCTAAGAAAACTACGAGAGATAAGACATAATTCTGTCGCATAACGAGATCTTGTCTAAAGTCAATATCAGACGAACCACTTCCCATTCATTCATTTTTGTACATTCTCTTCAAATGAGATGCGTGAGTAAGAAATGAAAGAACGACTGTATCAGCTCTTCTTTAACTATCATATTTTCTAGCTTAGTAAGAGAGCGACTTTGCTATTATTTATTTTTAATCTTTTTTCTCTCTCACGAGTAGCTCAATTACATATATTATGGTACAAACTGTTTTTTTAATCGACAGGATTATATTAAATGAGCCGTATTAAACCAAATGAGGCAATCAAGATTTTTTTCGAAAATGAAAACACAGGAAATCATTTCCATGTAAGTATATGTAGGTAGATAATACGTATCTATGTATATCATTTTGACTCATATTATGTACATTTCTTTGTTACTTATAAAATTATTATAATTACAAGTAAGTAGGTACCTACTGTTTGTTTCAAAAGATGCGTCACTTCTGTCATCTCGGTATTCATCATTCTTTTAATGCATGCTCTTCTTTTTTTCACACTCCGTAGATTCCATTTCATTTCATTCTCGCTTAATTCATCAATCCATTATTTGATCGGTCTTACCATTCCGTGCTTACCTTTGACATTCTCTTGGTACACTATTTTTGTCAGTCGGTAATCACACATATTTCTAGATGCCCGAACGCCCTTATCGGAGAAACGCCTATATGTGTAGCTTAGTTGCGTTTTTTTTATCTTTGCAACTTATTCGTCTGATATCACCTTAAGGCTTAAGACCAATAGTATGTAACTGAGTTCTTGATTCCATTTAAATAATAATAGTACTTAAACTTCCTGACTTTGCCATTTGTAACAGATACATCCATTTTGTAATGTTAATAAAATTGCAATTAAAAAACAAAGGTTTTGCCGACACCGGACATAAGTCAATGTAATTAATTCCATTTAAACAAGGTGATTTTTTAATTCATTTGCAATGAAAGGACACCATCAGCGGAATTGCTTTATTTTTACAGTTATCAAGGCTTTCAAAAAACTGCTTTAAAATTGTCGGTGTGGAAGTCTCGATGACAAGGTAGATCTTACCTACCGAATTTAATTTAATTTAATTTTTGGTAATTTATACAGCGCCGTCATGTGACATCACCTCGAGGGCGCTTTACAAATATTAGATTATAAAATAAAATATAATACAATGTAAAATTGAAAACAGAATTAAAAACAATTTTAAAATAACAGAACAATGAAATTAAATAAAAATGTCGCTAGGTCAAATAATGAAATTAAAAAGTAAAAAATTATACAAATTAAATTAAAAGAGTCAAAAAATAGTCAAATATTATAAAAATTCTCAAATGGCTTCGCTTGAAACCGTCGAGGTCAGAGGCCTGCCTGAGAATCAGAGGCAACTCATTCCAGAGCTTGGGACCTGCATGGCACAGAGCACGATCCCCATAGAAAGTTTTTCGTACTCTGTACGGCAGAACCAGCTCATGGGCCGCACTCTGCGCAGATCGCAGAGCACGATGCCTGTCCCCCAAATCTCTGAAACAGCACATCTCCCTGATATAATCTGGCGCCACACCAGTGACAGCCTTGTACATGAGGGTACACACTTTGTATTGTATTCGGGCCTCAAACGGTAACCAATGTAGATCCCGCAGGAGAGGTGTACAGCTGTCGTATTTTCCAGCACCGAACACAACACGCGCTGACGCCCTCATTACAGACTGCAGCCTGTTCAGCTGCGTATGTGGCAAACCTATCAGAATCGCGTTGCAATAATCAATCCTAGACAGAATCAGTGAAGATATTAAGGTTTTTAAACAGTCATTCGGTAAGTATCGTTTGACTGTCTTGATCTGTCTAAGATGATAAAAGCAAGACCCAACTGTGGTACCGATATGCTGCTCCATTGACAGGCCACTGTCCACGACGGATATCAGTCATATTAGTATAAACACCTGTCAATGCCTAATTAGCTGTTCACTATTGCGGCTCACTAACGTTTGAATGTAAGTCTCGATTTGTCAGCTACTGAATATGATCATTTGCCAAATCTACCGAATTTCGGTTACGTATTTTGTATGAAGAACTTGCAATTATTGATCAACTGTTCACTTGCGGACTTGTTTATTGTATGGAGACAGCAACGTAGCATAACGTTAAGGCTACCGTACATTATCGTTGACCAAATCTGCCGCTAAGATATTACGTATGCCGGCAGTCGTGTACAACATGGTGGTATAAAACCTGAGGTGGACACAAAAGGGTTTATGACATTAATTTCCTGGTTTTATTTCGTAAGTACCTACACGTAAAGCATAAGTAAGCGCGAACTTCCACGTGGTTGCTCGTGATGAAAATACACAGAAAAAATCAAATTGAATAAAGTGAATACAATAAATAAAATTAATGAAATGACCTACCGTGTTTAACCGGACATCGGTAGGTAATATCTGTCGTGGCGTCGAGACTTCCACCCCTAGGTGCTGATTGATTAAATTAAGTTTGCAGGTGCTAATAAAACCTCAAAATGAATGAGGACTGCAAAAATTAGAAATTATTCGTATGGTGTTTGAATCCAAATTTTTAGTATATTTTTGCAATGATGACTATATATTATGGAGGTTTTTAGATTTAAAAAAATCATTTTCCCTGCAACGGAGTTCCTTGACTATGACTATGGGTTTGATATGAGGCTGACGACCCACGGGTACTGGTAAAAATGTGTCACTTTTTCTAATGTCACCCCTATTTCAGGGAGAGTTGACAAGAGCTTCAGGGTTTCTTTTGAGATTTGTTTTTTTTATAAAGAGTGAAATTAAACGTGTTTGCTTGCAGACATGCATCAAATGTGAATTTAAAATCTTAATATACCTACTCGTACCTTTGCAGCTTAGATGATAGATACGTACGTTGAAAGTCGCTCACATATATACTTTACCCTTAGTACGAGTTGCAAAACTTGAGTAATGTAAAGTTTACGGCAATTATTAAAGAGTATTTTTTCCCAAAATCTGCCGTTTTAGTTTGTTTGAACTTGATTTTCTTCATCACTGTAACTCTTTTGCTAAGACCATAAAGTGTTAGAAACAAAAACGGCAGATTTTGGGAGAAATCACTCTATAATATTTTCCGTAAACTTTACTTTTCTTAAGTTTTGCAACTCGTACTAAGGGTACTGTACCCCGAGTACGAGTTGAATGTTTAGCAAAACTTGAGTAAAGTAAAAGTGTACGGAAATATTGAAACTTCGTTTTCAGTACCTCGAGTACGAGCTGCATGTTTAAAGTTGGAAAGTTGTTTCAAGTTGCGTGTTGGAAAGTATTTAAGCGTATGTTAAACATGCAACTCGTACTCGGGGTACTGATATTATTAACTTTAATTAGGGTATATTAACTTTAAGTACATTACTTAAAATATGGTTATATAAAGTATTGAATTTAATTGATATGATATAAGTGTCGATCTTTATTTGAAAATTTTCGAAATATATTTCAAGTTTCTAGTGTTATTTTACTGAATATTTTGTTTGTCATTCTTCTTATATAAAAAGCGGTTTTTCAACTTTCGCATATTTATGCCAACAGTTGTAAAATAATTTATTATGACTCAAAAGGTGAAAGAACATCTGTAATCTAAGTTGCTATGATACAATTTAGTTTGAAGATTCACACACAATGCACGTTTTAAGTATCACTCGAGCAATTTATTTAAAAATACAGAAAACGGAAAAAAGCCGAGGACTAGGCATAAATTCCAAAAGTAAAAACGTTGAGATACGAAGATTGCAAGGAAAAAGGCACCCTAATATTTTGTTTTTGGTTGCTAAGGGCCCTAATGAAATTGGCCTGTGACGTTTGCCCGTTGAAAAAAATAGTTTATATTTTTTCATCATACTCACTCATAAATATGGGACAACGGTCATTAGCAACCAATAATAAAATAATTTGTTCGTCTCTTCACTAGTAACCAGGCCGAATGAAATCCCATTCTCCCCCCCTCCCCCCCATTTAAATGTTTCGAGTCCATTGCGACGTCGACTGGCCGAGTTTCTAGGGAAAACGCAAACTAATATTTTGTTATTGGTAGCTTAAGACCCCTAGTTACATAATCCCGTGCCGTATCTACAACCACCGCTATCTCTAGGAATCAAATTTTACAAAATAACAAAAATAAAGTGTAAAATATATTTAAATAAATGTCTACTGAAATACAAGGATAAAACACGCAAATAAAGCTTCACATATAGCGTAACTTCTTACCGTGTTATTCCTGAAGGGTTTCGCATATGTGCTGAGAGGAAGCTTTTTACTTTTACAGGTACGGGGGCGGGCCTAACGCTAATCCCTTCATTTGAAGTGGGAAATTCACAAAAATTCCTAACCCCCCGGGGGCCTGGTAAACTTTGCCGGTGTGTTATATTGGGCTTGAAATAAACACCGAAACGGAAAAATCATCTCTGACACCCTCGATGACATTCGAACCCTAGTTCTCATGGAATTCAAGCACTCTACCAACTAAGCTATCGACCGGACCATAATAATTATTTTGGGCAATATTAATTAATCATTTTAGATAATGAAATAAAGACTCACCTGAAGTTGATGGTTCTCAATTGATCGAAGCCAAAACGGACAGTGCGGCTAGTCGACTCGTGCTAGTAGTTTTTACATTGTTGGCCAACATATGCAGTGGAAGGAGGAGGCCCTCGAAAATGCTGACTAGCCAGGTATTTCAGCGGGCATGTGTGGTTCAATTGTTATTTAATAAATAAACCGACATCATATTGTACATTTCACATTATACAATTATTTTTAACTTTCAGTTCGATGTTAAAAATAATGATTTTTTGCGACCTACCTACACAACACAACAACTGACCTGTAATATCTGTGGACTAGAAACTATTTTAACGAAAATATACACAATATCCGTTTCAACTTACGTCCTTAGATAGAAACATAACAAAGATCTTCACAGTGTTTTTTCGTCTATACAATCTACAATAAATAATAATCTATAATCTAAGTAGCTAAGATATATTACATTTACACCTATAAGCATAGTATACCTACTTATCTATGCGTATAAGTGCCGAAGTAGTAAGAACTAGGGACTGGAAAATAGTGGTGCTATGTTTTGGGAAATTTGCGTTATTTTTGATCGAAAACAGGGAAATTCACGTTATTTTTCATGATAAACAGGGAGATTTGGTGTAATTTTTAGGGTTGATTTGATCAAAATGAAGGTTTATATAATTGCAAAACAAAGATATTACTAATATTTTCAATTTATTATATAAACAACAATATGCGCCTTCAAAAACAATGAATAAACAACATCTGTATCAAAACGAGTACCTAGCCTACAAAAAACCATTGATTGAAAAAAGTATTCATAATTTAATGACACTCCAAATACCCTGCAATATCCTTTTAAAATATTTGATTTTTGTGCATTTAGTCTCTAGATGAGGGTTATCTAATTTTTTAAGGGGTGTTGGCTTTTATGAAAGCCTCAAGTTGTGCTCTTGGCTAATCCAGCAACAGCTTCACTCCTTGAAGTATTTTCCTTCATTGATGTCACGATTCAAGTCTGCTTGGATGATCCAGGACAGTTCTGCTTTTCATTAATTTTTTTATTAAAATAGATTTGTGAATAGGAATGCAATTCACCAACCTACTCTGCCTGGCAAGAAACAGGTATTAATATCATTAATAATTAATCCATTGTTGTTTATTTTAATGAATTATTCATTTATAATTACCCAATAACATCTGTTGAACCAGGGTCAAATTTATGGTCAAATGACCAAGGCGGGGATCGAACCCCGCGTCTATCGTTCTAGCGTGTTTCAACGTTGAAAGATCAATCCACTTGGCCCCCTCGTCTATAACACCGATCAATTTTCCTGTGCTTTGCACCTTACAAAGGGCTTTCGCAGGAATCTTTCCTTTCCCACAAAACCGTTGCGTTGCAAAAGCGACCCATGACTACTTTTTCGCACAATTTCTAACAAAAGTACGAAAATTCGCGATATTTGCGTAAAACCTCAAATTTCGCGTTATTCGCGTAAAAACACCAAAATTCGCGAATAAATTCGTTTTATCGCGATCGCGAAATTTTCCAGTCCCTAGTAATAACCAATGCTGAAGCTGTTTCTTCTCAATCAAAATAATTGTAACTCAATGAAACCGAGGTGACATTGGCAAAAATGAACAAGTTTGTACAGCACGGGGGTCAGGATTATACGCTGTTATAATCCTGATGTAGTTCGCTGACTAATACACCGTATTAGTCAGCGAACACAAAAAAATAACTTCATGAAAAAAGCTAGAAAACTCTAGGAAAGCTAGGAAAATATTGTAAAAAAAAAATATTTTTGAAATATAAAGTGCCATCTCACAAAATAGCCAAAAAACTTTTTCAAGAAAGTTAAATTGTACACACTGCCATCTTCTTTTTTATTATCAAAGTTTTAAGTAGCTTTATAAAGAAAATTGACAGTTCATAACCGACAGTCATAATATAATGATTGACTAAGCAGGATGATGTCATAGGTCATATGAACTGGATCTCAAGGAAAAAGAGGATCCAACCATACCGGTGGACTGACGCGAAATTTTTCTCCTATGGTTTTTCACATATTTTATTATGTAACATTAATATAACGACATCTATTGCTCATTCAATTAACTTTAGTTATTGCATGGTAAAACAGGTTCGATATTACCGATAATCCCCTTTGTGTACAAAATCCATGAAAATATTTCAATAAGAATGAAAATAATATGACGTATCGAAACTCGCATGGCATGGATTTAAAATAAATGGTGGGAGGGTCGCCGCGGTCCGTCAGTGACGAGAATGCATGGCCGGAGCAGATTGTGTTATGGCTGAGAAACGGTGTGCAGTTTTAAAGTGGTCGAATGAAAAAACAACAGACCGACAGTGCGCGTAGTGATGGTGGATTCTGTGAATATTCTACGACGCATTCTTTTTTCTCTATATTAATTCTCAGTTTGTCTTGCTAGACTCTCTTCTCGGTTTTTTATTGTGTTTTCCTGCCGAAATGTCGACTATTTTGTTGGCTGTGGTAGCTGTCATCTTGTGCATCATCTTCCGGATTTTAAACTTCAACACGCAGCCACAGAAACCCGTCATTTGGTGTAAAGATGGAGGGTTCTTGGGTGCCATACTCAACATTGCCCCCATGCTTACAGAGCCGTAAGTTAACAGCACTATGTTATATTTAATCTAAGTTGCAGAAATGTGTGTAGGTACCTGTGTATTTAGAGAGTTTCGTTTCATTTGAGTTTAACTTGTATGCTAGCGTTTACTCATGCTGCAGGTGTATAAAATAAATATAAATTTCAATTGAAATGAACATAAACCTTGCAACTCTATCCGCCCTACCTTGAAACAGGGGAGACACAGGTAAAGTCAACCAAGGTTTACAGTATGGATGGTCGGCCTCATACCAACCTATTACTAGATATTAATCAAGGTATTCAGGAGAATATGATAGTGACAATACAAAGGATTATAATGAGATGGTTGGGGCATCCCCGAGAAAAAAGCAAATTTAAAATTTTGTGCCAAATCCATTTAATGTTTTCAAAGGAAAATAAATGGTTCATTGTCTTACTTAGTGGCTTATCATAAATGTGAAAATTAACCTAGAGGTTATCAAAATGCCTTGACCCGCACAATTCCCCCGACTTTTTTTTCTCATTTTATCGTGTAAACATAAAAATGTTTCTTTCTTTATTCAATTCTATAGTTGATATTTGTAAAACTCCTTGATGAACTACTTAATAAATGAAGGAATGTTTTCTATAATAATCTATAGTGCTAAGATATGTTTTACATTTAGGATTCATACATAACATTCATAACACAGATTCTCACAAGCTGATATGTATAATATATAAGTTCGCGCTTACACATGGTGCATGTGTAAGGTAGTCCTTAAGTAAAGGTACACTAAAACTCAAATGAACATAAACCCTACAACTCTCACATAAACAGCTCTTCCCTGAAGCAGGGTTGACATTGGCAAAAATAAGCATTTTTACAGTATGGGTGGTTACCCTACAACCAATCAATATAGAACCAACCTATAAGTGTGGATGTATATTTTTCTTTACGTTTGTTACATATTTTTGTACAAATTTAATCTGTCTCTCCATACCTGTTTTATTGTGAAAGAAAATGTATGATCATATTAATTGTTTATGATATACCTACCTAGAAGTAAGCAGATGCCTACTATCAATAAAGCAGGCCTGTGCGCTAGTATTCGTGACGTCATTCGAGATAGGCGAGTCGTCTAAATTGAATTGTGATCATTGTTATATCAATTGGGATCGAATAGTATTTGTGAATGGTTTGAATCCTTATCTAAACCTTAACCACACCCTGGAGGTTTTTGTAAAGGTAAATAAGCAATAAATCATACGTGTTATGAAATATATATATTTTTTAAATATTTTTATTATCTAAAATTTTCATAATAATATTAGGATGATTTATTTGGTGAGCACTGTTTTTGTGTGTATCACACCTCAAGAGCCCTGTGCGAGCTTGGTCGTCGCTGTGGAAAGCGCCAATCCTCAAGCAAGACCCAGTTGTTGTAAGGTTATATGGACCTTTCAGTGACCGGTCTTTAGTAAAGGTTTATGAATTTTTCAACCCAGTGAAGAGCACATTTGGCAATATAAATGGTATATTTTTGTGCTCTGCCGGGGTTTGAATCCACAGCCTTCCATTTACGAGTCCGAAGTGTTGCCACTGGACTACGGACCGGTCCAAGAAATGCCAACAACACAATTATTCATAGTTTGCTTGTCGCATGTGTCCCACTCAATATAGTCCGTTGACTTTTATTTAATGGACCTCTTCAGTATCTTGATAGAGCCCGTGAAGTTCTGTATTGAATATTTTTTGACATGAATTTCAGTTTTTTTTAGATCCTTATTTTTAACATCCATTACGATTTACCAAGGAAATTTCATGAAACAAGAAAAATCGACCTTAATGATCCAGTTTAAAAGTTATAATTTTTGTCTTACTTACATTTCTTTGAAAAGAAATGAGGAAGTTCTGTTCAATATTGTTAATTTTATTTACTTTTTTAATTTCATCTTGTAGTTTTTTAATATACCCTAATATTGAAAAAAAGTACCCTCTTACATGAAAAAACAAAAGAAAAGAAAAAACAACATAAATTAAGTTTTTGTACGGATGGATGGTTCACACTGGAACTTATATTTTACTGATTAATTAAAAAAAAGTATAATTCAATCATAATAGAGATCAAATTCACTTATTTTTAACGTGTTATTTTAACGAAGATGCTTTGTTAGGCGAAAAAAACTCGCCTACCTGTAGCGCCATCATGCTTTAATTGATACGGCCTGTATCATAGAAGTTATGGAACCACACCTTGTCATATATATATTATGAGATATGAGCAAGTATGGAGTATAGACTCCCTCCCACTCGTCCATATGTGAATCACTATCTATTATAATTTGTCATTGATGACATAAGCGACTTGAATGTTGTCAGCCGGCTTTGTTATTTTCTGCGTGCATTTCTCACTTAATTAAACATAGCATGTTAATAATGTCATCAGCAACTCTTCTCTTCTTCTGTTATCCTGGGATTGGTTTGTAGCTATGTCCAGTCATCGTCTTCTCCATTCCTCCCTTTAGATAATGGCGTCTGTTTTGATGAAATATCCTCACTTATACCTCCTCCTCTCGTCACAACAAGGGCAACTCGTACAACGGCTCACACTCATCCCTTTACAGTCGACATCAAAAGTATAACTCAGTATTTTCACGACTCTTTCCTATGCCAAACTGTTTGTTTATGAAATGAATTACCGGTATCTGTGCCCCAATTTAATGTGGTCTATTGAAAACCAATATTGAATCGCCACGTCCTCTCAGTGTCTCACAACAAAGGCAACACAACCCTACGCAGCTAACAGCCCTGCTTCAAATAATTAGAACATCAACCGTCATATCACCGGCACCCACACCGCTGCGGCAGTACAGCAAGTGTCATAGACCTCTAGATTATTTGAAATCTAGGGAGTCTCCCGCCCAGCATTCCTTAAAAACCATAAAATCAAAATACATCAATGCTTACTCAGCCTTCATAATGAATGAAATGTAACCCCCTCGGGAGCTGGGAAACGCCTATTTTTAAGGGAAGCGGTTGGCATAAGGTTGATTCCCTTACCTATGACAATAAATAGGTTCCACACGCCACATGCGATTCCTTCGGGGACAACGCGGTAAGAAGAAGTTTTAGGTTATGTATTTTATCAGTTGCCATAAGAAACTAAAATATTGTCCCATGTGGAAACAGCTATTAAAAGCTGATGTGTCAAGAAAGCCGCTCCAGATTACCTCAGCAAGGTTGGCGATGACTGACATTGTGGCAATGACCCATATTTTTCCCAACCGACCAGTCATAACATCCTTTAATCTACTGATCTATTTTCACTCATGATTATTTTTAATAACCAAACTCAGCTTTTATTAAGTTTCCCAAAGAACATTGGGCCACGTCACAGGTGGAGATCCAAACTCTCCATCCATTTCACTGCTCCTGGCGTGGCTTCGTTGAGGTCTTTCAGGCCAGGTGGGTGTCTTCTGGTGGGGCACTCCTCCACTATGTGCCGGATAGTCTGGTTTTCCACCCAACAGTCGCATCCTCGAGATGGAGCTAATCCTCATCTATGGAACAGGAAGTTGCGACAGCCTTGTTCGATGCGGGCCCTGTTCTCTTGGAAAATTTAACCCTGGGACCTCCTCGTGTCACAGAGTGATCAGTTTGTGGTTTTTCACTGTACTCCTCCCATATGAAGAGGCAATCATGTCCAACATTCTTACTCCGATCATCAATGGTTCAGATGGGATTTCTGGACTTGGGCTCCTTGACTAATGGGTTGGTATGAGGCTGACCCCCACGCTGTAAAACTTGTTTCACTTTTGCCAATGCCACGCCGTTTCAGGGAAGGCGGCAGGAGTTGCAAAGGTTTATGTTAATTTGAGTGTCAACGACGATACCATGTTGAAAGCACCGGTTCTCATCAGATCACCGAAGTTAAGCAACATTGGGCGTGGATGCTACTTGGATGGGTGACCGCTAGGTACACCGCGTGTTGTTGGCATTTCTTGTACCGGTCCGTAGTCCAGTGGCAACACTTAGGACTCGTAAATGGAAGGTTGTGGATTCGAATCCCGGCGGAGCACAAAATATACCATTTATATTTCCAAATGTGCTCTTCGCTGGGTTGAAAAATTCATAAACCTTTACTAAAGACCGGTCACTGAAAGGACCATCCAACCTTATAACAACTAGGTCTTGCTTGAGAATTGGCGCTTTCTACAGCGACAACCAATCTCGCAGAGGTCTCTTAAAGTGTGAAAACAGCGCTCACCAAATAAATCATCCTAATATTATTATTATTGAGATTTGGGTTTCAATTCATAGGTAGGTACACATGCAGCATAGTCTTTTGTTTGGATGCTGGAAGACTAGGATAGACCACACAATCTTTTTCATCGACTGGAACTTCCAGACGTTTCGCCCGTGTCTTCGATGGGCTTCTTTGGCGATGTGATGTTAGTGTAACAATTTTTTTTTAATCGATCATGTATTTGTGAAATACAAACAGAAGAGTTGTTTTAACCCAGTTTAAAGTTAAATGCATGCGTTCTCAAACAGGAAGATGATTGTTAAGATATAAAAAATCTTGATATCATCATCATCATCATCATCAGATGAAACAAAATAGACGTTACAGTATTATCGGACACTTGACCTTAATGCAGAACTGGTTAGTTGGTGGCCGAAACACTCAATTATAGGTAACTTCATTTACATAATTACCTTCGCCGTAGAATGCATCTTCAAGCTCAGGAGAAATGTAATTTTATTAGATAAGTTCCTTGTCTAGTAAGCAGGTATGAGGCTAATCAACCGTATTGTAAAAATGGTTTACTTCTGCCAATAGTGATTCTCTGTTTCAGGAAAAGGCGGCAAGATTTACAGAGCTTGAAAATACGCATCTATAGATGCAAAGACATATTGATATTTATAATAATTCATCTTTAATGCACGTTTAGAAGCAGGCATGTGTAAGTTCGCGTTTATGCTTACTGCATGTGTACTTTACTCATACAAAATGTGAACCTTAAATGAAGTTTAACCCCTGGAGTGCCAGTGATTTTCTGGCATAGCAGTATTTCATGCGATTTTTGATCTTATTGCTGTGTAACAATTAAAGAAAAATGAAAAAAATCGCATTTAGTACTATGAGCGTAGATCCACGTTCGGGCGCTCGAGGGGTTAAACACTGAAACTGTTGCCGCCTATCTTCTAAACAGGGGTGATAAATTTACCACCTGCCTCATCACGTGAGAGAGCTAGAGGGTCATGGGAAGTTCCGAAATGCACTGAAGACAAGCAAATTTCTGGCATCATTTGCACGAGCACCCTTGGAGTGACTACACCACGAAACGGCGGTCTATAGAAATCATCAACTCATCATCAACAAGGGAACCAATTTGCAATAGATATCCAGTCGATAGCTCAGTTGGTAGAATTCTCGCATTCCATGCCAGAGAACAAGAGTTCTATCCCTACCGAAGTGTCAGAAATGATTTCCCGTTTCAATGTTTATTCCAAACCAAAAAAAAAAAAATACCGTCAAGGCTTACTCAGCCTTCGCAAGGAATGAGGTCCAGCCTTCTAGGGAGCTGAGAAACCCTCACTTCAAGTGAAGTGGATGGTGTAAGGCAGGCTCCCTTACCTGTGAATAGGTTCCCACATGCGAAACTTTCGGGGACAATGCGTTAAAAGGTTGTACCATTATGTGCAGATTAATCGCATTGCGATGTTAATAATTGTGTTTTTTTTTTGCTTGATGATGATGATGAGTTGATGATTTCTTTATAGCGCCGTTTCGTGATGTAGTCACTCCAAGGGCGCTTGTGCAAACGATGCCAGAAATTTGCTTGTCTTCAGTGCATTCCGGAACTTACCATGGTCCTCTAGCTCTTTCACATGTGTTCCATGCTTATTTGGAAAGTAGTTATATTTTTGTGTAATCAGGTACTTATAAAAAGTAGATGGCCCTCAAAAGAAGGTCATAGTTCATTAAAAGGATTTGTGTGTCAGTATGTCTGAATTTTTGTGTTTTTTTTACGTGACGTATAAAATTTAAAACAATCTATGTATTGTGGAATTGTCTTTAAAGTATGCGTTATCTATCCCTGATACAAAAAGCTTTTTCATGTAAGTAAAAACTACAGTCTAGTTAGTCATTTCACAAGAATTTAAATCATGCATTCTTTAACAATCTACGACACCCCATGGCGCCGTCCATTTTGAGTTTTTTTTTAACAATACGATTGATTTGAATAAGGCACTAAGTACCAAGATATTCAATATTAAATAAAGTATGCAGTTAAGTTCTATATGCCAAGGCAAATAACTTAAAACGGCACTAAGTCCCTAAGAAATCTCTTAAACGTGTTAAAAATTCGTTGAAACACTGCGTGTTGGTTTTTCGGAAAATTAAAAAAAAGGCTCTACTAAGTTCCTCGACTTTTAGGTTGGTATGAGGCTGCCCACCCATACCGTAAAAATTAGTTCACTTTGCCCATGTCAGCCTTATTTCACGGAAGGTCGGCAAGAGTTGCAGGGTTTGTGTTCATTTGAGATTTGGGTTTTTATACTGAAGGTTCACATGCGGCACGTGTATGCGCGAACTTAGATGTGTCTGCTTATGGGAATGCATTTAATGTGAATCTCAAATGTATTATATTTTTATAATCATAATAATATTATGATGATATATTTGGTGAGCGCTGTTTTTTTGTGAATCACACCTCAAGAGCCCTCTGCGAGCTTTGTCGTCGTTATAGAAAGCGCCGATTCTCAAGCAAGACCCAGTTGCTGTAAGGCTGGATGAACCTTTGGTGACCGGTCTTTGGTGAAGGCATGAATTTCCCAGCAAAAAGCATATTATTTGGAAATATTAATGGCATATTTTTTGTGCTCCGCCGGGATTCGAACCCACGGCCTTCCATTATCGAGTCAGAAGTGTTAACCACTAGACTACGGACCGGGCATTGGCCGTATGACCGGATATTGCCATTGTTCTGGCTGTGCCCTGTATGACGGTGATCAGGTATGAACAGGTGACTCTTGTAGTGCATGGCGAGGTGAACACGAGATTTCCTTTCAAGGTCATCCCTTGCTATCCAACTTTAGTTGGAGCCGCTACTGCTTCCGTGTATTGTAAAGGTTCCCACAATTGATTTATTTATTTATCTGTTTCAAATTACCTGCAAAAATGGTCATTAGTAAGAAAGAGAACAAATAACTTCTAATCTTATCTAATCTAATCTAAGCTGCAAAGATATGTATGTATATCATTTAAGATTTATATTAAATGCATTCCCACAAGCAGACATGTATAATTTCGCGCCAACACATGCGGCATGTGGACCTACATACAATATAAAAACCCAATCTCAAATGAACATAAGCCCGGCAACTCTTGCCGTCCTCCCCTGAAACAGGGGTGACATTGGCAAAGTGAACCATTTTTTACAGTAAGGGGGGGTCAGCCGCATACCAACCTATAAGTCAAGGAACAGAACAAGGAACTTCACAGTTGCATTTCAACAACAAAAATTCGGGTGATTGTAAAAATGTTAAAAAGGTTTATTAAATTATGAAAAATATTTAAAAAAATAAAAAATTATAACTTTGTTTATTATCCCACAATTTCTTATTTTAATTCAATAACGTTTTCGGTATCTCTACCATATTCGGTTGAACTTATTTGACTTTAAAACAAAGACATATGGGGACTCAGTGCGAGTGCAACTCCTTTCGCACACAGATTTATCTGAGAAACCCACGTTAGCTTAATATGTTACTTATTTAGTTTTAACTTTAAGCTATCGATGTATTAATTATATAATTTCTGTACCTTAGAGCATAAACAACGGTAGTCACATTTGGTAAATTGTGCAGGAGACGAGTTTTAGTGAAAATGTGCACTTTTATAAAACCATCATAACTTCTAAACTAGACGAGATATTTTTGATCTGTAAAAACTGTTTATCTTCTTTTATCGATATTTATTTAATGTGAAGTAATGTGAACAACGTATGTGTTACTTCCGTGGTTTATGCTCGCATTTATATGTGCATCCCATATTTATTAAACTTGATATCTCAGTAACTATGAGTCCGAGGACTCCAATATTTTTACCAGTTATAGAACAGCTAATTGTGATAATTTCTGCATCATTAACTCAAAAACGCAAAAAAGTGGACTTCCGTTGTTTATGCTCTAAGGTACAGATTTTAATACTTTTATCTTTCATTTCTGTCGCGTGTTACAAAACGAGATGTGCGACATTTTGAAACCTCGGATCTCGTGTATACATAATATACCACAATACCTACCTGTTCTCAAAGTTGGTGTAAGCGTGGCTTAGTACAACCGGCTTCGTGAGGAATAGAAAGTGAACCTTTTTTATGTTATATGGGCGGTGAGAAATGATACCTACTGACTGTCAATTCGATAATCTAAGTTGCAGTATTTAAAAAAAAAACATTTATACTTATACTTAAATCTACAAGCGGACTGCCAGCTCCTTGGCTAATAGTTTTGTAGTTCCTTGACTAATATGTTGATATGAAACTGACCACCCACATTGTAAGAAAATCTTCACTTTGCCAATGTCACCGCTGTTTCAGGGAAAGGGAGCAAGAGTGGCAGGGTATATTTATTTGAGATTTGTTTTATACTGTAAGCAACTACGCATGCAGCATGTGTAAAGCGCGAACGGTTAGGTACGGCTTGCTTTTGGGCATGCTTTAATAAAATTATAAAATATGTTAATATGTCTTTGCAACTTAGATTAAAGCGATCTTACTTAAAGAATAAGAAAATGATAAGTACAAAAAAGGTGAAAAAATGTTTTTTGTTGTTGCTAATGGCGTGTTGTTTCAACGCCAGCTTATGTGACTTTGAAATGAAAAAAACTCAACCGTCACGATTCTCATAAGTTTGTCCTTTTCATCCAGTATCTATCTATCTATAATCTAAGCTGCAAAGATATGTTAACATTTAAAAGGCTCATATTAAATGCATGCCCACAGACAGGCACATGTAGGTTCGCGCCTACACATTCTGCATGCGTGCATACAAATAAACAAAATCTTACATGAACATAAACCTTGCAACTCCAGCCGCCTTTCCTTGAAACCGGGTTGGCATTGGCAAAAGTGAACAATGTTGATATTCTAAGTTAGAGACACCCGGGCCTTAGTTTGCGTACTTTTTATTATCAGTCTCGGACTTAAAGTTATGTTTAAGTAATACTTTAAGAAGAAATAATCCGACTAAATATGTACATTTTGCACTATTATCTTGGTTTTAAAGTCCAAGTACAAATATGTCATAGTCTGTTGTACACTCAGTCATTGTAACACATATTACCTATGTAGAAATTGATAAGAAATAATATTGTTTGAAACAAATATACGGTATGTCAGGTCGCCTACGGAAGAAGACAAGTTAGAATCCTGCTATCAAAGAGGTGTTGTTATACACGACATGCATATAAAACTCATTCTATAATCTAAGTTGCAAAGATGTATTAACATTTAAGGCTGTCAAATGCATGCCCACAAACAAACACGTGTAGTTCGCGCTTACAAATGCTGAATGTGTACTTACAAATAAAATCCAAACCTCAAATGAACATAAGCCCTACAACTTTTGCCGACCTGCCCTGTCGGTGACACTTCACACAGGGGTGACGTTGGCAAAGTGAACCATTTTTTACAGTATGGGTGGTCAGCCTCATACCAACCTATAAGTCAAGGAATACAAATAATAAATAACATTTAAGTATATAAAAAACAACAAAACCTTAAAAAGAAATCTATACAAAAAAAGTCAATACTTTCCTGTACAAAAAATGTAACATAAATGAATGAGCCAACATTACAAATCAACATTGCAGATTAGCCGCCACTTCTATTAATTAATTTAAATAAAAAATAAAAACTCACAAAAACAAACAACACTCTAAAATGTATATAATTTATGAACTTTTGATGTAAGTTATCTTTACTTGTTAACAAGGACTGCTAGTATAAAAAATCGCGAAACTACCAAATTAAATCATTCACGGGAATTTACGCAATAGTTTATACTAGGAGTAACTATTTAGTACTTACTTAATTTTCTCGGTATTTTAGGTATCCATTTAGTTTCTATACCAAATGGAACTTGTATGCGGTATGCCCATACTAGTTTTGCCATATTTAATACTACATCGATTGCAGTACTTCCTTTTTAACCATCTCTCTACCTCGGGCAACCTTCACATTCAGAATTTGAGTCATTCAAGGTGGTAGCGCAGAGCGTGTGACGCAATGGCATCTTGGTACTCCAAAACCTGATTAGATATTGTGTGGTTTAATTATACTAGAAAAGAACATTGAGATCTGTAACCAATGGGTACCTACGCAACTCGCAAAAACGCAAATAAACTGCACATGATGAGGAGTTGCTGATGTATTTAGAGCGCCGTTTCGTGATGTAGTCACTCCAAGGGCGCAACGCGAAACGCAACTAAGCTACACATACAGTGTTTTATATGTGTAACTTCTTGCCTGTGTGACACCAACTAATCTCAGTTGAAGTGGGGGTATCCCAGCTCCCGGGGTGGGCTGGTTCTCATTTCTTGTGAAGGCTGAGTACACCTTGGGATCGAACCTTTGCTCTCGACATGGAATGCAAGCATTCTACCTACTGAGCTATCTACCGGACTTTTTTCGAGCTTGGTCGTCGCTACAAAGCGCCAATTCTCAAGCAAGACCCAGTTGCTCTAAGCCTGGATGGACCTTTTGATGACCGGTCTTTGGTAATTGTTTATGAATTTTTCAACCCAGCGAAGAGCAAATTTGAAAATATAAATGGTACTTATATTTTTTGTGCTCCGTCGGGATTGGAACCCACAACCTTGCATTCACGAATCCGAAGTGTTACCACTGGACTACGGACCGGACGCTCGTGCAAATGATGCTCTCACAGGACCAGCAACTGCTTGGACCGGTCCGTAGTCCGTAGTGGCAACACTTCGGACTCGTAGATGGAAGGTTGTGGATTCGGATCCCGGCGGAGCACAAAATATACCATTTATATTTCGAATGTGCTCTTCGCTGAGTTGAAAAATTCATAAACCTTTACCAAAGACCGGTCACTGAAAGGTCCATCAAACCTTACAACAACTGGGTCTTGCTTGAGAATTGGCGCTTTCTACAGCGACGACCAAGCTCGCAGAGGGCTCTTGAGGTGTGATACACACAAAAACAGCGCTCACCAAATAAATCATCCTAATATTATGATTATTAACTGCAAATGCACTCTCATATAGTGTATTTTTTTTTATCGCGTTGTCTTTGGAGGAGTTGAATGTTGCGTGTGGAACCCATTTATTTTTACAGTCAGGAAGGCCGGCTTTACATTTCACACTACACTTCACTTGAAATGGAGTTTTCCCAGAACCCAGGTGACTGGGTCTCATTCAATGTGGATGCTGAGTAAATCTTGCGGGTAAAAGGCTAATTAAAATAATATATGTACCTTAGAGCATAAACAACGGAAGTCCACTTTTTTGCGTTTTTGAGTTAATGATGCAGAAATTATCACAATTAGCTGTTCTATAAGTGGTAAAAATATTGGAGTCCTCGGACTCATAGTTACTTAGATATATAATGTAATAAATATGGGATGCACATAAAAGTGCGAGTATAAACCACGGAAGCTCCACATACGTTGTTCACATTACTTCACATTAAATAAATATCGATAAAAGAAGATAAACAGTTTTTGCAGATCAAAAATATCTCATCTAGTTTAGAAGTTATGATGGTTTTATAAAAGTGCACATTTTCACTAAAACTCGTCTCCTGCACAATTTACCAAATGTGACTACCGTTGTTTATGCTCTAAGGTACAGATATGTATTGGTGGCTAAGAACCATAGTCACATAGACCTGTCGCGTTTTTTCGTTGAGAAAAAAATAATTTCGAATCAGTCGATTGATTAGATTGAACGAATTGAACCAGAAATTTCAAAGTTCATTGAATGTTTTACCATCAATTGCCAGACCTCAGTACATCTGTCTCTATGGGATGTTCGCCCTTGACAATGCTGCACGTCTAAAAAGTTGGAAGTTTCGTGCGATTTTCCCTGCAATC
This sequence comes from Agapetus fuscipes, assembly GCA_951799405.1. Taxonomy (NCBI): domain Eukaryota; kingdom Metazoa; phylum Arthropoda; class Insecta; order Trichoptera; family Glossosomatidae; genus Agapetus; species Agapetus fuscipes. Next base: position 15,213,487 of record OX637351.1, on the reverse strand, counting down.
TATTTTTTATGGAATTTAAAAAATATGAAAAATTGCACTGTGAAAAACTGCATGTGGAAAGAATGAATGATGATAGACTGACAAAGTATGTATACAAAGAAAGTGTGAAAGGAAAAAGAGGGAAGGGACGACCGAGAAAAGTATGGAGTGATCAGATTGAGGAGATTGTGAAAGAATGGGATATACAAAGTGAGCGTAAAAGAAGAAAATGCGTGAAAAAGGTGATGGATATGAATGAATTAAAAGAGGTATGTAAGGATAGGAAAAAATGGAGGCAACTCTGCAGAGGCTCTGGCCACCCCTAGCGGAATGGCGACAGAGTTACAGCACAATTATTTGAAATATGTATTTTTCCGTGTACGGGATATTTTATTATTCAATAAAATACTAGCACAGTAGGTACTCGTGAATAGAAGTATCTTTATCTCAGTTGCTATGGGGAACTCATAAAATCAATATGAATCATTTCCGATCATACTGTTATATTAATGACCCCGACATCGCATAAGCTGTACCTTATAACTGACTTTATGGTTCGGTATTTTCAAAGTTAGCATAGCGACTTTATGCTGAGTGAAAAGGACGCACTTATGTTAATCGTGTGGGTAGTTTTTTTCTCAGTTTAAAGTCACATATCGCACGCTTAATAATAAAGAGCAATAACTCAAAAAATAAGAATGTTGGGAAATCACGTTTGAAGTTCAGACAACCAGTACAACTTGTATGGGATGAAAAAGGCGACCGATGTTTTATCTCGGTCATATTCGTCCAAATTGAACGGCTGTCGCATTCTACCTATTCTTCTCGCATTGTTCTTGCGTTTTATTAAAAAATCTCGATTTTTGCAATTTTTGAGTTATTATATATATATACAAGGATAATTTATTTATAAGGTACACATAATTGAAGAGCGCCGTTTTTGTGTGTGTCACACCTCAAGGGCCCTCTCAAATCACGGATAAGATCTTTTGTAAAGATGCGTCTTTAGTGCTCCTTTAAAGACACCAACAGTTTCTGCCTTCCTCACATTAGGTGGTAGTCTGTTCCACTCCATTGGGCCCGCAAACCGGAAAGCACGGTCCCCAAAATTAGTGCGTGTCTGACGTGACGGCTGGACTAAGTCAACCACCCCACACCCTGCAGATCTGAGAGTTTGGCGTCTCAAATCTATCTCAATAGGTGAGAACATGTCAGACAGGTATGAAGGAGCCGTACCATTGACAGCTTTGTAAACCATCAAACAAACACGGTAGACCACCCTCTCCGGAAAACGAAGCCAATGCAGTTCTTTCAACAATGGAGTAATATGATTAAATTTGGACATCCCGAAAATGAGTCTTGCTGCAGAGTTCAGCACAGATTGTAGTCGGCTGAACTGTTTTTTCGGCTGACCTATATACAGCGTTGAGCAATAGTCAACCCGAGACATCACAAAAGCGTTAACCAGGGTCCTGACCGCCCCTGATGGTAAACATCTCCTGATTGCCTTAATCTGGCGAAGTTCAAAAAACGAGGAGGATACCGTGTTATTCAACTGCTCTCCCATTGTGAGGTTCCGATCCAGTGTGACTCCTAGAAGTCTCACTGAATCTGACGGCTGAATCAGCTGTCCCCCAATGGAGAGTGGTACGCGAGTTGTCAGGAGATGATCACGCCTGGACGTAGCCGCCCACATAATTTCCGTCTTACCCATGTTAAGGATTAGGCCATTGCTTGTCATCCATTCACCGATCTCCGCAATGCAAGCTGCCATTCTGTTACTGAGAGCTCCCGCCATGTGTGGTCGACACTGAGAGTAAATCTGCCAGTCATCTGCATATGCATGTGTAGTAAGGCTCCATTTCTCGACTATGCTCTCAATGTCGGCCGTGTATAAAATAAATAGGATCGGTCCCAACACAAACCCCTGCGGCACTCCGGAGATCAGCGAATAGGAAGGTGAGACACAGTCACAAGTACGCACTACCTGCTTGCGATCCGCCAAATAGGAGGTGAACCACGCCAGAGCCTTATCTCTCAAGCCGTACGCATCCTCCAACCTCTTTATCAAGATATCATGACATACGGTGTCAAAAGCCGCACTCATGTCCAGAAGAGCTAGGAGCGCAAGATTCCCGCAATCCACTGCCGATATCAGATCTGAGACTACGGTCAACAAACCAGTTTCAGTTGAATGATATTTCCTATAGGCTGATTGCCTTTTCGGCATCAGGTTGTTATCACTCAGATAAGATACCAGCCGGTTAGAGACAATACGCTCCAGCACCTTGGACAAAAACGGCAAATTCGACACCGGCCTGAAATTGGAGGGATCATTAGGATCGAGATTTGGTTTTTTTAGTATCGGCGTTATCTGCGCTTCCTTCAAAAAAGAGGGAACAGTGGATTCCACAAGGCATCCATTAATAAGCCTTACAATAAATGGAGCCACTTGTAAGATGCACTCTTTCAGCACCCACGCTGGCACAGGATCAAGATCACACTGCTTATTTGGTGATCCCACTACGACTCGCGTTACCTCCTCAATAGAGGTCAGCTCAAGCATTTCAAGTTGCGAGTTGCACATAGATTCAGGAGAACCTGGACCAATCTCCAGAGGAGAGTCTCTACGTGGTATTTTATCCTGAAAGTATGCAGCGAACTCATCAGCAGTCGACATTGAACCCGTACCAGCCCGAGCACTGCCAGACACGTTCTCCAGAAGTCTCCATAAACGCTGTGGACATTTTTCCCTAGCTATCATTGTACAAAAATATTGAGACCTTTTCTGGAGAATAGTTGACCTGTACAGACCCTGTGCACCCATCCACATTTCTCTAGTGCTACCTGGTTTACCGCTCCTGAAATTACGCTCCGCTTGCCGCATTTTTCGTTTCAGAGCACTACATTCATTATCAAACCAGATAGCACTATTCCGCTCCCTAACACATTTAGTTGAAATGGGAGCATGAAAATTTATTAGATTTTTCAGGGTGACATTGTACAGCTCAACTAACCTGTCTGGGTGCATTGAGATGTAGGTTTCCGGACAACAGATCGGTGAAAGTAATAAGTCACTTTTAAAGGAGTCCATATTAAGTCCGTTCCAGCACCTGGAGATAATCTTCCTGTACACTGGAACCGGTCGTCCGAGATCTAATTCAGTAATCACCAACCTGTGGTCCGATAAACCCACATCTCTCACCTCTGTTTTTGAAGGAGCATCCTCCTCTCTGGTGATGACTACATCCAGTAGGCCACCCGCATCATGAGTGGGAGCATCTACCCACTGTCTGCAGCCATAGTCCGCAAGCAAGGCAGTGAGAGTAACACAATTGGTGTCATCTCTGCGCTCAAGCCTAACGTTGACATCCCCAACCAACAGAAACATCTCATTACGAGTTACCAAAATTTCAAATAGCTCCCGAAATTCGCGAAAAAACTCCGCAGTTACAGGCTTAGAGCCAGGCCGATACACTATAGCTATAGTGAGCGCTGCTCTGGAGGAGACCCGACACACAAGGCACTCAAATGTCGTGAAAGAGGACATATTAATCCTCTCCACACGACATCCTGGGCGCACTAGCAACGCAACTCCGCCATGGTTGGTCCAGGAAATATTTTCTGTCCCTTTTCCATGACGCGGCCTTGCCCGTGCTTCCTCAAGTGTCGCGAACCCCAGAGCGCGCAGTTTCTTCATGGCAGCTCTTTATTTAAGCGTGCGATATGCTAACATTGAAAATACTGGGCCTATGTGTTGAAATGTGAGAAATTATAACGATAGCCGTTGGGATAAGTGTGAGAATTTATGCGTGTCTGGAGTCTTCTAGTACATACTCGGGCGTGCTAGAGTGTGGGGAAGAATCTTGACATGCTGTAGTTGTTTCTCGCCCCTTCTTGCGCATTGTGCTCCCTGCCCTACGTGGAAAACCCTCAACAGACTAAGGGCCTTTTCAGACACAACGCATTCCGACCAAATTGTCTGTGTATTACGAGACATCTCAATTTGGATATCCATACAAGTCCGAGAATGCTAGCGCTTGCGAAAGAACTCGATAGATAAAAAAATCACAGTACATCTTATTTTTTGGCACGAATCGCCAGCTCGTCGCCTTAAAGGTCCTAAGGAATTTAGCAGAATAGCGCTTCAGACTTCCGACCCGGCACCGGATAGAAAAAAAAACATAACAAACCGGGCAGAATGGTGGCAAAATGCGTCTAGTTTAATGGCTGTTAGTTTTAAAAAATACTGCTTAGCTTGTTCTTCTAGGACAGGGATGGCGAACCTATGGCACTTGTGCCACAGGTGGCACGCGAGACGATTTTGCGTGGCACGCGAATGAGATGAAAAAATAAAAGTGTAAAAGAAAAAATAAAAAAAGTTATAGAAATAGTATTAAAAAAATATTTAAATAGCGACGTGTATTTTCTTCTTAATTAATCTACTTAATTATTTTCCTCGGTGTATTAATTTTTGTTTTTATTAAAAATCTAAAGTTACACAAACATTTATTTCCATGGCATGTGGCACGCGACATATTATTTTATTGAAAAAAAATATTTTTTTTGGCACTCAGTCTCAAAAAGGTTCGCCATCCCTGTTCTAGGACATATATTGCGCGGGAAAAAGTACCACCTTATGCAACTGATAATGCCAGGCAAGATAGAGGGACGCCGGGGAGCTGGCAGAAGGCAGACGTCGTGGCTGCGCAATGCAAGAGACTGGACCGGGGGAGGTAGGTGTAGAGGAGTTGTTCCGGACAGCACAGGACCTTGAAGCCTTCTCCACAATGATCGTCAACGTCAGGGAAACCTGACTGGTCATTTGCAGAAGAGAAGCTTACTCTTTTTTATTTTCGCCTCTATCGAAGATCTGCCATCGTTATGGATGGTTTTACTTGGATGAAGATTTACTTAGATAAAGTACTCTATTGTACTTGACGACATGGAAGGGTGGACACTTACATAAACAATACTAAATTTCCAAGAGACTGACCTTAGTTCGAGCTCAGTAAATTAGCAAAGCTGTTCTTTTTACAGCTTGACAAAAAAAAGTGTCTCATAATGGGGCCCGCTACCTCAAGAACAGAATCACTGCCTTTGACATGGGGTATATTATTGGATGTTGAAGGTTTCCTGGATGGATCGAGTTACAAATGCCGAGGTTCTTACCAGAGCCGAACTCCTGATGTCCACCAAAAGGCAAAAGCTAGTTCATTTCGGCCGCGTAATGTGAAATGAGAAGTATTTCCTCCTGCACTTCATCATGCAGGGAAGAATTGCGGGAAGATGAGCTCCAGCCTCCAGGTCAAAGACGAAAATCTTGGTTGAAGAACCTGAAACAGTGGTTTGGCCCATTTTCGTGCCGCAGTCTAAAAGATGCAAATTGCTATGATGATCGCCAATCTTCACTGAAGAGCAACAGGAAGAAGAAGAAGAAAGATTTGAAGAAACTTCATTGTAATTTGAATTACATTTAAAAAAATCAACATTTCAAGGTCGTCGCCTTCTTTGCACTCTGCGTATTTTCTCAGGCATAAAAAAATGTTTATTTATTTTTCTTTGAAAACTACTGTTGCGTGTCATAAAACTGTGTATTTTCATTATGAAATCTTGTGCATGCTAGAAAAAACATAGCTGGATACATTTGATAGCAGCTCTGTGCTTTAACATTATTTGTGAAATGATTCTATACTAGTATCTAATAATCTATAGTCCATAGCAGAAGTTCCCAAAGTGGTCTGCATTGTCATCTGGCTAAGATTTCATTGACTGTTACTTTTGCTATTATCGCGTGGAAGGGGAATGGATGTATGGAAAGTATGCATTGTGTGAGGGAGATAGCGTTCACGAATGGTTTATGGCTTGCGTTCTTACAAGTTTGGTAGATAAGGATAACAATGGGTATCATCGACAGTGAAGGTGGGCAGCAATGATAAGACAAGTTGACATATCAACGACGTCAAACAACGAAAATAAAGTTATGTCAAAGGGACAGCGCATCAAAATAAAATTGTCAAGTGTTTTAAAATATCCTTAACCACAACCTCTCACATGATTTTCAAGAAAACAATCACAAACATTCGCTCTTCTTCTTAGTTGTTTATTTTGTTCGCCTTATTTTTTTACGATTGATAAAACATCGTTTTCCCTACATTTCGTAATTTATTTTGGTGGGCTATTTTTGGGAAGTCTCTGTGAGTGCTGGGCACACAAAAATAGGAGTGTGTGCGTAAAATGTTTTTGTATAGGTAAACATGTAAATAGATTGCTTAAATTCTGCCGCTAGGTGTGCTAGCTAAATTGGTCTACTGTACCCCCTACTGCCAACGCCATAAGTCTTTTGAGACGCGGCCACACCGCTACTATCGGCGAAGATAGCATTGATCCCCCCACCCGAGGAATATCCTCTGGAACTCGGAAACTGGTTGTGCTTATGGCTCTCCGCGTGTGGCAAAAACGATGGGACTCCTCCGACAAAGGCAGAACCACCGTTTCTTTCTTTCCCTCGGTCCGTGAGAGATACGAGGCTCCTTGGTTGGTCCCGGACCATTGGACCAGTCAGTTCTTAACTGGTCACGGTAAATTTAGGGCCAGGCTCTTCCAGCTTGGCCTCTCAAGGGGGTCGGGTTGTGAGTGCGGAGCGACGCTGCAGGACGTGCGACAGATCCTGTGGGACTGCGAAGCCTTGCAACCTGGTCGTGAGGCGCTCTTCAACGCTGTCAGACCGGCCATCGGCCCGATCGGATATGCGGACTTTGTGGCCAACAAATCTAACTTTGAGGCTTTTTCAAAGTTTTGTGCCAGCTATGGCGAGAACTCGCCGGTCTAATTAGACCGACATTCTTTCTTCTTTTCTTTATTCTTTCCCACCTCTATGGTGGTTGGCCACTTAGTCAGAAGAGCACCTCCCGAACAGTCTCAGTAGTAACATCTCGAATTTAGGCCTTAAGTCATATGTTAAGACGCTCAGAATCACTTTACATTTTTGTTTGTAAATTTAAAATCCTCGAGCCCTAAACTCTCACGGCTATAATCTTTCAGTGATTTCTGAGCCTCCTTTGCTTTGTGTAAACACTTGGGAAAGTGTAGCTTCACGGGAGGGCCTTCTGCCACTCGCATCTCACATAACTTTTGCATGCGAGTCCTGTGACACATCCCCGGATGGGATGGATATACAGGGCGTGGGTCAGTCAGCAAACACATCAAATTTTGCAGACAGAAGCTTTGCGGTGGCCGGGCCGGTAGCCTGGAACAATTTGCCCATCGGTGTTCGCGCGAACCAGCCTACCACCACCTTCAGAAAGGAACTGAAGACACTACTTTTCTCCAGAAGCCATGGCGCCCTTGAGATGGTCCTGGACCATTAAATGGCGCCACAGGAAAGAAATCATCCATCATCATCATCATCATCATCATCATCAGTGGAGGGGAGACTGACCCCTGAGAGAAGGTGTTGTACCCCGAGTATAAAACATTTACATAAACTCCCTTTCGATTGCGTAAATCAAAAACGTATGGAATATTAATACTGTTACGAACTTTTGAGCTCGATTGCGTAGCTTGCATATGTGTGTGTGTCCGCCTCTAGTATAGACTACTGTGGGTTTGAATGTGTGCATGTGCTCAGGCACGTAGTTGTTGGTATGCTTAACTAGAATAGTATGGAACAATACAGATAAGAGGTTCACTATAGAAGGGTCTGGAATATGCGAGAGGCGTCCGTTTAGAGGCTATATATTTGGAACGCAATTGTGTGAGAGAAGAGCGTCGATTGAAACATTAAGATGTGAAGTCGATAGGCTAAGAGCTAGAAAACCGACAGTTCATTGTAAACCAACGTTGTGTAAAATAAATCTTGAAAATAAATAAATAACAGTTTGATTAAAAGAACCCAACTAAAGTCATAAGGATACGGTGACACTCCCAATGAGTGACTTAGTTTTCATACATTATTTTTGTATTTACGTAACCGAGGGGAGTTTATGCAATGCTTTATACTCGGGGTACTGTCACAGGGCCGGGTTGCTAGGGAAAAGCCAAATTAATATTTTGTTGCTAAGATTGCTAAGGACCGTAATCAAACCTCAAGTAGGGGATCAAACCCTAGGTCTCTGGCATTGAACGCAAGCGCTCTACCAATTGAGTCATCGGGTTCCACGACAAATCAGTCACAGGAAACCCGTCCACAAACAGCTCATCCATGGACAAATCGGTCACACTACAGTTTGTACACACAAAGCCATCTACCGGACTAAGTTCAGGACAGGATTCCCAAAAAAAAAGTTGAATAACTTCTGTTTTAAAAAATATTGTTCATAACGTTCTCAGTTTTGCAACAATAACAATGCATGCGAACACTAACTATGGTGATTATTGTTGTTAACAGCGTGTTTATGGTCGATGGGACGTCAAATTATTGTCGATCGTCATATTATTGCTAATACCTACATACGATGCAAAATATGTTTTATGTCACGTTGAAGACCACATGCGTATAAAATGTTTTTTTGTCAATCAGCTACTTGACTGATAAGTTGGTATGAGGCTGACCACCCGTGCTGTAAAAATCGGTTCACTTTTGCCAATGTCACCCCGGTTCAGGGAACGGCGGCAGGAGTTGCAAGGTTTATGTTCATGTGAGGTTTTGCTTATTTGTATGCGCACATGCAGGATGTGTAGGCGCGAACCTACATGTGCCTGTCTGTGGGCATGCATTTAATATGAGCCTTAAATTTTAACATAATCTTTGCAGCTTAGATTATAGAGATTATAGTACTACTATGCTTGGTTCTGGCAAAACATACTAAAAAGAAAGTGGCCATTTTGTCGAATCGAGTATCCTATTAGTATGTTTTTCCTCTGCAACACGTGACTCATACTCTATCTTCTTTCTTCTACTCTTTCTGCAACACCCTTTCGTTTTTCTTTTCTTTTTGACCTGCGATGTGCTGGCCATTCTGCTCCAAATCGATTGTAGCCGTTTCGTATTTCAGGATGGTCCATGTTTCGCTTCCATACAACAGAATGCTCCAATCAAAAGCTTTCACGAATCCCTTCCTTGCTTCCACGCATTTCATGCAGTTATAATACTTTGAATGATGTTCGCGCCAGGTGTCGTGTATACTCGTATACGCCACAAACATACGTGCTAAAATATTCCTCTCAGTAATTGACTACGGCACGTGTAAGCAAAGTGAATCATCAGAACGTGGAGACGTGAGAAAGTTGCATACATTACTTACAATGTATGGAAATTTTTATTAAATGCCTGCTACAACATCAAATATGTGGCGCGGCAAGGGAAGCTGTTTTTACAGGTAAAGCGGACAGCCTTACTACAACCATTAACTTGGAAGTGACTTTGTAGTGTTCATTGTCGGACCTGTATCTCAGGGTGACAGATCGCTGCCTTAGTTCTTGTTTATCGTAAACGCCATTGAGAAAATTTTACATGAGCAATGTTTGCATGTGTACTGGACCAATGTGTCTTATAAAAATAAGAAATTTATTTTATAAATATTTAAAACTACTCTCACATTATCGAGTTTTACGGTTTTTCTTAGCTCAGATTGTGTAAAATTTGATTCATAAGACAACTGCATGAAAAAGTCATCTTTGACAAGATTGGCGTATACGGTAAACAAGAACTGGGGGCGCGAGATGGCGCATCCGTACCCACGCGGAGCTGAGATCCATATTCCAAGACTCAAACATTGTATCTGTAATGAAATTAAGAATACTTCAGTGGCATTTAGGAACATTTTTTTTTTTTTTAAGAAATCCTGTGCGGGAGACTCGCTAGATTCTAAAGACTCTAGGGGTCTATGACACTTGTTGTAGTGCCGCAGAGGTGTACGAGCTTGGTCGTCGCTACAAAGCGCCAATACTCAAGCAAGACCCAGTTGCTGTAAGGCTGGATGGACCTTTGGTGACCGGTCATTGGTAAAGGTTTATGAATTGTTCAACCCAGCGAAGAGCACATTCGAAATATAAATGGTATATTTTTGTGCTCCGCCGGGATCCGAATCCACAACCTTCCATTTACGAGTCCGAAGTGTTGCCACTACGGACTACGGACCGGTCCAAGACTGCAGAGGACTCCAGAATAATCAGAAACGTCTTGGATGGTGTCCCCTCCGGTGTCAGACCACTCCGTCGCGGCGTCCCAGGTTGCGCTGGGCAGACAACGTCGAAGCCGACGTTCTAGGAGTAAGGAGACCATTGAGGGGAAGGAGCACAAGACAGAGTCCTGGAGGATTGTGGTGCGGCAGGCCCTGAGCCTTCAAAGCTTTTGAGTCGAAGACAGTACATTAAACATTTGGTGGCAGCTGATTCCAGATGGACGGCCATGAAACTGCAAAAACACGGTCACCAAACACTTGGCGATAAGGCGACAGTAATAATGTGAGTGCGTCTTCCAAAGATCGCAGAGTGAGATCCCTCAGAGATGACAACTCGCTCCCCCAGTTCTTGTTTATCGTATACGCCAATCTTGTCAAATATGACTTTTTCATGCAGTTGTCTTATGAATCAAATTCTACACAATCTGAGCTAAGAAAAACCGTAAAACTCGATAATGTGAGAGTTCTTTTAAATAGTTTTTAAATTAATTTCTTGTTTTCATAAGCCACATTGGTCCAGTACACATGCAAACATTGCTAATGAAAAAATTTCTCAGTGGCGTATACGATAAACAAGAACTAAGGCAGCGAACTATTAAAAAAGTATCTTGATATTTTATTTATTTCGATTCTGTCACTTCTCTTTCTTTTAGTATAAAGATACTTTTTTGTAATGAAACGCATGCGCACATTGTTTTTGCGAGCAATTTCTTCATACACATACAGTTGCGTCACATCCCATGGACGTACGTAAGCTATTTCGGATTACGTAAACATGATTGCAATGAGATTGTTTAAATTACTATTTTCCTTGCGTTTTTTTTTCTATAAATATCTAGAACAAATTAATAAACTTTTAAATAAATTCGGTTTTATAATCGCTTTTAAGTTTTTCTTGTATTTTAATAATAAAAAATATGTATTTTTTTGGGTCAGTGTCGTTATGTGAATTCATTGCAAGGGCTCCTCAGAGCTAAAGCATCTCCTGAATAGAGACGCTTTTAAATTTTACTTTAAAACTCTTGCACTTTCAACCACTCTCAACTCGCACGGTAAGGCATTCCCCAACAGGGGGCAGGCAATGCAAAATAAACATTTGGCAACCGCTGTATCTTCTGAGTGAAGTCGTAAATGAGTTTCAACTGCCGCTTCCACGTAACAGCACTGGCTACGAAGACAGGGATATCAGTTCGGCTGGTCCATCCTGCTGGAACAGTCTAACTCTGGAGTCGAGAACAGAGACCAATGTTGGCAGTTTCAGGAGGTTGTTTAATGCGTACACACATTCGTTAAGATTTGTTAAGTTATTATGTTTTAAGTATGTTTTTGCAGTAAAAATTGACAACTCGCTTCCCCAGTTCTTGTTTATCGTATACGCCAATCTTGTCAAATATGACTTTTTCATGCAGATGTCTTATGAATCAAATTCTACACAATCTGAGCTAAGAAAAACCGTAAAACTCGATAATGTGAGAGTTCTTTTAAATATTTTTTAAATAAATTTCTTGTTTTCATAAGACACATCGGTCCAGTACACATGCAAACATTGCTCATGTAAAATTTTCTCAATGGCGTTAACGATAAACAAGAACTAAGGCAGCGAACCATTTGATATTTCTAGCCGTCTCATATCCGTTTTCTTATTTTTCTCACTTTGACCACCATAGTTTGACCACCTTGACCACCATAGTTTGACCACCATAGTCCGGTCGATAGCTCAGTTGGTAGAGTGCTTGCATTCCATGCCGTGAGCTCGGGTTCGAATCCTACCGAGCGCGAGGGTGTCAGAAATGATTTCCCGTTTCGGTGTTTATTTCAAACCCAAAAATAAAAATACCGGCAAGGTTTACTCAGCCTTCACAAAAAATGAGTACCAGCTCTCTCGGGAGCTGGGAAACTCCCACTTCAACTGAAGTGGTTGGCGTAAGACCGGCCCCCTTACCTGTAAAAATAAATAGGTTCAACTCGCCACATGCGACCCCTTCGGGGATAACGCGGCAAGAAGGTACACTATATGTGTAGCTTAGTTGCGTTGCGACCACCATTAGTGCCTTTTTTAAATCTACTATTTAAATTATTTACAATAAATTATTATTTATTAAACTGCACAGTTAAAATTTATTAATCGGATATAAGACGAACCGTCATAAGAAAACTTACATTATTCCCGACGTTTTATTAGCGACGTAGGTAAAACGTCTTCAGGAGACACCCGCTCTGCACCAAAATTCCAACCTAAACCTAACAATTACCATTTAAATTTCTTACCCAACTTCATACTGGCGCTCCTGCATCATTTCGGGTACCCTTGGTGGGGATGGAACCCTAGCCCTCTGACATTGGACACAAATGGTCTACCAACTGACCAATCAACCGGACTTATTTCAATCGATAACTTTTCGAATGGAATTTTCCAACGCTTAAATTTTCTTTAACCACATATTTTCTACGTCGAAGTTTTTCCTTGACATTCACTTTTAGATAAATAAGTAGCTACTTCATACCTATAAAATATGCATAAAACTTACTTTTATTGGTGGAAGGTTGTTCACAATGTTCAAGTGGACGCGTGTGTAGGTAAGTATGGCTTGATCAGATTCTTGAAATTGTGGAAGAATGGAAAATACGGAGTGAATGCAAAAGAAGAAAATGTATGAAATAGGTGATGAATGTGAAATAGTGAAATTTGATGAAATTGTGAGTGAATAGGATGTACAGAATTTATGCAAAAGAAGGAAATTTATGAAAAAGGTGATGAATGTGAAATTGTGAATGAATGGGATGTGTATAGACTATAGAGTGAACGCAAAAGAAGTAAATGTATTAAATGGGTGATGGATGCCAATGAATAGAGAGATATGGAGGCAACTCCGCACAGACTGGTCACCCCTAGCGGAATGGCGACAGAGTTACAGTTACAGTATCACTCTTTTATTGTTGTCTTCCTTTTCTTGTAAAGATCTTTAGATCTATTTTACAAAATAACTTGGTAAGTACCTATTATCTTACGGATGGATCTTTCTCTGGAGTTGAGGATAGAAACCAAAATTTGCAGTTTCATGTGGTTGCTTTGTATAATATAAGCTTTTGCTCATGGAAAGGGTCCTAAGGGGTACTAGTGCCACAAAATGGCTCTAAATAAAATTGTCCAATTATTGTTATTATTATGAGGATTTTCGGCTATATTTCCAACCTTGTACGAGGTCTTTCAGTGAAAAATATATGGGTGAATACCCACTACGTACTGTCCTAAACTACTTGCACTCTCCTAAACTACTTGTGCACTGGTCTCGTAACAACAACCCATAAGCCGCATAATCGATGCGATATATCTAAATATAATTTTCTAACATGCATACATTCACACATAGACAGCCCTCGTAAGTTTTAAGTGGATCGATTTTCCATAATCGCTCTTGGAAATTGCAACTCCACAGCCTTGACACTTGAAGACTATTGTGTTAAGTGTACACTACACTTCTTTACTCCGGGTATAAAACGTTAAGATAAACTTTCCTCGATCGCGAAAATTTCAAATTGTATGAACGATACAATTACCTGAAATAGCGAATGAATGGGATATCCAGAGTCATAATAAAAGGAGGACTTGTATGAAAAAGGTTATGACTCTGGATGAAATGAAAGAAGTATGCAAGGACAGGAAGAAGTGGCGGCTAATCTGCAATGTTGATTTCTAATGTTGGTGTATTCATTTGCTACATTTTTTGCATAGGAAATTTTTGACTTTTTTTGTATAGATTTCTTTGTAAGGTTTTGTTCTTTTTTATATTTAAATGTAATTTATTTATCATATTCCTTGACTTATAGGTTGGTATGAGGCTGACCACCCATACTGTAAAAAATGGTTCACTTTGCCAATGTCACCCCTGTTTCAGGGAAGGTCGGCAAAAGTTGTGGGGCTTATGTTCATTTGAGGTTTGGATTTTATTTGTAAGTACACATTCAGCATTTGTAAGCGCGAACTACACTTGTTGGTTTGTGGGCATACATCTGAGAGCTTTAAATGAATATATCCTTGCAACTTAGATTATAGATTATAGATACAACAGCACGCCTTGTGAGTGATTATATAACTCCCCTCGAGAAAGAAATATGAAATATACATAAGAGATTATATATTTTTTTTAAAACACAGAGTTTTATTTTCACAAATTGAGTGTTTATTTCACCTCAAGTACTTGCGACTTGTTCACGCCATTATCAAGAGGACACTATTACAAAATTGACAAGACAAAAACCATAGAGAAATAAAAATAATGAGTTACGACGTGGTTACGACAAAGAGGAACAATTAGGTAATAACAAAGGTGAAGCAGCAGGAATTTGAACATTGATCAAACCATAAGAATTCGATTTATTGTGTTTATGGATTTACAAAGTTTCGAGGGCAGGCACTTTACCCACCTCCACCCACGAAGTTCATACAACTCATGCGGAGTCGCTTCACTTGGTGATACTTCACTTGCAATGTTTTTTTGGCGGCGGAAGGCCTTCCCGTTGAAGTTTATCAGCTAAAGTTACTCTACTCAAGAAAGGAAAAAGAGAATCCTCAAATCAGGGGCTAACGCATGACTCTAAGAGTCCCACCCTCCCCAGAACGTCGAGGTTACTGAAGCTAATGTGCCTGACGGGAGCCCTTCATTGACGTGTATCGAACGAGTTGCCATCCGCGCTGAGCGCAGATTAGTAGTCTGCCCTTGCATCCGGAATAGAGGACACCGTCATTATTAAACGAGTGGCCATTTTCAATACAGTGGTCCGCCATCTCCGAATATTCAATATCCAGACAAACCCCTAAATGCCTTCTTATGCTCTTTTAACCTCACATTTGAAATATACAATAGCACCATTAGGGAGTGATTTATTTTCCATACATTTTTTCAAAGTCTGCGCTTACACATGATGCATGTGTACAGATAAAACAAACCTCAAATTCACATAAACACTTCACTAATAGGTTGTTATGAGGCTGACCATCCATACTGTAAAAAATGCTTCACTGTGCCAATGTGACCCCTGTTTCAGGGAAGTGCGGAAGGAGTTGTAGGGTTCATTTGAAATATGTGTTTTAATTTTGTGAGTTCACAAATTTGTACGTGTCTGCTTATGGGTATGAATTAAATTGATTTTTTGCAGCTTAGATTTTATAGTTATAGATTGTAGGTACCTATAAGAATTTTTCTTATCCGGTTTTTTTTAAGTTACTGAAAAAAACCTTATTTTTGGTTGCTGTAACTCTGTCTTGTCTAGTCGTGTCAGAAACGCGCTCTGCCGACGGTAAAAATAAGTGGAGGAGACTTTGAAGAGGCACTGGCCACCCCTAGAGTAATGGCGAAAGCGTTACAGTTACAACCGTACTGTAGTTTCTCCTTAGTTCAATGATCTCATAAAACCACAGAAAAAAGTTCTAACAAAAAATCATTTTTATACTCATACGAATGTTTCACTTTCTATTGGATAAAAAAACAATTACATGTTATTAAAAAAAATGTTGACTGACACAAATTATACGTATATTTGTTTTAAAAAAAATATATTAAAAGTTTTTTTTTAATTATATTTTTTATGTCCCAAAGCGGTGGCGAAATTTAAAAACAGGCAAAAGGCTTTTGCTGTTCCCAATTAATTACAAAACAAAGATCCTAGATTTCATTCAAACTGATTTGAAAAATAAAACTGCGAGTCGTATTTTAGAAATTTAAGAAAGGCACTTACTACCTCACCCATTGCAAACGGCAGTTTGTACCGAAATGTATGTCGGAGATGAGGGCGTCATATAATCTGTTGATTTTTGTACAAAAATCTGATCTTAGTTTGACCACCATTATTTTTGTGCACTATTGGTTACCTTTGTGCACCCTCCCACAGCCATTATTACGCCGGAAGGAGCTCTTGGACGATCTAATATAATCTAATCTATAAGTTGCAAAATATAAGTAACAGAGATTCACGTTATACGCATTTTCACAAAACAGACACGTTTAAGTTCGCGCTTAAACATGCCGCATGTAGTCCTACAATATAAAAACCCGAATCTCAAATGAACATACACCCTGCAACTCCTGCCGACCTTCCCTGAAACAGGGGTGACATTGGCAAAGTGAACCATTTTCTATTCGACGAGATCTTTAAAATAATTTTATACATTGATGTGAAATTTATCTTTATCAGCAGAGTTCATAAGAGTTCCTCCCGTCAGTGATTGTTTGGCATATCTACCATTTGATTCGAAGATGGCCTTTCAATGGATCACATTCTTCAAAATCTGAGCTTAAAAACGTCAAACAAGATAATGGAAGAGTTGTTTTGAATATTTTTAAAATCAATTATTATTATATTATTATATTATTATTATATTATAATATCCTGTTATTTAAGACACATAGGTCCAGTACACATGGAAACGTCCTTCAGGGTAAATTAATAAACATAAGAAAAACAAGCCCTAAGGTGACCGGTCCGTAGTCTAGTGGTTAACACTTCTGACTCGTAAATGGAAGGTTGTGGGTTTGAATACCGGCGGAGCACAAAAAATATACCATTTATATTTTCAAATATGCTCTTCGCTGAGTGGAAAAATCATATACCTTTACCGAAGACCGGTCACTAAAAGTCCATCCAGCCTTACAGCAACTGGGTCTTGCTTGGGAATTGGCGCTTTATACAGCAACGACCGAACTCGCAGGTGGCTCTTGAGTGATACACACAAAAACAGCGCTCACCAAATAAATCATCCTAATTATTATAAAGGTGACGAGTTGCATTCTGAGTTAAGGCACGTTGCACCATGACATCGGTACGAGGTAGCGGTGCATGTAAAAGATCATACCGTCTTCCCAGGCAGTCAGGCACATAAAGCTTAAAACTCTCTTACAGGGTGGGACTGTCAACTTGGTGGGTATGGAGAGACTGTGGTGCTTAGTGCCTTCCTTAATCAATTATTCAAATGCAATTCTTCCTCTGAGATTTCCATTGATCATTACTTGACATTTTAACCTTTGATCAATAAACAATATGTAGGTACACGATCTGTATATTTTGTTCTCTTTGCATAGCTAGAAACAATAATAATAACAATGGAACATGTATCATTGGTTGTTATTTTTGGTTGTATTTCGACTTTCAATCTCAATGCCTTTAATTATATAAATCTGAGGTGCAATATTTTCCTATTGTCACTGTGCGAGGTTGTCACAACACAACCAAAGTGTGACAGGCCCGCAGTAGAATCGGACAAAACTTAATGTGCTCATCAAACTGATGTGCCCAGCCACGCACACGCCACTACGGTGCACATACACCTCAAGAGCCCTCTGCGTGCTAAAGAAAGCGCCATTTCTCAATCAAGGCTCATTTACTGTAAGGCTACATGCAGCATTTGTGACAAGTCTTTGGTAAAAGCAAATGTGTTTTTAAATCAAGCGTAGAGAATATATTTTGAAAATTAAATGATAATTTTTAGTACTCTAACGTCTAACGGAATCAAACCGACGACATTCCGATTACGAGTCCGTAGTGTTAACCATTACACTATTGACTGGTCTAATATTTTTTTTTATGAATGAAGTGTTTTAAAGTCTACCTTGCTTCACACCCTCTTCACACAGCACAAATTCCGTCCAGTTCATGTATGGTTTCCAGAGATATATGAAAGCTTTCATAGTTTGTCCGGTAATCCATAGACAAACCGGGCACGATGCATTGTTTCCGAAAACGGCTTTATAGTTTAGGCTGGCCGCATACACACGTTTTCCGTATTCGATTTCCTAATGCATTAAATGACGCGCTTTGTTTTCGAACGGAATAAATTCCGCATTTCATTCTACTGATTCCATGCATATTCGGATGTCCGAATATGGAAAACTAATTAGGAAATTTAATACGAAAAACGTGTGTATGCGGCCAGCCTTAAACTTTTAAAGCTGATGTGCCGCCTGAACGAATTATAGGCAGTTGATGAAACGCCCAGTCAGTTTGAGATTATACAATCAGTCCGCTACTCGTAAATACCTCTCGATAATGTTATGATCTGAGTTCGGAGCTTCGGAGAGTAAAGTCGGCGAGTGAAAGTTGGGAGGGAGGGAAATCAAATATTCAATATACAGGGTGGCGCGCGGCAGAGGTATGGATTTGAAGAAGAAATTGCTCCCGTTCTAACAGTCATAGACGGTTGGAAGTGGAGTGCTTCGAAAGAGGGTGAAGGAAAATTGTATGTTCCATGCTTCCTTGAAAATTCCTGGGGAATTTTATATTCCAAGTTCCTCGACTTATAGGTTGGCATGCGGCTGACTACCCATACTGAAAAAAATGGTTCACTTGGCCAATGTCACCCCTGTTTCAGGGAAGGACGACAAGAGTTGCAGGGTGTATGCCCATTTGAGATTTGGGTTTTTATGTTGTAGGTTCACATGCGGCATGTGCAAGCGCGACCTTGTACGTGTTTGCTAGTGAGAATGCATACAATGTGAATCTTTAATGTTACATATATTTGCAACTTAGATTAGATTAGATGCGGTGTCAGTTGCCATAATGGAGTGGTCCGTTGATAATTGATTGGGAATCAAAACTTGGGACCATCGGCCCTTACTTTTTGGAAGAAAATGATCGAGCTGTTACAATCACTCCTGCGCGTTACCTTACCATAAGCAAGGATTATTTCTTGCCTCAGTTGGAAGATATAGAGCTGAAAGACGTCTAGTTTCAGCAGGATGGAGCCACAGCTCACATAGCAAGGGTTTCCATGGACTTTTTGCGAGACAGATTCCCCGGGCGCCTTAGAGGGGATTTGAACTGGCCAGCGCGCTCGCCCAATTTGGCCCCTTGTGATTTTTCCCTATGAGAATACCTAAAATCCTTATGGGGCTATTCTTAGACATTTTAGTCGTCGGTTGAGCCCACGCTTTGATAAACTAATTATGCATTTGTATGAAGACCTGTCAATCCAAGATGGCCGCAAGTGAACAGCTGATTTGTTTTCATATAAATATTACAAAATTCGGTTGGTAAGAATGACCGTGCTGATGAAACTTCCAGCCCAGGCACTATTAATTTGTCAAAGCGTGGGCTCAACCGACGACTAAAATATCTAAGAATAGCCCCGTTAGTTTATAACGAACGCCCCAGAACCCTGAAAGCCCCCTCAAAAACAACATTTGATCCCAAATCAACGAAATTCTTGTGGCAATAATTCAAAGAGTCCACGAAAACTTAGAAGAAGCATT
Source organism: Agapetus fuscipes (assembly GCA_951799405.1). NCBI lineage: Eukaryota > Metazoa > Arthropoda > Insecta > Trichoptera > Glossosomatidae > Agapetus > Agapetus fuscipes. The sequence goes on along the minus strand of OX637351.1, from coordinate 15,194,142 downwards.
CTCAGTGCTTGGAGTGTGAGGGGCGCCATTTGGCCGATATTTTTTTCAAAACTGTCTAAAATAAAATTTCCCGTGTTGATTTGAAAAAAATATTTAAAAAAATGTAATTTCGTAACGGCCGGGGCCTGTCGATAGCTCAGGTGGTAGAGTGCTTGCATTCCATGCCGAAAGCTCGGGTTCGAATCCCACCGAGGGTGTCAGAAATGATTTCCCGTTTCGGTGTTTATTTCAAACCCCAAAATAAAATACCGGCAAGGTTTACTCAGCCTTCACAAGAAATGAATACCAGCACTCTCGGGAGCTGGGAAACCTCCACTTCAACTGAAGTGGTTGGCGTAAGGCCGGCCCCCTTACCTGTAAAAATAAATAGGTTCAACTCGCCACATGCGACCCCTTCGGGGATAACGCGGCAAGAAGTTACACTATATGTGTAGCTTAGTTGCGTTTTTGCGTTGCCTGCTTCTTATTCCATTTTCAAATTATGCGTCTGCCGCGCGCCACCCTGTACAACCGTTCTGCGATGGCGATGGGCTGGCCGCATGATTATGCACATGGCTAACATTACAAATACAAATTATCAAACCTTATTACTAATTATCATCTTGTACTCGTATCCAGTCGCCATTCCGCTAGAGGTGGTCAGAACCCTCGCAGATGTGTCTCCACTTTATACTATTCTTGCACACTCTTTTCATCTCGTCGACATTCATCACACACTTCATGCACGGTCTTCTCTTTTTCTCACTCTGCAGGGTTAACTTGATCAAGCCATTCTTATCTCAATCTTTCCAAAACATAGGGAGACCGGGGTTGGAAGTCACATATTTTTTCTTTTGCATTTTTAGTACCTATTTTCATAATTTATTAATGACATCTATATATCAATGGATAGTCCTATTATTCATATTTCAATATAAACTAAGAAATAGTATCTAATAGTATCTTTCGAGGAAATATAACTGTGTTTGTGAAAAATGAGAAGTGTGACTTTTAGCCCCGTGTCGGGGATGGTTGTCACACCGTCTGGGGTAAGAAGTCACATATCGATTTAAGGGCAGAATATAAGAAGAAACACTTTTTTTAAATCAAATGAGTATTTTTATTAATGATTAATGTTATACATAACAAATTATACCCAAGAAATGAATGTTTTATTTACTCATAATAAGAAAGACATTATAAAATCGCTACAACGAATAACTTATACTTATGGCACAAACTTAGAGTTCTGGTAATGAAAATAACTTAATCTGAAGATTACACACGTGATGTCTAAATAATTAATAATAAAGAGTTAAAACAGTGTTTGAATAACTAAAGATAAAATGAGTTTTCACAGTTTTAATGCACCAACCATCCAAAAGTATTATTAATCTAGAGAAATTATATTTATTTATTTAAAAAAAATAGTCCGAATATTCCGAATCACAATTTTGGCAAATGTAATATGCTGTCCCAGGCATGGAGGAAATATATCCATGGTCCCAGGTGTGCATGCTTCGTGAGCCCACGACTTGCAATCCTGGCACTGAACCCAGACTGCCCTAGACTTGCTAGCAGAGTAGGGAGACAAACAGACCTAGCAAAACTCTTCATCGTCATCGTCATTATCAATTGTTTTCTTCTTAACTTTCTTTCCTTTAGAAACCTTTATATTTTCCTCTTTTTCACTGAATAGGTACTCGTTTCGATACTTTCTTCTTTTTTGCTTCTTGTTCCTTTTTTCATCTTCTAGTTCTTTTTCTTGTTCATCGGTATAAATCTGTCGATTCCTTTGATAGCCTATTTTTGTAGATGATGTTGATGCGACCGTATTGCTTATCTCTTCTGATGTGAATTTATTACAATACCTTGTCATAGTGCGATAATTTTTTTCAAAATCCTTGGCGACAGACCTGATAAGACTTGCCATGGCTTTTCACTCTCTTGCAGTAGGCAACATCAATGCTGGTGAAAAAAGCCCTCGATTTGACTTTTTTTGTGATTTCTGGGCATTTTTATGATGAACTCTGAAAAAAATAAGCTTTAAAAGTAACGCAATCCCAAAAAGCAAAAAAAAACCGACAACATACAAGCACGGTGTTGGTTGTCACATGAGACTACCAGCCCCCGGCAACCTGAGACAACCTGCCCCAAATCACTTTGTCAAGAATAACGTCTCAAAATAAGTTGAAAACAATATTTATTTAAAAAAGTAATATTAGGATACCACGAAACACATATTGAACATCATAAATACACCAAAAGATATATTATTAGGCAATAATTAAGTATACTTACAAGACTCCCACAATTGCACAAAAAAAATACTTTCACTGTATGAAAAAAACAAACGCACATATCTCCGTCATGATATCTCAGGGCAGACTGAGATGAAGTAGAGAAGTGGGGGTTACCCTCACGATGCTTTGACGCCGACCAATGGGTTCATTCTTTCGTTTAGTTTTCTGTAATGGTCACTGTGACAACCAACCCGTGAGACAACCATACCCGGTCTCCCCTACCTTTTAAATTCAGGGATGGGCGGCAGGAGCTGTAAGGCTATGTTCATGTGAAGTTTTGTTTTTTTGTAAGTAGTACACACGCAGCATGTGTGGGCTAAGTTGTGTCTACCTGTGAGCGTGCATTAAATATAAGGCTTTAATCTCAATATATCTATTCACCTTAGATTATAGATTATTATAGAACTTACAGTTGACTAATACGTTGGTATGAGGTTGACCCTCCATGTTGTAAAAACTTGATTCACTTCTGTTTTAATGCTATCCCGGTTTCAGTTTCCCTGGCGTCAGGAGTTGCAAAGTTTATGCCCATGTGAGGTTTGGTTTATTTTGTATGTACACATGCAGCATGTGTAAGCGTGAACTTGCATGCGCCTGCTTGTGGGAGCCTTAAATGCCGATGTATCTTTGCAACTTAAATGATATATTACACGTGTTTGCTTGTGGTCATGTTATTATTAGCTATTGCTTTAATCATTGCATCGTAAATTTTAAATGTAGAAACTGCAATTTAAATTGAAAATAAAACACTGTCTTACAACTGAATTAGGTGGGAAAGTGTTTTCCTCCGAAGGCCATGAGAAAGTGAGGACATTATTGAGCCATTTGGAGTTAATGCACCGCAATGAAATTAACTGAATACTCCAGTACGGTTGGTTGTTTTAAGAGGCTGCTTGCAGAAAAAAATCCGTTGTTTTTTAAAATATGTTTATTATACTTTCTGGCTTTAGTAAACAAGTGACGCATTAATAAATAAAAACACACATATTTATTTTCGAGATAATATTATGAAAAAACCTCTTTTTAAGAATTCAATAAATTGATTAGTTTCAGTTACAGATTTTTTATTATTCTGAAATGCATTTAATTTAATGTAATTTTAAATGTAGTTTTGAATTCCAATTTTATTATTTTATCTGTAATTTTTGTAACTTATACGTGTCTGCTTGTGGGCGTACATTTTATATGAATCCGAAATATAATATATCTTTGCCGATTATATATAATTTTCCTCTACACAGCGCACGCGTCGGGGATTAGTTGGTAAATGTAAATTTAAAAATATTATGGTTATTTAATACCAGTGAGAAATTCAAGATCAAACCATGGACGTTTCCTACATACACGTGCATGGAAATATGCGACCAACCGCAAACCGGCTATATATGTAATGTTAGTTGCAAAGATATAACCTTCAAGGTAAATTTGAATAAGTGCTGATTCACTTGAAGGGGGCAGGCAAATTAAAAACATTTTTTCTACCTTACAAACACAATATTCACGCAAGTATTTCATTCCATTCCTTTATAGTTGATAACCGTGCATGATTACGAAATGGAAAGCAATAAAAATGGTTTAAGCTTTCATTAACCTATCCCGCGTATCTCCTGAAATTTTACGCGTACCTCAGTTTGAGAGCCCCCGCAATAGAGTAATAGGGGCTTGTAACAACAAAAAACAATACGAAAAATTTGTGCGTAGACTCACTTTCACTGGTCTAATGGAATGACAAAAAATCGAGAGTGAAAATGCAGATATATCTGCAATTATTTTATTAGGTCCAAACAAAAAATCTGAATTCAATGCTTTCTTGCCCCACACCGTACCTGCTCACTTTAACGAATCTATAATCTAAGCAGCAGCAAATATGTCTATATAATCTATAATCTATAATCTATTATATTATCTAGGTTTTTGGCAGTTACTTCGTGAAAGTTCATTTTAATAGATTAAAATAAAAAACTTCTTTGTTACAATTCACATGAGCTTTTATTATTTTTTAAACACTACCGGTTTCGGGAGAAGCAATAAGGAGATAAGGAAATAAGGAGAAGCAATAAGGAGAAGCAAGAAGAAGATGGGAGGTATTGCTTCTCCCGAAACCGGTAGTGTTTAAAAAATAATAAAAGCTCATGTGAATTGTAACAAAGAAGTTTTTTATTTTAATCTATCAAGTTGCAAGGATATATTCATTCAAAGCTCTCAGATGTATGCCCACAAACAAACACGTGTAGTTCGCGCTTACAAATGCTGATTGTGTACTTACAAATAAAATCCAAACCTCAAATGAACATAAGCCCTGCAACTCTTGCCGACATTCCCTGAAACAGGGGTGACATTGGCAAAGTGAACCATTTTTTACAGTATGGGTGGTCAGCCTCATACCAACCTATAAGTCAAGGAATACGAGTAATAAATAACATTTAAGTATAAGAAAACAACAAAACCTTAAAAATAAATCTATACAAAAAAAGTAAAAAATGTCTTATGCAAAAAATGTAGCAAGCCAATAAACCAACATTAAAAATCAGCATTGCAGATTAGCCGCCACTTCTTCCTATCCTTGCATACTTCTTTCATTTCATCCAGAGTCATAACTTTTTTCATACAAGCTCTCCTTTTATTATGACTCTGGATATCCCATTCACTCGCTATTTCGAAAATTTGGTCCATCCATACCTTTCTCGGTCTTCCTCTTCCACGACATCCATCCTCCAATATGTAATTTTTAATATTTAAGATTCATATCAAATGCAAAAAAAAAACAATTTCAAATGAACATAAACTCTGTGACTTGTTCCGACCTTTCCTGAAACAGGCTACCCATTGGCAAAAGTGAACAAAGTTTGTACAGCATGGGTTCAGCCTCATACTAATCTATTAGTCAAGGAAATTATCAATATTAAAAAATAATGACCCATAGTATGGGTAGCGTTTAGCCGAGATTTATAACTTAGATCATCACTAGTCTAGTATGCGACAGTTATTACTTGCCAATGTATTAATTAAAGCTCATGGAAAAAAGGCTGTAAGCGAGGTAGATTTCATGGCATGGGTGCTATTTTTCCCTATCCCAAATATTGAATCTGTGTTCTTGTTTTTTCCAGGTACATCCCCACTCGCTTATGGGGCTTCAACGGCCACGTGCAGACCATCCTCCACAGTGTGATAGGACGCGTCAAGTGCCCCTGGCCCATAGGCTGCAGGGTTCATCTCACTCTACCCGACAGATCCACTCTCACCTATGACCTGTACGAACCTCTGGGAGGACCATTTGAAGGTAAACTAATACAAGAACATGACAAGAAAGTATATGCTGCGAGAATTGATGGATTTCGTGGAAGAGGAAGACCGAGAAAGGTATGGATGGACCAAATTTTCGAAATAGCGAATGAATGGTATATCCAGAGTCATAATAAAAGGAGAGCTTGTATGAAAAAGGTTATGGCTCTGGATGAAATGAAAGAAGTATGCAAGGATCGAAAGAAATGGCGGTTAATCTGTAATGCTGGCGGTTAAAGCTGAGGCTTTTAAATTAAAAAAAATATGTGTTGTAGTTTTTTAATTTTTTACTGTTTAATTGCTTAGAGTTTATTTGTTTTATATATTTGATTGTATTAATTGCTTGTACTCCTTGACTGATAGGTTGGTATGCGGCTGACCACCCATACTGTAAAAAATGGTTCACTTTGCCAATGTCACCCCTGCTTCAGGGAAGGTCGGCAAGAGTTGCAGGGCTTATGTTCATTTGAGATTGGGTTTTTTATATTGTAGGTCCACATGCAGCATGTGTAAGCATGTCTGCTTGTGGGAATGCATTTAATATGAATCTCAAATGATACATATCTTTGCAGCTTAGATTTAGAGTTAGATTTAGACAGATCCACTCGCACCTACTACCTGTACTAACCTCTGGGAGGACCATTGGTAAACTAACAACATGATAGATCCACTCTCATGTACGAGGCCTGTATGCGCCTTTGGCAGGGCCATTTGAACGTAAACTAATATAGGAACATAATAGGACAAGTCAAGTGCCTCACCTATGACCTGTACGACCCTCTGGCAGAACCATTTGAAGGTAAGCTAATACAAGAGTATGACAGATCCACTCTTACCTACGACCTGCATGAACCTCGGGGAGGACCATTTGAAGGTAAACTTATAGGACTACCTCAGGAGGCCTTTGATCATCTGCAGATGGCGTTTAATGTCGCTGCCAGGAAGATTTTCTGACACCCGCGGTGCGAATCAAACTGTAGCCATCTGATTTATAAAGTGAGAGTTTTACCAACTAAGCCATCTACTGGATAGATAATTAGAAATAAAAAATAATGAATAAAACATTGAGTAATTTATTTTTATTTTTATAACGGAATGTTTTTCAATTCAGATTGCCTTCAATAATAATTGATTCTTTATGAGTTTCCTTTCTTTTGTTTTTTTTTTTTTTTTTAATTTAATTGGCTAGTGATTTCGCAATGTCCAAGTAGCCATTTGTTTATTTTAATTTCACAGTAATGAACACAAGTATTTTTGCAAGCTTGTATTTCATTTTATTTATGGAATATTTTTACCGTTTTGCAGACATTGTATTAATTGCTTTGCAAAAACATTGCAGAATACAAAATTGAATGGTTGGTTTGAAAAAGGCACTAAGTACCATAGCGATCTAACTGAGAAAGAGAGGAAAGTGTAATTGAGACTAGGGATTGCAATTGCTGGATCCCTCATCCAGCAATCCAGCTGGATCCAGCGCATTTTTCGGTCTGCTGGATCCAGCCCCGGCTGCTGGATCCAGCGCTGCGGATCCGCAAGTATAAAACTTTCCAAATAATGGCGCAAAGTCTAGCTTGCCAGCATTGGCGCTTTGCTAGATGCTCTTACAGTTCGGCGGAAGCGATGTTGCCGCTCTATTATGATGGCGAAGACACGGACACCAATGAAGGCGTATTAGTAATAATTGAACAAACACCAGCTGAACATGAAGTGATACAGTGAACTTTTTAATAAAATGCGAAAAGTTGCAAAGACTTTTAAAAGATCACCTACCAAAGATGAGATGTTTTTGCAAAAATATATAAAGGAAGCAAAGGGCAAAGAATTGAGTCTGATTCTTGACTGCTGCACTAGGTGAAACAGTTTGCTCAGCATGCTGGAACGTTTTTGCTGAAAGTTGAAAAGTTTGCATCGATAAAACCTTCATAGACACTGCCTCAGAAACTAAATTCTCAGCAGACGAGTGGTCACTAATCAGTGAGTTGATCGCCAGGACGCCAGTTTTCAGCCGGTTAAGCTGGTCGTTGAAGTTCTCTCCAGAAGAGAGCCGAGTTTGATAACTGCTGACACATCACACAACTCTAAAATTTGTCTTAGACAAACTAAAAAGCCAGGACATAATCTTGAGTGCAGACCTTTCTGAGGCACTCCACAACAGAATCGAAGAACGACGTCTTACCGATGTCACAGGTGTGCAGATTTATCTATAGAACCCGAAGAAGTATGACGAAGAAATTGCCAAAAAAATATGCAATGCGTCAGGAGATGAAAATATGCTGAATCGTGTAAACGCATATTTAGTGGAACCATCAACAGTGCAAGAGCAAGAAGATATAATGGAAGTAAAAACTATGAACAGGATAAACCGGATTCACTGAATTTGAATTGAAACAAGATCTGGGGATTAAGCTAAAATGTGAGAAAGAAAACCTAACAACCTAACTTTATTTACGATTATGAACGTTAGATTACGATTATCAGAAACTAACCAACAAGCGTAGAGGCAGAAAGGGCCTTCTCTGCAGCCGGATATATATGCAGTTCATTAAGAAGCCGGTTGGGAGACAATACCATTAATACCATTTGTTTCTTGAGATCATACTAGGTACCAGAAAAAAAAGATAAATTTTGTCTACATAAAAAGTCAAGAAAAAACTTATTTTTGTTATAACTTTTATTCTGTGTGTCTACTCTAAAAGTAAGAGTTTAGGTTATAATTTTGATTATTGTGATTTGTTATTTTGTTAAAATGTTTGATTAACACATTTCCTAAGTATTTAAAAAAAAAACAGTTCAATTTCTTCGAAAATCCATAAATTGTTGGATCCGCGCTGGATCCAGCTGGAATGATGTTGATCCAGCAAAAATCCAGCTGGATTGAAAATGCTGCTGGATTGCAATCCCTAATTGAGACACATAGAAATATTTATCAGACTATTTATCCGGACGTTTTGTCCAAATCTACAATAGGATTCTTCGATGATGTGATGTGATATGATCTTGAAACTGTTATGACTTCTATCCTGATTTTCATTTTATAATCTCATTGTAACTGTCTCCATTCCACTAGAGGTAGCCCGAACCTCTGCAGTCTCCTCCACTTATTCCAATCTCGACAAACTTCTCACAGTTAATTCATATCCGTCACTTTTTCGTGCATTTCCTTCTTTCACATTTACTCTGTACTGTACTGTATCCTGCCACCGTTCCACTAGGGGTGGCCGGTACCTCCGCAGATGCGCCTCCACTTTTTTCTGTCTTTACAAACCACTTTCATTTCCTCAAAATTCATCACCTTTTTCATACATACTCTTCTCTTATTCTCACTCTGCAGGTTCCATTCTTTCGTAATCTCACCTATTTGGTCTAACCATTCTTTCCTCGGCCTTCCCCTTCCGCGCTTTCCTCTGACATTTCCTTTGTACACTTTCTTCGTTAGCCGTTCATCATCCATTCTTTCGAGATGTCCGAACCATCTCATCGTACTTTTTTGTACTTTCATTCTCAAATTCTCTTTTATACCACACTCGTTCATCACCCAATCATTACGTACTCTATCATTCAGTGTCTTTCCAGCCATTGCTCTCAGGTAAGCCATTTAAACCGTACATACTTTACTCAGCTCACATTCATTAACTGTCCACGCCTCACTTCCATACATCAATGTCGGAACCAATATGCCATTGTGGACCACCAATGACAGGACCGACTCTGTTTATTCCAAACCTTCACAGTTACTAATTTGATCAAGCCATTCCTTACTCGGTACTCCCCTTTCCCTCTTGCCTCTTACACTTTCTCAGTTGGTACCCTTTGAAGAGCATTCCTCATCCATTCTTCCCAAATGTCCATATCATCTCATTAGATTATAATTTGATCACAATTTTAATTCTGAATTATATTTTTGCGTTGTTTCAGATGATATAACTATCGCCATCTGTCCTGGGATAGGAAACACCTCCGAGAGTGTCTACATCCGCACGTTTGTCCATTACTCGCAGTACCACGGCTACAGGTGCGCGGTTCTCAACCACATTGGGGCGCTGAACAGCGTACAAATCACGTCCAGTCGGATATTCACATATGGTAAAAACACATCACCCATTATCTTCTTATCATCTCCCGAGTGCCAAATTTTGTGTTAAAACTCAAGCATAGCGTTTTAACAAATTATCGAAACTAAAGCATGTACTTACGGTGGAAATGATTTATTCAATAGGAACGATTGGGAAGACTGAATGATTGGTTGGGAAGACTCAATTACAAATACAAATTGGGAAGACTAAAACTCAAATATAGTGTTTTACCAGTGTTTATTCCTTGACTTATAGGTTGGTATGCGGCTGACCACCCATACTGTAAAAAAATGGTTCACTTTGCCAATGTCACCCCTGTTTCAGGGAAGGACGGCAAGAGTTGCAGGGCTTATGTTCATTTGAGATTGGGTTTTTATATTGTAGGTCCACATGCGGCATGTGTTAGCGCGAAATTATACATGTCTGCTTGTGTCTAAATATTTAAAATAATATATATAATAAATAATAAAGTAAATATTTAATGATATATATCCTTGCAGCTTAGATTAGATTAGACCAAATTATGGAAACCAAAACATGTACTACATATCGTCATGTCAATACTTATTTCCGCCATATCCACTTTTTCTCATTCAGAGAAAAACGCGTTTGAAGTTAAAATGCTAATAACTCTTTCGTTTTTAAAGTTATTAGCTTTTTTTTAATTGAAATAAATTAAGTATTGATCTAATAATGTATAAAAAAAATTAAAAAAAAAAATGAGTACTGGGTCACACCAAAATGAGGTACCTTCACTTGGATATGGAGCAAATGTTAGAGCAAAAGTGTCTATTTTGTTAATACTTATTTCCTCCTTATCCATTTTTGTATTAATTTTACCAATAAAGAATCTTTTTCAGAGCATTTCTTCTCCATTACTGAGTTTTAAGAAAGAAAAACACTCAAAACATATTTAAGAACCTTTATTTTTATAAAAAAAAAAATACATAACATTAGAAATACAGTGCTTTATTATGGTACAATAATTAATTTGTTCTGTTGTACTTTTTTAAAGTTATTTTTTTACTTAATGCTAGACTATCAGCTATGAACATAATACCTACTTGCAAGATCTTGCTTAAAATTTAAAAAATAAGCCTAAAAACCTAAATCCCCAATGCAATATAAAAATCTGCATCTACGGGAGGCATAAACTTCAACATGGATTTGATATCATTAACATTAGGTGCCGGAGATGATTCTGGCGAATAAACACACTCGTTTCGTCAACGTTTTCCATGTCACCGATTTAAATGTTTTTTTTGACAATTACAATCAATTTACTTAAGAAAAAGCTTGAACCAATTCGATACTCATGTTGATTGACAGATAAACAAACAATGCGCTCAAGTTCGGCCCGATCGTAAGCCGGCATCAAAAATGCTGTGCACGTAGTATTCAATAAAATATAAATAAACCGATGAAGATGAAATAATCTAATCTAATCTAATCTAATCAAATCTAAGCTGCAAAGATATATATCATTTAAGATTTATATTAAATGCATTCCCACAAGCAGACATGTATAATTTCGCGCTAACACATGCCGCATGTGGACCTACAATATAAAAGAGATACAAATAAAGTATCAAAAAACAAAATAAATGGCAAATACAAATTCAAATTTAAAAAATCAATCCAATTGAATTCACAGTCAATTACTCTTAGCGTTTTTTGATAATAATGATTTTCCAATAAAGTTTGCTAATATTAAAAAATATAAATTCAGTGTTTGTGTCTAAACACAGTGAAAATTCATTATTATAAATGTTAAAAACAAGGTTTCTTTCACACAAATTGATAATAATTATCGAACATTTAGAAAAAAATGTCTACTCTGTAAGCAAAAACGTTCGATAATCATTATCAATTTGTGTGAAAGAAACATTGTTTTAATATTTATTGAAAAAATATGTATTAAACATAATACGTATATCCAGTAATTATTATTTTCATTTTATTGCCACTATTTGCATGCTTTCTCAATTTGTATGTTACGTATTTTGATGTAAATGGAGAAATTACAATTCCCTATTTTAGAGGAGAAATATATATTGTTCACAGCACCACAGCCATATCCGAGACCAACATATTGGGCACAGTATGTTCCATCGATAGTGGGGAGTTTGGGCGAACGTGATTGGTTGAAACGCTCGCAATGGATATGGCGGATTTAAGTACCAACTATATTTCAAAACTCTTGGATATGGAGGAAATGTGCACTGAAAAAATTGTCAGTTTATGACTTTTTTCAAAAATTTTCACGGATTCGGGTAAAGTATAGTCTCAAGACACCAACCCATATCATAACTCAAAAAAAGTGAAAAGTGGATATGGCGGAAATAAGTATTGGCATGACGATATGTGTATTTGAAATGATTTATTCAAAAGGAACGATTGGGAAGACTGAATGATTGGTTCCGTAATTACTGGGTTATGAATCGAGTGCTGTGTAAAGAAGAATATGAGAGTGAAAGTATTAAGGAGTACAATGAGATGGTTCTGCATCTAGAAAGAATGGACTGAAAAAAAAAGTGTAAAGAGGGAATGCCAAAGGTGAGTTTGGGTTAGGGCTAATTTATGCGAATTTTGCAGAGCACAAAGTCAACTATCTGCTATACAAACCAGCTTGCTTTATGAGTTCCATGAGATATAGTGGTGTCCTCTCATAGAGTGTCCTGTGTGCAGTTGAGCATAGTTTTTCTCGATGTGTGCTATGGAATGCGAGGTTCTTTCCTTGATAAATACCAGAGCTGAATTCCTGATGTAATTTAAAAAAAAAGATTTATCTAGTTACTCCAAATGTTCAGCTTTGTTAAGTTTCTCATACATGGTTGAGTTTGAGGCACTCGTAACTGTAACTGCAACTCTGTCACCATTCCACTAGGGGTGGCTAGATCAAGTCTTCTACAGGTATTCAAATAATTGTATAAGGATGCAAGATGACGCAATTTGGAAGGGAGGAGAATCTCTTGTGTGAGAAATTGACGGCCTGGTTTCATTGCAGCATGCAGGCCCTGTTGAGAGCTCTCAGCAGAAGGGGGGGACAAAACAATGGGGGACGTGACGGTAAGAAACATATATGAATGCAGTATTTGGATACAAAGCATTTGTACTAGCTGGTGCTTAGAAGGGATTTTTGTAATACCGTCTAAGATTCGAGGCGATTTTGTTTAATTTTTTCATCTTTTAAATTAAGATGCTATTATCAATATGGATACCATAATAGGTAAGTATAAGTGAAAAATGTCAATTTTGTCAAAATACTAAATAATGAATTATTGATTGACAATGTTATTATCTGTTTCTAGCCGGTCGATAGCTCAGTTGGTAGAGCGCTTGCATTCCATGCCGTGAGCCCGTGTTCGAATCCCACCTAGGGTGTCAGAAATTATTTTCCGTTCCGGTGTTTATTTCAAACCTCAAAATAAAATACCGGCAAGGTTGGTATGCGGCTGACCACCCATGCTGTAAAAATGGTTCACTTTGCCAATGTCACCTCTGTTTCAGGGAAGGACGGCAAGAGTTGCAGGGTGTATGTCCATTTGAGATTTGGTTATTATGTTGTGGGTTCACATGAGGCATGTGCAAGCGCGAACTTGTACGTGTCTGGTTGTGAGAATGCATGTAATGTGAATCTCCAATGTAACATATCTTTGCAACTTAGATTAGAGGTTAACTCAGCCTTCACAAGAAATGAGTACCAGCCCCTTCGGGAGCTGGGAAACCCCCACTTCAACTGAAGTGGTTGGCGTAAGGCCACATGTGAAATCCTTCAGGGTAACGCGGCGAGAAGTTACACTATATGTGTAGCTTAGTTGCTTTTTTTTTGCTTATCAAAATTCTTTGTCCATCTCTTTGATGGTGTTACAAATGAAGTCGTGACCTCCTATGAGCTGCACCTTCAACTCCTGCCCCTCGCAGTCGTCTTTCAATTGTTCACCTGATGGAGAAGCTGTGTGATATCTGTTGTTTGTCTGCCGCAGGGCACACGGAGGACTTTGGCTGCATGCTGGAGAGCCTCCTGGAGCGGTACCCCAGCACGCGGCTGGTGCTCGTGGGCTTCAGCCTCGGGGGGAACCTGGTCACCAAGTACCTGGGGGAGAAGAGCCGCAGCCACTCTCCCAACATCATCGGGGGGATCTCCATCTGCCAGGGATACAACGCTATAGAGTGAGTTATTAGTCATATGCTATATGAATATATATCGACAGTTAAAAGGCAGTAGGGTATAAGCGACATAAACTAAATTGTTCTGGAGAGCAGTTTAAAGTTTGAGATTGCAGAAAAATGGAATAACTTATTTATTTTTTATCATATCATTAAAATCAAAACAGCTCTAAAATTAAAAAAAAATAAAGGCATTTATTGGCGTTCCTATTACTGTGGTTCAATGATGTTTTATGATTTTTGTATGTCACAAGCGCCTTTAGGACAAAAAAGGCCAAAATCTTGTCGGTTACACCAAAACCATACTTCGAAAACGCAGTTGTTTGCTTGACCATAAACAACGCATAAATCATCATAGAGCTATGGGAGTTAGCGCATTAGAAAGACCGGAAAATTTCAAGAAGGATAGCATTCATAACTCATTTTTGACCAAAATGTTGCTAATCCTACTGCCTCTTAACCGTCGATATGCTCTTATTCTAGTGCCTGTTGATTACAGTTGGGCTATCATCATGGTAATTTGTAATTCCAATACTGCAGCATAAAAGAGGGATCTTGTGCCTCGTTTTGAAAATATCTGCTTTTTAATTAGATATATGTATAAAAAGTAAATTAACGCCTGTTGTATTGAGGTTGTATTGAGGTGTACCCGTAAGATTTCTCAGGCTTCACAAGAGATGAGAAAATACTCCATCAGGAGCGGGGAAAGCTCCACTTCAAGTGAATTGATTCGCTTAAGGCTATCTGGCCTCCTTTCCTGTGAAAAATATATATGTTCCACAGTTTATATTGATTATTATTTATTGTTTAAAATTAGTGAATTATGTTCCTTGACTTATAGGTTGGTATGCGGCTGACCACCCATGCTGTAGAAAATGGTTCACTTTGCCAATGTCATCCCTGTTTCAGGGAAGGTCGGTAAGAGTTGCAAGGTGTATGTTCATTTGAGATTTGCGTTTTTATATTGTAAGTCCACATGCGGCATGTTTAAGCGCAAACTTATACGTGTCTGCTTGTGAAAATGCATAGAATGTGAATCCTTAATGTTACATATCTTTGCAACACAGATTAGATTAGAGATTAGAAACAAAATGCATGAAAAACATTATTCTTCTTTTGGTGCGTTTTCTATCAAAGATCGGCGATCATCGTGGCTTCTTTCACCTCGGATGTTCTGGCTTGAAACTGGGACTTGGTGCTTTTGTTTGATTGTCGCTGGAAGAAGCATTAAGCTGTGATAAATCTGACACTTGTGGAAAATTTCAGGAGACCTTCCCATAATGAGTAAACACAAATGACTAAGCCAGGGGTCTTCAACCTTTTTTAGTGCAAGGGCCAAACATCGATTTCACATCGTCCGAAGGGCCACAACTTTTCACGACACTTTACCACCTAATCAATAAAATAAAAGACATACATACTCGTAATTTCAATTTTCAATAATCTTTATTGGTTAATTAAAGTCAATCAATGTGATTTTTGACATTGTTTATTTTTTACAAGTTTGTCAATATTTTTTTTCATTTTTGTGGTTGCAACCCGCAGACTACCTTCCAGATGTGCATCTGTAATTCTCGACCTTGCTGTCGATTTCACATACTTCATACGAGAAAACAGCTGCTCACACACATATGTGCTCCCAAACAATGAAATCATTTTCATGGCATTTTTTCAGATTTCAGGAAACGACTTGTGATCGACATATTTTGCATAGAAATCAAAAACACCCACGTCGAACTTGTCTTTCAATTCCGAATAACACTGCACATATATAACCTCCATCTGAAAATTTTCCGGCAAGTCTTCAACGGATACACCGAATGGTCGGGCAAAGAGACTGATGTATTTTTCACTATCTCTGAAGTCAGAAAACCTCGATTGAAACTCTTTTTTGAGTAAATCTACTGGGGGGGAATGTGCCGAACTTTCCTGTGGTCCCCCCTGTAAGTAGTGCCATGAAAAGAATCAAAATGACACAAAAAACACCGAGAACTCCGAAAAAAAAAGTACTCGTATTCGTATATATCGCATATCACTGGGCGCGATATTTTATTTTTTTAGCCTCTGGTGGCCGCGGGCCGCAAGAAATTAGCTGGCGGGCCACATGAGGCCCGAGGGCCGCGGGTTGAAGACCTTAGGACTAAGCTGTCATATTATGAACAGTTAGTTTTATCAATCATGTGAAACTATGCTTTAATAGAATATAGGTAAATGCTTATCGACATTTTACCATAATTTTCCATACAACCAACACTAAAATATAGTCTATGATTCATGTGTTATTAATATACTTCATGTAATAATAATGCCATGGAGTGGCCTTACATAATATCGTTTATGGATTTCTTATTCAGGTTTTGTTGTATAACAGCCGAGTGCAAGTGTATCGAAGCATTTCATACTTTCCGTTGCTCACTTGTGAAATTTAACTCATTACCATATTTTGTACTGGTGGACTAGTGGTTAAAACTTCAAACTAATAATCAGACTTTGACACTAGGCATTTGACTGGTCTTTAAGTAAATAAATATTAAGATGATTCATTTGGTGAGCGCTGTTTTTGTGTGAATCACACCTCAAGAGCCCTTTGCAATCTTGGTCGTCGTTGTGGAAAGCACCAATACTCGAGCGAGAGTCAATTGCTCTAAGGCTGGATGGATCTGTGGTGACCGGTTTTTGGTAAAGACAAATTTAATTTTCAACTCAGCATATTTAGGCAATTAAATATTTTTGTGTGTACCACCAGGAAACAAACCCACTGTCTTCCAATCACGAGTTCGAAGTGTTAACCGCTAGACTACAGACCGGTAGTCTTGTAATTAACACTTCGGATTCGTAATCCAAAGGTTGTGTGTTTGATTCCTATTGAGGCACAGAAAATCAAATGTGCTCTTCGTTGGGTTCAAAAATACATCTGCCCCTATCATCATTTGCAATATTTTTTTATTTCGTATAAATATATTACATGGAGAAACCACAATTGGAAAATATTGAAATCTGGTGAAGCATTCACTAACTGAATATGAATTTCCAAATAGAATCAGCAATCTTCCCAAATAAATGATAATTTTGGATTTCAGGTCTTGTCTTGTATCCTGCCGCCATTCCTCTAGGGGTGGCCGGTACCTCCACACAAGTGCCTCCACTTGACTCTGTCCTTGCATACTTCTTTCATCTCATCTAATTTCATAACTCTTTTCATGCATGCTCTTCTCTTGTTTTCCAATCTGTAAA
Organism: Agapetus fuscipes; assembly: GCA_951799405.1. Lineage (NCBI taxonomy): Eukaryota > Metazoa > Arthropoda > Insecta > Trichoptera > Glossosomatidae > Agapetus > Agapetus fuscipes. Next base: position 15,177,101 of record OX637351.1, on the reverse strand, counting down.
TTCCATTCATTCACAATCTCACTTATCTGATCAATCCATTCTTTTCTAGATCTCCCCCTTCCACGCTTACTTTATTACATTCCCTTTATACACTCTTTTTGTCAGTCGGTCTTCATTCATCCTTTCAATATGTCCAAACCATCGCATCACACTTCTTTGAACTTTCACTTTCACGCTTTCTTTTACTCCGCATTCATTCAGAACCCATTCGTTTCTCACTCTATCTTTCAGTGTTTTTCCTGTCATACTTCTCAACATTTCTACGGTGTTTTTACCTTATTTACTTCTCTTTCATTCACCGTCCATGACTCGCAAGGTAATTTTTGAAAACCTATTTTTGGAAGAACACTTTTAAAAATCTGTTGTTACACTCCCCTCGATGCTTTGCTCTGCTCTCTTAAATTTCTCTGAAATATCACTCTTTAACCTTATCTTTGCATCCTTAATTACAACAGATGTAAAAATATGTAGCAGACTAAACATGCCTTTTGAAATGCAATGCAAGTTAGTTTCTCTCATAACCCCATTAGATAACAGAGTACAACTGCATCACTGTGTAATTATTATTCAGAATAGAAACACATGTCTGTTGTGCATAAAAATACATGCTCATCGCTCACGTAAACAGTTGACGGAAATTCTAATTGAGTACCTAATAATAATAATATTAGGATGATTTATTTGGTGAGCGCTGTTTTTGTGTGTATCACACCTCAAGAGCCCTCTGCGAGCTTGGTCGTCGCTGTAGAAAGCGCCAATTCTCAAGCAAGACCCAGTTGATGTAAGGTTGAATGGACCTTTCAGTGACTGGTCTTTGATAAAGGTTTATGATTTTTTCAACCCAGCGAAGAGTACATTTGGAAATATAAATGGTATATTTTTGTGCTCCGCCAGGATTCAAATCCATAACCTTCCATTTACGAGTCCGAAGTGTTGCCACTGGACTACGGACCGGTCCAAGAAATGCCAACAACACGCGGTGTACCTAGCGGTCACCTATCCAAGTAGCATCCGCGCCCAATGTTGCTTAACTTCGGTGATCTGATGAGAACCAGTGCTTTCAACATGGTATCGTCGTTGACAACCTACCTACCTATACTTAAATCCTCTTTTTTTCCCAATGGTGCTACAGCCCGTATCTCTCCTTGGCCTCCTGTTATATTCCTGTCCTCAGAGGCTGACTTCCAACTAGTCTCCTGGAGAAGCTGCGCTGCATCCCGTCTTTCATTTCATCCAGAGTCATAATATTCTTCATGCAAGCTCTCCTTGTATCGTGATGATGATGATGATGATGATGAGTTGATAATTTCTTTATAGCGCTGTTTCGTGATGTAATCACTCCAAGGGCGCTTGTGCAAACAATGCCAGAAATTTGCTTGTCTTCAGTGCATTCCGGAACTTTCCATGGTCCTCTAGCTCTCTCACATGATGTGGCAGGTGTTTCCAGGCCAGAGGACCAGCAACTGCAAATGCACGCTCTCCAAACATTGTATCGTGACCTGGATATGCTGAATTCTAATTATTTTCTGATCGATGACTATGATAGTTGATGTTTTCATGGTGCTCTTGTAATCCAAAAGATTCTTGAGCAATTTGAATGCCCGGAATTTTCCAGTGTCCAACATTATCATCATCATCTTCTAAAGACAGTGACATTTGTCTCTGTTGGGTGCCATCCTCTTGAGCTGCAAATAAGACTAGGCATCCATGAGCCGCTTCAAATCCTAGAAGTGTGATGTTGCCCAAGATTTTTCCTTCAAAGATGTTGCTAAAAAAAGTCAAATGTCTTTTAAATGTGACTTATAAGCTCTCTTCTTTCTTCTACTTCCTGCAACACCTTTTCGCGGGTTTTCTTTCAACCCATGATGTCTTGTTCACCTTCCTCCAAATCCACATCTAGAATGCCTTCAGGTGGTCTCTTGTAAAAGAAAAAAAATAGAAGGCTTCACTGTACAGTCCCAATTCCTTGTTTGAAATTAAGAATGCCTGCGTGGTGGTTTCAGAGCTCTGAAGTTGCTGCTGAACTGGCAGAACTTCCGCCGCGTGTACCTGTACGTGATGACGGACAACTACCGCAACATCATCACCCGCCACAAGCACATCCTGCTGTCCGAGGAGCTGCGGCAGAGGCACCAGCTCAGCGAGCACAGCATTGTGTCTGCGGCCACGCTGCCTGACCTGGATGAGGCTTACACCAGGTAACATCATCATCAGTTCATTCTTAATCGTCATGCAGATAGGGTGACTCCTGAAGACGTCGGCTACGACACCAGCCAGCGTAATGTCGAGAATAATGTGTATAATCTATGTCAGCTGCTCTCAATTTTTTGTTGGTGGAATACTTTTGGGAAACAAGATATTTGTCAGAGCCCTAAAATAAAGAAACTCAGGCAAAGAGCTTCCGTCTGTGTTGAGTTGTCAACCAGATATATAGGGAGGTATAATTTTTTTTTTTTCTCACGGAGCACCTACAGAGGCTTTGCAGAGCCCTAGGGTTCCGTACACTTTGAGTATGACTTATCTATGTCAAAGATATATTGACATTTAAGGATTATATTTAATGCACTCCCACCGATAGACACGTGTAAGTTCATGGTTACACGTGCGGTATGTGTACTTTAACAAAAAAAAAACAAACCTCACATGAACATAAACCTTGCAACTCCTGCCGCCTTTTCCTGAATCTGAGGTGGCGTAGGCAAAAGGGAACCAAGTTTTTACAGCATGAGGGTCAGCCTCATCCCAACCTAATTTGTAAAATTAAAAATAATGTCGGACATACCGAATTCAAATATTCCGCCGAACATTTGGCGCATCTCTACTTTTGACCATTCTGTGGATTTGTTCATTCACCTTCTCGCATGCCTCGCATTCAGAATATGATTACGTCTTGACTAGTCTATGCTGATTGGTTGTTTATACCACACGTACTGAGAAGATGTTTGTTTTGTTTGCAGGAAGGTGTTCAACTTCAACTCGGTGACGGACCTGTACTACTGGAGCTCCAGCATCAACTATCTGGACAACATCTGCACTCCCATGGTGTTCATCAATGCCAAGGACGACCCCCTGGTGCCTGATGCCCTCCTGGCCCCCATCAGGGAGTTCGCAAGTGAGTTACCACCCTTACTCCAAGTATAAATCATAATAAATTCCCCTCGCAAAAAAAAGCAACTAAGCTACACATGTAGTGTAACTTCTTGCTTGCGTTATCCCTGAAGTGGTCGCATATGACGCTTCGGGACCTATTTATTTTTACGGGTAAGGGGGCTGGCCTCACACCAACCACTTTTAGTTGAAGTGGGGGTTTCCCAGCTACCAGGGGGGCTGGTTCTCATTTCTTGTGAAGGCTGAGTAAACTTTTGAGTTCGAACCCTTTCTCTCGGCATGGAATGCAAGCATTCTACCAATTGAGCTATCAACCTTTTTACGAGCTTGATCGTCGTCGCTACAAAGCGCCAATTCTCAAGCAAGACCCAGTTGCTGTAAGGCTGGATGGACCTTTGGTGACCGGTCATTGGTAAAGGTTTTATGAATTTTTCAACCCGGCGAAGAGCAAATTTGAAAATATAAATGGTATATTTTTTGTGCTCCGCCGGGAATCGAACCCACAACCTTCCCATTCAGAGTCCGAAGTGTTGCCACTGGACTACGGACCGGTCCAAGAAATGCCAACAACACGCGGTGTACCTAGCGTCACCCATCCAAGTAGCATCCGCGCCCAATGTTGCTTAACTTCGGTGATCTGATGAGAACCGGTATTTTCAACATGGTATCGTCGTTGACTCAAGCAAGACCCAGTCGCTGTAAGGCTGGATGGACCTTTATTGAGCGGTCTTTGGTAAAAGTACCTATATGAATTTTTCACCCGGAAAAAAGCATATTTGAAAATATAAATGGTTTTTTTTGTTGTGCTCCGCCAGGATTTGAGCCCACAGCCTTCCATTTAAGAGTCAGAAGTGTTAACTACTAGACTACGGACCGGTTAAACTATCTTTCCACTTATAAAGACATTGGCATCTCACCTTTTGTAACTGTAACTCTGTCGCTTTTCTACCAGGATTGGGTAGAGCCTCTGCATATTTGCCTCCATTGTTTCCTATCCTTGCATACCTCTCATCATTTGTACTAAATCACAATGTTCAACATCCAGGTACCCGCGACAAAGTGGCATACTTTGAGCTCGCCCACGGCGGGCATCTGGGCTTCTACGAGGGCGGCACCTTCTACCCGAACCCCGTCACCTGGCTGGACAAGGCCATCGTGGCCATCACGGGCGGGCTGGTGCTCTCCCACCACAAGATCAAGCCGCCACCGTCTCCGGGAGACGCCCTGAACCTGCCGGAGCGGGAGGAACTGTGCAGGACATTTAAGCAGTGCAGTGCTAGTGTGCAGGCGTCGTAATTGCGCATGAGTCATTAGTTTCTAAGTGTGCTGTCGGGTGTGAGTACTCCATAGAGGCGAATAGATTAGTAAATTAGTATACTTTTACAATTCATTTAAACAATCGTACTGTTTCAGGGAAGCCTGGAAAAAATCGCTGGGTTTATAATTGTTTGAAGTAAACCTACCTTGTAAAATTTTATTTTGGGTTTGAAATAAACACCGAAACGGGTAATCATTTCTGTCACCTTTGGAGGGGATTGAACCCTAGCCCTCGGCAAGGAATGCAAACATTCTACCAACTGAGCTGTAGACCGAACTTGGCTGAAAAATGTGTATACTTACTTACATGAAAATTGTCATGGGTATATAATATGTATGTAGTCCAAAAGAACATTAGTAAAATACAACAAGACGATGTAATGCATTATTTTTCCATTTTTGCATCTATGGAATACTCACTTCTGTCATCTAAATCAACCATTTATAATAGTAGGTATGTAAAAAAAACATTTTTCATGTATTCAAACATTTTAGATTTTCTCTTACAAATGACTATAAAAGAAAACTTTTCCTCTAAATAGAAAAAAAGTGGGAAAGTGGAAACAAGACAGTGTTCAAAAGTGGAAACAAGACAGTGTTCAAAAGTGGAAACAAGACAGTATTCAAATGAACACTGTCTTGTTTCCACTTTTGAAATTGAAATTTGTTATTACTTAATTGAGATTTTTTTTTAAATGCTGTAAAAATAATTTTTATGTGTAGGCTTTATGTAGGAAAAATAAGCCAAAATAAATAATATGGTGTTCGCCTTTAAAAAAAAACAGATTTGAAATTAATTTAAGTGAAAAGTATTGCATTTCTCACCTTTTGTTGCCTTCTGTTGTCTCTTTGGAGTGTTGGTTCCTGTATGCTACCCAGTATTCTATTTGTACCAATAATAATAATAGTTACAAATAATCTTATGATGTAAAATTGCTCAAAGCAGATTCAATATTAAATGTATGAAAAAACAATTTCCGAGGAATGTTTACGATTCATATTAAAATAATGTTTTTTGTAGCTATGGAGATTCTGTGCAACATAAATTAATGATAATAGATAATTAAAAAAAACGGCAATCTAGGATATAATATATCCACATATTTATCTCATTTTTGAAAAATAAACCTAGATTGCTGCTTTTGGTTCTAAAGGACTTATTTATTATCTTATATTGTAAAATAAATTTGTACAATAAAATCATGTATAATTATGTTAAAAGATTCAATACTGGTATTAGTTATTTAGTGATTAAAAATACATGTTTATAAGTAATTAAAAATATTCTGGGCTGAAAGCAAATAAATAGTGACAACTTTTTTTGGTCAACGCTATGGTCGGGCGGACAAGGCGTTGTCAGTCGAATTGGCAATGGACTTTGAACATTCAAAATATCCCTCGGCCATGTGATGTAATAAAAAAAATGGATTTCTGATAATCAGGGATTATTTTAGCTTACAGCATCGAGTCCGACAACATCCATCAAAGAAAAAAAATAGTATATTGCTTAACCCCTGGAGCGCCAGCGATTTTCTGCCTAATTCAGACACCCAACTCGATTTTCGATCTTATTACTGTGTAAAAACTAAAGAAAAATGAAAAAAATAGCGTATAGTACCTACTATGAGCGCGGATCCGTGTTCCGGCGCTTGAGGGGTTAATATGAAATATCACTAAAAAATGTACATAAATACACATATGTTTTTTTTTTTGTGAAATTACTATGTTACAGTACTTTTAAAAGGGAATTTCTTGTGTATTATAATGTACTCCGATACAGGTCTGTAAGTTGAATAATTTATTATAAAAAGTAAGTAATTTGGTTTTATCAAACCCACGTAAAATTACACACTCTTTGTTTTATTTCGCAGATTTAACCAATTTCGTAAGCGTATTATCTTATTTTGCATTAAAACGACATAAAAACAAGAACACAATTATGTATGTAATTATGTATGAGTCCGGTGGATAGCTCAGTTAGTAGAGTGCTTGCATTCTATGCCGAAAACTCGGGTTCAAATCCCGCCGAGGGTGTCAGAAATGATTTCCCGTTTTGGTGTTTATTTCAAACCCAAAATAAAATATTACAAGATAGGTTTACTTCACAAGAAATAAGAACCAACACCATCAGGAGCTGGGAAACCCTTACTCCAAAGGTTTACTCAGCCTTCACAAGAAATGAGTACCAGCCCCTCGGGAGTTTGGGAACCCCCCACTTCACTGAAGTGGTTGGCGTAAGGCCGGCCCCCTTCCTGTAAAAATAAATAGGTTCACTCGCCATATGCGACTCCTTCGGGGATAACGCGGCAAGAAGTTACACTATATGTGTAGCTTAGTTGCGTTGCGTATGTAGCATCCCTGCTACAAAGGATCAGGACATCAACCACCACATCACCAGCACCTCTGCGGCACTCAACAAAGTGTCATAGACCTCTAGATTTTCTGAAATCTAGGGTGTGTCCAGCACAGGATTCCTTAAAAAAAAGTTCTTGTTTATTCAATCTGGGGGGTATATTGAGATTTCAACGTTTTAACCTTCAAATTTCAAATATGTTAGATTGAAACTGTTTTGTATGGAGGTTTTTGAAATGTTTTAATTCCATTGGAATGAAAATCAAATCATGGATTAAGAAAGCTTGCATTCAACGCTAAAAGTCTTGGGTTCAAGTCTGGAGTTGTCACTTTATTTATATTGAAGCCGGTTTTTAACATTGTGATCATTGAAATAGTATCTTATATAATTGATTTCAACATCTAACATTTATGCACAAAATTTTATCATTAGTGTTTCTTCTTTTTTCAAAAGAAATCATAAATTGCCTCCTTTGTTTCTATACAATCATGTATTGATGTTTTTGTTTTACTAAATATATACAACCATATGTGCTAAAGAAATGGTTATCCCTAATGTAGAAACGCTAAAATTAAAAGAAAAACAAAAAACTCAAAAAAGGAAGAAAAAAATAATAATTTAAATCTGAGCTTTTAAAAAAAAATAAAAAGATAAAATTTTGATGGACAATTTTTGAATAACATTCCACATTTTATATTATTTTTATCTTATGTATAAAAAGATAAAACTGTATTTGGAATTTGCAATGAAGTCCTAATCTTTTTTGTACAGATATTTGAAATTTTTCTCCGTGGGCGAACCCCACGCGTCTATGTAACAACCAATTACAAAATATTAGTTTTGCATTTTCCCTAGCAGCCCGTCTGTGCGACATTTAAACTTTTTTGATGTTTTGAAATGTGTAGACCTCATTCTTTCATTTAAATATTTATTTTATTTAGTTGTTCATTTTTGTAAATATTTAGTTTTAAATTTGCTGTATTTATATAAAAAATATGTAAGTACTTTATATTATAATTCAATGATCATTTTTGATTAATAAAAACATTGAAGATGTAATGTATCCTAATGAATGTGGGGAAAATCAGAAATACCAGCGCCATCTTGTAAAATGCCACTTTTGATAGTTTAACCTGCAGTCAACTATGTTGTTTAGTTCTTGGTTTTTATTTTGGTAAAAGAGAAAAATAATTGACAGCCTAAAGTTATAAAAAGTGGTGTCAAGGAAGAAGTGCTAAATTCCTAAACTTTTTTGAATAGCAGACAGTAATTGATTTTGCGCTTTCCATAAAGTGTTAACTAAAGCATAGGTCAATGAGCCTTTGTGCAAGTCTGCAACAGTGTTTGGTGAGCGTGCTTTTGTAGGGGCAGCTCCAGGGATACGAAACCGACTTCCACCTGTGGTTTGAGAGATTACCAACAGCAGTCACTTCAAGAGACATCTCATGACAGACCTGTTCACTGAATATTTTGGGGCGCCCTTGGAGTGAGAATGTCATGAATCGGCGCCAATTAAAAAAGTCAACTGATTCATCGACACAATCATTTAAAGATTAGGAAAAACAAACCAATGTTTGTTAGTTGGTAGTTCTGATGATAACAACAGCACCTTTGAAAAACATTTTTTATGATCCATGCACATCTTGACTGCTCCAAGGAAGACAGCACTATAGGCTTGTTCGCACAAGGCGACTATTTTAGTCCAGTATCGAGTAATTTAGTGGTGGGCGGGGCCACAAAGTATTTAGGTTTATAGAGAGCGGTCTTAGAACAAAAAAAATGTAACCAAGTAGTATTATTTTTATATGAAACGATGGCTAGCGCCAGTAACTACCCTACGTGTCTAGTTACTGGCGCTATCCATCGTTTCATATAAAAATAATACTACTTGGTTACATTTTTTTTGTTCTAAGACCGCTCTCTATAAACCTAAATACTTTGTGGCCCCGCCCACCACTAAATTACTCGGTACTGGACTACAATAGTCGCCTTGTGCGAACAAGCCTTAAGTCAAAAAAGGTAGTTTTGCAGTAAAGCCAATTGAATGTTATTTATTCCATGGCGTACAATGCATAAACTTTTTTTTACATTAATTTATTAACGAATTTAAAAGAGATAGAGACACGGCTGTCATCTTGGAATGAAGATAATGATTTGTTACCTTCAGAAATGGAAATAAGTCAAAAACCTAAATTTCGAAGTTACTTCCTTCTTCCTTGGAGCAGTCGATCTGTCAAAATAAATAAATCTTCTATCTTCGTATTCTCATTTTTACGTCATATAAAGTTCTTGTAATTCCAAAATTCATCAATTTTTAGTTATAAGAGACATTCCAAATGAGAAATGTTTATAAAACAACAACGCAAATATGAGATTTTTAGATGCTATTTTGTTTGCTTTAAATTATTTATGTGCTATCGAAACAATTGTAACCTGCATCTTAAGATTAACTCGAAATATCACTTGAATTATTTCAATTCACATTTTTTATATTATTTTTATCAGTGTTGCATTTCTTTCTTTCTTTCCATTTTTTTTTAATTCTATTTATACCTACTTCTAAAAATATCAGTTATAAGATGAGTATTTTAGAGAGCTCTAAGCATCAAAGTAATCCTAACGTTCAAAACTGTATGAAATAAATGTTTTTTATTGGTCCGTTCAACAGCTTAGTTGGTAGAACGCTTGCGCTCAAATTTAGTGAGCTAGGTTTCAAATCTCGCCATGAGTGTCGGATATGATTTCCCGACGGCATTTTTTTCAAACCCAAATCATAATAAAGGCAAGGTTTACCTAGCTTTCAGAGGAAATGAGAGTCTGTTTCTTTGGGGACAGGGAAGTCCTACTCTAAGTGAAGTGGATTACCTGTGAAAATAAATAGTTTTGGCTCGCCACATGCGAGCCCTTTGTGGATAACGCAGCAAGAAGTTGCAGCAACATGCAGCTTAGTTGTGTAGCGTATTTGGACGTTAGGTCACGTTGTCGCTTAGTGCTCTATTTAATTCCGGTCTATAGAATCTCAAAACTTCACATGTAAAGTAAGCTTTTAATATGTACAAGTTTGTAAATTAAATTTATTGTTATATTTAAATTTATTTAATGTTATTAATAGTATCACAAAACTATCTCAATTTCTCCACAAATATCTTTTACAACAACTGCATAATATAAAAGATAATGTTCCATTCATTTGAATTTGAATTTGAAAGTTCTCTGAAACCATAGACACATAGCTTAGTTGTAAAATTTGATAGTTTTCTATTGGTATTTGTGACTAAAGTTGTGTTTCCACAGTTATTTTTCAGAGTGTTAACAACATGGTGGCTGAATGTAAAATTTAAGAAGTAATGCGTGTTTCAGACATGTTAAGCTGTTTAGTAGCAAATGATTAGTGATTGAAAGTGTCCAGGAAAGTAATCTTCTTCAAGCTGAATATTAAAAGGAGTGCACGCCAGACAGTTGATTACCATCTGTTTCTCTTTGAAAGGTTCTAGTGTGAATTTCATCGGCTGCCAAAAAATGACACACTATTGGTCCACACCATAATAACAAAGCGCTGCGAGCAACTTAGTATGACAAACTATGATCATGGGACACGCAGGCGAGTTCCGTGTAAAAGAAGTGTGATTTAATAAATTTCTATTCAAATTTTGATCAGATTATGACAAATTCAACTGTGGAAACATGGCTTTACTGCATTTTGTAAACTGGCTAAATTTTTAGTATTTTTACAATTTTTTAATACCAATAAACATATTTTTGTAAACAATGTTACCTTTTTAATAAAAACGTTATCATCAATAAATGGAAGTATTGATTTTTTGTACCATTTAAAATATAACGAATGATGGCAAAGAGTTGCAGAGTTTATGGTCGTATGCAATTTAAATGGGCTCGACACATTCAAAATATCCCTTGGCTATGTGACATCACCGATATTAAATAAATAATTGATTTCCTATAATCAGGATTAATTTTAATTTACAGCATTGTGTCATATATGCCCTGTAATCAATCTACCTACATAATATTGTATGGAATTTATAAGTGACTGTCTTGCCAAGTGTGGAAGAAAATCCTGGATTCAGCCAAGGCCCTCCCAGGGCTGTCGAGCTTAGAATGATGATGATGATGTCTTGCCAAGTGACGTTCCATTTCTTCCTCCACTTAAAAATGGGCTGTGACCATTGTTAACTAGAGTGAACCTCAAATGTTGACCATATCTCTGCAATTTAGATTACAGACAGGTTAAAGTGTTATAATTTTGTAAATATATTTTCTATGTTAATGAAAATTCAATGTACCTTAATAAACAGGTTTTTTTGCAAAATTTAGTTTCTTTTGTATAATTTATAACTTTTTTTTTACATAATATAATGCATGTAGATGTGATTTACTTTTTCAGGTTTATACTTTATATGCATGGAGGAAGTATTAAATGGAGGGGTCGTACATGTGATTTAGTACCAATCAACATGATGCACCGTCTTTGACACCATACATTGTTTATAATGCTGTCTCGCTCACGACATGAAATGCTTTTCTCATTTTCTATGTAAGCAACCTGTCTCTACTCCGTCTTCAATCTGTTTACATATCACCAAGGAAACACATGAAATCTCTATGGTAACGGATTTGTTAGTAGTGTTGTTTGCAAGTATGAAAATATCTGATAAATTCCGAATTCAAAAATGTTCCCACCTCATTGTGTACGGGATGATTTCCACAAGACGTATCTATTACCGCGAGCATAGAAGTTACATACTTGAAGCAGCAAGTAGGTACCTTTATATTTTAACATCACTAGTTCTAGAAATGGGTGTTACTTTCGCGAACAAAATATTTCAACAAACGAAAAATAAATTGTATCAATGTAATCATATGGAATAGTGATTAAGGTGAAATATTATTCCATGTTCTACAACACATTTACTCTATTTTGTTGGCACGTTTATAAAATACCCAGTTTGACATTTATATGGATTTTTTCCCAATTAGGTAACACACCTGTTGACAGTTGGAAGGTTACCGATAGACTGAATTAGGATTTTTGTGTGAGGAGTGGGGTAGCGTATTTCTAATTCTCAAAAGATTGATTTCTTAGCCTATCCTGTTCTATATATCCATGTTTATATGTATGGATTAAAAAATGAGGTGTTCCATTTTCAAATAAGTTTAACAGCAACAGAAAATATTCATTCATCTGTTTTTTATAGGCTGCTCAACTTGAATAGGTACGCTATAACCATGCCATAAAATTGTTAGGTATGAAAGGCTTTCCAAAATACTTATATAACTACCTAAATGTAAAGATAAAGTAGGGAAAAGTTCTTGCGCTAGTAACCCTGAATATTGACAGTGCTGACAACTTAAGCTCCACAAAAAGTTATTTTTTCAAATCCTCACAGGTTTGCTTTTCATTATTTTTATTTTCTAAAAGTATTGACCATATACTTTCATTTTGTTAAAAAAAAGCAGGTCTTCGATCCATTTGTTGTTAAATATTGAGTAATGCTGTGTCTTTTTTTTTCTTTATTATCCTTTGATTATAGGTACCTAATGTGTAAAAATGTGTTCCTAAGTACCTACCTATCTTTTTCAGCCATCTTGAGCAAGAAGGGTATTGAGATAAATAAAACTTAAATATCATCTGGAATACATTTATTTCAGTATAAAAACACAGAACAATTTTAATTTAAAAGAAATTGTAATAAAAAAAATTGTTGACAGTATTTGTATGAAAATTTCATCTATTTTTTTGTCAGAACCTAAAAAAACTAATTTTGTTATTGTATGTGATAGTGGTAAACTGGAATATTAAAAAAAAAAAAAATTATACTTTGTGAATTCATTACAAAACATAAAATAATTTAAACTAACAATATCAATTTTGTACATTTTATTTTGTTTTATTATAAAACTAAGCAATATTCCTTCTTTTTTGGTAGTTTAACCTAAGAGTTTTAAAATTATGTTTTTTTAAATAAATAAGAAATTCAAACCGTGGTCGTGAAAACAACTTCAAAATCATTTTTGTCTCCAGGCTGTGACATCAAACTCCATAGAGGTAAAAATAAATTGGTAATTCTCATTTTTAAATATTTGAAGTATTGACAGAGTGAAACGCTGCCATCTGTGAAATATTAAATGTAACTGACTTCAAGGCTGACAGTCTCATTCTAACATTTAAAGGGACCATGTGTCTTCTGTCATTCATGGTGCCAATAGGGTCGTACACATCTTATCGGTATGAATGTAAGTAGGCACAAATTCATTCACTAAATATTACATTCTTGTTATATTTAGTGTGAATAAATTAGTACTTACATTCATACTTATAATGATATTTCAAAACAGAGAGAAACAGCATTGAAGCAATTTTTACAATTTAACCTTCATCTTCATTTCAAGGTTAAATTAATGCATTTTCTACCTTAATGCTACCTACGTTTGCCTTTATGGAATACTTGTCCCCAATCTTTGAATACATTTCATCCAATAATTTAAAACATAATGCATTATTTGAACCATATAATGTAGAATAAAAGGCGGTAATCTAGTGCCTTTTTTGAAAATTTAGTAAATATGTCATTTTCTCATCATTTCCATACTTGTCAAAAATTCTAAATTTGACTCGCTTACCCTTAGTTGTCTACTTTAGTCTCGATGGAATTTTGGAGTGATTTACTTGGTGAAAAGATTCAGCCGATATTGATTTGATATAATTGTGATATTTCCACTCGTCGATGGTTTGTTTGTGTTTAAAGACGGATTCCTTGGTTGCGGGAGCGCACAAAGTTGAGGAGCTCGTCGCTGTCCTCGCAGACGAAGGGCTTAACGTGGTGGCAAGCTACGTCATGCCACTTCACTCCGTCATTGTAGAAGTTGTTCAGGATGGACAGGCAAGACTCATCATTGCCCTGGAAACAAAAACAATCATATTAATGCCAATTTTCATTTAATTAACAGATCATCATTGAGCTGAAGAAGCCAGAAGAGACATGGGCGGAATGTCCAGAAGTTCCAGCTCTGATAGACCATGGCAACAGATCCCGGAAATAAACTCTTCAGTGTCAAAAAAATCTGTTTAGTACTGTAGTATAAACCATTTGAATAAACTATCCTTGATCATGTAAATTGAAAATGCATTGTTAATATTAATTATTTTTTCTGTTTTTACAACTATGTAAAGCGCCGTTGAGGTGATTGATCACAGTACGGCGCTAGAGAAATTGTCCAATTTATTTATATTATTTATTTATTGAATATGTGACGGCACTCCCACTGATTCATTTAGTTTGAAAAATTATTGCGATTCAGAGGAATTCATCTTATGTTGTATATTCAGGGTACTGGAATCATAACAATTTTATCTGTGTTCCAACCCCAATTAAATAGTATTCTATTCAAAACGAATATCAATCGCCCCTTTTTTTCAGTGTCTTAAAGCAAAGGCAACGCAGAGAACACCCCGGCTACAAATGGATCAGGGCTGGAAGTCTCATCACCACGGTAGATCCTACCTACTGAATATCGGTAATATTCGTATGAAAACTAATCAGCTGTTCACTTGTGGCCATCTTGGATTGACAGGTCTTCATACAAATATTACCGATATGGGGCTGTCCATATATTACGTCATTTGCATTAAGGGGGGGGAGTCTGGTCTGCGGATGATGGCAAATGATGTACGAGTACCAAAAGTGATGTCGTTCTTGTAAATACCAATTTCTACAAAATATTATGGAAGTAATGTAACATTATTAATTATTAAGCTCATCCATTATTACAGCAAGAGGGGGGAGGGGGTCATTAGATAATGACTATAGGATGATTGTAAGGGAAGGGGGGTCGAAAATCGTCCAAAATCGATGACGTAATTTATGGACGGCCCCTATTCGGTAGGTAAGAATTACCGTGGTCCGTGGTGATGTGACTTCCAGCCCAGGACATTAATCGATATCCACATCCCACACCTTTGAAGCACTCCAACATATTTCATAGACCTTAAGATTTTCTGAAATCTGGAGACCTTAACGCATAGGATTCCTTTAAATAATGCACTATTATGTTTAGTTTGAGTTTACCTGAGCGGCTTCTCTGTTATCGGGCTGAGCCTGTCCATATCCGCCAGTGCTGCTCCAGTCCCCGGTGTTCCTCTGGGTGGTGGGTCCTATCTTGGCTCCAGAGCCGGACCAGAACCATCCGTTGGTGTTGGGAGGCTGGAGATCGGGACGGTCACAGCCGGCAAAGTTGCACTTGCGGCCTGAGGTCCAGATGAAGCGCACGTTTCCCCGGGTTATGCGCTGCTTGATGAACTCATTTTCCTGGAAGAGACAATCACATTAAATGTAAAATTATATTTTAATGGGTTGCGCATTAATCTTACAAATAACTATGAAGAAAACAATTAGTGATTGTGAAAATAAACAGTCTGTCTAATAGAGAAAAATGTTTACTTTTGTTTTTCATTCCCATAAATTAATTGGAGACTTGCGTTCCGACTGATTGCTTTGCCTTTTCCCTAGCAACCCAGCCATGTGAGACCATTATGAGATCCCCGCATGAATTGACAGTGACAAAATTATGAGCTCATACGGCCAGGTTGTTAGGGAAAGGCAAACAAATATTTTGGTGTAGGTTGCTAGTATTCCTTGTTCCATACAAGTGTGCAGTGTGCAGGCACAATGTGCAAGTCTACAAAAAACTACCGCATCCACAATAATGTCCGCATGTGAATTTGCATAGACTATATTGTGTCGTCACCTGACGGGTTGCTAGGGAAAAGGCATACAAATATTTTGTAATCAGTTGTAAGGACGGCAGTCCTGACGATTGTTTGCCAAGAATAAAAATCCGAATTAAAAAATGTTCTGACTTTATAGTCAGTAAAATAGAATAAAATGCAGAAAGAATATACCTACCTAGAGAAGAAAATGACCAGTTCAAGAACAAGTCTTCTGTTTCCGAGAAATTAAAAGTGGAACATGAGGTAAGTGGAGGAAAGATATACTGTGAAGTCAACACTTAACGAGATAAAAGGAATGCCAATAAATAATAATAGGTATTATTTGCAATAGATTCATATAAGTAGGTAAATCAGTAGTCTATAAGCTTAGGCTTCAGACTCTTCATTAGTGGGTTTGAATACCCAGCCGAGCACAAAAATATCATCAATAATCCAAAATCTGAGCAGGAAAGATATCGCTGCCCTAGTTCAATACTCAGACATCTTAAAAAAAAACAAAAATGAGGTTATTTGAGATTTTGGTCCCCATATAAGTACTTTAACTGGTTCTGTATGCAGACATTTAGGAAAAAATATTGTTTATGAGATATAAACGATATCCTACTATGGAATTATAGTAGTTTCAATCTCAAACTTATTTCAATACTCAGACAACTTAACATGTCTGACCACAAAACTAAAATGTTTCTTATTTGTCATTTATATATGCAGACATTTCGAAATGTCCTTGTATTGAACCAGCTTATTTTGGGATTATTATTTCTATGCACGGACATTTTAAAATGTCTTACTATTGGACCAGATTTAAACAAGAAATCAACACTTCCATATGAAGGAATTTTAAAATGTCTTTGTACAGATCTATAATATTTATTATATTTAAGTTCATAAAACAAATAACTGTGTTTGAACATTTTAATTGTGGCAATGACTGTTACTGTTACTGTATCCTGCCGCCGTTCCACTAGGGGTGGCCGGTACCTACGCAGATGCGCCTCCACTTTTTTCTGTCCTTACAAACCACTTTCATTTCCTCAATATTCATCACCTTTTTCATACATACTCTTCTCTTATTTTCACTCTGCAGGTTCCATTCTTTCGCAATCTCACCTATTTGGTCTAACCATTCTTTCCTCGGCCTTCCCCTTCCGCGCTTTCCTCTGACATTTCCTTTGTACACTTTCTTCGTTAGTCGTTCATCATCCATTCTTTCGAGATGTCCGAACCATCTCATCGTACTTTTTTGTACTTTCATTCTCATATTCTCTTTTATACCACACTCGTTCATCACCCAATCATTACGTACGCAATGAGTAGAACAAAAACCTAAAACAAAAATTCGAAATGAAGCAAACTGGTCCAAAAATAATAAGAAGGGACTTTTAAACTCTGGACTGGGTTATACAACAGAGGGTGGACTTCAGAGACAAGGAAAACATATAGGAAGAGCTTGTGGAGAGAAATGTAAATTAAAATGTTCGGAAAAGTTTAATAACGAGCAGCGACAATCCATATTCATGAAATTTTATGCCCTTTCTGACCGCAATAGACAACGTGACTTCTTGTCTAAGTGCATGGTAATAACAACTCCTCGTAAATACCGCATGCAAAATTCGTCAAGAAAGCTCAATTATGCTTATTACTTATATTTAGATGAAAAAAGGATTCGCGTATGCAAGGCATTCTTCAAGAGCACCATTGCTATCACCAATACTGCAATTACGACTACCCAGAAAAAAATGTAACCTGAGGGCACAACTAAAAAAGATCTCAGAGGTCGTCACAGCAATCATAAGACATTGCCTGAAGTGACAAAACAATCAGTACGAAATCATATTTACGAATTCCCTCGCGTGGAGTCCCACTATTGTAGAGCAGACACAAAGCGGCAGTATTTAGAAGGCGATCTATCTATTGCAGTAATGTAAAGACTGTATCTCACATACTGCACAGAAAACCAAATAATTCCAGCTAAACATTCCATGTATTCACATATTTTTAACACGGAATATAACTTGTCCTTCTATAAACCAAAAAAAGACCAATGCGCTAAGTGTGCGGCATTTACAAATGCATCCCCAGAAGAGAAAGATAGCCTCAAACAAAGTCAAGACAACCACCTACTAGAAAAGACAGCATCACGATAAAAAAAAAAAATCGATGTAGCGAATGCAAGAGCGAGTGATGGAAATATACACGTATATGACTATGATCTTCAAGCTGTTGTGCCATTGCCCTTAGGAGAAGTGTCAACATTTTTCTGTAAATCCAAATTGAATTTTATTAATTTCACTCTTTGCGATGTTTTAAAAAAATCTGGGATATGTTATTCATGGCACGAAGGCATCGCCAAAAGAGGAGCTAATGAAATAGGTACATGCGTATACCTTTTCCTAAAAACTCTGGGTATGAAAACAGAAGTCATTTTCTACTCAGATAATTGTGCAGGGCAAAATAAAAACAAATTTATTTTAAGTATGTACTTGTTTGCAGTGCAAAACCTGCCAATTGATAAAATCACCCACAACTTTTTAATCACAGGCCGCACACAAAATGACGCAGACAATAATATACATTCGGTCATATAAAGAGAGAAGAAGAGACTGACAAAAAAAGGTCCAATTTACACCCCTGCTCAAATGGCTATGGTATTGAAATCTGCGAAAAAAAGTGGCAAACCATACACCGTATACGAAATGAGCACAGACGACTTTTACAATTGGAAAGAGCTAAGCTCTAATATTGGTAAAAACTATAACACTGATGAAGAGAGAAAGAAAGTAGGCTGGGGGGAGTAATACACAGGTACCGTCAATGTTAAGAGAAAGCAGAGGGGAAGAAGTACAGGATTGGAATTACAGAAGGCATATTTAATTCCACCAAAAATAGGTGTCTTTTTGTGTCCCTTTGCTGTCAAATGCTGTCCCTTTGCGCATCAAATGTAATACCCAAATGCCACCATGCTTTCTTCGAAAGCCTTCCTGTTTCATTGAATGAGACCGGGGAAATACAGCAAAACAGTAGTGACTCTGATTGAATAGTGAATAATTTAATAATATCGGAGTAATTAAAATTAAATTAGGCTGATTTATTTGGTGAGCGCTGTTTTTGTGTGTATCACACCTCAAGAGCCCTCTGCGAGCTTGGTCGTCGCTGTAGAAAGCGCCAATTCTCAAGCAAGACCCAGTTGTTGTAAGGCTGGATGGACCTTTTGATGACCGGTCTTTCGTAAAGGTTTATGAAGTTTTCAACCCAGCGAAGAGCAAATTTGAAAATATAAATGGTATATTTTCTGTGCTCCGCCGGGATTCGAACCCACGACCTTCCAGTTACGAGTCCGAAGTGTTACCACCTGGACTACGGACCTGGTAATGTCATAATTTAATAAATGTAATAATGTATAAATGCATAAACAAATAGGAAATACAGCAAATCAGTAGGGACTAATTGAAATAGTGAATAATTTAATAATTTCAGAATAATGTAATAATTTAATAATAATAATTTATAAGTGCATAAACATGTTAAAAATAAAACTGTGTACTTCTTTCATTTAAAATAAATATAATGTTATTTTGGACATCTTCAAGAACCCACCTCAATTCAGTTCAATACCAGGACATCATGAAATTAAAGTCTTTGTACATGGTTTCAGCCCTTGATGTGTTATCAGATAAATTGTATATAAAAATTACACAACTTTTAACCATGTTTGATGTTTAAATTTAATGAAATGGTTTAACAGATGGGCAAAGAAAAGTTTCGAGGATATTTTATATTACATGCATATATACTGGTGCTATATGAGGATATGTTGAAATTTGAAGCCTTAATATAATGTTTTCGTAGATCTATATATACACGGTACTAGAGCATCCCTGATTACGTTAAAAAGAACTTAAATGACTTTAAAACAAAGTAAACTGTAATTATCATAGCGATTACAAACCTTCTTTTTCGATTTTCTCGAAACTAGCTTTGTGTAAGATGTCTGAGTATTGAACTAGGGCAGCGATATATTAACATTTGAGATACATATTTAATGTCAGCCCACAACTCACCAGTAGAGATGCAATAGTTAGCGCTTAAATAAAAAGCAAATCTAGCTCTCTGGTGTATTCCATGCAGAGGGCCAAAGTTTGATCCTTACCTAGGGTGTCAAACATGATTTTCCATTGCGGTGTTTATTTCAACTCAAAAATAAAATTTCAGAAAGGTTTATTGTGCTTTCACTATAAGTGAAAATCTATTCTTTATCTCAATGAAATATAATTTTGAAAAATTCAACTCGTCAGACCATTTCGCAAAGAAGATCGGCACGACATGTAGGTATAGCTTAGTTTTTGGTTTTTCAGGTGTGATTCACACAAAAACAGCGCAAACAAAATAAATCATCCTAATATTTCTTTATTTCTAGTTGTGTTTGCGTTGTTACTTGTACATAGATAATATGACAGAGAGATAGAGTATTGTTACTCCCAAAATGCAGAACTAGCCTACCTAGGGTTATGTCTGTAGGAAGGACAATGGCTATACTCAATGAGATCTCCTTTTCCACTCTAGTTATGATTGTGGTGCATACGACTTAAAGCCCTCCAACAGAGTGGGACTGTGAATGAGGTCAGGTTACCTGCGGCGTCTCCAGAGACACGGCGTCCATGCAGTGTCTCCTGCAGATGTTCCTCGCGTCCAGCCAGTCCACCTCCAGGCTGCGCGTGGGCTGGTGCTCCCAGCTGAAGAAGTACGAGTGGGCGACTCCTCGGGCGTCGCGGTACGTCGAGTGGCGGACTCCTGGAGAAAGAAGAACAGATAACGTAAGTAAGTGCGAGAGAGACATCATTGCTTGCGTGCGTACACAGTTTGGGGAGGAGCAGAGCAATGAAGCGACATAGACTCTCTTTGACAGTATGGGAAAAATTGTTATGCACTATTTGTAAAAAATACTAGGAAGAAGAACAGAGCATCATGTAAGCGTGTGGTGTAATGCTAATAATGATGATGATGAATGACGGTGCGTGGAGTACCGGACTCCTGACGGAAGAAAATTTATAATGTAAACATGTTAGTGAGCAAGTGCGAGAGAGACAAATAATACTATCAGAAAGAATCGTTGTTTACTTGCGTACACAGTTTGTAGAAAAGGAGAACAATAGAGCGACACTCTCTTGACAGTAAAGCTCCACGCACCCAACCTCTTACTAATGCATTTGTACTAGATCCATCTTAACCAGATATTTTCTAATTCTTACGTAAATAAAAATCAACTGCATTTCCATCGAAAATCAAAATGATAGAATCATGATTAGTAATTGCATTTTCTGCATTTAATTCAGCAGTTATTTTTTATGTTCTCACGAATTCTAAACGCTGACTTCGCAAGACATTTATGAATGTCCGCCAAGTGCAAGACTTTACGTTTTAACTCAACCATAGCGTTTTACCAAAAGATAAATGGAAATTAAAATAGCCCATCTACTGGGTGTTTTAGTTTTCATACAGTTTTTGGTAAAACGCTATGATATGTTTTATACTCGAGGTAGTGATGTCTATTATTTAGTATTTTCTGCAATACTGCCATAAACAAGTGGATGTATAATAAACCCATTGAATTGTTAAACATTGTGGACGAGAAGAAAACAGTCTAATAGTGGAGCAAATTATTGTAAAATTTATGGTACAAACGCACAAAATTTAACGAAAATGGCAGCAATATTTTTTCAAGGCCCAAAGAAAGACCAAGATTACCTTGCATAAAACCATTGTAAGATGCTTATTTTAATTTTATTAATTCTGGCAAGGATCTTGGTTAAATATTTCTCGGAAGTGGGTGATCATATGATGGAATTTGAACAGGGCTGGAAGTCTTATCGCCCCAGTAATTCTTACCTACCGAATATCGGTAATATTTGTATGAAGACCTGTCGATGTCCAATCAGCTGTTAACTTGCGGCCATCTTATCTCCAACTAATCTGAACGATATTTGGTAGGTAGGATCTACCGTGGTGATGAGACTTCCAGCCCCAGGAAAGATGCAACAAAATGATGAAAAAAAAATACATGCAACCAAATTTTGGATTTGTGAGGAGAAATTACACGTAATTTTGATTTTTCTCTGATTGGAGTTTGGTGCAATAGGCTTTTAAGGTGTTGGAGAGGAAATTGCTTCGCCGAATCTGTGGTCCAGTAAAGGATCGAGAAGAATGGCGCATAAGGCGGAATGATGAACTATCCAGCATATACCAGACACCCAGTACCTCAACCTTCATAAGACTGCGAAGATTGGGCGTCCTGGACATGTTCACAGAATGCCAGGCACACGGATTCCCAAAAGAATAAAGAGCAGCATCCGGGAGGAAGAAGAAGAGTATAAAAGCCCGGATTGAGATGGAGGTATGATGTGAGAAGGATGCGGTTCAGCTTTTACTTGTTGCAAACTTGAGAGTGGCGTCGGATGACAGGCGGAGTTGGAGGTAGACGTTGGAGGAGGACAAGGCTCGCATTGGATTGTAGTGCCATTAAAGAAGAAGAGAGAACATCGGGCAAACCATGCAACACAATAAGCCCTTTTAGGGCCGGCCTTACGCCAACAACTTTAGAGTGGGGGTTTCCCACCTCCTAATAGGGCTGGTTCTCATTTCTAGTGAAAGCTGCTTAAGCCTCCTCGGTTTTTTTTTAAATATTTTGGGTTCAAAATATACACCGAAACAAGAAATCATTTCTGACACCCTCGGTGGGGACTGATCCATAGCTCTAGGCATGGAATGCAAGCATTCTACCAACTGATCTATCGACCGGACTAACCTACCACTGTTTTAATGATGCAGATTTAACATCTTGATATTAGTTTTATGTCTAGATATTTTCATAAGTCGACGCATTGTCAATTTGGGTTTAAATGAAATTTTAGCCTTGGGAAATAAACCAAATGTGGGAACTGAGGTGATCTCACGATCAACAAGCCGTGCTGAAACCATTATCTAAGTTGCATAATGCATAACTGCAATAATCTTTAATTCTATGATATCTGATCATTCAAATAATTGAAAAAAGCAAGAAAATTCATTGTCTGAACAACAATGAGGTGTGAATATGAATGGACATAAACACAATTTTGATGTTACACGGTGAGTTGCTAGGGAAAAGGCAAGCAAATATTTATTCTTGGTTGCTAAGGACCGTAAAAAAAAAAAAAAAAATATTAGGATGATTTATTTGGTGAGCGCTGTTTTTGTGTGTATCACACCTCAAGAGCCCTCTGCGAGCTTGGTCGTCGCTGTAGAAAGCGCCAATTCTCAAGCAAGACCCAGTTGTTGTAAGGTTGGATGGACCTTTCAGTGACCGGTCTTTGGTAAAGGTTTATGAATTTTTCAACTCAGCGAAGAGCACATTCGAAATATAAATGGTATATTTTTTGTGCTCCGCCGGGATCCGAATCCACAACCTTCCATTTACGAGTCCAAAGTGTTGCCACTGGACTACGGACCGGTCCAAGATGCCAACGACACGCGGTGTACCTGAGCGGTAACCCATCCAAGTACTATCCGCGCCCAATGTTGCTTAACTTCGGTGATCTATGGGAACCGGGGCTTTCAACATGGTATCGTCGTTGACAGTAGTACCATAAAAGTGTGACGTTCGCCTGCCGACCCTACCATTAAAATCTTGTCAGTTTCTAAGGTATGTATATGTTATCACTTTAAAGCTGTAATAATAGATATTACATTAAAAGTTTAGATTTAATCAAAGGCATGCAGACACGTTTCAGGTTACGTTTACGCATGTCGCATATGAACTCACAGAATAAAAACTCAAATCTGAAATGAACGCAAGCCCTGCAACTTTGGCCGACCTTCCCTGAAAACAGGAGTTACATCAGCAAGTGAACCATTATTTTACGGTATGCCGATACTGTAAAATAATCAGCCTCATACCAACCTATGATTATCATTTTGTGAAAAACTATAGTTGGAATAAATGTACTGCAACCATGACGTGCTTGATTGACCGTCTGTAGCGAAAATGATAAGTTTTTCCTTTTCCCTTTTTACGTATATTTTCTTGCGGCTCGGAAGGGCCTTAAAGAAAATGTTTCTTTGGCGTGTTTTTTTATCCAATAATTTTCTTTTTTTGTTCTCAAAGTCAAATAATGAGTGGAATTTTAACTGGAAACGAAAGTTCAAGATCATTTTTATTTATTTCGTGAGTTCACGATCACCTATTAATTACATTCAAATAAGAACTTTCATCAACACGTTTTTTCCACTAAAAAATGCCTGGTATTCTCATTTCAAACACTTTTTTGTGTGTAAACCATTATTAAGACCGGTCTTGGTTTTTTTATGCAAATAGATTCAGTCACGGAATTGATGTAGAAAAAAACGAACCGGATTTTTACTTTTTGTCTAGTTTGAGACTTTTTTTTTGCAGATTTTGATGAGGTTAGAATAATGATGATTTTAATGATCATAACAATCTAAGTTGCACAAATATCGTTTTACTTATTTTTTGTAATTTTTAAAGTTAGAAATACTGCATTCTGTATCGAAAAAACAATAAAATTGGCGTATATTTCTTGACTAATCGATTGGTATGAGGTTGACCCCTCATGCTGTAATAACTTGGTTCACTTGCCAATGCCACCGCTGTTTCAGGGAAAGCGCTAGGGAGCAAGGTTTATGTAAAGTTTGGTTTAATAACACAAAATAAAATATTGGCAAGTTTAACTTATTCTTCACTAGAAACGCATAAGTCTAGAAACGCCAACCACTTCACGAGGGGGCTGATTCTTATTTATTGGTGAGTAAACCTTGCCGGTATTATTACGTGCACATTTAAAAGACTACTAATTTCACAATATAATCATTAACAATCGTTGTTTGCCTACCATCAAAGCAACGATAATCTAAGTTGCGAAAACTCAAATGGACTCAAGGCCCCACAACAAAGTGGCAGCAATGCTTGAGTCATCCTGGGCCGATTGCTATCCCATCAGATGTACAATTGCGCGCAATTAAAAATGTTTCGCAACGGATTTCGCGGCTGTTAACACGCCAAAGTGCCGAGAAGTTGAGAACGACCCAAAGAGCCATGGAAAGAGCCATGTTAGGACTCTCCCTTAGAGATAGAGTCACAAATGAAACGGTGAGAGAAAGTACAAAGGTCACTGACATAATCCACCGTGTAATGACTCAGAAATGGCAGTGGGCGGGACATGTAGCCAGAAGTCCGGATGACAAATGGACAAAAAGAATGCTGACTTGGAGACCTCGAACGACGAAGAGAAGTGTAGGGCGACCACAGTTGAGATGGAAGGATGACCTGGACCGGCATGCTTGGCGCGACCTGGACGCAGATTGCACAAGACAGGTCGATATGGAAACAGATGGAGGAGGCCTTCGTCCAGGAGTGGACGGAAATGGGTTAAAGAAGAAGAAGAACACGTCCAAGAGTTGGAAGATGTGATGTTGGTCCAGCAATGCCTCGTTAAGTGGATACATTGGATTGGATTGCAAATCTACGCTGTGAAGTGCAATTGTTAATTTTGTATTATGTTATTACCGAAATACATGGCGGTTGATCTGCAGTGTTGGCGGTTAAGGCTTGTAAATTTTAAATTTTCATTTTCATGATTAGTTTGTTTTTATAGTTTTTTTCAAGTTACACTAAATGTGAAGCTTAGTAGCTTTTTTTTATTAGCATTACGTTACTGCGTTGCATATTTTTTATACAGTTAAAATATGTTTTTTTCCGCCCACATAACCCCCCTCCCTCCCCCTCAGTAATTCAAATCCTCACGTCATAATGTATTGTATTTGTATGTTAGTTTATATTTACACCTGAAGATGGGAGGTATTGCTTCTCCCGAAACCGGTAGTGTTTAAAAAATAATAAAAACTCATGTGAATTGTAACAAAAAAGTTTTTTATTTTTATCATTAAAATGAACTTTCACGAAGTAACTGCCAAAAACCTAGATAATATATGTTTTTTTCGTTGATTTTTAGGTTGGTGCGAGACTGACTACCCATATTGTTAAAAAAAAAGTTTCCTGTCAATGCCACTCCTGTTTCAGGGAAGTTTGGCAAGAGTTGCAGGCTTATGTTCATTTGACATTGGGTTTTTTTACACATGCGGCATATGTAAGCGCAAACATATACGTGTCTGCTTGTTAGAATGCATGTCATATGATCGCGTAAATCGAAAATGAATGAAATATACGACCGCACTCCTAGAGAGTGATTTAGTTTTTATCATTTTTTAATAATTAAAATGGAGTTCTACAATGTTTCCGCTAAAACTTTTCAAAAAAATTTTTTTTTTCATTTACACAATCGAGCTTGGTTTACAAATGTTGTATACGCGGGCTACTTATCTCGTAGAGGAGATTTAAATATTACATTTTGTAACAAAATCAATATTTCTCTACTACCCATCAGGTAGTACTCGTAACATCGTTCATATTATACAGGGACCTTGACATTTAAAATCCTCAAACAGGCGCGTGTATGTTCGCGAATACTGACATGTCGCACGTTTAATAATAAAGAGAAATAACTCGAAAATTGGGAAAATCGAGATTTTGTAATAAAACGCAAGAACAATGCGAGAAGAATGCGTAGAATGCGACAGCCGTTCGATTTGGACGAATATGACCGAGATAAAACATCGGCCGCCTTTTTCATCCCATACAAGTTGTACCGTACCTACTGGGTGTCTGAACTTCAAACGCGTTTTCCCAACATTCATGTTTTTTGAGTTATTGCTCTTTATTATTAAACGTGCGATGTGTTAAATATGAAATCCTATAATTATTGAGTAATTAATTAGTTTTTTACGTTCTAACCTAAACGATATAATTAAGTTTAGAAGATTTAAAGGAAATCGTGACATCCGTTAACGGTCGGCAAAGTGTTGCTTGTGTGCCACAAGCGGCTCCCTGAAGTGTGGATCTGGACGATTTCAATTTGAAGGTCACAAAACCCGGATAACCAGGCAGCGTGGGCAGCATGAGAAGGAACAGTGGGGGGAGCGGGTTTGCATTCAGATGAATGCAGCCTGGCTCACTGCTGGCGCTGCTTCTAGGGTCTCGGAAAGCTTTGGTACGGTACGGTAAGAGTATGGGACTGGAGAAGAAAATGTCAGATAAGCAGCGCGTGCAGCGTGAGCAGGAGCAGTGGGAGGAGCGTGTTTACATTAATTACTGTTTACTCACTGTTGGCACAACTCCTGGGGTCTGGGAGAGCTAGTCTCCTTTGGGCGGAGACTGCGGCGACTGCGAGAGCCAATAGTAACATATATCTCAGCATCATCTGCAAAACAAAAATAACATTAAACATTGGATCATGAGCAAAAACTGCCGAGTTTCATGTAAAATGTATGCCCACAAGCTCATTCCTTGACTTAAAGGTTGGTATGAGGCTGACCACCCATACTGTAAAAAATGGTTCACTTTGCCAATGTCACCCCTGTATCAGAAAAGGTCGGCAAAAGTTGTACGGTTTATGCTCATTTGAGGTTTGGATTTTATTTGTAAGTACACATTCAACATTTGTAAGCGCGAACTACACGTGTCTGTTTGTGGACATGCATTTGATATGAGCTTTAAATGTTAATATATCTTTGCA
Organism: Agapetus fuscipes; assembly: GCA_951799405.1. NCBI lineage: Eukaryota > Metazoa > Arthropoda > Insecta > Trichoptera > Glossosomatidae > Agapetus > Agapetus fuscipes. The sequence goes on along the minus strand of OX637351.1, from coordinate 15,149,950 downwards.
TCTTAGATTATAGAAGCAGACATGTGTGCTTTTTCATTGCATGTATAAACAAACAAAATAAAAACTCGAATTTCATGAACATAAGCCGTGCAACTTTTGACGACCTTTTCTGAAACAGGGGTGACATTCGCAAAGAGAACCATTTTTTACAGTATGGTTGGTCAACCGCATACCATCCTATAAGATAAGGAAAGACCAAAATGAGCTAAGGAAACATCGTGGTTGGAAAACCTTAAGAAGTACATTTGTAAAAAATAAATGAAATGACTACATCGATGTGAAAATAAAGCATGATGAACTTCGATAGAAGTTGCACTCAAGAAAAATAACAAAATCATTATGTGTAAGAATTCTCGATCAGTTTTCAATAAAACATTCGCACGATCGTTGAAATTGTGAAGATGAATGTACCATTATGTTACTTCAAAGTCAGTGAATAAATTCCCAATCAATTTTCGTACGATTCAATTGAAATCGTGGCTTCGTTTCATTTTCTCCTTTGTAGAAATGCACAATACCACTGGCTGGAATAACACAACTCATGTTTTTGCTAGATCTCGTTTAGTACTTTTTTCGTTTTTGAATTTCCATACTGTTACTTATTGTGCTATCCAAAAATAGTCTTGGACTGAACTATGCGGTGTCATTCCTACTTGGCAATTTGGACTTCGACTTAGCAGGTGACTAAACAGTCTTGACTCAAAGCAATTTAAGCAATGATTCTGGTAGACCAGAAAAATTAGCGATTAGAGACAAGATGACTTGACCCATCGACCATAGTGTTGATTTTTTTGTTTCTTCTAATTTTAAATATGAATATTATTATGTATTTTGAAGAAATCAAATAAACACACAAAGACCAAAAACAATTTATTTATTTAAAGTCGTCGCGCATGGAAATGAAATGAAAACTGTACCAAGTTCGTTGTCCTAATTTTTTTCAAATTTCAAGTGCACACTTTACTTTTTTTTTTGTACTTTTGTAGAATGATAAAGAGTTGTTTAGACACTCCGCTAGAATAACTGATTTGAACTTCATGTTTCTGAATGTATACAATATGCCTTCGTGAATAGACACGACGAGTTAGCGCAATTTATTTCAACAAATAGTGTCCCAAGGCAATCACTAAAAAGACAGCATTCTTGCATGATACTTTTTAACAGTTTTTATGTTGTAGTTCGATAGATCACTTGGTAGAATGCTTGTACTCCACGCATTTCGATTCTCACCAAGAGAGCCAGAAAAGCTTTCCAGTTTCGGTGTTTATTTATTTTTCAGTTTAGTTTATTTTAAACCCAAAATAAAATACCGAAGATGATTGTTCAGTCTTCACTAGAAATGAGAACCAGTCCCTGAAGGAGCTGGGAAACACCGTAGAGTTCAGACTTGTATCTTCTCCGCCATTCGTTCCGTTCTTTCATCATCATCTTCTTCTAAAGGCAGTGCCTTGTAGTGCTAGCCATCTGTCTCTTTTGGTTGCCATCATCTGCGTTGCGTTTGCGTTTTAAGCTGCAAATAGGAGGAGACATCCATAAGACGCTTCAAATCCTGGAAGTATGAAGCTCCTGGGTCACCTGCCCAAGATTTTTACTCCAAAGAAAGGTGCTATGTCTAATCGAGTGTCTTATAAGTTTGGTTTTTATCTTCAAATGTGACTTATTTGCTCTCTTCTTTCTTCTACTACCTGCAATACATTTTCGTTGAATATCTATGTTCCGGTCTTTCTTCCCGCCGTAAAAAGCTATCATTCACACCTTTATTCATTCGAAACAGTCAAGCAAGAGTGATGGCCTGTCGGGGATTCAGGGCATCCATTGAACTCCAAGTTTGACTCTTGCCTTTCACTTTTAATATGCAAGTTCTCAAACTGTAGATCATCTTAGGTACTGTGTACAACATTCCCTTCACTCGAAGAAAATATCATAGCAGATGCACGAGCTTTTACTGAGAAAAAAAGTAATTGAGTATTCAAAATTTTGTTGGAGAAGTGAATAGCTTTCTAGAGCCCTATACGCACACTAAAATTAGTGCATGAATATCAAAATAGAACTACTGTAACTATCAGAAAGGAAATTGTGATTATCCTGATACGATGTACGATGATGTATCCTATGATGTCCAAACATATTAAAAGGGACGAAAAATACCGCCTTTTCCATCTTATCATACAAGGAAAGATTGAGGGGAGAAGGGCTCAAGAACGCTAAAGGATAAACGTTCATGTTTTCACGAGAAGATCCTAAGTTTATTTAGAGCTGTATCCCCTCCGGTCAATAGGTCAGTTCATAGAATCTAGGATTCGATTCCCGCCTATGCATGGTGTCAAAAATTATTTCTCGTAAACGTTTCTATTTCAAACTAAAATAAAAATTATCGGGAAGGTTTACTCAAACTTCACAAGAAATGAAAACCATCCCCCTCAGTAGCAAGGAAATCCACATAGTACTTAGTTGGTGTAAGGCCGGCCCCCTTACGTGTGAAAATAAACGCGGTAAGAAGTTGAACTATATGTGCATCTTAGCGGTGTTTTTCTGTTGCATCTTAAATTATGATGGCTGTGATATTTGATAAAAGAAACACAAAAAGAAAAATAAAAATACTGAAGGATTGTCGAGCAGTGTGGGATTAAAAAAGAAATGCTTCTCATTTTTTTTGTTTCTCGCAAAACAATACTTATTTGTGCGCCTTCTGGACGCAAGAAATTAAAAAAGAATGAAAAGCCATTAACCTTTAGGAGTTATTAATTAGACAATTTACCGTAAAATGTTTTACTCTGAATCTGAAACAGCAATCATAATTTAAACGTAATCAAGTCTAGAGACGCCATTATGAAGAGAAGGAAGTGAGAGTAACAATTATTGTGTGTTAAATACTAAATACTGTAGCTGACATTTATAGAATTGTAAATTGTGTACGTGCTATACTTTCATCTAAGTAGAAAATAAAAATAAAAACTTTGGTCCGGTTATTTTAAACATAACTCAACGAAATGAAAACGACAAACTTAAAAAATCATTGAAGAAACACCCTGGTACTGCGTTTGTAGCTTTGCTGTACGGATGTAAAGCCTGGAGGCTGACTCAGAAACAAGAAAAGTCTCTCGAGGTTTTTGAGAAAAAAATGCTTCGAATTGTCAAGCCTGAGGTTGACAGATGCCGCATTTAAACCAACACAAAGCTGAGGTCCATCCATCAAGAGTCAAATATGTTTCAGCAATGAAATAAAATGACTTCAGTGGGCCTGACATGTAGATTGTGCAGAGGACTAGGACAGGGTAATCAGACATGTCTTTTAATGTTGTAGTGTTTGAACACTCGGACGTCCGCGTCCCAGGATACGGTAGGCCGACAATATCGAGGCAGACGTGGAAATCCTGGAAGTAAGGGGGCCATGGAGCGAAGCGGCTTAAAGAGCCTTCAAGACTTGTGAGCCGGAAGAAGAAAGCAAGTAACTGTTACTGTGTCTTCTGCCACTGCGGGCAATAATGGGTAGAGCAGCGTAGACAGAAGAAATACGAAAAGAGCAATTTCTCTGAAATTCGCCAACAAACTGACAAAATCTGGATCATTGGGCAGCGCGTGTGGCATGACCAGAAGCAGTGGGAGAAGTGTGTTTACATTTTGTCTTATTCCCTACCCTGCTCACTTCCCGTCCAAACAGAGGTGAGTTGTATAATGTATACCCACATTACATTCAGAGACGGCATAACAAAATAAGGATCCTTGTAGTGTGCTAATCAAATCATCCATTTATACACATTACGAAGCAAGTTTCTACAATGTATTTAATTTATTTATGACAATGATTAAAAGAAAAAAATATATCGAAAGTACTTTGGTTGTTTTAATGAAGTTTTTACGAGATGATGCTGCAAAAACTGTACAGCAATTTAGATTTTAAATCAATACGAATAATAATCAAGATGTTAATTTAATGATCGGCGAATTTTAATCACCTTTTATGGCGTCTGAATGAAAAGTGAACGGAAAAGATCAATGTATTTAAATGATTGTGGTTAAATCAATACTCGATAAAGAAATAATAATACTTTGATTAAAATAGCAGATAAAAGATGTAAAGAAAGTTATTGTTTCTATAATCTAAAGTTGCAAAGAAAATTGATAAGTATCTAAGATTCATAATAAATTAATCCGCACAAGCAAACACATGTATTTTCGCGCCCACGCATTGATTATTTTATTTTTAAAAATACGCAAAATATGCAAGTGAACTGAAAGCTCCAGTGTCCGAAAGCTAAAAACTGCACCTGTCCCGTATGTGGTAATGAGGATGCCTGAAACGACTGATTGTGATCGATTGTGAACTTGGAGGAAGAGAGAAAGAGGAACCTCTCTCACTCGATAGACGATCATGCTAAGACAGCAGCAGGCACCTCGGTGGTTGGAGCGCTGCGGGCAGATTAGTCAAGCTAGAACTGGAGAAGAGGGATTGCTTCCACACGGGTGACAACCATCAACAATGAGGGATTGCTTCCACACGGGTGACAACCATCAACAATGAGGGATTGCTTCCACACGGGTGACAACCATCAACAATGAGGGATTGCTTCCACACGGGTGACAACCATCAACAATGAGGGATTGCTTCCACACGGGTGACAACCATCAACAATGAGGGATTGCTTCCACACGGGTGACAACCATCAACAATGAGGGATTGCTTCCACACGGGTGACAACCATCAACAATGAGGGATTGCTTCCACACGGGTGACAACCATCAACAATGAGGGATTGCTTCCACACGGGTGACAACCATCAACAATGAGGGATTGCTTCCACACGGGTGACAACCATCAACAATGAGGGATTGCTTCCACACGGGTGACAACCATCAACAATGAGGAATAAGATGAAGAAGAACCGTGTTATTCTCAATCAGCAACTTATAATTTTCTTGATTTATAGGTTGGTATGCGGCTGACCACTCATGCTGTAGAAAACGGTTCACTTTGCCAATGTCGCCCCTGTTTCAGGGAAGGTCGGCAAGAGTTGCAGGGTGTATGTTCACTTGAGATTTGGGTTTTTATATTGTAAGTCCACATGCGGCATGTTTATACGTGTCTGCATGTGAAAATGCATATAATGTGAATCCTTAATGTTACATATCTTTGCAAATTAGATTAGATTAAATAAGAGCAAAGCCACGGCTCATTCCCGATGATTTGTAGATCAGCTATGGATCCAATTTTCTTTGAATAGCAATGAAAGAATTTGAAAAATATTTGTATTAGCAAATTAGAAAATTATTAGCAAAATGTTAACGTACAAAACGTTAAAATTGTAAATTTTAATGATGACGGTACTGATTTATTGAACGGTAATTACGTGAACTACAGAAAATGTCATGATTAGATGTTTCATCAAGAGCGTTCCCACGTGAAGAGTGCTCGAGACATCTAGAAAGTGAGGAAATGAAGAAAAGCAACTTTCCGAGAAGTGAGAAGTGAAGTGAACTTTTGTTTTCGCTGTCGACATTTGCAGCGGCGGCGGGGAGCCCCGCGGAGAGTGACGCTTCACAAGAAAATGGCTAGGGCGGAAGTCGACGTGAAAAAGGAGAAGTGTCTCTCAAATATACAAGATAAACAGGTCGTTCAAATGGAGACAGCACAGCGAGATAGCAATGTGAGATAGTGGTTAAATGAACCTACATTTTTACAAGAAAATAGCTCTGTTATTTACCCAGCATTATATTTTTATTGAATTTTTGACAATATGGTTTTTGTTTGTTTTATGACGTTATTTTTGTGTTCCTTGACTTATTGGTTGATATGAGTCTGACCACCCGTTCTGTAAAAAATGGTTCACTTTACCAATGCCATCCCTGTTTCAGGGAAATCCAACAAAAGTTGAAGGGCTTTTGTTCATTGCAGATATTGATTTCATCGCATGTAGAGGCATTCACTTTGTCACCTTTCATTTTGCAAAACAATAAATAAAACACGCATCAGATTGAGAGCGTGCATTTAATATGAATCTTAAAAATGTAATGCATCGAACACACACGTACACACAACTTTTAGATTAACATAAGCCATGCATTTCTTGACGACCGTCCCTTGTTGGGTGACTTTGGGAAAGAGAGCCATGTTTTCTTTTAGGCAAAAAGCCAAAAATAATTAAAATAAGGAAATTGAGTAACTTGCGACTTGCTAGCTTTACTAAAAAAAACTTGCCGACTCTCTCCTTGTGAACGAGCTATCGCGAGTTGTATTAACATTGTCGTATTTGTGTGTTCACAAGAGGAACTTTCTCTCTCGTGTCGATGGTTTATTGAGCCCGCCAAAACGACGAGCCCGCCAAATTTCTGAATAATTTACTTCTTGCACCGCGGCGCTCTTTGATGGCTCCATCAATAATACCGCCCGTGTTTTACAATATGGGAAAATGTAGAAATTAAAGTGTTTGACACATTAAGCGACCAAAACAACGACTACTTTACAAATGACTCGGAAGTTTTTTTGTTTTTTAGATTTTTAATGGCTTGTGTATTAACACTGTGAAATTCATTATTTATTCTACAAATAACTCAAAGCAAGCAATTTTTCTCTGTTTGAAACCCTGTTTTGCTTTCATTTTTACTGTAAAGATAACAAATTACAAAGGCTTTCAGTCCTCAGACCATCATCAGAAATACCAAACTTGATTGATAATTAAGTTTCACATTGTTAATACACAAACCATCGAAAATAATAAAAAAAATGAATAAACTACCATACCTTTTTATAATAAAAAATAATATTTTTATACTTTAGCCTGAAATAAAAATAATAATACGGCCTGTTGCATCAAACTCCAATCAGACATAAATCAAAATAAGAGTGATTTCTCCCTTTCGAACAGAGGCGGCTCGTCATTAGAAATGTTGGCAGTTCATAATTTCTGCATTTACATTTTTTCTTTTATTTTCCATTTTGCTTGGAATGAAAGTTGCAAGAAATACATACATATTATAAATATTTTATTTAGGTATACACGAGAACGTACCTACACCCGTTTTGTTGCATATAACAAACAATTACAACAATTAAATGTATTTGAAGCAAGTTTTTTTTACTAAGCCACATATAAAGTGTAACTTCTTGCCGCATTTTTCCCGTGACGAGTGTAACTTATTTATTTTTACAGGTAAGGGGGCAGTCCTTACGCCAACCACTTCGGTTGACGTGGAGGTTTCCCAGCTCCCGTGGGGGCTGACAGTGACGGCCGATGGGTCAGAATATTGGGTGGCAGAAATTTTCGATATAATTATGGCCTACACCTCTTCCCCCACTCCCCCCAATGTACCATACACTTCACGCTGACCGGCCTTGAAAATGTTCGCTGAAATGTTAGCACGAATATTATAATCGATGACTTACATTGTGTAAAAGAGCTTCCTTTAACGGGGATGATCGCCGTCGGTAAATCCAAATTAATTCACTTCATAACAACACAGCAAAACATAGCACTTAAAAACACTTCACATAAAACCTTTTCCTTCACACCAACACCATTTAATAATTAATCTACCTCACAGTACATGAATATTTGTTTATTTTATCTACATCACAAATGAGTGTTAATTATAAATTTACATAAGAAATTCAATATCGTCACTTAAAATACGAAAATATATTAAAGGGACTAAGGTCTGCCTCCGGAGAAAAATCCAACTTAACTGAATTTAAATTAAATTAAGATTATGGAGCAGGAGGAGGAAAGATCTGTGACATCATCTTGTACTTACATTCTTAAAAATAACAAGAATGTATTGTTCTGCAAGATTAGCAAGTTCAGAGATTTGCAACCTTTGACAAAACTAATCATCCATACTTTAAAGTATGGATGATTAGTTTAAAGAGATATTTTAAAGTACGTTATAGTGGAGAATATGAGTGATGGTACAAAAGAGTACAATTGGGCGTATAGCTGGGCAAAGAGTTTAGTTGAGCATCTACAAATAATGGACGATTCACGACTGATAAAAATAGTGCACAAAGATGATCCCCAAGGAAAGCGTGGAAGAGCAAGACTGACAAATTAATAAATTGATTAAATAAGCAACATTTCAAATTATTGAAATCTGCAGACTGAAAAAAATAAGAGAACTCACGAAGAAAGTAGGGAATGCTGAGAATATAAAAATAAATATGCAATCACAGAACAGAGTAAAGACGCTGACTGACGCTGACCGCCACTAGCGTAGAGATGGTTGGTTTCATATCAGTTAAAACACAGTTTATCCATTTGTATTATTTTGCTTAAAATGCTCGAAAAAACTCTTGTTGACCACGACTGAATATTTTTCACTAGGAATGGAATCCTCAAGCAAATAATAAAAACGTCGATAAATTAAAAAGTAATGAGTTTTTGTCGGGCTTAACTTGATCTTAAAATAAACAATTTGTATCCTGGCTAACAATAAAGCATTGTATTTGAATTATATTTTAAGTATAGAGCTTTATGGTAAAACACAAACATACTTTATGCGAAGATTTTTATTGATACTAAAGCAGCATCTGTTGTGAGCGTTTCAGTTTTCATTATTTTTTTTGTAAACGCAATAGTTAAGTGTCAGGAAATACTTTATAGTTTTGTTTTAAATGACGAATATTGAAGTCTTTTAAACAAAGAGTTGGATATGCTCTGAACATAAGAGTTCCTTTGGTAGAATAAAAAAAAAAGTTTTGTCACAATTCTTCTCCGTTCATGTCATGTCACTTACCTAGGAAAAGCGTGCAGTGCCGGAGCTGCTATCTAAAAATGTACAGGCACCTCAGTATTCACCGTTTGAGCTGTTTTTTCAATAAATGTATGGACTTCATAGAAGGAAGTATGGGGCATTGCCACATATGCACGCGATAATATTATACATTTAAATACCTAGCAACTCGTAGTCTTTACATGTTCGTAGAGCTGTATAATATGTAAAATAATGATAAATGTAAAATAGGACTTGACACAGAGGATATTTTATGGGGAACAAAATTGTAAGTGATGGGTCGTGGCATTCTTACAGGAGGTGCAATGCACCGATGCACCTTAGCTGGAGCCGCCACTGCTTTCGAATCAAACATTTGGTTGCATATACGTTAATCATCTGATGTACATCATCTTTCCTGTTCAAATTCCATAATATTATTACCCACTTCCGAGAAATATTTAACCGAGGTCCTTACCAGAACTGAACAATCAAATTTGATGTGTTAATCAAATATTGGTTGGAGGTTGGTGCAACAGGTTGATTTACGTATCGTTGAGGGCAGCTGGTAAGTCTTTTAACACGCGGAAGCTATTTATTTGCACAAAGTAGGACCACTATTACACACCCTTATCATTGACCCACCCTCATACATTTATATTTTATGTTGGTACTTGTTTTGTCTACATTATTGTATAGATAGAAGATATTTTAACAATCAAAATAAACATTTAATGCATGCTCAAAAGCAGATACGTATCTATCAGTTCGCGCCTACACATGCCAAATGTGAACTTACAAAATAAAAACCCCAAATCTAAAATGAATAAAAAGCCTGCAACTCTTGGCACTCTTTTGTCTGAAACAGGATTTACATTAGCTATGTTAACCATTTTTTACAATATGGGTTGTCAACCTCATACTTAGCCTATTTATGTCAAGGAACACAACTAATAATAAATTACATTTAACTACATAAAACAACAATAAAAAGAAAAGTATAAAAATCAATATATCAATTGAAACTTAAAAAACCTCCAAAGCCAACATAACAGATCGACTGCCATTTTTCTGTCCTTACATGCTTCTTTTATTTCATCAAGATAACCTTTTTCATACAAATTCTCTTTTTATTATGAATCTGGATATCCCATTCGTTTTATTCATGTATGATTGGTCAGCCTCATACCAACCCGTACAAGTATACGATATGTATAAATAAATAGAAAGCTTGAAACTGAAAGTGCATAACTTGATATTCAACTTGATAATGCGAAGGCTGTGTAAACCTTTTCGCCGATGAATAATGTAACTGGATATAATTTAAAGAGCAGATTGTCTGACGTGTCATTAAAAAGGCTTAAGGAGACCGAAGACCAGCATGTCAATGCTTTACGACAGGTAGGAGTATGTGCTGAAACTGTCACTTTCCCTTAATTAAACAACAAACAAAAAAACACTACACAACATGTACTTAGTTGCACACATATTTCAACTTTTAACCGCATTATCCACGAATCTTTCACGTGTCGCGAGTTGGATCTATTTATTTTCACAGGTATCAGGGCCGGGCTTACGCCATCCACTTCAAAAGGGCTGGTTCTTATTTCTTCTGAAGGCTGAGTAATCCTTGTTGGTATTTTTAGATGATATAAGTCAGCGCGTGAGCGAAGAAAGTTACCAAATGTAAATTTAAGCTGTGTAAAAAATTAACTAAATATAAAAAAAAAAATAATGCATAAAAATATTATAATAGTCGGTGTTATGGCCGAGAGAGCCAAGTGGTCCGATCGTGTTTAAATGTCTAAAATCTAGCGTGTTTGGAATGGAATAACGTTGGTTCGATCCCCGCCTGGGTCATTTGACGATAACTTTGACCGTGGTTCAACAGATGTAATTGGGTAATTATTGATTAATAATTCATTAAAATAAACAATGATGAATTATTAATTGATAATATTACTACCAGTTTCTGTCCAGACAGAATAAGGCAAGTTTGTGAATTGCATTCCTCTAAATCTATTTTTTGTTAATATCATATAATATATAAAATGAGGCAGTGATGCATTCTTCCCCGATCGGACACATATCCAGTTGACACAATGAATGAGCGTCGCTTTACGAGAAGCGGTCACTTCTGTATGTGCCAGTAGTCGTACGGATATGTGGTACAGGTAAAACTGGGTCAAATATACCAGCTATTTAATGGTCACCACAGACGATCATTCATTCCCGTCATTTCTACATGTATTCTTCTATCCCTTAATCTTTAAGCGTCATTACTACTGAAGATTATTGATCATCGTGGCTATTTTAATATGTATATTATGTCATTTAAACCTGTGGGTTTTTATTTATTGATAATTTTTTAAGCAAAATTTTGTGAAACGTTTTAAAGTTCAATGCTGGGGGATTTACAAATTTTAGTAATATAAACAAAAAACAAATTACGAAAAAAAATTGAAAATAAAATTAAACAAATCGAGTCGGAAGAGACTGAATTAAAAAAAAACAAATCAAATCAAAGTAAGTACGACAAATCAAATCAACTTAAATTAATAAATTCTAGTATGAATGAAGGAGTGATGTTAAAAATCCTTTAATCAGGTGGTTTTCCGTGGCCTTTCTGATTCTGTGTCGTTGACCATCCTTTGTTAATGGTTCGTCATACTTCAGAGACGATTTCTCGCCTCCAGGACAAGAGGGGGAACTAATCAGTTACTGCTTAGTTGCTTATACCCTACCGACAACTGTTTGGATTTCAGAAGATTAGAAAATGAATAAGGAATCTTTGAGATAAAGAAAATTTTGACTCAGAACAAAAAGGCATATTGAGACAAAGCCAGGGAGACGAAAAAATGATTTCTTGTATACACGCAGATAAGTGCAAAAATGCCACGCAAAATTCACCGTATCTAGATAGTATAATGACCATTTACGTTCACTCATGTTCGTGACCATGATCGGCACGGATGGAAGACGCAGACCAAGGTCATCAGGTATTTGGAAAGTATTGGAATGTCTAACAAGTGCATCTGAGCGGTCACTCGAGCGAGACAGTGATGGGTCAATGTTTGGTAAGCTTATGTGCTAAAGACAACAGCTATTCAATCCGTAAATAATCTAAGCTGCAAATAAATGAGTCGTATACAATTAAACCAAAGGCGGCAATCTAATATGTCGGTATTATGGCCGCGGGGATTAAGTCGGGTTATTTGGAACCGGATAACGTTGGCTCGAATCCCGCTACGATAACTTCGACCCTGGTTCAACAGATGCCGTTGCATGCACACAAGCTTCTGCTTTCGCATGAAGACAACTGGCCAGGCAAAATAGGTTGGTGGATTGCATTCCTTTCCACAAATCTATTTAAAAAAAAAATGTTTATATGAAAAATGTGATAAATATATAAAAACACAGAAATTGGCATTATTTGCCTTTCCATAAAATGTTAAACTTCGTGCATAGACATGCTGAACATCAAAACCTCAATTTTACACACACCTTGTAACTCTTATTGCCTTTCCATGAAACTACGATAACATTAGCAAAAGGAAACCGATTTCTACATTTCAATGGTCAAACTCAGTTGAACAGCTGTATTAAAATTTAAGATTCATATTTGATGCACGTCCACAATGAAAATTAGCGCTTATACATGCTGCATGCGAAAAATAAAAACCTCAATCTCAAATGTACGGATGGCATTTGCGAAGTGAACCGAGCATTACAGTACGGATGCTCAGCCTCATACCATAAATTTAGATTCTCATATTTTATTCGCTTGCCTTGTAGTGTTGATTTTAAATGTCAACACACCTTTGCAACTTTGATTAAACATTGATGGGCGTAAAAGTGAAAAGGTCAAAGGCGAAAGAAATCGGAATTTATCTTTGCCTTTTAAAGTGACTGGCGGTGTTTCTTTTATGCTATAAAATAGCGGCAAAGTGAAAACGAAATAAATAAATAAATAGTCCCTTCATTTTACTTTCTAATAAAAAATGTTAACAAAAATGTTGTCAACAGACATAAATTAATGGAGTAATAAAATTCCAATTTTATTTGGGAGATACAAAATCATATAACTATTGTTTTTAGCACCTGCTTGTCTTTTATTTAAGTTGCAAAGATAAGTGTGAGCACTTTTTACACACATCGCATTCTGCCCGGTTTGTCTATGGTTTATTCTATCCGGCGCGGCGCTGGGTTGGAAATCAGTAGTAGGAGATGTATGAAAGTGTTCACACTATTGAGTTATATATCGACTGCTCCAAGGAAGACAGCACTAAGTCAAAAAGTATAGTTTTGCAGGAGAGCCAATTGAATGTTATTTATTCCATGGAGAACAATGCGTAAACTATTTTTTACATTAATTTATTAACGAATTTAAAAGAGATAGAGACACAGCTGTCATCTTGGAATGAAGATAATGATTTGTTACCTTCAGGAATGGAAATAAGTCAAAAACCTCAATTTCGGAGTTACTTCCTTCTTCCTTGGAGCAGTCGATATATACAAGGATAATTTATTTATAAGGTACACATAATTAAAGAGCGCCATTTTTGCGTGTGTCACACCTCAAGGGCCCTCTTAAATCACGGAAAATTAAACCAGAGACAGGATAATAAGACCGAACAAACTGTGGGAAATATAATATTCTCTAGGCTCTCTAGGCTCTCTAGGCTTCTAGGCTCTTCACAAATTGACTTTAACAAAAAAGATTATTGTTTAAGAACCACCGCACGAGAATATATCGACGGTTAAAAGACAATAGGGCATAAGCGACAAAAACTAAATTGTTCAGGAGAGCAGTTTCAAGTTTAAGATCGCAGAAAAATGGCATTACTTTTTTATTTCTTATCATATCGACAAAAAAGGCCAAAATCTTGTCGGCTACACCAAAATTATACTTAAAAAATGCAGTTATTTGCTTGGGCATAAACAACAACAAAAAAATTATCGTAGAGCTATGGGAGTTAGCGCATTAGAAAGTGCGGAAAATTTCAAGTAGGATAGCCTTCATAATTCATTTTTGACCAAAATGTCGCTTATGCCCTGTAACTGTAACTCTGTCGCCATTCCGTTACTGGTGGCCAGAGCCTCTGCAGAGCTGCCTCCATTTCTTCCTATCCTTACATACCTCTTTCAATTCATTAATATCCATCACCTTTTTCATGCATTTTCTTCTTTTGCGCTCGCTTTGTACATCCCATTCTTTCACAATCTCCTCAATCTGATCACTCCATTCTTTTCTCTACTGCTTTTAAACCGTCGATATTGATGTCAAATTAAAAATCAGCAAATTGGTCCATTGTTTTGTTTTTTTGCGTGCCGTATCCGCACATGTCAAAATATTAAAGACAAGGGCAATAAATCACGCGGGTTCGCTTGGCTCGGCGCTCTCTATGGGACGCGATACACCTGTGAAGCAAATTGACCGCATATGTATGTGTGTGTGTGCCTCCTCTCTCATTTACTGGGTCAGACTTTCTCCAATGCGGCCGCACATGTGTTAAAAGACGTGACTAATGAAGGCAGGCCGTACCTTTTTTTTTGTGTGTGTAAGTTGCACATTTAAGTCGCCTAAAATAAACGTGCCTGATTATTTGTTAATTAAATTCTTGAAGAGGAATGCAATTCACAAACCTCTTTTCGCCTAGCCAGAAGCAGGTATTCCACGTTATCATATATCTGTTTCAGGGAAGCTCGGAAAAAGTTGCAGGGACAGTTAAAAGACGTGACTAATGAAGGCAGGCCGTACCTTTTTTTTTGTGTGTGTAAGTTGCACATTTAAGTCGCCTAAAATAAACGTGCCTGATTATTTGTTAATTAAATTCTTGAAGAGGAATGCAATTCACAAACCTCTTTTCGCCTAGCCAGAAGCAGGTATTCCACGTTATCATATATCTGTTTCAGGGTTTTATGTTCATTTCAAATTTGGATTTTAATTTGTAATAATAATAATATTGCGATGATTTATTTGGTGAGGGCTGTTTTTGTATCACACCTCAAAAGCCCTCTGCGAGCTTAGTCATCGTTGTAAAAAGCGCCAATTCTCAAGCAAGACCCAGTTGCTGTAAGGCTGGATGGACCTTTAGTACACTTGCAGTATTTGTAAGCGCGAAATTATTCGTGTCTGCTTGTGCGCATGCATTTAATGTGAGTCGTAAATTTTAATATATCTTTGCAACTTGATTACAGACATATTTTGAACCAGGGTAAGAATTATCGTCAATAGGACATGATGGGATTCGAACTTGCGCTTTAAACAAAACGCTTATTCAAAGGCTTTCAACGTGGAAACACTGGGGAAGCACAGGGTGGAAGCAACAAGCAGGGTGGAAGGTGGGGTCAACACACTGCACATAGGGGTATTTGTATTCAACATCCGGATGCAAAGTAACGCAACTAAGCTACATTTATAGTGTAACTTCTTGCCGCGTTAGCGCCGAAGGGGTTGCATGCGGTGATTCGGGTAAGTCTTGTAATCTCAGTATCATAAAGAGACTGCTACTAAGCTCGCACAATAATACATAAACAACGAAAACAATAGATAAACATTAGATAAACATAAGTTGTCTGGAAACCGATTATAACAAGACCTCGTTTGCATGAAGAGGACGCCCTAGGGCGCACTCCTTTTTGGCACACAAAATGGCTCAGATGCTCCATCTAAATATTTTTTTAAAGTTGATCGATGCGTTAAAGTAATAATAAATATTATTTTTAAAATAAAAATTTCCAGCTTTAAAAGCAATGCACTAACTACTCTGTGCGTTGTAAAAAAAACAATATGCGTAGATAGAATTCATGCAAAATTAAATCTTAAAAAATATCTCTAGTTTTCTCTTTGGGTGATTCATATCATAAACAATCATTGTTTGGGTGTTTGGCTATGTGGGAGATTGGGTGTTTGGGTGTTTGGGAAGGCCAATGCCAAAACACCTGCGCCTGCCTTAACAAGTCATCGCCCTCAAACTGTGTTCTCACCAAACTTTCACTGCAAGACAGCTTAGTAACGAAATGTCATCGTGCAAAAAATACATTCCATACAACGGGCCGGGCTGTCGGCCCACCAGAATACTCATTCTTCTACTTGTGCTTAGCGATGCATATACGCAATAATAAGTATAATGAAAAACTATTTTTTTAACCCTTGAACGCGTGTCAAGCCTCCATTCCGCTAGGATGGATCATTACCTCCGTAGACGTGCCTCCACTTTGTTCTGAGCTTGCTCACTTCTTTCGTCCCCTCGACATTCATAACTCTCCTCATACATGCTCTTCTCTTTATCTCACTCTGCAAATTCCAAACATTTCCAATTGAATCGATCCATTCTTTCCTGTCTTTTAGCTTCCATTTTTACCTTTGAAATTATCTTTGAACACTCTTTTTGTCGTTCGTTCATCGTCCATTCTTGCTAGTTGCCCGAATCATCTCATTGTAGTCCTTTTTAAGCAACCGGAAAACTTTTTTTCTTGTGCCTCATCAGTGAAGTTTGGCGATTATCCTAGTTTTTCACTTTCTACCTGTACTGCTGCGCGATACAGGGATCTGTGCTTTTGCCAAAGTACTGTATCAAGTTCTTTAAAAAGAATTTTCTCCTTCGACATGGAGCCCGTAGTCCTATTCTACTCCATTTAATGATAATATCACTTGTTTTATACATATTAAAAAAAAAAAAGTCCGTACCCCATGACCGGTTCGTAGTCCAGTGATTAACGCTTCAAATTCGTAACCGGAAGGTGAAATGAGTTTTCACAGTGCTAGTAAATAAATCATTAAGCATATATTTATTTGTCTACTGTTTTCCTCGAATTGAAAATAGATCAAAACAAATACATTTGTCCAGCTTACTGCACTCAATACCTCTCTGTGCGTTGCTAACATTCCGTATCGACAGAGTAAGGAGGGAAAAAATGTCGGAAAAACTGATCAGGCGTTGCCGGTACTTGAACTCAGTACGTTCAGTACGAACGTAAACACGGTGTGCAAACAAATACAGGCTGTGGACGACTCCACTAACCTACTGCTCTAAAGGCTGGTTCGGACAAGGCGAGTAATTTAGTCAAGTAACGAGTAATTTAGTGGCTAAACGTGTGCGAACCCCAACAATTTAGTCCAGTAGTTAAGTCAATGGTTTAGTCAAGCCGATCCATTTCATTCTATTTTTTCGGGCAAGTAGCGGCCCCGCCCACCGTCCGTGGGCGAGTGTTGCCGAGAAGCCACGGAAAAGTCCGAGTCCGAAGAGCCACGGAAAAGCCCGAGTCCGAGTCGAGTTTATTAGCGGCCGCGCCATTGGCCGCTCACTCTTGGCGGGGAAACGGAAATGCAAGAATGGCGGCAATTTAAATTGGCTGCAGTTTGAAAAGATAATGCCCGTTTTCAGCAAGAATATTTAAAGATAAAGTGCTGTTTAAAAATATTTAAGTACTTAAGAACTTCTTATATTTGCGAGCCCGATGTTCCGCTCCCTAAACTTAGCGACCTGTCAGTGAGGTTATGTCATGTTTAAACTGTAAATAAGTTGATATGCACACCGATATCCTTGGTTTTTTAGAAACTCTTGAGAATATAGAAGTTGCTAGGACTTATCTACGTCCAAAAAGTTTTGAGAAAGGTAATTTTTTTTCGATAAGAATAGTATGACATCGATTTTTGGTGCGGATATCAGCTGTCAAAAATACAATCATGTAGCTCCTTGCTGACAATAGAGCTGTACAAATATAGTTTTGGTTAAGATGTTGTGGAAATAACTATTATCGTCCATGAATTTATTACGTATTTAAAAACATCGATCTTTTACATTGATCGATGTTTATAGGTACCTACCATAAATTTGTCATATCACAGGCCTTATGATATCCTTCAGATGGATTGTTACTTGTTGTTTTGTACAGAAACAATTCAGTGACACACGGGGATAACTAATTAGAGGCATTACAATTTTATGCCACTGTAAGCCATCAGCTGGTATCTGTGACAGACGTGAGAGGCGTATGTAGCAGGATTGAACAAGTTTCTCGCGGTCAGCCTCTGAAAAGTTGAACCATGTTTCTTCTTTAACTTGATAATTGATTGGTGACCGCCGTGTATTTGAAAATGCCGATTTTACATGTCGAATATTGATGTTAATTGTCAACAACGAAAAACGCAACAGAGAAATGCATCTGAATGCAGCTGCAGACTACGAGCCGTATTATAGTGTGTGCATACAAAATATACTTTGTACACATCATTGAAAAGATAAAAATTCAATTAAAAAATAATGTTTGCAGCGTAAATGGTAGATATTATTTTAAACATCAAATAGTCATGTGTTGTTTTTATTTAAAATGTGTATATTATTTTATAAACCATAAAATACATTTCGAATTTACAAAAGTCGAGTTTCGAAGTTGTTTGCTAAACAGGCTCCTAGCTAGGTGGCCGGGCATAAATCAGTTAATATTACCAAACTATAGCCAATTTAAAGGGCTTTATGATAACATGATTTTAATACTCAATTCATATTTTCAAACTGCAGCCAATTCAAATTTTCCGCCATTATAGAAAGGGCTTTCTGCAGCCAACTTCGCACTTGTGTACTGTACTGGACCGTAATGCGAACGCTTCACGGGCGAGTAGCGCCCCGCCCACTACTAAATTACTCGCTACTTGACTAAATCAGTGGCCTCGTGCGAACTAGCCTTAAGAGACAATGTGGAACGTTTTAGATACTACGGCCGTCGGTGTAAAAAGTGACGATGGTTCGGATTCCTTGTTAAAAACTGGAACTAAACACTTTGTGAAGTGTGACATACTAGTTATCTTTGAATCTTGACAGTGTTTGCGTTCAGAAGATATTCAGTGTTAAAAAAAGGTTTTTAGGCTGCTCGTTCATTGAATTTTCGTTTTAAACTGCGACCCAATGTGCCATGAAAGATTTTGAATTACGAAATGACAAATTATTTGGATGTGAATTACACCCAGGTTTAAGGCCACTGGTGGCCCTGGTGCGGGAAAAATCATGGGTCACCTTTTTCTTTATTGTGAACCAAAACAAACCAATGCACGTATTAACTACGACGTTCCGAAATTCTATCGCTTGCAAGGAACGCAAGCATTCTACCGACTGAGCTATCGAACAGATATGAGTTACGAAAAATACCGCGTACTCCATCTTATCACACAAGGAAATATTTAAGAGAGTCAGTCGTTACGTCGATGCTATGGTCAAGCGGATAAGCCTTTGGCACTCGAATAACGTTTTTGAAACAATCGCAACCTAGAGTCCCCTCGAGTCCTATTGACCACCCTGGTTCAATAGATGTCAACGAATAATTATAAATTAATAATTCATGTTCCTTGACCTATAGGTTGGTATGCGACTGACCACCCATACTGTAAAAAAATGGTTCACTTTGACAATGTCACCCCTGTTTCAGGGAAGAACGGCAAGAGTTGCAGGGCTTATGTTCATTTCAGATTGGGTTTTTATAATGTAGGTTCACATGCGGCATGTGCGCGAAATTATACATGTCTGCTTGTGGGAATGCATTTAATATGATGGGAGAAAGATGGGAGAAATCACACTTTATTTTGATTTTTGCCTGATTGAAGTTTGGTGCAACAGGCCCTAAGCGAATGGTCTGACGAAAGCACATACATGATCGCCGATCTTTTATAAAAGTGGCACTAACAGAAGAAGGAGGCCCATCAGATCTCCGGTTTGAGATTTTCCTGCCTATCATATTTCCCGTGAGATATTCTGTAGTGGTAATTAGTTATTTGTAGACATGGAAGAAAACTGACCCAACTGGTTGCTGTGGAAGCCAGTTGTATCACCTACATCTCAGCATAATATTGTGTGGGAAGTTAATGCCTATTAATTAATGAGTTATGGATTGGACGCCTCGTTTCCTTTACCTGTAAGATGGTATGAGGCTGACTGCACAAATTAATCGTTTTTGCCAATGTCACCTCTGTTTCAGGGAAGGTCGGCAAAAGTTTTATGAAATAGGGGTGATATTGGTACAGTGAACCATTTTTACAATGTGCCTGGTAATCTATAATCTAAGTTGCAAACTTAGCTTAAGATTTAAGATTTATATGTAATGCATGCCCACAAACAGGCACATGCAATTTCGCGCTTACGCATGCTGCATGGTTATAGGAAAAGTGGGAAAAGGAATACCTGTTCTATTATGAAATCAAACATTTGTATTCGATATGAGGTGTGACTGCAAAATATTAGAAAGTGGAAAGTGGCCCCTAACCACGTGGTCAGTAAGACTGAAAATCCTTTGCAATTTAATCACGTATAATAAATTGTTAGGTTTAGGTTGGAATTACGGTCGTTGGACATATTTACAATAATTATAACTAAACAGTTAAAAAAATAGATCGGATATTACACGAACCGTTATAAAAGAACTGTCTTTAGCAGACACCCTCTCTGCACGACTTGAGTTTACCCTCAGTCGTCGTGCAGGGAGGGTGTCTCCTGAAGACGTTAGCTACGTCGCTAACGAAACGTCGAGAATAATGTAAGTTCTCTTATAACAGTTCGTGTTATATTCGATCTTTTTTTTTTTAACTGTGTAGTTATAATTATTGTAAATACGTACAATAAACCCTATTCAATGCATCCACGTTACGAATAAATAAATAAATACGCATGGCTGGAAATTCAGCTCGTTTACGCGGGATATCATTTCCTAAGTCAGGTGGTTAGGAGGTTTGGACATAAAACTGAAAGATTGACTGAAACTGTCATTCTGACGCTGTTCCATTAGGGCTGGCTAAAGCTGACGCTGTTCCATTAGGGCTGGCTAAAGCTGACGCTGTTCCATTAGGGCTGGCTAAAGCTGACGCTGTTCCATTAGGGCTGGCTAAAGCTGACGCTGTTCCATTAGGGCTGGCTAAAGCTGACGCTGTTCCATTAGGGCTGGCTAAAGCTGACGCTGTTCCATTAGGGCTGGCTAAAGCTGACGCTGTTCCATTAGGGCTGGCTAAAGCTGACGCTGTTCCATTAGGGCTGGCTAAAACTGACTGCAGAGTCACCTCCACTCATTCTTATCGTGACTAACTGCTTTATCTTAATTTAAGATTCGGGTTTTAATATGTGTTTAAAATGAATCTTAAATGTTCATATCCGAGTATATTTGTAATTTTAACGTTTTAAACGTATTCATAACTAGAGAAGTCAATTTATATTGATGAATCTTCGCTAAAATGAGCAATGTATTGTTGTGCCGAAATTTGAGCCTTGAACTCCGGAAGCGCATAGAGAGTTTTCCCAATCGCTCTGTATGGTATGGAGGGATGGACGCTCACGCAGGCACTGGACAGACGAATTGAAGCGTTCGAGATGTGTCTATACCGAAAAATGTTTCGGATCTCTTGGCGTGATCGAGTCACCAATGAAGAAGTCCTCCAACTACAAAGGAGCTCCTGCCTACCATTAAGCACAGAAAGCTTATGTATTTCGGTCACATAATGAGAAATGAGAAGTACCGTCTCCTTCATCTTATCATACAGGGTAAGATTGAGGGGAGAAGATCTTAAGGACGCCGAAGGACATCGTGGCTGAAAAAACCTGCGACAGTGGTTCGGCAGAAGCACCAAGTACCTGTTTCGAGCCGCAGCATCTAAAGTGAAAATAGTCATGATTATCGCCGATCTTTGATAGAAGTGGCACAAAAAGAAGAAGAATTGATGAATTTGTAAAGAAAATAATCCACTCGCTTTTACAAAAACAAACCATTTTTCTTTTCATCTTTTTACTTCCAATCCATCTAGAAAAATAATTATACTTCTCTGATGATCCTAAAAGAGAAATTGTTTTTTTTGCATTGAACAAAAAGTCAATGTTTGTTTAGATTTTTTGTGCCAAAAATGGCGTGAAGTTGCTGCCGAAATAAATGATCTTTACTAATCATTCGCTTTTCTTTCTTTTTTAGAAAATATTTTATAAGAAAGGTTATCGAGATCATTAGCGAATCATTTTCTTGATTTTTTTGTTGTTTCTTGAATAATAGGTATAATGATGTCGACACTCGACCCCCACGCTGTAAAAACTTAGTTCACTTTTACCAATATCACTCCAGTGGGAGGGAAAGGCAGCATAAATTGCAAGGTTTATGTTCATGTGAGTTTTTTTTTTTGTAAGTACACGTGCAGCATGTGTAAACGTCATCTTACACGTGCCTGCTTGTGGGCGTGCATTGAATATACTAAGCCTTAAATATCTTTGCAACTTAAATGTGAGGATTTACGAGTTCAATTAAATAAAAACTTATTTACAAACAATTTATTATGAGACACTGTTCATATTTGATTGGAACAGAGTTTACTTTTGTAGTGTATTGCTCGCATGCTCCGATACAAGTCTCCCTTCAAAGCATCGAGATCTTTATTTATAGGTGTACCCATAAGGGTTATTCTGGCACACGCCAAGCCACGCTAGAATATTCTTACTTAGAAGATTCGAGCGAATGCTCACACCATCGAACAAATATAAGTATAATTATTTACACACCTACATCTAGGGTCAAAGACACACAAGTAAAAACACACAGACACACATTCGTAACTAAAGATAGATCGCCGATATTCGATAAAAGTATCACTATTTTTCTATCGTCACGTTTCGTTGGAGTCGAATCGTCCACGATTCTACACCCGAGTATAAAACATCTAAATACTCGACGATCGCGTAAAAAGAGAATTTAAAGTGAGATACATCAGCGCCACTAGTGAGTGTTTTTGTTTTCATACATTTTTTTCTATTAACGCGATGACTGCGTAATAAAGCAATCAGCAAATATACTCTGTGGGAATCTGAAAAATTACAAATCAGCCAACTTGAATAGTTCAATGAGCGCTGGGTGAACCTTTTTAATGATTGCAGCTTTGTGTGGGCGCCATTACTCGCATTTATTTATTCTAAATGCGTACAATGACGACTCATTCATATGTAGATAAATAAAAATGTAGCATGTATCCATAATCTAAGTTGCAAATATATATTAACATTTAAACAGATACGTGTTAGTTCGCGTTTACACAAGCTGCTGCAGCTCACTGACAAAATTAAAGCCCAATTCTCAAATGAACATAAAAACTGCAACTCTTGGAGTCCTTCGCTGAAACAGGGGTGACATTGGCAAGGTGAACATTTTTTTTCAGGGACAAGATTTGTTCATTTGAGATTTGAGGTTTTCTTTTATAAATACACTTGCAGCGAATGTAAACGCGGACTAGCACTTAGTTGTGGGCATGCATTTAATATAACTCTTAAATCTTTGCAACTTAGATTTTAGATTCTCATGGATTGCTTAAACCTAAAGCATTGTTTCAAAATCAGGTCACACATGTTTCACGAAAAAATCAAATTATATCGCTTTTTTGTTCTTACAAGTATTCCGACTTTGATTCGTTTTCTTTTTAAATCTCGGTTTTATTTTGACGAGTACATCTTTTTTATAGTCCACCTTTTAGAAAGCCCAGCGCACAGGTATGCTCGGACTTGCACCTGATGTATTTATTGACTTTTGTTTTGATCTCATGGTCCGCCCACGGTCGTGATTTAAATTTGTGGAATTTGAAACAATTCTCTGTTTGACCTAGTAATAATGAACTGATTGACTGACCGACTCTCGACCATACTGCTATTGGTTCAGAATGTACTGGTGTGTTCGCGAAAAATGTTTATTTTTTTACTTTTAGTAAAAAAATTAAAAAGGTATTTAAAAAAAAAATAGATTTGTGAAGAGGAATGCTATTCACCAACGTATTCTGCCTGGCCAGAAACAGGTATTAATATAATAAATTAATAAAACATTATTATTAGGCACATTCCTTAACTTATAGGTTGGTATGAGGCTGACCACCCATACTGTAAGAAATGGTTCACTTTGCCAATGTCACCCCTGTTTCAGGGAACGTCGGCAAGAGTTGCAGGGCTTATGTTCATTTGAGATTGGGTTTATATATTGTAGGTCCACATGCGGCATGTGTGAGCGCGAAATTATGCGTGTCTGCTTGTGGGAATGCATTTAATATAAATCTCAAATGATACATCTCTTTGCAACTTAGATTTAGATTTAGGTTTGAACCGAATACGAACTTATTCGGCCGAACATCCGGTTAAAATAAAAAAAAAACGGCCAAACTTGGGTTCGGTAAAAAAAACTACAAACAGGTTACGCATTATAGTTTGTAGCTAATGTTATTTGTTAGAATAATACTTAGTTCAACTAAGCATAATCTTTATATGAATTGTGTTCTACTTAATTGACAAAATTCTGTAAAAATTAAATCAATATAAACCTAGGGTCTGTTGCACCAACCTCCAATCAATATTTGATTGACACATTCAATTTGATTGCTTAATTCTGGTTAACTTAATTCCTCGGTTAATTTTTTTCGGAAATTTCTCGGAAGTGAGTAATAATATGATGGAATTTGAACAGGGAATATGATGTACAACAGCTGATTTACGTATGTGAAACCATATTTTTTTATTTGATGGGAAAAATCACGCTTAATTTTGATTTCTGTCTGATTGGAATTTGGTGCAACAGGCCCCCAGTGATTTTGTACTGAAGAAAACTAATAGAACTACTTACAAACACGTTGCAATACTAATTACATATTTCTTATACCTATTTTTTACTTCCCATGTACTACTGGTATATACCAATTGTTTTTTTTAGTTTCAAATGCATTGAGTAATACATCTTTATTAAAACAAAGAATCATTAGAAAAGATGCAATCAGTAGTTTGTGTTGCAAAAACAAAAGCCCAGACTGATTATTACACAGAGATTAAACTGTATTTGAAATATTGTCGCCGTTTTATTTGTAATTTTGAGGAAACCCAGGCTTACGCCACCTCGTGGGAACACTGTACGCGTATGGCACAACAAGCCATAAAATTAAGGACAGATTCACGCAATGACACTTAATCACAAAGACTGTGCGGTATGTCCAGGAAAAAACGAAATTTTATGCTCTTATACTCGTAAGTGTTTATTTTATATATACTAGTATCAGTACTCGTATATTAAGGGATAGCCCATGAAAAATCTTTTTAGACGTAGGTATGGAACTTTTTATGATTTCAGAAAATCTAGTGGTGTATAACACTTCTTGGAGTGCCGCAGAGGTGTAAAAGAAACGAACACCGTTTTGACTTTTCATAAAGCATATGACATCTAAATCATCCAGGAGAAACTGCTTTTCCGAGAATTTAATACATAAAATAAACCCTTTATTTGCGAAATTGTAACGTGATTTCACACCCCGGATGATGTAACAACTTGGTTCACTTTTTTTTGGCTTTAGTGAAAGGCGGATGGAGTTTCAAAGTTTATGATCACGTGAGGTTTGCTTTATTTTGTATGTACGCATGTATGTAAATGTGCCTGCTTGTGGGTATGCATTAAATATGAGCTTGAAATGTCAATATATCTTTGCAACTCAGATTATATACATAGATAACTGACGATAAACACATTAAGGGCATGTTGCACAAACCTCCAATCAATATTTCATTGCCACATCAAATTAAAGACCTCGGTTAAATATGTCTCGGAAGTGGGTAATAAAATGATGGAATTTGAACAGGAAATATGGTGTATATCAGCTGACTTACGTATATGCAACTATTTTTTTTATTTTATTGCAGAAATCACACTTAATTTTGATTTTTGTCTGATTGGAGTTTGGTGCAACAGGTCCTAATGCTATTATTTCAGGGCTGGAAGTCTCATCACCACGGTAATTCTGACCTACCGAATATCGGCTCTTGAGGTGTGATACACACAAAAACAGCGCTCACCAAATAAATCAGCCTAATTTGATTTTTTAATCGGTAATATTTTTATGAAGACTAATCAGCTGTTCATTCGCGGCCATCTTGGATTGACAGGTCTTGATACAAATATTACCGATATTCGGTAGGTAAGAATTACTGTGGTGATGAGACTTCCAGCTTCGGGAACATATAATGTAACACAGATATTATGTAGACTGAATATACGTTATTTTGTTGTAAGATCGTTTTGTAACGTTGATGACAACAGAAGCATGAAGTGTATGCTTTTTATTGCAGCACATGCTTGGCTTGTCATGTAGGAGAAGAAACGCAACGCTAAGTGGAAGATGGACGGCAACAATACTCCGAGTTCTTCTTTTGCATATACAACATCTTGCTAACGTCTGTAGAAGTTACTTTCGTATAAAATTCATCTTAAGTTTAGACATAATCTAAGAATCAGAAAATGAAGTGAACAGCATTTCAGTCTACTTTCCGATCTCCGAAAGGGCAGATATTAATTTATAGTAAAAAACTGTTATAGCGTTTTCTAAAAATGTATCCAGAAGCGCTATTCTGCTAAATTCCTTACGACCTTAAGGGGATGAGATAGCGATTCATGTCCAAAAATAAAGTGTACTGTGATTTTTTTTTATCTATGGAGCTCTTTCGCAAGCCCTATATAGCAAGCTCCGACTTGGATTGATATCGAAAGTGTAAGGAATTTAGCAGAATAGCGCTGCAGCTTTCATTTTAAGGTCTTCTGAAGATTGAAATAATTTCAGATATCTTAGAATCTAATCCATTTTGTACTTAAATAAGTACATTATTGACTGTTCCGCAGTCTAGTGTTTAACGCTTCAAACTCGTAATCGGAAGGTCGAAGTTTATCTTCCCGGCTGAACACAAAGCTTAAAAAAATTATAATTTAATTTTGAAACTATGCTCCTTTTGTGTCTTTACCAAAGACCGGTCTCCATTGTTTCATCCAGCCTCACAGCAACTGGGTCTTGCTTGAGAATTGGCGCTTTCTACAGCGACGAACAAGCTCGCAGAGGGCTCTTGAGGTGTGCTATTCACGCAAAAACAGCTCTCACCAAATAAATCATCGTCCTAATCTAAATCTAATCTAAATCTAAGCTGCAAGGATATCTATCATTTGAGATTCATATTAAATGCATTCCCACAAGCAGACATGCATAATTTCGCGCTTACACATGCTGCATGTGGACCTACAATATAAAAAACCCAATCTCAAATGAACATAAGCCCTGCAACTCTTGCCGATCTTCCCTGAAGCAGGGGTGACATTGGCAAAGTGAACCATTTTTTACAGTATGGGTGGTCAGCCGCATACCAACCTATCAGTCAAGTCCTAATAATAATAATAATATTAAGATTATTTTTTGGTGAGCGCTGTTTTTGTGTGCATCACACCTCAAGAGCCCTCTGCGAGCTTGTTCGTCGCTGTAGAAAGCGCCAATTCTCAAGCAAGACCCAGTTGTTGTAAGGTTGGATGGACCTTTCAGTGACCGGTATTTGGTAAAGGTTTATGAATTCTTCAACCCAGCGAAGAGCACATTTGTAAATATAAATGGTATATTTTTGTGCTCCGCCGGGATTCGAATCCACAACATTCCATTTACGAGTCCGAAGTGTTGCCACTGGACTACGGACCGGTCCATAAGAAATGCCAACAACACGCGCTGTACCTGAGCGGTCACCCATCCAACTAGCATCCGTGCCCAATGTTGCTTAACTTCGGTGATCTGATGAGAACCGGTGCTTCCAACATGGTATCGTCGTTGACAATATTTATTCAATACAAAAATAATTTTTTGGAATCTGCTCAAAGCTCCAACCAGGTACCTTCCTTATCGAGTCTGGGCCGATAACCAGTAGACCACAACCGGTCATAACGTGGCTAATGATCGCCTATACTCTAGTATGGTACCGGTGATTTAGAGCTCAATATACATACTTCTCAATATACAGGGTTGTCACAGAAATGATTCAATAACGAATATCGGCATTTCAACTTTTGAAAATAAGGTCATTTGTACCTACTCGCATCGCAAATCAACTAAGCTGCACATATTGTGCAACTTCTTGCGTTGTTCCCAAAGGGCGTGACGTGTAAAACCTATTAATTTTTGCATGTAAATAAGCCGACCTTACTCCAACCACTTCACATGAGGTGAGGATTCCATGCTTACGAGGGGGCTGATTTTCATATCTTGTAAAGGCTGTGTACACCTTGCCAGTATTTCGATTCTGGATTTAAAATATACACCATAACGGGAAATCATCTATCAAAAGTTCCTTATATTTTAGGTTGGTATGTGGCTGACCTCCCATTCTGTAAAAATGGTTCACTTTTCCAACGCCACCCCTGGTTCAGGGAAAATCGCTTAATTATTTAATTAGATATTTGGGTTTTTATGTTGTTGTTAAGTCCACAAGTAGCATGCGTAAGCGCGAACTTATACGTGTCTGCTTGTGGGCATGCATTTAATATGAAATCTAAATTGAATATATCTTTGCAACTTAGATTATAGATTATCTAGGCCAAGCGGAGATCGAACCAGCGTTGATTATTTTCAAACGTACGCCGTATTCTTTATTGCTCAGTTGTAAAACAGCCGTAAACTGGGATCATCTTATTTCGTGGATGTGAACCCTGTCTTTTTGGTTGCAAGCAGAAGGCAAATCCACTTTACTATGTCAGCACGATGCGGATTTGCAAGTGGGACGTACAAGAGTGGACAACACACGCTCTCAGCAGTCTAGCGAGCATGTCGATGCGGCACCATACATGTGCATAGTGCATCACCATCATCATTCACTAAGGTTTGTCATTCTTTACTGTTAACTCAAAAATGTATTGTATATCAATACTACATAGATATTATATTGGACATGTCGATACATGTGAATTTATTTATACAGACAATCGCTCGACATCAAGAATTTCTGCGTTATACAATTTTTGTATGACATTTTTGAATGCAAGCTCTTGAGCCTTCACCCAATCATTAACATGTAAAGCATGAAGCTAAATAAACCAGACATGCATTTGTTTGGAATGTACATCCATACATATAGGTTGGTATGAAGCTGACCAACCATACTGTAAAAAATGGTTCACTTTGCCAATGTCACCCCTGTTTTAGGAAAGGTCGGCAAGAGTTGCAGGGCTTATGTTCATTTGAGAATGGGATTTTATATTTTAAGTCCACATGCGGCATGTGTAAGCACAAACTTATACGTGTCTGCTTGTGAGCATGAGTCTCAAATGTAATATATCTTTGCAAATTATAGATTAGACTTAAATTCAATCGACTAAATAGACTTTAAAATTTTCAATATACACAATTGCTTGTGCAAAGGGCTCTTGGGCCTTCATTCTAAAATGTCATACACGAATGATCACTCAAGAATATCACGCAACAGCTATCATCTGTAGAAATCATAACATACCACACCAACACTCTGTTGGCTTACAATAATTAATAATCCATCCAGAGAGATGTTATTAGATCTTCAATAAGATCACATTTTCTTACTAAGCTGATCTTTAGAGGTGTAGGAAGAGTATTTCATCAAGTAATTGAAGTACCAACATCGTCTTTAAAAAAATAATTGATTTATTGGTCGAGTGAATTTACCGTTTTTGTATGAATCATATTTGTTGACTAGTAGGTTGGTATGAGGCTGCCAAATTATACCGTAAAGATCGATTGCCTTTAAATTGCTAATGCACAGGAAAAAGACGAATGACAAACGTTCAAGTGAACATAAAATGTGCTACACGTGCCGACCTTTCCTGAAACAGGGTAGATATTGGCAAAAGTGAACCATTTTTTACAGTATGGGTGGTCACCCTCATTCTGTAGTCTAAGGTGCAAATATATACTAACTTATACTCAATGTGATTCCACAGGCAGACACGTGTAAGTTCGCGCTTACACGCTTTTACACTTTGTAACTCCTGCCGCTCTTCCCTGAAACCGGGAAAAGTGGGCAAAGTTTTTAGAGCATGGGGGTCAGCCTCATACCAGCCTATTAGTCACGGAACTACAGCCTATAAGTCTAGAAAATATCTACAATGAGTCAAATAAAATGAAAACTTAAAAGCCTTATCTGCCAACACTACAGATCAAATGCAAGTCTGTCAATTCAATAATTAAAATTATAGCAGAAATTATGACATGCTCTTTTTGTAAGATGTCTATTTCATCACTCCATAGAGATGATAGTTTGCTCGCACCTAGATACCACCTAGCCAACATTTTACATTGGCTATGGGAACGATCACAGACCTGGTTAAAAATGTACCGCGCCGTTATGATTATGACAGTTTTTGCTGGCCCGCCGGCTTAACCGGTAATCTGGCATGTAGAGGAGTGGTCAACGCCTCTGACTTGATATTGAAAAGCACTAAGTTCGATTCCCCATTTATTAATTTTAAGTTTTGGGGGGACATTCTTTAAAGGCCGATTAAAAAAGGGTATTTCTTAAGTTAGCGCTCTGAAGCGATGCCCAAGACACAAGTAAATATGTGAACTTAAGCGTATCTGCTTGTGGGTATGCATTAAATAAGAATCTTAAATGTTAAGTGGTATAACTTTGAATCTAGATTAAAAAAGTGGAGATCGACTTGTTAAAAAATAGTACACCTAGCCGATGCCCCCTATTTTTCAGGAAATGGTGGCATGAGTTGCAGGGCTTTTTTTACAGGTTTTTTTGAGATTTGGTCTTTCGTTTCGCAAATACACCTGCAGCATATTATGTTAACGCGAACTTATTTGTGTCAGCTTGTGAGCATGCATTTATTATGAATACAAAATTTTAATATATCTTTACAACTTAGATTATATGTAGATTGGAGATGGTGACTGATGAACGACTGTCAAAAAAAATATACTAACCAATTATAAAAATATAAGTGTTGAATAGAAGACCGAGGAGAGAACGAATTGATAAAATAAGCGAGATTTCAAGTGACTGGAATGTGCAAAGAGAGAAAAAAATAAGAGAATGCATGAAGAGAGTGATGAATGTCGAGGAGATGAAAGAAGTGTTGAAGTAGGTACAGGACAAAGTGGAGACACATCTGCGGAGGTACTGGCCACACCTTATATTAACAGTTCAATTCTAAATTGATTAAAAAAATATTTTCAAATTTATAGCCCAGTTTTTTTTGCACCTGTGCGTTCAAAGTTAATGGCATTGAAAAAAGTGTGATTATATTTTATGAAAGAATGCCACGGTGCGTCATTTAGTATAGAAAGAAAGTTATGCGTGCGTCGCTCACATCCTGGATTGGTTAAGTGGTTAAAAATACAAAAAAACATAAAGTGACCTCATCACACCAGGATTCCGCACAAAAAAAAAACAACATGGAATCCGTTTAATTTACAACTCCACTTTGTATGTATGTAGGAAAAAACAAAAACCGGAATACTTTAAGATAATAATTATTTATTGTTTTGCTATCTTGGCAGCAGATTTTAAAATATTTTCTTTGCAACAAATTCCAACGATATTCTCCTAGTGTACTTGTATCCAGCCGCCATTCCGCTAGGGGTGGCCAGTACCTCAGCAGATACGTCTACACTTTATTTTGTCCTCGCACCTTCTTTCATTTCCTAAACATTCATCCCTCTCTTCATTTTTCTCTTTTTTCACACTACAGATTCCAGTCATTTCCAATCTCGCTTATTTCATCAATCAATTATTTCCTTGGTCTTCCCCTTTCACGCTTACCTTTACGAAGAGGTGTATTTTAATTTGAACGGTATAATGTAAGTTTCAAAGATTCATATTTGTTGCACGCTCACAAGCAGACGTGTGTTAGTTCGCGATTAAACATGCTGTATTTTCATTAACAAAATTAAGCACAAATCCCAAATAAAGTCATCCTTGAAACTCTTGCTGACCTTCCCTGAAACAGGGGAGATATCGGCAAAAGTGAACCAATTTTTATAGCATGGTGGTCAGTCTCAAACCAACTCATAAGTCACGTAACAAAAAGATAAGTAAAATGAACTGTATAAAAGCATCAAGATATTAAATAAATCTATAAATACGCATTTTGAATCCTGTACAATCCTTTGCCGCCAGCATTGCCTAACATGTAAATAGGGGTAAACGCGGTAAGAAGTCGAACTATATGTGCAGCGTATTTACGTTGCGTAACTAGTTTTATCACAATGCTTTTTACTGAATACCTTCTAACTATAAGTTTACCATTCAATTCAAACTAAATCAACTAAAAACTCAATTGTTATCATGTGTACAGACACACATACATAGGTACATGATGTCCATTTTTGTCCCAGCAACACAAATGAATGTATTTTTCATTTGACCTATAGGTGTGGTCCCTAAATGTATATAATATAAGTAGGTACATGTGAATTTAAGCAGAAAAAATACTGATGTATTTTCTATAAATCCCTTGTTCCCATTTAAAATCTGCTTTTAAAACGAATACATTCTACTCAAGAAAAGAAAATGAAACTATTTTTTTTATAAGTAGCTGATTTTTGTATCCACTATCTATCTATCTATCTATCTACTAACTCTTAGTAAAATACAAATATAATTTTCAGATGAAAAACAGTCAATTCGCTTCAGCAGTTTTCGAATGATGCGTTCACCAACGAACGTTATTTCATTTTTATTGTATAAATGCAAATTATAATTGAGACACAAAGTCGGTGGTTTAGGATTTTTTGGAAGATGTGATAATTGTTTGAAAATTATTTCCCAAGTGTGTAATATGTTTCTCATGGACTGACGTAAAGAATTTTGCGTTTTTTTTTAAATATAATATCGTAATATTTGCATTATTTTATCGATTTTATCATTTCGTGCGTATGCTTTCCGTACAACTTTTTACTTTGTAAGGATTTTGTGAGAAAATTACAGATTACCTCTTAAACATTTTATGCAAAGTTTGTAATACCCTTACTTGTTTGGTTTAAGCGGGAATTATGATCGTTCGACATATTTACAATTATTATAAGGAGGAATTCATCCTCAGTCGTCATACAGAGAGGTTATCTCCTGAAGAAGTTGGCTACATCGCCAACGAAACGTCGACAATTATGTGAGTTCTCCCATAACGGTTCGTCTAATATCCGAAAAGTTTAATTACCCAACTGTCTGGTTATTAGAATTGTAAATTTACTACTTTAAGTATACATATGAGTCGTAGGTATAGAACCAAAAGCGGCAATCTAAAATTTTCCCGGACCTGAGATGAATATATGCAAGTACCTTATTACGAAATATTTTTCTCATCACTTTTATAGATTTATTACATTTTTTGAAAAAAACCCAGACTACCGCCTTTGATACTCAACGGATCACACCCAAGACTATTCCGTGAATATAATATTAACGTCATTAGAGGTTACATTTTTAATAAGAAAATAAGTACATAACAATTTAAACTGAAAAAATATTATCAACAACATATTTTAGCTTTCAAACTTAAACTTATGTTAAAGCATTTTAAAAATAGTAATCAATGCTGAAATTGACAGGCGAATGAAAGAAAAATCATTTTGTAAAATTATATTATAGTAAAAATTAATCATTCAAATGTTTTTTTTCGAGTCACTTGTGAAAGAAAAACGAGGTAAAAGTCCAAGGATTTGTTTTATTTCACTTCACGACACTTTTCACTTAAAAAAGATTTTATTTCTTGCATAATTTCACTCACATGTTCAATTTCAGCATTAATTTATTGATTGGAATGTATGTATTTTATTATTAATTGTTGAATTTATGTATGGCTTTATTTTTTTTGTAGCCATAAAATAAAGCTCTTAATGATTAAGATTGTTTTAAATATTTGGTAGGTATAAAAAAAAAATTCAACAATTTGAATTTGAAATCCAAATAAAGAATAGACAAGGATGTACTAGCTTTTGAAACATTCAATTTGATTTTATGTTTGGTAGGTACACATATCTTTTAGATACTTGAATTTCATAGCCGTAAAAAAACTGGATATTTTAAATTTAAATCTCAAATATGGAATACACCAGGATGTGCCAACTGTTAAAATATCTAATTTCCAATAATGATTGGGTAGGTTTCAAAAAACGTACCAATTTAAATTTAAAAATGGAACACACTAGGATGAACACCAGGATGCTCAAACTTTCCAATTAGAAAAAATAATTAATATTCTGTTAAAAAATAATTAAGGCGTCAAATTTAAATATTGAAAAAATACATTCCAATCCGTTTTTTTTGTGTGTTTTGGGACGTACCTCGGGTGTGTTGTTGTATGGACGGTAACAGTTAGAGAATGAACTGCTGCGACCGGACGCGCGGGGCGTATATAAGGCTGCCCCTTCAAGCGCTAACCTACATACACCCCGCTCCTCGGGCTTCCTCGGGCTTCTCCGGGCCACGGCGCATCTCTCTGCCAGCCTTTCTCACACGCCAAATACACCGACAACATTTTCCTGTTCGCTTCGGTGCAGCTTCGCAAACTTTTCGTTGTTAACGTTCCTTTTTGAGGAAAACACCCTTCCTAATCTGCCTTCTTTTTCTTTTAATTTCAACTCAAGCTTGTTTCTGTAAATCTGGATGAATCTTAGTGGTCGGTCTCAATAAAAATAGACACAGTATGCTAAAACCCTCGAGATAAAAAAGAGGGTGCCTCCTGAAGACGTTTGTTACGTCGCCAATGAAACGTCAAGAATCTTCTTCTTCGAGTCAGACGCTACACTATTTCTGCCCAGTGTTGGGCAACCTTCACCGCTCCATCATTACCCTCCATTAGGTCGGCCAGTGAGCAGCTTGCTGGGCAGGCCGAACAGATCCGAAAATGATCCATGGACTTGGGCTCCGCATTCGCAGAGCGTGGTGTCATCTTGATGTAAGAGAGAATAATATAAGTTCTCTTATAACGGTTCCTCTAATGACTGAAATTTGCAATTAACCTTTAAATATAATTATAATTTGTAAAAATGTCAAGCGACCATTACTCTTGTTTAAATTCCTGCTTGTCCTGTATGTACCTATGTGTCAGAAGGACCCACAGCACATGGACGCTCATACAAAGCTATATATTTTCTCAAGTGGCGGAAGGCCTTCCCGTGAAGAAAAAGCAATGGTACAACAAGAACCTCTAGGTCAGAGGCGTGTTCATGACTGATAGGTATTTGTATGAATTTCCACACAAATCCTACTGTCACCTTACTGCCCAGACAATTGACCACATTGTTTGATGAACCGTGCGTTCACCGTGGCAGGACCATCCACCAGATGTGCGTGCCAGGAAAAGTGTGAAATCCTCTGCACCGAGTCAACGCTCAAAGCGCGCTTGCAGTGATAAAAGCTACGAAACGGTGCTCTATAAAACCATAATTTTAACAGGTTACCCTACACAATTTTATTTAACTTCGATAATAAGACATTTTGTCAGTGCCATTTTGTGAGTTTACTGAAAGAGCATTGCACAGCAAACGCATCTCCTGAGGACACACGCTCTTTAATTTGATTTAAAAATATTCGCATTTTCCATAGCTCTCGGTTCATTCGGTTTGGCTTCAATAGCTTTTCTAGTAGTAGGTACATAGTTGCATATTCAAATTTTATATACAAAATTATATTTTTTCTCGGTGGGCGTTAGCATAGTCGTTAGCAATCAACAACAAAATGCTACTTTTCTTTTTCCCTAGCAAAACGACTGTGTGAGGTCACATTTTTTTGTCCATGAACTTTGCGCTGATTCCATTATAGATTGTAGATCAACGCCCCCGTTTGTCTTCAAATTAGCTACCGCTCCAGTGGAACACGCCCACCAGAAGGAGTTACTTCTACAGTTGGGAGCCTCTGGTTTCAGCATCTTGACAGTTTGTAGCGTCTATTGATCAATTGATAATTTTCATCTTTAAAAGAATCTTCTTCCTCTTCCTCAGCCTTTTTCTATCTACTGCTGCACGTAGACTTCTTCCAATCCCCTTCAAGCGTCCCAGTTGTTTAGCCTCGTTCAGCCCCCTCCTCCCTGCAATCCCTGAACATCATCCAGGCATCTCATCTGTGGTTTACCCACTCCTGGGTCACCAATAGCCATCTTTAGTCGTAAGTCGCAACCCTAGTATCACGGACTTCGTGTGAATACGAATCTTTCCTCTTTTCCTCTCGATTTGGAATATTTTCCTCTCCTCAAAATGTTCGTTTCTTCAAACAATGTAGCAAAGATATAATAACAAAGATGTATTAACATTGAGAATCATCTTTTATGAACTCTTATAAGCCAAAACGTGTAAGTTCGCGCTCACTCATGCTGCGTGTGTTCTTAAAAAATAAAAACGCATATGTACCTCAAATGATAATAATCCCTGTAACATTTGTTAAACTTCAATGAAATAGATTCGTGAACCCTTTTTTACAGCCTCATACCAACCTGTAAGTAAAGGAACTTTTGTGTCTAAATCTAAATCTGAGCTGCAAAGATATGTATCATTTGAGATTCATATTAAATGCATTCTTACAAGCAGACATGCATAATTTCGCGCTTACACATGCCGCATGTGGACCTACAATATAAAAAACCCAATCTCAAATGAACATAAGCCCTGCAAATCTTCCGACCTTCCCTGAAGCAGGGGTGACATTGGCAAAGTGAACCATTTTTTACAGTATGGGTGGTCAGCCGCAGTCAAGGATTGATCAAGGAGCCGCATACCAACCTATCAGTCAAGGATTTTGTGTGATTTACACAAAAGCAATGCTCGCCAAATAAATCCATAATCTTAGTTGCAAAGA
Organism: Agapetus fuscipes; assembly: GCA_951799405.1. Classification (NCBI taxonomy): domain Eukaryota; kingdom Metazoa; phylum Arthropoda; class Insecta; order Trichoptera; family Glossosomatidae; genus Agapetus; species Agapetus fuscipes. The sequence continues at coordinate 15,113,642 of OX637351.1, read as the reverse complement.
TTCCTATATTACGTTTATGATTCATATTAAATGCATTCTCACAGACACGTAAAAGTTCACACTTACTGCTGCAAGTAAGCTTACAACTTAAAAACTTAATCTCATGATCCCAATCTCAATTCCATAATCATTCTAATATTTAAGTATTTATTTATTGTCTTCCAATGTCTACCATTTAAAAGAAGACACTAATTGTATTCTTTATTTAGAATAATAAACATCACAAATGATGGATGATGTTGAATGAATGAATTGGAGCATAAAACCGCGATGTTCCCTACAAATCAAAACGTTACATTCATAACAAAAGCGGCCAGAAAAAATAGCTTTTTACGTCTAAATCTGATCGCTCTGAGACTAAAACACTGGAAAATGACATTATATGGTTAAAAGAAAACTTAGATGGGTAACAACAGTGAAATAGTAGACTTAGAACCTGGATATGTTTTTAAAAGACCAAAGAAGAATTGAGGGTCAGTTACAAATATGTACAACTTCAAGAATAATATCGTATGTGTAGAGGAGTCCAGGGTAATCAAATGCCTTGGATGGTGCTCATCCGGTGTTGCACTACTCGGACGTCCAAGGATGAGGTGGGTAGACTATGTCGAGGCCAACGCGAAGTCTTGGGAGTAAGGGGATCATGAAGGGAAGCACAATAATAAATTCAAGATTTGTATGGCGCCTTTTCATGACTCTTGGTCATCCCAAAGGCGCGTGCTTATATATACGAGCATGCAAACAGGTGGGTCTTTAGTCCGCTTCTGAATGAGCTCTCTGGCTCCATATTACGAAGTTTATCTGATAGGCCGTTCCATACGGTTGGAGCAGCCACCTTGAATGCTCGATCTCAAAGACCGCCTTGATATTTCTCCTTGGAAACTCTATTTGGCTGCGGCATGATGCGTCTGATGGAAGTGTTGAGGTCCTCTTGCTTGTTGTTGCCGGTGTTATTAGGTTTATGAGATATTTTGGTGCAGTTTCAGGCAGAGTCTTGAAAAGCAAAAGCCTATTTTGAATTGTATTCGTTCCTTAATCTTCAGCCAGTGAATAGACAAAACAGAGAGACCTGGAACTGAAGGAACTGAAGACACTACTTTTCTCCAGAAGCCATGGCGCCCTTGAGATGGTCCTGGACCATTAAATGGCGCCACAGGAAAGAAATCATTCATCATCATCATCATCATCATCTGGAAGGTGGTGGTGCCGGAGGCCCTGACACTGCCACAGGGAAATGATTTCTGACACTCTGTGGAGCTCAAACAGTATCTGGGATGAGTAGACTTTCGAAGTCTAAAAGCAAAATAGCAGGAAGGTCACAGTTATCAGTGCTGCCATAAACAAACAAGTGACAAACTGTGCGGCTGATTTGGTTGTTAATTTGTGCGTAGAGTGGAATGCGCGGCAAATGAAATTTCCCGCGTAAAAGTGAATCTGGTGGCGCAACACCTGCGGCTGCTGCAACTTTCTCAAATGAACGACCACTTCCTTGTTCTGCAGACTTGCTTAGGTCGGTGCGTGGCAGGCGCATCTGTGATTTACCACTAAATGGTTACTAGTTACAACAATCCTAGGTGCTATAATCCAACAAGAAAATTAGTCATATATGCAATCAACACACACATTTTATTCTCTTTATATTGTTCTTCTTCAGGAAAGATTGGCTATCATCATAGCGATTTGGACATTTGATACTACGGCATGAAAAAGGGATCTTGTGCTTGTTTTGTCTCAGGTTCTTCAACCAAGATGTCTTCCTTGTATGATGAATACTTTATTTCTCATTATGTGGCCTGAATAAACCAGTTTTTTTGCCTTTTGATGGACATCAAGGGTTCGGCTCTGGCATTTGTGGCTCAATGCCCAATGCATTGAGGAAACCTCTGACGGTAGACCCACATTTCAAAGGCAGTGATTCTGTTCTCGAGGCACTGCGTTTGTAATATCTTACATGCCATAGAGTGCAATCGCAGATGTTGCATCGCGCCACACGCAGACGGCAGACGTAACTCTAGTTTTAGGTTTCTGTTGGTCAAATAGAGCATATTAGGATTTAGTTCAAAAACAAGAGTTTTCTAGTTTTCGAAGATGTACAGAAGTATTTATACCGTCCAGTGAAGTGGTTGGTGAAAAGCTGGCTACTTTACAAGTAAAAATAATTGGTTTCCACTCGCGACATGCTATTTCTTTGGGGATAACGTGGTAATAAGTTGATACATACATGCAGCTTAGTTACGTTTACATACAAGAAAATTATGATAAAATAATTAAGCCGTGTTTCCATACTCGTATATTAATCTCATTTTTAGAAAATCCTAGATTTACGGCTGTCGTTGAATACAACTCATTTAGAGTTTTAACACCTTGTATAATCTCAGCATTATGGGCTCGGCGAATTTCATTGCTAGAGAAAAGGAAAAGGTTGCTAAGGCCCCAAGTCATAAAGACTTGTGACGTTTCCCTGCCGAGAATCAGGTAATATCTTCAAATTTGTGATGAGTTCAGTATTGCTGATCTGCAATTGAAATAGATCAAAAGTAATAAAAATGTGTATGGATCTTTTAAAATGTTTTTTTTAGTATTGCAAAAAAATCATCTTGAGATTGTCAGTTAGCCAACATGTACGATCAAAATGCAAGTACTTGATGCTGAAATGTTTTCAATGATCTAGATCCGATTGCGCAACGCATGCGCACATGAAATTCTTAATTACGGATGAATGGAGTCACGTATGTGTGCAGCTTCTTCATGCAGACGACCTTCACAAACTGGTCCATCACCGGCCAAATGAGATCCATGCAAAATGGAATTGGGCATCTAAAAAAAACTCGAGTGAACGGAGCGGTTATTTAATTATTCTTCTCTCTTGCAATGCTTAAATGGCCTTTGGACCGGTTGAATTGCTCAACCTATCATCAGTTGCGCTTGTCATTTACATGCAAATTCTAAAACCGTCAACCTAAGCCTAGGTCTCTTCTAATCTTCTCCGCGCTTTTCAATCTGCTGCTGTGTTCAGCCCTCCCTCTGTCGTCCAGCCACCTCAGCTGTGGTCTCTATACTCCACGCTTCGACATTCTAGTCGCTAATGAACGATCTTATCGTCCAGCTCGTCCACTTGTCTTACAATGTGACTTACCCACTACCCAGTGACATTTTAAGCAGGCCATACTCGGTGCAACATCGTTGACCTCAGTGCGTCTGCACACCTCTTGGTTGGAAACCTTGTTCCTGAGGCTGAATCCTAGCATCCTCCTTTCAATGGCTCTTTAGCACGTCCTCAGTCTGTTGGCGCTATATTGAGTGAGCCCTTTTGTTTCCAGGTCACAGGTGGATACTGGAAGCACGCATGACTCATAGACCCTGCGGTTCAGGTTTGTGGTTACAAACTGGCAGTAGTTACTGCGCATAGCATAGGTTGAGGCAAATACATTTCAGAATGAATATTTTCTCCCATTCTTTTAAAATAACTCATTTGAAATTGACAGAAGTGCCAACGATGGCTTCATCGAACTTAAAATTTTGAGTTTTTTACCATACATTGCCTACCTATTAGGCGCATGTGCCTGTATGGGATGCACGCCCCTGGCGTATAGTCAGGACAGAACGGTACGCGCAGAACACTGTAACAGGCCTTAGATAGGTCGTAGTTAATTCGTTAAAGCTTTAGATTCAATATTGGAAAGTAGTCCATTCGAGTTTCCAGAAGGCGAATTAAATTTTTAAATGTTATTTTTTGGAATGTGGCCTCAGTGGCGAAAACTCAATATTCCCTCGGCAGACATGGTAACCAATACAGAAGTCCTGAGGCTGAGGTGGGTGACAGGTGTCCTGGCTGGGAAACATCAGGGAGTGGACCGATCTGAGGTGTGGAGGAGCTGTTCCTTACGGCGCAAGACACGTACATGTTCACCAAGATGATCGCCAACGTTGGAAGGACTCGACACTTGACGAAGGAGAAAACTAATTAAGGTTTTTTATGGAATCCTTTGTGGGAGACTCCCCAGATTTCAAGAAATCTAGAGATCTATGACACTTGTTGGAATGCCGCAGTGGTGTAGACTATGGGGAGTACAGATGCCGGCAACTCGTTCCATAAACGAGCAGTTTGGCAAAGGAATGAGTCTTAAAAACCCCAAGTTCTCATAGATATCGATTGCAAAGGGATGAATGTTAAATATATTGTGAAAGAGATGAATGTTCTACGAGTTGCCGTTGTTGTGACGAGGGAGGACAAAGAAGTGGAAGTATAAGATTGATAACTAATATAAACATCTACTTCAATAATATATTTAGACATGAAATTTTATTACATTACTGGTGAACATTTTTGCATGTACTTTATATGATTTGAACGTGCCATTAGATGTGCTACTTACAGTTGCAGTTTTTTTGTTGCAAATATTTTTTTTAATTTTACCCATTGACTGATAAAAGAGTGGACAATAAGGAATCCTACTGAATGGTTGCAAACACTTCGTGCAGATTAAAAACGACGGTAATAAAAACCAAGTTTTTCTTCACGAGTTGGTTTATTTTCTTGAGCGCTTTCGGAGTGTAATCACACCATTATCAAGAGAACATCTGACAAATATAAAAATTACCATAGACCAGCGTTTTTCAACCTGTGGGTCGCGGAGCCTCTATAAGGGGGTCGCGAGAGGTCGAGAAAACTTTAGTTTTTTTATACAACATATTATAATTTGTGAGACTTAAATAAAAAGTCGATAAGAGTTAAAATTATTATATTAAATTAAATACATTAAAAAAAGGGTTGGGGGGTCGCGAAATATTTTGTGATACTAGGCGGGTCGTTTCATGAAAAAGGTTGAAAACACTGCCATAGACAATTCAGAAAATTTTTTAGGGGGCGGAGCTATGTGGGGTGAGGAAATAGTCAATTATAATATTTAAAAACTACAATAGTGTCTAAGGAGAAAGTTTTAAGAGGCGGGGCTTTGATGGGGCGAGAAAAGGGGTAATTAGTAGGGGTGAAGCTGCTGGGATTCGAACGCAAACGTAACTAAGCTACACATATAGTGTAACTTCTTGCCGCGTTATCCCCGAAGAGGTCGCATGTGGCGATTTGAACCTATTTATTTGTACAGGTAAGGGGGCCGGCCTTACGCCAACCACTTCAGTTAAAGTGGGGGTTTTCCAGCTCCCGAAAGAGCTGGTACTCATTTCTTGTGAAGGCTGAGTAAACCTTGCCGGTATTTTATTTTAAGGTTTAAAATAAACACCGAAACGGGTTATCATTTCTGACACCCTCGGTGGGATTCGAACCCGAGCTCACGGCATGGAATGCAAGCACTCTACCAACTGAGCTATCGACCAGACTTTACCGTATATTTATGTTATAATATGGCCTTATCGTTTATGATTAGAACTCGCGAGAGAAACTTTTTCTATTTTTGAATTATTTTTAATTTAAGTACCTAGAGCATTCCTTGACTTATAGATTGGTATGAGGCTGACCACCCATACTGTAAAAAATAGTTCACTTTGCTAATGTCACCCCTGTGTCAGGGAAGGTTGGCAAAAGTTGTGGGGCTTATGTTCATTTGAGGTTTGGATTTTATTTGTAAGTACCCATTCAGCATTTGTAACCGCGAACTACACGTGTTTGTTTGTGGGCATACATTTGAGAGCTTTAAATGAATATATCTTTGCAACTTAGATTATGGATTATTATAGTGTATCTTTAATTGAGTTAAGTTTCCACTTTAATAAGTCGACGATATTACCTACTTAAGTGCTGCATCTCTTATCCCCTCCATCTCGTATCATTGACTGCCATCCTTGTGTAAAATTAATAGTCAACGATTCCAATATTATCTGCAGAGGCACGATTCTCATAATCGGAGCTGCAAGTCAATACCAAATCAGGATTTCCAATAGGTTAAAAGTTAATTGTTCCAGTACCGTTGCTAAGTCAAAAACTCTCGATTCCCAGTAAAGTTTGACTAAACAGTCAAGTGGTTAGAGCTTCGGATTCATTATCAAAAGGTAGTGGGTTGGATTCCAAACGGGCGTCTGAAAAAATAATTTCAAAATTGGTCTTTCTTGGGTTCTATCTGCTTTTACCAAAGACCGGTCACCAAACGGCCATCTTGTCTAACAGCGACTGGGTAAGCACAACGCAACTAAGCTACACATATTGTGTAACTTCTTACTGCGTTCTCCCTTAAGCGTTGCATATAGCGTGTGCAACGTACAGGTAAGGAGGCCGGCCTTACGCAAACCACTTCACTTTGAAGTGGGGGTTTCCCAGCTTCCGAGGGGTCCTGACTCGGTGGGACTTGAACCCAAGCTTTCGGCCGGACGAACCAGTAATAAAATATTTGTTTGCCTTTTCCCTAGCAGGCCGAGTGACGTAAAACTATTGTCTATGTCAATTTCATTTGTGGACCTCATTGCTCTCCAATGAGTTCTGTTTGCCTTTACGACTATAGAGTCCTTAGCAATCAATAAAAAATATTGAATTGCTTTTTCCCTAGCAACCAGGCCTTGTGACGTCACAATTATGTAATTTATTGGATTTGTGCCGAGTCAAATGACACAATGTCAAGAGTCCGTGTTGGAAGGCCCTGGAAATCTTACATTCACTCCTTAACAAGCTTCAACTAAAATACAAAGTGATTCACAACACATTTGATGCATGGATCATCTTTTTTTTTATATTGAAAATTCACGTTACGCGGTGGTTGAGCCATGGATTTGCTGTGTGTAAATAACACCGTAAGTAATGAACTTAGATTTTTAAGTGATCTTAAAATAAAAGTGGCATTAATCTTGCTAATCTTAACTAATCTAATCTAAGTTGCAAAGATATGCTACATTGGAGATTCACATTACATGCATTCCCACAGCCAGACACGTACAAGTTTGCGCTTGCACATTCCTCATGTGAACCTACAACATAAAAACCAAATCTCAAATGGACATACACCCTGCAACTCTTGCCGTCCTTCCCTGAAACAGGGGTGACATTGGCAAAGTGAACCATTTTTACAGCATGGGTGGTCAGCCGCATACCAACCTATAAGTCAAGGAACATTTTGTTACATCATCATACATACATCATAACCATTATCGTTAAATGTCACATAACTTCACAGAGGGTTCTTGAGGTGTGATACACACAAAAACAGCGCTCACCAAATAAATCATCCTAACATTATTATTCAAGGTTGGCATCATTGAAAGGAAATCCAACGAGAGGGTTTCGCACGTTCGCAAGACCTAGAAGACGCAAGTAGAAAGATGAGAGCTTACAAGTTATACATTAGAGATGAAAGCCAATCACATAGGGACTAGGGTACTCTATGAGACCTTCCTTAGCAACATCTTGGAGGGAAGAATCTATGTTGAGGTCGCCTTAAGAACTTTATACTTTTAGGATCTGAACCGGTTCAAGGATGTCGAGTCCAATTTAAAAGTCAAGAGGAGTGCGATCAGTAGCCTTAGTATGAGTTGCAAAACTTGAGTAAAGCAAAGTTTACGGAAAGTATTAAAGAGTGATTTTCCCCAAAATCTGCCGTTTTTGTTTCTTACACTTTATGGTCTTAGCAAAAGAGTTACAGTGATGAAGAAAATCAAGTTCAAACAAACAAAAACGGCAGATTTTGGGGGAAACCACTCTTTAATACTTTCCGTAAAGTTTACTTTACTTAAGTTTTGCAACTCGTACTCAGGGTACAGTAGAGACAAATGGCTAGCACAACAAGGTTCTGCCTTTACAAGAGGATGGCATTTAGCAGAGACAAATAGCTGGCACAACAAGGCACTGCCTTAACAAGAGGATGACAACCAACAGAGACAGATGGCTAGCACAACAAGGCACTGCCTTTACAGAAGATGGCAACCAGCAGAGACAAATGGATAGTACAACAAGGAACTGCCTTTACAAGAGGATGGCGACCAGCAAAGACAAAAGGCAGATCACACAATATTAGTTTAATTTATATCTAGCATTCTGACTTAATTTTTCACCTGTGATATTCATGCCGACTCCATGATTTGTGATTCTTTTTGCATATGCATAACTGGTATGGTTCACTTTGCCAATGTCACCCCTGTGTCAGGGAAGGTCGGCAAAAGTTGTAGGGTTTATGTTCATTTCAGGTATGGATTTTATTTGTAAGTAGGTACACATTCAGCATTTTTAAGCGCGAAGTACACGTGTTGTTTGTGGGCATGCATTTGCTACGAGCTTTAAATGTTAAGATATCTTTGCAGCTTAGATTATAGTTCAACTTACTAATACATTAAATATCTAGGATGGTTGTTGGTTAAAGCAATAACTTGAAGAACATCGGTAAAGCACTTTAGAATTTATAGGGAAAGCTAGGCCAGGGTTCAGGGTGGTTTGAGCGTTGCGACTGCACCAGGGCAACCGAGACCAAGGGGCCCCCAAAGACAATTTTTAGAAACATTATTTGACCATAATGCCCCTTGGTCATAAAGGGCTCAAAAAATAGATATTAAAAGAGCAGCCAGAAAAAAAATCAGAATTTTCAACTCTGCGCTATACACTTTAAAATACAGTTTGACCGGCCTGTAGTCTAGTGCAGTGATTCCCAAACTATGGTACGCGTACCACCAGTGGTACGCGACGCTTCTTAAGGTGGTACGCAAGCAGCCATGGCCATGGGAAATGCATAGTAAATAATTAGATAAAACGTTTTTTAATTTCGCGCTTAAAATTAAGTACAACTGAGCCAAATATTTCCTTTCTTGTCTCGAACATTTTCATTTCTTTGTAAGGTTTTGTTCTTTTATATATTTAAATGTATTTTTTTATTCATATTCCTTGACTTATAGGTTGGTATGAGGCTGACCACCCATACTGTAAAAAATGGTTCACTTTGCCAATGTTACCCCTGTTTCAGGGAAGGTCGGCAAAAGTTATGGGGCTTATGTTCATTTGAGGTTTGGATTTTATTTGTAAGTACACATTCAGCATTTGTAAGCGCGAACTACACTTGTTGGTTTGTGGGCTCACATCTGAGAGCTTTAAATGAATATATCCTTGCAACTTAGATTATAGATTATAGATTATAGAACATGCAGCACCATTTTTCGCACTAAGTCCTAAGAGTATTGTATTTGTTTTCTATAATTAATAAATAAACATAATGTTGTCATAAACAGTTGTTGCAGTTTATATTACTTTACCATTTTCAACGATTTTTTAACTTTTGAACTTCAGTGGTACGCCACTGATTTATAATTTCGTGAGTGGTACGCGAAATTAAAAGTTTGGGAACCACTGGTCTAGTGGTTAGCTGTATGAACTCGTAATCAGATGGTCGTGGGCTCGATTCCCATTAGTGCACATAACTTCTGTAATTGTCTCTCTCTATAGCGACAACCAGACTAGCAGACAGCAAATGGAAAGGTGATTCAAAGAAAAACTTCGCTCCCCAAATAAATCATCTGGATATTTTTTTTCTTTGTTAAACAAGGATTTTAAATCAGCCCTGGCAAATATTCAATAATACTTTATCTTTATATTTTAACAGAAAAAATAAACTAAAACTATGGTTTGTGATTAATAGATCAAGAAATTGTAAAACTCCACTTAAAACGCAAAAATAATCAGACTTGTTTTGGTTTTCAGTTAGTAAAAGCATGCAGGGTGAAGGGCCCCCCATGTCTCTCTTTGCACCAGGGCCCCCAGTGTGCGTAATCCGTACCTACATAAAGCAAATTGTATGCACCCACTCACCTGTAAGCGTAAATAACTTCACGTTCTCGTCTTCAGAGATAATAGCGTCATAATGTACAGTAACTACCCCGAGTATAAAGCTTTACCTACCATTGACTCAACCATAGCGTTTGGGAAAAAAATATATAAAAAGTAAAAAGCGCTTCTATTGCGTGTTTTATTTGCAGTATATTTTTGGCAAAACGCATGGTTGAGGTTCAATGCAAATCTTATGTAATATTACACTCACGTGTTTACCTGTTGGATGTCAACGGCTGAATAATACGTAAAACGTGTGCAGTTGGTAAGTTTACTGTGTACTTATCTTATTTCTTTAGTGCGCATGTGCAATATGCGATCTTATTGAATGTGGATATTTTGCCCCTAAAATAATATGTTTTCATGTATTCTGGAAACTGAAATAAGACAGTGAATCGAAATCCAAGGTTATAAGAAAAATATGTAGTCAATGCCGTGTTGTGCTAGCCATTTGTCTCTCCTATTCGCTTGAAAAGGCAGTGCATTGTTGTGCTAGTGATTTGTCTCTCCTATTCGCTTGAAAAGGCATTACCTCGTTGTGCTAGCCATTTGTCTCTCTTATTCGCTTGAAAAGGCAGTGCATTGTTGTGCTAGCCATTTGTCTCTCTTATTCGCTTGAAAAGGCAGTGCCTTGTTGTGCTAGTGATTTGTCTCTCTTATTCGATTGAAAAGGCATTACCTCGTTGTGCTAGCCATTTGTCTCTCCTATTCGCTTGAAAAGGCAGTGCCTTGTTGTGCTAGTGATTTGTCTCTCTTATTCGATTGAAAAGGCATTACCTCGTTGTGCTAGCCATTTGTCTCTCCTATTCGCTTGAAAAGGCAGTGCCTTGTTGTGCTAGTGATTTGTCTCTCTTATTCGATTGAAAAGGCATTACCTCGTTGTGCTAGCCATTTGTCTCTCCTATTCGCTTGAAAAGGCAGTGCCTTGTTGTGCTAGTGATTTGTCTCTCTTATTCGATTGAAAAGGCATTACCTCGTTGTGCTAGCCATTTGTCTCTCCTATTCGCTTGAAAAGGCAGTGCCTTGTTGTGCTAGTGATTTGTCTCTCTTATTCGATTGAAAAGGCATTACCTCGTTGTGCTAGCCATTTGTCTCTCCTATTCGCTTGAAAAGGCAGTGCCTTGTTGTGCTAGTGATTTGTCTCTCTTATTCGATTGAAAAGGCATTACCTCGTTGTGCTAGCCATTTGTCTCTCCTATTCGCTTGAAAAGGCAGTGCCTTGTTGTGCTAGTGATTTGTCTCTCTTATTCGATTGAAAAGGCATTACCTCGTTGTGCTAGCCATTTGTCTCTCCTATTTGCTTGAAAAGGCAGTGCCTTGTTGTGCTAGTGATTTGTCTCTCTTATTCGATTGAAAAGGCATTACCTCGTTGTGCTAGCCATTTGTCTCTCCTATTTGCTTGAAAAGGCAGTGCCTTGTTGTGCTAGTGATTTGTCTCTCTTATTCGATTGAAAAGGCATTACCTCGTTGTGCTAGCCATTTGTCTCTCCTATTCGCTTGAAAAGGCAGTGCCTTGTTGTGCTAGTGATTTGTCTCTCCTATTCGCTTGAAAAGGCATTACCTCGTTGTGCTAGCCATTTGTCTCTCCTATTCGCTTGAAAAGGCAGTGCCTTGTTGTGCTAGTGATTTGTCTCTCCTATTCGCTTGAAAAGGCATTACCTCGTTGTGCTAGCCATTTGTCTCTCCTATTCGCTTGAAAAGGCAGTGCCTTGTTGTGCTAGTGATTTGTCTCTCCTATTCGATTGAAAAGGCAGTGCCTTGTTGTGCTAGTGATTTGTCTCTCCTATTCGATTGAAAAGGCAGTGCCTTGTTGTGCTAGTTATTTGTCTCTCCTATTCGATTGAAAAGGCATTGCCTCGTTGTGCTAGCCATTTGTCTCTACTGGTCGCCATCCTCTTGTAAAGGCGCAAACCATCTGTCTCTGTTGGCTGCCATCGTCTTGTTAAGGCAGTGCCTTGTTGTGCGAACCATCTGTCGTTGCTGGTCGCCATCCTCTTCTTAAATATTTTTTTTGTAAAGCTATGTTCTAACATAGCTTAAGCTTATAAGTAAACTGCATCTTCGTTAATCATATATAATATATCAAACCTGCAGCGCTGAGTAAAAAATCTTGTAAGGCAGATGTCGACACGTAAGTGAAGAATACGTCAAACGTGCAAGCACGGCCACGTTACGCAAATCTACTCTGTAAGTCGCAGAGGACGAGTTACAAAACCTTTATAGTAGCCGCATACAAGTGCATAGGACGTTACACATATGAGCACTCAGTACCATAGTGGTAAAAGTGTGAAAAAGAGGGAAACGTAAACCAAGAGAAGGCTACAAATATTACTTCCACGGGTCTGCTTGTGGCAGTGCATTAAATATAAGCTTCATATATCAATATATATTTGCAACTTAAATTATAGATATAGGACCGTACATATTTAAGTTATTTGCCTTGGCGTGTAGAAGCAAACTGTAAATTCGTTTCAAATTGAATATTTTCGTCTACAGTGCCTTTTCATATACGAATACATTCTGACATGCTCTACCGTTGAAGTCTCTTCAAGAAGTTTAATTTTTGAACTCGAAACAGTTCTTTTTTTACTAGTGCCTCTTCAGTGAGGATTTGCGATCAACATGCCAAATTGCAACTTCAATACTGCTGTACGACACAAAGATTTTGTGCTTCTGCTAAGCCGCTGTCTCATGGCTCATCCACACGCTTGCGGCAAGCGCCTTGAGGCAAGGGCTTGCAAGCACTTGGAAAACCAAACAGGGTCATCCACACGCTTGTGCGTGCGTCTGTGTGTGCTAGAATAAGCAAGCATGGCGGACATCCAGCTTTTAGCTATAACATTTGGATAAACTTATTTTTATTAAAAAAAAACAAAACGAAAAGAGAGAAACTAAAAAGAAACGAATAATTCGGCAAAGACGATGGTGGATGATCAAAATTCATAGAAACCGTACCTACCGTACCAGAATGCGCGCGCACAAGTATGTGTGTGCCTGGCATGCGTATGCGTGAATTCCCTTTGCTTGCGTCAAAAAACCGACTCTGGTCGGATCGGCGACAAGCCGAGCCAAGGCGACACAAACCACGCCTCCAGCTGAGCCAAACGGCCGTCCACACGCTTGGCTTGTAATGGGTTGGCAAGCGTGTGGATGCCCCATCAGGTTCTTCAATCAACATGTTTTCCTTCGACCTGGAGGCTGGAGCCCGTCGTCTCTTAAATCTTCCGTGTGTGATGAGATGAAGGAGTGAACGTTTCTAAATTCATTTTTTCAAACGAGAACGTTCCTTGACTTACAGGTTGGTATGCGGCTGACCACCCATGCTGTAAAAATTGTTCACTTTGCCAATGTCACCCCTGTTACAGGGAAGGACGGCAAGAGTTGCAGGGTGTATGTCCATTTGAGATTTATTTTTTATGATGTAGGTTCACATGAGGCATGTGCAAACGCGAAATTGTACGTGTCTGGTTGTGAGAATGCATGTAATGTGAATCTCCAATGTAACATATCTTAGTAACAGTAACGTTAAATAGTAACATAACTTAGATTAGATTAGATTAGATTAGATTATAAAAATAAGCTGCAAAACTTGCAAATTCAAATTAAATGCATACACACAAACAGACTCGGAGACGTTCGCGATTACAAATGTCGCATGTGTGTATACAAATTAAAATCTAAACCTCAAATGAACATAAACCCTGCGACTTTGGCCGACCTTTCCTGAAACAGGGGGTGACATTGCCAAAGTGAACCATTTTTAACTGTATGCGTGGTCAGCCTCATTCCAACTTATAACTATTTGTTAATGAATAGAATAGAACAAGATTATGAAAAACCAAAAAAAAAAGTGAAACAAAAAAATACTGAAATCTTATTTAACATATTCATGAAACAAATGTAGCACACATGACTTTATAATTCTTTTCATGGATATTTGTTTTTTACAATCTTGGGTTTTTTCTTGAAGACATTTTTCGGAGTAATTAGTTTGCATGCAGCGTTGTTGGGTCCATAGAGGCATAATGGCGGACCTTGAAATCTCTCAGAATCCATCTGGTACATTTGACATTGACCCTAATTTTGGATTCTCCGCACCGTGCCTTCTTGTGATTGCCTTACGTAACTACAAATTAAGGAATACTTCAAGTTTAAAATGTAAAAAAAGAAACATATTGCTTATTCAACTTTGTATAAAAATCGCCACGTCTTAGATCAGCGGTCTAAGAAGCCAGAGGACGATGCTAAGCTACACATTTAGTGTAACTTCTTGCTGAGTTTTCCCTGAAGGAGTCGCATGTAGCGAGAGGAACCTATTTTTTTTACGGGTAAGGGGTCGGCCTCACACCAACCACTTTCAGTTGAAGTGGGAGTTTCCCAGTTCCCGAGGCTGCTAATACTCATTTCTTGTGTAGGCTTAGTAAAACTTGCCGGTATTTTATTTTGGGTTTGAAATAAACATCGAAACGGGAAAGAATTTCTGACGCCCTCGGTGGGATTTGAACACAGGCTCTCGGCATGGAATGCAAGCACTCTACCAACTGAGCTATCGACCGGACGAGGAGCTTTTATGAAAATAAAAATGTCGAAGATCATCATCAACGGAAACACAACCCGGGGTGGGTCATGACCTCCCAGCATATTTTCTATCAAAAGTCAGGTCATTTGTTTTTACTTTTTTTTTCATGTCTGGTCGATAGCTCAGTTTGTATTCCATGCTAAGAGCTTAGATTCGATCCCCGCCAACAATGTCAGAAATGATTTCCCGTTTCGGTGTTCATTTCAAATCCAAAATAAATCACCGTAAAAATTTACTCAGCCTTCACAAGAACTGTGGAAGGCCGATCCCTTACCTGTAAAAATCTATGTTTTCCATACGCCGCGATCCCTTCGGGGCAAACACGCTTAAAAGTTGTTATATATGTGCAGCCTTATTAAGTTACATATCAATTCGATATCAATGAATGGAAAGTACCTACTGTGCAAGGACGAAAAGTAGTGGAGGCCTTGACCACCTCTAGTAAAATAACGACACAGGTACAGTCACAGTTCCATTGCTTGTACTGCACGTGTAATTATAAAGTTCCTATGATATCATCCCAATAAGTAATAGACTCGAATAAAATAAAATAAAATAAAAGGAGATTCATCTGATGATTGGGGCCAAGGCGAAGGCATGTTTTTATATTGGGTCTCATTAGATCGCAAATTGTTCAAACAAAGACAGTTGACAAGTTATTTAGGACCGCTGGTTAGTAGTAAGTCGCTTGAAAATATCAAAGACTAAAGGCAGTGTAATTTAAACGTAGTCATTCACAAAGAAAACATTTTTGAATCTGCCTCATTTTGAATAAACTTTAACTGATTTTTAAATACATTTTTGATGGATAGATATTCAAAGCTTGCGTCAAACTGTATTTGTTTGTCAATAGCTCAGTTAGTAAATTTCTCGGTTTCATGCTTGAAGGCTAGGCTTCGATCTGCCCCAAGGATGTCATAAATGATTTCCCGTTTATTTGTTTATTTGTTTATTTTTATAGATAGGTCCAAGGACCTACACGCAACATGCGACCCCTTCGGGAACAACGCGGTAAGAAGTTGCGCTGTGAGTGCAGCATAGCTGCGTGGCAAATCAATTCTCTTTCTAACTATCTACAATCGAAGTTGGAAGTCTAACTTAACATTTTAAATTCACATATGCAGATACGTGGGAAATCGCACTTAAAAATGCTTCATGTGCACAAAAATGATAAAACCAAAACCTACAATGACCCCTGCAACTCTTGCCATCTTCCTTGAAACAGGGGTAATACTCGTATTTTTTTAAAATTAAACAGTGTTGACAGTATGCAGGGAAATATTATTTTTAAATAAACCATTTCCACCGTAAATACATTTTAAAAAGAGCTCAACTAACAAACAGTTCACATAAGTGAAATGAATTCAGCTACTGTCTTGTTTTTACTGGTTGCGTCTGAATAGCCTAAAAGCGAATGTGGTCTGCCACATACAATAACTCTTAGCTACATGAGATCCACTTTAATCAAGTGTAGCTCTTGTTCATTATAATGCAGTGACATCCTGGTGGTAGACAGATCACCTGTCATCTCTTCTACCTTACCCACTTCATCATCATCATCATCATCATCATCATCCTTGGCACGACAAACCTGCTTTACATCCTCCTTCCTTCATCTGCGATCTTATGCTTCTGCCAAACCACTGTCTCAGCTCCTTCAACCATGATGTTCTCTTCGACCTGGAGCCCATCTACGAGTATAATAAAAATAATCTATAATCGAAGTTGCAGAGATATATTAACATTTAAAGCTCATGTCAAATGCATGCCCACAAACAAACACGTGTAGTTCGCGCTTATAATGCTAAATGTGTACTTACAAAGAAAATCCAAGCCTCAAATGAACATTAAGCCCTCCAACTTTTGCCGGCCTTCCCTGACACAGGGGTGACATTGGAAAAGTGAACTATTTTTTACAGTATGGATGGTCAGTCCCATACCAACCTCTAAGTCAAGGAATACAAATAATAAATAACATTAATGTAGGTATACAAAAACAACAAAACCTTTAAAAAAATCTATACAAAAAAAATCAATACATACTTACCTGTACAAAAAATGTAACATAAATGAATAAGCCAACATTACAAATCAATATTGCAGATTAGCCGCCACTTCTTCCTGTTCTTATATACCTACTTCTTTCATTTCATCCAGAGTCATAACCTTTTTCATACAAGCTCTCTCTTATTATGACTCTATAGATATCCCATTCATTCGCTATTTCCGAAATTCTCCCTTGTATGATGAGATGTAGGAGTGAATAATATATCTTATTATGTGGTCGAAATAAACCAATTTTTACCTTTTGATAGACATCAGGAGTGCGGCTTTGGTATTCTTAAGGGAAAAAACCTTGGCATTTGTGACTCGATCTATCCTGATAATTTTGAACATCCGACGGTAGACCACATTTCAAAAGCAATGATTTCGTTCACGAGGTAGGCACTGTATAGGTAAGTGTCCACCCTTCCAGGCCAAAGAGTCAATCGGAAAGATGTAGCAACTCGTAACTCTAGTTAAAGGTTTATGTTAGCTTGGGTAAATAGGAGGCAATTTCTCGCCTACAAGGCAAGTGGGTGCCTTAATACCAGTTATTAATTAAACCATTAATACCAGTAATTAATGATTGATTGCTTGTACCAACAACTGTTCGGTTATGAGGAGAGGGAATGAGCAATCTGTGCCCCTAGTCTAAAATATGTATTGCCTAAAACTCACCTCGATAGCGCAAATCGAAAAAAGTAGGAAAACTAAGTCGACCTCTACAAGTACAGTCATTTATTCCATACATTTACATGTGATTCACGCAATCGAAGTGAGTTTTACGCAATGTTTTAAACTCGGGGCACAGTATAATAGGATAGAAAGGGGAATTGTACCCTTCGATAAGGAGTGGGAGATGCGTAATAGCTTGCGGAAGCAGGATCGCTATTCCTGAATAGATTTAACCACTACCGGAATAGTAAAAGTGTTTCTACCGCTAACTGGATATCTTTATATACCACTAAGTATTCTCTTCTTCGCCAACTGACCCGCGCCTTCCTCTATGTCTGTGTGAAAGTTTGCATGTGTAATTATGAAACGAGACGTCATGAATAATGAATAATGCAAACTGGCGACATCAATATTTTGTCCGTCTATAATTTATGCTAATTATCAACACTGTCCACTGATACACAAATCACTAAAAGCACTGAAGACAGTTTTTTTCAGTACAATGTTCATCATATTTTGAAGGCAGTGCCTTGTTGTGCCAGCAATCTGTCTCTGTATAGCAGGAGACATCCATGAGTCGCTTTAAATCATCGAATAGTGCCAGTGAAGTTTTTGTAGGGATCTATCCATTATCTTTAACATACTCGTACGGAACAAATATATATATATATACTAGAAGACCGACCGTGCTGCGCACGGTTGTCTGCTAGGCCCTTCGGGCGGTTTAATTCTGGCTTCGCAATAATCTTTCCTCACACCTCCTTCATTGTAATTAAATGCTTTAAGAAGTAATTTGAAAAAAAAATGACGGTAAAAGGGTACTTATTTAGGTTTTCATCAGTAACTTTGTGAAAGTTCATCTTTACAATAGTTAAAAATGAAAAACTTTGTTATAATTCACTGTGTGAGCTTTATTTTTAAAACACTACTAGTTTCGGTGGGTCAATATCCCCCATCGACGGGTGTCAACTTTTACACTAACTATGTGAAAAAATAAAAATAATACAATGCTCATTAAAAAATACCTCTACTCTACAAACTCTAACACTTTAGAAAAAACATTTTGGAAAAGAATTATCTATAACGGCCCAATATCTACTAAAATTACTAAATTACTCCCTTCCAATGTTAAACCCGCCTTTTACACTAGCAACAACCTTAACAAAATCCTTTTAAATTCAAAATCCAAAATTGACTTCATGATGAAAAACGGAGTATATGAGATTTCTTGCGGTGATTGTGAAATAAAATATATTGGATGAAATATACTTGTATGAAAAAGGTTATGACTCTGGATGAAATGAAAGAAGTATGCAAGGACAGGAAGAAGTGGCGGCTAATCTGCAATGTTGATTTCTAATGTTGGTGTATTCATTTGCTACATTTTTTGCATAGGAAATTTTTGACTTTTTTTGTATAGATTTCTTTGTAAGGTTTTGTTCTTTTTTATATTTAAATGTAATTTATTATTCATATTCCTTGACTTATAGGTTGGTATGAGGCTGACCACCCATACTGTAAAAAATGGTTCACTTTGCCAATGTCACCCCTGTTTCAGGGAAGGTCGGCAAAAGTTGTGGGGCTTATGTTCATTTGAGGTTTGGATTTTATTTGTAAGTTCACAATCAGCATTTGTAAGCGCGAACTACACTTGTTGGTTTGTGAGCATACATCTGAGAGCTTTAAATGAATATATCCTTGCAACTTAGATTATAGATTAAAGGACAAACCGCAAGAAATCTCAAAACGAGAATCGATGAGCATCGCCGCTGCCTCACAAGCAACAACCACTCGGAATTTGCAAATCACATCATGGAGTCAAACCATTCTTTCCACTCCCACAAATTAAAACTCCTAAACCACATTACTAACAAAGGAAAGATAATGAGTAACTTTGAAAATCTTCAGATACACAAAAATTTAAATTCAGAAAACAATTTAATTAACAACATTGTCTTTCCGAATACATCCCCTCTTCTTTCATTGTTTCCTCTTAAGCTCCGCCCACCTTATACCCCCTCCCCTTCTATAATTGATTAAATTCTGACTGTATTTTTTGTATTTCTATGTTAGTTTTAAGTTGACACCCGTCGATGGTGGATATTGACCCACCGAAACTATTAGTGTTTTAAAAATAAAGCTCACACAGTGAATTATAACAAAGTTTTTCATTTTTAACAATGGTAAAAGGGTAATTTAGTTCTTTCATGTTCTGAGTATCTTGTGTGCATGTGCATGAGGTATGAGGCTGACCTCCCATACCGTAAAAAAATGTTCACTGAACGAATGTTTCTCTGTTTCTGAAAAGGTCGGCAAAAGTTGCAGGACTTATGGTCATGAGAGGCTAAAATATTTATTGGAATTACATATGCAGCATTTGTAAGTGTGAACTCACTCGTATTTCCATGGGGGCATGCATTGAATATGAATTATAAATGTTAATGTATCTATGCAAATGCAACTTAGATTTATATTCTAATATAAAAAAACATCAAATGCCACAATTATATGTTAGCGTGAAATGACATTTGCCAGCTTGTGGGTATGCATTGCATTTGAATCATCAAAACTCTTTTTTGCAACTTTTGATAATACATTAAGATTAATGTTGCTGAAGGATTTTTCAAACTCAAATTCCTTGACTTAAGGGTTAGTATGAGGCCTACCACCCATATCGCATAAACGGGTTCACTTAATAAATGTTCCCCCTGTTTCTGAATAGGTCGGCAAAAGTTGCATGGCTTATGGTCATGAGAGGCTGAAATATTTATTTGTAATTTAACATGCAGCATTTGTAAGCGCAAACTCACTCATGTCTGCTTGAGGGCATGCATTGAATATGAATTACAAAATGTATCTATGCAACTAAGATTTATATTCTAATATATTAAAAACATCAAGTTCCTTGACTTATAGGTTGTTATGCGGCTGACCACCCATAATATAAAAAAATAGTTCACTTTGCCAATGTCCCCCCTGTTTCAGGGAAGGACGGCAAGAGTTGCAAGGCTTATGTTCATTTGAGATTAGGTTTTTATATTGTAGGTCCACATGCGGCATGTGTTAGCGCGAAATTATACATATCTGCTTGTGGGAATGCATTTAATTTAAATCTTAAATGATATATATCTTTGCAGCTTAGATTAGATTAGATTAGATCAAGTGCCACAATTATATGTTAGCGTGAAATGACATTTGCCAGCTTGTGGGTGTGCATTGTATTTTAATCATCAAAACTCTTTTTTGTAACTTTAGATTATAAATTAAGATAACCGTTGTTTAAGGATGTTTCAAACTCAAATTCCTTGACTTATAGGTTAGTATGAGCCTGAACACTCATATCGTAAAAAATGGCTCACTTACAAATGTTCCCCCTGTTTATGAAAAGGTCGGCAAAAATTGCAGAGCTTATGTTCATTAGAGGCCTTTATAATAATTTGTAAGTTCACATGTAGCATTTCTAAGCGGGAACTCACTCGTGTCTCCATGGGGGCATGCATTGAATATGAATTATAAAAGTTATTGTATCTATGCAACTTAGATTATATATTCTAATATTAAAGACATCAAGTGCCACAATTATATGTTAGCGTGAAATGACATTTGCCAGCTTGTGGGTGTGCATTATATTTGAATCATCAAAACTCTTTTGTGCAACTTTAGATTATAAATTAAGATAGCCGTTGTTTAAGGATTTTTCAAACTCAAATTCCTTGACGTAGGGGTTAGTATGAGGCTTACCACCCATATCGCATAAATGGGTTCACTTAACAAATGTTCCCCCTGTTTCTGTAAAGGTCGGCAAAAGTTGCAGGGCTTATGGTTATGAGAGGCTGAAATCTTTATTTGTTATTACACATGCAGGATTGATAAGCGCGAACTCACTCGTGTCTCCATGGGGGCGTGCATTGAATATGAAGTATAAATGTTAATGCATCTATGCAACTTAGATTATATATTGTAATATTAAAAAGATTAAATGCCGCAAAAAGTATGGTTCCATATAAAAAAGTTGACCTAATCGATCGTAATTATTTCTAAAAAATACATGTCATAACTGGTTGAAGTATAATTTTGAAATAAATAAAGAATATAGGTAGGTACTCAACGGAATTCAACCGAAAAAGAATCGACTTGTATGGCAACTTTGAAGCCTATGTTGAAGTGCTGGCAATTTATTTGAAATTCGAATGTCAAAATGAGTTTTGTTTCCCGCATTGGTTTTACATACATAAAAAGGTGTTGTGATCGATCATGTTTATTTATTTAAAAAACAACAATTAAAAATATTTTAATGATGAGGATGCACATCCCAAGCTCTGAACAATATTTGTTGTGAATATGACGTGCATCGGGAGGCCGTTGAATTTTATAATTATAAAATAATAAGGGATATATATATATATATATATATATATATATATATATATATATATATATATATATATTTTTAATAGATTTGTGGAAAGGAATGCAATCCACCAACCTATTTTACCTGGCCAGTTGTCTTCATGCGAAAGCAGAAGCTTGTGTGCATGCAACGGCATCTGTTGAACCAGGGTCGAAGTTATCGTCGCGGTATTCGAACCAGCGTTATCCGGTTCCAAATAACCTGTCTTGATCCCCGCGGCTATAACACCGACTATACAATGAATATTCATATTAAATGCATGCCCTCAAGCAAACACGTATAAGCTCCCATGCTGCATCTGAACAAACAAAATAAAAACCCAAATCTCAAATGAACATAAACCCTGCAACTCGTTGCCACCTTTCCAGCGAACACTTTCAAAGCGAACATTTTTTTTATTGTATGGGTGGTCAGCCTCATACCATTTTTTAAGTAAAGGAATAGGTGCTATAAGCTCTAGCGACCTTCATGCAAATCAACAAGTAATAGAATAGATCAAGAGCTGTTTACACGAGTGTTTGAAGTTTGAAAATTCTATCTCTATGAAACTATTGTCCTTGGCAACCAATAACAAATTACAAGTTATCATTTGCCCTAGCAACTCAGCCACGAGACGTCACAATTTTTTGGCGTTCTTAGAGGACGTGCAGACCTCATTTCAATTACGAAAAAGTTGCTCACGTATTTTAGCGAGTAGCTTGTCTTTGCGAAAATTTCTCTCAATTAGTTATAACTGCCGATAGAAAGTTCAACTCAAATATGAGCGTTTAATGTTTATTGATAGCTTTTATGTACATTTTTTCTATATCAATATTGTATTTCTAAAAAATATTTGTGTGTCTCACGAGCGTGCCTAGTTTTTTATTTATAATATTTGCACTTGTACTTTCATACCTGTTTTTTTTAAGATTCATTATCATTTATCAATACAACAAATATTTGGACGTATTGACTTTTTCTCTCATACTATTAATATTCATTTCCAATTTATTTTTTAGCTGAGCTATATCATTTTTATTACATGTGCACATTTAGATGTATTTTATTTAAAAAAAAAACATTTTCAGATCATGTGTATAATGAAATAAAATAGACTTCAGTACCCCTAGTAAGTATTTAATAATGCGTAAATCTCACCTCGATTGCGTAAATAAACAATCCAAGGATTATACGACAGCACTCCTAGAGAGTTATTTTTAGTTTTCATACATTTTTTTGATTTACGCAATCGAGGTTAGTTTGTACGCTATGTTTTATTGATTTTAAAAGGAAGTCATGTAGGTACTACAAACTATAGATAAGAGCCATCTTTCAGTCAAATACGTATTTTAATTTTTACTGTCGAAATTTTTAAAGATACTCGTTTGTTAACATTTAGGTATAGTGATTAGATTCTTAAGAATTTTTTATTATTACACATTCATAGGTATAATATGAATAGCTTTTTTTAGCAGCCATAAACATGAAAAACGATTACAAATAAATTTTGCCATTTTTTGTTGCGCGTTCGAAATTCAAATTTTCATCATTCCTTTACGTTTTTTGTACTTCTTCTTTTCTTACAGTTATTTTCCGATAAGATTAGAGACGTCAGTGTCATATTAATATTATGCATTGCCAATATTTCGTGTAAGTGTGTATTTTTTTTTTTACTAATAATGAGTTTGTAGAGTGTACATATTAGACTTGTATAAACTCTTAAGTTTTTTCTCCATCAAAACAAATTGAACCATAAATAACAGCTTTGGTTCCGATATATGGTAGTAAAATTTCTTTCCTTTCCGTCTTTACGAATCGCTTTACAAATATCAATCGCTTCTCAAACTTAGGATCCTAATATTAAAAAAAAGGGATCAAGATCCAATAGCTTTGAGTGTTTCTTATTTGTTAGGTAATCATTTTATACTATAAAATGGAATTATGTTCCCTAGACCCTATGGACTCCTAAACTGCTCGACTGATTTCAATAAAATATTCAGAAATATGTAAAATATTCTCAGAATGATTCCTGTGAAGTTTGATGCCGACAATATTATTTTTGGTACTTTTTCTATTTCATATACTTAAAATTAAATGGAAAAGTTGATCTCCATGCCTGGCTTCACCGCTCATCAAATTTTGTCCAAATTTTCGGGAAACGTCTAGAATACCCTGCAATTTATTGGTAGGTATAACATTAAAATAAAATAAAATACCGGCCTTGTTGGGTAAGGCTGCCTCCCTTACCAGTGAAAAAAAAAATTCCACATGCCCAAATGGTCAGGTGGAACACGTATTGATAGTAGGTAAGAAGTAAAAAAAAGTAAGATGTTTGGGAAGCGATGCCTGGGGGCGTCTTGTATGAAGAATTTACCACAATCATAAACGCCGTGAGGTTAGGTATAACTTTCACTCGTCCGTGCGCCAACTGTCAACGTATAAACACTCCTTAGACACATTAAAAGATACACTAAAAATAAATAAATGAAATCATAAAAACGCTAAGCTTAACATATAGTGTTACTTCTTGCCACGTTCTCCCCAAAGGCGTCGCTTGTGGGGAGACGAACCTATTTATTTCTACAGATAACGGGCCCGCCTTGCGCCAACCACTTCAATGGGTTGCCAGCTACTGAGGGCTTTTTAATTGTTAGTGATTTTGTGAATGATTGCTATGGACCCTACCCAAGGGCGTAATTTAAAAAAATGTAAAAAAAAAATAACGATATAGGGATTTTTTTACTTACAGAGGGGGTGGGCAGCTGCCTTCCCCTCCTGGAAGCGACCCCCCTCCCCCCTACTATAGCGACGACCAAGCACGCAGAGGGCTCTTGAGGTGTCTATATAATCTATAATCTAAGCTACAAAGATATATTGCATTTACATTCATATTAAATGCATTCCCATAAGCAGACATGTATAAGTTCCCGCTTACACATGCTACATGTAGATTTACAACATAATGAACATAACCCTGAAACTCTTGCCGAACTTCTCTGAAACAGAGGGCACATTGGCATAGTGAACCATTTCTTACAGTATGAATGGTCAGCCTTATACCGACCTATAAGTCAAGGTGTGATTTATACAAATACAGCACTCAACAAATAAATAATCTAATAATATTTACGATTACGATTGCCTCTAATAACACGTACGGGGACTGCACCAATAACTGTTTATTCCTATTGTCAATAATTTTAATACGTGTATGGCCGGCAGTCCAGCACGCAGGCGCAGGTGAAACTCTCCTCTTCACTAAATTACTGACCACTTACTGCATTTGAATGTCGACGCATTGTCCGTCATGTCCCAAGCCACTCGCTCAGTAACCAAGTGACTTCACGTTCAAACTCAGACATTGCGTTTTTTCAAAAAGTTTAAAAAGAGCTGTGTTAAAAAAAAAATCCCGTTGTTTTTAAAAATATGTTTCTTATACTTTATGGCCTTAGTAAAAGAGTGACATTAATGAAAAAAATCACGTGTGTTACATAATTTTTTATCTTAATTTTAAATTTTTGCTCGCATTTTGTTGTTTTGTATTTTGGAAATATTTTTTTTCTTTATAATTATAGAATGTTACAAATTCTAGTATGTAGTGTGATTTTTAATAGAATAATGTGAATAGTTTTTGCGATAATATGAAAAAACTGAAACTAATTAACTGATTTAATTCTTGAAAACACTTTTTTCATATTATCTCAAAAACTATTCACATTATTATATTAAAAATCACACCAGATACTAGAATTTGTAACATTCTATAATTATAAAGAAAAAAAACATTTCCAAAATACAAAAAAATGCAAAAAATCAGAATTTTTTTAAATATTTTTTTGTGGCGTCATTTTTTAAGTTTTATAAAAAAACTAACTTTCAAATTAAGATAAAAAAAATATTTAACACGCGTGATTTTTTTCATTAATGTCCCTCGTTTACTAAGGCCATACAGTATAAGAAACATATTTTTAAAAACAGGAATTTTTTTTACAAGTTACCTATCTGGTCTCCTCACTTCTCGGTCCATATTGACAATATTATTGAAAAAGTTCATACAAAATTTTAAAAAATCGTTAATTTTAAACTAAATATTCCTATTGCTAATTTTGACCCCATCCTCCTTAACTCCTTACTTAATTTAACAAGTTTGTCTAATAGGAGACAAATTATTGATTTACTCACACTCTATAAAATTAAGAATGGTCTAATACAGTGGTTCCCAAACTATGGTACGCGTACCACCAGTGGTACGCGACGCTTCTTAAGGTGGTACGCAAGCAGCCATGGCCATATGAAATACATAGTAAGTAATAAGATAAAACGTTTTTCAATTTCGCGCTTCAAGTTAAGTACAACTGAGCCAAATATTTCCTCTTTTGTTTCGAACATGCAGCACCATTTTTCAGACTAAGACAGGCCTGTCCCGCCACGATTACAAAAATACTAAATCTGGCCCTCCACAATATTATGTTGGACACCCCTGCACTAAGAGTATTGTATTTTTTTTCTATAATAAATAAATAAGCATAATGTTTTCATTAACAGTTGCAGTTTTTATTACTTTACCATTTGAATGATTTTTTTAACTGTTGCACTTCAGTGGTACGCCACTGATTTATAATTTCATTAGTGGTACGCGAAATTAAAAGTTTGGGAACCACTGGTCTAATAGATTGCCCGATGTTGCTTGAAACTATTAATTTTTTTGTTCCGCGACAGAGATCTCGTCAGATAGTTCCTTATCGCCCTGTAGCTTCCAACACTGTTGCAGAGTACAACAATTGCATTAATCGCATCCAACGTATTGGTAACCAATATACGTTGGACTTTGATCCTTTCTAATAATAATTTTAATAGGTACAGGACAGGTTTGAAGAGATTCTTTCTGCGGGGCCAATATTAATTGTTGTTTTACTTATGTATTATATGTAATTTTTTTTTTTTTTTTAAATGAGTGAGTTTGGCATTGTATATCTGCTTTTTGAATTGCAATTTTTTTCTTTTTCTTTTTTTAATTAAGCTTCTCGTAAATATATTGTTTTCACCATATTATTTAATATTTCTGATATAAGTTATTACCTTACTATACTGAAGTTTTACCTACCTATTGTAAATTCTCATATTATCATTTTGCACTAGCATATCTTTTTTATTCACTGTAATTTTATACATGTTGTTCTTTTTGGTATTTTTATGTATTTGTATTATTTTTGAAACTCTGTATCTATTTAATGTAAAAGGCACTAAGTGCCGTTAATAAATAAATAAATATATAAATAAAATAAATATACCTTACTCTAAGTCCTAACCATCCATCAATATAAAATACATCGATGGCGTATGTCTGTTTCTTTGCACAGTTACAAACATGCCATGAGTAACTTCTTGCCACAGTGTCCTCGAAGGGGTCACATGTGGCAAACGGAAACTATTTCTTTTTACAGGTAAGTGGGCCGACCTTACGCCAACGACTTCAGGTGATGTGAGCTTACGCAACTCCCGAGGGGGCTGGTACTCATTTCTTATGAAGGCTGAGGAAACCTTCCCGGTATTTTATTTTGGGTTTGAAATAATCATCACAATGGGAAATCATTGCTGACAGCCTCAGGGGATTCGAACTCGAGCTCTCGGCATGGAATACAAGCACTCTACCAACTGAGCTATTGACCAGACACTCTTAAATTTGACTTACTTACATTTTCACTCACCTCACCTTGTATAAAATGTAATTTGTCGTGTGTGTGTGTTCCTTGACTTATAGGTTGGTATGCGGCTGACCACCCATGCTGTAAAAATGGTTCACTTTGCCAATGTCACCCCTGTCTCAGGGAAGGACGGCAAGAGTTGCAGGGTGTATGTCCATTTGAGATTTGGTTTTTATGTTGTAGGTTCACATGAGGCATGTGCAAGCGCGAACTTGTACGTGTCTGGTTGTGAGAATGCATGTAATGTGAATCTCCAATGTAACATATCTTTGCAACTTAGATTAGATTAGATTAGATTAACCCTCAGCTTCTGCGGCAATGTATTTCCCAATATGCCAGCAATGCAAAAGGCACAATCTCTTTACAAATTTCATCTGTCAAATCTGATTACCAAACTAAAACGCTCACTACAGGCGTGGAAAAACATAGAAAAAAAAGATAGGTTTTTCAAAAAATATACAAACTTTATTCATCATTGAAAAGGTTTGAAATATAAAATACACACATATGTGAAAATGTTTCCTTTGAATCAGTTCTTAAAACATTAAATATAATATTAAAACACAAGAGTAACATCTACTAAGCGTACATACTTACAAGCTAAACTAAACTTAAACTCACACATACTTAAATTGACTGAACATGCCTTTAAAATTTATTTAATCAAACAATTAATAGCCATTAGGAGAGGATTTTTATTACTTTAGCAGTACAGACAACTCAAAAAAAATAGTTCAAAGTAATTTTAGTTGATTGGGTATAATAACTATTCGAAAAGGTACAATACTTACTCAAAAAGGCATTGAATATACCTCATAAGGCAGAACAAGTACCTGACAAGATAAAAAATAAACATAATATGGCTGAAACTGTCTCAAAAAAAATACCCAAGGTATAAAAATTACCTTATAAGGCACAAACTAATAATACACTAATCGTCTCAGAAAGGCACTTTTACCAGAGGCGTAAAAATTTCCCACTCAGGCACAAAATTTACCTAGAAAGGCACAAAATTTACATCAATAAGGCACATTTTTTAAATCTATAATTAAAAGTCAAAGTCAAATATAACATACAAAACAAATAATCAAATAAACATTCAGCTTCACCACTTCTGTAGTTGTCGAGTGAATACTATTAGTATACTTATTGCCTTGCCTGGAAACTGATGAAAACAAGACCTCGCTTGTATGACGAGGACACCCTAGGGCACTCTTTTTGGCATATTCAAAAACAATCCTATGAGAACTCATAGTTCTATTATTAATTTTCGCTAAAACAGGTAATTTTTTTATTCGGGCGGATATGACGTCGACTGATCTTCGGAGTGTAGGTATCGACGGGCCATAATCGGTTTTCTAGCGACGTTTGACATCATTTTGACGTCAAACGTCCCTAGCCGTTCACGCTGCATTTTTGCGGGATTCAAATTCTCCGCATTTTATTTGTCAAAATTATCAATGATATCTTTATTTTTACTACTTAAAAAATATGATTGTGATCCTTGAAATGTACTCTCCAAAACCATATTATTTTCAACCGTTTTCCCTACCACTGCAATTTCCCTATTAAAATGCCATTCAAAAGCTTTAAAACAAACAACTGGTCATAAAAACAGATTCTAAATGCCATAAAGCTGAAAAATGACACAAAATGTTTTGTTGGCAGCAATTTTGATTTATCCTTACCACTTGGGTGTTTTTTTTTTCAAATTCAAAATACCATTTTGGTATTAAAAACTCAAAAATTAAATAACGGCAGCCTTCACAACAGATGAAAACAAGCCACCTTGGGAGCTGGGAAACCACCACTTTAAGTGATTGGCGTAAGGCTGGCCCCTTTAATTATGAAAATAAATGGTTTCAAATGCAACCCTTTGTGGTCAGCATGGTAACAGTACGTACAGCTTAGAAGTGTTGACATCACACATAGTCAACGACGATACCATGTTGAAAGCACCGGTTCTAACCAAAGTTAAGCAACATTGCGCGCGGATACTACCTGGATGGGTGACCGCTCAGGTACACCGCGTGTTGTTGGCATTTCTTGGACCGGTCCAGTCCAGTGGCAATACTTCAGACTCGTAAATGGAAGGTTTTGGATTCGAATCCCGGCGGAGCACAAAAATATACCATTTATATTTCCAAATGTGCTCCTCGCTGGGTTGAAGAATTCATAAACCTTTACCAAAGACCGGTCACTGAAAGGTCCATCCAACCTTACAACTTGACTTGCTTGAGAATTGGCGCTTTCTACAGCGACGAACAAGCTCGCAAAGGGCTCTTGAGGTGTGGTGCTCACAAAAACAGCGCTCCCCAGATAAAGCATTCTAATATTATATTACTATTATTATAGTATTGTTAGGTCCCATAGAATCATTTGTGAATAATGTTTTTTTATCAGAATCCAGTAATAACATAAGTCAATAAAAAACACACACACAAGAACAAAAAACACACTCAAAAAATAAAAATAAACAGACAACACAAAAAACATATCCTTATAAATATTATAAGAGGACTTAGCAAGCTAAAATTTGTTGATGGAGAGTCGTCAAATGAAGGCTAAATTTCGACAATGACATTTTGGTGCTTACATAACACAACTATAATCTTAGTTGCAAAGATATAATGACATTTAAAGGTCATATTTAGTCACTCCTAAGCAGACACATAAGTTTGCACTTACGCATGCTGCATTTGTACTTACAAAATAAATCAAACCTCACATGAGCATAAACTTGCAACTCCTTTTCAGCACGGTGGTTAGCCTCATACCAACCTATAAGTCAACAAACAATGCTTAAAAATAAACTTTTGAAATATATTGCTCTTAAAAACAGCATTTATCAAATACATCATCCTAATAATAATTAATTTACACATTGTGTCTGCTTGTGGGCAGATGTTAATGTATCTAAACAACTTAGATTACTGTCAAGGAGTTTTAAATCGGCGACAAAATGATACTTAATGAAATTAGTCATAGATAATAATTTCAGAAATACCATGTCACAATGCCAATTTAACTGATGGGTTGGTATGAGGCTGACCCCTTCCGCTGTAAAATCTTGGTTCACTTTTACCAATACGTTTTCAGTGAAAGACAGCAAGAGTCACAAGGTTTATTCATATTGTTCAGGTGAGATTTGTTTTATTTTGTAAGCACACATGCAGCATGTGTAAGCGGCAATATACATGTGTCTACTTATGGGCGTGCATTAAAAATAAGCCTTTAATGTCAATACATCTTTGCAATTTAGGTTAAAGACTAAACTTGAAAATACCTTAGAAAATAGTAAGTAAGAAAACAATCCCGTATTCATAAACAATGCTAGAAGAGCTCACAACGCTATGCATGAATTAGTAACTTATACATAATTTGCTGTTTTAAACGATGGAACCAATCATATGCTTAGGGTTATGAATTCTCATAGTATTGTTCATGAATATGGCTGTTTTTCAACTAACTAAGCTACACATATAGTGTAACTTCTTGCCGCGTTATCCCCGAAGGGGTCGCATGTGGCGAGTTGAACCTATTTATTTTTACAGGTAAGGGGGCCGGCCTTACGCCAACAACTTCAGTTGAAGTGGGGGTTTCCCAGCTCCCGAGAGAGCTGGTACTCATTTCTTGTGAAGGCTGAGTAAACCTTGCCGGTATTATTATTACTGTCAATGAGATATATGAGCATGTTAAAGAGTTTTAAAACATTAAAAAGTATGTGCAATTCATCTCAGGCCAACTTGACTCATTTCTTTAAGAGATGACTTTTCTACAACTGAATAAATGGAGTTACCAATAGAAGAAGATCTCGCACCTATTCCAATATCAAATAACTAAATAAAACGTGTTAAGCTTTTAAATAAATTAATTATAAATAGTTTTTGGTCATTGCCTAGTGTCACAGATAAGACACATGATTTTGTATTTAATGACAAGATACATCATTAAATATGCCTAGCGTCCTAAACAAGATATACCTTTCTAGAAATTTAGCGTCAAAACAAGTTCAACTACTGTTACGTCAAGCGTCATAGACAAGATATGTCATAAAATACAGATATTTTTTAGATAAGATACGTTATCAAATATGTCAAACTTCATAGACAAGACCAACAATTATTATTAATGTCTAGCCACATAGACAAGATATGCCATTAAATAATTCTAAAGTCACAGATCAGATACATCTTACATCATAGACAATAGCTCATTCAATAATTTTAGCGTCACAGACTAGATACATTAATTATATTAATTACATGCGTCCCAGACATATCATCAAATATATCTGGCATCACAGACAATATACATCATTAAATAAATCTAGTGTCACAGACCAGATACATTATAAATTACATGCGTCCAAGAAATATCAATAAATATATCTGGCATCATATACCAGATACGTAATTATGTAGCGCCACAGGTCAAATACATCATTAAATATATCCAGTGTCATAGACAAGATACGTCATTAAATATTTTTTGTGTCATATATAAGATCATCAATTATTACACCCACAATACTCATTATGTCTAGACGTCACGACAAGATACGTCATTAAAACATGTCTAGCATTATAGACAAGATACATCATTCAATATTTCGGAGATCATCTGCTTATCCCGTAGAGCGTTGGTGACTTCAGTCTCGTCCCATTGTAGGGTAATCTTCCGGGTTCTGAATTCCCGTTTTCCCGTCAATTGAACGATTCCGCGGGTTTCCACCAGGCCGCAGATGCTGGCAAACTCGGCATTGTCCACGGGAAGAATGTTTCTTTTCATGCATACCCTGAAAATAAAAAAAGACCTTTTATATTTTAATTGTACATTGAAGCTTTCACGGCCGGTTCTTGTTGACACAATCACTTTATTCGGGCTATGTAGCCGTGGTTTGGTTAATTCTTTCCGGACAGTTTCGCCCATTGCTCCGATGGGCATAATCAGCGGTTGGCTAGTCGCGGTGATCTTCTTACAGGATCTGCTATATTTTATTTTGTACATGGGTTGTATGCAGTGGCAAAACCTCAATAAAGGCAAGTAGTTGTGGGCTCATTAGATGAAGTACAACATGGGTCCAATAGTAACTAATCTGAAATGAGCCACAGAACCCTAATATTAAAAATGATTTCTTACTTTAGAAGACATGAAACGCCAGGTAGCTACATAACTATCTACTAGCACCTTCATATTACGAGTCCGTCGCATCAACCACTAGACTACGGACCGGTTAAACAGTAATAATAATAATATTAGGATCATATTCCTTGACTTATAGGTTGGTATGAGGCTGACCACCCATACTGTAAAAAATGGTTCACTTTGCCAATGTCACCCCTGTTTCAGGGAAGGTCGGCAAAAGTTGTGGGGCTTATGTTCATTTGAGGTTTGTATTTTATTTGTAAGTACACATTCAGCATTTGTAAGCGCGAACTACACTTGTTGATTTGTGGGCATACATCTGAGAGCTTTAAATGAATATATCCTTGCAACTTAGATTATAGATTATAGATAGATTATTTGGTGAGCACTGTTTTTGGGTGTATCCCACCTCAAGAGCCCTCTGCGAGCCTGTAAAATGCGCCAATTCTCAAGCAAGACCCAGTTGCTGTAAGGCTGGATGGACCTTGAGTGACCGGTCTTTGGTAAAGCTATATGAATTTTTCACTCAGCGAATAGCATATTTGAAAATATAAATGGTATGTTTTTTGGGATTCGAACCCACAACCTTCCATTTACGAGTCAGAAGTGTTAACCACTAGACTACGGACCGGTCAACATGTAATCTCTTCACTGTTATTTCTATCCACCACATTCCACCATATCCTCTACATATTGGACAGTTACAAAGGTAAAGAAAAAGAGAGAAAAAAATAAGATATGAAAAAAGGGGGATTTTATTACTGGTAGGAATCCGGACGGGGATTGGGAATCAGGATAAAGGAGGAACACCGGAGAGGACTACAACTCGTAGAAATCAAAGTCGCTGTTTTTAGCACGCCATATATTGTACAAAATTTACACACGCCACAACCCAACCTTCTTGGTCGGAGGTCGGTACAACAGAGAGATCTTGCATACAAAAATGACAGACGACACAGAAAACGTCTTGTTCTTCCTTTTACTTTTATAGCTATTAGGGCTATATTCTTTCTAATATGACAAACTGTCAGGCTTAATTCAGACTAATTACCTCTTATAGACATCATGCAGTCTCCCGACTGTCACATCCTTGTTCTTCCCCTTGGTGAGGATGAGCAGCAGACTGCAGACGAGCAGCTTCTGCTGCAGAGGGAAGCTGTCGTCTACGTCCACCTCCAGCCTCTGCACGGCTCCGTACACAGAGTTCAGCACCGACATGACCTGGCTGACTCCCACCGAGGCCTTGCTGGGCTGCTGGTAGATGCAGCGAGAGTACACCTTGGGCGAGGAGAGCTCCACCACGCGGCGGCCGATGTCAAGGGCACGGCGGACGTCACCGGAAATGGCGGCTACTTTGGCTGTGATCAAAGAATAAACAACATAAAGGACTTGTCGAGTGAAGGACGTATTTTGAGCGGTAAGAGATGGGAGACATTTCTGCAGGACCGAGGGACCTGACTCTGAACTACAAGAAGAAAGAAGAAAATGAAATGGGACTCTCAAAATACTTACACACACCGTTATTCAGAATTTTCATCACTAGAACTCAGCGCTATGGCCAAGCGGTCAATACAGTAATCTCGACGAAGTGCATTTGAAATAAAATAAGGCTGGTTCAATACCCGTCGGTCCCCTTGAAGATAACTGAAACCTTGATTCAATAGATTTCATTGAGTAATTAATAATTTACAATAAAAAAAAACAAGAAGTAATTGATGTTAAGAGGCTACCGTCCTCAAACGCCCTTGAGTTTTGAGCGCTATATATACCTAGTGTTATGGTTTGCTCTCCATTCTCGAAATCCAAATAAAAGTCATGTCTCACATAAACAGTACAATGAAAGTATAAATTAAGGATTAAAGATTTGAGCACATACTGTCGTGACACACAAGGCAAAAAATGATTAGTTTTTGCATTGTGTGTCACAACATCTTGTGTTCAATACTTTTCCCTCTGTCTGGTAGATGAGAGCCGTGAGACAGAAATATGTTTGTCCCTTTCTACTTTGACGTGATATGGTAACTAAAAGTTTTGCACGCAAAAATGATTTTTGGTGTCATTTATTTTGACTAATAATGTTACATTGCCTCAAATTATACTATATGTGTACAGATCTGGGATGGCGATGTCCCTTTCACAAATTTCTATTGCACAGGGTTACTCCTCGTTCACCGAAAACTAATTTAAAAAAAGAGTTTCATATTTTCTACATTATTAGAAATCTTACCAATTATTTAATGTTTTAAAATTGTAATTTAAGCAACGCCCTAAATGACTACAACATAAGTTCTCAATATTTTTCGGGTGGCGATTTGTTTCCAGTCGTTATTCCGCTAGGGGTGGCCAGTACCTCTGTAGATATATTTCCACTTTATTTATTGTTGTAAGTTCACA
This sequence comes from Agapetus fuscipes, assembly GCA_951799405.1. Classification (NCBI taxonomy): domain Eukaryota; kingdom Metazoa; phylum Arthropoda; class Insecta; order Trichoptera; family Glossosomatidae; genus Agapetus; species Agapetus fuscipes. Next base: position 15,078,960 of record OX637351.1, on the reverse strand, counting down.
TTCAGCATTTGTAAGCGTGAACTAACACGTGTTTGTGGGCATGCATTTGATACGAGTTTTGATTGTTAATTTAGCTTTGCAACTTCGATTATAGATTATTACAGACTGTAACTGTAACTCTGTCACCATTCCGCTAGGGGTGGCCAGAGCCTCTGCAGAGTTGCCTCATTTTCAATATCGACGGACTTTGGTCGTTTTTAATAAAGCTTATTCGATCTCTGTTACAAAGATGTATTGACATTCAATTTATTTCTTTATTCATATTTAATGCACGCCTATAATATGCAGGCAAATCTAAATTCACGCTTACACATGTTGCATGTGTACCTACATACATTTTTTTTTTACTTTCTCTGAAATAGCGGTGACATTGGCAAGTAAAAACATTTTTTACAGCATGGGTGGTCAGCCACATGCCAACCTACAAGTTAAAGAACACAAATATATGATCAACTCAACTTAACTAAACTACACATATAGTGAAGCTTCTTGCCGCGTTATTGTCTATCCAGACAAATTTGGTTGGTGAAGACAATTTTAATTCACAAAACTATTTATAAAAAAGAATGGTTCAACTTCAAAACTATCGACATACGCAACGCAAACGCAACTAAGCTACACATATAGTGTAACTTCTTGCCGCGTTATCCCCGAAGGGGTCGCATGTGGCGAGTTGAACCTATTTATTTTTACAGGTAAGGGGGCCGGCCTTACGCCAACCACTTCAGATGAAGTGGGGGTTTCCCAGCTCCCGAGAGAACTGGTACTCATTTCTTGTGAAGGCTGAGTAAACCTTGCCGGCATTTTTATTTTGGGGTTTGAAACAAACACCGAAACGGGAAATCATTTCTGACACCCTCGCCTCGGCGGGATTCGAACCCGAGCTCACGGCATGGAATGCAAGCACTCTTCCAACTGAGCTATCGACCGGTCATATTTTTTTTAAATCAAGAAAAAACCCCATTAAGTTAAAGATTGCGACCCTGGTGCGTGAGACAATGGATTCACACACACACGTCAAAATCGGGTGTTGTATGCGTAAGCTCGCGCGCCGGAAATTTCTTAGACAATGGGACGTGCTCTCAGCTCTGCATCTCAAGCTCGAATGTCGTTGAAACGAAATAAACAGCCGCTTTTATTCTGTAGCTTTTCGCCTAACAAAATTGTATGGAATTTTCGGAGCTGTTTTTTTATTGTATTTTGTTAAATTAACATGCATTATCACGAAAAAAAAATGCGGTCAACTTTGAGTTTGATTAATAAACTTACTATTCATATATATTTTTTGTATACTTTCATTCATAAAATTCAAGTTATTCATTGAACCCAGATAGCATTATTTCGTAATATTTCATAAGTTTGTGTACGTTTTGACAGAATTCAAATAACTTTTATCATTTTTGGAAACGGTCAATCTGTAAAGTATACATTTCTTTATTTTATTCTGACAGTAACAGATTTAAAAAAAAAAGTAAACATAGTGGACATTTAAAACCCAGAACACCGTTTTGGACGTATTCGCTCTATGGGGTCTTAACAACTGTTTCTAGCCAGGAAAACATAGTTCGATGAATTGCATTTCTCTTTACCAATTCGGATAAAAAAAGAATTGGTCATTATAGCCTTGACGTTGCTGTTTTTGTGATCGATAATCAATTTTGACAGTTATTGAATGATTGTTAAAATCACCGATGCTATGACCTAAACAGCCATTTTTCTTGCAAATTTCATTATAAATTGACTACTTGATTGCACAACTCACCAGCCAGCATCTGTATAGCAGCGGGAGAGAACAGATCCAGTGAGACCTGCTTCCTCAGCCTGTCAGTGAAGATGTCCACAATCTGCTGCTTGGAGTAGGGGGGGAAGTTCAGCAGGGCGGGGCGGAGGTCGCAGCGGGCCTGGAGACGCGGCAGCAGACGATCTGTGAGGTCAAGGGCGTTGGCCACCCCCACCAGGACCAGCTGGGAGTTGGCGCGGGACGGCCACTCAAATATGGTGTAGAGAACAGACTGCTTCTTGCTGCAAAGTTGGTCAATCTCGTCCAGCACCAGAAGACTGGAAAATAAATATGAAATAATTATTAACAATGAGGTCTGCACATTAATTGATAGTAAGAAAGGTCTATCCAGCCTCACAGCAACTGGGTCTTGCTTGAGAATTGGCGCTTTGTAGCGACGACGACCAAGCTCGTAAAAAGATCGATAGCTCAATTGGTAGAATGCTTGCATTCCATGCCGAGAGCAAGAGATCGATCTCAAGGTTTATTCAGCCTTCACAAGAAATGAGAACCAGCCCCCCCAGGAGCTGCGAAACCCCAACTTCAACTGAAAGTGGTTGGTGTGAGGCCGGCCCCCTTATCCGTAAAAATAAATAGGTCCCGAATCGCCACATGCGACCCCTTCGGGGATAACGCAGGCAAGAAGTTACACTATATGTGTAGCTTAGTTGCGTTTTTTTTTTAAAACAGAATTTAACGTAACATGGCCGGGTTGCTAGGGAAAAAGCTAAAGCTAGGCTCAGTTGGTAGAATGCTTGCATTCCGTGAAGAAAGCTGGGGTTGGATTCTCACCAAGGATGTCAGAAATGATTCAAACCCAAAATCTAATACCGGCAAAATTTTCCAAAAAAAGTCCATTCGGTAGAAATTAACTTTCTTATAAGTATGATAGGAAAAAAATGTAGAAATTAATTTTGTAGGAGTGGTTCAAGGGAAGTATGAAAGTGAAAATAAAAAAGAAGTTTACTAAAACGGTTTGGACATATGGAGAGAATGAATGAGGAAAGACTGACGAAGAGAGTGTATGTTGCAAGAATATATGGATGTAGAAGAATATATGGATGTAGAAGAATATATGGATGTAGAAGAATAGATGGATGTAGAAGAATATATGATGCAGAGGAAGACAGACTAAGGTATGAATGGATCAAATTCCTGAAATAGTGAATGACTGGAGTATCCAGAGTCATAATAAAAGAAGAGCCTGAATGAAACAGATTATGACTCTAAATGAAATGAAAGAAGTATGTAAGGTCAGAAAAAAACATTATTCCACTGAAACGGATGTCCGCAGATGCATTGACATTTTTGGCAGTCGGGTTGCCAAATAAAATGTAAACAAATATTTTGTTATTGCTTGATAAAGACCATAGTCCCACATAAGTGTGATGTTTGCCGAATATTTCGAAGGCATGTTCAGTCGAATGTTCATCTAAATTAAGTCCATTTGACCTTAACTAGAATGCTAACGAGCCCGCACTTACATCATCTTGTGCTTGCTCACTAGGTGCTTGTCGATGGCCTTCAGGTATCCCTTCTCGTTACAGGACGAGGTCTTCAGCTTGAGCTCCTGGCAGATTCTGCCAAATATACTCCCAGCTGACTTCATTGTGGTGCAGTTCACGTAAACCTCGGTGAAGGACTGCTTAATCTGTAATACATAAAAAAACAATCTATTGAGGGTATATGCTCCCAAAATTTTTTTTGACTTGTAATAAAAGTCTGGGAGATTAATTTGGGATGTCACACGTGATATCTGCTGTCAAGATAAGCAATTTTGAGATACTGCGCAAAGTCAAGTGGAAATGCGGGGAGATTTTTATAAAAAAAAAAAAATTAATGATGTAAAGCGCCCTTGAGGTGACTTTCCCTGTACGGCGCTAAAGGAAAAATTGACCACAAAAAAAAGGTTTTAGCGTGATTTCAAATCTAATCTAATCTAAGTTGCAAAGATATGTAACATTGGGGATTCACATTAAATGCATTCTCACAAGCAGACACGTACAAGTTCGCGCTTGAGCATGCCGCATGTTAATCTACAATATAAAAACCATATCTCAAATGAACATATACCCTGCAACTCTTGCCGACCTTCCCTGAAACAGGGGTGACATTGGCAAAGTGAACCGTTTTCTACAGCATGGGTGGTCAGCCGCATACCAACCGATAAGTCAAGGAAATGATGGTTATTTATTCCTAAACCTTGGATCACCCCAACAAAACTCAAAGCAAACCACATGTATACAAACTATTAGACTGTTACGTAAATCACAAAAATACATTTATTTTAAGGAAAGGTAATGCAATATAATTGCCATGGCAAAAGAAACAAGAAGGCTATTTTTTTTGACTCAGCTTATAAGGTTTGTGAGCTGGATGAAGTATATATCTAAGGAGAATTTAGTTAGGAGGTACAAAAGGTAAGAGAGCACTGTTTTTGTGTGTGTCATACCTCAAGGACCCCTCAGATCACATATAAGAATTTTAGTGCTCCTTTAAAGACACCATTTTTTTCCTTTTGTTACATTAGGTGGTAGCCTGTTCCACTTCATTGGGCCCACAAACCGGAAAACACGGTCCCCAGAATTAGTGCATGTCTGATGGTGTGGTCGGACCAGTCAACCACCCGAATATGAGTCTCGCTAGTTCAACTATTTTTTGTGGAACTGTCAAACTGAGACATCACAAAAACATTAACCACGGACAGGGACTGACAGTCCTTAACGATTAAGTAAGTGACTGTACTAACCTCCGTCCTATCTAGGATATTTGATAGACAGGCAGTCTTCCCAGTGCCTGGAGGTCCAGATATATAGATGGTGCCAGATTTCTTCTCCTCACAATGCTCCACAAGGAAGGCATTCAGCTTCTTCAGTTCTTCCTCCCTTCCAGGTAGATTGTTTGAGTATGCGGAGTGCAATGCAAGCCTGAGAAAAACATTACAAGATCAATAAATTAAATATTGAAATCAGAAAAAAAAACTTGGAGCGTTGTATGCGAAATACCAGACGGCCAACATCTACCAGGCCGTCCACCCAAAAGATAGAAGAACAGTTGGTTTTCTGCATCACAGGAGGGAAATTCTAACATGTAATTTTTCGTGTTTTAATATCTAATCTTATCTAAGTAGCAAATATATGTATGATGATGATGATGATGATGATTTGTATAGCGCCGTTTCGTGACTGCTGTCACTGCAAGGGCGCTTTCAGGCTTGACGCGGCGGTGAAGAAATGAGTCTTCATTCCCTTCTTGAAGCTCTCGATCCCTTCCTTGGCACGCACTTCAGGAGGCAGCTGGTTCCAAGTGGACGGTCCCGCAACGGCGAAAGCGCGGTCTCCGAACACTGTACATCTTTTTCTGTGTTGAGTGCTGACAGATGTAAGAGCACTGTCGGCAGATCGCAGAGTGAGCCCCCTCTCGCTCAGACTCCTCGGTAGTATAAGCTCCTGCAAGTACTCTGGCGCCACTCCATGCAGCGCTTTGTGTACCGTGAGGCCCAGCTTAAATTTAATCCTTTCTGGGATCCTCAACCAGTGAAGCTTCTGCAGGAGTGGAGTAATGTGGCAGTACTTGCTCTGACCATAAATCAGGCGGGCGCTGGCGTTCATTACAGACTGTAATCTGTTTAGCTGGCATTTTGGTTGTGCAGCATAGATACCGTTGCAGTAGTCTACCTTGGAGATGACGAAGGCATTTATCAGCGCCTTCATGGCGTCAGGTGGTACGCAATTTCTTGCTTGTTTCAGCTGCCTGAGACCATAAAAGCCAGAGCTGACAGTACTGCTAATTTGTTTGTCCAGGCAAAGGGAGCTGTCTAGATGGACTCCTAGCAATCTTACATCGCTGGATGGAACAATGTTAGCGCCAGAGATTGTTACTGGAGAATGATCTATTAGGTATGCTCTTCTGGCCGTGGTTAGCCACATAATCTCCGTTTTGTTGGGGTTGAGCATCAGACGATGTGATCGCATCCAAATGTTTACATCTGCGACGCATTCCGCCACCGTTGATTTTAAGTAGTCAACATCTGATGGTTTGCAGTCTGAAAAGATTTGGCAATCATCTGCGTATATATGTGCTTTCAATCCCCGTTTGTGAATGACGCTTTCAAGCTCCCTCGTGTACAACGTAAAAAGAAGAGGCCCGAGTACGGATCCCTGCAATGTAACATTGTAACATTGTAACAACCATGTAACATTGGAGATTCACATTACATGCATTCTCACAAGCAGACACGTACAAGTTCGCGCTTGCACATGCCGCATGTGAACCTACAGCATAAAAACCAAATCTCAAATGGACTTTATGTAAGAGATATTTAAAATCAGAACCAAGAGTTGGGTGGCTGGATTACGGCAGAAAATCGCTGGCGCTTTAGAGGTTAAATACCTTGCAGAAAGTAGATCTTCAGATTCCTTTTTAACATCATCACTACTGCATGTCTCAGCTTCTTGCTTATCTTTACATTTTGTACGAGCACTGCTCACCATTCTTCTTATTTTTGACGGAGAGCATTCTGCAAGGGAAAACACACAAACCAACATGATTAGAAATCAAAAAAAGATATAAATAAATAATAAGTCCACGACATGAATAACATACCATTATCAGTACCCTTAGTACGAGTTGCAAAACTTGAGAAAAGTGAAAATTACGGAAAATATTAAAGAGTGATTTCTCCCAAAATCTGCCGTTTTTGTTTCTTACACTTTATGGTCTTAGCAAAAGAGTTGCTGTGATGAAGAAAATCAAGTTCAAACAAACAAAAAGGGCAGATTTTGGAGGAAATCACTCTTTAATAATTGCCGTAAACTTAACATTACTCAAGTTTTGTAACTCGTACTAAGGGTACAGGTAGATAATGGCTAATTTCTCCTGAGATTCCAGTCAGAGTTCAGAGTTTTGTGTGACTGATAGAATAAACAGAAAAATGTACTTGAAATTATTTTGTACAATCCGCTAGTATTGGTTCCCAACGTTAGCTATTTAAAGAATTCTGAAAAAAGTGATTTGACTTTATTTGTAGGTCATCACAATGTGTGAGTAACACCAGTATACTGGATATAGAGAAAAAATAAAGAAGATAATTTTACCAGAATCACTAGATTCCTCGTCATCAGAGCTCTTGGAGGGTTTTACACGATAACGTGATCGTTTAACGGGTTTCCGGGATTTAACTACGTTATTCAAGTCTACATTCTCATCATCACTGCTCAGCTCCACAAGTTTCCTAATCTTTGGTGGTGACACCTCATTCTTGGCTACACTTTTGCTGCTTTTCTTTGGACTGGCTCGTTCTGAGGATTCATTTTCTGGCTTTGATGGGTAGAAACTGGAAGGAGCCCGCTTACGAACCCGAAATGAAAGCGTAGATTGAATGGCAGACATTTTCCTGTAACAAAGGAAACAACATAATGAAATTTCATGAATGACACAAAGCACCTCCTTGTCTGTAAAAATAAGTAAGCTCTACACACCACAAGCGACCCCCCTTCAAGGACCATGCAATAAGATATTGCAATGTTTACAAAACTATATAAGAAACTAAATGAAAAAAACCTTTAAAAAATCTACAATACATCTAATCTAAGTTGCAAAGACATGTTACATTGGAGATTCACATTACATGCATTCTCACAACCAGACACGTACAAGTTCGCGCTTGCACATGCCTCATGTGAACCTACAACATAAAAACCAAATCTCAAATGAACATACACCCTGCAACTCTTGCCGTCCTTCCCTGTAACAGGGGTGACATTGGGAAAGTGAGCCATTTTTACAGCATGGGTGGTCAGCCGCATACCAACCGATAAGTCAAGGAATATATACCATAAATCGATGGGTGAAATTCCTGAAATAGCGAATGAACGGGGTATTCTCTCATAATAAAAACGTGTGCTTGTGAGAATGCATGTAATGTGAATCCCAAATGTTACATATCTTTGCAACTTAGATAGCTTTCTCGGTTTTTCTGTACCATGCCATCTATCCATTCTTTCAACGTATACTTTCTTTGCCAGTGCATATGATGAGAAAATTCAGTATCAAGTTAAAATTCAAAGCATTTGAACTTTCTGTTTGTCGCCAGTACTGAGGAGCGACAAATCATCAAATAGTCATTCCTTTGGGTCATTTTTTATTTGTTCTTAAAAGTAAGAGCCAGATTTATTCACAGGGTCTTACTTACATGTGTTTTCCAATACTTACAATACCAGCAGTTGAAATGGACATCACGAATTGCATTTACAATAAAGTCGGTGTTTTTGGCCGAGGGGGCCAAGTGGGCTGATCTTTCTAGCGTGTTTGGAATAGAATAATGTTGGTTTAATCCCGCCAGGGTCATTTGACCATAACTTTGACCCTGGTTCAACAGATGTTATTGAGTAATTATTAATTAATAATTAATGAATTATAATTCATGAAAATAAACAAAAATAAATTATTAATTGACAATTTTAATACCTGTTTCTGGCTAGGCAGAATAGGTTGGTGAATGGCATTCCTCTTCACAAATCTATTAAAAAAAAAAAAAATACGCCACGTGACCGCGTTGGTAGGGAATAGACAAACATATATTTCGTTATTAGTTGCGAAGTATAGATCTGTAACAGCTCAGAAAAAATATTATTTTGTGATGACATTTTGTTCATTTAATCATTGCCAAAATAATTTATTCAAGCAAGAGGTGAATTGAAGCAGATCACTCAAAATAAATTAATGAAAATTGCACCATGGTCTACTTTCTTATTTATATATTGTATATTGGATTTCTTCCGATGGCTCTACAGCTCATATCTCTCCTTGGCCTTCTGTAGCATACGCCTCCCGCTCCTTCTGTCCTCAGCGGCCGACTTTCATCTTTAGTAGAAGCTGCGCTGCATCCCCTCCCACTCCGTCCTCCCACCTCAGTCTGGGTCTTCCAACTATTCTCCTTCGGCCCGGGTGTCTGGTTATAATTCTTCTAGGGACGCGTGTGCCCAGCCCATCTTAGCATGAAGAGTTTCATGTGGAATGAGATGCTGGCAACACAGTGAGAGACAGCGCTAGGACGGTGGTGATCAAATTTAAAACTAAGGTCCTTAGCCAATCACAATCAGGGCAAGTTCCAACCAATCACAATCAGTACCCTTAGTACGAGTTGCAAAACTTGAGTAATGTTAAGTTTACGGCATTATTAAAGAGTGATTTCCCCCAAAATCTGCCGTTTTTGTTTGTTTGAACTTGATTTTATTCATCACTGTTACTCTTTTACTAATACCATAAAGTGTAAGAAACAAAAACGGCAGATTTTGGGAGAAATCACTCATTAATATTTTTCGTAAACTTTATTTTTCTCAAGTTTTGCTACTGGTACTTAGGGTACAGGGCAAGTTCCAACCGATCACAATCAGGGCAAGTTCCAACCAATCACAATCAAGGGCAAGTTCCAACCAATCACACAATCAGGGCAAGTTCCAACCAATCACAATCAAGGGCAAGTTCCAACCAATCACACAATCAGGGCAAGTTCCAACCAATCACAATCAAGGGCAAGTTCCAACCAATCACACAATCAGGGCAAGTTCCAACCAATCACAATCAAGGGCAAGTTCCAACCAATCACAATCAGGGCAAGTGACAACACATTTCTTTCTGCCCAACTTCAATGTGTTGATTGGACTTAATGAGACCCCCAGGAAGACCTCTGAAGAAATGGCATGACAGTTGGAAGTCTGGATCACAAGAGGAAGCAGCGGCACAAACAGATCCTTCAGATCTATGACAGGGAGGAGAATTCACTCAAAAACATAATAAAAGAAAGGCAGTGTTGTATGTAATTTATAAATATTTTATTTCACACGGCTTACAATTAGTTTGTTTGGGAACATATAAAAATATAATATCAATTAAAACACTACTCTGTTCACATAAAACCCAAGTCACTCTTGAAAAATTACAAATGTTTAAGTAGAAAATAGCGCTATCACCTATCCCTGTTAAATCTATACATTAACAAACCAATAAGGAAGGGAAACAATACTTGTAATAGGAGTTTTAAGTTTATTTCAAAATATAGTATTCCCTCTACAATCCAGAATTTCACTCCCCAAACCATGCCAGTCATATGGAAGCTTTTTACCATTTTCAGCACTTTGTTGGTTTAAATAGAAGCTCATTTTATGCCTTCCACATAAATGAAACAATGCAGACTGCCGCTGCTAAATTCAGCAGAAAAACTGATGGGATGTGCGAATTTATCCACATTACGCCATTGTTAAGCACACTGCATTGGCTTCGTTTTCCGGAGAATGATGCGGTCTAACGTGTTTGTCTGATGGTTTACAAAGCTGAAAATTATGTGGTTCCTATATATTTCGCTCACATGTTTTCACCCGTTAGGATGGGTCTGAGACGCCAGACGCTCAGATCTGCTAGGGATGGGGTGGTTGACTTGGTCCAGCAGCACCATCAGACATGCACTGCTTTTGGAGACTGTGTTTTTCAGTTTGCGGACCCAATGGAGTGGAACAGACTACCACCTAATGTGAGGAAGGCAAAAACTGTCGGTATCTAAAGGAGCATTAAAGACGCGTCTTTAAAAAATATATATTATTTAATTATTTCTGGCAGTGGAACCTGTAACTCCTTGACAGGCTTGCCTCTAGGGTGGATGAAATAAAATTTTCCCCGCAGACCAACAAGAGACTTGCCCTGTCAAAATTTTAAATGGAATGTCTGTCTATGGCTTTCTGTGCAGAATTTTGAATACTTGGTAGTAAAGTTAAAATGAAAAAAAAAACTCGTACTAGCGGTACAGACACTAAGATCAAAAATGATAAGATTTGACAAAATTCTTACATATACTAAAAATGCGCACCATTTTAAATTAATTTCAGTTTCAACTTGTATTTGAATTTTAGATGATTAAAAGACAATACATTTTCATTAAAATTTGTCTCTCATTTTGAATCTTTCTATGTATCACACCGCTTTGCAAGACCCAATTCCTGTAAGGCCGGATGGATCTTTGGTAAAAGCAAATGTTTTATTCAATCTAGCGAAGAGCATACTTGAAAATAAAATAATATTTTTTGTGCTCTGTCGGAAATCAAACCCGCTACCTTCCAATTACAAGTCTCAAGAGTTAATACGCTCAATGAAGAGAGAAATACATTTATTGTTTGAAAAAAAACACATCACATCTAAGTAGCATATATAAAATAAATAATGAGAAAAACAAGATGGTAATTAATAAAAGAAATGTAAAGATATAATCATAACTTTACATGTTTGGCAGTTGTCTATGTTAACATAATTGTCCCCAATTATTTCTAGATTAAAAATTATTAAATTATAATACAAAAGTGCATAAAAGTGATAACAAAACAGTGTTAAAACCAATTTTTCAATAAACAAAGAAACTGACATCTTTCAGATAATGCAATAATGATTATTTCATAGATAAACATAATCGGTGATTGAAAAGTTGTAGCTAAGTAAGATTAATCTTAAGATGACTCTGGGGGCGTTAAAAAGTATATTTTCAGTAAATTAAAGAAAGAAAAATGTTTTTAAAAATATAGACATATTAACTACAGCAAGTGTACGCAAAGTATAAAACTATTGAAAACTCAACCATAGCGTTAACCAAAACATGTAGAGAAACTAATATAGCGTTCTGCTATTCTGGAAGAAGTTGGTATTTATGTTCCAGATAATTATTGTATGCAAAGTGAACATAGACTACTGCTACTCCCAAAATACAGGACTAACCTGCCGAAGGTTATGACTGTAGGGAGGGCGATGGCTATGCTCCTTCTAGACTTCCTCCTCGGTGTATATCTTCCACCTAAGTGAGAATCAGCTTAGACAGAGGCTTATCCAGACTTTATTTTAAAATTATACCTTTAAGGGTTTCATATGAAGTAGGGATTGCCTTTTATGTAGTTATACAAAGTTTTAGAAGCTCTGATCATTAGCTCCATACTTTAATTTATGAATTTGATTTGCTTTGTCATGCATAAATGTGATTTGATTTTATTTATTTGTTGATATTTAATATGCTTCAATGTGTCATTTCATTTTTGCATAAGTTTTATTTTGTTTTTTTTGTTGACTATTTTTTATCAATAACAATGTATAGCGCCCTTGAGATGATTAGTTACAATACGGCGCTAAAAAATTACTAATAAATAAATAGTTTCTAATAATAAATCTATAGTCTTAATATCTATACATTTATGGCAAAACCTATGGTTGAGTTTCCAGGTAGCTCTATACATAGGTTACTTAATAAATTAGTAAGCATTTTGATACTTTTTATCATTTATTGTCCTTAGTGTTATGATTTAAAAACGGCAATTGTTGGTTACGAGACATGTTCTTCATGAGATTCTCAAAATGCTGCCTCGCAAGCGGATTGTTGAACCACTGGGCCGCGGTGCCTTGAGGTAGAAGCCCCAGCTGCGTCTGCAACTCTAATTGATGTCGAAGATAAGCTTGCTGTTCCAAAACTTGAGCAGGTAAGCGTTGCAACATATCATGCGCTGAAGCTCCATTTCCACTTTTATTTGCATCAGGTCGAACTCCCGCAGGTTTGTTAACCATTTGAGGTTTGTAATTCTTTTTCGCAGCGTCTTTCGATCCCGTAGCTTCAGCGTTAACGCTAAATAATTGCGAGCTTGTTATCAAATTGGATTGGCTTCCATTATCGACTGTTCGTGGTGATTGTATTTGCTTTTCTTCTGGAGAGTTGCTCTTGGGTGAAGGACAGGCGATCACGAGCTTAGGAGATGAACTGGGAGAACGAGTGTGGGATCGCTGAGGAGTTGTATAAGGTGCAGATTGATTTGCTGTTGATTTGTTGTTGAGACCTGGGCTACCATTGTCGGATCTACTATTCCCGGCTTTTAACGGTTGGAAATATTCAGGGAAATGCTTTGGACTGTTGCTCATTGTGCTTTGTGTTGAGGTATTGCCTTTAGAATGCTTCATGTGAGAATGCGGAACTGGAATCCTCAAAGGAGATGGATTACTGGAGTTCATTTTGAATGAATCTTGCGAGAAAGCTTGGGAAGGAGACGTCATGCGTTGAGTGTAAGACTGCCGTTTTGCAAGGTTTGCAATTGACTTCATGGTTTCTAATTTAGCTTGCTGAGGTCCAAATTTACTCTGAATTGGATGTGGCGTGGATAAATCCAAAGCACTATCAGATTTGACAGGTTTTGGTGCAATTGGAGTTAATTTCTGCAATGGTTGAGAAACTGGCACTGATTTTGGTGTTGGCATTGTGTTGGTAGGTTTCACAGGAGTAATAGAAGGAATTTCCGGAGTTGATTCAGGATTATCCTCTTTAACAGGGACTCCCGTACTTGGAAAATCAATCCTGGTTTTGATAAACCTTGGTTTCTCCGATTGCTGTTGAAGAGATTGCAAGAATGTTTGCTGAAAGGTTTGAGGTTTGGTGAATGATCCATTCTTGGGTTGTTTTGCATCAGCAATGGGTTTCAGGTTTGGAACCGGTCCTTTGCTTGGAGCAGAAGATTCTCCAGGTTTCAGGGGAGGTGTGGATGAACCCTTTTCAAGGTCAGAAGGTTTCTTGCTTGCTTCTGCATCAGGTAGTTTAAGAATTTCAATGTAATTATGAACTGGGGGATTGACAGGAGTTGACTGGAAGTTTCCCGAAGACGATTGACTACCTGATGCTGAACTACCAGAAGAACCTTGTTTATTGGGATCTGAATTATCACCAATTTCAACTTCTCTCTGCTCTAGCTTTTGATCCGTTAAAGTTATAGATAAAGACGATGGAATGTTGATATTACAAGAATCGAACAGTGATTTTAACGGGTCACCTTTTGTTTGTTTCATGTTTTGAAGTTGTGAAGGCAACATCTTCTGTAAGTTACTTTTTGGTATTTCTTTTGCGAGTTCAGGCTTTTGTACTGCCTCAGGTTTAGCCGCAGCTTTAGGTGCACCAATTTTCGGAGCCATCATGTTAGTTCTAGGAGGAATTCTAACATCTGATATAACAGGCCTACTGGACTTGGGCTCATTGATTCTCGTGTTTGTTGCGGTTGGGATAGTCTTTGGTGGATCTGGTTTAGGGATATTGACAGGTTTAGGTGACGGTTGATTAACAGAGGAATCCTCAGATAGTTTTCGTTTGAGCGAAAGTGACTTATTCGAAATCATAGCACATTTTTTAGCAACTGCTTCTGCATCACTAGTCTTTTGCGCATCACTACTTATAACAGGTTTGGGTTTTGGAAGCTGCGGTGAAGGGATGCTAACCATAGAAGACTTTAATGTCATCATAGGCTTATTCGGGGGAAGTTGGACATTCTTGTTGCCAAACTGTTGAACTGATGGAGCAGTGGTCACTTTGGGAAAGTTGGTAAGTGGAGGAGGACATCGAGAAACCCCAGTTGACACATCGGAAAGCACAACACTTGGCTTTGAAACCTTCACTGGACTTGGTTCCTTGGGATTCTTCTCCGGTGTCAATTTTTGTTTCTTCTCTTCATTCGGATCTTCATTCCCTACGTTAGATTTCCTCTTACTCGGACTAGCTTCAGGTTTCACAGGACTTTTTGTCGGTGAAGTTTTAACTTCTTTCTGCACAGCCGGTTTCACTTCTTCAGTTTTTACAACCTCGTCCTTCACGGGAGAGCCAGAACTCTTCCCAGATGTAGCATTTGGTTTTGCCGTGAGTTCAAACGAGTTGAGGAATTCAGATTTCTCTGCGTCTATAGAAGAAGATGATTGGGAAGAATTTTGGGAATCAGGAATCAAGCAACTTTCAGGTGGAGAGCCATCTCGCTGGGCATCTTTACAACCTTTTAAATTTCCTGAAGAGAAGTCATGCGTTTTGGAGTTTGCCTGCATGAGTTCCGGAACAGGACTATAACTCCCGGAAGAACCATCCGAGCTTGCTTCCGTTAACGCACTTCCATGCGCAGGACTCGCAGGACTTCCAGGGCCTCCTGCGTCAGCTAAGTTAGGTTTCCGACGAAGCAGTGCTCCTGGTCCGTTTATTCCAAAGAACCCAAAGCGATCCCGGATAGCTTTAAAATCCGTAATCTGATAGAAAAACCGCATTGGTTCATTCCGCTTCCAATTGTATATATAAGCTATGTCCATTAGTGTGTAATAGTCAGGGAGAGGTACTCTTTTGTATAGAATATCTACAAAGAAATTAGATGCGTCAATATCGTACTTCATGCTTAAGAACTTCTTCAAATGTGATATATTAACGACGGCAGGACATTGGAGGTATCTTCGAGTAGGAGCTCCAGTTTCATTACAGGGCATAGATTCATTTCCACTTTCCGAAGAACGACTCGACGCACTCTCTACTTCCGTACCGTCCATGTATTCCAAAGAAAAAGATATCACATCTTCCGGACTGAATATGATCCTCTCCGTGTCTTCGCCTCTTTGCTCAGGAGTCGCACTCGCAGCCTGACCAGGCCTAGAAGCATAAAAATTCTGCCTCCTCTGCATCTCCCTTTGAAATAAGCCCGGGACAAGCTTGTACACAATATCTTGTAAAGCTTTATCGGGTTTAATGTTCGGTTTTGCCGAGTTGATCATCATTTCACATACTGGGCAGTAGCTCTTGGCTTGGAGGTGTGTGATGATGCAGCTGCGGCAGAAAGAGTGCAGGCATTCCACTATTGTGGTTGCGTCGATGTAATAGCCATGGCACAGCGCGCAGACCAAGTGAGCGTTTACTTCTCCTAATTGCGTCCTGGGGGGCGCCGCAACCGCGCCTCCGCCTTCGTCCATCGCTCTAACTTTACTATCGCTAGTTTTTCTTGTAGTCACCATCCTCACGGCTCCATGATCTTCCTATTTCAACTTGCACACAATGTTAACTTATCCCCATTTTCGTAACACACACCAACTTGTTATGTGACGGTTTGTCAACTTCCAATTTTTAACCTCCCCTTTTATAATTCATAGGTTTTGATACACCAAAAACAACATTCATTAAATAAACGTTAGATTTATCGCGTTTTCTGTGCAGGATAACGAAGAATTTAGGGTAATTTCTTTAAAAAATGATCGATTGAAAACAGGACAAGTGAAAGCGTACACAAAGATGCGGCCATTTGTAAAGTTGGTAACTCTGATTCGGTTGACCGTATGATTGTAATATCTGCCGCAGATGATTGTTAAGGATTATTGAAGAGAGAGATTGATTAAATTGATGGAATATTAAAATAAGAAAGTTAATTAATGATTGTACATACCTGTAATGATGACTAAATTGAGAATCACAACAAATAAGAGTAGAACCGCCAACACCACCAAAATATTTCTGGCGCGAAAGTTATTGGCAGGAATGCCAACGTAACGAGCTACAAATGTCATTGCCAGCGATTCTACCTACCTTGTTTTGTTTTTTTTTTATAAAAAAATATTCAACATTTTTTAATTTAATCTAATCTAATCTAATGATCTTCAAAATAATGAAACAAAGTGAGTAGAAACTAGTAGGTACCTAATCATGTACTTTTTCAAAAATGTTGCTATTGAGTAATTTATTTTTAGTAAAAAAAGCTACAATATTTTTATATTTACATGTTTTGAAATAGAAGGACCCTAAAACCAATCCATGTAACCAATATTATTGTATTCACTGAAATGTAGGTATTATTAGAAATATGGGGAAAATAATTTTTTTATCAGTGCTGCTAGCGTTTCCCCACTTCCGCTTCTTCCTTTTGCCAAGGGGAGACAAATCGTAGGTCGCCTGCGATTTTTCTTCCATTCCTATTTGTTCCATCTGTTGAGACGCAGCTCTCGATAAGCTTCAAGAAACTTTCTTGAAGTCTTAGGAACATGAGGGCCAAGGTATTTATTGCTGTTGTCTTATATTTGTGCTGTGAATCTCATATGTTAACATGATGTATTTTTGTGTGATGGCCGACATTTTGACGTTTCGTTTCTGACACGTTTTTATTTTGTTGTAGTGGCGTAAGAAGCGTATGCGGAGGCTGAAGCGTAAACGCAGGAAGATGCGTGCGAGGTCCAAATAAACCCACATAATTAAGGTATTTACGAAAGTTCTTGTTTTCATTGATTTTGGTAACCTCATGTTTAACCCCAAACTGCCGCCGGCTTGCTCTTTCTCGTCTCATCACAATTTTCAGTATGATGGTTAATATACTCCATTCCTGTATTCTATACGTCATCAAAATCTCAAAATTGTTTGTTTTTGTGTTTCTTGATGTCTTGAGGTTTATTTTTCTAAACCACATGTCTACTTCATTAGAATTTTTGACAGCGGGCTAACTTACTGACGAAAGACAGCAAGCACTAAGTACTTTCAGTGATGGGCACATATTATTTGTATTTCGTTTAAACTGTTACAATACGGTTTTATTTAAGTAGCTTTGACAAGTGGCGGATGGGGGCCTCCATTCCATAAGGATCAAGCTTAAAAGTTAGGTTAGGTTAGGTCATTTCCACATTCGATTTACAATGTCGCATGAGTTTTATAGTGATGAAGGCGGCAACTCAGTTTTTTTTTTAAAAGAAGTTGGAAGTACACCAAATTATACTTTTCTGCCTCTTAATTGGGAGAGGAAAGACCACCCACGCCGTTGAAAATGGTTCACTTTGCCCATGTCACCCCTGTTACAGGGAAGGTCAGCAAGAGTTAAGGGTGTATGTCCATTTGAGATTTAGTTCTTATATTGTAGGTTCACATGCGGCATGCGCAAACGCGAACTTGTATGTGTCTGCTTGTGAGAAAGCATGTATTGTGGAGCCCCAATGTTACATATCGCACGTTTAATAATAAAGAGCAATAACTCAAAAAACATGAATGTTGGGAAATCACGTTTGAAGTTCAGACAACCAGTAAGTACAACTTGTATGGGATGAAAAAGGCGGCCGATGTTTTATCTCGGTCATATTCGTCCAAATTGAACGGCCGTCGCATTCTACCTATTCTTCTCGCATTGTTCTTGCGTTTTATTACAAAATCTCGATTTTCCCAATTTTCGAGTTATTTCTCTTTATTATTAAATGTGCGATATCTTTGCAACTTAGATTAGATAGAAAGTGTTGTGCCACCATCTATAGCTAATTTGGAAAGATTTATTGACTTAATTTAATTTAAATTTAATGTTGGCGGCTAGGGTTTATTAAATTGGAATTTGTTTTTATTTGTAAATGGATATTTTGTATTTGGATATTATATAGGTAGGGACTGGAAAACAGTGGTGTTATTTTTTGCGAAATTCGCGTTATTTTTTTGGCAAATTCGCGTTATTTTTGATCAAAAACAAGGAAATTCGCGTTATTTTTTATGATAAACGGGAAGATTCGGTGTAATTTTTAGGGTTGATTTGATAGAAATAAAGGTTTATGAAATTGCAAAACTATAGATTTTACTAATATTTACAATTTATTATATAAACAACAATATGTACCTTCAAAAACAATAAATAAACAACATCTGAATCAATACGAGCTACAACTTACAAAACACCATTGATTGAAAAAAGTATTAATATTTTAATGAAACTCCGAATACCCTACAATATCCTTTTAAAATATTAAATTTAGTCTCTAGATGAGGGTTATCTAGTTTTTTCGAGGGATGTTGGCTTTTATGAAAGCCTCAAGTTGTGCTCTTGGCTAATCCAGCAGCAGCTTCACTCCTTGATGTATTTTCCTTTATTGATGTCACAATTCAAGTCTGTTTGGATGTCCAGGACAGTTCTGCTTATCATTTTTTTTTTTATAAAATAGATTTGTAAATAGGAATGCAATTCACCAACCTACTCTGCCTGGCCAGAAACAGGTATTAATATCATTAATGAAAAATTCGTTACGAGTATTTTTCATTTTAATTAATTATTAATTTATAATTACCCAATTACATTTGTTGAACCAGGGTCAAATTTATGGTCAAATGACCCAGGCGGGGATCGAACCCCGCGTCTAGCGTTCTAGCGTGTTTCAACGTTGAAAGATCAGCCCACTGGCCCCCTCGGCTATAACACCGACCATTTTTCTTGTGCTTTGCACCTTGCAAAGGGTTTTCACAGGAATCTTTTCTTTCCCACAAAAAAGTTGCGTTGCAGAAGCGACACATAACAACTTTTTCACACAATTTCTACAAAAAGTACGAAAATTCGCGATATTTGCGTAAAACCTCAAATTTCGCGTTATTTGCGTAAAAACATCAAAATTCGCGAATAAATTCGTTTTATCGCGATCGCGAAATTTTCCAGTCCCTACTTATAGGTTGGTATGCGGCTGACCACCCATGCTGTAAAAATGGTTCACTTTGCCAATGTCACCCCTGTTTCAGGGAAGGACGGCAAGAGTTGCAGGGTGTATGTCCATTTGAGATTTGGTTTTTATGTTGTAGGTTCACATGAGGCATGTGCAAGCGCGAACTTGTACGTGTCTGGTTGTGAGAATGCATGTAATGTGAATCTCCAATGTAACATATCTTTGCAACTTAGATTAGATTAGAAGGCTCGTATTTGGTACATGCCCCTAAGCACGCACATCAAATTGAATATGCATTGCCAGTGCTTAAATCGCTAGTGAAGTTCAGTCGAACTTTGTTAAAGCGATCCCAAAATGGCCGGTTCACAGCTATGAGTAGCAATTATTAATTAATGGAATAATTTGAAAGAAGAATATTCAAGGGCAAGGTGTGTGCGGGGTGCTACCGCTTTTATCACCAAGAACCAGAATCTTTAAAGAAATGTCTGGCTGGCGGGCACGGTGTACCCACTTTGATGTATGGAAGTGAAGCCTGGATGGTGAATGTGAAATTTGTCAAGTCCATAAAATAATAAATTGGTTCACTTTGCCAATGTCACCCCTGTTTCAGGGAAGGACGGCAAGAGTTGCAAGGCTTATGTTCATTTGAGATTGGGTTTTTATATTGTAGGTCCACATGCGGCATGTGTTAGCGCGAAATTATACATATCTGCTTGTGGGAATGCATTTAATATAAATCTTATATGATATATATCTTTGCAGCTTAGATTAGATACAATAGAAATGAAGTATCTAAGATGTATAATTGGAAAACAATGAGTGGTATGGTGAGGAATGATTGTAAGAGAAGAATGTGGTGCAATGGTGAACATTAAAGAAGTTTGTTAGATGCTGTTGACAGAAGAGAAAATGAGGGATGAAAGACTGAATGTAATGAATAACACTGAAAATGTGTTGCTTTATGAAATGTAAGCTTTCATACCCTTGCGTAAATAGCAAGCTTAGTAGATAGGTACATTTTTTTACCTACTTAAAAATGAGTATAAAAGAACCTAAGAAAAAGGCAAGGATGTGTGATGAGTCCATGGCTATTTAACATAGTCATGGACAAGTGTTTCCGAGATGCTAGACTTGATGATTGTGGATTAATGATAGGAGAGAGCAAAGTGAGTGTTCTACTGTATGCAGATGATGCAGTCCTTGTTTCTGACTCAGCAGTGGAACTACAAACAATGCTCTCTAGACTGAACGAAGCTTTGAAAGATAATCATCTGAAATTGAATGCAAGTAAGACGAAAGTTTTGATTTTTGAAAGAGATCTAATCTAAGCTGCAAGGATATATATCATTTAAGATTTATATTAAGGTGGTACGACACATCGATGGTAACAAAAAATATTCATAGATGGTACGCATCAAAAATGTATGGGGCACTCCGTCGGGCAAATATGAAAAACTACTGTAGTTTTACTTCCTTTGAAACTTTTAATGCATTGAAAATAATATGTTGATTGCGCTATTCTAATATGAAATCAATCTGAAATCGCTAAGGTATTCATTTCGGTCATTAAATTATGCGTAAATTTCATTTTTTTCGCCATTGTTTGCGCCAACGCGACCGATGCGATGAGCTACGAGTACTTCTCTTGGATACAAACCTTTTTTATTATTTGTTACGCTTTATGCATCTTTATTTTCTTCAGTCTGGCCGTGAGAAGCTCTGGCCGAACAGCTTGCGTAACGGACTGCCACGCAAGGGTGAGAGGTTCGAATCCGTTTGACGATGTATATTTTTAATTTTTTACATTGTGTTTTCTTTTTTTACATATACTTTTTTTTATTAAAATACAACATATTTGAAAACAAAAGTATTAAAGTTAGTCCAAACGATTAACAATACTTTCATTTCACTTTCATTTCACACTTCGTCCACACGACAAGTCGGTCAACATTTCAGTCACATGTATATATTATGTACCGAAGAAATCATCCCAATATTATAATTGTATGTTATGCAATGATATTATGATTCATTCACTCTGTCTGCCACCATGGGTTGACGCGTAAGCCTAATTTGCATAAACGAGATGGCACGACTTTATCCGAACGAATCCGAAGCGTAGGGATTACTAGATCAAGAAGTAGCTATACAGCCATTGTATACAGCTGATGAGGAAGGGTGTCTTGATAATAATATTATTATCATGTGCTGCAGTGTTTTTTCTTATTCACTTGTGAACGGTCACTGGTCAGTAGGACGCAAAAAGTGCAGAGGCTATACACCATTGAGGTATATATAATATATACCTCAATGCTATACACAGTAATATGAATGAAAATCATTGAGGATGGAAATAGGAATCTAGCCGTTGCACAAATTTGTCATTTATTGTGAGATGCCATGTAAAAAAAACAATCCATCACAAATATCTCGGTTCATCATTCGTCGATAAAAAAGTAATTTGTTCTAAGCCCCTCATACAACTTTGCTTAATAAATCTGAATAAGGCTATTTAAATGATTTAATCATGTTTTTAATGTATTGACTTGATTTTTACTAATTTCTCTTTTACGTACGCTGGTCACATATTACACACACCGCGTGACCATGTTGGAATAAAATTAATTTATTATTGATATAAGAATGACTATACATATATATACATAATATTTTATGTATTGTTAATACAATAAGTCCGGTCAGTAGCTCAGAGGTAGAAAGCTTGCGTTCGATGCCGAAAGCTCGGATTCGATCCCCACCACCAAGGGTGTCAAAATTATTTCTCTTTTCGGTGTGTATTGCAAACCCACCTACCATAAAAAAAAACCAGCAAGGTTTACTCAGCCTTCACAAGAAATAAGAAACCTGCTCCCCTAGTAGGGAAATCCCCACTTCAACGAAGTGGTTGGCGTAAGGCCGGCTCCTTTACCTGTGAAAATACATAGGTTTTACCCACCATAAGCAACCCTTTCGGGAAAAAAGCTGCAGGAAGTTGCACTATACGTGCAGCTTAGTTGTACAAGCTAGTCCATGGTTCTAGTTTTACACACATTTAGGGACTTCATCGAAGAAAGAAAGTCGAGTGCAGTTCACTGATTTTTTTTTTATATTTTCAATACAAGAATAAAATATAATTGTCAATTTTTAAGGCTTATGAAATTTTTTACAATTTGTCTACAGATTTGTCTTTGGCCGAAATGTCGTTGGCCGAAAAGTCGTGTGGACGAAGTGTCGTGTGACCGATTTATCTATGGCCGAGTTGTCTTTGGACGGGTTGTCGTTGACCGATTTGTCTTTGACCGAAATGTCGTTGGCCAAAAAGTCGTGGGGACGAAGTGTGAAATTTTTATATCTAATCTAATGTAATCTAACTTGCAAATATATGTTACATTAGAGATTCACATTACATCATGCATTACATGCATTCTCACAACCAGACACGAACAAGTTTGCGCTTGCACATGCCTCATGTGAACCTACAACATAAAAACCAAATCTCAAATGGACATACACCCTGCAACTCTTGCCGTCCTTCCCTGAGACAGGGGTGACATTGGCAAAGGAACCATTTTTACAGCATGGGTGGTCAGCCGCATACCAATTTTGTTACCACATATATATATTTTTTAATTTAAAAAATAGATTTGTGAAGAGGAATGCCACTAACACATTCACTAACCTATTTTATCTGGCCAGAAACAGGTATTAATAAAAAAAATTAAAATTACACATAAAAAACAAATTGTATTAGGTTACGGGGCGAGTAAAATTCAATAATGTATTGAATTTTACTCGCCCCGTAACCTAATACAATTTGTTTTTTATTTTTTATTTTTATTTTTTAAAACTGAAAGGTTACAAAGTGAATTCCTGATCAATTAATAATAGGTCATTGATAGGTATTAATATTATCAATTAATAATTCATTACTGTTTATATTAATTAATAATTACCCAATAACATCTGTTGAACCAGGGTCAAAGTTAAAGTCATGTGACCCAAGCGGGGATCGAACCAACGTTATTCTATTCCAAATACGCTAGAAAGATCAGCCTCTGGCCCACTCGGCCATAACACCGACTAAATGAAATGAAAGTGAAATGATCGTATTTTTAATCGCTTGGACTAACTTTAATAGTTAAGTTTTCAAATATGTTGTATTTTTATAAAAAAAGTATAATATGTAAAAAAAGAAAACAACAAATGTAAAAAATTAAAAATATAGGTATCAACCGGATTCGAACCTATCATCTTCGCATCTACAGTCGGTCACGCACGCTATTACGCCAGAGCTCCGACATTCCGACGGGAGAAAATACTGTTTATAAAGCGTAACAAATAACTATATAATATTATGGGTGGTTTGTAAAAGGCGAAAGATTTATTCGTATTGAAGGGAAACCAGAGTATGTGTGGTTTGTGTCCAAGATAAAATACATTATATCGTCGGTCGGCGCAAGCAATTCATATTGAAATTTACACATAATTTAATGACCGAAATGAATACCTTAGCGATTTCAGATTGATTTCATATTAGAATAGCGCAATCAACATATTATTTTCAATGCATTAAAAATTTCGAAGGAAATAAAACTACAGTAGTTTTTCATATTTGCCCGACGGAGTGCCCCATACATTTTTGATGCGTACCATCTATGAATATTTTTTTTTTTGGGTAGTACGAGTCGCCACCTTAAGTGCATTCCCACAAGCAGACATGTATAATTTTGCGCTAACACATGCCGCATGTGGACCTACATTATAAGAACCCATCTCAAATGAACATAAGCCCTGCAACTCTTGCCGTCCTTCCTTGAGACAGGGGTGACATTAGCAAAGTGAACCATTTTTTCACAGTATGGGTGGTCAGCCGCATACCAACCTATAAGTCAAGGAAAATATATGGAATGAATGTCGGAATTGTCGAGGAATTTGTATATCTGGGTAGTAAGTTTGAATAAGATGGAAGAATGACAGGTGAATTTAAAAGAAGAATAATGAAGGGAAGGTGTGTACTGGGTGCCACCGCTGGTATAGCCAAATACCAAAACTTATCAAAAAATGTTGATTGGCGGTACACGGTGGTATACTAGTGCCCACTTTGATGTACGGAAGTGAAGCTTGGACGATGAATGAGAGTGAAATAAGTAAAGTCCATACGGTCGAAATGGACTTTCTAAGAAGTATGATTAGAAAAAAACGGAAAGATAGGGTGAGGAATGAGTTAGTGAGAGAAGAATGTGGTGCAAGGGAAAGTATAAAAGTAAAAATCAGAAGGGGTTTGTTAAAATGGTTTGGACACATGGAAAGAAAGACTGACGAAGAGAGTGTACGCTGCAACTATGAATGGAAGCCGTGGTAGGGGAAGACCGAGAAAAGTATGGATGGATCAAATTTCTGAAATAGCGAATGAATGGGATATTCAGAGTCGTAACAAACGGAGAGAGTGCATGAAAAAGATTATGACTGAATGAAATGAAAGAAGTATGTAAGGACCGAAAGGAATGGCGGTTGATTTGCAACAATGGCGGCTACGGCTAGGGCATTAATTCTAAGTGTAATATTAATTTTAATTTTACTTTATTTTAATTTGTAATGTGTCTCATTATGAATTTCTGTAAATCATTTATATTTTTTGTGCTCCTTGACTGATAGGTTGGTACGAGGCTGACCACCCGTGCTGTAAAATTTGGTTCACTTTTGCCAATGCCAACCCGTTCAGGGAACGGCGGCAGGAGTTGCAAGGTTTATGTCCATGTGAGGTTTTCTTTATTTGTATGCACACATGTAGGGGCGAATCTACATGTGCCTGTCTGTAGGCATGCATTTCATATGAGCCTTAAATGTTAACATATCCTTGCAGCTTAGATTATAGATGAAAAAAATGGTTGTTTCCCTCGTTCTCATTTTTCGAGTTGAGTCTATTCCTTCAAAAGATTTAAAAAGCAGGAAAAATGAGGAGATTTTGCAAAGAAACAGGCAAGCGTCATAATGCGCTCAGAACAATATTTAATTTGGAACTTTTTTCTCAGCGAGCAAACATCAGTCTAGTATGGGACTGCCATCCTTAGTAACCAGTAACAAAATATTTCCCTAGCGACCCGGCCAGGTGATGCCTCAATATTATCTTATAAATTCACGTGCGGACCTCATTGTAACCCTAAGGCTCGGTTAGTTGGACTGATTCCACATATTGTTTGTTACAGATATAATACTGAAGCACCACCACCTACCAGCTAATATTCCTCATATTCCGGTGAGTGCATCCTTATCCCATGAGTTGCTTGTCCCAGAGCATGAGGCCCTCCTGTTACCTTGAGGAGGATGGGCTAGCATGCTTTGGGTAGAATAACTTGGACTCTCCACCCCGATGTTGCTATTATCAACCATTGGCACTAAGTGTTCATACATTTATTTTTCTAATGTCTCGTTAATACATCCAAATCATGCTGTCGAATTTTTCAACCACAGTGCTCCGAGTATACGACATTGCGTAATAAAAAAAAAAAAATGAGAGTTAAATCACTATGTTTAAATTAAACCATTACCATGCTTGGTCGTTAGCTCAGTTGAGTGTTTGCATTCCATGCCGAGAGCTGGGGTTCGAATCTCACCAAGGGTGTCGGAAACGATTTCCTGTTTTGGTGATTATATTTCAAACCCAAAATAAAATGCTGGCAAGGGTTACTCAGCCTTCATTAGGAATGTGTGTAAAATGCATTTGGAAACTTAACACATTGCATTGTTGTTTGCTTACATTTTTATGAAATTGTATGGTTGAATTTAAATGTTCAGATTTATACTTTGAGAAAAGTATGGAGTGATCAGATTGAGGAGATTGTGAAAGAATGGGATATACAAAGTGAGCGTAAAAGAAGAAAATGCATGAAAAAGGTGATGGATATGAAGGAATTGAAAGAGGTATGTCAGGATAGGAAAAAATGGAGGCAACTCTGCAGAGGCTCTGGCCACCACTAGCGGAATGGCGACAGAGTTACAGTTACAGTATACTTGGGTAACTTGTTAGTTGAAGAATCTGCTGTAAATGGAATCAATTGAGTTATGTAGATAAAAAAATGATAACAGTCTATAATCTTTTCTGCAAATTACATGAATATACAGAAAGAGAAATTGCCATTCTCTATGCTCTCATTTATGAAATTTATCTCAATCATCACAAATTCTAGATGTTTGCATTTGATGCTATATGACTCGATTATCATTTTGAAATAAAATGTTCTGCAATATTTTAATTGAATGTGTTCTTGTTTCAGTTGCTGCTGGAGTGACTTCACGGACATCTGGAGTCAGTTACGAATATTTAGGATTAATACCTTTGGGATCCTTTCACACAATAAACATTCTTGCTACAGTAATGCATTTTTATTTTTACTAAATAAATTTTGATGAGTTACAGAGAAATAAGCTGTAAAAATCATTGCCCTGAAGAGCTTGTCCAGATGGGCGAGAATGCGCAAGTGCCCTCGCGCGTAAAACGCTTCATCTGGACAGGCTGTTAAGTCTTGCAGTCTCCATTCTCGTGCATGAAAATCTGTCATTATACCAAGATTGAGTAATTTTCCTGCTTCATAAAGATTTTGGCATGTTGAATAGAAATTGACGTAGTCATTTATATCAATAGCAATTAATCCATCTGGTATTTTTAAATTTTGTCTAAATACTTTGATCCAACCTCTCACTCGGCTGCCTTACATGCTTCTTTCGAAGATGTAACTGAAGAACGTGCTTGCCTTATTTGAGGGACTTACAAATTACTGGGTGCATTGCTGAGGGGCCGAGCTGCTAATGTTGACTGGTGTATTTGGATTAGAATATTGGTTCAATTCCTGTCTCCCCTGACCACAACTTTGACCCTGGTTTAATGGATGCCATTAAGTATCCTTAATTAAAATATGAAAAAAAAAAATGCAACTAAGCTACACATATAGTATAACTTCTTGCCAGGCTTAGCCCCGAGGGGGTCGCATGTGGCGCTTTGGGACCTATTTATTTTTACAGGTAAGGGGGCCAGCCTCACCAACCACTTTAAGTTGAAGTGGGGGTTTCCCAGCTCCCGGGGGGGCTGGTTCTCATTTCTTGTGAAGGCTGAGTAAACCTTTGAGGTCGAACCCTTGCTCTCAGCATGGAATGCAAGCATTCTAGCTATTGACCTTTGTACGAGCTTGATCGTCGTCGCTACAAAGCGCCTTTTCTCCAGCAAGACCCAGTTGCTGTAAGGCTGGATGGACCTTAGATGACCGGTCATTGGTAAAGGTTTTATGAATTTTTCAACCCAGCGAAGAACAAATTTGAAAACATCAATGGTATATTTTTTGTGCTCCGCCGGGAATCGAACCCACAACCTTCCCATTCAGAGTCCGAAGTGTTACCACTGAACTACGGACCGGTCATGAAATAATGGGTTTTACATCATTAATTTAAAATGAATCTTCGCAATGTCATTTTTACCTGTTGCAAAACAGGTTGATTGAATGCATTCCTCTTCACAGATCTATTAAAACAAAAAAACACTTCAAAGTCAGATTGAATAAGACATTATTTTCATTGGTGAAATCAAGAATCAACTCGGGCAATCTTGCAGATGCATATTGGATAAGGGTTTGCAAAAATATCTCTGTAATGAAGATGACTGTTGCCATCTCGATTCGATAGATTTATTCAAAACCAACATTGAATCTCAAATTACTCCTCTCAAGTGAGTCAAAGGCAACACAACACTACGCAGCTAACAGCGCTGTTACATAGGATCATGACATCAAATGCAACCTCTGCGGCCATCCTAAGTGTCATAGACCTCCAGATTTTCTGAAATCTTGGAAGTCTCTTGCCCAGTTAAAATAAAAAAAAGAAATGAAAGAAAGACATGGTTTTAATTCAGTTTATTCATATTGCATTCACTTTACAACTCATTCTATCGACTCCATTTTAAGACAAACGTTGCAGTTTTCAATTGTAGTTCACGGACAACAGGGATGGTGAACTTGTATCGAGGCTGAGAGTCTGGACCGCTAAGGTTGGATAAGTATTTCAGATTTTAGTGGCAGTATCCCAAATATAAAACAGTTGGCCTACATTTCTTGCAAAACACTAGGATTGATTTAACAAATGTTAAGTTTTATAATATGGGATCATCCAAACCAAAGGAGAATCTCAATCCTATAAGCTTGAGATTTAACAAAAAATTGTAATATCCCAAAGACAAGATTGACTTTAAACTCGAATTGCAGTCATTTCACAAATTCAAGCTAATTTAAAAACCAGACTTATTTTGGCCCTTCCGGTCTGCAAGATTTTTATATTTATTTGAATCCATAAACAATGGAATATTTGAAATTTGGGGAATACATGTGAAGTCATCATGCCGGGCTAAAGACAGTACAGAGCGTCATCAACTTCAAAACAATATTATGTAGATAGTTTGAAAAGACGCTAAAGTGCCCCGTACTACATTACTGCATTGTATGGATTGACAGTGCGGTGAACTGGAAAAAAACTCTTATTTTCGGTAATCTATTTTTGATATACTATGGGTGACACCACATAGGTGTGGGATACTAAAAAATTTCACAGTCCATTCATTGATTATTTGGGCAGAATGTTACATTGGGGATCTTGTGTTAAAATAATTAATGAGCATTTAATAATACAAATTTAAAACTAATACCTAAAAAAACAAACCACAAATACTTCAGGACATTTTATTTTTTTCAATGAGCATAAAATTTTGAAAAAAAAACATTAAAAATAATTCCTTCAGCTAAGTTAGTAGATAAGCATTATAGCTTTCAGTCAATTCAAAATAAGCAAACAAATGTTAATGTTTTACGAAGTATGCTAAGGGTTCTTTCCAGGTAAGGGAGTTAATTCATTGCAATAACGTTTTCCTCAAGTATAAAACCTTATTGTTCAACTCAACCATAGCGTTTACCAATAGCTGCATTGAAATGAAGGATTTTATGGATACAAAATTTTATTCAGACGCGGGAATAAGATTTCAGTTTCGGTAATCCGCTAGTTTCGGTTACAGATATTGGATTTTTAACAAATTGTGAAATAGTTAGGTTTAAGTTAGAATTACGGTCGTTTGACATTTTGACAATTATATTAATTTTTAAAACTGAACAATTTCACAACTTAATTTTAATCGGATATTTAACGAACCGTTTAGAGAGAACTTACATCATTCTCGACGTTTCGTCAGCGACGTAGTCGACGTCTTCAGGAGAACATCCTCTCTGTACAACGACTGAGGATGAACTGAATTTGAAAACACTTTGTCACAAATCACTGCCTACCTTCGAACGAAGGTAGTAATTATGTTTTGGTCTGTTACACATACCACTTTCATCTTGTTTGTATATCTAGTGACGTGGAATTGTGACGTGATCGTCATTTGGTTTTAAAAACATCTTATGAGTGATTATTACAACTGTTCACTTAAAAATGCAAAAGCAATATCGGTGACATGCGCAATTTCTATTACATTATTCAAAATTACCGGAAATTTTATATTTTTTATTTTGGATATCAGATAGTTTCAGTTACGGATATCTTCAACATCCCTGATAGAAATTAAAGCAGTGAGCGATTTGCTTTCCGTACATTTGATTAAAATGTGATGGTTGAGTTTTAAGGCTAAGTTTTATACTTATAAGGAGATATTATAAATTTAGATTATAATTTAGGTGGATAATAATTTGCTACTTTTATTCATTATATCTATTAATTTTAAGTGATAAGAGGAAGTTTAAACAGTACAATCATGAAACACAGATGGAACATAATGAAAAGACAGACATTTTAGAGTGAAATAAATCACTAAAGATCTATAATCTAAGTTGCAAAGATATATCAACATTTAAGATTGATATTAAATGCATGCCCACAAACATACACTCGCAAGTTTGCGCTTACACATGCTGCATGTTTACTTACAAAATAAAACAAAAGTCAAATGCAGATAAACCCTACAACTCACTACAGATCTGAACGTAGGCTCTTAGCAACCAATAACAATGTTTAATTTTAAAATTTTTGATGAATTAAAAAACACTGTTTATTTTCACGGATAAATTTATTTAAAAAGATTAAAATCTTTAAACAAATTACGAACGTTTTCGACCTAGTAGGTCATCTTCAGGTATGATTACAGTAAAAGATCAAACATCATACAGATAATCATACCTGAAGATGACCTACTAGGTCGAAAACGTTCGTAATTTGTTTAAAGATTTTAATCTTTTTAAATAAATTTATCCGTGAAAATAAACAGTGTTTTTTAATTCATCAAAATTTTTTAAAATTAAACAATATGAATTTTCAGTGTTAATACACAAACAATACAAAATACAATAACAATGTATTAGTTAGCCTTCGCATTACCTCAACGGAGTTATGTCATAATTTTTTTCATGTCAAATTTTAAGCTGTATTCTATTCTGTATGGATCTTGAATGTTTCATTTCACTTAAAAGTATGAGAAATTTGTGTAGATTAGGCAATTTTTCATCCCATAGGTCCCAAATCGCCACATGCGACACCTTTGGAGATAACGCAGACAAGAAGTAACACTATATGTGTAGCTTAGTTGCGTTTTTGCGACATACATGTGCCTCTATGTAGTAGTCTCAACTGAAACATAATCAATTTTCATCTCGTTCTGTATTTATATAAAAAAAAAACTTTGAACAGAAATTTTGGATACTTCACTAAAAAAATGGCATAAAAAATATGAGATGCAATTATTTTGGGTTTCTATTAATTCACCTTTTTTCTATATAAAATGTCATACATTGAAATTGAGTGATTGAAAAATGGAAGAATATTTCACGAGTAAAAACAATAAAGAATATATCAAATAAATATGATTTTT
Source organism: Agapetus fuscipes (assembly GCA_951799405.1). Classification (NCBI taxonomy): domain Eukaryota; kingdom Metazoa; phylum Arthropoda; class Insecta; order Trichoptera; family Glossosomatidae; genus Agapetus; species Agapetus fuscipes. The sequence continues at coordinate 15,048,043 of OX637351.1, read as the reverse complement.
TACTATATTTACAGATCATTGCTTAGGAATAAAATTAAAAAAGTCTTCCATAGCTGAGCTGTGAGTGTATTGTTTCAAGAATAGCTTAGTAACCTTATTCTGAATGAACCGGATTAACTTGTGAGAGTGGCGCGAGTAGATTTTATTTCAGTTTAAAGACACATAAGATATAAGTCTGTAGTCTAGTGCTTAACACTATGGACTTGTAATCTGAAGGTTATTGGTTATATTTAGAATAAACATCTACCTACAAGCTTCTCATAAATTCATTCAGTATAACGTTGCTAACAAACCACAGAAACACCACACCCTAAAGCTCGTTTCCACTTGTCGGGTGTCGGATCCGTATATCAATCGGAGGTTCCAGTGGCAGAACATTTCGGACAAAATCGGTTTCCGATACGTGTGATAAGCTTCATACATAATGTTCTGCCACTGGAACCTCCGATTAATATATGGATCCGACACCCGACAAGTGGGAAGGAGCTCTTAGGGAACGCTAGCAACATTTTAGACATTCTTTAAGTTTTAATTCTGTTATAACTGCCCTGCAGTTTTGATTACCAATTTATTTTAATTCATATTTGTTTTAAATGTGTGAACAATACTCATTCTTCACACATATTAAAAGGGGGGCATTAATGGAGTAAGAAATAGCTTTAGACATGTTTGAGTTTAGTTGAAACTTTTACATCTGCAACCCGAGTATAAAACTTGAAGTTTAAGCTCTACCATAGCTGCGCGGTCAATAACTCAGCTGGTAGATTGCTTGCATTCCATGCCAGAGGGCTGGAGTTCCATCTCTACCAATGGTGTCAGAAATGATTTAAAGTTTTGGGGTTCATTCCAACCCAAAATAAAAATACCTGCAGGTTTCCTTTGAAAACTAAAGCACTCACTAGATGCACTGTTCTAGTTTCCATATAGTTTTTTTAGAGCGCTATGGTTGAGGTTAACTCGTAATGCTTTATACTCAGAGCGCAGATGTTCTCAATTTCAAATCAGAACTTTTAAATTTTAAATATTCCTACCTTAACCGATAAAAATACACAGTGCACTCTTTCGCTAATCCATCCACTATGTATATATTCTGTACTAGTAACTAAACCATGCTCAGAAATCTATTGCCACAAAAAATGATCACTTCTTCAACCCATCGTCCACAAGCAATATACTCCATTCTATATTTCGTTGCATGATCAGACAACCAGCAAGCCAAACTAATAAAAACCGTTTGTAGGCTAGTGGTTCAAACTTCAGACTCGTGATATAAAGGTTGTGAGTTTGATTCATGGCACAGTGCAAAAAAATATTTTACTTTAAAAAATAATCTTTGCCGAGTTGAAAAATTCATTGCCTTTACCAAAAACTAGTCACAAACGGTCCATTAGGCCTTAAAGCAACTGGGTCCAGTCTGTCACTTTGTAGCGACGACGAAAAACTCCAGAAGGCTCTTGAGGTTTGATGGCTTTATTTGGTTTTAAAACATGCAACATTAAACTCATCTTGGAAAGGAAGACTGTCATACCATAAGTAACTGACGTCAGCACATTTAAAAATGTTAAAAAAGGTGTGAAGTCACACTGCCAGGTTGCTAGGGCAAAGGCTAACTAATAATTTGTTATTGGTGGCTTCTAACACCCGTGCAAAAAGCACTGCGGACAAGTCTAAATCATCTGGGACACATGCAGTGAATGAACCATGAGAGCCTGGAGGATAGTTGTGATGACAGACCCTGAAGGAGTTGGGGCAGTGGGAAGACCCAGAGCAAGGTGGATTAGCGAAAGAGTCCTACAATTTATTTAAGTAAATTTATCATACACATAGAATTTCCGAAATCACTATCATATATTTAATTTTATCATAATTTTACACCTAAAGTCGCCTCTTCATGAAAGACGTGTCATTTCAAACCAGCTTAAACTCAATTTTACCGTGCTATAAGTCTGGTTTCATTTCAACCCATCCCATGAACAAGGCAGGATTATTTTCATGTATTTTTTTATCAAAACCTATGTGACCTGTCCCTATATTACAAATACTAAGTTACCGATCTCTGGTTGCATAAGAGCGGCTTCAGATAAGGACATCTGGCTTCTGACAGCAGTTCTTTACCCCAAGTATATTCGTAAAAATGGTTTCAATTTTTAATCCAGTTTCGTCAGGTTTTCCATTCAAAAACGTAAGTTTAAACATGATTTCTGGTTTAAAAAATAAGCCTGTTTGTGTTTAAACTCAACCATAGCATTTTACACAAAAATGTATGAAAAATAAGACACTCTCACTAGAGTGCTATTTTAGTTTTTATTGATACTTCTGTAAACCCTAAGCCATTTCACGATATTTTTTCTATCTTGTTAGAGAAACCTGTAACTCCCAGACAATGTGTGCCCAAGGCGGCGGATAGAGGAATAAAATGGTCCCTGCGCACCAACATTAAGTCACCAAAGCGTCTGGCAAACGTGGTGACTTCTTGCCAACTCCTCTAACTAAGCACAAGCAGCCGATTGAAAGGCAAGAAAAAGCCATTCACCTTCACACTGAAGAAACTCATTGCAAAACATCAGAAATTGCGTAAGCTCCAGCTCCAACAGACCACGGCAACAGATCCCGGAAAGCAACTCTCCAGTATCAACAGCCAGCCATGTAAATATAAAACTCCTATTCAACTACAGTTGAGTTTAAACATAACATTATTTACTGAGCAAAGGCGATGGGCAGGTGAGAGTGGAGGAGTCTCCTGGATACAACCAAGACACACTCTGAGCTGTGGAGCTCATGATGATGATACCATTTTATACTTGGGATATTGTCTAGGCTTTGGCAACACCTTTTTTATGTCCACATCTGCTTCAGCCTTTTTTTAACGGAGTGGAGAGAACCTAGCCGAACTGAAAACTGACTCCACCCGGAAAACCGGAGCCGCTGGAATAGTAGTGTGTGGCTCCCCCTCCAAAGAGGTTCTGGAACATCATGTTGGGGTCGATGTCGTGCTCCCCAGAGTCTGGGTCGTGACCGCAGTCGTAGGGAGTCTTCTTCTTGGGATCGCTGAGCACCGCGTAGGCTTCTCCCAGTTCCTTGAAGCGACGCTCTTGCTCCTGGCGTTCTGTTTCCGATGCGCCGACGTGACGGTCTGGATGGAGGACCAGAGCCTTTTTTCTGTAAGTCGGGAAATTGTTACAAAAGTTAGAAAAAAATATAAAGAATAGAAATGATACCTATATGCAAATGAACAATTTTTACGCCTTGAACACTTTTGGGACAGCGCTTTGAGCAGGTGCCAACTTTCTTCAATACTTAGGTAAGAGAACCTCTGCATTTGTTATGTGGTTTATAATAAAAATTCTAAGTATTTTGAGATGAGAGGTGATGGACACAGATGCAGAAGAAGTGTCGGAAGGCCAAGCCGAGATGGAGCAATGAGGTGGAGAGGGACTTGGCGTATTGACGATGAGAGGTGATGGCCACAGGTGCAGAAGAAGTGTCGGGAGGCCAAGCCGAGATGGAGCAATGAGGTGGAGAGGGACTTGGCGTATTGACGATGAGAGGTGATGGACACAGGTGCAGAAAAAGTGTCGGGAGGCCAAGCAGAGGTGGAGATGGACTTGGCGTATTGACGATGAGAGGTGATGGACACAGGTGCAGAAGAAATGTCGGGAGGCCAAGCCGAGATGGAGCAATGAGGTGGAGAGGGACTTGGCGTATTGACGATGAGAGGTGACAGACACAGGTGCAGAAGAAGTGTCGGGAGGCCAAGCCGAGATGGAGCAATGAGGTGGAGACGGACTTGGCGTATTGACGATGAGAGGTGATGGACACAGGTGCAGAAGAAGTGTCGGGAGGCCAAGCCGAGATGGAGCAATGAGGTGGAGAGGGACTTGGCGTATTGACGATGAGAGGTGATGGACACAGGTGCAGGCCTAAAGGTTGAACCACAAAGGATGGTGAGGAGACATAGACACAGCTTGTAAATTGGAGGACAGCTGCAAGGGACAGGAGGGCAATAGGAAAGGTCTAGCAGAGATTGTAATATCCAACCTGTAGGCTTTTTTGATCTCATCATCCGTCGCCGTCTTCTCCACGCCCAATATCTTGTAGTAATCCTTACGCTTGGACTTCTTGAGCGCCAGCTTGGCCTCCTGCAGCAGTCTCTTGTTGGCGGTGCTCTTGTCCATCTTGAACGCTCTCTCATAGTCCTTCACCGCCTCCTCAAACTCTTCGTTATTCTGATAGCACTTGGCCCGCCTGAGCAGCGCCTTCAGGTAAGTGTCGTCCAGGTTTAGGGCCTCCGTGCAGTTGTCGATGGCCTCCTTTACTCGGTCCAGCTTGGAGCAGACGGTGGCCTTGTTGAAGTGCAGCTTGGCGTTGACTGTCTTGTTGAGGGGGTCGATGGTCAGCGCTTCGGTGTACAGGTTGTAGGCCTCTAGCCATTTGCCACTTTTGAATGCCTCGTTACCTGGGAATATGGAAATCATACACTAATTAACCCCATCTGCTACGTGTCTCGGAGAGAGTGGAGTATAAAGTGTGCCTTATGGTATTCAACTCTCTCAGAAGAGCAGCCCCGTCTTATTTGACTGAACTGTGTGAGGTTGAGGAGATTGTTGGTACCCTTCGCTGAGCGAGAGGTGATGCTATCAACAGGCTGAAAATGCCACCTCGACGGAGCAGAACGGGCTTTGGGGATATGTAGGGCGTTTGGCTCAGCGGGACCGTTGTGCTGGAACCAGTGACCTCTGAAGCCAAGGATGGAGACCGGTGAAGAACACTTCAAGGTTGAAGAGTTATATGTTATCCAAGAAGCAAGTGAAGGATGGGCTTTATTGGGGTGGCTGGAGCCACTAAACGGCGCCCAAAAGAGAAAAATTATCCAACTATATATCCTCACATATGCCTTTGAAGCCTGGAAAATATGGTTGTAATGATGAACGGCTGCAGTGTAGTTTTTTTTCCAAATTTACAATGCCGGGGGGGCAACGAGGGGCACTTGTGCCCTCCCTGGATTGTAATATTTTTATGTTAATTTGTGTTAATTAAGAAATTGTCCATTACTATGTTCTGTCCGTTTGTTCACAATACAAATACGCTACAGTAAATTACAATTCAATTAAAACATTCCTAAAAATATTTTGCCTCCTCCCCTAGAAAATTCTCTGCGGGCACCCATGGACGTAGGCAAAATGTATGGAAGCTTCAGTTCTGATATATTACAGCAACAGATCTTTGAAAGCGAATCTCCTCATCCAAATATTGATATAGCTTGGAAAGATTATTATGATGAGACTATCATGTGCTTCACCTTCTTCTTTCTTTTGCCGCAGCAGCTTGGCTTTCTTATAGAACTCCATGGCTTTCTTGTGGTCGGGAGCGAGCTTGAGAGCGTGCTGGAAGTGCCTGAGGGCCTGGTCAACATTGTCCTGCAACACACACAACAACATTTTGTAAAAACTATCCGAGACCGTTGAAAAGGCTTCTTACCATAAAAGTACTCCAAGAATAAAACACTTTGTAAGTAGAAGCTGTGTGGAAGATATGACATCACACCCAGTGAGTGATTTAGTTTTCATGCATTTTTTCTATTTACTTTCTTGACTAATATAGGTTGTTGTGAGGCTGGTCCCCCGCGCTGTAAAAACTTGGGTCATTTTCAAAATGTCACTTCTATTTCAGGGAAGGTAAGTGAGAGTTGAATGGCTTATGGTCATTTGAGATTGGGTTTTCATGTTGAAGTTCACATGCGGCATGTGCAGGTGTTCACTTACATGCATCTGCTTGTGGGCATGCATTAGATATGAGCCTTAAATGCCAATGTATTTTTGTAAGTTAAATTATAGATGGATGGTCCAGGAAACTGCTAGAAAGAACTGGGTTACGCAAAATCAAACCTTCTGTTATACCACGGCGCCTGTATAAAAGGAAGCGTTTTGCATGACACAGATCAGACCAGATTGGTCAGTGAACCAGCCAATAGTAAGTGTGTGAAGTGACCAAAAGTAAAAGCGTTGGGACAGACGAGAGTGGAGGAGAATCCTGAATTCAGCTAAGGCCTAGGGATGTCAAGCTTATGACGATGAATGATGATGATAATGTGTCAAGTGACCAAATCAAGTAAAATAAATTCCAGAAGGATCCAGAAAAAATAAAAATATATTATGCAGTACCTGGTAGTATAAGCAGAGCCCCCTGACCAGGAGGGCGTCTGCGTTGGAGCTGTCCATGCGGCATATGTCGTTGGCAATCTCCTGGGATTCCTGGCAGCGACCTAAGTATGCCAGGCACTCAGACTTCAGCAGCTTGTATCTGGAAGCATCATTAATCATCAATGAAGAACTACCCTAATGATGACATTAAAACACTAAACAATCACAGTCTTCTAATATTCGTGGCATTGCTATTGAAGACTGCAGACAATAGCAGGAAAAACTATCAGCAAGTCAGAAACTCTGAAATAAGAGAGATCTGTCAGACAGAGAACATAGTCATAGACACATAGCACAACAAGGTACTGATCGTGATCTCTTTAGTTTTATGATGTAGCCACTCCAAATGGATATATCACAAAATGATGCCAGAAATTTGCTCGTCTTCAGTGCATTTCAGAATTTCCCATAGTCCTTTTTCTCTCTTACATGATGAGGCAAGTGGTTCCACGCCAGGGGACCAGCAGCAGCAAACACAATATTTGTCCTATAGTACTGCTATTACAAAAGGATGGCAACCAGCAGACACATGGCTAGCTCAACAAGGCAATGTTTTTACCAGAGGATAGCAACTGCCTATGGCCCCCCTTGTCCAGGGCTGTGTGGGCCTCTGCCTCCAGCCTCACCTCACCTCCCTGTTAGTAAATGTAACAGTGACCTGTAGCTGTTGGGACAGTAGTGCAGGCAGCGGTCCATGCTGTAGACCACCCGCCTGTAGTCCCCCTTGTCCAGGGCTGTGTGGGCCTCTGTCTCAAGCCGCCGCACCTCCACTAGAGCTGCTTGCTCCGCGCTGAGGTTCTCGTTGGGGCTGAGCTCCAGGACGCGGAGCATGCCTTGCTCCAGACCTACCAGGTCTCCTGGAAAAAAAACATACAATTATATGAAAATGTTAACTATCAGAAACCTAAAACTAGAAATATGGGTGCGTATTGTGAGATAATAATATTACGATTATTTATTTGATTAGGGGATGTGAAAGTTCTTCTTCTTCTTCTGTTTGGCGAATCCCGCGGAGAGCAGGGGCGCCAGTGTCAAGTAGACTAGGAGTGGGGATTTTGAATGATGGGAAAAGGATACGCTTCAATGGTCACGATACACACTTGATTTTAAACAATAATAAAAAGCAAAAAGAGTAAAAACAAAAAACAAAAAAACGCTTGTAAAACATTATTTGAGGGAATTAAAGAAAATTAACTAAGGAGTTTTTTTAGGTAAAGTAAATTATAATTTTATGTTGTTGTGGGAAATAAATTTTAGAAACAGAAGGTTAATGGATTTCAAATTTAGGGATAAAAGATAGGAAACATTTACAGGATATTGAATGGAGACGCCAGTTCTTAGAAAAAGAAAATACAATTGATATAAATGGTGAGAGCAGTTAAAGAAAATGTGGTCTAAATCGCCTATTTCGGTTTTACAATCGCAAAAGGGAGAATCAACAACATTAATTTTAAAAAGGTGAGCTGGAGAGCAACAATGGCCAATTCTTATGCGACAAAGGGTAGAAATTTGTTGTTTATTAACAGAATAATTGCAAAACCATGGGGAATTAGGAAGAGATGGCTGGATGCCAGCGTACCACTTTCCCTTTGTTGAACATGTGGACGACCATAACTCACTCCATTCATTTCGAAGAGAGTGCTTAAATGATGGAATAAGGTCCATAGGGGAGAGAAACGGAAGGCCGGGGATACCGGTCAGGATAGCTTCTTTGGCAAAGCCATCTACCACCTCGTTACCCACAATTCCACTGTGGCTGGGAATCCAAACCAGATCCACGCTCTTTCCCGAATGCGAGAGACTGCAAAGGAGGGATCTAATTTTGAGAATAATTGAAATTGGAGGGCGTTTAAAAGGGAAGGATAGAATATTCTGCAGGACACTTAGGGAGTCTGAGAATATAACAAATTTTTGAGAAATAGTTGTGTGATTGATGAATTTGAGAGATTCCAGGATGGCATATGCCTCTGCAGAGAAAATCGTTGCCGTATGGAGTGATCAGATTGAGGAGATTGTGAAAGAATGGGATATACAAAGTGAGCGTCCATCTCTATACATGGCAAAATAGGGCAGGCAATCGAACAATTATTGATTATATATGCGTGGATGAAAGAATGAGAGGATGTGTGAGAGATGCAAGAGTGTATCGTGGAGCTGAACTCAGCACAGACCACTATTTGCTATGCGCGAGAATAATGGTAGGGGATTGTAAAAAAGGAAAGAAAAAAATATTGTTAAGAAAGAAAAGAATAAAAGTGGAAAATTTGAAAGATGACAAGGTGCAAGATGAATATCAAAGTGAGATTGCCAAAAGATTAAATATGGATGAACTACAAAAAATGAAAGATGAAGGATGTGTGGAAAAAGTGTGGCAAATGATGAAGAAAGAACTGACCGAATCTGCTAGAATGACATGCGGAGAAACAAATGTTGGTAAGAAAAAAGGTGATGCCTGGTGGAACGATGGAGTGAAAAAAGCAGTAGAGCAAAAGAAGGAAGCGTATAAGAAATGGTTGAAAGATAAAGGTAATTTGAATTTGGAAATGATGTATATAAGGGCAAAAATGAATACTAAAAAGCTTGTGTATGAAAGTAAGATGGAATTAGAGAAGAAAAATAATGAAAGGGCACAGCAGGACTTCCACACCAACAAAAAAATGTTCTGGAGTTGGGTTCGGAATAATAACGAAAGTGTGGGAGCAACAACTCCGGGCATAAAGAATGCGCAGGGAGTCTTGCTGTAGGATGAAGACGATGTATGCAACAGATGGAAAGAATACTTTGAAGAAATATTAGGACAGGGCGAAAGAAATTTATATGAATGTGACCCTACAAATGAAAGTAATGAGGATATTTTGAAAGAGGAAATAAAAGCAAGCATAAAAGAGCTGAAGAATGGAAAGGCTGCAAGTATGGATGGATTGAATGCCGAGATGTTAAAAGCAGGAGGAGAATGTGTGGTAGAGTGGATGTTTGAATTATGCAAGATGTGTATGAAAGACAGGGTAGTACCGATGGACTGGAGAAAGGCGGTCATTGTCCCTATTTACAAGGGTAAAGGGGACAAGAAAGACTGCCGTAACTTTAGGCCCATTAGTCTCCTTAGTATACCTGGGAAAGTCTTATGCAAAATTGTCATAAAAAAAGTGAGAATGGCCACCGATCACAGGGTCTCTGATATTCAATCTGGTTTTATGCCAGGACGAGGTTGTGTGGACCAAATCTTTACTCTCAGACAGATTGTTGAAAAACATCTGGCTGTGGGGAGGGTGGTCTACGCAGCCTTCGTGGATCTCGAGAGGGCCTTTGACTCGGTGGACAGATGTATGTTGTGGAATGTTCTCAGGAAGTACGGTGTGAATGACAACCTTCTGAATGTGATACGTGCCATCTATGAAAATAGTTCGGCATGTGTAAGAGTGGATGGGAGATATAGTGACTGGTTTGATGTATATAAGGGAGTGAGGCAAGGCTGCGTGATGAGTCCATGGTTGTTTAATATAATCATGGACAGTTGCATAAAAGAAGCTGGAATATCAGAGAGCGGAGTGAAAGTGGGTGAAACAAGAGTTGGAGTACTTCTTTATGCTGATGATGCTATAGTTTTAGCTGACTCGGCGGAGGAACTCCAAGCGATGTTAACCAAACTGAATGATGCGTTTTGTAAAAATAGCTTGAAAGTGAATGCGAATAAGACAAAAATATTAGTTTTTGACAGGAATGAAGTATGTGAGGAACTTACAGTTAATTTGAATGGAAAAAAAGTTGAAGTAGTGAATGAGTTTGACTATTTAGGAAGCAAGTTTGAGGCGAATGGTAAGATGACGAAGGAATTAGAGAAGCGTGCCAGCAAAGGAAGATGCGTGATAGGAGCGTTTGGTAGAATAGCGAAGAATAAAAGGATACCAAAGAAAATGAAAATGGCGGTACACAATTGTATATTGTTGCCGACCCTGATGTATGGAAGCGAGTCATGGACGGTGAATGAAAGAGAAGTAAATAAGGTATGCACCGTAGAAATGGCTCATTTGAGAAGTATGACAGGAAAAACACTGAAAGATAGAGTGAGAAACGAATGGGTTATGAATGAATGCGGAGTAATAGAAAGCGTGAAAGTGAAAGTTCAAAGAAGTGTGATGCGATGGTTTGGACATATTGAAAGGATGAATGAAGACCGACTGACAAAAAGAGTGTATAAAGGGAATGTAATAGGTAAGCGTGGAAGGGGAAGACCTAGAAAAGAATGGATTGATCAGATAAGTGAGATTGCGAATGAATGGAATTTACAGAGTGGAAACAAGAGAAGAGCATGCATGAAAAGAGTGATGAAATTAGATGAGATGAAAGAAGTATGCAGGGACAGAGTCAAGTGGAGGCACTTATGTGGAGGTACTGGCCACCCCTAGAGGAATGGCGGCAGGATACAAGACAAGACAAGACAAGCGTAAAAGAAGAAAATGCATGAAAAAGGTGATGGATATGAAGGAATTGAAAGAGGTATGTCAGGATAGGAAAAAATGGAGGCAACTCTGCAGAGGCTCTGGCCACCCCTAGCGGAATGGCGACAGAGTTACAGTTACAGTTACAGGTGTTCTTGTGGGAATCACATCTGTGAGTTTGGTTGTCGCTATAGAAAGTCACGATTCTCAAGGAAATCCCAGAATGGAGGGTCAGCCGCATAACAACCTTTTAGTCAAGTCAACAACAAAAATACTGAAAAGTTGACTAAGAGCTCATAGAAAAAGTTAAAGTAACATTAAATTAAATTTAAAATCGCTCAAAAAATAATTGAATTCAAATAAAAGGCCCTGGCCGCTATCAACCACCATTTCTTTTGGTCCTTGCCTCTTCTTGTATTTCATTCAGTCTAAGTTTAATAAATTTGTAAATCTTAAATACAACCGTATATGTATAAAGAAGTAGGAACTATAAGAATGTCTCTATGTAAATACACACGCTAATGTGAACAGTGAAATGTCATCTGTATAATTACTTTATGGCTTCTCTGCTACGTATTTCAAACATTACGAAGTTATGGTCAAATGACGTGATTCGAACAAACGTTATAGCATTCCAGATACGCTAGTCAAGAACAGCGACTTGATCCCTCAGACACAACACCGACTAAATATGGTTTAACTTTTGAAAATGCTCATCGTTTGTCAGCATTGGTCAAGCTCACCGAGGGCTCTTGAGGTGTAATTCACACAAAAACTAGTCATACATCTTACACCCAAGTGTGCACATATGTTAGAGTAAAAGAAAACAGTGTAATTATACAAACCTAAAGCCAAACAGCACTTGACTATGCGGACATATCCCTTAACAAAGGTAGGATCTAGCGTGATGGCGTATTTGGCGTCTTGCAGGGCCTGATTGTACTGTCCCAGCATTACATAGCAGGCAGAACGGTTTCCGTAGAACGCGGGCTTGTCTGGGCACAAAGAAATAGCTTCTGCATAATGTGTGAGAGCTGTTTTGTAGTCCTTCATCTTGTAATAATAGTTTCCCAGCTCTTTCTTTTCGTCGGCAGTCCTAAAACCCACAAAAATCAGTTAAAAAAACAATCTGAAAATCAAAATAGTAAATTTCTAGCTGGTTCTCTATTGCGTCAATCAGACAAAACCGAGATTAGGTCAACTGCGTTGGTAGATAAAAAAATAATGTCTTTAATTCAGTGATTTATTGTTTTTCTTGACGTTTTTGTGTTACCTCTGCATGGATTTTGGGCTGACATCTTCGAGAGACCCGTCCAGGTCGATTGGTTCAGAGTCTGGCATCATTTTCTTCTAGAAACTTTAATCTGTCACCCTCACCCGCAGACACAACGATAAAAATGGCGGAATAATAAGTGTTAGGGATCACATCCACATAAAATAAATTACCTGAAAAGTTGATGCCGATTTTTCTTTTGTCTATTTTTGGCGAGCTTTTTATTTATTTATTTGTGATGAAAAACCCTGAACGAAAACCAATTTCAATCAACGTCAATATTTCCAGATTTTAAAAACAGATTTTAAAATAATACTCTTTGATACATTTCAGTTTTTACTATATTTCAAAAAATATAATCGTAGTAGAGAAATGTATAAAGTAAATTGTAAACTCTAGTTTTTTTGTATTATATTTCATCTTCAAGTAAAGGCAATAAGAGTTGCAGAGTTTGTGTTCATTTTAGAGTGAGCTTTTTTCGTGTTTCTTTTTTTTTTTTTTTTTTTTTTACTGTTTAATTGCTTAGAGTTTATTTGTTTTATATATTTGATTGTATTAATTGCTTGTACTCCTTGACTGATAGGTTGGTATGCGGCTGACCACCCATACTGTAAAAAATGGTTCACTTTGCCAATGTCACCCCTGCTTCAGAGAAGGTCGGCAAGAGTTGCAGGGCTTATGTTCATTTGAGATTGGGTTTTTTATATTGTAGGTCCACATGCAGCATGTGTAAGCTCGAAATTATGCATGTCTGCTTGTGGGAATGCATTTAATATGAATCTCAAATGATACGTATATCTTTGCAGCTTAGATTTAGATTTAGATTTAGCGTGAATTTAAGCGCGAACTTGTACGTGTTTATTAATGGGTATAATTAAATGTGAATTTACATCTTTATAACAGAGATTATCGGTTCAATAAATTGTCAGAAAAGAATCACTTTTTTATTTTTGGTTATTAAATTCCTTTACTGTTTGGAATAAAATGAAAAGTAGCCACCCCATGAAAAGAAAAGTATTGCCATAAGATACCCATACGTTAGGTATTTAAAAATCATGGTTTAATATTTTGATATTAAATAAACAATGAAATAAATACTATAATTAATATTAACAACGGTACAAAGTAATATGGTAAGAGCACCTTATAGGCCTTTAATTTTATAGGTATTTAAAGCTTTTAAAAAATACAGTTTTTTTACTTTCTTGCTATAGCTGAAGCCTATAAAGAAAGTATTGATTTGGTGTGAAAAATTGTTTTCGAGGTTTTCACGGAAATGAGTTGTCCTGGTGCAGGACATGACAAAAAACACTATCTTTCAAAAACGTCCGTCTGTATGTGTGTGTGTGTGTGTGTGTGTGTGTGTGTATTAGAGTGGAGTGATCTTGTATGAGATTTTTTTTTTTTTTTTTTTTCAAAACCATATACCATTTTTTTTGTGCCATTTATGAAATAAAAAATGTAGAAAAAAAATCAGATTTTTCAAAAAATTCCTTCTTCCCGCACACTGACTTCAAAGTTTATGTTTTTGTTGAAAATTTGTGACATAGCTCCAGCTAAATATTGAGCTGAATAAAGTTAGTCAAGGTGTAAAAAATTAAAATAAAAGTACTACAAGCATTCATTCGTACATTCCAAAACAATACAAGAAGAAAAAAGTACAAGTTTTATAAAAATAAAAATAAACATTTTGCTTCAAAATTGCCTTTTCTTTTAATTTTCGGCATTATGCTCCTTCGTTCTAATTAGGCTTTTATAGCCACAAATCTAAATTTTTGGTACATTGGCTCAAAGCAGCTTTTCTTGTTATTTTCACTGCTCTTTTAACTGCCTAAGTATAGCATGGGAGCAGGGGCGTGCATCCCTTACGGGCACATGAGTCTTATGGGTAGGCAATATATGGTAAAAAAAAACATTTAATCTTGATATTCAGATTTAAAATTCAAAATTTAAAATCGATTGGAGCCCTCGTTAGCACTTCAGTCAATAGCAAATGAGTTATTTTAAAGGAATGGGAGAAACTATTTATTCGGAAATTTATTACTACCTTACATGGGATCTGTAAAAAATGCATGTCACTGTCACCACTAGATTGAACTTTCTCATCGGATATTTTTTGAAATATATTTTAGGCCTCTTAAAAAGTCATTGTGTTAGAGATTTGATATTTTGCATGCCTTTAAGCTACGTCATGTTGTGAATTCTTTAATGAGTTTGTTTTTGCCGATAATCCTTGCTAATAATATACTTTCCGAATGCCTAAAAGAGCTATTTTTTCCAAATACTGAATCTTTTACTTTTTTGATATCTAGCAAATATTTTGAGGCCAAAATAATGAAATATTAATTATAGTATTTATTTCATAGTTTTTTTTTGTAGAAATTAATATTGCGCATAATATTGTAAAACATTTTTTTTTTGTCAACCCATTCATTTCCGAGATAATTACAATCGTTTTTTTCTTTCATATGGCAACTCATAGACGCAGGTTGGGAAGAGTGTTGCCAAAAATTGGTGTCTCTACGATCAGTAGTTTCGGCTGGGACATACACTCATACGGACGGACGGACGGACGGACGGACAGGTTCGACAAATTAGGTTTTTTTGCATGTCCTGGTGCAGGACAACTCATTTCCGTTGAAACCTCATTTTTACTTTATAGCAGTCCGAAGGACTGTTATAAAGTATTGTATTCGTCCGAAAAAAAAAAAATGAGGTTTCAACGGAAATGAGTTGTCCTGCACCAGGACATGCAAAAAAACCTAATTTGTCGAACCTGTCCGTCCGTCCGTCCGTCCGTCCGTCCGTCCGTCCGTATGAGTGTATGTCCCAGCCGAAACTACTGATCACAGAGACACCAATTTTTGGATTTAGAGAATTGACAACCACAGATTTTGATGGGCGAGCGTCATGGCGCCACCCTGAAAATTCAAGATGGCTGCGATACAAAAAAAACATAAAATTGCACTTTTCTCAAAAACGGCTCTAACGATTTTCTTTAAAATTTCAGTGTAGTCGTTGCTTAAGGTTTTTTTAAGAAAATTAGGTATGGCGACACTCTTGCCAACCTGCGTCTATGGGTTGCCATATGAAAGAAAAAAACGATTGTGATTATCTCGGAAATGGCTGTGTTGACAAAAAAATAATGTTCTACAATATTACGCGCAATATTAATTTCTACAAAAATTTAAAGAATAGTTACAAATTTTTTTTACTTAAAGTACCGTTTACACGATCTCAAAATTTTCATCGAAAATATTAAAAAGACCCATAAAAACGCAATTTTGTAAAATTTTATTTAATTCACAAGAAAGAAAAATTTATAAACTTCTTTGCACTATAATTAGTTTTTCACTATTTTGAGAATTCAAGATGGCTTCCGAAGAGCTGAAAATTTTAAATGCGATTTTCTCAAAATCGGCTCGAGCGATTTTTTTAAATTTTCGGTAAAGTAGTTTCTTGATACATTCTTACCAAATTTAGGTATGACAACATTCTTGCTAATCTGCGTCTATGAGTTGCGATATGAAAAAAATAAACAATTGTGATTTTCTCAGAAGTGAAAGCGTTGACTAAAAAGATATGTTCTACAATTTTATACGTAACATCAAATTCTATATAAAAATTAAATATATTTTTTTAAAATAAAAACATAAAGTGCCGTTTACATGATATCAAAAATTGAAATTAAAAGGCTACAAAAACCCATCAGAACGAAAAAAACTTTTATGTTTCTTAACTTTATCAGAAAAAACTTTTTTATCACTATAATTCATTGTGAAACATTTTTCAAATTTTAGAAAATTCAAGATGGCTTCCGAACAGCTGAAAATTTCAAATGAGATTTTCTCAAAAACGGCTCCTACGATTTTCTTTATTTTTTTTGCATAATCGTCATTATAATACTGCTATGTAACAACAATAACTATTGTCTCATAATTTTCTTCTTATATTTGTTTTGGGGGTTGCCATACAAGAGAAAAAAATAATTTAAAAATTCTCGGCAGAGAAAGGGTTAACTAAAAAATAATGTTCCACAATTAAAAAGCTTTTATATATACCTACATACGTTCATCATTACTTTTTTCAAAAAAATATTATAAAGTATAGCCACCATACAAAGTGACAAATTTTCATACAAAAAATTATTGTAATATTTTTGGTAGCAAAACGTCTAATACCCATAAATAAACCTACGTAACAATTCGCTTAATCAATTGCTATATAACAACAATAAGCATTGCCTCTTAAAACTCTTTGTTTTGGGGGTTGCCATACAAGAGAAAACAATATTTTAAATTTTCCCGGCAGAGAACGGGTTAACTAAAAAATAAATTGTACAGTGGACTGCACAGGACTTTATAGCACACAATACGGTCATGTTTAGGTCATAGCCAATTTTCATAACAAAACATTTAGTTGTGTGAAAGTAATGAAGCTAATCTTTTTAAGCAATCGTCTTTTTGCAGTATTATCATTGATCCCGTTTGTATCAAAACTAACACTTTGTTTGGTGGGTACCTATACTTTTAATTGATATTTTGGAAACTTATGATTGATTATTATATGGGTGCAACTTACTAGATTGTAAGACTCGTAGCCTAGTATTTAATATTAGGCGTTTTAGTACCAAGAATATTACAATTATTTTTGTATTAAAATTTGTCACTTTGTATGGTGGCTACACCTTATAATATTTATTTGAAAAAAGTAATGATTAATGTATGTAGGTAAATATAAGAGCTTTTCAATTGTTGAACATTATTTTCTAGTTAACCCGTTCTCTGCCGGGAAAATTTAAAATATTATTTTATCTTGTATGGCAACCCCCAAAACAAAGAGTATTAAGAGGCAATGCTTATTGTTGTTTTATAGCAATTGATTGAGCGAATTGTTATGTAGGTTTATTTATGGGTATTAGACGTTTTGCTACCAAAAATATTACAATAATTTTTTGTATGAAAATTTGTCACTTTGTATGGTGGCTATACTTTATAATATTTTTTTGAAAAAAGGAATGATTCATGTATGTAGGTATATATAAAAGATTTTCAATTGCGAAACATTATTTTTTAGTTAACCCTTTCTCTGCCGAGAAATTTTAATTTTTTTTTTTCTCTTGTATCGCAACCCCCAAAACAAAGAAAATTATGAGGCAATGGTTATTGTTGTTACATAGCAGTATTATAATGACGATTGCGCAGAAAAAAAAAAGAAAATCGTAGGAGCTGTTTTTGAGAAAATCTCATTTGAAATTTTCAGCTGTTCGGAAGCCA
Organism: Agapetus fuscipes; assembly: GCA_951799405.1. Taxonomy (NCBI): domain Eukaryota; kingdom Metazoa; phylum Arthropoda; class Insecta; order Trichoptera; family Glossosomatidae; genus Agapetus; species Agapetus fuscipes. The sequence goes on along the minus strand of OX637351.1, from coordinate 15,030,855 downwards.
TCTTGAATTTTCTAAAATTTTAAAAATGTTTCACTATGAATTATAGTGATAACAAAGTTTTGTCTGATAAATTTAAGAAACATAAAAGTTTGTTGCGTTCTGATGGGTTTTTGTAGCCTTTTAATTTCAATTTTTGATATCAAAGTATTCTTTAAATTTTTGTAGAAATTAATATTGCGCGTAATATTGTCAAACATTTTTTTTTTGTCAACCCAGCCATTTCCGAGATAATCACAATCGTTTTTTTCTTTCATATGGCAACCCATAGACGCAGGTTGGCAAGAGTGTTGCCATACCTAATTTTCTTTGAAAAAACTTAAGCAACGACCACACTGAAATTTTAAAGAAAATCGTTAGAGCCGTTTTTGAGAAAAGTGCAATATTATGTTTTTTTTGTATGGCAGCCATCTTGAATTTTCAGGGTGGCGCCATGCCTGTCGGCTCATCAAAATTTGTCGTTATCAATTCTCTAAATCCAAAAATTGGTGTCTCTGTGATCAGTAGTTTCGGCTGGGACATACACTCATACGGACGGACGGACGGACGGACGGACGGACAGATTCGACAAATTAGGTTTTTTTGCATGTCCTGGTGCAGGACAACTCATTTCCGTTGAAACCTCATTTTTTTTTTTTCGGACGAATACAATACTTTATAACAGTCCTTCGGACTGCTATAAAGTAATAATGTTCTACAATTGAAAAGCTCTTATATATACCTATATACATTAATCATTACTTTTTTCAAATAAATATTATAAGGTGTAGCCACCATACAAAGTGACAAATTTTAATACAAAAATAACTGTAATATTCTTGGTACTAAAACGCCTAATATAAAATACTAGGCTACGAGTCTTACAATCTAGTAAGTTGTACCCATATAATAACCAATCATAACTTTCCAAAATATCAATGAAAAGTATAGGTACCCACCAAACAAAGTGTTAGTTTTGATACAAACGGGATCAATGATAATACTGCAAAAAGACGATTGCTTAAAATGATTAGCTTCATTACTTACACACAACTAAATGTTTTGTTATGAAAATTGGCTATGACCTAAACATGACCGTATTTTGTGCTATAAAGTCCTGTGCAGTCCACTGTACAATTTTTTTTTTTTTCGGACGAATACAATACTTTATAACAGTCCTTCGGACTGCTATAAAGTAAAAAGACATTTTACTCCACTCTAGTGTGTATGTATGTGTGTCACTTTCCAAAGTATAAGATCTAGAGATACCAAATTTTGGCTACATAAGTTTTTTTGGACATGTATTAAGTATGAATAACATGGCATTACACCAACTTGAAAATTCAAGATGGCTGCCATACAAAAAAAAACATAAAATTGCACTTTTCTCAAAAACGGCTCCAAGAATTTTTTTTTAAATTTTCAGAGTTGCTACAAATTAATTTTTAACTAAATAAATTATTTATGGTAACACTCTTGCTAATCTTTGTCTATGGGCTGCCATTTGAAAAAAACAAACAATCGTGATTTTCTCGAAAGTTAAGGGGTTAACAAAAATATAATGTTCTACCATATTATAAAAAACATAAATTTCTACAAAATAAAAAAATAAATATTTTGAAAAAAATATTATAAAGCACTGTTTACACGACCTCAAATTTTAAATCGAAAATATAACAAAAACCCATTAAAATTCAAGATATTTAAATTTGTTTTCGATTTAATAGAAAGAACAAGTTTGTCACTACAATTCATAAGGAAAGATTTTTTTCTTTTTTGAAAATTCAAGATGGCTTCCGAAGAGCTGAAAATTTTAAATGCGATTTTCTCAAAAACGGCTCAAACGATTTTTCTCAAGTTTTCTGTGAATTTGTAAATAAAATAGTGCTATCTACTAATGATAATCATTGCTTCATCATGATCTCGATTTAGGGAGTTGCCATCCAAAAGAAAAAAAAAATGAAAAATCCTCGGCAGTTAGAGGGTTAATAAAAAAATGACGTTTAACAAATGTAAAACAATAATAATAAGGTATATATTGCCATCATTATTTTTTCCAAAAAGTGAATCAAAAGTATAGCCGCCATACAAAGTGAAAATTTTCCATACAAAATGTATTAGGAATTTTCTTGGTAGTCAAAGGGTAAAAATAAGATAAAAGGCTGCGATTCTTAAAATTTTATAAATACCAATAATAATCAGTCGTTACGTTTTTCAAATATAACTAAAAAGCTTACCCACCATACAAAGTCCTAGTTTGCATACAAAAGGGTTCATTGACCATCTATAATAATCTAAATTCTGGATTCGAAAGTCTAAGTTGCAAAGATATATTAAAATTAAAAACTTATTTCAAATGCATGCCCAGAAACAGACACGTGTAAATTCGCGCTTAAAGACGCTGAATGTGTACTTACAATTTAAAACCAAATCTCAAATGAACATAAAACCTGCAACTCTTGCCGATTTTCCTTGAAACAGGGGTGACATTGACAAAGTAAATTATTTTTTACACTATGGGTGGTCAGCTTTATACCAACCTATAAATCAAGGATCTTTATTGTGTAATTGACGCTTTTTCCAGAGAAGACCAACCTCGCAGAGGGCTCTTGAGGTGTGATTCACACAAAATGGCGCTCAACAAATAAATCAACCAAATATGTCTATTCATTTAAGTATTTATATGGCTATATCCATATTGTACAAGTATGCAGGTACACACCGCGGTGGAATAAAATTGATTTATAATTGATATATATTATATTTTTTATTGAAACGGCATAAGCTGGTAGATGATTCTAGCTTTACATACGTCATACAGTGGGTTAATTTTTGCAAGAAAGTCGAGTACAGATTCTGTGCAATTTATTTCGTATTTATTTGTGGCGATATTTTTTAGTGGGTATATTACATATTTTTTTCATTGTATAAAATGGTAAATAGTTATTTTTAAAATGAATCTGCGTTTTTAAAAAAAATATATCTTGCTTAGTTTTTAAACTAAAGCTCTTTCAAATAGCGTATTCTCGATTTCCGGAAAAAAGGTCATTTTGTTTATTTAGGCAGATATGACATCGATGCATCTTCGGAGTGTAGGTATCGACATGGATATATAGAACTGGATGGGCTAAGAAGTCAATCCTTTGAGAATTAGAAATACGCTACCCCACTCATCACACAAAAATCCAAATTCAGTATATCGGTAACCTTCCAACTGTGAACAGGTGTGTTACCTAATTGGAAAAAAAATACATATAAATGCAAAACTGGGTATTTTCTAAACGTGTCAACAAATAAGAGTAAATGTGTTATAGAACATGGAATAATATTTCACTTTAATCACTGTTCTATATGATTACGTTGATAAAATTTATTTTTCGTTTGTCGAAATATTTTGCTCGCGAAAGTGACAGCCATTTCTAGAACTAGTGATGTTCAAATATATAGGTACTTGCTTATCCAAGTATGTAACTTCTATGCTCGCGGTAATAGATACTTGTGGAAATCATCCCGTACACAATGAGGTGGGAACATTTTTGAATTCGGAATTTATCAGATATCTTCATACTTGCAACAACACTACTAACAAATCCGTTACCATAGTGATTTCATGCGTTTCCTTGGTGATTTGTTAATAGATTGAAGACGGAGTAGAGACACGTTGCTTACATAGAAAATGAGAAAAGCATTTCATATGTCGTGAGCGAGACAGCATTATAAACAGTGTATGGTGTCAAAGACGGTGAATCATGTTGATTGGTACTAAATCACATGTACGTCCCCTCCATTTAATACTTCCTCCATGGGTATCGACGGGCCCAGTGGCGAACCTTGACGTCATTTTGACGTCAAGGTTCGCTAAGTCGAACGCGCTGCGTTTTGGCGCGACTCAAATTCTCCGCATTTTATTTTTTTAAATTATCATTGATATTTTTATTTTTACTACACAAAAAATATGGTTGTGATCCTTGAAATGTACTCTACAGCAGCGGTTGCCAAAGTGGTGGTCCGCGGACCACTAGTGGTCCGCGAGAAAATCTCGCTGGTCCGTAGAAAAATGTGGAATGTTTATTTTGTTTATTTTATTATGGTTTATTAATAAAGCTTTCATAACTTGGTTACTATTAATAGTTTCATTTTATTAACTAGGTACATTTTATGTGTTCTTTGATCACAATTTTTTTTATAAATATATAGGGTTTTCCAATAAGAGATGTTATTTTGATATTCAAAGAAAAATGCCATTTTTTGAGATAAATGATCGCATGTTTATTTCATAATAAAGAGGAAGGTATGCCGTTAATAATGAAAAACAACATCAGCCAAATAGCCACCACGACCACGCTTACAGGACCATATCCTTTTCAGGAAATTTTCCATAACCAAATCGCAAAGTGGCTGCCCTATGTCCTCGATAGCCTCACGAATTCCATCTTTGAGGTCTTGAATCGACGCTGGGCTTTTGGCGTAAAGCTTATCTTTCACGTGGCCCCAAAGGAAGAAGTTGCAAGGTGTTAAATCACAAGATCTCGGTGGCCAATTGTGATCACCTCTTCGAGAGATAACACGGTCCGGAAACTTTTCCCGTAAAAGATCAATGGTTTCGTTGCTTGTGTGGCACGTAGCGCCGTCTTGTTGAAAGTAAACGTTGTCCAGATCAATACCATCCAACTCCGGCCATAAAAAATCATTAATCATCTATCGATAGCGCAATCCATTCACCGTAACTGTTGATCCAACCTCATTTTCGAAAAAGTAAGGTCCAATGACCCTGCCGGACCATAAACCGCACCAAACAGTCACACGTTGAGGATGGAGAGGCTTCTCAACAATAACTCTTGGGTTTTCCGAGCCCCAGATGCGACAATTTTGCTTGTTGACGTAGCCACCGAGGTGGAAATGGGCCTCATCAGTCATAATGATTTTTCGATGGAATTCCGTAAATTTTCAATGGAATTTTTGTAGTGAATTTTAATCATTTCAATGCATTGTTGCAGCGTGTATCGTTTCATTTTTAGTATTGGCGTAGTTTCTACTTGTCAAATGTCAAAAAATAACAGCTTCAAAAGTGACAGCTACCGAAATAGCGGGCTATTCAAAATAACACCTCTTATTGGAAAACCCTATATTTAACACTTAAAAAATCCTATTAGTGGTCCGCGGGATTTAAATTATGAATTAACTGGTCCGTCAGGTCAAAAAGTTTGGCGACCGCTGCTCTACAGAACCATATTATTTTCAACCGTTTTCCCTACCAGTGAACACTTTTGATTTTTTTCCAAAGATCGATAATAGAGAATTTTTTTTAATTTTAGGGAAGTTGCATTTTTCCAAAGCCATTATAGAATATCTTTAGAGACATTTTTTACTTCCTTTGGTACCTTGATTTTTCTGTAGATTCCATCTTAATATTTTCTCTCCTTTTTCGTTGTATAAGCTTCCGGTTTTATTCATGAATTCTTAAAAATACTTAGATATGACAATGTTAAGGAAGGAAGTTAAAATACCTACTCTTTGAAAAGGGTGATAATAAAACACAATTTTATTTTACAGTTGACTGTAGGAAGGTTTTTGAGTTTCATTTATTTTTTCATGTCATTTGTTTTTTTTGAACATAAAATATACTTTGATAATATTTTTTAAAAATTCAAATATATACATTTTTCTTAAATTATTAGTTACCCTTGGGAAAATAATTACAACTCTTATACAATAGAGCCTCGATTATCCGCGCTACTTCGGACCGAGCTCGTCTTGGACTAGCTAGGCAATAATTTTTTCAGAAAATATCTAAAGGCTGTAAAAATTCAATGAGGTCGGAATATTTTTGAACTTGAAATTTTTTCTCGGCTAGTAAACGTCAGTATTGTATAGAACTGCCGTTCTTAGCAACCGAAAAGAAAATATTTGCATGATTGTTCCCTAGCAACCCAGGCGGGTGGCGCCCATGTGGCGCTTTTCCTTCATGTGAGTGTGGTTGAGTCGACGGCACAGAGTGGTCGGCGGGTCGGTGGACTGCTCACGCACGTACACGCACCGCGCATTAAAATAGTTAATTACCTAGTTTCAGTTTTTTCATGTTATTTCGAAAACTTTTCACGTTAACTAGAATATTTTTTATATACCTTCTAGACATTGTATCATTCTATAAATATAAAGAAAAAAATATCCAAAATATAAAACAATAAATTCAGAAGAAAAAAATGTGAAAAAACCGAGTTTTTTAAAATAATTCTTTGTAGCATCATTTTTGAGTTATTAAAAAAAATACTTTTAGACAAAAAATCAATAAACACGCGTGATTTTTTTATCACTTCTTTACTAAGGCCATAAAGTACAAGAAACATAATATTTTAAAAACAGCGGACATTCTCGTGTGCATGTGTGTATTAAGTGGTCCGTCGATTTGACGGAGTGGAAGGAAAGGCGCGGCCGGGTGACGACACAATATTGTCTATGCCAATAATTCAAGTGGTGTACATCATTTTTCATATACTCATGTTTTATTTAAAAATACGGTAACTTAAAATGTTTGTAAGTCCTACCTAGATACTAAAATATATATTCAGAAACAGCATAAGTAAATCAAGGATTACAAAAGTCGAAATATCTGTTATCCAGGACTCAGTAGATTTTTTGTTTGCTAAGAATAGTATGTCTCTTTTTTGTTAGTAAAGAAAGTTTCTGCTTGCATAAACATTATTATTAAAGCAGTTTCAAATGCATATAGGTAAAGCTCCAGAATGATGAGTTCTTTAAAAATAATTTCTTCATTGGATCTCAAATCTTCTTCGGCTAGTACTACACGTTGTCGGGAAGGGTAAATATTTAGCTCGGTTAACCCATTACCTACCTCAGATATAGCGGACTCGTATAATCGAGGTTCTATATTATTATTACTTTAAATCATATATTGTCTGTTTTCAGTTATCACGTATTCAGTATGAGAATTATAGGATGGGAGAGTGAGTGGCATAAGGAAATCCAATCCCGCATTCTTGATGTGATTCATTTTGTGAGATCCGTGGGATTTACAGGATTGAAATAAAAATAGAATTCACCAGTAAAATAATAATTCATCCCGTTTCCGGCCTCATCGCTAGGTTATGATACAACTTTTTAATGGAACGCATGATTTTGTCTTCCTATTACACTATAAAATTTGTCTACTGAACCGATAAAATGGTAGACTTTGGAAAGCGATTGTTATTTTGTAGTTTTGGCACGAGTTTTTGTTCCTTGACTTATAGGTTGGTATGCGGCTGACCACCCATGCTGTAAAAATGGTTCACTTTGCCAATGTCACCCCTGTCTCAGGGAAGGACGGCAAGAGTTGCGGGTGTATGTCCATTTGAGATTTGGGTTTTTATGTTGTAGGTTCACATGCGGCATGTGCAAGCGTGAACTTGTACGTGTCTGGTTGTGAAAATGCATGTAATGTGAATCTCCAATGTAACATATCTCTGCAACTTAGATTAGATTAGATTAGATTAAATCTTGAATAGTTAAATAAATACGCGAAAATAGAAGTAGGTAAGTCTATTAAAGATTAAAAATTTTACTGTAAAATGGCTATTTTTCATAATGTAAAGAGAAATTGTAGAGAATATTGATAATAATGAATTTGCATTCTACAAAATTCGTTTTTTGAAATCATCTGCCGTGCCTACAATTTTTTTTTTTTCGAAATCGAATGATAGAAATTGATATCAAAATCGATTTATATAATTGAAAAGTGTGATTTTTACAAATACAGTTTTCTTTAATTTCATACAGCAGTTCATAAATGAATGAACATAATTACTTAAAATAGCTCGTAGAAAAAAAAGCATTTCTTGTTTGTGGACACGCGGGATGCACGGGATGTGCGGGATTGAGATATTGATGCGGGATTGGATTCCATAAGTGGCATGGAGTGGAATAAAGCACGTCGAGAATGATAAATTGAAAAATACAATAAAATCAAGTATATACAATTGAAAATTTGGTTTTTATGCTATATTATATAAAACATCACAATATCAATGAAATTCTTATTTTATGTTTCGCCTTGTACGTTATATTCTCAATTAATTATTTTAGTACACATAGATACTATCTAAACTATAGCTACATAACATTATACTTACTTTTATTTACAAATATAGAATTGAATTATACAATAATACGAGTACCTACATTACAATGGCATTTGGGTTATGAAGAAAAATATTATACTTATACATTTATAAGCTTCAGATTCTATGCAAGTTAAAACTATGTAAAATATAAATTTTGACTGCAATGAATGAAATGATGAAGTATGCAAGTACCATAAAAAATGATTATTGATCTGCAATGTGAGCGGCAAAGACTTATTAACTTTGAATTTTCAGGATTTCCCTAAAAAAAATTTGGCATTGGCAAAAGGAACCATTTTTTACATCATGGGTGGTGAGCCTCATAGCAAGGTCAAAGGAATGCAAATAATAAATGATATTTTAACTGTATAAAACAACAATACGTAGAAAATAAATATTTAAAAACTTAATTTATAAATTCAAATTAAAAATTAGAAATTTAAAAACCATAGCCGCCGGTATTACAGATCAATTATATCAACCATAATGAGGTCGGAACTTTTTTCTCGCTGAGTAAACGTCAGTTTGGCATGGGACTGCCGTCCTTAGTAACAAATAACAAAATATTTGTATGCCTTTTCTCTAGCAACCCGACCGGGTGACAACACAATATTGTATATGCCAATTCACGTTATTATAATAAATTAAAATTTGTACAATAAAAGATGAAATACAAATATAACAACAACTTACGTAAAGGTTTTCTCAATCTTCAATATTATTTTAAAGTAATAAACAACTTTAATATTAATCAGACTTAAACATTTACAATTTAGGTGAAACGGTGCACCACCTTGGATTTATTATATAATTTATTTATTTTTTATGTAGGCATAAAATAAACAAAAGTAATTTTGATATAAAGTTTACATTTTTTCAGGCTTCGTAGCATTACATTTAAAACAACGACTCCAAAGAAACGTCGAGAAATCTGACTTTCCATTCATCACGGTTTGTAATTTAGTTTTTAAATCAAAATATAATGTCCAACCACATGAAATCGCATTTCTAATTTATAATAAAATTATCGTTATGAGTCGTGTTTCTTATGAGGCATGAAAGTCTGACGAAATATTGGGATCTCCGACCTTCTCTACATCCTTTGACTCACCTGTCGGACCCCTTCACCAAATTTTTGACCCTGGATCAGCCATTCGGTAAATGCAAATCAACAATTTAATAAAACAAAAAATTAGATTTTTTAGGGTTTGTGTATTCACACAGTGAAAATTCATTTTATTTAAAATACATTTTTTTTTTCTAAAACGTAGTTTTATTTTCACAATAATATTTTCTACCTCAAGCACTTTCGACCTTCAATACTAAGGTCATTATCAAGAGTGATGTATGTCAAATTAAAAGTGCTTGAGGTAGAAAATATTATTGTGAAAATAAAACTACGTTTTAGAAGAAAAAAAATTATTTTAAATAAAATAAAAAATATTGATTGAAAATGTTAATACCTGTTTTCTGGCGGGAAAAAATATGTAAATGAATTGCATTCCTCTTAACGAATTAATTGAAAAAAAATCACGATACGTACAATATGTTTTTGTAATTTGGCACATGTGTTTCCTTAGCGTGTCTTCTGGCGTGTTTCATTTAGCATAAAAAATATTCAACAATGTTTGAACTATTATCATCAATCTGGCAAAGTGGCAAGGTATTCAGAAATGAGGACAGGCTTCGCAGGAAGTAAGTAACCTTCCCCATCCGTCAGTTCAGGAGGGGCTTGAAGAGATGGAGCAGAAACAGGTAAATCCGCTGGAGGTCTAGGCAGACGCCCAGAATCAGTGGACCACTTGCTTCCACCACGTCGCTCCATCGTCATTGTCCAAGCTGCTTGTTCGTGCCTTACAGTTCCATCAAAACCTCCAGAACCATCCCAACCACCATCCTCTTGAACACCTTCCAACTTGGCACAGATATCTTGGAAGCATATCCTATCTTTTGGATCAGTCCTCCAACACGCTCTCATCAATTCACATATAAAAGTTGGACAATCTTGCGGAGGGATCAGCATGATGCCTTGTATGATGAGTTTGCTGGCTCCGTCGTTGTTGTGGCCGTAATAAGGCTGCTTTCCCAAGCTGTATATCTCCCATAGGACCACACCATAAGACCAGACATCTGATTCTAATGTGAACCTTGCATATTGAATGCTTTCTGGTGACATCCAGCGAATTGGCATCGGTCTGTTGCCATCCATTTTGTAATAGTCTGAAGTGTAGACGTCTCTGCTCATCCCAAAGTCTGCTATTTTGACTGTCAGGTTTTCCCCCACCAAACAGTTTCGGCAGGCCAGGTCACGATGGACGAAGCGTTGGGCAGCTAGATACTGCATGCCACAACTTATCTGGAAGTAGGCAGAAGAATCACAATGTATTCAAGATAATCAACTATAGGTACTTTGATATGGAGAAATACGTCATTTTTCTGAAGTCATTTAAAATTGCAATTAATGAAGTAACTGTTACTGTAGCGCTATCGCCGTTCCAGAGCTTCTGCAGAATCTCTTCCATTAATTCCTATCCTGGCATACTTCTCTCAGTTCATTCATACCCATCACTTCTTTAATTCCCTTATTTTATAGTTATTCATTTTGTACATCCCATACCTTCCCAATTTTGCTAATTAGATCAAGACATTCCTTTCTCAGTCTTTTCCTTTCGTTCTTGCATTTCCCCTGTATATACTTTTTGCCAAGTTTTCGTCGTCCATGCTTTCCAAATGCCCAAACCCACTCATTTTATTATTTTGTACTTTTGTCCGGTCGATAGCTCAGTTGGTAGAGTGCTTGCATTCTACCCCGTGAGCTCGGGTTCGAGTCCCACCGAGGAGGGTGTCAGAAATGATTTCCTATTTCGGTGTTTATTTCAAACCCCATAATAATAATACCGGCAAGGTTTACTCAGCCTTCACAAGAAATGAGTACCAACCCCCTCGGGAGCTGGGAAACCCCCACTTCAACTGAAGTGGCTGGCGTAAGGCCGGCCCCCTTACCTGTAAAAATAAATAGGTTCAACTCCCCACATGCGACCCCTTCGGGGATAACGCGGCAAGAAGTTACACTATATGTGTAGCTTAGTTGCGTTTTTTTTTTGCGTTGCGTCCTCAGATACTCTTCGAGACCGCATTCTTTTTTAGGCCATTCATTCCATACTCAATTTCCTAAAGTTTTCTTTTCAGGGTTTTCATGTCCACTGTACAGTAAAAATAAATATTTTATGAAAAAAAAATGAAAGCATAAGAGTCTGCAGAAATTGTCTTCCCCTGACTGACGAGGAGCTCAAACAAACCATTACAATTGATGGATTAATATACAGTCCTACCATGTTGGAGAGTTTCATGTTATTTGTACCCAATTACTGCAATCGAGGGCGGGGCTATGATCTATTTCATGTACCAACAAGCTACACCGTTGTGTTGGCGCAGCATCCTTTACCTCGCAGTTTTTTTTAAGGAATCCTGTGCGGGAGGCTCCCCAATTCTTGAAAGTCTTGGGGGTCTATGTCATCCTGGAAGCCGCAGAGGTGTTGCTTGAGTTGTTGTTTCTGTCGTGAGGCGCAGCAAGGAAGTGGCGGTTGATGTTGGTTTTGAATAAATGTGCCGCAAATAGGACGAGACATCCATGAGCCGCTTCAAATCCTAGATCATTCTAAAACGGGATGTTTGGCCAAGGAATTAGTCATAAAAACGCCAAGTTCTCATAGTTTTGAGATCGACTGCAAAGGGATGAATGAGAGTCGTACTACGAGTTTCCCTTTCTGAAATGCGAGGGGGAGGGATTAATGAATGGAGTTCATTCAGAACAAGCTCCGTGGTAATATCGATAAAAAAGACTGAGCAATCCCACTTTTCTTCTGTGCCGGAGCGGCTGCAGATCGGATGTCAGAGAAGGATCATTGATCAACCTCACTGCCCTCCTTTGCACAGAATAAAAAGTGTAAACTCATTAACTATTCAAAAAGTTATGTAAGTATTTCAATATAATTTTGGTTCTGAGGTTGCACTGTAATGAGGGTAACCTGTTGTGCACCCTTAAAACATATAACCTACTTCAAGACACTAGCGACAACATTTTATAAAGAGGGTATTGCGAAGCTTGATCCCAGATATGACAAATGCCTCAATTGTCAAGAACCTTTAATGGGCATGTGTTTCCTCACCTGCAGAGCTATGGAGAGCAAGCTCCTCCTGTCGAGCGGCTGCAGACCCTGGATTTGCTGGCGCATGGCTTGAGAGTTGCTCCTCAGCACTCCTGCCAGGTCTCCGAAGGGCATGTATTCAAACACCATCCAGGGGTTCAGACCTCCTTCAGCTGGAAGCAAAAAGGATTTGTTGCCGTGATTTTTTTTTTTTTTTTTTCTGTTTACTTAATTGTTTAGAGTGTATTTGTTTTATATATTTGAATGTATTAATTGCTTGTATTCCTTGACTGATAGGTTGGTATGCGACTGACCATCCATACTGTACAAAATGGTTCACTTTGCCAATGTCACCCCTGCTTCAGGGAAGGTCGGCAAGAGTTGCAGGGCTTATGTTCATTTGAGATTGGGTTTTTTTTATATTGTAGGTGCACATGCGGCATGCGTAAGCGCGAAATTATGCATGTCTGCTTGTGGGAATGCATTTAATATGAATCTCAAATGATACATATCTGTGCAGCTTAGATTTAGATTTAGATTTAGATCTGTAAATAGAAGTTGGAGCTTCTGGACGTTTCGAAAAAGTTGACTAGTAAGCCCATTCCATGTCTGTGATGAACTTCTTCAGCGCTAAAATGATGTGATCATAATGATATTAATGAACTTTATGAAAATGAAAAGTTTATCGGGATTTTAGAATGACAGCAGCATCTAAAGTAAAAATGGCGACTATGATCGCCGATCTTCGTTAGACGTGGCGTTGAAAGAAGAAGAATTATAGAAAAAAAGTATTTAAAAAAAATACAATAGACGTTCAGTCATCTCGTAGAGTGGCTTGTGAGAAAATATTGAACTTTATTTAGCGTGTGACAGATGTCGTCGTAATGGATGAGTTTAGCTTGAAAACACTGACAGGACAAAATAAAAGTATAATCTAAACGTATCTAATGTAAAATAATAAAAGTAACGCAATGTCAAAAATAATAGTGTAAAGATATATTAAAAATACGTGGCAAGTAAATAAAAATACATCAATTATTATTGTCAATAACTTGATCCAGGCACACGTCTTCTTAACAATGCCTCCACTCAGACACCAATCCATCATACGGAGAAGTGCTCAGCCGCATGTGTAGTGGTGGTGTGAGGTTGACAGCCCAGACTGTAAAAAAATGCGCTTCACTTTACCCAATGTAACCTTTGTTTCAGTGAGTCAGCAAGAGTTGCAGATTTGAGTGAAATATGATGAATGAATCTTTGTACATATTGTGCCTGTTTGAGTATGTGCGCGTAGAATGAACCTCATTTTTTAATACCTGCCCGTAGTCTTGTGACTGGTGACTTACGCTTCGGACTCGTAATCGAAAGGTCGTGGATTCGATTCTCAGCGGAGCACATTTTTTTTCAAATAGCTCTTCGCTGGGTTGAAAGATTCATCTGCCTGTACCAAAGACCGATTATCGAAGGATCATCCAGCCTAGCAGCAATTGCAGGTCTTGCTTGATAATTGGTGTTTTCTACAGCGACGACCAAATCGCTGCCTTAGTTCTTGTTTAGCGTAAACGCCATTGAGAAAATTTTACATGAGCAATGTTTGCATGTGTACTGGACCAATGTTTCTTATAAAAACAAGAAATTTATTTTAAAAATATTTAAAAGAACTCTCACATTATCGAGTTTTACGGTTTTTCTTAGCTCAGATTGTGTAGAATTTGATTCATAAGACAACTGCATGTGACAAAGTCATATTTGACAAGATTGGCGTATACGGTAAACAAGAACTGGGGGAGCGAAATGCTAAGAGTGAAATGTGATTCACACAAAAGCAGCACTCACCAAATACAACATCCTATTATTATAATCATTACCAACTCTTCATACATTTCGTTTTTTACAATCACTCTGTTTATCCAATTCTTTAAACTATTCAACAATCTGATCAAGCCATACTCTTTTAGGTCACATGCCACATGAAATAAATACTAAATGTGAGTTTTAGGATGGCTGAGTTTACCTTTTTGCACGACCCCTATGAGAGTCAGGATGTTCTGGTGGTGGAAGGCGCTCATGATGTTGACTTCTCTGATGAAATCGTCTTCAGCAGTTCTTGTCGCGTTGTCCTTGAGTAGTTTGATGGCCACAGTCTTTGGATGTCCACCGTCTATCCTCAACTCCCCTGAAAGCACAAAAGTGTAAATAAATAGGTTGTCACATTTACTATCAACATCGTCATGAGCTCGACATCCCTGGGCTGAATTTAGGATTCTCCTCCACTCTCTCCTGTCCACCTTTGTTCTCCAGCTACGTATGTCCTCCTTGGGACTTGTGAGGATGAGAGTGTCAGGCTCTTAATGGGGTTTTCCTTGTTGCACGGACGGCGCCATCCATTGTTATCTCTCCCCTGACCGTAGATAGTTCGGAGAATCTCCCTTTCGAATGATTCAATCAAAATCCCATGTGTTTAGATATTTTTTAATAATTCATTACCCAGGTTTCCGAGGCGTAAATCAGGATTGGCTTGATAAATGTCTTGCATTACGCTGTCGGTTTTTTTTAAATTTTAAATTTTATTTTTTAAACGCTTTGGGGTTTTATGCTGTAGGTCCACATGCGGCATGTGCAAGCGCGAACTTGTACGTGTCTGCTTGGCCAGGTCTGGTGGCCAGAGCTTTTCATCTCTTCTAATCTTTATAAACAGTCGTCGCTGGTATAGTCAAGCGTTGTCACTGGAGATAAGTGTTATAAAAACAAGCGCAAGCCCCATCGACGATCATTTTGACCCTGGTTCATAACTCGTCGGCAGACACATCGTTCACGGACAATTCGGTCACACAACAGTTCGTCCACACGACTTTTCAGTCGCATAGAATATATCGACGGTTAAAAGGAAGCGACAAATACTAAATTGTTCAGGAGAGCAGTTTAAAGGTTGAGATTGCAGAACAATGGCACAACTTTTTTATTTTTTATCATATCGTTAAAATCAAAATAGCTCTCAATTTAAAAAAAATAAAGGTATTTATTGGCGTGGTTTTATTAATGTGGTTTTATGATGTTTTACGATATTTTTTATATCACAAGCACCTTTAGGACCAAAAAGGCCAAAATCTTGTCGGTTTCACCAAAACAAAACTTCGAAAACGCAGTTGTTTGCTTGGGCATAAACAACGAAAAAATCATCGTAGAGCTATGGGAGTTAGCGCATTGGAAAGAGCGGAAATATTTAAGTAGGATAGGATAGCATTCATAACTCATTTTTGACCAAAACGTCACTACGCCCTACTTTTTTTAAACCGTCGATATGGTCCACAGGCAGCTTCATCACACAAAACTGCAATTAATTCAGTCACACACAATAATGAACGATATTGAATGTGATCGAAATGTCGTTGACCAATAAGTCGTGAGAACAAACTGTCTTGTGACCAACTTGTCCACGGTCGAGCTGTCTATGGACGAGTTATCTTTTACCGATGTGTCGAAAGTCGTGTCGACAAACCATTGAGTAATAACATAGGGGAGCGGAAACTAACATACTGAATTGATATATACTTGCAACCACTTTCGTTTCTTTCCTGTCAAACGTTGCAGTGGTGTAGGCGGCAACAATTACAAAAATTACAAAAATTACGCGCAATCACCACAATATTTATAATGAGATGAGTGATAAAATTAAAATATGAATATACACCTTGAAAATATGAAATACTGACACCAATTTTAGCGATCACATTATTTATAACGCGTGCTATCTGTCAACGTTTCCGGTCAAGTCGGCAGCCGTTGGTACCAACATTCAAGTTTTTTTTGTCGTTCTGCCGAGTTTTTTGTACATATGGATATGCAACTGTGAAGTTCTTCCTTCTCTTTCTTACCAATGACCATTTTCGTAAGCAAGTTGAGACAGATATACATGTCTGTTTTCGTTAAAATAATTTCTAGTCCGCAGATGTTATTAGTCAATGAGACAAACTGTCGTATGACCGATTTGTCCATTGCCGAGCTGTCTGTGGTCGGGTTGCCTGTGACCATTTTTCACCTAACTCAACCTAACTCGACCTAACTCAAGCGCTACACTAACTCAAGGGTCGACATTCTGGAGCGTTTTGTTTCTGCCATTTTTGTTTCTTACACTTTATGGTCTTAGCAAAATAGTTACAGTAATGAAAAAAATCAAGCATGTTTATTATTGTTTTATCTTAATTATACAGCTTAAACAAAATATATAACTTAAGAATTGCCACCACAAAAAAATATTTAAAAAAACGCGTTTTTTTTACATTTTTAGCTTTTTTTTCGTGTGTGCTGTATTTTGGATTTTTTTTTTGCTTTTCACTTACAGAACTATACATTGTTTAGGTTCAATACTTAACATTTTTTCAATAATGTCAATAGTTTTTGAGTAAATATGGAAAAACTGTGTTCTTTGATTTAATTAAAATTTAATTCATTTAGTAGTTTCAGTTTTTCCATATTTACTCAAAAACTATTGACATTATTGAAAAAATGTTAAGTATCGAACCTAAACAATGTATAGTTCTGTAAGTTAAAAGCAAAAAAAAATCCAAAATACAGCACACACGAAAAAAAAACTAAAAATGTAAAAAAAAACGCGTTTTTTTAAATATTTTTTTGTGGTGGCAACTCTTAAGTTATATATTTTGTTTAAGCTTTATAATTAAGATAAACAAATAATAAACATGTTTGATTTTTTTCATTACTGTAACTATTTTGCTAAGATCATAAAGTGTAAGAAACAAAAACGGCAGATTTAGCTTTATAACACGCCTTAAGTATTGTTCTTGAAATGAATTTTCCCAATCTAAGCGCTAGTTTGCCCTTAAGTTAGTGCCAGTTTTGATCGTGAATACGGGGGTTTGACAGACAAATTTTGGAATCATCTTGTCTGTATTTGACAAGACAAAGACATTGTCTATGCCCTGTTTTGTCCAAAGTCTGGCAGCCAGTGTAAACGGTCCCCGACTTCAAAGCCACCTTGTTGGACTATGAATTAAATCTCTATAATTATAGTTTATGGTGTTTACTGCGCGGAAAATTAAGGGTCAAAGTTAGAATGTTGGAGAATTATGTATGATCAATTAATTGGTCGGGGCCGGTGGTTCTGAACTGCTGGTTTGCTAGAAGATCAAGTGGTCTTTTTTTCTGTCAAGGCAGGTCTGGAAGTCTCATCACCACGGTAATTCTTACCTACCGAACATCGGTAATATTTGTATGAAGACCTGTCAATCCAAGATGGCTGCAAGTGATCAGCTGATTAGTCTTTATCCAAATATAACCGATATTCGGTAGGTAAGGATTATCGTGGTGATGAGACTTCCAGCGCTGGACGGATTATAAAAGTAAATTAAGTTTTTTTTTTTCTTTCTATGTAATATGTAATTTGTATGAAAAAGGTTATGACTCTGGATGAAATGAAAGAAGTATGCAAGGACAGTAAGAAGTAGCGGCTAATCTGCAATGTTGATTTTTAATGTTGGTGTATTCATTTGCTACATTTTTTGCATAGGAAATTTTTGACTTTTTTTGTATAGATTTCTTTGTAAGGTTTTGTTCTTTTTTATATTTAAATGTAATTTATTATTCATATTCCTTGACTCATAGGTTGGTATGAGGCTGACCACCCATACTGTAAAAAATGGTTCACTTTGCCAATGTCACCCCTGTTTCAGGGAAGGTCGGCAAAAGTTGTGGGGCTTATGTTCATTTGAGGTTTGGATTTTATTTGTAAGTACACATTCAGCATTTGTAAGCGCGAACTACACTTGTTGGTTTGTGGGCATACATCTGAGAGCTTTAAATGAATATATCCTTGCAACTTAGATTATAGATTATAGATTATAATACTTTAAAAAACAAAGTAATATTTTTTATTTGAAATTTTTGAGGCTGACCCAGTGTAAAAATTAGTTTACTGTTTCAGCAAAGGACGGCTATCTTATAACTAGGTTCACATGCAGCATATCGCACGCTTAATAATAAAGAGAAATGACTCGAAAATTGGGAAAATCGAGATTTTGTAATAAAACGCAAGAACAATGCGAGAAGAATAGGTAGAATGCGACAGCCGTTCAATTTGGACGAATATGACCGAGATAAAACATCGGCCGCCTTTTTCATCCCATACAAGTTGTACTGGTTGTCTGAACTTTAAACGTGATTTCCCAACATTCTTGTTTTTTGAGTTATTGCTCTTTATTATTAAACGTGCGATATATAAGCTTACGAACATATGTATGTACACGGGTCTGCTTGTTGACATGCACCAATTTTGAAATGCCAATACATCTTTGCAACTCAGATGAAAATACTAAATGTAGATTCAAAAAAATGTTTTTCACCTTTTTTTTTTTCTGGAACAAAAAATTTAACGAAATGAGAAATCGTTTTTTGATCTAATGACAAAAATTGGTACGGGATTTCAAAGAAGGATTAAAATAAATCTTGTCAGAATTACATAATAACGTTGACATGACAATCCTCAAAGTTTTAATTGGATAAAATACACTTCTGGATTTCAAAAAAATTCGTAATGTAAATTTTAAATGATTATTTTGAAAAAAAGAAGTACTAAGCTACCCATTTATTCTAAATAAATTACTAACAGATATACAACGCAACGCAACGCAACTAAGCTACACATATAGTGTAACTTCTTGCCGCGTTATCCCCGAAGGGGTCGCATGTGGCGAGTTGAACCTATTTATTTTTACAGGTAAGGGGGCCGGCCTTACGCCAACCACTTCAGATGAAGTGGGGGTTACCCAGCTCCCGAGAGAACTGGTACTCATTTCTTGTGAAGGCTGAGTAAACCTTGCCGGCATTTTTATTTTGGGGTTTGAAACAAACACCGAAACGGGAAATCATTTCTGACACCCTCGCCTCGGCGGGATTCGAACCCGAGCTCACGGCATGGAATGCAAGCACTCTACCAACTGAGCTATCGACCGGTCAAGTTATACAAATAAATAATCTATGTAATAATATAATCTATAATCTAAGTTGCAAGGATATATTCATTCAAAGCTCTCAGATGTATGCCCACAAACAAACACGTGTAGTTCTATAAATCTATAATCTAAGTTGCAAGGATATATTCATTCAAAGCTCTCAGATGTATGCCCACAAACAAACACGTGTAGTTCGCGCTTACAAATGCTGATTGTGTACTTACAAATAAAATTCAAACCTCAAATGAACATAAGCCCCACAACTTTTGCCGACCTTCCCTGAAACAGGGGTGACACTGGCAAAGTGAACCATTTTTTACAGTCAGCCTCATACCAACCTATAAGGCAAGGAATCAATTCAAGAAATAATTACAATGTATTTAAAACAAAGTTTAATTTCATTTTATGTTTATTTTCAGATGCAAAAGCTTTCGCCTAAGATATATTTTAAAAAATAGATTTATAAAGATGAATGCAGTTCACCAACCTATTTTGCTTGAGAGAAACAGGCATTCACATTATCGATTTAAAATACATTATTTTTAATATTGTGATGAATTATTCATTAACAATTATCCAATGACATCTGTTGAACAAGGGTCAAAGTTATTGTCGATCGGACACGGCGCAGGCGGGGTTCGAACTTGCGATTGTCTCAATAACGCGAACTCGAGTGCCGTCGCCTTATCTCTTTGACCGCTCCGTAGTCTAGTGGTTAACACTTCTGACTCGTAAATGGAAGGTTGTGAGTTCGAATCCCGGTGGAGCACCAAAATATACCGTTTATATTTTTAAGCATGCTCTTCGCTGGTTAAAAATTTCCATATACCTTTACCAAAGACCGGTCACCAAAGGTCCATCCAGCTTTACAGCAACTGGGTCTTGCTTGAGAATTGGCGCTTTCTACAGTGACGACCAAGCTTGCAGAGGGATCTTGTGGTGACACAAAAACAGCGCTCACCAAATTAATCATCCTAATGTTATTAATATTATTATTATTGACCATACAAGTGACCATTATATTTGACCATTAATTTATGTTGCAAGTTCACATGATGATGATGATTTGTAGAGCGCCGTTTCGTGACTACTGTCCCTGCAAGGGCGCTTTCAGGCTTGACGCGGCGGTGAAGAAATGGGTCTTCATTCGCTTCTTGAAGCTCTCGATCCCTTCCTTGGCGCGCACTTCAGGAGGCAGCTGGTTCCAATTGGACGGTCCCGCAACGGCGAAAGCGCGGTCTCCGAACACTGTGTTTTTTTTTCTGCATTGTGAGAATGCATTTATAACAAATCTAAAATGTAATATATATTTGCAACTCACACTATAGATTATACGTTCCCTCAATTTCCCCCATCAAAATATGTGTTGAAAAAGGTGCTATTTTTCCGGTAAACTCTAGCTCGCTTCGGAACTTCTGTATTGGCTACTATGTCTGTCTTTGGGTGAAAGTCTCGACTAGATCTTACCGTATCTATTTGAAGAAAGGACGAAATAAAACATGGTGACGCGTCAACAGCTGAACAACGATCAGCTGTTCAGGCACCACCATGTTTTATTCCATCCTATTTTCAAATAGGTACGGTAAGATCGTCGGTGTTATGGCCAAGGGGGACAAGTGGGCTGATGTTTTTAGCATGTTTGGAATAGAACAACCTTAGTTCGATCCTCACCTGTGTCATTTGACCATAACTTTGACCCTGGTTCAACTGATGTTATTGGGTAACTATTTATTAATAATCCATTAAAATAAACACTAATGAATTATTAATTGATGATATTAACATCCGTTTCTGGCCAGACAGAATAGGTTGGTGAATTGCATTCCTTCACAAATCTATTTAAAAAGAGATCTACCGACGGCCGTTGAGACCCCAGGGATTTTTGTAATATTCGACGCTAGACCCTCATTTTCAATGTTTCAACAATATGGATAAAATAAATCGTAAACCCTTCCTTATCAAATACGATCCACACCCAGCTCTTTCATCTAGAAGGGTTAAACTGTATCAAATTAATACTGTTATGTAAATATGAAATATAAATATTTAAAATAAGTAGGTATTAGTTATAGTTATAGGAATTCTGTATTGTATTGTGGGTAGGAATCATTGAATAAAAATACTTGAAGCATCGAGAAATAATGATTACTACGCCTTTCTGGAACTGTCTAGCGAATATAGATCTAGATTGTACTGTTTTGAAGAGTATAAGAAGGGTGCGAGTTGCTTGCAGAGCCAGTATCCTAACCAGTGAACAGAAACCAAGTGTAATGGAATAGTCGAGACTATATTGTGAAAATAAATTATTAAAAGTGTAAAATAAACAACTGTATAAGAAGACCAGTATTTTTAATTGAAAGACTTTTGAACCCTAAATTCGGAACAATACCTTAAAGGTAAAAATTGAATAAGCGTCATATTATGCCAACATGGGTTACTCAGATAATTTTTTTTTTAAGAAAATCCTGTGCGGGAAACTCCCTAGATTCTGAAGACTCTAGGGGTCTATGACACTTGTTGTAGTGCCGCAGAGGTGTACGAGCTTGGTCGTCGCTACAAAGCGCCAATACTCAAGCAAGACCCAGTTGCTGTAAGGCTGGATGGACCCTTGGTGACCGGTCATTGGTAAAGGCTTATGAATTCTTCAACCCAGCGAAGAGCACATTCGAAATATTAATGGTATTTTTGTGTGCTCCGCCGGGATCCGAATCCACAACCTTCCATTTACGAGTCCGAAGTGTTGCCACTACGGACTACGGACCGGTCCGAGATGCTAACGACACGCGGTGTACCTGAGCGGTCACCCATCCAAGTACTGACCACGCCCAATGTTGCTTAACTTCGGTGATCTATGGGAACCGGTGCTTTCAACATGGCTAACGTCGTTGACGACGTTAGCCATGAATGGCCGACGAATGCACCTTTTTCCCATTTTCTACGAGAGAAAACACTAAAAATATATGAAAATCCTGTAGCGTAGAAGTTTCTCATGAGCATTTTCTTATAATTGGTCACTCATTATGATAAGTTATTCACTGATTTCTCAAATCAGTGAATCAGCAATTATTCAGTTTTACCTTTAAGGTGGCGAAATTAACCATCGACCGTATTCACAAAATTATTCAATTCGACTTTTCTTTTAAGAACTTTGTTCAGGAGTAACTGAACTGTAAATTTTTTTTCTTTTGAAAACTGTGAAATTCCGTTCTGATAAAAAAAAGGCCCTACGAGGAAAAAAAGGACGCTACGACCCAAGTATAATAAAAATGATTTAAAATCAATCAAAGCGAATTACTAATTGAAATATGTGGAAACTAAAACACTGACTAGATGGATTGTCATTGTTTTCGTTTATTTTTTGATCAACGCTATTATTGAGCTTAAACGTAATAGCTATGAAAAGAAAGACTTGACATTTTTTTAGACTTGACAAAAAATATTCTTATTAAGTCTCGGCTAAGATTTTATTTACCGTCACTTTTGCGATTATCGTGTGGAAGTGGGATGAATGTACGGAAAGTATGCGTGTGTGACGAAGAGAGATGGTTTATTGCTTTTGTGTGGACAAATTTTGTAGAAAAGGAGAACAATAGGTGACAGATAGCATCGACAATGAGGGTTGGCAGCAGTGCTATGACAAGTTAATTACCAAAATTCATTAAAAAAACAAAATTAAGTCGATTGCCAAAATGAAAACGCACATGAATTGGCATAGAAAATATTGTGTCGTCACCCAGCCGGGTTGCTAGGGAAAATCCATACAAATATTTTGTTATTGGGGTTTCGTTCGGCGATTGTTCGCTGACCTCAGTGAAGTATTTTTTCCTTTAATAATATATAATATATATATAATATATATATATATATATATTTTAATATGTACGTAATAAGAGCTTATTTTTGGTACCGAAGTGATCGAACCCGCCTCCCTATAATAACTAATAATATGTAAGACGACGTTTCTGACATTAAACTAATTTAATGGTATAGAATCAAAGGCGGCAATCAAGATTTGCTTACAAAAATGAGATAAATATTTATGGAAACACCATGAATCATATCCTCGTCATTTCAACTTATTTATTTAATTTCGGAAAAATCCTAGATCACCGTATTTGATTATATGCGACAAATATTACTCTGTTAGTTTTAACCCATGTAATATAGACTTAACATCCCTTATCGGAATTTCTCAACCCTTGCGTCCCTATGTAAGTCCTTGAGGTTAAGACACGACCCCTCACGGATCACGTGGAAAATGTCGACCCACAAATATGTGAACCTTCAATGATATGCATATGATATCACATTACACTCTCATCCACAACCAATATTCTTCTTCTTTTTCTTAATATGCCCCTTCAATAAAGATTGGCGATCAGCATAGCAATTTGAACATTCGATACTGCAGCACGAAAAAGAGATCTTGTGCTTCTGCTAAACCATTGTCTTAGTCTTTATTGTAAAAAAAACTGGAGCGATAAAGGAGTTGAGAGCAGAAATATGCTCAAACTATTTGCACATTATGACAGGGTTTTAGATTTTGTAGGGTTTGTGTACCTATTCACACAGTGAAAATTCATTTTATTTAAAATAAAATTATTTTTTCTTAAACGTAGTTTAATTTTCACAATACTATTTTATATCTGGAGCACTTTCGTTTTTTTTTTCTTTTTGTTTTTCTTTTTTTTTTGACAGGGTTTTATTACTTAAAAAAATACTTAAAAAAACGTGTGCAAGCAACACAGTGGAGACACATCTGCGGAGATACTGGTCACCCCTAAAAGAATGGCGGCATGATACAGTTACATTAACAATACCAGACACCACAAGGGGTGGCAGGGTAAAGCTAGTTTTTGATAAAACGCTATGATTGAGCTATTATTGTTGTTTTTTTTTTATACTTAAATGTTATTTATTACTCGTATTCCTTGACTTATAGGTTGATATGAGGTTGACCACCCATACTGTAAAAAATGGTTCACTTTGCCAATGTCACCCCTGTTTCAGGGAATGTCGGCAAGAGTTGCAGGGCTTATGTTCATTTGAGGTTTGAATTTTATTTGTGAGTACACAATCAGCATTTGTAAGCGCGAACTACACGTGTTTGTTTGTGGGCATACATCTGAGAGCTTTGAATGAATATATCCTTGCAACTTAGATTATAGATAGATAGATTGAGCTTAAACGTCATGTTTATACTTGGGGTTGGTATTAGTAATTGTATATTTTGAGTGATATGTGATGTGAATATCAGTCTCGTGAGGAGTTCAAAGAGCTATCAGGTTTCATCAACCAATAAGGATGAACAGCTCTCTGAGATCATGTTTGTTATAAAGTGAGTTTTCTTTGTATTCAAGTGCCACTTCAAACGGAAATCGGAAATGTAATACCTATCGTTATTCTTAACCTTTATTCGGCCAAGTAAACACTTTTATGGCTTTCATTTTGTTTATACTTTTACGACTTGTTGTATCGTCTATCACTTTTTGTTCAAAGCATGTTCCTCTTTTTCCCCCCTCCCTTCCCCCAACGACGATTTTAGTTTGTTAAAACGCAAACGCACTCAATCTCCCGCATTTTCAAGTGACGACAGAAATACCCCTTAAACTGAAATCGTCGACGGAGAAGGGAGGTGAAGTTGTTTTTAAGAAATAAATCACCAAAAAAGTAGTCTTACTAAGCTGTTAGCCAATTCTACAGATCTGTGTAGTCTAGTGGGTAACGCTGCGGGTCCGTAAACAGGAGATCGTTAGTTAAATTTCGAGGGAAGGATAAGAAATAAATTATTGTTTAAAAATGCTCTTCAAGGCAGATTAATTTTTTTACCCAGCGAACAAATATTTGAAAAAAATAATGGCAATCTTTCATGCTCCACCCAAAATAGAACAATTCACTTTTTGCTAACTAGTTCCAAGCATTGACCTCTAACTGACCCTAACATGTCGTGAACATTTAAATGCATGAAATATTTTTACACACAATGTTTACTCCCCACATCATCTAATCTAATCTTAGTTGCAAAGATAATATGTAACATTAAGGAGTCACATGATATGCATTTTCACAAGCAGACACGTATAAGTTCGCGCTTGCACATGCCGCATGTGAACCTACGGCATAAAAACCTAAATCTCAAATGAACATACGCCCTGCAACTCTTGCCGACCTTTCCTGAAACAAGGGTGACATTGGCAAAGTGAACCATTTTCTACAGCATGGATGGTCACCCGCATACCAACCTATAAGTTAAGGAACATACACACAATCAACAAAAAATAATACGTATGGCCATCAAAACTAAAACATAATACAAAATTAAAATTGTAAAAACCCTAGTCCTAGCCGCCAACATTACAAATCAACCGCCATTTCTTTCTGGCCTTACACACTTTTTTCAATTCATCCAGAGTCATAACCTTCTTTATACAAGCTCTCCTTTTATTATGATTCTGGATATCCCGTTCATTCGCTATTTCAGAAATTTGATCCATCCATTCCTTTCTCGATCTTTCTCTACCACGCAAAATCCATCCATCATACTAAGGATAAAGGGGAGGCCGAAAGAACATCATGCTGTACAACTTAAAACAATTGTTCTTGTTCAGAAATGAGTTCTGCACTTGCCTCTGTAGACCTTGCCGAAGCACCCCTCTCCGATGTCCTCCACCAGAGTAAGGCATTCCCTTGGCAGCAGACCCACCCCTGCGTTGCGCTGGTCCTCCATCCCTCCTGACCCTGCCGTGGTGTACTGGGGGTTGGCGATGTACCGCTCAGGAAGAAGAGGCTCTCCAGTGTGGAGCTAGAAGAAGACACAGTTACAATCACAACCTTACATTAGCAAGTACACCGTGGTGATCTATAATCTATAATCTAAGTTGCAAGGATATATTCATTTAAAGCTCTCAGATGACCACGGTTATTCTACCCTACCGAATATATATATTGGATATCATTTTCTCTTTTGGGCGCCGTTTAGTGGTTCCAGCCACCCCAAGGGCGCCCATCCTTCACTCACTTCTTGGAAAACATAAACGTCTTCAAGTCCTTCTTGAAACGTTCTTCACCGGTCTCCGTCCTCAGCTTCAGAGGTAGCTGGTTCCAGCACAACGGTCCCGCTGAGCCAAACGCCCTATCCCCAAAGCCCGTTCTGCTCTGTCGGGGTAGCATTTTCAGCCTGTTGATCACCTCTCGCTGAGCAAAGGGTGCACCGCTTACTGACAATCTCCTCACCCTCACACAGTTCAGTCAAATAAGACGGGGCCGCTCCTCTGAGAGAGTTGAATACCATAAGGCATACTTTATACTCCACTCTCTCCGGAGCACGCAGCCAGTGAAGACGCTGCAATAGGGGAGTGACATGATCGGTTATATCGGTAATATTTGTATGAAGACCTGTCGATTCAAGATGGCCGCAAGTGAACAGCTGATTAGTCTTCATACAAATATGACCAATATTAAGTAGGTAAGATCTACCGTGGGGATGAGACTTCCAGCCCTGGGCCTTCAGACAAAACGGGCGCCGGTATATCTTTCCGTATCTATTTGAAGCATTAATTGTAGCGACGACGATCAAGCTCGTAAAAAGGTCGATAGCTCAATTGGTAGAATGCTTGAATTCCATGCCGAGAGCAAGGGTTCGAACTCAAAGGTTTACTCAGCCTTCACAAGAAATGAGAACCAGCCTCCCCGGCAGCTGGGAAACCCCCACTTCAACTGAAAGTGGTTGGTGTGAGGCCAGCCCCCTTACCTGTAAAAATAAATAGGTCCCGAAGCGCCACAAGCAAACGCGCCACAAGGAAACGCAAGCAAGAAGTAACACTATATGTGTAGCTTGGTTGCGTAGGATTTAAAAAACAAAAAGAGTTGCATAAACACATAAAGGACTCAGAATGTGTGAAACTGATGACATCGTCAGATGGAGTAGGATAGAGACGGTTCTGGAGGGACTATGTAGACCGCATGGGCGAACGTAGGTTAACCCGTTAAATAAAATTATTTTTTCTTTAACGTAGTTTAATTTTCACAATAGTATTTTATATCTCGAGCACTTTCGACCATCAATATTCAGGTCATTATCAAGAGTCTCTTGATAATGACTCTTGATAATGACCTGAATATTGATGGTCGAAAGTGCTCGAGATATAAAATATTATTGTGAAAATTAAACTGCGTTAAAGAAAAAATAATTTTATTGAAAAAAAAATGAATTTTAACTGTGTGAATACACAAACCCTACAAAATCTAGGTTAACCCGAATCGTGGCACAAGAAATACCAGGCCGCTCACCCAAAAGATGGAAGTGTAGCTGGTCTTCTGTATCACAGGAGGGAGTTGCATCTTAGATTGCAGATGAACGACTCTTATAAGAAAGGAATTTAAAGGGAAAAATGGATTTTTCTTAATTTATTTAAAATATAAATAGATAAATACCTAACTACAGCCGTCCTTTTACTTCGCTCTGAGGAAATCCAATTAATATCGTAATTTAAAAAAATCCACCTCCTGAAAAAGCTTCATATACGTAGTTGGCTGTGTGTTATTACTAGTTTTGGCAGGTACATGACCGCACACAAAGCTTGTCAATTATGTTCACGTTAATTGACAGCTGAAAGATTAGATACAGTCATAGACTTGATACAATGTAATAAAATCTTATAATAGATGTAATACCGAAAAAGGTTTTCCGTATTCCATCCATTATCTATAATATAAGTTGGAAAGATATTTTGACTTTTAAGGCTTATATTTAATGCGCTCACACAAACAGACACGTGCAAGATCGCGCTAACACATACTGCATGTGTAATTACAAAATAAATCAAACTTCCCATGAACTTAACCTTGCAACTCCTGCCGCTATAATCTATAATCTAAGTTGTAAAGATATATTGCAATTAAGATTTATTTTAAATGCATTCCTACAAGCAGACACGTTCGCAAGTTCGTGCTTAAACATGCCGCATGTGAACTTACAAAATAAAAACCGGTATTCTCTGAAACCGGGTGGCACTGGCAAAAGTGAACCAATTTTGGACAGTGAACCAAGTTTGTAGAGCTTTTCCTCATTCTAAAGTACTATACAAAAACTAGGGATGTTATAGATATGAATTTCCCATATCCATAATCTATAATCTATAATCTAAGTTGCAAGGATATATTCATTCAAAGCTCTCAGATGTATGCCCACAAAACAAACACGTGTAGTTCGCGCTTACAAATGCTGATTGTGTACTTACAAATAAAATCCAAACCTCAAATGAACATAAGCCCTGCAACTCTTGCCGACATTCCCTGAAACAGGGGTGACATTGGCAAAGTGAACCATTTTTACAGTATGGGTGGTCAGCCTCATACCAACCTATAAGTCAAGGAAATACAAAAATGAATATGAATACAAAATATACGGATATTGCAATAATATTATTTCGGTAACGGATACGGATATGGAGTTATTTCGGATACCCGATAGTTTCGGTTACGGATATTTGGTTCCTAAAAAATTGTGCAAGAAAAATACGTAAAAAGAAGTATGTAAATTGCATTGACTTTATTCCTAGATTATCGTTTGGTTTAACAATCACTCGTCCGGGTGATTATTATAGATTTCCACTTAAAAATGAAAAAAGGCAATATTACAATAAAACAACATAACATTCGTAATTACTACTTCATTATTCAATATTATCCGAAATTATACGAAACTTTTATATCGGTTTCGGTTACGTATACGGACATTTTTTTATTTCGGATACGTATATCCATAACATCCATGCAAGGAACTAAATGGGGGTTGGAGAAATGCATTCCTCTGTATAATTATATCAATAAATATTACATTAAAATTTAAACATATTTTAATACAAAAAAATATCTTAGCAGACTTTTGATGATAGTTAAGTTAACTCTTGTAAAGCAAAGTGTATTTTTGTGCTTTTTAAATTCTAATGAGGCCCGGAATTTTCAAGTATAGAAAATGCTGGAGTGATGTTTTCCGGGATCTGTTGCCGTGGTCTGTGGGAGCTGGAGCTGGAGCTGGAGCTTCCGGACGTTTCGATCGCTCAGCCATTTCTACGATCAGCATCATCAGCCGACGGTGTAAGCCTAAAACTCTTATTCAAGTATAGAAAAATAAAAACTAAAATGTAATTTTAGTTGAATTTTCATAATATTTTACTCACCGAATTTCGCCCGTAAATATTTTGTTAGGATTTTCCAGATGGCATCGTCTTCCCTGACAGTGGCTGTTTTTTTATGTAAAAGGATAGGTAGGTACATCAAAATTGTTGGAAACTGAACATTTTTTGTGTCGTTTTCAAGCTAAATGAAGGTTAGGCATTTGATTTGTATAAACAGTTCCTTGTTTTAAAGCTTTTGACTAGCATTGTAAGCTTTTTAAGATTTTGGGGTAATTTTCGGTTTTAGTTTGTAATCAAACTGGAGTATTTTGAATAATAGTTTAAGGAATAGTTAACTAAAAAATAACTAAACTTGAAAATACCGGGCCTAAGGGATAGTTAGGAGTCCAATGCTGTGATGAGGCGATGGGGGGGAAATGGACTTGCGAGCTCTGGAAGTGACAATTGGTGATGAGACGTGATGGAGAGGGAAAGGTGGAGACAACTCCCCGAAGAGGCCAACACCCATACCGGGTTGTAGCGCCAATGATGAAGGAATAGTTAAAACTTGAGACTTTTGTTTGGCATCTAGAAAGCTGACTTAACATTGTGGTTTAGCATAAGACGGCATCGAGCTTTTGGATTAAAACGTTAATTTTTATAGTTACTTTGAATTTCAGAGATTTGTTTTATTTATTGCTTTTTTTTTCGGATAAATTATTATCAATAATATTATTATGGACTCGTGAATGGAAGATTGGGGGTTCGAATCCCGGCGGAGCACAAAAAAATACTGTTATGTTAATTTTATGGTAGTTTTAATTATCACCCTCATAAGTATGTGTGGGTAAGAATAATTAAATAAAGTACTTGAAGCGTCTAGAAATAATAATTACTATGTACCTACTTGAATCTTTCCTTAATTCTGGAGCTCTCTGGCAAAAATAGTTTCTAGAGAATACTGTTATAAAGGGTATATAAGACGCTTATTGCTTGCCAGTGGGTGGAGTTGACATATCGCACGTTTAATAATAAAGAGAAATAACTCAAAAATTGAGAAAATCGAGATTTTGTAATAAAACGAAAGAACAATGCGAGAAGAATAGGTAGAATGCGACAGTCGTTCAATTTGGACGAATATGACCGAGATAAAACATCGGTCGCCTTTTTCATCCCATACAAGTTGTACTGGTTGTCTGAACTTCAAACGTGATTTCCCAACATTCTTATTTTTTGAGTTATTGCTCTTTATTATTAAACGTGCAGTATATATGTTGTCTGGTGAATAACCAAACACATAGTAAGGGAAGGCCAACTGTGAAATAAATACAAACCATTATTGTGAATATTATTACATAAATGATAAATTGTGAAATAAATCTGAATTGTGAAATAAATAACTGTAAAAGAAGACCAGTGTTGTTAATTGAAAGACTTTCGAACCTCAAAAATACAACAATACCATTTATATTTTCAAATATGCTCTTCGCTGGGTGAAAAATTCATAAACCTTTACTAAAGACCAGTCACTAGAGGCCCATACAGCTTTATAGCAACTGGGTCTTGCTTGAGAATTGGCGCTTTCTACAGCGACGACCAAGCTCGCAGAGGGCTCTTGAGGTGTGATAAACATAAAAACAGCGCTCAACAAATAAATCATCCTAATATGATATTTTATTATTACCTACCGGATTAAGCAATCCAATTTGATGTGTCAATCAAATATTGATTGGAGGTTGGTGCAACAGTGCAACATATTTATTATATTTATTAAACTTCAAGAGCCCTCTCCGAGTCATCGATATGAAAAGCGCCAATTCTCAAGCAAAACCCAGTTCCTATAAAGCTGGATGTTTAGCAGACTAGTCTTTGGTAATGACACATGATTTTTTTCAGCTCAGCTCAAGCGAAAAGCATATTTGACAAATCGCTGCCTTAGTTCTTGTTTAGCGTAAACGCCATTGAGAAAATTTTACATGAGCAATGTTTGCATGTGTACTGGACCAATGTGTCTTATGAAAACAAGAAATTTATTTTAAAAATATTTAAAAGAACTCTCACATTATCGAGTTTTACGGTTTTTCTTAGCTCAGATTGTGTAGAATTTGATTCATAAGACAACTGCATGACAAAGTCATATTTGACAAGATTGGCGTATACGATAAACAAGAACTGGGGGAGCGCAATATGTAAATGTGATTTTCTCTGCTCCGCCAGGAATCGAATTCACAACAATTCAATTACGCGTCGAAGTTTTACCAACTAGACCAGTGGTTCCCAAACTTTTAATTTCGCGTACCACTCACGAAATTATAAACCAGTGGCGTACCACTGAAGTGTCACGCAAAAAAAAAACGCAACTAAGCTACACACATAGTGTAACTTCTAGCCGCGTTATCCCCGAAAGGGTTGCATGTGGCGAGTGAACCTATTTATTTTTACAGGTAAGAGGGCTGGCCTTACGCCAAACACTTCAGTTGAAGTGGGGGTTTCAAAAAGGTAATGTAATAAAAACTGCAACAAGTCTTAATAACAACATTGCGTTTATTTATTAATAATAAAAATTGGCCATTTTTTATACAGCGCCGCGCCGTTTAGTGGCACTATAGCCACCCCAAGGGCGCTACTCTTAGTGCAAAAAATGACGCTGCATCTTCGAGACAAGAGAGGAAATATTTGGCTCAGTTGTACTTAATTTTTAGCGCAAATTAGGATCAATGTTAAGCTTACTACGATATTTGTTTTTTATTATCAACATAGCAGAAAATCCGCTCTCACGGAGATACGTGGTTGTAAATGGAATTAAAAACAGTAATGCTTTTCCTGACAGCGATGGATATTCATTTTTTACTTTTAGCCAAAATTCCCACAACTCTAGATTGTTGAATTCCGTTTGCAAGCCTCCATCGCAAAATAGTTCTATCAGAGGTTCCATTTCACTTTCATTTAAATTTTCACGAACATTATCCAGATCCGAAACGAATGGGTTCCTTATTCAACTGAACTCTGAATAATCTTCTTTAAAGTATTCTTCAAATGTTTCAACGATCATTTGGCTGTGATTTTTGATGTTATTGATTACATTTTCACTCACTGTAAGTTTATTTTCAGTTACAAAATTTTCCAAATCAGGAAAAGATACCAGGTTTTCATTCGACACACTCCTTTTCATCATTTGAAATTTCTTGATTAATGCCTTTATTTTGTCATTTACTGAAAATCGATTTATAGTTTTACCTCTCAAACTTAGATTTAAGTCGTTGATACGATACGATTAAAAATATCTGATAAGTAAGCCAATGATATAATCCAGTGTTCGTCAGTCAGTCGATCGCGTAATTCAAAATCGGTCCCCATCAGGAATAGCTGTACCTCACAACGTAACTCAAATAATCTGCTCAGCACTTTTCCTCGCGAAAGCCATCTCACCTCTGTATGTAGCAGCAACTGAATATGTTCACTCCCCATTTCAGAACACAGTTCAGGAAATAAACGAGAGTTAAGAGCCCGAGATTTAATAAAAATTACCACCTTGATGGCGTCTTGGAGAACATGTTTAAATTGTTCAGGCATACGTTTTGTTGCTAGCGCTTGTCTGTGTATACTGCAATGCATGAAAGTGCAATTTTTAGCAACAGATTTTACTTTTGTGGCTACACCTCCGAATTTTCCTGTCATAGCTCGAGCGCTTTCAGAGCAGAAGCCAACACATTTCATCCAATCAAGCCCATTTTCGGCAAAGAATTCACTCAGTTTATTGAAAATTTCATCCGCAGTAGTTCGTGTTGATAACGCCTCACAGAATGAATAATCTTCCTTGAGTGCATTATTTTCATGTACATAATATATACCGCACGTAAACCATAAGTTGAGCGTAGTTCGTTACATCTGTACTCTCATCAAGTGGTATCGAAAAGAAATCGCTATGTTTGACATGATTGATGATTTTATTTTTAACATCTGATGCCATACTTTCGATCCTTCGCTGCACGGTATTATTGGACAGTGATATCAGATCTAGCTTTTTAGCTGACGCTCTTCGCCAATTGTGTGAGCTTTTCCGGACTCTATTTTGTATGTCCTATGACCATGGCTGCTTGCGTACCACCTCAAGAAGCGTCGCGTACCACTGGTGGTACGCGTACCATAGTTTGGGAACCTCTGAACTAGACCATTAAACTGGCCATTATATATTTTTTTTGTTTCTTAGAGTGTGAGTGGTCAACCTCATACCAACCTATTTTTTGAGTAATATAATAAAGTTTAAGTTGTAATCTAATTTAAAAGTTGTGCTGTTTGTGACTGGCAGGATGATTGCATAAAAATTCTGGCCCGGTATTTTGAAGTATCGTAAAGTTAACTAAAATGCAATTTTAGTTAAATCATCATAATATTTCACTCACCGAATTACGCCAGTAAATATAACTTTAACTTTCGATTTTCAAGATGGCGGCGCTTCACTGACAGCAGCTGTTTTTTTTAATGTAAGGATACATTAAAATTGTTGCAAACTAAACATTTTTTGTCTCGTTTTCTAGCTTAATGAAGGTTAGGCATATAATTTTTATGAATAGTTGTTTGTTTTAAAGCTTTTGAATGGCATTTTAATTACTTCCAAGATTTGGGGGCGTGGCCTCATACTACGGTAATGTTCGGTTTTAGTTAACTCGAGATTGAGTGTTTTGAATAAAAGTTCAAGTAATAGTTAATTAAAATATTACTACAGTTCAATATTCTAGTTGGTAAAACTTCGATAATTGAATTGTTGTGAATTCGATTCCTGGCGGAGCAGAGAAAATCACATTTACATAGATATTTGTCAAATATGCTCTTCGCTGAGTTAAAAAAATCATGTATCATTACCAAAGACTAGTCTCCTAAGCATCCAGCTTTATAGGAACTGGGTTTTGCTTGAGAATTGGCGCTTTTCATATCGATGACTCGGAGAGGGCTCTTGAAGTTTGATTCAGACAAAAAACAAAGGTCACTAAATAAAGAATCCTAAGGGCCTGTTGCACCAACCTCCAATCAATATTTGATTGACACATCAAATTGGATTGCTTAATCCGGTAATTAAGAAAACTTGCCAAAGTTTTCCTTCTAAAAAAGTACTTTTAAAATACTTTGATTTGGAAGAATGTGGATATAAGTTTTCTCCGAAAAATATAAACAAAATAATGTACAATTCGGAAGGTCGGCAAGAGTTGCAATTACAAAATGTATCAAAAATCAATCGTCGAAATTAATAATCAATTAAAGCATATTGTTACGAACGTTAGAGTTCGTGGGATTTTTTTGTGTGTGTGTGTGTAACTGTAACTGTAACTCTGTCGCCATTCCGCTAGGGGTGGCCAGAGCCTCTGCAGAGTTGCCTCCATTTTTTCCTATCCTTACATACCTCTTTCAATTCATTCATATCCATCACCTTTTTCATGCATTTTCTTCTTTTACGCTCACTTTGTATATCCCATTCTTTCACAATCTCCTCAATCTGATCACTCCATACTTTTCTCGGTCGTCCCTTCCCTCTTTTTCCTTTCACACTTTCTTTGTATACATGCTTTGTCAGTCTATCATCATTCATTCTTTCCACATGCCCAAACCATCTCATCACATTCTTTTGTACCTTAACTTTCACATCCTCTTTCAAATTACATTCTTTTTTTACCCATTCATTCCTAACTCTATCCCTCAGAGTTTTTCCTGTCATGCTTCTCAAATGCTTCATTTCCACCGTACATACTTTACTCATTCGCTATCGTTCACTGTCCATGCTTCACTTCCATACATCAAAGTCGGTAACAATATGCCATTGTGTACCGCCATTCTCAGATCAGTGTCTTGTAGTAAAATGATTTAATATATGATTGTAGAAAGGATTTGAGCCTTGAACTCCGGAAGCGCATAGAGAGGTGCTATATCTTCCCAATCGCTCTGTAGGGTATGGAGGGATGGACGCTCACGCAGGCACTGGAGAGACGAATTGAAGCGTTCGAGGTGTGTCTCTACCGAAAAATCTTCGGATCTCTTGGCGTGATCTAGTCACCAATGAAGAAGCCCTCCAACGAATGGGCAATACAAAGTAGCTCTTGCGTACCATTAAGCAGAGAAAGCTTATGTACTTCGGTCACATTTTGAGAAATAAGAAGTACCGTCTCCTTCATCTTATCATACAGGGTAAGATTGAGTGGAGAAGATCTCAGGGACGCCGAAGGACATCGTGGCTGAAAAACCTGCGACAGTGGTTCGGCAGAAGTACCAAGTCCCTGTTTCAATCTGTAAGATCAAAATAGCCATGATGATCGCCGATCTTCGATAGAAGTGGCACAAAAAGAAGAAGAAGTAGAAATGTCTGGTACAATCCACTGTATAATAATCTAGAACAAGCTAGACTGGGCCGTTTAGTACTTATATAATGGGAGCCGCAATTGTGTGCAAGCCAGGTCGATTGAAACATTGAGCCGTGAAGTCGATAAGTCAAGAGCTGGAAAAGTGATCAATACATTGTAAACCGACATTGTGTAAAATAAATTTCGAAAAATAAATAAATTGCGTAACAATATGTTTTAATTTACTAAGGGTGACGTCACATCGCCGTGGGATGATTTGAATGTTCGGAATCCATCTCAAATATTCCATTGCCTTACCGCTTCCGTCTTTCTGTTCCCCTTGTCCTTCCTGATGGCCGTGAGGGTTCTGCTCTTCCACCAGCATACTGCAGACATGAGGAAGACCAAGGTCACGAGGATAGTCAAAGTGGAGACTACTCCTGTGGTCAGCGAGAAGTCAGGGGACGGAGTTAACCTGTTGGATCTCTCGGCCTGGAGACAAAAAAAAACAATCGTTATAATCAAGTTAGAAAAGCTGGTTATGTGCAGTGGAATACAATACTACCATACCATAGATCGCCGAAGTTAAGCAACATTGGGCGTGGTCAGTGCTTGGATGGGTAACCGCTCAGGTACACCGCGTGTCGTTGGCATCTTGGACCGGTCCGTAGTCCGTAGTGGCAACACTTCGGACTCGTAAATGGAAGGTTGTGGATTCGGATCCCGGCGGAGCACAAAAATATACCATTTATATTTCGAATGTGCTCTTCGCTGGGTTGAAAAATTCATAAACCTTTACCAATGACCGGTCACCAAAGGTCCATCCAGCCTCACAGCAACTGGGTCTTGCTTGAGTATTGGCGCTTTGTAGCGACGACCAAGCTCGTACACCTCTGCGGCACTACAACAAGTGTCATAGACCCCTAGAGTCTTTAGAATCTAGGGAGTCTCCCGCACAGGATTTCTTAAAAAAAAAAAAAAAAACTTTTTGTAAGGAAAAAATCTGTCAATTTTTTCAAAAACTATGAAATTCTTAAAACTATGAAAATTAATTTTGAAAAAAAAAAACCTCACGCCAGCCTATAAGTCAAGGAACAACATAACAATCCCCTTAAAATAAAATAAACAACTATGTTCATCTGGAATACCTGTGACGTCATCCAGCCGAGGGAAAATTGAAACGTGAGGACCCTATTCATATTTTTACACGTGTGCCGATGGTATATACTTTTAATTTTCAAAGCTTTTGTATTTTATATTGTTGTTTATATTTTATTAGGTTTATTATTGTTTTTTAGACGAAAACTTTGCCACACAAAAGAGGTAACTTGGTTCATACTTATATAACAAGAAACCTTATAAAATGATGATCATTCATGGGTGTCATTTTTGCATGTAACCGCTGCGGCTACATGCCAGATATTCGATTCGATTAAAAAATATAAATCAAGTTAGTTATTTACTACTTTTATATTTTGAATGGTTATTAACACTGAAAATTCGTGATTTAAAGAAACAAAAGTATCTCTCTACTCACTACTGTTTATTTTTACTATTTTTTGCAGTTGAAAATTTCAAATATATTCATTCCTCAGATGTTATGATTTTTTTAGATGAATTTTCTCTTATACTGTACGTTTTGCATGTGGTGAGTGGAACCTATTTATTTTCATAGATAGGGTGGCCGGCCTTACGCCAGCCCCTTCAGTTGAAGTGGGGGTTTCCCAGCTTCCCAGGGTGCTGGTACTCAATTCTTATGAAGACTGAGGGGATGACGTGGCAAAAAGTTACACTATATATGTAGCTTAGTTGCGTTTATACAAATGGTTGATTTAAAAAAGCACTAATTTCCATTTTAATCAAATTAAGAAAAAGAGGAAAACGTGCATGTAAATAATGACTATTTCTAAGGTTTACATATATTTTGCCCTCTTTTTCTCAGTTTTATCATAATGGCATTTAGTGTCATTTTAGAATCAAGTATTCAAATGTTAATTACACGTTTATTTATTTCAAAATTATTTAATATAATTTCGTACAAAATAAACATTATCTTAAGAAAAAACCAACAAAATTAAACATTGTTTAAACCACTTTAACGTTGAAGCCAACGCCGAAGTTCTGGGAGTGAGGGGACCATGGAGGGAACCAGCACAAGACAGAGAGTCCTGGAGGATTGTGGTGCGGGAGGCCCTGAGCCTCTAAGGCTTATGAGCCGAAGAAAGTAAAAGTAAGTAAGTAAGTAAGTTAAATGAGTAAATTACATAACGTTTTCGAGTATATATTTGAGTAAATTAAAAAAAGGAAAACCAAAAGAAAGTAGTAATAAATAAATCACTTTTGTGTTCTTTCGAAAACTCGCCCTGAAGATGCTTTCTGCTCGTGAAAGCGAAACGTCGGCAGATGTGGGAGCTGCAAGTGGAACATGGTCAAACCCGAAAACACAAAAGTGATTTATTTATTATTAACACCGGCCATGAAAGTGAAATTGAAAGTTGTAAACTTTATTTAAAAGAAAGTAGATTTGCCTACCGACTATAAGGCAGTACATAATCTAGATCATCATGCAAAAATGACATGTAAGCGTGGTGGCATGCAGCCGGCATGTCATAGTACGGTACAAAACCTAATTATGAGGCCATTGTGTTCCGCCATTGTCTAGATACAACATTTTGAAACATTTTAAAGGAGATTTCCTCCTTGAAGATGACAGAAACGCCAGTCAAAGCGTGCGTCTCACTCCAGTATAAAACGTTGCGTAAACTCCGCTCTATCACGTAAATAATAAAACTGTATAGAAAGTACAAGAGCACTTCTAGCGAGTGTTTAGATTTTACACTTTTTTTCTTTTAACGCGATCTTGGGGAGCCCAGGCAATGTTCACTCTGGGTACACTTCTACGAATTAATGTTCGTATATTGTTCAAGATGTGATTTTTTAAATTGAATTTCCTCAAATATGACTATATTTTATGTCATCTATCAACAAAAGCGTGCGTATCGTGTGAAAAAAGTGACGCCACTTGGCCGGGTTGCTGGGAATTTGCTAAGGTCCTTTATTTCGAGTCTGACATCACAGCCCAGGCACTGTCAACCATACACAATAAAATATTACACTAGAGCCAGGATACACAGACATACTTTTTAACAAAATTATTAAGGAACATTGAAAAACGCTAAAGCGCTACGTACTGTATATTTCACCATGCTGTCTATATAGATAATCTATAATCTAAGTTGCAAATATATGTTAACATTTAAAATGCATATTAAATGCATGTTCATGAACATGCACGTGTAAGTTCGCGCTCATCAATGCTGTATGTGTACCACAAGTTAAAATCCAAACCTCAAATGAACATGTAAGCCCTGCAACTTTTGTCGACCTTCCCTGAAACAGGGGTGACATTGGCAAAGTGAACCATTTATTATATGGGTGGTCAGCTTCATATCAACCGATAAGTCAAGAAATTCATACTAACCTCAAGGAATGATCATAAAAATAAATCCGGTATTTTACAGATTACCATCAAACCTCCATTAAATATCTTTTCAGTTTTGTAACAAGTACAAATATTTAGTACAATAAAAACACTTTGACTAAAAAACACAAATATTTCGAGTCTAGGAAAATTCAGAACCAATACGTGTCAAAGTATTCGAAACGCAAAAGCCAATATCAGTTGTTCTTGTACTTTTTATAAAAGTTAATATTAGAGCCTTAAATATCGACGGTTAAAAGGCAATAAGTGACATTTTGGTCAAAATTGAGTTATGAATGCAATCCTAATTTAAATTTTCCGCTCTTTCTAATGCGCTAACTCCCACAGCTCTACGATGACTTTGTGTTGTTTATGCCCAAGCAAACAACTGCGTTTTCGAAGTATGGTTTTGGTGTAACCGACAAGATTTTAGCCTTTTTTGTCCTAAAGGCGCTTGTGACATAAAAAAAAATCGTAAAACCACATTAATAGGAATGCCAATAAATGCCTTTATTTTTTTTAATTTAGAGCTGTTTTGATTTTAACGATATGATCAAAAATAAAAAAAGTTATGCCATTGTTCTGCAATCTCAAACTTTAAACTGCTCTCCAAACAAATGGAAGGTTGTGGATTCGGATCCCGGCGGAGCACAAAAATATACCATTTATATTTCGAATGTGCTCTTCGCTGGGTTGAAAAATTCATAAACCTTTACCAATGACCGGTCACCAAAAGTCCATCCAGCCATACAGCAACTGGGTCTTGCTTGAGTATTGGCGCTTTGTAGCGACGACCAAGCTCGTACACCTCTGCGGCCCTACAACAATTGTCATAGACCCCTAGAGTCTTTAGAATCTAGGGAGTCTCCCGCACAGGATTTCTTAAATAAAAAAAAATAAAAAAAAATAGTTTATGTCGCCCCACTGCATTTTAACCGTCGATATGAAATTGGCGTTTTGTATGGGAGGAACATAAAATGTTTTTTAAAAAAGAATATATTTATTTAATCAAAGTATGTACCATTGCTATCTTTGCACTTTTGCCATCTCATAGGTAGTTCATTGATCCCTTTCCAGGTCAAAATTTTCAGAACGAAAACGTTGAAACCAAAAACTCACTGTGTTTTCTTTTGCGATACCGTCGCCATACAGATCATTAAAAAATAATAATAATTGGACAATTTGTATACAGCGCCGTTTAGTGGCACTAGCCACCCCAAGGGCGCTTTTATGTGTTGAAGCTTCTGTTAAACAAATGTGTCTTAAGCAACTTCCTGAAACTGCCAACACTGGTCTCTGTTCTCAACTCCAGAGGTAGACTATTCCAGCAGGATGGACCAGCCGAACTAAAAGCCCTGTCTCCGAAACCAGTTCTGTTCCGTCGAAGAGGCAGTTGAAGCCTGTTTACGGCGTCACTCTGTGCAGAACGAAGAGTGCATCGTTTTCCACCTATCTGGTCGACTCTGCACAATTCACACAAGTACGATGGGGCAACTCCTCTGAGGGCATTAAAAACAGAAACACATATTTTGTACTCAATCCTCTCTGGGACTCGCAGCCAATGAAGGCGCCGCAACAGAGGAGAGACATGGTCAGTTTTTCGTCCTCCTAAAAGTAATTTGGCTGCAGCATTAAAGACGGACTGCAGTCTAGACTGCTGAAACCTTGGAAGACCCCAGAACAGACCATTGCAATAATCCAGTCTCGACACAACAAAGGACGCAATGAGAATCTTAGCAGCTTCGGATGTCAAACAGTTTCTGACCCATCTCAACTGCCTCAGGTGAAAAAAACAGGAGCTCACAGTCGAGCTTATTTGCGTACTCATGGAGAGAGTGTTGTCAAGATGGACCCCAAGAAACTTAATTGAGCTAGATGGATATACATCCAGGCCCATTACTTTAATTGGTGAAGAGCCAAGCAAGTGTTTCCTACCAGGAGACGACATCCAGATGAATTCTGTCTTGTCTGGATTCATTCTAAGGCGACACCTTGCCATCCACTCAGCCACCACTTCAATGCACCGGACCATCTCAAGACTACAGGCATCTGTCATAGATGGCTGACAGAAACGACAAAGTAGAATATCATCAGCATAAGAATAGTAGCTGGTGCCGTTCATCAGTACAGTGCTCTCAAGATCATTTGTGTACAGGGTAAAAAGTAAAGGCCCGAGCACAGATCCCTGAGGCACACCACAGTCCATGGGCATACCTGATGACTCACCATCAACATCCACAGTCTGACATCTGCCTTTCAGATATGAAGATAGCAATTTAGATACTCCTCCTCGGACTCCGTACAACCTATCAAGCTTAGTGATGAGTATACTGTGATCAACAGTGTCGAAGGCAGCGCTCATGTCAAGTACTGCCACCATGGCAAGAGCACCGTCCCCAACCGCAGCTATCACATCATTCACAATGCGAAGTAAGGCAGTCTCAGTGGAATGAGCTTTTCTATATGCTTTCTATATATTAATCCTTCGAGCCGTTTCTGCAGCACTGGTGTGCCGACCTCTTCAGTTGGGGTTTCTCAGCTCCCGTGAGGGCTGGTACTCATGTCTTGTGAAGGCTGAGTAAGCCTTGCCGGTATTTTATTTTAGGGCTTGAAATAAACACCTAAACGTGAAATCCTTTCTGACACCCTCGGTAAGATTCGAATCTAGCTCACGGCATGGAATGCAAGCACTTCACCAACTGAGCTATCGTCCGGCCTATAATTAATAATATAATTCTCATAAAATGTATTTTTGTCTGAATTGTAACTGCGATGTCATGTGAGCTTGCAAGGCTGTCGGAATAAAAAAAAATATCAACAAAAGGAAAACCAAGTTGTATCAATCTACCATATAGAGTTCTTACCATTTCCGTTGACGTGGTGGTATTGTATATTCTAGTGATGTTGCTATAAGCTGTGTGATTAGTAGAGCCAATGCTACTCCTTGGGCCGGTGATGTTCAACCCGCTGGGAGGAATGATGTTGTGGATTGGTCGGGGCGTGAG
This sequence comes from Agapetus fuscipes, assembly GCA_951799405.1. Lineage (NCBI taxonomy): Eukaryota > Metazoa > Arthropoda > Insecta > Trichoptera > Glossosomatidae > Agapetus > Agapetus fuscipes. Next base: position 14,988,710 of record OX637351.1, on the reverse strand, counting down.
GGGAACTAGAAACATATAAAAATGTTAAAAGTGGATGAAAAAACATGTTTCAATATCAACCAAAATGAAAGACGTAGATCGTGCATTTCTGGTTCTTCCTAGAGTAAGATACGTGCCACTGTACACGGTTATAGGTTTACAAGTAAAAAGGAAACATAAGAGACAAAAGAACGACGATTTATTATTTTATTGCTTAAAAACTTTTAAAAATAGCTCGTTTGCGTTAAGAAGACGCCCAAGAGCGGACTCTTTTTGGCACGCCAAACGGGTCTGATGCTCCAACTATTTATTTTATGTTAATCAATGGTCAATGCGATGGTTTGGACATATTGAAAGGATGAGTGAACACCGACTGACAAAAAGAGTGTATAAGGGAATGTAATAGGTAAGCGTGGAAGGGGAAGACCTAGGAAACAATGGATTGATCAGATAAATGAGATTGCGAATGAATGTAATTTACAGAGTGGAAACAAGAGAAGAGCATGCATGAAAAGAGTGATGAAATTAGATGAGATGAAAGAAGTATGCAAGGACAGAGTCAAGTGGAGGCACTTGTGTGGAGGTACTGGCCACCCCTAGAGAAAGGCGGCAGGATACAAGACAAGACAAGACAAGACAATGGTCAATCGTATATTCGTATGTCGATACTTTGCACCGGCGAGATACAAATGAACATAAACCCTGTAACTCTTGTCAAATTACTCTAAAAAATGAAAATATGTATTTGGTGAAATAACAATCCAGAAATACATAAATTAAATACAGTAAAAAATAAATGTACAATTGAAAGCTTTATCCGCCAGCATTGCAGACCAACCACAATTTTTTTGGTCCTTACCTATTCTTCTTAAAAGCAAAAACCACTTGGTTTTTTTCTTGTAACCTTTTCTTGTAATAATTAAAACACAAAGCAAAAAAATTGTTAGAAAATATTTAGGTCCAAAATATATATTAATTTCATCGAGGCATAGTCCTTAATATACATATAATATTTGCAATTAACCTTTATTTGGATAAATTTATGTACCTATCTTTGTCTCAAGAAGCTTCTTTGTAAATCTAGAATATTTTCTAAATCAAGGTAGGTCCATATTATAAAGCAAAAAATAAAATGAGAAACGAAAAATAAATAAATTCGCATGTAAAAGATTTGTTAAGAAGTTACTCAATTTTGTATTTTCTGAAATAGAGTTTGCACAAATTGAACATAATTTTATTTTATTTTTACTCATGAAAGAAAACCAGAGTACTTAAACATTAGAAATTTATAAATATCTTCTTCTTCTTCTTTAGCCCATTTCCGTCCACTCCTGGACGAAGGCCTCCTCCATCTGTTTCCATATCGACCTGTCTTGTGCAATCTGCGTCCAGGTCGCGCCAGCATGCCGGTTCAGGTCATCCTTCCATCTCAACTGTGGTCGCCCTACACTTCTCTTCGTCGTTCGAGGTCTCCAAGTCAGCATTCTTTTTGTCCATTTGTCATCCGGACTTCTGGCTACATGTCCCGCCCACTGCCATTTCTGATTCATTACACGGTGGATTATGTCAGTGACCTTTGTATTTCCTCTTACCGTTTCATTTCTGACTCTATCTCTAAGGGAGAGTCCTAACATGGCTCTTTCCATGGCTCTTTGGGTCGTTCTTAACTTCTCGGCACTTTGTTTTGTGAGAGTTACTGTTTCTAGGCCATATGTAGCTACTGGCAACACACATAGTTCATACACCTTCTTTTTCAGGTTTATGGGTATTTTCCGGTTTTTTAAAATATATCCCATTTTTCCGAATGCAGCCCAGCTTAATCCAACCCTTCTTCTAAGCTCAGCAGTCTGGTTTTTCTTATCTATTCGGATACTGTGACCTAGGTATATGTATTCTTGGACATCCTCGATATTGCTGCCCTCAATCCTAATTTGAAGTTTTGTGTGCCCATTACTTTGGTTTTTGCCAGGTTCATACTCAGTCCTACATCTTTAGAGGCCTCGTTCAGTTCCTGTAGCATTTCGGCTAACTCTTCTTGATTTTTACTCATAACAATGATATCGTCAGCAAATCGTAAATGGCTTAGGTATTTTCCATCTATGAGTACTCCTTTGTTTTCCCAATTAAGCTTTTTGAAAATGTATTCCAATGCCAGTGTAAACAGTTTCGGGGATATTGTGTCACCTTGTCGGATTCCTCTTTTAACTTGTATTTTATCCGTCGACCAGTCCTCATTGAATTTTACCTGTAAGGTTGCATTTTGGTATAGGTTTTTTATTAGAGCTGTATACCTCGAGTCAATGCGTGCTTGATCCATTGCTGCCAGTATGGCCCATGTTTCGATGGAATCAAAAGCTTTTTGGTAGTCGACATAACCTAAGCATAGTGGTACATTATATTCTGTACACTTCTCTATTAATGATCGAACAGTATGTATATGGTCGGTGGTACTGTATCCTTTTCGGAATCCTGCCTGTTCCACTGGTTGGTAAAAGTCAAATTTGTTTGTCAAACGTTTTGTGATAATTTTTGTTAGTAACTTGTACAAAACACTGAGTAGACTTATTGGTCTATAATTTTCAACGCTCTTAGGGTCTCCTTTCTTGAAGAGTATTTTAACCTCCGCATTTCGCCATGTCTCCGGTATCTTCTCTTCGTCTAGGCATTTGTTCAACAGAACACACAAGGCGTCTTCCAGATAATTTCCGCCATATTTTAACATTTCTGCAGTGATTCTGTCCTCACCTGGGCTTTTCCGGTTTTTGAGCTCCTTCAGTGCGGCTCTGACTTCAGATCTGTTTATTTCTGGGATTTCTTCTGACCCCACATTCAATACTGTTCGGTTACTTTGTGTTCTCAGCTGCCAAGGTGTTGGAATGTGTTGGTCATACAGATTTTCATAGAATTTTTGTATGATGTTTACAATGCCTTCTTTCTCGTACATTAATATTCCTTGGTCATTTCTCATGCAAGTAATTCTTTCTGTGCCTTTACTGAGCTTTGAGCGTAAAACTTTCATATTCATGTTGTCATGTTGTTATAAATATACAAGTAGTTAATCTAAAGCCCAAGTTGCAAAGGTTTGTTAAAATTAATATTTCATATAGAATGCATGCTCACAAACATACACGTGTAAACTCGAGCGTAGACGCATGCGGTATAAATCTTGTGATACATAAAATTGACGAATTTTTAAGGAAAAATGCATTATTTTAAGACATTGTGACATGTGTTGTATTTGGGTGTCAAAACACAAAATGGAGAGTGCAAGAAAACATAAAATTTGACACTTAAAAACATGTTTTGTGTGACTACACAATTGCACCGTTTGACAGGACTGAGACATAAGTGGTAGATAGTTTCTATCAATGCAGTACCTAAGTTAGTTTCTGCTCCTCTTTATGATTACTTTAAGACTCCGTTCACAAAAAAAAATCCCGTTGTTTTTCAAAAATATGTTTCTTGTACTTTATGGCCTTAGTAAAAGAGTGATATTAATGAAAAAAATCTGACTCGTTATTTTCACATTTTTTTGCTCTCATTTTGTTTTTTTGTATTTTGTATTTTTTTTTCTTAATAATTATAGAATGATACAAATTCTAGTAAACGATGCAGTTTACTCAATGTAATGTGAATAGCTTTTGAGATATTATGAAAAAATGTTTTCAAGAATTAAATAAATTAGTTAGTTTCAGCTTTTTCAAATCTCAAAAACTCTCCACATTACATTAACTAAACCGCATCGTTTTCTAGACTTTGTATCATTCTATAATTAAAAAAAAAGATTTCCAAAATACAAAACAACAAAATGATGTGAAACAAATGAATTTTTTTAAATATTTTTTTGTGGCGTCATTTTTTGACTAACTTAAAAATTTAGTTAAAAAATTATTTAACATGCTTTGTTTTTTTTATTAATGTCACTCTTTTGCTAAGGCCATAAAGTATAAGAAACGTATTTTGAATATAACGGGATTTTTTTGTGAACGGAGCCTTAAGCTGTCACTAAGCCTTGGTAAAACAGCTTGGAGAATACGGTTATTAATAGCCGATAGATAAGCCGACGCAATAGCGAGAGTGACAAGTAAGAACAACACTGAATGCACTTGCCTGTAAGTCTATTGGGGCAGGTGAGATCCGCCTTGGGCTGTGAAGAGTCGTGCGGGCAGATACAGACGTAGGTGGAGTTGCTGAAACGCTTGCAGGCCGCTTCAGGACCGCATGCTCCTGGCATGCACTCCCCCTTCTGCAGGCCGTACTCTGCAAGGAAAGCATTATTGTAGATCTTTTAAATAAAGTGAATATCTGATGGTAAGAAGCAATGAAGAACTTTCAGTTCTAGGTAACACTAAAAAAAACTTTTAGTGGTAGGTAACAGAAATGGCGGTTTATCTGCAATGTTGGCGGCTAGAGCTAGGATTTTTTATTTATTTGTAATTAGATTTTTGCATTTGTTTTTTAATAATCATAATAATACATCTTTATTCCAGTCTAGTCACGCGGATAGTGCAATACGTGACCAGCCATATTAAATTTTAAAGTGTTACATATAGAAAATCAGAATCAGAACGCCTGAAAAACACGCTAAGGAGGCCCATCGCAGATAATGGGCGAAACGTCCGGAAAAAGTGAAACAAAAAGTGAAACAAACTTCCGTATAGAACACGGCTACACAACCCGAAAAAATTTTAAGATTGTGTCAAGTGCCGGCCGTGAAAGCCTTAATGTACAATTGTTTACATATAATTAATCTACTTGTTTTATATTATGTTCTTTGACTTATATGTTGGTATGTGACGCGGTTCTCCTGGACATTTCAGGCGCTTTCGATAGCGCCTGGTGGCCCATGATCTTGGCGAAGCTCAGACGTCGTAATATTCCGGCTAATATATACGACTGCATAGCCTCGTACTTCTCCGCGCGACGCGTTACGATGGACGCGGGCCCCACCCTTATTGAGAGGGATGTATCCAGGGGATGCCCCCAGGGCTCAGTCCTCGGGCCCCTCCTCTGGAACATCCTGTTTGATGATCTCCTCTCTCTCCCTCTCCCCCAGGGCTGCGAGGTGCGTGCTTACGCGGACGATGCGCTTCTCACTGTGGAGGCGGGATCACGTGCTGAGATGGAATCTCTATCTCAGTCAGCCCTCCGCGCCATATCAGACTGGGGGGTAATAATAAGCTCTCCTTTGCTCCCCACAAGACCGAAGCTATCCTCCTCAAGGGTAAGCTAGACGTCGGTAGACCCCCAAAAATAATGTTCCTAGACACACGCGTAAAATTCTCGCGGACCGTAGTATACCTGGGCGTTTCCCTGAACGCCAACTTCCCCTTCGTTGAGCACGCGAAAGCCATCACCCAGAAGGCGAATAGCGCATTCGGGAAGATGGCTCGACTATCGAACACGTCGTGGGGCCTGCGGGGTCGTGCACTCCGCATCCTCTATGACTCGGTCTTCCTCGGCACCGCCGCTTATGCGGCGTCATGCTGGGGGACAAGTGTCGGCGTGGAAATGCACGACGCGCGGCGCTTTCCGGTCAGAGGAGTTCGCTGCTCCTCCTGACAAAAGCGTACCGATCCACCGCGACGGACTCGCTCCCGGCCCTAGCCGGGGTGCTCCCCCTCGACCTCGAGCTCCAGTACCGCGCCGCTATCGGTTCTCTCAGGCGAGGCCTCCCGGCCAAGCTTGAACATCAGGTGATCCCGCCGCCGCCGGATGGACGCCTGACGCAGCGTGTCAGGGACTCGGTTTGCGACGCTATATACGCACAGTGGCAAAGGTACTGGGACGTCACATCGTGTGACAAGGTCATCTACTCCTTTTTTCCGTCGATCAGGGAGCGCATGGCTGCGCGGTGGCTCGTCCCGGACCACTTCACCAGCCAGTTCCTCACTGGTCACGGGAAATTTGCGCACTACCTTTTAGAACGGGGCGTTATCTCTCAGGGTGGAGGAGAGTGTTTGTGCGGACCCATTGCCCAGGACGTGCGGCACGTCCTGTGGGATTGCCCTCTGCTGCACTCTCAACGAGAGCTCCTCATCGACGCAGTCCGGCCGGCCGGTTCCGGACCGGTCGGCTACGCGGACCTCGTTGCCAGTAGAGCCAACTACCTTGCATTCCGCCGCTTCTGCCAGTCCTGGCACGAGTTCGCAGCCGCGGGCTCAAGACTGGGCAGAGGTGACCATTAGCCCTCAGTCAGTCCTCGCGACACCCATACATATTGACGTATGTACACCCATAACTTACTGCGCTCAGCGCGGATGGCAACTCGTTCGATACACGTCAATGAAGGGCTCCCGTCAGGCACATTAGCTTCAGTAACCTCGACGTTCTGGGGAGGGTGGGACTTCTTAGAGTCATGCGTTAGCCCTGATTTGAGGATTCTCTTTTTCCTTTCTTGAGTAGAGTAACTTTAGCTGATTAACTTCAACGGGAAGGCCTTCCGCCGCCAAAAAAACATTGCAAGTGAAGTATCACCAAGTGAAGCGACTCCGCATGAGTTGTATGAACTTGGTGGGTGGAGGTGGGTAAAGTGACCACCCATACTGTAGAAAATTGTTCACTTTGCCAATATCCCCCCTGTTTCAGGGAAGGTCGGCAAGAGTTGCAGGGTGTATGTTCATTTGAGATTTGGGTTTTTATGTTGTAGCTTCACATGCGACATGTACAAGCGCAAACTTATACGCGCTTGCTTGTTAACTTGCAAATAATGTGAATCCCCAATATTACATATCTTTGCAACTTAGATAGACTAACAATTTTGCAGGTCATACTGTGCAAAGGAAGAGATCGATAAAGAATTTTCAGCAGGGGTAAGTCACAATAAAAGAACTTTCAGTGGTAGACTCGCCATTCTTAACGCCTTACCCTGCTAGGAAAAAAGATCGTAGATCTTGAATAGGAATGTAAGTGTGAAAAGTGGTGAGAAATAATAAATAACTTTTAGTTGCATGTAACAATAAAGGACTTTCAGTGGTAGGTAATACATTTTCTTCCTTTTTTCAGTTTGATCACTATGGTAAAAGTGTTTTTTTGTTAAATGAAAAATTTAAATAATCCACATTAAACCTAAGCAACCCTTTGAATTTGGATAAAATATTTAGGAACTGAAGTATCCATTAGACAAACATAAGAAAAACTAAATATACAAATAGAATATGCCTAGTAATGTTTTGAAAGGGTCCGGCTAAAAAGGGTTTAATTTAATTTTTCTTTTCGGTTTTCGGAAAAACCTTTTTACAAGGTTTATTTTGGGTGATAAAATAATAAATGTAATTCTTATATTATAATACTTTAAAAAACCACGTTATATTTTTTATTTGAAACACTGTTTTATTTCTTGCATTTCGATCTGTCTTGCATTCGATCTGTCTCTTAGTTTTCCTTGGGATTCATTTTCATAATATATTTCTTCTAAATACGTGATCGAAAGGAGCTTTCGTAATATTTCAAACTCGGGATTTAATTTGTTTTCAATGTGTAAGTACACATTCAGCATTTTTAAGCGCGAACTTACACGTGTTTGTTTGTGCATTTGATATGAGCTTTCAATAATATATCTTTGCAACTGAGATTAAAGATACTTCATACCTTATTGGTTGGTATGTGGCTGATCCTCCATAGTCCATACTATAAAAAATGGTTCACCTTGCCAACGTCACCCCTGTTTCAGGGATGACCGGCAAGAGCTGCAAGGTTGCGTGCTGATTTGAGATCAGGTTTTTGTAAATACACATGCGGAATGCTTAAGCGTGAACTTACTCTAGTCTGCTTGTGGGCATACATGTACCATAATATGAATATTCAATGTTAATATATCTTTGCAACTTGGTCTTTAAACTTTTTTTTCTGAGAAAATGCACTGGGTACTTTTGTCTGGATCTAAATCTGGATATAACCGGATCAAAGTGGTTGGGAAAAATAGGGGGTAAATAATAAAAATACATATGAAGATAAAATGTAGAAAATCCCTGAGTGGGAGTACGTACATATGTTGTAAAGCCTTGTTATTAGACTGTGTTACTCTCTAATTTACGTTCAAGCTACTAGTATGATAGATACGTATTTACTTTACGATCTAGTAATTTGTACATCAATAGAAAATTATACTTTGTGGTAAAAATAATCTTAGAATGATTTATTTGATGAGTGGTGTTTTTGTGTGAATCTCACCGCAAGAACCTTCAGTATCGTCGAAGAATGGAAAAATGAATCTTTTGTGATCGGTTTTTGATAGAGGCAGATGAGTTTTTAAACCAAGCAAAATGCATTAATCGAACCCATTACCTTTTGATTACGAGTCCGACATGTAAACCATTGGACTTGTTTTTGTGATTTATATTATTTTGTATGCTTTATTTATTTTCTTGTGGTAGATAAATCTTTTAAAGTCATCATTATGGTTCACTTTGCCAATGTCACCCCTGTTATAGAAAAAGGCGTCAGGAGTTAAAGGGTACGCACACGGAATGTGTAAGAGTGTACTTATGAGTGTTTGCTTGTGGTATGCATTAAGTATTAATCTTAAATGTTAAAATATCTTTGCCACATACTTTATAGATTATATACTTTTCTTAGCTCATTCATACACATTTTTTTATTTTCGATTCACTCAGTATAACCCAAACATTCATAATTTCACTGATATTATCAAGCTTTTCTAGTAATTTACAATAATCCAGCATTTTCAGTAATCCGGACATAGGCCGGATGATCGAGACACTCCTGTACTGTGAACTATCATAGCATCGTTTCCGAATGCGGGCACTGATTCCCAAGATAAATCTACGCGACCCATTTGACCTCAAATTTGAATACTGCAAATGCTCACCCGCAGAATGTGAAAACCATAGGGATGGCATGTGGGCGTTCCCTTGGTAAATCCGATATGATTAAAACAATCATGTTCGAAAATCCGTATTTTTGCGCATGCTTTTATCAAAATGCCTTATTTTTATGTTTTACCGTGTAAAAATAACAGTCAAAATAAGGAGTATAAGGGTCATGGTATTATTTCTTTTCCGTTAAAGTAATGAATTGCACCCGCATTGTACATTTTAAATCGTTTTAAATATTTGAAGCACTTAAATATTTGACGTTTGTCACCATTTTTTTACGCCATCGCTAGTGATGTGCTGCGCGTAGTGTTCGTCGAATGTCGATACCTCTGAAATTTGTTTCAAGAAAAGACAAAAACTACTTGATAATTATATTATGTTTTTATTGTAACAATATAATTTGAATCTATCTATAATCTAAGCTGCAAAGATATGCTAACATTTAAGGCTAATATTAAATGCATGCCCACAGACAGGCACATTTTCGCGCCTACACATTCTGCATGTATGCATATAAATAAGCAAAACCTCACATGAACATAAACCTTGTAACTTCTGCCGCCGTTCCCTGAACCGGGGTTGCATTGGTAAAAGTGAACCGATTTTTACAGCACGGGTGGTCAGCCTCATACCAACTTATCAGTCAAGGAGAATAGAAGCCGTTATTACGTTATGACTTCCAAAACAATCAATTAAGTGCTATCCACTTTTTGACCAATATATTAATAATTCTATGAAGAATAAATATTGTTTTTTTTTGTGGATGTTACGTAAATGCAAAACTAAAGAATTCGCGCTTTCTATAGCATAGTTCAAGTTCACAGAAGGCTCTTGGGGTGTGTTTCATACGAAAACAGCGCCCATCAAATAAATCCTCCTAATATAATTATTATATACATGAGCTAAGTATTTATTATATTGAAAGTTAAATTATTGTGTGTTTTGATATGTTCAATTCTTGTCTAATCAGGCCCGGATCTAGGGCGGTTCGAGCGGTGCGACCGAACCAGGGCCCCGCGCCAGGATGGGCCCCGAAAGACTTTAAAGGAATTCTAAAAAATGTCGTAGGAATTGATATTGAATACTTTTGACTCAAAAAGCTGCGTTTTGCCCAGACAAAGACACCGATAATAAAAGTTTCTCACAGCAAACGTTCGGGGCCCCCGACGATCTGAATGGGGCCCTTGACGACTTGAATGGGCCTCCAAAAATTTTAAACAAAGCCTCCAGTAACAAAGAAAAAAGTTTCTGGGTAGGAAGTCAGAAAAAAAGTAAAGGTAAACAAAGGTATCGACTGCGTATGATTTTATGACACCTGTTCGTGTCTTATAATGAACTTTTAGGATAATAGCTGCATAACTTGCCTTTGTAAAGTCCACAGCGGAAATATAAAATAAAAGGCTCCGACGGCTGTAAAACATTTACTGCCATTGGCGCCGAGAGAGTAAACATTTAAACAATGGATGATTTATTGAAGATAGGTGGTGTCGAAAATAATGTAAAATTTGGTTGATAGGATGTCAGATTTTTTGAGCTTTGTGATAATAATATTAACTTGATTTAAGTAAATTTTTGATGAACAGGTGACCACCCTAGTAATATGCAAAGGCGATAATTACACGTGACGCTTGTGGACAACGCAAAAAAAACGCAACTAAGCTACACATCTAGTGTAACTTCTTGCCGCGTTCCCCCAAAGGGTTTCGCATGTGGCGAGTGAAACCTATTTATTTTTACATGTAAGGGGGCTACGCCAACCACTTCATTTGAAGTGGGGATTTCCCAGCTCCCGAGGAGGCTGGTATTCATTTCTTGTGAAGGTGAGTAAGCCTTGCCGGTATTTTATTTTGGGGTTTGAAATAAACACCGACCCGGAAATTAACTTCTGACATTCTCGGCGGGATTCGAACCCGAGCTCACGGCATGGAATGCAAGCACTCTACCAACTGAGCTATCGACCGGTAGTGCATTAAAATGAGCCTTGAATGTCAATATATCTTTGCAACTATGACTATAGATTATAGAGGTCAGTTTCACACAAACTTATGTGTCAAATAAGCTTTATCTATTATGTGTGAATCACACCTCAAAAGACCTCTGCGAATTCGGAGAGAAAATTGCTAAGAAGTAGCATTGTACTTGCATTTTTTTTTACCTAATTAGTACAGTTTTTATTATAATCTAAAACTAAATCAAAGATGAAAATCAATTGAGATTCATATTAAATGCATTCTCGCAAGCAGAGACGTATAAGTTTGCGCTTACACATGCCACATGTGGACCTACAATATAAAACCCAATCTCAAATGAATATAAGCCTTGCAACTCTTGCCGACCTTCCCTGAAACAAGGGTGTCATTGGCAAAGTGAACCATCTTTTTACAGTATGGGTGGTCAGCCTCATACCAACCTAAAAGTCAAGAATAGAATCAAGGAATTCAACCATTCAATTAGCATGTTCGTAAATTGTATATTTTGCGTTCTGAAAAAAAATAAGCGCGAGGGGAGGGGATTTTGTGATAAGGGGGGAGGGGGGAGGGGAAGGGGGGGGGGGGCTATAGGGGGCCCCGAGATTTTTTTTCGCACCAGGGCCCCCACAGGGGTTAATCCGGGCCTGTGTATAATTATACAGGAATAATACAATGTTAACACGTATTTCTTCAGAGATTGAATTATCGATATTAACAAGTATCGATCGATAGCTAGCAGAGATTATCAACTTTGCACAACTCTACATAATGCGTTTTATTCTTTATGAGAGTGTGAGTGTATGAGTGCGAGCTCAAAAACTCGCGATCAAAACGTCGTACCTACTTAAGCGATCCTGATTTCATGGCGCTTAGGCTCTTTCTATCCATCGCATTTGGAATTTTTTTAACAAATCAAGCGCTAGCTACCATTGTAATTGTAATGTTAGTTCCCGCCTACCGAGAAAACGGTGACAGCTGGTTTTGATACTGCAATAGAAACATACCAATATGCGTTGGACTTTGATCCTTCTAATAATAATTTTAATAGGTACAGGACAGGTTTGAAGAGATTCTTTCTGCGGGGCCAATATTAATTGTTGTTTTACTTATGTATTATATGTAATTTTTTTTTTTTTAAATGAGTGAGTTTTGCATTGTATATCTGCTTTTTGAATTGCAATTTTTTTCTTTTTCTTTTTTTAATTAAGCTTCTCGTAAATATATTGTTTTCACCATATTATTTAATATTTCTGATATAAGTTATTACCTTACTATACTTAAGTTTTACCTATCATTTTGCACTAGCATATCTTTTTTATTCACTGTAATTTAATACATGTTGTTCTTTTTGGTATTTTTATGTATTTGTATTATTTTTGAAACTCTGTATCTATTTAATGTAAAAGGCACTAAGTGCCGTTAATAAATAAATAAAAAAAATAAAATACCATATCTCTTTATATTCAGTGATCTGTGGTGAAAACCAAATGTTTCCCATCAAAGAATGATCAAACAAAAATCTTTTCAAGTAGATAATATCCATCTAAAATCAAAGTTTCAAAGTAGTTTTTTGTGTTTTAATAAATAACCGAATATCAAGATCGTGAGGATAAAGGTGGAAAAATACGAGGGAAATAGGGGAGGGTTTTTCGTGATTTTTTTCGAGCAAAACTAGTAAAACTCGTGTTTACAAGGAATCACAACTCTTCATTATAATGTCAATTGTCTTGTCTTGTCTTGTATCCTGCCGCCTTTCCTCTAGGGGTGGCCAGTACCTCCACACAAGTGCCTCCACTTGACTCTGTCCTTGCATACTTCTTTCATCTCATCTAATTTCATCACTCTTTTCATGCATGCTCTTCTCTTGTTTCCACTCTGTAGATTCCATTCATTCGCAATCTCATTTATCTGATCAATCCATTGTTTCCTAGGTCTTCCCCTTCCACGCTTACCTGTTACATTCCCTTTATACACTCTTTTTGTCAGTCGGTCTTCATTCATCCTTTCAATATGTCCAAACCATCGCATCACACTTCTTTGAACTTTCACTTTCACGCATTCTTTTACTCCGCATTCATTTAGAACCCATTCGTTTCTCACTCTATCTTTCAGTGTTTTTCCTGTCATACTTCTCAGATGGGCCATTTCTACGGTGCATACCTTATTTACTTCTCTTTCATTCAACGTCCATGACTCGCTTCCATACATCAGGGTCGGCAACAAAATACAATTGTGTACTGCCATTTTCATTTTCTTTGGTATCCTTTTATTCTTCGCTATTCTACCAAACGCTCCTATCACGCATCTTCCTTTGCTGGCACGCTTCTCTAATTCTTTCGTCATCTTACCATTCGCCTCAAACTTACTTCCTAAATAGTCAAACTCATTCACTACTTCAACTTTTATTCCATTCAAATTAATTGTAAGTTCCTCACATACTTCATTCCTGTCAAAAACTAATACTTTTGTCTTATTCGCATTTACTTTCAAGCTATTCTTACAAAATGCATCATTTAGTTTGGTTAACATCGTTTGGAGTTCCTCCGCCGAGTCAGCTAAAACTATAGCATCATCAGCATAAAGAAGTACTCCAACTCTTGTTTCACCCACTTTCACTCCGCTCTCTGATATTCCAGCTTCTTTTATGCAACTGTCCATGATTATATTAAACAACCATGGACTCATCACGCAGCCTTGCCTCACTCCCTTATATACATCAAACCAGTCACTATATCTCCCATCCACTCTTACACATGCCGAACTATTTTCATAGATGGCACGTATCACATTCAGAAGATTATCATTCACACCGTACTTCCTGAGAACATTCCACAGCATACATCTGTCCACCGAGTCAAAGGCCCTCTCAAGATCTACGAATGCTGCGTAGACCACCCTCCCCACAGCCAGATGTTTTTCAACAATCTGTCTGAGAGTAAAGATTTGGTCCACACAACCTCGTCCTGGCATAAAGCCAGATTGAATATCAGAGACCCTGTGATCGGTGGCCATTCTCACTTTTTTTATGACAATTTTGCATAAGACTTTCCCAGGTATACTAAGGAGACTAATGGGCCTGAAGTTACGGCAGTCTTTCTTGTCCCCTTTACCCTTGTCAATAATATGCTGTAATGTTTTAAAATTTATTAATTAAGTAGAAATATTTCATTTTATTTTTCAAACATTACAAGTTGATATTAATTAAATAACACACAGTTTTAATTCACTTTTATTTTATTTAAATTATGTCTAACGTTTTCGCCTAAAAAGGCATCCTCAGGACAATGACAATAAAAAAAAAAAAAAGACTGTATAATAATAAAAACTGTGTGTTATTTAATTAATATACAATGGACTTTCACTGTGTTAACCACCGAACCCTGAAAAATATTACAAGTTGACTTTATAACAACCCTTAACTTTCATTTTTCCCATTAAATGCATGCTCACAAGAAGACACGCGTAAGACACAAATCTCAAATAAACATAAACCCAGCGTGCCGTGCCGCACTTCCCTGAAACAGGGTGACATTGGCAAAGTGAACCAAATTTGTAAATTACAGGTAACCAGTCTTAATAATATGTACCTACATTAAACTAAATAAAACAAACAATAAAAATAAAGGTGTAAGTTAGAATTACAGTCGTTTGACATTTTGACAATTATATTAATTTTAAAACTAAACAAATTTCAAAACTTAATTTAACTCGGATATTTCACAAACCGTTTAGAGAGAACTTACATCATTCTCGACGTTTCGTCGGTGACGTAGCCAATGTCTTCATGAGAACATCCTCTCTGCACGACGACTGAGGATGAACTAAAGTGAACTGAACTGAGTTCATCCTCAGTCATCATGCAGAGAGGATGTTCTCCTGAAGACGTTGGCTACGTCGCCGACGAAACGTCGAGAATGAAGTTTTGAAATTTGTTTAGTTTTAAAATTAATATAATTGTCAATAAAAATAAACCTAATAGTAATCAAATAAAGCATATTGAGAAATCAGGATTTAGGGAAAGATCGCGTCGAGATAAAAGGGAAGGTAATATTTTTTGGATGATTTATTTATTATTTGTGTTCCTATAAGTTTGTACTAGGCTGACCATACACACTGTAAAGAAAGGTTCACTCGGCCAATATTACCCCTGTTTCAGGAAATACCGGCAAAAAGTTGGAGGGCTTATTTTCATGGTTTATTTGGGTCTTTCTTTTGTAAGTGCACATGCGGAATGTGTAAGCGCGAACTCACACGGGTCTGATTGTGAGCATGCATTTCATATGAACCTAGCAACTTAGATTATTGATTATATTATTGGATCATATAAAAGTTCACAAATAAAATTGAAATATAAATATATATTGAGAAAATAAAATCAGGATTAAGAGACAGATCCCCTAGAGACAAAAATGAATGTCATTTGATCTTGTTGCTTTACGATAAAGTTCTTTAATTTTCAAGGGAATGCGTCGTGTATAAAGTTGAGCCTCAAATTTCATTGTTTTTCAATATTTTCCAATAATCAAATGTCGGAGACAGTCAGTAGCCTATGTCAGCCTACAGGATAATGAAATTGGAAAGTGGCAGATTCGATTCGCATCAAAAATGTTTTATCCTATTTTCAGAAATATATTTTTAAATATATATATATTTATTTATACGGCTGACTAGCCTTTTACATAAAGAAATAAGTAAGTAAATGTAAAGAGAAAATGAATAAAAGATTATTTGAGAAAAGTTTAAAGGTTTGTGTATTGACAAAGTGAAGACTAATTTTAAATTAATAATGTAAAATTAAATCATTTGTTTTTCACGAGTTGGTTTATTATCTTGAGCGATTTTGGCGTTTTATCACTCCATTATGAAGAGAACAACTAACAAATCTAAACATCACAAAAGTAAATGTTAATGGGGTGAAAGCACACGGAAAGCGCTCGAGATAATAAACCAACTCGTGAAGAAAATGTTTTGGCAGGGGTGAAAATGTATTTTGCATTTATTAAAGCCCGGTCAAAAAGTTTCATCCAGCTTGCAACAGCTAAGTCTTCCTTGAGAAATTGGCGTTAAAAACTGCCAATAAACCTGCTAAAGTCGATCATTTTTACAGTTATTTCATATCGATTTCTTTGGCTAGCGGTGTGCTTGTGTGAATCACACCTCACGAGCAATCTGCGAGCTTGGTAATCGCTTAGCCATCGTCAATTTTGCAAGCTCGATCCACTTGCTCCAAATCTGAATTTACTTTTGTGACCAGTTTTTGATAGATGCATATAATTTTTTCAACCGACCTAAGAGCATGTTTGTTAAATAGAACCCACTTGCTTCCAATTAAACGTGTCCGTAGCGTTAACCACTAGATCAGTCTATAATCTATAAACTATGATATTGGCGCCACACAGAAGTATTCATAGTATTGTTTATGAATACAAGTATTACAATGGTAAGATATGGTAAACAATGAAGATGGGGCCTGCCAAACAATCCATTCCTCATATAAATATTTAGAGAAACTCTATCGATTGTAAATGCTAACAGTTGTTTCTACTCTTGTTGGTTTATTTTGGGAAATGTGTAACATCAGTCGTTCCCAAAAAGACAACTGGCCGATCGAGAGACAACTCGAGGTCGATCGAAGATTTTAAGGTCGATTCAAAAAGATCTTGAGATGGATCCAAAGAGATTGTGAGTTTGAACCAGAAAAATCTTGAGGTTGGATAAGAAAGACCTTGAGATCAATCCAAATAGATCTTGAGTTTAACCCAAAGAAATCCTGAGAGTTCGACCAAAAACTTACAGGCAATCAAGAAAGAACTTGGGGCCAATCAGACTCCTGAAAGATACTTTATTATCGACTCAAAATCATAAAGTAAAGCTATCCAAGTATTTGATTGATTCTTAGTTTAGTGCTACTTTTAGATAAAAACAGTGAATCATAATGACTATTTTTGCTTCAGATATTGCAGCTTTAAACAGGGATTTGGTTCTTTTGTCTTGGTGAAAATTCGTCCACCATGAAGTGTTTCGGCATTCTTGAGTCCCTCTCACAATTTTGTAATGGTTGTTTGTGCTGTTTTTAAGGGACATCATTTTTTTACGGTCTGCATTGAAAATTACAAAAGTCAGGTTAATCTTTTTAGAAAAAAGGTTTTCCATCACTGGTACATTGTATGTACAAAGAAACAATACTGGTAGAATGTTAGTTTTCGAAGTTTTGTTATTTTTTGGAGTATTAAGGTTAAACAATATCATTGTTTTCATCTTTACCGCCATTTGTTCTTAAGCTGTTAAGAAAATACATATTCTGATAATTATTTATACAAAAAACGCAAAAAAAAAACGCAACTAAGCTACACATATAGTGTAACTTCTTGCATGTGGCGCTTCGGGACCTATTTATTTTTACAGGTAAGGGGGCCGGCCTCACACCAACCACTTTCAGTTGAAGTGGGGGTTTTCCAACTCCCGGGGGGGCTGGTTCTCATTTCTTGTGAAGGCTGAGTAAACCTTTGAGATCGAACCCTTGCTCTCGGCATGGAATGCAAGCATTATACTAATTGAGCTATCGACCTTTTTAAGAGCTTGATCGTCGTCGCTACAAAGCGCCAATTCTCAAGCAAGACCCAGTTGCTCTAAGGCTGGATGGACCTTTGGTGACCGGTCATTGGTAAAGGTTTTATGAATTTTTCAACCCAGCGAAGAGCAAATTTGAAAATATAAATGGTATATTTTTTGTGCTCCGCCGGGAATCAAACCCACAACCTTCCCATTCAGAGTCCGCAGTGTTACCACTGAGCTACGTACCGGTCAAAAATGTCTATTGGAAATTCTCAGATTTTCAAATAACCTTTTACTGTATTTTCCTTCAATTTTTCTATTATTTGTTTGGACTGTGAACAACGGTCAACAAAATAACAGACATCCACAAATATATAAAATCAATAATAACAAAGAATAATAAAATATACAGAGATCAGCACTCGACTTTCTTGCATAAATGAAACCAGCTTATAGAGTTTCAATAAAAATAATAAATTAATTTTATTCCACCGCGGTGTATACTCGTACAATACGTGTAACCAGCCATATAAATAGTCAAGTGACTATAAATATTTGCATGATTTATTTGGCTCTTTTTTGTGTAAATCACACCTCAAGAGCCCTCTGCGAGCTTGGTAGTCTCTAAAAAATGCCAATTGTACAAGAAAGACCTAGTTAGTTGCTGTAAGGCTGGATGGACCTTTGGTGACCGGTCTTGAGTATTGGATAAGTCTTCCAACACAGCGAAGGGAACATTTGAGATGTTTTTTTATGCTCCACCGGGAATTGTTCCCTCGACCTTCCAATTGCGAGTTTGTGCGTTTACCACTAAAATACAGACCTTTTAATACATTGTAAAAGCTTAAATTCAATTTTTCTTTTGCATGGCAACCGACACAACAGGATTATGATTAAGCAATGGTTATAACTGTTACATAGCACTATTATATCGATTGGAGAATCGTTGCAGCCGTTTTTGAGGAAATCGCATTTGATATTTTCAGCTCTTCCGAAGCCATCTTGAATTTTATAAAAGGTGAAAAATGTAACACACTGAAATAAAATAATGAACTTGTTGGTTATATTAAATCGATAACAAATTTAAAAAGTTCGCATTTTTATGGGTATTTGTAATATTTTCAATGTAGAATTTCAGATAGTGTTAACGGTAGATCACATAATTTTTTTTTTTTTTCGAAATATTTTTAAATTTAATTTGTTAGCAAACATTTTAATTAATCCACTTCCGAGAAAATCATAATCTTTTTTTTTTTTTCATATCGCAACCCTTAGACATAGATTAGCAAGAGTGTTGCCGTAACTTATTTTCAAAGTCACAAATTAAGCAACGAACGCACTGAAAATTTAAAGAAAACCGTTAATACTCGTTTCTGAGAAAACTCTATTTTTTTTTTTTTATGGCAGCCATATTGAATTTTCAAGTTTGTGTAATGGCGGGTACTTTTTCCAAATAGCCTAAAAAGTCTATACCTCATATCTCACATTCCCGTTTATACTTAACTCATTTATAGCCGTGTTAATACGGACCCTATCATTCAGAGTCTTACCAGTTATTCTTTATACATACGTTATTTCTACCGTACATACTTTACACAGTTCGCTTAAATTCACCGTCCATATTTCACTTCCATACATCATACACCTTCCTAATCTAATCTAAGTTGCAAAGATATGTTACATTAGAGATTCACATTACATGCATTCTCACAACCAGACACGTACAAGTTCGCGCTTGCACATGCCTCATGTGAACCTACAACATAAAAACCAAATCTCAAAATGGATATACACCCTGCAACTCTTGCCGTCCTTCCCTGAAACAGGGGTGACATTGGCAAAGTGAACCATTTTTACAGCATGGGTGGTCAGCCGCATACCAACCTATAAGTCAAGGAACATACACGACAAATTACATTTTATGACAAACATTGAAAATAAAAATAAAATACTTTTTCTACTCCCATTTGGTAATTTACTAATTACAAAACGGCTAACGCAATCACAATGCCATACATTTCTACACCCGTTGCATAATGTTACATTATGCAACCGGTAACCGTGTTAAAATGAACATGTGCGCATGCGCATTGTCAGAATTGGAACCATTTTTTAATTTCAAATGTCAACCTTGTATGGGGGTATGAAGACCTGTCAATCCAAGATGGCCGCAAGCGATCAGCTGATTAGGCTTCATACAATATTAGTGATATTCGGTAGGTAGGAATTACCGTGGTGATGAGACTTTCAGCCCTGTTCAGATGAAAATAAATAAGTATATTTTATGTGTAGAGTCAAATAAAAATTGTTAATAGTGCTAAAATTTATCGAATTTATTTATCGAATTTATTTATCGGATTGCTCCAAATAAAGCTTTCCTTTTTTCAATGGAAAATAAAAGGCTTGAAAGGAAAACAATACAAAAAATTTCACCGCAAAAAATAAACAAACTCAAAAAGTTACTTGGTTAATAGGTGAGTATGAGGTTGATCACCTATGCTGTACAAATTTGGTTCACCTGCCAATACAACTGCAGGGCATATGTTTATTTGAGTTTTGGGTTTGAATGTTTAAGATTATATGCAGGATGTAAAAGCGCGACCTTATACATATGTGTCGGCTTGTGGGCATGAATTCAATATGAAACCTAAATATAATTTATTTTTACAACTTAGGTTAGATTAGATAATCGAAGGGAATGATAAATCACACGTTTTGACAAAGGTAAGGTTTTAATTACTTCAAATGGACGAGTACATTATAATGACTATTATTCACTATTTTGTTAATTCTCTCATGGTCGTAGAAAAAGTATTGTATGCCACTGCACGTAATTAGTCTTTGTAACACTCGTGCTTTCTATTGTGCCATTCGGCTGCGCCTCATGGCACAAACTAGCACTCGTGTTAAAAAGACTATCATTACTTGGCAGTGGCATAAATAACTATTTTTTACTTTCTTGTTGGCCGAAGACCAAAAATTAAACACTTGTTTTTTTTATTAGCATTTACATGAACACGTTTTGTTCCCTTGTTTTTATGGAATTACTAGAAAAATAATTTAATTATAAAGGGTTTTCTCAGGTAATGAAGCTTGCTGTTTTAGCATTATTTTTAGGAAACCACTGCCTTCAATTTGTTTTTATTTATTCATGCATAATGTTTTTTCCTATAAATTTAAAAAGGGTTTCTAAGAAATACAAAAAATAAGAAAATGAATATTTTTTGATGCTCAAAGCTTTTTTTTTACTTTCTTGCTTGCCAAAGGCCAAAAAGAAAGTCTTGATTTGGTGTGATTTTTTTTCCGTGGTTTTCACGGAAATGAGTTGTCCTGGTGCACGACATGCCAAAAAATACGCTTCGATTAATTTTTCGTTTGTAAAATTATTATGACAACACTCTAGCTAATCTGTGTCTATCTATAATATCTATAATCCATAATCTAAGTTGCAAGGATATATTCATTTAAAGCTCTCAGATGTATGCCCACAAACCAACAAGTATAGTTCGCGCTTACAAATGCTGAATGTGTACTTACAAATAAAATCCAAACCTCAAATGAACATAAGCCCCACAACTTTTGCCGACCTTCCCTGAAACAGGGGTGACATTGGCAAAGTGAACCATTTTTTACAGTATGGGTGGTCAGCCTCATACCAACCTATAAGTCAAGGAATATGAATAATAAACTACATTTAAATATAAAAAAGAACAAAACCTTACAAAGAAATCTGTACAAAAAAAGTCAAAAATTTCCTATGCAAAAAATGTAGCAAATGAATACACCAACATTAGAAATCAACATTGCAGATTAGCCGCCATATCTTCTTGTCCTTGCATACTTCTTTCATTTCATCCAGAGTCATAACCTTTTTCATACAAGTCCTCCTTTTATTATGACTCTGGATATCCCATTCATTCGCTATTTCAGAGATTTGATCCTTCCATACTTTTCTCGGTCTTCCTCTACCACGACATCCATCTATTCTAGCAACATATACTTTCTTCGTCAATCTTTCATCACTCATTCTCTCCAAGTGCCCGAACCATCTTAACATACTTCTTTCAATCTTCACTTTCACACTTTCCCTTACACCACATTCTTCTCTTACAAAATCATTCCTCACCCTGTCACTTCGTTTTTTCCCAATCATACTTCTTAGATAGTCCATTTCTACTGTATGGACTTTACTAATTTCCCTTTCACTCACCGTCCAGGCTTCACTTCCATACATCAAGGTTGGTACTAGTATACCACCGTGCACCGCCAATCTAACATTTTTTGAGAGATTTTGGTTCCTGGCGATGCAAGCGGTCGCACCCAGTACACACCTGCCTTTCATTATTCTTCTTTCATATTCACCGGCCATTATTCCATCTTTTTCAAACTTACTTCCCAAATATACAAACTCATTTACAACATCAACATTCATTCCATTAATTTTAAATTCATAATTCATATTTTCATCATCTCTTTCAAAAATCAAAACTTTCGTCTTTCTTGCATTCAACTTCAAATTATTACCTTTCAAAGCTTCGTTCAATCTAGAGAGCATCATTTGCAATTCCACTGCTGAATCAGATACAAGGACTGCATCATCCGCATACAGTAGAACGCTTACTTGCTCTCTCCTATCATTAATCCACAATCATCAAGTCTAGCATCTCGAACACACTTGTCCATGACTATGTTAAATAGCCATGGGCTCATCACACATCCTTGCCTTACACCCTTAAAAACTTCAAACCATTCACTATACTCACCATCAATACGAATGCAGGCCATACTATTCTCATAGTTCGCATGCACCGTATTGAGTAGAGCTCCATTCACTCCGTATGCTTTCAAAACATCCCACAACATACCTCTGTCCACTGAGTCAAAAGCCTTTTCCAGATCCACAAAGGCCGTGAATAGTTTCCCCCTCACCGACAATTGTTTTTCAACAAGTTGTCGTAGAGTGAAAATCTGATCAACACAGCCTCTACCGGCCATAAAGCCGGACTGTATATCGGAAACCCTTTTGCTAGTAGTCAGAATCACATTTTTTATAATCACCTTTATTTTTTTCAATTTTTTTTGAAAAAAAAAAAGGTGATTATAAAAAATGTGATTCTGACTACTAGCAAAAGGGTTTCCGATATACTTACAGAAGACTTTTCCTGGTATACTGAGTAGACTGATTGGTCTGAAGTTCTGACAGTCTTTTTTGTCCCCTTTACCTTTGTAAATGGGAACAATGACTGCCTTCCTCCAATCCATCGGTACTACTCCTGCATTCACACAAAGTTTACATAATTCAAACATCCAATCTATCACACATTCACCTCCTGCTTTCAACATTTCACCATTTATACCATCAAACCCAGCAGACTTCCCATTCTTCAGACGTGAAATAGACACTTTCATTTCTTCTTTCAAAATCTTCAATTCATTCTCTTCATCTGTCTGTTCATAAATTCTTCTTTCACCCTGGCCAAAAATTTCTTGAAAATAGTTCTTCCATCTCTTGCATACTTCTTCATTCTCCCATACCATCTCACCGGCAGCACTTTTGACTCCCGGAGTGGTCAATGCAGAAGATTTATTTCTATCCGCATTGATCCACCTCCAAAATTCCTTCTTACTGTTGGTGAAACTTTTGTTAATCCTTTCATCAATCTTTCTTTGTTCATTCATCTTGCTTTCATAAATTATAGTCTTAGCCATTCTCTTAGCTATCTTATATTCGTCTTCTAGCTTTCTATCATTTCTATCATTCAGCCAATTTTCATAACACTTTTTCTTAACTTTCACAGCTTCTTTCACTCTATCATTCCACCAGGCATCTCCTTTCAATTTTCCACCTTTCGTTACCCCACATACTATGGTTTGCCATATTATGAAAAAAAACAAACGATTCTGATTTTCTCGAAGGTGAAAGGGTTAGCAAAAATATAATGTAAAGACAACATAAATTTCGAAAAAAAAAATTAGGCCCTTACATCCGAAATTGGTGTTTTGCCGTACTGGCCACTTTGATCTCAAATATCTCCTCTTTGGTTAAGAATTCAAAATTCAAATTTTTACAGCTTTTTACTCATGTATTTGTGTTTTGAAAATTGTAATTCATTTGTTCGTTTCTCAATTTTTTTTTTCTTTGCGTCACTCATTTTACAAAATGGAAAACTTGAAATATCGCATTTTTTACGATAGCTTCGACCCTGGTTCAACAGATGCCGTTGCATGCACACAAGCTTCTGCTTTCGCATGAAGACAACTGGCCAGGAAAAATAGATTGGTGGATTGCATTCCTTTCCACAAACCTATTTTTTTTTAAAATAAATAAAAATTTACGAGTACGAGTTCCACCGTGGCACTAGTGCTGCAGAAACGGCTCGAAGGATTAATGATGTGTATAGCGACGTTGTCGCAAAATAAAACACAGTGCGTTTTTGGTTCCAACGTTTTCGTTCTGGAAATTTCGGCGTGTAGAACAAGCCTTGTGGACAGCTGGAGACCAAAGTTGATAATGAAGAATTGA
This sequence comes from Agapetus fuscipes, assembly GCA_951799405.1. NCBI lineage: Eukaryota > Metazoa > Arthropoda > Insecta > Trichoptera > Glossosomatidae > Agapetus > Agapetus fuscipes. Next base: position 14,964,846 of record OX637351.1, on the reverse strand, counting down.
AGACTATTGTGGAAGCGGATCCATCGCAAACCACGTCTGAGTAAGCTGTAGGCTGCGAAATTAGTGATAAAACTATTTTAATCCACTTGAATCAAATTGGAAAGGTTAAACAGCTTGAAAGGGGTGTACCTCACAAATTGGGTGAAGCAAATCAACAAACGCGCGTCGACTGTTGCGTTACATTACTCAACCGGCACAATAATGAAGAGATTTCAAATCGAATTATTACCTGTGATGAAAAATGGATCCTGTGCAATAATCGGAAGCGCTCATCGCAATGGCTGAACCCTGCCAAACCAGCCAAATCATGCCCCAAGCGAAAATTGGCTCAAATAAAGTTACTTGTGAGTGTTTGGTGGACTAGTGCCGGTGTCGTTCACTACACCTTTCTTAAATCTGGTCAGACGATTACGGCATATGTCTATTGTCAGCAACTGCAAACCATGATGGAAAGGCTAGCTGCTAAACAACCGAGGCTGGTCAATCGCTCTAGGCCACTGCTGCTTCATGACAACGCTAAGCCACACACTGCACAACATACGGCTACCAAATTAAGGGAGCTTCAATTGGAATGGTTAAGACATCCCCCGTACTCCCCGGACCTTGTTTCAATAGATTACCTTTTTTTTTTAATTTGGATAACTTCTTGCAAGGGAAAAAATTCAACTCCAATGGGGCAGTCCAAGCCGCCTTCAAAGATTGTATTGATTGCCGTCCGAATGGTTATTTTGGTAAAGGGATTAATGAACTACCTATGAGATGGCAAAAGTGCATAGATAGCAATGGTACACACTTTGATTGAATAAATATGTATACCTACTCGTTTGATTCACTCAATGATTTCTCGTTTCCGTGTTTATTTCAAACCCCAAAATAAAATATCAGCAAGTTTTACAATAAATGAGTACCAGCCCCCTTGGGAGCTGGGAAACCCCCACTTAAACTGAAGTGGTTGACGTAACGCCGATCCCTTACCTGTAAAAATAAATAGGTTACACATGTGAAATTCTTCCGGGCTAACGCGGCAAGGAGTTATACTATATGTGTGGCTTAGTTGCGTTATTAACCCCCGTATTCACGATCAAAACTGGCACTTCCTTAAGGGCCAACCAGCGCTTAGATTGGGGAAATTCATTTCAAGAACAATACTTAAGGTAAAATTAGCGCTTAAGCGCTCCAAAAACTAGCACTCAGGTAAGTAAGGTCGACACGTATATTAACCAACGCTTAAGCGCTGTCAAAATATTCCGTCATATTTCATTGTTATCACATTTTTTGTTTGATTGTGAATTTACATGAAAAAATGAATTCTTACTATAAACATGATTTTTACAAGTGTATTAACATTGTTTTGACGAGTTCATTTACATTGCTTGACCATCAGAATTGGGTTTGTTCTCCGGTATGGTCTAGGACCATACTGCAATGACAGATGAACTGTCAAAATATTCCGCCGCATTTCATCAGCACATTTTTTGTTTGGTTGTGAATTATTTACATAAAATAATGAATTCTTTCGATACAGTTGACTTCAACGAGAATAATAACATTGTTTTGTTCAAAAATAGTGTCCCAAGAAAATATATCAGAGACTGTAAAGACCCATTTACGTATTACGAAGAGGAAGAATTTAGAAGACGTTTTTGATTGAAAAAATGCGTCGTTCTGTATACAGTTTTGCCGTTGCTCATTGAGGGTTGCAAAGCCAACGATTTCTTCGATCTGTTATTTTATCTTCTATTACAGGTTTTTCTTTAATCAGAGCCACCAGCAGCTCCTTTCCGCTGGAGAAAACAACATCTTTTTGGCGCTGAAATCGATCAAAACACTTTACATTGGATATTACATAAATGTATTTTTAAAAACTAATAGAAATTGTAAACAAACAAATTCGTACTTACGGTTTACTTAAAGTAGTAATTGCGTTATACGTACTTATTTGTTGTCAAGTTTTATGCAAAGTTGATATGACATTGAAATTTGAAAGAGGCGGCAATGATAAGAGTGAAGTACGCCGAATATCGGTCGGAAGGTACTGACCAATTACAGAGCTGGGTTTTTTCGAGAGCCAATGACAAACCCGTACGTCTCCTGGGGGTTGGGCACTACGCTGATTACTGCTTGAGTGTTCTTTGTGAAACAAAACGCTCCAGAATGTCGACCCTTGAGTAAGTGTAGCGCTTGAGTAAGGCACTTAAATCAGTTTTGATCGTGAATACGGGGGTAAGTCAACATCCTTGTTGAATGCCCTGCGACAGTGTTTGTAAAGAAGCATAAGATTTATCTTTCGTGCAGCAGACTCACAGGTGTGAACTGATGAACAGTTTGCAAAACTTCACTGAAGAGGCACAAGAAGGAGAGGGAGAAGGGCCCTTCTTTTTGTTGACTTAGAGTGTTTGCTAATGTGAAATTATAGAAATTAGTTATTTTCAAAGAATATTAAAAGGAAACTAACTTGTTAACGTGAGTGCTTTAAGGTGACCTTAAATAACTAGTACTGGAAAATAAAAATAAACGTACAGCAAAAAAAAAATACGAAGGAAAGAAAAACCACTCAGCAATAGGAAACTAGATTGATGGGGAAAATAGTAAATGGATGGCCGGCAATAGCATGTCATTGAATTGAATTTTTACGATGACACAAAAAAAAAGTAAAATATCGATTCGGATGATTTAATAATAATAATTTTATTCCAGTGCAGTCTCGCGGAGGGTGCAATGTGTGACCTTTTTATTTTCCTTCCTGTTTCTCTCCAGTGAAGATTGTCGATCATCGTAGCGACTTGCACCTTTTAAATACTGCGGTGCGAAACAGGGGTCTTGTGTTTCTGCCAAACCACTGTCTCGGGTTCTTCAAGCAAGATATTCTTCATCAACTTTTCCCTGTATGATGAGATACAGGAGTGAACATTTCTCATTATGCTGCCGAAATAAGCCAATTTTTTTCAATTTGATGAACATCAGGAGTTGAGTTTTATTCTTACAGGAAAGTCTCTGTATTTGTGACTTGATCCATCGAGGATTTTTTTGACATCCGACGGAAGCCCCACATTTCCAGGGCAGTGATTCTGTTCCCAGACACTGTGTAAGTGTCCACCCTTCATAAAATATAAACCTAGATTACATGCAAGCATTTTAATATAAGTCAGTTGGAAGAGGGCTAGGGTTTGATCAGTACCGAGAGCGTCAGAAATGATTTCTCGTTTCGGTGTTTATTTAAAACTCAATATCATAGCACAGACAAGGTATACATCTGAAGTTTGGGTTATTTTGTAAGTGCGCATGCTGCATGTGTAAGCGTGAACTCAAACGTGTCTGCTTATTGATGTGCATCAAATGTGAGTCTATGTCAATATATCTTTGTAACTTAAATTATAGATGAATAATGAAAATAATACTCGTAATACGAGGATGATCTATTTGGTTAGCACTGTTTTGTGTGAATCTCACCTCTGTGCGCGTAGTTGTCGCTGTAGAAAGCACCGATTTTCAAGTAAGACCTAGTTGCTGTAAAGTTGGATGGACCTTTAGTGACCGGTCTTTGGTAAAGGCAGATTAATTTTTCAACCCAGTGAACAGCAAATATAAAAAAAAAAATTTTTTTATATCCCACCGGGATTTGAATCCAATACCTTCCAATCACGAACCCAAAGCGTTAAACACTAGACTACGGACCGGAGTTGGATTATCAATAGTGAATCATTGTCCAAGGTCTATAATCTATAATCTTAGTTGCAAGGATATATTCATTCAAAGCTCTCAGATGTATGTCCACAAACAAACACGTGTAGTTCGCGCTTACAAATGCTGATTGTGTACTTACAAATGAAATCCAAACCTCAAATGAATATAAGCCCTGCAACTCTTGCTGACATTCCCTGAAACAGGGGTGACATTGGCAAAGTGAACCATTTTTTACAGTATGGGTCCTTGATAATAAAAAGAAAACAATTGTTACAAATCAAAATATGAAACAAATATAAAACAATTATACAGAAATCATCGCTTTCTAAATAAAAGGTAATTCTTGGTAAAGCATCCTTGAGATTTTCTTATAAAAACTGTGTATCTATCAGAAAAAGCTACGTCTTATTGAGAAAATAAAAAAATTCAATGATTAATTTCGTTCCGGCTTGTGAGAGAAGAAAGAAAAAGTGTTTTCTTTAATATTTTGTTTACGAGATATAAATTTAGTTTTTTCATATAATCATAAAAATAAATGACGACTTCAAGACCTCGTTCAGTCACTTTTTTTATGTACAATTTTATTATTTGGTAAATCGACGTCGTACCTATACGTCAAAACTATCAAGTACATTTCCTTGACTTATAGATTGGTGTGAGGCTGACCACCCATACTGGAAAAAATAGTTGACTTTGCCAATGTCAATTCTATTTCAAAACAAAAGCGGCTAGAGTAAAGAGTCTGTTATTTTGGGATTAGGATTTTTATTTTATAAGTACACAAGCGGTACGTGTAAGCGCGAACTGAAACTTATTTAAATACGTATTATCTTTAAATTTCTAAATATATTACATTTTAAGGATATTAGACGAACCGTTCTGGGAAATAACAGTTCATAATGGTTCTATAACGGTTCGGCTATTATCCGAAAAGTGTAAATAATCTTGAAATTGAATTATAATATGTAAACATGTCAAACGACATACATTTGTCTGCTTGTAGGTATACATTAAATAAGAGTCTTTAAGGATAAAACATGTTAAATTCCACGACCGGTTTTGCAAATAATCCGTTTGCTTCTTCAGGTGGCCACCTAAAGAAGAATTTAAAAGATACTCGCTGTGATCTAAATCAAATGCCTCTACAAACAACAACAAAAGATTCCATTCTGCTCCTGAAGATGCCTCATTAGGCGAAAATGTTCGAGAACAAAAAAGAACTAAATAAGTGAATTTAAACTCTGTTTTATCCATTTAAATTTTTAAATAATTAGCAACAAAAGAGTCTGTAATGTTAATTTATATTTGCAGCTTAGATTAAAGATAGTTCGGTCCACAATATATTGGAAGATTATGGTTGTACTGTTTATCGTATTCTTATAATGCGGAAGTTTTCAAATGATGAAAATTATTATATTTTTTGTGCATACAATAGACTTTAAATAATTGAATGGCTCTTCTGAAAAAAGATTTTGTAACTTAGTCCTTTTTTTCTGTGCGAGAACAATATTTTGTTTAATTCTGTATTTATACATAAAATTAAGTGGCAAGAGATGAAAGGGAATACTGAGATTTAAGTAGTTTGATCAAATCAATGCATTTACGAAGCCATGAGAAGTATAGAAGGAGGATCTGAAATAAAAAAAGTGAACCGATTTTTCGAAAAAAGTGAGCTGAATCAGAAGTACTTTCAAAATAATGTTAAGCTTCATATTGATCAAGTATATGAAAAAACTTCATACAAATTAAAGGCAAGCATTTCATTCAGGCACATGTACCTCTAAGGTAGGCAGCGAATAATAAATAAATTGTACAGTGGACTGCACATGACTTTATAGCACAAAATACGGTCATGTTTAAGTCATAGCCAATTTTCATAACAAAACATTTAGTTGTGTGTAAGTAATGAAGCTAATCTTTTTAAGCAATCGTCTTTTTGCAGTATTATCAAAACTAACACTTTGTTTGGTGGGTACCTATACTTTTCATTGATATTTTGGAAAGTTATGATTGATTATTATATGGGTACAACTTACTAGATTTTAAGACTCGTAGCCTAGTATTTTATATTAGGCGTTTTAGTACCAAGAATATGACAAAAAAAAAAATTCTTTGATTTTAAAAATGTAATTTGTCATGTATGTTCCTTGACTAATAGGTTGTTATGCGGCTGACCACCCATAATATAAAAATTGGTTCACTTTGCCAATGTCACCCCTGTTTCAGGGAAGGACGGCGAGAGTTGCAAGGCTTATGTTCATTTGAGATTGGGTTTTTATATTGTAGGTCCACATGCGGCATGTGTTAGCGCGAAATTATACATATCTGCTTGTGGGAATGCATTTAGTATAAATCTTAAATGATATATATATTTGCAGCTTAGATTAGATTAGATTAGATTTGTATTAAAATTTGTCCCTTTGTATGGTGGCTACACCTTATAATATTTATTTGAAAAAAGTAATGATTTATGTATGTAGGTATATATAAGAGCTTTTCAATTGTACAACATTATTTTTTAGTAAACCCGTTCTCTGCCGGGAAAATTTAAAATATTGTTTTCTCTTGTATGGCAACCCCCAAAACAAAGAGTATTAAAAGGCAATGCTCATTGTTGTTATATAGCAATTGATTGAGCGAATTGTTATGTAGGTTTATTTATGGGTATTAGACGTTTTGCTACCAAAAATATTACAATAATTTTTTGTATGAAAATTTGTCACTTTGTATGGTGGCTATACTTTATAGTATTTTTTTGAAAAAAATAATGATTCATGTATATAGGTATATATAAAAGCTTTTTAATTGTAGAACATTATTTTTTAGTTAACCCTTTCTCTGCCGAGGAATTTTAAATTATTTTTTTCTCTTGTTTGGCAACCCCCAAAACAAAGAAAATTATGAGGCAATGGTTATTATTGTTACATAGCAGTATTATAATGACGATTATGCAGAAAAAATAAAGAAAATCGTAGTAGCCGTTTTTGAGAAAATCTCATTTGAAACTTTCAGCTGTTCGGAAGCCATCTTGAATTTTCTAAAATTTGAAAAATGTTTCACTATGAATTATAGTGATACAAAGGTTTTTTCTGATATAGTTAAGAAACATAAAGGTTTTTTGCGTTCTGATGGGTTTTTGTAGCCTTTTAATTTCAATTTTTGATATCATGTAAACGGCACTTTGTGTTTTTATTTTCCAAAAATTTATTTAATTTTTATATAGAATTTGATGTAACGTATAATATTGTAGAACATATCTTTTTTGTCAACGCTTTCACTTCTGAGAAAATCACAATTGTTTATTTTTTTCATACAGCAACTCATAGACGCCGATTAGCAAAAATGTTGCCATAACTAATTTTGGTAAGAATGAATCAAGCAACTACTTTACTGAAAATTTAAAAAAAATCGTCGGAGCCGTTTTTGAGAAAATCGCATTTGAAGTTTTCTCCTCTTTGGAAGCCATCTTGAATTCTCAAACTAGTGAAAAACAAATTATAGTGAAAAGAAGTTTATAAATTTATCTTTCTTGTGAACCTAAAAAAGTTTTACAAAGTTGCATTTTTATGGGTCTTTTTAATATTTTCGATGAAAATTTTGAGATCGTGTAAACGGTACTTTAAGTAAATTTTTTTTTAATGTATTCTTTAAATTTTTGTAGAAATTAATATTGCGCGTAATATTGTAGAACATTTTTTTTTTGTCAACCCAGCCATTTCCGAGATAATCACAATCGTTTTTTTCTTCCATATCGCAACCCATAGACGCAGGTTGGCAAGAGTATTGCCATACCTAATTTTCTTAGTAAAAACTTAAGCAACGACCACACTGAAATTTTAAAGAAAATCGTTAAAGCCGTTTTTGAGAAAAGTGCAATTTTATGTTTTTTTTGTATGGCAGCCATCTTGAATTTTCAGGGTGGCGCCATGCCGGTCGGCTCATCAAAATCTGTGGTTATCAATTCTCTAAATCCAAAAATTGGTGTCTCTGTGATCAGTAGTTTCGGCTGGGACATACACTCATACGGACGGACGGACGGACGGACGGACGGACGGACGGACAGGTTCGACAAATTAGGTTTTTGTGCATGTCCTGGTGCAGGACAACTCATTTCCGTTGAAACCTCATTTTTTTTTTTCGGACGAATACAATACTTTATAACAGTCCTTCGGACTGCTATAAAGTAAAAACGCATTGACAATGAAATTAAGATTTTAAATTGATTTAAATCTTAATAAAACCCAAATTCATTTTTAAAGGCAAAGGATTTTTTTCGTTTAAAAAATAATTAATCTGTACCTTAGAGTCTAAGGTACAGATTTCTAAAATCAATTAGTAATAAAGTCTCTTATAAGTTTATTTTATTTGTCGAAATAAAGTCTAGTTTTATACAGTTAATTTACAATATTCTTCATTATTTGTCAAGGACGATTAAAAAAATCCTGCGTTTCGCGTGTACAGCATTGCGTACACTCCCCTCGAACGCGTAAATCGCAATAATCTTTGAAAACAAAAACACTCACTGCGAGCGCCGTCATATATTTTATACATTTTCGATTTACACGATCAAGAGTAGTCTATGCTTTGTACTAAAGATACTGGTACATAAATAGAAAGAACTCCTAAAGAGCTTTGTATTCAAATTATATTTTTTTAAGTCTTTGGGGGCTCTGGTGTGGTCGCTCCGCTCAAATCAACCAAATCCAAAATGCCGCAAACAACCTATATAAGAGATTAGAAGTTGAAAAACTCTTACTTTTCCCAAGCCCGTGGTATTAGAGGGATAATTGTTTTCTCAGAAAAAGAAAATAAACACACTTAAGTCCTCCGAGTTCCCTGTATTTCCTAGATGAAAAATTCTCGGTACATTTCAATGTGTGTAAAAAATGTGATTTAATTTGTCTGGGCAAGAGGCAGGACGGAGAGTTATAACTTCAGTATCCCGAGTACCAAAATTTTGTTTTTGGTTGCTAAGGACGACTGTCCCATACAATACTGATGTTTGCTTGCCTTTAAAATAGTAATACAGGTGTGACGTTTGCCGGCAGACTCTCTATTAACTCTGGTCTAATATAAGCCGGATTACAGAGTTTCCTTGACTGATAGGTTGGTATGCGGCTGACCACCCATACTCTAAAAAATGGTTCACTTTACCAATGGCACCCCTGTTTCAGGGAAGGTCGGCAGGAGTTGCAGGGCTTATGTTCATTTGAGATTGGGTTTTTTATATTGTAGGTGCACATGCGGCATGTGTTAAGCGCGAAATTATGCATGTCTGCTTGTGGGAATGCATTTAATATGAATCTCAAATGATACATATCTTTGCAGCTTAGATTTAGATTTAGACAGAGTGTCTGTTCAGGAGATGTTATGGCTTTGTTGTGCCTTTGCAGCGAATTCGCAACGGCAATTAGTAAAATGTCTTATTATTATTAAACTCGTAATAACTGAGTAGTTGGAAGTTCACAGAAAATCGCACTTTCACAATAAAAATGAAATAAAATATGTTGACTCTGCCAGTATGGTATGCTCGTATCTGGGGTCGCGTGAGACTGACCCCAAGTCTCGTATTTACTATATTATTTATTGCAACTGACTGTTGCTCGGTCTTATGTATTTATTTATTGTTTGCAAAGAATTGGCTATTTAGAAAACTTTATTCGCCATTCGGAAGGGTCAGGGCTCCAATACAAAGGTCTGCAATACTGGCATACCAAGGTATGGGCGAAGAAGATTTTGCAAAGGTGACCCACCAAAGCTGCTGCATCAGCAGGATGTCTGAGCAGTCTCATATGGAGGAACAAATATATGCAAATATATAGCAAAGTGCGCATCTATACAACCTATGTGAGATTCAATCATGACATATGGAGTCGACACAAGAGCAAATACTTCAAGAACCAAGAGCCTAATCAGAACATCTGAGATGAAAACACTCCGCACTATTCCTGCAAAAATACTCAGAGACCAATTAAGAAACTCGGAAATCAGAAGCACGACATCGTCGGATGGAGTAGGCAGAGAAGACGGTTGGTTCTTGACGAAGCATGTAGACCGCATAAGCGAGAGTAGGTTAACTCGAATCGTGGCACAAGAAATACTAGACGGCCAGCGTCCACTGGGCCACTCATCCAAAATATGGAAGAACAGCTGGTATTCTGCATCACAGAAGGGAGTGGGTATTCTGCGCCGCAGTCAACAGATCTTAGACCTAACACAAGAAGAAAAAGACCCTAGATGTTCAGTTGAAGAGGGGATCGAAGAAACCATAGTTGAAATACAAGGGTGATGTTCAAAGGACTATTAGGAAGGGTGGCTGAACAATACTGAACTAAAGAAAGGTTTGAAGATGATTGGAAGAGGCATACGTCTAAGAGTGAATAAAGACAATTTTGTAAATGAAAAATTGAAAATGGAAATGAAGCACCGATTAATGTTCAATTAATAGTCAGTGAAATGATAGCCAGAAAAAGGTCAGTGAAATGATGGTTAATAAAAGGTCAGTGAAATAATGGTCAAAAAAGGTCAGTGAAATGATGGTTATTAAAAGGTCAGTTTAACGATGGTCAAAAAAAGGTAATGGAAAGTAAGATGGTCAGCAGACTGCATTGACTAGGTCACATTCAACGATTGGACCATCAGAGCCTGGAAAGATGATTGTTGTAGTGATGGACCAAGAGGGGCGCATAGCATTGCAAAAACTCAGCATCATACCCGTTCCGTTTATACACTCAGTGGGAAGATCTAGATTCATCCTTCCAAGATGTTGCTAAGGAAGGTGAAAGTGCCGGCCATCTGTCTCTGTTGTTTACCGTCTTCTTGAACTGCGAATAGGAGGAGACATCCATGAGCCGCTTTAAATCCTGGAAGTATCAAGTTCTCGGGCAACCACTGAACTTATTACTGCTTAGATGATTTTTCAAAGGTATTGCTGAGGAAGCTGTTGTGTCTTATTGAATGTCATATGAGTTTGGTTTTCCTATTTAACATTGTCACTTATTTGCTCTCTACTTTCTTCTAGGTCTGGTAACTTTCTGACCTAATTTCTATGAAATACGTAGCACCTTCGTCTTTTTGTCTTCTCCTTTATAAAGTCAATAGTCTGAAAGTCTTTGCTGATAGACCTTCTGCACGTTTCCAATGTATCAACCAATGAGTTTTTTAAACACATTGAAATTAAGCTTTGTACACGAATCCGACCATTTATCATCTGGCCTGTCTAGCGCTCATTTATTTAAACTCGTATTGATCGCGTAAATCAAAAGTGTATGAAGTATACCATAGCACTCCTAAGGAGTTATTTAGTTTTCATACATTTTTATGATTTACGCGATCTCGGTGAGCTCACGCAATGCTTTATACTCAGGGTACTGGACTGTCTAGTGATCATTTATTTTAAATGCTAATGACGCATTGTGGGAACTGATTTATTCATGCTACCTCCAAGGCCTGTGGAGATTGGAACCTAATTATTTTTACAGGTGTGCTGGCCATACCCACATGACACCACTTACCAATATTATACTTAGAAACATTCCTAACACAAATCTAACACGTTGATTGAAAAAATCATGCATAAAAAACGGTCTGAATCTTAGTTTGTAAATGTTTTTATTGTCTTGCAGAAGTTCTTTTAAGGTTCGGTTTTATAAGCCATTCACAAATGAGGCAGGTGTAAACCACCTTAAGATTTGGGTTTGAGCGCAGGCGCTTTGCCAATCGATCAATTTTTATGTTTTAAAGAAAGCACCAAATCCCTTTTTCTAGCCAGAGCATCTAAAGTAAAAATCACATTATAAAAACTGATTTATTTGGTTTTCCCTTTTATAAACATCTATAGGTACCAGTGGCGAAGGGTGCCATACAAGCCGGTTACCATCGGCTTCCCTTTTAAAATGATGTAACAAAGTATTTAAAAAATATAGGCACAAAGTAAAAAAATACATTTAAAACCAAAGAAACAATACGTATTTTTTCCTCATTGAAACTATGCAGTCTACTTTATTATCATTTTTGCCTCATTTTAAACGGGAAACCGCTGGGAATCGGATTGTATGTCACTGATAGGGACCTATCTAAGTTGCAGAGTTGCATAAAATGCATGCTTACAAGTCAACACGTGTAAGTTCGCGATTAGGTACAAATGCCGCATCTATACTTACAAAATAAATAAAAAACTAAATTAACATATACGCTGGAACTCTTGCGGATCATCGTTGAAACATGGTGACATTGGCATTTTTTTTTTACAATATAAGTGGTCAGCCTCATATTAACCTACAAGCCGAGGAAAACTAACTTAACAAGCCAGTTTTAAAAATAACTCTGATGATCCCGGATCTCTTATAGATAGAAGTGGCCCTTAAAAATATGATAATAACAGGGGAAAAAATATTTTTATAAATCTCTGCAACTTTGATTATGTGGAGAGATTAAACAGGTATGTTTCCGCGTCGGTATGATGCAGATAAAGTGAAGTTTTCGCGTGCATGAAAACGGTTGATCAGTGATAAGAAACGTTGGTCTCCGAGCCGCGGAGTCTGATAGGAATCAAAGCCAGGGGTGACAAAGCATTCATTTAAAACGTCGTCGTACGGAAGAGTATTGCTAAGGTCTGCACATTTGACATCGACAAAAAAGTTGACGTCGGATTTCACACTTTCCGTGCCGGGTTGCTAAAGAGAAAGCTGACAAATTTCTCGTTATTTTCTGCTTCGAAAGGAACTGAAGGACCCTTGGAAAGAGTATTCAGACTGGACTCATGCGGTGTTTTTCACAAAACACTGGCAAATCGCCGGTTTTTTTTGTATTGAGAATTCACTTTTAGCTGTAATACTAATATATAATCCAAGTCGTGAGGATTTATATTAAAATTTAAGATTCGTATTTAATGTACACTTACAAGCAAGTACGTCTATATTCGCACTTGGACATAGAACAAAACAACGAACAACGAACAAAATGAAATCCAAACGTAAAGGCAAACATAATCCTTGCAACTTCTGCCGACCTTTCGCTAAAACAGGGGTGGTAATTTATTTATTTTTAAAGACACCAACAGAACAAAGGAGTTGCACAATGCACATACCATGGCACATACACAAAACACATAATACAAATACATAAGTATCTCCAATGCTCCAATAATACGTATCTATCGCATAATATTATTTTAACAATAATTAATTAATGATAATTAATTCATTATTATATTGTAACTAAGCAACACATATAGGGTAAATCCTTGCCGCGCTATCCCCGAAGGGGTCGCATATGGCGGGTGAACCTATTTGTTTTTAAAGGTAAGGGTTCCGGCCTTACGCCAACCACTTCAGTGAAGTGGGGAGTTTCCCAGCTCCCGAGGGGGCTGGTACTCATTTCTTGTGAAGGCTGAGTAAACCTTGCCGGTTTTTTATTATGGAGTTTGAAATAAACACCGAAACGGGAAATCATTTCTGACACCCTCGGCGGGATTCGAACCCGAGCTAACGGGGTAGAATGCAAGCACTCTACCAACTGAGCTATCGACCGGGCATTGTCAAAAGTAAATATTTTTTTAACAGGGTGCTCAACCTCATACCAAATTATGAGTCAAAGACAAAAAATTATCTTTCCTAAACATATTTATGTTTTGATAGTTGGACACGTTTACTCGTGCTTCGTTGTTTAGTAGAGCTACTCGTTTACAATTTAACCTCTTGTTTACGTGAGCTTGGATTCATCATTAAGAATTCCGTCAGTTAATCATTCCTCTAAGTCTCAACGTTAATAAAATATTCATAAAGTTAAATCGTTTACACCGTCATCAAAAGGTCCATCCAGCCTCCAGCAACTGGGATTTGCTTGGGAATTGAAGATTTGTAGCGACGATCAAGCTCGTTAAAAGTCCGGTTGATAGCTCAGTCGGTAGAATGCTTGTATTCCATGCCGAGAGCAAGGGTTCGATCCCAAGGTGTACTCAGCCTTCACAAGAAATGAGAACCAGCCCCCCCGGGAGCTGGGAAACCCCCGTTTCAACTGAAAGTGGTTGGTGTGAGGCCGGCCTCCTTACCCGTAAAAATTAATAGGTCCCGAATCGCCACATGCGACCCCTTCGGAGATAACGCAGGCCAGAAGTTTCACTATATGTGTAGCTTAGTTGCCTTTTTTTTTTGCCCTTTCAGTTATTTGTAGGTATTTCTCCAGATTTTTCCTCAACTTATTTTTTCAGTGTCACTTCTAACGAAGATCAACGATCTATCGATAATCTAAGTTATAAAGATATTATATTAACATTTAAAGCTCATATCGAAACAAACACGTATAGTTCGCGCTTACAAATGCTGAATGTGTGCTTACAAATAAAATCCAAACTTCAAATGAACATAAACCCTACAACTTTTGCCGACCTTCCCTGACACATGGGTGACATTGGCAAAGTGAATCATCAAAGTGCCGATCATCATGGCCATTTTCACTTCAGAAGCTGCGGCTTGATATAAGGGCTTGGTGTTTGCCAGACCACTGTCGCAGATTTTTCAGCCACGATGTTCTTCGGCTTTCTTAAGTTCTTCTTTCAATCTATTTAATCTTACTTTGTATTATAATATGGAGAAGGCGGTATTTTTCATTATTCATAACGTGAAACGGAGTGCATGTGAGCGGTCCGTAGTCTAGTGGTTAACACTTCTGACTCGTTAATGGAGGGTTGTGTTTTCGAACCTCTGCGGAACACAAAAAATGTACCATTTATATTTTCAGATATGCTCTTGGCTGGGTGAAAAATTCATAAACATTTACCAAAGACCGGTCACTAAACGTCCATTCAGCATTATAGCAACTGGGTCTTGCTTGAGAATTGGCGCTTTCTACAGCAGCGACAAAGCTCGCAGAGGGCTCTTGAGGTGTGATACACACAAAAACAGCGATCACCAAATAAATCATCCTAATATTATTATTATTATCAGTTTTCTCTGTTTGATGGTCGGCAGAAGTTCTTGAGCGGTATTTTCTAAATTGCGAGCTTGTAAAGGTCCCTTGAGATGTGAAACAAATTATGAAAAGCATCCAAGCGGTAATTCAATGTTTATTTTTATAATCAGTACTCTGGCTGAGCGGACAAGACGGTGGCCATTTTAACTGCGTTTGCTCAAATTAAACATCTATAATCTAAGTTGCAAAGATATTTCAATATTTGGGATTCATATAAAATGTATGCCCACAAGTAGACACATTTAAGTTCGGGCTTAGGTACATATCTTCGCTTTAGTGCTTGTTTGTCTTATGTCCATCAGAAGTGATTTCACATGAGCAATCAAATGTTTGTATGTGTACTGGACCGATGTGCCTAATGAAAACTAGGAATTGATTTTGAATTTTTATAAAACAACTCTCACATTATCGTGTTTTACGCATTTTTCTTACCTCAGATTGTGTAGAATGTGTTTATTAAGACATTTCATTGAAAGGTAATCATTGAATCAAATGGTCGATAAGCCAAACAAACACTAGGGAAACGATATGCCGCATGTGTACTTACAGAATAAAAACCAAATCTCAAATGCCCTGCACCTTTTTCCGATGTTTGCTGACACAGGGGTGACATTGACAAAGTGAAACTTTTTTTACGGTATGAGTGGCGATTATGTATAATTAAAACATATGAAGAAATCTTTCAGATAAATTTGTAACGTGTAATAAAATTTATTTAATGAAAAATAACAAAATAAAAACAGTATGAAATAGTCCTTTATTTCATTAACATTTTGGAAAGTTGTTTAATACAATTTACAAATCACAATGCGACTGTATATTGTGAAATATGCTTGAATCAAAATGAAATGTTGGACTGGTAAGTTCGCGCTTTGTTATGTTGGCCATAATTTAATTTTGAAAGTGCTGCAGCGAGAAAATCTTTCCAGTGCATGCCAAACTGTGTACACGGCAGACAAATTAACAAATTTGTGCGGAAATAGCGATCCTGCTTCCGAAATTGATTTTGTATCTTTCACTCCTTACAGCTAAGACCATTCTACAATCTTTATTTTCACTAAAAAAATTATATGTTTTAAAATAACATTTGTTCACTAAGATAAGAAGCATGTTTAGTATATTTTTTACATATTCTTAAAATGTAATGCGGCTGACCACCCATACTGTAAAAAATTGGTTCACTTTGCCAATGTCACCCCTGTTTCAGGGAAGGACGGCAAGAGTTGCAAGGCTTATGTTCATTTGAGATTGGGTTTTTATATTGTAGGTCCACATGCGGCATGTGTTAGTGCGAAATTATACATATCTGCTTGTGGGAATGCATTTAATATAATTCTGAAATGATATATATCTTTGCAGCTTAGATTAGATTAGATTAGATTAATTACTTTTATTGTTTTTCTTATTTAATTTTCTTGTAATACTTCACATGGCTTGTCATGAATAGCAACCCCCGCAGGACTACGCTCGAATTAAATATTAATACTAGGGGCTCCGCCCCTGGCTGCTACACAGCCCAACCCCTTAGCATTAGGCAATGTGTATATTGCACATAATTTTCTTGCGTTAAAACTTGTTATATTAGAAAACATTTAAGATCAAAAATGCAGTTTTTGTAATTTTTTTTTTTTAAGTCTTTTGTCAAAATAAAAAAAACGAAACCGGTTTTAATTTGCTCCATCATACGAGTAGTCCTTGACTTATATGGTGGTATACCCAAACCGTTAAAAAATGTTGCACTTTGCCAATGTCACCCAACAAAAGAGCCTGTCTGAAGAAGGTTATGACTCTGGAGGAAATGTAAGAAGTATGTTAGGACAGAAAGAAATGGCGATTGGTCTGTAATGTTGGCGGCTATCTATCTATAATCTATAATCTAAGCTGCAAAGATATGTTAACATTTAAGACTCATATTAAATGCATGCCCACAGACAGGCACATGTAGGTTCGCGCCTACACATTTTGCATGTGTGCATACAAATAAACAAAACCTCACGTGAACATAAACCTTGCAACTCCTGCCGCCGTTCCTTGAACCGGTGTGGCATTGGCAAAAGTGAACCGATTTTTACAGCACGGGTGGTCAGCCTCACACCAACAGTCAAGGAGCACAACAAAATATAAATGATTCACAAAAATTCTTAATTACTTATACACATAACAGATCCAAATTAAAATAAAGTAAAATTAGACTTAATATTTAAATTAAATTGGAATTGGTTTTGTTTTTAGTTTTGATGTTCATACATATTATTATTTGTTGATTTAAAAAATGTAATTTGTCGTGTATGTTCCTGGACTTATAAGTTGGTATGCGGCTGACCACCCATGCTGTAAAAATGGTTCACTTTGGCAATGTCACCCCTGTTGCAGGGAACGACGGCAAGAGTTGCAGGGCTTATGTTCATTTGAGATTGGGTTTTTATATTGTAGGTCCACATGCCGCATGTGTTAGCGCGAAATTATACATGTCTGCTTGTGGGAATGCATTTAATATAAATCTTAAATGATATATATGTATCTTTGCAGCTTAGATTAGATTAGATTATGTGGTTGGTGTGAGGCTGGCCCCCTTACCTGTAAAAATAAATAGGTCCCGAATCGCCACATGCGACCCCTTCGGGGATAACGCAGGCAAGAAGTTACACTATATATGTAGCTTAGTTGCGAAAAACTATTGTTGTGCCTCTTCAGTACAGATTGACGATCATCATAGCAGCTTGCACCTCTGATACTGCTGCACGAATGAGGGATATTGTGCTTCTGCCAAACCAGTGTTTCAGGTTCTCCAACCAAGATAATAATAATAATATTAGGATGATTTATTTGGTGAGCATTGTTTTTGTGTGTATCACACCTCAAGAGCCCTGTGCGAGCTTGGTCGTCACTGTAGAAAGCGTCAATTCTCAAGCAAGACCCAGTTGTTGGAAGGTTGGATGGACCTTTCAGCGACCGGTCTTTGGTAAAGGTTTATGAATTTTTCAACCCAGCGAAGAGCACATTTGGAAATATAAATGGTATATTTTGTGCTCCGCCGGGATTCGAATCCACAACCTTCCATTTACGAGTCCGAAGTGTTGCCACTGGACTACGGACCGGTCCAAGAAATGCCAACAACACGCGGTGTACCTAGCGGTCACCCATCCAAGTAACCACTTTCAGTTGAAGTGGGGGTTTCCCAGCTCCCGAGGGCGCTGGTTCTCATTTCTTGTGAAGGCTGAGTAAACCTTGAAATTGAACCCTTGCCTCGGCATTGAATGCTAGCATTCTACCAATTGAGCTATCGACCTTTTTACGAGCTTGGTCGTCGTCGCTAAAAAGCACCAATTCTCAAGCAAGACCCAGTTACTGTAACGCTGGATGGACCTTTGGTCCAAATAATAACAAAAAACAATTCGTTTGTTTATAAGCGTTTTGGTGCAGTGGTTAAAGCATCTCAGTTCCTTGACCGCTTTGCCGATACAACTTATTGGGTTCTATTACGGTCCGGCGTTTGCAGAATGCGGAGAGGGGCAATTGAGTTCATCTGCAACCATGCATCTCAACCCATAAATAATCAGTTCATTGTGTATGAGCAGAAGGCCCCAACTAACCATCTGACTGCCAGAGACGTGATACCAAGACATGGTATAGCTCAAATATAAATAAAATGGAGTTACGGTCTTTCGACATATTTCCAAATAATAATTAATTTCAAGGTTAATTACACTTTTCACATATTAAACGAATCGTTTTGGGAGAACTTATATTATTCTTGGCATTTCGTTGACAGCGTAGCCAACGTCTTCAGGAGGCAAAATTTTTTGGGGAATTTGAAAAATAATGTTTCAAAATAGTCGGTATTTATTTAAGAAAGATATTTTGTTCTATTTTTAAATGAGATCAGATAATTTCATGTGCAACCAAGCTACCATGTCTAAAGGATAATTGGATCAAAATTAAATTAAATAGCCTTTTTTGACAAGTATCTTAACTGACAGTTGACAGATTTTATATTTTATATGTGGGATAATCCCTTACGTTTATAACGGCATCGAAGATTCAGTAAAAGTCATAAGACTGCTTCGAGTGAGTCACATACAGCGAATGGACTCCTAGAACTTGCAAAAGATGGTTTAGTGACAGACCTTACGTCCTCTTAATGCTCGTCTGTCTTATGTCCATCAGCGGTAATTTCACATGAGCAATGTTTGTAGGATGTGTACTGGTCCTATGTGTCTTATGAATGCTAGAAATTGATTTGGAAAATATTAAAGACAACTCTCGCATTATTGTGCTTTACGATTTTTTCTTAGCTCACATTGCGTAGAATGTTATTCTCAAGACAATTTCATTTAAAGGTCATCTTTGAATCAAATGGTAGATATACCAAACAAGCACTGGGGGACAATTACACACTAGACGCATTCTGCCACCATTCTGCAAGATTTTTCTATGTTTTATTTCTATCCGGCTGCGGATCGGAAGTAAGTTGTGCATGTTGATGGATGAAAGCTTTCACACAGTTTGCCCGGTAAACCGTAGACAATCCAGGCAGAACGCGTTGTGTCTGAAAAGTCCCACAAGAAAGCAGGACAGTGGGAGGACAGAGCCACCCATACAGTAAAAATGTTCCACTTTGCCAATGTCACCTGTTCCAGGGAAGGCACTCTCCCACCACCTCCCACCTAGTTCATACAACTCATGCGGAGTTGCTTCACTCGGTGAACAACATTACATTTTTTTTTCAAGTGGCTGAAGGCCTTCCCGATGAAGTTAATCAGCTAGTGTAACTCTATTCGTGGTAAAAGAAAAGAAAGTCTTCCAGATCAGAGGCTATTGCGTAAAAGTTGCAGCACTTTTGATATCAGGTTCATTTGAGATTTGGATTTTAGTTTGTAAGTACATACACATGCGGCACTCGTAAGTGCGAACTTACAAGTGGTCTGCTTGTGGGCAATATCACTCACTCTTTGCATCTTAGATTGATTACAAATTATAGAAGGCAGACAATGGGTTTTCGAATCCCTCACTGACCACATAGGTATCTTTTCTTAATTAACATGGTGTCTATTTATACAATTTCAATCATTTTATCCACACGCTTTAATCTTTAATATGCACTTCTGATTTTATAGCCACTAGAGAAAACATCTTTAAAAATAGACCACAAGCAACTGCTTAACGCTTCCGAATAACTATTCATAATGTATCTGGTTTAAAAGCTAGTAGAGCCCAAAAATAATTGTGTTTGTGAAAAAATGTATCCTGCGGTAATAAGGTATACATACATCTTTGAAATGGTCGTAGTATCGTAGGTCGAAGTAGTTAACGCTTCGAATTCGTAATTGGAAAATTGTGGTTTCCATTCTCGGTGGAGCAGAACAAATATCATGTAAATTTTCTCATTCCTTTGCCAAACTGCCCGCTTATGGAATGAGTTACCGGTATCTGTGTTTCCATCCCAATTTAACCTTGCCCTTTTCAAATCCAATATCAATCACCATTTCTTCTCACTGTCTCAAAATAAAGCAAACCAACACGCAACGCAACACATACCACAGCACGGCGCAGCTAACGGCCCTGCAATCAGGCAAGGACCTCACTGCCACATCATCAACCCCTCTGCGGCACTACAAAAAGTGTCATAGACCCCTAGAGTTTCTTGAATCTAGGGAGTCTCCCGCACAGGCTTCCTTAAAAAAATACGCAAGTACACGTAGGGTTGCATAAAACTACCTTCATCAAGGATCGTCATGCAACCTCACAAGAAATGAGTATTGCTTGAAATCGGTGCTTTCTATTACGACACATTAACTGCATAGGGCTCTTGAAGTGTGATTCACAAAAACAACGCTCACAGACTAAATCAACCAAAAATTATTGAATGACGCTATAATCTATAAAAAAAGTGTTCCTTAATATGAAGCTGACCCCCATACTGCAACAAATGGTTCCCTTTGCCCAGGTCACCCCTGTTTCAGGGAAGGTTGGAAAAAGTAACTGGGATTCTGTTCATTTGAGATTTGCGTCTTTTTTGCGAGTGCACATGCAGCATTTGTAAGCGCATACTTAAACATGTCTGCTTGTGGGCATGCATTTAAAGTGAATCTTAAATGGTTATATATTTGCTTAGATTATAAATAATATTAAAAAAAAAACGATATAGGCCGGATTATCAAGATACCACTGAGGGTGAGAAGTATCCAATCCAATTTAACATTTTCATCATGATGGTAATTACGATCCAGAAAGCTGAACACCTCATCTGTATGGCGATATATAAGGCCATACCAAGCGTGTGTTGTATGCAGAATGTCAAACCACACTCTCCTTAATATCCAGAGTAGCGGGGAAGATAAAACAGTGCTTCGCGGGCCAAATAAGGCCCGTGTTTCAAAATAATCATCGTATTAAAACAAATAGTTTTTTGTGTTTTTTCGGATGATACCATAGTATATTTGCAGCTTTTTTATTTGCTTACGTTTCGCTTTTACGAGCAGCAAGCATTGTCAAAGCGAGCTATCAAAACGATAGTTGGTTACCTGTAAAAATAAATAGCGTTTTTTTTTGCGTTTCGCGTGTCCAATTAGATACAAATAGGTCAAACTCAGCTGGAAGACCTCTCAATAGAAACATGGAAGTCCTTATCTCAGGATCCATAAGAGAATAAATAAAAAGAATACTTAACCGAATGTCTTTGTGTTAAGTTGCTAACGATTCTAGCTCTGCATCTCACCTCCACCATTCTGGCGGTTTCCATGCAAAATAAAATATGAGACTAGAGACAGAACATCTATACTTAATGTTTTATGGGTACGTATTGGACGGGTATTGGACCGGTATTGGACCGGTCCGTAGTCTTGTGGTAACGCTTCTGACTCGTAAATGAAAGGTCGTGGGTTCGATTCCCAGCGGAGCTCAAAAATATGTCATTTGTATGTTTAAACATGCTCTTCGCTGGGTTGAAAACTTCGTATACCTTTACCGGTCGACCGGTCAACACGGTCCTTCCCGCCTTACAGTAAATTAGTCTTGCTTGAGAATCGGCGCTTTTTACAGCGATGACCAAGCTTGCAGAGGGATCTTGAGATGTGATTCACCCAAAAACAGCACTCACCAAATAAATCATGCAACGCAACTACGTAACTAAGCTAAACATATAGTGTAATTTCTTGCCGCATTATCCCTGAAGGGTTTCGCATGTGGCGAGGGGAAACTATTTATTTTTACAGGCAAGGGGGGCGGCTTACGCCAACCACTTCAGTTGAAGTAAGAGTTTCCCAGATCCGGGCTGGTACTCATTTCTTGTGAAGGCTGAGTAAACCTTGCCGGTATTTTATTTTGGGGTTTGAAATAAACACCGAAACGGGAAATCATCTTTGACACCCTCGATGGGATTCGAACCAGGGTTCACGGCATGGAATGCAAGCACTCTACCAACTGAGCTATCGACCGGGAGTTGGATGTTGATATTTAGCATGCCTTTATTTACATCCGGCTTTCTTGTTCCAGTATTTATTTTGCAGTAATTTTTGCACGGCTCAACAGCTGTAAAGGTTTGACCGCCCTGCTTTAAGGATGTCACAGCTAGTTGCCCTAAGTGGAGTGATGCATGCCTGAGCGTGAATCACGCGCTAGTCTGCCCTGTCTCTCATCATCCGTAGGGGTGACAAGCCACAAGGGTCCAGGCCCACTGAGTATTCAACTCTGCGTAGATTCAGCTGGATAGCATAATTACAAAAATAGGGAAAAACAACAAAAAAAACAAAAGTAAATGTGACAGGAAGGAGGAGTAAGAAAAGACCGAGAAAAGTAACGAAACCACCGAAAACAAAACAATAAAGGGGAAGAGCAGGAGTTGAATGCCATGTCGTCACCTAAGTGCTTGTTTGTCTAATATCCGTCAGAGGTAATTTCACATGAGCAAAGTTGGCATGTGTACTTGACAAATGTGTCTCATGAAAACTGGAAATTTATTTAAAAAATATTTAAAACAATTCTCACATTCTCGTGTTTTATGTTTGGAGCGCTGCGGGCAGCGCAGTCAAGAGAGAACTGGAGAAGCTTGGTTGCTTCCACAAGGGTCACTACGCTCAGTAATGAGGAATAGGATTAAGAAGAAGAAGATATTTTTTATCTTAGCTCAGATTGTGTAGAATGTGAAGCTTAAGACAATCTCATTTAAAGCTATATGCAGTGGGGGACGCGATGCGTCAGAAAATATCTTCAATAATCCAAAATGTAAGTTGCAAAGATATAGATATTACATATATACAATCCCATAACCAGACACGTGTAAGTTTGCGCTTACACATGCTCATACTGGGAAAAATGGTTCACTTTGCCGGTTTAGTCCGGTCGATAGCTCAGGTGGTAGAGTGCTTGCATTCCATGCCGAAAGCTCGGGTTCGAATCCCACCGAGGGTGTCAGAAATGATTTCCCGTTTCGGTGTTTATTTCAAACCCCAAAATAAAATACCGGCAAGGTTTACTCAGCCTTCACAAAAAATGAGTACCAGCCCCCCCCAGGAGCTAGGAAACCCCCCCCATTCACTGAAGTGGTTGGCGTACTGTGAGGGTTTTAATGTATCATAATGCTCAGCCGGCGCCACATATTTTGTTTTATTTTAAGGATAAATTTCAAAAATATGAAAATAAAAAAAAACCTGTTTCTGATACATTATTCAGTCATTAATACCTTTTTTAACAATACCAATTATTTTCATACTAAAATTAATATATATATATTTTTAACACAAATTTCATATTCAATATTATAAACAAATATTTGTTTTTTTTTTTAAATACTTAATTCAACAATTCAAAATAATCAAATAACAATACATAATAAACATTCACCAGTTAATTAATCAATTCATTAAAATATTTTTTTTTTTTATATACTTAATTCAACAATTCAAAATAATCAAATAACAATACATAATAAACATTCACCATTTAATTAATCAATTCATTAAGATAACTTTTTTTTTTTTAAACATGTATCACATCTTTCCCAATATTTAAATTTATTTCAAATTTATTTTTCATTAATAAATTTATCAGTCCATCAATTTTTTTTTTAAAAAAAAACTTTACCTTCATATGTAATACTTTGTTTAATTTATGTTTCATACCTTCATTCATGCAATATTTCATAATTCATTCTTTCACTGATCACTTTTATATCAACTTTCACCGTATCATTCATCACCTCAAATTTTTCATACACATGAAAATATGTTTTTTTTTTTTTTTTTAATCTAATTTGATTATGTCCTTGATGTGATATTTATTTATAACATTTGTGTCTATATCTTTTAATACATAGACTATCTTGCTAACTTTCTTTTCTATTCTGGCTTTGACAAATTTTGGAGCCAACTTTGTACAGAAGTATTTCCCTGCATTTGATTGTATGAAATTTTTACGCCATACAATATCCCCTTGATCATAGACACGATTTGATCTACCTTTATTATAATAATTTGCATTTTTATTATATGCATCCCATAAATTTTCTGTTACAATTTTGTATAATGTGTTTAATTCCTTCATTTTATCTTTATACATATCTCTATATTTATCTAAATCTTCCTTTGATTCTATTTCATCATTTACTATTTCACCATGAATTTCACCATTTAGTACAATCTCCCTACCTCTTGCTAATACATTAGGTGTGTATCCTGTTGCTAAATTGACTGTATTATTTATTATGCTTTGTACTGAATCTAAGAAAGTATCCCATTTTCTTTGTTCATTTTCAACAAAAATAGCTAATGTGTATCCTATTGTTCTATTATATGTCTCTACATTATTGCACATGGGAGTATATAAAGTTGTATAAAATATTTTCTGTACTCCATATGAGTACATAAAATCTTTAAATGCATTAGACTTTAAATTCTTTCCATTATCTGTTATTATCGTTTGCGGTACTCCTTCTGTTAAAAATATTTTATTTTCTATTAATTTTACTATTTCTTCTGTAGTAGCTCTTCTTAAAGGAAATAACCAACAATATTTGGTAAAAACATCTATTATTGATAATATATGTATATAGCCCGTACTTGATTTTGGTAATGGTCCTATCAAATCAATACTCAGCATTTTTAACGGTCTATCCACTCTTTTTCTATTTTCCATTTTTCCTGCTGGAGGTAAATTATTCGGCTTATACATTTTACATTTTTGACATTTATTTATAAAACTTTTTATATCTGCATACATATTTTTCCAATAGTAACATCTTGATATGTATTTATAAGTTTTAAAAATACCTACATGTCCATTATCATGATGATTCTTTATTATAGTTAATCTATTGTCTATAATAGGTATCTCTTTCCAATTATATTCCTCTGTGAAAGGATTATCATCATTTATTAGTTTAAATAATTTATTATCTACCATTTTGAATTTTTTGTATTTGTATGGTGTTTTTGTACATCCTTCTGCGATATTATTATACCAAGGATCTGCAATATTTGAATTTATTACTTCCATTTCTTTAGTACCAGGAATCCTAGATAATACATCTGGCACTGTATGTTCTTTCCCTTTTCTATGCTCAATCTCGAATTCATACTGTGAAAGTCTCATGGCCCATCTTGCGAATCTACCTGTTGGATTTGATATTTTATTCAAGAATTTTAATGCCATATGATCAGTTATTACCTTGAATTTCATCCCATCTAGATAAGATCGAAAATGTTCAATTGACTCTACAATGGCAAGAAGCTCACGTTCTGATGTCGAATAGTTTTGTTCTCTAACTGTCAAACTTCTTGAAAAATATGCTATTGGCTTTTCGGACCCATTGATATTTTGGTTTAATACTGAAGCTACTTGATTTTTACTGGCATCAGTGTGTAAAAAAAAATCTTTTGTGAAATCCGGACATATTAATACAGGGGCTGTGCTTAAGGCTATTTTTAAATTATTAAATGCATCCTCAGATTCTTTTGACCAATTAAAATTGTTCTGACCTTTTTTACCTCTCAATAATTTATTTAGTGGATATGATATCTCACTGCAGTTTCGTATAACTTTTCTATAAAATCCTACCAAACCTAAAAACATTCGTAGTTGTTTTACATTTTTCGGTGAAGGATATTCCTCTATAATCTTGACTTTATTTGAATCTGGCCTTAATCCATTTTCATCAATAATGTATCCCAAATATTTTAAACTATCTTTGCAAAATTCACATTTTGAAAATTTTACCGTTAACCCTGCTTCTTGTAATATATTTTTAACTTGTTTTAATAAATTTAAATGTGAATTGAAATCTTCATTAATAATAATTAAGTCATCGATATAACAAAATATGTTAGTATCAAATTTAGGTCCAAATAATTTGTCTAATAAACGCTGTGTTTCAGAACTTGAATTTTTTAAACCGAACGGCATTTTTGTGAATTGAAACAACCCTCTATTTGGTACGACGAAGGCAGTTTTTTCTTTGGACGATTCTTCTAGTGGAATTTGCCAAAACGCCTTGCTTAAATCTATTGAAGAGATATATTTGGCATTTCGTAAATTTGCTAAAACTTGATTTAAATTTGGAATGGGATAGTTATCTCGTTTTGTTACTTCATTGAGTCTTCTAGAGTCCAAACAAAATCTAGGCGTTCCATCCTTTTTAATTACAATCACAACAGGACTGGACCACGAAGATTTGGATTGTTCAACTATACCTTCTTTTAACATTTTATCTAACTCTGTGTTAACCTGTCTCTGTCTTGCTGGACTGAGTGGATAAATCTTTTGTTTTATTGGAGGACCTTCTGTCTGAATTCTGTGTTCAATGAGGTTTGTGCATCCTAAGCCTATTTTTTCATAAGAGATGTCCTTGAAATCATTTTCTATTGTTTTTAATTGCTGTAATTGGTTATCTGTTAATTTAGTTCTATTTGTAATTTTACCTAATTCACTAATATTTTTGCTATTTGAATATGTAATTTTACTTATTAAACTCGGTTCTAATTCAAATTTTATCCAAAAATCTATTCCAAAAATTATGTCTTGTTGTAAACCTTGTAAAACATAAAAATCTACATGTTTTATTTGATTGTCACATTTTACCTCTAAATTTATTTTACCAAGTATTTTTATATTTTTACCATTTGCCAACGAGATATTTTCATGGGTTTTTATAATTTTGTAATTTCTTTGTAAAAAATAATCAAATGTTTTTTCATTGATTGCAGAAATAGATGCACCTGAATCTAGTAAACCTGTAAAGTTTTTGTTCTCAATATTTACTGTTAAAAATGGTCTTTTATCAAATTGTTTAGCAAAAATGAGTGGTGCAATTTGATAATTTTTATTAAAAATTTGAATGAAATTAAGCCAGCTCTTCATTTCTGATTTTTGTGTTTGTACTGAAGGCCGACTATCTACAAGTTTTTTGAATTACTATTGTATGTCGTATTTGTTCTGTTTTGTATATTTATATTTCTGTTCATTTTTGTTTTGTCTGTATAATCACTTTTTTTATTTTTAACAAAACAATCTTTTTGTACATGTCCTGTACGCTTACATGAGTAACAGATTACTGTGTGTTTTTTAAAATTTCCATTTTTTATAAAACAATTTCTTTCCACATGCCCTCTTTTATTACAATAGTGGCATACTATATTATTTGTGAAACTTCTACATTTATTCTGTATGTAATCTAATTTTCTATTTTTAGTCCAACAATCTATTTCATCATGTCCTAATTTATTACAAAAATTGCATTTTTGCATTACATTTTTCTCTTCTGTGTCATTCATTACATTTAAATTTTTACATTCATTAAATTTTATAAATGATTCAAACTTGCTACATATTGTAGATAATTCCTCTGTATTTTTAATTTCAGATGTTGTCAGTAAAGTTGCATATTTTTCTGACAATCCATGAATTATTATGTCCATAAGTTCTTTATCATGCATTCTTTTATTTAATAAATTATTTTTGGATTTGACCTTTAAAATATAAATTGATGCATTATCATGCCCTTGTACCATATTTAAAATTTCTAACTTAAGATTCCTTTGAAAGTCATATTTTTCAAATTGTTGTAAGAATTTGGTTTTAAAAATTTTCCAATCAAATTCACAGTTAATTGCTCTGTACCAAGTTAACGGAAAATCTGTTAAAAATATAGGCATACACTCTACCAAATAATCTAATTTTAATTTGTAGACTTTGGCTAATTCTTCTAACCTTATTATAAATTCATTTGGTTCACTTTCACCATTAAAAGATATTTTTAATTTGAGAGGATCAAAATTTATGGACTCCATTGTGTTACTTTCTAAATCCTTTTTATTATTTATTTTTTTAGATTTCGTCATTTGCTGTATATTTTCAATTTATGCAATTAAAAAAAATCATTTCATTGAAAAAAAATTTTTTTTATACAAATTAAATATAACACCATCTATATATATTTATCTAAACTGATTTGAAACAAACTGGTTCATATCCATTCTTCATTCTCCCGCGACGTTCGATTTTTAAATGTTCATTTCTTCCGAACGTAGGTAGGTAATTTGAATTCTCTTGCCTTCAATATTTTCAAAACAGCCGTTCAATATTTTCAAAACCGCCTTTTAAAACTTGCAATTTCTTGTTTTAAATTGTATAAGTTGATGCCTTCAATAGCTTTTAAACGTGTTGATGCTTTCACAACCATAAATCTGTCCAATTTTAATTATTTCATATATTGTATTGTTTTCAATGTCATTTGTTGAAATCGACTGTCATTTGTTTTTGTTTGTGAAAAATTTTCTTCATAGGAATTTCATTTACAGATTTTTCTTTTACGTTGGGCGCCAAAATGTGAGGGTTTTTCCTCTGTCCTGCTGATTGACACAATTAATAATATAACATACACACTTTAATATGTTTACTTTTATTTCTTTCACAATGTATACACAATTAACCACAGCACTATAATATTCTTTATTCTTAATTACACAGGCTTGTGGCTATCCCGCCAGGCAAGCTTCTCCTCTCCTTCCGCCTTCCTTTGTTTTCCTTTTCATTCAAATTCAAATCTCATGTTCCATTTTACCAAACAAACAAATCCATCTCGTTACAGTACCTAAGGCCGGCCCCCTTCCCTGTTCAATAAATAAATAGGTTCAACTCGCCACATGCGACCCCTTCGGGGATAACGCGGCAAGAAGTTACACTATATGTGTAGCTTAGTTGCGTTTTTAGTTGCGTTTTTGCGTTGCCAATGTCACCCCTATTTCAGGGAAGGTCAACAAAAGTTATAGGGCTTATGTTCATCTGAGTTTTGGATTTTTATTTGTAAGTACACATATAGCATTTGTAAGCGTGGCTTACACGTGACTGTTTGTGGGCATGCATTTAATATGAATGTTAAATGTTAATGTATCATCGCAACTTAGATTATAGATGCTCATACGTTTTCGCCTAAGTAGCCCAATTCGAAAGAGGATGTGATGAGATGGTTTGGGCACGTGGAAAGAATGAATGATGATAGACTGACAAAGTATGTAAACAGAGGTAGTGTGAAAGGAAAAAAAAGGAAAGGGACGACCGAGAAAAGTATGGAGTGATCAGATTGAGAAGATTGTGAAAGAATGGGATGTACAAAGCAAGCGTAAAAGAAGAAAATGCATGAAAAAGGTGATGGATGTGAATGAATTGAAAAAAGTATGTAAGGATGGGAAGAAATGGAGGCAGCTCTGCAGAGGCTCTGGCCACCTCTAGCGGAGTGGCGACAGAGTTACAGTTACAGGCATTCTCAGATATATGATGGGTCCTAGGAGCATTATAAATGTTAAAATATCTTTCCAACTTAAATTTTAGATGAGTAAACGATTGTTCTCTCGTAACGGGATATAAGAAACAAGCGGTAGTATATTTTTGTATTAGAAATTCGAATTATACAATTGGCCAAATGCTGACAAACATAGACCACAGCTGTCAATGTAACGAACAAAATGAACGGAAATCATTTCCATAAACGCTTTATCATTACAGAGATAAAAAAAACGACAGTATTTTTTTATGCCCGGTCGATAACTCAGTTCGGAGAATGCCTGCGTTCAATGCAAGAGGGCAATGATTAAATCCACAGATCTGTGGTTGAATCCGTACTTAATAAAACGCAATGCAACTAAGCTACACATATAGTGCACCTTCTTGCCGCGTTATCTCCGAAGGGGTCGCATGTGGCGAGTTGAACCTATTTATTTTTACAGGTAAGGGGGCCGGCCTTAAGCCAACCACTTCAGTTGAAGTGGGAGTTCCCCAGCTGCCGAGAGAGCTGGTTCTCTTTTCTTGTGAAGGCTATTTACCTTGCCGGTATTTTATTTTGGGGTTGGAAATAAACACCGAAACGGGAAATCATTTCTGACACCCTCGGGGGAATTTGAACCCGAACTCACGGCATGGAATGTAAGCACTTTATCAACTGAGCTATCGACCGGACCGGGTTAGAATTGTTTAGTTCACTTTATTTTTTGGATTCTCTTTTTAATTTAAAACCTAAAGCTACAAGAAGTGATATCAGGAGGTCAGAAGTGAATTTACAGAAAGATAATCAGGACATAATGGGTCGAAAGAAAGTCCAACGAAAAGGTGTTGCAAGAAGTAGAAGAAAAAAAACGGGCTTCTCAGTCACATTTCGAAAAGGAAAACCAAAGTAACAGGACATTCGATAGACATGCAACCTTTAATAGCAACATATTTGAAAGAAAACTTTTGGGCAGACGACCAAGAAGTCACCCAAGAACTTCATACTTAAAAGATTTAAAGTGGCTCATGGATGTTTTTACCTTTCGTATCTACCAACAGAGATAGACGGCTGGCATAACAAAGCACTGCCTTTACAAAAGGCTGGTGACCACAGAAACAGATATCTGGCACAAGAAGGCACTACTTTAAAAGTTGACAATTACGTGGAAGTCAAAATAATTAGAAAGATTTATTGTTATAATTTTAGTGGGGTTTCTTTTAATTTAACTGCAATCATTTATTTTAACAGAATATATTTTACACTGTTTGGTTCACAATTTACAACAATTGATAATCTCTGCTTATTGGTCTTCACGGTAAAATGCTTGGAGTGACTAGTCACTCTCCGCAGCATTGCAGTCCCTATATATCAGTGGCGAAGGGTGCCATACAAGCCGGTTCCCATCGGCTTCCCTTTTAAAAGGATGTAACAAAGTAGTTAAAAAATATAGGCACAAAGTAAAAAAATACATTCAAAACCAAAGAAACAATACGTATTTTTTTCCCATTGAAACCATGCAGTCTACTTTATTATCATTTTTGCCTTATTTTAAACGGCAAACCGATGGGAATCGGCTTGTATGGCACCCTTCGCCACTGCAGTATATATAGGTACAAAATAGATCTTTCTCGCATATTCCAGATTATTCTTCAATTTCTCGCTCAAACCAGAACGCCGCGGCCGTTCTGTGCGCTACCATCATCATGAACTACTCCCAGATTGTTTTACCCACACTATCGTACATGTATAGGTGCACGTAGGTACTTTGATTTCATAGCTCGTAACATTATATTAAGGGATGTTGATGTACCAGTATTGGCTGAGAGGGTCTCAGCTGAGGGCTGGTCTTCCAATCTCCTCCCTCCTCCTCCCTCGCGGTTCTTGGGTCTGCCTTGCCGCTCTCCATGGCCACTCAACTTGACAGGCTGCAACAGAACAACAAAAATAATAAAGTCAGTAAAATAGCCCCATTAGTAATACAACGGATGAATTGACACACCCAGACAGTCGTTGGATTAATAATGTACAGCCTCACCCTGATGGAGGGTTTCAGGTTGATTGGCACTCATTTATTGTAAAGAATAAGTATACCTGGGCTGGAAGTCTCACCACGGTAATTTTTACGGTAATATATGTATGAAGACTAATCAGCTGTTCACTGCCATCATGGATTGACATCACTTTATCTCGAAAATTCGCGACTCTTAATGCTATAAATAAGGGGATTTCAAATCCTTCAAATTCGCAAAACCCCTACGAGTTTTTAGTTTTTCGTTAAAAAAAATCTCTCTCTCTCCCTATAATCTATCTGTAATCTTACTCGCAAATATATATTAACATTTAAGATTTTTGGGTTGGTTCTCATTTTGTGTGAAGACTGAGGTAACCTTGCTGGTACCTATTTTATTTTGGGTTTTAAATGAACATCGAAACGGAAAATCCTTTCTCACACCCTCGGTGGGAATCTAATCCTAGAATTAGAATGGACGAATGTAATCTAATCTAATCTAAGCTGCAAGGATATATATCATTTAAGATTTATATTAAATGCATTCCCACAAGCAGACATGTATAATTTCGCGCTAACACATGCCGCATGCCGCTATCTACTATTTGAGTTACCGACCAGAACTTACACAAAAAAAAAATCACATCTACCTAAGCATAAACCCTGCCACCCTTCCATGAAACAGAAAAGAAAATTAATATAAGGCTTATTTATTTGGTTAATGCTGTTTTTGTGTTCATCTCACCTCAAGAGACCTTTCCGAGCGTTGACGGCCCAATAGAACTGCTTTCGTAGATCCAAGCTATATGACTATCCCACAGAAGCCCATTTTTATTTCCGTTCTCATGAACTATTTGGAAACCTCTGCTTCAAATGAAATGAATATTTTGGAAAGTTCACACGAGTAAGTGAGTCGCTTTCCTATTCACACCAGACAGTGTTATGCATCTGCAACTTGATACTGGGCGCTTGATCACTTTACCCGTGCGCACTTAATCTTCCGCACCGTATGAATAAAACCTAATCTATATGTTTGGATGACATATATGTATAAGGATGAATTATTTCGTGAGTGCTGTTTTTGTGTGTATCACACCCAAGAGCCCTCTGCAAGCTTGGTCGTCGCTGAAGAAAGCGCCAATTCTACACCACCAGCACATAATAGTTATTTATGTTACCTATTATTTACATAAATCAACAATTATCTAAATTGTGAATTAATAATGTAATGCTGAGCCACGCGTGACATCACAGGGTAACGGCACGCGCTAGCTGTTCGCGTGTTTAAATAAGCCAAGAAATTTCGGATAATTATCGAGATCTTCGATATGTCGAAATTTCGGGTAATCCTCCCACCGAGTGAGGATGTCAGAAATGATTTCCTGTTCAGTGTTTATTCCAAACACAAAACAATGCCGGCAAGGTTTACCTTGGTCGGGAGTTGGGAAAGCCCCACTTCAACTGAATTGGTCGGCGTAAGGGCGGCCTCCCGTACTTGTAAAAATAAATAGGTTCACCCACCACATGCTACCCTTACTTGGAGAGCGCGGCAAGTAGTTACACTATGAGGTAAGCTTAATTACGTTGCGTTTTGCGTATCAGTATTTTGGTGTCAGTACCCGTAGTACGAGTTTTTTCACAATACTCGAAGGATTGAGTATTCGAGAAAAATGCATGTGAACTTGAAAAGCACCTCTGGCGAAACCAGTTTCGAAACATTTTTTTCCAGAGATGATTTTCAAGTTCACATACATTTTTCTCGAATAATCAATACTTACTTCGAGCATTGTGAAAAAACTCGTACTACAAGTACAGATGTCGGAGGCTGACCACCAATACTGTAAAAACTGGTTCACTTTTCCAATGCCACGCCTACTATAGGGAAGGTCGGCAATAGTTGCAGGGCTTGCATATATTCAATTCAGTTTTTATGTTGTAAGTTCACATGCGGTACTTATGTGTAAGTGCAAACTTATATGTGTCTGCCAGTGGGAATGCATTTAATATGAATCATTAATGTTTAGACATCTTTACAACATAGATTATGGATTAATATTTAAGATCAGTATTGACAAGCATGGGAAAGCAGATACGTATTATGCTTACACATGCCGCATTTGGACTTATGTACAACATACAAACGCAAATCTCAAATGAACATAAAATTTGCCACTCTTGCTACCCTTTTCTGAAACAGGGGTAAAATTGGCAAAGTGAATCCATTTTTAACAGTGTAGGTGGTCAGCCTCATTTTTGGACCTTTAGGTCATGGATCTTAATATTAAAAAATATTTATTTGACTAACAACACTCTTTCTTTACGATAATGATTATGTTGTTCTGTATTTTTATCTCGTTAATTAATAAAGAAGTATTTTAATGCATAATTTTTCATTATCAGATACAAAATGTATTAAGCATTCAGGGTTAATTGAATTAGATTAATTAATTCATAATACACAAAAAAGCGTAGTTAATTATTTAAAAAAAATCTTAATGAATTTCGTGGTGGGTGGTCCTTAAATTTAGAAATGAAAACAATATTTTTAATAATTCTTTCCTAGACTTTTTTTAGTGAGCAAACATATGTCTCGGATAGGATTACCGTCCTTGGAAACCAGTAGCAAAACATTTGTTAGCCTTTCAAAGATTGTGAATCTCAATTTTTAATACACCTAACGTAGATTTTTGATTTAAAAAATGTGATCTGTCGTGTATGTTCCTTGACTTATAGGTTGGTATGCGGCTGACCACCCATGCTGTAAAAATGGTTCACTTTGCCAATGTCACCCCTGTTACAGGGAAGGACGGCAAGAGTTGCAGGGTGTATGTCCATTTGAGATTGTTTTTTATGTTGTAGGCTCACATGAGGCACGTGCAAGCGCGAACTTGTACGTGTCTGGTTGTGGGAATGCATGTAATGTGAATCTCTAATGTAACATATCTTTGCAACTTAGATTAGATTAGATTAGATTAGATTAGATTAGATTAGATTTTTGATAGTTCTCTGCTTATTTATTTAAAAATCACAGAGTTATAGACACGCAAAAACGCAACTAAGCCTTAAATATAGCGTAACTTTTCGCCTGCGTTATCCTCGAAGGGGCGATTCGGAACTTATTTATTTTTACGGGTAAGGGGGCCGCCCTCACACCAACCACTTAATGTGAAGTGGGGGTTTCCTAGCTCCCAGGGGGCTGGTTCTCATTTATTGTGAAGGCCGAGTACACCTTGGGATCGAACCCTTGCTCTCGGTATAGAATGCAAGCATTCTACCAATTCAAGCTATCAACCCGACTTTTTACGTGCTTGGTCGTTTCTACAAAGCGGCAATACTCAAGCAAGACCCAGTTGCTGTAAGGCTGGATGGACCTTTTTATGACCGGTCTTTGGTAAAGATTTGTGAATTTTTCAATCCAGCAAAGAGCAAATTTGTAAATAGAAATGATATATTTTTGTGCTCCACTGGAATCCGAACCCACAACCAGGCGCGTGCATAGGGTATAGGCAAATATATTCTAGAATAAATATTGTTATGATTTTCCTTGAGTCCTTTTAATTAAATTGCGAATTATTTAACAAGATTTATCGGTTACAATGCACTGATTACTTTCTTGCTCTAGATTATCGACTTCGCTTCACAATGTTTCAAGCGACCTGACTCTCCACACAGTTGCGGCTCATATTTATACAGTTCATATGGACGTTTCTCGTATATTCCAGATTGTTCTATAGTGGATTGTTTCAGAGCAGTCTAATATTATCGATTTGATCATTAAACTAGCTGTTCGACACTACTTCAATAACGCACACCAGCAAGCTACCTACGTGCCTAGGTAGTAGGTACTTACGTAATAATACTCCTATAATGGATCATACTAGAGCCAGATTGTTCGACACACACGAGCGTGCTTAACCTCACGTACGAACCCATACTTTCTTTACAATATTTTCTCCCATTCCTTCTAATCTAATCTAAGTTGCAAAATATAAGTAACATTAGAGATTCACATTACATGCATTTTCTCAAAACAGACATGTTTAAGTTGGCGCTTAAACATGCCGCATGTAATCATAAAATACAAAAACTCGAATCTCAAATGAACATACACCCTGCAACTCCTGCCGACCTTCCCTGAAACAGGGGTGACATTGGCAAAGTGAACCATTTTCTACAGCATGGGTGGTCAGCCGCATACCAACCTATAAGTCAAGGAACGAGTTATACAAAAATACGACAAAATAACTAATTTGAAATTGACTGAAGTGCTAACGATGGCTCCAATTGGAATAAAATTTATCAAGCTTAAATGTTTTTTTACTAGATTTTGTAGGGTTTGTGTTTTTTTTACTATCTGTTGCCTACCTATTAGGCGCATATGCCTGTATGGAATGCACGCCCCTGCCCATAACCTTCCCTTCACGAGTCCAAAATGTTACCACTGTACTACGGACCGGTCGTAAAAGTTAAAGTGTTTCATTACATAAAAGGAAGTGAAAGGTGCTTCTATCTCCGGAGCAGAACCGAGGAAAAGGGAAAACCGCGCGATACATTTAATTTAACAAAATATACTCTCTTCCCTTTGTGTAGATGACAATGTTTGGTCTTTTATGGTATTTTTTTATTTACCCACAAAACCCCGAGTATAAACCATCACGTAAATACTCAACCATCGCGTTAAAAGAAAAAAAATACGTGAAAGATACAGCTCCTTCGGGGAGTGTCTTAGCTTGTAAAAAAAAATATGTTTTCGAGATGGTTCATTACTTTCACAATGGGAGTAAAGAAACTAGAACTATAACTTCTCGGGGTAAAGGAACTAGAGATGTTATGGATCGAGATTCGGATATGGGAATAATATTTTTGCGGTATCGAATACGGATACGGAATTATTTCGGATATTCGCTAGTTTACGATAGTTTCTATATAATCTCTATAATCTAATTTTCAAAGATATGTTAACATTCAAAGCTCATATCAAATGCATGCCCACCTTGCCCTTTTCAAATCCAATATCAATCACCATTTCCTCTCAGTGTCTCAAAACAAAGCAATGCCACACACACCGCAGCACTGCGCAGCTAACGACCCTGCAACCGGACATGGACAACTGCCACATCACCAACACCTCTGCGGCACTATAACAAGTGTCATAGACCCTTAGAGTCTCTCGAATCTAGGGAGTCTCCCACATAGGCTTTCTTAAAAAAAAAAAAAAACAGGCACGTGTTAGTTCGCGCTTACAAATGCTGAATGTGATCTGACAAATTAAAATCCAAACCTCAAATGAACATAAACCTTGCAACTTTTGCCAACCTTTCCTGAAACAGGGGTGACATTGGCAAAGTGAAACTTTATTTTTCAGTATGGGTGGTCAGTCTCATCCCAACCTATAAGTCAAGGTAGAAGTTTCTGATACGGATATCAGATTTTTAAGGAATTGAGAAAGAACATAAAATTGTATCAGGGTTATTTACCACGCTTTTGATTCACAGCTGATCCATGGATCATAGTTTTTTTGTATAGAAAATTCACGTTAGGTGACGGTCGAGCCATGGATTTACTGTGTTAAAATAACACAGTACGACTTTATTTCTAGGCTATGATTTGGTTTTACAATCACTCATACCTATGGAGGACTATTCACTTAAAATTGCAAAAACATTACGTTTTGCGTAATTTCTATATTACATTATTCAATACTATCCGATTTTGTGTATCGGTTTCGGTTACTTTATATTTATTTGGTATTTTTTTAATTTCGGAAATCCGATAGTTTCGTTTACGAATCCGTATATTCATAACATCCCTCAAAGAAACCACGTTTTTCGACAAATGCTGAACGTTTAACGTTTCTGACAGAATGAAATAAAAAAGCCTTTATTTAGAAATGAGCCTTGTGGATGTTCCTACACATGAAATTGAGGGGAAATTGCTTTTTTTGAACAAATTTGGGGCTTTCTTTTATTGTGTGTTCGCCATTAGAATGCGCTTGTTTGAACGTCTTTTATTTTTAACTCTAAATAAATTTTAACAACCTTGCCTGTATAATGAGTTTGGTATTTGAAATAAACACCAAAACGGAAAAACATTTCTGACACCCTTGATGGGAATCGAGCCCTAGTCAGCTGGTTTTGAACGCAAGCGTTACACCAACTGAACTATCGACCGGACAAACACAGATCGATTTACAGATATTTAATTGTTACCTACTCAATCGCATTCTTATCGTCACTCTTATCGTCAAGAAAGCCTGACGGGATCTCATCCTGTACTGTTTTTAATAATTAATTACACTTTTCGGATACTAGGCGAACCATTTTGCGATAACTTAAATTATTCTACACGTTTCGTTTGGCGTCATAGCCTAAAGTTTTCCCACAGCTGTTTCAGCAGCAAATCGCACGCTTAATCATAAAAAACAAAAAATTTAAAAGATAAGAATGTTGGGAAATCACGTTTGAAGTTCAGACAACCAGTACAACTTGTATGGGATGAAAAAGGCAACCGATGTTTTAACTCGGTCATATTCGTCCAAATTGAACGGCTGTCGCATTCTACCTATTCTTCTCGCATTGTTCTTGCGTTTTATTACAAAATCTCGATTTTCCCAATTTTCGAGTTATTGCTATTTATTATTAAGCGTGCGAAATTATCTAAGATAACAATTTTGTTTTAAAATTCAGTAAATATGGGCAGGGAAGTAACTTCCGTTTAAGTTTTACCGGTACTGTTTAGTTTCAAACATTACCACAGCCTTGTTGCCTTGACCACAACACCAACAAGAAGAGCAAGAATATTGCTTAAGATTGTACACTTGCAACTTTAATGTTTTTTCGCAGTTTTGCAATACGTTGATTGGGTTTACGATACAAAACACTCGTGGGAGGTTGCAATAAAATTGTCCATTTAGTCTTATGTGAAACTATCCAGTACTGACTAAAGCACTTGTGTAAATTTTAAGTTACGCCCGGCCTTGTCGATAGCTGTCTCATTACTCGGCATGGTGTGAAAAGTGCGTCGTAAACTGCCGTAAACTCGGATCGTGATGTGACAATGCGGTGACACGAAATTACAAACTCAAGACGATTCAAGCCACGAGAGTGTATTTTTTTTTGTGAAGAAATCCTGTGCGGGAGACTTCCTAGATTCTAAAGACTCTAGGGGTCTATGACACTTGTTGTAGTGCGGCAGAGGTGTACGAGCTTGGTCGTCACTACAAAGCGCCAATACTCAAGCAAGACCCAGTTGCTGTAAAGCTGGATGGACCTTTTAGTGACTGGTCTTTGGTAAAGGCTTTATGATTTTTTTCAACCCAGCATAGAGCAAATTTGAAAATATAAATGGTACATTTTTGTCCTCCGCCGGGATCCGAATCCATTTACGAGTCGGAAGTGTTGCCACTGGACTATGGACCGGTCCAAGATGCCAACGACACGCGGTGTACCTGAGCGGTAACCCATCCAAGTAGCATCCGCGCCCAATGTTGCTTAACTTCGATGATCTGATGAGAACCGGTGCTTTCAACATGGTATCGTCGTTGACAGAAAATTATTCTTATATAAGAGACATTTTAATTGCAGTTTCGTGACATATTGCAAAGATGTTGTAACATTTGAATTATTTTTGAAAATTTTATTGTACCTGAAGATGATCGAGAGATCGAAAATGTTCATATATATTCATTAAAATAAAATTAATAAGCAAGTGAAAATAAAACAGTGTTTCGTTAGGATTTTTGGTTCTATAAAATTTAGTAGAAATCAATTTTACTTAGTTCGCGCTTACAAATGCTGCGTGTGTAGGTACTTACAAATGAAAAACCAAATCTTAAATGAATATAATATGTAAGCCCTGCAATTCCTTGCCGACCTTCCCAGCCTTATAGCATCATCTATAAGTCAAAGGTTTATGGGAGCGATCAACGTGGCTATTTTTAATACTTTAACTTAGGCCAAGGGCCTGTTGCACCAACCTCCGATCAATATTTGATTGCATAAGAGTTTAAGGCTTACACGGCCGGCTGATGATGCTGGAGTGATGTTTTCCGGGATCTGTTGCCGTGGTCTGTAGGAGCTGGAGCTTCCGGAGGTTTCGCCCATTTCTACGATGGGCTTCTTCAGTGTGAAGTATCATGAAATATTAAGATCATCTTCATCATCATACTTCACGCTGAAGAAGGAAGCTCCAGCTCCCACAGACCACGGCAAAAGATCCCGGAAAACATCACTCCAGCATCAATATTTGATTGACACATCTAACTCTGGTAAGGACATTGCTTAAATATTTCTCGGAAGTGGGTAATAATATGATGGAATTTGAACAGGAAAAATGATGTACATCAGCTGATTTACGTATATGCAACCAAATTTTTAATTTGATGGGAGAAATCACACATGATTTTGATTTTTGTCTGATTGGAGTTTGGTGCAACAAGCCCTAAGTCTTTTAAATTTTAAATGTTTTCTGTTTATCATTTATTATTTCGTTCTTTCACTGATAGTTTGGTATGATGAAGATCCCTTACAATGTAGAAACTTGGTTCACTTTTGCCAATGCCCCCCCAGTTCCAGAAAAAGGCAGCAGGAGTCGTAAAGCTTCTGTTCATGTGAGGTTTGGTTTATTTTGTACGTACACATTCAGCATGTGTAAGCGCGAACTTATCTGCTTGCAGTAACTACAAAGGTTCTTAAAGCAAGTTTTCCCCGAAGGGATCATATGTGGCAAGTTGAATCTTTTTATTTTTACAGGTAAGGGGCCGACCTTACACCAACCACTTCAATTGAAGTGGGGATTTCCCAGCTCGAGCCCGAGAAGGCATGGAATGCAAGCAATCTACCAAGTGAGCTATCGACCGCATTGTTATATTTGATTGCAACTTAGATGATTGATTAACGATTTATTATATGGGAGTGGGAAATTTTACCTATAATCTATAATCTGCATAAGTTGTTTCATACTGATAGTTAGTGACTGTAACTGTAGCTCTGTCACAATTCCACTGCAGAGCTGCCTCCATTTCTTCCTATCCTTACTTACTTTTTCAATTCATTCATATCCTTTTTCCTTTTCATAATTTTCCTTATTTACACGCACTTTGTATCACCCATTCTTTCACAATCGTCTCTCGTTTCTCGGCCGTCACTTACCTCTTTTTCCATTCACACTTCCTTTGACTGTTAAAAGGAAGTAAGGCATAAGAAACGTTTTGGTCAAAAATGAGTTATAAATGCTATCCTACTTAAAATTTTCCGCTCTTCTAATGCGCTAACTCTCATAGCTCTACGATGATTTTTTTTTTGTTGTTTATGCCCAAGCAAACAACTGCGTTTTCAAAGTATGGTTTTGGTGTAACCGACCTTGACTGATAGGTTGGTATGCGGCTGACCACCCATACTGTAAAAAATGGTTCACTTTGCCAATGTCACCCCTGCTTCAGGGAATGTCGGCAAGAGTTGCAGAGCTTATGTTCATTTGAGATTGGGGTTTTTTATATTGTAGGTCCACATGCGGCATGTGTAAGCGCGAAATTATGCATGTCTGCTTGTGGGAATGCATTTAATATGAATCTCAAATGATACATATCTTTGCAGCTTAGATTTAGATTTAGATTTAGACAAGATTTTGGCCAAATAAATAAAATCGTACAACATCGTAAAATAACATTAATAGGAATGCCAATAAATGCCTTTATTTTAGAGTTGTTTTGATTTTAACGATATGATACAAAAAAATACAAATTTAAACTGCTCTCCTGGACGCGTGTTCCCATTCCACCACTCAACTCGAATGTTCACTCACACATGCACACGGGTTTCACTGTTACTAGTAAATATATTTTTGCTTTTCGAGAACATTTTCGTGCTGTTTTTGGTGAACTTTCGATTTTTTCAAATTGCTGATCCAATTTTATAAAGTTTTTAATACAATCTGCAGCGAATTCATTACATTGGGCTATAATTCAATTCTACCTCGATATCGAAACGAAATACCTTTAACTTATAAAGGTTTGTGCTAAACTTAGTGAAAATTCATCTTCATCTATTGAATTTCTTATAAAACGTAAGTATTTTTCTTTTTTTAATATTTGTTATTTTATCCTCGAGTACTTTCGACTGTCGTCATTTTCAAGAGTCATTTATATAGAAACTAAATAAAAAAAACTTCAACTTTTCATTAAATGTAATCCAGCTGTCTTATTTATCAATATTCAACACAACTGTGTATGTGCATTAAATTGCTTGTGTGCCAGTATATAGCTATTTGATAACAGTTGGTTTTCAGCTAGGTTCACTCATCTGCAATACTTCCGTGTGCATGTGTGAGTGAACATTCGAGTTGAGTGGTGGAATGGGAACACGCCTCCTGGACGCTGTAGTGTTTGTCGCTTATGTCTGTCAAACGTCGATATATATATCGACGTATATATACTCTGTCTTCTTCTTCAATTACGGTCAAGAGAGTTTTGTTTTGTTTTTATTTCAAATTACACCTGACAATCAGACGAGCACTAAGAACGCTAGATGTGGCCCGAGCTTCTGCAGAAGTTCTGGCCACATCCAGCGTGATGACGACAGCGCTACAGCTACAGCTACATCTGCCAAGATGACAGAAATAACTGTTGAAGAAATTGTAAAATGTGTCGCAGTAAGAGATTGCCTTTTAAAGGAGACAATCGACTACAAGAGCAGCCCGACTGTACCTACCCCGAGTATGAAACTGTGCGTACTCAACCATCACGTAAATAGAAAATATTTACAAAAACTAAAACACTCACTAGAGGCGCTGGTTCATCTCGCATACACTGTTTTAAGTTTTTACGCGATTATTGTGTTTTCAACTCGGAGCAAGTACGTTAATTTAAAATTACGAAATCACATACATATTTATTTCTCCATTGAATTTCGTTTCATGTGTCGGCAAGCCTTTGTTGACGACTTTGTCTCTGACATAATTGTATATTATTTACGTTTTGCTACGTAGTAAGAGAAAAATAATATTTAATTCAAAAGGATTTTATGAAAAACAAGTTGTTCTTTTCTCGTAAACATTGTCTGTGTAAAGTTTTTTTTTGTAAAAAAAAAATTACGTTTGTTTTTTCTAAAAATATAATTTACACACAGTGTTCATAAAGGCGACGAGAAAAAGTATAATTTACACACAGTGTTCATAAAGGCGACGAGAAAAAGTATAATTTACACACAGTGTTCATAAAGGCGACGAGAAAAAGTTCCACACAAAGTGTTATTATTTGCCGCATTCTCTCTGAAGGGGTCGCATGTGGCGAGTGGAACCTATTTATTTTACAGGTAAGAGGGCTGACCTTGTGCCTACTGCTTCTGTTAAAGTGGGGGTGTTTCCAAGCTCCCCGGGGGAAGCTGGTGCTCAT
Organism: Agapetus fuscipes; assembly: GCA_951799405.1. NCBI lineage: Eukaryota > Metazoa > Arthropoda > Insecta > Trichoptera > Glossosomatidae > Agapetus > Agapetus fuscipes. The sequence goes on along the minus strand of OX637351.1, from coordinate 14,922,042 downwards.
TTCTTGTGGAGGCTGAGTAAGCCTCGACGGTGTTTTATTTTGGGCTTGAGCTAAACACTGAAACAGGAAATCATTTCTGACACCCTTGGTGGGATTCGAACGCGAGCTCTCGGAATGAAATGCAAGCCCCGTTGGCATGCACCCTGCCAACTGAGTTATCGATCGGACTATTATTTCACACACAAATAATAGTACATAGAAACACCATTACAAATATAATTAAATTAATTAACGATATTAGTTGTTAAATGTACATAGCACAAGGTTAAAGAATGGGATTAATTAATAATCCTTGAAACACTTAGCCAGTAATACTGTATATGGTGTTAAGTTTCCAGGAATCCATCTGTTTCGAGAAATGGGAACCTTTGAAGCCATATTAAGACACGTCTTGTGTATAGATGTTCATATCATCCTTTTGTGGAGCAAGCCGTTATTCTCAATTTCAATTAATTATATTATGATACTTAGGGTAACAGAAGATAGGTTTTACACATTATAAGTAGTAATGATTTAATAATTATTTTATTTCAATAAAACACGTAGGTATGTCTATCTTTAACATACTTACATTCAATTATAGAAAAGAAAACTCCTATCTCCATTCCTGAACTAGAAAAACCTGTGTATATTGTATTGTTTTCATATTTAAAAACCTACCGGAAGTAGGTTTGAGAAGGTTTGGGTACACCAAAAAAAAAAAATGTAACTGTTTCGCTAATGAGTAATCTTTTCTTGATTTTGGTTTATTGTAGGTACTACGGGTACAGTAGTTGATAGGTACTACGGGTACAGTAGTTGATAGGTACTACGGGTACAGTAGTTGATAGGTACTACGGGTACAGTAGTTGAACTTGTTTTGACGCTAAATTTGTAGAAACATGCATCTTGTTTAGGACGCTAGGCATGATGTATCTTGTCATTAAATACAAAATTATGTGTCTTATCTGTGAGACACTAGGCAATGATTAGTTCTTCATGATTAGAGCCATTGTTAGTTCTTCAGTCAATTTCAAATGAGTTATTTTAAAGGCACGCCTGAAAATATTTGTTCTGAATTGTATTTGCCTAAACCCTATGCACGCGCCTGCTGGACACATAATTAGAATGGACCCATTGAGCGCCTAAAGCTCTCAGCATCACAAGGCCGGAAGAGATCCAAGATGGCCGCAAGTGAACAGCTGATTAGTCTTCATACAAATATTACCGATACTCAGTAGGTAAGAATTACCGTGGTGTTGAGACTTCCAGCTCAGGGGGGGAAGTCTCGACGGCCATCGATAGATAGATAAGTTGGAATAAGACATGAGGTGCCTGAACAGTTGATCATTGTTCCATATAAATAGATAAGCTGTTGATATGCCGCTATGTTTTATTTCGTCCTATCTTCTAATACATACGGTTAGATCTATCGACGGCCATCGAGACTTCCACCCATTGAGTAATAACATAGAGGAGCGGAAACTGACATACTGCATTTATACACATTTGTCTCACTCTTGTCAAACGTTGCATTGGTGTAGTCATACGAAATAAGACCAGTTTTTCCAAATCCATTTTGTGTTTCGATACACATGCCATGATATCTTAAAATAATGCATTTTTTCTTAAAATTCATCAATTTTAGCGATCACAAAATTTATAACGCGTGTTATCTGTCAACTGGCAGCCATCATTTTTCGCAAGAGTACCAGCTTTCTAGAAACATTTTTACATTCGCCCGGTTTTTTTTGTACACATGGAAATGCAACTTTAAAATTCTTTAGTTGGTTATTTAATAAACAACACCTTTTACTTTATTTGAACACTGTTTTTTATTTCACAAATATAATTATAATTTAAAAAATTAAATTTTAAATTCTACTAACGTTTTCGACTATTCAGTCATCATCAGGTAGGAAATTATTGCCACAGTGTTCAAATAAAGTAAAAGGTGTTGTTTATTAAATAACCAACTAAAAAAAATGAATTTTCACAGTGTTAATACACAAACCATAAAAAATATAATTAAAGTTCTTTAGATTTTGTAGGGTTTGTGTATTCACACAGTGAAAATTCATTTTTTTTAAATAAAATTATTTTTTCTTTAACGTAGTTTAATTTTCACAATAATATTTTATATCTCGAGCACTTTCGACCATCAATATTCAGGTCATTATCAAGAGTGATGTATGTCAAATTAAAATTATTAAGAACAAACCATAGATCAAAATTATATAAATTCAAATAAATAGGTAGGTATAGGATAAAGATGAACTTAATTACGTAACTACGTTAAAGAATTTTTTTTTTTTTTTAAAGTTCTTTGTTTTCTTTCTTACTAATGACCATTTTCGTAAGTCAGTTGAAACAGATATATAACGTCTATTTTCGTTAAAATAATTTCTAGTCCACAGATATCATAATGCTTCACTCCAGGAAGGCCAAAAAGTCAAGGCATATGTAGTTGGAGAGCAAAGGCGATAAACAGATGAGATTAGAGGAGAATCCTGGATTCAGCCAAGGCCCACCCAGAGCTGTCGAGGTCATGATGATGAATATATATTGTTTTAGATGACTTCTATAAATAGTAGTAGAGTAGCGAATTTCGGCCTTATCTTTGCAACCTACATAGACGTGTTTTAATTTGTTTTTAAGATCGCGACCACCAATGGCGCGGCGGGTAATTTTACTATCGGAGTGTACTCTAGAAATAGCTGAATAATTATTGATATTTCGTAAGCGTGGACTATCACAGGCTCCCAACCAATGAGACCCAACGAATCCAATAAAAAATGAAGTATATAGTCGATTGAAGCTCTATGATTATAGAAGACGAAGGATTTAATAAGTTTCAAGCATATACATATTAGTTCTTAGAATATACACCCTCGAAACTTTGGAAATCCATTAATACAAAATTTCTAATTCTTATGGTTTGATCTATAATCTATAATCTAAGTTGCAAGGATATATTCATTTAAAGCTCTCAGATGCATGCCCACAAACAAACACGTGTAGTTCGCGCTTACAAATGCTAAATGTGTACTTATAAATAAAATCCAAACCTCAATGAACATAAGCCCTCACAGATCACGGAATATATAAGCCCTACAACTTTTGCCGATCTTCCTGACACAGGGGTGACATTGGCAAAGTGAACCATTCTTTAAAAGTATGGGTGGTCAGCCTCATACCAAACTATAATCAATGTTCAAATTCCTGCTGCTTCACCTTTGTTATTACCTAATTGTCCCTCTTTGTCGTAACTCATTATTTTTCTTTCTCTATGGTTTTTGTCTTGTCAATTTTGTAATAAAGTCCTCTTGATAGTGACGTTAGCAAGTGGAAAGTACTTGAGGTGAAATAAACACTCAATTTGTGAAAATAATACTCTGTGTCATGTAAAAAAAAATGTAATTTCTTATATACATATAAGCATAAAAAGATTATAATAAATCTCTATTATTAAATGCATGCCCACCAACTAATACATGTAAATTAGTACTTACGTATGCCTCATGTGTACTTACAAATTAAAACCCCAATATCCTAAACTAACATTTACTCTTTAACCTAACCTTCCTCGAAACAAGGATGACATTGGTACAGGGAATCAAGTTTTGACAGTATGTGGGGACAGCCTCATAACGACTAATAAGTCGAGAAACTGAAATAATAAAATGCCTTTAACTAGGGTAAAAATTTAACTGACGGTACTTCGTCATATTTACATACTGACAATTAACTTGAAAAATGCATCCATTTTTTGGATATTCGACGAACCGTTATGGAATTTATATTATTCTAGACGTTTTGCTTGCGATGTAGCCAACGTCTTCAGGACGCAACCTTCCTGCACGACGATTGAGAATGAATTGGTTCCAATAAATCACAAATTTTAAATGTTATTATGTACCCTTGAACGAAAAAATACACCCCGCAACTCTTGCCGCACTTTCCTGAAACAGTGGTGACATTGGCAAAATTAATCAATTTTCACATTGCATATCTCGTGGGGGAAGAATAATTTATTTTAAATGCACAAAAATAAGTAGAAATAATGTTTAAGGCGTCTCTGGTGTAGAGAACAAGTTGTGCCAGTAGACGTTGGAAGTACATAGACCGAACACAATAGAGATGTGTGTCACAATTGTTAAATATTAAACACTGACTTATCACAGCGACCTACGGACACTGCTTTAATGTGTTAAACACAAGCATCACCATACCAAGATAACGTTTGTTAAGTCAAGAGTCAAGATGGCTAAACCTCACTTGATTTGGGACGATGAGTGATCCATTTATTCGATCTATATAATATCAGTGTAAGTTCAAAAGGTATGTTTATTAAAATTATTAAAATGTTAAATGTATGTCCACAAGCAGATACATGTGAGTTCGCGCACATGCCGTATATGTACTCACAAAATAAATAAATGAACAAAATTCAAATGATCATTTGTCACGCAACTCTTGCTGGCTATCCTTGAAAAAGAGTTGATATTACCAAAGTGAACAAAGCTAGTAGGTCAGTTCCCTTAACCAGCGTCGCCCTTTTTTCAGGGAAGGGTGGCCAGAGTTGCAGGGCAAATGTTCATTTGAGATTTTGGTATTTATTTTGTAAGCACACAGGAGGCATTCATAAGCACGAATCAATAGATCTTCAATGGACTAGATATTAAAAATCTAAGAAATACACATGCAACATGTGTAAGCTTGAATTTACACATGTCTTCTTGTGGTTATACATTCAAATATGTTCTTATTCTCAATCTGCAAGAATGAAACCTGCAGAGTGAGAAGAAGAGAAGAGTTTGTATGAAGAAGTGATAATAATAATAAAAAAAATTCAAGATTTGAATGCCCCTTTTCATGACTCTTAGTCATCCCAAATGCGCATGCTCATATGTATGAGCATGCAAACAGGTGGGTCTTTAGTCCGCTTCTGAATGCGCTCTCTGGCTCCATATTACGAAGTTTATCTAGTAGGCCGTTCCATATGGTTGGAGCAGCCACCTTGAAGGCTCGATCTCCAAAGACCTTCTTGATATTTCTCCTTGGAAACTCTATTTGGCTCGAAGTGTTGAGGTCCTGTTGCTTGATGAATGTTGAAGAGATGAAAGAGGTATGCAAGGAGAGAAAAAAGTAGAAACGAATGTGCGGAGGTACCGGCCACCCCTAGTGGAATGGCGGCAGGATACAGTAACAGTAATATTAAAATATATTTGCTACTAAGATAACATATGATCAGATTGAAAAAGCATTCTGCATTTATTGTTTAGTCACTCGTACTTTATTGTGCTTGACCGGTCCGTAGTTCAGTGGTAACACTTCGGACTCTATAGCGACGACAAAGCTCGCAGAGGGCTCTTGAGGTGTGATACACACACAAACAGAATTAACCAGACCGGTCCGTAGTTCAGTGGTAACACTTCGGACTCTGAATGGGAAGGTTTTGGGTTCGATTCCCGGCGGAGCACAAAAAAATATACCATTTATAATTTTAAATTTGCTCTTCTCTGGGTTGAAAAATTCACAAACCTTTACCAATGACCAGTCAACAAAGGTCCATCCAGCTTTACAGCAACTGGGTCTTGCTTGAGAATTGGCGCTTAGTAGCGACGACGATCAAGCTCGTAAAAAGGTCGATAGCTCAATTGGTAGAATGCTTGCATTCCATGCCGAGAGCAAGGGTTCGATCTCAAGGTTTACTCAGCCTTCACAATAAATGAGAACCAGCCCCCCCGGGAGCTGGGAAGCCCCCACTTTAACTGAAAGTGGTTCGGGTGAGGCTGGCCCCCTTACCTGTAAAAATAAATAGGTCCCGAATCGCCACATGAGACTCCTCCGGGGATAACGCAGGCAAGAAGTTAAACTATATGTGTAGCTTAGTTGCATTATTATCATATGATTAAAGATATTGGACTGAGTACTGAATTGTATTTACTTAAACCAAGTGGCAGAGGAAGTGTGGAGAAACTAATGCTGAGATGGAGGGATGGGGTGGAAAGGGACTTGCGAGCTCTAGGTGTGATCAGTTGGTGACGAGAGGTGATGGAGAGGGAAGGTGGAGGCAACTCCTTGAGGAGGTCAAGACCCCCACCGGGTTATAGCGCCAATGATTAAGTAATGCATGCATAAATATTTTAAATATCAATTTCTAGGGACTGGAAAATTTCGCGATCGCGATAAAACGAATTTATTCGTGAATTTTGAAAGATTTACGTTTTTACGCAAACATCGCAAATTTTCGTATTTTTTGCAGGAATCGCATTTTTTTAAAACATTTTTCTTGCTCCGATAAAAAATAATACCGAAATTCACAAAAAATAGCATCGCTGTTTTTTAGTTCCTATCAATTTCTTCATGTAACAAATACAGTCTATGTTATCTCACGTCATTGGTAGTAAATAGAATGCTATTTGATATTTGTATAATACGCATTCTAATCAAAGCGTACTCTCAAATATGTAGATACGACAATACCAGCAGTAAGTACATTAGACCAGCACAACAGTATGTAGTTACAAGTGTACAGAAATCTGTCTTTTTGAACGTTGAACTGCAACTTTGGCCACCTTTCCCTTCACAACAAATTACTATGGAAAAATACTTTTTTACTTTCTTGCTATAGCTGAAGGCTATAAAGAAAGTATTGATTTGGTGTGAACATTTGTTTTCGAGGTTTTCACGGAAATGAGTTGTCCTGGTGCAGGACATGCCAAAAAACACTATCTTTCAAAAACGTCCGTCTGTATGTGTGTATGTGTGTCACTTTCCAAAGTATAAGACCTAGAGATACCAAATTTTGACTACATCAACTTTTTTGGACATGTATTAAGTATGAATAACATGGCATTACACCAACTTGAAAATTCAAGATGGCTGCCATACAAAAAAAACATAAAATTGCACTTTTCTTAAAAACGGCTCCAAGAATTATTCTTAAATTTTCAGAATTGCCATTAATTAGTTTTTAACTTAATAAATAAGTTATGGCAACACTCTTACTAATCTGTGTCTATGGGTTGCCATATGAAAAAAAACAAACGATTGTGATTTTCTCGAAAGTTAAGGGGTCAACAAAAATTTAATGTTTCACAATATTATGGACAACATAAATTTCCACAATTTTTTTTTTTTTATTATTATTATTTTTTTTTTTTTATTAGACAAACAGTTATACATGTAATATATGGGATAAACAACATAGTTATACAATTTCAAAAACCAGCAAAGAAAGTAAACATTAAGCGCCGTTTACACGACCTCAAATTTTAAATCGAAAATATTACAAAAACCCATTACAATGCAAGATATTTAAATTTGTTTTAAATTTGAAAGAAAGAATAGGTTTATTACTTTGGTATGGCTTCCGAAGAGCTGAAAATTTTCTCAAAAACGGCTGCAACGATTTTTCTCAAATTTTCTGTGAATCCGTTTATAAAATAGTGCTATCTAACGATTATAATCATTGCTTCATCATGATCTCGGTTTAGGAAGTTGCGATAAAAAAAGAAAAAAAATATTGAAAAATTCTCGGCAGATAGCGGGTTAATAAAAAAAAAAATCTACAAATGTACGTAAATAATGATAAATTATATATTGCTATCATTATTTTTTCCAAAAAGTGAATTAGAAGTATAGCCGCCATACAAAGTAAAAAAATTCCATACAAAATGTATTAGCAAAGGGTTAAAATTAGATAAAAGGCTGCGATTCTTAAAATTTTATAAATACCAATAATCAGTCGTTACTTTTTCAAAATATAACTAAAAAGTTTATCCACCATACAAATTCCTAGTTTGCATACAAAAGGGTTCATGTTCATGACCATCTAAAACAGGGGGGCCCATACTTAAAAAAATGATTATTTTTCAATAAAAAAATTAAAAATAAAAGAAATTAAAAACTTTGCTTTATTCCACTTTTATTGTTTTTGAGTATGTTACAAATATTTTCGGAATTACTTCCATCTTCGGGTAACCAACAATTACTGTTGTTACCCGATTATTGTTAGTTACCCGAAGTTGGAAGTAATTCCGAAAATATTTGTAACATACTCAAAAACAATAAAAGTGGAATAAAACAAAGTTTTTAATTTATTGAGAAATAATCAATTTTTCAAATGAATTTCCACAGTGTTTCACAAAAGCTTTTTAAAATTTGCCCATACTTTTTCTTGAGGAGATCGACTTAGCAAAAATTTATGAATAGGAGATCGACCTAGAAAAAAAAAATGTAACTAAGCTACACATATAGTGTAACTTTTTGCCTGCGTTATCCCCGAAAGAGTCGCATGTGGCGTTTAGGGACCTATTTATTTTTATAGTGTTACGAAATTAGGGTTCAATTGTCTTCAAATTAAAAATACACAGGTCTTCTTCAATAGTTATTTATTTTACACAGTTACAAAATTTATTTTCACACTACTTTCTCGATTATTCCACTTGGTTTTGGTTCACTGATCAGATGACTTCGATGTGTTTGTAAGTCTCTATGATACTGGCCGCTCTGCAGGCCATTTGCACCCTTTATACTCTTTAGAGCAGTATAATCTAGACCTATAGTTGCTAGAAGGTTCCAGAGTAATTATTACTTCTCGATGTTTCACGTACTACCTAGACACAACCAAAATCCTACCTACCAATGCAATACAGTATTCCTATAATTATAACAAATACCTACTTAGCCTAGAGAATTCTACACTTATACATAATTATCGATCTTACCTACCAATACTTTTGAGGATTCTTATAACTATAACTATCCATACTTATTTCAATATTTATATTTACATAACACTATAACTACCCATACTTATTTCAATATTTATATTTACATAACACTACCCCCCACCTAGACTGTTTTGTCCCGGAACAGTCTTGACTCTGTGTAGGTAGGGGCATGCTGATCCACGTCGACACCCTGTGGTCAGGAAGAAGTGGCAGTCCACGGATTTCTCCCCACTGGCTCTCGGCTGCGCTTGCTCGCAGCACACCATGACACTGATGCCGACTCCCGAGAACACTGCTTCAATCATACTCCGGATTATCCGCCAGTCTCGATTAGCGCGGCCGCCACCCATCTTCGGTATTGCCAGACGCGCCTGCTGATCCTCCAACATGTAGTCACGCAGCTCAACAAGGCCGTCCCACAATGCCTTGTAGTCCTCTTCCAGGTTGCTGGAATCCGGGACAACCAGGCAGTATGCTTGTTGACGCCCCTTCGGTAGTCTCAGAGCTCTTCCTTGCGGGCTGCTCGAGGGTTGCGGTTCTCCGAATTTGTATCGGAAGACCCGTGCAATTCCTCTAGACATATCTAGATCTTCCGGTACACTGCATGCCAGTGTGTGGTCCCTAGTGACCTCAAATAAGTCCTTGTGGACTTCTGTGGTCACTCCATGGCGAAACTTCTGCCCTGCCTTCGCGTTCTCCCAAAACGTCTCAAAGGCTGGTGATCTTTCGGATGCGACGCACTGTCGTACTTTTTGGGCTGGTTGGTCATCATTATCGCCTAGGTATGGTGAGAGGCGATTGTAGTGCACGACCCTTGGTTTTCCGTTTGGTCTCTTTTTTATGCGGTAGACCACATCGTTGATGCGCTCCAAGATCTCGTACGGCCCGTCCCAGGAACGCTGAAGTTTCGGACAGTATCCTTGGCGCCTCTTGGGGTCAAAAAGCCACACCCAGTCACCAGCTTTGTACCCCATGCTGTCAGCTCTGGTGTCATAGCGCTCCTTCATTTGATCGCTGGCTTCCCCGATGTTCATGCGGACCTGATCATGGATGTCATCCAGCCTCCTGCGAAGGTCTGTCACATAGTCTTCTCCGGCTAGGTCTTCACCTGGTTTGCAGCCAAATTTGAGATCACAAGGAAGTCGCATTTCTCGCCCAAACAGTATGCTGCTGGGAGTCTTCTTCGTCGTTTCCTGAACAGCCGACCGGTAAGCCAATAAGAACAAAGGCAGATGTCGGTCCCAGTCCCGCTGATGGCTGGACACTACTTTGGCTAAGTACCTCCCCACGGTACGGTTCATCCTTTCCACCATTCCATCAGACTGTGGATGTAGCGCAGTGGTCCTGGTCTTGTAGATCCCTAGCCGCTCACACATTTGCTGGAAGATAGCAGCTTCAAAGTTCCTTCCCTGATCAGAATGTAATTCCAGGGGTACGCCAAACCTGCTGATAAATTCGGTAACTAGAACTTCAGTCACGGTTACGGCCTCTTGGTTAGGGATTGAGTAAGCTTCCACCCACTTGCTGAAGTAATCCATCACCACCATGATGTACTTGTTACCCTTCTCAGTTGTAGGAAATGGGCCGGCTATGTCGATGGCAATTCTTTCAAAGGGGCTGCCAACATTGTACTGACGCATTGGTGCTCGCCTTTTCCTTTGCGGTCCATTGGCCGTTGCACAGGTTACACATTTTCGACACCAATCTTTGACGTCTTCGCTGCAGTTGATCCAGTAAAATCGCTCTTTCACTTTCTCCAGCGTCTTCTTAACGCCTAGATGTCCTCCAGAAGTTCCTCCATGCAGCAGTCCAAGGATTTCCGGTACTCGGCTCCTCGGAACGAGGGTTTGCTTTCTTCTAAGTGTGCCGTCTTCCTTCTCGATCTTTCGTTTCAGAAGCCCTCCTTCTATCACTATGGATCCCCATTGAGCCCAATAAGCCTTGACAGTTGGTGATAAGGGGGCGAGTTTTTCCCAGGTTGGCCTTTCTCTTTCTCGCGCCCATTCCATCACATACTTCAAGTCCGGATCATTCAGTTGGTCTTGCGCCAATTTTTCATCTTGCCAGTCCTCATCTTCGGTGGTCGTCCTTTGGACAATTGCTACCTTGTCCTCCATCTTGCTGCAATGTTTGCAGTCACTGGCGCATGGTCGTCTGGATAATGCATCCGCATTTCGATGAAGCGTGCCAGGTCTATGTTCGGAGTCATAATCATACTCCTGGAGCCTTTCAATCCATCTAGCCACTTGCCCTTCTGGGTTTTTGAATTTCAGAAGCCAAACCAGTGCAGCATGATCAGTCCGTAGTGTGAATTTTCTCCCGTACAAGTATTTGCGGAAGTGTTCCACTGATTTTATCACGGCAAGAAGCTCTCGTCTGGTCACGCAATAATTTCGTTCTGGCTTGGAAAGCACTTTACTGAAGTAACCCAGAACAGTCTCATGCCCATCCTGTATTTGGGAAAGGACACCTCCTATCCCCACATTACTAGCGTCGGTATCCAGGATGAACTTTCCATCTTTTCGTGGGTAGCTCAAGATGGGGGCACTTGTTAATCTTCCCTTAAGCTCTTCAAATGCTTGTGCGCAGGAATCACTCCAATGGAAGCGAGTGTTTTCTTCCGTAAGCTTGGTGAGCGGTTTTGCAATGTCCGCAAATCTTGGCACAAACCTCCTGTAATAAGTGCACAGCCCCAGGAAGCTCCTAGTTTCATGTTTGTCCTTCAGCACGGGCCAGTCTCTTACTGCCTTGATTTTGGCAGGGTCAACTTCAACTCCACGTTGAGAAACTATGTGTCCCAGGTAATTTACTTGTTTCTTGAACAGGTTACACTTTTTCGGGTTGAGCTTCAGTCCAGCGTCTTGTAGTCGCCCGAAAACTTGCTCCAGATTTCTCAACTGATGGTTGAAGTCCTTTCCCAGGATGATTATGTCATCCAAGTATACAAGGCAGGTTTCCCATGACAGTCCTCGCAGCACATTCTCCATCAGCCTTTCAAACGTGGCGGGGGCATTGCATAAGCCAAATGGCATCACGGTGAACTGCCAAAGTCCAGATCCAGTCGAGAATGCCGTTTTCTCCTTATCTTTGGCATCCAATTCAACTTGCCAGTAGCCACTTTTCAGGTCCAATGTGGAAAAAATGGTGCATCCTGCCAATGTGTCCAAGGTGTCGTCAATCCTTGGCAGAGGGTAACTATCCTTTTTCGTAACATCGTTGAGCAGTCTGTAGTCCACACAAAATCTCGTGGTACCATCCTTCTTTTTCACCAGTACCACCGGGGATGTCCAAGGGCTACTTGATGGTTCTATGATGCCATCCTTGCTCATGTCTTTGATGATCTTGTCGGCTTCTTCCCGCTTTGCAAAGGGTAGTCTTCTTGGAGCCTGTTTGATTGGTCTTGCTTCTCCGGTGTCTATGCTATGTCGCACTACCTTGGTTCTTCCCAGACGGCCATTAGAGTCCTCGAAAATGTTCTGGTAGCGGCAGATCAAACTCCTCACTCTAAGTCTGTTTTCCTCGGTTAGACCTTGGGAAGCGTCGTGGACCAGGGTTTCCAATTGTGTCGATAATTTTCTTCCCTCGCATGTCATGTTTGTCATCTGTTGCACAATGGAAGTTATCCTCTCACATCTGCCCAAAACAAAACCTTCATTCATTTTAACTGGGTAGCTGTTCACATTCATGATCTTGACAGGAATGGTCTCCTGCGCGCGAATCACTGTTCTTGCCACCATGACTCCTTTGTTAACATTGTCCATGTTCTCCGGTTCTATCATACAGATTTGGTCATTTGTACTACTGGAATCCAGGCGGGCACTCACTATCATCTCGGATCGCCCCTTCACTTCGGTATTCTTGGCTAGGATCACACGTGCAGCCAGTTCTTTCCGTCTTTGCAGGATGACTTCTTCATTTTCAATTTTAATGGCACCTTTTTTTAAATTTAAGCTGCACCCAAATCTGTCCAGTATGTCCATTCCCAATATAACGTCTTCTTCAATGTTGGCCACCAACGTCCGATGATCAAAAGTGGTGCTGCCAATTTGGAAGGTGGCAATCGTCTCCCCATACACCTGTGCTGACTCTCCCGTGGCGGTGTGCAGAGACCACTTTGTTGGTGCAATCTGCTTACCTCGTGCCACTATGTCGCGTCTCAGAATTGTCCTGGTTGCTCCCGTGTCCACCAGTAGTTCACGGGTTACTCCATCTATTATGCCATTGATAAAAATGCTGCTGGCTTTTCCTCTCACAGTTGCGACAGTAGCAGCAGATTTCAGGGCCTCTCCAGCGCGGGTCAACGGTTGCCCCTTCCCATTAACCCTTTCTAGTTTTCCGCAGCCTGTTTTCTGGGTTTCTGAGGCTTGGGACACTTGGTGCTAAGGTGGCCCAGCTGTCCGCAGTTCCAGCAGCGTGGGTCTCGTCTTCGAGGTCTCAGACGTTCCAGCACTTTTTCAATTAACTCTTCGGTTGTTGGTAGCTTGACTTCCTCTGCCTCGACTGCACGAACCCTGGCGTGGCCCCTGATGGACTGTTTGACAGCCTCAAACTCGAGAGCTTGGCTTAGCGCCTCGTTCAACGCCTTGGGGTGGGCCAGTTTTACGGCTTGCTGCGTCTCCCATTCCCGCAACCCGTTCAGGATCTTATCCACTGCCAAGCTCTCACAGATGTCGTCGGAGGCTGTCGGGTAAGCGTCTCGTACCAGGCGGGCGATGTCCATCTCAAACTCCTGGAGGCTCTCGTTGGGCTTCTGCACCCTTGTGTTCAGCTGTGACTTGTACAGCTGCTCCAAGCACTTGTGGCCATAGCGCATATCCAAGCGCTGCTTCAGCTGCCCAAAGTCACCACGGTTGTCCAGGGGTATGGCCTGCAGGACCCTGAGAGCGTCTCCTCGGAGCGACAGGCTGAGAACCGAAGCCTTCTTCTGCTGGCTCCAGGCTCCCATCATGGCAGCCGTCTCAAAGAGGGTCAAATACTCCTCCCACGACGTCTTCCCGTCGAAGGTCGGAAGGTTGTGCTTCGCCAGCGAAGGGTCGTCATCCCCTCTAGTGACCCTGGTTGGAGTTGAGCATCCCTGTTCGATCTCGTCGTGAAGGCCTTTGGGGGATATCCTGGTGGACTCCATCTGGCACTTGTCAGCCAGCTCGGCACGCAGACGGTCTTCCAGGTTTGACATCCGAGTCTCCATTTCCCCCTTCAGGGCCGAGAGGTTGGTTGTCATCTTCTCCTCCATTTCTCCTTTCAGGGTTGTGATATTCTTATTGAGGTCCTCCTTCAGGGTAGTGAGGCTGTCAGCCATCTCCACCTTCAGGCTGGTCATCTTTTCCTCTAGCCCGGTCAGGTTGCTGGTCATCTTCTCCTCCAGGGTCTTGGCGTTGTCAGCCATCTTCTCCTCCAGGGTCTTGGCGTTGTCAGCCATCTCCACTTTAGGGTCTTGGCGTTGTCAGCCATCTCCCCTTTCAGCTTTTCCTCCATGGAAGTGAAGTTTCCGGTGATGCTGAGGTTTAGCTCGTCCAAGGCGCGGTCCCCTCCAGACGCCATGACAAAATATGCCGGGTCTTCGCCTGACTGTTCTAAGGCCTCCATGAGGCGTGCCTGTAAGGCCGCCTTCCCTCCTGAGGTCTCCAGGTCCCTCTCCAGAAGCTCATTTTTAAGCTCAGTGACTTTGAGGTCCTTGATGTTCACTTTGGTTGCCATTTTTTTTAAAATTTACTTCAAAACAAAAATATTTTTAAATTTATTTAATACAAGTTTTGAGTTTTATATATATAGCTGTTTTGAATACGTACTTTAGCAAAATAATAATTTATCTGATTACACTGATTGGTAGGTACTGTCTTTTAATATTTATTTTTAATTCACCAATATTTTTTTAACATAATAATGTCTGATAGTACATAATTATTTATTTCGTCTCAAGTCTTTCAAACACACAGGTAGGTAGTTAATGTACATTCACACACTTGTAAACAAAGGATAGTTATTCAAAAACTTTTTCTCGATGAATCTGGAACGTTCTTTTGTAATATTTTTCAAGATTTTTATTTATTTATTTTATTTTTTTTTAATCACACACAATAATAAAAAAACTATGGTCCAATTTGATGACTTTCTCAATGCGGTAAAATAGTCATTATGTTATGTCCAGAATTATGTCCAGAATTATGTTCCATATGATGTTCCAGAATTTATAAGCAACTTGCTTTTGCGTCTTTTCTTTTAACAAAAATTTATTTAAACACTTGTTTTCACAAAAGTCAGTTCACACAAAGTTCAATTTGAATAAAGTTCATTTTAACACTATTTAATTTATTTTATTTATTTTTAGACAGAAGATCTTAATTTTTCTTGACAATTCCGCACCTGACGCCAATTGTTACGAAATTAGGGTTCAATTGTCTTCAAATTAAAAATACACAGGTCTTCTTCAATAGTTATTTATTTTACACAGTTACAAAATTTATTTTCACACTACTTTCTCGATTATTCCACTTGGTTTTGGTTCACTGATCAGATGACTTCGATGTGTTTGTAAGTCTCTATGATACTGGCCGCTCTGCAGGCCATTTGCACCCTTTATACTCTTTAGAGCAGTATAATCTAGACCTATAGTTGCTAGAAGGTTCCAGAGTAATTATTACTTCTCGATGTTTCACGTACTACCTAGACACAACCAAAATCCTACCTACCAATGCAATACAGTATTCCTATAATTATAACAAATACCTACTTAGCCTAGAGAATTCTACACTTATACATAATTATCGATCTTACCTACCAATACTTTTGAGGATTCTTATAACTATAACTATCCATACTTATTTCAATATTTATATTTACATAACACTATAACTACCCATACTTATTTCAATATTTATATTTACATAATAATAATAATAATATTAGGATGATTTATTTGGTGAGCGCTGTTTTTGTGTGTATCACACCTCAAGAGCCCTCTGCGAGCTTGGTCGTCGCTGTAGAAAGCGCCAATTCTCAAGCAAGACCCAGTTGTTGTAAGGTTGGATGGACCTTTCAGTGACCGGTCTTTGGTAAAGGTTTATGAATTTTTCAACTCAGCGAAGAGCACATTCGAAATATAAATAGTATATTTTTGTGCTCCGCCGGGATCCGAATCCACAACCTTCCATTTACGAGTCCGAAGTGTTGCCACTACGGACTACGGACCGGTCCAAGATGCCAACGACACGCGGTGTACCTGAGCGGTCACCCATCCAAGTACTGTCCGCGCCCAATGTTGCTTCAAGGTAACATAACAATAGGTAAAGGAGCCGGCCTCACACCAACCACATTCAGTTGAAGTGGGGGTTTCCCAGCTCCTGGGGGGGCTGGTTCTCTTGTGAAGGCTGAGTAAACCTTGAGATCAAGCCCTTGCTCTTGGCATGGAATGCAAGCATTCTACCAATTGAGCTATCGACCTTTTTACGAGCTTGATCTTCGTCGCTACAAAGCGCCATTTCTCAAGCAAGACCCAGTTGTTGTAAGGCTGGATGGGACCTATGTTGACCGGTCATTGGAAAAGGTTTATGAATTTTTCAACCCAGCGAAGAGCAAATTTGAAATTATTAATGGTATATATTTTGTGCTCCGCCGGGAATCGAACCCACAACCTTCCCATTCAGAGTCCGAAGTGTTACCACTGTACAATGGACCGGTTGAGCAAAATTTGATAAATAGAAGATTGTCATTTTAACTGTTTAGCCCACGAAATATAACTCATAATTCATAAATGTATAAATAATTAATAAGAAAAAAAGTTATTGGGTGAAAAAATTACAAATCTGTATTAAATTTTTAATCTCTAACATTACGAAAAGAAATCAAAATAATACTGACACAAAAATATATTTTTTTTGCAAAAAACTACACTTTTAAGGTCGATCACTGAAACTTTTAGCTATATATATAAAAGGATAATTTATTTTAATGTACACATAATTGAAGAGCGCCGTTTTTGTGTGTGTCACACCTCAAGGGCCCTCTCAAATCACGGATAAGATTTCTTGTAAAGATGTGTCTTTAGTGCTGCATTAAAGACACCAACAGTCTTTGCCTTCCTCACATTAGGTGGCAGTCTGTTCCACTCCATTGGTCCCGCAAACCAGAAAGCACGGTCCCAAAAATTAGTGCGTGTCTGACGGTGTGGCTGAACCAAGTCCACCACGCCATCCCCTGCAGATCTGAGCGTTTGGCGCCTTAAATCCCTCTCAACGGGTGTAAACATGTCAGCCAAATATGAAGGAGCTGTACCATTTACAGCCTTATACACCATCAGACAAACACGGTAGACCACCCTCTCCGGAAAACGAAGCCAATGCAGTTTCCCTAACAATGGAGTAATGCGAGTAAATTTAGACATCCCGAATATGAGTCTTGCCGCTGAATTCAGCACAGACTGAAGACGGTTGAACTGCTTTTTCGGCTGACCTATGTACAGCGTTGAGCAATAGTCAACTCGTGACATCACAAAGGCATTCACCAGGGTCTTGACTGCTCCCGACGGTAAACATCTCCTGATCGCCTTTATCTGGCGAAGTTCAAAAAATGAGGAAGATACAGTCGAGTTCAATTGCTCTCCCATTGTGAGGTTCCGATCCAGTGTGACTCCTAGAAGTCTGACTGAGTCGGAGGGCTGAATCAGCTCTCCCCCAATGGAGAGTGGTACTCTCTAGCTATCCTCGGCGATCGACTTTAAAACCTCCCACGATCGACCGTTTGGGCACCTCTGATCTATAATAATCTAGATTCTAGATTCTAAAATCAAAGTTGCAAAGATATATTTAAATTAAAAACTCATATCAAATGCATGCCCACAAACAGACACGTGTAAATTCGCGATTAAAAACGCTGAAAGTATACATACAAATTAAAACCAAATCTCAAATGAACATAAAACCTGCAGCTCTTGCCGACCTTCCTTGAAACAGGGGTGACATTGACAAAGTGAATTATTTTGTACACTATGGATGGTCAGCTTTATACCAACCTATAAGTCAAGGATCTTTCTTGTGTAATTGGCGCTTTTTCCAGAGAAGACCAACCTCGCAGAGGGCTCTTGAGGTGTGATTCACACAAAACGGCGCTCAACAAAAAAATCAACCAAATATTTATATTCAATTAAGTATTTATATGGCTATATCCATATTGTACGAGTATGCAGGTACACACCGCGGTGGAATAAAATTGATTTATTATTGATATATTACATTTTTATTGAAACGGCATAAGCTGGTAGATGATTCTAGCTTTACATACGTCATACAATGGGTTAATTTTTGCAAGAAAGTCGAGTACAGATTCTGTGCAATTTATTACAATTTATCAAGGAGTCATACAAAATGCACGTCTGCAAGTAAAAATGTGCAAATACGTGCTTACATATGCTGCATGTGTACATACAATAAAAAAATAAGCCTCACATGAACACAAATCTTGCACCCCCTGTCACTTTTTCCTGAAACCGGGTTGGCGTTGGCTGGTAAGTGAACCAATTTTTTTTTAGCATGGTGGTCAGCCTCATACCAACTCGTTAGTCAACGAGTCAACGAATAAAATAATTCAGAAATGTGGACTTAAAAAAGGAGCTTAAAAAGTCATCTAAGCTGCCATATTAAAATTTGCAATTTCACTCTAATATTTTCTTTGATGCCTAAATCATTCATGGCCCGGTTATTTTGGACCATACTACTCAAAGCCTTCCATGTAACCCGAAAGGTTGAAATGTGTCTTATCAACCTGCTATGGATTTTTTTAAATTAATAAAAATTTGGATTTTATTTTGTAAGAACCTTTGCAGCATTTGTAAGCGTGAACTTACACGTGTCTGTGGGCATTGAATATTAATTTTACATTATTACATATCTTTGCACAAGGCTCATAAGGTGGATTTCCGTGTAACAACAAAAATATGATCCATCTAATCTAATCTAATCTTAGTTGCAAGATATGTTACATTGGAGATTCACATTACATGCATTCCCACAACCAGACACGTGCAAGTTCGCGCTTGCACATGCCTCATGTGAACCTACAACATAAAAACCAAATCTCAAATGGACATACATCCTGCAACTCTTGCCGTCCTTCCCTGAAACAGGGGTGACATTGGCAAAGTGAACCATTTTTACAGCATGAGTGGTCAGCCGCATACCAACCTATAAGTCATAATAAATTATTAAATACTTGGATAATTTTTGTTAGGTGTAACTCAAATTACGGCTTAAAGTTTGCAATGTTTGAGTGACGAACGAATGAGGTATAAACAAGAATTAGAGAATGAAAGTAAGCACAATGAGATGGGTCGGACAACTGGAAAGAATGGATGATGAATGCGTAACGAAGAAAGTGTTCAACAGAGGAAATTACATATTATTTTTTGTGAAAGCTGAGTAATCCTTGCCCGTACTTTATTTTAGTTTTGAAATAGACACCGAAACAGGAAATCGTTTCTGACACCCTTGGTAGGATTCAAACTCGAGCTCTCACCGTGGAAAGCATATTATACTCTAACAACTGAGCTTTCGACCGGACCATGGATAAATTTTCGCTACTGAATAAAATTTGTTCGCAAAAAAGATTTCGCTTCGAAAAACATTGTAAAAAGGTTTTTAATCTTAGTTTTGACGTTGTGAGAATAAAACAAAAGAATTAGACAATGGAAAAAATATAAAAGTGGAAAAAGGGATAAAAGTGGAACAAGAGAGAAAAGTGGAAAAAATGATGAGCAAGGACGTTAGAATATTAAAAACCAGCGGTCTGTAAAAATATGTATATCTTTGATGAAGTATTGTGTGAAATTTTGAATTCATCTTTATAAGCTACACAAAAATTAATAAAGAACTAGAATCAAACTTGCAAAAATACATTCAAATTTTGACAGACAAGCATTTAAAAGTCGTCGATTAATCTAAATAACCGTAAACTTTGAAAACTTACTTATTTTTTTTAATACATATTTAGGCCTGTAATTCACAAAAGAACTTCACATCGGCATATAAATCTAAATCTAAGATGCAAAGATATACATCATTTAAGATTCTTATTAAACGCATTCCCGCAAGCAGACACGCATAATTTCGCGTTCACACATGCCGCATGTGGACCTACAATATAAAAACCCAATCTCAAATGAACATAAGCCCTGCAACTCTTGCCGATCTTCCCTGAAACAGGGGTGACATTGACAAAGTGAACTATTTTTTACAGAATGGGTGGTCAGCCGCATACCAACCTATAAGTCAAGGAACATAAATAACATAAAAAATAATCTAAAATAAAATAAAAGTCAAAAGAAAAGAAAAATAAAATTAAGATCAAAAGGGATGGGAAACGTGAGGAAGATAAAGGGAAAAGAAAACGGGTATGTGTTTGTAAAAGAGTTGAAATAACAAAAAAACATACTTCATTATGTGAGAATATGTACCACTCTGACAAAAGTGCCACCCTTACACCATCCAAGAACATAAACATAGTTAACTATAAGTTAACTATGTTAAGCTAACTAACTATGAAGTTAACTATGAAATATGTACATCCAAGTGGAGAAGTGGCTAAATTATGAGTTGCAGGTTGGCTGGTGTGATTTTCGGTTTCAATTAATTCATATCCATCTCCTTCTGATACAAGTCTTTATTTTACATTCATCCTTTCATCCTACTATTTCAAATAAACCCATCTAAACACAGTTTTTCTTCTTCTTCTACCTTTCACATTTTCTCTGTCAGTGTACTTTGTGAGTCTAAAATTTTAAGGGATAAAAATAATCAAGAATATTATATTTTGATGTCCTCTTTATTTTTAATCTATCATAGAAACAACTATGTAATCTGTATATTTTTTTGTGGATGGTCAAGTATTGCACCCTCCGCGTGATTCCGCTTGAATAAAACTTTTTTATTATTATAGAAAAACAAGAAATGAAGAAAAGGAATCTGAATGAACCCAATGGTTTTATTTGTAATTAATATATACAAAAAAAAAAAAAATGACTTCATTTTATGTTAAAATTAATTTTGCGAAAGGAAGGTTGAAAGTTCACATTGCTTGAATATTCAAAATATACCGATAAAAAATGAAATAGGCTTGACATATTTCCTTTCATCTTTTGTAAGCCCAACAGGTGTAAAGGTTGTAAGAAGAGTAAAACGAAAGGCAGGGAAGCGTGATGAAAGAAATGAAAGAAAAAAAACACATTTGAAATCGACTGATATTCAAATACAAGCTTTAAATGGAAAGGAAAGCGAAAGGGAACCGGCATAGGGTTGTCATTCGATTTCTATGAATTTAATTTTTACTTTCTTGCTATAGCTGAAGGCTATAAAGAAAGTTTTGATTTGGTGTGAAATTTTTTTTTCGAGGTTTTCACGGAAATGAGTTGTCCTGGTGCAGGACATGCCAAAAAACACTAACTTTCAAAAACATCCGTCTGTATGTGTGTATGTGTGTCACTTTCCAAAGTATAAGACCTATAAGACCTAATAAGAACTTTTTTAGACATGTATTAAGTATGAATAACATGGCATTACACCAACTTGAAAATTCAAGATGGTTGCCATAAAAAAAACATAAATTTGCACTTTTCTCAAAAACGGCTCCAAGAATTTTTCTTAAATTTTCAGAATTGCAATTACTTAGTTTTAAACTTAATAAATTAGTTATGACAACACTCTTACTAATCTGTGTCTATGGGTTAATATATGAAAAAAAAAACAATTGTGATTTTCTCGAAAGTTAAGGGGTCAACAATAATATAATGTTGTACAATCTTATAGACAACACAAATTTCTACAAAATTAAAAAAAATTTTTTGAAAAAGTAAATATAAAGCACCGTTTACAAGACCTGAAATTTTAAATCGAAAATATAGCAAAAACCCATTAAAATGCAGGGTATTTAAATTTGTTTTTGATTAAATAGAAAGAACAAGTTTATCACTATAATTCGTAACGAATTTTTTCTTACTTTTTTGAAAATTCAAGATGGCTTCCGAAGAGCTGAAAATTTTAAATGCGATTTTCTCAAAAACGGCTCCAACGATTTTTCTCAAACTTTCTGTGAATCCGTTTATAAAATAGTGCTACCTAACGATTTTAATCATTGCTTCATCATAATCTCGGTTTAGGGAGTTGCGATACAAAAGAAAAAAAAAAATGAAAAATTCTCGGCAGTTAGAGGGTTAATAAAAAAATATTTTTTACAAATGTAAGTAAATAATAATATATTATATATTACCATCATTATTTTTTCCAAAAAGTGAATTAGAAGTATAGCCGCCATACAAAGTGAAAATTTTCCATACAAAATGTATTAGCAATTTTCTTGGTAGTCAAAGGGTTAAAATTAGATAAAAGGCTGCTAATCTTAAAAATTTATAAATACCAATAATAATCAGTCGTTACGTTTTCCAAATAAAACTAAAAAGTGTACCCACCATACAAAGTCCTAGTTTGCATACAAAAGGGTTCAATGACCGTCTATAATAATCTAGATTGTTGATTCTAAAATCTAAGTTGCAAAGATAAATATTAAAATTAAAACTCATATCAAATGCATTCCCACAAACAGACACGTGTAAATTCGCGCTTAAAAACGCTGAATGTGTACCTACTTACAAATTAAAACCAAATCTCAAATGAACATAAAACCTGCAACTCTTGCCGACCTTCCTTGAAACAGGGGTGAAATTGACAAAGTTAATTATTTTTTACACTATGGGTGGTCAGCTTTATACCAACCTATAAGTCAAGGATCTTTCTTGTGTAATTGGCGTTTTTTTCAGAGAAGACCAACCTCGCAGAGGGCTCTTGAGGTGTGATTCACACAAAACGGCGTTCATCAAATAAATCATCCAAATATTTATATTCATTTAAGTATATGTATATTTAAGTATATTTAAGTGAGTGAAAGTGAGATTAGTAAAGTCCATACAGTAGAAATGGACTACTTAAGAAGTATGATTGGGAAAAGACGGAGTGATAGGGTAAGGAATGATTTTGTTAGAGAGGAATGTGGTGTAAGAGAAAGTGTGAAAGTAAAGATTAAAAGAAGTATGCTTAGATGGTTTGGACATTTGGAGAGAATGAATGAGGAAAGACTGACGAAGAAAGTATATGCTGCGAGAATTGATGGATGTCGTGGAAGAGGAAGACCGAGAAAGGTATGGATGGACCAAATTTTCGAAATAGCGAATGAATGGGATATCCAGAGTCATAATAAAAGGAGAGCTTGTATGAAAAAGGTTATGGCTCTGGATGAAATGAAAGAAGTATGCAAGGATCGAAAGAAATGGCGGTTGATCTGTAATGCTGGCGGTTAAAGCTAAGGCTTTTAAATTTAAAAAATATGTGTTGTAGCTTTTTAATTTTTTACTGTTTAATTGCTTAGAATTTATTTGTTTTATATATTTGATTGTATCAATTGCATGTACTCCTTGATTGATAGGTTGGTATGCGGCTGACCACCCATACTGTAAAAAATGGTTCACTTTGCCAATGTCACCCCTGCTTCAGGGAAGGTCGGCAAGAGTTGCAGGGCTTATGTTCATTTGAGATTGGGGTTTTTATATTGTAGGTCCACATGCAGCATGTGTAAGCGCGAAATTATGCATGTCTGCTTGTGGGAATGCATTTAATATGAATCTCAAATGATACATATCTTTGCAGCTTAGATTTAGATTTAGATTTTAGATATGGCTATTTCCAATTGTACGAGTATGCAGGTACACACCGCGGTGGAATAAAATGGATTTATTATTGATATATATTATATTTTTATTGAAACGGCATAAGCTGGTAGATGATTCTAGCTTTAAATACGTCATACAGTGGGTTAATTTTTGCAAGAAAGTCGAGTACAGATTCTGTGCAATTTATTTAAATTACATTGACTGTGGTGAATGTAAGCCGTTCAGTACAGACATCGTTATAGTAGGTACCGATAGAAGAGATAGAGCATTCTCGATCCTCTATGCTCGAGAGAATGTAGGTGGATTGTGAGAGTAGGGTCATCAATGAGCTGTTCTCCGGGCTGAGTGCTCCGGGGTACCTGATGGAGCTGGTGTCTCCAGCAACTAAAACCTCGCGCGGACAAACACTGAGGTCAGCTGCATCAAGAAGCAGCTGCCTGAACATCCCTGCAAGAAGGCCCCGCACTGTTTTTGGAGACAGGGCATTCAAGGCAGCCGCTCCAATGACTTGGAATGCTATGCCCGCCTCACTGAAGGAACTGAATTTGGAGAGACCATTTAAAAGAAGTCTCAAGACTCACCTCTTCGTCCAATCATATGGACAAGTGCCTTTGTAGTGACACACTAAAAAGGCGCTATACAAATTTTGTCTTATTATTATTTATTACTCGTGTTGCATGGAATCAAGTTGATCATGCAGTCTCTTTGATACACCTGACCAGTAATGACTGTTATCTCAACAATATGGATTTAGGATTTGTACGGATTCAGGAAATGGGCTGAAGTGAAGAATCTAGGAGAATTGTATATGACGCCTTAATACTGAAAGGCGGAAGTAGTGAGAAATTTGATGAAGCGAGATTCCATTTTAGAATTTTTCAAGTACCTACAGGTTTTTTTGCTTTAGGGTCATAATCAATGGATAATAGAATTATTCTCAAAAATGAGTACACTTTACTGGTACCTTAAATACCAAAAAGGGTTTCCTACACAACCTACCCTTAAAAAGGTGTAAAGAAGACATGATAAGGTTACTGGTACCTTGTCATGTCATATTGGTCAATTTCTGAAATTCTACAAACTTTAAAAGCCATCAAAGATAAATAAGTCGCAGGCTGCAAAGAGCCGAGGTTTAATTTTTTTCAACTAAAAATCGTCGACGGTGGGACTAGAGGGGCAGTAACACACTCAATCTCAAAAATGACTTATTAGTAATTGGGTTTGTTTTTTACTTTCTTGTTATAGCCGAAGGCTATAAAGAAAGTTATGATTTGGTGTGAAAATTTTTTTTCGAGATTTTCACGGAAATGAGTTGTCCTGGTGCAGGACATGCCAAAAAACACTATCTTTCAAAAACGTCCGTCTGTATGTATGTATGTGTGTGTGTCACTTTCCAAAGTATAAGACCTAGAGATACCAAATTTTGGCTACATCAACTTTTTTGGACATGTATTAAGTATGAATAACATGGCATTACACCAACTTGAAAATTCAAGATGGCTGCCATACAAAAAAAACATAAAATTGCACTTTTCTCAAAAACGGCTCCAAGAATTTTTCTTAAATTTTCAAAGTTGCCATTTATTAGTTTTTAACTTAATAAATTAGTTATGGCAATACTCTTACTAATCTGTGTCTATGGGCTGCCATATGAAAAAAACAAACGATTGTGATTTTCTCGACAGTTAAGGGGTCAACAAAAATATAATATTCCACAATATTACGGACAACATAAATTTCTACAAATTTACAAAAAAATTTTTTTGAAAAAATAAATATAAAGCACCGTTTACACGACCTGAAATTTTAAATCGAAAATATTACAAAAACCTATTAAAATGCAAGATATTTAAATTTGTTTAAGATTTGATAGAAAGAACAAGCTTATCACTTTAATTCGTATTCATTTTTTTTTTACTTTTTTGAAAATTCAAGATGGCTTCCGAAGAGCTGAAAATTTAAAATTCGATTTTCTCAAAAACGGCTCCGACGATATTTCTTAAATTTTTTGTGAATCCATTTATATAATAGTGCTATCTAATAATTATAATCATTTTTTCATCATAATCTCGATTTAGGGAGTTGCCATATAAAAGAAAAAAATAATGGAAAAAATCTCGGCAGTTAGAGGGTTAATAAAAAAATAATATAAAACAAATGTAAAACAATAATAATAACCTATATATTGCCATCATTATTTTTTCCAAAAAATGAATCAAAAGTATAGCCGCCATACAAAGTGAAAATTTTCCATACAAAATGTATTAGCAATTTTCTTGGTAGTCAAAGGGTAAAAAATAGATAAAAGGCTGCTAATCTTAAAAATTTATAAATACCAATAATAATCAGTCGTTACGTTTTCCAAATATAACTAAAAAGTTTACCCACCATACAAAGTACTAGTTTGCATACAGAAGGGTTCAATGACCATCTATAATAATCTAGAATATAAGTTGCAATAAAATATAAACATTCAAAACTAATATGAAATGCATGCCCACAAACAGGTATGTGTAAGTTCGCGCTTACGAATGCTGAATTTGTACTTACAAATTAAAACCAAATCTCAAATGAACATAAAACTTGCAACTCTTGCCGACCTTCCTTGAAAAGGGGTGACATTGACAAAGTGAATTATTTTTTACACTTTGGGAGGACTGAGAAAATTGAGATAAGACTGAATGAAAAAAGAGTGGAGGTCGTGAAAGAATTTGATTATCTGGGAAGCAAGTTTGAGTCGAATGCGAAATTGACGAAATAATTGGAAAAGCGCGCTAGTAGAGGAAGAAGTGTAATGGAAACGATTGGAAGAATTGCAAGAAATAGGAAACTTACGAAGAATATGAGATCGGCGGTCCACAATGGCATATTGGTTGGTGGAAGTGAGGCTTAAAATGAATGTGAGCTGAGTAAAGTATGTAAGTACGGTTGAAATGGCTTACCTGAGAGCAATGGCTGGAAAGACACTGAGTGATAGAGTACGTAATGCTTGAGTGATGAACGAGTGTGGTATAAAAGAGAATATGAGAATGAAAGTACAAAAAAGTACGATGAGATGGTTCAGACATCTTGAAAGAAAGGATGATGAACAACTAACGAAGAAAGTGTACAAAGGAAATGTCAGAGGAAAGCGCAGAAGGGGAAGGCTGAGGAAAGAATGGATAGACCAAATAGGTGAGATTGCGAAAGAATGGATTCTGCAGAGTGAGAATAAGAGAAGAGTATGTATGAAAAAAGTGATGACAGCAAAAAGTGGAGGCGCATCTGCGGAGGTACCGGCCACCCCTAATGAAACGGTGGCAGGATACAGTACAGTACAGTACTGAGGTCAGCTTCATACCAACCTATGAGTCGAGGATCTTTCTTGTGTAATTGGTACTTTTTCAAATAAATCAACAAAATATTTATATTCATTTAAGTATTTATATGCCTATATCCATATTGTACGAGTATGCAGGTACACACCGCGGTGGAATAAAATTGATTTATTATTGATATATTACATTTTTATTGAAACGGCATAAGCTGGTAGATGAATCTAGCTTTACATACGTCATACAGTGGGTAAATTTTTGCAAGAAAGTCGAGTACAGATTCTGTGCAATTTATTTAAATCTAATTTAGCACAATGAAAATAATAAGCCGTTATCTATCGCAGGTCGTATTGTTAAAATGATGTATAATCTGTAATCTAAATTAAAAAGATACATAAACATATAAGATTTAGATTTTGTAGGGTTTGTGTATTCACACAGTGAAAATTCATTTTTTTTTAAATAAAGCTATTTTTTGTTTAACGTAGTTAACAGCAAAAATCTTGAATTATCATTCAAAAGGACACTTATTGTTAAAAACCCATCTTCACCTCTATTATATGGCCTTATTAAATTGCATAAACTCGACAACCCTGCAAGACCTGTGGTTTCTTACATTAATGCTCCAGCAATGAATATTGCCAAATACCTGAACAAAGAAATCGTAGATCTGACGGAGTTTTCCCCTACATATAGTGTTAAAAATTCCATCCAACTAACCAAATTACTAACTGAGCTTACCCTCCCAAAAAACTCCATTCTTGTCTCATTTGACGTGAAAAATCTTTTTACTAATGTTCCAGTCAATGAGGTCATTGATTTGGTAAAGGATAAGCTTAGTTTGACAGACGTTAGTTCAACTATCAAAAATCGAATTGTAGATCTGTCGCAGATTTGTATGAATCAAAATTACTTCAAATTCGATGGTAAATTTTATCAAATACAAAATTCTTTACCTATGGGAAATCAGCTTTCTCCTTTATTTGCCGAAATATACATGGACCACTTTGAAAATAACTTGTTTAAATCAGCAAACCAATTATTAAAATGTATATTTACCTACCACAGATATGTAGACGACATTCTGTGTGTATGGACAGGTACTCGCAGACAGCTGGATGGTTTTTTTGAATACTTAAATTCAATTAACAATAACTTACAATTCACTATGGAAGTCCCGACAGAGAATAAAATTAACTTCTTGGATTTGACTATGACTATAACCAATAATAAATTTACATTTCATATTTTCAGGAAACCAACTTACACAGATGCCATCATCCATGCATCCTCCAACCACCCACTGTCACACAAAATGGCAGTTTTCCATTCGATGATACATAGACTTTTAACAATACCCCTTGGAAAAGAGGCATATGGTATTGAAGTAAGGACAATAAAGACCATAGCCAGTAACAATGGCTATGACACATCAATAATTGATAACATTATCCACTCCAAAAAAAGAAAAACTATGTACAATAAGTATATATACCCACACTGCAATAGTGGACCAGTTGGAGGATGGAGAAGGTTACTATACCTTGGAAATGTTAATGATAAAATTAAATATTTCACAAACAATACATTTCATAGTGCCTACTACACTAATAAAAACCTAGGCAAAATGATTTACAACCACAAGGATAGTAGCAGCAACATGGATGGTGGCGGAGTTTACAGTATTTCGTGTGCAGACTGCGACTCTGTGTATGTTGGACAGACCTCAAGATCAATTAATGTAAGATTCAAGGAGCACAATAGGGCATTTAGAGGTCTGTCTGCATATTCCGAAATGGCGGATCATTGCATCGAAAATGACCATTCCTTTGGCATTGACGATGTAAGGGTTCTGCACTCGGAATGTAAATACAGGCAACTAAATGCCCTAGAAACAATT
The DNA here is from genome assembly GCA_951799405.1 of Agapetus fuscipes. Lineage (NCBI taxonomy): Eukaryota > Metazoa > Arthropoda > Insecta > Trichoptera > Glossosomatidae > Agapetus > Agapetus fuscipes. The sequence goes on along the minus strand of OX637351.1, from coordinate 14,893,404 downwards.
GAAATTCATAAATGTAAGCAGAATGGCCCTATTGTAAATATTCAAATCCCTCTAGCTTCCCCCCTGCTCATTGCTCCTCTCCGCAATCCGCCATAACCCAATCCCCTTAATTTTGGTTTTATTCTTTGTCATTTTGTTGTTATTATTGTTATTTGTCTTTTTGTCTTGACTCAATAATTTTATTTGTGCTTTAAATATTTTATTTTATTTTATTTATTTTTTGACCCTCGGATGTTTGAATTAATTTATTGTAATTATTATATATTATTTTATGTTTTCTTTCTTTTAATTTTTGACTGTTGTATTTAATTTTAATTAAGTTCATATTTATTGTACCTATACCTACCTATTTATTTGAATTTATATAATTTTGATCTATGGTTTGTTCTTAATAATTTTAAATTTTTTATACATCACTCTTGATAATGGCCTGAATATTGAAGGTCGAAAGTACTCGAGATATTAAATATTATTGTGAAAATAAACTACGTTAAACAAAAAATAGCTTTATTTTAATATAAGATTTATATTAAAATAATACATGCACACCAACAGAAAGAGTAAGTTTGCGATTTAATATGCTGCATGTGCACATACAAATTAAAACAATACACCAATGTGGAAGAATGACAGGTGAACTTGAAAGAAGAGTAATGAAGGGCAGGTGTGTACTGGGTGCCACAGCTTGTATCGCCAAAAATCAAAACGTCATATCTAAAAATGCTCGATTGGCGGTACGCAGTGGCATACTTTTACCCACCTTGATGTATGGAAGCGAGGCCTGGACGGTGAATGAAAGTGAAATTAGTAAAGTCCATACTGTTGAAATGGACTTTCTAAGAAGTATGATTGGGAAAAAACGGAGTGACAGGGTGAGGAATGATTTTTTAAGAAAAGAATGTGGTGCAAAAGAAAGTGTGAAAGTGAAGATTAAAATAAGTTTGTTAAGATGGTTTGGGCATATGGAGAGAATGAATGAGGAAAGACTGACGAAGAAAGTATATGTTGGTAGAATAGATGGATGTCGTGGTAGAGGAAGACCGAGAAAGGTATGGATGGACCAAATATCCGAAATTGCGAATGAATGGAATATCCAGAGTCATAATAAAAGAAGAGCTTGTATGAAGAAGGTTATGACTCTGGAGGAAATGAAAGAAGTATGCAAGGATAGAAAGAAATGGCAGTTGATCTGTGATGTTGGCGGCTAGGGTTGGTTAAAGTGAAATTGGTTTTATGATTTAGTTTTTTTTATGTCCATGTATATATTGTTATTTATTGATTTAAAAAATGTAATTTGTCATGTATGTTCCTTGACTTATAGGTTGTTATGCGGCTGACCACCCATAATATAAAAAAATGGTTCACTTTGCCAATGTCACCCCTGTTTCAGGGAAGGACGGCAAGAGTTGCAAGGCTTATGTTCATTTGAGATTGGGTTTTTATATTGTAGGTCCACATGCGGCATGTGTTAGCGCGAAATTATACATATCTTCTTGTGGGAATGCATTTAATTTAAATCTTAAATGATATTTATCTTTGCACCTTAGATTAGATTAGATTAGATTAGACACCAATGTAAAAAATATCACCTCCAGTCTCGGCGGATCACAACTTATGTACTTGCCGGCCGCATGTTTGACATGCCTGGCGAAACACGTCAAATAAAATGTCAATATTTCCTCATCATTAAATAAAACGTGCACAACAACTGAATAAGAAAGATGAAGATAATATATGGATGTCGTGGTAGAGGAAGACCGAGAAAAGTATGGAAGGATCAAATCTCTGAAATAGCGAATGAATGGGATATCCAGAGTCATAATAAAAGGAGGACTTGTATGAAAAAGGTTATGACTCTGGATGAAATGAAAGAAGTATGCAAGGACAGGAAGAAGTGGCGGCTAATCTGCAATGTTGATTTCTAATGTCGGTGTATTCATTTGCTACATTTTTTGATTAGGAAATTTTTGACTTTTTTTGTATGGATTTCTTTGTAAGGTTTTGTTCTTTTTTATATTTAAATGTAATTTATTATTCATATTCCTTGACTTATAGGCTGGTATGAGGCTGACCACCCATACTGTAAAAAATGGTTCACTTTGCCAATGTCACCCCTGTTTCAGGGAAGGTCGGCAAAAGTTGTGGGGCTTATGTTCATTTGAGGTTTGGATTTTATTTGTAAGTACACATTCAGCATTTGTAAGCGCGAACTACACTTGTTGGTTTGTGGGCATACATCTGAGAGCTTTAAATGAATATATCCTTGCAACTTAGATTATAGATTATATATTATAGAAGATACAGGTATGCATATAGGAAATAATATGAAATATTTTGTATCAAGTAAAATGTGTTACTAAAGGTAAAATTTATTTATGACTATTTAAAGGTCCGTAAGTCCAAAGGGTAGTATTATACAAAGTTCCGAATGGAAGAACCCTAAAATATTTTTTTTTTGATGTTAGGATCGTATTCACTTAGGGTTATCCATAATGCTGACCCTTAAAAGGTGAAAAGATGAAGTAACACGGTAAGAACAATTTGACCTATTTCTAAAATCTACGTTTGAACCTTTTGAGGCTTTTTCAGAAACATTCTACAGACGCGTCGCAACTAAGCTACACATATAGTCTAACTTCTTGCCGCGTTATCCCCGAAGGGTTTAGCATGTGGCGAGTAGAACCTATTTATTTTTTAAGGTAAGGGTGCCAGCCTTACGCCAACAAAAAGTTGAAGTGAGGGTTTCTCAGCTCCCGAGGGGGCTGGCACTCATTTCTTATGAAGGATGAGTAAACCTTGCCGGTATTTTATTTTGCGGTTTGAAATAAACACCGAAACGGGAAATCATTCCCGACACCCACGGTGGGATTCGAACCCGAGCTCTCGGCATAGAATGCAATCACTCTACCAACTGAGCTATCCACCGGACAAAAATATTAAATTAAGACAAAAACAAATATTAAAATAAAAAAAGACTTGTTAAAAAGTAGTCCCTTAACTCGGCTAGAAGTAACACTACATGTGTTGTTTACTTACGTTGCGCGGTTAATTGGTCATAATATTGTATGTACGACTGAATGTAGGTGAATTATCTGGTCATTCTCGTAGTATGGACATAGGTTATCGATATCTTGTTTATGTGTTTACTTACAAAACTCGGTTTTATTATTGTTAAATACAATAGGTACCATGTTACAAAATATACAGAATTATGTAACGACAGTTCCTTGACTAATAGGTTATGCCATGAGGATGACCACCTGTACTGTAAAAATTGTTTCATAGAAATACGGAAAACGTTACGGGGCTTATGTTTATTTGAGATTTGATTTTTCATTTCACAAGCCTTGTTTCCTTGACTTATAGGTTAGTTTGACGCTGACCTCCCATCATGCAAAAAATGCTTAACATTGTCAATGTCGCCACTGTTTCAGGGAAGGTAGGCAAGAGTTGCAGGGCTTATGTTAACTTGAGATTGGATCTGCTTGTTGTAAGTCTACATGTGGCATATGTAAGCGTGAGCTTATACGTGTCTGCTTGTAGAAATGCATGTAATATGAATTATATATTTGTATAATCCAAGTTGCAACGATATACCTATTAACATTTAAAGTTCATATCAAATGCATGTCCACAAACAAACACGTGTAGTTTGCGCTTACAAATGCTAAATGTGTGCATACAAATAAAATCCAAACCCCAAATGAACATAAACCTTACAATTTTTGCCGACCTTTCCTGACACAGGGGTAACATTGGCAAAGTGAATCATTTTTTACAGTATTTAATTAATTATTTACTTAAATACGAATTCTTAAATGTAATATATCTCTGCAAATCAGATTATAGATTTTACTAGGGGCGTTGCCCCTGGCTGCTACGCAGCCCAACCCCTTAACATTTGGTGAATGTGTATATTGCACATAGTTGCCTCGCGTTAAAATTCGGAAAACATGTAAAATAAAAACATGCAATCATAGTAAAAGAAAATCGACCACCCATCCATTAAAAACTGGTTCACTTTGCAGATTTCAGCTGTGTTTCAGGGAAGGTTGGCAAGAGTTGCAGGGCTTATATTTATTTGAGATTGGGTTTTTATGTTGTAAGTCAACATGCATTATGTGTAAGCACGAACTTACAAATGTCTGCTTGTGGGAATGCATTTAATATGAATCTCAAACGGTATGTATCTTTGCAACTTAGATTATAGAACTAAAAAAAAAAAATCCTTGACTAAAAGGTTAGTATGTGGCTGACCACCCATACTGTAAGCAATGGTTCACCATGCAAATTTTATCTCTGTTTGAGGAAAAGTCGGCAAGAGTTGCAGGGCTAATGTTCATTTGAGATTAGGTTTTTATGTTGTTAGTCCACATGGGGTATTTGTAAGCCCGAACTTATACCTGTTTGCTTGTAGGAGTGCATTTAATATGAATCTCAAATGGTATGTATCTTTGCAACTTAGATTATGTAAAGAAATACACAAAATAATTTCCTTGACTTATAGGTTGGTATGAGGCTGACCACCCATACTTTAAAAATGGTTCACTTTTCAAATTTCACCTTTGTTTCAGGGAAGGTTGGCAAGAGTTGCAGGGCTTATGTTCATTTGAGATTGAGTTTTTATGTTGTAAGTTAACATGCATTATGTGTAAGCGCGAACTTACAAATGTCTGCTTGTGGGAATGCATGTAATATGAATCTCAAATGTAATATATCTTTGCAACTTAGATTACAGATTTAAATCCATTTTTATTTTGATGGTTTTTTATTTTTAATTTGCATGAAATAAAAGAAAATATAAGAAAAACTTTCCAATTTTGCCGCTAGATGTCAATTTATTTTCATACGTTTTTCGATACAAACACAAAAGGGTCTATAATGGTTTATGAGTGTATTTTAGTAGGCGATCAAACACATACGCGAAAGCTCGCAGCATTGCAGCACAATATATACAAAAATTAATTCTTCATACTTTGGGAGTGTGTGTCATCTGCTATGGAGGCATTGATTTTGAAAATCGAATCTCCGAGCAATAGACGACCAGGAAGGACAATATAATTAAGGATTATAAGCACACTTATATAATATCTACAGCAAGTAGGTATAAACGCAAGATTACACGTATCTCCTTGCGAACATTAAATGCTAATATTTCAATACCTTTGTAACTTAGATACAAGGTAGGATATTTCACGCACTTCAGTAGATTCAAGTAGAGACAAAGTTCCTTAATTTTCAGGAGTTGTGCATTCACAGAGTGAAAATTAATTTTAAATTTAATTAAAAAAACTTTTTACAAAAACATAGTTTTATTTTCACTTATTTTGAGTTAACGGACTTTATCCGTCGCGCGCTATCGGACTTTATCCGTCCATCTTCAGAGGCTAACTGAGGTTAAAAACAAAAGGGTTAAATTTCAGGGTAGGAAAGAGAAAGTGGGTGGGGTTTTTCGGGCAGGTACTGTTAGTAATGGAAAGGGATTAGGCATTTGCTTATTAATAATATTATTTAAATCATATTGAATTTTGAGGGTTTCAAGGGCAATAAGTTGTCTGCCTTCACACCCTGAGTGGAGGACCTTTACTCCTGTTGTATTGAAGGAATGGTCTTTTTCTATACAATGGTCTGCCCTGAAACTAACGGTGCTATTCTTAGACATTTTAGTCATCCATTGAGCCCACGCTTTGACAAACTAATGATGCATTTGAATGAAGACCTGTCAATCCATGATGGCCGCAAGTGGACAGCTGATTTTTTTTTTTTTTAAGAAATCCTGTGCGGGAGACTCCCTAGATTCTAAAGACTCTAGGGGTCTATGACACTTGTTGTAGTGCCGCAGAGGTGTACGAGCTTGGTCGTCGCTACAAAGCGCCAATACTCAAGCAAGACCCAGTTGCTGGAAGGCTGGATGGACCTTTGGTGACCGGTCATTGGTAAAGGTTTATGAATTTTTCAACCCAGCGAAGAGCACATTCGAAATATTAATGGTATATTTTTGTGCTCCGCCGGGACCCGAATCCACAACCTTCCATTTACGAGTCCGAAGTGTTGCCACTACGGACTACGGACCGGTCCGACCTGATTAGTCTTCATACAAATATTACCAAAATTCGGTAGGTAAGAATGACCGTGGGGATGAAACTTCCAGCCCAGGCATCATTAGTTTGTCAAAGCGTGGACTAAAATGTCTAAAAATAGCCCCGTAGAGTCCAATACTCGAGTACAAAACATTGCGTAAATTCGCCTTTATTGTGTAAATCGAAAAAATGTGTCCAAACTAAATCACTCTCTAGGTGTGCCGTTGAATATTCTATACATTTTTTATTGCACGATGGCGATGAGTTTCATCAATGTTTTACACTCGGAATACAGATTAAGAAATCGATTACCCTTAGTAGGTACGAGTTGCAAAACTTGAGTAAAGTAAAGTTTACGGAAAGTATTAAAGAGGGATTTTCCTACAAATCTGCCGCTTTTGTTTCTTACACTTTATGGTCTTAGCAAAAGAGTAACAGGGATGAAGAAAATCAAGTTCAAACAAACAAAAACGGTAGATTTTGGGGAAAATCACTCTTTAATACTTTCTATAAACTTTACTTTACTCAAGTTTTGCAACTCGTACTCAGAGTACTGAGCATCCCTTCATCACGTGGGTTCGATATTTAGAAATCCTGAAAATAAGGAGAAAAGGAAAAGCTGTAAGTACATTGACGAAAGGATTTTGAAAACCAAATACCGTTAAAAAGGGGCTTTTGAAAGTTTACGGAACACGTTAATCCCGCTTATCATTTTATTTCTACTTATAAGTTGTAACCCTGTAACTTTTTCCAATCCTCAAATCTGAGAATGAGCCATTGATATGAGGCTGAACTCCCATGCTGGATAATAATTGTTTACTTTGCCAATGTAACGCTGTGTCAAGGAAATAAGGTAAGAGTGTATGTTCATTTGAGATTTGTGTTTTTAATTTATTTGGGTAGTACATATGCGGCATGTCTAAGCGCAAACTCGCATGTGTCCGTATATGGACATAAAATAAATATGAATAATGCCTAATGTTGTAAACTACATGCTCTTGTATGTTTACAACTTAGATTATAGGTTATAGACTTGATCAAGGAGGCCAAGACCCACTACGGGTAGTCATGCCAGTGATGATGATGATTATTACGATGACGTAAATACTGTAAAAAATGGTTCACTTTGCCAATGTCACCCCTGTTTCAGGGAAGGACGGCAAGAGTTGCAAGGCTTATGTTCATTTGAGATTGGGTTTTTATATTGTAGGTCCACATGCGGCATGTGTTAGCGCGAAATTATACATATCTGCTTGTGGGAATGCATTTAATATAAATCTTAAATGATATATATCTTTGCAGCTTAGATTAGATTAGACGTAGGTACGTTGATTTTTTATTTTTTTGTTTTTTGTGGCGAAGGTCGTCCGCCATTTGCATGAAGTGTGAAAATAACTCCCTGCATTGCTTCGGAATCAGTTGTGGATATTACATCACGATAATGCGCCAGCGCACACGTCATGAATTGCCCGTGTTTTCTGTCTAATCAAAACACGTTAAGAGGGTGCTAGGAAATTTCTCGAAAACACAGTTTTTGACGTGGTTTTTTTTCAATAAATATGGACAAATATAAAATTTTGATAACTTTAAGTGTTAGTTAAACATTTCATTTGCAATATGCATTAAATAATATATGTCTATAAACGCTTTTATTACTTGAAAAAATAAAAATTACCAACACCTTCTTGCGGTAAGTGGAAAACATACAATTTTTGAACCAGTTTTTCTGTAAATTGGTGGTATTTTGAAATCTGAAAAAAAAAATACAAATATACTTTATATCCTGTTTTAGTTGGTGGTGTGATTTAAAATGTGATTGAGATGAAGAAAACTGAATTAAAAAAAAATCTAGAAGCAAAAACTGACAAAAAAGTGTACATTGTATCTTCGAATAAAATCTCAAAAAATGGTTATTTGTACCCAGTTATTTTCAAATATTAAACAATATAAGCTTGAGCTTAGTTTCAATTTTTTTCAAATTTTTTATTTCATAAGATCTATTTTTTATTATTATTTTACAAATGGCTTTTAAATGCGAGATTCCCGGGGTAAAACCGCAGTCGGGCGCCAACGCTCACAGAGGACGGGACCTGCATCACTTTTTTTTTTAGCTAAAACTCTCTCATAAAAAACTTTTGATTCGTCGGCAAGTGATATGCAACATTTTCGAAGCGATTACATTTTCCGATTTTCCATGTTACATTTTTACAAAAATATTATTTTTTGCAATCAACAATTTCTTAATAATACATTCCTTGTCTTATAGGTTGGTATGAAGCTGACCACCCATACTGTACAAAGATGGTTCAATTTGCTAATGTCACCCCTGCTTCTGGGAAGGTCGGCAAAAGTTGCAGGGCTTATGCTCAACTTCTATGTGTGTGCTTGTGGGAATGCATTTAATATGAATCTGAAATGATATATATCTTTGCAACTTTAATTTAGATTAAGACTTTGATACTTAACTTAGAAATTTATCATTACTATTTTAGAAATAATCGGTCGAAATTCTTCATCCTGCGGATCTTACGCAAAAAATAAAATAATTCTAGTCATCAAGAAAGCGAAATTGCGAGAAAGTAAATGCAATTTTACAGTATGTGAAAAACTAAATATTTACTAAGAAATACTGCGTGTATGCACTATATTGACCACTATTTTCAGAAAATCCTTGGAACCTTCACATATCCATAACCAGTAGCGGCTCAAGCTAAAATCTACGAGAGGGGATGACCTTGAAATATAGTTAATGACCCCCCCCCCCCCTTCCCCCCCCCCCCTCACCCCAGGTAGTATACACCAACAAATTGTTACGTATAAATCTAAGCCAAGGACCTGTTCATAATATACATATGTACAACAAAATGTGGTACTTTCTATGATTTGATTTTAAGCGCACTGACATTCATATTAAAAAGAAAATGAAAGATAAAAATGTGTACGTGACCATAACATTATTATGTAGTTACGCTTACGAGTAACTAAAAACTTGTTTTTTTTATTTAATGTTTTTCAAAGTTCTAATGAATTAATAAAGTGGAAATACACAAACCATTACCAAGACCCGTCACCAAAGTTCATCCAGCCCTACAGCAACTTGGTCTTGATTGAGAATCGACGCTTTCTTTAGCGACGACCAAGCTCGCTGGGGTGTGATTTACACAAAAACAGCGCTCGCAAAAATCATCCTGATATTATTATTACTAAAAATATAATTTGCGAAACTATTGATTTATTGTTGAACATTTTTAGTTTTGCTATTGAAGGATGGAAAAGGTTGAGTCTATCTGACCGGCATAAAAAAATGGCTGCCAAAAAGTGTACTCCATAGCTACTATGAGTAATAACATAGAGGAGCGGAAACTAACGTGCTGGTTTGATACATACTGCAGTTGTCATAAGAATAAAATTCTTCACAATCTGAGCTAAGAATAAGCGTAAAATTCGTAATGTGAGAGTTGTTTTAAATATTTTTGAAATCAATTTCCTGTTTTCATAAGACACATTGGTCCAGTACACATGCAAAAATTGCTCATGTAAAATTAGCTTAATGGTCTCTACGGCAAACAAGAACAAAGGCAGCGACATGCTACCACTTGCGTTTCTCTTCTGTCACACGTTGCAGTGGTTATAATGAAATGAGTGATAAAGTTAAAATATGAAATATGAAATATTGCCACGACTTTGGCGATCACAATATTTATAACGCGTGTTATCTGTCAGCTCTAGTTATTTCCGGTCTAGTCGGCAGCCGTTATTTGAAATGGCACCAACATTCAAGATTTTTTTTTCGTTGTGCCGAGTTTTTTGTACACATGGAAATGCAACTGTGAAGTTCTTTGTTATTTTTATTACTAATGACCATTTTCGTAAGTAAGTTGAGACATATATATATATATTATATATATATGTCTTTTTTGGTTAAAATAATTTCTAGTCCACAGATATTATAAGTTAATATACGTACCTTTCAAAAACTACAAAGAAAGAGCGCCGAGCGCGCCGCTGTGGCATAGATAGGAATTAAGTGAACGCAGATTTTAAAATTAAAAATATTCGAGAGCGCTCTTAAGCACACCAAAGCAACTTTATTCTGCTAAATTGAGACCCTGTAATATTTTCCTGTCCCCAAATTAAAAAAAAAAAAATCACGACAGGATGATGTTTTGGTACAATTTAAGAGATAGAGACCACATCGTTGGAAAAGTTCAAGGCTATATCTAAAAGCACACAAGAGCTAGAGAATTGGAATAAATGCTGACACAAGTGTATTGTATTTGAGATGGATTATTTTGCAGGAGATATGATAGAAATTGAGGAATAAATACCAGTTTTTTTTGGACAGACCTCGCAAGTTTCACTATTAATACATAATGTACAATTTCTCTTTACGAAATGGAGAGATGAACGCTCTCAAAAGCGCTGAAAGGTAGGATAGAAGAGTGCATACCAGAAAATGCTACGGATCTCATGGCGTGACCAGAAGCGCTATTCGGCTAAATTCCTTACACTTTGGGTATCAATCCAAGTCGGAGCTTGCTAGCGCTTGCGAAAAAACTACATAGATTAAAAAAATCACAGTACGCCGTATTTTTGGACACGAATCGCTATCTCGTTGCCTTAAGGTCGTGAGGAATTGAGCAGAATAGCGTTTCAGGTCACCAACGGCAACGTCCGCGAATAGTAATAATTAAAAAAAAACATAAAATCAATCCGCGAGTAGTGGTTATAGCGAATATTCGAATAGCGAGTAATAACCGTTCCCTATGGCGAGTACCGAATAACTCGGCATTATTAAACGATATGAAAAAGGAATATAATGTTCTTTGCCTCCAAATAATAAACGAATGGTAGTCTTGAGATTACCAATCACTTATTTATTAGTGCCTTATCACACAAAACGAATTCCGTTCAATTTGTTTATGGTTTTTTATTCTATCTGCTGCCGAATCAGAAGTATAGCAGTGTTTGGGGATGCATAAAAGCTTTGCATACGGTTTATTTGGCGAAACCGTCAATAATAGTAGACCGGATAGTAGACATTCAAAAAGTCCATCCAGCCTTACAGCAACTGAGTCTTGCTTTAGAATTGGCGCTTTGTAGTGACGACCAAGCTCGCAAAAAGTCCGATCGATAGCTCAGTTGGTAGAATGTGTACATTCCATGCCGAGAGCAAGGGCACGATTCCAAGGTGTACTCAGCCTTCAGAAGAAATGAGAACCAGCCCCCTCGGGAGCTGAGAAACCCCCACTTCAATTAAAAGTGGTTGGTGTGAGGCCGAACCCCTTATCTGTATAAATAAATAGGTCCCGAATCGACACATGCGACCTCTTCGGGGATAACGTAGCAAGAAGTTACACTATATGTGTAGCTTAGTTGCGTTTTTTTTATCAGAATTCGTACCGTGTGAGAAGGGCGTTATTTTTATAAAAAAAATAAAATACCTACTGACGATATTGAAATCAGTCTCAAATTGTACTGCATTTTAGTGATTTTACAATTTTAAAGGATTACCAGTTCTTTTCTTGTTACTTTTTTACGGGAAATACCTCGTTTTGATTGTTTGTATAACCCAGCAATAAAGTTTGTTATTTCTTTTGTTCCGGATTTTGACGGTGGTCCGTAGTTTTTGCTTTTCTTCTTTTTTCTTTTTCTTCTTTCTTGATACTTCTTGAAGACTTCAGCATGCCCTGTTGGACAACTACAATATAATTTTCAATGACACAAAAATAATTGCAAAAGTTCGTGGGTATTATGCACAGTTTTATAGAGAAGCCATTGAAATTTATAAAAATAGAAATTTCAACAGAAAGGAAGAGGGCTTAAAATTAAACAAAACTTGGTTGAGTACAATTGAAGTTATGACAAAGGGTAGTTTTATGCCTAACAATTAAGCCACGCCCCCTTTAGAATTTACGAATAAATAGACGCCGCCTTTCGTACAGACCCCAGAAGTGAGCAGAGCTCCGAAGAAGTCACCCACAGAGGAGACGAAACGTCAGCTAAAAGTCTTCAAGAAAGAAGCAAAAACTATGGACAACGGTCAAAACCGAACCGAACCAAAAAATCAAGCATCTGAATCGGGCCGTGAAAGCCTAAAAACATTTAAAATTTGATTAATTTTAAGGCTTGCGTATTTTTATTAATCAAAACTTTATTTTATCTGAGCTCAGATTTTTTCTACCTTGTTTATTTTCCTTTAATACGGCAACCGGATTAAATGGGGGCTTCAGCCAAAAACTCGTTATGAAAAAAAGTGTGCTTGTTTAGGATTTTTTCGCATATTTAAAAAATAATTTAAGGAGGTTTTTTTAAAGCTCACAATTATAATTCGTCCCGGTAACGTTTAATCAGCCTTAGAAATAAGTGACAACCGAGCTCATCGGGAGCTGGAAAATTCCCTTGTTCAAGTGAAATGGTTTGCGGATAGATGGCCTCATTACTTGGGGCTGTCCATATATTACGTCATTCGCATTGAGGGGGGGGGAGTCTGGTCTGCAGATGATGGTTAATGATGTACGAGTACCAAATGTGACGACGTTCTTGTAAATACCAATTTCTACAAAATATACAAAATATTATGTAAGTAATATAACATTATTAATTATTAAGCTCATTCATTATTACAGCCAGAGAGGGGGGGGGGGGCGGGGGTCATTAGATAATGACTATAGGATGATTGTAAGGGGGGGGGGGGGGGGGGGTCGAAAATCGGCCAAAATCGATGACGTAATTTATGGACGGCCCCTTAGTTGTTTTCTATATGAATCAGGGGAGATACATGTTGGAAAAAGAAAACTTAAATTATTTATGGATGGTCAGCCTCAAACTAACTTTCAGTTAAAAGGAAGCGACGCTTTGCTTTGTTTAACAGTCTTATAAAATATTCAGAATTTTTCAATAAAAAAAATTTAAGCGAGCAATTATTTCAATTGCGCAAATTTTCTTTTAAGGGAGGGGGACTATTTTTATATCTAAAATTAATATTTCAGATAAATGAGACAACGGGAAAAATCATCAAATTTGAATAACAAAAAAGAGTTTTTCATTGTAATCGACTTTCATTTGAGGGGTGAGGGGGGGGGTAACTTTGAGGAAAGATCTGAAAAGGGTTTATACTTTCGTTAAAGAGAAAAATTTGAATTCAATGATAAGTCGTCCTTTTCTTCTACTTCTTATTACTAATCTAAATCTAAATCTAAGCTATAAGATATGTTTCATTTGAGATTCATATTAAATGCATTCCCACAAGCAGACATGCATAATTTCGCGCTTACACATGCCGCATGTGGACCTGAAATATATAAAACCTAATCTCAAATGAACATAAGCCCTGCAACTCTTGCCGACCTTCCCTGAAGCAGGGGTGACATTGGGTGAGTAATAAGTTTAAATAATTAGTTGGCTTATTTAGTGACGGCTCTTTTCGCGTGAATCACAACTCAAGAGCCCTCTGCATATTGGCCATCGTTAAAGAAAGCGCCAATGCACTAACAAAACCCAGATAAATTCAGGCAGTTATAGATTTCTGTTTATTTTAGGCACAAATCTCAAAGGCAGTAATTTTATTTTCTAGGCACTGGGTTAGTGTTTATCCTTGCTTTGCTTTACTGTCTTTTTCTTATAATCCAATTCCCTGTCCCCGTCAGAATGTTGATTTAACTTGAATATCAATAACTGAGTGTGTTTGAACGTAGTAGAAACTAGAAACGAATGTGGTTGATCTGTATTATGTAACGTAGAGCGTCGATTATACAGGGTGGGGCAGCATAACTTCCCTTTTTCAAAACTAATAAAACCAATTGTATGTGTCAATTTTTGTTGTTGTTCATTTTTTAAAATGAAGTCACAATCTTAAAGTTTTGTTTTATTTAGGTTTTGAAGATCATATCAGATAAATGACATCCCCTATTCTCAATACACTGAGTGACTGTTCTCTGGCGTTTTTCATGACTCTTCCAGAATATCAGGCGTTATTCTGGAAATTTCTTCCTAGATGTTGGTGTTCAAATCTTGTAGGGTCCTTGGACGGTTCACATAAGCACGTAATTTAAAAAAAAAACCCATAGAAAAAATCGCAAGAGGACAAATCGAGAGAGCGGGCCGGCGACTCTAAATCGCCCCTAATTGAGATGAGGCGCTCTGGGAAGTGTACCCTGAATTGAAGTCACGTTCAGGAAGTTCCTGTACGATAATCATCTTGTATGGGTGAGAATGGAGATCATCATGAAGAATTATCGTCACAGAACGATCGGGAAGTCCAAGGACAGACGCATGTTTGCGTGCAGAACGCCGTGGTGATCGCAACATTGAAGCTCTCATTGCCTCAATGTTCTCAGGTGAGCTAATGTGACGAGAGACTCCAGTTCTTCGTCTTGTCGCACTTGCAATTTGTCTGAACGTAGTGATCCACATGACATTTGATTTTCAGTCCGGGACAGGGGCTAAATCAAAGCGATTCCGAAAGGCGCTCTGGATGGTGATCACAGAACATTCGCTCAAAAAGTAGGCCTCAACGGCAAACGCACACTCTTCACTGTTCCAACGCATGATGGCAACTGAACTGTGTCAGGACAAAAATTTATAGTTTCACCTCTCGAACGAGATCACTATGGCTTCGCTACAACATCAACCGACTGAATGGCTCGCATTTAAAAAAAGGAAATTTCTCTGCCCCACCCTGTATGAATAAAGATGATGCTGATTTCTTTACAGCGCCGTTTCGTGATGTAGTCACTCCAAGGGCGCTTGTGCAAATGATGCCAGAAATTTACTTGTATTCAGTGCATTCCGGAACTTTCCATGGTCCTCTAACTCTCTCACATGATGTGGCAGGTGGTTCCAGCAAAGGACTAGCAACTCCAAAGCACGCTCTTCAAACATTGTGTTAACTCTTCTTATTGGTTCTTCAATCTTTGATTTGGCTCCAGTTTCAGCCGAGCTCAGTGTAAGGCTTTTTTTGCCGAGGGTGACTGGTTTGATTAAATCAGCGAGATATGGTGAACTGGAAATTATTGGAACAATTGAAAGCACGGATAATACATGAATAATAATATGCAACGCAACTAAGCTTCACATGTACTACAACGTTCCTTAAAGAGTTGCATGCTGCGCGTGGAACCTTTTGTTTTCAGTGGCAAGGCGGCCGGCTCTACGCCTACTATTTCAAATGAAGTGGGGGTTTTCCAAGCTCCCGAGGAAGCTAGTTCTCATTTATTTTAAAAACTGATTAAATGTTGTCTGTATTTTACATGGTTGAGACATCTGGTAGCTCTTGTTTCAATAGACCAGATCCCAGAAAGCAATCATCGAGAGTTTCTTTACATGATTTATTTTTTGGAAGTTAAGTATTTTTCTGTCCGCATTCACTATTGAAAATGACGAGATTTCTAAGTTGCAAAGATACATAAACATTTTATATTCATGATCCCTGCGGCCTTCAAGTTTTGGTGAAAAAAATATCATGAAAATGTTCCTTTTCTATAATGTACACTAAAAAAATATTTTAGCATTTAAGATTCAACAATATTTCAGGTAAATAGGAAGAAATTTTAATATTCAGGGGGGCCAGCCTCACACCAAACTTTTTGTTAAAGAACTGAAGAGTTTGTTAAAAATATATTTTCATCGGAAGTTACTTGTTTTTCACTTCATACACATTTTTAAGATCGGTGAGCTGTAAGTTCGGAAAATCGAGATTCTACTGTAAATATAAGAGATGCGCATGCGTGTGGTGAGTGTACACACGTAGGCACATGCATGTTTGCGGTTTGATAAGAGCGGCGCGTTGGACTCTCAACTCTGGCCCACTATCTGCCAGTAAGGTCACTCACGGCCATGAATAAAGCACTAAAGGCGCATCTTTTCTCTCACTTCCTATCCACAAATACCACATACGTGACCAGGAGGAATTATATATGGTACATTATAACCGAGTCACAAACGATGAGGTTTTTGCCTGTGCATGCCCACAAACAAGATTTATATTAAATGTATTCCCACAAGTAGACAAGTGATAGTTCGTGCCTAAACATGCCGCAAGTAAACCTGTGAACGTGAACCAGTTTTTACAGTATGGGTGGTCAGCCTCATACCAACCTATAAGTCTTGGATTGCCATTTATTTATAATATAATCTATAATCTACAAAGCGGCAAAGTTGTATTGACATTAAAAAATCCTATGAAATACACGCCCACAAACAGACACGTGTAAGTTCACGCTCTTAAATGTTGCATGTGTACTTACAAATTAAAATCCATACCTCAAATGAACATAAACTCTGCATTTTTTGCTGACCTTCTCTGAAACAGGGGTGGCATTGGCAAAGTGAACCATTTTTTACAGTATTAGTGGTCATCCTCATTCCAATCTACAAGTCAAGGAAGACAAGCCTCGTAATGAGAAATAAGAAATATTCTTATTTCGGCTTCTACATCTCATATACTCATACGGGGGCTCTAGGTTGAAGGAAAATATCCTGGTTGAAGAACCTTGGATTGTTCAGTTTATAATCGAAGTTGCAAAGATATATTAGCATTTGAGTTTCATAATTAATGAATGCTCGCTTGTGGACATGTGTAAGTGCGTACTCAGAAAACGAAAAAAAAACACCTTTAATGAAAATGTCACAGCGGTAACATTGGCAAAGTGACCCACTTTTTACTGTATTGGTAGCCAGCCTCCTACCAACCTATCAATTAGGAACTAGAAACACGAATTTGATAATTAACCAAAATAAAGAATTTAAGTTTCCTTGATGGAATGAGATAAAAATATGAAAATTTGAAATTGAATATCATTAAAATTACTGACTGTACCTACCATTTATCCCTGAAAAGAGAAAAATTCAGTTTGTGGAAAAAACGAAGTATTTTTAACCCTGTAGAGCAGTTGTGCTTAACCTTTTTTCGATCAGGGACCACTTTGTTTCACCTGTTTGCTGTCAAGCATTTTATGGTTTTCGTTTTCGACCAGGGATATTTTGATGGAAAATTGAAGTGAGGAAGTGTCTCTCATTATGTTTAACAGTATTATTCTCAACAGTAAAGCCATGGCTCATCCGCAGCTAAAAGTGAATTTTCCATACAAAAAATGATGATCCATATGTCAGCCATGGATCTTTTTTTTTGTGAATAGCACTGTAAAATTTTAATATTTTTATGGTTTTCTTACCCTCAGGGAACGCAATCATTATGTATCTACCTATAATGTAAGTGGCAAAAATATTTTAAAAATTAAGATTTACTTATTTTAATTAATTCATGGCCACAAGTAGACACATGTAATTTCACGCTTCCACATTCTGCATGTGCACTTACAAAATTAATGACTAGATTTCCACTTCCCTGAAACAGGGATCGTATTGGTAAAAGCAAACCAAGTTTTTACAGAACGGGGGTAATCCTTATCTCAACCTTTAAGTCATAGTTTTTCCAGAATTCCAGGTAAGGGCTCGATCCCCACTAGAGCAATTGGAATTTTCAATTTCGGTGTATATTTTTAAGCCGAAAATTTAAAATACCGACAAAATAGTCTTTACAATAAATAAGAACCTGTCTCCACGGGAAAACCTCCACTTCAAGCGAAATGGTTGGCGCAAGGCCAGCTCCCTCACATGTGAAAATAAACACGTTCCACACAGCACACGCAACCCCACGGGAACAATCATGATGGGGATCGAACCCAAGCTCTCTGGCATGGACCACAAACGATCTACCAACTGAGCTATAAACCGGACGCAACCGCAACTGCGCACCCAAGCTACACGTATATTGTATCTTCTTGCCAGCGCCAGCGCGGCGTTTTCCCCCAAGAGGTCGCATGTGGCGATTCGGGACCTATTTATTTTTCACGGGTAAGGCGGCCGGCCTCACACCAACCTCTTTGAGTTGAAGTGAAGTTTTTTATACCTTGATGGTATTTTTTTGGGTTTGAAATACACACCGAAACGGTAAATCAGTTCTGACACCCTCGGTGGGGATCGAATCCTTGCTCTCGGCAATTTTTTTAAAGAACTTTCAACTTATTTTTGACAATTTTTTCATACTTATAATAAAACATACATAAACTAATAATGAAAAAAATATGAGGACAATAACAAAGCCACTAAAGAGCCTCTCTGGCGACTCGGAAGCTAACGGTTGAGAACCACTGCCGCTTACCCTAATTCGCTCCCCCAGTTCTTGTTTGCCGTATAGGCCAATTCTATCAAACGTGACTTTTTAATGCAGTTGTCTTAAGAATCAAATTCTACACAATCTGAGCCAAGAAAAAACGCAAAACTCGATAATGTGAGAGTTGTTTTAAATATTTTTTAAATAGATTTCCTGTTTTAATTAGACACATTGGTCCAGTACACATGCAAACATTGCTCATGTAAAATTAGCTGAATGATCTATACGGCAAACAAGAACTAAGGCAGCGCTATGGTAAGCTCTTTAGAACGTAAATTTTTAACTCCCATACACAAATTGGCTTAAAAAAAGGATTATATTTTCAAAAACCAAAAATGTACATTTATTTGTTTTTGCGTAAAAAAGCAAACCAATATCTTAATGAGTGAACATACTATAAGAGAGAATTTCTCCAAAAAAAAAAGTAGATTTTCGGAAGAATCAAAACAAAATAAAAAACTTTAAATTATTCCTAAGGATAATAATAATATTTATTTATATTATAATTAAATTTTATTTGCAAATCTACTTATAGAAATGGGCATGGGATGCATTGTAAATTTAAGCTTCATTCATGAAACCTTTAGAGCTGAATTTTTAATTTGTGATAAGCCTTAATCTGTCACTTTAGTTAAAAGAATTTATTGTCAAGGAATCGTTTACTTTCTAATCTAATCTAATCTAAGTTGCAAAGATATGTTACATTGGAGATTCACATTACATGCATTCTCACAACCAGACACGTACAAGTTCGCGCTTGCACATGCCTCATGTGAACCTACAACATAAAAACCAAATCTCAAATGGACATACACCCTGCAACTCTTGCCGTCCTTTCCTGAGACAGGGGTGACATTGGCAAAGTGAACCATTTTTACAGCATGGGTGGTCAGCCGCATACCAACCTATAAGTCAAGGAACACACACACACGACAAATTACATTTTATACATCACTAAATAATAATATCCAAATACAAAATATCCATTTACAAATAAAACAAATTCCAATTTAATAAACCCTAGCCGCCAACATTACAGATCAACCGCCATTTCTTTCTGTCCTTACATACTTCTTTCATTTCCTCCAGAGTCATAATTTTCTTCATACAGGCTCTTCTTTTATTATGACTCTGGATATTCCATTCATTCGCAATTTCGGATATTTGGTCCATCCATACCTTTCTCGGTCTTCCTCTACCACGACAACCATCTATTCTACCAACATATACTTTCTTCGTCAGTCTTTCCTCATTCATTCTCTCCATATGCCCAAACCATCTTAACAAACTTCTTTTAATCTTCACTTTCACACTTTCTCTTGCACCACATTCTTCTTTTACAAAATCATTCCTCACCCTGTCACTCCGTTTTTTCCCAATCATACTTCTTAGAAAGTCCATTTCAACAGTATGGACTTTACTAATTTCACTTTCATTCACCGTCCAGGCCTCGCTTCCATACATCAAGGTGGGTAAAAGTATGCCACTGCGTACCGCCAATCGAGCATTTTTAGATATGTTTTGATTTTTGGCGATACAAGCTGTGGCACCCAGTACACACCTGCCCTTCATTACTCTTCTTTCAAATTCACCGGTCATTCTTCCATCTTTTTCAAACTTACTTCCCAGGTATACAAACTCATTTACGACATCAACATTCATTCCATTAATTTTTAAATTCATAATTCATACTTTCATCATCTCTTTCAAAAATCAAAACTTTCGTCTTACTTGCATTCAATTTTAAATAATTACCTAGCAGAGCTTCGTTCAATCTAGAGAGCATTGTTTGCAATTCTACTGCTGAATCAGATACAAGAACTGCATCATCTGCATACAGTAGAACACTCACTTTGCTCTCTCCTATCATCAATCCACAATCATTAAGTCTAGCATCTCTGACACACTTGTCCATGACTATGTTAAATAGCCATGGACTCATCACACATCCTTGCCTCACACCCTTATAAACTTCAAACCACTCGCTATACTCACCATCAATACGAACACATGCCTTACTATTTTCATAGTTGGCATGCACCGCACCTAGGAGAGCCCCATTCACTCCGTATGCTTTCAAAACATCCCATAACATACCTCTGTCTACTGAGTCAAAAGCCTTTTCCAGATCTACAAAGGCCGTGAACAGCTTCCGCCTCACCGACAATTGTTTTTCAACAAGTTGTCGTAGAGTAAAAATCTGATCAACACAGCCTCTACCGGCCATAAAGCCGGACTGTATATCGGAAATCCTTTCACTAGTAGTCAGAATCACATTTTTTATAATCACCTTACAGAAGACTTTTCCTGGTATACTGAGTAGACTGATTGGTCTGAAGTTCTGACAGTCTTTTTTGTCCCCTTTACCTTTGTAAATGGGAACAATGACTGCCTTCCTCCAATCCATCGGTACTACTCCTGCATTCACACAAAGCTTACATAATTCGTACATCCAATCTATCACGCATTCACCTCCTGCTTTCAACATTTCACCATTTATTCCATCAAACCCAGCAGACTTTCTTTAATTAGAATTATTGATTTTCTTAACTTATGGCCTAAAGGTAAGTAAGAAGTTGACAACCCACAGTTTTTTTATTTGGTATTTTTTGTTCTAATATATAATGTATACATTAGGGCGATTTTTTTTGAGTGAATCACACCTCAAGAGCCCTGTGCGAACTTGCTCAGACCCAGTTGCTATAAGGCTGGATGGACCTTTGATGACCGGTCTTTCTAATCTAATATAAGTTGCAAATATTATGTAACATTAAATATTCACATTGTATGCATTTTATGGTAAAGGTATATGAATTTTTCAGCCCAGCGAAGAGCATATTTGAAAATATAAATGATTTTTTTTTGTGTTCCACCGGGAATCGAACCTACGACCTTCCATTTACGAGTGCATTGCGGTAACCATTAGACTACGGCTGGCTCAAATGTTACTCCAGTTTCAGTAAAAGGCGGTAACGGTTGCAGAGTTTCTGTTTATTTGAGGCTTAGGGTTTTGTTCGTAAGTATCTGTAAGTATCTACACATGCAGAATATATGTAAGTGTACCTAAGTGTGAATTTACATGTGTTTATTTTTAGGCGCGCATGAAGTGTGAATCTTTTATTTTACATCTTTAAAAATGAAACAATAGATAATAGATTGATTCTGATCCACCTTTGGCTAATATTTTATCGATATTGAGGTCAAAGTACGTAAGTGTGTGGGAAAACTCTTAAGTACCTACACTTTTTTTTCGGCAAATTATTTAATTTTAAGTTATCAACCAAGTTTCATAGTTCTTAATTTTTAACTACAAAATACTATAATTTATTCATTTCAGTTCATTTTTCAAATAAATAACGTAAAGTTGTTGTAATTTAATTTAAAAGCGTCACAACCTAAGTATGTACAATTAACGTTTTTTGAAGTTGAGGAACCTGGGGCGGGGGTTTTTTTTTTTTAATAAAAAAAACTGGATGTATTTGTTTGAATCGTAAAGGCATAAAAAATATATCAAAGATTTAATATTTTTTAGTGTTGATCTGTTAACACAGTGAAAGTCCATTTTTATAAATATTAAAAAATATAAATGCTAAAACATTGTTTTAATTCACTTTATTCTTTTTTTTTTTGCTCGAATATTTTCGCCTAATGAGGCATCTTCAAAAGCAGAATGGTTCTAGCAAAATATTCGAGCAAAAAAAAAAGATTAAAGTGAATTAAAACAATGTTTTACCATTTATATTTTTAAATATTTATATCAAAGATTTCATTTAAACGCAAAAGATCAAAGCACACCCCCTTAGTATACACCTACGTACCGTGATCTGTGCCTACGTACTACACAGATGTGAGGTCTAATCGCGTTTGAAAGTTCTGTATTACATTTAGCCCAATGCCTTAGGGGCGATCTTGCTATTGTTGTGTTTTAAGGGTTCAAATAGTCTTAAAGTAAAAAAAACTGGTCTTCTAAACAGGATATTTATTTTACACTTAGATTTATTGAACAATTTATATTTATTTTTAACAATTCACATTTATGGTTTAGCAATTTACATTTATTTCACAGATGGTTCACTCACACTGGCTTTCTTGTTAAAAAAAACAGAGCGTCGTATGTAGACTGACTCCTGCAAGCCGCTTGCAGCTTTTTATACTCCAAAGATAGTAGTTACTAGAAGCCAATTTTGCTGGAACCTTCCAGAACTTGAATACTTATAAATTTTAATACCTCTTTACCCTAGGTATTTATAATAATTAATCCTAATGACACACCTACCTACCTAAATAGTAAATACCTATTAGCATTTGCTATTTACTTAATACCATCTATAAATATGTATTTACTTCAAATGGGCAGAATCCACATTGATGCCTTGAATGGAACATTTGAATAAAAATGACGGTTTATAGTAACCGACACTAATGTATGAAAGTGAAGCGGGGATAGTGATATAAACATGATATAAACGAGGTTTTCCCAGTGAAATAAAAAAAAACTTTAGAAGTAAAAAAACTTTGTCGGGGTTATGGCCGAGGGGGCCAAGTGGGCTGACCGTTCTAGCGTATTTGGAATTGAATAACGTTGGTTCGATCCCGAAATATATTACAACAATAAGTTTTTTTAATCAATGGTGTTTTTCACTCACTGAAAATCCACGGCTCATCTGCCGCCTAAAATGATACGCCATACAAAGAAAAACAATGATCCATGGATTAAATGTTTTGTAAAGAACTGTTTAAAAGAATAAGGTTCAAACATTTCAGTATACATTAAAGGCATGTATTAAAAATACACATGGAATTTATAACTTACCGATTTTCCCATTTCTCCTTTTTATGTTTTTCTATTTTCATAAAAAAAAACACATTTCTCACACACCAAAATTTGAGTCACAATTAAAAAAAACAAATCACAAAACTTTATTTCTCCAAAAATCAAAACCAAAAACTTTTAACTTATTCTATTCACATTGTTTTTAATTTTCATTTCACATTGTATTTTTTAATTGAATTAAATCTTGTAAACACTGTTTTTTTTTGTTTTCACTTAAAACACACACTTTTTGTAGATTACGTTATGTTTTTATTGTTTTTTTTTCAAGATAGCCGCGTTTGTGCGATCACTGAGAGAAAACCTTCCACATCTGTCCGCAACGACAGATCGTGAGCGACTGCCGTTAGTCGTTGCTACTAACGCGTGCGTTGTTGGGGGGGGGGTGGTAGAGGAGGGAGGGGGCATAACGACGGGGGATGAAAAAGCACGGAAAGTTTTGCAAAATTACCCCTTTCCAAGATGTATTGTATCGAAAATGATCGCTCCAAATCTGGAATCATTATTTCTTCTGAACCCGATGGCACAGAAAGCTTTAATGAGCTCAGACAAGAGATGTATAAAATATGTATCAACACGTTTATTAATTTATTCAAAGCATGGTTGGTATGAGGCCGACCACCCATTCTGTAAAAAAAAATCACTTTGTCGATGTCACCGCTGTTTCAGTGAAGGTCGTCAAAAGTTGTACGATTTATGTTTATTTGAGATTTACATTTTTATTTGTAACTAAACATGCAGCATTTGTAAGTGGGAAACGCATGTAATATGAATCTTAAAAGCTTGATTAAATGAATGATCCAGGATAGGAGCACTTCCGTGATGCCATGTGATGTATTTTCATGTGATGTTTTGTCAATGCATTATGTGATGTTTTGTTTGAACTATGATATACACCTAACGTAGATTTTTGATTTAAAAAATGTGATCTGTCGTGTATGTTCCTTGACTTATAGGTTGGTATGCGGCTGACCACCCATGCTGTACAACTGGTTCACTTTGCCAATGTCACCCTGTTACAGGGAAGGACGGCAAGAGTTGCAGGGTGTATGTCCATTTGAGATTTGGTTTTTATGTTGTAGGTTCACATGCAAGCAAGCGCGAACTTGTACGTGTCTGATTGTGACAATGCTTGTAATGTGAATCTCCAATGTAACATATCTTTGCAACTTAGATTAGATTAGATTAGATATGTCATGTGACTTGTTGTCACTCTTGTGCTGTACCATGTGATGTTGTATTTTATGATGTTTTGTCACTGTGATATTGTATTATGTGATGTTTTGTCACTGAGAGGTTGTGTCATGTGATGTTTTGTCGTCACTGCGGCGTTGTAGGTATTATATTATGTTTTTATCCTGGGATATCGTATCATGTGATCTTTTGTCATGTGATGTTGAACCCCGTGATGTTTTGTCACTGTGATGTTCGGTCATAGAACTGCATCACTCGACACACAGTTTCTCGATAAGGCTCAACTTCGCACATCTCTACTCGGATTGCCGAACGGCAAATATCGAGTTCTAGAATATTAATCGATCCCGGAGCTTTAATTTTCAATACTACGTGCCTCTTCATTAAAATATCGTAACTTATAAAAAATAGAGAATACACCCAAGCCGCATCAATAAATTTTCGCTTCGGTAAAGATTTTTCAGGCTCATTGGTTTGGCAATATTTTTGGATGAATCACTCTTCAAAAGCCTTCTTTTAACAACTCTTAACCACCCTACTAAAGGTCTTCAAGAGCTTCAAAAGTGGTCTTCGGAAGCGTAATATAGCATAGGTTGAAAAAATTAACAGGCAGCTTAAAGGGATGTGTCGTAATGGCCGTGGATCCAAGTCGCTGTTCTTGACTAGTATATTTGGAACGGAATACGTTGGTTCGAATCACGACTGGGCCATTTGACCATAACTTCGACCCTTGTTCAACAGATGCCATTGCATACACAGTACACTCGAGCTTCTGCTTTCGTATAAAAACAACTGACCAGGTAAATTAGGTTGGTGCATTGCATTCCTTTTCAAAAATCTATTTTTAAAAAAGCGACCTTGAGGTGGCTGGTGTCACTAAAAAGCGTTTTGTAAAATTGGCAGATTAATTACGAAAAGAATAAATGTTGGAAGACTGAAGAAGAAAAGTATTGTTGCAAGAATGGATGAAAGTCGTGGTAGGGAAAGACCGACAAAGGTATGGATGGAACAAATTCCTGAAATAGCGAATGAAAATTGCAACGTTTTTTAAAGATATATGATTTCATCTTAGTAAAATCTAAGTTGCAAACACAGTCGGTGTTTTATGGCCGAGGGGGTAGAAGCGCATGCTCGGCTGGCGTATTTGAAACAGAGTAACGTTGGTTCGAATCTGCGTCTGACCCACTTGACCATAACTTCGACCCTGGTTTAACAGATGCCATTGCATGCACTGACTCGTAAGTGGAAGGTTGTAGGTCCGAATCCCGGCGGAGCACAAAAAATGTCCCATTTATGTTTTCAAATATGCTCTTCGCTTGGTGAAAAGTTCATACATCTTTACCAATAACCGGTCACTAAAGGCACATCCAGTCTTACAGCAACTGGGTCTTGCTTGAGAATTGGCGCTTTCTCGCAGAGGGCTCTTGAGGTGTGATACACACAAAAACAGCGCTCACTAAATAAATCATCCTAATATTATTATCCCTACATAGTTGTTCCTTGATTTATAAGCTGGTATGAGGCCAACCACCCGCACCGTGTAAATTGTTAACTGTTTCCATTTACCATATATTTTTTTGAAGAGCAATGCCTACCAGCACCAACCTTTCTTCCCTGGCCAGAAACAGGTATTTACATCATCTATTAACAATTGATCAAATATGGTTTCTTCAATGTCTCTCCTGTCGGTTGAGTTGCAAGATTTATGTTGATTTTAGGTTTCGATGTTATTTTGTAAATACACATGCAGCATGTACTTTCACACACATAGATACGGGACAAGTACGAGACGGGAAATGATTTCTGTCAACTTTCGTGGGGATCGAACCCTAGCCCCCTGACTCATGTTCATTAGAAGTTTAAGTCGTACTTGAAAATTTGTATGCTTAAACTTACACGTGTCTGTGCATTGATTAAGCATACATTAATTATCCGCTAGTTTCGGTTAAGGATATCAGATTTTTAAGAAATTGCAAAGAATAATATATAAACTGCGTTTTTTAACGCTGCGTAACACGTCTTTTAGTACCTTATAGTTTTTAGTTTTTTACTTTGTATTCCTTGACTTATATTTTGGTATGAGGCTGACCACCCATACTGTAAAAAATGGTTCACTTTGCCAATGTTACCCCTGTTTCAGGGAAGGTCGGCAAGAGTTGCAGGGCTTATATTCATTTAGGAATTGGGTTTTTATATTGTAGGTCCACATGCGGCATGTGTGAGCGCGAAATTATGCGTGTCTGCTTGTGGGAATGCATTTAATATGAATCTCAAATGATACATATCCTTGAAGCTTAGATTTAGATTTAGACTTAGACTTGTTTGTTGTAAGTCGACGGGCGAAAACGAAAACTTGTCAAAAATGTTTCATTTAGATTCTACCATTATCCGAAACTATCTAAAACTTTTATTACGGTTTAGGTTACGGATACAGATATTTTTTTTATTTCGGATATCCGATAGTTTCGGATATCCATAACATCCCTGATTTCTGTTTCGCACAGTGAAAGTCCATTGTATTTTTTAAAAGAAATAATTATTTGTTACGTGAATAATTCGTTTTATACTGAACAATTATTTAAAAAAAAAAAACACTTCACTGGTTTTGCATTTACTGAGCCTTGTCTGTAGGATTACAGAGTAAAGGAGTGCTTTAAGATACTCCCCCATTAACAAGAAATTTAAAATTCCGCTTAAATTTGTCAAGAATCCTTTATTACAAATACCTCTCGCCTATTTGCTTCATCTTCTCGTTTGCCCTTTGACAATAATGAAATTCATGTACATTTAATTGAATTTAAGGAATGCCACATCATTTTCTCGTGCTATCGGGGAACAACTAGGTAAGTGATTGACGTAGTAACAAGAAGAATAGCTTTCTTGAGATTCGGATATTCATTTTGGGTCGCAAACATGATACATTATGATATGAAAGTAATGCGCAATTTCTGGTAAAAAATGGTTTTAGTAATTGAATCTGTAACAATCATTGAGTAATAACATAGAGGAGCAGAAACTAACTTACTGCATTGATACATACTATCTATCACATTTGTCTAAGTCCTGTCAAACGTTGTAGTTGTGTATACATACAAAACATGTCTTTTACGTGTCAAATTATATGTTTTCTTGCTTTCTCCATTTTATATTTTGACACTCATACCATAACAACACATACCATATTGTTTTTTTTCCTTTAAAAAATTCGTCAATTTTATCAATCACAAGATTTAAACCGCATGTGTACCTACTATGTTCGGACTAGTTCGGGCATAGTACGCACGCGGCAATGTTGCCACCTTTCTAGAAACTAATTTACATTCGCCCGAGGTTTTTTTGTACACATGGAAACGTAACTGTGAAGTTCTTTGTTCTCTTTCTTACTAATTACCATTTTCGTAAGTAGGTTGAAACGTATATATATTGTCTATTTTCGTTAAAATAATTTCTAGTCCACAGATATCATTAGTCAATGGTACCAATGCTTCCATTTTTTCAAAATACACTCCTCTTGCATCAGTATACTTGCGGAGATGCGTAGGAGTAGGGGTAACCCTCGGAGATGCGGACCAAGCTTGAAACGCTACCTGAAACTCCTCAAACGGAAGGTCTCTCAGGAACGTTGTAACATGGCTTTGGATGTTCTCCACGGTCCTTCGGGGATAACGCAGGCAAGAAGTTACACTATATGTGTAGCTTATTTGCGTTGCGAAACTGTTTGCGTGTTTCCTACAAACTTCACGAAGCCCGACGAGCGTCACAATTTCATGATTGCTTATTAGAAAATGGAACCGTGAGAAATTTTATCCAGCTAACAATTGCTTTCCTGAAGTATCCAATTTCAGTGAAAATTAAAGTGATAGGAATGCACTGTTCATATTTGTGTCAAAATGAATTGGTATGAGGCTGAGTTCACATGTGCTTTCATTACTAATGAGATAACCTGAACTTGAAGAATAGCCTGTGACCTAGAGGTTTGTATTTTTTTTTTGTTAGATGATTTTAACTTAACGGGAACGTCTTCCGCGACTCGTAAAAATATATAGCTTTGTATGAGCGTCCATGTGTTATGGGTCCTTCTGACACATACGTACAAGACAGGTGGGTACGAGAAAAGCTTAAACACGTCCCCCAAAAAAATGATACCATGCAACCTGTTTTGTCACAACCGGTTTTTTATCTATAACCTAAGCTGCAAAGATATGTTAACATTTAAGGCGGATATTAAATGTATGCCCACAGACAGGGACATGTAGGTTCAGGCTTACATATTCTTCACGTGTGCAAACAAATAAAAAAAACTCACATGAACATAAACCTTGCAACTCCTGCCGCCTTTCCCTGAAATCGGCGTGACATTGCCAAAAATGGACCAATTTTTACAGCACGGGGGTCAGCCTCATACCAACCTATCAGTCAAGGAGTTATAATATTCGGATATACAAAGTGAACGTAAAGAATTATGAAAAAGGAGATGGATTTTACAGAATGGAAAGACGAAAGAGTATAAAATTAATGCCCTCTACAGAGGCTCTGGCCACCCTAAGCGGAAAATGGTGACAAAGTCTTCGATTTAGTTACAGATTGTTTATTTTGTACCAAACACTTCCTAAAACAAAATATTTATAATTTTTAACATTCCATCCAAATGAACGTTACTGCTCAGATAAGCGAGTTTTTATCTGCGTAGCCTTTCGCGATAAAACTTAACCCAAGTCATTATAAAGAGATGAAAAAATATACTCTCGATCTGAGTTTACTGTGTTTCGGGCCGTGTTGATAAGGAGTGTTTGGTTTTTGAGCTCTTGTATGATCTTGATAAAGAAATAAATAGCTTTTGTAGGGTTTGTGTATTCACACAGTGAAAATTCATTTTTTTAAAAATAAAGCTATTTTTTGTTTAACGTAGTTTATTTTCACAATAATATTTAATATCTCGAGTACTGAATATTGAAGGTCGAAAGTACTCGAGATATTAAATATTATTGTGAAAATAAACTACGTTAAACAAAAAATAGCTTTATTTTAAATAAATAGCTGTTTACACTGAAATGTAGCTTTTCTTTGAAAATTGTATTCAAACGCCCGCCATATACAATTAAATATGCGTGTCATTATTGCATTTGGGTTCGTATTTAGCGTACAATCTATGAAATACTCTTTAATCCTAAGTTGCAAGGATTTATAAACATTTAAAACACACATTTATTATGAATTCCAACAATGCTTGTGGCACGTGTGAGTTCGCCCTTACACATGCTGCATGTGTAGGTAATTAAAAAAACAAAGTTTTAATTCACTTCTAAATTTTTTTATTTTTGTCTAGCACTTTCGCCTACAAGGCAACATCAGGACCAAAAGACCAGGTCCTGATGAAAGTGCTAGACAAAAATAAAAAAATATAAAAGTGAATTAAAACTTTGTTTATTTAATTAATATCCAATGGACTTTCACTGTGTAAACCACCAAACCCTTAATTAAAAAAAAAAAAAAAAAAAATAAGCTGATTTATTTGGTGAGCGCTATTTTTGTGTGTATCACACCTCAAGAGCCCTCTGCGAGCTTGGTCGTCGCTGTAGAAAGCGCAAATTCTCAAGTAAGACCCAGTTGCTGTAAGGCTGGATGAACCTTTAGTGACCGGTCTTTGGTAAATGTATATTATTTTTTTCACCGAGTAAAGAGCATATAATTGAAAATATAAATGGGATATTTTTTGTACTTCGCGGGGATTTGAACCCACAACCTTCCATTTACGATTCCGTAGTGTTACCACTGGACTACGGACCGTTACTTGCCAAAAATTAACCAAACTTGAAATAAACATAAACCTTACAACTAATGTTTCCTTTCCCTGAAACCGAGGTGGCATTGGCAAATGGGAACCATTTTTTTTCAGCATGGAAGGTTAGTCTCATTTCAAACTATTTCTCTAGGAACCTACAGTTTTGTCTTGTATCCTGCCGCTATTCCTCTAGGGGTGGCCGGTACCTCCCCACAAGTGCCTCCACTTGATTCTGTCCTTGCATACTTCTTTTATCTCATTGGTTTGGAATTTGGAAGAATTTCATCACTCTTTTCATGCACGCTCTTCTCTTGTTTGTTCAGCCAATCTGTAGATGCATGCTTCTCTAATTCTTTCATCATCTTACCATTTGCCTCAAACATACTTCCTAAATAGTCAAACTCATTCACTACTTCCACTTTTGTTCCATTCAAATTAACCAGGGGCTCCGCCCCTGGCTGCTACGCAGCCCAACCAGTTAACATTAGGCAATGTGTATATTGCACATAGTTTTGCATCTAGGGAATCAATCATTAGAAAACATGTAAAAAAAATGCAGTTTTTTTTTTAAGTCTTTTAACAAAAGAAAGAATACTAAAAGCAAATAAAAAAAAGAAACCGGTTTTAATTTGCTCCATTATAGTCCTTGACTTATATGTTGGTATGAGGCTGACCACCCAAACTGTTAAAAAATGTTGCACTTTGCCAATGTCACCCAACAAAAGAAGAGCCTGTATGAAGAAGGTTATTACTCTGGAGGAAATTTAAAAGTATTTAAGGACAGAAAGAAATGACGGTTGATCTGTAATTTTGGCGGCTATCTATCTATAATCTATAATCTAAGCTGCAAAGATATGTTAACATTTAAGACTCATATTAAATGCATGCCCACAGACAGGCACATGTAGGTTCGCGCCTACACATTTTGCATGTGTGCATAAAAATAAACAAAACCTCACGTGAACATAAATCTTGCAACTCCTGCCGCCGTTCCCTGAACCGGGGTGGCATTGGCAAAAGTGAAACGATTTTTACAGCACGGGGGTCAGCCTCACACCAACAGTTAAGGAGCACAAAAAAATATAAATGATTTATCAAAATTCTTAATTACTTATACACATAACAGATCCAAATTAAAATAAAGTAAAAGAAGACTTAACATTAAAATTAAATAGGAATTGGTTTTGTTTTTAGTTTTGATGTCCAGACATATTATTATTTGTTGATTTAAAAAATGTAATTTGTCGTGTATGTTCCTGGACTTATAGGTTAGTATGCGGCTGACCACCCATGCTGTAAAAATAGTTCACTTTGCCAATGTCATCCCTGTCTCAGGGAACGACGGCAAGAGTTGCAGGGCTTATGTTCATTTGAGATTGGGTTTTTATATTGTAGGTCCACATGCGGCATGTGTAAGCGCGAAATTATACATGTCTGCTTGTGGGAATGCATTTAATATAAATCTTAAATGACATATATCTTTGCAGCTTAGATTAAATTAGATTAGACCCCTGTTCGAGGGAAGGTTCGCAAAAGTTACAGGCAAAAGTTTGTTTGTGGGCATGCATCGTATATGAGCTTTGAATCTATATACATCCTTGCAACTTAGATTATAGACCTCTGTGTCAGGGAAGGTCGGCAAAAGTTGTAGGGCTTATGTTCATTTGAGGTTTGGAGTTTATTTGTAAGTACCTACACATTCAGCATTTGTAAGCGCGAACTACACGTGTTTGTTTATGGATTTGCATCTGAGAGCTGTAAATGAATATATCCTTGCAACTTAGATTATATATTATAGATTATATTATAGTATCTGTAAACTCAACATAATATCTTAGATTGGGTTTTTTGGTTCATATGGGACATGTGTAAGTGTGAACTTATACGTGTCTGCTTGTGAGAATGTTGTTATATATCTTTGCAACTAAGATTATAGATTTAAATCCATTTTAATTTTTTTGTTTGTTGTTTTTTTGATTTGTATCAAATAAAAAAAAAATATCCTATAAAAAAAAAAACTTTCGAATTTTGCCGCTAGATGTCTATTTTTTTTTTTTTCCATTTTGCATACATTTTCTTACATTTCAATACAAAACAAAAACAGGTTTAAAAAAATGTGGCGGCTTTTTAAAAAATACTTTTTTCAGAAATTATAATTACTTCTACTAAAAACTACTGTTTTACGAAAAAAAAAAATTTTTTTGTAAATATTGAAAGAAGTTATAGTGTATTGGAGTGTGTTTCTCAAACACATACATGAATGGTCCTGTTTTGCAGCATATATACAAAATTTTCTTTTCTATGTATGCAAATGTATTTCATCTGCTGTGGTGGCATTAGTTTTGAAAATCTAAACTCAAAGCGAGTGACGACGAAAGACGACGATGAAGGGTAATATAATAAAGGATTGTAAGTTCCTCACATACTTCATTTCTGTCAAAAACTAATATTTTTGTCTTATTCGCATTCACTTTCAAGCTATTCTTACAAAACGCATCATTCAGTTTGGTTAGCATCGTTTGGAGTTCCTCCGCCGAGTCAGCTAAAACTATAGCATCATCAGCATAAAGAAGTACTCCAACTCTTGTTTCACCCACTTTCACTCCGCTCTCTGATATTCCAGCTTCTTTTATGCAATTGTCCATGATTATAATTATTAAAAAAAAACCATAGACTCATCACGCAGCATTGCCTCACTCTCTTATATGCACCATTCATTCGCTATTTCATAAATTTGATCCATCCATACCATAATTCACACAAAAACAGCGCTAACAAAATAAAACATTCGAATGTCATAATAATTATTATAAGATTATTAATTCAGTAATATAATAAAAAAAAACACAAGGCACAAAGTATCAACAAGTGTTTTAAAATAAATAGGGACCTTCTTTGTAACACATGTTTTTTTTTTAGGTATTTGGGTCAAAAAGGGCGCTAGGGTCTGATAATAATTAGGAATGTGATAAGAAATTAAAAAACTAAAACAACAAATAACGGGCAACAACACTATTTACTCTGTTTTTAGAAGAGCACTGTAGACCCGTATTTTTGATGTGTTTTACATACATACTTGGAAACTTGGTAAATTGTTTCTCGCCTTCATCTCGACACTGATTTGTTTATATCGACAAACACAAATAGTACCTATGTCTTAACAGTCACACTTTACACGTGGCAATTTTTTTTTGGTATTCTTGTTTCAAGGTTGGCAGCCTGGTATGCCAGGCTTTTGATGTATCAAAAGGAATGATACCTTGTATTAAAAAAAAAGAACTAATTAAAAATAAAATATAGCGGTGTTATTCACGAACAGCAAAGCCATGGCTCATCCGCAGCCTACAGGGAATATTGTACCTATAAAAAAAACGATAATCCATAGATCAGTAGAGATCAAACGTGTTTTGAATAACCTTGAAAGAAAGTAAGGAACGAAATTTAAATATCGTATAAACAACATTTAATGCGAGTAAGGTCCTTACATTCCATGTTTCGATAAGGACCAAGTCAAAAGACAATATTTTGTTATTGGTTGCTAAGTACCCTTGTAACATCGACGTGTGATTGTGTGTTGCGGGCCCAGTGGCGTGACTATCTTACAAGCTAAAAAGCTAAGCATGCGTACCCTCAGAAATGAAAATAATGAATAGGTATTTTTGAGTAGATTAAAGACACATATATATATATATATCAATATTCGTGCTACTGCCATCTGTGAGGTAAAGTGGGATATTAATATTAGTCATTGCCGAACTAAACTCTGTTCTTCAAACGTGATTGAGAAATGTATGCCTGTCTTTGTTTAACGTATAAAAAAGCTTAACCTCTATAAGTTTGTATGAAGATAGTAGCTTAAGCTCTTTTAATTCTAAATGAAAACATACATTCCCTGATTGTGCTTGGAGCTGTGGCTTGGAGTACGCATGATAATAATATTACGATGTGTGCTAAGCTTTTCGTCGATTAAATTTTACGATTCCAGACAGAAGCTGTTAACAGATTTATGAATGACTTATGTATTGTGTTTTGAAAAAACTGTCGCGTCAGGTTCAAATATCAAAATAAATAACTTATTCCTTGTTTACGATCGATAATCCGGTTTTTTTAATGGTATACAATGAATTCCTGTGAAAATATAGTTGTAAGTTGTAAGGATCTTGAGCATGTAAAGATTTATTGATTAATTCAAAATCTAAGTTTTAAGAGATTAAGAAACACTGAGGAAAGAAACAAAGGGGTAATATTTATTATTTGTGATTAAGTGCAACTTTAATTATCCAGCATGCGCATGGCAGAAACCGAAGGCACGCCACTGGGCAACTTGCCCACCCATAAAAAATAAATTTTGAACACTCGAGCCAAACACATATATTTTCTAAATTATAAAGTGAGTCCGTATTTGAAAGATTTCTTAACATTATTCTTTATTCGATTTCTTAAAAACGTAATATTATGTAATTTCAAATTTATTATGTTTTTAGGGTTTTGTGGTTCACATTGTGAAAGTCCATTGTATGTTTTACAAATTCATAGCGCGAACAGGTCAGTGAGGGCTGGTGCTGTCAGGTTGACGCAGCCTCGCCCTCCAATACGCACTAATTTTGGGGATCGCGCTTCCCGGATTGCGGGACCGATGGAGTGAAACAGACTGCCATTCGGAGTGAGGGTTCCGGAACCTGTTGACATTTTTACGGGAGCATTGTATACTGTTGCCGACCCTGATGTATGGAAGCGAGTCGTGGACGGTAAATGAAAGAGAAGTAAATAAGGTATGCACCGTAGAAATGGCTCATTTGAGAAGTATAAAAAAAAAAAAAAAAAACGCAACTAAGCTACACATTTAGTGTAACTTCTTGCCTGCGTTATCCCCGAAGGGGTCGCATGTGGCGCTTCGGGACCTATTTATTTTTACAGGTAAGGGGGCCGGCCTCACACCAACCACTTTCAGTTGAAGTGGGGGTTTCCCAGCTCCCGGGGGGGGGGCTGGTTCTCATTTTATTGTGAAGGCTGAGTAAACCTTTGAGATCGAACCCTTGCTCTCGGCATGGAATGCAAGCATTCTACCAATTGAGCTATCGACCTTTTTACGAGCTTGATCGTCGTCGCTACAAAGCGCCAATTCTCAAGCAAGACCCAGTTGCTGTAAGGCTGGATGGACCTTTGGTGACCGGTCATTGGTAAAGGTTTTATGAATTTTTCAACCCAGCGAAGAGCAAATTTGAAAATATAAATGGTATATTTTTTGTGCTCCGCCGGGAATCGAACCCACAACCTTCCCATTCAGAGTCCGCAGTGTTACCACTGAGCTACGGACCGGTCATGTAATATGACAGGATGACAGGAAAAACACTGAAAGATAGAGTGAGAAACGAATGGGTTCTAAATGAATGCGGAGTAAAAGAAAGCGTGAAAGTTCAAAGAAGTGTGATGCGATGGTTTGGACATAAGTATTGAAAGGATGAATGAAGACCGACTGACACAAAAAGGGTATAAAGGGAATGTAATAGGTAAGCGTGGAAGGGGAAGACCTAGGAAAGAATGGATTGATCAAATAAATATGCTTGCGAATGAATGGAATTTACAAAGTGGAAACAAGAGAAGAGCATGCATGAAAAAAGTGGTGAAATTAGATGAGATGAAAGAAGTATGCAAGGACAGAGTCAAGTGGAGGCACTTGTGTGGAGGTACCGGCCACCCCTAGAGGAATGGCGGCAGGATACAAGACAATTGAAACGGTAACCTTATAAAATATCTCATTCGTGAACAGGAGGGCCCTTGAGATGTGACTATTATATTCCGTGATCTGTGGATGTAACACACACAAAAACGGCGCTCTTTTATCATGTAGAAAACAAATAAAATATACTTATGTGAAATAAAGAAGAACTACAGGGAAATAACAAGGAATGCTAGTTGAAGAACATTTTGAGTAAATCAAAATTATAATCGCTTTCGCTTTCTTAGACGTGACTGTAGAGTATAGGTTGTGAGGGTTTTTCTTACATTATTTTATAAGGATCTTCAATGAGGTGCTTGGCCGTGCTCTGAAGAATTATGACTGCTTGAGTGCAGAGCGCCAGGAATCATATCACTTATACAAAAGAGGATAATGAACCAAAAACTTTGTAAACACTTTTATTTATCCACAATCACAATATTTATATAATTATTTATTTTATCCACAATCACAATGTATATATAATAAACCACAGCAATATTAATTATGACCAAATTCACATGCTTGTGGCTCTCCCGCCAGGAAAGCTTCTTCTCTGTCTTTCTGCATTCTTTTGTTTTCCTTTTTCCATTCAAATTCAAATCTAATGTTCCATTCCACCAAACAAACAAATTCATCTCGTTACAAGGTGTACCTAGGGAGGCTAGGGGCCTCCAAGCATTGCTCAACCTGGAATTCATGGTATACTCCCTTCTAAGAATTTCTAGAGCTTCTCTACATATCCTGTCTGTCGAGAATAATGTAAGTTCTCATTTGACAATTCGTCTAATATCCGAAAAGCCTAATTTCCTAACTATGAAGTAAGTAATTGTTAGTACTTAGTATGTTAAACGACCGTAATTCCAGTAATCTTATTATATTTGAAATTGATTCTTCCATAAACATGATTCATTTATTCTTTATGTCTACATTTTCGTCTGTGATTTTATTTATTTATTTATTTACATTTAAGTACTTTTAACATACTTAAAATCTCTTTTGATAAAATATTAAAGAATAAAGTACCATGAGTAAAGACGTAGAAAATAAATTTATAAGAAATATTTTCATCTCTTGTAAATTTCGATTCAATACATTTTTATATTTATTTACTGAAACGTCAAAAAAATGCCTTCCCAAAAAATGTTTTCTTTTCAATAAGAATTTAAATGTATCGCAGTTTAGTGGTAAAAGCTTCAGATTTGTAATCTTAGAGGTAGTGTTCGATTCCCGGGCAACAATAAAAGGTTGATTAAAATGTATATAGCTTTTGTATTTTTATGAAACACCGGCCACGAAGGTTTATCCAGCTTCACAACATTGGATTTTGTTTAAATTGACATTGACTAGCAGCGTCAAAGTTCGCACATGGGTCTTGAGGTGTGATTCAAACAAAAACATAGCCTTTATATATTTATTTTTATAAACAATCACACATCAAGCTTTCACGTGTGGTACATGATTTAAACAAGTATATTTGCCACTTAGATTTTACATTATAGAGTTGATAAAGGCCTTATCTATTGACTGGTCAAAGTCTAGCGGCTATCGTTTTTGAGCTTTTATCAAAAGGTACGTGGTTATAATTCACGACAGAGATAAAAAATACAATTTAATGTTCAAACTGCTCGGGGTTGAATGATTTGGCGATCGATCACAAAGGATAACCCAACCTTACTTTAAAATGAGATCTTTTGAGCTGGTGATCGAGTTCGCTTTGAGGTGTGATTCATTAAAACCTCACCTATCGATCAACAACGTATTAACTTATAGGATTGTGTTTTTTGAAAGCATTTTTGGCGGATTCAATTCAATGTCACTTGTGTTAAACTTTAATCAAAAACTTTTGTTTACAACGTATTGTTATGATGATTAATAATTTAGCAGTAATTTATGTAATAACATAAATTACAAAAGTATGAAGTGTCATCTAAGTTGCAAAGATATGTTGACATTTAAGGCTCATATTTAATGCAGACCAGAGGATACCACGGAAATGCTAAACAAAGTGAGGAGTTGCATAGAAGATAATACGAGTATATTGGGTGTTGGATGTCTTCGCAGCGGCTCATGCTAAACCAAGAAAAAACTGAAGTAATGTGGATGACTTCTCCAAAGAGAGCACACATGATAGACAACAACACCCCTATAAAATTGTCTAATGTTGACATTTTGCCTTCTTCTTGTATCAAACTCCTAGGAGTTCACCTAGACAGTTGTCTGACTAAGAAAGCTCAAATAAATAAGACCGTTAGTTCGAGTTTCTACGGATTACGGCAAATCAAGCTTGTTAATAACTGTCTACCAATGGAAGCAAGGAAAGCTTTAGTAAATGCATTTGTGGTGTGAAAAATAGTCTACTGCAATAGCTTATATGCAGGCCAACCAAAATGTCAATTAAATAGGCTACAATTGGTCGTCAATGCATGCGCTCGCATGATTGCTGGTCAGTCAAAATTTACTCACATTCCTCCTCTTCTTCAGAAGCTTCACTGACTCCGTATCCCGACGATAGTCCACGAAGCTCCATTTGGAAAAACACCCAAATATCTCGCTGATTTAATCAAACCAGTCACCCACGGCAAAAAAAGCCTAACACTGCGCTCGGCTGAAAGTGGAGTCAAATAAAAAATTGAAGAACCGATAAGAAGAGTTAACACAATGTTTGGAGAGCGTGCATTTGCAGTTGCTGGTCCTCTGGCCTGGAACCACCTGCCACATCATGTGAGAGAGCTAGAGAACCATGGAAAGTTCCGGAATGCACTGAAGACAAGCAAATTTCTGGCATCATTTGCACAAGCGCCCTTGGAGTGACTACATCACGAAACGGCGCTATAAAGAAATCATCAACTCATCATCATCATCATGCCCACAATCTTATTACATTGTAGTCGCCAAGTTTCGCTTTAAATCATTACCCGTTACCCATTAAAAGTCGCTGCACTTCCACTGGATACACTCGCGTCAACGATCCCCACCGTTGCGGAGATTGACCGTATTATAAAATCATTAAAGCCTCGAAAAGCTCCTGGACCGGACAGAATTAATGATGTTATCATCAAAGAAGTTTGGTCTACTTGTCCGCGCGATTTCACTGCTGTCTTTAGTTTATGTATCCAGCGTGGAGTGTTTCCACGTTGCTGGAAGGTGGGACTACTTAAAGTCCTACCCAAGGCAACCTCCAAACCCCCTACTGATCCCAAAGCCTACCGTCCTATCACCCTTCTTCCAATCCTAGGAAAGATCCTTGAAAAGCTTATAGGCAATCGAGTGGAAGCCCATATCCTATCCTTGGACACGCCGATGTCTCACCGTCAGTATGGATTCCGACCCGGCGTCTCCACGGAGGACGCAATCTCGTCGGCCTTACAGGTGGTGAGAGAGTCGGCGTCCAAACACGTTCTTGCGGTCTTATTAGATATCTCTGGCGCATTCGACAGCGCATGATGGCCAATGGTTCTAGCAAAGCTTAGGCTTCACAAAATACCATCCAACTTATATAGCTGTATTCAATCCTATTTCTCAGACCGCCGCGTAATAATTGACGCAGGCCCCACAATCATAGAAAGGGATGTATCCAGGGGATGTCCCCAGGGTTCTGTTCTTGGACCACTCCTCTGGAACATCCTGTTTGACGACCTTCTGTCGCTCCCTTTGCCCCCAGGCTGCGAGGTGAGAGCCTACGCAGATGACGCCCTTCTGACAGTAGAAGGTAAATCTCGTTCCGAGATCGAGAAACTGTCGAGATCATCTCTTCAGTCTATTGCTGACTGGGGAGACAGGAACAAGCTTGTTTTTGCTCCGCACAAGACCGAAGCTATCCTCCTCAAGGGTAAACTCGATCCAAAGCGCCCCCCAATAATAGATTTTCAGGGAACCCGTGTAAAAATTTCGCAATCTGTGGTGTATCTTGGAGTCAAGTTAGACACCAAACTGAGCTTCACTCAGCACGCCAAAGCGATCACTATCCGAGGTAGCAATGCTTACGGAAAGGTCGCCCGTCTATCGCGCGTAAAGTGGGGCCTGCAAGGCCGCGCTTTTCGGATCCTTTATGACTCAGTCTTCCTAGGTATTGCTGCGTACGCGTCAATACGAGTATGCTGGGCGGGCAAGTGCCTTTCAGGCAACACGCGCCGCGCAGTTCTTTCTGGTCAGAGACGGGCTCTGTTACTGTTACTAATGACTAAAGCGTATTGAACGACCTCCATTGTGGCTTTTCCAGTCTTAGCGGGGGTCTTCCCACTAGATCTCCAGCTACAACTCTCAGCTGCCTTCGGTCTTCTCAGACGCGGCCTTTCGGCGGCGATCGATGCCACAATTGTCGAACCTCCCGTAAGGCGCGTAACGCAAGCCGTTAAAGCCACTCTTTTTTCCCTCGCGACACGGCAATGGCAGCGAGAGTGGAATAGTTCGGAGAACAACATATTGTACTCTTTTTTCCCCTCCGCCGAGCAGCGCTTGGCTGCAAAGTGGCTTGTCCCGAACCAATTTTTACCAGCCAGTTTTTAACTGGCCACGGAAACTTTAAAGCCAAACTACACCAGCTGGGTATCCCATCCATCTTATCAGCAGAGTGCCCTTGCGGCGCCAGCTCCCAGGACGTGCCTCATATATTATGGTACTGTCCATTGCGACACTCTGATCGGGTTGCGCTCCTTCTGCAGTACGGCCGGCCATTGGCCCAGTCGGTTACGCAGACTTTGTTGCTACAAAATCAAATTTCTCCGCTTTTGAGCGATTTTGCGCTTCATTTTGCCAAGCTGCATCCGCAGCGGATTCACAGTAATCCTGTCCTTAGATTTAAATTATTATTATTTCGTATTATGTGTATCATTATTCACGCTACTCGTGATCTAGCAACAATCCCACAAGGAGTGCCACCCGAGGTATGCTATTAGCTTCAGTAACATCGAACTATTTACTTTTAGAGTCATGGGCACGCCTCTGACCTAGAGGTTCTTGTTTTGTCGTGCCGTTGCTTTCACTTCACGGGAAGGCCTTTCGCCACTTGAGAAAATATATAGCTTTGCATGAGCGTCCATGTGCTGTGGGTCCTTCTGACACATACATACAGGACGGGTACGAGGAGGGTTTGAGCATACCCGGAGCATAAGCCTCGCGTTAATTCCACTCGATCGCGTAAACAGAAGAACTTGTATTGCCGATACAACTTCAACTAGGGTGAGTGATTACGTTACATACTTATTTTCTAATTACGCGATCGAGAGGAATGGAAGCAATGTTTTGAACTCGGAGTACTTACAGATGTTCTTTCATTCTAGGTAAGTACCTTATTGCGTAAATAATTCCCATTGAAAACTCTTCTGAAGCTTCAAAACATTTGCAGATCAGTTCAAACAACTCAACGTTTTTTTTTCAATTAATTGTTGCATTGTGTCTGATGAAAAAAATGGTTCACTTTGTCAATCAATGTCCCCCCTGTTTCAGGGAAGGTTGACTAAAAAAAAAAACTAAGCTACACATATAGTGTAACTTATTGCCTGCGTTATCCCTGAAGGGGTCGCATGTGGCAATTCGGGACCTATTTATTTTTACGGGTAAGGGAACCAGCCTCACACAAATCACTTTCAGTTAAAGTGGAGGTTTCCCAGCTACCGGGGGGTGGTTCTCATTTCTTGCGAAGGCTGAGTAAACCTTGAGATCGAACCTTTGCTCTTGGCATGGAATGCAAGCAATCTACCAATTGAGCTATCGACCTTTTTACGTGCTTGGTCGTCGTCGCTACAAAGCGCCAATTCTCAAGCAAGACCTAGTTGCTGTAAGGCTGGGTGGACCTTTGGTGACCGGTAATTGGTAAAGGTTTATAATTTTTCATCCCAGGGAAGGGCAAATTTGAAAATATAAATGGTATATTTTTTGTGTTCCGCCGGGATTCGAACTCATAACCTTTCATTCAGAGTCCGAAGTGTTACCACTGAACTACGGGCCGGACGCTAAAGGAATTTGTGTTTAATATAGATTTGGATTTTGATTTGTTAGTACACATACAGCATTGTAAGCGCGAGCTCACACGTGTCTTAAATGCAATTTTTATTCTAGACGTATCATTAGAAAAGCATGTCAAATTACTATTATATTATTTTGATTGAATTTAAACTGGAATTATGTTCTAGATTACGGTGAGTATATTCAGTTCCAAGACCGGTTTCGCAAGCAAACCGTTTGCGTCCTCAGGTTGAATAATACTTACTAAATGGTCAAAATAGGGTATAAATCGTCTAGGGTTTATTTTTTTTACCTTTTTATCTGCAGATTACAAAGAATACCTACTTTTACATCAATGAAATCGGAACTAGGTTCGTTCTTATGTGTTTACAAATTAAATAAACATAAATAGTTTTAAGATTAAGTTATAAAAAAAACAGCAAAAGTTTCTGCATTGTTAGTTGTCATCACGAAAAGAACAATGGCAGGCAGATTGTTTAATCCTTTATTTTCATCTGTCATCCCAGCTGGCTGTACGCTGATTTATTGAGGTACAAGAAATTTGGTTAGAACTTTGTTTGGATGAAAAACATTCAAGCCAAAAAAAACACATGATCCAACGTTAGACTAATGGTTTCAAAACTAGTATCTGTTTTATAATTATTTTTTAAAAAAATTGAATGAATAGTATTAGCGTTTGCGGTTCAATATTCACGAACACAAACAAGAAGGTAAGTTTTTCAGTCTGAGCTTTTGTTGCCTTTCCTTGAAATGACGCACTTACAAAATTGTTACAAGATTCCAACATCGCGTCGGTAATGAAATCAAGAGGACTTTAATGGGCGGACATGTAATACATGCAGAGGACTCCAGGGTAATCAGAAACGTCTTGGATGGTGCCCTTTCCGGTGTCAGACCAATCGGACGTCCCAGGATTCGGTGGGCAGACATTTTCGAAGCTGTCTCGGATGTCTTGGGAGTAAGAAGGCCATGGACGGAAGTATCACAAGCAGAGAGTCCTGGAGGATCGTAGGGTGGGAGGCCCTGAGCCTTCGAGACTTGTGAGCCGTTTTAAGTAAATAAATTTATTTAAAAAAATTAAATCACCTGCACATACTCGTACATAGGTAAACCTAATTAAAGTAATCGATGACCAAAAATATTTGGAAAATGTCATTGACCTACGCAAAAAAAAAAAAACGCAACTAAGCTACACATATAGTGTAACTTCTTGCCGCGTTATCCCCGAAGGGTCGCATGTGGCGAGTTGAACCTATTTATTTTTACAGGTAAGGGGGCAGGCCTTACGCCAACCACTTCAGTTGAAGTGGGGGTTTCCCAGCTCCCGAGGGGGCTGGTACTCATTTCTTGTGAAGGCTGAGTAAACCTTGCCGGTATTTTTATTATGGGATTTGAAATAAACACCGAAATAGGAAATCATTTCTGACCCCCTCCTCGGTGGGATTCGAACCCGCGCTCACGGGGTAGAATGCGAGCACTCTACCAACTGAGCTATCGACCGGACTAGACCTCATGCGTAAAATTTCAGTTTGATTGAATGACGGGAATCGTGTCAATGTTTTCGTCGAAAATTTGCGACGTGTTTTTAGTTTTGAGACACTGAAAAGAAGTGGCGATTGATATTGGTTTTGAATACACCAGATTAAATTGGTCCTGAAAGATACTAAAGGTACTCAGGGAGGGATTAATTGTAATCAGTGCAGTGTGGTCTGCTGTGATATAGATTGTTAGTATTATGAGTTGATGTATATAATAGTTAAAGCCCTTCTCCCAACAGCAATACAATTGTTTACAATCCTGTGCTGGAGACACTCTAAATTTAAGGGTAGGTATCTAGTGTTCTGCTGTAGGTTGCCTTTGTTTTGAGACACTGAAAGGCAGTGGGGATTCATACACAGATACCAGTAACTCATTCCACAAACGGGCAGTTCGACAAAGTAATGAATAGGAAAATACCAAGTTCTCATAGTTTCGATGTTGACTGCAAAGGAATGAGTGTGAGTCGTTTTACGAGTTGCCCTTGTTGAGGAGAAGGAATAAGTAAGGATACGAGTATGTCATTAGAACATACGCCGTAAACCTACCTGTAAAAGAGGTGGAGCATTCCACACCTCTTTTTATGCACGAGAAAATGTATAATTCAATTGGTGATTCTTTGTCTTTCAAATATAATGGTCTGCACTTCTAATTTGTCACAACGCGTTTATGATTTCGTCGGATTTCACTATTTTATTTAAACATGTCTTTAAAACTTCAAATACAAGCTTCAATCACAATTATTGACATTTCTT
Source organism: Agapetus fuscipes (assembly GCA_951799405.1). Lineage (NCBI taxonomy): Eukaryota > Metazoa > Arthropoda > Insecta > Trichoptera > Glossosomatidae > Agapetus > Agapetus fuscipes. Next base: position 14,849,365 of record OX637351.1, on the reverse strand, counting down.
GTTTTAAAGGGCCTTAAAAATTCTCCTCGAAATTTATGACAGTATTTTGTTTGCACGAGTTTTGACGCTGTGTAGGTACCTACTCATAACAAAGTTTAGCCCTGAAGTGAAAATTGTTCAAAAACGAAAAAATAAAAATAATAAAAAAACGGAGTAAAATTTTTAAATCGAATTATTATTCTTTTGGAACTGATTGAAACTGAACACCCAACTGTAAAAATGATTAACTTTACCAATGCCACCACCCTTCTTAGATAAAAACTACTATTTTGTATAGTTTCTTATTTTAGAAAAAAAAAAACCACCCCAAAAAAAATAAAAATATATTGTTTCTAGGTACTCGTATTTATTGTATTTTTTAAATCACGGCCACACCACCTTTTTATGATTGTTGTAATTTATACAATCAATCATTTAACAAGTAAATAAATAATATAAGCAGCAGACCAAATAAATTATTTTTATGTTGGCAGTGCGTTATTGTTGAAAAAAGTCTGATTGACAAATTTAATTAAGCTGTTCAAATTTTACCAAAAAATGTAAACTTTGATAAGATATTTTCATTTTATCCTAAATTAAATTTGTTAGACTTGTTCTCCTTTTTTTTGGGTAAAATGGTAATTTAATAATGCAAATTAATAATTTATTCCAATTTATTTTATTCTGTACATAAAAGTGAATTTTTGTTTCAATAAAAATAATTATATAATCAAAGTTTTACATATATTAGGCTTTATATTATGGTCCGGTCAATAGCTCAGTTGGTAGAGTACTTGCATTGCATAGCGAGAGCTCGTGTTCGAATCCCACCGAGGCGAGGGTGTCAGAAATGATTTCCCGTTCCCATGTTTATTTCTAACACAAAATAAAATACCGGCAAGGCTTACTCAGTCTTCATAAGTAATTAGTAGAAGCTCCCTCGGGAGCAGGCACACCTCCACTTGAACTGAAGTGGTTGGCATAAGGCAAGCCCCCTTACCTGTAAAATAGATAGGATCCACGCACCACATGTAACTTGTTTGGAGAAAACGCGTCAAAAAGTTACACTATATGTGCAGCTTAGTTGCGAGTTGTTTTTGTTAACCATTATCGTTATTTTTCTTACGTTTATCCTTAACTTTATCTTGATTACGTAAAGTCACCTCGACGATAAAGAAATGGCGGTCGATCTGTAATGTTGGCGGCTGGGGTTTATTAAAGTGAAATTGGTTTTATGATTTAGTTTTTTTTAGTGTCCATGTTTATATTATTGTTTATTGATTTAAAAAATGTAATTTGCGATGTTTGTTCCTTGACTTATAAGTTATAGGTTGGTATGCGGCTGACCACCCATACTGTAAAAAATGGTTCACTTTGCCAATGTCACCCCTGTTTCAGGGAAGGACGGCAAGAGTTGCAGAGCTTATGTTCATTTGAGATTGGATTTTTATATTGTAGGTCCACATGCGGTATGTGTTAGCGCGAAATTATACATGTCTGCTTGTGAGAATGCATTTAATATAAATCTTAAATGATATATATCTTTGCAGCTTAGATTAGATTAGATTAGACGGGGTAAATAATATAAAAATGTATGAAAAATAAATCACTCTCCAGAAGTGCCTTCATACATTCCATACATTTTCGATTGACGCAATGGAGGTGAGATTTACTGATTTGTACATGTATTAGCAAGTATCTGTTTAACTATACAGTGGTGGTCATTTTTAAGGCCCGAGAGCGGCGCTCACTTTGCAACGACTGAGACGTGTTCTGCCTCGGGCACGCCTCGGTTATTTTTAATAAACAAGTATTGTATTACCGACTTCTCGCTAACTTAAAAACCATGTCATTAAAATACGGAGCTGTCTAGTCATTATAACCGATGACGCTAGAAACACATTAGACTATGCCAAGCAAACAATTTGAATTGATCGGTCCGTAGTGGTTAATGCCATGGACCCGTAATCGGCAAGTCGTGGGTTCGATTTCCAGCAGAGCACAACATGATGCTATTTGCTGGGTCAAAAAAATCATAGCGTATACCAAGCTTTCAGAGTGCTCTTGAGGTGTGATTCACGCAAAAGCAGTGCTCAGTGCTCACCAAATATGCCATCCTAATATTTATTTATCGTTTATATCTTTTTACAAATCCAAGATTTATTTTAACGAAACAAAATTACCAACATTTTTGACTGCATTTTTATTTAAACATTTAACCAAGTTTTTTTTCCAAATAAGGGGGGTGCCCCAAATACGGCCTATGTCCTAAAAAGGCCTATTGATGAAATTTCCCGCTTCGAGTTTTCAAATGGCCGCCAATGTTTGTAGAAGTGTGTGGGGGCATTAATTAACGCACAAAAGCACAACAAGTGGTCCCTGGCGTGAGCATGCTGGATCCTGGAGTCCAAAACAACCAGGACGCGGAGCGCACGCTTGATTTCTTGATGTTTTGGCAGAGTAAAAAGTAACATTTTTATTTTTATTTGTACACGGTGTGCTGTGCTTTCTCTATAGGATAATTATATGTGTAGACATGTCCTCTAAGATTTAATATAAGTATTGACAACGTATTGTTTTCATTAAAAGCTTTTTATGTAGGCCTTATTACGACACAGGGTTCCCAATAAGGCCAAAATGCCATTTTAGTTATTTGTATTCACAAAAGTGTGATTTTTGTGTATAAAACAATTTAATTTAATTTATTACAAAGTTTAATAAATAAATATAAGTACTTCCAATTACCATTGCATTATTATTATAAGCCCGCTAGTTATGCAATAACAAAGGAAAGGTAAGGCCTTATTTGGGTCACTTACCATAGTGATTTTTTTAAGAATCGTTAGATTTAGGTTGGAATTACGGTCGTTTGACATATTTACAATCATAATAACTTCATCTAATATCTGATTAATAAATTTTAACTCTTTATTTATTGATGCTGGAGTGAAGTTTTCCGGGATCTGTTGCCGTGGTCTGTGGGAGCTGGAGCTTCCGGACGTTTCGCCCATTTCTACGATGGGCTTCTTCAGCGTGAAGTATGATGATGATGAAGATCTTTGAAAACTGTGATGAAAATCTGTGAAAACTGTGATGAAAAAAAAAAAAGAAATGGGTGAAACGTCCGAAAGCTCCAGCTCCCACAGACCACGGCAACAGATCCCAGAAAACTTCACTCCAGCATCATCAGCCGGCCGTGTAAGCCTAAAACTCTTTATTTATTATTATTGTAAATATTTTAAGAATCTTTTTTCATTTGAAGACTTCAGATTTCAGAGAAGCTGGAAGTCTGGATGGATGTTGGCGAGGTGGCAGTTGATGTCCTGATCCTTTGAAGCAAGTCTGCTCCTTTTCATCTTTCTTCCTTCCTTCCATAAACGGGCAGTTTGGCAAAGGAATGAGCCGTGAAAACGAAAAATTTGCACAATTTTGAGATTGACTGCAAAGGGATGAATAAGGGTCGTTCAGCGTTCTTCTAATTGCCTTTGTTGTGACGGGACGAGGTGGCATTGTTACGTAGATAAGTGTTTTTAGGCTTTCATGGCCGGCTTCAGATGATGATGATAAGAATGCAGAATCCATTTTTCCGGGCTTGAGAACCATGGTCCAATATTTCTTCTGTAGGCTGTTTTTTTCTTCTTAGAAGGCTGCTACGTTTCGTCAGTGAACATGTGACTGACTTCTTCAAGGCTCGTACTTAAACTTAAATAGGCTTCAAGTCAGTCACATGTTCACGACGAAACGTAGCAGCCTTCTAAGAAGAAAAAAGCAGCCTACAGAAGAAATATTGAACCATGGTCTACAAGCCCGGAAAAATGGATTCTGCATCCTTATCATCATTGTTACGTGTATTTTTTGTCACCTGTTCTAAAAGCATTAGGTTCTCATTTTTACTAAGGGCTGCGTACACCTTCCCGGTATTAAGAATTGACTTAGCAGAAAATAACAAAGTACTGCAAAGTAATAATTTCTGACTTCGTTAAACTCGACCCCAAGTCTTCCTATTAGTAATCTACGACTACAATTAGTAATCTACCAACTGAGACATTTACATTTGTGATATTTCCCTTCAATTGTATGAAGATTTGTTCTCATTTGTGACCCAGTTTTTCGTTACTTCAGCTGAAACGTAGTATTATAAGATGGTCGGATTCATTGACTTATAGTTTGGTATGAGGCTGACCACCCATACTGTAAAAAATCACTATGCCAATGTCACCCCTGTTTCAGGAAAGGTCGGCAAAAGTTGCAGGGCTTTTGTTCATTTGAGGTTTGGTTTTTATATTGTAGGTCCACATGCGGCATGTGTTAGCGCGAACTTATACATGTCTGCTTGTGGACATGCATTTGATATGATGAGTTTTGAATGTTACCCCTTTCCGTATCGACCCCGTCTCTCGCGCGGGTGATGTATAGATGTCCAAAATACCGACCCCGCGCGAGAATCGGGTTGGCGCCTTTTTTACAAAACCATCATTTTAATGTATTTGTAGACATTTTCTGGATTATATTGGTGAAGTTTTTTTGAAACGTTATTAACAAGCAAGTAACCACACATTTTTTGTTTTTTAGGTTTTCTACCATTGTATATATATTTGTGACACATTGTTTCAACCGTTTCAACAGTCAAACTGACATTCGTACGCGCCAAAAATGGTTCCCCTAATAATGCTTCTATGCTTCCCGTGTGCTTTGAGGTCTACCATAGTGATTAAGTTATTAGATAATTAGTATAGTTATAAGGTAGGATAAATATTTTTAGGAAGAAATTGTAAATAATAAGGATTTTTTTACATGAAAGACATGTTTTCCGTTTTTTTATCAAAATTTTTGTAAAAATAATGAAGTTTAGAATTTTTGAAGACCTCTTTGCTGAAAAATATATTTAAAAAAAACATACAATTTGAAATAAAAACTTCTTAACTACAACAATTTTTTTATTTTTTGAAATAATATGAAAAGACAAAGGGGCTGTCCATATATTACGTCATTCGCATTAATAAGGGGGGGGGGGAGTCTGGTCTGCGGATGATGGCAAATGATGTACGAGTACCAAAAGTGACGTCGTTCTTGTAAATACCAATTTCTACAAAATATACAAAATATTATGTAAGTAATATAATATTAGACTTTTTAAAGTTTGTGTATTCACACAGTGAAAATTCATTTTTATAAATAATTATAAAAAATTATAAAAAACACAGAGTTTTATTTTCACAAATTGAGTTTTTATTTCCACCTCCAGTACTTTCGACTTATTTACGTCATTATCAAGAGGATACTCACGATACAGTATCCTCTTGATAATGACGTAAATAAGTCGAAAGTACTTGAGGTGGAAATAAAAACTCAATTTGTGAAAATAAAACTCTGTGTTTTTTATAATTTTTTATAATTATTTATAATATAATATTATTAATTATTAAGATCATCCATTACTACAGCAAGAGGGGGAGGGGGGTCATTAGATAATGACTATGGGATGATTGTAGGGGGGGGGGTCGAAAATCGGCCAAAATCACAAGTTACAAGTTGTAAAGAAAAAAACGGCATATTTTGCCTTGAAAACAGTCCGGTAGCTTGGTCCAAATTGGAGAAAAAGCATCTGGTACGGAAAGGGTTAGTATATCTTTGCAACTTAGATTATAGTCCGTCAGTAGGAGCGAGCAGCCCACAGTGGCACATATCCCTTACTATAATTTACTTATACATAGTTAACCATATATCATCCATAATCTAAGTTACAAAGGTATATTATAATTCATATTTGATGTATGCACACATGTCGGTATGTTCAAGTTGCCGTTTACTGATGCTGCGTGTAAGTCAAATAAGTGAGCAATTATTACAAAATTGGTGATCAGCCTCATACCAGCCTCGGACCGGTCTGTAGTCCGTAGTGGTAACACTTCGGACTCGTAAATGGAAGGTTGTGGATTCGGATCCCGGCGGAGCACACAAAAATACCATTAATATTTCGAATGTGCTCTTCGCTGGGTTGAAGAATTCATAAGCCTTTACCAATGACCGGTCACCAAGGGTCCATCCAGCCTTACAGCAACTGGGTCTTGCTTGAGTATTGGCGCTTTGTAGCGACGACCAAGCTCGTCCACCTCTGCGGCACTACAACAAGTGTCATAGACCCCTAGAGTCTTCAGAATCTAGGGAGTCTCCCGCACAGGATTTTCTTAAAAAAAAAAAAAAAAAAAAAAAAAAAAAAAAAAAAAAAAAAAAAAAAAAAAAAATACCAACCTAAAAGTCAAGAAATTGGGATTCCAAAATATTTGTTATCTTGTTATTTCATTATCGTTGCTAATACATCATTCATCTTTGCAAACAGTACCCTTAGTGCGAGTTGCAAATTTTGAGTAATGTAAAGTTTACGGCAATTATTAAAGAAGGACTTCCTCCAAAATCTGCCGTTTTTGTTTGTTTGAACTTGATTTTCTTCATCACTGTGACTCTTTTGCTAAGACCACAAAGTGTAAGAAACAAAAACGGCAGATTTTGGGAGAAATCACGCTTTAATATTTTCCGTAAACTTTACTTTTCTCAAGTTTTGCAACTCGTACTAAGGGTACAGCTCTCGTCTATGATTTTTTGCAGCCTGCTTCCACAGATGTATTAACAACATAGAACACATTAACATAACAACTACATGTAGACTATTCTAATCACTATACCAAGCATAATAGGTAACATATTATACTTATATACAACTTCAACTAAGCTACACATATAGTGTAACTTCTTGCCGCGTTATCCCCGAAGGGGTCGCATGTGGCGAGTTGAACCTATTTTTTTTTTAACAGGTAGGGGGGCCGGCCTTACGCCAACCACTTCAGTTGAAGTGGGGGTTTCCCAGCTCCCGAGGGTGCTGGTACTCATTTCTTGTGAAGGCTGAGTAAACCTTGTCGGTATTTTATTATGGGGTTTGAAATAAACACCGAAATTGGAAATCATTTCTGACACCCTCCTCGGTGGGATTCGAACCCGAGCTCACGGGGTAGAATGCAAGCACTCTACCAACTGAGCTACCGACCGGACTACGAGTACGAGTATAGGTATAAATTTTGTTTTAATTCTATTTCTAGTTCTGTGCCCCAACTCTAAGTTTAAACTCAACTATAGCTATTCAAAACAAAATGTATGGAAACTAAAACATTCAATAGTTGTGATGTTTTAGTCGGCATACTTTTTTGATAAACGCTATGGTTGACTTTAAAGGTAACGTTTTATACTTGAGAATAGTTTGAAAGGATTTGGATAAGGACCATAATATGGTATTTTAAATATGGCAAAAAGTTGAGTCGGATACAGACAAAGGCGGCAATCTAGATTTTTTTATAAAATGAGATTACTTGAGGTTGGTATGAGGCTGAACAACCATACTGTAAAAAATGGTTAACTTTGCCAATATCACCCCTGTACTAATAGAACGAGTTTTTTCATTTTACTCGAAGTATGTGAACTGCTGCTACTGTGTGTGAACAAGTTAAAAATTAATGCAAGTAAGACGAAAGTACTGATTTTTGACAGAACGGATGAAAATGAAGAATGCACGTTTATGTTGAATGGTACGAAAGTTGAAATTGTGGATGAATTTAGATACTTGGGAAGCATGTTTGAGAAGAATGGAAAGATGACAAGAGAACTTGAGAATAGGGTGTGCAAGGGAAAGCAAGTGGTCGGTGCAATAGGAAGAATAGCAAATAACAAGCGATTGACGATGGATCTGAGAATGGCGGTATACAATGGCATATTGTTACCGATTTTGATGTATGGAAGTGAAGCATGGACAGTGAACGATGGCGAAATGAGTAAAGTATGTACGGTGGAAATGAAGCATTTGAGAAGCATGACAGGAAAAACTCTGAGGGATAAAGTTAGGAATGAATGGGTAAAAAAAGAATGTAATTTGAAAGAGGATGTGAAAGTTAAGGTACAAAAGAATGTGATGAGATGGTTTGGGCATGTGGAAAGAATGAATGATGATAGACTGACTAAGTATGTATACAAAGAAAGTGTGAAAGGAAAAAGAGGGAAGGGACGACCGAGAAAAGTATGGAGTGATCAGATTGAGGAGATTGTGAAAGAATGGGATATACAAAGTGAGCGTAAAAGAAGAAAATGCATGAAAAAGGTGATGGATATGAATGAATTGAAAGAGGTATGTAAGGATAGGAAAAAATGGAGGCAACTCTGCAGAGGCTCTGGCCACCCCTAGCGGAATGGCGACAGAGTTACAGATTACAGATTACAGATTGAGTATTGGAGAAAAATGAATGTGAACTTGTAAAGCAACTCTGTCAAAACACGTTTCGAAACTTTTTTTGACAGAGGTGCTTTACAAGTTCACATAAATATTTCTCGAATACTAAATACTTCGAGTAAAGTGAAAAAAACTCGTACTACGGGTACTGTTTCAGGGAAGGTCGGCAAGAGTTGCAGGGCTTATGTTCATTTGAGTTGGGTTTAATATTGTTTGTTCGCATGCGGCATGTTTAAGCGCGAACTTAAACGTGTCTACTTGTGGAAATACATTTAATATAAATCTTAAATGTATTTTATCTTTGCAACTTAGACTATAGAAAAGATCGCTATAACATATATGTGAGGCATATTGATTGACTGGAAACAAAATTTTTATCTACAAATATGTTGTCTCCGGTCTTGCCATCTGTTTTCCATTAATTCTAAAAAATCTTTCTGTGGAATCCACTTTGTAATTTTTAGATTTGTTAGATTTTGTCTTGATAATGGTGTGCTAACACCAAAGCGCTCGAGACAATAAACCTACTCGTGAAGGAAAACATTATTTATTTCCAATGAATTTACACAATCTCAATATAAAAACCCCTAAACTTTTATACGAAAAGTAAATTCTGGATTTTTTAGTGAAAACCTTGAAACCGCTTGAAAAACATTACTTAGGGTATTATAGAAATTCTCCCATAACTGTTTGTGTCTAAAAAAATCTAAATCTAAGCTGCGAAGATATCTATCATTTAAGATTCATATTAAACGCATTCCCACAAGCAGACATGTGTAAGTTCGCGCTAACACAAGCCGCATGTGGACTTACAATATAAAAACCCAATCTGAACATAAGCCCTGCAACTCTTGTCGACCTTCCCTGAAACAGTGACTCATTTTTTACAGTATGAGCTATCCAGATGGATTATGGGATATCCAGAGTCATAATAAAAGGAGAGCTTGTATGAAAAAAGTTATGACTCTGGATGAAATGAAAGAAGTATGCAAGGACAGGAAGAAGTGGCGGCTAATCTGCAATGCTGATTTTTAATGTTGGTTTATTGGCTTGCTACATTTTTTGCATAAGACATTTTTTACTTTTTTTGTATAGATTTATTTTTAAGGTTTTGTTGTTTTCTTATACTTAAATGTTATTTATTACTCGTATTCCTTGACTTATGGGTTGGTATGAGGCTGACCACCCATACTGTAAAAAATGGTTCACTTTGCCAATGTCACCCCTGTTTCAGGGAATGTCGGCAAGAGTTGCAGGGCTTATGTTCATTTGAGGTTTGGATTTTATTTGTAAGTACACAATCAGCATTTGTAAGCGCGAACTACACGTGTTTGTTTGTGGGCATACATCTGAGAGCTTTGAATGAATATATTCTTGCAACTTAGATTATAGATTATAGATTATTATAGATTATAGATGAGCGGTCAGCCTCATACCAGCCTGTAAGTACAGGAATAAAAAAGTGTAATATCCGAAAAGTAAAAGTAATTATTAATTAAAAGTCTATTAATATGATATGTAAATTGGCGTAAAAGTACCTACCTAAACAGAAAATTAATTAACTACTTAGTTCAAAGGACCAACCCTTTAATATAGAATATCCTTATCAATAAACATGAACTATTTCTCATTTTGATGTATATTTCACAAGTAGGCATGCATCCTACGTTTGGAATGAGGCGTAGACCTAACTCTAACACCCCTGTTTCAGGGAAGGACGGCAAAAGTTGCAGGGCTTATGTTCATTTGAGATTGGGTTTTTATATTGTAGGTCCACATGCGGCATGTGTTAGCGCGAAATTATACATGTCTGCGTGTGGGAATGCATTTAATGTAAATCTTAAATGATTTATATCTTTGCAGCTTAGATTAGATTAGACAGCGAAAACCTTCCGCTTGATAAATATTACTTAGGATATTATCGAAATTATCCCATAACTGTTTGTGTGATATCCGAAAAGTCAAAGTAATTATTAATTAAAGTCTATTTATATGATATGTAAGTAGGCATAAAAGTACCTAAAGAGAAATTAATTGACTACTTAGTTCAAAGGACCAAACCTTTAATATACCTAGAATATCCTTATTAATAAACATGAAGTATTTCTCATTTTGATGTATATTTCACAAGTAGGCATGCGTCCTACGTTTGGAACGAGGCATAGAAGATAGGTTTGTGCATATTATTAGATAAGTAATTATTTTTAAACAGGATCGGATTAAGTCCTATTCATTTTTACAGGTAAGGGGCTGTCCTTACGCCAACCACTTCAGTTAAAGTGAAAGATTTCCCAGCTGCCAAGGGGCTAATACTAATTTTTTGTGAAGGCTGAGTAAGCCTTGTCGGTATTTTATTTTGGGTTTGAAATAAGCACGGAAACGGGAAACAAAACTAATCTGTAGACTTTTAATATTTTTAAATCGCTTATAAAAAAGTATATCAGCAAAATTTCAATAAGCTGATAGGTTAACTAACTATTGTTACTGTTAATCTTAGTTTTTGTTTAATTGCTTAGAATTTATTTGTTTCATATATTTGATTGTATTAATTGCTTGTACTCCTTGACTGATAGGTTGGTATGCGGCTGACCACCCATACTGTAAAAAATGGTTCACTTTGCCAATGTCACCCCTGCTTCAGGGAAGGTCGGCAAGATTTGCAGGGCTTATGTTCATTTGAGATTGGGTTTTTATATTGCAGGTCCACATGCGGCATGTGTTAGCGCTAAATTATACATGTCTGCTTGTGGGAATGCATTTAATGTAAATCTTAAATGATATATATCTTTGCAGCTTAGATTAGATTAGATTAGATTAGAAATTCATTACGTAGAAATCTTTTTCGGGTGCCCCGGTGCGCTCGCATCGCTCAGCGACACATCGATAAAGACAAATTGTACTTACTGTACTTAAAAAGTGTATTCGGTTGTAATTCGGCTGTAATTACTCATCTGAAATGATTTAAAACTCCAGTATCGCGAGTATGAATCATAACATTAAACCGTCTCTATGCCTTTAATAGTAAAATGTAGAAAAATACGATATCACTCTAAGTGAGTTACTTAGTTTTCTAACATTTCCTCGATGAACACAATAGGATGTATAGTTTATTTCAGTTTAAAAGTAATTTGATTTTAATATATTAATATTATTTTTGTGTTCCTAAGCTATGTCCCCTCAGCTGTAAAAACTTGGTTCACTTTTGCCAAGGCCCCCCCGTTTTAGGGAAACCGCATGGGCTTGGCATGGCGGTAGGAGATGCAAGGTTTGGTTTACTTTGTTTGTAAATGTGCAGAATGTGTAAGCGCGGACTTACATGTGCCTGCATGTGGGCATGCATTACGTATAAACTTAAAATGTCAATATAGATTTTAAATAAATAAGGGAAATAGTGTTAAATAGTGTTAATAGTTGAAATAGTGTCGGTGTTATGGCCGAGAGGGCCAATTGAGCTGATCTTTCTAGCGTGTTTGCAATAGAACAACGTTGGTTCAATCCCCGCCTGGGTAATTTGCCCATAACCTTGACCCTGGTTCAACAGATGTTATTGGGTAATTATTAATTAATAATTCATTAAAAAAAGCAATAATTAATTTTTAATTTATGATTTTAATACCTGTTTCTGGCCAGGCAGAATATGTTGGTGAATTGCAATCCTCTTCACAAATCTATTAAAAAAAAGATTTAAAAAATAGGGCAGTTAGCGCATATGCATAGCGTATAGCGAATGTTTTATACTGGGGTAAAGACCTTAAAACGAATGGCTTAGGCCCGGTATTTTGAAGTATCGTAAAGTTAACTAAAATGCAATTTTAGTTAAATCATCATAATATTTCACTCACCGAATTTCGGCAGTAAATATTTAGTAACTTTAACTTTCGATTTTCAAGATGGCGGCGCTTCACTGACAGCAGCTGTCCTTTTTAAATGTAAGGATACATTAAAATTGTCGCAAACTGAACATTTTTTGTGTCGTTTTCTAGCTTAATGAAGGTTAGGCATATGATTTTTATGAATAGTTGTTTGTTTTAAAGATTTTTAATGGCATTTTAATTATTTCCAAGATTTGGGGGCGTGGCTTCATACTTCGGCAATGTTCGGTTTTAGTTAACTCGAGATTGAGTATTTTGAATACAAGTTCAAGTAATAGTTAACTAAAATATTACTACAGTTCAATATACCGGGCCTTACACATGTGCTAGGATAGTTTTTTACACGATAAATTAAAATCTGCCCTTTCGAAAATTTAAAAAATCCCGTATTTTTGCCTACTCACGGCTGAAAGTCTATGCACGCCCCTGATTAATATATATAACAGGCAAAACTTTGACAACTCAGTGTACTTATCTAATCTTAATCTAAATCTAAGCTGCAAAGATATGTATCATTTGAGATTCATATTAAATGCATTCCCACAAGCAGACATGCATAATTTCGCGCTTACACATGCTGCATGTGGACCTACAATATAAAAACCCCAATCTCAAATAAACATAAGCCCTGCAACTCTTGCCGACCTTCCCTGAAGCAGGGGTGACATTGGCAAAGTGAACCATTTTTTACAGTATGGGTGGTCAGCCGCATACCAACCTATCAGTCAAGGAATCTCATTTCCTGTAATTATATCCAAAGGGAAAACGCCCCTGTCACTTAATTACTATTATTCATACGTCATCCCAGTGGTCGCTCAGTTATGAATAATTTATCTTAAAATTGCTTTAATTAACTTAAATAAATATTAAGTATGCTGATCAAATAAAAAATCACTCCCTATTTTTTTATTCTCCAGCATCGTGGTCCGATCCGTAGTCAAGCGGTTAATGCTTTGGTCTCCTAATTCAGAAGGTCGAGAGTTCGATTCCTGGCGGAACACAAAAACAATATTTATATTTTAAAAGTGCTCTTCGCTGGGTTAAAAAAATCATTGCCTTTAGCAAAGACCGGTTACAAAAGGTCTATCCAGACTTACAGCAATTGGGGCTTGCTTGAGAATTGGCGCTTTGAAGCGACGACCAAGCTCGTAAAAAGTTCGGTCGATAGCTCATTTGGTAGAATGCTTGCATTCCATTTCATCGATTCGTTCGATCGCGTTGTATGAACTTGGTGGGTGGAGGTGGGTAAAGTGCCGATCGCCATCGAGGGTCAGAAATGATTTCCCGTTTCGTTCATTTGAGGTTTGGATTTTAATTTGCAGGAACACATGCAGCATTTGTAAATGCGGACTTACACGTGTCTCTTTGTGGGCGTGCACTTAATATGTATTTTTAATGTTAATGTATCTTTACTCTATCCGTTTTCCCCTGAAACGGGGTGGTATTGACAGAAATGAAACATTTTTCCCTGCGTGGGACGTCAACTTTACACAAAACCAGTATTTGAAAGGACAGAAATTTATAAAGAAAGGAGAAATGAGAAAGAACTGACAAAGAAAGGATCCATTGTAAGGTTCGATCAATGGCCTGGTAGAAAGAGACCGAGGAGGATCAAATTACATAAAAAGCTTATGAATGGAGTAGATGTGAATAAAATATTAAAAAAATAAAATAAAAATATTTGATACCTACCCTAAGGCGTTAACAATACTTTTTAGGTCTTTGATCATCTTTTCTTTATAAAGACGTTATCCCTTCACTGCTGGATTTAGGCCTCTTTTAATTTTTTTTCCCCATTTCGCGAGAAACTCGTGACCAAATATTTATATATACATTTTCTTAAAATAACTTATTTAAAATATAATTTTCTTATTTAATAAGCAACATTGGGCGTGGTCAGTGCTTGGATGGGTAACCGCTCAGGTACACCGCGTGTCGTTGGCATCTTGGATCCGTCCGTAGTCCGTAGTGGCAACACTTCGGACTCGTAAATGGAAGGTTGTGGATTCGAATCCCGGCGGAGCACAAAAATATACCATTTACATTTCGAATGTGCTCTTCGCTGGGTTGAAAAATTCATACACCTTTAGCAATGACCGGTCACCAAAGGTCCATCCAGCCTTACAGCAACTGGGTCTTGCTTGAGTATTGGCGCTTTGTAGCGACGACCAAGCTCGTACACCTCTACAACAAGTGTCATAGGCCCCTAGAGTCTTTAGAATCTAGGGAGTCTCCCGCACAGGATTTCTTAAAAAAAAAAAAAAAAAACTAAGGTTTGCGCATTTACGGAGTGAAACTATATTTTTAGTTTTTAATTAAAAATGACTGAAATGAATTTTTATACATAAGGTGGACGGTTAAAGTCCGGTAGGTGGCGCTTGGGCAATTTTACTTAAAAATATGAAAATAAAAATGTGTTGTGTAAAAAAAGTCATTTTCTTATTTGTATTCCTTGACTTATATTTGGATTCCTTGACTTATAGGTTGGTATGAGGCTGACCACCCATACTGTAAAAAATGGTTCACTTTGCCAATGTCACCCCTGTTTCAGGGAAGGTCGGCAAAAGTTGTGGGGCTTATGTTCATTTGAGGTTTGGATTTTATTTGTAAGTACACATTCAGCATTTGTAAGCGCGAACTACACTTGTTGGTTTGTCTGTACATCTGAGAGCTTTAAATGAATATATCCTTGCAACTTAGATTATAGATTATAGATTATATTATAGATTCCTCGAATTACACATTCCTTTTTAGACTTACCACATTTTTCTTAACGAAGATTGGCAAACACCGTGGCTAAATTCACTTCGGATGCTAAGAAATTATTCACTTTCCCAGTGTCACCCGTGTTTCAGCGAAGGTTGGTAAGAGTTGCAGGGATTATGTTCATTTGAGATTTTTTTGTTTAACTCATTAAGTATGCAGCATGTGCAAGTGCGAATTAGCACGTATCTCTTGTAGGCATGCGTTCAATACAAATCTTGAATGTTTGTATTTACATTAAAATCTTTGCAACTTGTATTAAAAATCATAGATTGCAAAGGACTCTGGTTACACAAAACTGTAACGCATACCCGCGGAGAAAGAGATGTGATTTCAAATGTTGAGTCAACCATAGTTTATGCACTCAAATGGATCTAAATCTAAATCTGAGCTGCAAAGATATATATCATTTAAGATTCATATTAAACGCATTCCCACAAGCAGACATGTATAAGTTAGCGCTAACACATACATTATAAAAACCCAAATCTCGAATGTACTTATGTTGCTACTCTTGCCGAACTTCCCTGAAACAGGGGTGACATTGGCAAAGTGAACCATTTTTTACAGTATGGGTGGTCAACCTCATACGCCAGCCGTATAAGTCAAGGAAGGATAATTATTTTATATTTTCTCCAGATTTTGCAACAAAGATAATGAAAAGCTCTGAAAGTACATAATATATTTTCAGGAAATCAATACGATTATATGAAAGGAAGCACTTGTGATGAGTGCTTTATAATTAGTTATCTTCATAATTCGTTGCCGGGATGTGTACACAATTAATATTTAATATCCCATCCACCAAACATTCAGACCAAGATGGCTACTTAGGAGAGGGATTAACTGTAATCAGTGCAGTGTGATCTTCTGTGATATGGATTCTAATTATTGTGAGTAGATGTATATAATTGTTAAAGCCCTTCTCCCAACAGCAATACAAGTTTTCTAAGTAATCCAGTGCGGGAGACACCTTACATTTCAGGATATCCTGATACAGCCTGATTCAAGCCTTGGCCTCCTTGAAACTCTGCATCCAGCTCCTTCCTTGCATCTTCCTTCCAGCATACAATTCCTTGACTTATAGGTTGGTATGAGGCTGACCACCCATACTGTAAAAAATGTTTCACTTTTACAATGTCACCCCTGTTTCAGGGAAGGTCGGAAAGAGTTGCAGGGCTTATGTTCATTTGAGATTGGGTTTTTTATATTGTAGGTCTACTTGCGGCATGTGTGAACGCGAAATTATGCGTGTCTGCTTGTGGGAATGCATTTAATATGAATCTCAAATGATACATATCTTTGCAACTTAGATTTAGATAGTGTTATGCGTTGCATCAAGCCTATGTTTTGAGACATTCGAGGGCAGTGGCGATTGATATTGGTTTTGAATACAACAGTATTTTATTGGGATGGCAACACAGATCGTTCCCCCAGTGATTGTTTGGCTTATTTACCATTTGATTCAAATGCGACGTTTAAATGATATTGTATTTAGAATCACATTCTACACAATCTGAGTTAAGAAAAAACGCAAAACATGATTGCGGCACTATGACACGTGTCATAGACCCCTAGAGTCTCTAGAATCTAGGGAGTCTCCCACACAGGATTTCTTTTAAAAAAAATGTGAGAGCTGTTTTCAATCTAATCAAAATCAATTTCCAGGATTCATACAACACATACAAAGATTGTTCATGTGAAATTAACTCTATTGGTGATAAACAAAAAAGCACTAAGGTGATGGGATGCCGGTAACTTATTCCATAAACGGGTAGTTTGACAAAGGAATGAGTCGCGAAAACAACAAGTTTTCATAGCTTAGATATCAACTACAAGTGGATGGATTTGAACCGTTCTACGAGTTGTCCTTGTTGTGACGATAGGAGGAGGTATAAGTGAGGATATGTCAACAAAACAGACGACGCTATAGTACGTACTTGTTTATAGTCACTGTTATTTCGTAGAACTTATAATGTTCAGGCATATTGTGTTCCAGTGTATAAATCTGGGGAACTTTGAGTTAGGAATGCATTCGAATATTGTCTGCTTCATTTGTAATCGAAACAAACTTCAGTGAAAATGACTGAAAAGTATGAGAAAACTGACTGAACAAAACATAAATATTTAATGTCAAAAATGTAAAAATTTGGTCCCATTATTGCATCGATATAAATAATATACATATTTATTATATATATTTTATTTAGATCAATGCATTATTGTGATAAATTTGAAATAATTTTTAAATAAAAGAATGGTAGGTAATTACTTTTTTGTATCCATTTTTTAAATCTAATTTGCATAGATATACTAACATGTAAGATTCATATTAAATGTACATCCATGAGCAGATACGAGTGTGCGATAAGCACATTCTGCATGTTTATTTACAAAATAAAAATTTAAATCTCAAATGAATGAAGTTATGAAACTTTTATTGCCTTTTCCTGAAACAGGGGTAACATTAGCAAATGTGAAGCAATTCTTATATAACCTACATCCGGTCAGATTCATACCTACCTAGTCAGAGAACGCAAAAAAAATATTAATTAAAATACTTTTTTAACTTTGTTACAATTCACTTGAGTTTTATTTTTAAATTTTTTTAAAAAACACAACCAGTTTCGGGAGAAGCAGTACCTCCCATCTTCAGGTGTAAATATCAACTTGATATTTACACCTGAAGATGGGAGGTACTGCTTCTCCCGAAACTGGTTGTGTTTTTTAAAATTTTTTAAAAATAAAACTCAAGTGAATTGTAACAAAGTTAAAAAAGTATTTTAATTAATTAAAATGTGCTTTCACAAAGTTACTGCCCAAAATCTAAATAATACAAAAAAATGATAACTAAATCACATCTATAATATGTAATCTTAGTTGCAAATATATTTTACCATTGCTTCATACTAAATGTACGTCGACAAGCAGACACATTTCAGTCGCACTTACACATACTGCACTTACGAAATAAAGACCCAAATCTAAAAAAAAAATTAACCCTTCACATTTTCCGAACTTTCCTGAAATAGGGGTGACATTGGTATATGATATCATTTATTGTTACTGACACATCTAAATTAAAAAAAAAAAACAACAAAAAAAAAGAGTTTTTTATTCACGGTTTTTTGTAAAACTCATATTAATAATTTTAATGTAGCATCGTCCTGTAGCATCATCATAAAGGGCCACCATTGTCCTTATTTGGACCTTTCATCTCCTCTTGATCAGTATCCATGCCCCAGACCTTCAGTACACCAAATATAAAACATTGTTTTGAAAGTCAACCACAGCGTTTACCAAAACAATATGAAAACTTAAACATCGCCCCTATTGAGTGCTTTAGTTTCTATTCATTTTTTTGGAACAACGCTAAAGTTGAGTTATGCACGGATCGCATGTAACAATCTAACCATTCATCGACTGTCCAGTAACCTAAGTGTAAAACTTTACGTTTAAATTTGACTAAAGCGTTTTGCCGAAAATGTGTGGAAACTAAAAAGTTCACTACAGGCGCTGTTCTAAGTTTACATTATATTTTTGGTAAACTCTATGGTTGAGTTTGAAAATAAAATTTAATACTTGGGTATAGAGCGCCAAAGGGTCAGAAAACTCAATACAAACTCGTATTTGTGGCTTGAAAGCATTGGCGGAAATCTTGGCATTTTAAATTGTTTTTTGAATTTTCTACTGATAGCATGCTATGCGCCAGTAGATTCAGAATGTATGGAGATTAAGAATGAATTCTGGGATATGCTTGACGATAAAATCAGAATGAAAGACAAAGAAGAAAAGGTGATTCTGCTTGGTGACATGAACGGATGGGTGGGTAGAAGAAAGGAAGAGTATGAAAGGGTAATAGGACCAAACGGAAGGGGTGTCATCAATGGCAGTGGGAGACGGCTTGTTGACGTGTGTGTGGAGCATGGTATGTTTGTATCAAATACTTGGTATAAGCATAAAGACGTGCACACATACACGTGGTATGGGCCAAATACTCGCACAGTCATTGACTACATATGTATGGAAGAATGTATGAGAGGTGCCATAAGAGATGTCAGAGTCTACCAAGGTATATCCGTGGGCTCAGACCATCATCTCTTGTGTGCAAAAGTAATGATAGGCGAAGTAAAAGATAGGAAAAGAACGAAAGTGATTAAGATGAAAAGAGTGAAAGTGGAAAAATTAGATGATGAAAATGTCAGGAATGATTTTGAAGCTGAAATAAGCCAGATTTTGAAATCGGATGAATGCAAGGAACTTGTGAAGAATGCATGTGTAGAAAAAATGTGGAAAACATTTAAAACATGTTTGGTCGAAAGCGCAAAGAGAGTATGCGGTGAAGTTACGATTGGGCATAGAAAAGGCAATGAATGGTGGAATGATAGGGTTAAACAAGCAGTGAAAGAGAAGAAAGAGAGTTATTTAAAATGGATTAATGACAGAAAGAATAAAGTGTTAGAGACTGAATACAAGGCGAAAAAATGGCTAGCGAAGAATGAAGTTCAAATGAGTAAGAGAAGAATGGAAGAAAAATTGAGTGAAAGAGCACAGAATGACTTCTCTGACAATAAAAAGATGTTCTGGAGCTGGGTGAGACAAAACAACGACAGTTGTAGGTCCACAACTCCGGGAATCAAAAATGTAAGCGGAGACATTCTGTGGAATAAAGACGATGTAAAAAAGAGATGGAAAGAATATTTTAATGAGGTTTTTGGTGAAGAAGAATGTGATTTAACTGTGAAAGGAGATTATGATGAGGGCAATGTTTTGAAAATATCGAAAGAAGAAGTAAGAAAGGTCATAAAGGAATTAAAGAATGGGAAAGCTGCAAGTGTGGATGGTGTGAGACCTGAGATGATGAAAGCGGGAGGAGAATGTGTAATTGAATGGATGAAAGAGCTTTGCGAATTGTGTGTTAGTGTCAAGGAGGTTCCATCGGACTGGAGAGAGGCGGTCATTGTGCCAATCTACAAAGGTAAAGGTGACAAAAAAGACTGCCGTAACTTCAGACCGATTAGCCTTCTTAGTGTGCCAGGTAAAGTGCTATGCAAGATTCTTATCCATAGGGTAAGATTATCCACACAGGAGAAGGTCTCAGATATACAATCTGGCTTTATGCCGGAAAGAGGTTGCGTAGACCAGATATTCGCGCTTCGACAGATCGTCGAAAAACAGCTAGCCGTAAATAAAAAGGTCTACGCGGCTTTCGTAGATCTTGAGAAAGCCTTCGACTCGGTGGATAGAAGTATGATGTGGTGTGTGCTTGAGAGGTATGGTGTGAATAAAGCACTTCTGAACGCGATACGCGCCATCTATCTAAATAGCAGGGCGTGTGTCAGGGTGGATGGAGAATACAGCGAGTATTTTAATGTGTACAAGGGTGTGAGACAGGGTTGCATAATGAGCCCGTGGTTATTCAATATAATTATGGATCATTGTGTTAAACAAGCGAATCTGGAAGGGCATGGCATACAGATTGGAGAGAGAAAAGTCGGAGTTCTGCTTTATGCTGATGATGCAGTACTAATTGCTGATTCAGCAGCAGAGCTTCAGGCAATGCTCTCTAGTCTGAACCATGCTCTGTGTGTGAACAAGTTGAAAATTAATGCAAGTAAGACGAAAGTACTGATTTTTGACAGAACGGATGAAAATGAAGAATGCACGTTTTTGTTGAATGGTACGAAAGTTGAAATTGTGGATGAATTTAGATACTTGGGAAGTATGTTTGAGAAGAATGGAAAGATGACAAGAGAACTTGAGAATAGGGTGTGCAAGGGAAAACAAGTGGTCGGTGCAATAGGAAGAATAGCAAAGAACAAGCGATTGACGATGGATCTGAGAATGGCGGTACACAATGGCATATTGTTACCGACTTTGATGTATGGAAGTGAAGCATGGACAGTGAACGATAGCGAAATGAGTAAAGTATGTACGGTGGAAATGAAGCATTTGAGAAGCATGACAGGAAAAACTCTGAGGGATAGAGTTAGGAATGAATGGGTAAAAAAAGAATGTAATTTGAAAGAGGATGTGAAAGTTAAGGTACAAAAGAATGTGATGAGATGGTTTGGACATGTGGAAAGAATGAATGATGATAGACTGACAAAGTATGTATACAAAGAAAGTGTGAAAGGAAAAAGAGGGAAGGGACGACCGAGAAAAGTATGGAGTGATCAGATTGAGGAGATTGTGAAAGAATGGGATATACAAAGTGAGCGTAAAAGAAGAAAATGCATGAAAAAGGTGATGGATATGAATGAATTGAAGGAGGTATGTAAGGATAGGAAAAAATGGAGGCAACTCTGCAGAGGCTCTGGCCACCCCTAGCGGAATGGCGACAGAGTTACAGTTACAGTTTACAGTTACAGTAAATTGATCAAAACACCTTAAACAAACATAACAGCCAAAGACACAAAACATAATAAACTTACTTTTTAATAATGTATTGTTACGAACTAAGGATTTGAAGTACCCAAGCGCGCCTGAACATGTACGCTAGTGTGTAGAACAATCTGGCTCTAGTATGACGGTAGTAGTTAAAGTACATAGAATGCCAGTCTGGTATGAGCGAGAGATCGAATAATCTGGAATATGCGAGAATGATCCCTTTTGTACCTATATATACGGACTATGAAGGGCATCCGTGGATTAGTTGCATCCAACATTTAGACGTGAATACCATATACGCAGACTGCAACTGTAACTGTAACTGTAACTCTGTCGCCATTCCGCTAGGGGTGGCCAGAGCCTCTGCAGAGCTACCTCCATTTTTTCCTATCCTTACATCCTCTTTTAATTCATTCATATCCATCACCTTTTTCATGCATTTTCTTCTTTTACGCTCACTTTGTATATCCCATTCTTTCACAATCTCCTCAATCTGATCACTCCATACTTTCTCGGTCGTCACTTCCCTCTTTTTTCTTTCACACTTTCTTTGTATACATACTTTGTCAGTCTATCATCATTCATTCTTTCCACATACCCAAACCATCTCATCACATTCTTTTGTACCTTAACTTTCCCATCCTCTTTCAAATTACATTATTTTTTTACCCATTCATTCCTAACTCTATGCCTCAGAGTTTTTCCTGTCATTCTTCTCAAATGCTTCATTTCCACCGTACATACTGTTACGATTTTTGGGGTTCGAAAGTCTTTCAATTAACAACACTGGTCTTCTTTTACAGTTATTTATTTTACACTTTTAAATTTATTTTAACAAAGACAGTCTCGATTATTCCATTACACTTATTTTAGTTCACTGGTCAAATTTGTTCGATGTATGGGTGAAGCTCACAGATGACTGACTCCTAGTGCAAGCAATAAGCGTCTTATATACTCTTCACAACAGTATTCTCTAGAAACTTTACTCGCTAGACAGTTCCAGAATTAAGGAAAGATTTAAGTAGGTACGTAGTAATCATTATTTCTAGACGCTTCAAGTACTTTATTTAATTATTCCTACCCACACATACTTATGAGGATTCCTATTACATAGCTATAACTAATACCTATACTTATTTTTATATTACCTATTTACATAACAATACTTTACTCATTTCGCTATCGTTCACTGTCCATGCTTCACTTCCATATATCAAAGTCGGTAACAATATGACATTGTGTACCGCCATTCTCAGATCTACCGAGATTATCAATTATTGTAAATTGTGAACCAAACCTTATAAGATAAAATAAATAATTTCAGTTTAAATAAAAGAGAACCCAAGTAAAATCGTTGCAATACTTACTTTTTAATTATGTATGTAGAATGTACAATATCCTGACCAAAGCTCTTTCAACATCTTTGAATGGAAAATTCTCTCTTATATTCACGGCACAATAAAGGAAGAGAAAATGTGGGAAAGACAATACAATTCTGAAGTATATGAACCTGTACCAAAACTTTGATGTGGTCTGGTCAATAAAAGTCGGCATATTGGGACATCAGGGAGACCTCCGAAGAGATATGGCGTGATAGCTGGATCATAGGAGGAAGTAGCGTTACAAACAGATTCTTAGGCCTATGAAAGCCAGATGAAGAAGACTGTGGGCAAGACAGTGGGAAGACGTGATCTGTGGGGAAGACCCAGATTCAGGTGGCTGGATGGAGTGTTGGCAGACTGCCGTATTGTAGGAGTATGGGACTGTAAGAGGACGGCGTTAGACAGGTAGCGGTGGCTGTGATTAATCAAGAAAGCCAAGACTCACCTCGGGTGGACCCTTTTTATTTTACCTGGTAATGGAACGAGCAACTTATCCCAACAATTTCACTTAAAGTGAGTGTTTTCCTGCTTCCGAGAGGGCTGGTTCTCATTTACTGTAGAGATTAAGATGAATTTGTGTTTGAAATAAACACCGAAACGGAATGTCATTTCTGACACCTTTGGTGAGGTTCAAATCCTACTCCTCTGGTTACAAATGCAAGGCTTCTAAAAACCTTCATACATTAACAATTTTCTTCAAAAAATAACTTTTTTTATCTTTGCATCGCTACTTCTTTCATTTCATCCAGAGTCAAACACCTTTTCTTATTTGTGCCTGTATTTATTATTTGTGTCATTATTTTGAATTTTTTTGTATAAAACATCTAGAATACACAGATTTTTGCACAATATCTTTGCCATTTCTTTTATCTTTCGTAGACGTATTGAGAGCCATAAGAGACATAAATATTTTTCCATTACTTTCCTTTCGTTTCAGACATCAAATATTTAATTTTGAACTATTGTATTCTAAATTTATTTTATTTGCAGCGTTGTGTACAAGTCAAGCAATAATCCACTTATTTTTCATCTTGGTTTAGCCCTGCTAGTCTGTTAGTTCATCTTGCCTCCCTCCTGTGATGTTGCTTCCCAGCTGTCTCTCCATGTATTTAGTGATCTTCCTGCCCGATGGTTTCCGTGAATGGTAATCACATTGTGAGGAAGTCTGGAACTCTCCATCCTTCCTAAATGCATAAACCAATATCAATTTACCAATATTGAATTGAAATTCGACAACCCACTACTTCATTTATTGAAAAAAAAACATTTTGTACAAATTTAAATATTTTAGTTAAGTCTAATAGATCGCTCAGGTGGTAGAACGTTTAAATTAAAAACCAGAGAGCTAACATGAACTCAACGCTTAAAAATAGGATGATTTATTTGGTGAGCGTTGTTTTTGTGTGAATCACACCTGAAGAGCTCTCCGCGAGCTTGGACGTCGCTATAGAAAGCGCCAATTCTCAAGCAAGACCCAATTGCTGTAACACTGGATGGATGTTTGGTGACCGGTCTTTGGTAAAGGTATGTGTATTTTTTAATTTTTCCAACACAGCAAAGCGCATTTTTGAAATATAAATGGTATTTTTTTGTGCTCCGCTGGGATTCGAACCCACAACCTTCCATTGCGAGTCAGAAGTGTTAACCACTATACTACGGATCTTTAGATTTTAGATTTTCAATATTGTAGGTACGCTCCTGGTTTTTGGTAATTCAAGCCTCCTTGTTCCTCTGTGGCTACATTAGCTTAAATAACCATCTTGCATCCCTTTCATTCCAGGGTCTGATTTTATATGCAATATCCTCTGCGAACCATCGCTTACAACTCAACTAACATACACGCTTACACGTGAATGACATTCGCGAGGGACAGTGTGGCCGAAATATGAGTGGCATTTCGGGATTTTTTGTTCGTTGACGAATAAGTTGGTATAAGGTTGACCCCCATGTTGCATTTGTGCCAATGCCACCTCGGTTTCAGGAGAAGGTAACAGGAGTTGCAAAGTTTATGTTCGTGTGCGTTTGGTTGATTTTGTAAATAGACATGCAGTATGATTGTGTAAGCGTGTACTTACACGTGTCTGTTTGTGGGCGTGCATTAAATATTAGCCTTAAATGTCTCTGAAATTTGGATTATAGATAGATTATTGTATCGGGTATACGGTTACGCATACAGAATCATGCAGGGACGCAAGGCCCCCCATTAAAAAATCGAATTTGTTGTTAATTTACCTCTGCTGAATTTACCTGAACGGGTAGCTTAGACGTGTGAAAATGATTTATTTTTAAACTCTCAAACAAACATCCTGTTATACCTTGAGATGGAATTACCAGGATGGCAAGACATTTCTGAAAAGTTCAAATTCAATAATAATAGTAATTGGCCAACGACTAATACGACTAGCCATTCAAATCCCTAGACTTCTACTTTAGAAAGGTACAATTACCATCTGAGCTTTTTATCAGTATCAGCGACCTAAAAAAGTTTAACGCAAAAATGTTGAATGATGACTGATGGCTAGAGGCACGAGTAGACAGACCCCGAAACAAAAATAAAAATCAAATTTCTACTCGATTTGCATTGAGAGTTTATTCAATGAATATTTAAAAGATACAAACGCCAAATTAATAAGGCCAGGCCATGCCGCTTTTTTCATTAATCAGACGCTATATGTGTTTGCTTCTTTTTTAATTAAAAACGGAAAAAAATCCGATGACAGAAGGCGACCCGTGTGTCAAAGCGTGACCACAGCTAAGATGGCTGGATGATATTCAGGGACTGCAGGGAGGAGGGGACTGAACAAGGTTGAACAACAAGGAAACTTGGAGAGCAATGGTAGAGGCCTAAATCTAGGAATAGATGGAGACGGTCAATTTGGTTCAGCCATACCGTCAGATCCGTACAAATTTTGGAGACCGTGCTTTCCGTGTTGCGGGTCCGGTGGAGTGGAACAGACTGCCACCCGGAGTGCAGAACTCCAAATCTGTGGGTATATTTCGCGGAGCTCTCAAGACGCACCTTTTCAAAAAGTCGTATCCGTGATCAGAGAGGGCCCTTGAGGTGTGACACTCACAAAAATGGCGCTCTCTTATCATATGTAATTTAAAATAAATAAGCCTGTTTTATATATATACAGAATACATCAAATTTAATTGCTTAATTATGGTAAGGACCTCGGTTAAATATTTCTCAGAAGTGGGTAACAATATGATAGAATTTGAACAGGAAATATTATTACATCAGCTGATTTACGTACATGCTACCAAATTTTTGATTGGATGGGAGAAATCACACTTAATTTAGATTTTTGTCCGATTGGAGTTTGGTGCAACTTGCCCTAAGAAAGCTTCTTATTCTGCTTCTTTCGGAGCAAAAGAATCTCTCGAAATTAGCCAAACGTTAGACCATCTGTATCTTTCTATGTTACTTGCCCTAAATCTAGTGGAGAAGTCAACTTCAGATCTGAATTTAATCTATAATCTTAGTTGCAAACATATATTAACATTCAAAGCGCATTCCAAATGCATGCCCACAAACAAAAACGTGTAAGTTCGCACTTACAAATGCTGAATGTGTACTTACAAATTAAAATCCAAACCTGAAATCAGCATACACTCTACAACTTTTGCCGACCTTTCCTGGAACAGGGGTGACATTGGTAAAGAGAACCATTTTTTACAGTATGGGTGGTCAGACTCCTATAAGTCAAGGACCAACGCAAAACATAACAATCCAACTAAGTGCAATTTCTTAACATATTATGCCCGAAGGGAATTAATGTGAACTGTGGAACTTATTTGTTTTCACAGGTAGATAATATGTCACATGACATGGCTATCAGCACAAACTGAGTACAGAAACTTGATTCATTCCAAGAAGTCTACATACTGGTGTGCCCAAATAGAGGAAGCCAAAGGAAATCCCAGAAAACTATGGAAGTCGCTTAATCACATAACGGGGAACCTTAAATCTGAAACGGTATCTACTTTGACAGCTACTAGCCTTTCTGAATTCTTTGTTGAAAAGATCTCAAAAATCCGAGAAAAATCTGAATCTGCACCAGAGATATTGAGGAAATCAGATGGGTGTGTTTTGGAAACTCTTGCTGAAACGTCTATTGCAGAGGTTACCAAATGGATAATGGCTGCTCCTAACAAACAGAGTGAATTGGACCCAATTCCTTCGTGGCTGGTTAAGAAATGCAAGGAAGAACTCGCTCCTCTTATTACCACACTATTTAACTCCTCTGTATGTAATGGAAATGTCCCGAAAATGCTAAAGACTGCACAAATCTCACCGATCCTAAAAAAACAACAGTTGGACCCCGAAGATAAGTCAAACTATAGACCCATCTCAAATTTACCACTTTTAGGAAAATTATTGGAGCGAATTGTTGCATCACAACTAACTGCATACATGACGAAAAATCATATTTTTGCCAAGAACCAGTCTGCCTACAGAAAACACCACTCGACTGAAACAGGCCTATTAAAGCTGCTATCAGATTTAACAACAGCAGTTGAACAAGGGAACACTGCAGTAATTGCGCTCCTGGATCTGAGTGCAGCGTTTGACACTGTAGATCACCATATACTCACTCTTAAGCTCGAGGCAACATTTGGTATCAAAGGAAAAGCTCTTGACTGGTTATCTTCGTACCTCACTGAGAGAACACAAACCGTCAAGTTAAATGGAGCTCTCTCTTTGCAGACATTATTGACATGTGGAGAACCCCAAGGCTCTGTGCTGGGAC
Organism: Agapetus fuscipes; assembly: GCA_951799405.1. Classification (NCBI taxonomy): domain Eukaryota; kingdom Metazoa; phylum Arthropoda; class Insecta; order Trichoptera; family Glossosomatidae; genus Agapetus; species Agapetus fuscipes. The sequence continues at coordinate 14,821,953 of OX637351.1, read as the reverse complement.
CCCTACTTTTTACAATGTATACAAGTGAGTTGGAGGATGTTATTTACAAATGGGGCTTAAAGGCCCATATCTACGCAGATGACTGTCAAATCTATTCCCACTGTAGATTCTCATATATGAATGAACTCAAGTTCACTTTGAACAGATGCATCGAAGAAGTGAACAAATGGATGCTGTCCCATCGACTTATGCTTAACCCAAGCAAAACGGAGCTTATGTGGCTTGCCACTCAAAAACTAGCACACATGATCGACAACTCTCCTGTGCACATCTCTGGAACAGACATTTTTCCATCAAAATGTGTCAAGTTGTTAGGAGTCCAGCTAGATAGCAGTCTCACTTTGAGTAAACAAATAAGCAAAACTGTCAGTGCTGGTTTCTACGGCCTCAGGCAGCTCAAACAAGTCAAGAGTTGCCTCCCACTAGAGGCTATGAAAGCGCTTGTCAATGCCTTTGTTGTGTCCAAAGTGGACTATTGCAATGCCATCTATGCTGCACAACCACTATATCAGCTGAATAGACTGCAGTCAATACTGAATGCCGGTGCACGCCTGATATTCGGACAAAACAGGTACTGTCACATCACGCCACTTTTGCAAGGACTCCACTGGCTGAGAATTCCCCAGAGAATAAATTTTAAGTTAAATCTCATTGTGTTCAACGCTCTACAAGGAATGGCTCCTGAGTACTTGCAGGAGCTAGTGCGACCGAAGGTTTTACAGGAGAGAGGACTGACGTTGCGCTCGGCAGAGAGGGGCTCAAAAACATTGGTAAACGAGCCAACCAGAAAAATAGCCACAGTGTTTGGCAATCGTGCGTTTGCTGTTGCGGGTCCCTCTTCGTGGAACCAACTGCCACCGGAAGTTCGAGTTTCAAAATCCAGGGAAAACCGTAAAAAAACCCTCAAGACACACTACTTTGCCGCGATAACACAAAAAGCGCCCTTGGAGTGACAATTTTCACGAAACGGCGCTATACCAAGTCATCATTATCATCATCATCATCATCATCATCATCATCAACAACTTCACTTGAAGCAGGGGATTGACTGCTCATTTCTTGTGAAGTTTGAGTAAACCTTATCGGTATTTCTATTTTGAGTTTGAAATCAACATTGAAACCGGAAATTATTTCTAACATCTGAATCTGAATCCCGAAATTCTGAATCCCGGCACACGATCTTCAAATAATCAAATGTACTTGCTTGACTTATAGGTTGGTATGAGGCTGACCACCCATACTGTAAAAAATGTTTCACTTTGCCAACGTCATCCTGTTTCAGGAAAGGTCGGCTAGAGTTGTAGGTAGGGCTTATGTTCATTTGAGATTGGGTTTTATATTAATACGCAACGCAAATAAGCTACACATATAGTGTAACTTCTTGCCACGTATTCCCCTAAGGGTTTTGCATGTGGCGAGTGGAACCTATTTATTTTTACAGGTAAGGGGGGCGGCCTTACGCCCCCCACTTTAGTTGAAGAGGGGGTTTCCCAGCTCCCATGAGGGCTGGTACTCATTTCTTGTAAAAGCTGAGTAAACCTTGCCGGTATTTTATTTTGGGGTTGGAAATAAACACCGAAACGAAAAATCATTTCTGACACCCTTGATGGGATTCGAACCCGACATATAAATCTTAAATGTAATATATCTTTGCAACTTAGATTAAAGATACACTTAGAAATGTACGTAAATCTATGTACTCGTAAAATATTTTCACAAAAATACTAACGACGGTAACCGAAAATTTGGCAGTTTATTTCTGTTTGAATTAAAGCAATTACCCCTTGGGAGGATAGAGTTACAGAAACAGACAAGCACTTGGAAGTTTTACTACTTATTTGTTTAGTTTGTAAAGATCCAGCCGTCGCCGCGCTGCTGGTGCGTTTTTCTCTCAACAAAATGTGTTGATTTTTGGGCGTATGTATTGATAAGGGGACCAAAATACACAAGCATGACCCCCCTGCTGAGACTGCGACAGCTGGGCGCACCTGTTGCGTAGCGAGTCCTCTAAAAAACTGCGCGAAGTATGTGAAAGAAGACATCTCGAGGCGCTACTCGATGTGAGACCAAGCTGAAATATTTGTATTTGATTTTTAAATGAGTGAGTTTAAATTGTATTACGGAAGCAATATTTTCATTGAAATGTACATTTAATAAAGAATCGCTTGGAATCAATGTTTGATTAATTTTTTATTGGAAAGTTCATCGAACCGCTATGTGTTTGCAAGGAGTTGTCATATCATAATCATAATCCAAGTTGCAAGGATATATTCATTCAAAGCTCTCAGATGTAAGCCCACAAACAAACACGTGTAGTTCGCGCTTACAAATGCTGATTGTACTTACAAATAAAATCCAAACCTCAAATGAACATAAGCCCTGCAACTCTTTCCGACATTCCCTGAAACAGGGGTGACATTGGCAAAGTGAACCATTTTTTACAGTATGGCTGGTCAGCCCCATACCAACCTATAAGTCAAGGGTGTGATGTCTTGAAATGGCGCTGTAAGATATAGACCAGGGGTGCCCATACTTTTTCTTGAGGAGATCGACCTAGCAAAAATTTATGAATAGGAGATCGACATTTAAACTGTGTAGCCCACCAAATGTAACTCATAAAAGCATAATGTATTAATATTTATTAAGAAAAAAATTAGCATAAGTAAAACTACATTGAGTGCAAAATGTCAAATCAGTTTTAAGGTCGATCACTGAAATTTTAGCCATCCTCTGTGATCGACCTTAAAACCTCCCGCGATCGACCGTATGGGCACCTCTGATATAGGCTTTAATGATATTTTATTGTTAAATGCGAGCAAGAGGTTTTAAAATAATCCTAAATTGCTGTCTCTGTTTCTATACTACACATGACTCAGCTACACATATATTGCAACTTCTTGCCGCGTTCTCCCCGAAGACATCACATGTGGCGCGTGAAACCTATTTATTTTTACAAGTACAAGGGCCGGTCTTACACCATCCACTACATTTGAAGGGGGGTTGCCCAGCATCCGAGGGGATTGGTACTCGTTTCTTGTGAAGGCTGAATAAACCTTGCCGGTTTTTTTGTTTTGGGCTTGAAATAATCACCGAAACGGGAAATCATTTCTGATTTCCCGTTGTGCCAGAATGATTCGAGCCCGAACTCTCGGCATGGAATGCAAGCACTCTACCAACTGAGCTTCATTGGAGTACCTACTTACTTGATTCTCAGCATTTTTCACGTCTAGTAATCACTTACGCCAATGCCCCCGCTTTTAGCGTTTTTTTAGGTTTGTTTTTTAAGTGCACATGTAGCATATGTAAGCGCGAACCTTCACTTCCTGCCTGTGGGCGTGCATTGAGTACAAGCCTTAAATGTCAATGTATCTTTGTGACTTAGATAATATAGAGATGGGGAGTCAGCCTCATACCAACCCTATAGTCAAAGAACCTACATCCAAAGGATTTCGTATATTTCCTTTGTTAATGTACTCGTATTTCCTGGTAAATGTCCACTTTGATCTATTTACTTTAGTTAATTTTATTTTGCTCAGGAAGTTCTATGAGCTGAACAGGGAGAGTTCCAATATGCTGAAGAGCGAGTAACTTCGTATATATTAATACGAACATAAAAGCTTTTGTTTAAAAGTAAATCAAGTACACCAGTGGTCGGCCATCTTTTTTCGCCCAAAGAACCATAAAAGTGCATTTCTTCTACTAACATAAAATATAATCCTATAATTATAATCATCTAAATGTAAATAAAAAAAAATGACTGACCGTGTGTAAAGAGAAGAACGATTTTCTTACGTTTCGTCGTAGTCATATCCGACGTCTTCAGGAGACGTGTGTCTTCTACAAGGAAGAAACACGAACTGTTAAATTATTGTTGTTTGCTCGAGGTCGAAGGTTGTAGGTACATTTATTGACCTTCGGTGATGTTTCCATAGATGTCGCGATAGCTCCACTTGAACAGAAGGACGATATTATGTCATCGGATGAAACCGTCCGCTTACTTCCGTTTAAATAAAAATGTTTTTTTATTAACTGGCAAACACATTTCTAGTAAGAAAACACTAATGAAAAAAATAATAATTGTGACATTTTTCCAGTTACATCCGCGACTGGCTATAATCTAAGTTGCAAAGATATATTGACTGCAGCACGTGTATTTACAAATTGTACCAAACCTCACACGAACATAAACCTTTCAACTGCTGCCGTATTTCCCTGAAGCTGGAGTGGCATTGACAAATAGTGGTCACCCTCATTCCAATCTTCAAGTCAAAGAAGACAAACCTCGTACATCTCATCATCATAGTTGGCAAAAGCCAAGTTTTAACAGCATGAAGTCAGCCTCATACCAACCTATTAATCAAGAAACAAAATGATTAGCATTTACATGAAAAAGGATATAAGGGTGTCAATTAATTTATAGGCTGAGGTTCTATTTACATTTTACGCGATCGAGGGACTTTATCTAGTGCATTATACTCGGGGTAAACGTGCCGCATGCAGCTTCCGAGCCTCACTTTGCCCACCACTGAACTAAACAAATACGCATGTTTTTTGTTTGATAAATTAACAGACTCCTCTGTTATTTCTTCTGCCATAAAAGCAAAATAAATAAATTGTAACATGTAACCATGGCAGGTACTCCTTTTAATTATTTTAAATCATTTTTATCTAGGCTTTTGCAGATATTATTTCTCGACTTATAGGTAAAGCTCCTGTAAAAATGGTTGACTTGGCCAATGTCACGCTTGTTTCACAGTAGGACGGCAAGAGTTGCAAGGCTTAACGGAGCCATAACAGAAATTAAATAACCGGTAAGAAGATTTATCACAATGTTTGGAGCGCGTGCATTTGCAGTTGTTGTTACTCCGGCCTGGAACCACCTGCCTTATCATGTGAAAGAGATAGAGAACCATGGGAAGTTCCGAAATGCTCCGAATGCAAGGCCTACATTTTTTTTAAACAGTTTTAAAATATTCTCCATCCACATTCCTGCCTTATAGGTTGGTATGACGTTGACTCCCCATGCTGTAAAAAAATGGTTAGCTTTCCCCAATTATGACAAAATATATTTATTAGGAAATATCTTTTATGATTTAGTTTTTTATGTCCATGTATATATTGCTATTTATTGATTTAAAAAAATGTAATTTGTCATGTATGTTCCTTGACTTATAGGTTGTTATGCGGCTGACCACCCATACTGTAAAAAAAAAAAATTGGTTCACTTTGCCAATGTCACCCCTGTTTCAGGGAAGGACGGCAAGAGTTGCAAGGCTTATGTTCATTTGAGATTGGGTTTTTATATTGTAGGTCCACATGCGGCATGTGTTAGCGCGAAATTATACATATCTGCTTGTGGGAATGCATTTAATATAAATGATATATATCTTTGCAGCTTAGATTAGATTAGATTAGATTATCTGCAAGAGTTGCGTTCATGATAGTACGCAACTCAAAATAACGCAACTAAGCTACACATATAGTGTGACTTCTTGCCGCCTTATCCCCGAAAGGGTCGCATGTGGCGAGTTGAACATATTTATTTTTACAGGTAATGGGGCCTGCCTTACGCCAACCACTTCAGTTGAAATGGGGGTTTCCCAGCTCCCGAGAGGGCTGGTACTCGTTTCTTGTGAAGGCTGAGTAATCCTTGCCGGTATTTTATTTTGGCGTTTAAAATAAGCACCGAAACGGGAAATCATTTGGACCCTCAGTGGGATTCGAAACCGAGCTCACGGCATGGAATGCAAGCACTCTATCACCTGAGCTATCGACCAGCTAGTTTATTTTGTACCCAAGTACACTTACACATGCAAGATCACAAGCATGTGTAAGCGCGAACCAACACGTTTCTGCTTATGCGTGCAGGTAACATGAATTTTCAATGAGGAAATATCTTTACTAACTAAATTATAAATATATAGATCCGCAATTTTAAGGTCCCTGATGTTTTGAACATTTAATTTGATAAGATAATTTGATGGTTAAAGGTTAAATAAACAAAAACCTTTTCCAAGGTGTAGGAGTATTAGAATCGTTTACAAAGCACGTAATTTTCCCAAGGTACTGATTTAATTAAAATATGGACCTACAAATTTCTCAAGCCTTTTCGATCTGTGTACCTATAAATCTAGATCTAAGTTGGAACGATATATTACATTCAGGATTCATATTAAATGCACTTTCACAAGTATACACGTCTAAGTTCGCGCTGCACATGCCGCATGTAAGTTTACAACATAAAAATTAAAAACCCAAGTCTCAAATGAGCATACACCCTGCAACTTTTGCCGAATTTCATCTGAAAAATCAAGATTATTTCTTAAAATTGTTCAAAACATTCCATCGGATGTATTAATTATTTTTCGGGCATTGATTTATTAGTTACGGCATGAGGCTGAGTACTCACACTGAAAAATAGATTCACTTTAGTAAAAGCCTCCGCTGTTTCAGAGGAATGACGGCAAGAGCTGCAAGGATTATGTTCATTTTGAAGTTAGTGCATATGATAATTTCATTGTGGGTACAAGAGAAGCATGTGTTGTCGTCAACTTAAACATACCTACCTGCTTTTGTGCGCATATTAAAAATGAATCTTAAATACTCACATATTATTACGTTTTTTTTTAAAGTAAAATGCAGATTAATTTATTCAGTAGGTACATTTAAAAAAAAAAAAATTAAGTTTTCTGTGATGGAGCAGTTTGTGAACCATATTGTATGTGACTGAAATGTCGTTTACCGAACTGTCGTGTGACCAAATTGTTCGTGATATGGCTGTCTGTGGACGAGTTATCTGTGGCAGAGTTTTCTGTGCCCGAACTGTCGTATGACCAATTTTTCCATAGCCAAGCTGTCCGTGGATGGGTTGTCTGTGACAAAGTTGTCGTGGAACCCAGTAAAAGACCCCTAGCATGTAGATTGAAATCAACCCTCGGGGGTCTATGTAAATAACTTTGAGAGCCCCTCCTTTAGACTTTCCTTTTCCTAAGGAAACTTCCAAGACTTTACACGTGTTAGTTTTACTTGACATGAAAGAAAATCAATCAAGATAGTCTTATAAATAAGAGTCGTGTAGAGACAAAGGAGGCAATGTAGGATTTTTTAGAAAATGAGATAAATTTGTGGAAATGTTCGCTGTGTCTATCTTTTTTCGAAAACAAAACTTCTGGATTCTCTCCTTTGATTTTATACGACTCCAGGGAAGGTCGCCAAGAGTTGCAGGCTTATGTTCATTTGAGATTAGGTTTTATATTGTAGGTTCACATGTGGCATGTTTAAGCGCGAACTTAAACGTGTCTGATTGTGGAAAGACATTTAATATAAACCTTAAATGTAATATATCTTTGCAACTTAGATTATAGATGATTATTAAATAAACTTACAATATTTTTATTGATTTTTTCATTTATTCTTAGGGACTCATGAATAAAACAAAAGAAAATAGTATAAAATTTATTCTAGAATATTTACACTTAAAAATGTCGAACACAAAAAAATCACAAAACTTAAATCAATTTATACTAGCAGTGAAAAAATACTTAACCGAAAATACTTCCTTTAAGAGTATATTATATCGGCATCGCATGAGTAAAATAAGCTCTATCAATTTGGTTAAGAGTTCTTTTTAATTTCTTTTGTAGTCTGTTCTTCCTAGCTTTGTGTAGAGGAAACAGGATATGTAATTTTGGGTTTCGGTTTTAAAATCATTAAGTAAACAAGGAAGCACAGATACGATAGAATAGTACAAAAGATAATCATAAAAGCCATGTACCGAAACCACCAACTGTCCCACTCTTCCGCCCAGTACCACACAGCGGTCAGAGCCAAGTTCTGTACAGTGCTCAGCGCAAAGTAACACCCATACCACAAGCGGACGTTCCTGTACTTCATCTTAAACTCTATCAAACAAAACACGTAAATATAGCCTAGAAACAAGTAAAACACTCGTCTGTGCAAGGACTCAGACCAAGAGTTCAACATCAGGAGAAATGTCATCAACAAATAATGCGAAACAAAGAAGTAAGCACTTGGAATAATGTAGAACAAACTGAATGTCACAATTGTCAGCATCCTGGCTGTTAAATAAAACAACCAAGCAACTATAGCCACCAACTTAGCAGCTCCATCTTCTTGCTCAACCCCTTTTATTGCAGTTCTCCTGACACGAACTGGTAAGCTCAAATCGTCATCATCTTTGTAACGTCTTCTAGGGATCCTTTCCACAATTGACTCGGCATTGCTCATGATCATTTCCCTGATAGCAACAACTGAGTAAGGTCTTGGTGCAGGCGTTTGCGGAGGTGTTGTATGTTTCGACATGTCAACAATGTTGTACTTTTTAGACCTTTGGGATCGTCTAGATCTGTTCCTTCTGACCTCTGCATCTTCTTTGATGGAAATCTTTCTTCTATAGTTTATCTCATCATCGCTTTCTGATTCATGGTGTTCAATTGAACTCTCTGTGGTCTTTCTTTGTTTTGCTTTTAAATAGATTTCATCTTCTGGATCACTGTCGCTTTTTTGTCGTTCCAATGTTGATCGACCACCCTTTCCATCGTCATTGGGGTTTGCGAACGTTATTTCATTCAAGTCTTTCTCCTGTGTTACACCATCTACTTGACTTACTTTTGCTGGATTCTCAAACACTTCATCATCTAAATCTTGTTCATCCTGTTTTGCATTTTCGTCCCCTTCACTTGGTGATCCGATGAAAAGTTTACTTTGACGATATGACAGGACATCTGAGTAGCATTTGGAGAGTCTGTCGTTTTGCTTCTCTGACCAGGGATAACAGGCACCCAACACCTTTCGTCTCTCGAACCTCTGGTATTCCACTGTTATCACTGCCATTCTTATCAGTGATGCTGCTATGCTCAAAAGTTGTAGACTAACTGAAAAATATAAATAAATTAGTGCATATATAAAAAGCTTTTTTGTCTTCAAGCTCCTCAACAAAGCAATATACCGACTAAGCTATAGACAAATAAAGTTCTGTCGATCTCGGAGCAGCTGTGAGTCGTCACGGTGACAATATTCTTAACATCGCGCCATCGTTTTAGGTTACATCTGTACCACGAGTATATAAAATTGTCGATACTCACGTCAATTACGTGAATGAAAAATAAAATGTATAAAAACTAAATTACTCTCTAGGAGTATATTTCGTATATTTTAGATTTGCGCAACGTCTTATACTCTGACTTTAGAGTCGTAAAGAATTAAAAACGAAAATTATAACGATTTTTTCGAAAATGAAATAAATGTATGGAAATAAAAATTGAGAAAATGATTTTCTGTGATTCTAATCTAATCTAATCTAAGCTGCAAAGATATATATCATTTAAGATTTATACTAAATGCATTCCCACAAGCAGATATGTATAATTTCGCGCTAACACATGCCGCATGTGGACCTACAATATAAAAACCCAATCTCAAATGAACATAAGCCTTGCAACTCTTGCCGTCCTTCCCTGAAACAGGGGTGACATTGGCAAAGTGAACCAATTTTTATATTATGGGTGGTCAGCCGCATAACAACCTATAAGTCAAGGAACATACATGACAAATTACATTTTTTTAAAATCAAAGAATAAAAATAACAATATATACATGGACATAAAAAACTAAATCATAAAACCAAATTCACTTTAACAAACCCTAGCCGCCAACATCACAGATCAACCGCCATTTCTTTCTATCCTTGCATACTTCTTTCATTTCCTCCAGAGTCATAACCTTCTTCATACAAGCTCTTCTTTTATTATGACTCTGGATATTCCATTCATTCGCAATTTCGGATATTTGGTCCATCCATACCTTTCTCGGTCTTCCTCTACCACGACATCCATCTATTCTACCAACATATACTTTCTTCGTCAGTCTTTCCTCATTCATTCTCTCCATATGCCCAAACCATCTTAACAAACTTCTTTTAATCTTCACTTTCACACTTTCTTTTGCACCACATTCTTTTCTTACAAAATCATTCCTCACCCTGTCACTCCGTTTTTTCCCAATCATACTTCTTAGAAAGTCCATTTCAACAGTATGGACTTTACTAATTTCACTTTCATTCACCGTCCAGGCCTCGCTTCCATACATCAAGGTGGGTAAAAGTATGCCACTGCGTACCGCCAATCGAGCATTTTTAGAAATGTTTTGATTTTTGGCGATACAAGCTGTGGCACCCAGTACACACCTGCCCTTCATTACTCTTCTTTCAAGTTCACCTGTCATTCTTCCATCTTTCTCAAACTTACTTCCCAAGTATACAAACTCATTTACCACATCAACATTCATTCCGTTTATTCTAAATTCGTAGTTCGTATTTTCTTCATTTCTTTCAAAAATCAAAACTTTCGTCTTACTTGCATTCAATTTCAAATAATTACCTAGCAGAGCTTCGTTCAATCTAGAGAGCATCGTTTGCAATTCTACTGCTGAGTCCGATACAAGAACAGCATCATCCGCATACAGTAGACCACTCACTTTGCTCTCTCCTATCATTAATCCACAATCATCAAGTCTAGCATCTCGAACACACTTGTCCATGACTATGTTAAATAGCCATGGGCTCATCACACATCCTTGCCTTACACCCTTAAAAACTTCAAACCATTCACTATACTCATCATCAATACGAACACATGCTGTACTATTTTCATAGTTTGCATGCACCGCACCTAGGAGAGCCCCATTCACTCCGTATGCTTTCAAAACATCCCATAACATACCTCTGTCTACTGAGTCAAAAGCCTTTTCCAGATCTACAAAGGCCGTGAACAGCTTCCGCCTCACCGACAATTGTTTTTCAACAAGTTGTCGTAGAGTAAAAATCTGATCAACACAGCCTCTACCGGCCATAAAGCCGGACTGTATATCGGAAATCCTTTCACTAGTAGTCAGAATCACATTTTTTATAATCACCTTACAGAAGACTTTTCCTGGTATACTGAGTAGACTGATTGGTCTGAAGTTCTGACAGTCTTTTTTGTCCCCTTTACCTTTGTAAATGGGAACAATGACTGCCTTCCTCCAATCCATCGGTACTACTCCTGCATTCACACAAAGCTTACATAATTCGTACATCCAATCTATCACGCATTCACCTCCTGCTTTCAACATTTCACCATTTATTCCATCAAACCCAGCAGACTTTCCATTCTTCAAACATTCAATAGATACTTTTATTTCTTCTTTCAAAATCCTAAATTCATTCTCTTCTGTCATTTTTCTAAACAAAATTCTTTCGCCCCGACCAAAAATCCCTTCAAAATATTCTTTCCATCTCTTACATACTTCATCCTTCTCCCATACCATCTCACCAACAGCACTTTTGATTCCTGGGGTGGTCAATGCAGAATCTTTATTCCTATTGGCACCGACCCATCTCCAGAATTCCTTCCTACTGTCGGTGAAACTCCTGTTTTGTGATTTCATACATAATATATCTCACTTAAGAATAATCCTGGATTGCCACCTTTGATTCTAAGCTCCTATCTTGGGTCCACATAATCTTACGCAGGTTTATATGTAAAGCAGGCTCGTGCACTGGAAAGAGGCAAATATTAGCTCTAACAATGCCTACAGTCAAACCATACATTTAAATTTCCAAATCAATTTTAAAATAAAATGTATTTCACACCATAATAATATTATGTTGCCTACCTTATAGGCAGAGGCGTGCATCCCATACAGGCACATGCGACTGATAGATAGGCAATATATGCTAAAAAAATGCATTTAAGCTTGATGTTGAGATTTCAAATTTAAAATCTAATTATTTAAAAAATTCATATGGGTAAAACATACTTTTAATTCACTCATTTATTTATTTTTTGTGCTCGAACATTTTCGCCTAATGAGACATCATCAGGAGCAAAATCTAAGCAAAATTTAAGTTTGATCGGAACCATCGTTGGCAGTTCAGTCAATTTCAAATAAGTTATTTATAGGAATGAGAGAAAATATTTATTCTGAAATGTATTTGCCTATACCCTATGCACGCGCCTGCTTATAGGTATATTTGCCCATATGGTATGTGCGCCCCTGATTTACAAGTGCAAAATTCAGCTTGAAGATTGGGTCATTTCAATTTCAAATAGAGAGAGATGGGTAGGAGAAAAGTTTTTCAGAAGAAAACAGTCAGACATTGTCTTGTTTAAAGTTGGCACAAACTAAAACAAATCCTTCAGAATTGTGAATTGAAAGTATTGGGAATCCCTTATCGTCTCTATCATGCATCATTTAGAAGTTTTGTTTTGTTTTCTTACTTATACAAAATGTCTAGACTCTAGACCAGTGTTTCCCAACCTTTTTTCGCCCATCACCGATTTTTTGCGTAAATAGATAAGCCCATCGCCCCCTTCCCTAATCATCGATGATGGGGCGGGAGGGATGGGGAGAAAGGCACAGGTTTCAGCGAACTCTAGATCGCCCCTATAGCTCCATCGCCCCTCCGTGGTGCAACTTCTTACCGCAATATCCCTATTTATTGGACACCTAAGTGGAATTAATTACATTCTTAGCCTTATAGGTTAGACCAGACTTGTGCTAAAGTTTTACTTGGCAAATAAAAATAAAAAAATCGGGATGATTTTGTTTGAAACTCTAAGCATTGTTATTTTGTCAATCACCCCCAAGAGCATGCTTCATCGTTGCTAGTCAGACCCATATTGCAAGCAACACCACGTTGCTAAAAGGCTGGATGGATATTTGGTGAACGGTCTTTAGTATGTGCAGTTTTTTTTCAAACATCAAAAGATTTGTTCTCCACCGGGAATCAAACCCACGACCTTCTGATTACGAGTTTTTAGACTATAGACCACCTAATTACATCTTGAGACTTTCAAATTCTTCGCAGATAACATCCCTGCTACAAAGCATCAAGACATTAACAGCCACATCACTAACACCCACACCTCTGCGGCACTCCTACAAGTGTCATAGACCTCTTGATTCTCTGAAATTTAAACTATAGATTCGCTTAAAAAACAAACCATAGTCCGACTAGCGTGAAGACTTGATCCAGAAATGCTTTATGAAGCATTCACTGGATCATAATTCTTGTAGCGCTTGGTCAATGCTCACATAATATCGATATCTAAGTACTCAAAGTAGGCACTTGTAAACCACTTTAAAACTTATATGGAGCAAACTACGCAAAATTTCATAAGACCTGTAACCCGATCCTTTTTGCCAGTTTTTTATCATTCATTCTCTCCATAAGATTTTTTTATTTCCTTTCTCCTGACGCAACTAACCTATTTTTATTAATTCATGTTCAACTATTATTCCTTGACTTATAGGTTGGTATGAGGCTGACCACCCCTATTGTAAAAAATGGTTCACTTAGCCAATGTCACCCCTGTTTCAGGGAAGGTCGGCACGAGTTGCAGGGGCAGTATGTTTATTTGAGATTGGGTTTTATATTGTAGGTTCACATGCGGCATGTTTAAGCGCAAATTAATACGTGTCTGCTTGTGGGAATACATTTAATATAAATTTTAAATACAATATATCTTAGCAACTTAGATTATAGAACTATATTTTGTAGATTGATGCTGGCAACATGCGCTTTATTTTCCAATCTCCCATCAAGCATCTTGCTTCCGTCCCACCTGTAGCTCTGTATCTGGTGGTGTCTTGCAGCAGGATGGAGAACTGCAGGAGGACCTGGGGAGCGGAGTGCAGGTAGGCCTGCAGGAAGAAGTACATCTCCAGGGGACTGGGCGCCAGCAGCAGCATCAGGACTTCCTCCCGCCTCTCCTCGTCGCCGTGCCAACTGCAGAACATGGCGTCCACGGCCCAGAACATCTGGTGGATGTATCTACAATTAAAAGAGCTCCGTTAATTGTATCGCAACGATTTTAGTCGGGGTTCTCTTATAATTAAACTTCAATTATTTATTTTAACAAAATTTATTAAACACGGTTTGGTTCACAATTTACAATAGTTGATAATCTCTGCGTATATTGGTTTCACGGCAAAATGCTCCGAGCGACTAATCTGCTGATGCTCCATTGCAGTCCATTTATATAGGTACAAAAGAGATCTTTCTTGCATCTTCCAGATCATTCGATCTCTCGCTCATACCAGACGCCGTTCTATGCACTACTCCTACACTATCGTACATGTATATGTATGTGGGCGTAGATACTGTGATTTCATAGTTTGTAACACTAACACCATCATACTAGAGCCAGATTGTTCTTCCAGCGTGATTAGAATCACGTATGCACTAATACTACCATACGCTCGTAACAATATATTGCAAAGCAGTTTATAAATAGAATCCTTTATGCTTTATTCCATCTATAATTGACAACAACTCTATTAACTCGATATTCAATATTAATTAATAAACAAAAACTTGAAACAAAGTTGTTTGATAGAGTTTCCAGGCTACCTGTAGATGACAGCAAATGGGAACCCCACAAGGTACCACAACTGTATCCCCAGGAACTTGAGGTTGTCTCGCGTCAGAGGTTGCTCGGATGGCCAGAGACTTGGAGACGAGGCTGTGAAGATGAAACTGGTGAGGGCAGGACACAGCATCAAGATTAGGGTGACGGTGGCCCAGCTGGAAGGTCAACAAAGACAGATAAATATTGGAATTAATCAAATAAAATAAACTCTCGTCATTATTTTTGTTTTATTAATTTATAATTACTTAATCTTCACAATCGATATACAAACCCGTAAACTTTAAACTTAAACTGTTGCACCAAACTCCAATCAGATAACAATCAAAATTATGTGTGATTTCTCCCTTTCAAATCAAACATTTGGTTGCGGATACGTAAGTCAGCTGATGTACATCATTATTCCTGTTTAATTTGCATAATATTATTACCCACTTTCGAGAAATATTTAACCGAGGTCCTTACCAGAATTAAGCAATCAAATTTGATGTGTCAATCAAATATTGATTGGAGGTTGGTGCAACAGGCCCTAATAAATATTGGAATAATTTATTTGGTGGGTGCTGCTTTCGTATGAATCACAACTCAAGAGCTCTCGGCAAGCTTGCAGATTTTCACAGTTCGTATGGCTGGATGGGTCAAAGATTTGGTCCCTTTAGGGACCAAACATTGATAAAGGCATTTTCATTTTTCAACGCAGCTGTAACTGTAACTCTGTCGCCATTCGAAGGTGAAGAGCAAATTTGAAAATATACATGATATATTATTTGTACCTACTCCACCGGGAATCAAACCCACGACCTTTCGATTACTAGTTCGAAGCGTTAACGACTACATAGACTACGGACTGGTCTTATAAAAAAGAAAAGTGTTTTTGAGACATTTTTTGTCTTTGGAATTCGTGCCGTGTCTATTAATTTTCAGATACAACAATGATAATACAAAAACATTTAGTTTTTATATTAAAAAAAATGTAGTCGTAGAAAGGAAGGGGTGGTAAAGAAATCCACCCACCACAGAGTTACCCTTGGTAATACAATGAATTTATACTTTAATTTACATTTAAGTAATTATTAATTTACATATTAATATTACATTTTATTCAACACAAGCTTCATTACCAGAATTTTGTTGTAATTTTAATAACAAGGTTAAAGTTCATAAATGAGAAGTCACCTTCCACCCACCTGCCTATCACTACGCTTTCTTCTTATTATTATAATGCCACTTCTATCGGGTAAACTAATTGGGTAAATAGAAAGGTAGATACTAACCTCGAATTCCCATCCGAAAAATGCTGGTACACCAATCCGAAATCAGAAATGACCAGAAGAAGATACGTGAGAAGGGCGCAGGCGGGTGGCAAGAACAGGTAGACAAATATCTTGGTGAGGTCTCCCAGAGGGTAGCCCAAGGTGTTATGGGGCAGCTCACTCAGGAGAGATGTTACAGTGGTTGATGCCATCGTCAATAGTTTAAGAACATCACCAAAACATCAAAATTTCACTTGAATCTGAACGCTGTCATTTGAGATATCCTGATGCATCCATGTTTTAACATCTTATTTCTATTTTAAATATCAATCAATATAAAATAAATAAGTGAACAGTGTAGGTTGGTATGAGCAGGCCCGGATTAAGGTCGGTTCGAGCGGTGCGGCCGAACCAGGGCCCCCACGTCCTAGGGGCCCCCAAGACGTTTTATAAAAATATTCTTAAAAACCTACTTATTTTACTCTCGTTGTCTATACTCTTTTTATGGTAGGCGAGGATGAAGGGGTGGGAGTAGGGGAGAAGGGAGTTGGGGTTTCTCATGACTTTCCCCGCACCAGGGCCCCCAGTGGTTTTAATCCGGGCCTGGCTGTACTTTTATCAAGACCAGCCTTATAGCAAAAGGGTCTTGATATACAGAAATATGCCCGACTAGTGACGCATGTAAAGAGCTCATGATTTTATCAATTTATTGTCGTATTGATTGTCCGGTCAACGGTGCAGTTGGTAGAGTGCTTGCATTCCATGCATAAGAGCTCGGGTACGAATCCCACCGAGAGTATCTGAAAGAATTTCCCGTTTCGGTGTTTATTTCAAACCCAAAATAAAATACCTGCAAGGTTTACTCAGCTTTAATAAAAAATGAGTGCCAGCCCCCCCGGGAGCTGGGAAACACCCACTTCAACTGAAGTGGTTGGCGTTAGCCCCGGCCCCTGACCTGTAAAAATAAATAGGTTCGACTCACTACATGTGACCTCTTCGGGGAGAACGCGGCAAGAAGTTACACTATATGTATAGCTTAGAAACGTTTGTATCACCGTGATTATTTGTACTTTGAGTTCGGTGACAAGGAAAATAAATCTGGTATTTTTGCCAAACAACTGACTTTGGTTCTTTAGTCGGACGATATCAACTGTTGATCTCTTTGAACAGCTTGAAATAAGTAAGTGAACCCTTTGTCGTGTAGGAATGCCAAATTCAAGCTCTCCCACCATGTTGGATATCTCCCGTGCTCGTTAAGCCACGCCCCCAACCAATCACAGTGAGAGAAAGTCGCTGAGCAAGACAAAGTACTTAAATAGAATCTCGATCACCTTATCAGCAGTCTGTGCCCGTAAGGCAAGCAGTGCGTAGTGTTGTCGCGTTGGATTTCGTAAATTGAAAGTTTGCGGGTGAATGTTATTTTTTTCAACGGGTTTTTTGAAATGATGACAAGTGATATAAAATTAAAATGTTTGAACAATAAATCAAATAAATTATGAAATGAACTTATTATACCTAGCTTTATTATATTATAATAAAATAATTTTACTGAGCGTGATCAGAGCAAAATTTGAATGAGTCGTATGTCAACTAAGGCGGCAATTTAGGTTCTTTGTTTTTTGAAAATGAAATAAAATATACAGAAATAAACGAAATAATTGTCCTAAATCCTAATCAAAGTGATGGAAATTAAATGTGCTTAAAAAAATTTTCAATGGTTTACTTGAAATAAAATAAAGTGCCATGTGAAAGCCGAGAAAGGAGCAGCAGCCGGGAGCTTGCGCCAATACATGTAAATTACTATTTATTAATACTCACGTAAAGTATATTGTGTGTTCCAGAGGCGGTTCCAGAATAATGTAAGTCATTTTGAATTTATAATTTTGTTTCATGACATTAAATTTATTGTATTTTATTGTGTGTTGACATCTTTATTTTCATTTTATTTTATTATAAATTATAAAGGTTTTGTTAAGGAATCCTGTGCGGGAGGCTCCCCACTCTTTGAAAGGCTTGTGCATTTTTTTTTTTAATTATAAAAAAAGATACCTAAATGAAAAGTAGAACTATAGACAATAAAAATTGTAGAATATCCACAGAATATCTTAATAAGAACCTAAATGAACTGAAAAAACAAACGCCATATAACAAAATCGTTGATGGTTGCCTGGGAATTGACATTTAAGTGATTTGGCACGTCACCAGCTCTGATGCTTCATTTACTTATATTATATTGATCAATTATTTTACAGCTGTTATTTTTACACGTCTTGAAAAAACTCCTGAAGATGTTTTGAATGTTTTCTCTTTTTTTTTAATAGATTAGTATAGGTACATAAGATGAAATTTCCCTGTATGAACCACGAAACTCTAAAAATCATATTTTACACTTGATTGAAAACAAAAAAAACAGCAAGAGGCATAACATCACAAAGAATTCACTTCAAACCATTGGGCTTCAAACTGAACTTTGGCATTCAAGACACTCGTAGGTATTTAACATCCATATTTCAACCTTTATTCTTTCACATTTTGGCAAGCAATTGTGATTTTCACATGTAATTGCTAAGTGTTTATTTCATCCCACTGTTTTTGCACAATAAAAGTTAAAAAACATAAAACAAATTATAGTAATAAAAGGAAAGGTGTGGACCCATGAGTCAAGAGTACCTTAGTCAAGTTTTTATCAATGCCTGATTGGACGAAATAGTGTTGGAACTAGATAAGGTCAGATTAGATAAGGAAGATAAAGTGAGATAGGAAATAGAACATAAAAATATGATAATCCAGCATAGTACAAGTAATTATAAAGATAATGCTTGTTGAACATTTTAGAAAGAGCAGAGAATTGGCAATTAGACCATAATATTAGAGATGAAGATCCAGACTTCACTGCTCCTGGCCTGGCTTCATGGAGGTCTTTCAGGGCGGGAGGGTGTCTTTTGGTGAGGCACTCCTCTACTATGTGCCAGTCTGGTTTTTCACCACTGGTTCAGTCATATCCTGAAGATGGAGCTAATCCCCATCTCCATAGAAGAAGTTGCAACATCCTTTTTCTGGAAGCTAAAAATTTTAACATTTGCGAACGGCGTATCAAACCCCCCCCCTCCCTGTCAATGGATATTTGATGTCCCCGCCAGAGAAACCTGTATCTTAAATATCAATGTCACCCCTGTTTCCAGGAAGGTCGGCAAGAGTTACAGGGTTTATGTTCATTTGAGGTTTGGATTTTTATTTGTAATTAGGTACACACGCAGCATTTGTAAGCGTGAACTTACACGCGTCTATGAATTTTAAATGTTAATATATCTTTACAACTTATAGATTATAGAATATGCTTTTTGATATTCAAATATTTTAGCAGCGAGTCACTTCTCACTCTGTCGATCTTTTGGGATCTGCGCTTGGTTGGGATGTAATGTTGGAGACGACTGATGCTGACTCATACTTTTTTTTTTTTTAAGAAAGCCTATGCGGGAGACTCCCTAGATTCGAGAAGCTTTAACAATATATAACTCTGTGATCTTTTATTCTTGGATGGGCCATCAGGTAGAAGTTCTACCTCACGCTCTCTGACGATACAGGCTTACCATAAAGGTTATCTAGGTTTGTGTGACTTGGCGAAAGAACTTGAGAATCTCTCTTCAGTAAATAATCAACAGTAGTTTTCTTACAAGTTCATAAAATTTTCCTCCATTAGCAATTTTAAATGTAATAAAGAAAAAGAAAAGACAAACTCAAAATATCTAATTTTATTTTCAATCAATGTTATTTACAGCATTATTTTTTGGGCATACATATGTTATCACATCTATTGTTCTGTTTTAAAGCATACATGAGATGCTTTTTTCCTAAATCCGCTATCTCCACTTACAGTGACAAACAACTTACAAAAATTCAAAATCAGTTACATGCAAATATAGTGACTTTAGAAACAGATGATGCTATATTAATTTACATTTTGTTGACAAACCAGGAGTTTTATAAAAAATCCTGAACATCCAATTCCATTCTAGCTACACCATGATAAAAATAAAACTGACAAGAAATGTTTTTTTCTTCATGCTTGGGATTTTTTATAATACCAGCTTAAATTCCACCATTGAAAACTGTACGCCGAGTAAAAAAACTTCAAGTTTAAACTCAAACAGAACGTTCAACCAACATTGGGTGCAAACTAAAACAGCGCCTACAGTGAGCATTGTAGTTTTCTATCGTTTTTAATAAACGCTATTGTTGAGTTTAAACATTAACGGGGCTATTCTTAGACATTTAAGTCGTCGGTTGAGCCTTATTATAGTCGGTTGAATTTTAGTAATATTTGTATGAAGACTAATCAGCTTTTCACTTGCGGCCATCTTGCATTGACAGGTCTTCATACAAATGCATCATTAGTTTGTCAAAGTGTGGGCTCAACGGACGACTAAAATGTCTAAGAATAGCCCACTTAAGAGCCTGTTGCACCAACCTCCAATCAATAATTGATTGACACATCAAATTTGATTGCTTTATTCTGGTAGGGACCTAAGTTAAATATTTCTTGAAAGTGGGTAATAATATAATGGAATTTGAACAGGAAATATGATGTGCATTAGCTAATTTAAGTATATGTAACCAAATTTTTGATTTGTTGGGAGAAATCACACTTAATTTTGATTTATGTCTGATCGGAGTTTGGTGCAACAGGCCCTAAGTTATGCACTTCGGATACTAAGCCCAATTTCGACCGTGCACAGTTTTGTGGGTAAAAAGCACTGATTCCCATCATTTGTCGGCAGGTTTCAGGTCATGCAGGTAAATGCTGTGTCTCTCCATCAGCGTGACAATGTCATCATCATTTTTGACACACTCCGAGTCAAACTCTGGTCCCACTGCCCACAGCTGCTCAATGTCGTACGTTTCCCGCTTCTGCGGTGAAAATATGTGTAGAGCTATGTTGCCTGAAATCAAAAAATAATAATTTTGTGACATTTTTCACTGATTTTCTTGCCGTTTTCAGTTTTTGGACTTCACATAAATTTTGTATTCCCTATAAATTCAGTTAATTATAATATTACAGGCCAACAAGTATTTTAGCATTTTAGCTTAATTCTACTATCAGTGAAATGCATTATTTCGAATTCCTTGACTTAAAGGCTGGTATGAGGCTGACCACCCATACTCTAAAAAAAATGATTCACATTGCCAATGTCACCCCTGTTTCAGGGAAGGTCGGCAAAAGTTGCTTATGTTCATTTAAGATTTGGGTTTTTATATTGTAGGCCCAAATTCGCAAACTTATACATGTCTGCTTATGGGAATGCATTGAATATAAATCTTAAATAAAACATATCTCTGCAACTTAGATTATAGTGAAGCTATTTTTTAGCCTCATCAGTCAAAGCATTGATGGCCCTCAGCCCTCTATCTAATCCATAAGAGGAGCACCCCTCTATTATGTGCTCAGAGGTCTGCTCCTTCTAGCGGCATTTGCATCGTGGATCGTCCAGGAGTCCCATTTGGGCATGTTTGTATCACTCGTACAGCCTGTGCGGAAACAATTTAGGACCGACTAAGCCTTGTAAGAGGATTGTCTCTGCATTCTGCAGTTTACAGCACTGTTTCTGATTCCACACAATGATTGGCGGGTTTCATCCTGGAATACGAGCAGGATGAAACCCGCCAATATTGTGTGGAATCAGAAACAGTGCTGTAAACTGCAGAATGCAGAGACAATCCTTATTTGGAAAGACATATTAATTAGTATTACAACTTCATTAATACGTGAGGCATTCACTTTGTAACCTTTCATAAAAAAAAAAAAAAAATTGTACCTATATGGTTGCGGGGCGAGTAAAACTTAATAATGTATGACCAGTTTCAAAAACAATGTTTCCATCATCAGGTACAAAATATTACTAAACTAATAACATAAAATTAGTGCATCATTCCTTTAAGGGCTGGGAGAAGTGGAGTGTCGGAGGGGTGAGGAAGGGGACAGGGCGCTGGGACTGCTAGTGACACAAGTATTATTATTGTTTCAAGGAAACAAGGTCAAGAGAGGAGATAGATTAGGTATCAAAAAGTCATTTACTAAGGAATGGACAGAATTTGAATTTTTATGAATTTATTTTGTCTCGAGAGCTGTTAAAGTCGGTCTGTATGTATTTGCGTGAAGAAGTTTAATCTTATGTTTATTAAATGTATGTCCTGATTCGATAATGTGGTTTGCATATTCGGAGAAGTTATTATGAGTGTTCATTTCGTATTACAACTATTCAAATAGGATGTATGAATGGAATGCCTAGATCCAGAGCCATCCAGTCCTTGGTATTCTTCCCCTCCAGGTTGGGTATGTGGTCCGCCTTGCTGCACTTCCTCTTGAAGAGCTTCCTGATGAACTCTGCCATGGCCAGGATGTGTCTCGGGGTCCTGCCCGTCACCACGCAGATGTAGTCCACAAATCTGCACGAGTCGGGCACTGACACAACAAATATGTCCCGAGCATTCTCCCTCTTTAATATCTCTACAAGTTCTTCTATATCGTAGACGCCTGTGACTCCACCTGAAAACAATCAAATACTTAAAAAATATTGAAGGTTAATAAGAAGAAGTCAAATAAGAAGAATTAATGTTTCATGGACCTAATGATGGTCTGAGGACCATTTAACAATTATAATTTATGATCTATATTGCAGACATAATAACATTTGAGGCTAATTTCTGTACCTTAGAGCATAAACAACGGTAGTCACATTTAGTAAAATGTGCAGGAGACGAGTTTTAGTGAAAATGTGCACTTTTATAAAACCATCATAACTTCTAAACTAGACGAGATATTTTTGATCTGTAAAAACTGTTTATCTTCTTTTATCGATATTTATTTAATGTGAAGTAATGTGAACCACGTATTTGGAAATTCCGTGGTTTATGCGCGCATTTATATGTGCATCCCATATTTATTACACTTGATATCTCAGTAACTATGAGTCCGAGGACTCCAATATTTTTACCACTTATAGAACAGCTAATTGTTATAATTACTGCATCATTAACTCAAAAACGCAAAAAAGTGGACTACCGTTGTTTATGCTCTAAGGTACAGATTTTCATTCACATACACAAAAGAAGTATAAGATTGCTTAGCCATTTCCTTAGCAACCTGGCCAGGTAATGCCACAATTATTTTCTCCAGCATTTTAGAGCCATTAACATTGTGCACAAATAATATTTTACTTAGTATTTGAGATTCATTTTCATTTGATATTGCATACCTACCGAATTTGTTGAATTTGACCTAGACATTAAAATGAGGACCGCGTGTGAATTGACAGACAATATTGAGACGTCACCCAGCCGGGTTGTTAGTGAAAAGGCAAGCAAACATTTCGTTAATGATTGCTAGGAACAGCAGTCCCATACAAGACTTTGCTTGCCGAGAAAAAGTTCTGTAAAGGTCTTTGAGTGTTGGGTGTTATTAAATAAAACTCTTGCATGCCCTTTTCTTACACGCAAATTTTATTGTTTTTTCCAAGCTATTGTTTTTGGGAACAAAAGAAGCAGCATTCTAAAATTCAAAATTAACAGCCCTGTTAGGTACAAAATCACTACAGAGGTCCCCTCCAGCATTTGCCAAGGGCAGATGCGATGAAAGTGGTGATCGGTGAATCTTGACTTCTCTTAGATTTTTAGTACAATCTGTCTGGAAAGTGCACTTTTCGGCCCGATCTTGTTGTAGTGGTTGTCCGGTGGTTGCTGCTTGTTGCAGCAGTGTTTGCTGTGCCGTTGTTCGGCGATTGGTTGTGCTGTAGTTCAGCGGTTGTTTGTTGTGCTGGGCAGCTATGTTGGGCGACGTTCAAACCTCCAGGGCCTCGTTGCGCTGGCTGGAATTGAGGAGTCGGCTGCAGCGGGAGTTGCTGTAGTTCAGCGGTTGCTGCTTGTTGCAGCAGTGTTTGTTGTGCCGTAGTTCGGCGGGTTGCTGCTTGTTGCAGCAGTTGCTGTGCCGTAGTTCGGCGGGTTGCTGCTTGTTGCAGCAGTTGCTGTGCCATAGTTTGGCGGGTTGCTGCTTTTTGCAGCAGTTGTTGTTCCGTAGTTCGGCGGGTTGCTGCTTGTTGCAGCAGTTGCTGTTACAATATCAGCTACAATCGTGAGCGTTGCATCATCCAGACTCATTACCAAGTGGCCAAATTTTGTTATGTCCACAGGCGGAATTGGCCTGGCGGAATTGTGTTTCCGCTCGGAGAATCCACAACGCGGCATTCTCCTTCCAGAAAGGAGCTAGCTTGACGCTAACCGCAATGCACGTGTGTGGTCGGATTTTCGCCGGTCGCCATTTTTTTTTTTGACAAAATGGTTTTCAAACACTATTTTTGGTGAAAACTTGTTGACACTTGGTTGGAACACAATTTAATTGGAATAACACCCTTTTTAACTGTTTATTCAAGTCGGGGTCACCAATGTAAAGGTCTTTGAGTGTTGGGTGTTATTAAATAAAACTCTTGCATGCCCTTTTCTTACACGCAAATTTTATTGTTTTTTCCAAGCTATTGTTTTTGGGAACAAAAGAAGCAGCATTCTAAAATTCAAAATTAACAGCCCTGTTAGGTACAGAATCACTACAGTTCCAAATTATAAAATGTTTTGAGTTCATTAACCAGAAGTATATTGGCATCTAAGTATATAAAAGGATTTACTTTAACAGGTATTTTTAATATGTTTCGTAGTCTATCGATAAAAGCTATAGTTTCCTATGCGAAAGGTAGTTGTACCAATTCTTAGCGGAAAGCAATGAAATATTTTTCCAATATTTTGTAAATGCTCTCTGTCAGAATGAACAAATCGTCTACTTACCTTAATTTAAATGAATTAATTCGACAAAAGGTATATTCGCTTGTTTAACAAAAGCATGTCTTTAAGAATATAATTTCAAGTATTATCTGCGCACTGAATTAAGTATTTTATCAATGACCGGTTACAAAGACTCGTTTGATCTTACAGTAGCTGTGTATTCCGGTATTCTGAGAGAAAACGGCAGTGATGACACACAACCAATCATGGAAACGGCTCTTGAGGTGTGAATCACACAAAGACAGACCTCACAAAATAAATCAGACTAATCTTTACTTACGGTTTACATTTATTCCATCAAATTCATCGAAATCGTCTTCTATATCTTCCTGTTCCAATACATTTTCATCAAGCGTGTCCCCAATGATGCTCGCATCAGAATCCCGGAATATCTTATATTTGGGACTCACAGCTAATGGACCCTTACTCTCCAACTCTTCCTTACTCTCTACAGTCTCTACATCAAGAGTTCTGATCGTCGGAATCCTTCGTGGGTTAGCCAGGATTCGGCATGTGTGAATTTTTGAGCATTGATGTTTTCTGACAATGCCACTGATTGTATTGCTCCTAGCTTTTGAAAGACTAAATAATTCTTGTACAACGTATCTCAAAATCGACATTTTGATGAAAGTTATTTCGTTTTTTTTTGGTTATCTTTGCATTTTGTCAACTTAACCTACAAAATTTGACAGCTTACTAGGGATAACATGAATAAAAAAAACTTTTCCTACAATGTTTAAATTAGAAATACAGATAGGTATACACTTTTCAGGAAACTTCATTCTATTATTTCAAAATTAATTCATAATTTAAAACGTTAATTTAAAACATTAAGGTGCAGAAAAACTTTTGTTTATGAAATTCAGGATAAATACAAAAATAAACATCGTTTCAAAAGTCGAGTTTAGTAACAAGGAAATAAATACGATAGGTACTATTGTCTTATTATTGCTCAATAATATCCAAAGTCCATTTAAAACGCATTTCAAATGCACTTCTAGTACATTATTACAGTTCTTTGTACATTTGACATTGGTAAAAGTATGTTGACAGCACATAGTGTTCCCTGTTGTTATTATCTATGGCGCGCCATTATCTTTTTTGCCGACGTTGGGGCGGATGTGTGCCGCCAGTATGTGGCCCCAAAATAAACCAAAACTGCTAAATTAAAAAGGTAAGATCCAAATAATATAACAATAATTCATGATTCAATGCTTGCGCATTTTTTTTTGTGATTTTCTGTGTTAAAATGCGGTATTTATTTTAGGTTCTTTAGGCTTTCCTTTGCCGACAAGTAGGCGTAGGTGGACACATGACTGTATTTTAAAATAATATAATCTAAGTTGCGACGATGTATCAACGTTTATAGTTTACATTCAATGCATTCCCACACGCAAACGCGTGTAAGTTGCACGCTTACACATGCTGCGTGTGGACTTGCGAGAGAAAACCTCAAATTGAACATAAACTCTGCAACTATTGCCGCCTTTCCCCAACGTTCGGCATTAGCAAAACTGAACATCTTTTTACAGTATGGGGGGGTCAGCCTTACATTAACGTTCTAGTCAAGGAACGGTAATAAATACTACTCAGTCTTGCATTGTACCTTTTGACTTTCGGCGGTTGACACTTTGTGTTGATTTTCGGGATTTTTTTGTCATTTTCCATCGGAGCTGACAGTTCCGGACGTTTCGGCCATGAATTCGATGGGCTTCTTCAGCCATGTGATTACAATTCAAGTGTTTTGAAGGATCTTCGTAAGCCTTCTTGCCTCCACTACTGGATGTAGACCTTTTCAAATTGCAATTCAAGTAACAAGTAAATTGTAATGTCACATAGCCAGTTGCTAGTGGAAAGACAAACATATATTTTGTTATCGGTTGCTAAAGACCCTAGCCACATAGACGTGTGACAGTTGACCTCTGAAAAAAAAGTGTTTGAGTCCGTTACCAGCAATCAGAGCCCATTGTTTCACTACTAACTGGGAAATATTGTCAGCCCATCTTATTTAGGGTCTTCCTACACTTATCTTGTCCTGCCACTGTCTTCATTTGAGGATTCTAGAAATCCGCCTTCCACCTCACCTCGCCACATGACCAGTTTTTTTTTATTTTAACTTGGAGACTTTATCAATAATGTCAAGGACTTAAAGTCTTGTCTGATGCATTAATTTCTTATTTTATCTCTCAAGCTAATGCTTTACATATGTCTCCCCATGGAACATTGGACACACCTTAACTTCCATTTGTCCGCAAGTGTTAGCTTCATAGGAGGTTTTAACTTACTTTAACGAACAGTTTCCTCAGCATCACATCATCACGCTGAAGAAGCCCATTGCAAAAATGTTTGAAACTTCTGAAAGCTCCAGCTCCGATAGACCACGGCAACAGATCCCAAAAATAAACTCAACTGATAGCTTTATAGTTTCTAATCCAATTGTTTTTAACCATTTATCTATTATCTACCGAGGAAATAGTTAAGTTTAGGCGGATCAATGCATAGAAAACAATCCATTCAGTTGACCCAATAGGACTAAAGGTTCTCGACTCGGGTGCAAAGACAGGCAACTATAATGGCTCTCGAAACACAAGAAAAAAAAGTAGAAGATATCATTAAGAAACAAATACCCAGTCCTTCTCTCCTACTACAGTACCTGCCTGAAAAAAACCCACCCATTTTCTCTTCCCTGCCTTTTAATCCTTTTGTTTCTACTTCAGTTAGGCTCTGAAGATGGATGGATAAACTTCGATAGCGCTTAAGTATATTTAGACTTGATAAATGGGGATTTTTTTATTGATGTTTTTTCATAAGAAAAAATGAAATTTAGTTTAGTTTTTTCAATAATATTGAGCTTTTTTTCCCTTACAGTCATGGTTTTCCTTCGCGGACATGACACACTCGCGACTCTTGGATGCGCCCGCTTCCAGATCAAGCAGTCAGATGATGTGTTAGTCAGACAGCAGAGGAAGTAGTCAGCAAGATGGGAAACAAGAGCAGCTGCTGCTCCTACAGCAGTCCTCCCCCGACCAGGAAGAACGTGGTGACATCGGTGGAACATTTACCCGAGGGAGAGATCAGTTCCAACAATCTACAGCACATCAGCGAACGGGAGGGAGACGATGGAGACCTGGACCCTTCGCAAGATCCAATGGCTGGGACCATCTTCATGGAGCGCTCAAAAGCCTCGATAGAAAACGGCATGACCCGCAAACGTAGCCAGCATCAGATTGCCGATACAAAACTCAAAAAAAGCAGTTCCTGTTCAACTATATACCTAGATGACAGCACTGTCTCACAACCTAACCTAAAAAACACGGTCAAGTGCGTGGCACTTGCTATCTATTACCATATTAAAAATAGGACCTCGGAGAGACATTTGGATATATTTGACGAAAAGCTGCATCCCCTGACGCGTGGAGGAGTGAGTGACGATTATGATAAATTTAATCCGGAGCACAAACAGATTTACAAGTTTGTCAGGACACTGTTTAATGCTGCGCAGCTTACAGCAGAATGCGCTATTATTACGTTGGTATACTTGGAGAGGCTGTTGATCTGCGCAGACTTGGATATCGCTCCAGGAAACTGGAAGAGGATCGTTCTTGGAGCTATCTTGCTGGCGAGCAAAGTGTGGGATGATCAAGCGGTGTGGAACGTGGACTATTGCCAGATCTTGAAGGATATAACGGTGGAAGATATGAACGAGCTGGAAAGACAGTTCCTTGAGATGTTACAGTTCAACATTAATGTTCCCTCCAGTGTGTATGTCAAGTATTACTTTGACTTGCGCACGTTGGCCGAAGCCAACGACCTGTCGTTTCCAAGTGAACCGCTCAGCAAGGACCGGGCGCAGAAACTTGAAGCTGTGTCGCGCGTCATGGAAGACAAGATAAATGCGGAGCTGGTGAAGAATGGAATTAAGAAGTGGTCCAGCATGGACAATGTGAACCAGCCGGGCGGGACTCGAAAGAGCATTGCCATATTGTCCTGAGTCTCACACAAGTGTGTTGCAACTGATTGCCTCCCAATCTTGAGAACATTCAACCAAAGTATTCGTAGTGTCGGCTTGATTTCGCTATTTATGGAAAACGATTGAATTTTTGATTTGTAAATGTGTAAGATTTTCTACATAGTAATTTTTAATATGGAATATATTATTGCCTTTTAATTTTATAAATAATAATATGTGATATGTTTAATAAATGATAGTTTTATGTACACGTACTAAGATTTAATAGGGTCCAATAATTAACGGGAACTTTTTTGAATCATTGTCAATTCATTGAGCAGTTTTTCTGCGACAAAGCTTTAAACATTTACACGTAAGACAGGGCGAGTCGGTGCATTGATAATCATAGGAACAGCTGAGGGGCTCCCAGCTGGGCGGGCATGTACGGAATCTGCATACAGACAATTCCAATTATCCCTAGCTCATCAGGTAGATAAAAATGCAGTAACTCTTCACCCCATTGATGAAAAATATAAGTGAACCCCGAACTATAGTAACGCAAATAGATGCTGTATCCGTTTCAACCTACCTAAACACAAATTGTCCTTAGAAAGGGAACAAAGATGCTCTCAGTGTGACTTCACTCTCAACAGAGAATCGTGTGAGATGCTAGAAAGACAATTTTCCCATAATGTTGGCATTACGAAATGTCATCTGTGCGTGGAAAATATGCACACACATTTTACTTGTTTTGTTGGGTAAATTTGTCAATTTTGAAAGAATAAAGTCTGTCTATAATTATCTATTTAAGCTGCAAAGATATGTTAACATTTAAGGCTCATATTAAATGCATGCCCGCAGACAGGCACGTGTAGGTTCGCGCCTACACATTCTGCATGTGTGCATACAATCAAACACCTCACGTGAACATAAACCTTGCAACTCCTGCCGCCTTTCCCTGAAACCAGGGTGGCATTAGCAAAAGTGAACAGTCAAGGAGTCATTATAAGAAATCATGCTCCTTGACTTATAGGTTGGTACGAGGCTGACCACCCGTGCTGTAAAAATCGGTTCACTTTTGCCAATGCCACCCCGGTTCAGGGAACGGCGGCAGGAGTTGCAAGGTTTATGTCCATGTGAGGTTTTCTTTATTTGTATGCACACATGCAGAATGTGTAGGCGCGAACCTACATGTGCCTGTCTGTAGGCATGCATTTCATATGAGCCTTAAATGTTAACACATCCTTGCAGCTTAGATTATAGATTATAGAGATGACATGTGCAATTAATGGGTGTCAAACAGGAAAACGTATGATTTTACATGTGAAGACATGGTTATCAAGTATTCTGTTGTATTAGGTCTGTATCTCATACTAAGCTTCAATACCGTAAGCTATTTTCAGGTCCACTTGCATTATTGTCAATGGTTAACCACAATATTGTTTGAGCTGCGCCTACACTAGCTTCACAATGTGAAAGACAACAGCAAGTGTAGACTGAACCATTATTTTGCAAATGGCAGCACATTTCCGTCATCATTTTTTTCTGAACTTCTCGAAGCGATTAGGATAATTGGAACTGTACTATACTTTATATACTTAATAGAAATAATTAGAATATCCCCTAGTCTTCTCTATTCTAGCCTGGTCGTTATGCTAAACAAATGAGAGGCGTTCCCTCTCACGTGTTAGGGTATAGGAGAAACGCCGACCCACTATTAGGCCAAAGTCGATTCTCATTTTATTTGGTATGAAATAAAATTTTCTTGTCTATTTTTTAGGGAATTTTATTAAGATGTGCCAGATTTAGGTAGACGCAGCCATTTCCCTTTAGATTTATTTTGATCATCTGAAATTAAGGGGCTAACAACTCTCACAGAAGACAAACTTGAAAGCAATGTATTATTTGTATAGAATCAAAGTGGCAGTCAAGAAATTTCAATGGAAATGAGATAAATATGTAAATAGAGAACATTGTTTTCTGTGTTTTAAAATGTTTATGTCATTAGAAAAAAAAAACTAAATTACCATCCTTTTTCTTTCTTTAATAAATGAATTACGGAAGAGGAATGCAATCCACCAGCTCACTTTTGGCTGGCCAGAAATAGGTATTAACATTTTCAGTTAATTGTTCATTTTATTGTATTTGGATTATTTATCAATAATTACCAAATGATATCTGTTGAAGCAGAGTCAAAGAGATTGACGTGACTCGAACCAGCAATGTTTTTTATTTAAGACACGCTAGTCAAAGTTGCTGTCTTGAGCGCTTGCCCACTGGTCTTTGATTCTATACGACTCATATGTACTGCTGTAGTCTACTTTTACTTCTCGTTACTTTGTTATTCACACAAGCGTTTAATCCATAGATGATCCAAGTACCACAGTGTTTTTTTTTGTATTGAGAATTCACTTTAAGTGATGGATTAGCTGTGTTAATAACACCATTGAAACTTGACTTATTTATGCCCGATTTCACCAACGAATCTTACAATTTTAGACGTCCCTTAGTAGATTTAAATGGCAAGTTTTAGACTTTTTTGAAACAAAAATACACAATTTTACAGCTAAGTAAAGGAGATTTAGATATATTAATAAGAGTTTTGAAACATGTCCAAAATGATACTTCTAATTTGCTAAGAGTCTCTTAACCCTTCGTCGGGGGCAATGAGCCTGACAGGCACAGCGTAGACTTTTCTATTCCCCCCTGCACTCGTAGGACAGGTCGGAGCTCGTAGTTTCCTGTCTTCATGATGTGTCGCATCCCGATGCTCAGTGAACCCTCACACTTTGTGGAGTATGGTCTATCACCATATTCATTTCACAGGCACATTTTGCCCAATCTCGCCACATGTACAAAATTTATTAATTTCAGATTTTTTTGGTCAAACTAATATATTTTACTTGATGTATTTATTTATTGAAAGTGAAATACATATATTCATTTTAAATATAAATACGCTGTTTATGTAAAAAAAAAAAAATAATAGCTAACTCACGCAATTTTTGATACTTTGCCATTAGAGTCGGTTTTGAACTGTAAATCTTTATAGTTTTTGTAGAAAAATTATTCTTTTAGTTTTTTAAACATCTTCACAATGCTCGGTGATTAACTTTTCCAAGTCTCAAATGATTACAAGGATCTATAAACGATGATTGAGTTAGCTGTACCTGCTAGGGGGCCGTCCATAAATTACGTCATCGATTTTGGCCAATTTTTGACCCCCCCCCCCCTTGCAATCATCCTATAGTCATTATCTAATGACCCCCCCCCCCCACTTCTTGCTGTAATAATGGATGAGCTTAATAATTTATAATGTTATATTACTTACAAAATATTTTGTAGAAATTGGTATTTACAAGAACGACGTCACTTTTGGTACTCGTACATCATTTGCCATCATCCGCAGACCAGACTCCTAATCTAATCTAATCTAAGCTGCAAAGATATATATCATGTAAGATTTATATTAAATGCACTCCCACAAGCAGATATCGCACGTTTAATAATAAAGAGAAATAACTCGAAAATTGGGAAAATCGAGATTTTGTAATAAAGCGCAAGAACAATGCGAGAAGAATGCGTAGAATGCGACAGCCGTTCAATTTGGACGAATATGACCGAGATAAAACATCGGCCGCCTTTTTCATCCCATACAAGTTGTACTGGGTGTCTGAACTTCAAACGCGTTTTCCCAACATTCATGTTTTTTGAGTTATTGCTCTTTATTATTAAACGTGCGATATGTATAATTTCGCGCTAACACATGCCGCATGTGGACCTACAATATAAAAAAACAATCTCAAATGAACATAAGCCTTGCAACTCTTGCCGTCCTTCCCTGAAACAGGGGTGACATTGGCAAAGTGAACCAATTTTTTACAGTACTCCCCCCCCCCCTTAATGCGAATGACGTAATATATGGACAGCCCCTAGGCTCATTGCGCCTGAACTCTTTTATAGCGTCTGACGGAAGGTTAAAATTTAAGATTTACTGGTGAAATGGGGCATATGTCTCTAGTGCTTCCCTATTCCCACTCCTCTCTTTCAGCTTAGGAGTTCAACTTGCGCTTCCCGATGTTTAGACAGATTATTAAACTACAATAAGTAATATTTTTTTGAAACTATTTTTTAGGTGTTAAGTCAGTCAGCTATTATATGATAATAAAATAATAGAACAAATAAATTACTCATGCTATATTTTAAAATTATTATTTTGCAATTATAATTAAAGTGCTTTCATGTTTACGATTCATTAAAAGGCTTCACAACAGCACTCCGAGTAGAAAACATTGCGAAAATAGTCAACCATTGCGGAAACAGTGAAAACAATGAATGAAAACTACAACAGCCTTTGGCGTAGACAAAATTGCGACGTCACACGGCTGGGTTGCTAGGCAAAAGGCAACAAAATATTTTTTTTTATTGCTAATAATTGTTGTCACATAATATGCGTGTGACATTTGTGCGCCGAGTCAAAAGTTCTAACTTCAAATTTGTAGTGTGTCCATTCTGTCTATGGTTTTTTCTATTCGGTGCCGGATTGGAAGTCTGTTAGTGTATGGTGATGTATGAAAGCTTTCACAAGATCCATAGACAAACCGGACAGAATTTGTTTTGTTTGTTACAGGTGTAACTTTCACTAGAGTCGCTGTTGAATCTTCTATACATTTTCCTGTTTACCAATGGTTGAGTATTTACGCAATGTTCTATACTCGTAGTGCTGATTTTCAAAGGTAACTATTGTTGCTTTTTATCTTAAAGGGTAATACAAATTGTTATAATAACAGATTTATGTAATTTTATCTATTTATTGGATTGGCAGACGCCATTGACTAGATCCGCACAAATTTTATTATAGCAATGTCCTCGAGTTTTGCCAATTTTCTAAAATAAAGTACCTAACATAATTTATATATTTTTTAGATTCTGCACTAAATTTTTTCTTCCTGAATAAATGGATTTAATTCAAATTTTCGCAGTGACTTTTAACTCTAGCCTTTTCTTCTTTACCTACTTGTACCCTAAGTATAAAACTTTACGGTTAAACTATCAATCAAAATAAAAGAAATGGATGAAGCATCAGAGCCGTATGGCTTCGCTTACTAAGGCATTTATGAGAACAGTCAATTTCTTTTTGTTATTTTGTCTTTTTTGATATATGACACTGCTATCTGGAGTACCTTTTTTCATTGCCTACCTACTCGCGTGCCATGGCAGATACATTAATATATGAAGAAACTGATGCCCCCCATCTATTTACTTTATTTTAATCGATGGGTTAAACTCAACCATAGCATTTTAATTAAAAATGTATTAAAATTGAACCCTTTAGGCTTTAACGGAAAGTAGTTTACATTTGAGGGTTGTTTTTCGGAATCTGTTATCGTGGTCCACTAGAGCTGAAGCTTCCGGATGTTTCACACATGTCTGATGGACTTCTTCAGATTCAATGATGGCGTAACTGTTTTTCTATGATCTATCTATCGAGATACTTACCTGCTTATGCCAGTGTCACTCCTATTTCGTAAAATAACCATGATAGTCCAGTTGATAGCGCAGTTGGTAAAATGCTTGCATTCTATGCCATAGGGCTAGGATTCGATCCACCAAGGGTGTCCGAAAAGATTTCCTGTTTCTGTGATCATTTTAAACCCAAAATAATAGTGCCGGCATGGTTAACTAAGTCTTCCCAAGAAATGCGGGGCAGCCCTTGCGGGAGCTGGGAAACTCCCATTTCAAGTGAAGTAGTTGGCGTATGGCCGGTCTCTTTATCTGTAAAAATAAAGAAATTCCACACGCCATGTGCGAAGCTATTAGTCATTTCCTTGACTAATAGGTTGGTATGACGCTGACCACCCATTCTGTAAAAAAAATGGTTCACTTTGCCAATGTCACCCCTGTTTCAGGGAAGGCCGGCGAGAGTTGCAGGGTGTATGTCCATTTGAGATATGAGTTTTTATGTTGTAGGTTCGCATGCGGCATGTGCAAGCGCGAACTTATATATCTATATATAATCTAAGTTACAAATTAACTTCGATTATAGATGTGCCCATGACCCTTTTGGGAACAATGCGGTAAGGAGTGTTGCACTATATGTTCAGCTTAGTTACGTTGCTGAAGAAACCAATTTTAGACAAGGACTAAACATCCAGAAGCTTTGATGGACCATGGTAACAAATCCTAGAAAACATACAGAAAGTAAAACAGCCCCCTAAAGGAGTGTTTTACTTTTTGTACAATTTTTAGTTAACGCTATGGTTGAGATTAAACATAAACTTTTATGCTGTGTGTACTGGATTCATTTCTTTTGTTAGTTCACACAAAGCAACTATTCTTCCTCTGAAATGTGGTAGCAGTCTTTTGTGACGCTTAGAATCACTTCTACCTTTGAATATTCTAAAAATACTCGCTACAAACAATACAGTAAATCAGGCCGAAACGGAAGGTTATCTAGCTGAATATGAGCGTGACCGTTTACACATGTTATTTACTATCTCGGTTACATAAACTTGTATGAATTTTTCTTCAAATATTTTAACCTTCCAGCGAGCGGGTATTAATTTCTCGTAAACTTAACGTCAAGTTTTCTCCATTTAAATCTAATCCAATGTAAGTTGCAAAGATTGTAACATTAAGGATTCACATTATATATATGCATTCTCACAAGTAGGCACATACAAGTTTGCGCTTGCACATGCCGCATGTGAACCTACAACATAAAAACTCAAATCTCAAATGAGCATACACCCTGCAACTCTTGCCATCCTTCCCTGAAACAATGGTGACATTGGCAAAGTGAACATTTTTTTACAGCATGGGTGTTCAGCCGCATACCAACCCAAAATGGTGTTCTCTTTTTAAAATCCTTACGGTATTGCTGTAAGGTTATAAAATATATAACTGACAGTACTTTGAAATAAAAAGCTTTGACTTTTTGAAACAAAGTAATGTGGCAACACTCTAAATATGCTAAAATTTCAGAACTAAATTTTTGATCAGCCTATCAATATTCTCAACTTTAAAGTTGTTGCAAACCACCTAAACCGCTGATAGTTCTTGCATATAAAGGACTGGCAACGGCAGCAATTCATTGATGCTGAGGTTTATTCTTCAGTGCGTATGACCAACAAACACCGCGTTTTTCTTCTTCTCTGCGAGGACTACTTTTTCCTCTTGTTCCCGACTTTGATTCACTTTGGAAAAAGTTTTTATATGTAGCAAAACGGGATCCTCTTGACTCGATAACACATTTGTCGTAAATTTTACGACAGTGCGCTCGCTGGAGGGTTAACATTGTAAATTAGCAGCGATGAAAAATAATGAAAGTACTATGCGTGGTAGTTTGGATGTGGCCTAGTTAATTTGTGTATTCAAGTTATGACCAGAGCAAAAAGAGGCTGATAGCCGTGTTTGCTCATCTGATATATTAGGTATATTTTGTGTACTAAAAATGTACTCTTAAATTAAACAGTAATTTTAGTGAAGAGTATGTACTTATCAGTGGCGAAGGGTACAAAAAAATACTCATAAAAATCTGTTCAGGTTTTATTGCGGACACTTGTTTGCATACAACTGTAATGCTGTCGCCATTCCGCTAAGGGTGGCCAGAACTCTCCTTCACTTATTCCTATCCTGACATGCTTCTCTCACATTCATATCCATCGTTTTTGCATGCATTTACTCTGTATATTCGATACATTCACAATTTCACTAATTTGGTCACGTCATTCCTTTATCGGTCTTACACTTTCCCATTTGCCTCCTATATTTCCTCTGTAGATACTTTTTTCAAGTGCCCATCATCCATTTCTTTCCAAATGCCCAAACCATCTCATTATATTATTTTGTACCTTTGCCCTCAATCTTCTAGATAATATTTTTTCCAACCCATTCATTCCACACTCTATCTTTCAAACTGTGTATAAAGGCATTCTACATATCGCACGTTTAATAATAAAGAGCAATAACTCAAAAAACATGAATGTTGGGAAATCACGTTTGAAGTTCAGACAGCCAGTACAACTTGTATGGGATGAAAAAGGCGGCTGATGTTTTATCTCGGTCATCTTCGTCCAAATTGAACGGCTGTCGTATTCAACCTATTCTTCTCGCATTGTTCTTGCGTTCTATTACAAAATCTCGATTTTCCCAATTTTCGAGTTATTTCTCTTTATTATTAAACGTGCGATATGTGCATAATATTTAGCTTTGTAATAAGTACTTATGTAAAAAAAAAGTTTTTTTAACCAAATTCTGCTCGACAGCTCAGTTGGTTGAATGCTTGTATTCCATACTGAGTGCTCGGGTTTGAATCCCATTGAGGGTGTCAGAAATGATTAACACAAAATAAGATACCGGAAAGGTTTACTCAGCCTTCACAAGAAATGAAACTCCCACTTCAACTGAAGTGGTCGCCATAAGGCCAACCTGTAAAAATAAATAGGTTCTTCTCGCCACATGCGACCCCTTTGGGGAGACGGTGGCAAGAAGTTACACTATATGTGTAGCTTAGTTGCTTTTCTAAAAATCTCACCTTCGCCACTGGTACATATGAGGTAAATAATTTACTCTCAAATGAAACAGCATTTTTAGTGGGGAGCAGGTACTTGGGCAAATAATGAAAAATTAACATTTCTAGATAACAATTTTATTATTGATGAACGGTATAATTAAAAGAATTAAATTAGCATAGAATGGTTGCGCAACTATTGTTTAATCATTCCGTCTTGACTTGTCCTTGTGCTTGGATGACCCCTTTTCTTCATCTCTCTTAGACGAGCGCTTCTCTTTCACATTCTTACTTTCATTCCTGTAAAATGATGGCTCCTCGTCTTCTTCTTCAATTCGTCGTGACTTTTCATTTTCATATTTACGGGAAGACTTGTCATCACCTTTTTTGCGATCTTTTCTTTCATCTTCATTGTTCCGCGTTGATTTTTCATTGTCATACCTACTTTCATCTCCATTTTTACGAGATGGCTTTACATTTTCATTTCTACGCTCCATTCTTTCATCATCCTTACGTGAAGATTTATCATCATTTCTGCGTTCCGTTCTTTCATAGTCCTTTCTGCGTTCCATTCTTTCGTCATTCTTACGTGATGGTCTTTCATCGTCATTTCTGCGCTCCATTCTTTCATCTTCATTTCTGCGTGCCATTCTTTCATTATCATTCTTATGATATGGTCGTTCATCATCATTTCTGCGCTCCATTCCTTCATCTTCATTTTTACGTGACCATCTTTCATCTTCATTTCTGCGTGCCATTCCTTTACTTTCATTTTTACGTGATGGTCTTTCATCTTCATTTCTGCGTTCCATTCTTTCATAGTCATTTCTGCGTTCCATTCTTTCATCATCATTCTTACGTGATGGTCTTTCATCTTCATTTCTGCGTTCCATTCTTTCATAGTCATTTCTGCGTTCCATTCTTTCGTCATTCTTACGATATGGTCTTTCATTATCTTTTCTGCGTTCCATTCTTTCATCATCAATATTCCGTGACATTCTTTCATCTTCATTCTTTCTTGACATCGCTCGCCCTTCTTTATTCATTTCATTACTATTCTTTTTCTTTTTTGTTGCAGCTTCTTTTTTCTTTTTCTTCTTATTTTTTACAGAGCTGTTGGAATCTGGAACAAAAGAATAAAAAATGCCTCATGAATACAATTAAATTAAGTATTTATAAAAAGAATATGCTGTGGTGAATGTGTGTACAGAAAAATCAATGAATGAGTTCCAAAAACAAGGAAATCATCAAAGTAGAGAAGAAATAGAAAAAAGTATATTTAAGTAGACAAAAGTTTTTCATAGCAGTTAAATAAGTTGTTAAGTATCAAAGGCGGCAATCTAGGAAATTAGATAAATGTAAGGAAACACATAAAATCACATTCCCAATGATTCAATCTCATTGTTTTTAAATCCTCGATTGCCGCCTGTGATTGTAAACGATTCATATTTCTACTGGATTTCCTCTGTTCTGAGCTGATCCATTTAAAAAAAACATCTAAAAGGTATGCAAAAAAGAATAAGGGCATTTAATGCTTGAGTCCATTTAACCCTTTGCACTCGAGACTTTTTTTGTAAGACGTACCAGTAACTCAAATGTACTTTTTTGTAAATTTACAAAAAACAAAGGTTATTTACAAAAAAAAAAAAATGGATATATGTATGTAAATTGTCAATAAAACCAATGGACAAATGTTTAAAATGATTCTAAAGAACATAGACAATTGGTTGGTATTTTTTAACAATCTAAGTTGCAAAGATATATATCATTTGAGATTCATATTAAATGCATTCCCACAAGCAGACACATATAAGTTTGCGCTAACACATGCCGCATGTGGACCTACAATATAAAACCCCAAACTCAAATGAACATAAGCCCTGCAACTCTTGCCGACCTCCCCTGAAACAGGGGTGACATTGGCAAAGTGAACCATTTTTTACAGTACTCATTCCAACCTATAAATCAAGGAATATGTATATCTGAAAAAGCAATCTCTCAAATGCATTCTAGGCTGCCCAGGACAAGTGTAACAAAACTAGTAGGTTTTGTGCCTTTGCTCTCTTTTGTCTCTCCGTGAGCTACTATTTTTGCAACTTAACACTTCAAAAATGAAGTCTTCTTCACCTATCTTTGTTAACAACAAAAACACACCAAAAGGTAGCAAGGACCTTGCAAAACTGATGCGCCAGAACGTATTCTTAATTGTTATTATGTAAACAACACAACAGTACATAGTGGTGACTATATATCACCACTCGAGTTACTGAAGAATTGACCATGTCGACATATTGTCGCCGTTCGAGTGCAAAGGGTTAATGTGGTCTTATTTTGTCCAATTGAAGATCTATCCACGTGGAAAGTTTCTTATCTACAGACATGGCGATTACCAGAGCTAGATTCGTTGGAGCTTGAAGAGTCCGAGGAGCTTGATGAGGAACTGGAATCCGAGTCACTGCTGCTGCCGCTCGAGCTGGACGATTCCTCTACAGCTGGGATGACCGCCTGAACCTCCGTCTGCCAGACAAACAATCAGAATTAGAACAAAATTGGCTTTGTTTTCCTGAGAGGGTGGTCTACCGTATGTGTTTGATGGTATTTAAAGCCCTAAACAGTATGGCTCCGTCAGGCCCGGATTAACCTCTTTGGGGGCCCTGGTGCGGGGTGAAGCTCGGGGCCCCCTATATCCCCCCCCCCTTCCCTCCTACTTTTTCATAACTTCAAAGATGCATATATTTTCCGAAAAAAAAGTATGTTGAAGTTTTTTCTATACAATATTTTTTTAGCTTTTAGGGGGCCTCGTGGTAGCGTATGCCTCATAAGACTTACACCCAAAAGGTATTTTGTTGTAATGCTTGTAAACTAATTTCTATTAAGTCTAAGGGACCCCTTTGGTCACAAATGCCCGGAAAGACCTGGGCACTGATAAAAATATAAGAGTTTTGTTGGCCCTGTGGGGGCCCCTTATATGTGGAGGCCCTGGTTCGGTTGTACCGCTCGATCCACCCTTAATCCGGGCCTGGGCTCCGTCATATCTGGCAGACATCTTTTCCCCCATTGAGGCGAGTGTAAAGGGGCAGACACTGAGGTCATCGGGAAGTGGTGCCGTCAGGTTGACGCAGCCTCGCTGTCAAATACGCACTAATTTTGGGGATCGCGCCTTCCAGATTGCAGGACCGATGGAGTGGAACAGACTGTCACCCGGAGTGAGGGTTTCGGAATCTGTTGGCATTATTAAGGGAGCACTGAAACATTCATGATTTGGAGGGCTCTTGAGGTGTGACACAAAAACGGTGCTCTTTTATCATGTAGAAAATAAAAATATATTAATCATCCTCAAATACATATATATATAGAAAGTTTCACAAGCGTTGCACAAATAAAGTTTCCAGAGCAGTAGGAAAGATTGCAATACGGATTTGTATCTCTGAGAGTTTCGGTTGCCTGTTATAAACATCCCTGTTGGCAATATTGTTTTGTAGTATTTTCAATCTTAAAATAAATATTCTATTGAATAGCCTGACAAAGTTTTTAGTTTCGCGGCACACTTTTGAATGAGATTAGTTCCACTGATCACACAATAAGAATGCCCTTGAACAGTACTATGGTTAATGCCGTTTTCAATATTTTTGTACATGTATATATACACATAGTAAACCTAAACAGTACCCGTAGTATTTAACATTGCGTAAATAGAAAAAAATGTATGAAAACTAAATCATATTTAATTCTTTACGCAAGGTTTACATTCACTCCAGGCACAGCTGATAATTATTTGACTTTTTGCTGGCAAATATAGCTGAGAAAAAGATTTCTGTGCATGGGATTACAATTTCATTAAGTTTCTCTATTCGATTAATTCTTGGTTAGATAATTCATTAAACTTTGAGAATGCATTGATTATTTATATAGCATTACATTTTTATGCTTCCGAGACCTGGAAACTGGTTCAAACAGATGTCATTGGGTAATTATTAACTAGCAATTCATTAAATAATATACAACTAATAATTGGATAATGCTGGCTAGGCAAAATAGGTTGGTGAATTGCATTCCTCTTCACAAGTCTTTAAAAAAATATGATATATTTTGACATTCTTATAAAATATAAATATTATCCCTCCTTTCTTTCTTTTCTGAAACACTATTATACACTTTAACACATAACTGAACAGATAATCAGATGACAGGACAATTTCATGGAAGATAAATTGTCCGGTTGATAGCTCAGTTGGTAGAGTGCTTGCATTCCATGCCGTGAGCTCGGGTAACGAATCCCGCCGTGGGTGTCCCATTGATTGATTCCCATTTCGGTGTTTATTTCAAACCTTAAATAAAAAAAACCGGCAAGGTTTACTCAGCCTTAACAATAAAGGAGTACCAGCCCCCTCGGGAGCTAAAAAAACCCCCACTTCACTGAAGTGGTTGGCGTAAGGCCGGCCCTCTTACCTGTACCAATAAATAGGTTCACTTGCCATATGCGACCCCTTCGGGGATAACGCGGCAAGAAGTTACACTATATGTGTAGCTTAGTTGCGTTATATGTAATATATATCTTTGAAACTACCAGCCCCCTTGGGAGCTGGGAAACCCCCACTTCAACCGAAGTGGTTGGCGTAAGGCCGGTCCCCTTATTTGTAAAAATAAATAGGTTCCACTTGCCACATCGAAACCCTTCGAGAATAACGCGGCAAGAAGTTACACTATATGTGTACCTTAGTTGCATTGCGAGTTGCGTTTGCGTAAATGCATTTAGTGAGGAAGAATGTTGGATTTCTGAAGTAAAAAGATAACAGGAGTTGTAAATACCTTTGGCACTTGTTTCAAATGTTCTCTCAGTTCATCAGTCAACCCTCCAAGTCCGATGGAAGTGAAGAAGTTGATGGCAAATCTTGTATTCCTCGGGTTGTCTCTCGGGAAGATACCAGCAAAGGCTCCTTGAAGAGTTCTATACAAAGAAAAA
The DNA here is from genome assembly GCA_951799405.1 of Agapetus fuscipes. Taxonomy (NCBI): domain Eukaryota; kingdom Metazoa; phylum Arthropoda; class Insecta; order Trichoptera; family Glossosomatidae; genus Agapetus; species Agapetus fuscipes. Next base: position 14,780,021 of record OX637351.1, on the reverse strand, counting down.
CAATACATTAGTAAGCTTTATTAACAAATATCTAAATTCATTAAAGAATGAAAGCATGAATGTAGAAGTGAACATTAGATCAGGACGACAAAGGAGAAGATATAGGCATGCCCATATAGGAAGGATGGACAGTTCCAAACTTTCCCACATTGCCATGCACGGACTATCTGGCAGATCACACAATACATGGAGAGACAGCTGGGAGGCAACATCACAGGTGGGAGGCAAGAGGAACTAACAGACCAGCAGGTCTAAACCAAGAAGATATTTAAGGGCCATTTCTTGTCTATTTGATAAGGCTCTCCATTGTGTACTATTGAGAAGGGTTCAGACCAGGGATGTTGTGGATATCCTTATCCATATCTGAAACTATCGGATATCCGAAATAAAAATATCCGTAACCGAAACTGAAATAAAAGTATCAGATAGTTTCGGATAATGGTGGAACCTAAATGAAACATGTTTTGACAAGTTTTCGTTTTCGCCTGTCGACTTTCAACAAACAAGTAAAAACTAAAAACCATCGGTACTACTAAAACTCGTGTTACGCAGTGTAAAAAGAAGTCCGTAATTATCTCTGTCTCGTTCTTCCCTGTGATTGGTCCTAATGTTAATCAATATGGAAGCGAGATACAACTATAATGAACATTTGTAAAATTTAAAAATATGTTATTTGTTTTTTATTATTCTTTTGCAATTGCTTAAAAATCTGATATCCGTAACCGAAACTATCTGAAACTAGCGGATATCCCAAATAGTTCAATATCCATATCCGTAACCGAAATAATGTTATTACAATATCCTTATCCATATCTGAAACTTCATATCCATAACATCCCTAGTTCAGACATCAGTTGAAAAATGAGCCCACAAAACCAAAATAAGTCTAAAAGAGTGAAATGAATTAATGATGGCATAACTTACGGATCTTTCAGTCGTTCATTTAGCTTCCCCAAGCCCATGTACTCTGCCAACTCTTGAAACATGATTTTAATGAAGATTCTACTGGAACTCGTAGTGTCTTCTTCGTTGAGCTTGACACAGTCCAAAGCTTCCCAACCGATAGCGTCAGTGAACAAAAGATGGGCGAAGAACTTGCTTATATTCCTTAATCTATTGGTGTCTAACCGATGTGCAGTGCCATAAGAATCTTTGAATATCTGCTCAAACGGTGACACATATATCCGGTTAATTTGACAAAATCTTTGCGCCAATAATCCGTAAAACTTTTCATACGTCCTTTGCTCAGCGCAGCAATCTAAAAACATGTGACACAGTTCCATTTCTTGTCCTGGTTTCAATTGCATTTTCATCAATTTATGTGCGCATTCCTCAAAGTCTAAACTCGAATGAATTGTCAGATAAATAGTCCTCCGTAGAGCTATCAAGTTAGTCTCAGTGTTATCTATAATGACGCTGTCTTTCTGTGTGTTTTCTTGGTTTTCCTCATCATTTTCTGAGTCAGATTCACTCCCGCTCCCTGACTCTTCATCCGAGTTGGATTCAGCATCACTTCCCAGGATCTCGCTGCTCAGTTCTTTATATTTTCCTTCGTTGACCTCGTAATTTGGATCAAACTTGAACACATCTGAAATCATAAAAACATTATGAACGTCAAAACTCCTGGCATGCAGTGTTTACAATAATCATTATAGAATGTTGCAAGGCCTTTGTTTTCTTAGAGTTGTTGCTAAACGTTGCATGTTTAATCAATATGCAAATATGATAATTGCACGGAGAGAATGAATGACGTAAAGCTGACAAAGAGAGTGTACGTTGCAAGGATGGACGTCGTAGTAGAGGAAAATTGAGAAAAGTGTGAATGGACAACATTTTAGAAATAGTGAATGAATGGGATAGCCAGTCATGATTTAGGTATTAGAAGTTTAAGTTTATAGAAGAGCTTCAAGATTATTACTCTGGATGAAATGAAAAAAGTATGCAAGGACAAAAAAAATAGACAGTTGATTTGCAATGTTAGCAGTGAGGACTGTTATATTTAAAGTTTTCAATAATTGATTCAAAAAATATTAATAAATAATTTTTAGAACACTTCAATGAAAAATTAAACTAATAACAAGACATGCTTGTTATTAGTTTTAAGTTTAGTATATAAGAAACTGAAGATGGAGAATGATCTCCGAAAACGTTTTTTCAAAAAATAAATACTCACAGTGGATTAAAACAAAGTTTTTTCATTTAAGTGTTCTAAAAATTATTTATTAATATTTTTTGAATCAAATATTTAAAATGGAATTCCACAATGTTTCACCAAAACAATTTGAAAAGTTAACGTTTTCAAATATGTTTTGCAGAGTTATTAAATTGATTGTTGGCTTTAATATATTAAGTACATTGTATTTTCATACTTTTGTTGCTCAATTTATCCGTAAATTGACCAATCTTACTATAATAATTGATTCACTATTGCCAATTACACCCCTATTTCAAGCCGCAAGAGTTGTGTCCATATATTAACCTTATTTTTGAAAATATCCCAGATAATTTTTTTTGATTCACATCTTCTTTTCTCTCAATCCTAAGATTGGCTTGCAAGAATCTTATCTAATCTGCAAAGATATATATCATTTAAGATTTATATTAAATGCATTCCCACAAGCAGACATGTATAATTTCGCGCTAACACATGCCGCATGTGGGCCTACAATATAAAAACCCAATCTCAAATGAACATAAGCCCTACAACTCTTGCCGTCCTTCCCTGAAACAGGGGTGACATTGGCAAAGTGAACCATTGTTTTTTACAGTATGGGTGGTCAGCCGCATACCAACCTATAAGTCAAGGATATATCTGATATTATATCTTAAAGGAACTCTTCGCATAGTTGTCCTCAAGTGTTTGTCCCTTCAATTACCTATAGTTTTAATTGAGTGTTCCTATAGTGAAAATAGGAACTAACCCCACCATATTGAAAACAACACTTTTAATAGTTAAATGTGAAGATAGCTTAGATCAAATTTAAACTGGAGTTATAGTCGTTTGACATGTTTACATATTTCAATTTAATTTCAAGATTAATCACACTTTTCAGATATTAGAAAAACCGTTAGAGACAGACCGGTCCGTAGCTCAGTGGTAACACTGCGGACTCTGAATGGGAAGGTTGTGGGTTCGATTCCCGGCGGAGCACAAAAAATATACCATTTATATTTTCAAATTTGCTCTTCGCTGGGTTGAAAAATTCATAAAACCTTTACCAATGATCGGTCACCAAAGGTCCGTCCAGCCTTACAGCAACTGGGTCTTGCTTGAGAATTGGCGCTTTGTAGCGATGACGATCAAGCTCGTAAAAAAGGTTGATAGCTCAATTGGTAGAATGCTTGCATTCCATGCCGAGAGCAAGGGTTCGATCTCAAAGGTTTACTCAGCCTTCACAAGAAATGAGAACCAGCCCCCCGGGAGCTGGGAAACCCCCACTTCAACTGAAAGTGGTTGGTGTGAGGCCGGTCCCCTTACCTGTAAAAATAAATAGGTCCCGAAGCGCCACATGCGACTCCTTCGGGGAAACGCAGGCAAGAAGTTACACTATATGTGTAGCTTAGTTGCGTTTGCGTTATGGGTAATGGGAGAACTTTACTCTCAATGCATAGTTGTTAAGGTTTCAGAAGTATTTTGTTGAAGAGAAAAAAAGAATACCCATCGATTTAAGCAGTTTGAAGGCCGTAAAGTCATAACAGTGCCCTCCTTTAACTGTCATCTACTTTCAATTTCTGCAGTGTATATCAATGAGAGATTTTATATGACTCAAATGTGTATACATCTTTACAATTTAGATTATAAAAGGTTTACGTATAATTACTTAGCAAGTCTTGTGGGTCCGTCACTTCATCCAGCATAATGAGATGCGTAAACTGATCTTCTTCAGGCACAAGCTCCAACTCCTCCAAGACAGCAACATGATCTTTAAATCCGTCTTTCCGCACTTGAAACATGACCTCTATCATGTACTGCACTCGCTTATCCAGTTGTCCTTCGTGCAAGATGTTCCTCAACATCTCAAAGATTGCGTTCACCCCTTTAGCGGAGACTTCCGTCAGCTTCTGTCCACATTCCTTCAAGAAAGCGATGGAAACTTCCACAGAATCGTCCGTGGGACTTTCAACTAACAACGTAAGTATTTCCAATGCTAGAATCTCATGCGCGACTTTTTGGTTAACGAGATGCGCTATAAAAGTAGCAGCCGAGATGCAGATTGACTTATCGTTGCGTTTAAAGCCTCGTTTAAACTGGATAACGAGTCGCTTGAGTAACAGCTCGCCGATGTTTGGGAAACGTGAGTTGATGGCAGATACCAGGGCGCTGTAGACGTGTGTAAAAGTTGGGGAAGCCGCTTGAGCCTGGATTATCGACCGACACAACAATCCACGACCTCTTACTATATTTTCTCGGAGCAATTCTTTGATTATGGTTCCGATGTTGCCCGTGTTGATCTTGTTGATGCAACCATGGATGGACTTCTTCAGCGCCTCCCAGGATATCCTCTGGTAAGGCGCGGAGCTCTTGTCTGTGATTTCCGCTTGCATCATCTTCAACCTAGCTGGAGGAATGTAAGCTCCGCCTGTTCTAGAAGTCAAAAGGTCCATTTCTTTCTTTTGCCTCACTGGGGCCTCTGGTTTTCTATTTTCTTCTTCTACTTTGACTTTTTTAGGGTCTTCATAATACCTGGATCCCACCTGATAGTCTTTTTCCACGTATCTTTCGCGTTCTTTTGTTTTTTCAACATTTTCTCCTCCCCAATATCTTTCATAGTTTTTGGACCTTGACTCGTTCCTATCAGAACTTTCATCCTTCCTGTAGCGCTTTTCTTTCTTTGAATCTGCTCTGCGATTAGACATCTCAGGAGATTCTGAGGATCTTTCTGATGCTTTTCTTTTTTTCTCATAACCTTCTTTCCGATCAGATTTGTGTTTTATCGGAGGCGAATCCTTAAGTTTTTCGTCATGGCGACGTTTGCGCTTTTGCGGCACGGGTGATTTACTTTTAGACATGATAAATTAGCTAAAATTATTGTTAAAAATATACAAGAAAAGACAAGTTAAATTAATTTACAATTTTTAGAAACGTCGACATGACGAACTGTCAAAATAAATTGTCTATGGAGAAGCGTGGTAACAACCGAAATAGCGTTGACGTCGAATATTAAGTGCAGCTTTTGCTAAATGGGAAAAATATTTGATGTAATGGCAGCATTTTCACTTCAAACTTCTTCTTTTTTTAGTATGAAATTTCATCAAAAAAATAGAGCGCCAGTATTACATTTTTTTTAACGGCAAGTATGAAAATATTTGATGATATTTTTTTTCTACATCTATAAAAAATGAGAAAGAATTAAAAACCTTACCATTTCAATCCATTTTTTTTTCCAAAAAGACTGTCTAGGCATATTGCATACAAAATATACAATTAAAAAGTAAAGAAAAAAACGATTAATTATTTATTGTATTTATTTACACAATTGATACAACCATAATCTCCTCAATATTTTGTATGTACAAGTAGAAAACTTTTAAATAAATTTATTAAGTACTAATTACACACGACCTTATAATTTTTATTATAAAAACCTACGTAGAAAGTTCATTTGATTTAAGATCAAACGAACCATTTACTGGTAAAATTATTAAAACTAGGCGTTTACACAAAATGGCTGCTTGAAATAGATTTACTAAATCAAAAAAAAATATATAAGATACGAAACTGATTTTTGAAATATTAATTTCAAAAATACTTTTTATACTAACACAAGGTTATTTTCACGGTTTTTTCAACCTCAATTGGTTCCTGATGATGGCTAATGAACGGTTGAAAGCAATCGTAGGATAAGGACTCGTGAAAATAAAAGTATGGAATAAGAGAACGATTTTAAAAAATAACTTTTCACTCTGTAAATGTGCGAACATTAGAAAATTTATGAACTTAATGTTTTTTTTAAAATTCAAGTATGTACTTAGTTACCAAGTACTTAGATTATAGATTATTAAAGTTTATTGCAGAATCATACATTTAAAAAAATCCGAAATTCCATTGGATATTACTACTCTATTTTTTGTTAAATATTTTTCAGATACAAATTGTAAAAGAATAACTACAAGTATTTTTTGACTGGCAAAAATATTTGAAAGCAACTTGAATCGATTTAAAATAAGATGATACAATAACAAGTATTTTTTCAAAACAAAACTAAAATAGTAGGTAACGTCTTACAACTTTAATTAATACATTTTTATATTGTTTTGTTTGTTCGTTTTGCAGATTATTCTCATAGATGGTGCTGTTACCAAGCATCATCATCAAAGTCTCATTCTGACATTTCAATGGACTACACATTAGGGAATGCAATCTCGTTCTCGCGAGATCAGGATCTCGCGAGATCTCGTCCATATTTTGCGAGACTGAGTCTCGTTCAATTTTTGTACGAGATCTCGCGAGATTGCGAGATTGAGTGGCGCAGCAAAATCGGTACGTGTATCGTAGCGCGGTTGCGCGCGAACTGCTCTGCGCATGCTGTAGGCACTACTCGTGGCTACAAGAATCGTTGACACTGTTGACAGCATTGAAAAAGCCCAATCGTTCAACAAATTCTGTAAATTTATTGGAAATTCTAATTAAAAAATAGATGAATTTGTATGAAGCTGGAGGGGTTAAAGGTGAACTCCTTCAGTTTGTACACAACTGTTTGTCGACTGTGCTTCCGACTAGACGTGTAGAGGCAGAAAAAGCATTTTCGGCTGCGGGGTACTTAGCCTGTAAAATCAGGAGTCGTCTATCAGATGAAACTTTTGATATGCTGTGTTTTTTGAGAAGCCACTTTCAAAAATAACTTATCCTTTTAATAACACTGTTAAATAATACTTACATATCCTTAAAAATTACAAATGTTGCAGAAAGCTGAATAAGTGTTACATTTCGAATTATTTCGAAGTGTTTTTTTGTTTTGGTTTGAGTTTTTTGTTCATAATACTGCAGAAGGCTGATTTAGTGTTATATTTCGAAGTTCTATTTATTTTTATTTTAAGTTTTTTGTTCATAATACTGCAGAAGGCTGATATTTGTTATATTTCTTTTGTTATATATATCTTATATATTGAAAATCAATAAACGGAATTATAGTATTAGCGAATGTTTTTAGTAAAAATACCCAATTGGGCGAGATCTCGGAAATCTCGTAATCTCGCGAGACTGGCTTTACGGTCTCGCGAGATCTCGGCTAGGTCTAAAATCTCGCGAGATTGCATTCCCTACTACACATATTATGTCCATCAATCTAAAAAAAAGTTATTCTTGTTGAGTTTTAATATTTTACAAATTTCGTTGTGTCGCCCTTGGCAATTTTTTATTGTTTATTTATAAATGAGAGTTAACAGTAAAATATAAAAAAAATATGTGAATGTTTCTTTAGGTACTAGTTTTTATTACTTACGGTCGTTTCGCTTCGACATGAAGAAAGTATTTTCGAAAACACAACTAAGCTTCACATATAGTACTTATGCAGCTTCTTACCAACGTCGCATTTTACGGACGAAACCTGCTTATTTTCACAGGTAAGAAAGACAGGCATTTTCGCTTAAAGTAATTAGAATTTTCACTCTGAAATAGCTTCACTGAAGCCAAATAACAAGAATGTAAGGTATAATGAGTGCAGTGGAACTCCAATTATCCGAATCTCCGATTATTTGAACCTCTTTCAGATTTTATGAAATGATTTTGACGTTTTGTTTTTAAATTTAATTATCCGAATGTAGTCCTGTGCTAACAGATTCGGATAATTGGAGTTGTGCTGAGTCCTAGTGAGCAGCTTAGAGCAGCGTGTCTATGGCGTGTATAACGCCGTTTGTTGTGGGGATGTTGTGCGTGATGACATGTCCAGAGTTCACTTTGATGCGACCTGGAACAAAAAAGGCGGGATATATTGTCTGTGAAAGAAAAAAAATGGTGGAACTACCCTGGGAAGAAATCTTTGGAATCTTGTAACAAAAGGATTTGAATAATTATGTGGAGAGAGTAAAACGCATAGGAAAATTTAAATATGGAATGAAATTTGAATATGGAATTGAAAAAAACAAAATGAGGATCGACCTTGAAAAAAGGGGATTGCTTCCCTGGCTTCAGAGACACATAAGCATGTGTATTTGGTTATTAATTAATATTTCTGTGTATTATTATGTATTGTCTATAATCTATAATCTAAGCTGCAAGGATATGTTAACATTTATATATATGAAATGCATGCCTACAGACAGGCACATGTAGGTTCGCGCCTACACATTCTGCATGTGTGCATACAAATAAAGAAAACCTCACATGGACATAAACCTTGCAACTCCTGCCGCCGTTCCCTGAACCGGGGTGGAATTGGCAAAAGTGAACCGATTTTTAAAGCACGGGTGGTCAGCCTCGTACCAACCTATCAGTCAAGGAGCACAAAAAAATATAAATGATTTCCAGAAATTTACAGACAAATTAAAATAATAGAAAAATAGAGACACTTTACAAATTAAAATTAAAATTAAGTAAAATTAAAATTAAACTTAATATTACACTTAGAATTAATGCCCTAGCCCTTGTTTGCAAATCAACCGCCATTCCTTTCGGTCCTTACATACTTCTTTCATTTCATTCAGAGTCATAATCTTTTTCATGCACTCTCTCCTTTTGTTATGACTCTGAATATCCCATTCATTCGATATTTCGGAAATTTGATCCATCCATACTTTTCTCGGTCTTCCCCTACCACGGCTTCCATTCATAGTTGCAGCGTACACTCTCTTCGTCAGTCTTTCGTCATTCATTCTTTCCATGTGTCCAAACCATTTTGATTGTGGATAAATAAAATGTGCTATAAAGTTTTGGCGCATTATCCTCTTTGTAAGTGATATGGTTCCTGGCGCTCTGCACTCAAGCAAAGTCATAATCTGCGATGAAGAATTCTTCGGAGCACGGTCAAACACCACATCGAACACCTCATTAGAGTCATAAGTATCAACAACATATTAAATTGTCACAATCTCTGGCCACCCTTAGTGGAATGGCAACCGAGTCAGGAATACCCTATTGCAGGTCATGAACAATTTATAGGTACTTTATCAACTAAAATTTTTCGTGGGTAGAAGTACCTTGTAGACAATAACTAAGGTTTTATTATTTGATCCACTTTCGTTATTTACAGGGCTTACAAAATCTGTGTTTTTGAATCTGGATTTAGGGACAGAGTTTTGAAAATAATTGGGCTCCAATTACTGAAAGAAGAAAACGGGATTGTTTGACATCTCGTGGATGTATTTTTTGTATTCAGTGGTACAACATTATTCTATTGTTAATTTGATAAGATAGTTGGGGGTGCAAACAATTTTTTTTTTTATCTGTTTAGAGCAAACTTCCATAACAATAGATTGCATACGCATCAGGCGTCGAACTAAAACTAATCAAACGGTGCCTACAATGTATACAACAAAACTACACATATATTGTTACTTCTTGCTGGGCTCTACCCGAAGGGATCGCATGTGGCCAGCAGAACCTATTTATTTTTACAGGTAATGGCCTTATGCCAACCACTTCAGCTGACGAGGGGGTTTCCCAGCTCCCAAAAGGGCTGGTACTTATTTTTTGTGAAGGATGAGTAAAACTTGCCGGTAATTTATTATGTTTTTGAAATAAATACCGAAACGCGAAATAATTGGCCCCTACGGTGGGATTCAAACCCGAGCTCTCGGCATGGAATACAAGCACTCTAGCAACTGAAATTTTGACCGGAAAATTCATATTGATTTTAGTTGGGTTCTTTTAATCAAACTGCAATTTGTTTTTCAAGATTTATTTTACACAATGTCGGTTTACAATGTACCTACCAATTTCTAGCTCTTGGTTTATCGACTTCACGGCTCAGTGTTTCAATTTACCTGTCTCTCACACAATTGCGGTCCAAATATACAGCGTTTAAACGAACGCCTCGCGCCTATTTCAGACCCTTCTATAGTGAACCACACACTTCTGTATTGTTCCATATTATTCTAGTTACGCATACCAACAACTACATGCATGGTCACATGCATACATTCAAACTCACAGTAGACTATACTAGAGACGGACACACACACATAAGCAAGCCACGCAATCGGGCTCATAAGTTCGTAGGAATATAAGAACATTTATTGTATTCGATAGTACTTAAGGAATTGTAAAGTTGAGTAAATGAGGATAGTGATGTATAGAGGGTAGGAGTGACGAGACTCACCCGCGTTCTTCTGCAGCGTGATGGGCTTGCCGTCCTCCATGCTGTCCCTGACCTGGTAGTAGCGCATGCCCGCGCTGAACAGAGTGCCGGGCGCGATGTGCCGCATCACCAGCCCCTGGGCGGCCTCCTTGCCGCCAACCAACTTCTGCAGCTCCTCGGACTTTAGCGAGGCGAAGGCGCGGTCTGTGGGCGCGAACACTGTGAACGTCTTCGTGTCTGGAAGGTTCAACAAACAGCTTCAGTCACAAATCACTCAGGCAGGAAATCCGCTCTGTACCTCATATTCAGTCTGGATCTGGTCGCGGAATGTAAGAGAACGCCGGACAAACCACGCCGGATCGTGTGAAAGCTAGCATCCATCTCCATTCACGATGCGACTTCTGAACCAGCACCGTACAAGACTGTGAAAAGGTGCTTAGGATCATAAAAATCTTCCTATAATTGGAATTTGGACTCAGTCAGCGGTTTGGAACTCAACGATCTCGTTCCGTCTTCTTTATTTTTCCATGTCCCTAACACATTTTTTAGATCTCTGTAGATACAGAGAGCAAATACTGAGGCGAATGCAGCAGATGCTACTTCTTACATAACCTTCATCGCTTGATTCATGCACATCCCGTGGTAGTTGTAGAAAGTTTGGACACCAGTTGTAGACAATCTAATTATTATATCTAATATAGGGGTTCAGGACAGTACATGGTTGTTAAAGTAATGACAATAAAGGATAGAGACTGAAATATTGAACAAGATGAATGATACAGAAGTGTAACACTGGATGACATGTACGTAATAATAATTAAGATTAATATGAACAATAGATTTTAGTCTTTACCTGACAGTGTCTCCGTTAGTCCACTAGCGAACAGCGCTTTGAGGAAGTTGGTGAACCTCCTCTCTCTGTCAGCCTGCAGTGTCTGCACGATGTCCCCAACTGGCAGAGGGAACATGACTCTGTCCACGGCATGTGCTATGCCCTGAGGTATACTGATGTCCTGCTTGTCAGGCACCACTCTGGCTCCATTCACAGTGGTCACCTGGAATATACAACGAAAATGATGCATCACAAGGTATTGGAAAGACCTACACCAAGGTTAAATTTTTGAACTATAAGAGTGTGGAACTGGAATATGAAATGGCAGCAGTTGATGAAGAGGTCACTTTAGGTTATTGTGCTAATGTTGATGACAAAATATAGGTTTTAAGGTGTAGCTATGCTTGTACACCTCTGAATCGTGGATAATCTTTCACCATAGGATTTTGTGCTGTGTAAGCTCTCGGAGTGTATTCTGATACACACCACCTGACCGGTCTATGAAATAAGATATCCATCATTCACTCCAAATTTTCTCAAAGCTTCTAAGTAGTCAACTTTTCAGGATAAAAAAGGAACAAATGTGATCAAACGATTGGGAGTTGATCCATGGCACAGAACCAGCAGATGATCCATGGAGTTTTAGAATGGGATCACTTATTTACCTTTATTTCGTTCCATTCCACGTCGTGCATTGCGTACTGGTTGACTCTTAGTTGTGTTCCAGCCAAGGACACGCCAGTCATTTCGTCTTGAAGATTGGAAATCTCAAATGCACCAGGAATCACGTGGTGCAGCAAAAGCTAAAATATCACAATGTCATTAAAAACGATTCTGAAAATTGGATAATATTGAATTCTAAAACATTCTGTGAAACTTACGCCACTAAGAAGTCGAGGATTTTCCTTGAACTTCTCTTCTGCTTTATCAGGACCTCCCAACTGAATGAGAAGTGTCCTGAACGCCTTGTCTGTTGGAGCGAACACTGTGTATGGTCCAGTTTCGTTTAAGATGGAATCTAGTCCAGATTGTTTCAGGTATTTGGCAGTTGCGAAGAGTCCATTCTCTTTCAAGATCTCTATTAGTCCTGGGTTTGAGCTGGAGTAAGATAATTGAGAGCCTGCAGTATCTGGAGAAGGACTTTGTGTGGTAGATCTTGCTACAAGGTTTGTGCTTGGATAGTATGTGCTGGAACTCGGGATTATGGAAATAGTGTCTGTTGAATAACTTGAAGATGTTGGAGATGATAAAACAGGTGTTTGAGAGTATTCACTCTTCAAATCATCAATTGGACTTGAACTGGAGCTGTAACTAGTTGATCCATACATTTGATGACCATTCACGGTAGTTGATGATGTAGGAGTGTAAAATGCTGAATTTCTTTCTGAGCTTACAGATGCTTGAGAGCTACTGTAGATGTTTGTTGAGACTGGTGTAGTTGAATCGTAATAAGAGGAAGCTGCAGATGTTGACGGACTTCCATTGTGATTGATTGAGAGAGAAGACGGAGAAGCAGAGTTGTAGTACATTGGAGATGCAGTGACTGCAGTACCTATTTTTGTCGGCTCAAATTTGTCGTATGCGTTTTCAGTATTACTTGAACTAGATGATTTGGAGTAGTTTGGTGTAGATTTTGAAGAGTAAGTCGTTGCTTTGACTCTTTCTTGTCTTAGAGGAGAACGTGTTGTGCTAGAAACTTTATTCCGTTTTGCTGGTAACGGAAAGTTGATCTCTCCATCTTTTATCTTTTTCAGAATGTTATCCACATCTTCGGTTGGAGCTTCTTTTGTTTGCTCGCCATTCCCTCGGACACCTTTCACTTTAAAAGAACCATCACCTTGTTCTTCAATAAATACAAAAGTAACTTTCTTTTGGGTTGAAAGGTTTGGAGGTAACTTCCCAAGTTCTTCTAGTTTCCCGTTTCCACCTTGCTTGATGACTTCATAGTCAGCGCCAGGTGGTAACACATCCTTAGTGAGTTCTTCAAATGACACTTTTGGTTTCTCTTGTCTAATTTGATTAGGAGAAGACACTATTTGAGAGAGTGATGAACTATCAGCTGAGAGAGGGGTAGCTCCAGCAATCAAATTAGGATCTGTTGTTCGGATGACTTCAAACTTTTGTCCATTCGGCAAAGAAATCTCCCTTGACGTGAAATTCTTTCCATTGAAATCTTGAGAATTTTCAGCTATTGCAAGCTTCAGCTGTTTCAATAAATCTGTTCTTTGAAGAAACTGCAGTTTATTTGGTGTCAGTGAATCAGATGAGGAATCTTTTTGCGCAGCTGGGTTTTCTTGTAAGATCGTCTTCAATTCTTTGTAGATCTTTTGTCTGTTGTTGTTGCCTTGAACAAACACATCTGAGTTTTCTGATTCAGATCGTGACTTTGCTCGTTGTCTTGTTCTTGCTTTGACTGTTGGTCTGCGTGTTGTTGTTGTGGGGGCGGCAGTGGTTGTGGTTGTTGGTAAGGGTGTGGTCGTGTAGTATTTGATAGCTTTATGGAACAGGTCAACTTCGTGAGGTAAGATTTCTCTTGGTCTGCTTTGTGTGTTCAAGGTGTAATCAGATTCAGGGCGAGAAGTTGCGAAGATTTCTGATTGTATTTTCTTTTGTTTAGAGGTAAAGTCATCATGTAATTTCTGAACCTTTTGTTGACCTTTCTGTTGTTGTCTTTCCAAAAACTGTTTATGCTTCTGAATAATTTTCTGTCTTTCTTGCAACTCTTTTAGCCTTTCAAGGTCTTGTTTTCTTTGCTCTTCAAAAAGTGATTGCAATTGGGAACTTTGTCCAGTGGAGAACAATGGGTTTGTACCTAAAGAAGACTGGAACGGTATCTGACCATGACGAAGAACTTGATTTTGATTGGTTGGAACATTTTGAACAAATGCATTTTGTCCTTGAATTGCATTTTGTTGGACATTTGATTGAACATTCTGTTGAACATTTTGATTATTGGCAAAATTGAATTTAGTCGTTTGTTGTGTGGATTGCGTTGGCAAGGTCGGTAGGAACGGTGCATTTTGAGTTGGTGTGATGATATTTTGTTGAATCGGCTGCAGATTTTGTTGATGATGATTGTTGCTCAATGTCTGTTGGTGAAAGAATGTTTGTCCTTGCTGAATCAGTGGGACATTATCTTGGAATTGGTAATTATTATTCTGTATAACTTCTTGTGGTTGTGGGAGTACGGGAAGTGGTAAGAATGGTTGGTTGTTTTGGACAATAGGTTGTTGGAACAGGAGTTGAGATGGAGGCAGCGGTTGAAACTGTGGGAGGTTCTGACTGAAGATTGGTTGATTCTGTGAGAACCCTGAGGGTTGGTTGATGGGAAGGTTTGGCTGGATGAAGTTTTGTGTCGGGGATTGTCTCAGCAACTCGTTTCCAGGGTTCTGGTTTACATTGAACCTGTGTTGGTGTTGCTGGATGTCGCTCAGTATTTGTCCTTGTTGGTTGAATGAAATCTGTCGTCTTGGGTCTGCAGCGTTGTCATTCTGAAATAAAAACAGAAAATAAATAAGTAGATTAGTACATTTTCAAAATAAATACTTTTTGGTTAAATGAGCCAAGTCTTTGGAAAATAAGAAGAGATTGAAAGATAGTAAACTGAATACAACTTCCCTAGAAACTTCGCGAAAATGCATATTTATACCTGGAAATGGGAGATCGCTTTCAGCACCCCAATACGTTTAAAAAATTTAAGTCAACTGTTATATTTTACCCGAATAACTCAGACCTTTTGGACATTATTGCTTGTTATATGTAAAATATGAAATTATCATTAAGGAGTGATTTGATTCCTAGAATAAGGAAAAAGCTAAGACCAGTACCCTTAGTACGAGTTGCAAAACTTGAGAAAAGTAAAGTTTACGGAAAATATTAAAGAGTGATTTCTCCCAAAATCTGCCGTTTTTGTTTCTTACACTTTATGGTCTTAGCAAAAGAGTTACAGGGATGAAGAAAATTAAGTTCAAACAAACAAAAACGGCAGATTTTGGGGGGAATCACTCTTAAATAATTGCCGTAAAATTTACATTACTTAAGTTTTGCAACTCGTACTTTTTTTTTTTTTTTTTTTAAGAAATCCTGTGCGGGAGACTCCATAGATTCTAAAGACTCTAGGGGTCTATGACACTTGTTGTAGTGCCGCAGAGGTGTACGAGCTTGGTCGTCGCTACAAAGCGCCAATACTCAAGCAAGACCCAGTTGCTGTAAGGCTGGATGGACCTTTGGTGACCGGTCATTGGTAAAGGTTTATGAATTTTTCAACCCAGCGAAGAGCACATTCGAAATATAAATGGTATATTTTTGTGCTCCGCCGGGATCCGAATCCACACCCCTCCATTTACGAGTCCGAAGTGTTGCCACTACGGACTACGGACCGGTCCAAGGGTACTGGATACGAATTGAAAAACAATATTTTTTTGTCAGTTTACGATGATACGAGTATAAGCTTACTTTGAATCCCCCGAGCTTAAACAGAAGTTACTTAAAGTAATGTAACTTGTCGTAACTAGTTGGTAAGTGTAAGTGATCATCACATGAGATAAGCGGTTAAGTTGCAACACAGTACCTGCTAGTCCTAACAACATAACTGCGGTAATTTGCCTGTACTCGGATGAGCCCAGCGCTGTTTCGTAACGCAGAGATTCTGCCGAAACGGCTGAACCCGCAACTTTCACCCTGCGTCATCTTCCCACGTAACGCCTTTAGTATCCCAGGCTCAGAACAATTACTGATCTGTCTTGTTCAGACCAAAAAAAACACAAGCTGGTAAGTGGTAATTTGCCTTAAGTGTCCAGGCATATGTGCGGTACAGACGGAGATAGTACATAAGTTTGTAGGGCAGGTGTTAAGTTACTTATATCCCTGCTACAGGTTGACAAATTATAGGTAGAGGTATACACGGGAATAGCTGAACGTCGATGCCAGCTAAATGAGTGCGCTGCTCCGACTTAAGGGCCTTCAAACTGCTAAAATCAATCTATTTTATTTTGTATTTCTTCAACAAAGTACTTCTTAAATTTTAGCTATTCAGTTCACATTTAACTATCAAAAGTGACGCATCACAAGATAGCATGCATCAAGAGAGTGATGAATGTCGAGGAGATAAAAAAGTGTGCAAGAACAAAACATTTGAAATGTAGCTGTATCACCGAATACTCAAACTCCCTGGACAGACATGGTAACCAATACAGAAGTCCTAAAGAGTTGACAGGGAATTGTCATATATCAAAGTTTCGAAGATTTCACATCCGGGGCATATACTATTGCGCGGGGAAAAATACCACCTTGTTCAACGCATATTGGCGGGAAAAGTGAGGGACAACGACGGCCCGGTAGGAGACAGAGGTCCTGGGTGGAAAATATGTGGGAGGGAATCGGCATCCGAAGTGTGGAGGAACTGTTTCGAACGACACAAGACAGGGATATGTTTGCCGAGATGATTGCTAAAGTAGTGCGCAAGGATAGAACTTAGTCGAGACATGTCTGCGGAGACCTTCCTTACAGCCGATTTCACTAATAAATCTTAAATTTTAAGAGACTCTTGGCAAATTTAAAGTATCTTTTTGGGAATGTTTAATTTCTATTTTACTACATGTATTTTTCGATCAATATATTTATTTTTATATGGCTGGTCACGTATTGCACCCTCCGCGTGCCCGGGCTGGAATAAAGCTTTTATTATTATTATTATTATTAATTTGTCAAAAATCATATGAACATAAATTTAAGTCTTCATTGTGGAGCTGTGAAATCATGATGTGTGTATTTTTATCCTAAAAATTTCACGAGTTGCTATTTGAAATCTACCAAGGGACACTTAAAATTTAAGATTTGTTGGTGAAATCAGGCATTAGCCTAATACAAGTACTGACCCTTTTTTTTGTATTCCTTGATTTATGGGTTGGTATGAGGCTGACCACCCATACTGTAAAAAATGGTTCACTTTGCCAATGTCACCCCTGTTTCAGGGAAGGTTGGCAAGAGTTGCAGGGCTTATGTTCATTTGAGATTGGGTTTTTATATTGTAGGTCCTACATGCAGCATGTGTGAGCGCGAAATTATGCGTGTCTGCTTGTGGGAATGCATTTAATATGAATCTCAAATGATAGTACATATATTTGTAATTTAGATTTAGATTAGATTTAGACCATAGTCCGGTAGATAGCTCAGTCGGTAGAGTGCTTGCATTCCATGCCGTAAGCTCGGGGTTGAATACCATCGAGGGTGTCAGAAAAGATTTCCCGTTTCGGTGTTTATTTCAAAACCCCAAAATAAAATACCGGCAAGGTTTACTCAGCCTTCACACAAAATGAGTACCAGCCTCTCGGGAGCTGGGAAACTCCCACTTCAACTGAAGTAGTTGGCGTAAGGCCGGCCCCCTTACCTGTAAAAATAAATAGGTTCAACTCGCCACATGCGACCCCTTCGGTGATATCGCGGCAAGAAGTTACACTATATGTGTAGCTTAGTTGCGTTTTGCGTTGCGTCCTTATATATCGATGGTACTGACCCCTGTTTTACTGTCTCGGTCTGAGTGGCCCGTAATACTACACGTTGTACATCATGCATTACATTGAGATGAGTGGGTTAAATAGTGATATTATATTTTTCACCGAAGGCAGAAGAGAGAAAGTAACCGAAGATTTGTTTTGTTTTCTACGCACGCGCACTGGGATTCTGCGCGCTGAGAAAACGCGAATGGCCGAGGGACACGAACGAAAGTGAAATGAGCCATGGGAGCAGAGCCGCGATCATCTGTAATCTAAGTCGCGAAGATGTACCTATACACGTTTATGATTTACTTGCATTTATGCACGCCCACAAGCAAACACGAACATTTTTAAGCTTACATATGAACTGATTCCAAAAAATCACTTTAAGAACCATAGCAGTCTATAATCTATAATCCAAGATGCAAAGATATATTACATTTAAGATTTATATTAAATGTATTCTC
Organism: Agapetus fuscipes; assembly: GCA_951799405.1. Lineage (NCBI taxonomy): Eukaryota > Metazoa > Arthropoda > Insecta > Trichoptera > Glossosomatidae > Agapetus > Agapetus fuscipes. The sequence continues at coordinate 14,761,993 of OX637351.1, read as the reverse complement.
ACAAGCAGACATGTATAAGTTCGCGATTAAACATGCCGCAAGTGAACCTACAATATCAAATCCAATCTCAAATGAACATAAGCCCTGCAACTCTTGGCGACATTCCCCGAAACAGGGGTGACATTGGCAAAGTGAACCATTTTTTACAGTATGGGTGGTCAGCCTCATGCCAACCTATAAGTTAAGGAATGTAGAAAATGAATGAAACAGTCAAACTGAGAAACAAATGAAAACGATATTGGTATGCGGCTGACCACATGGTTCACTTTGCCAATGTCACCCCTGTTACAGGGAAGGTCGGCAAGAGTTGCAGGGTGTATGTCCATTTGAGATTTGGTTTTTATGTTGTGGGTTCACATGAGGCATGTGCATGCGCGAACTTGCACGTGTCTGGTTGTGGGAATGCATGTAATGTGAATCTCCAATGTAACATATCTTTGCAACTTAGATTAGATTAGATAAGATTAGATATGAGAAGGTATATTTATAATATTTAACATATTTTTGTAAAATATCAATAGAGTATCTTGTACATGCAGTTTACACAGCCCCTTAGTCTTCATCATCCATTTTTACACAAAATGCCATTTACCGTGTGTGAAAATCAGTTAAAAATACTTTTTAACCTCCGATATACCTACTCGTGCTATAGAGGGGTTCAGGGAGCCATTCCATCTGGACCATGGTTTTCTGGAGCCAGACTGTCTAGAAACCACATCACCATTATCTGCCTTATGCGCTTTGGACACGTCAGACTAAACAACCATTTGTTTAAGTTGGGGCTTGTCGAATCCCCGGACTGTGACTGCGGCCAAGATCTTGAAACTATTGATCATATTTTTTTTGGATGCCCCTTACGAGATGCATTAGATATTTATTTCAAATTCAAAAACATTTCATTTCCGGTAAACATAGAACACCTCTTGGCACTTAATTCCTCTAAAATTAATAGTATTTTGTTCAAGTCAATTCTTAAAAACTGTATAAAAATCTAAAATCAACACAAATAAGTTAAAAATTAATTCTTAAACATTCCTGCAACTTACAGATGAATCCACGGCTGTAACATCCTTCAGGGTGAGATGCCAAAAGGAAAAAAATAAATATATACCTACTCGTATTATGACAATGTCAGTTAGTCAGTAACTTCTATCTTTGCGACGGTGATTTATCATGCTTCCATAGACGATCGCTCAACACCAAAAAAAACGTGAATCAAAACACAGGAAAGAAAATCATCGTCATCATACCTTCAGGCAAAAATGATGAAAAATGAATGCTGTGATGTTGGCTGTAAAGTGACCTTAAACTTAAAAAATCGGACGCATGTGTGAGTTTACAGAACCAAAGAATCTTTTAGCTAGAGTTTAGCTTTGAGTTAGACCGGTCCGTAGTCCAGTGGCAACACTTCGGACTCGTAAAAGGAAGGTTGTGGATTCGGATCCCGGCGGAGCACAAAAAATATACCATTTATATTTCGAATGTGCTCTTCGCTGAGTTGAAAAATTCATAAACCTTTACCAAAGACCGGTCACTGAAAGGTCCATCCAACCTTACAACAACTGGGTCTTGCTTGAGAATCGGCGCTTTCTACAGCGACGACCAAGCTCGCACAGGGCTCTTGAGGTGTGATACACACAAAAACAGCGCTCACCAAATAAATCATCCTAATATTATTATTATTATTGAAATAACTTAAGATTAATGTATGCAAATGATTTCATATATTTCTATACATCAATCTGATTTTAGAAAAAAAATAATACATTGCCACCTTTGATTCTATGGTCATACGGCTAAATTAATACAGCTGGGTTTCAATGAACATAATCTGTCAGTGACCCGGTATTTGTCAAAATAAATTTAAAAAAACTCTGGCGGATTTTATCATAAAACTGAATATTTTGAGGATAAAGCCTCTTGGGAGAAGTTGCCCAGGACAGTATTATCCCATGTCTGTATTTTATTCTATCTATAATCTAAGTTGCAAAGATATAATAACATTTAAAAATTATATTAAATGCACGCCCACAAACAGGCACGTGAAAGTTCGCGCTTACAATTAATGCTGCACGTATACTTACAAATTAAATCCAAACGTCAAACGAACATTAACCTTGCAACTTTTGTCAGCTTCCCTCAAACGGGTGACATGAAGATTAATTTAATAATTCACTACATGAAGAAATACCATGCTTGAATGTTGAACGTTCGTGTACGAGGGAGGCATTTTTTAGTCATGAACTTAAGTTACCCAATTCTAGTAACAATGGAGATTTCGCCTCGCGGTATTCTGTTTATTCGTACATAATCGCTGGAGTACCTATGTACGTGATGGTAAAGTGTTACATATAAAATGTGTTGAATTTTGTTAAATATTCTAGAAGTAAAAAGCATTTAAATACGCAAGATGTAACAAAGCAGTTTTTTAGGTATGTAGACCTAATCTAATCTAATCTAAGCTGCAAAGATATATATCATTTAAGATTTATATTAAATGCACTCCCACAAGCAGACATGTATAATTTCGCGCTAACACATGCCGCATGTGGACCTACATTATAAAAACCCAATCTCAAATGAACATAAGCCCTGCAACTCTTGCCGTCCTTCCCTGAAACAGGGGTGACATTGACAAAGTGAAACATTTTTTACAGTATGGGTGGTCAGCCGCATACCAACCTATAAGTTGAGGAACATATACAACAAATAACATTTTTAAAATCAACAAATTATAATATGTATGGACATCAAAAACTAACAGAAAACAAATTCTTATTTAAATACCCTAGCCGCCAACATCACAGATCAACCGCCATTTCTTTCTGTCCCTACACACTTCTTTCATTTCCTTCAGAGTCATAACCTTTTTCATACAGGCTCTCCTTTTATTATGACTCTGGATATTCCATTCATTCGCAATTTCAGAATTTTGGTCCATCCATACCTTTCTCGGTCTTCCTCTGTTTGATCATGTTTGGATGATTTTATTTTTTAGAAATCCTAGTTCCTTGTTTAAGTTCCTTGACTTATAGGTTGACGTACTAACCATCTATGTATAATTTATCGTCTAAGTTGCAAAGATATATTAACATTTAGGATGCATATAAAATGTATGGCCACAAGCAGACTAGAGATGCCTCGAATAGCTTTTATAGCGAATAGTGGATTATCGAGTTGTAGCTATTCCCTAAAGACGATTTTAAAATAACTTGGCATTATTATTCGACATCAAAAAGGGAATGTAAAAAATACACATAGCAAATAATAATATACCACTTGTAGTAGGATAGTCTAGGACTCACCAATCATTTATTTGGTAGGGCCTTTTCACACCGAGCAAATTTGCCCAGTTTGTCTATGGTTTTTTATCTGATGCCAGATCTAGTAGTGGACGGAGATACGTACAAAAGTTCACACGGTTTCAACCCCAGTCTAACAACAACAACCACCCATAATGTAATACATGGTTCACTTTGGCCAATGCCTCTCCTGTTTCAGGGAAAGGCGGCAAGAGCTGCCGGGCTTATATTATTCATTTGAGATTTGAGTTAGTGTTTTGTACATAAGTACACATGTAGCATGCATGAGCGCGATATTACACGTGTTTGTTTAACAGGTAAATACGAATCTTAAATGATTAGATATATTTGTAACGTATATTATAATTTTGGATTATAGGGAGGTTTATTTTTTTTAGCGTCATTTTCAAGTGGACACTGGACACTCTTAAGGAGGTCGAAAATACATGAGGTGAAATATATGATCCATTTGTGAAAATAAAACTCTAAAAAATTAAACCTTCTCATATAAATAATTTTTTTTTTTCAATTTATAATTTTTGGATGAAATTTTTCAAGCAAAACACTGTGTATTTCTGTAATCAAATCATACCTGATGATGACCTTCTAGGTCGAAAACGTTCGTAATTTTGTTTTAAAGATTTTAATCTTTTAAATAAAGTCTATAGTGAAAATAAACAGTGTTTTGCTTGAAAAATTTCATCCAAAAATTATAAATTGAAACAAAATGAATTTTCACAGTGTTAATACACAAACAATACAAAATATAAATAATTTTTCACTGTGTAAGTAGGTACCTACACACACTTTAAAAAGTTTAGATTGATGGCGGACAACTGTATCGAAAATGACCGCTCGTTCAATCGGTATCAGGGTTCTCCATTCTGGATGCAAGGGCAGACAACTAATTGCCCTCGAAACTTTGGAAATCCATGAACACAAAAGTTCTAATTCTTATAGTTTGATCAATGTTCAAATTCCTGCTGCTTCACCTTTGTTATTACCTAATTGTCCCTCTTTGTCGTAACTCAATATTTTTATTTCTCTATGGTTTTTGTCTTGTCAATTTTGTAATATTCTAATCTAATCTAATCTAAGTTGCAAAGATATGTTACATTGGAGATTCACATTACATGCATTTTCACAACCAGACACGTACAAGTTCGCGCTTGCACATGCCTCATGTGAACCTACAACATAAAAACCAAATCTCAAATGGACATACACCCTGCAACTCTTGCCGTCCTTCCCTGAGACAGGGGTGACATTGGCAAAGTGAACCATTTTTACAGCATGGGTGGTCAGCCGCATACCAACCTATAAGTCAAGGAACTAATAGTGTCTTCTTAATAATGACGTGAACAAGTCGAAAGTACTTGAGGTGAAATAAATACTCAATTTGTGAAAATAAAGCTCTGTGTTTTTTTAAGTTTTTATAATTTCTTCTATTGAGGATGTTTAAGTCCATATTTCTACCAAATTAGAAAATAAATTTCTCATTTGCGCTAAGATACTCATCTCCTGACAAATTCCTCATAGAAACGGTGTTGATTTCCATAATCAATTTACCTGCTATCTAGAAATTCTCCGCGGTGTTTAGTGAGTTTTTATGTCACCCAGTCTAAGTCTGACACACATTTCTGTCTTTCTAGTAACATCAAAAACCCGCGCTTAAATCTAAAACCTACTTTACCAAGTTTCACTCAGAATGCGCAGATGTGAGCTTAATTAAATATAACAGAACTGCAAGTATAAAACATCACGCTTAAACTAAACGAATCAGTTTATTATAAATCTATTAAAACTGAGAATCCGCTGTGTTGGTTTTTGTATATATTTTGGTAAACGCTATGTTTGAGTTTAAACGTTAAGTTTTATATCAGGTCGTGTTGATATGATAGCTGTAAACTCCATAGAAATAGCTAATATACGAAGATGATTCTTTTATGTATTTTGAATCGGGTATTAAGATTGTCAACATGGCCTCAAATTCTTAAAATTAATGTTTTAAATATGAAAATAGGTTCTTATAATTAACTATCATTGTGAGATTGCATCCACAATGAGAACATAAGAAAAGCCTGTGAAATATAGGACATTGTAAGATGGAGCAGATCCAGGAGGTAGTTTTGGAGAAATTGTGTCTCTAGAATGAGTCATGAAAGACTCGGCTGACCACCCATGCTGTAGAAAATGGATCATTTTGCCAATGTCCCCCCTGTTTCAGGGAAGGTCGGCAAGAGTTGCAGGGTGTATGTTCATTTGAGATTTGGGTTTTTATATTGTAAGTCCACATGCGGCATGTTTAAGCGCGAACTTATAAGTGTCTGCTTGTGAAAATGCAAATAATGTGAATCTGTTACATATATTTGCAAATTAGATTAGATTAGATTAGATAAAGAAGTGTAAGGGTATTGTAAATACCATGATGGTTGATAAAAAAAGGACACCTAAAAAAGAAGTAGAAGATGTGCGATAGTTATTGCATAAAAAACACGCACACACAAAAAAAAAATATTGCATAAATTTAATCATACAACTGGGGCGTGTAAAACCACGAGACAATTTACATTCACAAACCTTTTTCATTGTTTACGCAAAAAAAACTCGTACATTTCCTGAATTAAGTTACCTACTTCTTAGAAATGTGAATCCATATGAACGTGTACTTAAAAACATAGTTCAAACTAATATGTAACTTGAAATTACTGGGTGTCCGAAAAATCCCTGTTATAGTAAATAAGGGTTTGACTAATAGGTTGGTATGAGACTCCTCCCCTGCTACCAAAATATGGTTCACTTTTGTCAATGCCATCCCGGTTTCAGGGAAGGTCAGCAAGAGTGGCAGGTCTTGTTTTCATTTGAGATTTCAGATTTTATGTTTCACTTTGCCAATGGCACCCCTTTTCCAGGGAAGGTCGCCAAAAGTTGCAGAGTTAATGTTAATTTTAGGTTTGGATTTTAATTCGTAAGTACACATTCAGCATTTGTAAGCGCGATTTTACACGTGTTTGTTTGTGGGCATACATTTTATATGAGCTTTGAAGCTTAACATATCCTTGCAACTTAGAGTATAGATTATAATCTATACTCTAAGTTGCAAGTTATAATCTATACTCTAAGTTGTATTATAATTATAGATGTTGTAAGTTCACATGCGGCATGTATAAGCGCGAACTTATAAGTGTCAGCTTGTTGGCATACCTACATACATTTTATATGAATCTTAAATGCTAATGTGCGTTTGCAACTTAGATTATAGATGAATTATTTGTGAGTGTATTTAAATAATGAAAAGATATGTACGCGTGATGGAAACACAACCCCAAGAATACACGTATGTACTACGAGTATTATCAAGTAGGTACATTATAAATGTTTGTGAGAAGCCTGCTCTTGCAGAAGCGCAATGTTTTTGCGCTTGCAATGTGAAAGTTCATTATCCATGTTAATTACAGATCAATTATAGCTGATGGAAAGTTTTTTGCATCCCATCGATATGTGCATGCTCTAATCATTAATTATGTGTACATGAGAGGTATAAATCTTTTGAAATGTGTATGTTCAAATAAAAGAAAACACTGACTGATAACAAAAATTAAACCTTATTTGAGAATAAAAATAAAACAAGAAAAAAAGGATTTATTATTTAATTTAGAACACAATTAGAAGTTTTATATAAAAATTGCATTTATTTTAAAGTGTATTGAGAGCATTGGATCCTATTTATGAAATTGATTGATAAATGACCTACATTTAAAGCTAAAATATTTTAAGAAAAACAATCTTTACGAATAAGCCATCGCTTTAAAAAATGTGATTTATTGACAACAAAGTTTAAATTCGCATTAAAACGTTTTTGCATCCTCAAGAGCAGTGGCAATTGAACAAAATTCATTATTTTGAATTAAAAATTTAAAACTTTTTTCTTCATCAATTGTAATTATTTTTTAACATTGATTATCAAGTTGTACATAAATCGGACTTTCACTGTGAGAACCACCAAACCCTAAAAACACATTCAAAATTTATTTAAAAAAAAAAAAGGTAATTATTTTGAAAAGAATTAACTTTTTTACCGTTGAATTACTACTTGAAAAAATAAACATATGCAGGTACAACTTTGGAAAAAAAATACTGAACATTTTCACCCTTGCCGCACTTTTCATTTTATTTAAAAAAAAATGCACATAGTTTATAGATCCTTCATTAATTAATTTAAAATATAACTCACTCTAAATCCTGTGATCCCATAAGCTTTCTTCACTATTCCCACACACAAAATAATCACCAAAAAGTCACTTATCCCCTTCATGTTTTTCATTTTGAGAAACTGTTACAAACTCAACTTATCCTTCACTCAGTAATTGTCCATGATAGGGCGGAATATCGAGATCTTTCACTTGTTTTTAGTTATATTTTTTGTTCGCGACGTCTTGCCTTGCCCGCAGTCTTTCACCTACTGAGTTCTGAAGCGGTTCTTGAGTAGCTTGTTCCTCTTTCACCGCCTGCAAGTGAATGTAACTTCTTCCACCTCTTGTCTTGTTCTAGTGCCTTCTTGCCGCGTCGATCTTTCTCTCCCGAGGCTGCTGGTTCGTCTGCAGTACGCGTCTGTGAAGCGAGATGTAGTTATTTAATCTTCCGCAAATTACAAGATCATTTTATAACAAGAAAAATAGTTACATTAGATGGTATCGAATTAAAGAAGCAGAAAAAGGATTTTGTTGTAAATATGATTCGAAACAAATAAAAATCACATTCTTTTACATTTGCATTTACAATATTTTTTAAAGAAATCCTAGATTACTGGCGTTCTTGTTATATGACTCAATCAGTAAGTCTTGTTATACTATCTACTCAATATGTTTGAAATTTTACGTTGGAAATATGTGAAAACTACTGTGGGAGACAATCAAGGTGGTTAATTTTTAATAATAATGAATACCATATAGGAATGAATGTCGGAATTGTCGAGGAATTTGCATATCTGGGAAGTAAGTTTGAAAAAGATGGAAGAATGACAGGTGAATTTGAAAGAAGAATAATGAAGGGAAGGTGTGTACTGGGTGCCACCGCTGGTATAGCCAAAAACCAAAACTTATCGAAAAATGTTCGATTGGCGGTACACGGTGGTATACTAGTGCCCACTTTGATGTACAGAAGTGAAGCTTGGACGATGAATGAGAGTGAAATAAGTAAAGTCCATACGGTCGAAATGGACTTTCTAAGAAGTATGATTGGAAAAAAACGGAAAGATAGGGTGAGGAATGAATCAGTGAGAGAAGAATGTAATGCAAGGGAAAGTATAAAAGTAAAAATCAAAAGGGGTTTGTTAAAATGGTTTGGACATATGGAAAGAATGAATGACGAAAGATTGACGAAGAGAGTGTACGCTGCAACTATGAATGGAAGCCGTGGTAGGGGAAGACCGAGGAAAGTATGGATGGATCAAATTTCCGAAATAGCGAATGAATAGGATATTCAGAGTAATAACAAAAGGAGAGAGTGCATGAAAAAGATTATGACTCTGAATGAAATGAAAGAAGTATGTAAGGACCGAAAGGAATGGCGGTTGATTTGCAACAATGGCGGCTAGGGCATTAATTCTAAGTGTAATATTAAGTTTAATTTTAATTTTACTTTATTTTAATTTTAATTTGTAATGTGTCTCATTATAAATTTCTGTAAATCATTTATAATTTTTTGTGCTCCTTGACTGATAGGTTGGTACGAGGCTGACCACCCGTGCTGTAAAAATCGGTTCACTTTTGCCAATGCCACCCCGGTTCAGGGAACGGCGGCAGGAGTTGCAAGGTTTATGTCCATGTGAGGTTTTCTTTATTTGTATGCACACATGCAGAATGTGTAGGCGCGAACCTACATGTACCTGTCTGTAGGCATGCATTTCATATGAGCCTTAAATGCTTACATATCCTTGCAGCTTAGATTATAGATCAAATTTCCGAAATAGCGAACGAATGGGATATTCAGAGTCATAACAAAAGGAGAGAGTGCATGAAAAAGATTATGACTCTGAATGAAATGAAAGAAGTATGTAAGGACCGAAAGGAATGGCGGTTGATTTGTAACAATGGCGGCTAGGGCATTAACTTTAAGTGTAATATTAAGTTTAATTTTAATTTTACTTTATTTAAATTTTAATTTGTAATGTGTCTCATTATGAATTTCTGTAAATCATTTATATTTTTTTGTGCTCCTTGACTGATAGGTTGGTACGAGGCTGACCACCCGTGCTGTGAAAATCGGTTCACTTTTGCCAATGCTTCCCCGGTTCAGGGAACGGCGGCAGGAGTTGCAAGGTTTATGTCCATGTGAGGTTTTCTTTTTTTGTATGCACACATGCAGAATGTGTAGGCGCAAACCTACATGTGCCTGTCTGTAGGCATGCATTTCATATGAGCCTTAAATGTTAACATATCCTTGCAGCTTAGATTATAGATTATAGTTTATATAGATAAATGATGAATTATGAAAAATACTTTTTTCTTATTGTGGTATTTTCAATTTTTTTTTAATTAAGAAAACAGGAAATATATGTACAACAAAAACATGCAGTTTGTAAAAATGATGAGGTCCACCCATGAATGGACATAGCCAATATTATGTCGTCACGCGGCCGTTTGGCATTTGTTCGCCAATCTTGTTGAATTCAAAAATGTTCCATTGCCCATGAGTCCATTGCACATTTACAATTTACTATGATACCCCTATTTTATAAAACAGCATCAAGGGTGTACTTAAAAACATGGACTTCAAATTTAACAAATATATTTTAACTTGTCGCTCCCCCAGTTCTTGTTTGTCGTATAGACCAATTCTGTCAAACGTGACTTTTTAATGCAGTTGTCTTAAGAATCAAATTCTACACAATCTGAGCTAAGAAAAAGCCTAAAACTCGATAGTGTGAGAGTTGTTTTAAATAGTTTTCAAATCAATTTCCTGTTTTCATCAGACACATTGGTCCAGTACACATGCAAACATTGCTCATGTAAAATTAGCTGAATGGTCTATACGGCAAACAAGAACTAAGGCAGCGTTGTGTGTAGATCAACTGATCTTTTGATCTGATTTGTGGTCTGGAAGTCTCATCTCCAAGGTAATTCTTACCTACCGAATTTCGGTAATATTTGTATGAAGACCTGTCAATCCAAGATGGCCGCAAGTGAACAGCTGATTAGTCTTCATACAAATATTATCGATATTCGGTAGCTAAGAATTACCGTAGTCATGAGACTGATCAGAGAATCTTTTCTTAGGAGGTACTTTTTTAGAGTCTTCTGCTTGTTTCAGTTCCCTTTATGTAGAGATTATTTTTTAAATCATTTGATCAGGTGGTTTCCCGTGGCCTTCCTGATCCTATGCCGTAGACCATCCTATGTTATGGTTCATCCGCCTTCGAAGACGAATTTTTGGCCTCCAGGACATCAGGGTGCCCTGGCCAGTTATTACTGGTTACTTTCTTATACCGACAATTGTTCGGTAATGAAGAGATTATAAGCTTCGGTCATTAAATATTTTATTGGTGAAATTGCATATAGTTTGGTTTTAAAAGTAATGAACGATGAAAGACTGACGAAGAAAGTGTATGCTGCAACAATATTAAATGTCGTGGTAGAGGAAAAGCAAGAAATGTGTGGATAGACCAAATTCCTGAAACACCGAATGAATGGTATCTTCAGAGTCATAATAAAAGAAGACTTTATTGAAGACTTTGATTATGAATCTGTTCAAATTAAAGAAGTATGCAATAACTTAATAAAAAAAGAAGTATGCAAAAATGGTGGCTTATCTGCAATGATGGTAGCTACAGTAATTAAATTTTCATTTTAATTGTGATTTCGAATTTCAGAGGTTGCTTCGTTTATCGTTTATTTTGTATGTATTGTAATTAAATTTTTATTCTGTTTCTTGACCAATAGATTGGTATGAGGCTGAACATACCAAAATGTAAAAATTGTTTCACTTGACCAATGCCACTCCTGTTTCAAAAAAGAACCGCAAGAGTTGCAAATGCTCAATTAAGATTTTTTTTGTAAGTTCACATGAAGCGTTAGTAAACGCGAACTGAATATGTGTTTTCTTGTAAGCATGCATCAAACATAAATCTTACTTGCTGTTATATAATATATAATCTTTGCAACTTAGATTATAGATTATAAAGATGATAATAATAGGAATGTAGGTACACGGAATTGTCGGAGAGCTGAGCTGGTATATGTTTGCGAGAAACGAGAAAGTGGGATTCCCTCACACATGCAGCATGTGTATGCCCGCACATACGAGTAGATAGCTCTATCTCTCTCTCGCACGTACATTTGCATCATTTGTTCCGTCTCATCTCACTCAGTACGTGCCCATACATTAAATGCGAAATCTGTAATCTAAGTTGCAAAGGTAAATTCACATTTGAGGTTTACAGCATGTGAGCATGTACATTTTACAATATGTAGAATCTATCAATATAAAAGCAAACGCCACTAAGCTACACATGTTGTGGAACTTCTTGCCGCGCTATCCCCGAAGGGTTTCGCATGCGGCGAGTGGAAACTGTTTATTTTTACAGGTAAGGGAGCCGGCTTTACGCCAACCATTATAGTTGAAGTGGGGGTTTCCCAGCTCCCGAGGGGGCTGGTACTCATTTCTTGTGAAGGTTGAGTAAGCTTTGCCGGTATTTTATTTTGGGGTGTGAAATAAACACCGAAACGGGAAGTCATTTCTGACAATCTAGGTGGTATTCGAACCCGGGCTCACGGCATGGAATGCAAGCACTCTGACAACTGAGCTATCGACCGGACATCATCAATATCAGATCTATAATCGAAATTGTACAGATTTATAATCTAATCTAATCTAATCTAAGTTGCAAGGATATGTTACATTGGAGATTCACATTACATGCATTCTCACAACCAGACACGTACAAGTTCGCGCTTGCACATGCCTCATGTGAACCTACAACATAAAAACCAAATCTCAAATGGACATACACCCTGCAACTCTTGCCGTCCTTCCCTGAGACAGGGGTGACATTGGCAAAGTGAACCATTTTTACAGCATGGGTGGTCAGCCGCATACCAACCTATAAGTCAAGGAACACACACACACGACAAATTACATTTTATACATCACTAAATAATAATATCCAAATACAAAATATATGTTAGGATTCATGTTTTATGCACGTCCACATTAGAAAACGCACATTTTTTTGCGTATACTAGGTATATGATGTTGGTGTATACATTTTTAAATATATTGCAAAGATATTATATACATTTGGGATTCATATCACATGTGTGCTTACAAGCAGACACGCACAAGTTCGCGCTTACGCATGACTCATGTGGACTTACATAATAAACCAAACCTCACATGAATCTTGCAACTTAAAGAGCCTTCCCGTGAATCCGGGGTGGCGTTGACAAAAGTGAACCTAGTTTGTACAGCATGGGGGAGCAGCCTCATACCAACCTATTATTAAAGGAGAAAAAAATCTGAGTTACAGATATGCAACCTCTGTCCTATATTGATCATTTTTTAAATTCCTTGATTGTTGGTTTGAGGTTGACCATTCATACTGTAAAAATGCTTAACTTTGCCAATGTCACCCATGTTTCAGGGAAGGACGGAAAAAGTTGCAGGGCGTAAGTTTTTTTAGGTTTGGATTTTAAATTGTAAGTATACATGCAGCATTTGTAATCGCAAATTTACACGTGTCTGATTATGGACATGCATTTAATATGAATATTAAATGTTACTTTATATTTTTTAATAATAATAAATTGACAATATTTTTAGTGCCGTTTTGTGAATTCACTGCAAGGGCACTGCAGAGCCATAGCCCCTCCTGAACAAGCATGTCTTCAATCCTGACTTAAATGCACTTGTACTCTCCACAGCTCTCAGCTCGTGTGGTAAGGCATTCCACAGCAGAGGGCCAGCAATGCAAAAGGCACGATCTAAATAATTGGTCATGTTGCTTCTGCAGGGAACCCTGAATCTATTCACAGCAGTATTGCATGCAGACCTCAGGGTACCCCGCCTACCCTCTACTGTGTCCCCCACACATAGCTCTGAGATATACAGTGGCGCAATGTTCTGCGAGGACTTAAATACAGTTAAGCAGACCTTGTACTCCACCCTCTCCTTTATTTTCAGCCAATGAAGCTGTTCCCTGAGTGAGGGTGTCATGTGCTCAGTAATTTTTAAATTACAGATCAAACGTGCCGCAGCATTAAGCACAGATTATAGAGAGGCTGTGTTGGTCGTCCTAAGCCTGCATTGCAAATAAGCTGAAACCTTGCAATTTTTACTGTCTTTTCCTGGAAAAAACACAATAAAATTCTGTACCAATTTTTACAATGTCAATTTAATTCTAAATCAGTATTATAAAAAAAAAAAGAATTTTTCAGATGGTTTTCAAGCTTTGTTCACATTCCTACTGTCTCAATAAAATTTGTTTGCACAAAAAAAAACGAACACAAGAAATACGATAAAGAAGTGTACCTGCCAATTTTGATTCGAGTTAATATTTTGTAATTTTTAGCCAAATGAACAAAAACATGAAGAAATTATGACATTTCATTAAATTGCAACGGCATCAGTAAAAAGCTAATCCGACTTTAATAATGGAGAAATGTTACATTAAAAAACATTTGTAATGCTCATATTTGCGAAACAAGTAACGAGCTGTTATATTAGCATGCAGGTGAGAGGACTCGAGTGTAGACCAGGTGACACTTCACTCCAGTTGCGACTATTGCGGAATAGTACTCCGTAAAGTGCCAAAAACATGTGCTGCTTACTTGTGCCAAATTTCAGTAAGATAGAATAGCTTAAAGTACGCTTGGAGTGCCTCCACGACAAATCGTTCACAATAATACTGTTACGTAAATAGTACTTAGGTATTAACAAAGTAAATAGGGAAGGTGCATATAGATTCTAGCTGTAGGATGAATTATTATATGTTAAGTACCTAGAGTAAGGAAATATTATATAAGTAATAATTGTATTGGAAGCTTTTAGAATATCATAGACGTTTCCAGACGAAATTAAGCCAAGAAAGTTTGATTTGTAATAGCTATAAAAGGCGTGAATCGCCTGCAAGTAGTTCAGTCTCTCCAAGTGTTAGTAGCCGCTACAGGCCAAGCCAGCGAAAGTCAACCATAGGTACATGTGAATTGTAAAATAAATTGAGAACCAAAATAAATTAATTTAAAATAAATCTCCGGCAGTTTTAATCAAAAAGACCAATATTTAAAAATTTTAAAACATTAGAACCCTAAAAACACTACAATACTACAGTCAGCTCTGTCTTTGCACAAGTTTTCGGAAGTCCTGAGGTCCATTTTTGCTAGCACACCTAGATGCAGAATTCAAGCAATCTTTATTTAATCTGCAATGGTGATTTCTAATGTTGGTGTATTAATTTGCTACATTTTTTGCATAGGAAATTTCTGACTTTTTTTGTATAGATTTCTTTGTAAGGTTTTGTTCTTTTATATATTTAAATGTAATTTTTTATTCATATTCCTTGACTTATAGGTTGGTATGAGGCTGACCACCCATACTGTAAAAAATGGTTCACTTTGCCAATGTTACCCCTGTTTCAGGGAAGGTCGGCAAAAGTTGTGGGGCTTATGTTCATTTGAGGTTTGGATTTTATTTGTAAGTACACATTCAGCATTTGTAAGCGCGAACTACACTTGTTGGTTTGTGGGCTTACATCTGAGAGCTTTAAATGAATATATCCTTGCAACTTAGATTATAGATTATTATAGATATTATTTATTGATTTTTATGGATACAAATGCATTTTACGAATAAACTCTGAATGTTGTTTCTATTCCTTGACTTATAGGTTGGTATGAGGCTGACCACCCAAACTATAAAAAAATGGTTCACTTTGCCAATGTCACCCCTGTTCCAGGGAAAGTCGGCAAAAGTTGTAGGGCTTATGTTCATTTGAGGCTTAGATTTTATTTGTAAGTACACATTCAGCATTTGTAAGCGCGAACTACACGTGTTTGTTTGTGGGCATGCATTTGAGAACTTTAAATGTATATATCCTTGTAACTTAGATTATAGCTGTGTGCCCAGCACTCATAAATAAATCCAAACCATCGTGTGCCAAAATTAATAAAGTAATGTAGGGAAAAACATTTTTAGCATTAGTAAGTATAAGGCAAACAAAATAAATGACTATTAATAATAAATTGTTTCTGTGGTTTTTCAGCTTTTTTATCTGCCGACGTTTCGCCTTCACGAGTAGAAGGCATTTTCAAGGCGAGTTATAACGGCGTGGTGGTCTTCGTTGTCTCCTAGGTCGCCTGTCGTTGCTAACTGGTTGGAGTTTTGTAAATGACTGTCAACTAGAGCGAATGTTACAACTTGTCATAGCACTGCTGTTAACCTTCACTGTCGATGCTACGAGTAGATATTTGCCAATCATTGTTCTCCTTTTTTGACAAAGCTTACACAAATCCAATATATATATCATAAAATAATGAATATCATTTTGTTATCTATCTCCCTCACACATGCTTACTTTCAATGAATCTATCCTCGTTCCACAGGATAATTGCACAAGCGACAGCTTTTGAAATCTTGGCTGGGAGTAAAGGGACCATGGAGGAAAGCGGCACAAGACAGAGAGTCCTGGAGGATTGTGTTGTGGGAGGTCCTGAACCTTCAAGGCTTGTGTTCCTAAGTTCCTAAGCTAAACAATGAGGACTTTCTCTTGGTGAATTTTTATTTAAAGTCGAAATTACTTTAAATCAAACATATCAACTCGAAAATATGTTCAGAATGCGTACTTTATGTTAAGTTATTACTGCTTTATCAATTTATTTTGATGAAAACAACATAAGAAGTTACAAGTGGGTCAGATCCAAAATATCCGTAACCACAGACCTACAATCTGCATGCCATCATCATTCTGTAATGGCAGGTCTCGCCAATCATAGAAACATGTCTGCATTGACTGGGCGTTCCATAGCGAGTTGATACAAATTGTGCTTAATGATATATGGGACACTTACGAGTATGATAGGACACCACTATACCCCGCGAAACTCATCAAACAAACTGTTTTGAAAATAAAACAATCGACTTTGCTCTAACAATATAAATAAAAAGACAGTTTTAAGTGTCGTTTTGTGAATTCATTACAAAGGCACTGCAGAGCCACTGCTCTCTGCGAAAAATGGCGCTAGAGCATTGGTCAATTACACTTTGCACAAGTCTGCAGTGTTTGGTGAGCGTGTTTTTGCAGTGGTGGCTCCAAGGGCGTGTAATCGACTACCATGTGTGGTTCGAAAGATTGCTGACAGCAGTCACTTCAAGAGACATCTCACGATAGATCATCGAATCTTTTGAGGAGATCTTGGAGGGGTAATGTCACGAAACGACGCCAATCAATAAAGTCAACTGATTTGTCATCATCTTCATCCAAGAAAAAACCAAAGCACAGCCAAATAATTAAATAGGATAGAGGTAAATCCTCACATACCTGCAATTTCAATCTTTCGTCCACCAGTGCAGCTCTTTAGGTCCATTAAATTCATTTGCTTCAATAATTTAAACTTGAACACAGCTTGGAGAGAGAGATAGAATATCATAGTAAATACCTCATTACAGATCCCAATAAAAAGGTTTCGGGCTACAAGCTTAAAAGTCTAGGTTCTAAAAATTAAAATCCGCACTGACCAAGGGCGCTGCAACAACCTTCTGTGGAAATGGGGCAAGAGGGATTCTCCGGAGTGTGGCTGTGAGCAAGTAACCAGACAGTACTAGACAGTAACCAGACAAAAACCAAACCAGACAGTAGCACCTAGTGGAGGAGTGTGTCCAGTGGGAAGGTACCTGAGAGGCTGGATGGACATCCACAGGGGGACTCCAGGGGCAAAGCAGTTATTGGCCGAGCGGGAGTCAACGATTTGGAACTTTGACTGAGTGACGCAGCGAATGGCGCAAGGAAATTAAATTGCCAAAAGAAAATAACGCTGCTATTCTTAGACATTTTATTCGTCCGGTGCAAGAAAGAACAATAGTATGTGTTGACTGTGTATGACTAAATCACTATCATGTCAATCGTTGTACATTTCTGTCTTTTTTTTCTGAAGTTCTGAAAGTGATTTGGACGGTGTTTTAGAGCAGTGTTCCGCAAAGCATGTGCCGCGGCACACTGGTGTACCGTGGTCATCAGTTGGTGTGCCGCGGAAAAAAGTCAAGTTTTTGTTAAGATGATACACCTAAAAAAAACTGAGAGCTATAAGAGCAACGTCAACGACGTTAGCCATGTTGAAAGCACCGGTTCCCATAGATCACCGAAGTTAAGCAACATTGGGCGTGGTCAGTGCTTGGATGGGTAATCGCTCAGGTACACCGCGTGTCGTTGGCATCTTGGACCGGTCCGTAGTCCGTAGTGGCAACACCTTTTTTTTTTTTTTGCAACTAAGCTACACATATAGTGTAACTTCTTGCCGCGTTATCCCCGAAGGGGTCGCATGTGGCGAGTTGAACCTATTTATTTTTACAGGTAAGGGGGCCGGCCTTACGCCAACCACTTCAGTTGAAGTGGGAATTTCCCAGCTCCCGAGGGGGCTGGTACTCATTTCTTGTAAAGGCTGAGTAAACCTCGCCGGTATTTATATAATGGGGTTTTAAATACACACCGAAATTGGAAATCATTTCTGAGACCCTCCTCGGTGGGATTCGAACCCGAGCTCACGGGGTAGAATGCAAGCACTCTACCAACTGAGCTATCGACCGGACTCGTAAATGGAAGGTTGTGGATTCGGATCCCGGCGGAGCACAAAAATATACCATTTATATTTCGAATGTGCTCTTCGCTGGGTTGAAAAATTCATAAACCTTTACCAATGACCGGTCACCAAAAATCCATCCAGCCTTACAGCAACTGGGTCTTGTTTGAGTATTGGCGCTCTGTAGCGACGACCAAGCTCGTACACCTCTGCGGCACTACAAGTGTCATAGACCCCTAGAGTCTTTAGAATCTAGGGAGTCTCCCGCACAGGATTTCTTCAAAAAAAAAAAAAAAAATCAAGTATCATCGTCGTCGTGATGTCTGCAGCTCCTCAAGAATCAAGATCACCAGCTCAGTAATCAAGTAGGCTGGCAGTAATTAAGAAGCAATTTCGATTTCTTGTCGCGCTCTTTCAAAAGAAAATTTTCATGCAATGTTTTGTCAGCACGCGAACCTTCTCGAGTGCGTTTTCTTTGTGGGTGTGTATTTGCCGCAATTGTAGGAATTATTTGATCTCTTCAATGTTATTTGTAACGAGATATTTCAAATTATTTGTTTCTGTCATTATCTTCTAATTTAAACACCAAGTTCCTTGTTGTGTTAGTCATTTGTGTCTATTCGTCGCCATAATCTTGAGCTGTAAATACCAAGCGACATCCACAAACCGCTTGAAATTCTGGAAGTATGAAGTTCTTGGGTGACATTAATCCCAAGTTATATTAACAGTCTTAGATGCTATGTATTATTGAGTGCCCTTTGATTTTGGTTTTCCTTATACATTTCTGTAGAAGGAATTACTATCAATTGAGTCAGAACTTTCACGGAAAAAATGTTGTATGTAGAGGTACTTTAGGCACGCTTTGGTAACGAAAAATACCACATATTTCATCTTATCATACAAGAAAATATTGAGCGCAGTAGATCCAAAGGAAATCAAAGAACACCGTGTCTGAAGCACCTACGACAATCTATAATCTAAGTTACAAAGATATATTAACGCTAAAGGCTCATATTTAATGTAGGCACATCTAAGCTCGTACTTACACACGCTGCATGTGTTTACTTAAAAAATATAGCTAACCTCACAAAGCCTGCTGCGTTTCGCTGAAACCGGGATAGCTTTGGCAAAAGGAAAGCAAGTTCAGAGTTCTTACAGACAAGAAACAATAGTTTATCAAAAGCATCCTTTCTTGACTTATAGGTTGGTATGAGGCTGACCACCCATACTGTAAAAAATGATTCACTTGGCCAATGTCACCCCTGTTTCAGGGAAGGTCGGCAAGAGTTGCAGGGCTTATGTTCATTTGAGCTTGGGGTTTTTATACATAGCATCTCGAATTCTAGGCCTTAAGTCATATGTTACGACGCTCAGAATCACTTTGCATTTTTGTTTGTAAATTTAAAATCCTCGAGCCCTAAACCCTCACGGCTATAATCTTTCAGTGATTTCTGAGCCTTCTTTGCTTTGTGTAAACACTTGGGAAAGTGTAGCTTCACGGGAGGGCCTTCTGCCACTCGTATCTCACATAACTTTGCATGCGAGTCCTGTGACACATCCCCGGATGGGATGGATATACAGGGCGTTGGTCAGTGGTGGGGAGACTGACCCCGAGAGAAGGTTGTTGTAGGTCCACATGCGGCATGTGTGAGCGCAAAATTATGCGTGTCTGCTTGTGGAAATGCATTTAATATGAATCTCAAATGATACATATCTTTGCAGCTTAGATTTAGATTTAGATCAACTTCTGCAGTGTATGTCAAATAAAAAACACACATCATCACAGTTCTCATCAAGATCATCATCATCATCATACTTCACGCTGAAGAAGCCCATCGTAGAAATGGGCGAAACGTCCGGAAGCTCCAGCTCCCACAGACCACGGCAACAGATCCCGGAAATCATCACTCCAGCATCATCAGCCGACCGTGTAAGCCTAAAACTCTTAGGGCCTGCACCAAGCTCCAATCAGACAAAAATCAAAATTAGGTGTGATTTCAACCTTTCAAATCAAGCATTTGGTTGCATACACGTAAATCAGCTGATATACATTATATTTCCTGTTCAACTTCCATCATATTTTTACCCACTTCCGATAAATATTTAACCGAGGGCCTTACCAGAATGAAGCAATCAAATTTGATTTGTCAATTAAATATTGATTGGAGGTTGGTGCAACAGGCCCTAATTATTAAATAAAAAAAAGTCCGGATGATTCTGATTCTTCTTCTTTTAGCCCACCGACGATGATAGAAACCTCCTACGTGCAGTTTCTCTGCGAACAATAACGCATCTGTGACTGTAGGAATGCCGTGGTAGGAATGCCTAATGCAAGTTTGATTGTCTGTCTGGTGGGTGCGCTAGAACAGATGTTGGCAATTTCAACGCAGCTCTAATTAAAGAGAATGTAGACACGAGCCCATTATAAAATAACTCGCATACAATACAATGATTTTTACACCATGAAACATAGTTGATCTTTTACAATATTTTTTTGCGGTAGGTATTCATGAAAGTATTTTCTTTGACATAAAGGTTGGTATGATGTTGACCACCTACACCGCAAAAAATGGATTACTTTGTCAATGTCATCACTGTTTCAGAGAAAGGCGCCAGGAGTTGAAGGGATTAGGTTATGCATTTAATTTATTGCTAACTTTTGTGCATTGCAATGTGAGTTGGTTTGAACTGTAAAAATCGGTTAATTTGGCAATGATGATGATGATGATGATGGATGATTTCTTTCCTGTGGCGCCATTTAATGGTCCAGGACCATCTCAAGGGCGCCATGGCTTCTCGAGAAAAGTAGTGTCTTCAGTTCCTTTCTGAAGGTGGTGGTAGGCTGGTTCGCGCGAACACCGATGGGTAAATTGTTCCAGGCCACCGGCCCGGCCACCGCAAAGCTTCTGTCTGCAAAGTTTGATGTGTTTGCTCTATTGGGCACTATAACCTTGTTGACAGCAGTAAGGGCAGAGCGTAGTGGTCTTTTTGAAGTCCCATCGACAGAGCATAGCTCAGCGAGACATGGGGGTGCAGTGCCGTTCAGGGCCCTATGTACAGTGAGACACAACTTAAATTCCACCCTCTCTCGGACCCTCAGCCAGTGCAGTTCTCTCAGCAGTGGCGAAATATGACAGCTCTTTCCCTGTCGAAAAATTGCCCTGGCAGCAGCATTGAAAGCCATTTGCAGCCGATCAAACAATTTCTGCCACCCCGTTTCGGGAAAAGGCGCCAAGGTTCATAGGGTTTATGTGAATTTACGGTTTGGCTTATTTTGTACACATGCAGCATGCGTAAGCGCGAATTTACATGTGTCTGCTTATGGGCACGCATAAAATACGAGCCTTAATTAAATACCAGCATATTTTTTAACTTCAATTATAGATACACATTATAAGTAAGATGTCCTATATGTTTTCACAAGATTGGAGGTTGAATGGAGGATTGAAGGAATTGACAAACTGCTCGCTTATGGAACGAGTTACCGGTATCTGTATTAATACCCCAAATTAACCTTGTTCTCTTCAAAACCAGTATCAATCGCCATTTCCTTTCAGTGTTGTAAAGCAAAGCCAACGCAACACAAAACACAACACTCCACAGCTAACAGCCCTGCTACAAAGGATCAGAACATCAACCGCCACATCACCAACACCTCTGCGGCACGAAAACAAAAATGTCATAGACCCCTAGAGTCTCTGCATTCTAGGGATTCTCCCGCACAGTATTCCTTGCAAAAAAGGTCTGCGCCAACTACTTCTTTTTTTAAGAAAGCATGTGCGGGAAACTCCTTAGATTTCAGAGACTCTAGGGTTCTATGACAGTTGTTGTAGTGTCGCAGAGGCTTCAAAGCGCCAATACTCAAGCAAGTTGCTGTAAGGCTGGATGGGCGTATAGTAGGTTTATGAATTTTTCAACCCAGCGAAGAGCAAATTTGAAAATATGAATGGTAATTTTTTTGTACCTACTCGAGAATTTTGATTCGAGCCCACAACCTCCCATTTACGAGTCCGAAGTGTCACCACTGGACTACAGACTGGTCACGCCAACTACTTATTTTAATTCGAGCTTTTTGCTCCCTAAATCAAGTAAATTAATGAAAAAATAATTAAGATCTGTACAAAAATGTAAAATCATTTGATGACGTTTTAAATCGCCATATTGGAAAGTAAAGAGGCTTACGTACTCCATCTCCATGTATAGTGATTTGTAGTTAATGTGTAATTATGAATGTATCGACCAGCACCGGAAGAGCTTGTTATGCCAGCTCAGGTTTCATAACGCAAGTGGATGAGCATCTCCCACTGATTACGTGTGTACGCACTTCCCAAATACTCTGCATCTGTAATACAAGGCTACAGAGATGGCGTGCTCCCATGGAGTTAGTGCGTAAGTTATTTAGTACAGATTAGAGTAATAATATTGGGATGATTTATTTGGTGAGCGTTGTTTTTGTGTGCATCACACCTCAAGAGACCTCTGTTTGTCGTCGCTGTAGATAGCGCTAATTCTCTAGCAAGACCCAGTTGCTGTAAGGTTGGTCTTGCCGGTGTCCTTCCTCTGGATCTTCACCTCCAGGTTGCCAACGCCATAAGTCTTTTGAGACGCGGCCTCACCGCTACTATCGGCGAAGATAGCATTGATCCCCCCACCCGAGGAATATCCTCTGGAACTCGGAAACTGGTTGTGCTTATGGCTCTCCGCGTGTGGCAAAAACGATGGGATTCCTCCGACAAAGGCAGAACCACCTTTTCTTTCTTTCCCTCGGTCCGTGAGAGATACGAGGCTCCTTGGTTGGTCCCGGACCATTGGACCAGTCAGTTCTTGACTGGTCACGGTAAATTTAGGGCCAGGCTCTTCCAGCTTGGCCTCTCAAGGGGGTCGGGTTGTGAGTGCGGAGCGACGCTGCAGGATGTGCGACACATCCTGTGGGACTGCGAAGCCTTGCAGCCTGGTCGTGAGGCGCTCTTCAACGCTGTCAGACCGGCCATCGGCCCGATCGGATATGCGGACTTTGTGGCCAACAAATCTAACTTTGGGGCTTTTTCAAAGTTTTGTGCTAGCTATGGCGAGAACTCGTCTGTCTAATTAGACCGATTTTCTTTCTTCTTTTCTTTATTCTTTCCCACCTCTATGGTGGTTGGCCACTTAGTCTGGAGAGCACCTCCCGAACAGTCTCAGTAGTAACATCTCGAATTTAGGCCTTAAGTCATATGTTAAGACGCTCAGAATCACTTTGCATTTTTGTTTGTAAAATTAAAATCCTCGAGCCCTAAACCCCACGGCCATAATCTTTTAGTGATTTCTGAGCCTCCTTTGCTTTGTGTAAACACTTGGGAAAGTGTAGCTTCACGGGAGGGCCTTCTGCCA
Organism: Agapetus fuscipes; assembly: GCA_951799405.1. Classification (NCBI taxonomy): domain Eukaryota; kingdom Metazoa; phylum Arthropoda; class Insecta; order Trichoptera; family Glossosomatidae; genus Agapetus; species Agapetus fuscipes. Next base: position 14,738,535 of record OX637351.1, on the reverse strand, counting down.
CTCGCATCTCACATAACTTTTGCATGCGAGTCCTGTGACACATCCCCGGATGGGATGGATATACAGGGCGTGGGTCAGTGGAGGGGAGACTGACCCCTGAGAGAAGGTGTTGCTGTAAGGTTGGATGGACCTTTCAGTGACCGGTCTTTGGTAAAGGTTTATGAATTTTTCAACTCAGCGAAGAGCACATTCGAAATATAAATGGTATATTTTTTGTGCTCCGCCGGGATCCGAATCCACAACCTTCCTTTTACGAGTCCGAAGTGTTGCCACTGGACTACGGACCGGTCTGGAACGGAACGGAACGGAAGGGACCGGTCTTTGCTAAAGGTATATGAATTTTTCACATTTCATATTTTTTGTTCTCTGCCAGGATTCGAACCCACATCCTTCCATTACGAGTCAGAAGTTTGGAATTAGACCGGTCAAAGATGTAGGTGATCTTAAGTTTCTAGATACTTCTTTTTAAGTGAAATGATTATGAATACCGAAAGTTGTAAGAGTAACAAAGTATAAGTGTAAGGGTAACCAAGTAGTTCATATTCAGAAACATTTGATGGAAATGCCATAGCAGAAACATTAACATGCGAGCTTATACTACAAGCAAGACCCAGTTGATTGGAATCACATTTGTTATCGGAAAAGGTTAACTAAGCCTTCACAATAAATGAGTACCCCACTTCAACTTAAGTGGTTAGCGTAACCTGCCTTGCCCTTACCTGTAAAAATAAAAAGGTTACACATGCAACTACTCCGGGGACAAAGCGGCAACAAGTTAAGTACATTCCATTTTTAGTTTAGTTGCGTTTGCGTTCTCAGTATTTTTGGAGCCACGCAATATTCATTTTTTATTTGCTATACATTCGAACCGGGTAACTTTTAACATGAAATCCGAAGCGTTGACCAAAATAGTTGTCTTTTGTTTCATCACTTGAGTGAGTTCATTCAACAATTAGTTCATTCTGCCCAACATATCTTTTAAAAATAGTTCCAAATAGATTCTAGCTTGTTTTTGATGATCCGGAGCCTTCAAAATGAGGATATAATATATAGTTTTAAATTACTATCTTACGTTACTGTCGCCGTGTGAACATGTTTTACCAATCAATGACCATCGGAAGTGATGAGACTGCCTAAAGCAGCCGGCCAGGAAGTCAGCGTTGGCAGCGCTTCTTGCAGTCGTCATATACTCACACCTATAGTTGTGCACCGCGCCGAGGCGCAACTTTCGCTTCTCATCTCATGCCAGTTCCCGTCTGGTACAGGCTGGAGCGCGGAGTTGAATTAAAAAAAAGGTTATTAAAAAAATGAATGTGTTATACGCTAATGTTTTTTACGCCTAATGATGATTTTTCTCTCAAATCATTAGTCAGTTCAGCTACTCGCTTGCTTAATGTTAAACTTGATTTATTGTCATGTATTGACATTGTATTGATTGATTATGATTTCTATGAAATTCCACTCAAAATAATGTGTTTCTCACAGTCAATGTGATATTGGTAATATTGTCTTCTTTGTTTTAAAGAAAGGTAGCTAGATTCGCAGTGTACATTACAATAGTAAGAATTTTCTTCACGTAGGTGATTCGTAGGTGAATACGTAGGTGTAGGTATTCCTTGACTTATAGGTTGGTATGAGGTTGACCACCCATACTGTAAAAATGGTTCACTTTGCCAATGTGACCCCTGTTTCAGGGAATGTCGGCAAGAGTTGCAGGGCTTATGTTCATTTGAGGTTTGGATTTTATTTGTAAGTACACAATCAGCATTTGTAAGCGCGAACTACACGTGTTTGTTTGTGGGCATACATCTGAGAGCTTTGAATGAATATATCCTTGCAACTTAGATTATAGATTATAGATAGATATAGGTGAATTTGTAACATAAATCTTAAATTAAAGCATGACTTACAGAATGTTTTTATAATTGCATGAAATGAGAATACACTCGCCTCACCACAATAATTTAGATGAGATTACACAAAATGTTATAATTCAATATTTGCGATAAAGTCATCCACAAACTCGAGAAGGTCTTTAAAGTCTTAGATCTTTTTTCTTACACATGGCATTAAGTTCACACATTAACACTTAATTTTAGTCACATTGTTGCCCATGCAATAATTACTATCTAAAAACATTTTTTATAATCGAAAATCGTTGATCGAATGAACTAATCTTCATAAAAAGGTATTGCTTACGAATAAATTAAATGATATTCACTTTGCTAATTTCACCACTGTTTCCGAGAAAGTTGCAGCAAGAGTTGCAGGGTGTATGCTCATTTGAGATTTGGGTTTTTATATTGGAAGTCTTATACGTGTCTGCCTGTGAAAATGCATATAATGTGAATCCTTAATGTTACATATCCTTGCAATTTAGATTAGATAGATTAGATATGAGTCAATGATAAAGGAAAAACAGTTTTGTTTTCGATTACGTGAGTATATTTTTATAAACCACAACCGGTTTCGCAAACATCCGTTCGCATCATCAGGTGTATTAATTTATCCACCTGATGATGCGAACGGATGTTTGCGAAACCGGTTGTGGTTTATAAAAATATACTCACGTAATCGAAAACAAAACTGTTTTTCCTTTATCATTAATGATGAACGATTACAAAGTTAATGCCTCTACAATCAATAAAATAGATATGAGTCACTTGGAGGACGTTTTTTTCCATAAAAGTTATTTAAATATAAACTGCAAGAAATATAGACAAATACATTCCCTCTAAAAATCCTATTTCAATTCCAAAAAAAGCGTGCTAAATTTACGGGTAGAATGCAATTGTTTTGATTTTTTAAGTTAATACTGGGTTTCCTTACGTTTTATCCATTTTGATCTTTAGATCGCAGCCTCCTTGCTCCACCCAGTAGCTCGTATGTGTGGTTACGTTGGTTATACCCAGATCCGGTTATTTTACGGTAGAGATAATTGCGGTATAATATAAGGTAGAGATCATTGCGGTAGAATATAAGGTAGAGATCCTACCTACATGCAGCCGTAGGAACTCCTCACGAGGCATCTACAGTTTATTGAAGCGTGCTGTGGATGCGCGACTACCGGAACAGTTTTTTGTTGCATAGGTAACGAACTGCATCTTGTAACAAAACATAAATCATTCCTCAAATCGTGGATCAAATATCTGTATTCCTGAGATCATTCTTCCTTTTACCCAAAACCGGACAAGAGTGTATCTCAAAGTTTCATTGGTGGCCCTCGTTATTTACGAGTACTATGAAACTGAATGAAACGAAAGGGGAAATTCACGATAAAATGAAAGAAGTATGTAAGGGCAGAAAGAAATGGTGGTTGTTCTGTAATATTGGCGGGTAGGGCTAGGGTTATTCTATAGGGATATATTTTTCTCATTTTAATTTTACATCAAAATTTTGTATTTTTTTTCAATGTTTATACATATGATTATTTGTTTATTTCTAAAATGTAATGTTCCTTGACTTATAGGTTGATATGCGGCTGACCATCCATGCCGTAGAAAATGGTTCACTTTGCCAATGTCACTCCTGTTTCAGGCAAGATCGGAGTTTCAGGGTATGTGTTCTTTTGAGATTTGGGTTTTATGTCGTCGTACGTCATACGTGTCTGCTTGTGAGAATGCATATAATATGAATCCCTAATGTTACATATCTCTGCAACTTAGATTAGATTAGAAGAAAAGCAAATATTTCCGTCATTGCAGTAGGTATTCTGTGTACACTTTCCCCACAGTTTTCATGTGAATTTTACGTATCAACGAACACCAAGGCCGTTTTTTCTCAGTGCAACATAACTTTCCCTAGGCATGTCCATATGATGACAAATGTGTTGATCTTCTTCTCCTTGTCTTGATGTCGCTACAGTCCATCTCTCTCCTTGGCCTTGTGTAACATTCGCCACCAGTTCCTCCTGTCTCGAGCGACCAACTTAAAAATCCGTCCTTCCACTTCGGTCTGACTCGTCCCTTTGCTAAAAGTGTCAAGCATTTCAGTCAGCCTTGCTATCAACGACGATACCATGTTGAAAGCACCGGTTCTCGTCAGATCATCGAAGTTAAGCAACATTGGGCGCGGATGCTATTTGGATGGGTGACCGCTAGGTACACCGCGTGTTCTTGGCATTTCTTGGACCGGTCCGTAGTCCAGTGGCAGCACTTCGGACTGGTAAATGGAAGGTTGTGGATTCGAATCCCGGCGGAGCACAAAAATATATCAATTATATTTCCAAATGTGCTCTTCGCTGGGTTGAAAAATTCATAAACCTTTACCAAAGACCGGTCACTGAAAGGTCCATCCAACCCTACAACAACTGGGTCTTGCTTGGGAATTGTCACTTTTTACAACGACGACCAAGCTCGCAGAGGGTGATACACACAAAAACAGCGCTCGCCAAAAAAATCAGCATTTTTTAGTGTTGATCTGTTAACACAGTGAACGTCCATTTTTTAAATATTTAAAAAAAATTGAAAAGGTAAAACATGGTTTTAATTCACTTTATTCTTTTTGTTTTTGCTCGAAATTTTTTGCCTAATGAGGCATCTTCAGGAGCAGAATGGTTACAAATATATTTTTATAAAATAATTTTCAAAAACAATTGTTTTAAAAACAAAAACAAAATTCATAGATAATTTTTTTTTAACACAAATGTAAGATTCAAATCAATTTAAAAAAAAGGCGAAAACGTTTGAGCAAAAACAAAAAAATAAAAAGTGAATTAAAACCATGCTTTACCATTTCAAAATTTTTTAAATATTTAAATCAACCTAATATTATTATTATTATTATTATTATCAGCGTTAGCGCCTCACATCTTTAATAATAATCTATAATCTATGTTGCAAAGATATTCTACATTCAAGATTCATATTAAATGCATGCCCACAAACAGACGCGTGTAAGTTTGCACTTACAAATGCTGCATGTGTACTTACAAATTAAAATCCAAAATCACCAAAGGAACAAAAACCCTCCAACTTTTGCCGACCTTCCCTGAAACGGGGTGATATTGGCAAAATGAACCATTTTTTACAGTATGAGGAGGTTGATCAGACTCATACAAACCTATAATTCAAGGAACATATCGCACGTTTAATAATAAAGAGCAATAACTCAAAAAACATGAATGTTGGGAAAACGCGTTTGAAGTTCAGACACCCAGTACAACTTGTATGGGATGAAAAAGCGGCCGATGTTTTATCTCGGTCATATTCGTCCAAATTGAACGGCTGTCGCATTCTACGCATTCTTCTCGCATTGTTCTTGCGTTTTATTACAAAATCTCGATTTTCCCAAATTTCGAGTTATTTCTCTTTATTATTAAACGTGCGATATTATATCAAATGGCTGGAACGTTTCTGAGAGCTGCTAAACGACAGAGGTAGAGCGCATTTTAAATGTGGTGTTGGAGGGAATTGCTGACAGTCCCATAAGAGGACTAATGTGTTCATCTTTTGACATCTGAGGAACCTGGAAAGCCTGAAAAGTAAGGCAGTGTAAGGGAGAGCAAATGAAGGCGATCCAAGAACTGTGTTTTATGACAGATTTGAAAGCAAATAATTGTAAGAGCCAATGCTAGAGGATCGTCTTCAGTCAAATAAGAATCCAACAGACGGGTTATCTAAATCTAAATCTAAGCTGCAAAGATATATATCATTTAAGATTAATATGAAAAGCATTCCCACAAGCAGACATGTATAAGTTCGCACTAACACATGCCGCATGTGGACCTACAATATAAAAACCCAATCTCAAATGAACACAAGCCCTGCAACTCTTGCCGACCTTCCCTGAAACAGGGGTGACATTGGCAAAGTGAATATTTTTTTTACAGTATGGATGGTCAGCCTCATACCAACCTATAAGTCAAGGAATGATACAAGGCCATGATACTCTCAATAATGAGAAGAAAATAATATACTCTCTAATTAGGCACTGGGTGCTATTTTTGTTTAAATGATTAAATAACTTTGGATTATATCATTGAATTTGAATTGAATCGGTGCTTAAGTTACTTATAATTGTTGTAAAATAGAGATGTGCTGTAATACAAAAAAGAAGATCATTGTTGTTCTGTATAATTAGTGATAATTTCGGTTCACAAAGCCAAGACATGAATCATTTGTTTTCCCCACGCCTGGTCTATGCCTCATTATGTCCGCAGAGAGGAATGCAGCATGCTATGCGGTAACTTACATGTGTGTGTTGCGCAACGTGGATGTAAATAACGTAACATCGCTGGAATGGGTAATTAAGTTGTTGAATGTTTTAATAACTGTGATCTAGATACAGTTACTCATACCAGACACTAGTTTGTCAACATTTAAATAACGTAGAACGTACGTTAGTGGACTTCTTCTTATTCAATGTCGCTACAGACCAATTCGAGGTTTGGCCTTCTGCAACATCTGTCTCCAAATCTGCTCGCACCGCTGTCCCAGGCTGAAAGTCTCACCAGCAAGGTAATAATTCTTATTGTACCTACCGAACATCGGTAATATTTGTATGAAGACCTGTCAATCCAAGATGGCCGCAAGGGAACAGCTGATTAGTCTTCTTAACTACCGAATATCGGTAATATTTGTATGAACACCTGTCAATCCAAGATGGCCGCAAGTGGACAGCTGATAAGTCTTCATACAAATATTACCGATATTCGGTAGGTAAGAATTACCGTGGAGATGAGACTTCCAGCCCAGTTCGCAACTTGTTAAAGCTGAGCCGCGTCCTTCTACACTTCATCCCTTTATGGCAGTCTGGACCTTTCTACTCTTCTTCTTCCCACTCTTCTTTGACACCAGCAGAGATAAGTGCCTAGCACAACAAGGCAATGCAAGGCGACCAGCATAGACACATTTCTAGCACAACAAGGCACTGCCTTCACACAAGATAAGGCGCTATTTACTAAGCAATATCATGCAATTTCATTTCATCATATGTTGTATTTGTACATATATGTAATCAGGAGAGAAAAATAACAAGGTTTTAGAAGAGTATATGGTATCTCTGTTTTCTAGTATCTTTGCTATTGAGAGAAGAAAATGGTAAGTGCAGCCTATGTCAGATATCGATGGGTTTTCTCTTGCAGCGTCAGGAAATGAAATACTGAAGCACATTCTATGCAATACAGGTTTCTGTACTTTACTGCATCACTGTCTACTTGCACTGTACGTATACATGCACTTGTTCCACTGAGACGGCCACGAAGCAACTTTCAGTTTCTTGCGAGGAAAGTTCTGCTGTGTGGAAGGTAGGCTCTGTTGCGTCTCTATGTTTACAGTCATAATAGCATAAGCATTTTTGTAACCATGGAGTTAATAAGTCATTTATATATCGATGGTTGTAACTTGACATTTATTGCACTTAATTCCTCTAAACTTAATAGTATTTTGTTCAAATCAATTCTTAAATTTTTTATAAAAATCTAAAATCAACACAAATATGTTAAAAATTAATTCTTAAGCATTCCTGCAACTAACAGATGAATCCACGGCTGTAACATCCTTCAGGGTGAGATGCCAAAAAAAAAAACTTGACATGTACATTGTATAGTCGCCAGTCTATTTTTTGCATACAAGTTGCACTTTTTAGTGTGCAATTATTATTTACCAAAATAATTCTTAGCGAAGGGGTATTTATTTTTCAACGAAATGTGGTCAGTCTCATGAAAACTACTAGGTTTTTTTTTGTATTCTGAATTTTGCAAAGGATCTCATTTTTTGTTTATTTATACGTACATCACGAAAACATAATATGGGAATATCACATCGAAGGCATCCTATTAACTAGCAAAATGAGTCAATCTTGATATGTGAAGGATTGCCTTGGATAGGGAGAAATAAATGGAGAAGAAGATTGTTGAACATTGCTAAAAGACAATCTTAGGATTCAGATAAAAGGAGAAGATCTATACCAATACAGGGGTTGAAAAAAAATAACGACACAAGATTGAGACGAGTCTGAAAATTTAGGATTAGAACCTTTACCTTTAAGCTTAGCAAATTAACATTCAGCTAGCTAAGCTATGGACCGGAATATAACCTTATGCCAATTTATACAGATCCATCTGTTTCTTTTCAATAAGTTCTGCATTTAAATAGTTTCCCAATTAGCTAATAGCAGGGAAATTGCTTCTTCACAAATTCAAGGACTCTACCCGACTGATGTGGAAGGACAGAGCGAGGGCGGATGCAGTACAGCTTTTCCGCATGACAAATTGAAAGTCAGCCACTGAGGACAGGAGGAGCTGAAGGTGAATGTTACAGGAGGCCAAGGAGGGATGTGGACTGCAGAGCCATCGGGTGAAGAAGAAAGGAATTGTAATCTTACCTTAACACGTTTAAAAGATAACGCACTTCTCTGAACATTGTTTTAAATTTAATATAATTAGGGGCAAATACATGATGTCCACGAATGTATTTATCCAACTTTTACGTACGAAAATACGCAACGTATGAAGGTAAACGTATTATTTCATGGTAGCACTTAGACAAGTGAGTAAAGATATGTTTGCAACTCTTGCCTAATGTGAAGAGTAATCTCACATGAGTAACAGTAATGGCATTTCATCATGCACTCGTCAACCCGAAAAAAACTTCAATTTACATAAAATAATATTTCAAATGTTTCATCGACATTTTGCAACATTCTTTCGACCTAATGTAAATTTCCTTGAACACAAAGCTCTCTCAACATCTTTGAAAGAAAAAACCTCAGTCGTATTTGCGGTACAGTCAAACGTCGTATCGCCATTGCCATAAGTGCCATGTCGAAGCGGGACAAAATCTGGAAATACCGGGGTGTGAGTAATAGCAACAAGATGAAGCTTGTCAGGAGTTTGGTTCACTCTATATTTCCCTCAATGCTGCTAAAAATGGACCACAAAAGCAGCAAAAAGGAGTGAAATTTACGTGTTCAAAATGTTGTGCTAAAAGCGCTCCGAGTGTCATGGACATCTAAACGTTCCAACGAGTCCAGTTTTTGGAAGCTATACTTAGATGGCTTGACTATGGGTAGTGTATGTACACAACGTATACCTACCTCAAGTCGTCGGACGCGTTGTCCGTGGCAATGAGGATAGCCTCGAACGACTGGTAGTGATCGGTAGCTAAGAGGGGAAAAGACGAAGAGGAAGATCCCCCACGATGACCGATCAAGTAAATACAGTAGCAGGCACCTCGATGGTTGGAGCGCTGCGGGTAGAAAAGTGATTACTTCCACAGCCCTCAGCAATAAGCTTAAGAAGAATGAGCATTTCTTCACTTTCAGTTAGTACCTATCTAGAGAGGGCAATGACATCGCATAGAGAAGTGTGCTTTATTGTCTGCAGTGAATTGTCGCGAATAAAAGAAGAAAAGTGACGACCCAGCTGACACAATGGCAGATCGTGACAGGAAGAAACGTTTGTGCTATTGTCGCGTCGATACAGTCATAGTTATGTGACTAGTGATGAAACAACGCATGTAGGGGAGGCCGGGGCTGAACGTTCCCGGGGCACGTTGTTCCGACAGTAATAACTTTGTAAAGAAAAGCGATAGCAATACACGTGAAATGCGTCGTTGAAGCATTAGGTGACGCGCCAATTTGGCGGCCATCTTAGTTGCTTCGACGGCAGCGGACGAGTGGCTGTGTGCACCACGCTATTAGAACACCACGTTAGTAAATTTTTACGTATTTAAACTTTTTGGTCTATTTTTCTTTATTATTGACCGATTTATGTGCATCTTTCCAATTTTAGAGTGGCATTAGTGAGGTATTTAATAGCTTGAATGTTTTTTCAATTGAATTTGTTAATTTGCTAGCATGACAGTTTTTGTACAAAAATATAATTTGGGGCTACAAGTTCTCTTCCAAAGGGGCTGGTTGTTCCCAGGAACAACTTACCCCAATCGATCTAAGCTTAAATTTTCTATACATTTTTACGGTTTATTTTTAGGATGGTACGTACCTACAAACGGAAAACTGAGAGAGGGAAAACATCCGAAACGTTATTACGCCAAGCTGCCAATGCTGTCATACAAGATGGAAGAAAAGTAAAAACGGTAGCCAGAGAACTGGAAATTTGTCACATGATACCTCAGATTAATTTGCAGCCGGAATTTATAACCATAAACACTTCAACATCGGGTCAGATTGGTGAATCACCTCAACAATCTGCAACAGAGCAGGGTGATGTATCTCAGGCTGCCTCTGTGACCATTAATAGTGACCAACAACTTCAATTTACAGTACAGCTTTAGCTGGGTTTTATCCTGAAATTGTAAAGCCTTTACCAAAGGCACCCCTAAGATTGCAGACGGCTACAAAATGCCGTATAAGAAAGACAGCGGTTTAGACCGACACGCCAGAAAAAAATGCATTATCTGAAGTCCAGGTAAAGAAGGAAGCAAGGAAAGACGAAGCCATTAGAAATAAGGGAAAGAAAACAACAATAATAAAGGAAAAGGTAAAGGCAAGGGAAAAGGAAAGGAAAATGCTCAAGAAAAAGAGTATTACAAGAACGCGAGAGTGATAGTGATGATGAGGATCTGGAATGGTACTGCATAATTTGTTGTGATTCTATAATCTATAATCTAATGATTCATATTCAAATTCACTTCCAAGAGAATACAAGAAATAGAATGTAGCATGTGTACAAATTGGGCACATTTTAAATGTAAGTGACCCAAATAAGGCCTACCTTAACTTTGTTATTACATAACTAGCGGGCTTATACTCGTAATAATAATGCAATGGTAATTTTAAATACTTATACTTATTTATTAAACTTTGTATGAAATGAAATAAAATTGCTTTATAAACAAAAATCACACTTTTGTGAACACAAATAACTAAAATGGCATTTTGGCCTTATTGGGAACCTTGTGTAATAAAGCCTACATAAAAACATTTTTTTTTTATTTTTTTTAATGTATACAATATGTTTTCAATACTTATATTAAATCTTAGAAGACATGTCTACACATATAATTATCCTATAGAGAAAGCACAGCACACCGTGTACAAATAAAAATGAAAATGTTACTTTTTACTCTGCCAAAACCTTAAGAAATCAAGCGTGCGCTCCGCGCCCTGGTTGTTTTGGACTCCAGGATCCAACATGCTCACGCCAGGTACCACTTGTTGTGCTTGTGTGCGTTAATTAATGTCCACACACACTTCTACAAACATTGGCGGCTATTTGAAAACTCGAAGCGGGAAATTTCATCAATAGGCCTTATTAGGACATATATAAATGAAACTGATAATATTACTTATGTGTGTCCCAACTGCGAGTCAGATGAAAAATTTAACGAGACTGATGATTTGTCTTCAATGTAATTTTATTTCACTTAATAAAAATATTTTGATAACTTCAAGATGATAAATAATATTGGCGTTACGAGTTTCGTTTTGTTATTTAATTATAATCGTAAGTTTTGATCTCACTTTCCATTAAATTTATTAATGAAACGTTTGCAAGAAGGTTATCTGTTGTTTTGGAAGTGCCAATATATCTTAGTTATAAGAAAGTGTTTATCTCAAGTACCTATCCTTTTCAGTTAAAAAAAAATTGTATCCTTAAGTATGTAGGTAGTCAGATTTATAAGCCAACAGATCTCAATTTTTGTTAACCAATACAAAATGTTAATCTAATGTAGCTAGTAATGTTTTTTCGTTGTTTTTTAAAGTTTATAACCTTGCTTAACAACGAAATAAATGTGACTGTAGAAATTATGGTTTTATTTCAAAGAAACCATACATTATCCCTAAACTTTATTTATATTATCCAAGTGGCACAACTTGCCCCACACTTGGAACAACTCGCCCCAAAGTGGGGTTGAATGTTCCCTTCCGAAATTTTGCAAAAATATGCCCGTACAAAAAAATATATTGAGAAACTAGCAGAAATGACTTAACTATTCCATAGACCGATAAAGACTTTTTAATAAAATCAAATATAAAAATTGATATCTTATCATTTTTATCATAAAATTTTATGTTATTTGAAAATCGGAACTTTCAGCCCCGGTCTCCCCTACTAGTGTGCACTATTTAATGTAGAGTTACAACATTTGTGTGATGTATGGAGATGAAGACATCTTCTGTAAAACATTAAATGTGAGTAAAAAATAGCTCAGCTATTCAAAGGCAGTTGAAAAGGCAAAGGCCGGCAACGAATTATTACACTTTATGGAATGCAGAATTGAGCATATTTTGATCATTCAGCATCTAGATCAGGCCTGTCCAACATACGGCCCGCGACGACACCAAAAGATATTGCGCAATGAGTTCAATTATTCAAAAAATCATCCATCCCCACCAACTACCGATTATTTGTTTTGTTGCCCATTTCAAATGTCAAATGACCACACAAAAAATGAACTTTTGAAAATTGCGTGCCACTCCCCCCCGTCGACGCTATTATGGCCCGCCACGATTACAAAAATACTAAAACTGGCCCTTCACAATATTATGTTGAATACCCCTGATCTAGATGATGCACATGCAAAAAATCAAGGTGCAGGGCTTGTACACTAACTCGAACGCCATAATAAATAAATCACATTTAAAAGTTTTTGTGAAATTTTTGACCTCGTCCTTATTGGTAACGTTTCAGACTCGTATTGGGAACATAATGGGTTCGAGCCTAAAATGTATCATTTAAGTGACAAATAATTAAAGTACGTATTTATTATTATATTTTTTCAAATGAAGCCCGAAACTTTAACTTCTAGACTACAGACCGGCGCCTAGTTATCGAGAGACTAGGATGAAAATGAAAATAGGATAGTTAGAAATAAATGTGATATTAATAAAAAATATATATCGTTATTTCACATTGGCGCTAAAACCCCGTGTGGCTCTTGGCCTCCTCGAAGAGTTGTCTCCACCTTTTCGTCTCCATCACCTCTCATCACCAATTGGAAAAAAACAAATTCAATACAAAGAAAACTGAACTATTAGCAAATAACTGCATACCAAATATGTGTTTTAAGTGCGTTGTCATCTTGACCTCATGAGACTAAATAAAGAGGTTTTAGAAACTTGGCAAGATCGGCGCTCTTCTGCTCGTTAAATCAACATCTTTAGAAAGTGAATTCAAGGAGCAACTCTTCAATAGCAGACAGACCATTATGAATATTGCTAAGCCAATCGCCATCATGCATTCTATTCTTATGCTAATAAAAACAAACATTTAATTTTCACTTTCATATTTTGATATATTTTTAATTTTTTAATTAATTTATTTTAATTAGGAAAGAAATATACGTCTATAATTTATGCGGTTTTAAAAGTTGCGTGAGAAAAAATGAAATGACCTTGTGTAATAGTATTTTTTTTGAGAAAGGAAAATTTGCATACATAACGGATTTAAAAAAAAATGTATTCGCTTTTTATCAAGACAGTAAATTTTCTTCTTAAAATAATATCGTATATTTGCTGTACTAAAAATAATTAAAAAAATACCGCCAAGGTTTACTTAGACTACACAAAAAGTGAAAAACAGCCCCCTCAAGAGCTGGAAACAGCTTTTAAAATGTAAAACAATTAATGTAAAAAGTAGTGTTTTGTGAAGTTGTTCCTTGACTACTAGGTTGGTATGAGGCTGACCCCATGCTATAAAAACTTGGTTCACTTTTGGCAACGCCACCCCGGTTTCAGGGATTTTTTTTTTGTGCAAATGCACCATGTTTAAGTGCTAACTAAGGATAAGCCATAAATGCCAATATATATTTGCAAATTAGATTATAGATATAGAGTGCATTATAATAGCCTTGAAAAAAAAATCATTGAAGTTAATAAAAACAATGGTTTTAAACCACAAATAATAAGTTATTATATGTAAGTATAAATGCGAGTAGAGCACTCTCTAGGTCTGTGTGGGTGCAGCCATGCACAGTAAAATTTCTCTCAGAGCAGATACGTAACGTTATGGGAGAAAGGTCATGGAAGACACGCGAGAAAAGCGTGCATGGAGCAGACAAGGCAATTCAGTGGAACAAACAATATTACACCAGGTTCTAGATGGAATCTATTCCTGATCTGGTTTACAACACTGCCTTTTGGTATTACCAGCTGCGAAGCCAAATATGGTTCTACAAAAAATGGAGAGTATGGGTGCTGGGCTGGAAGTCTCATCACCACGGTAATTCTTACCTACCGAATATCGGTAATATTTGCATGAAGGCCTGTCAATCCGCGATGGCCGCAAGTGAACAGCTGGTTAATCTTCATACAAACATTACCGATATTCGGTAGGTAAGAATTACTGAGCTGATGAGACTTCCGGCCCTGGTTTTGAATTCTTCGGCGTGATTGAGAGAGCTGCTCCGAGGCGAATCTGCCCGATTCGTAGACTATCCAGATGTAAGCATCAAGAATTATAAGAAAGGACTCACCAATTTCGGTGTGATCTGCTTCGAGTTATTTCTTGGGTTTCCCGTCGATCGCACGCGTCGGGAATGAATAGTCTTCGGGTAGTTCACTTCTATCCACTCTCACTGTAACACAATATGAACTGGAACACTTTACAGGAATTGTTTATAGGTGATAAAGAGGGATGAGACAAAGGATAAAATAATCTAATAGCCTGTGACCCAGAGACAAATCTACCTAACCTTCCCTCTCAAGCAATTAGATTTATTTCGTTAGTGGGGCAAGCACGTGCCATTTTTTTTTATTAAAATAAATATCTCATTTTTATCAACTCAATCCCTTTACTATTCTTAAAAAAAACTACACAAATATTTTTGCACGTACTTAGGTGATGTTTTTGTGTTTTTTCATACACGAGAAACTCATTAAAAACCTTCGTTATTAAATAATGTATGGGTAGTCCAAGGGAAGTCTAATTGAATTATTCTGTTCCACATTTTTGGATTTTATTTGTATGTACACATTCAGCATTTGTAAGGGCGAACTAGACGTGTTTGTTTGTGGGCATGCATTCGATATGAGCTTTAAATGTTAATATTATATCTTTGCAAACTTAGATTATAGATAGAAAGACCTGACTAAAAGTAGGTACTCGTATATTTTGAATTTTTTTTCAGTCCGTTTTCATGCAATGACATTATGTTTACCCTGTAACATCCAAACATTTTTAATAATTGAGAAAGTTTTGTGGGTTATTCGTGTATTAAAAGTTCAAAAAACTTTGCCAAAATACGATCCTCCCTTTATTCCCGTCGTTTGTTGCTCTTGCTTGGAACGCAAGTGTTCTACCAACTGATCTATAGACCGGACTCTGAAAATTTCGCTTTTTCTGTTTACTTTTGAAGTTTTGACGTCAGACATGTTGTTTTATTTGTTTTTCCCATTATGCATGTCTGTTAGCGTAGTTGATTCTATCGATAAATATAATGGAGGCTGAGCGTGGTTTTCTTTTGTTGTTTTCGAGTAGCATTGATACATGAAACATCGCATCACTTAGAGAGGAGAATGTGGTGATGACTGTCTTGCAGTATACAGACGGAGCCAGTGAAGCTGAGAAACCTTTATGATTGTGATCGCTTTTTAATGGCTTAATAGGATTTTATTTATTAAGTAACCATGAAGGAATTCCGCAGAAAACTATATTTGTCTGCGTTGAAACAAAATGCCTTAAAATAATTGAATAAAAAAAAAACTTATAGGTTAGGGCACGGAGTGAGTAATGTTTTATTTTTCTGGAATTTCCTACTACTAGCATGCTAAGGAAGATATGAGATCTATAATCTATAATCTAAGTTGCAAGGATATATTCATTTAAAGCTCTCAGATGTAAGCCCACAAACCAACAAGTGTAGTACGCGCTTACAAATGCTGAATGTGTACTTACAAATAAAATCCAAACCTCAAATGAACATGAGCCCCACAACTTTTGCCGACCTTCCCTGAAACAGGGGTAACATTGGCAAAGTGAACCATTTTTTACAGTATGGGTGGTCAGCCTCATACCAACCTATAAGTCAAGGAATATGAATAAAAAATTACATTAAAATATATAAAAGAACAAAACCTTACAAAGAAATCTATACAAAAAAGTCAGAAATTTCCTATGCAAAAAATGTAGCAAATTAATACACCAACATTAGAAATCACCATTGCAGATTAGCCGCCACTTCTTCCTGTCCTTGCACACTTCTTTCATTTCATCCAGAGTCATAACCTTTTTCATGCAAGTCCTACTTTTATTATGACTCTGGATATCCCATTCATTCGCTATTTCAGAAATTTGATCCATCCATACTTTTCTCGGTCTTCCTCTACCACGACATCCATCTATTTTAGCAACATATACTTTCTTCGTCAATCTTTCATCACTCATTCTCTCCATATGCCCGAACCATCTTAACATACTTCTTTTAATCTTCACTTTCACACTTTCCCTTACACCACATTCTTCTCTTACAAAATCATTCCTCACTCTGTCACTTCGTTTTTTCCCAATCATACTTCTTAGATAGTCCATTTCTACTGTATGGACTTTACTAATTTCCCTTTCACTCACCGTCCAGGCTTCACTTCCATACATCAAGGTTGGCACTAGTTTACCACCGTGCACCGCCAATCTAACATTTTTTGAGAGATTCTGGTTCCTGGCGATGCTAGCGGTAGCACCCAGTACGCACCTGCCTTTCATTATTCTTCTTTCAAATTCACCGGTCATTCTTCCATCCTTTTCAAACTTACTTTCCAGGTATACAAACTCATTTACGACATCAACATTCATTCCATTAATTTTAAATTCATAATTCATACTTTCATCATCTCTTTCAAAAATCAATACTTTCGTCTTACTTGCATTCAACTTCAAATGGTTACCTTTCAAAGCTTCATTCAATCTAGAGAGCATTGTTTGCAATTCTACTGCTGAATCAGATACAAGAACTGCATCATCTGCATACAGTAGAACACTCACTTTGCTCTCTCCTATCATCAATCCACAATCATTAAGTCGAGCATCTCTGACACACTTGTCCATGACTATGTTAAATAGCCATGGACTCATCACACATCCTTGCCTCACACCCTTATAAACTTCAAACCACTCACTATACTCACCATCAATACGGACACATGCCTTACTATTTTCATAGTTTGCATGCACCGCACCTAGGAGAGCCCCATTCACTCCGTATGCTTTCAAAACATCCCATAACATACCTCTGTCTACTGAGTCAAAAGCCTTTTCCAGATCTACAAAGGCCGTGAACAATAAACAATAATAAGAAGATAATGACAGTATAACAGAAAAAATCACGTTCATAACAAACAACAGTTAATTGTATACCTACATCCCAAAATACAATATAGAGTGTTAGTAAATTCGGTTCTTTTTTTGAAGCAAGTAGAGTGGTCTAATCTAATCTTATCTAAGTTGCAAAGATATGTTACATTGGAGATTCACATTACATGCATTTTCACAACCAGACACGTACAAGCTCGCGCTTGCACATGCCGCATGTGAACCTACAACATAAAAACCAAATCTCAAATGGGCATACACCCTGCAACTCTTGCCGTCCTTCCCTGAGACAAGGGTGACATTGGCAAAGTGAAACATTTTTACAGCAATAGTGGTCAGTTTGGTGGTGTCATTTATCTAAAACATAAAGTGTATTAAAATGGAAATGTAGTCCGATGAATAGCTTAGTCCGTAGAATGCTTCACGCTTACGTTAAAAACCCCGGATTGTCCGATTCCCATAAAGAAGTCACATGAGATTTTCTGCATCGGTCTTTTGTTCTGACCCTCATAATAGCACTGTCAAGGAATGCTTAGTTTTTACTAGCTCTGAGAGAAGTGAAGTGAATAAATAATGATCCCATTTTCCTTGAAAACAAATAGTTTCCATTGACCAAACGCTGTTCTTTTGGGGAAAACGCGGTATGATTGTTTTTTACTATTTTTTGTTCACTTACCAACTGTCCTCAATTACTTGTACTTTTACTGTCCTCGTCACTGCAGCGGTGTATTTTCCATTCACGCGTGCGCAGTTAAAAACGCAAGACAAGCGAAAGTAACGGAGAGTAAAAAAAACTCCATATTTTAAATCTTATTAGTACACATTTACTATCCAGGCTCTTTTACTTTTTCTTTCTTCTGAGCAGAGTCGTGAGATGGCCATTAGTGATAGCAGATATCTCAAACAGCCTCAACGTTTCACGTTCACGGTCAATCTGCGTGCCATTCAATTCAAATGTGGCTAATTTTCATATTAGTTAGACTGAGGTCCGGCTGCTCAAAAAATTCTCTCTACTCCTATTTGCTTATTTACTGAATATAAAACACAAAATTAAATCGATGTGCTACACATTTCTACAGCCCTCTAAATCTTTAAAACTCGTCGGTCTAATTAGACCGACATTCTTTCTATTTTTCTGTTCTCTTTTCCGCCTCTAGGTGGTTGGCCACTTAGTCAAGAGAGCGCCTTCCGAACAGTCTCAGTAGTAGCATCTCGAATTATAGGCCTTAAGTCATATGTTAAGACGCTCAGAATCACTTTGCATTTTTGTTAGTAAATTTAAAATCCTCGAGCCCTAAACCCTCACGGCTATAATCTTTCAGTGATTTCTGAGCCTCCTTTGCTTTGTGTAAACACTTGGGAAAGTGTAGCTTCACGGGAGGGCCTTCTGCCACTCGCATCTCACATAACTTTTGCATGCGAGTCCTGTGACACATCCCCGGATGGGATGGATATACAGGGCGTGGGTCAGTGGAGGGGTGACTGGCCCTGAGAGAAGGTGTTGTAGCCCTCTAAATCTCACAAGTGTACACAATTATTCTATATCACAAGCCTTGAAAGCACAGGGCCTTCTATAATCTAAGTTGCAAAGATATGTTAGCATTTAAGGCTCATATTAAATGCATGCTCACAGACAGGCACATGTACATAGGTTTGCGCTTACACTTTCTGCATGTGTGCATACAAATTGAAAACCCCTCACATTAACATAAACCTTGCTACTTCTGCCGCCTTTCCTTGAAACCAGGGTGGCATTGGCAAAAGTGAAACAATTTTTACAACACGGGGAGTCAGCTTCATACCAACCTATCACTCAAGGAGCCGCCCTACAATCCTCCAGGACTCTCTGCTTGTGTTTCATCCATGATCCTTTTACTCCCCCAACTTCCGTGTCTGCCCACCGAATCCTAGGACGTCCGGAGGCGGCACCATCCAAGACATTTCTGATTACCAGTCCTCTGCATGTACTACACATCTGGTGCAATGGAGTCTTCTTGATTTCATTACTGACGCGATGTTTTACTTGTGAAATGTGCGCCTTGGCTCCGCGTTGGTACGGATGCGCCATCTGTCACCCTCAGTCACAAGGCCGATAATGTGATCTTCGCAACTTCGCAACTAATTTACACATATAGTTTCCGCTCTTTCTAATGCGCTAAATCCCTTAGCTCTACGATGATTTTTTTTGTTCTTTATGCCCAAGCAAACAACTGCGTTTTCGAAGTATGGTTTTGGTGTAACCACAGAGTAACCGACAAGATTTTGGCCTTTTTTGTCCTAAAGGCGTTTGTTACATAAAAAATCGTAAAACATCGTTAAACCACATTAATAAGAAAGCCAATAAATGTCTTTATTTTTATTTATTTTAGAGCTGTTTTGATTTTAGCGATATGGTAAAAAATAAAAAGTTATATCATTTTTCTGCAATCTCAAACTTTAAACTGCTATCTTGAACAATTTAGTTTTAGTCGCATATGCCCTATTACCTTTTAACCGTCGCGTCGTTTGTTCAATTTACATAAAAATAAAAGTGTTTTCAAGTCAGGAAAAGTAAAAACAAAATTATCGATGAATGAAAAACATGAGAATTTAATTATATGGTAATTACTTGTAATAGCTTATTACGGAACCAATAAAAGCAAAACAAAAAACAATTTCCCTGTAATTACGCTAGCTTTAAATTCTCTCTGGTACCGCACAACAGTCAGAAATACCAACCTTTGATAAAACGCTACTCTCCAAATGTCAAACACCAACTCATGACTCCAGTATAAACTTGCATAAATACACCTCAATTGCGTAAATCGATAATGTTTGGAATGCACGACGGCACTCCTAGAGAGTGATTTACTTTTCATGTATAATTTTTATATTTACGAAATGTTGTATACTCGTGGTAGGTACAGATGTATGCTCATTGCTCATGTAAAAAATCTCACGAGAGAAAGTGATGAGTCAAAGGCAAGTGACAGGTAGAGCGCATCTCCATACTATTTTTCTTCTTTCAATGTCACATTCATCGAATGGGTATGTACTAGTTGTTTGGTCACATTGCGTGAAGAACTCGAGATAACCTTCAAAGGTTTACGATAGCTGAAATCTATATAATCTATAATCTATCTATATCTAAGCTGCAAAGATATGTTAACATTTAAGGCTCATATTAAATGCATGCCCACAGACAGGCACATGTAGGTTCTCGTCTACACATTCTGCATGCGTGCATACAAATAAACAAAATCTCACATGAACATAAACCTTGCAACTCCTGCCGCCTTTCCCTGAAACCGGGGTGGCATTGGCAAAAGTGAACCGATTTTTACAGCCTCATACCAACCTATCAGTCAAAGCAAATTAAATATATCAAATTCAACGTCCGGTCGATAGCTCAGTTGGAGGAATACTTGCGTTGCATGCCAGAGGGCTAGGATTTGATCACCACCAAGGATGTCAGAAATAATTTCGCGTTCCGGTGTTTATTTCAAAACCAAAATAAAAATTATAGTAAGATTTACTCAGCCTTCACGAGAAATGAGAATCAGCCACTTTAAGTGAAGTGGCTGATTGAACAAGGCTGATCCCCTTACCTGTAAAAAATAAATAAGTTCCACTTGCTACATGCGAACCCTTCGGGAGCAATGCCATAAGAAGTTGTACTATACGTGCAGCTTAGTTTCATTGCAATAGATTGAGCTTCTCCGTTACAGGAGTTTCAAAATCACGGGGGATTTGTTGGAGGGTCGTTTCAAAAGCAAGGGAAAAAGGAAAGATTTTTTTGAAGTATTGAATATTATATTTATGACCATACATATTTTTGACAACGTTTTTCAATACAACATAAAATGATTTATTTATGTAGCTACAATAACAAATGATACCTACCTAACTACCAGATTTCAAGACGTTGAAATGCAATTTTCAAAATAATGTTCAGAATTTCCAAAAAGATTTTTTTGGTGAATTGTAAAAAAGCTTAGATATTTTTTTGCCAAACTAAGAGGAGAATCTAAACAAGCTGTTTTTAAATATTTTTACTACATTTTTTATTTCATTTTATCTAGCGATTATAGTACATTGTTTTAATTAAGAAGAATGTTATTTAATATAATTAAATTAAGATAAACTGATACAATAAATGTGTCTAATCCAGTCGAATTTTTGGCATTTTTTAAAATTAAGCATAAGAAATATGACAATAATATTGCATAGGTAATATTAAATATGATGATTATATATATTTTACAAGGATGATGATTTGTTGTATATATCGATGATTAGCTACGAATATAGAAACATCTCTAAGAAACTTGAAAATTCCAGATTTATGTAATCATTCAAAAACTTCATGGGCGCGGTCGTAAAAGCACTTCTACACGTTAACCAAAAAATTCAATACAAACCCATCATTTTATCAATTTAAGTATTAGTTTGATGCTTAACAATGTTTATAATACCATCCCAAAATGTGTAGGTAATTAGTTTTTTAAATTTAGAAACTAAGGTTTTATTTTGTACACAAAATTTCGAAGAGTCATGGACAAAAAATGAGCGTATTTAAAATGAAAATATTCCTGGGCGATTTTTTTAAAGATAAATGGAAATAGTTTTTATTTTATCTTATGTGGAGGTGATTATTTGATGCATTATGAAGATTTTGAATACATATCTTTGTACTTTTTTCAGACAACCAGATTTTAAGATTGATTTCTTTTACAATAATATTATTAAAGTGATACGAATATTGTATGATGTGTGTAAATGTTTTTTTTTTCCATGTAGATATGACTAGAATATGCATTGAGAGCCTTACTGATACAAATGGTTTTTCAAATAAAAATCTTTACTGTCGTATATTACTTTTCAGATGACCCTAGTACAATTATACTTTTTTCATAGGAAAATTTGTTTTCTTGGAATTGGATATTTATCTTGGAAGTCCTTACACAATTAAGAGTGTTAAAAATAACCATTTGCATACTGCATACAACAAAGTAAAAACGGTTAAATTTGTCTTTTTCACATTTTGTTACTTGGTCATAATATGCTTCTGTCCAACGTTAATATTACGTTCCATGAAATGACAAGTTGGTTTTTTTAATGGACAAATTTGAATTTAGAATATTATCCTCGGCAGGCAAACGTCACACTTGTATGAGACTACGACTTTTAGCCACCAGTAAAAAAAGGTTTGTTTACCTTTTCCCTAGCGACCCGACCGTATGACGTCATAATTTCGTCCATGTAAATTCATGTGTGGAGTTTATAAGGTAGGTACCAGTTCATTTGTCGTTTTTGAGCTAAAATGTGTTAAGTCACATTTTTGCCTTTTTTGTTTACTTGTATCAGTATGGTTCCGAGATCATCTGTATTTTGACTAGAAATCATTTATTCAGAATATTTATGACTACTTCCAACAGTTCAAATATATTGTAAAACACAATTATCACATGATAAATCAAAAATAAAAAAAACAAAGAATGAATCGTATTTAGTCACGTGAACTGGATTGAGTAAAATTATTAATTTAATATTTTAATTAATCAAATATGGAAGCGTATAATTTTCAAATATTAGAGATTCTATTTTGAACTAATTAATATGCTAATTAATCTTAGAAGTGCAAAGGAAATGAGAGTTAATTTCCTACAAAATCTTTTTTTTATTACAAAAAATGAATGTGTTTTTTTGGAAATGTTATGATAATGTATTTAATAATTATATGTGTTTCAATACAGCCACAAAATTCAGTACATCGAGTTATAACTAGGAGAGAATTGTACATTTCGACTACGGTAACAATATGACAGATTGTTGAAAAAAATGATATTTTCAGTATCATACATGACAATCGCCATCATTTACGAAATTTTAAAACAAAACTCATTCTCTATTTATTTTGTAAACATTTATACTTGTGTAATGTAATTTATGTAGACAAAACAAGACGTTCTCACAAAATGGCAATTGTCTATTTTTGATACTAATTTCCTCAATTGTTCATTGAAATAAAATTTGAAAAAATCACATCTGGTAGTCACAAAATTTGAATATCACGAAACTCTGTACAAATTTTCTTGTATTTTAAAATAGATGCCTACGCCATTTTTTTAGTTGAATGACGTATTTTTAAATATTTATTTCCGTAAAGAAATGTGAAGCGTTTTGTGGATTTTTGTTAATCACTAAATAATAAAATTAAAAATTAAACAAACGAAAAAAACAAAATTTACGAAAATGAATGCATGTATATTTTTTGCACGACTGTAAAAGTCATATCAGACGGATCACTTTTTATTCATATCTGAACGAATTTACTGAAACATTCACTGATGGTTCATTTACTAAAATATGTGACAAATTAAAAAAAAATTTAACCACCTGAAATCATATCTAATTCATTTCATGCTTCTTTTTATTCGACAAATCAACAAAAGTGATTTTTTTTAAATACACCTAGATGATATTTGCTTTCTGATTGTTATTTAATAGTAGTAATCTATTAAATGACTCAGAGCTTTATTTTTACAAAATAAAAGTTTCGTAACTCTACTTTTATGATTGGTCATTTACTTATATTTTAATCATCTCACACGGCAGCCAAAAGAAAGTCGGTTGTTTGAATGAGAGTCATATATTATATAGAAATGCTCTCTCATCCTGCGCTATGAAATGACTAATTGGCACCGCATGAGACCACCACGTAATGGTGTAAATACATAAAATGACAGGAAATGGAGGTTCCACATTGAGGCTTTAAAAACCGCAGCATAGTACAGACTATTTCAAATTATTATGTAATAAGATTTAGTGTGCTCAAACAGAGATAGCCACAAGTATTAACGACAGTTGTAAAGTAGAAAGATGCCAGTAAAATGATGTGTTTACATTAGTCTATTAAAACCATGCATCTCCTATTTTAAAGAGCAATAAAATATTGAAAAAATCCTGGTTTTTGTCTAAGTACCTTTGTACGAGTAAATGGACATAAAGTAGAGTAGGTACAGCAAATTACCTTTAGCTTGTTATTTAATCAAAATGTTATAAAATTCATAATATAGTTACAAATTTGAAGTATTTGAAGAAAAACAACATTATTTTATTATCAGAAACCATAATCGCAAATGATCGTCATTTAATTTGACGCATTTAAAAGAAAGATTTATTTAACCAATTCTTATGTTTAATACCACCGGCAACGCCTTGCTTACCTCAAAAGAAAAAAAAAATTAACTGTTGTAGTGGTAAAGGTTTTTTGCATACAATGTTATGACTTTTACACTCAACAACTCGCTTCCCCAGTTCTTGTTTATCGTATACGCCAATCTTGTCAAATATGACTTATTCATGCAGTTGTCTTATGAATCAAATTCTACACAATCTGAGCTAAGAAAAACCGTAAAACTCGATAATGTGAGAGTTCTTTTAAATATTTTTTAAATAAATTTATTGTTTTCATAAGACACATTGGTCCAGTACACATGCAAACATTGCTCATGTAAAATTTTCTCAATGGCGTATACGATAAACAAGAACCAAGGCAGCGAACTGTCAATTCTACTGAAATCGCTAGAACTCCTTTCACGTCGACTACCAGATGTGATTTTCTAGGAATAATGATAGTTTACACGGTACTCACTACAATAATAAGGTTTCATATTACATAATAACACTACGACTCCACCGCCACTAACAACTCCTCCTAAGATTATACTAAAGTTAAAATTAAATCACATATTGGCCGAAACTAATCGATGCATTTGATGCAGGCCTTTCCTTATTCCATACTAGACAAACAACATCCTGGGCTTTACCTTTGTTTACAATGATTGCTTAAAAAAGGTGACTTTTGAACGGTCAGTAAGGAATATTACTTTGAAGCTATGCGCCGTATGCATGAAACAAAAAAATCTTTCGGAGTTATCCAATCATATATATTTCACCATGATAATGCGCCAGCGCACACATTATTGTTTGTGTGTGATTTTCTGGCCGAACCCCTTTGTGACTGTTAATCGTCCCAAAAACATTAACATAAGAACATGAACATATTGTATTTTAGGAGCTAAAGTCATTGCAGGAACAGCTCAAGGCCATGCCAAAAAATTAAAATATTTGCTTTAAGGATTAAAAGATGTGCTGGCACAAGTGTGTTATATCTGAGCAAGATAATTGTGAAGCGGACAAAATAAAAATGGAATAACAAATAAATATTTCTCACAAATTATAGACTGTCACCATTTTTATCAATCTCGTAAATTATGCATAACCTTTTAACAAGAGGGAAATCTTTAGTTAAAAAAATATGCTCAATTTGAAGGTAAAGCTGATTGAGATTATGCTAAGGATGACTCTGGTTACATGAGCTGATACCACATAATTTTATTATACTAAGTTACAAGTTGCTTACACTTAAATAAATTCACTAATCTGGTATGACCACCCCTTTT
Source organism: Agapetus fuscipes (assembly GCA_951799405.1). Taxonomy (NCBI): domain Eukaryota; kingdom Metazoa; phylum Arthropoda; class Insecta; order Trichoptera; family Glossosomatidae; genus Agapetus; species Agapetus fuscipes. The sequence goes on along the minus strand of OX637351.1, from coordinate 14,712,879 downwards.
CTGTGACATTAAAAAGTGTCCTTATTTTGTATATTTTGATTTTCATGCAAATCAAATTATTTAAAAAATTGATTAATCATTCGGATAAGGTGATATCAAATGGTTCTCGTTTCGTTTTGAACTTATATTTTTCAATGAACGAAAAAAAAAACAGCTAATGAATACGAGTACATTAGTAGACAAATCGCTTATGTTAGATAGTTTTGTAATTTCAATTAAAAAAAAAAACTAGGAATGAATTAAACTTCAATTTAGAAATTAACAACAACTGGACCATCTGATATCATCTAAAAAAATCATTTCAAATTTTCTGTGCTTACCCCTTATATAAAATATCGCGTAAATTTCCTACCCTTCCGTAAACAGAAAAATGTAAATACGATACAATTTAGTTCGCACGATGAATAATTTGTTTTTTTTTTTTACCTTTTACGCGTTAATAGGGAATTTACGCGATATTTTATACTAGTGGTACTGATCACACCTATAACATTTACTACGCTTATTTGTGATTATTTATTTATGACACTATTTGGGGATTAAAAATTAATGATTGATTTAAAAAACTAAATCATTTAGGCAATGACGTAATAACATACTTAAATATACTTTGTCTTTTCCTCATAGGCTCTCTCTATAGCTCTAGAGCTGCAGTTCTTCTGTCAGCCTTGCGCCACTCCATGGAGTGTTCGTGAACAGTCATCCAACCACAAAATTATAATAGGACTAGCAGACACTAATGCCTTTTTCAGACGGGTTGACCTCTTTAGTACAGAGTAGAGATTGATAGGATGAATTCTATTCCTTTTGGTATTCGAGTAGGTCATTTTAGATCACTCAAAACCGAAACTTGGTTCTTTGTTGTGTAATTAATGAAGTACGGCAACAATGATTTGCATTATATGAGGTTTTGCCCTTGTCACACACCCTCCCACTATTTCAATCAGCATTCGACTCAGGTGAACGCACTATAACGCAAGAAAAAGACAGAAGAGCTGCGACTAGACTACACATAGCTGCGGTCCTTTATAAAATAGTATTGGTCAAAGTTGTTGGGGAACATCTCATTTAGTTTATGTAGCTTATAAGTTTTAGCTCATAATGGTTGATGAGAGATCACAGTAAGAAGGTATAACGTATTGACTCTACTCATCGTCTGACCTGAAATAATATCAATGGGGTTACAAAAAAGGTTCTCTACTTAACTTAGATATTTGTAAGTAATTACTCCTAAATGATATTGTCCAATATCAACAATCTCATTTTTTCTATTTAGCACGTTTCCTCCGTAGCTGCTTCCATCCAAAATAAAATAACAAAACTCCCTTTTTTATTACCTTTGCCCTTTCCCGTCATTTGGACATTCATCCATTCATCAACTCCCAAGATAACTTTTATCTTTTTTAAATAATTCAGAATGTTCCTGACTGTAGACGATCACGTTACAAGAGGTCAACTCAGAGTTTGATTCAGATCAGATTCTGTGCAAAGAAGAGCAGTGAAGCTCATTGATAACCTTACTCCCACAGCCAACCTACATTCCCTTGAGCACAGAAGGAAAGTTACAATGCTCAGCCTCTTCTATCAGTACTATAACGGTGTCTGTATTTATGAAATATTCTCAAATATACCTCCACTTCTCGTCACAACAAAGAGAACCCGTAGAACGACTCACATTCATTCTTATGTAGTCGACATCAAACTATTTTTCATGACTTTTTATTTTCCCAGACTGACTGTTTATAGAACGACTTACGGGAGTCTGTGTTTGCATCCCATTTTAATCCTGTTATACTCAAAATAAAAACACAAAGGCAACACAAAACGCTGTAAGCATCTCTGCTACAAAATATCAGGGCATCAAATGCCACCTTACCAACAAATACATTTCTGTGGCACTTCAAAAAGCGTCCAACACCTCCATAATTTCTGCGTTTCGGGGAGTAGCCCGAACAAGATTATTTAAAAAAGCATTTGATTGCGAGGTCCTACAGAACATTTACGACAGTTGTAACGACAGCGGTACTAATCACTTTGGGTTTAAAAAGGAAGAGACCGAAGCGTTGTAAGAATCTAATTATATACAAAACATAAATGTAAAGAGGAATGCAGATGTGGCAAAGCAGAGATGAGACGCCTTGAGAGGAGGTATCGACGGTGTCGCACAGAAACTGCACGTGCAACCTGGATGAATGCCCAGACCATCTATTGGACTTTGATAAGGAGGAAAAGGTCGTCCTACTGGACCAGAAAAATGGAGACCGAAGCCAAGAACCCCAGGGCGCTGTGGAAGTCGATGAGCTTTGTCCTGGGAAAAAGTTCTACTCAGCATCCGGAGCTTCCTGCAAGTGAATTCTCTCGTCACTTTTCAGAGAAGTTACGAAGAATAAGAGAATCCAGTGCAGCGACCATTTTTAATCCCCCAGAGTCAAACAATTGTTGCAATGTTATTTTTTCATTTAAGCCTGTCTTGTTGAATGATGTTGTTAAGCTTGTACTCACATGTCCAAACAAGCAATGTAAACTAGATCCAATTCCAACATGGCTGGTCAAAAGATGCTTAAGTGAGGTGGCACCTATTCTGTCAGCATTGGTCAACAAGTCTCTCACTACAGAGTGTATTTTTCCCACGGAACTTAAAAAATCAATTGTTACACCAATCCTCAAAAAATCAAGCCTTCCAGCTGATTCTGTGGAAAATTATAGACCTGTGTCGTCCGTTCCTTTTGTATCGAAAATTATTGAGAAGGCCGTTGTTTGGCAACTCACTCAGCACATGGAGCGAGGCGGATATCTGTCTAAGTTTCAGTCAGCATATAGGAAAGCTCATTCCACTGAGACTGCCTTACTTCGCATTGTGAATGATGTGATAGCTGCGGTTGGGGACGGTGCTCTTGCCATGGTGGCAGTACTTGACATGAGCGCTGCCTTCGACACTGTTGATCACAGTATACTCATCACTAAGCTTGATAGGTTGTACGGAGTCCGAGGAGGAGTATCTAAATTGCTATCTTCGTATCTGAAAGGCAGATGTCAGACTGTGGATGTTGATGGTGAGTCATCAGGTATGCCCATGGACTGTGGTGTGCCTCAGGGATCTGTGCTCGGGCCTTTACTTTTTACCCTGTACACAAATGATCTTGAGAGCACTGTACTGATGAACGGCACCAGCTACTATTCTTATGCTGATGATATTCTACTTTGTCGTTTCTGTCAGCCATCTATGACAGATGCCTGTAGTCTTGAGATGGTCCGGTGCATTGAAGTGGTGGCTGAGTGGATGGCAAGGTGTCGCCTTAGAATGAATCCAGACAAGACAGAATTTATCTGGATGTCGTCTCCTGGTAGGAAACACTTGCTTGGCTCTTCACCAATTAAAGTAATGGGCCTGGATGTATATCCATCTAGCTCAATTAAGTTTCTTGGGGTCCATCTTGACAACACTCTCTCCATGAGTACGCAAATAAGCTCGACTGTGAGCTCCTGTTTTTTTCACCTGAGGCAGTTGAGATGGGTCAGAAACTGTTTGACATCTGAAGCTGCTAAGATTCTCATTGCGTCCTTTGTTGTGTCGAGACTGGATTATTGCAATGGTCTGTTCTGGGGTCTTCCAAGGTTTCAGCAGTCTAGACTGCAGTCCGTCTTTAATGCTGCAGCCAAATTACTTTTAGGAGGACGAAAAACTGACCATGTCTCTCCTCTGTTGCGGCGCCTTCATTGGCTGCGGGTCCCAGAGAGGATTGAGTACAAAATATGTGTTTCTGTTTTTAATGCCCTCAGAGGAGTTGCCCCATCGTACTTGTGTGAATTGTGCAGAGTCGACCAGATAGGTGGAAAACGATGCACTCTTCGTTCTGCACAGAGTGACGCCATAAACAGGCTTCAACTGCCTCTTCGACGGAACAGAACTGGTTTCGGAGACAGGGCTTTTAGTTCGGCTGGTCCATCCTGCTGGAATAGTCTACCTCTGGAGTTGAGAACAGAGACCAGTGTTGGCAGTTTCAGGAAGTTGCTTAAGACACATTTGTTTAACAGAAGCTTCAACACATAAAAGCGCCCTTGGGGTGGCTAGTGCCACTAAACGGCGCTGTATACAAATTGTCCAATTATTATTATTATTATTATTATTAAAGAAGGCGAGATCATTGATTGCAACGCATCTTCCAAACTCCAGTGCATGCTTTTGTTTCAATGACAAAATTTCATAATTAAACAATTTTTGTTCTGCCTGCCGACTGTTGAGGATCAGTACTGGAGGTTGTTTTGTCTCTTGACTGCTGAGAATCAGTACTTGTCCTTAGTTTTTGAAGTTGTTCTACCCTTCTTATGTTGAGGAAGTATCAATACATTCCCTTCCCCTGGCTCGTGAGGTTGTTTTGTTTGATTTACTATTGGGGATCAATACGTCTTGTCCCTAGCTTTTTTGAGGTTGTTCTCCCTGCTGACTCTTGTGGCTCAGTACTTGTCCCTGAGATGTGAGAGTATTCTACCGACTGTTGAGCGTCAGTACTTGTCCCTGGGATTGTGGGGCTGTGGCTCCTCCAGCCTGTATCACGCTTGACTAAACATGACTGACACATCTCCTGTGGATTGCGAGTGGTGCATTGATCCGCTGCCTGTTCCAAGCTTCGCCAACGTCTTCTTCCCATGATACAGCCTGTACAGAGAGTATTGGTGCGCAGACTCCAGATCACTGACGCTGTTAGTCATTGCGCTGGCTTTGCTGACCTCTGGCGCTCTCTGGAAGGCAGGTGCTTCTATTTTGGGGTTCCTGGAAGTGACTGGGGGTGGGTTTGCGTTGTCTGGCTTGCTGTGGATGGGTGGAAGGTCCCTGTGGGGAGGTCTTGGCGCTGATAGAGGACTGGGAGGCTGATTTGATGGAGTTTTCACTTGGGATGATTGAAGCCATTCGTGTTTTGTCGCCTGCTCTGGTGTAAACCTCTTTTTGGGGTCCCATCTGAAACCAAAGTGAAAAATCTCGTAAAAAACTTTGATATCGATAAATTCTAGAACCAATTTAACAGGTTTGTTTTTAATTAAGGTTTGAGGTCGGTCGATAGCTCAGTTGGTAGAGTGCTTGCATTCCATGCCGTGAGCTCGGGTTCGAATCCCACTGAGGGTGTCAGAAACGATTTCCCGTTTCGGTGTTTATTTCAAACCACAAAATAAAATACTGGCAAGGTTTACTCAGCCTTCACAAGAAATGAGTACCAGCTCTCTCGGGAGCTGGAAAACTCATTTCTTGTCAAGACTGAGTAAACTTGCTGGTATTTTATTTTGGGTTAAACACCGCAGCGGCAAATAATTTTTCTATGTATTTAAGTGCTTACTTACTAAACGGCAATTTGTTTCAGTTTTCAAAAGCGAAACCGTATAAATCAGGAAGAAGAATGGCATCTGAGAGCTACAGCGAGATGAGCCATCACGCAGAAAAGAGAGATGATTTAATTTATGATAATGTATGTAGCTGTGCGGTGTGTGGAAGAGAGAAGAGGAGGGAAGAGATGGCGAGTCATGTCGCCGGGCACTTTCACACACAGGTTACTGGAGAAGGTCACGCGGGCAGACGTCACAACACAAGGTGAATGTCACTGCCACCACACGCAACGCTCATGAGTGATGTGATTGTTGAATGATGAGTGACACACATTAGTCAGAAGAAAATGCCTGATTAGTTTCTGTAAGGACTAACGTCCGGTCGATAGTTCTATCATCTAAGTTGCAAAGATATATTAGGTAACATTTAATATTCATTATTAATGGATGCTCACAAGTAGACTCTACTTTGCATATTCTCTAGATTCTACTCGTCACATGAGACCTTCATAGTAATAATCTTTAATCTAGTTAACGCTTACAAATCCTGAATGTATACTTACAAATAAAATCCAAACCTCAAATGAACATAGACCCTGCAACTTTTGCCGACCTTCCTTGACACAGGGGTGACATTGGTAAAGTCAACCATTTTTTACAGACCCCTTCGGAGAAATGTGATAAGACGTTATACTATGTGAGCAGCATAGTAACAAAACGGAAAGAAGAAAGATGACAGCAAAATGGGGAAGGGGGAAATAAACCATATTCAAGACATGGAAGAATAATACACGATTATTTTTTGTTAATCTACCTCAATAGGTAACTCAATAGTTGCAAATTTAACTAACCGATTTATCAATTGAACCCAGAAAGGCTTCACAATCCGATACATAGAATGCCCATATCTAGATACCAGATAGTCTGCATTTAAATACGTAGGTTTGGATAAGAAATGACTTTCACGTTCGTTTGACCCATATAAGTGCATACGTATTCTCGTATCGTTAGTCCGCGACTAACTTAGTACATGTCGTATGTGTTTGTGTTGAAGTTGATTTATCGTGCTGGCATTCCAAACCTATAAAATACTCTCAATTATATTGCCAAGAAAATATAGTTACAACCTCACACCTAGATAGATTTACAGCTGGTTATAAATTCAAACAAATGAAAAAAATAATATACGGAGTTCCTTGACTGTTTGTTGAGGTTTGCATGAGTCTTACCTGCCATGCTGCGAAAACTTGTTTCACGTTTCCAATACCACCCCAGTTTAAAGGAAAGGCGGCAAGGTTTGCACCAACCTCCAATTAATATTTGATTGACACACCAAATTTGATTTATCAATTTTGGTAAGAACCTCGGTTAAATATTTCTCGGAAGTGGGTAATAATTTGATGGAATTTGAACAAGAAAGATGATGTGCATCAGCTGATTTAAATTTATGCAATCAAATATTTGATTTGATTGATAGGTGAAATCACACTTAAGTTTGATTTTTGTCTGATTGGAGTTTGGTGCAACAGGCTCTAATTATTTTTTTCTCAATTTTTAAATGACTTAAAAAATTCAAGTAATATATTATCACCTACTGGCACATGTTTTTTACACTGTATGATTTGTATTTAATTTTCAAAGAAAAGTCTAATTGCCAAATTCCGTATTGTAGTAAGTTAGTGTCATGGCATGAAGTAGGAAGTTCCTGCAGAAGTAAGACCATAATGAAGACAGTAATTTCAACGTTGGTAATTATTGCAATCACTTGCAAGGAAAGTTTTCTATTGTCTGCCCCATGTACTCCGTGTGCCGCCTATACAAAGCTATAATTATCTCCAACCTGTTGGCTGCCAGAGACGAGACGACGCGTCAAAATAAAATAAAATAAACTGCCGTGCTGTGCTATACAGAATAATATAATCTCTAAAAACAATCATCTAACTTGCAAAGGTATATTAACATTTAAAATTCATATTTAATGGATGCCCACAAGCAGACACATGCAAGTTCGCGTCTACAAATGCTGCATGTGTACTTACAAATTAAAATCCAAGCTTAAAATAAACATACACCCTGCAACTTTTTCCGAGCTTCCCTGAAACAGGTGTGACTTTGGTAAAGTGAACCATTTTTTACAGTATGGGTGGTCAGCCTCATACCAGCATACCAGAAGATTACTTAAATTATGATCTAGTAGATTCGTTAAGAATGAAGTTAGTGCAAAATTCAGTGGGGTGCTAGTTCCGGTCGATGGCTCAGTTGGCAGAATGTTTGTGTTCCATGGCATTAATCCCCACCAAGAGTGTCGGAAATAATTTCCTGTTTTTACAGTGTTTACTATCTAAAATAAAATACCGGTAATGTTTGTTGAGCCTTCATTGTAAAGGAAAATCCGTTGAGAGCTAGGAAACCCCTACTTCAAATGAAGTGGTTAGCGTAAGGCCAGTCCCCTTACATGTGACAACAAATAAGTTAAATTAGTCACACGCTATGTTACTGGAGATAATGCGACAAGAAGTTGCGCTGTATAATGTGTATCTCAATAAGTTATATGTGGTGACAAAAATAGCAGTTTCCCCGGATTCTCTCTAGATAGTCTGGAGGCTATGTGTCTTATATATAGATGTAAATATAATAATTTTTACAGCATGTGTTTGAACTGACAGTTTTTGGGAGGCAATCTCATATAACTTATTTTAAAGAATTGTTCAAAATGTGATTTGTGTATATATATATGATTTGTATATTTGTTTTTTTTTTCATTTGTTTACTTTAATGTAGTTTTTTCATTTGTTTCCTTCGTATGTAGTTCTAGTATTAATATAGTGGAAAAATGTATTAATATAAATACTGTATTATACATAAAGCAGCGGCCGTTTATTGTTTAATACAAAATAATTTATGTAGCAGCGTGACGGGTGGAATAAAAGATATTGACGACAGACTGAGGGTTACGAACAGTGAAAAATAAATAGTTGTCGGTGTAAAATGACAAAACAATAATACAATGCCAATAAAATGGCGCCATTTTTGTTGTTATTGTTTATTTTGTTGTTGTTCTTATAAAAACATGCTCACTGTTGCGTACAGCAAGGTGCACAGTCAATTACACATCATTTTCTCACTTGCACCTTTAACTGAGTTAAGGAGCAACGGCAACAGAAAGATTGAGGATTTCTGTGTATTTTTATCCTTGGGTAAAAAAAAAATGAAACACAGCGCAACTAAGCGTCACATATAGTGTTACTTTTTACCGCATTGTGTCTAAAAGGTTCGCATGTGGCAAGTGGATTCTATTTATTATCACTAGTAAGAATTTTTCTATGTATTCTCTATCGTTTATAATAATAACATACTTTTTCTTTTTGTGCTTTGACTAATTCTAATAGGTTAGTATGAGGCTGACCAGTCATGATGCAGAAACTTGTTTCACTTTGCCAATGTTACTACTGTTTTCAGGAAAGTTCAACAAGAGTTGCATGGCTTATGTCAATATGAGCTTCGGGATCTTATTTCGTTATTACACATGCGTCATGATTGTTTGCTGGTAGGCGTGAGTAAAATATGAGCCTCAAATATCAATTATCTGTAAAACATAGGTGAGAGATTATCGATTGATGGATTTTCTTAACAGAAAAATATAAAATAAGACTATATATGACTGCAATGTTCTTTGATGCGTATCTACTCCAGATGGTAGTTTTTCCTTCTACCATAGATTCTATTTCTACTCTACAGATTATCGCAGACGGTTAATTTATTTATTTATTCTATTCAATAGAAAGGATTTTACTTCAGTGATGAAATCTCTATTTATGGAAAACTCCATTTCCCACGTTGAGAAAATGGTTTCTTGTGTATTTGTTATAGTGTATTATGCACGTGTAAGTTACTAAATGGTTTTTTAAGATTCTATAATATATATAGATGTATATTAATATCTTAAGATTCTCTTACATGTTTATATAATCAAAGTTGCACAGATTATCATTTAATGTGAAATCTTATCTGAGGACTGAAAACGTTTGCAATTTTTTACATAAAGAATCATGAAAATAAACAGTGTTTAGAGTAAATAATAACATGTTTTTTTAATAACTGAAATATCTTTATTTTTTTGAAAAAATAGATTTGTGAAGAGGAATGCAATTTACCAACTTATTTTGCCTGGTCTTCATGCGAAAGCAGAAGCTTGTGTGTATGCAATGACATCTGTTGAACCAGGTTTGAAATTATGGTCAAGGGCCAAACGTGATTCGAACCAGCGTTATTCTGTTCCAAATAGTCAAGAATAGCGACTGGACTTCCTCGGCCATAACACCGACTATATGACGATATTAATCTTTAATTTTTAAATATTCGCAACTTAGATTATAGAAAGATATATTTGCAGATGCGATAGTCTACGTGGGAGGGGTCAACGCACCCAAATTCTTGCAACTCTCATAATTTGTGAAGTAAAACTATATAATAAGGCACTCCCACATATAAAAAGCAGTCATTTATAACCTCATCATAATACTGGGCGCATGTTTGGGAAGAAAGAAAGTGAATGCCCAATAAAATTACCAAATTAAAAGACCGAGCGAAATATTTTGGCAGTGGAGAGTCTCAAATACGCATAGCATGATCAAAAGAAAGGTGACCATACATCCTGCTTAAGTCGGGACAGCCCAGTTTTAAAGCTGTCTGTCCCGCTTTTTCAAAAAAATTTTGAAGATTTAATTTTTTATTATTCCCATTTTCACAAAAATATCCCGCTTTGCTGTACAATATCACGCTTTCGAAAAATGGGTCCCACTTTTTAAAAATTTACCGGCTTTTGTAAAAAATGACCCCTTTTCCTAAAAGTTCTCTGCTTGAAAAAATGATAAGTTTTGTGACATAAAATTTCCCTGTTTTGATTAAGTATTATGACGAACTATGGATTCGTAATACGTGCACCTAAGCACGCTGGTGTGTGTCGAACAAATCGTCTCTGCCGCCCATATATATACGAGCAAAGATTCTGAGGTAGAGCCAGGTCTCTTTCAACATTGAGCCGCGAAGTCGATAAGCAAGAGCGAGAAGAGTACTGTGTAGTCAATATTGTGCAAAATAAATCTGGAGTTTATTTAAAAGAACCTCAAGTAAAATAATAACAATATCTAACTTTTGGTGAATGGTTCCGTTTTTTTTTTCTAAAAGTTGTAAAGATCATTTGAGATTCATATTGAAAGAATTCCCACAAGCAGACTCTTATAAGACTCAGACTCGTATATTTTCAACTGACGATGGTATAACACCGAAAGTACTCTTGAATTAAAATATGTACTCAAAGTGGTATTACACAAAGTTTTTTGTTTAATTTTTAGAAAATAATTTTTATTGTTTTTTTAAAAATAAATCTTTCTTATAAGTTCGCGCTAACACATGCCACATGTGGACCTACAATATAAAAACCCAATCTCAAATGAACATAAGCCCTGCAACTCTTGCCGACCTTCCCTGAAAAAGGGATGACATTAGCAGAGTGAACCATCTATTTACAGTATGGGTGGTCAGCCTCATACCAACCTATTAGTCAAGGAAAACTTAGAGTTCATATCAAAATTTGCCCCGTTTTCAGAATATGAAATCGTCCACGAGAACTGCTTTGTTCTTGAACTACATCCAAAGGTTTTTCCAGCCGTCCCGCTCTGACGCAGGTAATAAATGGTTCCGCTACTCATGGCAGAAGTGGGATGACCGGTTGGCGTAAGGCAGTGAAAGTCCTGCTCCCTACCCCGCCCCGCCGCAAGGACGTCTCGTGCATCCGCCTCGCCATGCATGCCTCACTCTCCCAACAGCTGCTGAGGTGAAAGCTCGCAGTGCTGCTAGGTGTGCGGAGAGATGTTGGCATACTACAGGGTTCGACAACTGGTGGACACGGGTCTATTTTTTTAAAGAAATATTGTGCGGGAGACTCCATAGATTTCAGAGACTGTAACGGGGCTATTCTTAGACGTTTTAGTCGTCGGTTGAGCCCACGCTTTTAAAAACTAATGATGCATTTGTATGAAGATCTGTCAATCCAAGATGGCCGCAAGTGAACAATATTTTTAGTCTTCAACAAATATACATACAAATATTACAAAATTCGGAAGGTAAGAATGACTGTGCTGATGGAACTTTCAGCGCAGGCACCATTAGTTTGTCAAAGCGTGGGCTCAACCGACGACTAAAATATCTAAGAATAGCCCCGTTAGAGTTTATTATTTTTATTAATTTTCATTGCACCTTTTCATGACCTTTGGTCATCCCAAAGGCGCTGCAGATTGTGAAAACAAATGTATTTTCAGGGCTTTTCTGAAAGCTGCCTCTTTGTCCGTTGTCCCAGTCCTACCGGCAGAGAGTTCCAGCCCATGGGTGCAGCAACACGGAAAGCCCGATCGCCAATCACGGCAGTCGGGCTTCTCCTCGAAAGTTCCAGGGTTCTGCCAATTCTATGACACTTGTTGTAGTGTCGCAGAGGTGTTTACGAGCTTGATCGTCGCTACAAAGCGCCAATACTCAAGCAAGACCCAGTAGCTGTAAGGCTGGATGGACATTGGTAAAGGTTTTATGAATTTTTCAAGCCAGCGAAGAGCATATTTGAAAAAATAAATGATATTTTTTTTTACTCCGCTGGGAATCGAACCCACAAACTTCCAATTACTAGTTCAACGTGTTGCCACTGGACTACGGATCGGTCAGAAAGTATGAAATTATAATGGAGAAGTTTAATTTATTGCTAGTTTTGTAAGAATTTGAAGACGGCAAAGCCCAATTCATCTACCCATAGATTGAAGTAGACGTATTTTGTAAAAGAGAAAATTTTAATTTTAATTTACATGGACGCTTAGGATTGTTTATAAAACGAGTCCTAGCTGCACATGTTGTTTAATCAAAATAGATTTGTACATATATATTTTTATTTTTTGTACGTTTTTTACTTGTCTATAGTCTGGTGGTTATTGCTACGGATTGATAATTCCAAGGCCGTGGTTCGATTTCCTGATAAGCATTAAAAATATCATTTAATTTTCAAAATGTGCTCTTCAAGTGCAATTCTCGATGTTCGGTTGCACTAAAGATATTAGTTGCCGGTGGAGATTAATAGCCCTTGCGAAAGAGTTCCTTTGCCGTTTTGCGATTCTCGTTCCCACCGACCTTCCGACTATCCTTACAAGGGACAGCAATGGGTTTTTTAAGTTTTTTCTCGATTGGCCAGACTGACGGATGATCGATGTGATAATCGTCCGACAGGTGCCAGCTCAAAGGGTAAATTTCCCCATATATTAAAAAAAAATTACTAAAACTTCATCAAAAAGTAGTAAAACAATAATAAGTGCAAATAAGTACGTAACAACTGAATGAAAATACATAAAACTACATTACAATGTAATGAAAAACTCAGTTGTCAACAATACAATGTTTGGTGAAAACTATTTTTTATATTGTACTTTTACTCCTATAACTTGTTAAAACTAGCCCAATTTATTTTAATTAAAAAATTAAAGGTGATTTGCTTATTTCAAATATGCTAAAATTAGGAAATAATTATAAATAACATTGTATATGAAATTATTTTTCCTTGGATTTTGGGGGCAATTCTCATAGTTCACAGCTCTCGCATATCAGGTTGGCATATCAGGCTAACTTCACGCCTGCTGTCAACTGACATTTGACAATTCAATCTATGCTTAAATCTTTGTAAATTGAGTGTTATAATGATTGAAAATCACTTGTAAATAATTATGTTTACAATTTATCACAAATGAAGATGAAATTATGAAAAAATAACGCAATTTCTTTATGCAAATTTACTGTTGTCAAAAACATAATTATTATCTGCATGACGTACATTACCGACGCGCATATTATGCCGTTGAATGCCAATTTTCGTAAGATTGTAATTCCTATTCTACGTCATAATTTTCTATAATAATGTCACGTGGGTCACAAATAAACATAAGGAATGAGTTTGCGAATACATTTATTTAGGTCATTAAAGAAAATAAGTCATATATTTGTAATAATCTACTGACAATTTCTGTCCTTCGCTGTACGGCGGGGTAAATCGGCCGCGTTATGTTCTGACAGTTCCGAGAGATTCCTCACCTTTTAAAGGAGATATCCTTCAGCCAAATTTACAACGAGAATCACAATTCACCTTTCATTCGGCAACGAATCGGTATCAGTCGCCTTCGGCCTCGCCTTAGACATCCAGAATCGCCCTTCAGGAAAATCATTTGCCTTTACCATTAGTCCGGTCGATAGCCCAGTTGGTAGAGTGCTCGCATTCTACCCCGTGAGCTCGGGTTCGAATCCCACCGAGGAGGGTGTCAGAAATGATTTCCTATTTCGGTGTTTATTTCAAACCCCATAATAAAAATACCGGCAGGGTTTACTCAGCCTTCACAAGAAATGAGTACCAGCCCCCTTGGGAGCTGGGAAACCCCCACTTAAACTGAAGTGGTTGGCGTAAGGCCGGCCCTCTTACCTGTAAAAATAAATAGGTACAACTCGCCACATGCGACACCTTCGGGGATAACGCGGCAAGAAGTTACACTATATGTGTAGCTTAGTTGCGTTTTTTTTTTGCTAAGGTCCATCTAGTCTTACTGCTTACAACAAATGGGTCTTGCTTGTGAAATTGTTGCGTCCTTTAGCGACGACCAAGCTCGCAAAGGGATCTTGAGAAGTGATTTACGCAAAAACAGCGTTCTTCAAATAATATATTTTATACTTGTGAGCTACTGACATGTTTTCCATCCCTGCTTATTGCAATGGGAATGCTGTGTAATCTGACCCGCAGCAGTTTAATGCGCAATGTATGCACCAGAACACACATTGCACCATCATGTATGTGCTTACTGCAATTAATATATTATTATACTCATTTATATAAAGTGACAGACATGACTTATGTTTTAAATGCAAACATTATTTTCCCTTACGGGTTACAAAATTTCAGACAGAATTCTGAGAATAAAGCAGTTGGTACTTAGTGCTACCCATAGAATAGCAGTTTTGTGTGACAATTTTGCATGCATACCAACACATGCATAACATTCAACAAGAATATTGTGGCAAATGAAAAATAAAATAAATCCATATTAAAGTAATGGATACGAATTACTTGATTGATTGGATTTGGACAACACTATAGTAGTTATTTTCATTTTATGCAGGAAAACAGTTTTAAATCCCTTGTGCAAAGAATTCAAATGGTAATTATTCAAAACTTAAAATTTCAAATTGACTGTTTTAATTTATTTCACAAATAGCACCTCAAGAGCTTTGTTTGTCACCAGCCGATGCCAATCTCGAAGCTAGATCCACAAGCTGTAAAGGTGGATGAACTTTTGTGAACGGTGCGAAAGTAATTTTTACTATCTTCTCGAAGAGAGTTTATGGAAAAAATATTTATATTTTTATGCTTTTTTTTATGAATGAATGGAATATCCAGAGTCATAATAAAAGAAGAGCTTGCATGAAGAAGGTTATGACTCTGGAGGATATGAAAGAAGTATGTAAGGACAGAAAGAAATGGCGGTTGATCTGTAATGTTGGCGGCTAGGGTTTATTAAAATGAAATTTGTTTTATGTTTTATGTTTATGATGTCCATGTATATTATTATTTATTGATTTAAAAAATGTAATCTGTCGTAAGGGTTCCTTGACTTATAGGTGGGTATGCGACTGACCACCCATGCTGTAAAAATGGTTCACTTTGCCAATGTCACCCCTGTTACAGGGAAGGACGGCAAGAGTTGCAGGGTGTATGCCCATTTGAGATTGGTTTTTATGTTGTAGGCTCACATGAGGCACGTGCAAGCGCGAAATTGTACGTGTCTGGTTGTGGGAATGCATGTAATGTGAATCTCCAATGTAACATATCTTTGCAACTTAGATTAGATTAGATTAGATTAGATGCTTCGTTGGGGACTCAAACCCACAACCTTTTAACATCGAGTCCATAGCTTTAAAAACTAGACTATGATAAGTGAAATGGATTAATATTATTCAATTTATGAGTGGCATGCAAAAGTGTTCACTCAAAAATAATAATAATGATACGAAGATGATTTTTTCAAATAAAAACATCCATAACAAAAAGTACCATTTTGTGTGTGCCACACCTCAAGTACCCTTTCTATCACGAATGTGTTACTTTATTAAAATGCAGCTTCAGTGCTGCATTGAAAATGCTAACAGTTTCCGAACTCGTCAATACTGATGGCAGTCTGTTTCACTCCATCGGTTCGCAATCCAAAACTCACAGTCCCCAAAATTAGTGTGTATTTGCTGACAAGGTTGCATCAGATTGATAGCACCAATCCCAAATGCATCGCAGTCAACTGTGGTTTATTCATTCAGATCAACGCAAGAGTGACAAGCATAAATGTGAACGATTGTTAGAGGCTCAAGAGCTAGCATGCAAAAGTCTCGCGCAAGCTTGTTGAATGTTGTGCTATGGTCTGTAGAATAGGCTCTGCAATATGTTTAACGTGCCACACATAGGTTTGCAGTTTTCTGTATATGAGAACTATTGATCTCCTGTGTAATTCTCTTTATGTTTATTAGGTCAGTGCTGCACTAGTATGGTAACACACTTTCATGCAGATAATGATCGCATTATTTTATATTTCTGCATACTACACTACGGCCTATTTAGTTCAGCAAAACACATTTTGAAAGTCAACTGTTTTTTTTTTACTGTTAACTATTTCATAACGATATTTTTTTATGTACAAGAACAGGTTTTGTCCAATAATATATAGTTCTTTAACGTATAGGTCGGTATGTGATTGACCGCCTATACGTACTGTAAAAAAAACATTAAAAGGTTCCCAATGCCAATGTCAAACCTGCTTCAGGCAAGGTTGATAAAAGTTGCAGGATTTATGTTCATTTGAGGTTTGGATTTTAAGTTGTAAGTAAACATGCAGCATTAATTGTAAGCGCGAACTTACACATGTCTACTTGTGGGCATGCAGTTAATATGAATTTTAAATGTTAATTCTAATTTGCAACAACGGGGAAGGTATTGGTAGAATCGTAATGATTTCTTACGGTATAAATGGTCAGTTTCACACTAACCTATTTCCCAATTCATAATCAATTATATAAATCATCAAAACAATGTCAATACTACAATAAATCAATAAGAAATATCATCTTTTGTAGTGGAGCGTAAATGATCTGACTAATGACTCCATAGAAATGACTGCATTACGCAAATTCTAGCTTACTTAACAGTACCCCTAGTATAAAACATTGCGTAAATTACCGTCGGTTGCGTAAATCAACAAAATGTATCAAAACTAAATCACTCGCTAGTAGTGCCGACGTCTATTTGATGCATTTGCGATTTACGCAATCGAGGGGAGTGTATAGAAACGTTTAGTACCTACTCGCGGTACTGGTTATTGAGAATATGAAAGAGTTGTGAGTTTTGTCTAGAAGTCATTAGACTAGAAGATCATTAGAGGAAATGTGCTGATCTGCTCAAGCCGAATGTTGCTTGTGATGTAGAATGTATACAAATAAAAATAGCATAGAGGACGCGTTTCATTTAAAATTGTAGGCATTTTAATGTTACTGGAATCGGAATGAGTGATTTAGTTATTGCACATTATGATCGCAGTTATCTAGATGCAGAAAATACAGATGCTAGTTTTATCTATAATCTAAGTCATATATAAACCTTGCAACTCCTACCGCTTTTCCCTGAAACAGGGGGACATCGGTACAAGTGTACCATTTTTTACAGGATGGGGGGGGTCAGCCTCATATTACCTATGACAATGAAAATTCGGACGTATGGCACATTTTCAATCATTTCATTACTCCTTGACTTATACGTTGGAATGAGGCAGACCGCCCGAACTGTAAGAAATGGTTCACTTTGCCAGTGTCACCCCTGTTTCAGGGAAGGTCGGCAAGAGTTGCAGGGCTTATGTTCATTTGAGATTGGGTTTTATATTTAGGTTCACATGCGGCATGTTTAAGCGCGAACACATACGTGTCTGCTTGTGAGAATGCATATAATGTTAATCCCCAATTCAACATATTTTTGCGACTTCGTTTTTTTTGTAAGGAAACATCATCTTTTTCCTTGTTCAAGTTCCTTGACTTATAGGTTGGTATGCGGCTGACCACCCATACTGTAAAAAATGGTTCACTTTGCCAATGTCACCCCTGTTTCAGGGAAGGACGGCAAGAGTTGCAGAGCTTATGTTCATTTGAGATTGGATTTTTATATTGTAGGTCCACATGCGGTATGTGTTAGCGCGAAATTATACATGTCTGCTTGTGAGAATGCATATAATGTTAATCCCCAATTCAACATATTTTTGCGACTTCGTTTTTTTTGTAAGGAAACATCATCTTAAACTTTTAAGACACGTTCTTACTATATATACTTACACGTGTCTGTTTGTGGGCATGCATTTGATATGAGCTTTGCAACTTAGATTATACGTTCTCTATGTCATTCTATCTTCGTACGGTAGTGTATATATTCAGACATAATTACAGAATTTC
Source organism: Agapetus fuscipes (assembly GCA_951799405.1). Classification (NCBI taxonomy): domain Eukaryota; kingdom Metazoa; phylum Arthropoda; class Insecta; order Trichoptera; family Glossosomatidae; genus Agapetus; species Agapetus fuscipes. Next base: position 14,695,011 of record OX637351.1, on the reverse strand, counting down.
CACACATCTGTAGCAGATTACTATGTTTAGTTAATTATATAGTAAGTAAGTAGGACGGTCTCTCGTATAATGGATCACTGGGCTAGAGTATCGCCTGTCAAACTGGGGGGTCTAATCTTATCTAATCTAAGTTGCAAAATATAAGTTACATTAGAGATTCACATTATATGCATTTTCACAAAACAGACATGTTTAAGTTCACCCTGCAACTCCTGCCGACCTTCCCTGAAATAGGGGTGACATTGGCAAAGTGAACCATTTTCTACAGCATGGGTGGTCAGCCGCATTGCAACCTATAAGTCAAGAAGCATACACAAGTTTTTTTATTTTTAAATAACATATAATAATATGTATAAACATCAAAACAAATACAGAATACAAAATTCTAATTTAAAAAATCCAAGTCAACATTCATCACTTCAACATTCATCACTTTCCAATTATATACTCTCATTCTGCAGGCTCCATTATTTCGCAGTCTCACCTATTTGGTCTATCCATTCCTTCCTCGGTTTTCCCCTTGCATGCGGACATTTCCTCTGTACCTACACTTTCTTCGTTAGACGTTCATCATACATTCTTTCAAGATGTTCGAACCATCACATCGTGCTTTTTTGTAGGTAGGTATTTTCATTCTCATATTATCTTTGATACCGCACTCGTTCATTATCCAATCATTGCTCAGTCTATCACTCAGTGTCTTTTTAATTTTATTTTTCATCTTCATTTATCAACGTCCGGTCGATAACTCAGTTGGTAGAGTGCTTGCATTCCATGCCGAGAGCTCGCGTTCGAATCCCACTGAGGGTGTCAGAAATGATTTCCCGTTTTGATGTTTATTTCAAAACCTAAAATAAAATACCGGCAAGGTAGGTCCACTCAGTCTTCACGAGAAATGAATACCGGCCATCTCAGGAGCTGGAAAACCCCCACTTCAACTGTAGTGGCCACCTTACCTGTAAAATAAATAGGTTCCACTCGCAACATGCGAAATCCTTCGGGAATTACGCGGCATGGAGTTACGCTGTATGTGTAGCTGAGTTGCATTTTTTTTTGCATTGGCATATCGTCTGGGATGATGACGAAAACGAAAGAAACCTTTTTATTTTGGCTTTTAAAGAGGTCTTGTAACGAGAATATTACAGAAACTTTGAACCAAAGAGTGAAAAAAGATCAAAGCGAAGTCTGCGCTGTTTGCTGAAGCATTAATTGTCCATTTATCTCACAAATAATGGAAAGTGAAAGCCCAGTACAGAGAATTAGCATGTGGCATTGCCGCTTCAAAAAATTGTGTATGCCCATTCAATAATGACAACTTAAATTATACTGTAAGTTCTACATAATCATTAAAAAAGCTATTTTTTTACACTCTACAGTTTCATGACTTAATTTTTTTTAATTGAAAAAAAAAGGTGAAGAGGAATGACTGACCACCCATGCTGTAAAAATGGTTCACTTTGCCAATGTCACCCCTGTCTCAGGGAAGGACGGCAAGAGTTGCAGGTTGTATGTCCATTTGAGATTTGGTTTTTATGTTGTAGGTTCACATGCAGCATGTGCAAGCGCGAACTTGTGCGTGTCTGGTTGTGAGAATGCATGTTGTGAGAATGCATGTAATGTGAATCTCCAATGCAACATATCTTTGCAACTTAGATTAGTTTCGACTAGAATGCAATTTATCAACCTATTCTGCCTGACCAGAAACATGTATTAATATCATCAATTAAAAATTCATTATTGTATATCTTAATGAATTATTAATTAATTAATAATGACCCAAGTTATGGTCAAATGGCCCAAGCGGGGATCGAACCAACGTAATTCTATTCCAAATACGCTAGAAAGATCAGCCACTTGACTCCCTCGGCCGTAACACCGCTATGACTTATTTATAGGTTGGTATGAGGTTGACAACTTATATTTGTAAAAAATCGGTTCACATTGCCAATGTAACTCATAATTTAGGAAAGGACGGCAAGAGTTGCAGGGTATATGTTCATTAAAGTTTTTGTTGTTGTAAATACACATCTTCTCCTTGTTCTTTCAGTGCCACTTCTAAGATCGGTGATCAGTTTTATGATAAGGTGGATAAGTCGGAAAGTTCTTCACTGGTATTCATACGTCGGAGGACTTCTTTGTTGTTTAGTAAGTAAGAACACATGCGGGATATGCCTATTTATATATCTATCTACAAATGTAATTACTAATTACTTATTTAAGCGTTAACCACACATTAAATAGGAATCTTAACGCAACGCAACTAAACTACACATATAGTGTAACTTTTCGCCTGCGTTTCCCCGAGGGGGTCGCATGTGGAGCTTCGGGACCTATTTATTTTTACAGGTAATAGGGCCAGCCTCGCACCAACCACTTTCAGTTGAAGTAGGGGTTTCCCTGCTCCCGGGAGAACGGCTTCTCATTTATTGTGAAGGCTGAGTAAGCCTTTGAGATCGAACCCTTGCTCTCGGCATGGAATGCAAGCGTTCTACCGATTGAGCTATCGACCTTTTTACGGGCTTGATCGTCGTCTTTACAAAGCGCCAATTCTCAAGCAAGACCCAGTTGCTGTAAGGCTGGATGGACCTTTGGTGACCGGTCATTGGTAAAGATTTTATCAATTTTTCAACCCAGCGAAGAGCAAATAGTAAAATGTAAATGGTATTTTTTTTTTGTGCTCCGCCGGGAATCGAACCCACAACCTTCCTATTCAGAGTCCGAAGTGTTACCACTGAACTACGGACCGGAATCTTAAATGTTACATTATATATCTATGTAACTGAGATAATCGCCGATCTTCGATAAAAGTGGCACCGAAATAAGAAGAACAAGAAAATCGGTTTCACTGTGTTCTCGGTTTCGACACATCTTAAGAATTGGTTTGTATTAAAATTAGTCACAGTATCTGAATGTGTTTAGAAGTGAATGGTTCAGTTTCATTTCTTTTTGTGAAAATTGAAAATGTTTTGTGTTTTTTGAATGGATGATCACATTTGCGCGCTGAATGAGAAGAATGTATGGAGCTCTCATTGTGAGAACAACTTATTATATCTATTATTTCTTCTGTTATACAATGGGATTACACCAATAAACAAAATAGATATTCATCTAGTGCGCGCTGCAGATGATCATTCGTGAGTGTCATTTTTGAGTTAAGCCTCTGCGGTCATGTAAGACAGGACCGACAGGGAAGACCCAGAACAAGATGACTGGACGGATCGGTGACTGATTGTCGTGTGATATCGGTGTAGGGCTGAAACAGAGTAGCGTTGGATAAACAGCGCTGTCTGCGGTTGATCAAGGATTCAAAAACCCATTGTTTCAATATTTAATTGCTTGCCGTTTTTTTAATTCACTGCATGGGCACTGCAGATACATATCGTCTCCTGAATAAACACACTTTTAAATTCGACTTAAAAATATTTGCACTCTGCACAGCCCTAGCTCATGTGGTAAGGTATTCCTTAACACGGAGCCGGCAATGCAATAGGCACGATCCAAATAGTTAGCAGTGCTGCACATGATGGAAACACTGGGCCTATTTACAGCCGGGGCCCAATGATGATGATGGTTATGATAATTTGCTTTTTATTTTTCACTTTTTTGTAAATATCAGTGATCAACATTGCAATTTTGCTTGAGATTGTTTTGCTCAGAATTGGTGCTTGTATTAAACTATTGAGTTCATACGGTGCTATTCTTAGACATTTTAGTCGTCAGTTGAGCCAGGAGTCAGAGCCTTTTGACAAACTAAAGATGCCTGAGTTGAAAGTCTCATCACCATGGTCATTCTGACCTATCGGATTTTGGTAATAATGTTTGTATGAAGACTCATCAGCTGTTCCCTTGCGGCCATCTTGGATTGACAGGTTTTCATTCAAATGCATCATTAGTTTGTCAAAGCGTGGGCTCAACGGACGACTAAAATGTCTAAGAATAGCACCGTTAGTTCTTAATTCACGATATCTTTCTGTGACCTTGAGTCAGTTTCTCGTCAATCTTTCCTTGAATGATAAATGGAGTGGGTTATATTATTCAGTCATGATGTTATAAGGGCAAATAAGCCTTTTTATTTAAAAGTTTTGTTAATAGTTCTTTCACGAGTTCTTCCCTGTTATTCATTTGTTTTTTGACCCAATATTCTAATGTTCTTAAAACCACAATCTGAATGCATGCAACAATGTCACGCATGAGTGTACGTCTTTATCGAGCAACACATTTGTTTGTTATTGCGTAAGTAAGTTCACTTGTATGGGATCTGCTCTTGTATTTTTTGTTTAGATAACTTCCGCCATATCCGGAAGTCGAGACTCATCTATAGATGAGAATATTCATCTATAGATGAGATAATTCATCTGATAGACAAAAAACTAACAAATTTGAAAAGCGATTATTAAAGCCGACACTTCTCACCGCGGAGTGAACTCTACTTTCTCACGTCCTGTCAGATGGTTTGATGTCCGAGCCGAGAATTACAACTCTAGGGAACTGTAACGGTGGCATCTTTTCACTAGAGGTGGTTTCTGCTGGGAACTAACAGGGATTTTCATGAAATATTCAACCTGATTCAATGAATGAATCCGTAAATGATCCATTCATAAATTAAAAAAGAAAATCTATTATTGTTTTATGTTCGTAGGTACCTCTTCTTCTTTCTCTTTGCCTTAACCCATCATTTGGGGTCGGCCCTCCTTGTTCGAAGACGCCAAACTTTTCTATCCTGGCTCATCTCCTCTGTCAGGTTTCCCTTTTGCATTTCTTTTTCAATATTGGCCCGCCATGTTGCCATTGGGGGGCCTCTGCCTCTTGGTCCTGTGGGAATGCTGAGGGCTTTTTGGACAATATGTCAAGGACAATATGGTTAGGTACCTATATACAAAAAATAATAAATTGTTCGTTGAATAAATAATATGCCGTATCTGTTTAAAGAAAGCGCCAATTCTCAAGCCAAACCCAGTTGCTGTAAGGCTTGATGGACCTTTAGTGACCGGTCTTTGGTCAAGGTATATGATTTTTTCACCCAGCCAAGTGCATATATTTGAAAAAACAAATGGTATTTTTTTGTGCTCCGCCTGGATTCGAGCCCACAACCTTCCATTTATGAGTCAGAAGTGTTAACCACTAGACTACGGACCGGTCAAATATTTTATATTAGTTCTTTCTTATCTCACCAAGAAAGTCTCCTGAAGGAGCTGACTAAGCTAATGCACAAGTGGAAGGCGTACTCACTCCAAGCACTTGCCGATGAAGTCCACGAAGAGCGTGTCTTCGCAGCGGATGACCATGGAGAGCGTCTTGGAGGCAGGCTTGCGCTTCCTGCCCTTGCTGTTGGTGACGCACCGCGGGTAGCCCTTGGAGTCTGCAGACAGAACAACAGAGTCAGCACACACATAGGATCTGACCAAATTTCTTAAAATACGAATGAATGGAATTTCCAGAGTCTTCCTTGACTTATAGCCTATAGGTTGGTATGAGGCTGACCATCCATATTGTAAAAAATGGTTCACTTTGCTAATGTCACCCCTGTGTCAGAGAAGGTCGGCAAAAGTTGTAGGGCTTATTATTTTTATTTTAACAGGATAATTTCTTTTAAATTACAAATGATAAGAGAGCGCCGTTTTTGTGTGTGTCACACCTCAAGATGCCCTCTCCGATCACCGATAAGACTTTCTAAAAAAAATCTTATGTTCATTTGAGGTTTGGATTTTATTTGTAAGTACATATTCAGCATTTGTAATCGCAATCTTTTTCGCGAGTTTTTTTGAATTATAATTTTGTATTCTGTATTTGTTTTGATGTTTATACATATTATTATATGTTATTTAAAAATAAAAAAACTTGTGTATGCTCCTTGACTTATGGGTTGGTATGCGGCTGACCACCCATGCTGTAGAAAATGGTTCACTTTGCCAATGACACCCCTTTTTCAGGGAAGGTCGGCAAGAGGTGCAGGGTGTAATTCCTGAGATTTGGGTTTTTATGTTGTGGGTTCACTTACGGCATGTGTAAGCGCGAACTTGTACGGGTCTGCTTGTAAGAATGCATATAATGTGAATCCCCAATGTTACATATCTTTGCATTATATGATTAGATTAGACGACCGAGAAAAGTATGAAGTGATCAGATTGAGGAGATTGTGAAAGAATGGGATATACAAAGTGAGCGCAAAAGAAGAAAATGCCTGAAAAAGGTGTTGGAAATCAATGAATTGAATGTATGTCAGGATACGAAAAAATGGTCTCTGCAGAGGCTCTGGCCACCCCTAGCGCAATGGCGACAGAGTTACATTTTCAGAATATCCCATTCATACGATTTATAAGAGAACTACATGCACGTTTGTTGAAAAAGCATTTAACAAGAATGAAAGGTGTTTTCCGATATACAGTCCGGCTTTATGGCCGGTAGAGGCTGTGTTGATCAGATTTTCACTCTACGACAAATTGTTGAAAAACAATTGTCGGTGAGGGGGAAACTATTCACGGCCTTTGTGGATCTGGAAAAGGCTTTTGACTCAGTGGACAGAGGTATGTTGTGGGATGTTTTGAAAGCATACGGAGTGAATGGAGCTCTACTCAATGCGGTGCATGCGAACTATGAGAATAGTATGGCTTGCATTCGTATTGATGGTGAGTATAGTGAATGGTTTGAAGTTTTTAAGGGTGTAAGGCAAGGATGTGTGATGAGCCCATGGCTATTTAACATAGTCATGGACAAGTGTGTTCGAGATGCTAGACTTGATGATTGTGGATTAATGATAGGAGAGAGCAAAGTAAGCGTTCTACTGTATAAGGATGATGCAGTCCTTGTATCTGATTCAGCAGTGGAATTGCAAATGATGCTCTCTAGATTGAACGAAGCTTTGAAAGGTAATAATTTGAAGTTGAATGCAAGAAAGACGAAAGTTTTGATTTTTGAAAGAGATGATGAAAATATGAATTATGAATTTAAAATTAATGGAATGAATGTTGATGTCGTAAATGAGTTTGTATATTTGGGAAGTAAGTTTGAAAAAGATGGAAGAATGGCCGGTGAATTTGAAAGAAGAATAATGAAAGGCAGGTGTGTACTGGGTGCGACCGCTTGCATCGCCAGGAACCAAAATCTCTCAAAAAATGTTAGATTGGCGGTGCACGGTGGTATACTAGTGCCAACCTTGATGTATGGAAGTGAAGCCTGGACGGTGAGTGAAAGGGAAATTAGTAAAGTCCATACAGTAGAAATGGACTATCTAAGAAGCATGATTGGGAAAAAACGAAGTGACAGGGTGAGGAATGATTTTGTAAGAGAAGAATGTGGTGTAAGGGAAAGTGTGAAAGTGAAGATTAAAAGAAGTATGTTAAGATGGTTCGGGCATTTGGAGAGAATGAGTGATGAAAGATTGACGAAGAAAGTATATGTTGCTAGAATAGATGGATGTCGTGGTAGAGGAAGACCGAGAAAAGTATGGAAGGATCAAATCTCTGAAATAGCGAATGACTGGGATATCCAGAGTCATAATAAAAGGAGGACTTGTATGAAAAAGGTTATGACTCTGGATGAAATGAAAGAAGTATGCAAGGACAGGAAGAAGTGGCGGCTAATCTGCAATGTTGATTTCTAATGTTGGTGTATTCATTTGCTACATTTTTTGCATAGGAAATTTTTGACTTTTTTTGTATAGATTTCTTTGTAAGGTTTTGTTCTTTTTTATATTTAAATGTAATTTATTATTCATATTCCTTGACTTATAGGTTGGTATGAGGCTGACCACCCATACTGTAAAAAATGGTTCACTTTGCCAATGTCACCCCTGTTTCAGGGAAGGTCGGCAAAAGTTGTGGGGCTTATGTTCATTTGAGGTTTGGATTTTATTTGTAAGTACACATTCAGCATTTGTAAGCGCGAACTACACTTGTTGGTTTGTGGGCATACATCTGAGAGCTTTAAATGAATATATCCTTGCAACTTAGATTATAGATTATTATATAAAGGTGTAGTTGCTCACCAAAGAAGAGTCTTCTCCTGGAGGCTGACATGATGACATCATCAGGAGGCAGGCCCAGGACTTCCATGATGCAGGCCAGCTGCTCCACCTCGTTCTCCCCAGGGAACAGAGGATAGCCCGTGTACAGCTCGGCCAGGATGCAGCCTGGAGACACAAACACAAGCAAATGTAAAAGACGAAAGAGTGTTGCCTGTTGGCTGTTGGTAAAGGGTTCAAACTGTAGTTGAAAAGACGCTTCCGTGTTACGCAGTGTATTGAGCACATCTGACATCAGGTGCCACCATTGTTATATATTATTATGATTTTACTGGGTTCTCTTTTAATTAAACTGCAATTATTTTTTTAACAGAATTTATTTTACACAGTTTGGTTCACAATTTACAACAATTGATTTCCAGCCCTGGCTCTCGAACTTTACGGCTGGATGTTTAATTGACACTAGCTGCTGCCTTATTGCAGTCCTCTTATATAGGTGCAAAAGAGATCTTTCTTGCATATTCCAGATCATTCTTCGATCTCTCGCTCACACCAGGAACGTCATTTTACGTACTACCACCATCATGGACTAGGTACTCCCAGATGGTTTTACCCACACTATCGTACTCGTATAGGTGCGCGTAGGTACTTTTATTTCGTAGTTCGTAACACTACCATCATTGTGGTTACTGATTTAACGTTATACCTATGTATATTTTAACGTTAATCACTTAGATAAACAATCAATTAATACGCTGGTTTTTTTTTATTACTCTCACTCTTATGCTAAGGCCATATAGTTAAAGAAACATATTTTTTTGTATAAAATGACGGGTTTCGGACTATACAGCTCTCTCAATATATTTGTTGCTGAAATTTTAGCAATTCCTAAATTATCTATAATCTAAGCTGCAAGGGTATGTTAACATTTAAGGCTCATATGAAATGCATGCCTACAGACAGGCACATGTAGGTTCGCGCCTACACTACAATAATAAATAATATTAGGATGGTTTATTTGGTGAGCGCTGTTTTTGTGTGTATCCCACCTCAAGAGCCCTCTGCGAGCTTGGTCGTCGCTGTAGAAAGCGCCAATTCTCAAGCAAGACCCAGTTGTTGTAAGGTTGGATGGACCTGTCAGTGACCGGTCTTTGGTAAAGGTTTATAAATTTTTCAACTCAGCGTAGAGCACATTCGAAATAGAAATGGTATATTTTTTGTGCTCCGCCGGGATCCGAATCCACAGCCTTCCATTTACGAGTCCGAAGTGTTGCCACTGGACTACGGACCGGTCCAAGATGCCAACGACACGCGGTGTACCTGAGCGGTAACCCATCCAAGTAGGTACTATCCGCGCCCAATGTTGCTTAACTTCGGTGATCTATGGGAACCGGTGCTTTCAACATGGAAACGTCGTTAACTAAAGTTTATTTAGTAATTTTTAACATAAATATAATGAACGGATATTATGCAAAATATTTTATTCGGTAAATACAACTTTCGCACAAAATAAAAAAGCATGAATACATAATACGGGAATGCCCATAAAAAGTAGAATTTAAAATTTGTCAGCGAGAATATGCAAATTTGAGATTGTGAAATTTCACATTCGCGAAAATACCTATGTTATTTTTATTTACGCTTGCAAATCAATTTCTACTTCATCCTGTGGATCCAGTTTTTTTACAAATTTGAATTTGCATCTTTAGAGAATTAGAAAGTGTATGTTTTACAAAAAAAAAGTGATGATATTGTACATAATAATGAAAACATGAAATAACATTCAATGGAAAAAAATCCGTAGAAAAAAAAATTAAAGTCACATGACTGGGTTGCTAGGGAAATGGCGAACAAATATTTTATTATTGGTTGCTAATTCCATATAAAAGTCATAAAGATCGTTTGCCCGCCGAGATTAAAAAAAAAATGATGTAAGAGTAAGAGTACTAAATAATGTGATAGGACGGATGGTGTGGGTATTCGTAATTCGGAATGGGGAAAACCGAGAAAAGAATGCGTTGATCATAGTGGTGAAATCAATTAGCTATCCGGATCATATTCAGAGTATAATATGTGTAGAAAGGTCGTTTGTTGTCAAAATTGTATTATTGTCTATTTGCCATTGTGCTAATGTAAAAGAGTTCTAAAAAAATATGTAATTTTCAACTTGGAAGTGTAAGATTCTCAGGTCTAAAAATGACCGCCTGCATACTGCAAAAACAAAAGAAGAAACGGTTAAATCACTGTTCTCAGTTCTTTCATATATTATTTTGTCGATCTATCTGAAATATGACAGAATTACGTAAGTAAAGATGAGCTATGCAGGGACGCTATCCACCCATAGTGAAAACACATCAGAGTAACAGTTACAGTTGAATGAAGATGGACGTAATCGATAAGTATTTGTAGCTTGCGTGGAAAGACAAAAATAGCTCGAAAGTTTCTGAGACTTCATTCATACATTCTCCGATAGAAAACTCGTAAAATATGCACAAGATGTAAAAGCAATCCTAGATATAGATATGTTCAACTCCTATAAGCAGATATCGCATGTGAATCTATTGTGTTGTTTGTTACTTTTATGTCAAACATTTGAGCCAACCAGTTGCGCAGTTGTTTAGTGAAGCAAATGTGTCCTCTGAAAATAATACAAATTCAAGCAAAAGTATGGGTAAATTATTCTGTAATAGATGAATGATTTCTCATCCGAAAGTATGTTAAAAATTGGCTGTATTTTTGAGACCGATACAGTTTAATTTTAGTTGGAATTGAACCATGTATATTTGGAACAGTGGTCAACGATGTAAACTATTACACCATTACGAATCTTTCACGCAACTAAGCTGCACATAAGTATGGTGTAACTTCTTACCGCATTGTCTTACAGGAGTCACACGTGCCGAGAGGAATTTTTCTATTTTCACATGGGGTGTTCAAGTCGAGCTAGTTCCGATTTATTGAATGGAAAATCATACACCTTACAGGTTCCATGATTTTTGGGTTTTAAATAAACACCGAAACGGTAAATTATTACTGTCATCCTTGATGGGGATCAGACCCTAGTTCTCGGCATGAATTGCAATCATTCTATATGATCTGTAATTAAAGGTATTTTAAACAAAACAAAATTTATGTGATATTCAAATTATTTAGACAGAATGGATAATGAACTATTGACAAAGTGCAGTTATTGAGAAAAAGAATGGAATTTTTTTAATGATATTATTCAAATGTTTGTTCCTTGACTTATAGGTTGGTATGCGGCTGACCACCCATACTGTAAAAAATGGTTCACTTTGCCAATGTCACCCCTGTTTCAGGGAAGGACGGCAAGAGTTGCAGAGCTTATGTTCATTTGAGATTGGGTTTTTATATTGTAGGTCCACATGCGGCATGTGTTGGCGCGAAATTATACATGTCTGCTTGTGGGAATGCATTTAATATAAATCTTAAATGATATATATCTTTGCAGCTTAGATTAGATTAGATTAGATTAAAGACATCATTATGAGGAATGTACATCTTACATCGAGCAAAAGAAAAAAAGACATTAAAGGAACAAGAGCGACATCCTCATTAAACATCAACTTCACAATGAGATCCATGGTGTAGGAGAGGAATGAACTGATACGAGAACAAGCAGGTGTGGATAGAGATGAGTGAAGCAGATTGCGTTACCTAAGCTCAATGTGTCTGTAAGAACCCCATTTAAGGAAAACCCATGATGACCTCCGGGGAGAGGTACGCATGTCGGGATAAAATTGAGTGAAATAGGTAGACAATGTTGCCTAAGCTTCACATGTCTACAGGAAAGACCCAGGATGACCTGCGAGGGGAGGTAGAAGCACGTCGGGATAAGATTGAGTGGAATAGGTAAATAATGTTACCCAAGCTTCACATGTCTATAAGTGAGACCCAGGATGACCTCCGACCAGAGGTAGAAGCATGTCGGGATAAGATTGAGTGGAATAGGTAAATAATGTTACCCAACCTTCACATGTCTATAAGAGAGACCCAGGATGACCTCCGGCGAGAGGTAGAAGCATGTCGGGATAGGATTTAGTGGAATAGATAATGATACCTAAGCTCCACATGACTATAGGAGAAACCCAGGGAGAAACTCCGGGGAGAGATAGAAGCATGTCGGGATAAGGTGGATTGAAATAGGTAGATAATGTTACCTAAGCTCCACATGTCTATTGGAGCTCCATATGAGAGACCCAGGATGACCTCCGGAGAGCGGTAGAAGCGCGACTGTATGTAGGTGTAGACCCTCTGGTGCGTGTAGCAGGAGCTGCCAAAGTCTATGACCTTGATGGAACTGCTACCGCGCTGCTTCAGCAAGATGTTCTCCTGAGGAAACACGAATAATCAAGTCAACAAAAGGTTCATCATAGAAAAGATAAATGCCATATTAGAAGATGCTTAATACTCTCAAAAACGTTATGATCAGCATTCCACAATATATGTTTAAAGTACACCATACTATCAAGATAACAATATGTTTTGCCATTTTAGACGTGGAGATCATAATATTGTGTTATTGCTCTGATTCAAGTAGGGAAGATTCGAAAGTCTTCTTATCCAGCCGTGTTCCTCATTACTGAGAGTTGCAGCAGTGGCACTCTTCTAGGTTTCTTTTACACCTTTAAAGATTCCTTTACTAAACTATTTCATGAAAACCATGAGCTCTCCTATCTGGTCGGTCTATTAAACTTGAGATCAACCTTGCATTTTCTGATCTCCCAGCATTGCGATTATCACGAATTCGTCAAGTGTATCTTACCAAAGTATTTGTTTGTGGCACAGAATCAAAAGATCATCAACGGTCCTAAGCTACTCTACAATTGGTACATATTTTTTTCACTATTTAATAGGTTAGTACGAACCGAACCCAAATGTTTCAAGATTGCATCATTGTGCAAGATTGTTGATCCGATTGTCCTTCGATCGGAGTACTCACAGGTTTTAGGTCGCAGTGAATGATGTTCTCAGCCTGCAGGAGTCGCAGGCATTTCAGTAGAGAGTTGGAGAACCTGCGGATGAGGCTCAAGCTGAAGCCCTGATAGTTGTTCTTCTTGATCAGTTCATACAAGTTTATGCTGGAACAAAGGAAAGAGACAATGAAACCACTTGGAAAGTAAGGTTTTGTAACAATTGGGTTCAAAAGAAAAAAACAGAATCAAAGTAGGAAGTCACAATTACATGGTAATAATAAAATACATTGAATTACTGATAAAAACAAGCCATCATTACTGGCACAACATTTCAAACACCCTGGCCTTCTTGCTTAACCGCTGCTAGAATGGCTTGTACAACGTCTATCTCTTCGAGTCCTATACTCCTACCACATGACAGTGCACTACCACTCCGTCCAGTCATCTTGATCTGGATCTCCTCACTGCCCTTTAACCTGACGAATCATGTGTTTTTATTTATTTGCTGGAAAAATTAGTAGATTTCTTCAAATTGTTTTTACTCTTCTCTGTATTAAGCAACACTCATCTGCTGTTTTCTTGCCATATAGACAATATCATAAATCCATCATTTTGCTGTATCATCTCTCTTCTTTTGTTTTCCTATGGTCTCTACTCCAGGATTATGACCACCTACCAGCCGTTAGTTTTTCTAGTCACATGACCATTTTACCTTGGATACCATATCAATCACATCTAAGTAGACCCTATGTCTTTTGTTGATGCGGTATCCAAACTAAAGAGACATTATTTGACTAAAACATCGGGAAAACCGAAAAAGTATTGATGTTGTGTGCATTTTATTGTTATCCCTTTGTTTAAAAATAGATTAAAATTACCGGCCTTATTCCTAAAATTCGTGCAACCAAAATCATGATCAAACCTAGTTTTTGAGCGGAAAAGCTGTCTTCAAAAATTAGAATCCGTTTTTTTTTCTATAAATGAGACGCTATTAGTAGATATGGATATTGGATGTAGTTTTAAAGTTTGTGGAAATTCGAAACGTCAACCGGAGGCCCGTCTATTTAATAGAAGCATAAATAACTGGAAATGCAGCGGAGAAAACACAAACAATTTAATCTCTCATAAATTCATATCAGCCATGCACGAATCCCGGCAAATCAGTGGAGGAGTTGTCACGCGATGGCAATGTACCCCATGTAAAAACTAGACGTTAAACTCTACCATGGCGTTTCACCAAAAATGTATGGAGAAATGAAACGATGGTATTTTAAAGAATCCTGTGCGTAAAACTCCAGATTTAGAGAATCTGGAGGTCTATGACACTTTTTGTAGCGTCGCAGAGGTGTTGGTGAGGCGGCTATAAGTGTCCTGATCTTTTGTATCAGGATTTTAGATGCGTAGTGCTGTGTTGTCTTTGTTTTAAGACACCAAAATAAAGTTGATAGTGACTTTAAATCTGGATTCAATAGGGGTGGAAACACAGATGCCGGTAACTAGTTCCATTAACGGGCAGCTTGGAAAAGGAATGAGTCGTAAAAATACCAAGTTTTCAAAATGTTGATGTCGACTGCAAATATATGAATGTAAGCTTTTCAACGACTTGTCCTTGTTGTGACGAGAGGAGGAGGTACAAGTGGGGATATTTTAGCAGAACAGACACCGTAATAGTACTGATAGAAGAGATTGAGCATTCTGACTTTCCTTCTAGGCTCGTGGGAACATAGGTTGACTGTGAGAGTAGGGACATCGATATGCTTCCCTTATCAAAAATTGACCAAATAAGTGAAGTTGCGAATGACTGGAATCTGCAATCTAAGAAAAAGGGAAAAGAAAGAATGACGAGAGTGATGGATGTCGAGGAAATGAAATAAATGCGCAAGGACAAAACAGAAAGTGGAGACGCATCTGCAGAGGCACTGGCCACTCTAGCGAAATGAGGCGCTGGTTTACTTTCCATACACGTTTTGGTAAACGCTAAAACCGAGTTTAAGCGTATGGTTTTATACTTCAGGGTGCAGTTCCCCCGGTAATTATCTGGTATAATATGCGAGGGGAAGATAATGCCATACTAATAACAGATTAATAAGGTCGGTTTAGGGAAAACATAGAATATCAGTAAAACATTTAAAACATGTTTGGAAGCAAACATTAGAGCTAGAAAACTAGGGTATTTTTTGGCTGACAAACATTTTCAAGAATTTGACTGATTACGAGTACAAGCAATGGATGGCGTATTTAGTAGAATCTTTTGAAATCAAAAGTTTTCTTGTTATGTCAATTAGTGGAAAAATCATATAAGGAATGCCGAAGGACATCGGTAATCAAAGTTGCAAAGATAAGTGTTTAGGGATTCATATTAACGCAGCTCTACGAGTACACATTCTGTGTAGGTAGATCAACGTCGACACTTACTTCTTGTGTTTTTACAAAACAAGACATGATTCTTAAATAAACATACACTCTGCAATTCTTGTCACATTCCCTCAAACAGGGGTGATATAGCAAAAGTGAAACAATTTTGTAGTACGGGAAGTTAGCATCACACCATCCTTAAATACCAAAATACAAAGATATTATATTGGTATTAAAGGCTCATATTCAATGCATGCCCACAAACAGGCGCATGTAAGTTCGCGCTTACATGTGCTGCATGTGTTTTTATACAAAATAAACCAAACAACGCATAAACATAAACCTTGCAATTCCTGACAACTTTAACTGAAATACGAGTGTCATAGCAAAAGTGAACCAATTTTATAGTATGCGAAGTCAGCATCATACGAGCCTGTAAGTCAAGCGACATAGTTCATAAATTACTTTTGAAATATTCGTGGAAAATTTCGTTCCCTCAACGACTAGAAATTTCTGTGGTAGTGCAAAAGTACTCGTATTTTCTCGCCCACTGTTTTTTACTTTCTCGTATTTTACCTCCCACGCAGCTTCCAATACCTACTCCGAGTATAAAAGAGAGCATCCAAACTCAACCCCAGCGTTTATTAAATTTCAACATCTTGTAAAGGCGTTGTTGGTTACCATACTCTTGAGCGGCGAATAGGACGAGATATCCATTGGCCGCTTCAAATTCTGGAAGTATGAAGTTCTTGGGCGACCTCTTTTTCAAAGTCTTCTTTGAAAAATTATGTCTAATCGAATACCAATAATCATGACTGATAGGTTGGTATGTGGCTGACCACCCATACTGTAAAAAATGGTTCACTTTGCTAATGTCACCCCTGCTTCAGGGTAGGTCGGCAAGAGTTGCAGGGCTTATGTTCATTTGAGATTGGGTTTTTTTATATTGAAGGTCCACATTCGGCATGTGTAAGCGCGAAATTATGCGTGTCTGCTTGTGGGAATGCATTTAATATGAATCTCAAATGATACATATCTTTGCAGCTTAGATTTAGATTTAGATATTAGTTTGATTTTCCCCTGCAAGATGTCACTTATAAGCTCTCTTCGTACTTATTTTTCCTGCAACATCTTTTTTTGGACTTCTTTTCGACCAATGATGTTTTATCCATCTTCTTTCAGATCTACATTTCAAATGTCTCTATGCTTTCTCTTTTGTGTTTCTGAATGATGATGATGATGGATGATTTATTTCCGGTGGCGCCGTTTAATGATCACAGACCATCTCAAGGGCGCCGTATTCGGAATGGCTCCGATTTCGCAGCCATATACAACAAAATGCACCAAACAAAAGCCATCATGAATCGCTTTCTTGCTTCTATTTTAGATGTGTGTTTTAGTTGAAATATTGTATTTTCTAAAGGTTGTTTTTTTTGTCTTCACACATTTTTCATTAAACGCTATGGTTGAGTTAATACGTATGGTTGTATATTTTAGGTACAGAATAGGCTGTTTCTACGAACTTAGAATGTCTGGGATGAGAGCAGCCATTAATCCTTGTCGATCTGACACAAAAACACAGCGCGTGCTGTGCATAGCTGTCACAGTGCTGTACTGCTGTGTAGGTACAGCAGTGCTGTCGTAGATAGGTAATAGTCAGCACTTTTTAAGTTTTATTAAAATTGGTATTAAAAAAGAATACGGTTGCTCTGCAATGCTGCAGGCTAAGGCTTTTCATTTTTTATCCACAATGATACACTGTAGATATTTGCTTATTTTTATTTTTTCATTTCAACGCAACTACACAACTAAGCTACACATGTAATGAAACTTCTTACTGCGTTATCCTCGAAGGGGTCGCATGTGGCGAGTGGATCCTATTTATTTTTACAGGTAAGGGGGGCAGCCTTACGCCAACCACTTCAGTTGTAGTGGGGGTTTCCCAGCTCCCGAGAGGGCTGGTACTCATTTCCTGTGAAGGCTGAGTAAACCTTGCTGGTATTTTATTTTGGGTTTTGAAATAAACATCTGACACCCTCGCCTCGATGGGATTCGAACCCGAGCTCACGGCATGGAGTGCAAGCACTTAACCAACTGAGCTATCGACCGGACGATGCTGTAAAAATTTGTTTCACTTTGGCAATGTCGCCCCTGTTTCAGGGAAGCGTGGCAAGAATTTCAGCGTTTATGTTCATTTGAGATTTGTATTTTTATTTTGTAATTATACCTACCTACAGCATGTTTTGCCACGAACTTACACGTGTCTGCGAGATACACGCCTGGATGGGAGACCTCCTAGAACTAGATGGTGGAAAGATTGATGGGCATCCTCATCTCAGGATCCATGAGCCGATATGATTTTTTTTCTTTCGCAGATCGAAATTTAAAATCTCCAACATGTTTTTTAGAAATTTACTTGTAGTCTTATTCATTATACTCTATCACGTTATATAGTGTACAGCTGTATGATTTCTATGAGCTTCGTTAAAAATACGAAATTTCTTGGAGCTATGGAAGTTTCTCGAAGTCTCCCCCCCTATTTAGAAAAGCTTCTATTGTTCGCATTTATGGTATGGCGCAGTTATATACTGGAAAATCTATATATTTAATATTAAACAGAAAGTCGTGTATTAACGCCCGCAAGACATTCAACAATTTTGCGTGACATCTTTTACATCGTATCTTCCCAATTTATGTCGTTCCAGAAAACCATCTATAATTTATCTATTCTCGAAGTTGTAAACTGACAAGTATTCAGTTTCTTCTTCATTGATCTTCAGACCTATCATCTTTGCCATTCTCTCCGTCAGTGAGAAGAGTGCCCTTAGCTGCATAAATCAGAAGCACCACATCATCCGCATATCCCAGCACTTCTTATGATGGTTTCCCCATACGCTGACACATTTATATCAAAACTTTTTCAAGGCCAGGTTGAAGAGCAATGCAGAAAAAGCGTCACCCTGCTGAAGGCAGGATCTCAAAGGGGTTCGACACCTGTCTTAGTGCTTTTTCCGAAATGTTTCTGAATGATTATCCCGTTTATCTTAATATTGAAATTGCACTTGATTATTATTCATGGGTAAACGTAAATGAACTCTGACTAACTGTAACTGTACAGCTGTCCCCGTTCCACCAGAGTTGACCAGAACCTCAGAAAAGTCTCCTTCACTTAGTCCTATTCTTACATATTCCTCTTCCAGTTCATTAATTTTCATATTTTTTCATACATTGTCTTCTTTTGCATTTACTCCTTATATCCCATTCCTTTACTAATTTGATCAAGCTAATTCACGATCTTTCTCCTCCTCTCTTGCCACTTACATTTCTACTGTAAATACTTTTAGTTAAACTTTCATCATCTATTATTTCCAAATGACCAAAACATCTCATTATTTTGCAAAATATTATTTCGTACCTTTATCCTCACATCGTCTTTCAGATTACATTGTTTTTTAATCCATTCATAAATACTAGTTTTTCCTGCCATTTTTCGCAGGGTTTCCATCTTAACTGTACATGCTTTGTGGCTGTTGACTGTTGAGGGATAGTGTGTGGGAGCAGCGTAAGGCTTCTGGCATACCTTAGGGCGAGTTGTGAAATGAAGCTGATCCTTCTGGAATAAATTTCCCGCTCCCGAAAAGCCACAGTGTAGCGTGCCTTGTCTCAACAAAGCCTTAAAACGTGTCGTGACAACAACATGGACAAATAATTTCGGCAACTGTACCTATTACTTGTCGCCATTCCACTGAGGGTGGCCACTAGATACAGTTGCTGCACATTGTATGCAACTTCTTAATGCGTTGTTTTCTGTTAGATGGTGTTTTGCAAGTTGAACAAATCTACGTAATCAGAGATTACAGTTGGTTTTTCATTTATTTTTGCTTGAGTCACTCCACTATTATTTGAGTATGAATAAAACATGAAAGTGAGAAAGCTGATTTACTTCAGTCATTTTATGAGGAATGAGAAATACTACCTTCTTCATCGTATCATACAAGTGCCCCTAGAAAACATTGCGTAAAAATAACCTCGATTGCGTAAATCGAAAAAATATGAACACTAAATCGCCCTCTAGGAGTGCCGTCGTTTATTCAATACATTTTTGATTTACGCATGCGAGGTGAGTTATATACAATGTTTTATACTCGGGGCAAATGAATATTGAGGGGAGGAAAACTCCAGCGGCAATGGTTTAACAAAAGGACCACATCTCTATTCAGAGCTGCAGCATTTAAAGTAAAAATACCGATGATGATAGCCGATCTCTGTTAGGAGTGGCATCAAAAGAAAAGGGCGAATAATAAAACACAGAAATGAGAAATAATACCCACGCCCACGGTGGGAATCAAACTCTAACGTATTTTTGTAAATAATATTTTATTTATTTAATTGAAAAATTCAAATCAAAACACTGTTTTGTATTTTCACGATTATAAGTATTTTTTTTATTCAATCATTATACCAACTGAACACAAACTGAGACCAGACAAATCAAGAGTTAAGTTACCTGTCGATTATCAAGTTTGAGTGATAAAGTGTTGTTCAATTTACGAAACTTCCAAAATATTCAGTCCAGACCAAAATTAATTTAAATTCCCAACATTAACTGAAGTTAAATTTATAGTCCCGTAAACTAAACTTGAAGATGTACTTCATGCTCCTTAGAATATTAATTTTGCAAAAAGTTTATGGTAACTTAGAAGCTTCAAGTACCTATTGACTTTCACTTAATCTAAATTGCAAATATAAATTATTATAAAAGATTCATTTTGAATGTTTGCCCACAATCAAACACGTATAAATTCCCCCCTATGCATGCCGCATGCGTACCTCAATAATAATTACGTAAATTTCAAATGCACATATTACACATTACTGAAGAAAACATTTTAGATAAAAAAAAATCCTTTGCCGCCAGCATTGCTTATCGACCTCCATTTTTTCGGTCCTTGCATATGTATTTGCATGTTCTTTTATTTCATCCAGAGTAAATGAATGGTTTACGATAATGTAAGAATGAGGTTGATCAATTAATAAAACAAATAACTGCATAGTTATTATAATTTTGAATATGTCAAACGACCGTAATTCCAACTTAAAGCTAACATATAAGCATTCCCAATCATCACTAAAGAATTTGCCCAAATATATAATTTTTACACTGTTAAGAAGTATTTAACGTGGCTTTCAATGAAGCAGAATTTTAAGCCTTATAAACCGGCTGAGTCATATTCTCTATTACTAAATCCGTGCACGATTTGTTCGTGTGATTTGTCTGCTAATAGGGCAGACACGTTGTCCAGTGTGTGACTGCTAAGACACTTGACAGTCTTCTAGCACGTGCTAGCTTACGTGGAGCATTCGCACTTTATTTTGAAACGTGCACAGTGTTTTCTTACGTCAGTGAATCTACTTGAAGTTGCGTAAAATGTTTACGTCTAATCTAAATCTAAATCTAAGCTGCAAAGATATGTATCATTTGAAATTCATATTAAATGCATTCCCACAAGCAGACATGCATAATTTCGCGCTTACACATGCATGTGGACCTACAATATAAAAACCCCAATCTCAAATGAACATAAGCCCTGCAACTCTTGCCGACCTTCCCTGAAGCAGGGGTGACATTGGCAAAGTGAACCATTTTTACAGTATGGGTGGTCAGCCGCATACCAACCTATCAGTCAAGGAGTTAAAACGTGAAAAACAAAATGTAGATATTTATAGATATATATATATATATATTTAGATATTACTGTGATTTAGTGCTTTGCCTAGTGCTTTGGCTAATTGGTACGAGGTTTGGTTTGACTGGTTGGTATGAGGCTGACCCCCATTGAAATATGCGCTATGTGGTATACAAAATAATATCAGAGTGAAAGTACAAAAAGGGCAATGAGATGGTCCGGTTATTTTGAAATAACGGAAGATGAGCATCTGATGAAACAGGTGTACAAAAGATAATGTCAAAGGTAAACCAGCAACGGTATAATGATGGAGGAAAGAATTGAAAGTCATGTGAGATTTTGGGGAATTAGCTCCAGCGCTGCCAAGCAAAAGGAAAATTACTTGTGAGGGGAAGGATTTTATATGATTGTAACGAAAAATATAATAAAGCCTACAAAATATAATAAAGTACTTTGGTCACGTTATGGGAAATGTGAAATCACTTTATCACTTTATCCATCTCAGCAAGTAGGGTAAGATTGAGGGAAAAAAATCGTGTCTAAAAAAACTGCGACAATGGTTCAAACGCAAAAAAAAAACGCAACTAAGCTACACGTATAGTGTAACTTCTTGCCGCGTTATCCCCGAAGGGGTCGCATGTGGCGAGTTGAACCTATTTGAGTTCAATAATCACATAAAATCCCTATTTGCATCCAAGGTAAAAATAGTCATGATGATCGCCGATCTTCTAAAGAAGTGGAGAAGCGCCAAAAGAAGAAGGAAAGATTCTATACGCTTGTAACGAGAAATATAGGATTACATCGGAACAGACATAGGTATTTAATATGCATCTTGATGAGTGTCGTCTGATTGAATATGAAGCTGGACAGGGCATATCAGTACCATTCAAGCTATGACTAGTCATCTAAATTGTGCGACTCGCGATTGTTTCGTCAATCGATGGTTCGACGCCTCGGTTCTTTGATTCAATCTTCCAGCTTTTTGTCAAATGTTCTTTTAGATTATTCAATTACTGTTCTGGCAACAAAATAAATTATGTGAGGGGTGATGGGATGAAGAAAGATGAAATACAGCATCTCCAAGTTGGAACGGCTGCGGAGACAGGAGAAAGTTGAAAGAAAATCATCTGGGGGGCAAGATTCGAGCAGTTACACATTTAAGAGAAGATAAATGGAATTCGCTGAGGCAAACAATCTAGGTGGCAAGATTTGAGCGTGACGCCTTAAAGAGAAGATAAATGGAATTTGCTGCCGCACCTCATGAGCTCGAAGCTGATGCACAGGTGGTTCCTGAAGTAGAAGTAGTCCAGCATGTGGATGACGTTGTGCTGGCTCTCCCTGTCCTTGGCGCGCAGATGGTCCAGGATGCGCACCTCGATGAGCGCCTGGTGGTGGAAGCGCTTCTTGTTGCGGATGATCTTGATGGCCACGTGCTGGTTGGTGCGGTGGTCTAGCGCCCTGATGACCTGCCCGAAGGAGCCCTTGCCGATCACCTCCAGAATCTCGTAGCGGTAGCAGATGTGATCGTGCGCCACCTGAAGCAAACAAAACTATCCTTGAAAACATTGCTTTTGTTACGAACTTGAAGTGCCTTCGTGCGACTGTACATGCGTAACAGTCTGGCACAAGTATAATAATGATAGTGTTACGAACTACGAACTTCGAAGTACCTACGCGCCCCTGTACAGGTACATGCCTCCCTTTCCTGGAAAAAAAGTGACGTTGGTAAAGTGAAACCAAGTATCGCAACCTGCGTATGAAAATATCGGGGTAAAATTTATAAGTATTACAAATCCACATTTTGCTTTACAATAAATATTATGAATATTTTTAAGCCATTTACATAATACAGCATAACACAGGCGGTGCCTATTTATCATTGGTTTAAAAATTCTGCGGAGAAAGAATAAATGGAGAGCACATTTGACGTCACAGCTTATTTTTGGGAACTTCAGGCTGAACTTTACACATTGTAAATGAAAGTTTCTTTTGTGCAGGAGTTAGGCATCGATTTAGTTATTTGCGTGAGCACGTTTGGATTTTATTTGTAAGTACACAATCAGCATTTGTAAGCGCGAACTACACGTGTTTGTTTGTGGGCATACATCTGAGAGCTTTGAATGAATATATCCTTGCAACTTAGATTATAGATTATAGACGTAACTACACTATTTAAAAGCAAGTACTTTTGAGAAATTCAATATAAATTTTCGTTTTAGTTTCTTGTGAATTACTTTGGTCTCGTGAAAGGATTTTCAGATTTTTATCGCATTATATATTTTTAAAAGTAAATTAGAGAAGAGGAATACGATTCACATAATGTTTATAAAAAAACAACAATGGGATCATAGATTTCATTTTTTATTTATTTTAAGCCATCCAGCGTAAAGTTTTGGGAGGGCGCCATGGAGTGAAGCAAGCGGCACAAGACAGAGAGTCAGGCCGGAAGTCTCATCGCCACGGTAATTCTTACCTACCGAATATCGGTAATATTTTTATGAAGTCCTGTCAATCCAAGATGGCTGAAAGTGAACAACTGATTAATCTTCATAAAAATATTCCCGATATTCGGTACGTAAGAATTACCGTGGTAATGAGGCTTCTAGAGGGTTGTGGTGCGGAAGGCCCTGCGCCTTCAATGCTTGTGAGCCTGATTGAGTAAGTAGGTATGTATCTATTCTATCTCTTGGCTAATCTGAGGATTCGAACCAGAGATGTTTGATGAAACAAGCGCTGGTTTTAACCGTTTCGAATACTCAAGAGGATAGATGAACGCGCTTGTTTATCTTTGGAAGAGTGTCTTATGAATCACACTTCAAGAGCTCTCTACGAGCTAACTCATTGTTATGGATTGTCAATAGAGCAACATTAAATAAAACCCAGTTGCTGTAAGGATTGATGAAACTTTTTAACTCTGCGTGAAGGATATTCTCCGTATTACAGTTCTTATAGGGATTCGAAACAGGTAAGTTGTCAGTACTTTGCTGTTGATAGAACAAACCAAAGAAAAGGGAAATCATACCTGACACTTTTGGATCTGAACTGACTCCATCCTATGTGAAAGCAGAAGCTCTAACAACACGTGAGCTATCGAGAGTAAAAGTAAATCAATTGAAATCGCGCAATTATCTTCTATTAAGTATTATAA
Organism: Agapetus fuscipes; assembly: GCA_951799405.1. NCBI lineage: Eukaryota > Metazoa > Arthropoda > Insecta > Trichoptera > Glossosomatidae > Agapetus > Agapetus fuscipes. The sequence goes on along the minus strand of OX637351.1, from coordinate 14,670,924 downwards.
TTTGTTATTGGAGTGAGATGAATGTAATTTTTCATTGCCGAGCTTCAAAAAGACCGGCTCCTTCATGACGTCATCCAGTCGGATCTTCTTCTCGGGAACTTTCTCATCTGCACACAGCGACTCAACCAAATATCTGCCGTAGACGGGATTAACTGTCAAAATATTTGTGCAAACAAAGAAATATCTCGTCCAAAAATCCTGCTTACTGCGCAAGATACATCGTTAATAAATTGCAGATCGCTTAAATATGTCTATTGTCTAGGTTTCTACATTAATAATAATAATATTAGGAAGGTTTATTTGGTGAGCGCTGTTTTTGTGTGTATCACACCTCAAGAGCCCTCTAAATTATAGACCTTCGACAGACCCTCTACATTAGGGACGAGATGTTTCCTCTAAAGATTCAGTAGAAATCTTCTCGGAAACGGCTTACTTACTTCACAAGAGAATCCAAATTACAACAGAATCCAAATTACTTTGAGACCGAATATTTCGTAAAAAGATTAAAATCTTTTACACCAAATGGAATCCTTCTTAAAAAATCGTTTTAGCCACACGAGATACATCGTCAAAAAAAATCCAATCGCTGTGTGACTTGTTTTCCCACTATAGACGGTATATTTTGTTTACAAATTCAACAGAGAAGAAAGATCTTCTCAAAAAAGGCTCAATATTTACTACATAAGATACAAAGTCAACAAAATCAAGGTGGCTTAATATGTCTTACTTAATACACAAAAAAACGAGATACATCATTTATTGATTCTCTACTTTTTACACTATAGACAGCTGATGTTGTCAAAATATTCCAGATTATTTCACGTCTTACCTTCTACATGAGAGACGAGATATATTGTCCATAGATTCGTAGATTGAGGTTTTTATTTGTTAAAGCACATGCTGAATGTGCTGTTATAAGAACCACGCGTCTACTTGTGGGCATGCATTAATTATGAAAGTTAACTGTGTATGCCAGAAGACTAATAGAAGTCTTCTTGTGGGCACGAATTAACTATGAATTTTTAACGTTAACATATGTTTGCCACTTAGATTATAGATTATATATTTCTTGAATTATAGGTTGGTATGACACTTATGGTATTGAGACAGTCACAATGTCACAAAAAAGTGCCCACAAGCTAAGAGTCACACAGAGAGCAATGGAGAGAGCCATGTTGGGTGTCAGTTTGCGGGACAGACTCAGAAATGAGGACATAAGAGTCAGGACAAAGGTTTCCGATGTCATCAAGATGGCCGCAACCCTCAAGTGGCGATGGGCGGGACATGTCGCTCGCGATCCAGATGAAAAGTGGACAAAGCGACTGCTGTGCTGGTGCCCAAGGACGGCAAAGCGTGGAGTTGGGCGCCCACAGTTGCGTTGGCGTGACGATGTTCAGAGAAGTGCAGGACTTGCCTGGATGCGGATCGCTCAGGATAGAAACGAATGGAAAATGCGAGAGGAGGCCTACGTCCAGGAGTGGACGATCAATACAGGCTGAAGAAGAAGAAGAAGAAGATGAGGCTGACCACACATATTGTAAAAAATCGTTCACTTTGCCAATGTCACTCCTGTTTCTCGGAAGGTTGGCAAGAGTTGCAGGGCTTATGTTCATTTGAGATTGGGTTTTATATTGTAGGTTCACATGTGGCATGTTTAAACACGAACTCAAACGTGTCTGCTTGTGGGAATGCATTTAATATAAATCTTAAATGTAATATAAATATAAATAGCAAAATATTAGATTATACAGTGAAGCATTTTATGAGTGGCAGAGAAATGGTTAAGTCGTTTACTTGATCATCATGTCCGGGCCATTTGGTTGAGATGGACACCGGCGTGAGAAAAATACCTCAACATCAATCTATGAAGGTACGGGGCTTATCAATACTGCTTTATTACTTCAAGACTCGCCTCGCCGGTGACTTTCTAACTTACTAAATAATCAAATATAACACGAAGTTTAATTAATAAATGTATACACTTCAGCTGACGTAATAGCAAATTGAGAAAAAAGCGCCAATTAAAAAAGTAACGTTTGTTGAAAGTCGGCTTAAATTCTGTTTTTTTTTTCTTTTAAATTAAAATTGATAAATATGTGAAATAGTCTGCAAGGAAAATATCGTAACACAGTTTTTAGTTTAACAATCGCCCCCTGCGTAATTTTCACCCCCCAAGAACGCGAATCGCCCCTAAATTGGGAACCACTCGTGTAGATAAGAAGATAAATACAAATATAATATTACGCATACTCCCACTATGGATAGATATTACGGTCAGCAGCTCAGAAGCGCTATTCGCTTAATTTCTTACGACCTTAAGGCGACGAGATAGCGATTCGTGTCCAAAAATAAGGTGTACTGTGATTTTTTATCTATGGAGTTCTTTCGCAAGCGCTAGTAAACTCCTACTTAAATTGATATCCAAAGTGTTAGGAATTGAGTAGAATAGCGCTTCAGACGTGCTCCATAGAAAGCCAGAACTTGTCAAAGTAAGAAAGATGTCGTACTTGGGATATGTGCTTAGAGAGGAAAACTACACATAGTTGCATTTGATCATCAGTCCGGTCGATAGCTCAGTTGGTAGAGAACTTGCATGTCATGCCGAGAGCTCGGGTTCGAATCCCACCGAGAGTGTCAGAAATGATTTCCCGTTTCCGTGTTTATTTCAAACTCAAAATAAAATACCGGCAAGGTTTACTCGGCCTTCACAAAAAAATGAGTACCAGTCCTCTCGGGAGCTGAGAAACCTATACTTCAACTGAAGTGGTTATCGTAAGGCCGGCCCCTTTGCCTGAAAAAATAAATAGGTTCCACTCGCTACATGCGACCCATTCGGGGAGAACTCGATAAGAAGTTACACTATATGTGCAGCTTAGTCACGTTTTAGGAAAGGTCGAGAACAACAAAGTGTCAGAAGGAAGCAGATCTCATGGCTCCGTAACCATATGAGATTGTATAGGGATAAGAACAGTAGAGAACATATTTCGACATTGGGATACATTCTCTTAAATAGTGATCGACAACTTTAAGGAGACTTATTTGACACGGCAAGAAGAAGTGTTTAGTTGCAGAATGAATCAATGATGAAATGAAAGCATATGGAAATGCAGAACTGCGAGTTGCATAATGGTTAGAGCGTCAGTAAAGAAAAGGGAATTCTAATATGCATTCTTACTCTTACAAAGGTAATGATGCAAAACAACAGAGTACACTTGGCTTATTCTCTTTAGATATAGCATTACAAATGATACACCTGCCATACTGTCCTTATGCAACCTTTGTAAGTCTCTCTTTACTCATCAATGTGGATACATATACTCGGTGGACAGAGCCTCTGTAGGTTTGCCTTTATTTCTATCTATATTTGCTTCGCACCCATCAATTTTCCCCTTACACATCCCATTCTTTCACAATGGGCTCGGCAGAAAGTCCATTGACAAATAAATTGTGACATTACACGACCGGGTGGCTAGGGAAAACACCTCAGTTTCATAGACTGTGACGCTTACCCTAGCAATCCGGCTGTGTGACGTAACAATTTTGTTGTGTATGGACTTTGTTCGAGGCTATTGTTTTGTCGGAACTTTTCTGAGTTGAGATGCGACTGTTATGATTTCATTAAAACTTATCTAACGCTCTCTGTTTATCCAAGGAACATTTCCAATTATGTAGCATAGTCTTAAAATTCCTTTTATTTGATTTTTAATTTCAGGTTTTTAGTCACACAAAGCTTCGAATAACTTCCGTTTTGAAAAAAATAAACTGTATTAAGTAAGAAAAAAATCATAAAAGATTAAGTATTATAAAGTTGTAGAACTTTATATAATTTTAGATATGTAAATCTATAATTTTAGATGTACATATCTAAAAAAGACAGTATGGCTCTACACTCTAAAAGATTATTATAATAATGCAAATAAGAAAAAAACTGTCGGAAATTATTAGTAGTTTTATAAGTAATTCTAAGACTTATGTTTTCAACAGTTAACTTGGCATTACGTGTGTTCATATTATTTTTCCTTGATTTGCAGGTTGCTATTAGGCTGACCCCCGTGCTGTAAGCACCTGGTCCACTTTTGTCGATGCTACGAGTACATAGGCTTCAGGAAAACGCGGTAGGAGTTGCAAGGTTTGTATTCATGTGAGGTTTGGTTTCTTTTGTAAGTTAACATGCAGAATGTGTAAGCACTAACTTACTCGTGCCTGCTTGTGGGTGTGTATGAGCCTCTGAGATACTGTATAATATTTTGGTTGAGTTTTTTAAAAAGAACTGGAAAAAGTTCTCACAACATCACAAATAATGGAGGGTCTGGTTTCTATAAGCGAACGTCAAAAGGTCATTTTAAGATCACTGCCTATTTCCGAAACTCCACACATTTCTAAAAATACCGAAATGTATTTTTCCAATACACATTTAGCCTTTTTCCATTTCCATACTTTTCTGGACGTAGGCATCTTCCAATCTTTTCCAAGAATTCTTTGGCATTAATTTTGTTTCTAAACCAAAGTGTGCTATTAAAAAACTGGTTGATTTTGGAAAATGACGTTTCTATATTAGTGAAATGCTGCAAGACTTGCAGAGCTGATGTTCATTTGAGGCTCTGATTTTTTTAATCGGTTTTCCTACCTTAAGAAGAAGATAGTATAAGAAATCCTGTCGATAGCTCAATTGGTAGAATGCTTGCTTTCCATGACAGGGGGTAAGAATTCGATCCCCACCCAGGTTTTCAGCAATAATTTTCCAAAATCGAGATACTGGCAAGGTGTAGGTACTCAGCATTCACAAGAAATGATAACGAGCCCCATCGGGAGCTGGGAAACTCCCACTTCAAGTAAAGCGGTTGACGTAACGCCGCCCCTCTTATCTATGAAAATATACAAGTTTTACACGCCACATGAAATTGATTTAGACACAGTGAGGTAAGAAGATGCACTATATGTGAAGCGTAGTTGCATGTAGCAGCATGTGTAATTTCATGAAGCTGTCCGCATATCAGGCAAATTAAGTTAAGATTGTTGTCGGTGTTATGGCCGAGGGGGCCAAGCGGGCTGATCTTTCTAGCGTGCGAGTATTTGGAATAGAATAACGTTGGTTCGATCCCCGCCTGGGTCATTTGACCATAATTTTGACCCTGGTTTAACAGATGTTATTGGGTAGTTATTAATGAATAATTCAGTAAAATAAACAATAATGAATTATTAATTGATAATATTAATACCTGTTTCTGGCAAGGCAGAATAGGTTGGTGAATTGCATTCCTCTTCACAAATCTATTAAAAAAAAAAAAGACATACAGGCATAGTTATAAGACGTTTGATCTGCAGGTGATCATCGTTTTTTTGTACTGAAAATTCACGTTAAATGGCAGCTGAGCCATGGATTTGCAGTGTGTGAATAACACTCGATACAATAAATTAACAAGTTAAAAATAGCATTTAATTTTTAACAACATTTCTAGATGCTTGATTTTCTGGTTCCGGGTTTTGACCGTGGTCCATGTTTTTGCTTGTCTTCTTCTTTTTTCTTTTTATTCTTTCTTGAAGACTTTCTTGAAGACTTTCAGCTTACGTTTCGTCTCCTCTGTGGGCGACTTCTTCGGAGTTCTGCTCGCTACTGAGCGTAGTAGCGAGCAGAACAGAAGTAACAAGCAAAAACATGGACCACGGTCAAAACCCGGAACCAGAAAATCAAGCATCTAGATCCGGCCGTGAAAGCCTAAAAACATTTATAACATTTCTAGAGTATAACGTTACATAAAAAACATTTAATTTTAAAACAATAAAAAGCGTTTAATCGGTTAAATTGTCGATTAAAATATTAAGTAACTGAAAAAACGTTACGTCTTGTGATTTAACCAAATTAAATAATCTCGTAATTCAGGTGTAAGAGTATTTTTGTCTCAGTAAACAGTACGGCGAGTATATAACACAGCGTAATACTTTACCATCGCGTAAAAAAAAGAACGTGTAGAAAATACAAAATATGATTAATTAGAAGAATGACAGGTGAACTTAAAAGAAGAATAATGAAAGGCAGGTGTGTACTGGGTGCTACCACTTGTATCGCCAAAAATCAAAGCATTTCTAAAAATGTTCGACTGGCAGTACACGGTGGGATACTTATACACACCTTGATGTATGGAAGTGAAGCCTGGACGGTGAATGAAAGTGAAATTAGTAAAGTCCATACTGTTGAAATGGACTTCCTAAGAAGTATGATTAGGAAAAAAAGGAGTGAAAGGGTAAGGTCGGCAAGAGTTGCAGGGTGTATGTCCATGTGAGATTCGGGTTTTTATATTGTAGGACCACATGCGGCATGTTTAAGCGCGAACTGGTGCATGTCTGTTTGTGAAAGTGCATATTATGTGAATCTTTAATGTTACATATATTTTGCAACTTAGATTAGATTAGATTAGATTGAGTTTTACAGGTCCTTGACTCATAGGTTGGTATGAGTCTGACTATCATACAGTAAAAAGTGGTTCCGTCCTATCGACAATAACTTCGACCCTAGTTCAACAGATGTCATATTTTAAATTCATTAAAAATATTGAATAATGAATTAATTATTAATTGATAACGTCAATAACTGCTTCGGGTACAAAATAGGTTTGAGCATTTTATTCCTGATCATAATTTGATTTAAAAGAATTAAAAACTTGGGGTTCGACATATTGATTTTGTAAGTATTTTTTAATTGAGGCAGCAACCCGAAATAAAACGCAATTTAAAATTTCACGCCGTTAATGGAAAAATAACGAAATACTCGAGTCGTTTTTTTCTAAATATATTTAACATTCGTGTACTGGGGAATAAAAAACAGCTGTTGAAATAAATAAATACTTAATTATGCAATAGAATTATTGGAGCGTTTATTCAATGAGTTAACTTAATGATTCAGCGAATTGAGCCTATTTATTTTGTCAAGTGAGGCGACCAGCAATAAAGAAATCCTGCCAAGCATTACAAAAGCAAATAAATTTAATATTTCAAATATTTTTTTTTCCTATACCTGATGACTATAATAATGAAAATAATTGGTCAATTTTATATAGAGCAGATTAATGGCAATAGTCACCCTAAGGGCGCTTATGGTGGTCTAAGGACCGAAGACGTTAATGTGATAAAAATGTGTTTGAATAAAGAATAATTGTTTTAAATAGCGCTGTTTTTGTGAGAATCACACCTCAAGAGCCATCTGCGACCTTGATCGCTGCTGTATAAAGCGCTAACTCTCAATCAAGACCTAGACCCACTATAAGGCTGGATGGCAGGGGCGTGTATCCCATACAGGCACTTGCAATATATTCTAAAAAAAACCTTTGAGCTTGATATTCAGATAAAAAAATTCAAAATTTAAGTTCGATTGGAGCTATCGTTAGCACTCCATTCAATTTCAAATGAGTTATTTTAAATGAATGGGAGAAATTTGCCCATACCCTATAATGCACGCGCCTGCTGGATGGACCAATGGTTACCAATCTTTGGTACGAGCAGATTAATCTTCAGCCCTGTGAAGAGCATACATATTTGAATAATAAAATATTTTTTTGTGTATTTTAGAATATTGTCAATTAGTAAATATTTTCTTTAAAGTATATTTTTTCAGTTTTTAATTGGCGTTTAGATAGCGTGTTTTTAATGCTACGTGGGCTAGTTGTTATCGCGTTCGGCTTTCGTGCTGAAAAGTGAAGTGTTCGTAATGAAAGAGCCCGGGCAAGTAATTAACTATACCTCAAGTATAAAACGACGCGTAAATCTCACCTCGACCGCGTAAATAAGAAATGTATGAAATATGCGGTGGCACCTCTAGAGAGTGTATTTAGTTTCATACCAATTTTCGATTAACGCAATTGAGGTGAGTTTACTCAATGTTTTATACAACGTTCTTCAATTTCTACCAGTCTCTAATGTCTCTCACCCCATTGTAAAGAATATTAGCTATAATTTGATCTTTTTACCAATTATGTATGGAATATAAAACGCTCACAAGAGGCACTTTTTAGTTTCAATCTGTTTTGTGGTAAACGCTATGGTTGAGTTTAAATATAATGTTTTATACTTGGAGAACAGGTCACGGAAAATTTTAAACTAAAACACGCAAAAATTTGTCGTCCATGTACAGACTTTAAATTCTCTAATTAAAGTAACAAAATTATTTTAATATTGTTTTTTTTTTCTAAGAAAAATAATAACTTTGTGCGATGTAATTCATATAGAACCAAAGGCGGCTATCTAGGAATCTCCAAAAATGAGAGTAATATAGAAATCTCTTCCTCTGTCATATATTTCTCATTTTTTCAAATAACCCTAGATAGTCGTCTTTGATAGTATAGGTTGGTATAAGACTGTTTATCTATACTGTAAAAAATAGTTCCTGTTATGTTTAAGTTGGAATAACGGTCGTTTGAAATATTCACACGTAAAGAATACTAAGTTAGGTAACAAAAAATTTCGAATATTAGACACACCCTTATAAGAGAACTTGCATCATTCTCGACGTTTCGTTGGCGAAGTAGCAAACGTTTTCAGGAGACATCCTCTTTGCACGATGACTGAGCATGTATAAGTGGGAACTTATACGTGTCTGCTTATGGGAATGCATTTAATATGAATCTTAAATGTAATATATCTTCGTTAGATATAGATTATTATAGATATAGATATAGAAGGATTATCCTTATTTAAGAAAAATATAAATATTAAAGAATAAATGATTTTAATTGGTTCTTTTCTCTGCAACTTCGATTACATTTTTTTGTTATAGAGCACATTTTCAGTTTTTCCTTGAAATAAATTACAAAAAAAAAACTTTTAAATATTCATAGTCAAAAAGCCAAAAAGATTTATAAAAACTCACTTTTCCACATTAATTTCAGAATGTAAATTTGACATCATGAATGTTAATTTGACATCATGAATATGAATATAGAAAATAAGGGAAAGAGATTAAATGTCAATTTACATTTATGTTGCCCTTGAACTGCCAAGCATTATTATATTTCGTCGCTGTTCTGACTCAACCTCGTATCTACAGTTTTTGCATTTTTAAGATACAATTATGAACATCTGCGCATTTTTCTTGCGCATTTAATGCACAAACACTTATCTTCCTTAAAAATATTATTTATTAGTTATGTTGATAAAACTCAAACTCGTATTTGGTTTGTCGAATGCAGCAAACTCGTATCACAAGATACGAGTTTGCGATCTGCTTTGTCGTGCGAATAGTGTCTGAAGCACTCTGAAGTTAGCGCAGCATTCTCGTATCTACACTGACAGGTCGAGTCTTGTAAACATCCACAGTTGATTTTGTTTGTTTATAATAGTTATTTGACGTTAAACATAGTGAAAGTTATTTTAATAGTGAATATACATTGTATAAAGTAAGTTGTTTTAATTTTAATTATAATATTTAAAGAGCATTCTGTAATAAACTCACTATATTATAGCCAGTACTTAACCTCACATATTATCAAAATTCAATTGCAAATTTGAGAGAGCTTGATATTTTAATTGAAATATTTTAAAAATAAACATTTAACTTATACTATATGTAATCAATTTAACCATGAACTTTTTTTTTCCTCCAGAAAATGAAACGAAACAATTCAAGAAGTAGTCGTTTATTGCAACTAGCATTGAACAATTCAAGTTTACCACATAATCCAGATCCCATTGAGTGCCTTTCCCTAATGAATCAAGCATCTTCGTCAAGACAAGCTGATGAACGGGAGTTGATGATGAATAGACAAATAATTTTGGACAAAGATTTCTGTGAAACTGTTGTGGAGCAGGCAGCCGAGTCAAGACCAAATAATCAACATGAGATGATCGAGGGAGGGATTTTAAACGAAGTTACAGGTTTATTTTATTCACCTGCAGAAGCAGACGATGTTTCAATAATGAATCAGTCTTCCAGTGAAGTTGGTCTTGCATTCCTTGCCGACATTGGTGAAAGCACAGTAACTTATTACCTGGACGAAGCGTCAGGTTTATTGATTGAAACTCGCAAAGACGTTGAGGTTGAGAAGAGACGAGCACGAAAAGGTTTAGGAAAACCTGCTGCCTGGAAGCGAAATAAATTAATAAAAGCCAGAGAAATTGGACATGAGTATGAGAGCATTGAAAGGAAAAAGGCAGCCAGAGGAAAACCTTGTAATAAAATAGTCCGTCAAGCTCGTTGTTTAAAACCCAGGTGCGATAGTTTGAAATGCACTCGTAGTAAACATTTAAGGCAGTGTGATGTTATCAGTAACAGTGAAAGGCAGAGTATTTTTAATTCCTTCTGGGAGTTCATGACGTGGCCACAAAGAAAAGCATATGTAAACGCACTGGTAGAAAAAGTTCCAGTTCAACGAAAAACTAACAAGGTACTATCACGACGAGAAAGCACCTTCAAATACTATTTAAAAAATGAAAATGCACGAGTACCTGTCTGCAAACAGATGTTTTTGTCTACTTTGTCGTTAGGAGAGTGGACTGTTCTTAACTGGGTAAAAAAAGGAAACAGTCATGGTATAATTTCCTAAGTTAAAAATGTTGACCGCATAAATAAAAATAAGGCTTCGAAGGTAGAGCATATCCAATACTTTTTAAGTGAGCTGCCAAAACTGCCTTCTCACTATTGCAGAGAGAGCTCTTCGAAGCAATATTTAGAGATGACGTATACATCAGTTAAAGATGTATACCGAGCATTTGAAAAGTATTTTTCTGATAGTGATAAACCTTCTGAGGAGAAAGGGGGATACAATTTATTCCGGAAACAAGTCGATGCCATGCAACTTGGAATATTTCAGCCACGTAAGGACCAGTGCGACACATGCTTTTCACATAAATTAGGATTTGTTGCTTCTGAAGCTTTTGCACAACACATTGCAGAAAAGAACTTGGCCAGAGATGAAAAACGAAGGGACAAGGAAATGGCGATTGCAGGACTTCAGAACATGTTTACCGTCGATGTTCAAGCTGTCCAGCTTGTACCATCCTTACCTGCAGGATCTTTATATTTTAAACAGAAACTGGCTTGTCACCAGTTTACAATTTATGATGTTGTAACATCAAACGTCACCTGCTATGTTTGGCATGAAGGAGAAGGAGGAATGGATGCCAACGTATTCTCTTCGTGTATACTAGATTACGTTGAGAACCATATAACTAACAAAAATATACCGATAGTATTTTTTAGTGATGGTTGTGCAGCGCAGAATCGTAATATTATACTGTCTAATGCTCTTTTACATTATTCCTTAAGGAATAATGTCACTATCTTACAAAAATACCTCGTGAGAGGACACACACAAATGGAGTGCGATTCTGTACACGCTACCATTGAAACCCGCAAAAAAAACAAAGAATTACATGCACCATCCAATTTTGTCCAAATTATAAAGGAATCTAGGATCAATAAGCCGTATCAGGTCAAGTATGTTGACCATAAATTCTTTAAAGATTATTCCAATATAGCCTATTACAAATCTCTAAGACCTGGAGCTAGAGTAGGAGAGCCTTGTGTTGTGGACATACGAGCTATAAAATACAGTCTTGCTGACGGTCTTCAATTCAAATTGTCATTTAAAGAAGATTGGCAATGTCTCTCGCGTCGTCAAAGCCATGTTCCTGAACAAGTATTAGTAAAGCCTTTGTTATCGGGGCCACTACCAATTAAACTGAGAAAATTCAGAGATCTACAATCCCTCAAAGATGTTATACACAGAGATTATCATACATTTTATGATAATTTGGTTCATTCAAATGATTAAGGGTGATCAATTTTAACCCAAGATTTCTTTTTTTGAACAAATTTATTGTTATATTAAAACCATTTTGTTTTTACTTTTTTATTTTTCAAGTTCTTATGTGAAATCTTTTATACCTTGGTCACTAATAAATGCTTTTAAAAATATCTAAGACTTATATGATTTCAATGCAGCAACCTCGTAAGTAATCACTCAAAGCAAATAATACATTCTGCAAACTCGTATCTCACTAAAATTATGAAAACTAAAATGTTCCACAGTATTTGGTAATTATTAACTTAATTATTGAGTTTTAAATAAACTACAGTAATTTAAAAAAAATTAAAAACTTTAAATAAGGTTAAAACGGTGGAAAAAAATAGTTTTTTTTGTTTCCTGTAAAAAACTGTTTTTGTAGATACAAGGTTGAGTCAGAACAGCGACGATTTTATACTTGCTGAGTTATTTTTTCGTGTTTTCGAGAATTATAAATGATTTTTAAAAGTGTTTTTAGTTAATTATGTAGATACGCTTAACTGAATTTAAATTAATTTAAAAAATGGACCTCACAATGCAAACGCAAATATAATTACCTAAAAATCTTTACTCTAAGTTGAAAAGATATATTGACATTTAAGGTTTATATTTAATGCACACCTACAGGTAGACACGCGTAAGTTTGTGCTTACACATGCTGCATGTGACCTACAAAATAAACAAACCTTTCATGAAACCTTGCTACTCCTTTCGCGTTTTCCTGAAACCTATGTAGAATCGACCAAAGTGGATAATCATGCGTCACTTTGACAATGCCATCCCTGTTTCAGGGAAGGTCGTCAAAAGTAACAAGGCTTATGATCATTAATAAGAAGGAGAAGAAGGCCGACTGAAGAAGAAGGCCTTGTCATAATCTAAGTGGTATTTTATAAACGCCTACATTTAGTTCCATTATGTTATATTTTAAGTAGATTTACAAATGTAATTTAAGTCGTAGGAAATATCAGAGCTGTATATAATATAAAGTACACAGTTCATGTGAAGTCATTAGGGAGGGAAAGAGCACAAAAAACGCTTGATTACATTTTTTACAGAAACCTTAACGGATTTCTTTGTGCGGCCCTAGTTCTTTCTAAACAAACGAGTACAATCTACCAGAGGCGGCTCCTCAATAAAAATGTTGGCAGTTCATAATTTTCGCAATTTCATTTTTTCTTGTATTTTTTTTGCTTTGAATGGAAATTGCAAGAAATACGTACCTAAATATATATTGTTTTATTTAGTTATTAAAAAAACTGTTTTATTTTCACTTTTTATTATTATTTTTTTAAAGGACACAAATGTTTTCGACTACACAGTAGTCATCATCAGGTCTGTGTTCTTTAAAAAAATATTAATAAAAAGTGAAAATAAAACAGTTTTTTAATAACTAAATAAAGATGAATTTTCACAGTGTTAATACACCAACCATCCAAAATATATTGTTTTATTTACTTATACACGAGTAGGTAAGTACCTACACCGTTTTGGTGCATAACTGTCAGCCATCTATGACAGATGCCTGTAGTCTTGAGATGGTCCGGTGCATTGAAGTGGTGGCTGAGTGGATGGCAAGGTGTCGCCTTAGAATGAATCCAGACAAGACAGAATTCATCTGGATGTCGTCTCCTGGTAGGAAACACTTGCTTGGCTCTTCACCAATTAAAGTAATGGGCCTGGATGTGTATCCATCTAGCTCAATTAAGTTTCTTGGGGTCCATCTTGACAACACTCTCTCCATGAGTATGCAAATAAGCTCGACTGTGAGCTCCTGTTTTTTTCACCTGAGGCAGTTGAGATGGGTCAGAAACTGTTTGACATCCGAAGCTGCTAAGATTCTCATTGCGTCCTTTGTTGTGTCGAGACTGGATTATTGCAATGGTCTGTTCTGGGGTCTTCCAAGGTTTCAGCAGTCTAGACTGCAGTCCGTCTTTAATGCTGCAGCCAAATTACTTTTAGGAGGACGAAAAACTGACCATGTCTCTCCTCTGTTGCGGCGCCTTCATTGGCTGCGAGTCCCAGAGAGGATTGAGTACAAAATATGTGTTTCTGTTTTTAATGCCCTCAGAGGAGTTGCCCCATCGTACTTGTGTGAATTGTGCAGAGTCGACCAGATAGGTGGAAAACGATGCACTCTTCGTTCTGCACAGAGTGACGCCGTAAACAGGCTTCAACTGCCTCTTCGACGGAACAGAACTGGTTTCGGAGACAGGGCTTTTAGTTCGGCTGGTCCATCCTGCTGGAATAGTCTACCTCTGGAGTTGAGAACAGAGACCAGTGTTGGCAGTTTCAGGAAGTTTCTTAAGACACATTTGTTTAACAGAAGCTTCAACACATAAAAGCGCCCTTGGGGTGGCTAGTGCCACTAAACGGCGCTGTATACAAATTGTCCAATTATTATTATTATTATAACAAATAAGCGTATTTTAATCTCGTACTTACAGTTACATATTTGAAATGGAAATCCATCCGTCGCTCCTTCGCTTGAGCGAAAGCCTCAATCAAAGCCAAATCAGCACAAAATTTTACACAATCAATTATTCTAGATATAATTATTAATCTGTTTGAACGCACTTCGTCATTGAACTTTTTACTTGATTGTCTATAATTAACATCAAGCATTTGTCGAAGTTCTGTTCGGCCTAATAAATTGAAATGCATTACAAGCTCAACTTGAGTTTGCGAAAGTGCATGCTGTTTAACTTTTATCTTTTTCACCATCTTCACACACTTGCGATGCTTTCAAATAATGTTTTTATTCAAATACTATTCAACTATTTTTTTTTATAATGTCCACGTTTACTTTATTATTAAAATTTATCGTCAGAAAATTAGTAAAAAACAAAATTGTAAGTTGTTTCACGATAAATTAGAAAATAATGGAAAAAATCTTCACGTTCGATGAAAAAACATCCAGCAACTGTTTATTTTAACGTCAACTGATGACGGAATGGAGGTCAACCAAATTCGAGTTACTGGCTTATATTATTTGTAATCAATATCCTACAAGGATTTCATTGTTTTCGAATATCTACGCACGAATAATTATAATATGCCGGCAATGCACGCATCTGTCTTTGTCGTACGCACTAAAAAGCCTATAATGTATCCGCTCTCTCCCTCCATACACGGTTTCTAACCGATCTCAGAAAATGTATGGGAATAATCCGTTAAAATCTGTTCACTTGGACAAATGCACGAGGAGTATAACTAAACAATAATATTATGTATTATGGACGGCGGGTTTGTACTAGCGCTCCATATAATTATGATTTTTTACTTCAGCGACCATTCAAAACATCTGCCACACAATATACTTTTATATTTTAAAGTTGATACAATTATTTTCTTAAAATTATTACAAAATCTAGGCAGTGCACTGCCCCGTTGAACTGTATTAGGGAACCGCCTCTGCAATCTACTTTTAAAATATGTGAGTAAATCATTAGATTATCTATGTATGTATATGAAAAGATAAATTTGTTTGAACCGTAATACTGAGTCTAATACATGAAATAGGGTTGTTTGCTTTGAATCTACTTATACACGAATAAGCTTTTGAAAATCTAAGTGTTTCTTCAGCATCGTTTTTTTTCCCAATAATAATAATAATATTAGGATGATTGATTTGGTGGTTTTTGTGTGTATCACGCCTTAAGAGCCCTCGGCGAGCTTGTTCGTCGCTGTTGAAAGCGCCAACTCTCAAGCAAGACCCAGTTGTTGTAAGGTTGGATGGACCTTTCAGTGACCGGTCTTTGGTAAAGGTTTATGAATCTTTCAACCCAGCGAAGAGCACATTTGGAAATTTAAATGGTATATTTTTGTGCTTCACCGGGATTCGAATCCACAACCTTCCCATTCAGAGTCCGCAGTGTTACCACTGAGCTACGGACCGGTCTAGTTGTATTTATACACGAATAAGCTTTTGAAAATCTAAGTGTTTCTTCAGCCTCGTTTTTTTCCCCAAATCCTTATAAATTCAGAAAGCTTACACTATAACAACTGGGTTATCAACTTGGATAAGTTAAAAATTAACATTATTATGATTGTCAATTATTATCAAGAAGAGTAGCATGGGATCCTTTGGCGTAATCGTAAATTGGGCAGAAAAAATTTCAACACTGGAGCTTTTTTCATTTTAGAGGCGTTAGTCTCATGAACGTCAATTTCCTGGCCCAGAACCCTGAGCAGAGGAGTTAACAAAAAGATCATCCAACGGCTTGATGACAATGTTTTGTAAGTAGTAACAGACAATGAACATCGATAGACTTTAAACTACTAGATTTTGCTGATATCCGGTAGGAGTGTAACAAAGAAATGCTGGGGCTTACCTTGTTGTAGCTACCGTTGTCATCATCATAGCCCGCGTTGAGCGCCGCACCAGGTCTCCCGAGGACCTTGGCTGCCTCCAGGCCCAGGAACCACACCTCAGGAAACTTGTCCACCTCCGCGCGCTCATACTCCGTCAGCCGCCCTCCGTACACCTTCAGCACCTCTGGGAACATTATAAAATATTGTTACGTTTTTGCTGGGTTCTCTTTTTTAATTAAAATGCAATAATTTATTTTACAGAATTTGTTTCCCACAATTTAGTTCACAACTTGACAATCACTGTTTATTGGTCTTTCAAAGGTAACTTACTCTAAGCAACTGACTCTCCGTACCATTTCAGCTCCTTATATTGGGTACCAGAGGGGTCTTTCTCGCATTTACTAGATCATTCTTTCCCCAGAACGTCATTCCAATGCACCAAAACGATCATGGACTTCTCCTAGATGGTTCTATCGTACACACGTGTGTATATCGATACACCAGTTCCAAACTAATGCAAGTCTGAAATTTTACGGTATTGAGTTATGTATGAGGAAATGTGTGAAATGATGATATCTACCAGTTCCAAAGACCTACAAGCCGTAATGTCAAGAAAAAAGAAATTACAGCACATAAATTACTTTAGAAATATAATTTCGAAACAAATTTGTCCGTTCCATACTACAATAACTCGAGTTAACGGGGTTTGGAAGTTATTTTGCACTAATCTACCTCATTCCATAGACCTTTAACATGACATGTCGGTGTTTGGAACTGGCAACATCGTCAGTTCGGTCTCACCTGTCAGTGTCAGCTCATGCTTTCGCGCCGTTTTGAGGTTATGTTTTCCTGTTTTTATTTGAAATCAGCGCTTCTAGGACAAAATGTATGTGCCCGACTGGAGAAAACGTAAAATGGGAAGAACTGAATACATGTTAACAATGGTTCGTGAAAGTTCTGCAGCTAACGAAGAGGTAAGCATGATTTGTTTTTTGTTATAGGTTATGAACTTTTTACCTAAATAACAACGTAAATTCAAGAGTTCTATGGCAATTTGCATTACGAAATAAAGTATCTTGATACGAGCTAGCCAATTGAGTTATATTCCTATGTAAAAATAAATAAACTAGGATAATAATAAAATATTACTAGAAGTTATTTGTTTAATAATGGAAAGAATAATATTATAATGCATCCATGTTCAAGTTTGGTCTAACTAATGTCTTATAGATGAAATGTGGGTTTGAGTGCTCGTATGAAATGCATCGCGTAGAAATAATGATCGATGCCTCTGGCTATCCGTTTCGAGATATAAGCCGTGAGTATATTTCCATTTTTTTCTATTTTTACATCAATTGTGTTTGTGTTGTAGGGTTCTATGTCACCGACACAACTTGGGGGTACAAATGAGCGTTCATCTGTAAAGGAAGTACTAGGTTCTACATCACACCTGAAGATCTCCGAGCGTACCCATACTGATACAGACAATATTACCCAGGTAATATTATAGCCTGCCATAGACAATGTAATGATTTTATGACAATTAATTACATGGATTTTATTTGAGTGACACGACTTTAAAAATAATAGGTATTATTATATACTAACTCAAACCTGAGGATCACTATAGGGAGAGGCAGAGATAATGGTGAATGAAACTCCTCATGACGCTGGAACACTTTCGCAGCTTTCTTTCTAAACACTAAAATGTACTCCGTCCATGCTTGTCCAATCATCTTGTTAGTGCAATGGCAATTTTATTTTATGTTTTTTTTTATTACAGTATCCTGGGTCAGAAATAAATGAGCATACCTGTCTAGAAGAGGGTTTCTTCATAAATGAGCGCTCTCTTGCGGAGAGTGTCTATCAAGATGACAAATGCTACTCGGAGATGCAAAATCAGTGTCTTATGTCAGCATCGATGCCTGAGCGAATTTATACAGAATTAAAAAATGTTATCCCGGTAATACTTTTAACTTTTAAACTGTTGATGAGCTAAGCAAAGAGAATAGGTTGTTATGGACATAGTTTCATGGCATTCAGATTCGTGGTCGAGAGATATGGTTTCGAATGCTAGCACTGGCATGTGGCAGTGCTAGCTGCCAGTGCTAGTGCTGCAAATGTATGTACATTTGCGGGTATTTTCTCTCATGGGTATATTGATATCTGTTAATAAACAGTTACGTTCAATGAAGGAAAACGTCGCGAGAAAACCATGACACTATGTAGTCAGCATAGCTACGATGGATTCACCCACTGTCACGATTGATCTATAGCGACTGAGCGAGTGCGATAGCATCTTGCTCTCACGCAGTCGCTACCCTAAAGAGGTCAGCTACCCCGTAGCAGCTTTCCAAAATTACATTATTAATGTGTAGTCTGTTTCATAACAATTTTATATCTTTCACTGCATAATGGCAAATATAAATTAGTAGGTAATGTTAATTATTATCATTTTAATTACAGGGTTCTTCATTAGAGAGGGCACCTCAGCAAAACTCAGACATGGATTCAAGCAGTGATACAGATTTTTCAGTTGGTTCATCAGATGTATATATTCCTAAAACGTCGAGTGATGAAATTTCAAACAGTCCTTCACCATCGCCGCTTCTACCGCAATCACTAATTCCCCCACAACCGCCGTCTCCACCACAGCCGACAGTTCAAAATAATACACCAGCTCAAACGAATGAAGAGAAACCCAAAACTCGAAAGAGATTACGCAACCCAAATAACTGGACTAAAAATAAAAAAAAAAATAATCGCAATCTCGGAGAAGCATACATAAACTCGCGTGGAAAAGAAATTCCCAAAAGAAAAGTACAGAATACCTGCAGTGAAAAATGTCGCCTGAAGTGTCCCACCAAAATAGACAATGGAACACGACAGGAAATACACAAATGCTACTGGAAACTAGGTGATGTTAACCGACAACGAGACTTCCTGGTCGGACATATGCAGCCCGTTGTACCTAAATATGCCGTGAAGAAGCCGGGTAGTACTCGATCAAACAATTTTGCATATTACTTCAATGTATCTGATATTAACATAAGGGTGTGCAAAACATATTTCATAAATACATTGGACATAAGCAGCGACGTTATTATAACGGCCCAAAAAAAGAAGACAAGTGAAGGGTTTGTTGAGAAGGATAAAAGAGGTGGTTATCCTAATGCTGGAAGGGCAAGGATTGATGAGGATGTAAAAATTTTTGCCCGCAAACACATAGAAGCTTTTCCGGTGATGGAAGCTCACTATTGCAGAGCTCGAACTGAAAAACAGTATATACAGGGCAATTTAACATTATCGGAGATGTATCGACAGTACTTGATTAAATGCACAGAAAATGATAGTCCACCTTTAAAAAAACACATGTATGAAACGTTATTTAATACAGAGTACAACATTTCTTTCTATAAACCGAAGAAGGATGCATGTTGTACATGTCAAAACTATGAAAATATGAGTGCTACAGAAAAATTGGAAAAACAAGATGAATTTAATTTACACATACACGAAAAGGAAAAGAGTCGGATCGAGAAAGAAAACGATGTCAGAAATTCCTCTCAACATACTACTGTTAGTTGCTTCGATCTGCAAGCTGTAATTACAGTACCAGAGGGAAGTAGAAATGATTTCTTCTATAAACGTAGACTATCCTGTTTTAATTTTACTATATTTGATATAAAATAAAAACAAGGATACAGCTATTTTTGGCACGAAGGGATTGCCCGTCGAGGTGTAAATGAAATTGGCAACTGCCTTTATCTTTACCTTAAGGAGAGCACTAACAAAAAAGTTATCTGCTACTCCGATAATTGTCCGGGCCAAAATAAAAATAAATTTATAATGGCATTGTATCTATTCTGCGTTCGAAACATGGATATTGATTCTATTACGCATAAATTTTTCATCGTGGGCCATTCACAAAACGAAGGTGACTCGATGCATGCCATGATAGAAAAAGAAAAAAAGAGGGCTCTCAAAGCAGGGCCCCTATTTGTACCAACTCAACTTCTACCTATAATTAGCTTGGCAAAGAAAAATGGAAATCCATACAGGACCAATGAAATCGTTGACTTTTTTAATATTAAGGCGTTAGTTAAGAAAAATGACAATTTCGTAAAAAATGAAGATGGTGAGGCAGTAAAGTGGAATGACATCCATATTGTGAAAGTGGAAAAAACAGCACCTAACATAATTTTCTATAAAAATTCCTTCTTTAATGAAGAGTTTAAAAAAATTGACGTTCATCGCAGATCAAGGAGAACGCAAGCGGAGCCAACCCTTCAGCCGGCTTATCAACGTCCACCGGGTATCTCGGCAGCAAAAAAGAAAGATCTGCTCTCCTTATGCAAGGCTGGTTCAATTCCTAGGTCTTACTGGGAATTCTATGACAATTTACCATGTAATGAACAACAAAATGGAGAAGATTCTGATTAGGTATATTAAAAGTAAGTTAAAGAAGTATGTGTAACAAAATTGGAAATAAATGATGATGTAATTATTTTTTGAATTATTATTTGTAGTGAGTATCCATAGTTACTATTACTAAAGCCTTTCTAAGTACCCTACTTAAATAAAACAGTAATAATGTATTCCTTGTAAGTCTAAATCGTCAAGACAAGTTGGTCTAGTTTTTAGTTCCAAACAAATGTAACTCCGAAAATCTCTCAAAACTCCAAAAATTTATATGAAACATCACATTTTTTTTTATTATATACATTTGCTAATACTAAATCCTTTCTAATTACTATAACATTAAATAAAGTTTCTTAGTGTAAGACAATGTGCATTGAGTGTTAACACTTGCCTAAAACTTTAATCATTGTTTTCTCGAGATAATGGTTTTTTGAGTTGTGGGAGTTTGGTACTGGTGTATCGATATGTAGGTGCGTGTGGGCACTTTAATTTCATAGTTCGTTACAATATCATTGTGAACAAGAGGAACAGACAATGGAGGCCCAGGAACCACACCCCAGAGAACTTGTCCAACTCCTTCAGGGCCCTGGGAACACAAAGCAACCTCATGTCAGCGAAGGAAATAGACACTTTCATAATCTAAGTTGAGTAAATGACAAAAAAACGTACAAGACACTGATTGAAGAAACAGCCTTAGAAGAATGTTCCTACAATAAGCTGAGTGTTAGGTCAGTAGACTCCAGTTCATGATGAATGTAGATGCATGATTTGTACAAAAGGGAGGGAAGTATGTAGATACTCACTTACTCTCGTACTCAACAGCGCTGTTGCGTGAGCTACATTCCCAAAAACAATATTGCCCAATGACACACAAGGCACTCTTTTAAAAGACACCAAGTCTGCAAAAGCGGTAGACGAGTGGCGGCAGCAAAGGCATGGAGCCGACTTCCACCTGTGGTTCAAAGGGTTGCCGAGATCAGTCCTTCAAGAAACGTCTAAAATCTAAATCTAAATCTAAGCTGCAAAGATATGTATCATTTAAGATTCATATTAAACGCATTCCCTCAAGCAAACATGTATAATTTTGCGCTAACACATGTCGCATGTGGACCTACAATATAAAAACCCAATCTCAAATGAACATAAGCCCTGCAGCTGCAACTATGCCGGAAAGTCGGCAAGAAAATTGTACAATATTTTTGGCAAGAAAGTCTCAAGATAGATATATTCACCTAGTCTTTTGAGGCGCTCTTGAAGTTGCAATATCATGAAACATCATCATCACGTACTTTAACTGTATTTTACGATACTTAAAAAAAATCGCATTCAATCATTTTGTGGAATAATTATTGAAAATTGAGAAACTTTTAGTGTAGCCTAGTCCAGCGGTCCGCAACCTTTTTGATATTGCGACCCCAAAATTCAAAAAAGAGTTATGAGTGACCCCAGAAAAAAAAATCACTAAGTTAACAAGTGCAAAGGTTGGTTCAGGTAACGAAATTAGCTGTTTTTATTTCGTAAATTATTTAAATTGAAGAGTTTTATTTTATTTTGGAAAGTAATATTAGAGCAAACTAGAAAATATGCATTTAACATGCGAGTAATATTTATGATGGCATTATATGAGACAAGCAATTATTTTAATATTTTATTTTAAAAAAAAGGTACATATACGTAACCTTACAAACTAATGTGAACCTTGTGCTTGCACACTTGCAGTCAGTATATTAATTCTTGGTGATATATTATCAGAAACAGACACCCTCAAATCAGGTTCTACGTTAAGTCTGGAGCGATATTTTGTTTTTATAGCAGTTAATGTGGAGAAAGCTGTCTCGCAAAGGTATGTAGATGCGAATGGCAGCAATTTCAGCAGAGATGTTTTGAATAACAGTGGATATTCCTTTTCCGTCATTATCCAGAACTTGGATAGATCCGTGGTTTTGAAAATAGATCGAAGGCTTTCATCGGACATTAAATCGACCAGCTGCTCCTTTTCTTTTAAGTTCATCTTCACAGTGTTAAGATCACAAGTGAATGGATTAATTATCCATTGGTCGCCGTGTGGCGTATCTGGGAATCTTGTTTCCAAGTCTTGCTTAAGGTTTGTAAGATGCATCATGATTTTGGTTTTAATTTCTTCTTCGAGCTTTATATTGCTTTCTTCAGAAAATTTCTCCAAACATGCAAACATCTCGTAGTTTTCAGCACTGATTTCGTCTATCCACAAACTTATTTTCCTACAAAAAGCTTTTATTTTGTTAGCTTAAATCAATACATTTGTACTCTTCCCTTGCAACGATTGATTTAAATCGTTAAGTTTTTCAAAAATATCCGAAAAATAGCCAACTGTTGCCAGCCTATTTTCATTCAAAAAATATTCCGCTAGCTTTGGTTCCCGTTCAAGTAGAAATATTCTGATTTCATCTTTGAGATCCACGTCGGAGTATTTTTCCTCGCGATAACCACCTGAACTCCGTATGTAACAGTAGATTTTCGTATTCTGATCCCATTTCACGACACATTATTTTGAAAAGGCGACTGTTAAATGCGCGAGCTTTAATAAAATTTATTATTGTTACGAATTGTTCCAACACTTTATTTACATCTGTATGCAAATGTTTTGCTGCAAGAGCTTCACGGTGAATCGTACAGTGAACAAAGCCTACGTGAGGTGCAATCTCAGTTACTTTTGATTTTAATCCTGTTTTGGAGCCGGTCAATGCACACAGATACACAATATTCCCACTTTATGTCATGGAGTTCAAAAAAGGTATTAACTGCATTAAAAATTGCTTCACCGGTTGTTCTTCCTTCTAATCCCTGACAAAATAACAAATCTTCGCATATGTCGTTTTCATATCGGTATCGGATAAATATCAGAAGTTGAGCTACATTAGCTACATCAGTGCTTTCATCCAGCTGAATAGCATAATAGGGACTCCCTTTCACGCGATCTATAAGTTGTATTTTGATATCATCAGCAAGTAGATTGATACGACGATGAACAGTGTCACTTGATAGTGGAATTGTTTTCAGTACATTGGCATACTTTTCTCCTTGCATGATCGAAACCATTTTCATTGCAGCTGGCAAAATGAGCGTCTCGCCAATGTTGTGAGGTTTTTTAGTTTTGGCAATCAAAAAGGAAACCTCGAAAGATGCTTGTAAGGCTTTTTGGTTAACTGTTGTGTATTTTTGGAAATCAACCTGCTGTGACGTTAGTTTGGTGTAAAGAGAGGTTATATTGTATGTATAAACCTTAATAAAATTCGATAAGTACAGGACCTTGTTGACTTTTTTGGCGACCCCATAAATATCTTTCGCAACCCCACACGGGGTCGCGACCCCAGGGTTGCGGACTAGTCCACGAAACAATTGTATTACAAATCGTTTCTTGCAATAGCGTAGAATCTACGAGTTTATCAGTCAGTTGTATCAGTCTATAAATAGAGAGGGAGATTGAGCACGATATCAGTGGATACTGGCAATGAACTTCACCTTCTCAAATAACAAACGAATACATATTGCTACATTCACAACCTAATAGTACGATTGTATTTCTTTTTATTTATATAAAGCCGTTATCCCGTATGGTGTAGTCAGTATTACCACAAATGTATCTCTACTTTTTTCTGCATTTGAACACTTCTTTCATCTCCTCGACATTCAACACTCTCTCCATGTATGCTCTCTTTTGTTCACTCTGCAGATTCAGTTTTTTGATATCTTGCTCAATTGATCAATTTTTCATTACCTTCCACGCTAATACGATAATAATAATAATGTTACGAAATTAGGGTTCAATTGTCTTCAAAATTAAAAATACACAGGTCTCCTTTAAAACTGATTTATTTTACACTGTTACAATATTTATTTTCACACTACTTTCTCGATTATTCTACTTGGTTTCGGTTCACTGATCAGATGGCTTCGATGTCTTTGTTAGTCGCTATGATACTGGCCCGCTCTGCAGGCCATTCGCACCTTTATACTCTGTAGAGCAGTATGATCTAGAACCAAAGTTGCTAGACGGTTCCAGAGTAATTATTACTTCTCGACGCTTCACGTACTACCTAGAGATACAACCAAAATCCTACCTACAAATGTAACACAGTATTCCTATAATTATAACAAATACCTACTTAGCCTAGAGAATTCTACACTTATACATAATTATCGATCTTACCTACCAATACTTTTGAGGATTCTTATAACTATAACTACCCATACTTATTTCAATATTTATATTTACATAACACTATAACTACCCATACTTATTTCAATATTTATATTTACATAACACTACCCCCCACCTAGACTGTTTCGTCCCGGAACAGTCTTGACTCTGTGTAGGTAGGGGCATGCTGATCCACGTCGACACCCTGTGGTCAGGAAGAAGTGGCAGTCCACGGATTTCTCCCCACTGGCTCTCGGCTGCGCTTGCTCGCAGCACACCATGACGCTGATGCCGACTCCCGAGAACACTGCTTCAATCATACTCCGGATTATCCGCCAGTCTCGATTAGCGCGGCCGCCACCCATCTTCGGTATTGCCAGACGCGCCTGCTGATCCTCCAACATGTAGTCACGCAGCTCAACAAGGCCGTCCCACAATGCCTTGTAGTCCTCTTCCAGGTTGCTGGAATCCGGGACAACCAGGCAGTATGCTTGTTGACGCCCCTTCGGTAGTCTCAGAGCTCTTCCTTGCGGGCTGCTCGAGGGTTGCGGTTCTCCGAATTTGTATCGGAAGACCCGTGCAATCCCTCTAGACATATCTAGATCTTCCGGTACACTGCATGCCAGTGTGTGGTCCCTAGTGACCTCAAATAAGTCCTTGTGGACTTCTGTGGTCACTCCATGGCGAAACTTCTGCCCTGCCTTCGCGTTCTCCCAAAACGTCTCAAAGGCTGGTGATCTTTCGGATGCGACGCACTGTCGTACTTTTTGGGCTGGTTGGTCATCATTATCGCCTAGGTATGGTGAGAGGCGATTGTAGTGCACGACCCTTGGTTTTCCGTTTGGTCTCTTTTTTATGCGGTAGACCACATCGTTGATGCGCTCCAAGATCTCGTACGGCCCGTCCCAGGAACGCTGAAGTTTCGGACAGTATCCTTGGCGCCTCTTGGGGTCAAAAAGCCACACCCAGTCACCAGCTTTGTACCCCATGCTGTCAGCTCTGGTGTCATAGCGCTCCTTCATTTGATCGCTGGCCTCCCCGATGTTCATGCGGACCTGATCATGGATGTCATCCAGCCTCCTGCGAAGGTCTGTCACATAGTCTTCTCCGGCTAGGTCTTCACCTGGTTTGCAGCCAAATTTGAGATCACAAGGAAGTCGCATTTCTCGCCCAAACAGTATGCTGCTGGGAGTCTTCTTCGTCGTTTCCTGAACAGCCGACCGGTAAGCCAATAAGAACAAAGGCAGATGTCGGTCCCAGTCCCGCTGATGGCTGGACACTACTTTGGCTAAGTACCTCCCCACGGTACGGTTCATCCTTTCCACCATTCCATCAGACTGTGGATGTAGCGCAGTGGTCCTGGTCTTGTAGATCCCTAGCCGCTCACACATTTGCTGGAAGATAGCAGCTTCAAAGTTCCTTCCCTGATCAGAATGTAATTCCAGGGGTACGCCAAACCTGCTGATAAATTCGGTAACTAGAACTTCAGTCACGGTTACGGCCTCTTGGTTAGGGATTGAGTAAGCTTCCACCCACTTGCTGAAGTAATCCATCACCACCATGATGTACTTGTTACCCTTCTCAGTTGTAGGAAATGGGCCAGCTATGTCGATGGCAATTCTTTCAAAGGGGCTGCCAACATTGTACTGACGCATTGGTGCTCGCCTTTTCCTTTGCGGTCCATTGGCCGTTGCACAGGTTACACATTTTCGACACCAATCTTTGACGTCTTCGCTGCAGTTGATCCAGTAAAATCGCTCTTTCACTTTCTCCAGCGTCTTCTTAACGCCTAGATGTCCTCCAGAAGTTCCTCCATGCAGCAGTCCAAGGATTTCCGGTACTCGGCTCCTCGGAACGAGGGTTTGCTTTCTTCTAAGTGTGCCGTCTTCCTTCTCGATCTTTCGTTTCAGAAACCCTCCTTCTATCACTATGGATCCCCATTGAGCCCAATAAGCCTTGACAGTTGGTGATAAGGGGGCGAGTTTTTCCCAGGTTGGCCTTTCTCCTTCTCGCGCCCATTCCATCACATACTTCAAGTCCGGATCATTCAGTTGGTCTTGCGCCAATTTTTCATCTTGCCAGTCCTCATCTTCGGTGGTCGTCCTTTGGACAATTGCTACCTTGTCCTCCATCTTGCTGCAATGTTTGCAGTCACTGGCGCATGGTCGTCTGGATAATGCATCCGCATTTCGATGAAGCGTGCCAGGTCTATGTTCGGAGTCATAATCATACTCCTGGAGCCTTTCAATCCATCTAGCCACTTGCCCTTCTGGGTTTTTGAATTTCAGAAGCCAAACCAGTGCAGCATGATCAGTCCGTAGTGTGAATTTTCTCCCGTACAAGTATTTGCGGAAGTGTTCCACTGATTTTATCACGGCAAGAAGCTCTCGTCTGGTCACGCAATAATTTCGTTCTGGCTTGGAAAGCACTTTACTGAAGTAACCCAGAACAGTCTCATGCCCATCCTGTATTTGGGAAAGGACGCCTCCTATCCCCACATTACTAGCGTCGGTATCCAGGATGAACTTTCCATCTTTTCGTGGGTAGCTCAAGATGGGGGCACTTGTTAATCTTCCCTTAAGCTCTTTAAATGCTTGTGCGCAGGAATCACTCCAATGGAAGCGAGTGTTTTCTTCCGTAAGCTTGGTGAGCGGTTTTGCAATGTCCGCAAATCTTGGCACAAACCTCCTGTAATAAGTGCACAGCCCCAGGAAACTCCTAGTTTCATGTTTGTCCTTCAGCACGGGCCAGTCTCTTACTGCCTTGATTTTGGCAGGGTCAACTTCAACTCCACGTTGAGAAACTATGTGTCCCAGGTAATTTACTTGTTTCTTGAACAGGTTACACTTTTTCGGGTTGAGCTTCAGTCCAGCGTCTTGTAGTCGCCCGAAAACTTGCTCCAGATTTCTCAACTGATGGTTGAAGTCCTTTCCCAGGATGAATATGTCATCCAAGTATACCAGGCAGGTTTCCCATGATAGTCCTCGCAGCACATTCTCCATCAGCCTTTCAAACGTGGCGGGGGCATTGCATAAGCCAAATGGCATCACGGTGAACTGCCAAAGTCCAGATCCAGTCGAGAATGCAGTTTTCTCCTTATCTTTGGCATCCAATTCAACTTGCCAGTAGCCACTTTTCAGGTCCAATGTGGAAAAAATGGTGCATCCTGCCAATGTGTCCAAGGTGTCGTCAATCCTTGGCAGAGGGTAACTATCCTTTTTCGTAACATCGTTGAGCAGTCTGTAGTCCACACAAAATCTCGTGGTACCATCCTTCTTTTTCACCAGTACCACCGGGGATGTCCAAGGGCTACTTGATGGTTCTATGATGCCATCCTTGCTCATGTCTTTGATGATCTTGTCAGCTTCTTCCCGCTTTGCAAAGGGTAGTCTTCTTGGAGCCTGTTTGATTGGTCTTGCTTCTCCGGTGTCTATGCTATGTCGCACTACCTTGGTTCTTCCCAGACGGCCATTAGAGTCCTCGAAAATGTTCTGGTAGCGGCAGATCAAACTCCTCACTCTAAGTCTGTTTTCCTCGGTTAGACCTTGGGAAGCGTCGTGGACCAGGGTTTCCAATTGTGTCGATAATTTTCTTCCCTCGCATGTCATGTTTGTCATCTGTTGCACAATGGAAGTTATCCTCTCACATCTGCCCAAAACAAAACCTTCATTCATTTTAACTGGGTAGCTGTTCACATTCATGATCTTGACAGGAATGGTCTCCTGCGCGCGAATCACTGTTCTTGCCACCATGACTCCTTTGTTAACATTGTCCATGTTCTCCGGTTCTATCATACAGATTTGGTCATTTGTACTACTGGAATCCAGGCGGGCACTCACTATCATCTCGGATCGCCCCTTCACTTCGGTATTCTTGGCTAGGATCACACGTGCAGCCAGTTCTTTCCGTCTTTGCAGGATGACTTCTTCATTTTCAATTTTAATGGCACCTTTTTTTAAATTTAAGCTGCACCCAAATCTGTCCAGTATGTCCATTCCCAATATAACGTCTTCTTCAATGTTGGCCACCAACGTCCGATGATCAAAAGTGGTGCTGCCAATTTGGAAGGTGGCAATCGTCTCCCCATACACCTGTGCTGACTCTCCCGTGGCGGTGTGCAGAGACCACTTTGTTGGTGCAATCTGCTTACCTCGTGCCACTATGTCGCGTCTCAGAATTGTCCTGGTTGCTCCCGTGTCCACCAGTAGTTCACGAGTTACTCCATCTATTATGCCATTGATAAAAATGCTGCTGGCTTTTCCTCTCACGGTTGCGACAGTAGCAGCAGATTTCAGGGCCTCTCCAGCGTGGGTCAACGGTTGCCCCTTCCCATTAACCCTTTCTAGTTTTCCGCAGCCTGTTTTCTGGGTTTCTGAGGCTTGGGACACTTGGTGCTAAGGTGGCCCAGCTGTCCGCAGTTCCAGCAGCGTGGGTCTCGTCTTCGAGGTCTCAGACGTTCCAGCACTTTTTCAATTAGCTCCTCGGTTGTAGGTAGCTTGACCTCCTCTGCCTCGACTGCACGAACCCTGGCGTGGCCCCTGATGGACTGTTTGACAGCCTCAAACTCGAGAGCTTGGCTGAGCGCCTCGTTCAAAGCCTTGGGATGGGCCAGTTTTACGGCTTGTTGCGTCTCCCATTCCCGCAATCCATTTAGGAACTTGTCCACTGCCAAGCTCTCACAGATGTCGTCGGAGGCTGTCGGGTAAGCGTCTCGTACCAGGCGGGCGATGTCCATTTCAAACTCCTGGAGGCTCTCGTTGGGCTTCTGCACCCTTGTGTTCAGCTGCGACTTGTACAGCTGCTCCAGGCACTTGTGGCCATAGCGCATATCCAAGCGCTGCTTCAGCTGCCCAAAGTCACCACGGTTGTCCAGGGGTATGGCCTGCAGAACCCTGAGAGCGTCTCCTCGGAGCGACAGGCTGAGAACCGAAGCCTTCTTCTGCTGGCTCCAGGCTCCCATCATGGCAGCCGTCTCAAAGAGGGTCAAGTATTCCTCCCACGACGTCTTCCCGTCGAAGGTTGGGAGGTTGTGCTTGGCTAGGGAAGGGTCATCATCCCCTCTTGTGATCCTGGTTGGAGTTGAGCATCCCTGGTCGGTCTCGTCGTGAAGGCCGCCTTTGGGGGAGATTCTGGTGGACTCCATCTGGCACTTGTCAGCCAGCTCGGCACGCAGACGGTCTTCCAGGTTTGACATCCGAGTCTCCATTTCCCCCTTCAGGGCCGAGAGGTTGGTTGTCATCTTCTCCTCTATTTCTCCTTTCAGGGTTGTGAGACTATCCGCTATCTCCGCCTTCAGGGTCCTGGCGTTGTCAGCCATCTCCGCCTTCAGGTCTTCCCTCAGGGTCTTGGAATTGTCAGCCATTTTCTCCTCCAGGGTCTTGGCGTTGTCAGCCATCTCCACTTTCAGCTTTTCCTCCATGGAAGTGAAGTTTCCGGTGATGCTGAGGTTTAGCTCGTCCAAGGCGCGGTCCCCTCCAGACGCCATGACAAAATATGCCGGGTCTTCGCCTGACTGTTCTAAGGCCTCCATGAGGCGTGCCTGTAAGGCCGCCTTCCCTCCTGAGGTCTCCAGGTCCCTCTCCAGAAGCTCATTTTTAAGCTCAGTGACTTTGAGGTCCTTGATGTTCACTTTGGTTGCCATTTTTTTCAAAATTTACTTCAAAACAAAAATATTTTTAAATTTATTCAATACAAGTTTTGAGTTTTATATATATAGCTGTTTTGAATACGTACTTTAGCAAAAATAATAATTTATCTGATTACACTGTGAGTAGGTACTGTCTTTTAATATTTATTTTTAATTCACCAATATTTTTTTACATAATAATGTCTGATAGTACATAATTATTTATTTCGTCTCAAGTCTTTCAAACACACAGGTAGGTACTTAATGTACATTCACACACTTGTAAACGAAGGGCAGTTATTCAAAAACTTTTTCTCGATGAATCTGGAACGTTCTTTTGTAATATTTTTCAAGATTTTTATTTATTTATTTTATTTTTTAATCACACACAATAATAAAAAAACTATGGTCCAATTTGATGACTTTCTCAATGCGGTAAAATAGTCATTATGTTATGTCCAGAATTATGTCCAGAATTATGTTCCATATGATGTTCCAGAATTTATAAGCAACTTGCTTTTGCGTCTTTTCTTTTAACAAAAATTTATTTAAACACTTGTTTTCACAAAAGTCAGTTCACACAAAGTTCAATTTGAATAAAGTTTATTTTAACACTATTTAATTTATTTTATTTATTTTTTAGACAGAAGATCTTAATTTTTCTTGACAATTCCGCACCTGACGCCAATTGTTACGAAATTAGGGTTCAATTGTCTTCAAAATTAAAAATACACAGGTCTCCTTTAAAACTGATTTATTTTACACTGTTACAATATTTATTTTCACACTACTTTCTCGATTATTCTACTTGGTTTCGGTTCACTGATCAGATGGCTTCGATGTCTTTGTTAGTCGCTATGATACTGGCCCGCTCTGCAGGCCATTCGCACCTTTATACTCTGTAGAGCAGTATGATCTAGAACCAAAGTTGCTAGACGGTTCCAGAGTAATTATTACTTCTCGACGCTTCACGTACTACCTAGAGATACAACCAAAATCCTACCTACAAATGTAACACAGTATTCCTATAATTATAACAAATACCTACTTAGCCTAGAGAATTCTACACTTATACATAATTATCGATCTTACCTACCAATACTTTTGAGGATTCTTATAACTATAACTACCCATACTTATTTCAATATTTATATTTACATAACACTATAACTACCCATACTTATTTCAATATTTATATTTACATAACAATAATAATAATATCATCATAGCAATTTACACCTTTGATACTGCGGCACGAAAAAGGAATCTTGTGCTTCTGCCAAACCATTGTCTCAGATTCTTCATCCAAGATGTTCTCCTTCGACCTGGAGATCGTTATTCCTCAATTCTTCCGTATGCTTAATAATTGAAGGAGTGATTATTTCTTATTCATAATCCAGTCATCACTCATTCATAATCCAGTAATATCAGACCCTATCATTCAGAGTCATTCATAGTATAAGCAATATCATAGTATAAAGGGGAGACACCCACGTGACTACCAACTTCATACTTCAAATCCAAATAATTTTTAGATTAAGTTTTTTATTTACCGACTCACAGCAAACTTTCTTTTCTTGATTAATAAC
The DNA here is from genome assembly GCA_951799405.1 of Agapetus fuscipes. Classification (NCBI taxonomy): domain Eukaryota; kingdom Metazoa; phylum Arthropoda; class Insecta; order Trichoptera; family Glossosomatidae; genus Agapetus; species Agapetus fuscipes. Next base: position 14,639,022 of record OX637351.1, on the reverse strand, counting down.
TGTTAACTTTTTATACTGCCAAAAAGCAAAACCAAATTTGTTTCATGTGATTTATGTGTTTATCAAAAGCTCTGCCCACTCTTTATAGCTATAATCTAAATAGATGGTTTGAGGTTCACTTTCAACGCATATACACAAGTAGGCATTTAAGTACAGGTTTTACATTCAGAACATACTGTAAATGCTGTAAAAAATGGCTCACTTTGCCAATTTCACCCCGTTTCAGGGAAGGTCGGGAAAATATGCAGGGATAATGTTCATTTGAAGTTTGGATGTAATTTTTAAGTACATATTCAGCATTTGTAAGCGTGAACTTACCCGTGTCTGTTTGTGTGCATGCATTTTATATGAGTTTTGAATGTTAATGTATCTTTGCAACATAGCTATCAATCAACAATCATAGCTAAGTAGTTTCAGTTTTTTCATATTTCCTCAAAAACTTTTTACATAATCAAAAACGGGCTTCTTGCGAGACCAAATAATGTAGCTACTCCCCACTTTCCATGTAAGTACGAGGTGCCAGCATGTTTTATCTGTGCAGACTTTTCATTAGCAAGTTAAGAGCCAGGTGAGCTGAAGGAGCAGGCAGGGGTGGCGCGTACTTTCGAGGTGCGCTGACCCAGTTTCTCCAGAGGGATGGGCGAGTTGGCACTGCCATGCTTACTCATAGCAAAAACGCAACTAAGCTACACATGTACATTGGTGCCTACGTTATCCCCGAAGGGGTCGCATGTGGCGATTCGGGACCTATTTGTTTTTACGAGTAAGGGGACCGGTCTCACACCAACCATTCTCAGTTAAAGTTGGGGTTTCCCAGCTCCCGTGGGGGCTGGTTCTCATATCTTGTGAAAGCTGAGTACACCTTGGGATCGAACCCTTGCTCTTGGCATGGAATGCAAGCAGTCTACCAATTCTCCAGTTGCTGTAAGGCTGGATGGACTTTTTTGATGATCGGTCATTGATTGGTAAAGGTGTATGAATTTTTCAACCCACCACCGGGATTCGAACCCACAACCTTCCATTCACGAGTCCGAAGTGTTACCACTGGACTACGGACCGGTCTATAGCACTACTAATAAACAAGCATGCCTTAATCCTCCTAATACCCGTTCTGTGTGTATGTGTCAGAAGGACCCGCAGCGCATGGACGCTCATGCAAAGCTATATATATCGATACCGTAAAGGTTAAAGTGAATAAGTGACGTACACCTTGTTTTCTATGTTCTGCGTTGGAAAACACTAAAAATAGTGATAATCCTGTAGGTTAGAAGATTGTCCTGTAGGTTAGAAGATTAGAAGATTGAAGAAATTAGTTCACTTACTTTGAGAAGTTACACCCAATAAAATGTTTGATCCACGATATCTTAAATCAGTGAATCAGCACTTATTCAGTTTTACCTTTAAGGTGGCGATATTATCTCAAGTGGCGGTAGGCCTTCCCGTGAAGTAAAAGCAACGACACGACAAAGCAAGAACCTCCAGGTCAGAGGCGTGCCCATGGCTCTAAAAGTAAGCGGTTCGATGTTAGGGGCAAGTGGTGTACCTATGGACACGCCGTTTTTTTTTCGACTTAATATTTTTTTTCTCGCAAGTTAAGAGAGGTAGAGAGAAGATTGTTTATGTTATGTATTCATTGTCTAATTGTGCATAACCAACTTATTTTTAGTTTTGTATAATATTGACCTGTTTTGTGTTACGACCTTTCCCCCAAAAATCGCATTTTTGTCCAGAGGTACACTTATGGGTGTGTACCTGTGGACAGGGGTAAGTGTACCTTGGGACAGCATGTGTACCTCTGGACATCAAAAAAATTAAGTAGTTTAAAAATGATTAAACATAGTATTATTTTATATTTTATCGGTGATAAAATTGCACAAACTTATTATTATAAAAATGACAACAAAACATTTTGATAGCGATTATTAAAAACACGTAATATATATTGTTAGAAGAACCTACCTTTTAACAACAAATAATATTAAAAATATTTTTTATTTTCCATGTAGAACTCATTCATCTCTTCGGAATCGTATGAATCTGATCCAAAAACACCTTTATCCAAGGGCTGCATTTTATGAAAAGTGTGAGGATGCAAAGTTAAAATGAAAACTCTCGATTCTTTTGCTTTTTCCAAAACTTGTATATTTATATGGGAATCGTGGTTATCCATGATTAGGAGAATTTGATCACTTTTTTAAGGTATCACATGAGCAACTTTGATTCGTTTGACCAACTAAAAGATGGATATAAAAATAAATTAGAATAGTCTAACAAGCATTTTATTTTAAGTTGAGTACCGGTGGACACAAGGCGTGTACCTTTGGACGTCCATAGGTACACGCAAAAATGTGTCCAGAGGTACACAAATGATACTAAATTAAAACATCAACTGACATTTAATTTTGAGGTTCAAAATAAGGCAAATGAATGCTCTATCGTTTTAAGCACTCCCTAAACCCTAAATTGGTATTATCATTTGACTAAAATATTTCATAATCACACCATGAAAACTGTTTAAAAATGCATAAAAACTAACTTTTTGTTGCTGAAAACTTGAATTGTAAAAAACGGGCACGTGTTTTAGGTGATGACAAGTTACACACAATAATATTGAGAGCTATCAAAAATGTAATATCCCCGTTTATGTGATGATTTTTAATCTTCTGTATTTCCAGAGATATGATGGTGTCCAAAGGTACACAGCGTCCAGAGGTACACCACTTGCCCCTACTCAAGCTAATAGCATTCCTCGGGTAGCACTCCTTGTGGGGGTGTTGCCAAATCACGGGTATCTATAATCTATAATCTAAGCTGCAGAGATATGTTAACATTTAAGGCTTATATTAAATGCATTCCCACAGACAGGCACATGTAGGTTCGCGCCTACACATTCTGCATCCGTGCATACAAATAAACAAAACCTCACATGAACATACACCTTGAAACTCCTACCGCTTTTCCCTGAAACCGGGGTGGCATTGGCAAAAGTGGACCGATTTTTACAGCACGGGGAGTCAGCCTCATACTAACCTATCAGTCAAGGAGCGTGAAGAATATAATAAAAACAGTAATAATAATAATAAGAAAAAGACTAAGAAAGGATTACTGTGAATCCTCTTCGAATGCAACTCGGCAAAACGAAGCACAAAATCGCTCAAAAGCGCAGAAATTGGATTTGGTATATTTCTATACTCTAAATTGCAAAGATATAATTATAGCTCTGGACATCCCTAGCGAAACGGCGGCAAAGTTACAGTTACAGAAAAAGGGGAGTAAATGTTATTAAAACAATATTCATTCTCTCTGAAGTATTTTACTTTTTTATTATTTAATGGGAAATAAACTGTGTCGATAATCTATTTCACCATCTGCTTGTAAAATAAAGTAATGCGCTCTGCGGATCATTTTTATTTCATAAATTCAGTCATAATCAATTGTTAATTAAATTAAGTTCATGACATCTTATTTTTATGATCTTTGTTAATGCGAGGCATTTTATGATAACAAATGTATCATCTAAGTTGCAAAGATAGATAAACATTTAAGATTCATATTGAATATACTACGCCCACAAGCAGACACGTGAAAGTTCGTGTTTACGCTCACTGCATATTATGTACTTACAAAATAAAGACCCACACCCAAAAAGCCCTGCAACTTTTGCCAACATTCCCTGAAACTGTGGTGACATTGGAAAAGCGAATCATTTCTTACAGTATGGGTGGTCAGCCTCACAACCTATAAATCCAGACCTAGAAAAAACAAACGCTGTATGCCAGTTATGACTTACAGAGCAGAGACACTAGCTTTCACCAAATTGACTATCAGGAAACTCCGTGTAGCACAACGAAAGCACGAAAGAGCTATGCTACACATAAGGCTGTCAGCCCGAATACGAAAAAACGAAATACGTAGAAGATCGGGAGTTGCTGACATAGTCAAAAGAGTGGCAAAGCAGAAGTGGTCGTGGGCAGGGCATGTTGCCAGATTGAGCGAGCAAAGATGGACGAAAAGAGTGGTGGAATGGAGACTTCGTGAAGACAAAAAAACTAGAGGAAGGCCTTTTACACGATGGTCAGATGATATTAAAAGAGTTGCTGGTGACTGGATGCAGAAAGCTCAGGACAGAGACGCATGGAGAGATATGGGGGAGGCCTATGTCCAGCAGTGGACAAGAAGTGGCTGAATAAGTAAGTAAGTATATCTACTGAGCTATCAACTGGAATATTCTGGACTGAATAATTGATTACAAATTTACGTACTTCAACAATCGATGAAAAAGGTAATGATATAAATGTATTACACCAATATTCAATATTACTTTCCCACAGTCATTTCGCGGACCTGATGACGTCACCACATTGTGGTACAATAATTCAATTACAGTTCAGTTCGCCGAGTGTAAAATATTATCTCACTCCCTCGATCGCGTAAACAGAAAAATGCATGTAGAATACACCAGCAACCCTAGTGAGCGATTTAGCTTTTATATATTTATTCTATTTACATACACGATCCAGGGCAGTTTATGTAATGTTTTACTTGTGGTAACGATGTTATAGTAACAACTCCATAAAGTAATGTGAGCAACCAATCATAACAAGTAATGGAAACAGGTGTTTAGTGGGGAACATTGTTGGCAATCTGCTTAATAGATTTATAATTCAGCCTTAGTGCCTTTATTTCTTTTCTTAAAGGCTGAGTCCACCTTGCCGGTATTTGAGTTTGAAGTAGGTAAACACCGAAACGGGAAATCATGTCTTACACCCTCGGTGGGGATCGAACCCTTACTCTCAGTATAGAATGAAAGCATTCTACCAAGTGAGCTATCGATCGGACTTTTTACGAGCTTGGTCGTCGGTACAAAGCGAGAAAAACAAAATCTAAAGCAAGACCCTGTTGCTGTAAGGCTGGATGGATTTTTGTTGACCGGTCTTTGGAAAAGGTGTATGAATTTTTCAACCCAGCGAAGAGCATATTTGAAAATATAAATGCTATATTTTTTGTGCTCCGCCGGGATTCGTTTACGAGTCAGAAGTGTAACCACTAGACTACGGACCGGTCACACAATGTTAATTGCACTTTTCGGATATTAGACGAACCGATATGGAAGAGGTCACATTTTTCTCGACGTTTTGCTAGCGACGTAGCCAACGTCTTCAGGAGGCACGTGTGAGGATGAACTATTGTAGTTACCTGCTGGAGTGAGCGGCACCCTGCTGGTGGGGGAGGAGTTGTGGTTGGGCTCCTGCGGCTGCGGCTGCTTGTCTGGATTGTTGTTGTTGCGGCGCGGGGGCGGCGGCGCGGGCCTGCCGGAGGAGCCGCCGAGCGCCGGTATTCCTGGAGATCCGCCAGATGCAGCCTGCCCCCCCGCGGCGCCCACCAGCTCGGCGCTCAGCCGGGAGCCCGCCAGCGCGCCCAGACCGACACTCAGGTCATTCTCTAGCTGCAGCTGAAACAACAACACACATCCTAACTTTAGCATACGTGTGTAATGTGTATCTAGGTCTAAGGTCTTCACCCCGCGGCCCTCGGGTCTCATGTGGCCCGCCAGCTAATTTCTTGCGGCCCGCGGCCACCAGAGGCTAAAAAAATAAAATATCGCGCCCAGGTACCTATATGCGATATATACGAATACGAGTACTTTTTTTTCGGAGTTCTCGGTGTTTTTTGTGTCATTTTGATTCTTTCCATGGCACTACTCACAGGGGGGACCACAGGAAGGTTCGGCACATTCCCCTCCAGTAGATTTACTCAAAAAAGAGTTTCAATCGAGGTTTTCTTACTTCAGAGATAGTGAAAAATACATCAGTCTCTTTGCCCGACCATTCGGTGTATCCGCTGAAGACATGCCGGAAATTTTTCAGATGGAGGTTATAGATGTGCAGTGTAATTCGGAATTGAAAGACAAGTTCGACGTGGGTGTTTTTGATTTCTATGCAAAATATGTCGATCACAACTCGTTTCCTGAAATCCGAAAAAATGCCATGAAAATGATTTCATTGTTTGGGAGCACATATATGTGTGTGAGCAGCTGTTTTCTCGTATGAAGCATGTGAAATCGACAACAAGGTCGAGAATTACAGATGCACATCTGAAAGGTAGTCTGCGGGTTGCAACCACAAAAATGAAAAAAAATATTGACAAACTTGGAAAAAATAAACATTGTCAAAAATCACATTGATTGACTTTAATTAACCAATAAAGATTGACTTTAATTAACCAATAAAGATTATTGAAATTTGAAATTACGAGTATGTATGTCTTTTATTTTATTGATTAGGTGGTAAAGTGTCGTGAAAAGTTGTGGCCCTTCGGACGATGTGAAATCGATGTTTGGCCCTTGCACTAAAAAAGGTTGAAGACCCCTGATCTAGGTGGTCAGTATACAATACGGGTTCTTCTACATTCGCTTTATTCGTATTTTTTTAGATAATAAGATGTGAAGACATCGTTAGATGGAGCAAGAAGAGGATACGGTTCTGGACGGACCATATAAACTGCATGAACGAACGAAGGATAGTCCGAGTCGTGGCACAGAAGATACCGGACGGCCAGCGTCTACCAGGTCGTCCTCCCAAAAGATGGAAGAACAGCTGGTCTTCTGCATCACAGGGAGTTCCACAATAAACAGATTTAATCTAATCTAATCTAAGTAGCAAAGGTATGTAACATTGGGGATTCACATTACATGCATTTTCACAACCAGAAACGTACAAGTTCACGCTTGCACAGGGGTGATATTGGCAATCATAGATCTATAACAAGAGGCCGGGAAGAAGAAGAAGATGTTTTTGCACAACAGGTTTCCCTAATTACAGTGCACCCTAACTGCAATCAACAGACCGAGAGGAACTCTATTGTTAGGATTTGAAATTGGAATTCAAATGTCTATATTAATAATAATAATAATATTAGGATGATTTATTTGGTGAGCGCTGTTTTTGTGTGTATCACACCTCAAGAGCCCTCTGCGAGCTTGGTCGTCGCTGTAGAAAGCGCCAATTCTCAAGCAAGACCCAGTTGTTGTAAGGTTGGATGGACCTTTCAGTGACCGGTCTTTGGTAAAGGTTTATGAATTTTTCAACTCAGCGAAGAGCACTTTCGAAATATAAATGGTATATTTTTGTGCTCCGCTGGGATCCGAATCCACAACCTTCCATTTACGAGTCCGAAGTGTTGCCACTACGGACTACGGACCGGTCCAAGATGCCAACGACACGCGGTGTACCTGAGCGGTCACCCATCCAAGTACTGTCCGCGCCCAATGTTGCTTAACTTCGGTGATCTATGGGAACCGGTGCTTTCAACATGGCTAACGTCGTTGGATTATTAGACACACTTAACAATATTATAATTTCGCTATTAGAATTTCTACACAATATTATAATTTTCATTAATGTTATAGTATGAATGAATTGGTTAACCACAAATGGCGCTCAATATTTCCTCTGTAAATACCACAAATCAAGTAGAGAGAAATTAATTAAACGAGAGAGAGATTGTATATTTCTATTCGAAATCTGATTAATTGATGAATTATGTAATATTATAAATATCGCAGTAAAAATTTACTTGAATAATAGGTTGGTATGAAGCTGACTACCCATACTGTCACATTAGTGCACTATTGCAAATTCCCACCCTTATTTGAGGGAATGGCCTCAAGAGTAGTAGAGTTTTCTTGAGTTTTGATGTTTTACTTAGGAATTTTTTGGTTTACATAATTGAATGTAATCAATTGTTTGTATTCCTTGACTCATAGGTTGGTATGAAACTGGCCACACATACTATAAAAAAATGATTCACTTTGCCAATGTCACCTCTGTTTCAGGGAAGGTCGGCAAAAGTTGCAGGGCTTATGTTAATTTGAGATTTGGGTTTTTATGTTGTGAGTTCACACTTCACATGCGAAATGTACAAGCACTTACTTATTCGTGTCTTAATCCTCTACGTTCATTTATACTTGCAACTTAAATTATATTGTAATATCAAAAGTGCCATTCATTTCAGTTTTTTTTTCTTTTTTAAATAGATTTGTAGAAAGGAATGCAATCCACCAACCTATTTTGCCTGGCCAGTTGTCTTCATGCGAAAGCAGAAGCTTGTGTGCATGCAACGGAATCTGTTGAACCAGGGTCGAAGTTATCGTCGCGGGATTCGAACCAGCGTTATCCGGTTCCAAATAACCTGTCTTGATCCCCGCGGCCATAACACCGACATTTACCTACTCTATTCAACAAATGTACATTCAAGTAATCTGGCTTCTATTTTAAAGATTTATTTTTATTTTTTAGAATAATAAATGTTGCTGTTTGTGAAAATAATAGTCCTGATAGAAAAACATGTAATTTGTTTTATTCCATAGATGTTTCATGAATAATGAAATGTGAAGTAAAGGAAATAACAAGGATCGATATATTTGTTAGCTACTCCTCTATTCTAGATGTGTCCACTCATTATCCTAAATTGCTTCAGATATTGGGTACTTAGGAACGCATGTGTCAGGATGGATTTTCAAATGCAATTTGTGGAGATCTTTCTAATCCTGAACCTTTTTTTAATTGATTCTGACTTAGAATGGATGCTTATGTCTTACAATCTCACGTGATAGGACTTAAAATGGAACGAAGGATTATCAGCCAATCAAAGACTCGTTGAAAAAAACTTAATCATTCGAAATTCACTCGTTATGCAAAGAATACCTGTAATTATTGAAAATAGAACAGCACAAAGGAACTCACAGTTCTAAACTTGGCTGGCGTCCTGAGTTGTAATATATATTTTCATGTGAGATTTGTTTTTTTTCGAAAGTAGACATGCAGCATATCGATACCTTAAAGGTAAGACTGAATAAATCAGCTTTTAAGCCAACTTGGGGTTTGCAGATAAATGTAGCTTTTCCCTGTTTTGTAAGAGAGAAAACACTAAATGTTTTGAAAATCTTGTAGTTTAGAAAGAGTACTTGCTTATTATTAGTTCACTTTCTATGAGAAGTTATACACAATAAAATGTGCAATCCATGATTTCTACAAAAATGTAAATCAGTACTATTCAGTTTTATCTTTGAGGTGGCGATATGTAAGCGCGAACTTACACGTGTCTGCCTGCGAGCCTTATTTAATATAAGCCTTAAATTTCAATATATCTTTGCAACCTAGATAATAGATGAAATCACAATCGATTGAATATTTTTTTCATTAAAAACGCTGGAGCTCCTTTTCTTAGATTTTGAAGGGTATTTCTGTTAACACGGTGAAAGTCTATTGTGTTTTTTATAAATTCAATAGGAAAAAAAAAAATTTAATTCACTTTTAGTTATTTTTTTTTTCAAACGTTTTTGCCTAATAAGGCATCTTCAGGAGCATAATTGTGACATGTACTCCTTTTCCTAGATTGTAATCAACGCAGGATAGTGAATGCCCTTTGAAGAAAGTTTTCATAATTTTATTCAAGTTTTTATTCTCGATTTGAATACTTAAGCATTGTATATCCATATCGGAAATATTACCTCGAGCATTTTCCAGCTTGGAGGGCAATCCCTCATTCGATATTCCATTACTGTTCTTCCCATTTACCTGAGACCTTGACTCTATGGCTGTCCTTGCCCGCGCCTTTTTGCCCCCCAAACACGCGAATCTAATTTTCTGTGAGGACAGACGTTGACAAATATAATTTTAATGTTGGAAAACCTTACATGCAAAGTTTTCCTAAACATTACACGAAGTATAGATCCTAACGTTTACACTCAACCAAACCGTTAACCAAGAAAATATAGAAATTAAAACAACGCCCTCTTTGTTGCCATCTTTATTTGGATTAGAAATTAGAAACTAAACGAAGGTTTTATACTTGGGTTGTGAAAAATGAATAATGTTGTTTTTACTGCTTCATGACATTTCAGATAATATCTAGAAGTTTCTAAATTAGATTATCTTTGTGTGCGTCATATTTATACAATTTGTCAATTTATTAAATTAAATTTTAGTTTTATGAAATTCTAGATACTTTACTGTTTAAGTGACTTCAGGTACAGCAGGGACAAGCCATAAAACATAGATGCTTATAAAAAAACATCATGGCGGGCAAACGCCACACAACTATGGAAGTAGGGTCATAACAACCAACAGCAAATTATTACTCATTCTTTACCCTGCCTACCTAGCCATATGACGTCATTTTTTTTTTTTGACCTTTTGAATGTGTAGACCTCGTTATTAAATATCCTGAAGCGTGAAAGAAAACAATTGAAATAAAATTTGAGCACACATACATATGATCAAGGTCTTTTAAGCTTTGATTATAAATTTTAAAAGTTGACTAAAAGCTGACCACCTATACTTAAAAAAACATTTATTAGAGAAAAGCGGCAAAAGGTACAGCTAAATCAAGAAGTATATTTACAACAACACACTTTCAACTTTTTTATAACCTTCTTTTAAAGCGCCGACTTGTAACTTAGCGAAAAGGTTAAGGGCCCTGTCCCGTTTGAACAGAATCAAAATTTAAAGTTTTTCGAATCTCGAACAGACAAACGTTGCAACGCATAAAACGACAAAATTCTCTAGTCCAGTATTTGTACACACGTAAAAAGATGATACAAATGTCAAATGTGTTTGGGGGCTCTTTCCAATAGCACATACAGTTGTCACTGAATCTTTATACACGATGTCACATTTATTTTTAAACGTCGATCAAGCCAAAACACACTAATTGTTTACACTCTGTCTCTCTTTCACCCACGCGATACATAGGCTAAGGCTTTGCGCTCCTCACACAACGACGCAAATAGTGCAGTATGGTATAACATTTTTTAGACGTCATTCTTCTTCTTCTTCTGTATGGCGATTCCCGCGGAGAGCAGGGGCGCCAGTGACAAGTATACTTCTAGACGTCATGTCGACGGGTAATAAATACATCGTAGCGGAAAAATGAAAACAATTTTCAAGACCTTTGTTTTTTAGGTTTTTACTTTTTTCTTTATAAACTGTTTTTATGGCTATGTTCAGAGTGCATCAATATAAATATATTTTATTTATATCGATGTCGGAGTGCAAATTACGACTAAAAAGAGGGAGAATTCTGACTCTTTTCACAGTTGAATCACATTCATCTTCACCAAAAACCTCATTAAAATATTCTTTCCATCTCTTTTTTAGAGAGATTTCCATCTCTTTTAATGAGAGTCATCCACTTTGCCTCAGCACGACAAATGTCAATCATGGGCACAATTTTTCCACGCAAAGAAATCCACAAGGGAACGTGAAAGTCTCACGATGGTAGAACAGTGAATCAAATTGACCACCTTCTCGTTGAAAGGAAACATCTAAGAATGATTCATGATGTTCGGAGCTATCGGGGGGCAGACTGTGACACAGATCACTTCCTGTCTGTGGCAATTTTCAAAGAAAAAATACTGAGTCATAATAAATCAAAACCGTCTACAAGACTAAGATATAATCTGGACATCCTGAACAATAAAGAGGGATTAGAAAGGTATAGAAAAGGCATCAATGACCAATTGCACAACCTGGGTGAGAGTCAGGTGGCAACTGAAGAAATAACTGAAGCCAGTGATAATTAATAATATGCATTTATTCCAGCTTAGTCATGTGGAGGGTGCAATACATGACCAGCCATAAAAAAATAATACATCAATAGAAAAAGTACATAGAAAATTACAAAAATGTAGAAACATGAAAATATGTGATGAAATATATGAGAAAAAAGAGCAAACAAAATATATAGTTAAACAGTGAAAGAAAAGAGAAATACATGGTCATTGTACATTAGAATATCAGGAACATATTAAACAGGGAAAAAAAGGCTAAGTAAGCTTCAAGTTCCTTGCCCAATGACGCCATATGCCCAATTCCCATTTCCGGCCTCTGATTGCTACGATCAGAGAGTTTTCGCTGGATTCAATTGTCTCTGAACCCAGCCATTCGGGTTCGCAGCAACCCATTTCAGGAGGGTAGTTGAGCCGCCACAAACATCCCACTCGCACTACAGCTCTTCCGCAGTCGTAACAATGCTCTGTAGCCCATGTTGTAGAAGACTCTCATCTCGTTCATGTTTTGTGCTTTATAGTCACACCACAACTTGCTGGTGGATTGTTGCGTACATAGAACGAGGAAGAGCCTGTTTTTAACGATATCCGAGCATTGTGCGAACCGCCGGGCTAACATATTAGCTTTCCTGCAGTGCGAGCGTAGTTGTCGTTTGATGTCATTGTCATCAGTTAATGTTTCATTAAGCACGTGGCCTAAATATGTAAACTCCCGCACTCGTTTCATCTCTCTGCCATTGACACTGACTGAGGGTACATGAAGGTTCCACCCCTTTGGCTTGAACACTAATACTTCGCATTTTTTTTCATTATATATTAGCCGTCTTTCATTGGCGAACTCTTCACAGACCGCCACGAGCTTACGCAGCCCTGACAAGGAGGGTGCCATCAGCACCATGTCGTCTGCATATGATATAGAGTTGATGAGCTTTCCATCCATGAAGCAGCCCACCCTAGTATTTATCAGCCTTTCATGCAACGGGTCGATATACAAATTAAATAAGCATGGTGAGGATATTCCACCTTGCTTGAGGCCTCTTTTGGCTTTAAATTTGTCCGATATAGCTGATCCCCATTTTACTCTGTATAAAAGATGGTTGTTCAATGTTTGACACATTTCACCAACCTCCTTCGGCAGGTTTTTGACCTCCTGTAATACATTTTGCATTATGTTGTGACTCACCGTGTCGTATGCTTTTTTCAAGTCCATGAAACATGCATATATGGGCGTTTTCTTATCATTATACCTTCTGACTATATTTTTCAGTACAAATATCGCCATTTCAGTACCAGAGCCACTTTTAAATCCAAATTGATTTTCGGATGTTGTTAATTTCTGATTGGCTTTCTCCATCATGATAGACTCTATCATTAGAATTTTTAAACCAGATTTCTTTAGAGATCTGGTTTAATTTCTCGATTTAATCTCAACTTACAAAAAAGGTGATTCATAAAAACTTTATAATTCAGTTTAACACTAAACGTGTTTCAAAACATGATCACATTTGTAAACCACCTCCGAGTAGGTTTATTTCGTTCTAAACTAGATCGACATACGCAAAATGGCGATCTTCTTCATTCCCCAGCTGATAGTAATGTACGAGATAACTTTCAGAATAAAAGATTTATGAATCAAATAAGAGTTTCAGCAATTACAGTAACTTTAAAACATTAGAATTTTACACTATAACAACAAATTAAGGGCATGCAGCAACGAAATAAATATAAAAACTGTGATGTGACAAGAAAAAAAGTGACAGATGCCGCGTCGTGTTATTTTTCAAGTCACCAATTTTGTAAAACTGTCACTTTTCTTGTAAATGAAGTATGCAGGCCCATCTTTGAGATTTTCTTCGTGATGCCTACAGCCAAAACCTGAAGCCACAATGAAGTCATGCTTTGAAAAATACTTGTTTCCATTTTTAGTTCATTCGAAGTCGCAGCCGACATGAGTTTGACAGCTGGAGTGTCGAGAAACGTTCGGGAGGGGGCGTTTACCCGAATTCTTCCGAGCGTCTCCGAAAGTTGTCAAAAACCATGCAAAAACCCACAAAAACCTCAAAAAATTTCATAAACACCAAAATACCTACATAAATGTCAAGCATTTCGTATTTTTTCATCAGAAAAAGCCATGCAAGCCATGCAAGTAAGCCATGGTTTGATGAGGAATGCAGGCGTGTTGTTATGTGGCGGAAGGAACTCAGAAACTGTCTTCTTCAAGGAAGTAACCAAAACCTGGAGAATGAATGGAAAGGAAGAAAAAGACAAGTACGAAACCTCCTGAGAGCCAAAAAACGCTTACATCATAACCGGCTGATGGAGAAGCTTGAGAGTGACAATAGGGATGGAAGGAACTCTAGGTAATTCTTTGATTCCGTCAGAAAGGCGAAGTGTGGATTTCAACAGCGTAGTAGCCAGATAAGGGATGAACAGGGAAACATCATTGCTGATCGAGATCAAATACTTGATGTGTGGAAGAATCATTTCACTGGATTGCTGCGAGGCGAGAGTCCGGATAATCCTTTGCAACCATCTAGAGTTCTCACGGTGGAACCCGAAGTTCCTCCACCAAGTCGAGATGAGGTAGTACAGGCAATTAAGAGTTTAAAGAAGTCAAGAGCTCCTGGAAACGATGATATCCCTGCTGAGTTACTGAAATGTGGCGGAGAAGCCTTAGACAATGCTTTGTGGGGTCTTTGGGGGAAAAATCCAGGGATGCAAGATTTTTGTCAGTTTCAATGAAAATGAAAAAACACACTAAAAGAAAAATTTCGGAACCAAAAATGGAGAAAACCATTAGGAACTAATATTTCGTGCATAAATAAATAAATATTCTTGTGGCTAGTACAGAAAATAAAAGATACGGTACTAAGGCATATGTAAAATACTCAACTTTATAAACATTTGACTATGTTGATCGTATCTTGCCATCAAAGGGTCAAAAACGGATTGGCGACATGTAAAATTTATATGAGAATGGAAAAAAGGCGATTTTGTTTTATTTTTTAATTACATCGCTACTTCATGCTTTTTGCAGATTGTTTTTGTATTTCGATATGCTTTTCAAATACTTTACTCTAACAAATCTAGATTTCAGTAGTCATCACCAGTTTTTATGAAAAAACTGAAAATCATTAGGCGACACACGCACAAGACAAAAGGTACAAATTTCGACGGCGATACCCTTTTTTTTTGTCATTTTTTTTTGTAATTACACATACAGCATGTGTATGCGAACACTTACATGATTTTGATTGTAAGTATGTCTCTAATATGAATCTTAACTGTTAATAAATCTTCGTTGTAGACTATCTATATATAGATGTAAAGATAAAAATAAGTGTAAGAGACTCTATCAAGATTCTGGCCATGCCTATTGAAAATATGGCGTTATTACATATAAATATAAAAGTAAATAATTATATTTTGTATTGTTTGTGTATTAACACTGTGAAAATTCATATTGTTTAATTTTATAATTTTTGGATAAATTAAAACAATGACCTTTAATTCATTATTTAATTTTATTTCATAATTGCCATGTATAGCTATTTGTAATGTTAATATATTTAGTTTGCTGAATTATTTTTTTACCTACCTGACTGAGATTTATACCTTTTGACCAAATTTATTATTTAAAAAAAGACTTATCATATATTAATAAGTTTTACTTCTTGATTGCCATATAGAGCTATTCGTTGTTTTGTTATGTTTTATTCTGCTGAATGATTTTTACCTACCTGGCAGTAATTTATACCTATTGACTAAATTTATTAAAAATCTTTTACTGTAATCATACCTGATGATGACCTATATCTATAATATCCATAATCTAAGTTGCAAGGATATAATCATTTAAAGCTCTCAGATGTATGCCCACAAACCAACACGTGTAGTTCGCGCTTACAAATGCTGAATGCGTACTTACAAATAAAATCCAAACCTTAAATGAACATAAGCCCCACAACTTTTGCCAACCTTCCCTGAAACAGGGGTGACATTGGCAAAGTGAACCATTTTTTACAGTGTGGGTGGTCAGCCTCATACCAACCTATAAGTCAAGGACCTACTAGGTTGAAAACGCGTTAGTAATTTGTTTAAAGATTTTAATCTTTTTAAATAAATTTTATAGTGAAAATAAACAATGTTTTGTTTGAATTAATCCAAAAATTATAAAATTAAAAAAGTAAATAATTATTGGCAAGTACCTGTTTATGGTTCAATTCCTAATCAATCTCAATTTTAGGTTTTTGGGACAATTGGGATGCCGGGCTTCCTTTTTGTTTCCTAAGTATGTTTTAAATAATAAAATGTCATGTTAAAGTAAAAGCAATATACAGGAGACCTATGTCTAGCAGTTAATTGTAAGAGATTTACAAAAAATATTTACAACATATTGCATTTGAATAATACGATATGTAATATTGACATTACGCACTTTCAAAGTTACTTGACTCACTGTGATACGCGGGAGAACTCCGACAGACAGTGTAAAAATACAAAATATTGCTTTAATACAAAGTTATAATTGATTTACCTTTTTAATTTATATATATTTTGTACATAAACACCTTCTCAAACATTGCTGAGGTTTTTTTTTACTTTTTCATATCGGAATTTTGATTTTAAGACATTTTTTTTCCCGCAGAAATGACAAGCGTGCTCTCCCGTCAACGATTCATCTCCAAGTGAATCAGTTCTTGAGTATTTGCCGCTTATATTTGGGGCAATTCAACTCATCTTTCAAAAATCTTAATAAAATACAGAAAATGATTTTAATTAAAAATTGATACAGAAACTGACAGATTATTATGTGGACTTTGATATTTACAGTAAGAAAAAACAGAAAACAAAACAAAAAAGCTAGTTTTTGAGCACTCAAAATTGATATTTTCGGCACATTTTTGGGGTTCCTAAAAGTGTTAATATTAGTATCAATTTACAAAAAAACAAAAAAATCGTCAATTAGCATTGTTAACAACAATATTTTCTAAAATATTGTAGAACATTTAAAATACAAAAAATTGACGTATGTACTTGTTAATGAGGGTTCAAAAATGCCTATTTTGTAGAAATGCGTAATCGACTTCCCGTATTTAGTTTTTAGTATTTTAAATTGAGTTTATTTTTTCATTCTAAAACCAAATAATTAAAGTTGATACTTGCCATTTTCTATTTCAACACATTAAAATCTATTACTGTCGTTACTAATGTACATAAATAAACCTCGAAAACACTAAAAAACGCCGAATTTCTACAACTGTTCGAAAATATTGAGACAGCGTCGTAGTAGGTATGAGATTCGTATTCTTTGACTTCTAGGTTGGTATGAGGCTGATCACCCATACTGTAAAAAATGGTTCACTTTGCCAATGTCACCCCTGTGTCAGGGAAGGTCAGCAAAAGTTGTAGGGCTTATGTTCATTTAAGGTTTGGATTTTATTTGTAAGTACACATTTAGCATTTGTAAGCGCGAACTACACGTGTCTGTTTGTGGGCATACATCTGAGAGCTTTAAATGAATATATCCTTGCAACTTAGATTATAGATTATAGATCAACCCCCCATATTGAAAACGTACTTTTATTCAACAATGTATAATTCAGAGAGTTTGAAACAAAAAGACCGCCGGTTCAATCTCAATCTGGTCTAACTCTGAGTTAACAGATATAATATGCAATTTATGAAATATTAGATGATAAAGTAAATACTTGCATCTTACCATTGCGAAAAACATAGATTGATGAGTCATATTATTCTTCAGAAACATATTTTAAAAAGGCACAAATGTTCCAAAACGACGTTACAGAATAAAATCTTCATCAAGATCAATGTTTGAGTAACCTTGAGTTTTGCATGTTAGGTAAATGATTGCATTACCGGTTTTTATATCACTAACATTTTATTTCATATTAAAGCAGAGGTTCCAAAACGGTTTTCTTTCGTAGAACTCTAGACACTTTTAATCATGATACAATTCAAAGAGAAAAATCTCCTCACATGAAAAACGTAACTAAGCTGGAGGGGCCCTTGAGGTGTGACACACACAAAAACGGCGCTCTTTTATAATGTACAAAATAAAAATAATTACATTATCCTCATATATAGCGAAATATACATACAAGTATGTTTTCCAACTTATTGACACAATATTCCGGAAGGATTCGCCTTGCAGTCACAGTAAATGACGCTAGACAAACATAAAGCGCTAAGCTTGAAAAAACCTTTCAATTTGGTATGCGGCTGACCACCCATGCTGTAGAAAATGGTTCACTTTGCCAATGTCACCCCTGTTTCAGGGAAGGTCGGCAGGAGTTGCAGGGTGTATGTTCATTTGAGATTCTGGTTTTTATATTGTAGGACTACATGCGGCATGCTTAAGCGCGAACTTAAACCGGTCTAAATCTAAATCTAAGCTGCAAAGATACGTATCATTTGAGACTCATATTAAATGCATTCCCACAAGCAGACACACATAATTTCGCGCTTACACATGCCGCATGTGGACCTGCAATATAAAAAACCCAATCTCAAATGAACATAAGCCCTGCTACTCTTGCCGACCTTCCCTGAAGCAGGGGTGACATTGGCAAAGTGAACCATTTTTTACAGTATGGTTGGTCAGCCGCATACCAACCTATCAGTCAAGGAATTTTGTCTGTTTTGTGAAAATGCATATAATGTGAATCTTTAATGTTACTTATATTTTGCAACTTAGATTAGATGAGATTTGCACTTGAAGAAAACCTCAAAACATTAGTAAATGTTATTCGGCGTTTCGATGTTTGTTGGATGCAATAAGTCACCACGATTGCCAGACGGGTTGGTGACAACATTTTGATCCGCAGGGACTACCCTTCATGTAAGCCTAGTGAACATTTCCTTATCAGCCACCTTGCAGACGCTAGTCTAGGAGTTTCAGGTTCCTCCCACGAGGATATTAACACAATCTTTAAGTATACCTACGTGCCAGAGGCGTGCATCCCATACAGGCACATGCGCCTAATAGGTAGGCAATATATGGTTAAAAAATATTTAAGCTTCATATTCAGATATAAAATTAAAAATTAAGTTGTATTGGAGCCATCGTTAGCGTTTCAGTCAATTTACAATGAGCTTTTTTAAAAGAATGGGGTAAAATATTTATTCTGAAATGTATTTGCCTATACCCTATGCACGCGCCTGCAGTACGTGCACCGCTACTAGAACACTTTGAAAACGCCTGAATCGGAGAAAGGTATATCAGGAAGTGCTCGGTGCACATTAGCGAAGCACGACAGTTGGATAAAGTTTTTGTCGCATGGCGTGACAGAAGGCATTACTAGCTAAAGAACTATAGTCTAATAATTCAATATTTGACATAAACACTAACTGAATCACAAAGTTACCGCACTGGCTTTATTTATAGATTTCATACGCATATCGAGTAAACTAAAAGATGAATAAATACGTAATCTAACTCATAATAAATCGATAATTGAATGGTGGTCATCTGAAGATGCAAACGGATTGCTTTCGAAACCGGTAGTGGAATTTAAATACACTCGCTGTAATCGAAAACAAAATTGTTTTTAGTTTTATGTTTTAAAATCCTTCACCTATCAATACCATTTTTTCACGTCCTTCTTGACTTCCAACGGGTGAATTTCACCAGATAAGTATATAATATATATGTAGGCGAGTGTTGATTTTCTGAAGGACTCCTCTTTACCCTTGACATTATATTCCTCTATATTATTTCATAGCCCTCCATCCCGCCAGTATTCTAAGTATAACACTTCACGTCCCAACTTCAACGTTCCATCTAAAAATACATACAAACTACAACACTCTCCGGAGGCGCTGTTTAAGTTTCTAAACATTTTTGGTGAAACGCTAGCGTAAGTTGTTTACTTAGGACACAGCTGTCTCCTATCCCCCTCCCTCCTGTTGATCCTGCACAGGGAGGGAAAGAGACAAAAAGAGGGAGGGAGTGGCGCAATACACGAACAATTTCCATGTAAGGACTACATTTTCATAGACTGTTATGGACATGCTTTTAGCAAAAGCTTCCGAGAATATTACAAAAACTAAAACAAATTCATTAATTACATTTCTGGATAACAGTTTTTTTTTCCATATTTTCTCGAAAACCATTTACATTATCAAAAATCTGCTACAATTTAAAACATTGATTGTGGTGATTCAAAATAACAATATACGTAAATCTAAATCTAAGCTGCAAAGATCATTTGAGATTCATATTAAATGCATTCCCACAAGCAGACACGCATAATTTCGCGCTTAGACATGCCGCATGTAGCCCTTCAATATAAAAAAAAACCCAATCTCAAATGAACATAAGCCCTGCAACTCTTGCCGACCTTCCCTGAAGCAGGGGTGACATTGGCAAAGTGAACCATTTTTTACAGTATGGGTGGTCAGCCGCATACCAACCTATCAGTCAAGGAAATTTTAAATAATAATACCTGCTTTCAAATCATACAACGGAGATAAGGGATCTTGGAGTAATACTCGATGACAAACTAACTTACACAAAGCACTATGAGCATATAAACTCTCGGGCCTTCAAAACTCTAGGGTTTATTATACGTAACACTAAATGTTTTAAGGATCCTAACTCTCTCACAACCCTGTTTAACTCTCTTGTTAGAAGTCTTCTCGAATTCGGATCTGCCATATGGAACCCTAGCTACATCACCCATATAAACTCAATTGAACGTGTACAACAAAAATATATCAAACAACTGAATTTTAGGAAAAGACTCCATTTTAATAACTACACCCTTGCTTTAGATCATCACAAAATTTACTCGTTGGAAACCCGTAGAATCATTATAGACCTTTGTTACTTATATAAAATTTTGAATAATGATATTGATAGCTCATACCTATTGGGCGAATTACCATTCCACTGTCCTACTAGATGCAACCGCAATCATACTCTCTTCTATACAGAAAAATCAAGGACAAATTATTTTTTAAATTCTTTTATAAATAGAGCCTGTATGAGCTTCAATAGGAGTTGTGGCGACAATCCAGCTCTGGATCCGTTTGCCACATCTGTTAATAAATTTAAAAGCAATCTAATGCAGTTGTCGAAATCTTAACTTAATTTGTCTTATTCTATGTTTTTTCCTATCTTCATTATTTGGCTACTTAATTCCTTAATTTCTTTCCTATCATTCTCCTTTCCATCCTTTTATCTTCCCTCCACTTCTTCAATTCTTAAATATTTAACTTACTATGAATAAATGTATAGATACTATAATTGGCGGTGTAAAACTAAATTATCATAATCACTTATAATATGTAAAAATGTAAAATGCTGTAGTATCTAATAAAGAAATAAAAAAAAAAAAAAAAAAAAAAATATAACGTATCAAATTGTTTTAATTTATTTTTTATTTTTAAAAATCTTTTTTTTTTTAAATGGCACATTTAAGGTGTAGGGCGCTTTTAAAGAAAAAATAATAATGCACTGCAATAAACAATAAGGAAATTAAACATTTGTGATACTCCAATAATAGAATGTCATAAAAATAGTTTTTTTTTGTTGGTATTGTTACAATATTTTTAAATATGTTTATACTATGAATTGAGTAATTCGGTTTTAGACTTTTAACAAGTGATGGATGTGCATTTTGTGACAGATGAGACTACGGCAGTATGGAAGCGCCACGTCCTCGAGATCCAAAACCCTTGACCCACTTGCTCTCCACGTAGGTACCTGCACATCTCTCTACACAACCTTGCCTACACCGACACAGTGTATCATTCAAGTCCATTCTCCATTATAGTTCAAAAGTCCGACAATCGTTTAAATTTCAAAAAAAAAATCGGGGTTCAAAGACGGGTCGCACTTTTTGGGTTAAATATGAACGAAAAAGTATTTTGTTTTTTTGAAAATTAATCAATCATATCAATACTTAAATACATATATATATATGTAAATGAACACTGTATTTATTTATTTACGATAATAATAACTACACAGTGAAAATTTGTTCATCGGTTATTAGACGAACCGCTATAAGAGAATTTACATTATTCTCGACATTTCGTCAGCGACGTAGCTAACGTCTTCGGGAGACGCCCTCTCTGCACGACGACTGAGGATGAACATTGTATTTACTGAGGTCTGCATAATTGACATATATAAAGTTGGGATGTCACACAGTCTGGTTACTAGTAAAAAGGCAATCTTATATTTTGTGACTGATTGCTAAGAGCCGTGATATTTATCCTAAGAGTTTTTCTTATTCTTATTCTGATTTATAATTTTATGCCGAGTTATTTATTTTAATGGTGACAATAAAATAACAAACTTGATAGAATTTAGGTTAATTTTGCTAAATATGGGTGAATTTTTGGTAGTATTTCGTTAATTTATTTGATCCCCTTTCTGTTATGTTGCCTTGAGAAAGTGTTTCGTAAATGCTTCAGAGAAGACAACATCTACGATTTCGTGCCTTGAAAATAAGGGGAGAAAATTAAGTAGGTAAGCTGAGATTATTATCAAGACTAATCAACTTGTGCCTCAAGAAAAGGACTTAAATTTGTGCCTCAAGAATTGGGATTAAATATTATGCGACTGAGAGGATAGACCTATCATTTTGTGCCTTGAGATGAGAGAAGTATATTTTTCTCTAGAGTTGACTTCAGTGTCTGAGATGCAGAGACACGTACAACCTTGCGCCTTGAGTGAGGTATTTATGAATAACAAACTAGAATCTCAATCTTGAAAAAAGTTTACATATGTGTTTGTCTGAGATGAGATTTCAGATGACATACCAGTTTGTGTCTTGAATTAGGCTTTCTATGTGTGATTGAGAGGTCATCGTAAGATATCTTGAGTATAGGGCTTGCATATGCAATATTATTATACATGCTTGAGACGAGATGACGTACCACTTGATTGTGAGTTTGTGGGCGAATATTTAAGATGAGTTAACCACACTTTATGCCTTGAGAGTGGAACTTGCTTAAAAGCTAAAATAAATTAAAAAGACGAGGAGACCCTATAGATTTTTATAACTGTTTATATTTTAATTATCTATATTCTATAAAATAAATTAAAAAGACGAGGAGACCCTATAGATTTTTATAACTATTTATATTTTAATTATCTATATTAATTAATAAATATAAATATTTATTGGTTTGGGGTGAATTTAAAATTTTAAGTATTTGAGATGGGATGACGTTCAACTTTGTGCCTTGAGATGAAATGACCTATCACTTTTTAAGTCAGTGTGTATATAATATGTGAGATGAGATGACTTATCACTTGGTGTCTTTATTTGTGAATGTACGTGTATATGTGTGTGAGATGAGATGACGTACCACTTTGTGGATCGAGATAAAATGACCTCTCACTTAGTAAATCAGTGTGTATATATCTGAGATGAGATGACCTATCATTTTGTAAGTCAGTGTGTATATATTTGAGACGAGATGACCTATCACTTGGTGTCTTTATTTGCGAGTGTGCGTGTATATGTCTGAGATGAGATGACGTACCACTTTGGGCTTCTCCAGCATCCTGGCCGCTCTACATGTCCCCGCCTGGCCCTGCGGGGGCTTGGGCCTCCCCTGTGCCCAGACGGTCCTCAGCAGCGACAACCACCCTTTCCCGCACGATGCCCTGCACTTGGAGTCGGCAATTCTACAGATTCCTGGCACTTTTGGGATCAGCAATTCTACAGATCGTGACAATTCTGTAGTCAGCGATTTTACAGATCCTCGGCACTTGAGTTCAGCGATTGTACAGATTCCTAGCACGGCCCGCGACGTCGGGAGGCGCTTGTCTGTCGGGGCGGCAGCCACTGCGGAGGCGCATGCGCCACTGGCGGACAAGGGAGGGAGACTAGAGGGAGGGTAAGGTTGATATCAGACGGGGCTACGTTCATCCCCGCGTGAAAATGAACAGAAAGTGAACGTACGTCTAACAATAATTTACCGTTCGTCTACTCGCCTTAGAGATGACGTCTAGACTTAGAATGAAAATTCATTCTTATGCGGGCAAACAAACTGAGGATGCGTAAAAAAACTAAACGTGTAACGAATCAGTTGATAGCTGCAAATATATATTGACTTTAAGGCATATACTCAATACATGTAAGTTCGCGCTGACACATGCTGCATATTCACTTAAAAAAACAAATCTCACATGAACATACACCTTGCAACTGCTGCCGCCCTTCCCTGAAACCAGGGTAGCATTGGCAAAAGTGGATATCTATAAAATATCTACTAATGACCTACACAAAATAATAGGTAATGCTATCAGTACTTGATCAATAAAAATTTCAAGCGTTTTATCAATCATTTCTTAACTAACAACGCATGCTAATAATTAAAAAAAAACGTTGGACTCTAGATAAAATATTTTATATTTTAACGAAAGACGATAAGAATTGCATATCTTACGTTCAACAGTTGTACAGTTTCCTTATCTGTAGACACAACTAAAGCCTGCTTGAATTTTTTAATGCAGTATAAGCCCTATAAAACCAATATATCTTTGAAACTTAGATTGGTTCCATTCAAATTATTAATATTTTTTTATAATCAACCTTATTTTTATTGAAACATTATTAAAATTCATTTGAATATGTTTCGATAGAAATAAAGTTGGTAATGCTACGACTATAAAGAAAATGTGAAAATAAATTAACGTTCATTAAAATGGAAATTCATGCGAACGGCTCGTCTGACAGCGCCTTTATTTGTCACAGACAAGGACAGCGACATTTCTACGCAGACAAAACCACACGCAACCGCTCAGAGCTCCGTGGCTCTGAAAATAACCCTAAGCTCCACCAAAAATACCGACGAATAACTCATAAATAATACTATTTAAATTTGGTATAGGCTCCAGGATTTCTGGCCTATATCCCCACTGTCTTTCAGGCCTGCGGGAAGCTCCTCTTCCCCTTGCAGTCCCAAGCACTGCGACGGATTGCGATCAATATTCCCGGTTTGCTGCTTACATGGTGTGCTGTGTTTATTACACGATATAGGCCAGAATAAATACAAGGAATTCACCCATAAATATATATATGTACATGTTTAATTTTAGGTTTTCATGGATATTATACATGTTGTACCTCCTGTGTGTAAGGTTGGCCTTCGTCGAAGGACCGCCCTGATGAGAGATCGTGATACCGATCCGAAACGTCGGCTAGAAAATAGAAGTCAACGGATTACCCGAAAACCTACCAGCATATTTGTATATAAATAGCGGGGCAATTAGGATGAAGGTTAATTAGAAAACAACTTGACTGATAGTTTGGTATGAGGCTGACCCCCCATGCTGTAAAAATTGGTTCACTTTTGCCAATGCTACCACGGTTTCAGGGAAAGGCGACAGGAGTAGTAAGGTTTATGTTCATGTGAGGTTTTGTTTGTTTGTATTCATATATGCAGAATGTGTAGGCGCAAAACTACTTGTGCCTGTCAGTGGGAATGCATTTAAAATGAGCCTTAAATGTTGACATATCTTTGCAGCTTAGATTATAGATGTAAGCGGAAATTTGAATATACAAGATTTAAAAGAAATGTAAATAAATGTTTTTAGGCTTTCACTCCTGGATTCAGATGCAAATACGAACAGAGGAGAAAAATAAGAAAGAAGGATCATCATCATCTTCTAAAGGCAGAGACTTGTTGTATCAGCCATCTGTCTCTGTCTGCTCTCATCCTCTTGAGATGTGAATAGGAGGAGACATCCATGAGCCGCTTCAAATCCTTGAAGTATGAAGTTCTTGGGCGACCTCTTGTGCGTTGTCCTAAGATTTTGCCTTCAAAGATGTTGCTAAGAAAGGTGCTATGTCTGATTGAGTGCCCTATAAACTTGGCTTTCCTCTTTAAAATATGATTTATCAGCTCTCTTCTTTCTTCTACGTCCCGCAACACCTTTTCATTGGACTTCTTTTCGACCCATGATGTCTTGGACATTTTCCTTCATGTCCACATCTCGAATGCCTCCAGAAAGAAGGATAGGAAAAGAAAAAAGAAATAAAAGGACCACGATCAAAGCCCGAAAGAAAAATATCGAACTTTTCAAATAAATTATTTAATTTTTTTTAGTTTCATTTGCTGAATTTAAAAAAAAACTTAAACATAGACTATTCGAATTCGAATCCTTTACTATTATGTACATTATTTTGTAGTATGTTTTTCAGGTGCTATCAATTTGAAAACAAAAAAAAAAATATACATGAAACAGTTTTTATGCCAATGTCAAGTAACTAAGGGGCTGTCCATATATTACGTCATTCGCATTAAGGGGGAGGGAGTCTGGTCTACGAATGATGGAAAATGATGTACGAGTACCAAAAGTGACGTCGTTCTTGTAAATAACAATTTCTACAAAATATTATGTTGGTAATATAACATTATTAATTATTAAGCTCATCCATTATTACAGAAAGAGGGGGGGGGGGGGGTCATTAGATAATGACTATAGGATGATTGTAAGGGGGGGGGGGGGTCGAAAATCAGCCAAAATCGATGACGTAATTTATGCACGGCCCCTAAGCTACACATACAGAGATAGTTACAGCGTTGTCCCAGAAGGGATTGCAGGGAAGAGCGAGTGGAACTTGTGTATTCAGTATTTTTACAGATAAAAGGGGGCGGCTATAATCCAGCTTCAGTTCAAAAAATGGGGGTTTTTCCAGCTCCCGAGGGGGAAGATTCCAATTCCTCGTGGCTGAGTAAACTTAGCCGGTATTTCATTTTGGACTTAAAACAACACGCGATAAAATAAATATATATTAAATATGTAATAAATTGCAAGACAACATTAAAATAAAAAATCAAGAGATAATGCAATTCAAACAATTTATTTAAAAAAACAAAAATACGAGTCGTCATTAATTATAAAACTTTAATCCGACATTTACATCGCGTGTTTCAAAAGTTAATGAATCAAATTAATAAACTTTTTCGTTAATAATCAAATAAAAAAAAATCAATCTATAAAACATAGAAGCGATAGAATTTAATACTCCGAATATTGAAATGTTATGGTATGCGAGGTATCTACTCCCTGATTTATTGGAACACAACGTCTGAGTATTTTTTCCGCGCAGTGCCTACCTTCACTTGGTACGGGTCTTCAGTTACAAAGACTTGCTAGTATGATGACAACAGGACAAAACAACACAAGACATATCATCGCATTACATAACATTGTCTTTGGATCCAGTGGCGGAGAGATTACAAATGTGGAAGGAGGAATGCCCGGAGAGCTTTGTGCAGCCTTCAGAGAGCCTACCTCCAGGAAAGAACCTCGAGTGGCCCGTATGGAGATCCATGAACAGATTGAGGACCAATGTTGGAAGAGCCCGGGCCAACATGCTGACCTGGGGATTTCTGGGACGGGAGGACTCTACACTATGTGAGTGTGGAGCTCAGCAAACAATGGAGCACCTGCGGTGTTGTCCCTCCTGTCCGACAAGCTGCTCCATGGATGATGACATTAGTCATATGATGCAATGACATGTGATGTATTGTCGTTGTGATGTTTAGTCATGTGATGGGATGTAATGTGATGTTTTGTCATGTTATGTAATGCCATGTGATGGAATATCATGTGTTGTTTTGTCACTGTGCTGTTCTGCCATTGAACCAGTTATGATACAATTATAAAATACATTTTCATGAAAGAAATTATTTTTAGCTTTTGTTCAGAAATAACCCTCCAGCTTGTTGAATACATTCTTTTTATACTTCAATAAAACATCTAATCGTATATTTTATGGAATTTTCATGTTTAATCTAAGTTGCTGAATTTGATTAACAATTCAGATTTACTTAATACGCAAAATACAAATTATGTATTTTTTTAGTATGGTCATATACGAGTATGTACATGAGCATAAATTCAGCAAGTGTTTTTGAATAAAAAAAAAAACAAAATATTGGAAACTCTGCACCTCTTGCTGTTTTTCTCATTAAATAGGGTAGCATTGGCAAAACTGAACATTTTTTTACAGTATGAGTGGTGGCCTCACATCAACCTTCAAATGAAGGAACAAAAATATAAAATACACTTAACCATATAAAATTAAAATCTAACCATTCAAATGAACATTGAAAATTTAAAAGCCTTATTCACCAACTTTGCAAAACAAGCACTATTTTTTCTCTCCTTGCATCCTCGTCCTTTTTTTCATACCTAATTATTACAAACAGTTCAACGGTGGGTTCAAGCTCACATTCGATCCGTTCTGTTTGAATGTGTCAGAAGGACTCACATTACAGGAATACCAGCAGTCATCTCTCTCTTGCATACTATAATTGAGGGGAGAAACGCCCGAGGACGACCACGCCGAGAACTTCTGCAGGATATATTGTTAGATATGTGCTGTTCCTCTTACGAGGAGCTCAAAAGGATTGCCAAAGTTAAGAATTTTTACGAACTTGGAGTACCCACGTGACGTGCATACATAGAACAGTATGGCCAGGCCCGGATCTAGGGCGGTTCGAGCGGTGCGACCGAACCAGGGCCCCGCGCCAGGATGGGCCCCGAAAGACTTTAAAGGAATTCTAAAAAATGTCGTAGGAATTGATATTGAATACTTTTGACTCAAAAAGCTGCGTTTTGCCCAGACAAAGACACCGATAATAAAAGTTTCTCACAGCAAACGTTCGGGGCCCCCGACGATCTGAATGGGGCCCTTAACGACTTGAATGGGCCTCCAAAAATTTTAAACAAAGCCTCCAGTAACAAAGAAAAAAGTTTCTGGGTAGGAAGTCAGAAAAAAAGTAAAGGTAAACAAAGGTATCGACTGCGTATGATTTTATGACACCTGTTCGTGTCTTATAATGAACTTCTAGGATAATAGCTGCATAACTTGCCTTTGTAAAGTCCACAGCGGAAATATAAAATAAAAGGCTCCGACGGCTGTAAAACATTTATTGCCATTGGCGCCGAGAGAGTAAACATTGCAAATTTAAACAATGGATGATTTATTGAAGATAGGCGGTGTCGAAAATAATTTAAATTTGGTTGATAGGATGTCAGATTTTTTGAGCTTTGTGATAATAATATTAACTTGATTTAAGTGAATTTTTGATGAACAGGTGACCACCCTAGTAATATGCAAAGGCGATAATTACACGTGAAGCTTGTGGACAACGCAAAAAAACGCAACTAAGCTACACATCTAGTGTAACTTCTTGCCGCGTTCCCCCAAAGGGTTTCGCATGTGGCGAGTGAAACCTATTTATTTTTACATGTAAGGGGGCTACGCCAACCACTTCATTTGAAGTGGGGATTTCCCAGCTCCCGAGGAGGCTGGTATTCATTTCTTGTGAAGGTGAGTAAGCCTTGCCGGTATTTTATTTTGGGGTTTGAAATAAACACCGAAACGGGAAATAACTTCTGACATTCTCGGCGGGATTCGAACCCGAGCTCACGGCATGGAATGCAAGCACTCTACCAACTGAGCTATCGACCGGTAGTGCATTAAAATAAGCCTTGAATGTCAATATATCTTTGCAACTATGACTATAGATTATAGAGGTCAGTTTCACACAAACTTATGTGTCAAATAAGCTTTATCTATTATGTGTGAATCACACCTCAAAAGACCTCTGCAAATTCGGAGGGAAAATTGCTAAGAAGTAGCATTGTACTTGCATTTTTTTTTACCTAATTAGTACCGTTTTTATTATAATCTAAAACTAAATGAAAATCAATTGAGATTCATATTAAATGCATTCTCGCAAGCAGAGACGTATAAGTTTGCGCTTACACATGCCACATGTGGACCTACAATATAAAACCCAATCTCAAATGAATATAAGCCTTGCAACTCTTGCCGACCTTCCCTGAAACAAGGGTGTCATTGGCAAAGTGAACCATCTGTTTACAGTATGGGTGGTCAGCCTCATACCAACCTAAAAGTCAAGAATAGAATCAAGGAATTCAACCATTCAATTAGCATGATCGTAAATTGTATATTTTGCGTTCTGAAAAAAAATAAGCGCGAGGGGAGGGGATTTTGTGATAATGGTGGAGGGGGGAGGGGAAGGAGGGGGGGCTATAGGGGGCCCCGAGATTTTTTTTCGCACCAGGGCCCCTACAGGGGTTAATCCGGGCCTGAGTATGGCACTAGTATGATGGTGTTGTGTTACGAACTACGAGCTTCGAAGTACCTACGTATGCCTGTACAGGTGCAATAGTGTGTGTAAAACCGTCTGGTATAATCCATCATGGTAGTGGAACAGCTGTCTAGTATAATCTAGAACAGAGATCGAATAATCTGGAATATGCAAGAAAGATCTCTGTTGTACCTATATAAAGGGACTGCAATGGGCCAGCAAGAGAGCGTCGATTGAAATATTGAGCCGTGAAGTCAAAAGTAAGAGCTAGAAATCAGTGATTGTCGATTGTGAATTAAACCGTGTAAAATAAATTCTGTTTAAATAATTGCAGTTTAATTAAAAAATAACCCCAGTAAAATCATAACAGAACGATAGGCGAAAAAGATTTATAACCTTGCTGCAAGCCAATCTTAGGATTGAGAAAAAATGAATCTTGATCGATTTCACGTGGTTGTGGGGCCACTATTTGATATATAGCTTTGTATGCGGTAATGACACCACTTCCCTGTGGAGGAGTGGCAGCTGACGGCGCTACAAGTGGTTACAAACCAATAAGCACCCACCACCACTCTCTCAGGCATCCTTACGCCAACTCAACTAAACTTAGTAACTTAAACGCTGCGTGTCCCGGAGAGAGTGGAATACAAAATGTGCCTGTTGGTATTTAAATCACTCAGAGGAACGGCCCCTTCTTACTTAGCCGAATTTTGTAAGCTTGACGAGATTTTTGATAAGCGGTGCACTCTTCGCTCGGCGCAGAGTGATGCTATCAACAAGCTGAAAATGCCATCTCGACGAAGCAGAACGGGCTTTGGGGATAGGGCGTTCAGTTCGGCGGGACCATTGTGCTGGAACCGGCTGCCTTTGAAGCTGAGGACGGAAACCAGCGAGGAGCGCTTCAGGAAGGAGCTGAAGACCACCATCTTCACAAGAAGAGAGTGAGCGGTGGGCGCCCTTGGGGTGGCTGGAGCCACTAAACGGCGCCCAAAAGAAGAAAAGTTATCCAAATATATATTATATTAGGGGAAATAACAACCGTTACATCTATAATCTAAGTAGAAAAGATACATTGACACTTAAGGATTATACTCAATGCATGCCTACCGGCAGACACGTGTAAGATCACGCTACACATGCTGTTAGTGCACTTACTAACAAATAAACCTCACAGAAAAATAAGCCGTGCAAGTACTGCCGTCCTTTTCTGAAATAGGCATCATTGGCAAGAGTGAACCTAGTTTCTACATCATGGTGGTCAACCTCATACTAATCAATTGGTCAAGGAACATAAAATTTTAAATATAAAATTAATTCAGTGTTATCTTTCTAGCGTATTTGGAAGAAAATATCGCTGGTTCGATCCCCGCCTGGATCACTTGACCATAACTTTGATCCTGGTTCAACAGATGTCATTGGGTAATTATTAATTAATAATTCATTAAAATACACAATAATGAATTATTAATTGATGATATTAATACCTGTTTCTGGCCATGCAGAAAAGTTTGCTGAATTGCATTCCTCTTCACAAATCTATTTAAAAAAAAAAGTATTACTATATTTAGTATCGAATACTTAAAATTCGCATTAAGAATGTATTATCATTGCAAGTTAAAATATAGAATCTGCTAGAATGAATTGAAAATATATGTATTTATTGTGATTATTTTATTGTCGCATGCATTTTAGCGGTAAACATATCAACAACTCATTCCGTTTTTCCTATTTTTTTAATTACATACATTCTTCAGCGAACTCAGATACAGATTTCTTTAAGAAGAAAATACACAAAAACACATTATTAATTTTAAATAGTTACCCAAGTGCCCGACAATCAAATATTACGTTAGCGTTTTACCAAAAATGCATGGAAACTAAACTAGGCGCTGTTTCAGTTTACATACATTTATGGGGATGGTTCTGTACGTTTTGGCGCTCTTACTTGGGATCGCAAATTCAGATGAAAAATTTGTTAGCAAGAAATCGTGCAACAATGGACGGTAAAGCATGTGATCTCGAGTAATTGCATTAAAAATAAATAGTAAAGGTAAGCGTTATTTTCTCTCAAAGAATCGAGAAAGTAATGCAGTATCTAATATATCAAATGAAATTATGTATTTAAGTGTTATTTAAGAAATAAAACCTGGTATATTATGTGAAAAAATACATAAAATATCACAGTATATTTGTTTTGATTTTTCAAGTTTCGTATACCTGATGATGGTTTGAGGACCGAAAAAGTTAATAATATTATACTTACAATGATAGTGTTAATAAAGCAGTGTAATATAATAAAAAATAAAAATAAATGCTTTCTTTAGAGTCATCTGAAAAATAAATACTAATTAATTTTCAGCGTTAATACACAAACCTTTAAAAATATACATAAAAACTACATATCTTTACTAAAACTATAAACGAACAAAGTTATAATTACTCACATCATACAGCCGCATATTGACGATGAAGTTAATTTCTGTGTTTGCAAAAAAAACTTGTACAAAATTTCCCACAAAATCACTTGATAGTTTTTTTATTACTAGTCAGTGTTTTCACTTGGTTGTACAGATTATTTTTAGTTAGTTCGCGGTTGTCTTTCAGGAACATCGGCACGGCTTGTGTCTCCCTGAGCGGATAGAACTGTAATGACGGGGTGAACCTTGCCGAGCCATCCCTTGCGCTAATCCTGCGAGGGTGAACCTCCCTCAGGCTTGGAGTTTAAGTTTGTTTACGTATCGGGTCGCGTGTTGGGGGGTGTGCACTCGTGATCCGCGCATGAAGAGTACCAGAATATCAAATATGGGTGACTTTAAAATGTCTACAAAGTATATACCACAGATCATAGGTGTATTATACGCTACTCGTGATTTAGCAACAATCGCACAAGGAGTGCCACCCGAAGTATGCTATTAACATCAGTAACATCGAACCATTTACTTTTAGTGTCATGGGCACACCTCTGATCTAGAGGTTCTTGTTTTGTCGTGCCGATGCTTTTAATTCACGGGAAGGCCTTCCACTACTTGAGAAAATATATAGCTTTGTATGAGCGTCCATGTGCTGTGGGTCCTTCTGACACATACATATAACATACAGGACGGGTACGAGGAGGGCTTTAGCATCCCTACTCGTAACATATTTTTTTTGTAATTTTAGGGGTACAAAAATCTGTAAAAAAAAGGTTTTCAGCGCCACTCTTGTTTAAAAGTAGAAAGTCGGCGAAAATTGTAAATTTTATGTTATTGGTTTCATGGCTGAACGGTCTAATCCAGTGGCTAACAAACTAGGAGATGATTTGGACTCGAGGGGGGCGATAGTTCCCTGAAACCTGTACATTTTTGAGAGGAAATCAGACACTGATTATTTATGGAATTTGCATGCCTCTCCCCTTCCGTCGATATCAATTTTTTTGGACGAAATGTTTTCTGGAGAAAATCTTTTTCCCCCGATCCTACTCCTCCCCGTCGATGATTTTAATTTAGTCATAAGGCGGGTGATGGGTTTATCCATTTCCGTATAAGGTGCGATGGGAGATAAACGATTGGGAAACACTGGCCTAAGCAATCTGACCCAGAGAATGATTTGTATATTTTTACTGGTAGGTGTTGGTAGGTTGATAAATTGGTACCTACCTCTAAAGCTGGTTTACCATTATTTCAAGAGATTTCCTTGACTTATAGGTTGGTATGAGGCTGACCACCCGTACTGTAAAAAATAGTTCACTTCGCCAATGCCACCCCTGTGCCAGGGAAGGTCGGCAAAAATTGTAGGGCTTATGTTCATTTGAGGATTATATTTGTAAGTACACATTCAGCATTTGTAAGCGCGAACTACACGTGTTTGTTTGTGGGCATGCATTTGAGAGCCTTAAATGTTAATATATCTCAGCAACTTAGATTATAGATTATTATAGATTAACGTAAGGCCAGCCCTCTTACCTGTGAAAATAAATAAATTTCTCACCCCACAAGCGACTGTTTCTGAAACAACGCTATAAAGAGTTGCACTATGTGTGCTTAGTTGCGTTTTATGCCGTCTTTTATTTATACGAATTAAAAAATTTGAACCAAGTACCTTATTCTCAGCAACAAAAAGCGCTATCCACTAGACTGCGGGACGTATGTAAGTGTTTACTGTGTATTATAATAATAATCACGACATAAGGCGTATTGTAGGGCTTCTCTGACCACAGGCATCACAATGTGACTGTGGGGAGATTAGAAATATCTAGACTGGCCATAATGTAACGTGCTGTCGGTGCTGTCAAGCTTATTTTGTCACGTGACGAGTGGATGACGTGACATATAAATACCGGAGACGTGACATTCACGTTTTTGTAAGCAATGAAACGAGGATGCAGTGATTTCATGGACACACTTTACTTTCTCCGGCTCACAAGCCTTGTAGGCTCAGGGCCTCCCATACCACAATTTTCCAGGACTCTCTGTCTTGTGCCGCTTCCCTCTATGGTCCCCTTACTCCCAGGACTTCTGCGTCAGCCTCGACATTGTCTGCTCACCGTATCCTGGGACGTCTGAGCGGACTGACACCGCGCAGGAGACACCATTTCTGATTATCCTGGAAACCTCTGGACGAACTACATGTCCAGTCCTTTAAAGACTCCTTGATTTTATTACCAGCACAATGTTTGGTACTTTTTTTTAAGAAGTTCAGGTAGGTATAAAAAAAAATGCAAAGCATTTAAATGAGACTTCCTTTACGTTTTCGCAAATTAAAGAAAAAAATTGAACTGTAGATACAGGTTCAATCCAGGTTTGAAAACTTGATCGCTGGTCCAAGGTCCAAAGGACTCACAAGGTGAGATTCCCACAAAAGCGCTCACCAAATAAACCACCCTAATATTGAATTATATTGATTTAAAGCTAATTTAAACACCTTCATCCCCTTTTCCAGCAACTGGTACATAACTGCTTGAGTTGACGCTAATCATCGACAACCAAGCTTGCAGATGGCGCTTTGGGTGTGATTCAAACAAGAAACTCGCTTGCCAAATAAATTTGATCACACTAGTCTTCAAACGAAGAGCCTTATAACATCTATGGGGCTCCCAGACTCTCTGTGAGTACATCCTAAATTAAACAGGCTAAGGGCACCAAAAAGGATCCTTGAAGGGCATCCTGGTGGGAAAAGAAGAGTTGGCAGACCTAGGCTGCGATGGAAGTATGAGGAGAGGAAGGACGTAAACCAACTACTTTAGGTGACAGACTGGAAAGCCGCAGCGGTAGACAGGAGGAGTTGGAGGCAAAGGCTGATGGAGGCCAAGGGGAGATATGAGCTGTAGCGCTATCGAAGAAGAGACACAGCTATGGTAAAATGAGACAATTGAATAAATAAAATGTCAGCATACTTTGATGATATTTATCAAACTATGTGAACATTCAAAGAAATTGTACCTAATATTAGGTTTTATTAGAATTTAGGTAGTCTAAAACGACTTACCCTGTTTTCGAGGAAGCAGTTTCTTTTTTGAAAGCATGGGCCGATAGAAGAAGAAGATGCGTGTCGTGTGCCCGAGTTCCTTGATATGATATCCCCTGTTTCAGGGAAGGTCGGCAAAAGTTGTGGGGCTTATGTTCATTTGAGGCTTGGATTTTATTTGTAAGTACACATTCAACATTTGTAAGCGCGAACTACACTTGTTGGTTTGTGGGCATACATCTGAGAGCTTTAAATGAATATATCCTTGCAACTTACATTATAGATTATTATTATAGATTATCTGTGCGTGTGCCGCATGAATTTTAGCATTTTATTTGTCATAGCCCATTGATCCATGGAACGAACCTGCGTAAAATAATGAACAATTAACATTGATTAACTCTTCAAAAATAAAATAAATTGTACAGTGGACTGCACAGGACTTTATAGCACAAAATACGGTCATGTTTAGGTCATAGCCAATTTTCATAACAAAACATTTAGTTGTGTGTAAGTAATGAAGCTAATCTTTTTAAGCAATCGTCTTTTTGCAGTATTATCATTGATCCCGTTTGTATCAAAACTAACACTTTGTTTGGTGGGTACCTATACTTTTCATTGATATTTTGGAAAGTTACGATTGATTATTATATGGGTACTACTTACTAGATTTTAAGACTCGTAGCCTAGTATTTTATATTAGGCGTTTTAGTACCAAGAATATTACAATTATTTTTGTATTAAAATTTGTCACTTTGTATGGTGGCTACACCTTATAATATTTATTTGAAAAAAGTAATGATTAATGTATGTAGGTATATATAAGAGCTTTTCAATTGTAGAACATTATTTTTTAGTTAACCCGTTCTCTGCCGGGAAAATTTAAAATATTGTTTACTCTTGTATGGCAACCCCCAAAAAAAAGAGTATTACGAGGCAAAATTGTTGTTTTATAGCAATGGATTGAGCGAATTGTTATGTAGGTTTATTTATGGGTATTAGACGTTTTGCTACCAAAAATATTACAATAATTTTTTGTATGAAAATTTGTCACTTTGTATGGTGGCTATACTTTATAATATTTTTTGGAAAAAAGTAATGATTCATGTATGTAGGTATATATAAAAGCTTTTCAATTGTGGAACATTATTTTTTAGTTAACCCTTTCTCTGCCGAGAAATTTTAAATTATTTTTTTCTCTTGTATGGCAGCCCCCAAAACAAAGAAAATTATGAGGCAATGGTTATTATTGTTACATAGCAGTATTATAATGACGATAATGCAGAAAAAATAAAGAAAATCGTAGGAGCCGTTTTTGAAAAAATCTCATTTGAAACTTTCAGCTGTTCGGAAGCCATCTTGAATTTTCTAAAATTTGAAAAATGTTTCACTATGAATTATAGTCATAAGTGAGTTCTTTCTATTATTTTTTTTAAATGTAAAAGTTTTTTGCGTTCTGATGAGTTTTCGTAGCCTTTTAATTTCAATTTTTGAAATCATGTAAACGGCACTATATGTTTTTATTTTTTTAATTTTTATTTAATTTTTATATAGCATTTGATGTTACGTTTAATACTGTCGAACATTATTATTTTGTCAACGCTTTCACTTCTGAGAAAATCACAATTGTTTATTTTTTCATATACCAACTCATAGACGCAGATTAGCAAAAATGTTGCCATAACTAAATTTGGTAAGAATGTATCAAGCAACTACTTTACTGAAAATTTAAAAAAAATCGTTCGAGCCATTTTTGAGAAAATCGCATTTGAAGTTTTCTCCTCTTTGGAAGCCCTCTTGAATTCTCAAAATAGTGAAAAACAAATTATAGTGCAAAGAAGTATATAAATTTTTCTTTTTTGTGAACCTAAAAAAAAGTTTTACAAAATTGCGTTTTTATGGGTCTTTTTAATATTTTCGATGAAAATTTTGAGATCGTGTAAACGGTACTTTAAGTAAAAAAAAATTTCTTTAAATTTTTGTAGAAATTAATATTTCGCGTAATATTGTAGAACATTTTTTTTTTGTCAACCCAGCCATTTCCGAGATAATCACAATCGTTTTTTTCTTTCATATGGCAACTCATAGACGCAGGTTAGGAAGAGTGTTGCCATACCAAATTTTCTTCGCGACAATTTAAGAAACGACAACACTGAAATTTTAAAGAAAATCGTTAGAGCCGTTTTTGAGAAAAGTGCAATTTTATGTTTTTTTTGTATGGCAGCCATCTTGAATTTTCAGGTTGGTGCCATGCCAGTCGGCCCATCAAAATCTGTGGTTGTCAATTCTCTAAATCCAAAAATTGGTGTCTCTACGATCAGTAGTTCCGGCTGGGACATACATACATACATACATCCATACGGACGGACGGACGGACAGGTTCGACAAATTAGGTTTTTTTGCATGTCCTGGTGCAGGACAACTCATTTCCGTTGAAACCTCGTTTTTTTTTTTCGGACGAATACAATACTTTATAACAGTCCTTCGGACTGCTATAAAGTAAAAATGAGGAAGACTTGGTTGAATGATTTTGTTGAATGACACCAATTTTTGGATTTAGAGAATTGACCACCACAGATTTTGATGGGCCGACTGGCATGGCGCCAACCTGAAAATTCAAGATGGCTGCCATACAAAAAAACATAAAGTTGCACTTTTCTCAAAAACGGCTCTAACGATTTTCTTTAAAATTTCAGTGTGGTCGTTGCTTAAATTGGCACTAAGAAAATTAGTTATGGCATTACTCTTGCCTATCTGCGTCTATGGGTTGCCATATGAAAGAAAAAAACGATTGTGATTTTCTCGTAAATGGCTGAGTTGACAAAAAAATTATGTTCTCCAATATTATGCGCGATGTTAATTTCTATAAAAAACCAAACAACACTTTTAAAAAAAAAATACTTAAAGTACCGTTTACACGATCTCAAAATTTTCATCGAAAATATTAAAAATACCCATTAAAACGCAATTTTTTTAAATTTCTTTTTTGTTCACAAGAAAGAAAAAAATATAAACTTTCTTGCACTATATTTTTTTTTTCACTATTTTGAGAATTCAAGATGGCTTCCGAAGAGCTGAAAATTTCAAATGCGTTTTTCCCAAAAACGGCTCTAACGATTTTATTTTTATTTTCAGTATATAAGTTGCTTGAAACATTCTTACCAAATTTAGTTATGGCAACATTCTTGCGTCTATG
Organism: Agapetus fuscipes; assembly: GCA_951799405.1. Lineage (NCBI taxonomy): Eukaryota > Metazoa > Arthropoda > Insecta > Trichoptera > Glossosomatidae > Agapetus > Agapetus fuscipes. Next base: position 14,600,695 of record OX637351.1, on the reverse strand, counting down.
AACAATCCTGCGTCTATGAGTTGTCATATGAACAAAATAAACAATTGTGATTATCTCCGAATTCAAAGCGTTGACAAAAGAATAATGTTCTACAATATTATACATAACGTAAAATTCTATAAAAAAAGTAAATAAAAATTTGGAAAAATATAACATAAAGGGCCATTTTTATGATATCAAAAATTTAAATTAAAAGGCTACAAAAACCCATCAGAACGCAAAAAACTTTTATATTTTAAAACTAAAGTAGAAAGAACTCATTTATAACTATAATAATTCATAGTGAAACATTTTTCAAAATTTAGAAAATTCAAGATGGCTTCCGAACGGCTGAAAGTTTCAAATGAGATTTGCTCAAAAACGGCTCCTACGAATTTCTTTAATTTTTTTGCATAATCGACATCATAATAGTGCTATCTAACAACAATAACCGTTGCCTCATAATTTTCTTTGTTTTGGGGGCTGCCATACAAGAGAAAAAAAAAATTTAAAATTTCTCGGCAGAGAAAGGGTTAACTAAAAAATATTGTTTTACAATTGAAAATCTCTTATTTATACCTACATATATTTTTCATTACTTTTGAAAAAAAAAATTATAAAGTATAGCCACCATACAAAGTGACAAATTTCCATACAAAAAATAATTTTAATATTTTTGGTAGCAAAACGTCTAATACCCATAAATAAACTTACATAACAATTCGCTCAAACAAGTGCTATCAACAATAACCATTGCCTCATAATACTCTTTGTTTTGGGGGTTGCGATACAAGAGAAAACAATAATTTAAAATTTCTCGGCAGAGAAAGGGTTTACTAAAAAATAATGTTCTACAATTGAAAATCTCTTATATAAACCTACATACATGAATCATTACTTTGTAAAAAAAAAAATTATTAAGTATAGCCACCATACAAAGTGACAAATTTTCATACAAAAAAAAATTGTAACATTTTTGGTAGCAAAACGTCTAATACCCATAAATAAACTTACATAACAATTCGCTCAAACAAGTGCTATCAACAATAACCATTGCCTCATAATACTCTTTGTTTTGGGGGTTGCGATACAAGAGAAAACAATAATTTAAAATTTCTCGGCAGAGAAAGGGTTTACTAAAAAATAATGTTCTACAATTGAAAATCTCTTATATAAACCTACATACATGAATCATTACTTTGTAAAAAAAAAAATTATTAAGTATAGCCACCATACAAAGTGACAAATTTTCATACAAAAAAAAATTGTAACATTTTTGGTAGCAAAACGTCTAATACCCATAAATTAACCTACATAACAATTCACCTAATAAAATGCTATGCAACAACAATAACCAATGCCTCATAATACTCTTTGTTTTGGGGGTTGCGATACAAGAGAAAACAATAATTTAAAATTTCTCGGCAGAGAACGGGTTAACTAAAAAATAATGTTCTACAATTGAAAAGCTCTTATATAAACCTACATACATTGATGATTACTTTTTTTAAATAAATATTTGAAAGTGTAGCCCCCATACAAAGTGACCAATTTCCATACAAAAAATAATTGTTACATTCTTGGTACTAAAACGCCTAATATAAAATACTAGGCTACGAGTCTTAAAATCTAGTAAGTTGTACCCATATAATAATCAATCGTAACTTTCCAAAATATCAATGAAAAGTATAGGTACCCACCAAACAAAGTGTTAGTTTTGATACAAACGGGATCAATGATAATACTGCAAAAAGACGATTGCTTAAAAAGATTAGCTTCATTACTTACACACAACTAAATGTTTTGTTATGAAAATTGGCTATGACCTAAACATGACCGTATTTTGTGCTATAAAGTCCTGTGCAGTCCACTGTACAATTTATTTTCTTTATTTTCTCTTTTTACAACTTGCAGTCAGATTCGGTCTTCGGGCCAACAGGCCGACAAACCTTGTGACGACGAAATCGCTTTTTATTACAATACAACACAAAAAAAAACTTAACAGTAAATCCGGCTCGGCCGGTGTCTTGCCGAACGCCGGCCAATCAGCGTGTAGGGTTAAGTTTTGTCAAGGAGTTCGACTGATGGCGAAATTCAGGGCCTGCACAAAAAAGGTGTGCCGTATCAACATAATATTCGTACCTATTTTCAAAACTTACCCCAAAATTGAAAAACCATGCTAAACCATGCTAGTTAACCAACCGGTCGATAGCTCAGTTGGTAGAGTGCTTGCATTCCATGCCGTGAGCTCGGGTTCGAATCCCACCGAGCGCGAGGGTGTCAGAAATGATTTCCCGTTTCGGTGTTTATTTCAAACCCCAAAATAATAATACCGGCAAGGTTTACTCAGCCTTCACAAGAAATGAGTACCAGCTCTCTCGGGAGCTGGGAAACCCCCACTTCAACCGAAGTGGTTGGCGTAAGGCCGGCCCCCTTACCTGTAAAAATAAATAGGTTCAACTCGCCACATGCGACCCCTTCGGGGATAACGCGGCAAGAAGTTACACTATATGTGTAGCTTAGTTGCGTTTAGTTGCGTTTTGCGTTTATGCTAGTAGATTTCTTATGTGGTTGATATATATAGAGTCATCTTGCGATTTACGTTAAAAGCTTTTTCTCGTTCACATTATAAATTATCTGTGGGTTGGTAGAATTGAGTGAGTTTTTGAGTTCTCATACAATATCAACATGGTCGTATAAGGCGAGAAAATAATAGTGACGTATATAAAAAAAACATAATGATAGGTCTATTGATTTAGATCGTTGGAAACTTTTGTACTGAAATAATAAAAGTGAATTAATTTAGTGACGCGTAATTAACTAGAAAACTATTTATTTTAATTCTTTTGTAGTGAATTAAAGGTGTTTATTTTAACATTGTTAAATCACGAAATCGGGAATTTATTGCCATATTTTTTTATGGAACAAATTTAATTTATTTCGTATTTTTAAATACAGTTCATTCTTTATGGCCACAATTTTTTTTTTAACTTTTCAAGTTGAACTTTGATATAAGCCAACTCAACCTCTGCCTGACATACGACCCTCCTCAACTTGTATGGGTAGCGTGAAATCTTCCAGTCTGCAGCTATATTCACGTTAGTAAACAGTTTTGACTTTTTATGTGTTTGGGTGTGAATGTCAGCGCAATGTTGTGACGGCGAATTATTGTACAATTATTACTTAAATATATTTCATTATAACAATCCATTACAATGCTTTCGGCACAGAAATCATTCTCGCAAAAAATAACTGGGTAAGTTTGACTTCCTATCATTAAATTGTTACTTATATGAGTCATCGGCTCGTATTGTGATTCTAAGCAGGAGGCCGGAGTGAAAAAATTTGAATGAATAATTCCTTCGTTTATTTAATTGTTTACATAAGTCTAGAATCAAAATCTGCAATAAAATACTCTTAAAGTATTTTTAAACATGTAAAAATCAATACGCCAATGGTGGTCCCCATACCCCATGTTTTTCTATTTATAACATTTGTATGGTGTAAATATAGTAGCAGAGAAGCCTGAAATGGGGTTTGTTATTGTCTGCCTTCTCTTTATGTAACCGCACCTGTATTGAACACAATGAACTGTTATAGCAAATTCCCACTTAGATTTCTTTTATCGAAATGAAAAATAAATAATACTCCATTTTAGATAGATTTTCAATGAAGTCAGAACGAAGACCAAATTTAAAAAAACTTGGCACACAAAATGTTATACTGGTGACCGTAACAACTTATAACAAAATATAACTTCTAACTTATAAAAGAATTAATAAATTATAAAAGTGAATTAAAACTTTGTTTTATATTGACTTTATGAAAATATACAATGGGCTTTCACTGTGTTAACAGAAATACCCTTAAAAATATATCCCTAACAGTCCGATTACATGATGTCACTATTTCATTGTCTACGTCTTTTGTGTGGACTCCAAAGCTGGATAAAAAAATATCTGACAAATAACCACAAATTTTCTTGCTTATCAACGATATGTACGTAATGATGTGATGTATTAAGATGATTTATTTGGTTTTGTGTTTTCATACGCAACCGCACCTCAAGAGCCTTTTGCAAGTATGGTAGTTGCTATAGGCTACCAATTCAAGCAAGATCCGATAAGGTCTGAAGGGAAGTAGACAAAATTGTGGTACCACACAGCCAAAAGAAAAGTAAAAAAAATATGAATTGCTCAGAACCATGGTCACATACAAATGACGTTCGACCCTAGAGAAAACAAATATAATTATGCTGAGTGCATTGCTGTAAGGCTGTACGAACCTTTGTGACTATTCTGATTTATTAGTTAGCACCATTATCCGTTGAGACTCAATTTTCTTTTGGGGGGAAATTTCACAAAACAGCGCTTTACATACTGTCTTTAAAAAAATCAGTTTTGAGTATGATTCTTTTTAATTTTCACAGTCTCTAATTACTGTTATTGTTTCCAGGGCTCACGGGGCCCCAGAGGTTCGCCGCACAGTCTCCTTCCTCATCAAGTCTGGCAGTGCATCGGGATGCTCCTCTTCTGTAAGTTCACACCCAGAATATCACCATTCTAATGTGGATACAGAATGTAATTGCTAATATGCTATCATAGAATACTAACCATAATAAGTTATTCTGTGTAGACTTAACTTTTAAAATAAAAAATAATAAAATAATAACGTTATTTGCATGGCTGAACTTGAAGGAGGCAAAGGCTCAAATTGGGCTGTAGTGCCGCCATTAAAGAAAAATAAGAAAAGGTCAGCAAACAAGCAATGAATCAGCAAGAAATTATTTTTGAGATGTCCCATCTGTTGGCATGTTGCAGATGTCCCTGAGCGACACGGTGGAGCCCCCGGACTGGGAGGAGCTGTCTGCGCGCCTGGTGCCTGACAGGGACCCTCTCTGCTACCCCAGCCATGACATGGAGGTGGCAGTGCTGCCTCGGCGCATCCGCACCCTCAAGCACGTCATGCCGGAGGAGGACCTGTGAGTATAGCACATACATCTTCCTGTCAGAGATAAGTAAGTGTTGCAGGTGTGACGTGCCCCTGCATGTGCGGGAGTGTGTGCGCTGCTACACCAGTGACTAGGTGGCCGTGGACCACCACTACCTTCCTGTCAGACAGTGTTGATATGTGTGATGTGTTGCAGGTGTGACGTGCCCCTGCATGTGCGGGAGTATGTGCGCTGCCACACCAGTGACTGGGTGGCCGTGGACCACCACTACCTTCCTGTCAGAAAGTGTTGATATGTGTGATGTGTTGCAGGTGTGACGTGCCCCTGCATGTGCGGGAGTGTGTGCGCTGCTACACCAGTGACTGGGTGGCCGTGGACCACCACTACCTTCCTGTCAGACAGTGTTGATATGTGTGATGTGTTGCAGGTGTGACGTGCCCCTGCATGTGCGGGAGTATGTGCGCTGCCACACCAGTGACTGGGTGGCCGTGGACCACCACTACCTTCCTGTCAGAAAGTGTTGATATGTGTGATGTGTTGCAGGTGTGACGTGCCCCTGCATGTGCGGGAGTGTGTGCGCTGCTACACCAGTGACTGGGTGGCCGTGGACCACCACTACCTTCCTGTCAGACAGTGTTGATATGTGTGATGTGTTACAGGTGTGACGTGCCCCTGCATGTGGGGGAGTGTGTGCGCTGCCACACCAGTGACTGGGTGGCCGTGGACCACCACTACCTTCCTGTCAGACAGTGTTGATATGTGTGATGTGTTGCAGGTGTGACGTGCCCCTGCATGTGCGGGAGTGTGTGCGCTGCTACACCAGTGACTGGGTGGCCGTGGACCACCACTACCTTCCTGTCAGACAGTGTTGATATGTGTGATGTGTTGCAGGTGTGACGTGCCCCTGCATGTGCGGGAGTGTGTGCGCTGCTACACCAGTGACTGGGTGGCCGTGGACCACCACTACCTTCCTGTCAGACAGTGATGATATGTGTGATGTGTTGCAGGTGTGACGTGCCCCTGCATGTGCGGGAGTGTGTGCGCTGCCACACCAGTGACTTTGTGGCCGTGGACCACCACTACCGCGCCTTCTCCTCCTCCTGTCCCTCCAGGGAGCGGCTGGCCGAGAGGACTTCGCTGCTGCAGAGCACGCCCAGGCAGGACTATGAGATAGACATTGATCCTCAACTGGTGTCTACTCCTAGCGAGGAGCTCACCCTACAGGTAACTCCTCCTTTTACAGTTCTGTTCAGTTCCAACACCCTAGAATTTTCAATGTACAAGTCTTATTGAGCTACTGGCAAAAACAACTATTTGGGAAAACACCACGACTAAGACTAAGGCCTCATTTGTGTTTTCAAGAGTAGTTACACTTTTTGGATACTATATGAACCATTATGAGAGAACTTACATTATTCTGAAGGCACCCTTCTGCATGACGATTGAGGATGAACTGATATTATATCTAAAAAGTGTAATTAATCTTGAAAATTAATTACAATTTGTAAGTATATCGAAAGACCGTAACTCCTGATTAAATTTGTTAGGTATTTTTTTTTTTTTAATAAATTTTATTTCAAAACAGTTTTGATACATTAAGTTATAATATTATAAATACAAATGTGATAACAGAAAAAAACCAAAATATGAAATATTCGAAATTAATATTAATAAGTAATTACAAACATATTACAAATACAAAAAATATTTAAGAAAAAAACAATGCAAAACAACAATTTATATAAGTAAAAAGATGTATAATACAAGTACAAATTTGAGAAATATTTAATAAAAAAAAAACAAATAATGCAAATCAATAGTTAATATAAGTATAAAGAACTTGAAGTAGCAGGACAGGTATAACCCCGTTAATACATTTTCATTGTGACCCAGGGTTTCTCTCAGCCATCCAGCGGCCGTCAGTCCGTCTCCTCCACTTCCTCCCTATCCTCGTGCAGTGCCACCCTCACCCCGCGCGGCTCCTGGGCCAGCCTGGACCTGCGCGCCTCCTCCTCTGACCCTCTACTGCCTGAGCTGCTGGAGCACCGGAGCCCCGAGCTGCTGGACCAGCTGAACGAGGCTAGAAGGGCGGAGGGCCGGCGAGGGGGGCTGCTGCAGCTGTACGCGCAGCAGGCTGAGGACACGGAGGCTGTGGAGAGGAGGGCGCAGGCGGAGCCTCCTGCTGAGGTCATGGGGCACCGGATTCTGGTCAAGTGCCTGGAGCTCAGGTTGGTTTATCTGCAGCACCAAGATAAAGCTTGTCAGGAGTCAGGCCCACTCTATGTTTCCTCTATGCTGCTGAAACGTGGCTCCGTAAAAGCAGCAGAAAGGAGAAGAGATGTGTTTGAAATATAGTCCGTAGTCTAGTGGTTAACACTTCTGACTCGTAAATGGAAGGTTGTGGATTTGAATCCTGGCGTAGCACCAAAAAATATACCATTTGTATTGTCAAATATGCTCTTCGCTGAGTGAAAAATTCATATACCTTTACCAAAGCTGGTCACTAAAGGTCCATCCAGCTTTACAGCAACTGGGTCTTGCTTGAGAATTGGCGCATTCTACAGCGGCGACCAAGCTCGCAGAGGGCTCTTGAGGTGTGATACACATAAAAACAGCGCTCACCAAATAAATCATCGTAATTTTATTATATTATTATTGTTAATTGTAATTAGTCCCTCATGAATTGTGTGTTCCAGGTTGGAGCTGGACGTGGAGCCCATCTTCGCCTCCATGGCTCTGTATGACGCCAAGGAGAAGAAGAAGGTGTCAGAAAACTTCAACTTTGACCTGAACTCGGAGTGTGTGAAGCAGATGCTCTCCGGGCACGTGGCGCACTGCGACGTATCCACGCTGAGTCGCAGCGCCGTGTTTGATGTGCTGAACCCCTCGCCTGACCTGTTTCTGGTGGTGCGGCTGGAGAAGGTGCTGCAAGGGGATATCACAGAGTGCGTGGAGCCCTACATCAAGGATGACAAGGTTAGTCATCCTGTCTGGCTTTGTTCTCTCTATGTATCCATTTTAAAATTGGAATGGAATGAATTGTATATCTGGGGAGTATGTTTAAAAAGGATGAAAGAATGAATAGTGGCAGGTATACTAGTGCTCACTTTGATGTACGGAAGTGAAGTGACATTAGTCTGGTCATCTTGAGATAAAGTCTCTGTGTCTTGGACAGCATAAAACAAATGCCGTGTTTGACGTCTGGAGAAGGTGCTGGAAGGAAACATCACGGACTGCCTGGAGCCCTTCATCAAGGATGATAAAGTTAGTCTTCTATCTTGCTTCGTTTGCTCCATGTGTTCTGTCAGACATCTTGAGAGAGAGTCTTTGTCCATTTCACTTAGGAACCACACAAGCTAGTTACTTTCAATCCCCCTCTTTTTTAAACTTCTCTTAGATTATTTTGTGTCATTCCTCTATTTTTTGTTCATCCATCCCCTTTAACATTTACTTCAATATCTTATTTCTTCACAATTTTTCTCTTACATGTTCTGTTGTTCCATTACTTATTCTGTTTAACGGTTTTTCTCAGGTTTTGCATCTCCAATGTACAAACCTTATTCATTTTGCATCATTTTTTGTGTTTTCTGTCCATTTTTCAACTTTAATTGAATGAAATTTAATAAAAGATGTTCTTGTTGTTACAGAACAGGGAGAAGGTTCGTTCTGCCGCGTTTGCTGCGTGTGAGAGGCTTGGCAAATACAGGATGCCCTTCGCCTGGACAGCTCTCAACCTGATGAATGTCATATCTGGCTCGAACAGTCTGGAGAGAGAGCCCTCCATCTCCTCTGCAGACAAGGAGTCCCTGGGGACCACCTCTCAGAGCAACAGCCTGGGTAAGGAATAGGCCACCACTCTGTCATCTATAGTAGTCTGTGTTAGTTAGAGAGCGCTCCATCTCCTCTGCATACAAGGAGTTCCTGGGCCACAGCCTGTATGGCATAGGGGACCTCTCTGTACATAGGTGCTATGAAATTCCAGAAGGATCAATTTTGTTTGTTCTAGTTCATTCTAACAATGTAATGCACAACAATCCATAACATCCCAGTATGTTTGCTACCTACATCTGCACCTGTCATCAGCTGCTGATTATCCCATGTGTTGTTACAGACCGCAAGTCCTCGCTAGGCAGCCTGGAGCACTTCAGGAGGCAGGGGGTGTCTGGCGGCTCCCTCACCCGCAGGGGCTCCATGGAGAGGCGCGCCCTTTGCCACGCGCACCTTTCTTCCGCTCACGAGGAGCTGGCGCACACGCTAGACACCTTCAAGCCCGTACCCGTGTGCATCACCAGCTTCTACAAGCAGGTGAACATTGCAAGCTTCAGCCTCTTCCATCAGTACCATAACGGCGGCGCCTGTTCTAATGAGGTGTCTTCATTACTCGCCCCATGCATGTGAACTACGCGGTACGCAAACTTTGAGTGTACCATTCTGCTGTATCCCATATTGCGTATGCGCTTGAAAAAAATAGATTTGAAAACTACAAACCGCCTGGCGTCCGCCTGAGTTCCAAAGTCACGCTGTTACAGGTCTAGACAAGTAGTTCCTCGAGGGCAGACTAAGCGGTCATTTTTTTGTTTGACGTTTTGTAATTTTTTATACATACTCTTCAAAAGTCAGGGGTACGTACACTGTGGTTTGGAAAACTTTTTATTTTTTGCCTATTTCTGAAGGGAGGGGGGTTTATTTAACTCCTCTCTTCACAATATGGGCTTAATTATACTTAATAAAAAATCTTTCAGGAAAGTGACAAGCTGCGTGATGAAGACCTGTACAAGTTCCTGCCAGATCTGAAGAGACCAAGCACCGTCATGAAGAAGCTGAAGTCCATCCCGGGCTGCATCAAGCTGCTGCTCTCTCCTTGTCCGGAGGAGATAGAGAACGGCCTCACTCCTGAGCTGGCCAAACTCAACCCATATGAAGGTGATGCTGGCATATTTTTAGGGTTCATCAAAGTATAAAAAAAACACGTAGCATTCAACATCTGCCAAAAGTTATGACTGTAGGGAAGGCAATGGCTATGCTCAATGAAATCCCTTCCTTAGTTGATTCATTCCACCGGAGTGAGAACCTTTATCTTTTTATGGAAATATCCTTAGGGATTCTCGTAAGGACATTACCAGCATAGATTTTGTAATTTTTGGACAACATCTATTATGACTTACAGTACACTTCAGCTCCTTAGGTAAAAACTGCTAGGGCACGGTCTATAGAATGTTGTAATGTTTATTTGCAGACAATATAAACAGGCCGTGCAAGGAAATTCTGGCGTTCCCCATGTCCCCTATGCTGGTGCCTCATTACCAATATCGTAACCTGCTGTACGTCTGTCCCAGGGATCTCAACTTCACTGCCTTCACGCGGAGCACAGGATCAGCGCGCAACATTGCTGTGAGTATATTATGTTCCCTATGTCCCCCATGCTGGTGCCTCACTACCAATACCGTAACCTGCTGTACGTCTGCCCCAGGAAGCTTAACTTCACTGCCTTCGTTGTGATGTTCTAGATCCGCGTCCAGCTGATGTCAGGAGAAGAGCAGAGCCAGGCCCTCAAGGCCATCTTCGGGCGCAGCTCCTGCCCGGAGTTCACCACAGAGGCCTACACCACCGTCACATACCACAACAAGTAACACCACATCTCTTGCACACATTATTTAGTAACTAATGTCCCATAATCATCATCATTAGCTCAACAGCCCTGGATGGGCCTTGACTGAATCCAGGATTCTTCTCCGCTCTCGGCTGTATGTCACTTTTGGTCTCCAGGCATGTATGTCCGCCTTGGCTTCATCTGCATTTTTGGTACTGAGAGTGTCAAGCGCTTTATGAAGTTTGCGTCATCTATTCTAATAATGTCACCAGGCACTACATACACCCTACTTTGATGGAATTGATCACATTGGGCTCTGCAGATGCTATAGAGCTCTTTATTGCACCGATGCCGCTAACCATTGTTATCCCCCACTGGAATATAGATGATTCTGAGAATGTTTCTTTCAAAGGTTACAATCAAAATCGCAGATATTTTTAGCATTACCAAGATTTTAAAGGTGTAATGCAGAACTGGGTTGTTCCATAATATGTAACATATTAATTTGAAAGTACGTTACTTTCCAGATGTCCAACGTTCTATGATGAGATAAAGATTAAGCTGCCAGCCAACCTGAGTGACAACCACCACCTGCTGTTCACCTTCTACCACATCTCCTGTCAGAGGAAACCCGTGGCCCCAGAGCAAGAGAAGACCATTGAGACTCCCATCGGCTACTCTGTAAGCAATATATCTTTATGTTTATTGTGCATTGCATGTACAGACTGTCAGCTGGGGAGTACAGCCTGCCTGTGATGCTGGAGTCTCCTGCCTCTAACTACTTCTTCATGGTTGCATTGTGATGTTTGCAGTGGCTGCCCATGTGTCGCTCAGGTAGACTGTCAGCTGGGGAGTACAGCCTGCCGGTGATGCTGGAGCCTCCTCCCCCCAACTACTCCTTCATCTTCCCTGACGTGCTGCTGCCGGGCACCAAGTGGATAGACAACCACCGGCCCATCTTCACTCTCTCCCTGGAGCCCTTCTCCTCAGTCAACCCTATGGTATGCACTAAATTCACCTATTACTAGGTTATAATGTTATTATCATGACTGCAGGAATATAAATGACATCAGAACTTAAGCTTGCTTGTCGCTACCAAGCACTTACCCCAAGATCTTTCTGCTTGCTTTTATTTGCAAAGTAGAACCCATCCGGTTCCTCCAGCTTGGACTTCATCCACCATCAGTTCCTGAACTGAACCATTGTCGAAGCTCCTAAATCAGGAAACCACCACATTTTGCACTAAAATTTTCCACTTTCCGATTAAGTTTCTTAAGTGGTAGAGTCAATTTTAGTTTCTTCAAATGGTAGCAAATTGGACTGTGTTCAAAGAATGTTTTTATTTGATGTTTCAGGACACCCAGATAGAGAGGTTCATCATGGCATGTGAAGCAGTACAGGAGGGGGTCATACCTCCCAGGATAGGACTCAGCAACATGGAGGCTGAGCTCAGGAACAGGTACACAAGCTAGCTATACTTTGAACTTACTTTACTCAGGAACAGGCACACAGTTTTAGTCATAAAGTGCTGTTCTGGGACTCAGGTGTCTTCGGTAATATCTTGACCTTGTTGTGTGTTTGTTCCAGCATCATAGACCTGCCCAATGCGGGCATTGAGCCCCTGGTGAAGAGCCTGCCTGTCTTGCTGGACAAGCTAATCCTGTTTCTGGTGCTACCGCCCTCACTGAATGGTCAGCAGCTCAACATCGCCCAGGATGTGTTCTGCTGCATCACACAGATCTTCAGTAACATCACCGTGAGTAACCACACTTAACACATTCACTGCTCATAAATTATTATTAACAGCAAAACACTGTTTATTTTCACTATAGACTTTATTTAAAAGATTAAAATCTTTAAAACAAAATTATGAACGTTTTCGACCTAGAAGATACCTGATGATGACCTTCTAGGTCGAAAACGTTCATAATTTTGTTTTAAAGATTTTAATCTTTTAAATAAAGTCTATAGTGAAAATAAACAGTGTTTTGCTTGAAAAATTTCATCCAAAAATTATAAATTGAAACAAAATGAATTTTCACAGTGTTAATACACAAACAATACAAAATATATTATTAACAGTATGGAATTTCTGAAAAAATTGTATGAGAGGAAAATGGATAGGGATAAGAACGGTGGAGACCTATTTCAAGATGTCAGGGATTAAACGCAACTACTTACACAACTATTCTACACATATAGTGTAACTTCTTGCTGGGTTCTTCCCAAAGGGGTGGCATGTGGCGAGTGAACCTATTTTAGAAGTGGGGGTTTCCCAGCTCCCGAGGGGGCTGGTACTCATTTCTTGTGAAGACTGAGTAAACCTTGCCGGTATTTTAATTTGGGTTTGAATTAAACGCTAAAACGGGAAATCATTTTCTACAACCTCTGTGGGATTTGAACCTGATTTTTCTTAGTGTAATCATCGAAATGGGACAAACCTGACAGAGCACTTCAAGAAAAAGAAGAATCCTTGACTTATTGGTATTCCTTCACTTATAGGTTGGTATGAGGCTGACCATCCATACTGTAAAAATATGGTTCACTTTGCCAATTCACCCCTATTTCAGGGAAGGTCCGCAAGAGTTGCAGGGCTTATGCTCATTTGAGATTGGATTTTATATTGTAGGTCCACATGCGGCATGTGTTAGCGCGAACTTATACATGTCTGCTTGTGGGAATGCACTTAATATGAATCTCAAATGATGTATATCTTTGCAACTTAGATTTAGATTTAGATTCATGTATGATTCATGTATGATTAACCCCTCGAGCGCCGGAACGCGGATTCGCGCTCATAGTACTATACTCAATTTTTTTCATTTTTCTTTAGTTTTTACACAGCAATAAGATCGAAAATCGCATGAAGTACTGCTATTGGATAGAACCATCCACCAATAAATTCAAAGCATTCATTTTTGTTTGTAGGTATTTAAAATATAATATTTAAGTTGACCTTGAAAACCGACTGTAGAAAAAGCCGAATTCCACAATTTGTTGACATAAGAAGACTAACACAATCATTTTTTTTTGTGTAAATAATAAGAGTCATTAACTTCTATTTTTTGCGATGTATTGTGATTTTGTGCCTACGCATACTAATGAGGTATATCTATTTTTAGAATCTCGATCTTTTTTCGGTAATCTAAATTATGATGGAGCATAATAATAAATCCTCAAAAGTTTTTTTTTTTTTGGTAGGCACTAAAATAACTTTATTTCATTGTTTTTTGATATAAAAAAACCCACAGGAGATATGTTTTGTATCTTTGGAGATATTTAATTAAAAAACCAGGAGTTGGGTGTCTGAATTAGGCAGAAAATCGCCGGCGCTCTAGGGGTTAATGTATGATTCATGTTTGTATTTGCTTAATTGAACAGAACATTGGAGATAGTTCTACCAACGACGCCCACGGCAGGAACTCCCTGCTGGGCTCCTACATACAGTTCCAGTGTCTGGTGCCCCGCCCCCCCAAGGCGCCAGCCTCCTCCCCCAGCAAGCCTGACTTCGCCTCCTCGCCCATGCAGATGCCCAGGAACAAATCAGGTATGGAAAGTCTCTTGACTGCGCTGCCCGCACCGCTCCAATCACCGAGGTGCCTGCTGCTGTCTTCACTTGATTGGAAGAGAGATTGCAATGGTACAGAGCCCTGTACCCTATGTATTCCCCATAGATATTGAACAGGTCAGGGGAGAGTATGTCTTACACCTTTATATTGAAACATAGGGCCCTTGAGGTGTGACACACACAAAAACGGCGCTCTTCAATTATGTGTACCTTATAAATAAATTATCCTTGTATATATATATATAGACTTGGGATATCTGTGGAATATAAATTATTTTAATGAAAATAACATTATATGTCTGTTTCAACTTACTTCCGAAAATGGTCATTAGTAAGAAAGAGAACAAAGAACTTCACAGTTGCATTTCCATGTGTACAAAAGACTCTTCCTAGAAAGTTGGTACAATTGTGAATAATAATGGCTGCCAGTTGACAGATAACACGCATTATAAATATTGCGATCGCTAAAATATACAAGTTTTATAGGAAAAAGGCATTATTTTAAGGCATTATGACATGTGATATAATTGGGTGTCGAAACACAAAATAGATTTGAACAAAATGGCCTTATTTAGTACGATTTTACCACTGCAACGTTTGACAGGACTGAGACAAATGTGGGCTATAGTATGTATCATGCAGTAATTTAGTTTTTGCTCCTCTATATTATTACTCAATATTTATATTTAACAGATATTGAACAGGTCAGGGGAGAGCATGCATCCCTGTCTTACACCTTTCTCAGATAGGAAATGTTATACAATAGCTTATTGATAATTGTATTGTAATTTGCCTTGCGTTGTGTTCCAGGAGAGATGTTTGAGTGGTGCTCCGGGCTTGCGGGGCTCAGCCCTTCACCCAGCAGCTCCCCGGCCAGCCCGTGTAAGGTCCTGCACGAGGAGCTCTCTCTGCAGTGGGTCATCGCTAGTGGACTGGCCAGGGATCTGGCGCTGCACAACTCCTGGTACTAATAATAATAATATTACTATAATTTATTTGGTAAGCGCTGTTTTTGTATGTATCGCACCTCAAGAGCTCTCTGCGAGCTTGGTCGTCGCTGTAGAAAGCACCGATTCTCAAGCAAAACCCAGTTGCTGTAAGGCTGGATGGTGACCTTTGGTGACCGGTCTTTGGAAAAGCTATATTAATTTTTCACCCAGCGAAGAGCTTGTTTTGAAAATATAAATGATATAATTTTTGTGCTCCGCCGGGATTCGAACCCACAACCTTCCATTTACGAGTCAGAATTGTTAACCCTCTTTACACATGGATGAAAACATTCCAGTGTATCCAAAGGAATGTGTAAATCCGCATCTTCTTCTTCTTCTTCTTCAGCCTGTATTGATCGTCCACTCCTGGACGTAGGCCTCCTCTCGCATTTTCCATTCGTTTCTATCCTGAGCGATCCGCATCCAGGCAAGTCCTGCACTTCTCTGAACATCGTCACGCCAACGCAACTGTGGGCGCCCAACTCCACGCTTTGCCGTCCTTGGGCACCAGCACAGCAGTCGCTTTGTCCACTTTTCATCTGGATCGCGAGCGACATGTCCCGCCCATCGCCACTTGAGGGTTGCGGCCATCTTGATGACATCGGAAACCTTTGTCGTGACTCTTATGTCCTCATTTCTGAGTCTGTCCCGCAAACTGACACCCAACATGGCTCTCTCCATTGCTCTCTGTGTGACTCTTAGCTTGTGGGCACTTTTTTGTGACATTGTGACTGTCTCAATACCATAGGTGAACACTGGCAGGACACAGGCATTGAATACTTTCCTTTTTAAGTTGATGGGTATTTTCGGATTTTTCAAAATGTGACCAAGATTTTTGAATGCTGCCCAGCTTAGTCCGACTCTTCTATTTAAGTCTGCTATCTGGTTATCTCGCCCAAGCCGTATTTTGTGACCCAAATAAATGTACTCATCGACAGATTCAATGCTGGCATTGTCCAGTACAATTTGTGCTGGTTGTGACGTCATCAACTTGGTTTTAGTGAGGTTCATTTTTAGGCCAACTTTTTTAGATGCTTCATTCAACTCCTTTAGCATTTCCGTCAGTTGTGTAGGGTCGTTACTAGAGATGCCACGAATAGTGAATTGGCCGAATACCGAATACCGAATATTCGGCAACGCTGTCGGCCGAAGCGCCGAATATTCGGCCGCCGAATATTCGGCGCTTCGGAGAAGAATGCTGTGGCAAACGAGTTGGATTTTTATTTGAAAACAGTTCGCCTAGATCGGAAGGCCGATCCTTACAAGTGGTGGTCAGCAAACGAAAAACAATACCCGAACCTTTCGAAATTTGCAAAAGTTTATCTTTCTTCGCCTGGAAGTAGCGTTTATAGTGAGAGGTTATTTTCTGAGGCTGGTAACGTTTACGATGAAAAGCGCAATCGTTTGCTACCAGAAAATGCTGAAAAGCTCGTTTTTATCCATCACAACTTACCACTGATTAATTTTAAGTAATAAAATGTTGTAATTTGGAAATAAATACATAATTTTTGAGTAAAATAACGTGTCTTTTTTTACATGATTTGCTATTCGGTATTCGGCCGAATAGTACGCACTATTCGGCCGAATACCGAATAGCAAAAAAGTGGCCGAATAGGCCGAATACCGAATAGTTGCCGAATATTCGTGGCATCATTAGTCGTTACTGATGACAATAATATCGTCTGCGAAACGTAGGTGATTAAGGTGAGTGCCATCTATGATTATGCCTTTGGAGTCCCATGGTAGATGTTTTAAGGCATATTCCAATGCTAAAGTAAATAGTTTCGGAGAAATTGGATCTCCTTGTCTCACGCCACGCTTTACTGGTATCAGGTTAGTCTTCCAATCGTCATTCAGAGTCACATGCAATGTAGCGTTCTCATAAATATTCTGTATAAGATTTATGAAACTAGAGTCTATTCCAGCCTTTTTCATCCCCTCCAGGACGGCCCACACTTCAAGAGAATCAAAAGCTTTTTCATAATCTATATAAGCTAGGTACAGAGGAATTTTGTATTCTGTGCATCTCTCTATGAGTGTACGCAACGTGTGGATGTGGTCAATGGTGCTATAGCCACTTCGGAAACCTGCTTGCTCTTTTGGTTGATAGAAGTCAAACTTAGGTGTTAATCTTTTTGTGACAATTTTTGTAAATAATTTATATAAGACACTCAGAAGGCTTATAGGTCTATAGTTTCCAATGTTAGCTGCTTCTCCTTTTTTGAATAGAAGTATAATTTCAGCATTGCGCCATTTTTCTGGTATTCTTTCCTCTTGTAGACAACGATTGAATAGAGCGCATAGTGCATCCTCTAAGACTATTCCACCGTTTTTCAACATTTCGGCTGTAATCCTGTCTTCTCCGGGGCTTTTTCGGTTTTTAAGTTGTTTTATAGCTGCTCTAAGTTCGTCTCTGTTTATTTCAGGTATTTTTTCTGAACCCATGTTCCTGATTGGTGTACCTCTTCAGTGTTATGCATTAGAATTTTTAAACCAGATTTCTTTAGAGATCTGGTTTAATTTCTCGATTTAATCTCAATTTACAAAAAAGGTGATTCATAAAAACTTTATAATTCAGTTTAACACTAAACGTGTTTCAAAACATGATCACATTTGTAAACCACCTCGGAGTAGGTTTATTTCGTTCTAAACTAGATCGACATACGCAAAATGGCGATCTTCCTCATTCCCCAGCTGATCGTAATGTACGAGATAACTTTCAGAATAAAAGATGTATGAATCAAATAAGAGTTTCAGCAATTACAGTAACTTTAAAATATTAGAATTTTACACTATAACAACAAATTGAGGGCATGCAGCAACGAAACAAATATAAAAACTGTGACAAGAAAAAAAGTGACAGATGCCGCGTCGTGTTATTTTTCAAGTCGCCAATTTTGTAAAACTGTCACTTTTCTTGTAAATGAAGTATGCAGGCCCATCTTTGAGATTTTCTTCGTGATGCCTACAACCAAAACCTGAAGCCACAATGAAGTCATGCTTTGAAAAATACTTGTTTCCATTTTTAGTTCATTCGAAGTCGCAGCCGACATGAGTTTGACAGCTGGAGTGTCGAGAAACGTTCGGGAGGGGGCGTTTACCCGAATTCTTCCGAGCGTCTCCGAAAGCTGTCAAAAATCATGCAAAAACCCACAAAAACCTCAAAAAATTTCATAGACACCAAAATACCTACATAAATGTCGAGCATTTCGTATTTTTTCATACAGAAAAAGCTACCGGAAGTCTGTTTAAGCAGGATTCGGTAAACCAAAAAAAAAAATGTACGTATTTCGCTAATGAATCACCTTTTTATTTATTTTGGTTTAGCGGGCTGGTACAGATTTAAATTGGTTTCTCAAAATCTCGCACTAAACAGGTATGGGCGGAATCTAATGAATAACACTGCTTGAGTTTATTTGACTCGGTGCAGGTATTGACTCACTATACAATGTGGAGTAAAATTCTTGTACAATATTCAGGATATCCTGTTTGTCATGGTGGATAATACTGTTTCTGTCCTTCATGCAATGGATTCTACCCCGTGACTTTGCCAGCTTTGATCTTAAAACTTTAAGATTCATATTATCTTGGATAGCTTGTTCAATTGTTTTCGTTTTGTGAGACCTCGAGTCTTTTCGGATAGCCTTCTTTATCTGCTTGTTTAGGGTCTCGTAATCATTTGAATCCCTGGGTGTCTGTTTTCTCTTTTCTATCAGTGCCAAGGTACTTAATTTTAACTTAGGGTCGCCTTTCTGTTTCAAATTGCCAACTTTTTTGGCTGCTGTTAATACTCCTTCAGTGATGGACGCACATAAGTCATTCAGGTCATTCCCACAAAGATCTGATCTCAATTTGTTTGTGAGGTGTGTTTGGTACTCTTCGTGTCTTTCCTCAAGTACCGAGGCGGATGGTCTTATGACTTTAGAGATCAGTTTTCTCCTTTCTAACTTCGTTTTGATCTGGATTTTGGCCCGTACTATTCTGTGATCACTCCCGAAGTTTCACTTCCGAGAATTCTGATTCACTCGAAGCGGTTCAGCACAGACACATCATTACAGATTTCTTTTTTAGAGCATAAAATGTAGTCTATTTCATTTTTCGTAACACCATCTGGACTGTTCCTCATGATGTAAATCCGCATGATGCTTATTAACTATTGATTGTGATGTCCCAGGTCCCTGTTTGAGCTGATGATAAAGTCCATGGTGGAGCAGCTGGGGTGGAGCGGCAGCCTGGACGCGCCCCGCAAGTCCCGCTTCCCCGACCAGTACCTCGAGGACATTGCCGCTCTGGTGGGCGGCCTCACCACTGAGGTCATCAGCCGGCACAGTAAGGACGCACGCCTGGCGCACTCCCTCAACTGCAGCCTGGCCTTCTTTCTCTTCGACTTGCTTAGCATCGTGGACCGCGGCTTTGTGTTCGGCCTCGTCAAGACGTACTACAAGCAAATGTCGACCAAGATAGCGTCCCTGCCGGATGCAGTACCCCTCATTCACTACAAGGTCAGTGGAAAACTTCTTTTTAAATACTTGTTTTACGTGTCCAGAACCAACTTTAAAAGGTGTCTTCAGTCCATTGACTTATGATATCTGTGGACTAGAAATTATGTTCGTATAAATTTATATTATAGATATATTATATCTGTTTCAACCTACTTACAAAAATGGTCATTAGTAAGAAAGAGAACAAAGAACTTCACAGTTGCATTTCCATGCATACAATAAAACTCGGGCATATGAAAAAATGTTTCTAGAAAGGTGGCAGCATTGCCGCGTGCGGACTATGCCCGGAGCAGTCTGAACATAGACGCATGCGGTATAAATCTTGTGATCAATAAAATTTACGAATTTTAAAGGTAAAAGGCTATATTTTAAGACATTATGGCATGTGTTGCAATTGGATGTCAAAACACAAAATGGAAAAAGCTAGAAAATATAAAATTTGACACGTAAAAACATGTTTTGTAACTACACAACTGCAATGTTTGACAGGACTGAGACAAAAGTGGTAGATAGTATGTATCAATGCAGTAAGTTAGTTTCTGCTCCTCTATGTTATTACTCAATGCTCCAGTTACTAGGTATTTTTATTCCCAATAGCCAAGAGAACTTCAAAGGTAACCATTGAGAAATTATTGTAAGCAAGGCAATGCCACGTTGAGTTGTATTATTAAATTTCTAGAAGCCTCAATGTCTGTGTTGTGTTGTTTCAGTTGGCGTTCCTGAGAATTGTGTGCTCCCACGAGCACTACGTGTCACTGAACCTGCCGTGTGGCACTCCCTACACGAGCCCCAGCAGCCCCTCCAGCCCCTCCCCCTCCACGCACTCCTCCCACTCCACCCACAGCCACTCCTCCACCGTCTCTTACCAGGTGAGCATACGCTGCATTCAAATACAAAAAATTTCGCTTCTGAATATTCTGGCTGTATGAACACCCCCAGTGCGGAATACTTTTTCTAGCACATTTATTGATTTCCTACCTTCATTGATTGACAACACTTCAGACTATGTGAACAGTCTCATGTATTAGTTATTCAAGAACAACAATCATAAAGGTTTAGCACATTTCGCTTGCAGACTTTTGAATTTGTGAACACAGATGTCAGGGATAAGTTCAAAGTTGGATGACGTCTATGATTGACAGCCGCACTGTGCAAGCTTACACTTGACGCCTATGCTATGTGTGTCACCCGCAGTTAAAGGGTTAATAAGACAGGCAAATGTGTTACCGAAGACATCGTCAGATGGAATAGGTAGAGGAGACAGTTCTGGATGGACCATATAGACCACATGAGCGAGAGTAGGTGAACAGAGGTGCTGGTCTCACATCCATAAAAATGCAATTTGCATCTGTGTAAGTAATATTTACAATAATAATAACTTCACATTTAAAATTTATTAATCGGATATTAGACGAACCGTTATAAGAGAACTTGCATTATGCTCAACGTTTCGTTAGCGACGTAGCTAACGTCTTCAGGAGACACCCTCTCTGCACGACGACTGAGGATGAACTGATTTTTTCTATAACACTTGTCACAAATCACGGCATACCTTCGAGCGCAGATAGTAATTATGATTAGGTTTTTGTATTTTATTTTTATTTTGGGTTTTTATATTGTAGGTCCACATGCGGCGTGTTAGCGCAAACTTATACATGTCTACTTGTGGGAATGGGTTTAATATGAATCTTAAATGATATATATCTTTGCAGCTTAGATTTAGATTTAGATTAGATTTTTCACGAATATTGACACTTTTATTCTTGAGTAGTTTAAAATATATTCTTGAGTATTTTAAAATAACTTGTCGTTGAATTTGAGTTTAAGGCTTACACGGCTAGAGGTCAATACTGGAGAGTTGCTTTCCAGGATCTGTTCAGCAACAGCTTAATCAACATTATCATCTGCACTCTGCAAAAGCCTATCACAGGCATGGGAAGCTCCAGCTGCGATAGATCATATCATGGCAACATATCCCAGAGCTCTCCAGTGTAAGGTTGAAGTTGTTGGTTCCAGTTGAGCAGCGGGGACAGAGGCTGCTACACGGAGCTGACCCCGGAGTACCGCCACCAGCACTACCTGGTGGGGCTGCTGCTCTCAGAGCTGGCGGCTGTGCTGGACATGCAGTGAGTACAGCTACTTCTTCTCTTTTTCTTCCTGTGCCTTTTCAATGAAGATTGGCGATCATCTTTCCGATTTGCACCTTTGATACTGCGGTACGAAAGAGGAATCTTGTGCTTCTACCAAACCGCTGTCGCAGGTTCTTCAACCAAGATGTTCTTCTTTGACCTAGAGCTTGTCTTCCCTCAATTCTTTTCTGCATGATGAGATGCAGGAGTGAATACTTCTCATTTCTCATTACGTAGCCTTGTATTCCTTGACTTATAGGTTGGTATGAGGCTGACCACCCATACTGTAAAAAATGGTTCACTTTGCCAATGTCACCCCTGTTTCAGGGAAGGTCGGCAAGAGTTGCAGGGTTTATGTTCATTTGAGATTGGGTTTATATTGTAGGTTCATATTTAAGCGCGAACTTATATGTGTCTGTTTGTGAGCATGCATTTGATATGAGTTTTGAATGTTAATATATTGTTGTGTTTTTAGGTTCGGATAGTCTTTAAATTAAAAAAAACTGGTCTTCTTTCTGGATATTTATTTACACTTAATTTATTTGACAATTTTTATTTATTTTTAACACTTTTACAATTCTTAAGCAACTCACATTTATTTCACAGTTCAGCACTACACAGTCGTTCTTCGATCAAAGGCGAATATCTATTTACTCACCTGCTGGGGATTTGCGCCTTATATACCCATAAAAACAGAAATCTCTAGAGACCTATTTGCTAGAACGCTCTCAACCGCTCTGACAGCTTCGAGAGTACACAGTAATCATCATTTCTAGATTTCTTTAGCCTATATAATTATTGTTACCTATATTAATTATTTCACGGCTATACTACACCTACCTTCCTACCTAACATTTATAGCACTGGTCATTTACATTAAAATATATTTGCAACTGACATTATAGATTATTATAGATGATGAGATGCAGGAGTGAATACTTCTCATTTCTCATTACGTTGCTGAATTAAAATAGTAACAATTTGTAATTGGGGGCTTTATTTTAGGGACCTCCTTGATATTACTATGCTAGTGCTTGATGTGTCATGTATTGCAGGAGCCCCATCCTGCAGGGCAAGGCGGCGTGTGCCGTGCTGAGCCTTCTGACCTCGCACGATGCAGACAGCCGCTTCTCCCCGCCCGAGGTGAAGGCCAGAGTGGCCGCGCTGTACCTCCCGCTGCTGGCTATAGTCATGGACGCCTATCCACAGCTCTACAGGGGGTTCCTGCAGGGGAAAGGTAAACAGATTGTTGCGTCACAAGTTCCTTTTTCTACTACCATTAGTCCGGTTGATAGCTCAGTTGGTAGAGTGCTTGCATTCCGTGCCGTGAGCCCGGATTGTCAGAACAGTTGTCAGTCGCCGAGGGTGTCAGAAATGATTTCCCATTTTGGTGCTTATTTCAGACCCCAAAATAAAATACCGGCAAGGCTTACTCAGCCTTCACAAGAAATTATTACCACCCCCCTCGTGAGCTGGGAAACCCCACTTCAACTGAAGTAGTTGGCGTATTATTATCCGTTAAATCAATTAAAATAGTATGAAAAGTGTTAAAGAACTACTTGAAACCACCAAATTCATTTATAAAAATACTCCAAATTGTATCCTTTTTTTAAAAGAAAATCAGAAGAGTGTAAAGAAAAATAATTGAAGATATTTTCTATTTTTTCATGGTTGTAGAAAAAGTATTGTATGCCACTGCACGTAATTAGTTACTGTAACACAACACAACACAAATCAGCACTCGTGTAACAATGGCCCTCATTACTTAGCAGTGGCACAAATAACTATTACCATCGTCAATGAGTATAATATATAATCGTACTTAAGTAAGTACTTAATAATAAGTACTTAAGAATATTTTTGTTTTACAGATCGTCTCCAGTTAGGCGAGGATGCAATTAACAGTACAAGTTACTCAGGCCTGCCATCTCCTGATGCATATGAACACAAGAAGGTAAAGAGATGTAGCTGCTACCTTGCAGATGTCTTTTCTTACATTGTAGTCAAGTCGATAGCTCAGTTGGTAGAATGCTTGCGTTCTATGCCAGAGAGCTAGGGTTCCATCCTTACCAATATTGTCAAGGATTACTTGCGTTCACTATAAATGAGAACTAGCTCCATAATGGAGGGGATGACCGAGGGGACCAACTCTAGGGGACGCCCACGCCAAGAATACCTGGAGGACCTGTTGGTGGGCGTGCGCTGCTCATCAAATGCAGACCTTAAAAGAGCCGCACAAGACAGTGAAGAATGGAGGAGAAGAGTGAAAGAAATTGCTGCAAGCCAATCCCAGGATTGAAACTAGAGAAGAAGAAGCTCCATCGAGACGTTAGAAAAGGTCACTTCAAGTGAAGTGGTTGGCGTAAAGCCAGTCCCATTACCTGGGAATATGAACTAACTTCACACTCCGCATGCGACCCCTTTGGAGACAACACAGTTATTAATAGCACTATATGTGCAGCTCAGTTACATTATTACAATTTTTTGCTTGAATTACTTTTAGATTGTTGAAGATTGCTAGTCGATGGTTAGCGAGTTTAAATAGACAAACACACAAATACCTGAAGATTATTGGCCATAATCTTGTAATTCTCACCAGTCCAGTCGATAGCTCAGTTGGTAGAGTGTTTGCATTCTACCCCGTGAGCTCGGTTTCGAATCCCACCGAGGAGGGAGTCAGAAATGATTTCCTATTTCGGTGTTTATTTCAAACCCCATAATAAAAATACCGGCAAGGTTTACTCAGCCTTCACAAGAAATGAGTACCAGCCCCCTCGGGAGCTGGGAAACCCCCACTTCAACTGAAGGGGTTGGCGTAAGGCTTACCTGTAAAAATAAATAGGTTCAACTTGCCACATGCGACCCCTTCGGGGATAACGCGGCAAGAAGTTACACTACATGTGTAGCTTAGTTGCATTTTTTTTTTTTTTGCAAGTGAGTTTTCATAGCCTTAGAGAAACTCTCGAGGAAATTAATGTCCTGGGTGAAAATCTCAGAACTCTGTAAGGTCGCCTTTCAGCTGTACCGCCACAGTGGGAAAGTATTGACCGCTCCCAGCACACCTGAAGGGCTATTCGGGATCTCTAAGGCGAGGCCGAAGGCGACTGATACCGATTCGTTGCCGAATGAAAGGTGAATTGTGATTCTCGTTGTAAATTTGGCTGAAGGATATCTCCTTTAAAAGGTGAGGAATCTCCCGGAACTGTCAAAATATAGCGCGGCCGATTTACCCCGCCGTACAGCGAAGGACAGAAATTGTCAGTAGATTATTACAAATATATGACTTATTTTCTTTAATGACCTAAATAAATGTATTCGCAAACTCATTCCTTATGTTTATTTGTGACCCACGTGACATTATTATAGAAAATTATGACGTAGAATAGGAATTACGATCTTCCGAAAATTGGCATTCTGAACGGCATAATATGCGCGTCGGTAAGTACGTCATGCAGATAATAATTATTCTTTTGACAACAGTAAATTTGCATCAAGAAATTGCGTTATTTTTTCATAATTTCATCTTCCTTTGTGATAAATTGGAAACATAATTATTTACAAGTGATTTTCAATCATTATAACGCTCAATTTACAAAGATTTAAGCATAGATTTAATTGTCAAATGTCAGTTGACAGCAGGCGTGAAGTTAGCCTGATATGCCACCTGATATGCGAGAGCTGTGAACTATGAGAATTGCCCCCAAAATCCAAGGAAAAATAATTTCATATAAAATGTTATTTATAATTATTTCCTAATTTTAGCATATTTGAAATAAGCAAATCACCTTTAATTTTTTAATTAAAATAAATTGGGCTAGTTTTAACAAGTTGAAGGAGTAAAAGTACAATATAAAAAATAGTTTTCACCAAACATTGTATTGTTGAGAACTGAGTTTTTCATTACATTGTAATGTAGTTTTATGTATTTTCATTCAGTTGTTACGTACTTATTTGCACTTATTATTGTTTTACTACTTTTTGATGAAGTTTTAGTATTTTTTTAAAATATATGGGGAAATTTACTCTTTGAGCTGGCACCTGTCGGACGATTATCACATCGATCATCCGTCAGTCTGGCCAATCGAGAAAAAACTTTAAAAACCCATTGCTGTCCCTTGTAAGGATAGTCGGAAGGTCGGTGGGAACGAGAATCGCAAAACGGCAAAGGAACTCTTTCGCAAGGGCTATTAATCTCCACCGGCAACTAATATCTTTAGTGCAACCGAACATCGAGAATTGCACTTCTGGAGGGGTCCCAATGGGGTGAAATCTTATCAGACCTTCAATGCCTGCACGAGTTATTCTGCTGCCCCATCTAACCTTTGTTACCTTTACGAAGAGGTGGAATTTTTTTAACAGTATAATATCTTTGATTGTGTTGCCTGTATGTTCGTGTGCTTAGACCCCTCGCGCGCACCTGAACAGCGAGGCCACACGCAACCTGCTGATGAGCTTCATCTGGGTGCTGAAGAGCGTTGACAAGGTGGCCATCACCAGGTGGTGCGGGGAGCTGCCCCCCAGCAGAATACACACGCTGCTGCAGGTGCTCAGCCTGTGCCTGGCTTGCTTCGAGTATAAGGTAAACACACATCTCAACACACATGCCAGTTTCCTGGATATCACTATCAGTAATAATGGATCTGGTAGGTGCCTTTGAGGTAATATTTGGACAGAATAGCTCTGTATCTAGTAGATTCGAACTTGCAAAGATTGCAATGTCCTAAAACTTTAACGCATATGAGATGATCATCAGCCTATCACATATTAGCATCATCAGCTGTCCATGTAAGTCTAAAACTCCTATTACGTATGAGATGATTGAGGCATCTAGAAAGAGTGGACAACGACCAACTGACAAAAAGAGTGTAGGTACAAAGGAAATGTCACAGGTGAGTGTGGAAAAGAGGACCGAAGAAAGAATGAATTGATCAAATGGCTGGAATCAGCTGAGTGAGAAAAAGAGAAGAAAGTGATGAATTTCAAGGAGATGACAAAAGTTTGGCATGACAGATCAAAGTGGAGACACATCTGCGGAGTACTGCCGCTGGCCACTCCTAGGGGAATGCCAACTGGATACAAGAACTAGATTAATGAGTTGAAGAAACAAATTTGAGACTAATCATTTTATATCCATCCACAGAATAAATGTTCACATGATGTAGACTCATGAACACTGTGTTCCAGGGTAAGAAGGAGATCCAGCGCTGCACGCAGCAGAACGTGCGCAAGTCCTCAGACATCAAGTCTCGGCTGGAGGACGTCATCCTAGGGCAGGGATCCGCCAGGAGTGAGATGATGATGAGGAGAAGAGGTAATACAATTTTCTATATGTTTTGTTTTTTCCAAGTCAGATATGCTTTGTTTTAACCCTTTAACTTCAGGTGACACCCATAGGCGTCAAGTGTAATCTTGCATACAGTGCGGCTGTCAATCAAAAACGTCATCCAACTTTGAACTTATCCTTGACATCTGTGTTAAAGAATTCAAAAGTGTGCAAGTAGAAATATGATTTACGTAAATTTACGTAAATATTTACAAAACAATATTTTTTCAAAACAAGACAAGACAAACGACAAAACAACATCTTATAAATTAAATATTACTATAACTTGGTTTCAGCATTCCTCAATATTGTCTAAATTAAATGCTGAGCATGCAAATTGCAAGGACAAAGATAAATACTTGAAAAATTTAAGTCGCCACCGAGAAAATACCCCTTTTTCATTTTATACAACCATTATTGAGAAATGATAACCTAACACGATGTCAGCACATGAATTCACTTCGACAAACTGTGTCATCACTCGTCACCCAGCCGAGTTTTTAGGGAAAAGGCAAATATTTTAGTATTGGTTGCTAATGACGGCAGTCCCAGACAAGGCTGACATATTTTGCTGAGATGAGCTGAACCTTTGTGATTTTTTTGTTCTTGAATAACTAGTACATGTGACTGTTTACATAGTCTGAAGTGTTGTCAATCAATGAAGGTAGAAAATCAATAAATATTTAAAAAAATATATAATTGAAAAAGTATTCTGTACTGAGGGTATTCATATAGCCAGAATATTCAGAAGTGAAAAGGTTAATAGTGTTTGAGCCAGTTGTTAAGTAGATTTGTCTATGAAATTCCTTTATCTTTTCCCCTTTTATTGACCTTGTCCCTCCTTATCACCTACCTAGTATACAACAATATGAAGTACCTGCAGTTTTACACTCGCCTTTGTGACACATGATGTGCCAATGTGATCTTGCTAATCTCACATTGATTTTCGTGATCCCCAGGTTGCAACAGCAAGATGAGTGGGGAGAAGCTGGACAGGTGGCGCAAAGAGTGGATCAGAGGAGGCAGCACGCAGTCCTCCCCCGTCCCCTCCACCACCACCCCCCTCACCTCCAGCTCAGCAGTGCTGCCCCCCACACACCTAGAGGGGGCCCTGGCTGCCGATGTCTCCCTCACCGTGCTGCACACTCTAGAGACCATCGTACAGGTCAGACCACTCCATTTTGTCCTGCTTCTCACCCTCATATTTAGCTATATTGTATATTACTATACATTATCAATAGTAATGGCCTTAAATGTGACCCGTGGAGGACACCCTGGAGACCGTGATGTAGGTCCGGCTACTTCTCATCCCCACATTTAGCTATAATGACCAAATTAAATATAAATTGCTCTAAGTCGGGGTTATAGCCGCGGTGGCCAAGAGGGCTGATCTTTCTAGCGTGTTTCGAATGGAACAACGTTGGTTCGATCCCCGCTTGGGTCACTTGACTTTAACTTTGACCCTGGTTCAACAGATGTTATTGGGTAATTATTATTTAATAATTCATTAATAATAAACAATAATGAATTATTAAATGATGATATTAATACCTGTTTCTGGCCAGGCAGAATAGGTTGGTGAATTGCATTTCTCTTCACAAATCTATTTAAAAAAAATATATATATATGTATATATATATATAAAACTTGGGAGACACCCTAGAGATCATTGTGCAGGTCAGACTACTTCATGTTGTCCTGCTTCTCATCCCCACATTCATCAAATTAAAACAAATGAAATAGTATTGGACCTAAATGTGAACCTTGGAGGACACCACTACCAGCCCTGAAATAATTAAAACTTGTCTTTTTTTTTTGTACGGCTTTGCTGTTCTATAATTTTCTTGTCAACCATGCCATAATTCTGACAAATTTGATAATCAGTCTCAACCTTGCAACAAATTCGTAATGTACTACACATTACTGTCATAATTTTTTACCTTATCACAATCATGATCTATAATATAATCTATAATCTATGATCCTCTTGAAATATTCACTTTTTAACTTGTATGTGAGACTGACAACCTGTACTGTAAAAACTGGTTCACTTTGCCCATGTCCCCTGTTTTGTGGAAGGGTGGCAAGAATTAAACGGCTTGTGTTCATTTGTTTTTTGCATTGTGTAAGCACACATGCAAAATTTGAAAGTGCAAACATGTCCCTGTGATAGGAATATCAAAAAATCATAACAGTCATTAAGACTCCATAGAGGGAATAAGTCCAAAACGGTGTTCTGGGTTTTAAATGCCCATTATGTTTACTTTATTTTAAGTAACTGTTACTGTCAGAATAAAATAAAGAAATGTATAATTTACAGATTACCTGTTTCCAAAAAATTAGAAGTTATTTGAATTCTGTCAAAATGAACACAAACTTATGAAATATTGCGGAATAATGCTATTTGGTTTTAATGAATAACTTGAATTTGTTAAATGAAAGTATACAAAAAATATTTACAAATTGTAAGCTTATTAGTCAAACTAAAAATTGCCAGCATTTTTTTTTTCGTGATAATGCATGTGAATTTTACAAAATAAAATTAAAATAACACCTTCAAAATTTCCATACAAACTTTTGTATGGTAAACCGAAATTCCTTCAAAAGCAACTGCAGAGCACATAATTTCTCATTCGATTGAGAGACGCGGAGGTGTGCGCACGTCTCTTTTTTCGAAGAATTTCGTGGAGCGCAGCTGTCATACGTAAATAGATGTGTGGTCAGGGTTGCCGCAATCTTTAGCTTAAATGAATTTTTGTTTTCTTTATCTTAAAAATATACATCGGTATTTTTTTTTTTAAATAGATTTGTGAATAAAAATGGTCTTCACCTACCAATTTTGTCTGGCTAGAAAAACAACGCGGCAAAAAGTTACACTATATGTGTAGCTTAGTTGAGTTAGTTATATGTTTGTGTTTCTTACTAGTAGGTTGGGATGTGGCTGACCACCCATACTGTAAAAAATTGTTCACTTTGCCAATGTCACCCCTGTTTCAGGGAATGTCGGCAAGAGTTGCAGGGCTTATGTTCATTTGAGTGTTTGGATTTTATTTGTAAGTACACAATCAGCATTTGTAAGCACGAACTACACGTGTTTGTTTGTGGGCATACATCTGAGAGCTTTGAATGAATATATCCTTGCAACTTAGATTATAGATTAAAAATTAATAAGCCAAACAAATACGTGTAAGCTCGCGCCTATAAATCGCTCCCCCAGTTCTTGTTTATCGTATACGCCAATCTTGTCAAACATGACTTTTTCATGCAATTGTCTTAAGAATCAAATTCTACACAATCTGAGCTAAGAAAAACCGTAAAACTCGATAATGTGAGAGTTCTTTTAAATATTTTTTAAATAAATTTCTTGTTTTCATAAGACACATTGGTCACATGCAAACATTGCTCATGTAAAATTTTCTCAATGGCGTATACGATAAACAAGAACTAAGGCAGCGAAATGCTGGATGCGTACTTACAAATCAAAACCAAACCTCAAATCAACATAAACCCTGCAAGTTTTAGTCAACCAGTTATAATGTGAACAAATGAATTAAGTAGAAATATATCTACAGAGGTACTGGCCACCCCTAGCGGAATAACGACTGGATACAAGTCG
This sequence comes from Agapetus fuscipes, assembly GCA_951799405.1. Classification (NCBI taxonomy): domain Eukaryota; kingdom Metazoa; phylum Arthropoda; class Insecta; order Trichoptera; family Glossosomatidae; genus Agapetus; species Agapetus fuscipes. The sequence goes on along the minus strand of OX637351.1, from coordinate 14,570,048 downwards.
CCACCCGAAAAATATTGAGAACTCATGCTGTAGTCATTTAGGGCGTTGCTTAAATTACAATTTTAAAACATTAAATAATTGGTAAGATTTCTAATAATGTAGAAAATATGAAATTCTTGTTGAAATTCTTATTTTTCTGTGATCGAGGAGCAGCCCTGTGCAATAGAAATTTGTGAAAGAGATATCGCCATCCCAGATCTGTACACATATATTATAATTTGAAGCAATGTAACATTATTAGTCAAAAGAAATGACGAGAAACCATTTTTATGTGCAAAGCTTTTAGTTATCATATCACGTCAAAGTAGAAAGGGACAAACGTATCTCTGTCTCACGGCCCTCATTTGTCAGACAGAGGGAAAAGTTTTAAGTACACAATGTAGTCACACACAATGCAAAAATAATCACTTCTTGTCCTGTGCGCCACGACACTGTGTGTTCGAACTTTTAATCTTTAATTTATACTTTCATTGCACTGTTTAGCATGGAGAGTATATTATAACATTACGTATATATAGCGATCAAAACTCATCGACGTTTTAGGACGATAGCCTCTTAAAAACAGTTGATGCATCTTCATCACAATGGTATGATTTGTTGAGGTTATGTTATGTGTTCCAGGTGGCCTCTGGCTGGGACTCGCACCACAGCCTGTTTGGCATGGTGCTGAGAGTGCTTCTGCTGGGCCTAGCCAAGAACCAGAGCACCAACGTGCTGCAGAACATGTTCGCCACACAGCGGTCCCTTGTGTTCAAGGTAAGGTATTGCGGTCTTCTCCTTTGATGGCACTACAGCCCAACTCATATCCTGGCTTCCTTCAACTTCTGCCTCCCACTCCACCTGTCCTCTGATGCTGTTCTCCAGTTCCCAACTTATAGAAGCTGAGCAGGGCTGAAAGTCTCATCACCAAGGTAACTCTTACCTACCGAATATCGATAATATTTGTATGAAGACCTGTCAATCCAAGATGGCCGCAAGTGAGCTGCTGATTAGTTTTCATACAAATATTACCAATATTCGGTAGGTAAGAATTACCGTGGGGATGAGGCTTCCAGCCCAGGCCAGATATCTGCTCTCTCTAAAACCTGCATGTTGACTTTATGTCTCTGCCAATGCTGTGATGGTTCATGGAGATGAGAGCCTCTAGAGTTAGGGAACTAAGTGGAAACTCTCTATGGTCAACTAGGCTGCACTTGCAGCACTTGATAGTATTGCCATGACCTTCAAAATACGGCAAATGGCTGCGCAGAGTGATGGCATGCTCCCTTTTTGTGGGTGTGTGTTACTTTTTTGATCCTGGCCACTTTTAGTCAAGGCTATTTTCCATTGAATTACTGGTCTGTAGTCTAGTTGGTAACACATTGATTCCCGGCAGAGCACAAAATAATATTTCATTTCTCAAATACGCTCTGTGCTGAGTTGGAAAATTAATCTGCATTACTGATGATGTGTTGCAGCACCCTGTGACTTGGAGTAAAAAGCTCTTAAATAAGTCTTAATATTGTTACTAACTTATGAGCCTGATTGCGTGGCTTGCTTATGTGTGTGTCCGCCTCTTATATAGTCTACTGTGACTTTGAATGTATGCATGTGCCCAGGCACTTAGTTGTTGTTGGTATGCGTAACTAGAATAGTGTGGAACAGTACAGAGGTGTGTGGAGAGGTTCACTACAGAAGGGTCTGCAATATGCAAGAGGTGCCCCTTTAGACGCTATATATTTGGACCGCAATTATTGTGTGAGAGACCAGAGACGATTAAACATTGAGCCGTGAAGTGGATAAGCCATGAGCCAGAAATCAATACATTGTAAACCGACATAAATCTTCCCCTCAACCCAAATAAAATCATAAAAATATAAACATTTTTAAGTGTAATTTATTAAGATTTAAAAATCTATCAAAAGAGTTCCTCCCAGCGTGTTGATAGTTCTAAAGAGGGTGCATTGTAACTAGGGTAACCTGTTGTGTATATATGAACATTTGCTATAATTTTTTACTATGTCGATGTTATAGAATAAGGGAATGTGTTGTGTTGCAGTTCCACTGGCTGGTGTTTGACTCGGAGACGGAGCAGTGCGGGGAGCTGTGCCTGGTGCTGCTGCGGCACTGCGGGGCCCTGTGCGGCGCGGTGAGGGCGCACGCGGCTGCCACACTCTACCTGCTCATGAGGCAGAACTACGAGATAGGAAATGTAACTCACCTCACTTCTTCCCTTACCCTTTAACTGCGGGTGACACGCATAGGCGTCAAGTGTAAACTTGCACACAGTGTGGTTGTCAATGATAGACGTCATCTAACTTTGAACTTATCCCTGACACCTGTGTTCAACAATTCAAAAGTCTGCAAGTGAAATGTGCTAAGCCTTTGTGATTGTTGTTCTATACACATTGTTGTACAATACATGTGACTGTACACATAGTTTGTTCACAAGTGCTTGTAGGAGCTGCAAACATGGTCAAACCCAAGAAAGAGCACAAAAATGATTTGTTTATTGACACCGGCCATGAAGGTGAAAGTGTAAAACTTTATAAAACAATGTATTTTCTTTAATTTTATTGCCTTCTTTGTATTTTTATTTCCAGAACTTTGCCCGCGTGAAGATGCAGGTGACCATGTCCCTGAGCTCCCTGGTGGGCACCAGCGCCACCTTCAGCGAGGACTCCCTGAGGAGGGCGCTCAAGACCATCCTGCTGTATGCGGAGCAGGACCACGACCTGCAGAACACTTCCTTCCCAGAGCAGGTATGCCAACACAGTGTTACAGATTCACGGCTGAATGTTTAATAGACATTCTGCCTGCTGCCCTATTGCAGTCCTCTTATATAGGTGAAACAGAGATCTTTCTTGCATATTCCAGATCATTTTTTGATCTCTCGCTCACACAAGAACGTCATTCTACGCACTACCACCATCATGGACTACTCATGTCTAGGTGCGCGTAGGTACTTTTATTTTGTAGTTCATAACACTATCATCATCATACTAGTGCCATACTGTTCTATGTATGCATGTACAGCGCACATACTTCAAGTTCGTATCAATACATTAATTGTCATTATTTGTGTTACGTTGCAGGTGAAGGACTTGGTGCTGAACCTGCACATGATCCTGTCTGACACGGTAAAGATGAAGGAGTTCCAGGAGGACCCGGAGATGCTGCTGGACCTCATGCATCGCATCGCCCGAGGCTACCAGAACAGCCCCGACCTGCGCCTCACCTGGCTGGCCAACATGGCGCAGAAGCACATGGAGGTGAGACAGCATCACTCACATCCATCATCATGGTCATCGGGACCACAGTCCTCCTTCATTAACCGTTTGAGTGAGATTTGTCGATAAAACAACAAATTCACTATTTCAATTTACCACTGATCATCTCCTCCTGTCCCATACGACTACAATCTGTCTCTGCTCTATGTTATGTCCCTATTATATACTTACATCTCTTATCCCACCGACTAGCTTCAGGATCATCATCTCATGCGTGACTTCTATTCGTTTGACTTTGATCTAAATTTACTTGCAGGAATTAAAGACTGTATTTCCAGCTTAAATTTTATCAAACTTATGCTGCCTAGATGCTGATGTTGTTGATGTTTCTGTTCCCAGCGCTCCAACCACACTGAGGCCGGCATGTGCCTGGTGCACAGCGCAGCCTTGGTGGCGGAGTACCTGGTGCTGCTGGGGGCCACCTCCCCGGGGGGCATACAGGGGGGCGCCGTGGCCCTGGAGAAGGTAATTCAATATATCGTCGCCTTACTTTCTCAACCTCGTATTTCAAATTTTACAAGTTTTCAGGAGAGACAAAAACTAAATAAATTGAGTAATTTTATAAGCATACAAAAATTTTATATGAGGTTTTGTTTGTTATACAAAAACACATGTTTTGAGTTATTTATTTATTTTTTATAATTTATTATAAGGGAGTAATATAACATTTTAGAGATACGTGTTTGTTGTATTCAGTAAACATCAAAATATTTTTACCTTCATACCTCAGATACAAGGTTGCTGCAGCTACATGCAATAATCAATTACTATGTATTGTAAACAATTCATTTAACGTGTATTTAAGCCTTGGGAATTTCAAGATCGGAGGGAACTAGAGACATCTGTTGATAAAAATGACCGTAACTAAAAACAATAAGTACTTTTTATCATGTTTTACTTTGACTATGCTCAGACAGATGTCCAGGCATGTGTCCAGGCTAAAATAATATTATTTGTATCCCACACCATGAAGGTCTGCCACCACATACGTATATTTTTTTCATTCAGTCTGCCATCCTAATACATTGGCTTAGTGTCACACGTAGTAAGTTCCAAAGAGACATAATATATTTTAAAGCAATTATTTTTCTTCATCAAATAGAAATTAAATTATTAAAGAACCGTTTGCAAGAAACCTTTTTTTTTATTACTTAAACATGATAAATCAGACAGTGCTCCTGTGAAAATAAATGGTTTCAACGGGCAAATACTTACAGCTAAAATATTAATATTTTTTTCTACAATTCCGCACTACGACGACCAGACCGCTCTTTCCGCTATCCCATCCGTATAATACATTGGCATACTGTCAAAAGTACAAAGTTCCAAATCGAGGTTATTTAAAAAAAAAGTAGGCTGATTTATTTGGTGAGCGCTGTTTTTGTGTGTATCACACCTCAAGTGCCCTCTGCGGGCTTGGTCGTCACTCTAGAAAGCGCCAATTCTCAAGCAAGACCCAGTTGCTGTAAGGCTGGATAGATCTTTTGATGACCGGTCCTTGTTAAAGATTTATGAATTTTTCAACCCAGCGAAGAGCAAATTAAAAAATATAAATGTTTTTTTTTGCTCCACCGGGAATCGAACCCACAACCTTCCATTCAGAGTCCGAAGTGTTACCACTGAACTACAAACCGGTCACAATTATCTGTCAAATTTATTTTTAAATCTTTGATTTGTTTTAAAAATAATCCAAAATGTACATTTTGGATTTTGGAGCTAGCCCATCCATATACAAAAAAAAAAAACCAAAACAGTGTGTGGTTCACAGATCACGGAATATATATGTGTGGTTATTTGAAGTCACACACATACTTGTAGGTATATTGATATGTCGATGTAAGCATCGATATAATATAGAACCATGGATGGAAGCCATTATATTGTAGAAGCCAGACAATAAGGAATTTCACAAAAAAATCTGTACATAAAATGCAATATGGTAACACATGATAATATATCTTCCGGTGAAAGCTTGAATGAAATTTTTATATTCATTCTGAGAATTTGACTATTTTTCGCAGATAAGTAGGTACCTATACTATAATACCAGCTATTAGTGATCAATTGTTCGTGCTCAATTGTACTCGAATAATAATAATAATATGAGAATGATAAATTTGGTGAGCGCTGTTTTTGTGTGTATCACACCTCAAGTGCCCTCTGCGGGCTTGGTCGTCACTCTAGAAAGCGCCAATTCTCAAGCAAGACCCAGTTGCTGTAAGGCTGGATAGATCTTTTGATGACCGGTCCTTGTTAAAGATTTATGAATTTTTCAACCCAGCGAAGAGCACATTTGGAAATATGAATGGTATATTATTATGTGCTCCGCAAGGATTCGAATCCACAACCTTCCATTTACGAGTCCGAAGTGTTGCCACTGGACTATGGACCGGTCCAATGTATGTGGACTATGGACCGGTCCACATGTATGCAATGCAACTAAGTTGCAAATATAGTGCTACTTGTTATCACCTGTTAAACCTTGTTAATATCACAGGAAAGAGGACTGGCATTTAGCCATCCACAGAAGAGGGTTTTCCAGCTATGACCGGTCCGTAGTTCAATGGTAACACTGCGGACTCTGAATGGGAAGGTTGTGGGTTCGATTCCCGGCGGAGCACCAAATTTGCTCTTCGCTGGGTTGAAAAATTCAATGAAAATTCATAAAACCTTTACCAATGACCGGTCACCAAAGGTCCATCCAGCCTTACAGCAACTGGGTCTTGCTTGAGAATTGGTGCTTTGCAGCGACGACGACCAAACTCGTAAAAAGGTCGATAGCTCAATATTGGTAGAATGCTTGCATTTCATGCCGAGAGCAAGGGTTCGATCTCAAAAAGGTTTACTTAGCCTTCACAGGAAATGAGAACCAGCCCCCCGGGAGCTGGGAAACCCCCACTTCAACTGAAAGTGGTTGGTGTGAGGCCGGCCCCCTTACCTGTAAAAATAAATAGGTCCCGAAGCGCCACATGCGATCCCTTCGGGGATAACGCAGGCAAGAAGTTACACTATATGTGTAGCTTAGTTGCGTTTTTTTTTTTTAGTTGCGAGGGGACTAATCTAATCTAATCTATGTTGCAAAGATATGCAACATTGAGGATTCACATTATCTGCATTCTCACAAACAGACACGTAAAAGTTCACGCTTGCACATGCCGCATGTGAACCAACAACATAAAAACCCAAATATCAAATGGACATGCGACCCCGTCGGGGATAACGCAGGCAAGAAGTTACACTATATGTGTAGCTTAGTTGCGTTTTTTTTTTTTGGTTGCGAGGGGACTAATCTAATCTAATCTATGTTGCAACGATATGCAACATTGAGGATTCACATTATATGCATTCTCACAGACACGTAAAAGTTCACGCTTGCACATGCCGCATGTGAACCTACAACATAAAAACCCAAATATCAAATGGACATACACCCTGCAACTCTTAACGACCTTCCCTGAAACAGAGGTGACATTGGCAGAGTGAACCATTTTCTACAGCATGGGTGGTCAGCCACATACCAGCCTATAAATCAAGGAAGTTACACAACAATACGTGACGTGTGCTAAACATTGACATACTAAATCTATGGTACTAAATAATAATATCATAATATTGAGAGATGCTTCCTACAACACATACCTACTCGTAGACGTCATTGTGTCTGCATCCACTAGCAAATAGGGCTACCAAAAATATATTTTGTGCGTTAATCTTTATAAATTATCTGTTAATATCCTTAACGTATAGGATGATATGAGGTTGAACACTCATACTGCAAAATTGGTGCAATTTTGATAATGTTATATCATTAGTGCTACGGGTACCTATAGTCTAAAATAACAGGCATTTTTTGTTTGTTTTTTTTTCAATAGTATAGAGTCCTGTATTGCATATTAATCCCAGTGTAATTGGAAAGTACTTTTTGTACTCTGTGTGATATGAACCTTCTTTCTTCATGTGAGGAGTCCGAGGTGTAACAACTAGATCTTGAACGATTTATATGAACTTATAAAACACACACCAATCTTTGTGGTCAATCTTGGTGTCGCAGTCGTTTATCTATATTGGATAGTATGAAAAGGATCTTTAAAAATATCAAGCTTATGTAGATATAATTTTTATACATGCATTATTGTATTAATATTAAAATTTCAAGTAGTACTCAAAAACATGCTAAAAAGTAAAATAGTTTGAAGACATAATGTTTATTTATTGTTTTGCAATCACGAAAAATACAAAACCACTTATCAATAAGTTTTGATTCATAAACAAAAGTATGTTTATTCAACCCTGAAAATGATACAATATTATTTTGCTCAATATGGCATAGCAGGACCTGTCCATGCCTCGTATAGTTGAGCTATAGCTGTATAGTTATATAGATGCAGATGTCTATACGACATGGCTCGGAATTTTTATACATATACAGCTGATGTGTATATACATGAGCGGTCCGTCAGACCCATTGGTCGGACTTGAAGTAAACTGTTTTATCATCACTGTCGGCCAAAATATCGCAATTGGGGACACCAGCGACATATGTGTAACAAATAAAACAATAAACAAATAGAGAATTACAATAATTATTTAAAAATTAGGTGTTTAAGTAAAAGAAATGAAACTTTTACGAAAATAATCAAAAATATTTCGTTCATATAATCGCGCTGTGGTCTTTGCGGAAGATTACTCGGAGGAACTTAAAACGCGTACGAAAAAAAATTACGTAAATACATTTTCAAAAAAATTAATAACTCAGTAACTAAGTAAATAATGAATTTTCGGAAATCGTCGTAATTTAGCTGAATAAATACTCTATCATTAAATTGAATATTTGGATTTGAAATATCAATAAAAGAACCGTGAGTTGCCTTGGAAAATGAGCCTTTTTAAATTGGTTTTTTGCATATTTCCAGCTGACTTGAAGGAAAAAAAAAATAAAAAAAATATTTTCATTTCTTTTAAATATATAGAAAGACAACCGTATATTTTTTTTTTGAACAGCCAAAGTTGTTTTGGTTCTCAAATCCCCCTTAACTTAACAAGATTACAGAATTTTATCATAACTGTCACTAGAAACTTTAAAAGAGAATGTAAAAAACTTAAAAAAAAATCAATTTTGGGCATGGTTTTTAAATTAGAATTTGTTTTCTGTTTAGTTTTTGATATCGATTCATTATTATTTGTGGATTTTAAAAATGTACTTAGTTGCATATGTATGTTCTTTGACTTTTAGGTTGGTATGCGACTGACCACTCATGCTTTAGAAAATGGTTCACTTTGCCAATGTCACCCCTGTTTCAGAGAAAGTCGGCAGAAATTGCATCAACATTCTCTTTGGCAGTGCTCTGTCGACAGTAATGCGAAGCCATTTTTGGAAGAGCCATCAAAAATGAAGTGAAGTGCTCCACGTTAGTTGTGTTGATTGCGTTTAATCGTTTTATTGGTTTCTGCTTTTTTGGCATCCCAATTTCGATTTTTCGTTCTTGAGTGAATGGGATATCCAGAGTCATAATAAAAGGAGAGCTTGTATGAAAAAGGTTATGACTCTGGATGAAATGAAAGAAGTATTCAAGGACAGGAAGAAGTGGCGGCTAATCTGCAATGCTGATTTGTAATGTTGGTTTATTAGTTTGCTACATTTTTTGCGTAAGAAATTTTTGACTTTTTTTGTATAGATTTATTTTTAAGGTTTTGTTGTTTTTTTTGTAAACTTAAATGTCATTTATTACTCGTATTCCTTGACTTATAGGTTGGTATGAGGCTGACCACCCATACTGTAAAAATTGGTTCACTTTGCCAATGTCACTCCTGTTTCAGGGAATGTCGGCAGGAGTTGCAGGGCTTATGTTCATTTGAGTTTGGATTTTATTTGTAAGTACACAATCAGCATTTGTAAGCGCGAACTACACGTGTTTATTTGTGGGCATACATCTGAGAGCTTTAAATGAATATATCCTTGCAACTTAGATTATAGATTATAGACCCAGTTTGCCACATACCATTCGCCTAAGCACAGTGTCCCGCAAAACATTTTTTTTACAAACTGGTCTTATTTCACCATCAACTTTGAGGAAATATTCCAGAGTGTATGTATGTCCTTCTAGATGGAGTCCTTTGGTGTGGGCAGTTACTGGTTGAAGCGTGACCATAGACACAACATGGATTTTTCTCTTCCAAAGTGAATTTAAAAAAAATCTTTCTGTCATCATTAGATACTTTATGACATTCCTTGGAAAACATTTTGCTTCATTTTTGTGGATCATAATTGATTATAGACATCTAAGTTGTAGTGCACTTCGTTTCCTCTTTTCTACTCCTGCAGTTCCTTCATTTTTTTTTCTTTTAATTGAAGAACTCTCTTACTCCATCATTCTTTTAAGTTTAAGTATATTTCTAGTCCTGTTTTTTTATTCTCTTGCCCTTTTTGAGCACTTTTAAGATTCTTGGTTTTTCGACATCTGGTTCTGATGATGAAGAATTGGCATAATCGTCACATGAATGAATTCGGATTCACTGTGGTGAAAGTGTGGGTTTAAAAATGATGGCATTCTGCATTTCTGCTTATGAGTTGTGGTGTGGAGCAGTGACATCTGTATATTTTGTAAGTATGTGAAACTGTGGCGTATTTCAAAAAATTATCTTGCTTCTACAGGTTTTTTACAACAGATCTCGGTACGCTCTCCAGAAAAATAATTGTAGGTTATCTACTTATAAAATTAATGCAAATAGGTTCGAAGACAAGAAAATAAGTTGTCACTTACCTTTTAAGAGCGATATCAGAAAACAGTTTTCTCCAATGATAACCACTTATTTCTAAGATAAACATTCAAATCTGGCTAAAATATGGCGGCTTTCACGCATATCTATACACTAATCTTCCCTCCAGTGCTTATTTGGTTTATCTACCATTTGATTCGAAGATGACCTTTCAATGAAACTGTTTTAAGAATCACATTCTACACAATCTGAGCTAAGAAAAAAACATAAAACTCGATGATATGAGATTTGTTTTACATTTTTTTTAAATCAATGTCAGGCATTCATTAGATACGTTCTTCTTCTTCTTGTGCCACTTCTAACGAAGATCGGCGATCATCATAGCTATTTTGATTTTTGATGCTGCGGCTCGAAATAGGGACTTGGTGCTTCTGCCGAACCACTGTCACAGATTCTTCAGCCACGATGTCCTTCGGCGTCCCTGAGATCTTCTCCCCTCAATCTTACCCTGAATGATAAGATGAAGGAGACGGTACTTCTCATTTCTCATAATGTGACCGAAGTACATTAGCTTTCTCTGCTTAATGGTAGGCAGGAGCTCCTTTGTAGTGCGCATTCGTTGAAGGACTTCTTCATTGGTGACTCGATCACGCCAAGAGATCCGAAGCATTATTCGGTATAGACACATCTCGAATGCTTCAATACGTCTCTCCAGTGCCTGCGTGAGAGTCCATCCCTCCATACCATACAGAGTGATTGGGAAAACGTAGCACCTCACTATGCGCTTCCGGAGTTCAAGGCTTAAATTTCGGCACAACAGTAATTTGCTCATTTTAGCGAAGACATTTCGGGCTTGCTCTAGTCTGCTTCTGACTTCTTGACACATGTCCCACTTTTCGTTGACCACACATCCCAGGTACCTGTAACTAGTGCATCTTTCAATGCTTTCGCCATCTAGTTCTACATGTACGGAGGCCAGAGGCGGCTCGTCATTAGAAATGTTGGCAGTTCATAATTTCTGCATTTACATTTTTTCTTTTATTTTCCATTTTGCTTGGAATGAAAGTTGCAAGAAATACATACATATTATAAATATTTTATTTAGGTATACACGAGAACGTACCTACACCCGTTTTGTTGCATATAACAAACAATTACAACAATTAAATGTATTTGAAGCAAGTTTTTTTTACTAAGCCACATATATAGTGTAACTTCTTGCCGCATTTTTCCCGTGACGAGTGTAACTTATTTATTTTTACAGGTAAGGGGGCAGTCCTTACGCCAACCACTTCGGTTGACGTGGAGGTTTCCCAGCTCCCGTGGGGGCTGACAGTGACGGCCGATGGGTCAGAATATTGGGTGGCAGAAATTTTCAATATAATTATGGCCTACACCTCTTCCCCCACTCCCCCCAATGTACCATACACTTCACGCTGACCGGCCTTGAAAATGTTCGCTGAAATGTTAGCACGAATATTATAATCGATGACTTACATTGTGTAAAAGAGCTTCCTTTAACGGGGATGATCGCCGTCGGTAAATCCAAATTAATTCACTTCATAACAACACAGCAAAACATAGCACTTAAAAACACTTCACATAAAACCTTTTCCTTCACACCAACACCATTTAATAATTAATCTACCTCACAGCTTTTACATGAATATTTGTTTATTTTATCTACCTCACAAATGAGTGTTAATTATAAATTTACATAAGAAATTCAATATCGTCACTTAAAATACGAAAATATATTAAAGGGACTAAGGTCTGCCTCCGGAGAAAAATCCAACTAAACTGAATTTAAATTAAATTAAGATTATGGAGCAGGAGGAGGAAAGATCTGTGACATCATCTTGTACTTACATTCTTAAAAATAACAAGAATGTATTTTTCTGCAAGATTAGCAAGTTCAGAGATTTGCAACCTTTGACAAAACTAATCATCCATACTTTAAAGTATGGATGATTAGTTTAAAGAGATATTTTAAAGTACGTTATAGTGGAGAATATGAGTGATGGTACAAAAGAGTACAATTGGGCGTATAGCTGGGCAAAGAGTTTAGTTGAGCATCTACAAATAATGGACGATTCACGACTGATAAAAATAGTGCACAAAGATGATCCCCAAGGAAAGCGTGGAAGAGCAAGACTGACAAATTAATAAATTGATTAAATAAGCAACATTTCAAATTATTGAAATCTGCAGACTGAAAAAAATAAGAGAACTCACGAAGAAAGTAGGGAATGCTGAGAATATAAAAATAAATATGCAATCACAGAACAGAGTAAAGACGCTGACTGACGCTGACCGCCACTAGCGTAGAGATGGTTGCTTTCATATCAGTTAAAACACAGTTTATCCATTTGTATTATTTTGCTTAAAATGCTCGAAAAAACACTTGTTGACCACGACTGAATATTTTTCACTAGGAATGGAATCCTCAAGCAAATAATAAAAACGTCGATAAATTAAAAAGTAATGAGTTTTTGTCGGGCTTAACTTGATCTTAAAATAAACAATTTGTATCCTGGCTAACAATAAAGCATTGTATTTGAATTATATTTTAAGTATAGAGCTTTATGGTAAAACACAAACATACTTTATGCGAAGATTTTTATTGATACTAAAGCAGCATCTGTTGTGAGCGTTTCAGTTTTCATTATTTTTTTTGTAAACGCAATAGTTAAGTGTCAGGAAATACTTTATAGTTTTGTTTTAAATGACGAATATTGAAGTCTTTTAAACAAAGAGTTGGATATGCTCTGAACATAAGAGTTCCTTTGGTAGAATAAAAAAAAAAGTTTTGTCACAATTCTTCTCCGTTCATGTCATGTCACTTACCTAGGAAAAGCGTGCAGTGCCGGAGCTGCTATCTAAAAATGTACAGGCACCTCAGTATTCACCGTTTGAGCTGTTTTTTCAATAAATGTATGGACTTCATAGAAGGAAGTATGGGGCATTGCCACATATGCACGCGATAATATTATACATTTAAATACCTAGCAACTCGTAGTCTTTACATGTTCGTAGAGCTGTATAATATGTAAAATAATGATAAATGTAAAATAGGACTTGACACAGAGGATATTTTATGGGGAACAAAATTGTAAGTGATGGGTCGTGGCATTCTTACAGGAGGTGCAATGCACCGATGCACCTTAGCTGGAGCCGCCACTGACGGAGGCGATACTAGATACATTATTAAGGCGATACTAGATATTAGATACATTGGTTCAGTACATTTACAAACATTGCTCATGTGAAGTTACCTCTGATGGACATATGACAACCAAGCACTAAGGCATACAAACGACACACAAAAAACAGTGTTTAAAAGTTAAAAAGTGTTTTTTATTGAATAACAAACTAAAAAGCACTATGGGGTTGTAATAAGAGCGGCAATCTTGCATCTCACTAGGCAAGGTGAAAAAAATCTTCTGGATGAGTTTTCAGTTTATATTGTCTTTTATTTTAAGACTCCGTTCAAAAAAAAAATCCCATTGTTTTTTAAAATATGTTTCTTATACTTTATGGCCTTAGTAAAAGTGTGACATCAATGAAAAAAATCACGCGTGTTAAATAGTTTTTTATCTTAATTTCAAAGTTAGTTTTTGTAACTTAAAAAATTACGCCACAAAAAAATCTTTTAAAAAAACTCGTTTTTTTTACTTTTTTTTGCTCTCATTTTGTTGTTTTGTATTTTGTCTTTTTTTCTTTATTATAATTATAGAATGATACAAATTCTAGTATGTGATGTGATTTTTAATATAATAATGTGAATAGTTTTTGCGATAATATGAAAAAACCGTTTTTAAGAATTAAATAAGTTAATTAGTTTCAGTAAAAATCACATCACATACTAGAATTTGTATCATTCTATAATTATGAAGAAAAAAAATATTTCCAAAATACAAAACAACAAAATGAGAGCAAAAAAATGTAAAAAAACGAGTTTTTTTAAAAGATTTTTTTGTGGCGTAATTTTTTAAGTTACAAAAACTAACTTTGAAATTAAGATAAAAAACTATTTAACACGCGTGATTTTTTTCATTGATGTCACACTTTTACTAAGGCCATAAAGTATAAGAAACATATTTTAAAAAACAATGGGATTTTTTTTTTGAACACAGCCTTAAGATACGAGCTTGTTGCAGTTATCATTTTTGTTTTTTAAGATACAAGGTAATTGCATAGCCCCTAAATCGAAAACTACATTTGATATCAATATACGAGTAAGTTGTAGTTATGTAATATCGAAAAACAAATAGAAAGAAGTAAAAAAAAAAAAAAAAAATTTTTGAGATACGAGGTTGAGAAAGTAAGGCGACGATATATATTAATAGTTGGATGATTTGTTTTCTCTTTTGGGCGCCGTTTAGTGGTTCCAGCCACCCCAAGGGCGCCCATCCTTCGCTTGCTTCCTGGAATACATGTAGCTCTTCAACTTCTTCTTGAAACATTCTTCACTGGTTACTGGCAAATAGGTTGGTGGATTGCATTCCTTTCCACAAATCTATTTAAACAAAAAAAAATTAACATACACCCTGCAACTTTTGCCAATCTTCCCTGGAACAGGGGTCATATTGGCAAAGTGAACCATTTTCTGCAGCATGGGTGGTCAGCCACATTCCATCCTTTAAGTCAAGGAACATACTCTGCAAATTATAATGATAATACTAAATAATGATAAAACAACAATACAGTTTGTATTTGTGTGTTGCCAGGTGACGCCCAACGCGCTGCAGGAGAGTGCAGTGTCGGATGATGTGCTAGCACCCCGTAGTGAGGGCATCTGCCTGGGCAAGGACTTCAGCCAGCAGGGACTCCAGGCATTGCTGGAGCACGCGGCCGCCTGCTTCCACACGGCCAGCATGCACGAGGCACTGGGGCACGTGTGCTCCCTGCTGCTACCCATGGCGCAGGCCAACCGCGACTACAAGAAGCTGGCCAACATCCACGGGTAACAACACCTCCCATCCCACAGCCAGCAGGGACTCCAGGCATTGCTGGAGCACGCGGCCGCCTGCTTCCACACGGCCAGCATGCACGAGGCACTGGGGCACGTGTGCTCCCTGCTGCTACCCATGGCGCAGGCCAACCGCGACTACAAGAAGCTGGCCAACATCCACGGGTAACAACACCTCCCATCCCACAGCCAGCAGGGACACATTTGCTGGAGATCAAACCTCAATCATTTAACCCTCTAAATATAATGCAAGAATTTTATCTCACATTAACCTTTTCGCTTCTGAATATTCTGGCTATACGAATACCCCCACTGCGGAATACTTTTTCTAGCACATTTTTAATACATTTATTTTTTCCTACCTTAATTGATTGATGACACTTGCGAACAAATTATCACATGTATTAGTTATTCAACAATCATAAAGGTTTAGCACATTTTACTTGTAGACTTTTGAATTTTGGAACACAGATGTCAGGGATAAGTTCAAAGTTGGATGACGTCTATGATTGACAGCCGCACTGTATGCAAGTTTACACTTGACACCTATGTGTGTCACCCGGAGTTCAAGGGTTAAAGAATATTTATGAAACCAGCTCATAGTTTAAGAGAAAATGTATTTCATCATTAAACTGATTTGAAGTATTGCTTGTTGTGTGTTTAGCAAGCTGAACGAGGCGTACACGCGCATCGAGCAGCTGAGCGGGAAACGTGTGTTTGGCACGTACTTCAGGGTGGGCTTCTATGGCTCCAAGTTCGGGGACCTCAACGGCGAGGAGTTCATCTACAAGGAACCCACGCTCACCAAGCTGCCAGAGATATTCAGCCGCTTGGAGGTAAGCAAGGAAACCATTCGCAATAAGGAGGGCCGATTTTTTTTTTTGGATAATAAGCATCTAATAGTGAAAATATGGTGCCAAATGAAGTTCAAATTATGTGTGTAAATTAATATTCCATAAAAGTAATAATCATCTGTCTCCAAATCGGCCTCAAAGATTTGAAAAAATGCCATTGTTATCATTTTTCATGAGGGCTAATAATACAAGAAGGAATTGAGATTTTACATTAATTTCTATATTTTTGTGCATAAAATATACATAGTAATACGCATTAGTAATACAAATAAACAAGTAATTTTTCACTAAATAAGCAGTAGGAGAGCGTCAAATTTCACCATTTTGCAAAGAATTTGTGAACCCGCGTTGTAACTATGAATTGAATACGAAACTTATTTCAATGCCCTGTGACTGGTAAAATTTGTTTTATTCTTTTAGAAAGCATAAAGTGTCATGAAATGTATCTTTTTCTACTCCCATTTGGTAATTTACTAATTACAAAACGGCTAACGCAATCACAATGCCATACATTTCTACACCCGTTGCATAATGTTACATTATGCAACCGGTAACCGTGTTAAAATGAACATGTGCGCATGCGCATTGTCAGAATTGGAACCATTTTTTAATTTCAAATGTCAACCTTGTATGGGGGTATGAAGACCTGTCAATCCAAGATGGCCGCAAGCGATCAGCTGATTAGGCTTCATACAATATTAGTGATATTCGGTAGGTATGAATTACCGTGGTGATGAGACTTTCAGCCCTGTTCAGATGAAAATAAATAAGTATATTTTATGTGTAGAGTCAAATAAAAATTGTTAATAGTGCTAAAATTTATCGAATTTATTTATCGGATTGCTCCAAATAAAGCTTTACTTTTTTCAATGGAAAATAAAAGGCTTGAAAGGAAAACAATACAAAAAATTTCACCGCAAAAAATAAACAAACTCAAAAAGTTACTTGGTTAATAGGTGAGTATGAGGTTGATCACCTATGCTGT
Organism: Agapetus fuscipes; assembly: GCA_951799405.1. NCBI lineage: Eukaryota > Metazoa > Arthropoda > Insecta > Trichoptera > Glossosomatidae > Agapetus > Agapetus fuscipes. The sequence goes on along the minus strand of OX637351.1, from coordinate 14,553,251 downwards.
ACAAATTTGGTTCACCTGCCAATACAACTGCAGGGCATATGTTTATTTGAGTTTTGGGTTTGAATGTTTAAGCTTATATGCAGGATGTAAAAGCGCGACCTTATACATATGTGTCGGCTTGTGGGCATGAATTCAATATGAAACCTAAATATAATTTATTTTTACAACTTAGGTTAGATTAGATAATCGAAAGGGATGAAAAATCACACGATTTGACAAAGGTAAGGTTTTTATTACTTCAAATGGACGAGTACATTATAATGACTATTATTCACTATTTTGTTAATTCTCTCATGGTCGTAGAAAAAGTATTGTATGCCACTGCACGTAATTAGTCTTTGTAACACTCGTGCTTTCTATTGTGCCATTCGGCTGCGCCTCATGGCACAAACTAGCACTCGTGTTAAAAAGACTATCATTACTTGGCAGTGGCATAAATAACTATTTAAAGCAGTAATGTAACTGCCAACTGGACAAGAAATGGTTTGAAAATCACGAAAAAACACCAAAATCTCCAAAAACAACTGATGTCGTTTAAGAAAACCCACCCAGGATTGGTTGCGCTTATGATGAAGATGATGAATAATGTGCTGTTTTACATTTATCGTCCTGTAAATGTAAAGAAATAAATCAATGCACCTTTCATAGAGATTGCTTCCTAACTGAATAGCAAACATCAGGGAAAGTGATTATTGGAAATACAGCCATAGTCGTTATAAAGTTACTTAGAAATCATAGAAAAAAGAATCTATGTGAAAAGCTTAGATATAATCAAACCAAAAGACATCGATGGTATAAGAAAACGCCTATAATCTATAATCTAAGTTGCAAGGATATATTCATTCAAAGCTCTCAGATGTATGCCCACAAACAAACTCGTGTAGTTCGCGCTTACAAATGCTGATTGTGTACTTACAAATAAAATCCAAACCTCAAATGAACATAAGCCCTGCAACTCTTGCCGATATTCCCTGAAACAGGGGTGACATTGGCAAAGTGAACCATTTTTTACAGTATGGGTGGTCAGACTCATACCAACCTATAAGTCAAGGAAAACGAGTAATAAATAACATTTAAGTATAAAAAAAAAACAACAAAACCTTAAAAATAAATCTATACAAAAAAAGTCAAAAAATTATTTTGCAAAAAATGTAGCAAACTAATAAACCAACATTACAAATCAGCATTGCAGATTAGCCGCCACTTCTTCCTGTCCTTGCATTCTTCTTTCATTTCATCCAGAGTCATAACCTTTTTCATACAAGCTCTCCTTTTATTATGACTCTGGATATCCCATTCACTCGCTATTTCGAAAATTTGTTCCATCCATACCTTTCTCGGTCTTCCTCTTCCACGACATCCATCAATTATTGCAGCATACACTTTCTTCGTCAGTCTTTCCTCATTCATTCTCTCCAAATGTCCAAACCATCTAAGTATACTTCTTTTAATCTTTACTTTCACACTTTCTCTTACACCACATTCCTCTCTAACAAAATCATTCCTCACCCTATCACTCCGTCTTTTTCCAATCATACTTCTTAAGTAGTCCATTTCCACTGTATGGACTTTACTAATCTCACTTTCACTCACCGTCCAGGCTTCACTTCCATACATCAGAGTGGGCACTAGTATACCACCGTGCACCGCCAGTCGAACATTTTTTGAAAGATTCTGGTTCTTGGCGATGCTAGCGGTAGCACCCAGTACGCACCTGCCTTTCATTATTCTTCTTTCAAATTCACCGGTCAAAATCTTAAAATAACATAAATCACCATCATCATTGAGTATGTATCTCTCCACAGCCAGTCTCACAAGAATCAATTCCAAAGCTACATCGCCAGCTTCTCAAAAAAGGCTTACTCAATGTCTCTACATTGGCAAAAAAAATCTACAGGTATTGAGTTTTGGGAAAAGTGGCAGCACTCATAACTTCAAAAGTTCTGCATGATATCAAGTGTGAAGCATTCAGCTAGTTTTCAACAAACCTTTTATACACATATGATTTATTCGCACAAAATTTAAGTAAAGATCAATTGTATCTATACAAGTTTGTCTTAGAAAACATGGAAAGATTTCTACAAAATTAGCCCATAAAACTCCAGGAAAAAAATCCAATGCATGGTGGATTCCGCGAGCTATAGAGCTTAGGATCCCTTAAATTTTTTATTAATTTGGCAAATTATGTTGTTCAAGCATACGCTCTAGCTTGATTTATAATAATATGTCTTATTTTTAATTATTTTTGTAGCAGTAACCTTCTTAAGGTACATTTACCCAAAAATAATGATTAATTTTCAGTTTAACTATGTTTAGTTACATTTATGATATTTGTAAGTGCCATCCTATTGCAAAGATGGTTTCCGACATTTATCAAAATTTATCCAAACTAAAAATATTCATCAAGAGAACCTAAGATGATAATTGATTGCTCCAAGTGAAAAAATAGTTGCTTTGCTCATTCAGAAAACTTACTGATAGTGAAGTTACGAATCTTCACAAACACCTAAGAGAACTACTCGCAGTTACACGTAAGATCCTAAAAATTCTTATCATGCAAGGTGAGAAAATTGACTCTCTCAAGTTCCATGAATTAACCTTGTTGTTGCAACTTACTGTGGTATTACAAATTGGCAATAAAATACATCTGAACCACTAACATCTCAAAAGACATCTGATGAAGATCTCATTTTTGTTCATAGCAACACGGTGGGCAAATGGATCTATCTCATCTGCGTTTATCATACGCAAACTGGCAAAATGCCTTTGAAAAATAACACAAAAGTCTCTGCAACGTTTTTTTTTTATAAATCAACATCAGAAAAAAATATTTAACCTAAAATAACGTCTTGCCGTGCTAGGCCAAAATCCGAAAAAAAAAAAACGGGTTTTTTACGTTATCAACAAGAAATTTTTGCTTTCTGTTTAAGTCTGTTATTTACTTTTTCTCTCAAATGTGTTATTTTACACATTAAACATTTGTTTTACATGAGAAATAAAATTAAAAAATCGGGTTTAAAGTCAGTGTGTAAAAATATTTTTTTGTGTTTTTTTTTCAATTTTTCATTATTTCAATGTCGATTTGGAGACAAAAGTTGTTGTTTGATTGTAATGAAACTTTCTGTATAATAAAATTACGTCATTTAGCAACATAATTTCACCTTAGATTAAAATTCAGCGTAATTTTTTTTTTCTCATACATCAGTGGCCCATCTTAATGCGCAATACTGGCTCCTTTTTACTCTATTTCAATATTTAAATTTAACTAACTCTGTTGCCTTTAAATAGGGGGGAGTTGACTTCATTTCTTCTCGTCCTTGCATACCGTTTTCAATTCATTCTTATACCAGTCTTCATTGGGAGAGCTCATTCAGCCGTCCAATTCTGTAAGACTTCTAGGAGTCATACTGGATTGGAGAATAGTTAAATACCGCGCTATCGTGAACTAAGCCAGATAAAAGCAATCAGGAGATGTTTACCGTCAAAACCCTGGCTTTTGTGAGGTCTCAGGATGACTTTTGCTCAATGCTCTTCATAGATCAACCGGAAAAGAAACAATTGAACGGCTTTCAATCTGTCCTGAATTCAACAGCAAGGCTCATATTCGGGATGCCCAAAATCGTTAAAGAAACTGCATTCCCTTAATTTTCAAAAAATTGTGGTCTACCGTGTTTATCTGATGGAATATAAAGCCATCAAAGGCTTGGCTCTATGTTATCTGACAAGAATGATCTGTTGAAATGGGTGTTAGGAGGCCCTGTTGAAATAGGTGTTAAATTGGTGTAAAATAATAGGTTCTTGAATAATAAACCTTTAAATTCTGATGATTTACTTGGTTTTATTTTATGTAAATTTAAAAAAAGGAATGATACACTGTTGTCTCCTTGAAAGTCAGAGAGGAAGAGGAAGAAGTCTATAAAAACTTGACCAAACTTAAAAAAGGTCAATAGTACCAACTTGGAGAAATCAAAATTAAAACATGAATTGCTATTTTTGTACCTATGGGATTGACTTAAATAGAATGCCAAAAAGGTTAATAAAAATAAGTATACATAGATGTCAGTACGTCATGTCAAATATTTGACAAACTAAAAAGAAAGTAATATTGCTTGTTGTGACTACCTTGCAGAACTTCTACAGCCAGAGGTTTGGCGCCGACAACGTGGTGATCATCAAGGACTCCAACACTGTGGACACCTCTGTGCTGGACGCAGACAAGGCTTACATCCAGATCACCTACGTGGAGCCCTACTTCGAGCCCTACGAGCTCAGATACAGGCTCACGCACTTTGAGAGAAACTTCAACATTAGTGAGTCTCTTTAATAATAATAATAATTTGACAATATTTTTAGTGCCGTTTTGTGAGTTCACCGCAAGTGCACTGGTTTTTGGGCTCTTTAGTTAATCAATCAAAATTATTTTTCCTTTTTTTATACCACCCATTCTGTAGAAAATGGTTCACTTTGCCAATGTCACCCCTGTTTCAGGGAAGGTCGGCGAGAGTTACAGGGTGTATGTTCATTTGAGATTTGGTTTTTATGTTGTAGGTTCACATGCGGCATGTACAAATGCGAACTTATGCGTGTCTGCTTGTGGGAATACATTTAATATTAATCTTAAATGTAATATATCTTTGCAACTTAGATTATAATATATACTTGTATTTATTTTATTTCCAAAAATAGTCCTGGATTATCGCCTCAGGTTCTGACTGACTCATTCATCCATTGATTTTATTGAAATCTATAATCGATAACGGTAAAATACGTCATAATATACTTCTGAAAGATGATTAAATTGTTTTTAGGAGCTCCACTGAGAATTCGGCTCCATGGGCTTTCTAGCCCCTAACCTGGCCGAGTCGCTGTATGCTCAAACCCTCCTCATACCGGTCCTGTATGTATGAATCAGAAGAACCCACAGCACATAGATGCTCATACAAAACTATAAGTTTTCTCAAGTGAAAGCCTTCCCGTGAAGTAAAAAGCAACGACACGACAAAACAAAAACGTCTAGGTCAGAGGCATGCCCATGACTCTAAAAGTGATTCAATATCACTGAAACTAATAGTATACCTTGGGTGGCACCCCTTGTGGGATTGTTGCTAGATCACTTTTTTTTTCAATTTTAAATGAATTTTTAAAAAAAAAAATTTATACTTAAATGTTATTTATAACTCGTATTCCTTGACTTATAGGTTGGTATGAGGCTGACCACCCATACTGTAAAAAATGGTTCACTTGCCAATGTCACCCCTGTTTCAGGGAATGTCGGCAAGAGTTGCAGGGCTTATGTTCATTTGAGGTTTGGATTTTATTTGTAAGTACACAATCAGCATTTGTAAGCGCGAACTACACGTGTTTGTTTGTGGGCATACATCTGAGAGCTTTGAATGAATATATCCTTGCAACTTAGATTATAGATTATAGAAATGTGGCGAGTCTATCCCGTCGATTATGTCCGGTCGATAGCTCAGTTACACTGTGGGTGTCAGAAATGATTTGCCGTTTCGGTGTTTATTTCAAACCCAAAATAAAATACCCGCAAGGTTTACTCAGCCTTCACAATAAGTGAGTATCAGCCCCCTCAGGAGCCGGGAAACCCCCACTTCAAATGAAGTGGTTGGCGTAAGGCTGCCCTTACCTGTAAAAATAAAAAGGTTCCACTTGCCACATGCGAAACCCTTTGGGGATAACGTGGCAAGAAGTTACACTATATGTTTAGCTTAATTGTGTAGTTGCATTGCCTATTCCTTATTGTGATTGTGTTTCCAGAGCGCTTCATCTACTCCACGCCATTCACGCTGAGTGGGCGCGCGCACGGCGAGCTGGTGGAGCAGTGCAAGAGGAAGACCATCCTCACCACGGCGCACCACTTCCCCTACGTCAAGACCCGCATCCAGGTCACCAGCCGCACGCAGCTGCTGCTGAGCCCCATCGAGGTGGCCATAGAGGACATACAGAAGAAGGTGCGCTATGGCCTACAGTGTCCTTTAGTCCTTCCATTTTATTTTATTCTAAATTCATAGTTCGTTATTTCTCAATATTTCCTTGTAGGATAATATTCTATGATGAAGCTCATCGCAGACATGGGCAAAACATCCGGAAGCTCCAGCGCTAATAGGCCACAGCAACAGATCCCGGAAAGCTTTTCTCAATTTTGTATCCACCTTGCTTCAATATTACTTTAACTATGACTGGCAGGGAATTATTTTAGGGTTGTGTAGAAAATACATTTTTCACTTATTATACTTGCGCCGCCCCTGTGTATATCAGAAGAATGACTATATAATAATAATAATCTATAATCTAAGTTGCAAGGATATATTCATTTAAAGCTCTCAGATGTATGCCCACAAACCAACAAGTGTAGTTCGCGCTTACAAATGCTGAATGTGTACTTACAAATAAAATCCAAACCTCAAATGAACATAAGCCCCACAACTTTTGCCGACCTTCCCTGAAACAGGGGTGACATTGGCAAAGTGAACCATTTTTTACAGTATGGGTGGTCAGCCTCATACCAACCTATAAGTCAAGGAATATGAATAATAAATTACATTTAAATATAAAAAAGAACAAAACCCTACAAAGAAATCTATACAAAAAAAGTCAAAAATTTCCTATGCAAAAAATGTAGCAAATGAATACACCAACATTAGAAATCAACATTGCAGATTAGCCGCCACTTCTTCCTGTCCTTGCATACTTCTTTCATTTCATCCAGAGTCATAAATAATCTATAAAAAAAAAAAATTACTGATTTACTCAATATTTTATATTAAACTTCCCTAAATGTCACCATCAGAATCAGTAAGAGTGTTTTTAGGTTATGTTCAACAGACAACACAGCTTTCATTAAAATCATCGATATAAATAATATACATAGATGGAGCGCGTGAGTGTTTTCCTATACAAACGGTTGTGCCACAAAATTGTAGAAAGAAAGAGAAAGAAATATTAGAAATTTTGTTATGTTTCTGTCTCTTTCTGATCTCCATGACAACATCAGGGGCCGTACTCAACATGGATTTGTAAGGACTGGATGGGCTGAGAAAGCAATCCTTTGTGAATTAGAAATGCGCTACCCCACTCATCATACAAAAATCCAAATTCAGTCTATCGGTAACCTTCCAACTATTAACAGGTGTGTTTCCTAACTGGAAAGAAAAATCATCAAAATGCCAAGCCACAAATTTTCCAAATGCACAAACAATACGAGAAATTGTAATAAAAAGTCTGGAGTAACTTTTCACTCGTAATTAGCAGTGAATATTAATATTTAAGTAAATTCAATTGATATTTTATCTGCCGATGCCTTTAGCAACAAAACAATAGCCCCGCTGTCAAACCGTCGGCCATTTTTAGTGATAGAGATGTGATGATGATAAAATATAGTATCTGATACCGTCACGTGAGAACATTTTTTTTTGTGAAATGTATGTATTTGAAGTGGTCTGTATTTCAAAATTCAAAATTTCAATTTCTACCCTACACTTTTTGTTTCATTTATTCTTTTATATTTCAAGGAAATTGAAAAAGAATATTTTTTTTACTTCGTCTTCTATAGGTATTACTCCTAACATCATTGAAAAAACTTAAAATTAAAAAAATGTAATTGAAATAATTTTCACAAGTAATTATGTAACATTAAGTAAAATATTTACGTTTATGGAACAGAAGCATTAAAAAGTATCAGATATTGTCAAAACCTTTGACAACACTAAATTATGTTGTCAACGAAAATAACACCAACAATTCGTTGCTAAGCAATATTACCTGCTTACATAAATTAACGACGGAGTAGAGACGCATAACGTGATAGAAAAGGACAACAACAAAAAACGTATGTTGTGCGAGCGAGACAAAACAAGGGACAAAGTCTGGCGAAATTAGATTTCAGTGACTGTATGGAACACAGTGTTTAGAACTAAATCAAATAAATAGCCTCTCCATTTAATAGAACTCCATGGTACTCAAGCCGAAGTGAAGAAAACCTAACAAGTGACATCTGAGGCTGACGTCTCACAACATACGTTTCCCAAAATGTAAGGAAAAATAACTTAATACGAATAAATTCACATTTAAAAAAAAAAACAGTGCATTATATTTAAAGTTGTGTAGGAACTAAAAAAACTTAAACAAAAAAGACGCATTACTGACTGTATCTTACTTTTATGTAATAGAGTATTTTTTGATAATTTTATGAATATCAGCAGATTTTTTTCTCCGTTATTTTAAAGGAGCATCTCTGAAAGTTGTCTTATATGCTTATTTACATTTTAATATCTTTATTTCTTTTGTATTTATATCTAAATAAACCTTAAAAAATATGATTAATGCGTCTAATATAAGAAAAAAAATCTATCGTCAAATAATGGGTATAAGTATGAAGAACTGAGTTTTTTTTTATATTTTGTGGTTTTTTACTGTATGCTTTTGTTTGTAATAATGCATCACGCGCTTATCATGAGTTTTATTTCATTAAATTAACTTATTTCTATTATATGGGGAAATTTAAAAATTTTATGAAACTGTCAGGCTATCTTCGCATGATAGTTGTCTTCAATTTACATGTAGGTACCAATGAGGTACCTCGATGTTTCCCTGCCGACTCTTGGTAAACAACTGATTGCAAATGGGGCATACACTATCATTTAGGGCAACCATGATGTGGCTCGGATATATACGCTAATGCTCCATCTATATATTTTATTTAGATCAATGATTACAATAGTTCTTGTTATTGAATCAAACTTGTAATGAATCGTTAGTATTTCAATAACTTATAATCGTTTCACGAATGATTATGTTTTCAATGTATTTGTCCGCCCTCCAGTTTAAATATCTCCCCTCTCTTGTTGAATACTCCTTAGTCCCTAAGTGGCTCTCATGCAGTACTCAATATTTTATCATTCTTTGAAATTTGACCACCATTTTGTTCTCTCCCTTTAAAAGTCTACCCACACGTATATTACTTTGTCTCCAGATAAATGAGCTGGCTGCTGCGACTAACCAGGAACCGCCGGACCCCAAGATCCTGCAGATGGTGGTGCAGGGCTGCATGGGCACCACGGTGAACCAGGGCCCACTGGAGATGGCGCAGGTGTTCCTGGCCCCGGTGGCGGACAACAGCCAGCCTCCCACGCGCCTCACCAACAAGCTGCGCCTCTGCTTCAAGGACTTCTCCAAGAAGTAACTCCCCTCTGTTTCAGACTGTCCGTGTGACAATAGATTTATTTGAGAAAATGAAGGCGATGCCTAGTTAGTATTAATATTCTTAGTGAAGGTATAATTTCAACACATAAATTGAATGAAGAACGGGATTAGCGAAACAGAAAATGTAAGCCTCAGGTGGAAGAAAACAACCGAGAAGGAGATCTCTTTGAGCATAACCATTACATTACCTACAGGCATAACCTTTTGCAGGTTAGTTCTGCGTCTGCGAAGTAATAACAAATGATGTATTTAAATATTAAAAAAATTTAAATGGTAAAACATGGTTTTAATTTACTTTATTATTTTTGTTTTTGCTCGAACATTTGAACCATGTTTTACCATTTCAATTTTTTAAATATTTAAAAAAATGGACTTTCACTGTGTTAACAGATAACACTAAAGAATGTAATGATGTATTTGATTGAAAAAGCCTAGATACAGCAGTTGATAGCCGAGCGGACGTTGGCAACCTGGATTTTCATAATATAAGTGTGGTCTCCTCTGCAAAGGTTGTGGATCATCAGGGCTATCCCACTTTGTTAGCTGTGGACGAACACCAATGTGGTACTAATTCTGAACCACGGACTCCAATTGTACAGCCAAGAGATTCCTCTCTGACTTGGCCCCTATTCCTTATCATCCCTTGCAGGAGCTAATACTTTTCTCTTCTTATTACATGGCCAAAATATTCCTTGTTCATATACTGTGAAGCAACTCCAGATGTTCATTTGATTATAAGAGGTTGCCCGTGGCACGTTTATGTTTTCATTCACTAAGCAAATAACTTTGTTTCAGATGTGCCGATGCCCTCAAGAAAAACAAGAATCTCATTGGGAATGACCAGAAGGAATACCAAAGAGAGCTGGAGAGGAACTACCAAAGATTCACGGAGCGCCTGGCTCCCCTCATTGTCATGACTCCGGGGCATGTGGCCCAACTGAGGTTAACATTCTAATAAATCCAATCTGTGATCTGCCATCTCATTTTACCTACAAACCAAAATTGCTGTGAGGCTGGATGGATTTAGATGATTTTTTCAACCCAGCGAACAGCTTATTTGAAAATATAAAATAGTATTTTTTTGTGCTCCACTGGGATTCCAACCAATGACCTTCCATTTACGAGTCCGAAGCGCCAAGCATACAGGCCGGCCTTATAACCGGATGATCATCATGAGTTAATATTCTTGAACCTTGGTTCCTAATGATAAAAAAAAACAGTAAAAATGCTCACTTTTTGAAACTAAACAGACGAAAGCGGTTCTTGGTCAAATTAAAACACGTAGAAGTGGTTCCTGATCGAAACAAAACAGTGAAAAGCGGTCCTTGTTTGCTTTGCAAACAAGCAATTGTTTACAAATTCATGTTCATTACACTAAAGATATTCGACGAACTTATCCAGGAGAACTAGCACTATTATCAGTATTTTGTTGGCAACGTAACCAATGCCATCACAGATTCAGGATGAAATTTTACCTTAGTCAAAAGTGGTCCTTGGTTTTAGTTAATTCAATTTAATTTATGTGTTAGTTATTTATGCCACTGCCTGGTAACGATAGTCTTTGTAACATAAGTGCTAGTTTGTGCCATGAGGCGCAGCCGAATGGCTCAATAGACAGCAAGAGTGTTACAAAGACTAATTACGTGCAGTGGCATACAATACTTTTTCTACAACCATGAAATAAATAACAAAATATTAAATAGTAGTCATTATAATGTACTCTTCCATTTGAAGTAATTAAAACCTTACTTTTGTCAAAACATGTAATTTATCATTCCCTTCAATTATCTAATCTAATCTTAGTTGCAAAGATATATTACATTTAGGATTCATATTAATATCATGCCCACAAGCAGACACATATAAGGTCGCGTTTATACATGCCGCATATAAGCTTAAACATTCAAACCCAAAACTTAAATAAACAGAAGCCCTGCAACTACTGATGCAGGGGTGTCATTGGCAAAGTGAAACAAGTTTTTACTGCATAGGTGGTCAACCTCATACTGACCTATTAGCCAAGTTACTGTTTAAGTTTGTTTATTTTTTGCAGTGAAAATTTCCCGCATTATTTTCCTTGATGAATTACTACACTTTTAACAAATTTTATTTGACTATACACATAAAATATATTAATTTTCATTTGAACAAAGATTGAACATAGTGGGGAGGAACTATCAATAAATTGAAAATATTCATGTAATGACTGACGTTTTAACTTGGTTGCTATGGAAACGGCAAATAATACTTTGTTATCGGTCGTTTAGAAGGATAGCCTCATACAAGGTTGACACTCGAAATTCAAAAATGGTTCCATTTCTGACAATGCGCATGCGCACATTTTCATTTCAACACGGTTACCCGTTGCGTGGGTGTAGAAATGTATGTCATTAGGATTGCGTTAGCCGTTTTGTAATTAGTAAATTACCAAATGGGAGTAGAAAAAATATTTTTTGATTGTCTTAAAGCTAACCAATAATTTTGTTTTGTTTTTCAGCAATGGCATGAAAGGAGAGCGCAGGTTCAACTAGAGATTAAGGATGTCCTAGGGCTAGTGAGACTGGAGCCTCCTAGGTGTGCCACTCTCAGTACTTATTATTGTATTTGTTCTGTGCAATTCTTAGGATAAGTTAGGGCTGAGTAAGTTTTACATAATTAATTCCACTGCTGAATAAATGCTACAGTGGCCATAGTATAAAACATTCCCTAAAAACACCTTGATTCGCAAATCAAAAATAGCTCACCAGGAGTGCTGTCGTAAATTTCATACAGTTGGAATTTACACAATTGAGGTGAGGAGTATGCAATGTTTTATAACCGGGGTACTGGGCTAGCAGACTTAACGGGCGTCGGTATTTGTTTATTTGAAGCGGTTCCTATTCCTTGACTGATACGTTGGTATGCGGCTGACCACCCATACTGTAAAAAATGGTTCACTTTGCCAATGTCACCCCTGCTTCAGGGAAGGTCAGCAAGAGTTGCAGGGATTATGTTAATTTGAGATTGGGTTTTTTATATTGTAGGTTCACATGCGGCATGTGTAAGCGCGAAATTATGCATGTCTGCTTGTGGAAATGCATTTAATATGAATCTTAAATGATACATATCTTTGCAGCTTAGATTTAGATTAGAAGCGGTCTATTTGAAGATAGCAAGCAATAAACATGGCAACCCATAAACAGTCAATTTCTGTACCATACATTTTGTGTTGAAAACATATATGTAAGGATAAACTGTTTACGCATTGACATGTTTTATTGCTTTCTATCTTTAAGTATATACTGTAAGGTCCACTGATGCCCGTTAAGTCTGCAGGCCCTGAGATAGTTGCTGAAATGTTGCTTGTTTTAGTAAAAACCAGCTCTTAGTTTTATTAAATAAGTGAACAAACCTTATATATAAGATCCACCATAATCAAACCCTTCGATAAGTACTTCCTATACATTTAAATAAAACACAATTTTTATCTTATAAGTATTTTTTATTTTTTAATTATAACAAAAATATCTTTAGTCCTAGAATAAGAGAGAAGATACACGAAAATAAAAGAAATTATACTTGAAAAAAAACAAAGCAATGTCCTGTAATAAATGCATTCCTACAATAGCATTGAAATAAAATAGTATCCTCTGAAAATGGCTCTAACAAAATTTTTAATAAAAATATCAAATGGCATAAAATATAAGGGAGGTAATGTCTTCAAAAATGCTGGATATTTTTAAGATTAAAAAAATTGCAAGAGAAGGTCTGCCCATCTGTAAGGACAATTGCGCTAGCTAAACAAGCAGTCATGAAAAGTACAATGTTTTGACTAATACACATTTAAAGATGAAAAGGAGAATGGGATTTATCGAGGCTGTTTTTTGTTTTGAGTATTTTGTTGTATGGATGCGAAACCTGGGCCATTCATAAATACAAAAGAGACACCCAAATACGATAGAGGCATGCAAGATGTGGGATTTGGAGGAGACAACATGGGTTGAGAGGAGGTCCAATGAAAAGGTGATGTAAGAAGTAGAAGCAAGAAGAGAGCTTACAAGTCACATTTTAAAGAGTAAAGCCAAACTAATGGAACACTTGATTAGCCAAAGCTCCTTTCTTAGCAACATCTTCGAAGGAAAAATCTTGGGTATAGGAATAAGAGGTCATTGATGTCTCGTCCTATTCGCAGCTCAAAAGGATGGCAACCAATAAAGGCAGATGGATAGCACAACAAAGCACTGGCTTGAGGAGATGATGATAAAAAAGATTCTGTGAGAGAAAGTCGATTGAGGTGTTTAGGGACACAGTACGGCATCTCCGGGTGGTGAACTATGCCCCTAATACAAAACAATGCGTAAAAAACCAAACCTTGATAGTGTAAATTAAATAAATGTAAAAAAAACTAAATCAGTCTCGAAGAGTGCCGTCGTATATCCAATACATTTTTTCTTTACGCCATGGAAGTGAGTTTTACGCAATGTCTTACACTCGGGTCACTGGAAGTCATTGGCTGGGGACAGGAGGAGATAGGGGTCAATTGTCAATTTGTTGTAGCGCCATTAGAGAGAGATAAAAAAAGACGTAAATAGAGATACAAATAAAACTAAAGTAGATTTTGGCAGAATTTGATTTGCTACGAAGTGTTTATAAAATCACAAGAACATCGATTCAGGGAACATTGTCAAGTTAAAGAATAAAATGTAGGACAATACACGCCAAACTGCCAAACACCCCTGACTTACACTTTCTTCCAATCAAATGGTAAACTGGAAATCAAAAGACTCATTCACAACACAATTTACATCAATGGAAATGAAATTCCAGGGGCATGTCGTATAGAACTAAAGGCGGCAATTTAGGATTTCAAGTTTAACTGGAGGTACTCATCTGACTTATTTACAAATTAATATTTAACACTGGTCCGATATTTGACAAACCGTTGTAGGATAACTGCTAAATAATAAAATAGTTTTCTTACAATGGTTTGTCACAAATATCCAAAAAGTGTAAAAGTGTTCATTATAAAGCTAATTTAATTTGTAAACCTATAATTTTTTTAAATGAGATAAATATTTTCAAAGAAAAGCTCGTAGAATGCCGTCTTTGATTCTAAATGACTCATCTTTTCAACCTCTGAAGGGCTATGGAGGAGAAATGGGTAAATTAAAGGAATATATTTTATAGTCTTGCAGGATCTGTTGTGACCCATCAGAATCAATAACAAATATTTGTTTTTCTTTTCCCTAGCAAACCACTGAAATGTCAAAACTTTGTTGTCCATAATATTTGTTCAGAGCCCATCATTGTTTTGAATAGCTCTTCCTAAGGCTCGGTATTTTCAACCTTAGCTTATGTGACTTTACACTGATTAAAAAAACTACACACACAATTGTCATAAGTGCGTCCTTTTCATTCAATATAAAGTCACTTTCCTACGTTGAAAATACCGGGCCTAAGTGTCACATTTGTAATAAAATTGTTAGTTTCTAAATCACCTACTTTTCCTGTGCAGCCTTTCTGAGGTTGAAACACAAATAGCCCATGTATTTCAGGCCTATTTCAGACACAATTCATTCTGACCAGTTAGTCTATTGATTACCAGAAAAACAGTCTGAAAGCTTTCATAGATCCCCAATCACTACTGGCTTGTTTGTTGATGGTTTTTTTTTGTATCTGATGCCGAATGGGAAGTCCAGTAGTGTATGAAAGTTTTCACATGGTTTGTCCGACGATCTATTGACAAATCGAACGGAATTTGTTCCGTGTGAAAAAGGCGTATCACTCCATTCACAAAACTTTAACACTGAGGGCCATTTCAGACACAACACATTCTGCCACGATTGTCTATGGATTCCTGGACAAACTCAGGGAAAGCTTTCATGCACGGCTGAACTTTCAATCCAGCACCGGATTTAAAAAACACAGACAAATCAGGCAGAATGCATCTAGGGTGAGGTGAGGCGGCTGTAGAGGTAGTGCCTACTCGTCGGCGGGGGAGTGCCACGTGAGCCTCTCCTCGTAGAATGCAATGACGTGGTCGGGGCACTGCTTGTTGGCCACCTTGGAGGGCACCAGGTCTGCGTCGTCGCTGCCCACCCACTTGATCAGGAACATGAGCTCCCCACTGGCGTCAGATGCTCCTGCAACCAACATGTCACCGCAATCATGGAAAATTTATTGCTAAAAAACTAACAATTTACAACTGTATACTGCCTAATCTGATCTAAGTTGCAAAGATATGTAACAATGGGGATTCAGATTATATGCATTTTCACAAGCAGACACGTACAGGTTCACGCTTGCACATGCCGCATGTGAACCTACAATATAAAAACCCAAATCTCAAATGGACATACACCCTGCAACTCTTGCCGTCCTTCCCTGAAACATGGGTGACATTGGCAAAGTGAACCATTTTCTACAGCATGGGTGGTCAGCCGCAAACCAACCTATAAGTCAAGGATTTTCTTTTTTTTTTTCCAAATTTGAAATTTTCTCCTTGAAATTAAAATAGAAATCCATACAAATGATTATTCAAATCATGCTATAATTATGAGAGAGAGCTCACCTATGATCTTCTCTACTTTAAGTCCCCTGGCAAAGCCGCTCTTTTTGTCTGCTGCCTTGTCCTTCTTATCACCCTTCTTTTCCTTCTTTTTGTCGGCCTCGTCGGATGAGGAGCTGGTGTGGCGCTTCTTGCTGGTCTTGCTGTCGTCTTCCGCCTCCCCCTTTCTCTTCTTCTTGTCATCTGATTTGGATTTGGCAGCCTGGAAGACACATGCCTCATTAGCTAGAGCTTTACAATACTCTTTAAGCAATATTTATGCCTCCTACAGACCATCATCATTTAACATATTTATTTTTTTCAATACAAATCCATGACCCCACAAACAATATGCATAACACGGTAGTCAAAAGGGAGGTTTAACAATTTATGTAATCTGTTTTCAAAAGGCAAATGTCTCAGGACTATGGGACTGAGGTCCTCAGCGCCAAAAACAAAATATTAGATAGCTTTGTCCCTAGCAATATTGGTTGCTATGAGCACCTAGCCTTGCGACATCTTTAATTAACAGACAAATTTAAAGTAATTCTAAAATTCATTAAGCCATTTCGATATCTGTTAACAAAGCATCAAGAATATTGTTAGTTATTTTACAACGGTTTGCCAAATATCTAAAAAGTTTAATTTGTTAACATCTGGAACGGCCATAGCTCCAGTTTAAATTTTACTGTGATAACACCTAGTCAAGAGAATCTAAAATCAAAACAAGTGCATATTTCTTCACAGCACCATCCCTCATGAGTGTCATGCAAGGGATTTTACACACACAAGAAAGATGATCTGTACTGAGGTCTCACCGCTTCCTTCTTCTCCCTGCTGTCTTCAAACTCCTTGATGAGTCCCTCGCAGTCCAGGTTGTCCTTGGGCTCCCATGTGCTCTCCTCGTCCTTGTAACCCTTCCACTTCAGCAGGTACTGGATCTGACACAACAAGCAACAACAAATAAGTCTCGAGCAACTGTAGCGGTTATGCCATTTCATAGTTGCACATCTGCCCTCGGCAACACATGCCTTACTGTTTGCATTTACGATTGAGGTAAGGTATGCGAGGAAAATGACTCAACCTGTGACTTGCTTGTGTCGACATAAGCCAATCACATGATCCTCCAAATTTCCAACTTTCTGTGTTCGCGTGTATTTATTTAATTTCCGAAAATAGTCCTTGATTAACGCCTCTGGTTCTGACTGACTCATTCATCCATTGATTTTACTAAAATCTATAATCGGTAACGGTAAAACACGTCATAATATCCTTCTGAAAGATGATTCAATTGTTTTTAGGAGCACTAACAAATTTTAAATGTTAATTTTTTTGTACCTACGCTAAGATTCCCGCGCAATACTAAACGCACAAGATGTCACCATGTCACCGGTTGGTAAAAAATCTGATAAATTACAACATTTCATGACCATCGACTTTGAAATGATGATAGTACATGAATAAATCAATCAGGATAGAAATTCTAAAGTAAAACACATTATTTTGATAAAATTTGGTTGTTACCTTTCCCTTCACGACACGCTTGTCCAAAACCTTTTCCACTACGTATTCCTCCTCCTCGGAGCTGCCGCCGCTCTCGTCAGAGCTGTTCTTTTTATCCTTCTTGCCCATCTTTATCTAATTCCTAAACTATTGTCACTGATAAGAATAAACAGGACTGGATTATGAAAAGCGTCCGGCCGTCCGGCGAGGTGAAGAATCGTTTATTTGCGTTTATTTTTCTTGGTGAAATATTGTCTATGGCCATACAAAGGTCGTTATTAACGTTCTTGTTTCTAGCCAGCTCTGTTTTAATGAAGAAATTATTACAAAAAATTATTGAAAAATATAAAAATCACAGTGTTTCTTGCATGAATTGTTTTTTTTTGGATTCCGGAATCAGTGTTTTTATTTTTTCAAAAATCAAGTAAGTAAAGTAAGCGTTCTACTGTATGCGGATGATGCAGTCCTTGTATCTGATTCAGCAGTGGAATTGCAAATGATGCTCTCTAGATTGAACGAAGCTTTGAAAGGTAATAATTTGAAGTTGAATGCAAGAAAGACGAAAGTTTTGATTTTTGAAAGAGATGATGAAAATATGAATTATGAATTTAAAATTAATGGAATGAATGTTGATGTCGTAAATGAGTTTGTATATTTGGGAAGTAAGTTTGAAAAAGATGGAAGAATGGCCGGTGAATTTGAAAGAAGAATAATGAAAGTCAGGTGTGTACTGGGTGCGACCGCTTGCATCGCCAGGAACCAAAATCTCTCAAAAAATGTTAGATTGACGGTGCACGGTGGTATACTAGTGCCAACCTTGATGTATGGAAGTGAAGCCTGGACGGTGAGTGAAAGGGAAATTAGTAAAGTCCATACAGTAGAAATGGACTATCTAAGAAGTATGATTGGGAAAAAACGAAGTGACAGGGTGAGAAATGATTTTGTAAGAGAAGAATGTGGTGTAAGGGAAAGTGTGAAAGTGAAGATTAAAAGAAGTATGTTAAGATGGTTCGGGCATTTGGAGAGAATGAGTGATGAAAGATTGACGAAGAAAGTATATGTTGCTAGAATAGATGGATGTCGTGGTAGAGGAAGACCGAGAAAAGTATGGAAGGATCAAATCTCTGAAATAGCGAATGACTGGGATATCCAGAGTCATAATAAAAGGAGGACTTGTATGAAAAAGGTTATGACTCTGGATGAAATGAAAGAAGTATGCAAGGACAGGAAGAAGTGGCGGCTAATCTGCAATGTTGATTTCTAATGTTGGTGTATTCATTTGCTACATTTTTTGCATAGGAAATTTTTGACTTTTTTTGTATAGATTTCTTTGTAAGGTTTTGTTCTTTTTTATATTTAAATGTAATTTATTATTCATATTCCTTGACTTATAGGTTGGTATGAGGCTGACCACCCATACTGTAAAAAATGGTTCACTTTGCCAATGTCACCCCTGTTTCAGGGAAGGTCGGCAAAAGTTGTGGGGCTTATGTTCATTTGAGGTTTGGATTTTATTTGTAAGTACACATTCAGCATTTGTAAGCGCGAACTACACTTGTTGGTTTGTGGGCATACATCTGAGAGCTTTAAATGAATATATCCTTGCAACTTAGATTATAGATTATTATAGAAGTAAACCATAAGTTTACCCACACATTTAGAAAAAGATTTTTAGTTCTGACAAAAGATGTCATTTTTTCTTCTTACTGTAAAGTGTAGCGCATTTTATTTTTATTTAAAAAAAAAAAAATAGATTTGTGGAAAGGAATGCAATCCACCAACCTCTTTTACCTGGCCAGTTGTCTTCATGCGAAAGCAGAAGCTTGTGTGCATGCAACGACATCTGTTGAACCAGGGTCGAAGTTATCGTCGCGGGATTCGAACCAGCGTTATCCGGTTCCAAATAACCTGTCTTGATCCCCGCGGCTATAACACCAACATTACATTATAATATTTTTCTTTTGTGACATTTTCAACTGAAAGCTCTTTTTTTACATAATTTTAAAATAAATTGAAGATGATATTTTAAAAAAAAAAGCTTCAACCATTGAATAATAATAAAAAATTAATCTGATTTATTTGGTGAGCGCTGTTTTTGTGTGAATCACACCTCAAGAGTAGGAAATGCAATATCGGTATACCGAGATCTCGAAATACCTAGATCTCGCATCAATCTTGAAAGACCAATCTCGCATCGAAAACAGTGCGAGATCTCGCAAGATTTGCGAGATCAAGCGACAGCGCGCCACGTGTGCCATGACGTGTGCTATCAGCACGCGAGTGACGACGCGGGTGGACACAATGCTGTTGGTGTTGCCTCTCTTGCTCCTACACCTACCCAATCTACTTTTGTGTTAATGCAACTCAACAAAGATGACAACGTGCCACTCTCTGTAGTCTCTGCTAGAAACTTGCAACTTTAAGCACAGTGGAGGCTCTTTAACCAATCACTTAAAAAAATATCATATTTTCCAACATCAAAAAAGAAATGCACCTCTTTGAATATGGCGGATCAAGAGGAAGATATTTACAGATATTTACCTATGATAGTCTGGTGACAATAGTGCCGACGAGCGTGGAATCTGAGAGGGCATTTTCTTCAGCAGGCTACGTATTTAATTGTCTCATGTAAGAAGCAGATTATCTGATGCCACGATTGACATTCTATGCTTCTTTAATATACTTTCCTTTTCAACCTAAAGCAAAATGTCATTTTTTAGAAAAAAAATAAAGCCATGTGGCCATTAAATACGAGATCTTGCAAATACCGAGATCTCGCGAGATCGGATTTACATAATCTCGCAAATACCGAGATTGCGATTTTGCTGCAATATTGCATTCCCTACTCAAGAGCCCTTTGCGAGCTTGTTCGTCGCTGTAGAAAGCGCCAATTCTCAAGCAAGACCCAGTTGCTGTAAGGTTGGATGGACCTATAGTGACCTATCTATCTATAATCTATAATCTAAGCTGCAAGGATATGTAAGCATTTAAGGCTCATATGAAATGCATGCCTACAGACAGGCACGCCTACTCTAGGTTCGCGCCTACTCATTCTGCATGTGTGCATACAAATAAAGAAAACCTCACATGGACATAAACCTTGTAACTCCTGCCGCCGTTCCCTGAACCGGGGTGGCATTGGCAAAAGTGAACCGATTTTTACAGCACGGGTGGTCAGCCTCGTACCAACGACCGGTTTTTGGTAAACGGAGATTATTCTTTGCAACCCAGTGAAGAGCAAATTAGGTATAGGAATGGTAGGTAACTATTAATTAAGCACTTTCAAAGCTTTTTTGATGTTTTTTTTAATTAATCAGTAACCAGGCCCGGATTAGGGCGGTTCGACCGGTGCGACCAAACCAGCCAAGACCTAGGGGGACCCCAAGATGAAACATAATTTTCTTCGACTGTCCAGGTTTTTAATGCATTCACAACCAGATTTTTTGAAATTCAGGTAGGTGGTCTCCCAAACAAGATTCCTTAATCATTAATTGATGAGGCATTCACTTTGTAACCTTCATTTTTTAAATAATAAAATTAAAAATTAAAAACAATTTGTATGTATATAGTTACGGGACGAATTTTTTTTTTTTTTTTAATTTTAATATTTTAAGGATTCCTTACGGTTCGCAATAAGTATTTTTTTTTTGTCGGGCACGAGGCGAGGGGGAGGGGGATTGGGCCCTCCTGATTTTTCCCGCACCAGATTCCCCTACGGGCCTGTCAGCAGGCCCGGATCTAGGGCGGTTCGAGCGGTGCGACCGAACCAGGGCCCCGCGCCAGGATGGGCCCCGAAAGACTTTAAAGGAATTCTAAAAAATGTCGTAGGAATTGATATTGAATACTATTGACTCAAAAAGCTGCGTTTTGCCCAGACAAAGACACCGATAATAAAAGTTTCTCACAGCAAACGTTCGGGGCCCCCGACGATCTGAATGGGGCCCTTAACGACTTGAATGGGCCTCCAAAAATTTTAAACAAAGCCTCCAGTAACAAAGAAAAAAGTTTCTGGGTAGGAAGTCAGAAAAAAAGTAAAGGTAAACAAAGGTATCGAATGCGTATGATTTTATGACACCTGTTCGTGTCTTATAATGAACTTCTAGGATAATAGCTGCATAACTTGCCTTTGTAAAGTCCACAGCGGAAATATAAAATAAAAGGCTCCGACGGCTGTAAAACATTTATTGCCATTGGCGCCGAGAGAGTAAACATTGCAAATTTAAACAATAGATGATTTATTGAAGATAGGCGGTGTCGAAAACAATGTAAATTTGGTTGATAGGATGTCAGATTTTTTGAGCTTTGTGATAATAATATTAACTTGATTTAAGTAATTTTTTGATGAACAGGTGACCACCCTAGTAATATGTAAAGGCGATAATTACACGTGACGCTTGTGGACAACGCAAAAAAAACGCAACTAAGCTACACATCTAGTGTAACTTCTTGCCGCGTTCCCCAAAAGGGTTTCGCATGTGGCGAGTGAAACCTATTTATTTTTACATGTAAGGGGGCTACGCCAACCACTTCATTTGAAGTGGGGATTTCCCAGCTCCCGAGGAGGCTGGTATTCATTTCTTGTGAAGGTGAGTAAGCCTTGCCGGTATTTTATTTTGGGGTTTGAAATAAACACCGAAACGGGAAATAACTTCTGACATTCTCGGCGGGATTCGAACCCGAGCTCACGGCATGGAATGCAAGCACTCTACCAACTGAGCTATCGACCGGTAGTGCATTAAAATGAGCCTTGAATGTCAATATATCTTTGCAACTATGACTATAGATTATAGAGGTCAGTTTCACACAAACTTATGTGTCAAATAAGCTTTATCTATTATGTGTGAATCACACCTCAAAAGACCTCTGCAAATTCGGAGGGAAAATTGCTAAGAAGTAGCATTGTACTTGCATTTTTTTTTACCTAATTAGTGCCGTTTTTATTATAATCTAAAACTAAATCAAAGATGAAAATCAATTGAGATTCATATTAAATGCATTCTCGCAAGCAGAGACGTATAAGTTTGCGCTTACACATGCCACATGTGGACCTACAATATAAAACCCAATCTCAAATGAATATAAGCCTTGCAACTCTTGCCGACCTTCCCTGAAACAAGGGTGTCATTGGCAAAGTGAACCATCTTTTTACAGTATGGGTGGTCAGCCTCATACCAACCTAAAAGTCAAGAATAGAATCAAGGAATTCAACCATTCAATTAGCATGTTCGTAAATTGTACATTTTGCATTCTGAAAAAAAATAAGCGCGAGGGGAGGGGATTTTGTGATAAGGGGGGAGGGGGGAGGGGAAGGGGGGGGGGGCTATAGGGGGCCCCGAGATTTTTTTTCGCACCAGGGCCCCCACAGGGGTTAATCCGGGCCTGCCTGTCAGTACCTTAAAACTAAAGTACACCGTGCGTAGATAGAACTTCTTGTAATTACAGTTATATATTAAGCAAAGAAATTAAATTTTATAGCTACAAAATTAAAGAGTAAAAGCAGGTTCTTTATTTTTTTTAATTGACATCTATTGAATGTTGAAGCAGTCATCTTTTTGTATTCTTATTCACATTCCTACATTTTAATTTTGTTTGAGATCTCCTTCTGAAGCGCGACGGCATGTCCTCTTTCCTCTATTCCTGGATGGAGTATGTGACGTGGGCGGCCCCTGTTCCCCTGGTCCTCCGTGGCCCCCAGCTCCCCCCAGCTCCCCCCAGCATGTGGCCCCCCAGCAGTCTTCCTCCTATCCTTCTTGCAGCATCAGCGCTTCTTCCACAGTCTCCCACACAAGCTCCTGCAGTGGAACATACAAGTAGGTAAGTCACCAACACCTCTCATCACTACGCAACCAACAACAATTTATTTAAAATATAACACAGTTTTAATTGACTTACAATTTTATTTTTATTTTTTGGCTCGAATATTTTCGCCCCAAAAAGGCATCCTCAGGAGCAGTGACTCTTGCAACAAAAATCAGTGTCTAACACAATTTCGTTTTGAGGCGAAACTGTTTGAGCGAAAAAATGAAAATAAAATTGTAAGTGAATTAAAACTGTGTTCTTTTTGGAAATAAATACAATGGATTACAATGTCGCGTAAAAAATAGGATTTGTGTTTTTACATTGGAAAAATTCAGTTTTAAATTAATAAAATAAAAATATAATTCACTAATTGAGCAATGAGGTCTGCACATTAGTTGGCATAGACAATATTGTGTAGTCACCCGGCCGGGTTGCTAGGGAAGGAAAAGGTTTACATATGTTTTTTTATTGGTTTCCTAAGGACGGTAGTCCCACATGACGACTGGCGTTTGTTTGCCGAGAAAAAAGTTCCAAATTCAAAATTATTCCGACCTTTAGTGTTCGGAATTTAAAAAAAAAAATCTTTACATGCTTCGAAAAAAAAAGTTAATACACACACCACGAAAAAAAAGTTATTTTTTGGTGAGTTTTATTTTTATTCCTGAAGTTATAATAATTGATGGTTGAAAACATTTGAGAAAATAAAATTCAAATGAAGTAGAAACTACATATTTTTATTTCATTAAAGTGTTTACCTGTATACCAACAATTTTTTACTGTAAGATTTAAATCGAAGAAAAAGTGCATCATAAAAATAAGTTGGTAAATAAGAGCTGAATAATTGGTCTTACTTACTTCACTTTTTTTTAATTTTATGGGCAATTAATTATGCATTTAAAGACTGTTACTATATCTTGCCGCCGTTCCACTAGGGGTAGCCGGTACCTCCGCAGATGCGTCTCCACTTTTTTCTGTCCTTGCATCTCTTTCATCTCTTCAACATTCATCGCTTTCTTCAGACATACCTACTGTATCCTGCCGCCGTTCTACTAGGGGCGCCTCCACTTTTTTCTGTCCTTACAAACCACTTTCATTTCCTCAATATTCATCACCTTTTTCATACATACTCTTCTCTTAATCTCACTCTGCAGGTTCCATTCTTTCGCAATCTCACCTATTTGGTCTATCCATCCCTTCCTCGGTCTTCCCCTTCCCCGCTTTCCTCTGACAACTCCTCTGTACACTTTCTTCGTTATTCCTTCATCATCCATTCTTTCAAGATGTCAGAACCATTTCATTGTGCTTTTTTGTACTTTTGCTCTTAAATTCTCTTTTATACTCGTTCATGGTATGAGGCTGACCACCCATACTGTAAAAAATGGTTCACTTTGCCAATGTCACCACTGTTTCAGGAAAGGTCGGAAAGAGTTGCAGGGCTTATGTTCATTTGAGTTTGCGTTTTTTTTATATTGTAGGTCCACATGCGCCACATGTGAGCGCGAAATTATGCGTGTCTGCTTGTGGGAATGCATTATGATTCTCAAATGATACATATCTTTGCAGCTTAGATTTAGATTTAGATCACCCAATCATTGCGGACTCTATCATTCAGTGTCTTTCCAGTAAAAAATAAACACTTTTAAAAGCAACTCACTGGGTGAATGTGGAATCTTTTAATGGGTTTATTCGAATAATTAATTACACCGACTTAACCTACAAAAAATATTTTTCGCAACCGTGCTGGAAAATATTTATTTGGATTCGAAAGAAAACATACTTAGGGTAGGTGCATGCAACATGTGTAGGTAATATACTTACATAATGTAGATAGCTACTTGGGTGTTATGATTAATTTATGAGATTGTACAGCTCGCTGTTTTATTTTAAGATTTCATTTTCCATCTCATTCGAAAGATCTTCGCAAAATGAAATAAAAATCTCTAATCGTGGAAGTTCATATAAGATAAATATTATTTGAATTAAAATGAAAAAATCAATTTATTTTGAATTTTAAATTTGAATCGAAATGTGAACCTCGAGATCGGCCAAGAACTACATACATATTTGTAATTCTTTCCTAAGCAACCCGGCCGAACGTCCCTTTTTGTACAATTTCCTGCTGAATTTAAATAATGTGCTGAGTCCATCGTTTATTATGTGAAACCAATCAAACTTTTAAATCAAACCGGTCCGTAGACTGGTAAATGGAAGGTTGTGAGTTCGAATCCCGGCGGAGCACAAAAAACATACCATTTATATTTTCAAATTTGCTCTTCGCTGGGATGAAATATTCATATATCTTTAGCAAATACCGGTCATTTAAAGGTTCATCCAGCCTTACAGCAACTGGGTCTTGCTTGAGTATTGGCGCTTTGTAGCAAGCTCATAAACACCTCTGCGGCACTACAACAAGTGTCATATACCCCTAGAGTCTCTGAAATCCCGCACAGAATTTCTTTAAAAAGCAACTTCCTGCAGCCTTTTCTCCCGTTAGATATCATAGTCTTGATACGACGAAAGCATTGATTGAGTTGTCTTGTGATGTGTGTTGCAGCTGACAATTAGTGAAGATGCCCAACTCGGAGACCACTAACCTCGCGGCCACCTACCTCATCCTGGTGTTCCTGCTGTTCGCGCTGTGGCTGCTCTACTCGGGCCTGTTCTAAGGTAACATTCCTCCTTCCTCTCATTACTCACATTGCTCACATTACTCCTGCTGTTCGCGCTGTGGCTGCTCTACTCGGGCCTGTTCTAAGGTAACATTCCTCCTTCCTCTCATTACTCACATTGCTCACATTACTCCTGCTGTTCGCGCTGTGGCTGCTCTACTCGGGCCTGTTCTAAGGTAACATTCCTCCTTCCTCTCATTACTCACATTGCTCACATTACTCCTGCTGTTCGCGCTGTGGCTGCTCTACTCGGGCCTGTTCTAAGGTAAGATTCGGGATTCCCAAATTTATTCACATTACTCCTTCGTTAAAGAAACTGTATTGGTTTCGTTTTCCGGAGAGGGTGGTCTACCGTGGTTGTCTGATGGTTTACAAAGCTGTAAATGGTACAGATGCTTCATATTATGTGGCTAACATGTGCTCAAGATTGGTTTGAGGCGTTGGACGCTCAGATCTGCGGGGGATGGGGTGGTTGACTTGGTTCAGCCGCACCGTCAGACACGCTCTAACTCTAACGAAGGCACAAACTGTTGATGACTATAAATGTCTGACAGAAAAGCAAAACTCCTTCCTGTCACAGTCAGTAATCACGCAATTCAGTGTCCAGCGACAGTTAGGTACTCTTTTTATGTTTTGAACAAAAGGTCCTCGACGTCACAAGCGTTTTTTTAAAGGGGGAAACCTCCAAAAGATTTTAGCCATTGTCACTTTATTTTTCTTCTTCTTGCGCCTCTTCAGTGAATATTGGCGATTGGCGAAAAGTGATC
The DNA here is from genome assembly GCA_951799405.1 of Agapetus fuscipes. Lineage (NCBI taxonomy): Eukaryota > Metazoa > Arthropoda > Insecta > Trichoptera > Glossosomatidae > Agapetus > Agapetus fuscipes. Next base: position 14,526,768 of record OX637351.1, on the reverse strand, counting down.
TTGTGCTTCTACCGAACCACTGTCTTTATTAAAAACCGCTGTCCACACTTTTCAACCAAGATTTTCTCCTGCAGCTCGTCATTCCTCAATTCTTACCTGTCAGATGAGATGTAAGAGCCAATATTTCTGATTATATGGTGGTCGAAATAAACCTTTTTTTTTCCTTTCGACGGACACCAGGAGTTAGACTCTGGTATTCATACGAGAAAAAACCTCGGCATTTGTGACTCGACTCATGATGATGTTTTTTTTTGCATCCGACGGTACATCCACATTTTGAAGGTAGTCATTTTGCTCTGGAGGCACTGTGTTAGTGTCTACCCTTCCATGCCATAAAGAACAATTGGAAAAATGTAGCACCTCACCATCCGTAGACGTTACTCCGATTTCAGACTTCTGTTACTCAAAGTTTTAATTTCAATGAATGCTGCTCTTGTCTACTGTATTCGGCTTTTCACTTCCTATTCCTTACATACTCCGGCTCGCAAGCTTTGAATGCTCAGAGTCTCCCGCACCGCACTCTTTCAGTACTCTCTGTCTTTTCTACAATGGCTAAGTGGAGCCAGAACATTGGTCAATGCACCTTTGCGCAAATTGGAAGCAGAGTTTGGTGAGCGTGTTTTTGAAGCGGCGGTTCCAAGGGCAGAGAGCAGACTGTTGCATGTGGTTTAAGAGATTGCAGACCGCAGTCACTTCAAGAGAATATTTTGAGGCGCCCTTGGAGTGATATGGTCACAATACGGCAGCAATTATAAAAGTCAACTGATTCATAAGAAAGGAGTGGATCATGGATGCATGCTACTCAAGACGGGGAAAATGGAAAAAAATTGAAAAGGTCTACATCCAACAAAATTAACCGCAGCGGTGTTATTCACACACCTCAAATGCATGGCTCAGCTGTCACCTGACGTGAAATTTCCGTACAAAAAAACGATGATCCATGGATTAGTTATGGATCAAACGTTTTATGAATAACAAATGTGCTGTGAATAAATAATATAATAAAATGGAGTTGCTCTTGAAAATGATTTACCTACGTGTATGCTTCTATAGTCTTTACACTCGTGTGAGAACCAGAAGCGTGTAATACACCACTGGAGAATCTCAATGAGCAGCTAAAATTATCCTCTGACAGATAAACAATCCACTTCTCCTTATAATGGTGAATGTTTTCTTTTTAAAATCATATTTTTGGAAGACGAAACAATCTTTAAAGTTATATCAGCATGGTTCAGAAATAGCGGTTATATTATTGATCATTATTGTCCGATAAATTTACACCCGCAGAGGGATATTACCAGAAGCAAATTCCTCCATCAAAGAGCAAATATTGTTGTTTAAAGCCAAATGTAAAAAATTTAGGTACTCCTACATCTCATAATTGGTTGAAGAACCTGAGACAGTGGTTTAGCATAACCACGAAATCCGTGATTCGTTCAGCACTATCGAATGTCCAAATTGCTTTGATGGTCGCCAATCTTCACTGAAGAAGGACAAGAGGAAAAAAAATAACTGATGACACTATGACCCGGATAACATCAAATATATGGTGTAATCAGCATTGCGAATCGAAGCAGCGATGACTTAGTTAAGCACACTCAGATCTTTTGATTGTGACTAGCCAGCTATTTCTTGGTTACGCCCTCACATTGTTGTTAATTTATGAATCCACAAATCTCTCCTGAATCTCCTCCTACAGCTCTTGTGACTCCATTAGCGTGTTTCACATGAAGTTCTGCCATTGCTGTGTCTGTTATGCTGCCGGGAACACTCTCATCCCAGAGAGCGGTTATATTTAGCGCGGGAAGATGATGGACGCGGCACGTAGGTACTCTAGCTGCTCTGCTCCATATTCCAGTGGCTCTAATATGTGGGAAACACATAGTGCAAGTGGATTTCTTCTTCGTCCTACTCCTCATCTCTAAGGGTTGCGACCCTTGTCAAGCAATCACTCTTCTCCAGTTCTCCCTTAACTGTTCTCCCTGCAGTTCTTTGAGGGCCTGTTGTACCAAACTCCAATCTGACAATAATCAAAATTTAGTGTGATTTCTCCCATCCAATCAAAAATTTGGTTGCATTTACGTAAATCAGCTGGTGTACATCATCTCTCCTGTTCAAATTTCATCATATTATTACCCACTTCCAAGAAATATTTAACAGAGGTCTTTACCAAAATTAAGCAATCAAATTTGAGGTGTCAATCAAATATTGATTGGAGGTTGGTGCAACAGGCCCTAACAAGTGGACAAGATAGTAGGCAGATGTTGAAAGTGAAGTAGAAGATATTAATTAAATAAACAAAGTTTTAATTCACTTTTATATTTTTTATTTTTGTCTAGCACTTTCGCCTACAAGGCATCATCAGGACAATGACAATTCCAAAAATTAACAGAATTGTCATTGTCCTGATGATGCCTTGTAGGCGAAAGTGCTAGACAAAAATAAAAAAATATAAAAATGAATTAAAACTTTGTTTATTTAATTAATATACAATGGACTTTCACTGTGTAAACCACCAAACCCTTAAAAATATGAAGTAGAAGATGTTGAAAGCGAGCTCCAGGCTGTGTTATATACATACACGCCAGGAAGGAATAGTATTTTTTCAGTAGATTAATAATTAATTGTCGCTCTAAGTGCACGATCGCATATTGTCTGGTAGAAAACGTCTACGATGCTTCTTTGAACTGTAAGCAATCTAGGTATGTCAAAGGTCGCATTTGGCCCACCATCTGTATGTATGTCGCGACTTGCTGTACCCGTACTACGTGTTTTCACAATACTCGAAGTATTGAGTTTTCGAGAAAAATGGATGTGAACTTTTTTGCCAGAGGTGCTTTACAAGTTCACATACATTATTCTCGAATACTCAACACTTCGAGTATTGTGAAAAAACTCGTACTACGGGTGCTTAATACTTTAAAATCGTTTTGTTTTACATTGAATCACAATATGAATCCGCCCTTTTTCAAGTTAAAGATCGTTCTATAAATTGAGAGTGTTTCTACACCTCCCCCACCTCGTCGATGCTTTTCATTCAATCGGAATTTTTGACCTCCGCTCCTTTGCGGCCCCCAACAAAATATATCATGTGGCCCGTAATATTATATGAGTTTGACATGCCTGATAAATATACATAATTATAAAAAAATTCTCCCGAATCAATAGACATAATTATACAAATTTCATCCCGAATCTTGCAAGGTAAATGAGGTATCACACCACACAAAAATTAATGTCATTTGTATAAAACATGAAGTGTATTTAAAAAATGATGGTAATTCTCATTTGTGATTATTTTTGAAATACAAAAAACGTATTTTTAGTAATTCATATTGCTTTATTTTATTTTGAAAACATTCATTCATTATTTTGCACTCCGACTGAAGATCGCCGCTTTTGACATTTACTTGCCACTTTCGACTGTTACCAGCTGCCCCAAAGAACTTCCACAGTACATACTCGTGCAGTCTCTTTTCGCATGAAATAATGTTTTCCACTATTTCCACTAGATCTACTGTGTTTATGCGCGAACTTACAGTATACCTATAGATGCTCTGTTTTGTTTATCCATTATCTAAGCCTAACTCAATCATCTCTCCATCTCCCAATAGATCAGCTGATCAGGAGATGACTTCACGGCCCCAAATTAAATATCTCATCTCCTATGTAGGTCATGAATATACGTGCACATCTGGGTATCAGCTTTGTTGTTTTCCAGTATTGTGAAACCAGTTTCATAATTGTAGTTGTTACCCAATACAATCTTATCTAATTTGCGCATCTCGTACGATGCAGAATCTATCAAGACCAGTCACAAAGATTCACTCGGCCTTATTACGACTGTGTGTTGATGTGTTGGCTGTGACTAACGATACAATGATACGACTTGAGAAATCAAATGGAGAATATTTAATATTATGATGATTTATTTGGTGAGCGTTGTTTTTGTGTGTATCACACCTCAAGAGCCCTCTGCGAGCTTGGTCGTCGCTGTAGAAAGCGCCAATTCTCAAGCAAGACCCAGTGGCTGTAAGGCTGGTTCGGTCTTTGGTAAAGGTTTATGAATTTTTCACCCAGCGAAGAGCACATTTGAAAATATAAATGGTATATTTTTTTTGTGATCAGCTGGGATTCGAACCCACAACCTTCCATTTACGAGTCAGGAGTGTTAACCACTTGACCACGGACCGGTCAAACTACTAGTTAGGTAGTAGGAGTTGCAAGGTGTACGTTCATTTGAGTTTCGGTTTATTTTGTACCTATGTACAAAATTTACACAAAGTATTGTACACATGTATCATGTGTAAGCGCAAACTTACATGTGCCTGCTTGTGGGCATGCATTAAATATGAGCCTTAAATATCAACATATCTTTGCAACTCAGATTATAGATTTACTCCGTGAAGATTCCCATCACATTGTGGTGGACTCAGCACAAATTTGAGCTTAGATTTTTTTTCTCTGCGGGCAAACGTCACTCTTGTATGAGATCATTGTCCTTAGTAGCCAGTAACAAAATAGCGACAATGAGGTCGAAACATTTTTCAATTGGAACTTTTTTCTCGGCGAGCAAACGTCGTGTCTTGTACGAGACTGCCGTTCTTAGTAACCAATAAAAAAAAAATTGTTTCACTTTTCCCTTGCAACCGTGTGGCGTATGCTTTCGTTGCTTTCAATGTATTTAAATAATCATTGCTTAGACATTCGTGATGTCTGCAGACGTGTCGCCAGGCAGAACTTGATCTGTCGATGATGATGATGATGATGATTCCCTCTCAGGTTTTCATCTGCGCACAAAAAAATAAATAAAGTTCTCATCTCCGCATTTTAAAATAACTTTAATCTGTATTTTAGCAGCGGCGTTATGTGCCCCGCGAGCTCTTCCTGCTGAAATGTTAAGCTGGCACACTTACGCGCAGTTATATGCTGCTCTAAGTATGCGCATACCTGCCAGTTGAGAGATTTTTATACTCTCCTGGCGGGCGTCTCACACCCACCTGATTAATCGCATTATAAAGCGACGCCTGGAATTTCCAACAGGGCGTCACGGCGCTCTTGTTAACAAGCTTATTACTGCTCGTATAAAAAATCTCATTACTTTGACGCTTTTTTCACGTAAAAATATACAGTGTTCTAGTTTGTCTATTTTATAAATGTCCTAAATACATTTGTATCTCGTGGACTCAATGCTTACTCAAGTTTTGGTGATTTTGAGATATTCTCTCTAATGGGGCGTCCACACGCTTGCCAACCCATCTCAAGTCAAGCGCACAGTGTGTCGTCTAGAACATGCTAGCTGGACAAATTTTTGTCTAATTGACTAATTTTGTCCAGCTAGCATGTTCTAGACGACACACTGTGCGCTTGACTTGAGATGGGTTGGCAAGCGTGTGGAAGCCCCATAAAAATTTGCCTTGGTCAAGGAGTAGGTGCGTCTAAAATTCTAGATGTGGTAATCATGTGATTTCTAGTCAAATGCAAACATTTTATGTTTTTTTTGGAACTCTTATCAATCTTATTTAACAGGATAGATGATGATTGATGACTTGTTTATTACTGTATTTCTGAAAATAATGTCATGATTTTTGTACACAAAAACTTAACTGTCTTTTTCTCAAACAATGTAGGTATATCGACGGTTAAAAGGTAGTAGGGCATAAGCGACAAAAACTAAATTGTTCAGGAGAGCAGTTGAAGTTTGAGATTGCAGAAAAATGGCATAACTTTTATATTTGTTATCATATCGTTACTCCTGCCGCCTTTCACTGAAACCGGGGTGGTATTGGCAAAAGTAAACCAATTTTTACAGCACGGGGAGTCAACCTCATACCAACCTATCAGTCAATGATCGGTGGATGTGTCGAGACTGCTGGGGAAGATGAATTAAATTCCGCGTCTCTCTGTTACGACTCTGTACATGACTGAGGTCAAGAGAAAATGAGCGGGACAGAATGGCATGTTTTGATCCAAGAGAATTCTGAACATTTTTCTAGCACACATCATCTTTATAATTATGTTATGATATCAGTTGGGGTTTTCTTTTAATTAAACTGCAACTATGTATTTATTTTAGCATAATTTATTTTACACGGTTTGGTTCACAATTTAAGACAATTGATAATCTCTTCACGGCAAATGCTTGGAGCAACTAATCGCTCTCCGTATTTTTGCAGTCCCTATATATAGGTAAAAAAAAGATCTTTCTCGCACATTCCAGATCATTCTTCGATTTCTAGCTCACACCAGAACGCCGTTTTATGCACTACCACCATCATGGACTGCTCTCAGATTGTTCTACCCACACTATCGTACGTGTATAGGTGCTCGTAGGTACTTTGATTTTATAGTTCGTAACAATATAAAAATAAACTCCCATCAGATGGAGAGATAGAGTAGGTGAGTGCATGGAGAGACTCTGCTGTTACTTAGCTACCGGGCCGCGTGGGAGTGGGGCGCCCCACCCATTAACACGCGTCAGCAATATCATCCAGAGAGATGTTGGCCACCCTCCAGGCCATTACGGCCCATGCTGTGTGTTCCGTGTTGCGCGGCTACTGCTCCAGCTCTCAGAGTGCTGGGCGGGCAGACACATGTGCAGCACTTGAAGCCATCACCATCCGACCGGTCCGCAGACTAGTGGTTAACGCTTCAGACTCGTAATCGGAAGGTAAGAAGAAGAGGAGACGATTCATTGGGATCTCGGTTCACGGTTCATCCATCCTCTGTTCCGTTCGTATACTTTCTTCCGGGGAAGCGTATCACAGAACGCTCATGCAATGCTATACATTTTTTTGTAGTGGAAGACCTTCCCGATAGTCGTGACCCGACCCAGCAATGATTCTAGATCTACCTGTTCGTACACTAGAGAAAACAAGGCAAAATCCGAAGTTAAAAAAAATATTTTGGCTGTACCAAGATCGACCACTAAAGGTCCATCCAGCCTTACAGCAACTGGGTCTTGCTTGAGAATTGGCGCTTTCTACAGCGACGACCAAACTCACAAAGGGCTCTTGAGGTGTGACACACACGAAAACAGCGCTCACCAAATAAATCATCCTATTATTATTATTATCCGGGGAAGCGTATCACAGAACGCTCATGCAATGCTATAATTTTTTGTGGCGGAAGGCCTTCCTGATGGTCGTGACCCGAGCCAGCAGTGATTCTAGATCTACCTGTTTGTCCACTAGAGAAAACAAGACAAAGTCCGAAGTTGAAAACATCTTTTGGCTGTACCAAGATCGACCACCGAAGATCCATCCACCGTTACAGCAAAGCGGTCTTGCTTGTGTGATTGTCGCTTCCTACAGGGATGACCAATTAAACATTTTATATTCCGTGATCTGTGGGGATGCCCATGCGATGACCAAGCTTACAGATGTGCGATTCATTCGAAAACAGCGCTCACCAAATGAAATAACACCCTTCTTCTGTATTTGCCTTTCAATGAAATTTGCTAATCATCATATCAATTTGCTCCTTTCATACTGCTGCACGAAAAAGAGATCATGTGCTTCTGCTCTCAAGTCTCAAGTTATTCAACTAACATGTTCTTCTTCGACGAAGAGCTTGTATGGAGTAACTCTTTCCTGTATGATTAGATACAGAAGTATATCCTACTCATTTCTCATTTTGCGGCCGAACTAAACGCATTTTTGCCTTTTAATGGACATCAGGAGTTCGGCTCTGGTATTCATACAGTAAAAAAACCTTAGGATTTGGTGATAGCGAACTTGCAATCTTGCTATTCTGGAAGAAATCTGTCGCTTTATTTCAGACAACCATTTATAGGCAACGTGAGCATAGACTTTGCTATATATCCTATGAGATCTGCCCTGCCTGTTATTTTATATTATTTTTCAAATAAATCTTTTGTCTATTGTCTATCAGCAAGGTTACACTGTCTTCTATATACATACACCAGTGTCCACTGTTCTTTGGAGCGTGCGCATTCAACAATCGATGGAGCCGTGTGCAGTGTGCATCCCATATTCCTCTCACTGACCAATAAACAATGCCAGGCAAACACGCGCTAAGAGTGAAGAGATCTACGACTGTGTCTGTTCGCTGCTACAGAGAAGTCAAAACCAAGAATCGGAAATTAAAATCGTAAAAGATCGGAAAGGAAGAAAAGAAACAAACATACAATCTTTAAGAATTGGTATAAGGACACAAGGACGGCTTATTTTTGGGCTTACTTGCCAGCTGTTGCCAATGTCTCCCCTATTTGAGGGAAGGTTGGTTCAGAAAAAAGTTGATGTTCATTTTAGATTAGACTATCTTTAATATTTACTTTGCGAACAGAATACAAGATTTAAAAGTGCACAACTTGAGAAAACTATTATATTTGAGCAATAATTTACATGTCTTAAAAGTAATTATTTTTAGCGTAGATATGTGTACCTACTCATTTACCTAATGAGACATTTCTTTCATGTAATTTTATTTTGTAGACAACATGACGATCTCGGTATTCCTTTTTCGTATTGTGGAGTCTTTGTTTTTACAGTTTCGTAAGCGTACAACTAAAATTCCAATCGTGCGTGTGTTTTGTTGTTGTTGTTAAAATATTCCATAATTTGTCAGCTTTATTGCATACCAAACATAAGCATTTTCACGCAAAACGACAGACGAATCCTTAACTACCTACTTAGGTCGGCATCTATTTTAAAGGTTTCTTTTCAGTCTGTCCGACTTGTTTGACAAATATTTTTCCAATTCAAAAAAATCCTTGCAGATTATCTGTGTGAATCTATAATCTATAATCTAATCTATAATCTAAGTTGCAAGGATATATTCATTTAAAGCTCTCAGATGTATGCCCACAAACCAACAAGTGTAGTTCGCGCTTACAAATGCTGAATGTGTACTTACAAATAAAATCCAAACCTCAAATGAACATAAGCCCCACAACTTTTGCCGACCTTCCCTGAAACAGGGGTGACATTGGCAAAGTGAACCACTTTTTACAGTATGGGTGGTCAGCCTCATACCAACCTATAAGTCAAGGAATATGAATAATAAATTACATTTAAATATAAAAAAGAACAAAACCTTACAAAGAAATCTATACAAAAAAAGTCAAAAATTTCCTATGCAAAAAATGTAGCAAATGAATACACCAACATTAGAAATCAACATTGCAGATTAGCCGCCACTTCTTCCTGTCCTTGCATACTTCTTTCATTTCATCCAGAGTCATAACCTTTTTCATACAAGTCCTCCTTTTATTATGACTCTGGATATCCCATTCATTCGCTATTTCAGAGATTTGATCCTTCCATACTTTTCTCGGTCTTCCTCTACCACGACATCCATCTATTCTAGCAAAATATACTTTCTTCGTCAATCTTTCATGACTCATTCTCTCCAAATGCCCGAACCATCTTAACTGTATCTTAACATCTTATCTGTGTGAATCGTTCAGTAAATGTATATTTATATTAGATACGAGGAGATAAAAAAAATCTTTCATTTCTGCTCTTTCTAGAGCGTAGCACAATGGCTGCCAAAATAATTAATAAACCAGGTAGGTAGGTATTATTTTTAAGACAGAAACGAGATATGTGCGTATGAAGAGAAAAGAGAGAGTAACGCTCCAATGGGATGAAACCAAGTGAGATGTGAAAGAAGACTGTTGTTCTGACATGTGAAAAATTATGTGAAAAGTGTATCTATCTACTTAGCGAAAATTCGGGACCATTTTTTTTACGAATATTTAAATGATGATGATGGATGATTTATTTCCGATGGCGCCGTTTAATGATCACAGACCATCTCAAGGGCGCCGTGGCTCTTCGAAAACTGCATTTTCTTAAGTCCTCTTCTGAAGGCGATGGTGGGCTGGTCGGAGCGAAGGTCGACAGGCAGCTTATTCCAGGCAACTGGCCCGGCTACCCCAAAGCTCCTGTCCGCAAAGTTGAATGTGTTTGCTCTTATTGGTTCTTTGATCCTGTTGACAGCTGCAGTAGAGGCAAACCGCGGTGGTCGCCTTGTAGCGTGCTTATAAATATGTCAAGGAGTGCTTTTATAACATAAAGTACAAAATATTTGCCTTTTTGAATACCTTTTTACGTATGTTTTCACTGTGGGATATAGGGAAAATGATGGTGGATGACATCGATGGAAGAAAATATAATTCATCAAAAAAAGGAAAAATAAACTCACTTTTTGGAGCTACGAGTTTGTCCCTTGCGTTAGTTTGTCAACAAGCTGTGTTGGTAAACATTTTTTTGTTGTTTTCGTTAATTGTCTTAATTCAAGATCACAATAGTCGCCCACGTCCTGGGCTTCCCATTCATCAGCATGTCAAAGCGCGCCGATGAGTTCCCCTGCTTATTAATAGACAATAAGCTCCTGTGTGTGTATGTAGAGCGCCAACCTGGTTTATTTCTGACTCTCTAATGTTAGCGCGGAGTCGTGAGAATCCACTAAAACTGTTTATTCGGGAATCCAAAAATATAACATCACGTTAAAACTCGAAATACATCGAAATCAAAGCATTTTCTCTAGGGAGCGTTTTAGTTTCCATACAGTTTTGGGAAAACGCTGTGGTTGAATTTCTACATGTAGTTTTTATACTCGGGGTGGTGATGTCAACGACAGATACAGAAGCCACGCATACGTCATAATTATATGTCTCACACTGGCATAATATACCTACAGATGTGTGTGCTTAAAAATCAATTAGTTACTCTAATAAATATTTACGTTTTGCAGATAAAGATAATAAATAGACGTTAATTGAATAAAAAATGAACAGAACCATTTGCTGATTTTAATATTTTAAGGTCATCACAATCTTGCAAAGTCTGCGACGTATTGTGCTACTTCGCTTATAGTCTCTGTTGGTTGTCATCCTCTTGGTAAGGCAGCTTGCCTTGTTGTGCTAGCCATTTGTTTCTGCTGGTCACCATCCTCTTGGAAAGACAGTGCCTTGTTGTACCAGCCATTTGTCTCTGCTGGTAGCCATCCTCATGAGTTGTGAAAAGGAGGAGACGTCCATGAGCTGCTTTAAATATTGAAAGCATGAAATTCTTACGAAACCTTTAGTAAGATTTGTGTGGTAGGAGTATGGGAGAGGAGAAGGAAAGCAATGGATAGACATCGTTGGCAGCGGTTGATTAACAAGGCCTAAATCACATATATACGAAAAATAAGGGTAATGTGAGCAGCGATGCAGACCGCTTTAAATTCTGGGCGAACTCTTGTTCATCTTACCAAAAATTTCCCTTCAAAAATGCTGCTAAGAAAATTGCTATGTCTTATTGAAAACCAGCCACCACCAGACAATATAAATAATATTTCCTTTTGTTTTTTTTCACAAAAGAATGGAATACACACATACCTTTCAATGGAGTCCTGCAGGGTATTCATTTTGGTCCATATTGATTCATTGTGTTTTCTTCTGGTTTCAGGCCATCACCAGCATGAAGAATTCCCTCATCACCGGCTCTGGTGGAGTCTCAGGACATGTCATCAGCCCAGCAGCCTGGCAACAACATCTCCTGATGATGTCATCACGATGACCAACCATCACACACTTGTACATTTTCACTGTTACAAATTATCTTCATCATTATCATTGATCATTCATCATCATTAGTTTAAATGTCGCAAAAATATTCACTGTAGTAAAGAAAACATATCATTTAGAAATCAAAAAGGACAAACAACCCAACTATTTCATTTAAACATACTTATAACATTACCTATCGAGTAAGAAGTAAAAAAAATGACATATTCATCAAATTTTACAATACTTTTGATGTATTCAAAATAATGTTTTCTTGAATTAACAAAATGAAAATAAAAAATATGCAGTTTTTTCTTCATGCGAAAAACGAGGTTTTTTTATATATTTGTTATTAAATTTAAAAATTAATGTACAGGATATACAAACCCTACAACTTTTTAGTACTTTCTTGATGTGTTTACTTACAGAAAAAAATATTTTGGAAAAGGAATTGTTAGAAAAAAATTCACAGGATTAAAAGGGAATAATTATCATTAAAAAACTTCTTACCTCAATTTCCTTTTGAAAACTTAAAAAAATACTGCACAAGCTTATCTGTGTGTGTTAGAAAAATATTTTAAATATGAATTCGAAATAATTGTTTTAAAAGCATAGGCTTATTTTTAAGAGATTGAAATAAAATATGTTTAAAAAAACCTTTTTTATTTAACTTTTAAAAATGAATTTTTACTCTATAAATGTGCAAACATTAAAGAAAATAAATTTGTCGACTCTATTTTAATATGAAAGTAAAAGTTTATACTTATAAACAAAAAGAGCATTTAGTAGTTGTTCATCAGCATCATGATCATTGTGGATTTTCATTTCATCATTGCATTATCTGTTTAGAAAATTGTTTATACTTTTTGTATTGTAAATTTGTAAAAAATATTTTTTAAATCCAATATTCTTAAAACTTACATCAATGTTATTTTTTGTTTTTATTTGTTATCAAATGACAACTTGATGAGTCATTCCTGATTAATCAGGGATGACATTTTGTTATATTGTTTTTCAATAAAAATGTTTAAATTGAGCTTTATTTATTTAATTGAAAACCACTGGCAATAAGTTAAAATTTAAGTAAGAATAACATATCTATTGAAAAAAATTAAAGCATCCCTGAATTCGTATCAGAAAAAAAATTTACCCAAAAAAACTCTTTTTTCATTTTTATGATTTCTCATAAAAATGTAGTATTTCAGGAGTAGGTATATATAGTAAAAGAGCCACCTTATAAACATAGGTAATAATTTCCATTATAAGTTACTATTTTACCTTCATTTGAAACAACCTGCTAATCTAGCACAATGCTAAAAAGTCCCTTTGACCTCTTAATGATGCCAGATTTCATCAACAAATTTTAAAATTTAAGAGACTCTTCGCAAGATGAAAGTATCATTTCTGACATGTTTCATTAGTCAAAAATCAAATGAACATATCGACGGTTAAAAGTAATAGGGCATAAGCGACAAAAACTAAATAGTTCAGGAGAGCAGTTTTAAGTTTGAGATTGCTGAAATATGCCATAATTTTTTTTTTCAAATCAAAACAACTATAGAATTAAAAAATGGCATTTATTGGCATTCCTATTAATGTGGTTTTACATTTTATTTATGTCACAAGCACCTTTAGGACATAAAAGGCCAAAATCTTGTCGGTTACACCAAAACCATACTTCGAAAACACAGATGTTTGCTTGGGCATAAACAACAAAAAAATCATCGTAGAGCTATGAGAGTAAGCGCATTAGAAAGAGCGGAAAATTTTAAGTAGGTTAGCATTCATAACTCATTTTTGATCAAAACGTCGCTTATGCCCCACTTCCTTTTAACCGTCAATATTAAGTCTCCTTTGTGGAGATGTGAGATCATGAAGTGTGCATTTTTGTCTTTAAAAAGTTCACCCGATTCCATTTGATGCCATTTAAAATCTACTGAGGGGCACATCAAATTTAAGATTTGTTAGTGAAATGGGGCATTTATCTTTTTCTTCTTCTAAAAAGCAAGGTATCAGCATTAAAGACTCAAAACTATATAATAAATAACCACAGTATATTATGAAGAGAAAAATACAATGGGTATCGGTAATCGGGTAATGGGTATCAGGTAATGGGTCATCGGGAGTCGGAAATTCTAAATTTTCCTTGACTCAGCTGGGCTATATCACAGGTCTAGGTACCAAGGGTCCTTAGAAACAAAAAAATGCAGTTTTTTAGCAACTTTTCTGGTTTAGGTAAAGCAATCAAACAAAAAACAGAGTCACTGGAGTAGTTACTTTATTATGGCAATGGAATACAAATAAATATACAGGTAGAAAAACATTACAAAATATGTTGGAAATTCCTACATATTACTGGGAGCTATTACAAGTCTATGTAAGTCGTAATGTGAGATCAGAACCATCTTAACCCCGAGTATAAAGCATTACAAAAACTCCCTTTGAGCACATAAATCAAAAGTATGTTTGAAAAATAAATCACTCACAAAGAGTGCTGTCATATCTTGCATATATTTATCTGTGACAGACTGGATTTGATGTAATGTTTCATACAAATCTTTGTGCTTACATCGCAAAAAAAATAATCCAAAAAACCCAAAAGGAGTTGGGAATGAGAATTTTTTAAATGGTAGACACTAAGCTATGCATAAAGTTTAACTTCTTGCCGCGTTTTCCCCGAAGGCGTGTGGAGAGTGAAACCTATTTATTTTTACAGGTAAGAGAGCCAGCCTTAATATGCCAACTACTTCAGTCAAAGCACGGGGGTTTCACAGCTCCTAAAGGGGGCTTTTACTCATTTCTTGTGAAGGCAGAGTATAGCTTGACGGTATTCTATTTTGAGTTTAAAATAAACACGAAATAGGAAGTAAGTTTGAGAAAGATGGAAGAATGACAGGTGAACTTGAAAGAAGAGTAATGAAGGGCAGGTGTGTACTGGGTGCCACAGCTTGTATCGCCAAAAATCAAAACATTTCTAAAAATGCTCGATTGGCGGTACGCAGTGGCATACTTTTACCCACCTTGATGTATGGAAGCGAGGCCTGGACGGTGAATGAAAGTGAAATTAGTAAAGTCCATACTGTTGAAATGGACTTTCTAAGAAGTATGATTGGGAAAAAACGGAGTGACAGGGTGAGGAATGATTTTGTAAGAAAAGAATGTGGTGCAAAAGAAAGTGTGAAAGTGAAGATTAAAAGAAGTTTGTTAAGATGGTTTGGGCATATGGAGAGAATGAATGAGGAAAGACTGACGAAGAAAGTATATGTTGGTAGAATAGATGGATGTCGTGGTAGAGGAAGACCGAGAAAGGTATGGATGGACCAAATATCCGAAATTGCGAATGAATGGAATATCCAGAGTCATAATAAAAGAAGAGCTTGTATGAAGAAGGTTATGACTCTGGAGGAAATGAAAGAAGTATGCAAGGATAGAAAGAAATGGCGGTTGATCTGTGATGTTGGCGGCTAGGGTTTGTTAAAGTGAATTTGGTTTTATGATTTAGTTTTTTATGTCCATGTATATATTGTTATTTTTATTCTTTGATTTTAAAAAATGTAATTTGTCATGTATGTTCCTTGACTTATAGGTTGTTATGCGGCTGACCACCCATAATATAAAAATTGGTTCACTTTGCCAATGTCACCCCTGTTTCAGGGAAGGACGGCAAGAGTTGCAAGGCTTATGTTCATTTGAGATTGGGTTTTTATATTGTAGGTCCACATGCGGCATGTGTTAGCGCGAAATTATACATATCTGCTTGTGGGAATGCATTTAGTATAAATCTTAAATGATATATATCTTTGCAGCTTAGATTAGATTAGATTAGATTAGAAATAGGAAGTCATTTCTGACACCCTCGGTGGGATTCAAACGCGAGCTATCGGTATGAAATGATAGCACTCTACCAACTGAGATATTGACCGAACATCGTGTCTAAAGAAAATACACAACTATCTCAAGCCCAGGAATATAATGAAGAACTCCTTGAAAAACCATTTATACAGTCCAATTTATGAAGCCTTTACTTAAAAATTAGTTCTGATCTCACATGACAAGTTGTGGTTAATTTAAGTAGGGATTATTTAAAATAATTCTACTTTAAATCTACAGTACCTAAGTAGTACATAACTTTTTCTTTAACTCAACTGTTACACCAACAACGTTTTATCAACAAGTGTATTGAAACTAAATCTCTCACAGGAAGCGTTGCTCTATTTTGAATACATTTTTTGTTAAATGCAATGGTTGAGCTTAAGTGTAAAGGTTTATACTTGGATACTGGTCTTGGATATATTTGTACTGTGTTAATGGTAGACGAATGGACGTAATTAAACCTATCTTACTAATACAAATAATAGATATTTCAGGGACAGGATTATAAACAATCTTAAGTCTTGGATTCATTCTGATTATAAAACATCACATAAACTGCCATGGATTGGGTAAATAAAAAAAAGTATGAAAACTTGCTCACTCACAAGGAGTGCTGTCATATTTACCATACATATTTATATTTATGCAATCGAGGGGAGTTCATGAAAATTTAATACTAAGGTTAAATTCAAGCCTTAGGATTGCCTATTCTCCAGGCACAAGGCTCAAGAGTTTGGAATTCTTATTTTATATTGATAATGAGTTTTGAGTATTTCGATAGTATTTTTAAAATTCGAAAAATATTAAAAGTAAGTAAGTACTTAACCTAAGAGTAAAATAGAATTTCTTCTCAAACAGTTTGTAGCGCATGAAACTGAGTATTTTGGAACATTCTGGTACTTACATGAAATATTTTTAATTTCTTTCATTTAGAAAAATATAACAGGTATCAACATGTAGGTATTTTATGATTTTCCCTACAGAAAATATTTACAAGTAAAACATAAATTTGTAACAATTTGAAGCAAGGGCTACATTTACTTACTTTTTACATTTTCAAATAATATAATAAGTATATCGACATCAAAACTTCCCAAAAATTCATTCCTTTGCAGTCTATGTCAAAACCACGAGGACTTGGCGTTTTCACAACTCATTCCTTCACCAAACCATTTAGGGAATGATTTACCGATTTCTGCGTTCCTAGCCCCATTTTATCATGGTCTATTCAAAACTAATATCATTCATCATTGTCTTTCAGTGTCTTAAAGCAAAGGTAACACTACGTAGCTAACAGCCCTGCTCTAAGGATCAGTAGCCTTAGTACGAGTTGCAAAACTTGAGTAATGTAAAGTTTACGGCAATTATTAAAGAGTGATTTCCCCCAAAATCTGCCGTTTTTGTTTGTTTAAACTTGATTTTCTTCATCATTGTAACTCTTTTACTAAGACCATACAGTGTAAGAAACAAAAACGACAGATTTTGGGAGAAATCACTCTTTAATATTTTCCGTAAACTTTACTTTTCTCAAGTTTTGCAACTCGTGCTAAGGGTACAGGACATTAACTGCCACCTCACCATCACCTCGGTACTTCAAGAAGTGTCA
Source organism: Agapetus fuscipes (assembly GCA_951799405.1). Taxonomy (NCBI): domain Eukaryota; kingdom Metazoa; phylum Arthropoda; class Insecta; order Trichoptera; family Glossosomatidae; genus Agapetus; species Agapetus fuscipes. Next base: position 14,509,771 of record OX637351.1, on the reverse strand, counting down.
TAGTCCTGCAAATTACAGGAAATCCGGAAAGTTTTTCCCTTCAAATTAAAAATAGTATTGTACCTCTCTATTAAGGTACCTACATATTAAATGACTTACTCCAAGCTTACACACTATCCCTCTCCTTACTTAACTAATGTTCCCTTCAATAGAGAGATTAGAGCCACCTTACGTTTATGGTAAAACTATTCAGGACTGTGTCACTGGTAGTTTTCTGGTCGTTTATGGTAAAAACATCACAAAATGACAGCCATGGTAACACCTGCACCTACTATCGTAGTAGAGGCTCATTCAAAGGTTTATATAAAAATGTTATGTAAATATGAAATATAAATATTTAAAATAAGTAGGTATTAGTTATAGGAATTCTGTATTGTATTGTGTGGGTAGGAATCATTGAATAAAATACGTGAAGCATCGAGAAATAATAATTACTATGCCTTGCTGGAACTGTCTAGCAAAAATAGTTCTAGATTGTACTGTAAAAAAGAGTATAAGAAAGGTGCGAGTGGCTTGCAGGGCCAGCAGTATCATACGAGATTTACAAACACATAGAACTAACTTGATCAGTGAACAGAAACCAAGTGGAATAGTCGAGAAAGCTTTGTGAAAATAAATTATTTAAAAGTGTAAAATAAACAACTGTAAAAGAAGACCTGTGTATTTTAATTTGAAAGACTTTTGAACCCTAATTTTGTAACAATAATGTCACCTAAGCTAGGCAATTAGAAATACAGTAATTGTATCACAATTTCTTTCTGAACTTAAAAGTAATGGCAAATATGCTATAAAATAACACTGGTACTTACTTAGGTGCAGATTTCTGGTTCATCTTTTTTTTATCTACGTATTTAGTCATTTTAAGCTTTTTAGATTGGACAAAATATGTCATTTTCATTGTTCAACAATGTAAAATTTTACTTAATTATGTATCTATGTAAGTACTTACATATTATTTGCAAAAAAAAATAAGTTAATGAAAATAAAGTACCTAGTGGTAAAGTGAACTGTGGTATGCTTTGTTAATTAAACCGTTGTTTGTCATACATACTAGCGATACATCTCCATATTCACCAATCTTACTAACACTTCACTTAAGCTTCACTGATGCTTAGAATGGTTAATTTATTTATCCCTACGGTGCTTTGATAAAAATCATCCAAGCGCTAGTTAGGGCCTTTTCAGACACAACAAATTCTGCCCGGATAGTCTATGGATTACGGAACAAACTGTGTGTAAGCTTTCATAGATCGCCATACATAACTGACTTCTGACCGAGCACCCGATAGAAAAAACACACAAACAAACACACAAAAACACAAACATGTAATAGTCCTAAGAGAAGTTTTAGCAGGATTGGTGAATATGAGGAAAGTCTGTTGTGTCCGTAAGTGTAGATAATTGACTTATATTTAAACTGGAGTTATGATTGTTTGACATATTTACGTATCATAACTAACTTTCAAGATTATTCACACTTTTCGGATATTAGGCTAACCATCCTGGGAGAACTTTCATTGTTCTCGACATTTTGTTTAATATTGCCAACATCCTCAAGAGGAACCTTTTTTGCATGACGATTGAGAAAAAACTAATTCTCATGCACCCTCCAACATAGGTTATTCCACAATTATTAATATCTTGATTTTGCTTTGAGTCAATCTACACAGATGGCACTATGTTATGCATACATATAGAGCTGACTGTATCTTTGTTCTTAACCTTTTCGCTTCTGAATATTCTGGCTACGTGATAAAACCCCAGTACGGAATACTTTTTTTTTTAAAAACATTTATTGATTTCCTACCTTCATTGATTAACGACACTTAAAACTATGTGAACAGTCATGTATTAGTTAATCAAGAGCAAAAATCATAAAGGTGTAGAACAAATATTAACATTCGCAGACTTTTGAATTCTTGAACAATGTCACGGATAAATTAAAAGTTGGATGGTGTCTATGATTGACAGCCGTACCACTGTATGCAAGTTTACACTTGACTCCTATATGTGTCACCCACAATTGAAGGGTTCAAGTGAATGTTGAAAACAATTATAATACATACGTCATAAGTAACGTTAAAGCCGACGCCGAAGTTCTGGGAGTGAGGGGACCATGGAGGGAACCAGCACAAGACAGAGAGTCCTCGAGGATTGTGGTGCGGGAGGCCCTGAGCCTTCAAGGCTTATGGGCCAAAGAAAGTAAAGTAAAGTATGTCACAAGTAAAGATGTCAGATGACCCCAGCTCCAGTTTAAATTTGATGATACTTGACAATAGGTCCGTAGTCCAGGTGGTAACACTTCGGACTCGTAACTGGAAGGTCGTGGGTTCGAATCCTGGCGGAGCACAAAAAATATACCATTTATATTTTCAAATTTGCTCTTCGCTGGGATGAAATATTCATAAATCAATACCAAATACCGGTCATTTAAAGGTTCATCCAGCCTTACAACAACTGGGTCTTGCTTGAGAATTGGCGCTTTCTACAGCGACGACCAAGCTCGCAGAGGGCTCTTGAGGTGTGATACACACAAAAACAGCGCTCACCAAATAAATCAGCCTAATTTAATTTTTTTTTTTTATACATTTACATAACCTAGACTGCTCCTCCTCTGTGTCTCCAGCAGCTGTTACTGCTGCTTGCTCTTCTCTCTGTCAAAGTATTCCTTCCTGAAGGCCTTGTTCATCATGCCTCCTATGTGCAGCCGCACCCACTCCGGGGCCATGATGGTGAACGTCCTCTGGAAGGAGAAACACAACAAGGGTCAGAGATAAAGAAAAAAAACACGACTGACAGATGATGTGTTTAATGTTTTGACTCATGTTTTAAAAGCTTACTGGTCTGAATTTAGCCTAACAGTTTGTCATGTACGAGAGTAGGTATATAGCACTAATAGATATAAAAAGTAAAAGGAAGAAGACGACGGTTTCTGTGTCGTCTGTCACTTTTTTATGTAAAATCTCTCTCTGTTGTACCGACGATGATGATGATGATGATGATGGATGATTTCTTTCCTGTGTCTCTCAATGTGTGATTTATTTTATTAAATGGTCCAGGACCATCTCAAGGGCGCCATGGCTTCTGGAGAAAAGCAGTGTCTTCAGTCCCTTTCTGAAGGTGGTGGTGGGCTGGTTCGCAAATTGTTCCAGCCAACTGGCCCTGCCACCGCAAAGCTCCTGCCTGCATTTTTGATGTGTTCGCTCTTTTGGGCACTATGACCTTGTTGACAGCAGTGAGGGCAGGGCGTAGTGGTCGTTTTGAAGGCTTATCGACAGAACATAGCTCAGCGAGACACGGGGGTGCCATGACCTCCGACCAAGAAGGTTATATTACCGGCATGTAAACTTTGAAGAATATATGATGTGTTAAAAAACTGACGACTGTGATTTCTGCGAGTTGTAGTCCATTCCGGTGTTCCTCCTTTATCCTGATTCCCATACCCTGTATGGATTCCTACCACAAGCTTAGATTGAAAAAATTACAGGTTCTGCTGCAGCTAAATTTCACTTTCAATTAAATGAAAATAACTTATGTACAAATGAGAGCTATTCTGAGATACCTAAGTACCTTCTACATTGACAATTAAATTTGTTTAGCTGAAACTAACATTGAGAGTTATAAGAATAATTTACCTAAGGTGGAGTAAATCTTTAATCTAAGTTGTAAAGATATATTAACATTTAAAGCTCATATCAAATGCATGCCTACTTACAAATGTGTACCTACTTACAAATTAATTCCGAACCTCGAATGAACGTAAACCCTGCAACCTTTGCCAATCTTCCCTGAAACAGGGGTGACATTCGCAAAGTGAACCGTTTTTTACAGTATGGGTGGTCAGCCTCATACCAACCTATTAGTCAAGGAACAAAATGAAGCAGATTTAATCTTTTGTTGTGTTCAAAAGCTCTAGTGCAGTATCAAGATTAGAATTTTCATTAATATCTGGTTTTGTTCGCGTAGTTTGTCCGGTCGATAGCTCAGGTGGTAGAGTGCTTGCATTCCATACCGAAAGCTCGGGTTCGAACCCCACCGAGGCTGTCAGAAATGATTTCCCGTTTCGGTGTTTATTTCAAACCCCAAAATAAAATACCGGCAAAGTTTACTCAGCCTTCACAATAAATGAGTACCAGCACTCTCAGGAGCTGGTAAACCACCACTTCAACTGAAGTGGTTGGCGTAAGGCCGGCCCCCTTACCTGTAAAAATAAAAAGGTTCAACTCGCCACATGCGACCCCTTCGGGGCTAACGCGGCAAGAAGTTAACTATATGTGTAGCTTAGTTGCGTTTTTTTTTTTTAGTTGCGTTTGCGTTTGTCGAATTAGTTTGTTATTCATCACTTTAAAATAATATCGCGTGTTTTTAAAAAAATCTTCAAAATGAATAAGATGTGTATTGTTTTTTGTGCACATATTGCCTAATAATCATACAAACTGCTGAAAATATTCATGCCATGGACATCTTTTTCGCGATCAAAGAAAAAACAATGACTGAACATTACAATGGTTACAGCAATTTTTTTATTTTATTTTTCCGATTGAATGTGTCAAGTCTACATACAATGATAAATATCTTCAAAAATAAAAGTTCTATAAAAATAATTGCAAGAGTAAAGTCAAGATCACATTTTCCATTTTATAAAATATAGTGCAGGAATGGTTCACTTTGCCAATGTCACCCCTGTTTCAGGGAAGGACGGCAAGAGTTGCAGGGCTTATGTTCATTTGAGATTGGGTTTTTATATTGTAGGCCCACATGCGGCATGTGTTAGCGCGAAATTATACATGTCTGCTTGTGGGAATGCATTTAATGTAAATCTTAAATGATATATATCTTTGCAGCTTAGATTAGATTAGATTAGATTAGATTTATAAAATAAATAGTTTTTATTTTATTTGAAAAATCAATATTTTTTTTTATTAAAAATGGGCTATTTTCTCAAATATAGCGTCGATGAGCCTCGCTTTCCTGTTATTTTATGAACCTGCACATTTTAGGGGGCGGCAATCGTCATTCAAACAAAAAAAAAAAAATTTATACATCGAAAAAACCAGTCTACTGAACATGCAGAGTCGCCTCTTTCAAAGAAAAATACAGTAGTAGATGCCTCTATTACACACACCTCCAGTACTCAGGTAGGTACCTACTGTTCATGCAGCACTCATGTAGATTTGATAATGGTTGTGAAATGCACATCACTGTACCTACTGGTGTGCACACACACACACACACATACTCAAACACACACATGCATGCACAAGGCCTCCATTACTCACCTTAGGGGAAACACGATCGCGTAGCATTCAACTGTCAACATTTCTGCATGATACGTTTAACGTAATTTTTAATGCACGTCCTTGAGCCTTTAAAAGACGCACGCGTGACATTCGTGTTTGTCATTATTGGCTGATTTGTGAGTGACCACTTTTGTATTTCACCGATACTTCAATACTTGTTACACACACGATCGCTAATGAATGTGCTCATGGTAAGTGATGTATCCTTACAAGGACTGGAGAGCAGGAAAGCAGACTTGAGATGAGTGTATAATGGACCAAACTTTGGATCTCATGGGCGCTGGGATTGCAAGTGACACAATTATTATTATTGTTTCTTGGAAACAAGGTCAGGAGTTATTTTTTTTTTCAAATTTAGTCAAAAAGTTATTTAAAAGGGAATTGACAGAATTAGAATTTTTATTAATTTCTATAGTCTCGAGAGCTGTTAAAGTCGGGGAGATGAGTTTATAATGCACCAAACTTTGGATCTCATGGAATTATGGGGGAAGCAATGCGTTGATTGGATGCTCACATTGTAACAGAGGATAAAATGAATCTATTGAAGAACTCCCGCCAAACGCAAAAGAAGAAAACTGATGGATTTTGGAATCGGAAAACGCAAAGAAAAGAAACATAAAATTATAATAAATCATGGTGATCGCGGATCTCGGATAGAAATGGCACTAAAAGAAGAAGAAGAATATTGAATAATATCGATCTACTGTCTTCTGTATGAAGAATAAGCGTAGCTATTTTATAGGTTGGTATCAGACTGACCACCCATACTGTAAAATATGATTTACTTTGCCAATGTCACCCCTGTGTCAGGGAAGGTCAGCAAAAGTTGCAAGGTTTATGTTCATTTAAGGTTTGGTTTTAATTTGTAAGTGCACATTCAGCATATTTTGTAAGCGCGAACTACACGCGTCTGCTTGTGGGAATGCATTTAATATGAATCTCAAATGATATACATTTATCTTTGCAACTTAGATTTAGATTAGATTTAGATGGTGATCGCGGACCTTGGATTGAAATGGCACTAAAAGACGAAGAAGGATATTAAACAATATCGATCTACCTGTCTGTATGGAGAATAAGCGCAGTGGTTGTGCATCGGTGTGTTGTGGAGCGTGGTGCCTGGTGTGCAACTCTCTGTGCCATCAAAACTCCATTGTTGCATTTGGCATTGAAATATCTCTATGTGTATCAATCATTACTAACAAATGTTTGCATGAAACATGGTACGCAAGAACATTCTCACAAATGAAATGTTAAAACTCTCACAGTAAATCAACCAAGCCAAGAAAAATACAACAAAGGTCTGGGAGACGTGACCTGAAGCAAAACATGGAGAGAACACTGCGGGCATAGAGTTGTAATGACGCTTTCTAAGCACACTTTCTGTTTCAATGCGATTTTGAAAGTGATAGTGCTCAGATCTTTAACATTCACTCTGGAATTCAATTTTAAATTATAATTTTTACGAAAAGAAAAGTAAGTGTGTCGGGTTGTTACATAATGACATTTTTATGAAAGCTTTTGTTTGAAGCATCTTGAAGCCCACCAGACAATATTACATCCAGAAATACAAAGGAACCGTATTCGAGATGGTGACATTTTAAAGGTGAAAACCAAACTAATAGGACACTTGATTAGGCATAGCTCCTTTGTTAGCAGCATCTCTGAAGGAAAAATGTTGCGAAGACGAATAACAGGTCGCCCAAGAACTTCATATTTCCAGGATTTGAAGTGGCTCATAGGTGCCTCCTCGTATTTGCAGCTTAAAAAGGCAGATGCTACCAAAAGAGACAGTCAAAAGACAAAGTTGGAATGCTCAGTCTTAGTTATCGATATTACCACGGAGCTTGTTCTAATGAGCTTCTTTCATTAATCCCTCCCCTCGCATTTCAGAAAGGGAAACTCGTAGAACGACTCTCATTCATCCCTTTGCAGTCGATCTCAAAACTATGAGAACTTGGCGTTTTCATGACTCATTCCTTTGCAAACTGCCTGTTTATGGAATGATCTACCAGTATCTGTGTTCCTTTCCCAATTTAATCCGGTTTTATTCAAACCAAAATCATTCGCCACTTCTTTGCAGCGTCTCACGACAACAACAATTCAAGCAACAACTCTGCGGCACGCTTCCAGGGTGACATAGATCTCCAAGACTTTCAAGAAGTGGGGAGCCTCCCGCAAAGTATCCCTTAAAAAAAAGTCTTATACCTGTATGCCGTGGCTCCAGTAGCCCGTGGTGTGGTTGGTCTTGCCCAATGCACCCACGGTGCTGCGCGCGTACGCCTCTGCATCAGGTACGATGAGGCTCCCCGCCATCAGCGTGTCGGAGAAGGCATTCATCTTGGTCTTCACGAAGAAGGGTGACAGGTGCTGCACGGTGATGCCGAACTTGCCGTACTCGTACCTGATGGCCTCGGAGAAGTTCTTCACGTACACCTGGAACACATAAACACATCGCTTTAGCCTTTATTGCTTGTGAACTAGAGCAGGTACGAATTCATAACAACACAACAAAGGAGAAAGGTGTGGTACTTGAGACATGTGCTTTGAGGGTAAAAGTACGAACTGTTACATTTGAGATCGAGGGAAATCGAGATTTTGACAGAGAACATTTCTCGTGGCTCCGTAATATACGAGATTGGACAGGGATAAGATAGTGGAGGACCTATTTCGAGTCGCCAGAGATAAAGAGACACTCTCTCGTCGGGGGGACCTGACACAGCATTACAAGATTTTACACAACCTTCTTTAGCCATTCATATCTTAGGATGTTCTTTGTCATGTTATGCGTGCAGAACTTAGGATGTCTGTCCATGGTGAGCTGGGAAGTAACTTCTTCTTCTTATTTCAATACTGGGAGAACAATAATTAAGGTATTGTGTCTCTTCTCGAAATTCCGCTTATCCAAAGTTTTTCAAGGTTATCTGAGACTCCACAAGCAATTATTTGATTCAAGAGGTGGAGTATTCAGCTTTTGCATAGAGACAACAAACAATCCACGATCCCAAGTTGCTGCAAGATCGATATTTTTGTCTTTTTTGTCATTTTATAATATTTGTTTGAGAATATATCTCTGCCCCATAAGAGTATACACAACTTATCAGTGTTACAAGTACGCGTTGTAGTTTGTGGTTTATAATTCAATACGAAACATTTACTAACAAAGTGAGCGTGAATTCGCGTTGAACTTTGAATTTTACTTTCAACAGTAATTACTGTAATTAAAGCATTTTACGTTTCACGCAAGTAAGTGAGTGCTAACACAGCGCAATACAGGTACTGAATAGGCTACATAAACATTACACTGGCTGACAAACTGTGCTACTTTATGTCTCCATTCATCTCAAATACAGTAAAAAAACATGAAATAGACGTACCTTATTCGCTGGTAGATAGAGTGCAGCCTTAAAAATATTCGAAAATAGGAATGTGAGCAGATGACCTCTTCAACAATCCTTTATAATAGCTGTTATTGGTTTCATTCTTTGCTAACTTTCTTAGCTCAGTGATCGGAGCTTTCTACAAATCGCTCCCCCAGTTCTTGTTTACCGTATACGCCAATCTTGTCAAATATGACTTTGTCATGCAGTTGTCTTATGAATCAAATTCTACACAATCTGAGCTAAGAAAAACCGTAAAACTCGATAATGTGAGAGTTCTTTTAAATATTTTTAAAATAAATTTCTTGTTTTTATAAGACACATTGGTCCAGTACACATGCAAACATTGCTCATGTAAAATGTTCTCAATGGCGTTTACGCTAAACAAGAACTAAGGCAGCGAAATGGCTGTAGATGCATAGGTCATCCAAAAAAAAATCAGTTGAACCCCTTCAATCTGTGCTGAATTCAGCAGTGAGACTCATATTCAAGATGTCCAAATTTACTCAGATCACTCCATTGTTAAAAATAATATATTGGCTTCGTTTTACGAAAAGGGTGATCTACAGTGTTTGTCTGATAGATAATAGATTACAAAGCTGTAAGCGGATTTTACATATTTGACTAACATGTTTTCACTCTTTGACAGACGTTCAGATCTGCCGGGGACAGAGTGGTCAACAAGGTCGAGCCGCACCGTCAGACACGCATTAATTTTGGGAATTGTGGTTTCCGGTTTGCGGGCCAAAATGCAGTAGGACAGAGTACCACCTAACGCGAGGAAGGCAAAATTGTCGGTGTCTTTAAACGAGCACTAAAGACGAATCTTTACAAAAAATATTATCCGTGGTTTGAGAGGGTCTTTGAGGTGTGACACACAAAGGGCGCTCTCTACCAACGTGTAGGCACATTCTAAATAACATATTTAAAAGGTCATAGGTGATGAATGTAGGATTGACGACTCCCAGTTTTGAATAATCAGAAATGAAGAAAATGTTAAGAAGCAACAATGAACAGTTTTGAAGTTTGTTACTTCTGTCTCTCACTTTTACGACACACGGTTGTGCAAGCGCTGCCTCCTCAATAGTCCCTCATTATCTCCGTATTCTGCATCTCACTGCTCTTCCATTGCAAAACCATCACTCGAGCATTCCGTCTGGTGTTGCAAAGTCCCTCCTCGCCCACATTATGAAGGTGTTTATCTCCACAAAGAGGAGAGGGAAAACTTGCGGTGCGTATTTATTTCATTCGAGAAGCTTCTATACAAATCGGTAAGTCACTCTTGTGATTGAGAAATACATGAGAATGAACCAATATTAATATCCAATATTATTATTATTCATGTAAAAAAAGTAATAATAATTATAGTATAGGATGATTTTTTTTTGGTGAGCGCTGTTTTATTTATTTATTAAGCAAACAAACAGTTTATACATGCTTTATATTGGAACAAAAACATAATTAATACAATTCAAAAACCAGCAATGAATCACCCCAAGAGCCCTCTGAGAGCTTGCTCATCGCTCTAGAACAGGCCTGGCCAACCCAAATTGCTCCCCGGGCCGCATTGATGGCCTAAAATTTCCCCAAGGGCCACACAAACCTGTCGCTACCCCCCCCCCCCCATCCACGACAATGTTTTTGCGGGAAAAATTCGATATTTTTTCAAAATTGCACCCCCATATTACGCATAAACGCTTAAGGCGTGTTATAGAGCTAAATCTGCCATTTTTGTGAAACTACTAAATGAATTAAATTTTAATTAAATCAAAGAACACAGTTTTTCCATATTTACTCAAAAACTAGACATTATAAAAAAAATGTTGAGTACGGAAAGTTAACAATGTATAGTTCTGTAATTAAAAAGCAAAAAAAAACTCCAAAATACACACGAAAAAAAAGCTAAAAATGTAAAAAAAACGCGTTTTTTTTAAATATTTTTTTGTGGTGGCAATTCATAAGTTATATATTTTGTTCAAGCTTTATAATTAAGATAAAAAATTAATTAACATGCTTGATTTTTTTCATCACTGTAACTATTTTGCTAAGACCATAAAGTGTAAGAAACAAAAACGGCAGATTTAGCTTTATAACACGCGTTAAATGTGTTGCCGCTGCAACTCAAATAGCTGAAAAATATCTCTAGTCCAGTCAAATAGTGTTTTTACTAGGAAAGTTCTGGGGTAGTTTTGATTTCAAAATTGTACAAATTTAACGGCAATAAAGTTCTTAAATAAAAATATATACAAATACATAATTTAAAAAAATCATCACACATGACCGCGGGCCGCACGTAAAGGCGTCGCGGGCCGCATGCGGCCCGCGGGCCGCGGGTTGGCCAGGCCTGCTCTAGAAAGTGCCAATTCTCAAACGCAACGCAAAACTCAACTAAGCTACACATATAGTGTAACTTCTTGTCTGCGTTATCCCCGAAGGGCTCGCATGTGGTGATTCGGGGCCTATTTATTTTTACGGGTAAGGTGGCCGGCCTCACACCAACCACTTTCAGTTGAAGTGGGGGTTCAAGCAAGCGTGAATTCCTGTAAGACTGGATGGACCTTTGTTGACCGGTTTTTGGTAAAGGTAAAGCATGTTTGAAAATAATAATATAAATGGTATTTTTTTGTGCTCCACCGGGATTCGAGCCCACAAAATTCCATTAACGAGTCTGAAGGGACACTAGACTACGGACCGGTACTTACAATTGAGGCTATCAGAGCAATAGTGGTGTATTCCACAATTTCAGCTGGCGTTTTGGAGTAATTTTCATTCCTTATTATATTACAAAACGATGTCTCTAGCGCCATTTCTTTTTCAATAGCTTAACTATTTTACACCATTTTGATTTGGTACAAACTATAATAAGGAATGAACATTAGGCATTAGTCGAAATTGTGGAATATACCACTATTGCCCTAATAGCCTCAATTATGAATTTATTTTTAAACCATAATTCTTATTTTTAAGTTATAAGTCGGCAACGTCAAGCAAAAGACATGAATGCATGTGAGTTCTGAAACCTGGCGAACTTTGTTGAGTCTGGTTGACAAGGCGCTAACATTGACCAGGACTCTGAGTACGAGTTTTTTCACTTTACTCGAAGTATTGCGTATTCGAGAAAAATGTATGTGAACTTGTAAAGCACCCCTGGCAAAAAAGCTTTCGAAACTTGTTTTGCAAACCGCATACCAACCTATAAGTTAAGGAACATACACAACAAATAACATTTTTAAAATCAACAAATAATAGATAATATGTAGGTACGGACATCAAAACCAAAACAGAATACAAAATTATAATTTATAAAACCCTAGTCCTACTCCTAGCAGTCCTAGCCGCCAACATTACAGATCAATCGCCATTTATTTCTGTCCTTGCATACTTTTTTCATTTCATCCATAGTCTTATCCTTCTTCATACAAGCTCTCCTTTTATTTTTACCTATAAACAAATACGAAATGTCGTACATGTTAAATTCTACTTTATTCAATGCATTAGTGGCGCTCATTGTTAAGCCAAATATTTACGTTTTTATCATCAAATGTTTTGTATTGGTTTGAGATTTTGAACTTTAGCCCTTGAGGAGCTTTGAGCGTAATGTTCTGAGTGATTGGACACTGGACACACCGATGCACCATTAGTCACCCACCAGTGCTTGTGTCAGGGTCGCATCGCGGATTGGGCAACACCATTGACTTTAAATATCTGTGGACTAGAAATTATTTTAACGAAAATAGACAGTATATATCTGTTTCAACCTACGTGGTCAATAAATAGGTGGTAAGTAAAATGGTCATTAATAAGAAAGGGAACAAAGAACTTCACAGCTGCATTTCCATGTGTACAAAAAAACTCGGGAGAATGTAAAAATGTTTCTAGAAAGGTGGCAGCACTGCTGCGTGCGTACTAGCCCGAACTAGTCTGAATTAAGTACGCTAAACGCAACTAAGCTACACATATAGTGTAACTTCTTACCTGGGCTATCCCCGAAGAGGTAGCATGTGGTGATTTGGGACCTATGTATTTTTACGGGTGAGGTGCCCGGCCTCACAACAACCACTTTCATTTGAAGTGGGGGTTTCCCAGCTCCCGGGGGGGCTGGGAAACTTCGCTTTCTTGTGAAGGCTGAGTAAACCTTGAGATCGAACCCTTGCTCTCAGCATGGAATGCAAGCATTCTACCAACTGAGCTATCGACCGGACTTTCTACGAGCTTGGTCGTCGCTACAAAGCGCCATTTCTCAAGCAAGACCCAGTTGCTGAAAGGCTGGATGGACCTTTTAATGACCGGTCTTTGGTAATGATTTATGAATTTGTCAACCCAGCAGAGAGCAAATTTGAAAATAGAAATGGTATTTTTTTGTGCTCCGCCAGGCATAGATCCCACAACCTTCCATTCACGAGTCCGAAGTGTTACCACTAGACTACGGACCGGTCATGCATGCGGTATAAATCTTTTGATCGATTAAATTGACGAACTTTAAAGGAAAAGGTCATTATTTCAAGACATTATGGCATGTGTTGTATGTAATTGGGTGTCAAAACACAAGAAGGAGAATGCAAGAAAACATAAAACTTGATACGTAAAAACATGTTTTGTATGACTACAAAACTGCAACGTTTGACAGGACTGAGACAAATGTGGGCTATAGTATTGTTATGTAAATGTAATGGTAGTGTTAAGTATCAGACTCATAAGTATGTGTGGGTAGGAATAATTAAATAAAGTACTTGAAGCGTCTAGAAATAATGATTACTACGTACCTACTTGAATCTTTCCTGAATTCTGGAACTGTCTGGCGAATATAGTTTCTAGAGAATATTGTTGTAAAGAGTAGGTATATAAGACGCTTATTGCTTGCCAGGAGAGCAGTTGACATATTATGTTGACATATGACACATACACACATATGACACATATGACTATGTTTGTCTATGGCGCCCTATGGCGACGACGTGATTTTTGCTGCTCTCTGTAGTCTGATGGGTGAACAGTGTAAAATGGTTTTCTCATTTTGGTTTTTGAAGTTTGTGAACAGTGTGGAACGGCTTTTTTCCAGTTTTGTTTCTGAATTTGCGTTTTTTGTGTGTTTCCTTTATAAAAACTGATGGTTATAAATACGTTTGACAGGTGACAGCTGTCAAACCTTGATGTGATGTGTCTGTGGGTAGTCTAGAAATACGTTTGACAGGTGACAGCTGTCAAACAAACATTATTTTGAGTTTTTTTTTTTTTTTTTGTGTTTTGTGTGTTTTGGACTATTCTTAAAGATGCATTATAGCCAAGAAGAGCTTGTGGGAATGCAGAGGAACGCAACTCAGTATTGTGCAGGGACAGCAACATTGCTTATGATAAAAATGTGTGGGATCGGAAGAGAAGAGGCATCAGGTGTGAAGTATTGTAGAACGAGAGGCAGACGCAGTGGGAGGTCAGTGAGAGACTTCAGTAATCAGCGTCATAAAAGACAACCTCAAAAACGCCTACAAATTGGCACCTGGAATGCACGTTCTATAAATCACAAGGTTCATGAACTAAAGGACATGATTTACGACAACCACATAGATATATTAGCTGTGACTGAGACGTGGCATGAGGATGGAAGTGCTGTGTGCATTCGGCAGCTTCGTGATGCAGGTTTTACGGTTCTGGAGAAGGCCAGGCCACTGACAACAACTACCACTTTAAACATAATTAACCATGGAGGAGTGGCTATTCTGAGTCATGGAGATTTCAGGGTTACTCGCATGAGGGATTTCAGTTACTCTACCTTTGAGTGTGTGGGTGGAATATTCTCATCGGCAGGCACTTCAGTGGCAATAGCATGTATGCACAGACCAGGTTCAGTGACTCCTAGCACAGAATTTTACTTAGAATTGAAGTTGCTGTTGACGCACTGTCTATCATACACCATTCCATTCTACATCCTGGGAGACATAAACATTCACATGGAGACGTCATCTGATGCTCACTGCTTAAAATTGAATGCCTTACTCCGAGATCTGAGATGTGTTCAGTGGGTTGAAGATGTGACGCATAGTGCTGGAGGTACTCTTGACGTGGTTATGACTGATATGCATGCTGTGATGATTGACTGCAGTGTTGTGGATGTAGGTCTATCGGATCACCACCTTGTCCGTGCCACTATCCCCTTCAATCGTCCTCCTCCAAAGTACCGAACTGTGATAAACAGGGCATGGAGAAAGTTTAATTTTGACAGCTTTCACTCTGATTTGCTGTTGAGCCTCGTGTGTAAGAGTGAATACTACGATAGTGTCGACACCAGTGCCCTGGATCTTGTTAAAGCCTATAATACGGTGATGAGCGCTCTTCTTGACAAGCATGTTCCGTTACGAACAACATTACGTAAGCAAAGACGCTCAGAGAATTGGTTTGATGAGGAGTGTCGAGAAATGAAGAAGTCTATGCGTAGACAAGAAAGAATCTACAGATCTTCCCGTTCAGATCAGACTCAGGCAAGTTGGAGGTCGGCACAAAGGGAGTATCACAGTATTGTGAGGATTAAACGGTCCCAATATTGGACACAGAAACTGGAATCAGAAAGAAAGAATCCTCAGTCACTGTGGAAATCGATTCGTGCTGTCTGTGGAGAGGGTCACATGAGCCCTGCTAGTATAGGGCCAGATGAGTTTATACAGCACCTCACAAATAAAATCAACTCTATCAGGCAGGCAAGCACGTTAGTTCCTTTGATACCGCCTGCCAATAGGTGTGGTGAACATCGGTTGCTGAGTTTTTCATCGTTTTCTTGTGAAACTGTCGCTAAAACATTGATGTCTTGCTCAAATAAACAATGTCCTAATGACCCTGTTCCAACCTGGCTCCTGAAGAAATGTTGTAAGGATGTGGCTCCATTCTTGATGGCACTTTCAAATAAATCAATGGTGGAGGAGTGCATATTCCCTGAACCCTTAAAGGAAGCGCTAATAACTCCAATCATAAAAAAGGTGTCTCTTCCAGAAGATTTGGTAGATAACTATAGGCCAGTGTCAGGCCTCCCAGTTTTATCGAAAGTCCTTGAAAAGTTGGCTGCTTCTCAAATAATGCAGTACATGGATCAGACTGGGTGCTTGGCAAAATTTCAATCAGCGTATAGACGCCATCACTCAACGGAGACAATCTTGCTTCGCATAATATCAGACTTAATTGATGGAGTTGAGGGTGGACAGCTGGCTCTGGTGGCAGTGCTCGATATGAGCGCTGCTTTTGACACTGTAGATCACTCTTTGCTTGTACAAAAGCTCACTACCTCATATGGCATGTGCGATGATTTGTTGCAATGGTTGTCTTCGTATATACATGGTAGATATCAAACTGTGCAAGTGGAAGGAAAGAAGTCATCAAGAGTACCATTGGAGTGTGGCGTGCCTCAAGGGTCCGTCCTCGGCCCGCTCTTATTCACATTGTATACAGATGATTTAGAGCAGTTTGTCATCTCCAGAGGCTTGAAGTTCTACTCGTATGCAGACGATATCTTCATCTTTAAACTCTGTTCACCTGCAGGGGTTGGACAATGTAAGCTGGACACTATAAAGTGTATTGAAGATGTGGCTGCTTGGATGAACGGAAACCGTCTGAAGATGAACCCAGAGAAGACAGAATTCATGTGGGTTGCATCCCCAAGAAGACAGCATCTTTTGGATATAGAGTCTTTTAATATTATGGGTGAGACCATTAAACCCCAGGATTCTCTTAAATTCTTAGGTGTGCATCTGGATGGGGCACTTTCCATGGAAAAACAGGTATCGGGGATTGTGAGCTCCAGTTTTTTCCACCTGAGGCAGATAAGGCGTATTCGCAGCTGCTTACCTGTTGATGCAGCAAGAACTCTGGTGAATGCGTTGGTGGTCTCAAGGTTGGACTACTGCAACAGCCTGATGCTTGGGCTTCCTAAGGTGCAACTAACAAGATTGCAGTCCGTTTTTAACACCGCAGCAAAAGTGATTTTGGGAGGCAGTAGAACTGACCATGTCACTCCTCTATTGCAGAATCTTCACTGGCTGCGTGTCCCGGAGAGAGTGGAATACAAAATGTGCCTGTTGGTATTTAAAGCACTCAGAGGAACGGCCCCTTCTTACTTAGCCGAATTATGTAAGCTTGACGAGATTTTTGATAAGCGGTGCACTCTTCGCTCGGCGCAGAGTGATGCTATCAACAAGCTGAAAATGCCATCTCGACGGAGTAGAACGGGCTTTGGGGATAGGGCGTTCAGTTCGGCGGGACCGTTGTGCTGGAACCGGCTGCCTTTGAAGCTGAGGACGGAAACCAGCGAGGAGCGCTTCAGGAAGGAGCTGAAGACCACCATCTTCACAAGAAGAGAGTGAGCGGTGGGCGCCCTTGGGGTGGCTGGAGCCACTAAACGGCGCCCAAAAGAAGAATAAGTCATCCAAATATATATATATATATATATGACACATACATATGACACATATGACACATACACACATATGACACAGTTGGCTGGTAAATAACCAAACACATAGTAAGGGAAGGCCAACTGTGAAATAAATACAAACCATTATTGTGAATATTGTAACATAAATTATAAGTTGTGAAATAAATCTAACGTGTACAATAAATAACTGTAAAAGAAGACCAGTGTTGTTAATTGAAAGACTTTCGAACCCCAAGAACGTAATAGTACCTATGTATCAATGCAGTGAGTTAGTTTCTGCTCCTCTATGTTATTACTCGATGGACAACGCTTTTCGGCAACTTGACCTAAAACCAGCAGTCGAAGAGACAAAAAACTGCAATTACTTGTGCAGAGCAAAAAAATCAATTACTCCGTCATCTGGTGAAGGCTGAGCATTGCAGCGTGTCTAAGCTACGCGTCTATTGCTATTCTGAAGTTATTACAAATCATCATTTAAAAATTACAATTGACTTTCATCCTAAATTGCCCTGCAGAATGGGTACCTTCTGAAGGCGTCGTAGGCAACGACTTCAGGAGGCACCTATGTCGAAAATAAATAAATATACTTATATTTGGATGATTTATTTGGTGAGCACTGTTTTTTGTGTGTATCACACCTCAAGAGCCCTCTGCGAGCTTGGTCGTCGGTCTGGAAGAGCTAATTCTCAAGCAAGACCCAGTTGCTGTAAGGCTGGATGAACCTTTAGTGACCGGTCTTTATTAAAGGCACATTAATTGTTTAACCCAGCGAAGAGCTAATTTAGGAATCGTAGGTACCTAAGTACCTACTTAAAAAGTTTTTTGATGCTTATCACAATCAATAATAATTTTTTAAAGAAATCCTGTGTGGGAGACTCCCTAAATTTCAGAGACTCTAGGGGTCTATGACACTTGTTGTAGTGCAGCAGAGGTGTTCACGAGCTTGGCCGTCGCTACAAAGCACCAATACTCAAACAAGACCCAGTTGCTCTAAGGATGGATGAACCTTTAACGGCCGGTCTTTGGTAAAGGTAGGTATATGATTTTTTCAGCCAGCGAAGAGCATATTTGAAAATATAGATGGTTTATATTTTGTGCTCCACCGGGATTCAACCTTCCATTTACGAGTCAGAATTGTTAACCACTAGACTACGAACCGGTCATTCAAATGAGTTACGCATATTTCTGGCCTTCGTGTGCCTGGGTGTAGACAGATATTTCAGCCGGCTTGAGCAGACACACACCGGCACAGATATGTGCGGCCTTGCAGGACCACTTGACCATTCACGGTCTCTCAGATAAAGTAGATTCTTTTTTTTCCTAGCAAGTCCAGCGCACATATTTATTAACTACGTCTCAACGACACGCCTAATCTATAATCTAAGCTGCAAAGATATGATAACATTTTATGCTCATATTAAATGCATGCCCACATACAGGCACATGAAGGTTCTTAGGCGCCTACACATTCTGCATGCGTGCATACAAATAAACGAAACCTCACATGAACATAAACCTTGCAAATCCTGCCGCCTTTCCCTGAAACCGGGTTGGCATTGGCAAAAGTGAACCGATTTTTACAGCCTCATACCAACCTATCAGTCAAGGATAATATCTGTGCTAAAATATATGAGTAGGTAAGTAATAGTTATTTATGCCACTGCCAAGTAATGATAGTCTTTTTAACACGAGTGCTAGTTTGTGCCATGAGGCGCAGCCGAATGGCACAATAGAAAGCACGAGTGTTACAAAGACTAATTACGTGCAGTGGCATACAATACTTTTTCTACGACCATGAGAGAATTAACAAAATAGTGAATAATAGTCATTATAATGTACTCGTCCATTTGAAGTAATTAAAACCTTACCTTTGTCAAAACGTGTGATTTATCATTCCCTTCGATTATCTAATCTAACCTAAGTTGTAAAAATAAATTATATTTAGGTTTCATATTGAATTCATGCCCACAAGCCGACACATATGTATAAGGTCGCGCTTTTACATCCTGCATATAAGCTTAAACATTCAAACCCAAAACTCAAATAAACATATGCCCTGCAGTTGTATTGGCAGGTGAACCAAATTTGTACAGCATAGGTGATCAACCTCATACTCACCTATTAACCAAGTAACTTTTTGAGTTTGTTTATTTTTTGCGGTGAAATTTTTTGTATTGTTTTCCTTTCAAGCCTTTTATTTTCCATTGAAAAAAGGAAAGCTTTATTTGGAGCAATCCGATAAATAAATTCGATAAATTTTAGCACTATTAACAATTTTTATTTGACTCTACACATAAAATATACTTATTTATTTTCATCTGAACAGGGCTGAAAGTCTCATCACCACGGTAATTCCTACCTACCGAATATCACTAATATTGTATGAAGCCTAATCAGCTGATCGCTTGCGGCCATCTTGGATTGACAGGTCTTCATACCCCCATACAAGGTTGACATTTGAAATTAAAAAATGGTTCCAATTCTGACAATGCGCATGCGCACATGTTCATTTTAACACGGTTACCGGTTGCATAATGTAACATTATGCAACGGGTGTAGAAATGTATGGCATTGTGATTGCGTTAGCCGTTTTGTAATTAGTAAATTACCAAATGGGAGTAGAAAAACATTATTATGTATAAGATTTCTCAAACAACAATCAGGTTTAAACCTACGTTTTGTAGATTTTGGTAGATGTTTGTTTGTGCATTAAAGGAGTGAAATTTCTGTGGAAAAACTGACTTTAAGCCAGATTAAAAATGAAAACCCCTTGATGAATAAGATAATCTCATACGGCCTTATTCATTAGATAAATCTATAGGCAAATATATTTGCCAACTGAAAAAATCAGGATAAAATCGACTTTTTTTGTATACTAAACTGACACTGTACTAACATTTGATTTTTTTCAATAAGGGGAATGTGGTTTATGATTTCACAAAAAAAAGTACGTTTTCATTTATGTAAGATAAGATAAGTCCGTGGTTCTAAAAGCGATCATTCTTTCATTCACAAGAAAATAGTGAGTACATATAATGTGTGATTTTTGACCGGTCCGTAGTCTAGTGGTTAACACTTATAACTCGTAAATGGAAAGTTGTGAGTTCTAATCCCGGCGGAGCACAAAAATGTACCATTTAGTTTTATAAATCTTCAACCTGCTGTTAAACCTTAACATAAGTTGTAGCTATGTGTGACATATAGTACATATTGTATATTTTATACGTTTTGTTTAATTTTGCTGATACATGTATAATGGCATAATGTCAGCATGTTTTTAATTATAGACTGTTTATTTTTTAATAGTCTCGATTCGCATTTTCCTCAAACATGTTTACAAATAATCGAGGAAGTCGTGCCCCTAGAGTCCCTGAAACCAAACTCGTTAAGCGATTTTGTATCCGTGTATTGATATCATCTTTTTTTGCAATTAAAGCCTAAATTTGGCGCAAGAATATGATTTCACTATAGATGGGAGCAGTTATGTAAGTACATAATTACGAAGAGGCGTTATTGAAGAAGATAACATCAAATCTATAATCTAAGTTGCAAAGATATTGTTATGATTTTAGTTGGGTTCTTTTAATCAAACGGCAATTTATTTATTTTACACAATGTCGGTTCACTTTTGCTATAGCTTATGGACTTCACGACTCAATGTTTCAATCGACCTCGCCTCTGTACCATTGTGGCTCGCTTCTATAGGTACGCGAGGGACCATTCTTGCTTGTTCTAGATTATTCTATAGTGGATTGTACCATACCAGGTTACTATAATCTATTTAATCATTATACTAGAGGACACACGTTATCAAAACAACAATGATGACACTTTAAGAAAGGAAGAAATCCATGACAGATATTTGGCGGAGGAAGATGAGAACGGATGATGAATTCTCATCATTCATCATGGTTCATCCTCAGCCGTCGTGCAGAGAGGGTATCTCCTGAAGAGGTTAGCTACGTCGCTAACGAAACGTCGAGAATAATGTACGTTCTATACGACTAATCTAATCTAATCTAAGTGGCAAAGATATGCAACATTGGAGATTCGCATTAGGTATATGCATTCCCACAAGCAGACACGTATAAGTTCGTACAACATAAAAACCGAATCTCAAATGAATATACACCCTGCAACTTCCCTGAAATAGAGGTTACATCGGCAAAGTCTAATATCCGATTAATAAATTTCAACTGTGTAGTTATTATTGTTGTAAATCTTCATAATATGTTTTACTTTATACCTACTTACAAACCTAGAATGTAATAATTTGGGACTTGAGAGTAACTCCAGCCTAGATACATACACTCAATGCATACAGGCATGTTCATGTGCCCAGGTGGATGACCTTTGCATGCAGTTTCAGAGTCTGATAGTCTACAAGGGAGGTCAGGCGGTGATAATGATGATGATGATTGCTACCGTGAAGGATAAAGGCGCATGAGGTGAAGTTTATGTCAGCTACATGAAGCTTTAAAATGCTACACTGATATCGAAGGCGTGCACAGCATTTCAATAGTGGGCAGGCAATAATATAAAAAAAATCCGATTTCTGGTAGAGCAGATTTTTTTTTTCGTATTAAATAGGCTAACTGTTGTGGATCTACCTTATTTGTCAAGGTCTTTTCAAGTTAAACATCGTTTCAGATAAGCTGAAATTGATTCGGTTTTGTTCTTAATTAGCACGGGAACAACTATTTGCTTTTAATGAGGTTTTGCCATTGCTCACTGCTCAGCCAGGAATAGTGCCCGGTTTGAATGAAATTTACAATTTTAATCTAAAGCTCATATCCATTGCATACCCACAAACAAACACGTGTAAGTTCTAAATCTAAATCTAAGCTGCAAAGATATATATCATTTGAGATTCATATTAAATGCATTCCCACAAGCAGGCACGCATAATTTCGCGCTCACACATGCCGCATGTGGACCTACAATATAAAAACCCAATTCTCAAATGGACATAAGCCCTGCAACTTTTGCCGGCCTTCCCTGGAACAGGGGTGGCATTGGCAAAGTGAACCATTTTTTACAGTATGAGTGGTCAAGTAAATGCTTGGCGAAAAGCTCAAACCCTTTACAGGGCGTGGGATACAAAGAATAAATACACACACGAAAAATGCCATTCCTTGGTGAAAGGTTGGGAAACACTGATGGAAACATTTTATACAAAACCGGTCGTACATGATTAAATTATACTCGCCCTTAACCACATGCAATTTATGTGGAATCGTTAAACATTTTATTAAACCATTTTTACTTTAATAGAAAAAATAATTGTAATTGCAATAGGGTCTTGTTTTACTATTAGCCATTACTGCTAACTGCTCTTATTACAGAAGCTTTGCGTCATTACAGGAGCTTATATTAAAATAATTCACTTGACTGTATAATTGTAGCGAATAAAATGATGTCCCCGTGGGTATAAGTGCTTTTATATTTATGATTGTTTAATAACAATGTAATTGGTGTATTAATTGCACAGAGTGCTTAAGTTCTTCTTAATGTCTTCGTCATGTGTTTTTATTGATAAAGATTTGTTTACGTTTTTACATACAAATTCAAAATGCCAGTTCATCACACAGGGTCCATTTATTTTGGTGGGTCTACAAGGGTCATAGCTCCTTCAGAGGCTCTACAAATGACCTCATTTACCTTCGTGGCTATATAAAGGAACGAATTTACGCCTTGAGCAGCGGCAAGGATGCAGCGGAATGACTGCAACTCTGCCACGGATTTGTTGACCACGGCTCTATAAGGGGCTGTTACCTCGGTGGCTCTAGAAAGGACCACAGTTATCTCGGATGCACTATAAAGGACCGCAGTAAATTGGTGGCCGCGTACACCGTGAACACGGGTAAAGGCTGCAGCTCTGCGCAGGAGGCCCTATAAAGGACCGTAAATACCTTGGAAGCCCCATAACGGACCGCAGTTACCTTGGTGGACGAGTACACCGTGAGCAAGGGTAAAGGCTGCAGCTCTGCGGAGGACCCTATGTTGACCACGGCCCTGTAAAGGACCGCAGTTACCTTGGAAGCCCCATAAAGGACAACACCTTCTCTCAGGGTCAGTCTACCCTCCACTGACCCACGCCCTGTATATCCATCCCATCCGGGGATGTGTCACAGGACTCGCATGCAAAAGTTATGTGAGATACGAGTGGCAGAAGGCCCTCCCGAGAAGTTACACTTTCCCAAGTGTTTGCACAAAGCAAGGAGGCTCAAAAATCACTGAAAGGTTATAGCCGTGAGGGCTTGGGGCTGGAGGATTTTAAATTTACAAACAAAAATGCAAAGTGATTCTGAGCGTCTTAACATGTGACTTAAGGCCTAAATTCGAGATGTTACTACTGAGACTGTTCGGGAGGTGCTCTCCTTACTAAGTGGCCAACCACCATAGAGGTGGCCCCATAAAGGACAGCAGTTACCTTGGTGGCCGCGTACACCGTGAGCAAGGGTAAAGGCTGCAGCTCTGCGGAAGACCCTATGTTGACTACGGCCCCGCGCCGCCGCTGCTTCATCCAGGGCAGCACCATCCTGCTCATCATGGTGACGGCGCCCACGTTGATGTTGATGATGTCCCACAGCTCCTGGTCCGGCACTTCGCTCAGGTACATGGGGTACGCGTACTGCTTGCCTACGTTGTTCACTGCGAACCAAAACACACAATCTTAAGCAAAAGTCTGTACAAGTCCTTTAACCGATTAGACAGAAATCAAAATGACGAAAAGATATCTGCTTTCAATCCCTAGAATGGTAATTCAATTGTCTAAATCCTCTATAGATATTCTAGAGCCAATTTCGCAACCGGTCAAAAGGTTAATCAATTACCTACGTTACATACGACTGTCAGATCGGATACGAAATTTTGAATACATTATTGTAACACTTTATTTCAGTGTATTATAAATTTGTAATCCCAAAAGATGTCACACTAAAACGTGAATTCCATTTGAAGTGAAAGTGTGTATGTTTTTTAGGGAATGCTGTGCGGTAGGCTCTCGAATTCTTGAAAGCCTTGGGGGTCTATGTCACCCTGGAAGGGTGCCGTAGATGCGTTGCTTGAATTATTGCTTGTGTCGGTGAGGCGCTTCAAGGAAGTGGCGATTGATGTTGGGTTTGAATAAAACCAGATTAAATTGGGAATTGAACACAGATACTGGTAGATCATTCCGTAAATGGGCAGTTTGGCAAAGGAGTGAGTCTTGAAAACGCCAAGTTTTCATAGTTTTGAGATTGGTTATCAGCAAATATTACCTTACTCACCTTAACTCCAAAGAGCTTTATAGTTATTCCTTTTTAATAACAGAAGTGACTCACCTAGAATTCCGATATCCAGCTCCTTGAGCTGCTTCTCTATGCCGTCGTAGATGGGCTTCCCCAGGGAGAAGTCCGCCTGGATGATCTTGGTCTTGGCGGACGTTTCCTCTTCTGGAATAAATAAATAATACATTTTTTCAATGGAAATTCAAACATAACAATATAATCAATGGCTACTTTTTACTTTCTTGCGCAACGCATTTTGACTCGCAAAAAAATCTTCCAATTTCTCAAAGGCCTGTTGCAAAGGCGTGCAAAATCTTGTGCATGCCATGATGATCTGATCTGATCTAAGTTGCAAAGATATATTACATTGGGGATTCACATTATATGCATTCTCACAAGCAGACACGTAGGTACAAGGCAGGTAGTACGTACAGTAAGTACAAGTAGGTTTCAGACACTCAGATCTGCGGGCGATGGTGCAATCAATTTGGTTCAGCCGCACCGTCAGATCCGTACAAATTTTGGAGACCGTGCTTTCTGTGTTGCGGGTCCGGTGGAGTGGAACAGACTGCCACCCGGAGTGAGGAACTCCAAATCTATGGGCATATTTCGCGGAGCTCTCAAGACGCACCTTTTCAAAAAGTCTTATCCGTGATCGGAGAGGGCCCTTGAGGTGTGACACACACAAAAACGGCGCTCTCTTATCATGTGCAATTAAAAATAAATAAGCCTGATATATATATATATATATACAAGTTCGCGCTTGCACATGCCGCATGTGAACCTACAACATAAAAACCCAAATCTCAAATGGACATATACCCTGCAACTCTTGCCGTCCTTCCCTGAAACAGTGGTGACATTGGCAAAGTGAACCATTTTTACAGCATGGGTGGTTAGCCGCGTAGGTACCAACCTATAGGAAGTCAAGAAACATACACAACAAATGACATTTTTGAAATAATACCGGATGCATAGACATTAAATACAAGTACAAAATATAAAATTCTCATTTACTTAAATTTAAATGAATTTGAAAAACTCTAGACCTAGCCGCCAACATTACAGATCAAACGCCATTTCTTTCTGTCCTTACGTACTTCTTTCATTTCATCCATAGTCATAACCTTCTTCATACAAGCTCTACTTTTATTATTTATAATCTATAATCTAAGTTGCAAGGATATATTCATTCAAAGCTCTCAGATGTATGCCCACAAACAAACACGTGTAGTTCGCGCTTACAAATGCTGATTGTGTACTTACAAATAAAATCCAAACCTCAAATGAACATAAGCCCTGCTACTCTTGCCGACATTCCCTGAAACAGGGGTGACATTGGCAAAGTGAACCATTTTTTACAGTATGGGTGGTCAGCCTCATACCAACCTATAAGTCAAGGAATCATGTGTAATTATGTCTCTGGATATTCCATTCGTTCGCTATTTCAGATGTCTGGTCCATCCATACCTTTCTCGTTCTTCCTCTACCACGACATCCATCTCTTCTTGCGAGATGACCACGCTCAGAGTTCGCCCAGGATATATCGGCAGATATGTGATGTTTCTCCTACGAGGATCTCAAAAGGATGGCCTTGGATAGGGAGGAATGGAGGAGAAGATTGATGAACAGTGGAAAAACGCAACTAAGCTACACATAATAGTGTAACTTCTTGCCGCGTTATCCCCGAAGGGTTTCGCATGTGGCGAGTTGAACCTTTTTACTTTTACAGGTAAGGGGGCCGGCCTTACGCCAATCACTTCAGTTGAAGTGCAGGTTTTCCAGCTCCCGAGAGGGCTGGTACTCATTTCTTGTGAAGGCTGAGTAAACCTTGCCGGTACTTTATTTTAAGATTTGAAATAAACACCGAAACGGGAAATTGTTTCTGACAATCGGTGGGTTTTGAACCCGAGCTCACGGCATGGAATGCAAGCACTCTACCAACAGAGCTATTGACCGATTGCTGAAAGACAATCTTAGGGTTCAGACATAAGAAGAAGCTACTAAATTTTACATGAAGCCGATATTTTATAAGAACAAGCAAACGCCTTAGCTCAGTGGTAACACTGCGGACTCTGAATGGGAAGGTTATGAGTTCGAGCCCCGGCGGAGCACAAAAAAGATACCATTTATATTTTCAAATTTGCTCTTCGCTGGGTTGAAAAAAATCATAAACCTTTACCAATGACCGGTCACCAAAGGTCCATCCAGCCTTACAGCAACTGGGTCTTGCTTGAGTATTGGCGCTTTGTAGCGACGACCAAGCTCGTACACCTCTGCGGCACTACAACAAGTGTCATAGACCCCTAGAGCCTCTAGAATCTAGGGAGTTTCCCGCACAGGATTAAGAAATAAAAAAAACGCAGTGTGGTAACTTTGTGTAACAAAAAAAAAAGACATTTTCTTAAATGTTGTTTTAACTTGTCACATATTTTTTTCATGAGCGCACATCGTCCCCATTCTTAATGTCAAGGCAAATATGTTATATTTCATATGTATTTATTATTTTACGTATTGGGAAATGAATTATTTATACTGAATGTGATGATGCTGATGATGGTACAGGCGGACAACACATAAACAACGTGACAACGTTTTGAATAAAAAAATAAAATATGTAAGCGCGGTTTAATAAAAATATTCATAAAATAGCACATTTATTGTGTAAAACCGAAGAGGTAATGTAAGATTTTTTTTATCTAAAAAAGATAAATACATGGTGACACTTTTTTATTTTAAGAAATCCTGTGCGGGAGACTCCCTAGATTCTAGAGACTCTATGGGTCTATTCCACTTGTAGTAGTTCCGCAGAGGTGTACGAGCTTGGTCGTCGCTACAAAGCGCCAATATTCAAGCAATACCCAGTTGCTGTAAGGCTGGATGGACCGTTGGTGACCGGTCATTGGTAAAGGGTTCTGAATTTTTCAACCCAGCAAAGAGCAAATTTGAATATATAAATGATATATTTTATGTGCTCCGCCGGGATTCGAACCCACAACCTTCCCATTCAGAGTCCGCAGTGTTATCATTTTCTCATTATTTACATATATTTATCTTATTTTTGAGAACCATCCCAGATTGCCGCCATTGGTTATATTTGAGTAATTATTATTTGTTCAAGAAGCTTACCATATTTTTTTAAACTTTTTTTATCTTAATATTTATAAATTCAGAAACTATTAAATTTAAGTGATTTTAGTAATGAGATAAAATATGAATTTTAAATTCTGCTGAAATTCATTAATAAATAAGCGTTTATTATTCATAATTTTTGTATTACGTTATTGTAACCGTTTGATATTGCCTCTACAACTTTTCTTAAATATCTTCGAATACCTACTAAATGACTGAGGGATGCAGTTTCACTTTTTTCTTAACAAAATTCTTCCTTCTTAGTTTTCATTTATTTTTCTTTTAGTTCCGTTTAGTCGATTATAAATAAATGGATACGCCCTTGGTGAATCTTGTGCAGGAAGCACATCCCATAAATCAACCATTCAATTATTTGGTGAGCAATGTTCTTGTGTGAATTACACCTCAAGAGCCCTCTGCGAGCTGTGCCGTCGCTAAGAAAGCGAAAAAAATACACTTTCCTTTGCGACTGGACTATGGTAAAGACATTTTTTTTTTAACCAAGCAAATAGGATGTCATTCTCAGTGTCTCAATACAAAGGCAACACAACGCTACGCAGCTAACATCCCTGCTACAAAGGATCAGGACGTCAACAGCCAAATCACCAAAACGCTCTGCAGTGCTTCAACAAGTGTCATATATCTCTAAGTTGTATAGAAATTAGAGAGCCTCCCACACAGGATTACTCAAAGAAACTTCGTTATTTACATTATCATTTTTCCTTGACTTATAGGTTGGTATGAGGCTGACCACCCATACTATAAAAAATAGTTCACTTTGTCAATGTCACTCCTGTGTCAGGGTAGGTCTTATGTTCATTTGAGGTTTGGATTTTATTTGTAAGTACACATTGAGCATTTGTAAGCGCGAACTACACGTGTTTGTTTGTGGGCATGCATTTGAGAGCTTTAAATGTTAATATATCTTTGCAACTAAGATTATAGATTATCATTGTGAAATGGATGAAGATGTTATCTTGAGGTTTTTATAAACTGAGCTGTATGCCTAGTTCATAAGGTGTTATTCTCAAACAGCAACTTCATGGCTCATCTGCAGCTTACAGTGAAATTTCCATACAACAAAATCGATGATCCGTAGATCAGCTATAGTTCAAACGTTTTGTGAATAGTACCGATAGGATGTATAGAATTCCTTCATCAGAGTATTGTGAACAGCTTAATGAGCGCTAAAACCCTCACACATGAGTACAACAATATGGTTGAAAGACTTGAAGTTGTGAGGTCGAGGGGGCAAGGACTTCTATACAAAATAATGACATAAACCTTTAATGAGAGACTAATAGCAGGTAATGACAGTAGGTGACCATACATTTATTATATTAATCAACATGGAGATTATTTACCATTCAATATGTGTCTACAAGGAATAACTGCTGTACCTGCCTTGAACCCGAACATTCGTAAACACAATATTGAGAACATTAACTTAGAATAATAGTGAAAAGAAAACAGTGTTTCAAATAAAGTACAAATATGACAATTATATTTCTTTTTTTTTAAAACTGAACAATTTTAAAACTTAATTTAAATCGGATATTTAACGAACCGTTTGGAGAGAACTTACATTATTCTCTATGTTTCGTCAGCGACGTAGCCGACGTCTTCAGGAGAACATCCTCTCTGTGAACAGTTCATCCTCAGTCGCCGTACAGAGAGGATGTTCTCCTGAAGACGTCGGCTACGTCGCTGACGAAACGTAGAGAATAATGTAAGTTCTCTCCAAACGGTTCGTTAAATATCCGATTTAAATTAAGTTTTAAAATTGTTCAGTTTTAAAAAATATATATATATATAATTGACAAAATGTCAAACGACCGTAATTCTAACTTAAACCTAACTAAAGTACAAATATTTTCTTAAGAGAGAGAGAGAGAGAGAGAGAAAGAGAGAGCGAAAGAGAGATGGGATGTTCTAGTATGCAGAGAGAGAGAGTAAGGATGTTCTAGTATACAGAGAGAGAGTAGGGATGTTCTAGTATGCAGAGAGAGTAGAGATGTTCTAGTATGCAGAGAGAGAGTAGGCATGTTCTAGTATGCAGAGAGAGTAGAGATGTTCTAGTATACAGAGAGAGAGAGTAGGGATGTTCTAGTATGCAGAGAGAGAGTAAGGATGTTCTAGTATGCAGAGAGAGAGTAGGCATGTTCTAGTATGCAGAGAGAGTAGAGATGTTCTAGTATGCAGAGAGAGAGTAGGCATGTTCTAGTATGCAGAGAGAGTAGAGATGTTCTAGTATACAGAGAGAGAGAGTAGGGATGTTCTAGTACACAGACAGAGAGAGTAGGGATGTGCTCACCTATCTCCCTGGCCACCTTGAGCAGCTTGTCCCGGGAGCGGCTGATGAGCACCACGCTGAGCCCCTGCCGCGCCAGCTCCTTGGCGTAGCACTTCCCTATGCCGTCCGTGGAGCCCGTCACCACTGCAACACAACAACGGAGACATCAGGCAACTTGTAATGACATTCAAGATTCGCATTGCATTTAAAGATAAAAGCGCACTCATTCTCAATTCCATCCAGCCTTACAGCAGCTGGGTCTAGATTGTGTAATTGACGCTTTATACAACGAAGAGCGGTGGGCTCGCAGTGGGCTCTTTTAAGGCTGGATATCGGAATCCAAGGTGAGTCAATTTCTGTTATTAAAAAGAAATATCTGTGAATCTATTTCGTGATATGGTGAATAAGGTGATATTTGGTGATAATAATCGATCTCAAAACTATGAGAACTTGGCGTTTTCATGACTCATTCCTTTGTCAAACTGCCTGTTTATGGAATGTTCTGCCAGTATCTGTGTTCCCTTCCCAATATTCATTTTGAAACGCTGTTTCTTATTTTCAACGTCTTTTTTATGACAAGTATCCCGAGTATGAAATCATTACATAAACTCCCCTTGATCAGGTAAATAGAAAATAAATTGTACAGTGGACTGCACAGGACTTTATAGCACAAAATACGGTCATGTTTAGGTCATAGCCAATTTTCATAACAAAACATTTAGTTGTGTGTAAGTAATGAAGCTAATCTTTTTAAGCAATCGTCTTTTTGCAGTATTATCATTGATCCCGTTTGTATCAAAACTAACACTTTGTTTGGTGGGTACCTATACTTTTCATTGATATTTTGGAAAGTTATGATTGATTATTATATGGGTACAACTTACTAGATTTTAAGACTCGTAGCCTAGTATTTTATATTAGGCGTTTTAGTACCAAGAATATTACAATTATTTTTGTATTAAAATTTGTCACTTTGTATGGTGGCTACACCTTATAATATTTATTTGAAAAAAGTAATGATTAATACATGTAGGTATATATAAGAGCTTTTCAATTGTGGAACATTATTTTTTAGTTAACCCGTTCTCTGCCGGGAAAATTTAAAATATTGTTTTCTCTTGTATGGCAGCCCCCAAAACAAAGAGTATTAAGAGGCAATGCTTATTTTTGTTACACAGCAATTGATTGAGCGAATTGTTTTGTAGGTTTATTTATGGGTGTTAGACGTTTTGCTACCAAAAATATTACAATATTTTTTTGTATGAAAATTTGTCACTTTGTATGGTGGCTATACTTTATAATATTTTTTTGAAAAAAGTAATGATTCAAGTATGTAGGTATATATAAAAGCTTTTCAATTGTAGAACATTATTTTTTAGTTAACCCTTTCTCTGCCGAGAAATTTTAAAATATTTTTTTCTCTTGTATGGCAACCCCCAAAACAAAGTAAATTATGAGGCAATGGTTATTGTTGTTACATAGCAGTATTATAATGACGATTATGCAAAAAAAATAAAGAAAATCGTAGGAGCCGTTTTTGAGAAAATCTCATTTGAAATTTTCAGCAGTTCGGAAGCCATCTTGAATTTTCTAAAATTTGAAAAATGTTTCACTGTGAATTATAGTAATACAAAAGTTTTTTCTGATAAAGTTAAGAAACATAAAAGTTTTTTGCGTTCTGATGAGTTTTTGTAGCCTTTTAATTTAAATTTTTGATATCATGTAAACGGCCCTTTATGTTTTTATTTTAACAATTTTTATTTAATTTTTATGTGGAATTTGATGTTACGTATAATATTGTAGAACATATCTTTTTTGTCAACGCTTTCACTTCTGAGAAAATCACAATTGTTTTTTTTTTTCATATGGCAGCTCATAGACGCAGATTAGTAAAAATGTTGCCATAACTAAATTTGATAAGACTGTAGCAAGCAACTACTTTACTGAAAATTTAAAAAAAATCGTTAGAGCCGTTTTTGAGAAAATCGCATTTGAAGTTTTCACGTCTTTGGAAGCCATCTTGAATTCTCAAAATAGTGAAAAACAAATTATAGTTCAAAGAAGTTTATAAATTTTTCTTTCTTGTTAATTTAAAAAAAGTTATACAAAATTGCGTTTTTATGGGTCTTTTTAATATTTTCGATGAAAATTTTGAGATCGTGTAAACGGTACTTTAAGTAAAAAAAAAATTATAGTTTTCTTTAAATTTTTGTAGAAATTAATATTGCGCGTAATATTGTAGAACATTTTTTTTTTGTCAACCCAGCCATTTCCGAGATAATCACAATAGTTTTTTTCTTTCATATGGCAACTCATAGACGCAGGTTGGGAAGAGTGTTGCCATAACAAATTTTCTTCGCGACAATTTAAGCAACGACCACACTGAAATTTTAAAGAAAATCGTTAGAGCCGTTTTTGAGAAAAATACAATTTTATGTTTTTTTTGTATGGCAGCCATCTTGAATTTTCAGGTTGGTGCCATGCCGGTCGGCCCATCAAAATCTGTGGTTGTCAATTCTCTAAATCCAAAAATTGGTGTCTCTGCGATTAGTAGTTCCGGCTGGGACATACATACATCCATATGTATGTACGGACGGACGGACGGACGGACGGACGGACGGACGGACAGGTTCGACAAATTAGGTTTTTTTGCATGTCCTGGTGCAGGACAACTCATTTCCGTTGAAACCTCATTTTTTTTTTTTCGGACGAATACAATACTTTATAACAGTCCTTCGGACTGCTATAAAGTAAATAAATTGTACAGTGGACTGCACAGGACTTTATAGCACAAAATACGGTCATGTTTAGGTCATAGCCAATTTTCATAACAAAACATTTAGTTGGGTGTAAGTAATGCAGCTAATCTTTTTAAGCAATCGTCTTTTTGCAGTATTATCATTGATCCCGTTTGTATCAAAACTAACACTTTGTTTGGTGGGTACCTATACTTTTCATTGATATTTTGGAAAGTTATGATTGATTATTATATGGGTACAACTTACAAGATTTTAAGACTCGTAGCCTAGTATTTTATATTAGGCGTTTTAGTACCAAGAATATTACAATTATTTTTGTATTAAAATTTGTCACTTTGTATGGTGGCTACACCTTATAATATTTATTTGAAAAAAGTAATGATAAATGTGTGTAGGTATTTATAAGAGCTTTTCAATTGTAGAACATTATTTTTTAGTTAACCCGTTCTCTGCCGGGAAAATTTAAAATATTGTTTTCTCTTGTATGGCAACCCCCAAAACAAAGAGTATTAAGAGGCAATGCTTATTGTTGTTGTATAGCAATTGATTGAGCGAATTGTTATGTAGGTTTATTTATGGGTATTAGACGTTTTGCTACCAAAAATATTACAATAATTTTTTGTATGAAAATTTGTCACTTTGTATGGTGGCTACACCTTATAATATTTATTTGAAAAAAGTAATGATTAATGTATGTAGGTATATATAAGAGCTTTTCAACTGTAGAACATTATTTTTTAGTTAACCCTTTCTCTGCCGAGAAATTTCAAATTATTTTTTTCTCTTGTATGGCAACCCCCAAAACAAAGAAAATTATGAGGCAATGGTTATTGTTGTTACATAGCAGTATTAAAATGACGATTATGCAAAAAAAATAAAGAAAATCGTAGGAGCCGTTTTTGAGAAAATCTCATTTTAAATTTTCAGCTGTTCGGAAGCCATCTTGAATTTTCTAAAATTTGGAAAATGTTTCACTATGAATTATAGTGATACAAAAGTTTTTTCTGATAAAGTTAAGAAACATAAAAGTTTTTTGCGTTCTGATGGGTTTTTGTAGCCTTTAAATTTTAATTTTTGATATCATGTAAACGGCCCTTTATGTTTTTATTTTCAAAATTTTTATTTAATTTTTATATAGAATTTGATGTTACGTATAATATTGTAGAACATATCTTTTTTGTCAACGCTTTCACTTCTGAGAAAATCACAATTGTTTATTTTTTTCATATGGCAACTGATAGACGCAGATTAGTAAAAATGTTGCCATAACTAAATTTGATAAGAATGTATCAAGCAACTACTTTACTGAAAATTAAAAAAAAATCGTTAGTGCCGTTTTTGAGAAAATCGCATTTGAAGTTTTCTCCTCTTTGGAAGCCATCTTGAATTATCAAAATAGTGAAAAACAAATTATAGTGCAAAGAAGTTTATAAATTTTTCTTTCTTGTGAACCTAAAAAAAGTTTTACAAAATTGCGTTTTTATGGGTCTTTTTAATATTTTCGATGAAAATTTTGAGATCGTGTAAACGGTACTTTAAGTAAAAATTTTTTTTTAAGTATTCTTTAAATTTTTGTAGAAATTAATATTGCGCGTAATATTGTAGAACATTTTTTTTTTGTCAACCCAGCCATTTCCGAGATAATCACAATCGTTTTTTTCTTTCATATGGCAACTCATAGACGCAGGTTGAGAAGAGTGTTGCCATAACAAATTTTCTTCGCGACAATTTAAGCAACGACCACACTGAAATTTTAAAGAAAATCGTTAGAGCCGTTTTTGAGAAAAATACAATTTTATGTTTTTTTTGTATGGCAGCCATCTTGAATTTTCAGGTTGGTGCCATGCCGGTCGGCCCATCAAAATCTGTGGTTGTCAATTCTCTAAATCCAAAAATTGGTGTCTCTGCGATTAGTAGTTCCGGCTGGGACATACATACATCCATACGGACGGACGGACGGACGGACGGACGGACGGACGGACGGACGGACGGACGGACAGGTTCGACAAATTAGGTTTTTTTGCATGTCCTGGTGCAGGACAACTCATTTCCGTTGAAACCTCATTTTTTTTTTTTTCGGACGAATACAATACTTTATAACAGTCCTTCGGACTGCTATAAAGTAAAAATGTATGGAAGGTAAAACAGCACGCAATTGTTTATTTATCTACCAAATAATAAATTAGGCGCTCACATTACAAGTCTTACATATCAAGGTAAACCAGGACGTAAGTCAGCCATCTCATAACTCATACATTGGCTTGTTTTTGCAACTACAAGTTCCGGGCTGGCGAACAAAGTATTACTCTTTCCTTCATTAGTTTTCTACATTTACTTACTGTATAACTGTAAAAGGCTTTTAGGCTATATGCACAATTAAACGAAATAATGGTTTGCGTCGCCGAAGTATTTTTCATAGCGTATTCAAGCCACATCACCCTTGTTCCAAAAACAATAATTCAATTTCAATCAGGAGAAGTACTATAACGCACAGTCAAGTAACGAAATGTCACCTAAAGAAAAAATAAAATTAGACAAAAAAAGGCTAGCGTTGTTTCTAGTAGGTACAGCAGATCCTGTAAGAAGTCGCAGCGACTAGCCAACCGCTGATAATGCCCATTGGAGCAATGGGCAAAACTGTCCGGAAAGAATCAGCCAGACCACGGCTACATATCCCGAAAAAAGTGATTGTTGTGTCAAAAATAATTCTATTTTAATCAGAAGGTAGCAGAGCCTCGAAGAAGTTACGCACAGTTAAAGTACAACGAAACGTTAGCTAAATAAAAGAGAAGAAAAGTTTTAACCGGAAGAAAAGTATGAAGTATCTTAGTCCAGCCGTTGAAGCCTAAAATTATTTATAAGTGAATACATGATCTCGACATGACCTCTACTGACTCACAACAAAACCATAACTCAGATCAGCGCACGCGCACTTCCTGTACATAGTTATTATTGGCTGCATGAGGCTGACCAATCATACTGCAAAAAAAAAGTTTAACTTTTGCCAATGCCGCCCTTGAAACAAGCTTCAAGGCAAGACAAGAACACTTGTGTGTATATTTTTATTTCCGATTTAGGTTCGTTTCACGTTGTGCATGCAGCGTGTGTAAGCGTGAACCTACAAGTGTCCGCTTGTATACATAATATATTGGGTGAACTATTATTTTTTTTATGTATCTACAACTCAGATTAAAGACAAGTGAATGGTTGATTGATTCAAGAATGCAGTTTGCTTCTATCCAAGGCTGCGTCAAACACTGCGAACTAGATTTTGGAAATTTTCATAAAAGCACTAAACACCACGCACTGTAATCGACATTTTTGTACAAAATATACAGCGGAGATGAAGACGATGAGCTGCATAAAAAATATTTAAAAAAATCTTTTCATAGATAAATATTTATATCATAGAGATTTAAGGAAAACATAAGGTATTCTTTGCCTGCTTGTAAAACTGTTTACAAACATAAAAAAAAAAAAATCTCAAATGAGCATACACCCTGCAACTCTTGCCGACCTTCGCTGAAACAAGGGTTACATTGGCAAAGTGAACCATTTTCTACAGCATGGGTGGTCAACTACGACATCTATGGATGTATCTCCGAAGGTTACTAAAAATACCTACAACCTTCGGCCTCGATCTAACAACAATAATTCAACATTTCGTGGTTCCTCCTTATAGAGGACACACGTCTCCTGAGGACGTAGAGAAAATCGTTCTTCTCTTTTGCACGGTCAGTAAAAACCGTTTTTTTCATTCTGTAAAACTACATATCAATCTATAATAATATTTTTTCGCAGTGTTAATGCACAAACCATTATAATATGGTAAGTATTGAAGTAGTGCAAGCCTGGGAGTCTATATAAGCTCAGATACCTCAAGTAAGAGTGAATGTACGCAATATGTACCTAGCTCTAGTTGGAAAAGCGTTGCTGGGAAATCAGCCTCAGTCTGTCTGCGCTCGAAGGCCTTGGGTCACTAAGGCCCGGTAGTTTCATCGTTAACATAACGACTTTATACAGAATGAAAAGGACGCACTTATGTCAATCGAGTGGGTAGTTTTTTTTATCAGTTTAAAGTCACATATGCTAACGATGAAACTATCGGGCCTAAGCCTTACCGGTAAGCAAGTTGTTGCTCTACGGAGAGACCAAGCCTGCTTGCGTACTATGCACTACATTACCAATCGGGAAGCGTGATTTTTTACAGAAGTTAGCTCGATCTAATCTAATCTAATCTAACTTGCAAAGATTGTAGCATTGAGGTTTCACATTATACGCATTCCCACAAGCAGACACGTACAAGTCCGCGCTTAAACATGCCGCATGCGAACTAATCTAATCTAATCTAAGTTGCTAAAATAAGTTACATGTAATGTGTGCGAACCAAATCTCAAATGGACATACACCCTGCAACTCTTGCCGTCCTTCCCTGAAACAGGGGTGACATTGGCAAAGTGGACCATTTTTACAGCATGGGTGGTCCGCCGCATACCAACCTATAAGTCAAGGAACATACACGACAAATTTCATTTTTTTAAATCAATAAATAATAATATATATGGACATCAAAAACTAAAACATAAAACAAATTTTACTTTAATAAACCCTAGCCGCCAACATTACAGATCAACCGCCATTTCTTTCTGTCCTTATATACTTCTTTCATCTACCTACAATATAAAACCCAACCTCAAATGAACATAAGCTCTGCAACTCTTGCCGACCTTCTCTGAAACAGGGGTGACATTAGCAAAGTGAACCATTTTCTACAGCAAGGGTGGTCAGCCGCATACCAACCTATAAGTCAAGGAACAAGGAAGAAATATGTAATTGTGCGTTTTGTTTGTCCGTGTGAGTCTGGGAAGTCTCTACACGTAGGTATTCAAATAACTTGATATTTGTATTAGTCGAGATTGCTCGAGTGTTTAGAATTTCGATGTTCTAGTACAGTCTCGCATGTTTCAATTCTCAATATGTACCTCATATGTACCTACAATGAATATTTAATTAAAATCGGTTGAGCAGTTTAGGAGTCCGTATAAGGAATAAAAATCCATTTTGTATATTAAAATATTTGCTTTCTATTTCAATGAAATTGTTTTTAAATATCTGAAGTTTCTTAGCAAAGTGCCTACATTAGTACACCCTGTATAATATGCAACGCTCTCAGGTATGTAATATGTAGATTACTATCCGAGGTAATAAATTGAGATTACAATTTTATTAGTTGATGAGGCAGTTACTTTTTCAGCCTTCAGTTTTACATAATTCTAATCATATCTAATCTAAGTTGCAAAGATATATAACATATTTAACACAACATAATAAAAATTTGAAAAATGTACTTAGGTGGTTACTAAATTTTATTGATCAATAAATTGTAACAGTCGTACATACTCACTTACTCGCCACGTAACCACATTTTTTTTTTCATTGATGAGGCATTCACTAAATTGTAACCTTTCATTTTTAAATATTAAAGATGCACACACCATGCACAACAATGCACATACATTGCACATGATGTGCCGGTTTCTCACTCTGATGATTTTGGTGAAACTCTCTGATGGTAATTTATGTATGAGAATGGCGCTCTTGTAACACTTCGTGCTTCTTAATAAATAATAATATTAGGATGATTTATTTGGTGAGCGCTGTTTTGTGTGTATCACACCTCAAGAGCCCTCTGCGAGCTTGGTCGTCGCTGTAGAAAGCGCCAATTCTCAAGCAAGACCCAGTTGTTGTAAGGTTGGATGGACCTTTCAGTGACCGGTCTTTGGTAAAGATTAATGAATTTTTCAACTCAGCGAAGAGCACATTCGAAATATAAATGGTATATTTTTGTGCTCCGCCGGTATTCAAATCCACAACCTTCCATTTACGAGTCCGAAGTGTTGCCACTACGGACTACGGACCGGTCCAAGATGCCAACGACACGGTGTACCTGAGCGGTTACCCATCCAAGTACTGTCCGCACCCAATGTTGCTTAACTTCGGTGATCTATGGGAACCGGTGCTTTCAACATGGTAACGTCGTTGACAAAAGTTCTTAACAATTATAACGTAAGAGCTTAAATCTGGTAATAGTTAATGTGCTGTGTGTCCGGTCGATGGCTTAGTTTGTAGAATGCTCACATTCCATTTCAATAGGTTAGGGTTCGATTCCACCGCGGGTTTCAGAAATTATTTCCCGTTTCCGTGTTTAATTCAAACCTAAAATATACAAACCGGCAAGATTTATCTAGCCTACACAAGAGATGAGTACCGAGGGGTTGGGAGCCGGGAAATCCCCTTTTTGACTGAAGTGGTTGGCGTAAGACCGCCACCCTTACCTGTGAAAATAATAAGTCCCACTCAAAACATGCGTCATCTTCAGGACAATGCATTAAGAATTTGCATTTAATGTGAAGCTCAGCGCGTTTCGTGGGATGTTTAATTATCAGTTTTCAGTTTGGAAACATTCGAAATAAGGCTCTATCGCGGAATCCTCAAAGTTCCTGGACAGACTGAGAGTCGACCGGGAGCTATGTTAAATATCAAAGTTTGGAAAATTTCACATCTGGGGCATACACTGCGTGGGAAAAATACGACCTTCTTCAATTTATATTGATCGGGAAAAATAAGCCCGGTAGGACACAGCTGATGGGCAAAAATGCCCCAGTAAGAGAGAGCTGATGGGCAAAAATGGCCCAGTAAGAGACAGCTGATGAGCAAAAATGACCCAGTAAGAGACAGCTGATCGGCAAAAATGGCCCAGTAGGAGACAGCTGATGGGCAATAATGGCCCAGTAATGAACAGCTGATATCCTGGCTGGGGATAAGGGAGATGACCGTAATCCGAAGTGTGGAGGAGCTGTTTCGAAAGACGTAGCAAAGGGGCATGATCGCCGAGGTGATCGCCAACGTAGGGGGACCCGCCATGGTACATCAAGAAGAAAAACACTTGTTCGTAAAGGAGTGATTAGCTTTAACGTTACGAGAATTGTTGTAGCCAGTTGTAAAATGTACGGAAAAATAATAATCCTTGACAAGAGGCGCTGTTTGAGTTTTCATATATTTTTTGGTAAACGTTATGATTGAGTAATTTTAAACGTATAGTTATAAACGGCTCTAGCCAAGGCTGTCAGGGGTTTTAATGCACAATACTCGTACATTCATCGATGAATCTAACACAACAAAAAACATGCACAAAAAATGAACTTGGTGTGGGATTGTGGTATTTGAGCTCACAAATGTATCGGAATTTTTTCATAAATTTTCGTGCGTTTAACATTACCCAATGATAAAACATTTCATTACGGCTGACCCAGAATATTTCGATAAAAAAAAAGTTGTTCCAAATTTACCATAATTAAAAAAATAAAGTTATGGACGCGAACGTGCGTCAATGAATATTTTTTATATTTCAAAAAATGAGAAACCTTACTTGAGCTGGTAATAAAAATTAAAAATATTTTTTTACTGCAATGTCATAGTTATGCGCAGCAGGTACGTGAAAAACTTAAACTGGTTTCGTTATGTTATTTTGTAAGCTGCGAGAATCATAAAAGATTGACTCAACTCTGTTAGATGGCGAGAAATATTATTTTCATACTGTATCAAATAAGAGAATCAAGATCTTTCAAAATTCTGCAATACCTGCGGTGTTATTAGCACTTAGGAAATCCGTGGCTGGTTCGAAGACTAAAATGAATTCTCCATGTGAAAAAAACGTTGATCCGCGGATCATCTATGGATCGGATGTTTTGTGAATGTCACTGATAGGAAGGTACTACTTAAAAAAAGTAACGAAAACAACCAAAAGGCTAATTATTCAGATTATCAACATTGAGCGGACACTTAGGTCAGCGGGGTGACGAGCTGTCAGGTTGATGCAGCCTCGCCGTCAAATACGCACTAATTTTGGGGATCGCGCTTTCCGGTTTGCGGGACCAATGGAGTGGAACAGACTGCCACCCGGAGTGAGGGTTTCGGAATCTGTTGGCATTTTTAAGGGAGCACTCAAACAGCACCTTTATAAAATATCTAATTCATGATTAGGAGGGCCCTTGAGGTGTGACACACACAAAAACGGCGCTCTTTTGTATTGTATTAAATTTAATTAAATAAATTATCCTCATATTTATATAAATGATGTCATTGGGTCTTTAATAATGTAAAACCTAAGTTGCAGAGATAAATTAACATTTACGGCTCATCTTCAATACACGCCCATAAGTAGACACTTATAAATTTGCGATTACACATACCACAAGTGTACTTACAAAATAAAATCACAAATCACAAATAAGCATAAGCCCTGCAACGTTTTACCAATTTTCCTAGAGCCAAGGGTGACATGGGCAAAGTGAATAGTTTTTGCAGTATGGGTGGTCAGCCTCATACCAGTTAAGGAACAATTATTTATTATAACATACCAACAATGTAGTTAATATATTTTTTTGAAGGCTATTATTTGAATCTTACGTCATTTCATATTTTTTTCTCATTTTTTTTTGGTTTAAAAATATTATCGACTGATAAAAAAAATCAATTAAAAAACGACATGTGTTTTATACGATAAAATGTACATACAACAAGATTTCAATGATTGATACAAAAAACGACTTTTTACCTATATTATAATTAATACTTGGTATGGTTTAATGCGTCCACAAGATAAAAATTAAAAACTTATAAGCACTGCCCTATGCCATTTGTAAATTAGGTTTCATTTTTAATAATACAAAAATTTCTTGCAATATAAACTATTCAGCCTGTTCTACATATTATTATTATTACTATTATTATTATTTTACAAACAGTTTTATTTATTTACGAATAAAATACAATATATGGTACAGAATAGCGTAGAAAAAAAACAAAGAAGAAAAAATCTAAATTACGTAAAAACAATGTCAAAAATAAAATAAAATTTTATGGATACTTTTAAAAGCAAAAAAAAATAAACGAAAAATAAAATTTAAGATTAATCTGTAATAAAAGTATAAAACAGCAGCAATAAAAAAATATTTATATAAAAATAACATACGTGAGAATTTAATAAAAATAAAAATAAATATGTAAAATGCAGACAAAGAAGTAAAATGAATTCAATGTGAATCAGTTGGGATATGAAGATTAACATAATATAAGAAATAAGACATTTCCTATTTGTCTCCTATAGAGCATAGTATAAAATAACTTGATTTATAGGTTGTTATGAGGCTGACCACCCATACTGTAAAAATGGTTCATTTTTTCACCGTCACCCCTGTTTCAGAGAAGGTCGGCAAAAGTTGCAAAATTTATGTTCATTTGAGGTTGTAGATTTAATTTGTAAGAATCTACACATGCAACATTTGTAAGCGCCAACTAACAAGTGCCTGTTTGTGGGCATGCATTATGAATAAATTTAAAATGTTAACATATCTCGAAGTAACTTATATTATGGATTTACTATAATGGTTATATGTCTAGTACCTAAATACTTATATATCGATGCCTACATATATAAAATTATAAAGTTAGTTATAAAATTATAAAGCACGCAAGAAATTAACGTAAAACTCAGTGAGCGCTGGACATTCTTGAACACGATTGTGGAAAAATGCAGCGGAGTTAGTAACGAATGGAAATTGCTAAACGGATAATTATAAGTAATGTTACAGAATCTAGGGGCAATTTTATTTTTAAGGCAAAACAACACAAAGCCCGGTGTTTTAAACGTTAGCTTATGTGACTTTTAACTTATAAAAAAATCTAACCATACGATTTTCATAAGTGCATCAAGTTGCTATGCTAACGTTGAAAATACCGGTCTTAGATTACTCCAAAACATAAAGAATAAAACACTCATTCCATGAAAAACGCTACCGTATGCCTCACAAACAAAGTTGCACAAACAATGTCATTTATTTTTTAGTATAATAGAAAAAGATGTAAATTTATATATGCGAAAGAAAAACAAGACATTTATGTTGGTTTTATAATTTTTCTACCATGTCAAAGTTGAGCAACATGTAAGGGATTATAAAGGAGATTTATAATACCAGACGGTGGCAACTATCATACAGCTAACTGTCATGTTACAGTGACACTGACACTTCACTAGTTTGGGAAATTTCGAGAACTTCATATGAGAGTGGTTGTTATGTTATAAAAGTTCGAATGTCAGTTATTAAAAGGTATTTCCGACAGATCAGCATCAAAGTAACACCCGTTACACAAAACAGGTAAAAGTTAATTTCATTACTTCATTTTACAAGTAATTAAGGTCAAGCTTTGTGAAAGTAAGGGTATGTTTGTAACTTATTTGTAAATACGTCGAGTTTGGATGTAAACATAATGTAAGGTGTTTTATTTAAATTCAAAATCTTGTAACACCCGTGACATAACGGGTGTTACGTAAATATATTGTCTTGGTAATGTGT
The DNA here is from genome assembly GCA_951799405.1 of Agapetus fuscipes. NCBI lineage: Eukaryota > Metazoa > Arthropoda > Insecta > Trichoptera > Glossosomatidae > Agapetus > Agapetus fuscipes. The sequence continues at coordinate 14,466,808 of OX637351.1, read as the reverse complement.
TTTTTTATTACTGTATTTAGTTGTAAATATAACCAGTAGTATTTTGTAGTGTTTTATAGTGTTACCAGCCTATGTTGGCGTTTAGCATTATCTCAAAATTGCCTAAATATTACATGTAGTATAAATACATTTCTGTTAAAATTTTCATTAGAATGGATTGTAAATCCCAACTTCGCTTAAGTTGAGTAAACGCCCCAGCCATATTGGTTGGCAGGACATCAGAAACGCTGTTAAAACAGTCATCATGGACACAAATTGTGACATCTGGGACGACGAAGATCTGCAGCCCGTAGCAATGCTGAAAAACATTACAGCTGAAGAAATGTTACAGCCTGGATGTTCAGGACTTCATGCTGAGAAAGTTCCATACACCAACATATATAGGTACAGATTCAGAAGATGAAGCGGAACCGTTCGCTTTAGTGCCTCACAAGTCAAAAACATTCAACCAGGTGTTTTCATACTGGCCAAGATACTTCCTGAAGGCATTCGTAAGCGAAGTATTGTATACAAATATGCTGGTGTATGCCAAAGTGGTGAGAGATGGAGAAGTAAGAATAATGTTTTTTAAGGTGGCTAGAGAATCTGCAAAAATAATTATTTGCAATGAAAAGGTCATCCCCGACATCCCCTTCGAAAACATAATAAGTATTCTACCCAATCCAGCCCTCATCTATAATCTATCTATCTATAATCTAAGTTGCAAGGATATATTCATTCAAAGCTCTCAGATGTATGCCCACAAACAAACACGTGTAGTTCGCGCTTACAAATGCAGATTGTGTACTTACAAATAAAATCCAAACCTCAAATGAACATAAGCCCTGCAACTCTTGCCGACATTCCCTGAAACAGGGGTGACATTGGCAAAGTGAACCATTTTTTACAGTGTGGGTGGTCAGCCTCATACCAACCTATAAGTCATCACCAAAGGAAATCGTACTTACTATGAATTTTCTTGTGCTGTGGATGTTTTTTTTTTTTTTAAGAAATCCTGTGCGGGAGACTCCCTAGATTCTAGAGACTCTAGGGGTCTATGACACTTGTAGTGCCGCAGAGGTGTACGAGCTCGGTCGCCATTACAAAGCGCCAATACTCAAGCAAGACCCAGTTGCTGTAAGGCTGGATGGACTTTTGGTGACTGGTCATTGGTAAAAGTGTATGAATTTTTCAACAAAGCGAAGAGCAAATTTGAAAATATAAATGGTATATTTTTTGTGCTCCGCCGGGATTCAAACCCACAACCTTCCCATTCAGAGTCCGCAGTGTTACCACTGAGCTACGGACCGGTCAAGTGTGTATGAAAACCGGATGTAACACCGAACCGGAACACCGGATGTGTATGAAAAATAAAGAAAATGGCTTTAAATATTATTTATTGGTATTTTCCCATTATTATTGTTATTACTTTAATAAAGCTACAGTATTATTTCTTAAAACCGTTGCTTCATTTCGTACTCGTAACACCCGTAACAAAAGCTTGTAACACCCGTTACATTTTCAAAATTTAAAATTAAAAAGAATAATCACTCAGCATTAAAACTGAGTAATGTTTTAGAAATATAATATACTAAGTTTTGCAATTTCAGTTGAAAAAATATAAGGTATCTTTGAAAATTCGCAGAAAAATGCAATTATGTCAATGTACCCAGGAAGTATGGGAAAAACTGAGTAACACCCGTAACGGGTACTTAAGTTTCAATTAGTCTTTTTTTACAAATATTAGCCATCCTTTTACTATTGTGTCATCACTAGTAGTGTAAAAGGTATGTGTTAAGTGAATATTACTAATACACTGTCATACAAAATACTAGAGATTTTTAATCTTATGTGCGTACGACCTGTCACACCCGTTTCATGGAATGAGTGAAAAGTAAAATAATAATGAAACAATAAAATAATGTATGCGGCTGACCACCCATGCTGTAGAAAATGGTTCACTTTTTTCTCAATGCCACTCCTGTTTAAGGGAAGGTCGTCTAGAGTTACAGGGTGTTTGTTCATTTGAGATTTGGGTTTTTTATATTCTAAGGCCACATGCGGCATGTTGAAGCGCGAACTTATACGTGTTAAAAGCATATAATGTGAATCCTTAATGTTACATATCTTTGCAACTTAGATTAGATTAGATTATACAGCACAGTCAAATTAAAGTACCTAAGTAAACTTTCCTCCGCCAAACAAAGCTCAACGGAATTCATGTTTTGATTTTAAATTTGTTGATTAAATTTTCATTTCACGTGAAAGTTGTGATTTTTTATTTTTCAAGTCTCTCTTATAAATCTATTATCTGGAATGGTATTGATCTGTGTAAATGTCTCGTTCAGCCTTACTGGAAAGATTTTGTTGTCGTCAGTTTGGCGACACTGTTAACTGCATTATTTATTTACTTGCAGGAGTGCATAGCGCAACTTCGTCTCCTACTACTTTATTAATTCAGGTCCAACCATTGACTTATGATATCTGTGGACTAGAAATCGTTTTAACGAAAATATACACTGTATCCGTTTCAACTTACTCAACCGCAAACCGTTCCCAGTTAGAAAGAGAACAAAGGTCTTCACATTGTCAAAACTAGGGTGAAACCACGAAATCTCTCTAGAAAGTTGGTAGCTTTGAAACTCACGCCTGCTCGAACATTGTGCGCATGCGTTATAATCTTTTGATCTGTAAGTTTGTCATTTTTTAAAGTAAAAAGCATTTTGACATTAGGTGTTGCCACACAAAATGGAGAAAGCAATAAAACATAGGAATTCACTGGAAAGAACATGTTTTGTATGACTACGCCACTGCTGTGTTTGACAAGACTGGGGACAACTGTCGAATCCATACAACTCGATTCCCATCGGTTTCTCTTTTAAAATGAGGCATCAATGATGAGTGAATGGGATATCCAGAGTCATAATAAAAGAAGAGCTTGTATGAAAAAGGTTATGACTCTGGATGAAATGAAAGAAGTATGCAAGGACAGGAAGAAGTGGCGGCTGATCTGCAATGCTGATTTGTAATGTTGGTTTATTAGTTTGCTACATTTTTTGCATAAGAAATTTTTGACTTTTTTTGTATAGATTAGATTAGATTAGATTTTAGATAGATTTATTTTTAAGATTTTGTTGTTTTTTTATACTTAAATGTTATTTATTACTCGTATTCCTTGACTTATAGGTTGGTATGAGGCTGACCACCCATACTGTAAAAAATGGTTCACTTTGCCAATGTCACCCCTGTTTCAGGGAATGTCGGCAAGAGTTGCAGGGATTATGTTCATTTGAGGTTTGGATTTTATTTGTAAGTACACAATCAGCATTTGTAAGCGCGAACTACACGTGTTTGTTTGTGGGCATACATCTGAGAGCTTTGAATGAATATATCCTTGCAACTTAGATTATAGATTATAGAATGATGATAAAGTACATAGACTGCATGGTTTCAATGGGGGAAAAATACGTTTTGTTTCTTTGGTTTTAAATGTATTTTTTTACTTTGTGCTTATATTTTTTAACTACTTTGTTGCCTCATTTTTAAAGGGAAGCCGATGGGAATCGAGTTGTATGGCACCCTTTCGCCACTGCCGGAAACTGTGCCCCATAGAATGTATCAACGCCGTAAGTTACTTTGTATCCACAGCCCACAAAAAGTGCGTAAATATTAAAAATTATTACTTTTACAGGGTGTCCCGGATGTCATAGATAAAATTGTATTAGCCTGCAGCATATTGTGGCCTACCAAATACACATAAAAAAAATCCCAGATTTTTTGTATATAAGGAGTAAGTAATTTTTGGGGGAAAAAACTTCCATTCGCGATTGATTTTTTAAATACTTTTTCTATAAACAAGCATTGTTTTCAGTTCAAATGTTATAAATTATCTGATCATAAATAAATTCGTTTTTGATTAAGAAAGTACTTTTTCTTCAGTAACTCTCTTATAACTTTTTATAACAAATTTATTGGCTCCTTGTTTTCATCTGCCAGAGGAGTATATTTGTATAAATGTTTTTTTGTGCCCCACCTGTAATCAAGCCCACTAATCTAATCTAATCTAATCTAAGCTGCAAAGATATATATCATTTTAGATTTATAATAAATGCATTCCCACAAGCAGATATGTATAATTTCGCGCTAACACATGCCGCATGTGGACCGACAATATAAAAACCCAATCTCAAATGAACATAAGCCTTGCAACTCTTGCCGTCCTTCCCTGAAACAGGGGTGACATTGGCAAAGTGAACCATTTTTTACAGTACCTATGGGTGGTCAGCCGCATAACAACCTATAAGTCAAGGAACATACATGACAAATTACATTTTTTCTTTTTAAATCAATAAATAACAATATATACATGGACATAAAAAAAAAACACGACCTCCCGTTTACGAGTCTGCAGCATTAACCGCTAAGTCTCATTTTTATTCCACGCAATAAGTAAGAATGACACTAATTAACCCTACTATAAACATACACGTGCTTATGGTTCGTCACACTTTACTGCAGTTCACAAAATCACTCAAAATTATATGTTTATCTTCGGAGTGTTAATTGGGACAGACACATCTGTATGTGCTATTTCACTAAACAATAATTTCAACCTTTAATGTCTGCCGACATCAGGGGCGGTCGCTCCGTACAGGCAAAAGTGCACAACAAAGCGCGCAGAATGCATTCAACTTTAAACATTAACACCTTAAATTGCGAAATATTTTCCAAGTCGAGTCATTCGAGTCATTTCAGTGTTATGGCCGAGGGGTAAAGGCGCATGGTTGACTAGCGTATTTGGAACAGAATACGTTGTTTCGAATCACGTCTGGTCCATTTGACCATAACTTCGACCCTGGTTCAACAGATGCCATTGTATGCACACAAGCTTCTGCTTTCGCATGAAGACAGCTCGCTGCCTTAGTTCTTGTTTATCGTATACGCCATTGAGAAAATTTTACATGAGCAATGTTTGCATGTGTACTGGATCAATGTGTCTTGTGAAAACAAGAAATTTATTTAAAAAATATTTAAAAGAACTCTCACATTATCGAGTTTTACGGTTTTTGTTAGCTCAGATTGTGTAGAATTTGATTCATAAGACAACTGCATGAAAAAGTAATATTTGACAAGATTGGCGTATACGATAAACAAAAACTGGGGGAGCGAACTCTCCAGGCAAAAAAGGTTGGTGAATTTCATTCCTCTTCACAAATCTATTAAAAAAAAACATTTAACTCATATTAGTTTATTTCCTTATTTCAACGCTCATTCCTTGACTTATAGGTTGTTGTGCGGCTGACCACCCATGCTGTAGAAAATGGTTCACTTTGCCAATGACACCCCTGTTTCAGGTAAGGATGGCAAGAGTTGAAGGGTGTATGCCCAATAATTGAGATTTGGGTTTTTATGTTGTAGGTTCACATGCGGCATGTGCATGCGCGAGCTTGTACGTGTCTGCTTGTGAGAATGAATATTATGTGAATCCCCAATGTTACATATCTTTGCAACTTAGATTGGAACGCTCAGGTGTTTTTTCAGCGTTAGCTTGTGTGACTATCAACTACAAAAATGTGCCTCCACAATTCTTATAGGTTTGCTATTTTCATTCGGTTTCCTCAAGCCATTTAACTAAGCTTGAAGCACCCGGACCGGAGTACAATTTGTAGACTATATTTCAGGGAAGGGCGACAAGAGTCGCAGGGTTCATGTTCGTTTGAGATTTTGTTTTCTTATTTTGTACTTAAGTACCTACACATGCGGCATATGTAAGCGCGAACTTACACATGCCTACCTGTGGGCAAGCAACTACTTGCAACTAAGCTACACATATAGTGTAACTTCTTGCCGCGTTATCCCCGAAGGGGTCGCATGTGGCGAGTTGAACCTATTTATTTTTACAGGTAAGGGGGCCGGCCTTACGCCAGCCACTTCAGTTGAAGTTGGGGTTTCCCAGCTCCCGAAGGGGCTGGTACTCATTTCTTGTGAAGGCTGAGTAAACCTTGCCGGTATTTTTATTATGGGGTTTGAAATAAACACCGAAATAGGAAATCATTTCTGACACCCTCCTCGGTGGGATTCGAACCCGAGCTCACGGGGTAGAATGCAAGCACTTTACCAACTGAGCTATCGACCGGTCATGCATAAAATATTGTTACGAGCGTATGGTAGTATTAGTGCGTGTGATCCCAATCACGCTGGTGGAATAACGCTCTGGGATGGAATCATCCAATATGTTCGAGAAATCGAGAACAGTCGAGAAACGTCCGTATGAACGAATCTATCGCACGTTTAATAATAAAGAGAAATAACTCAAAAATTGAGAAAATCGAGATTTTGTAATAAAACGCAAGAACAATGGGAGAAGAATAGGCAGAATGCGACAGCCGTTCAATTTGGACGAATATGACCGAGATAAAACATCGGTCGCCTTTTTCATCCCATACAAGTTGTACTGGTTGTCTGAACTTCAAACGTGATTTCCCAACATTCTTATTTTTTGAGTTATTGCTCTTTATTATTAAGCGTGCGATATGTGAGCTGCAATCGTGTGCAGGCCAAAGTCGATTGAAATATTGAGCCGTGAAGTCGATAAGCTAAGAGCAAGAAAAGAGAAATGTACATTGTAAACCGACATTGTGTAAATTAATAAAATAAAATCTTGAAAAATAAATAAATTTCAGTTTGATTAAAAGAACTCAACTAAAATCTTATGTCATGGATATATACCTACATTTGTCTCTACGCAGTACTCGCGCCTGGCATGTGGTATGTTGGTGTTTGTGTACTTGGTTCCAGCGGAACTGTGTGCTGCATTGGCTTACAACACGATATAATAATAATATAGACCAGCTCAGTCCACCAAGTATAAGACATTGTGTAAACTCCCCTCGTTCCCATAAATAGAAAAAAACGTATGAAAGATACGACAGCACCGCTAGTGAGTGATTGAGTTTCCATACTTTTTTTCGATTAACGGGATCCAGGGGAGTTTACGCAATGCCTTATACTCGGGGTAAAGTGGTACCAGCTACAGCAGACACTGCAACTTGAGTGCATAATGCAGTGGATCACAACCAAAGGCTCGCTTCCTCTCACGTGGCAAATTTGATCGACAACTTGTCCAGAATTTGGAAACCAGCACTCACATTACAACTCAACTAATCTACACATATGGTACAACTTGCGTGAAACTTGTGGCATGTTGAATTCATTTCTTCTCACAGGTAAGGGAACGGCCTTACGCCATTCACTTAACATGATGTTGGAGTTTCCGAGCTCCCGAGGTGGCTGGTTCTTATTTATTGTGAAAGCTGAGGAACCCTTACCGGTATTGTATTTTGGATTTGAATTAAATTTTGGAAAAATTGGTTATCATTTCTGATACTTTTGGTGGGGAACGAAACGTAGCCCTCGGCATGGAATGCAAACGTTATATTTACTAAACCTCCATGCTAAAAAAGAAAAACCCTTTCTAATTCCATCTCCGTTACATTGAAACTGAATAAAAGTTGTACAGATTATGATTATTTATATCAGTAAATAAACAGCTTGTGTAATTACGCACCTACAAGCCTGCTTAACACAATTTAAGAGCTACACTTTACTGGGAGTATGAGGTAAGTGTTTTTGCGTATCTGATCTTGAATTCAGTGCGCAAATTCTCTCTTTACCCAAAACTAGTTATGCTGATTAGCATTCAAGTAGTTTGTTGAGCAGCCTTGAGTTGTTTGCTAGTGCAGAATTGCGCCAAGCGCCTTTTTCTTGAGTCACTTTTGTATCAGTGCACATCTTGTTAAAATTCTAATGGTTTGCGAATTCATTTTTATTTTAAAATGATAAAAATAATAAATAAGTTATTTGTTATCTGACGTCCAGTCGATAGCTTGGCTGTTAAAAGTTCTGCTTGTTCTCTAGCGCAAAAGGTTAGAGTTTATTTCGATAGACATAACTTCTGTTTCGGTGTTTTATTCTAGCCCAAAATCATTCCAACCATGAAAATTTAACATGGCCTACGTTTCGATTATGACAAGCTGCATATCGTAGACCTACTTAATGTCTACCAGACAAATTGCAGCTGCGTGCTCATACATAGGAACAAAAAACGTTTCGTCAATATTCGGGTCAAGGAATATAAAATAAACTGAAGACTTGACCAAACAGAAAAATCAGCCATGGCGGAACACGCTCTGCAGGAAAACCATGATAAACTTTATAATAATTCTGGCCAAGACTCGTGGATATTATGACTGAAAAAAAATCCACTAAAACTTACACAACAAAAAGTTTCAAAAGATAAGAAGAGGGTTTCAAGCAGAATATAATACGGTTTTTTTCCATGTTGCACAACAGGTTACCCTAATTACAGTGCACCCTCTCAGCCATCAACAAGCTGGGAGAAATTCTTTCACCACGGATTTATGGTTGCCGTCGCTAAAGGGTAAAAAACAGAGTCTTTTTGCTCCGATTATTCAGGCCACGCCACCTTCATTACAAGAGTCATAAATAGAAGTCAAGAATTCGGATTAAGTCAGAAGGTGAAGACAGTGGTGCGCCATCACTGGCGCAGTGGGTCACACTAGAGAAAGTGGGCGCATGCATGTGAGCACCGCTGCACTGCGTACGCCACGGCAAGGATCCTCAAAGTGCAGATCAGAGAACCATTATAAGTGATAGGTTCAGAAATAAGCCCATTTTTACAAGATCCAGTCCGGTACCGGATCGAAAGTTTAGCAGTGTACGACGATGTATGTTAGTTTTCACACGGTTGGTCCGGAATTTCATACATTTCGCGACCGGATCGGAAAAGCGGGAAGCAAGTGAATGTTAATCGTAAGTCGTGGCTGATTCATTCATATGTGACAAGAGTGACGAGTAGGGTGATTTCTTGTCACAATCGCGGAGAAGGTAAAGGGCTTGCATTACAAAAATTATGCTGAATTACAAGAGATCATCTGGAGAGATCGCAATGGGTCAACCATCAGATAGTTGATGAACTGGTCCAGGGCTGGAAGTCTCATCACCACGGTAGATCCTAACTACCGAATATATCGTTCATATTAGTATAAAGACCTGTCAATGTCCAATCAGCTGTTCACTTGCAGCCATCTTGTCTTCATACTAATATGAACGATTTCGGTAGGTAAGATCTACCGTGGTGATGAGACTTCCACGCCAGTCCTCCTGACAGTCGTTGTAAATGTTTCCCTTGCGATCCAATCAGTTTAAAGAACGCAAAGATCAAATTTCGACGCGTACCTACTTTGGGAAAGTCTGTGGATACTGGACAGTCTACAGCAGGCATGCCAAACACATGGCCCGCTAAGCCATTGGTTACGTTTTCAGCCCGCTGAGACTTACAATATACTTTTTTTACGTTTATTATAATTTTCCGGCCTGCGACAGCTAACATATGGGTTTTTTGTATTATTATTGTGATAAGTTGGATGAAAACACACACTAGCCTTGGGCGTATATTTTCACAAGCAATTCGAAATATGTCATTGCATATTATGCAGCGATCCCATACACTTCGTTACCAAATAGTGTAAGCCAAATCGTGTGACATGGGCTCACTTTGATGGTTAGTTTTGAGATTGAGTGCGTATTATTCCCCCCTCCTCCTCCCGACGAAGATTTTTATTTAAAGTATTTTTTTTAACATTAGCTCTTTACGGCTCTCAACTTAGTACAAAATGCATCATTTGGCCCGCAATATCATCTGAGTTTGACATGCCTGGTGTACTTGAGCTGCCTCATCCTATGCTGGCACTTCCTCCGCCTCAGTCAGGCACTGCACAACACGCAATACAAACAATACGTCACCCTCATCAGCATAACGTGCGCACACGCGGAGACATACCTGCGCACACGCGGAGACATACCTGCGCACACGCGGAGACATACCTGAGCAGACCTCAACAAGCCTCAACCTGCCGCAACGCTAAACCAGTCCTCTCTCACTCAGAGACATGCGAGCATTGACTTATATCAACTTGATGATGATGATGATTTGTATAGCGCCGTTTCGTGACTTTTGTCACTGCAAGGGCGCTTTCAGGCTTGACGCGGCGGTGAAAAATGGGTCTTCATTCCCTTCTTGAAGCTCTCGATCCCTTCCTTGGCGCGCACTTCAGGAGGTAGCTGGTTCCAAGTTGGCGGTCCCGCAACGGCGAAAGCGCGGTCTCCGAACACTATGCTGTATTTCTGCATTGTGCGCTGACAGAGGTAAGAGCACTGTCGGCAGATCGCAGAGTGAGCCCCCTCTCACTCAGACTCCTCGGTGTTATCAGCTCCTGCAAGTACTCTGGCGCCACTCCATGCAGTGCTTTCTCTCTACTCAATACCTATAGGTAATGAACTCGAAACCTGGGCTGGTCACGTCACAAGGCAGGACCATGACAGGTGGCTTAAAAGGATCGTCCAGTGGTGGCCCAGGATTTCCAAGCGGGGAATGGGGAGACCCCAACTGAGGTGGCTGGAAGACATCTAGAGAACTGCAGGCAGATGAAGGCTGAACCGATAAACAGAAATGGAAAGGATTGGAGGAGGCCTGCGCCCAGGAGTGGACTGAGAAAGGCTGAGAAGAAAGGAAGGAACCCGAAACTATTTTAATGCAAATACATTCTATATCTATTGCAATCTACTCAATAGAAATCTTCATTAGTTAGAAAGACAACAAAGATGCATCCAGTGTGACTTAGGTGTAAACAGAGACGCGTGAAATTTCTTTCTCTCTAAAGTTCGCATTCCTGAAAGTCATGCGTTCTAATGGTTTTGGCCGGTAAATTATTCAATTTTTAAGGAAAAAACATGATGCTATTAGAAAGAAAGCAAGAAGACATAGGATATTGAAGACACTGGAACTGTGTGTGACAGGTCTGGATGACATTTGTGGTCCATACTGTGCTTCAATGCCGTAAGCCAGTTTCGGGTCCACTTATGTTTGAATACAGGCGAGCTAAACCACAAACTAACTAGTGACAAAGAACTAGCTGTCATTTATCATGTAAAACCATTGCGGTGTGACACACACACACACAAAATTGCTCTCTTCTGTAATATTTATTAAATAAATCATCCTCACATTATTATTTATTAGAGAACTAGAGAACTAGAGAGCCAGTCTTTAGACACTGATGTGGTTACTGATGGGTGGACAATGGGAACTCGTCTTTATATAACTGAAATTGAACTAGAACTTAATCTAAATGCCTCGACGGAAAAGACGTTCTTGTTCGGCGACTTTTTCACTTCAAGTGATTACATAAAACATGGTGTTACATAAGCCCATAAAAAGTTCTCTTTAGTGTCTTTTAAAATTGCACATTTCTAGTTGCCCGGTCAGTTGGTAGAGTACTTGCATTCCATGTCGAGAGCTCGGGTTCGAATCACACCGAGAATGTCAGATATAATTTCCGGTTTCGGTGTTTATTTCAAAACCCAAAATAAAATGCCGTCAAAGTTTACTCAATCTTCACAATAAATGGGTAACAGCCCATCGGGATTTAAGTTGTTATGGTGTGAAAACATCGAAAGCGCTGCAGAAATAAATCAACTCGTGAAGAAAAACTTTGTTTAATTTTTAAATTATTATTTTTAAAATGGATCTTCACAATGTGAATACCGTGAAACTTTTAATTTAATGAATTATCAATTGAAAATGTTGATACCTGTTTTTGGTCAGGCAAAATAGGTAAGTAAATGATTTTATAAAAAAACCTAGTTTGAGGATATTACAACGTAGATATTGTGTGTATTAAAATTTTGATTTTTGTTGAATAAACTTAATATTTTGTCTATAATGACATCCTTCCAAAGCCACATTAATAATCACAATTAACCGGATGATGTTGTGCAGCCTGCTCAGTAAATTCCGCAGCCGGATGTAGAGAAAGGCCGGAAATGTGTTACCCATCACGGTGAGTATAAAACATGCATAATTGCGTAAATCTAAAAAATCTATGAAAATTAAGTCACTCACTAGGAGTGCCGTCGTTTATTCCATCAGTTTTCGATTACAAGATCGAGGGGAGTTATGTAATTGTTGCATACTCGGGGTACAGATCTCACCGACAATTGAAGAACTAATCTCTCCCCATAACATCACTTGTATTGCGCTGGCATAATAACCGTTTCCTTACGCTTGTTATTCTTTTAAATATTGCTTTTGAATGCAAACAGTTGCATCATTTACCAAATTATTATCATACATATTTGTCGGCTTGGTGGCTCAATTGAAAGAGAAATCACTTCCTGAGCAAGAGGCTTGAGTTCGAAGCGTGATTGAGAAATATAATGTTCATCTGCATTATCCACTAAAAATGTTAACCTTTGTAATGTGAGGATTCCTTGGCGTTTAAAAGACATGAAACCTGTTCCTTTAGGAAAAGGGGAAAACGCAAGTACCTAAGTTACACACATGGTGCAACTTCTTCCCGCGTTGTACCTGAAGAATCACTTGTGGCGTGTGGTAACTGTTTATTTTTACAAGTAAGAGCCTAACGCTAATGATTTAAGTTGAAAAGAGGGGTTTGCAACTCCGTAATGGGATGGTTCTCATTTTTTATGAAGGCTGAGTAGTCCTTGCCGGTACTTTATTTTGGATTTTACGATACAATATTGTCTGCCAATTCAAGTGTGGACCTCATAGTATATATCGACGGTTAAAAGGCAGTAGGGCATAAACGACATTTTAGTCAAAAATGAGTTATGAATGCTATCCTATTTGAAATTTTCTCCCATAGCTCTACGATGATTTTTGTGTTGTTCATGCCCAAGCAAACAACTGCGTTTTCGAAGTATGGTTTTGGTATGACCGACAAGATTTTGGCTTTTTTGTCCTAAAGGCGCTTGTGACATAAAAAAATCGTAAAACCACATTAATAGGTATGCCAATAAATGCCTTTATTTTTTTTTATTTTAGAGCTGTTTTGATTTCAACGATATGATAAAAAATAAAAAAGTATTGCCATTTTTCTGCAATCTCAGACTTTAAACTGCTCTCCTGAACAATTTAGTTTGTGTCGCTTATGCCCTACTTCCATTTAACCGTCGATATGTATTTTACGCTAAAGTTAACTGGAGTGCGATAACATTTATTTGCAAACTGAAGGAGACAGCTGTAGGTAAAGCGCCGGCATGAGAAGGTTATCAACATTTCAGCTGTGTCTTCTCACGAATATGTGGTTTCTGATTATAGTAACAAATAATTACAATTCAAATAATAATAATAATAAACAATTATAATTTAAATAACTCTGTCTATCTTACAAAACATTAAAATGAAAAAAAAATATCCGAGGACAAATTGTTTAAAATAATAACCACAGAATCAGCCACACACGTCTGACATAAATCAACCATACCAATTAAATAATAATTGGATTTTTGTTATTTTTATGAGATTTTAGATTATTTTGTTGCTATCCAGCATTTCTTTAACATTATTTTTAATAATTCTCATATAGTATTATTTCCTTCAAGGCAATCTTCACTGTTGTCGGTTTTACAAAAAAAGCCAAAACAGAAAAGTGTTTCTCATTGAGAAATATTTTTTTGATTAAAAATGGTAATTACGAATTGAGCAAGCAACGCTTTTCCAAATTAGTCATAAAAACTATCAGAAACCATGATTTTTTCAGTTTTCTATCTAAGATAAATATAAGATATAAGATAATAAGTACATATTTCCATTTTTGATACTTCTATCAAAATGTGACATTTCTTGAGTCAAAAGATTTTTCTTAGCCCTATTACTTAGTTCAGTGCTTCACAACCTTTTCTCACCTACGACACACCAAGATTCTTCTTAGATTTCTAAAAAAGCAAAAAATATGGGTTTGATTTAAAAAAAAAAGTCGGTTTTATTTACATAGGTACTTAGGTATATCATACTTTTTCATTAGATTGGTCGAACCCATCTTAGAGTAGGTACATTGTAAAATTGGACTTAAAGTGATTTAAATTTTTAAACCTCTTTATGAATAAGGGGGAGTAGATATTTTTTGAGATAACACCGGACATGCGGCTGACCACCCATGCTGCAGAAAATGGTTCACTTTGCCAATGTCACCCCTGTTTCAGGGAGGGTCGGCAAGAGTTGCAGGTTGTATGTTCATTTGAGATTTGGGTTTTTATATTGTAGGTCCACATGCGGCATGTTTAAGCGCGAACTTATGCGTGTCTGCTCGTGAAAATGCATATAATGTGAATCCTTAGGGCCTGTCGCACCAACCTCCAATCAATATTTAATTGACAAATCAAATTTGATTGCTTCATTCTGGTAAGGCCCTCGGTTAAATATTTATCGGAAGTGGGTAAAAATATGATGGAAGTTGAAAGGAAATATAATGTATATCAGCTGATTTACGTGTATGCAACCAAATGCTTGATTTGAAAGGTTGAAATCACACCTAATTTTGATTTTTGTCTGATTGGAACTTGGTGCAACAGGCCCTTAATGTTACGTATATATCTTTACAACTTAGATTAGATTAGATTAAACCCCCCCTCCTTTTCATATTTTCTGAACAAGCAAAAACCCGATCCAACTGGAAGCATTTACAATCAATTAAAACAACAATCCCTGCTTCACAAACATCATAAGGTCATCATGGAACGAAGATCGTCCTAGTGGAAGTCTGGACTTCTAGCATGACCTACTTCTATTATCAATCATCATTATATCATCATTGTGATTGGTTATATTTATCAAAGATATTATATTCAACATACAAATTTTTACTAAACACAGAACACTAAGATAAATTGCGTTGGCTCAGATAAGCTCACAAATATAAAATAAATATTTTTTATACACAGCTAGCAACAATATGTGCCCAGACACATACTGTGGCTAAAAAACCTGTGACAACGGTTTAACAAAATAACCGCATACCTATTTAGAACTGCAGCATCTATAATCTGTAATCAAAGTAGCGAATTCCCACAGGCACACACGTATAATTTTACGTTTACAGAATATGTGAACTAACAAAATAAAAAAATCTCAAACGAACATAAGCCCTGCAACTCTAGCCAACGTTCCCAGAAACAGGGATGGCATTGGCAAAGTCAACCATTTTTTTACAGTATGGGTGGTCAACCACATACCAACCTACATGAAAGTCAATGGTGTAAAAAAACATCAAATCCATACATGCTGCTGCAGCATCTAATCTAAGTTGCAAAGATACGTAAAGAAGACATGTACAAGTTTCCGCTTGCACATGCCGCATGTGAACCTACAACATAAAAACCCAAATCTCAAAAGGATATACACCCTGCTGGTCTTGCCGTCCTTCCGTGAAACAGAGGTGACATTGGCAAAATGAACCATTTTCTACAGTATGGGTAGTCAGCCGCATACCAACCTATATGTCGAGGAATCTAAAGAGGAAAAAAAACATGATGACCGCCGATCTTCGTTAGAAGTGGCATTAAAAAAAGAAGATTTAAAAACAAGATGATGAAGAAGAAGAAGTGTTTTTCTCTCACCTGCCCAGGTCCCATACTTGCTGGAGAGGCTCTGCTCTACTCCAGGCTGGAAGTAGGGCCTTAGGAAGGCAGCCACCAGCTGGGTGAGGGACCACGCCGTGTCTCCGAAGTGCCACACCAAGGCGACGAGGCCCAGCAGCGCCAGCAGGAGCAGCAGCATCCTGGAGTAGCTGGAGGAGGAAGCGAAGCCAACACTGCACTGATCACACGTACAACATAGTCCGACACAAGCAAGTTAACGCTGTGCACAGGTTAGAACTTCATAATGCGGTATCGTTTATTTAGTGTACAAGTGAAACAATACGAGGTTTGTTGTCACTTTAGATAGACTACGCGCACGTCCACTCTCGCTGAGAGCTACTCTTGTACTGATGAACGTCAGAATATTGTACAATCTACAATCAGTGGGGCAGACAGTCAGCGAGTCGGCAGACACTAGTGATGTCCAGATGGTGAACTGACAACGCAAGAATGGTTGATTAAATAAAGAACTACATACAAAATATTCAAAAATTTCCGCACATGAATTGACATAGACCAGGGGTCGGCAACCTGGGGCTTGCGAGCCACATGCGGCTCTTTGGGTGTGAAGTTGCGGCTTTTCAGTTCCATACGCAAATACAAAAATATATCAAACTGATCTAAAAACACAATAATCGTTCTGAATCGATTAACGAGGGGCTATTTATTTATTATTATTATTTTTTTTTTTTTTTACTTAAATGTTTTATTTATTACTCGTATTCCTTGACTTATAGGTTGGTATGAGGCTGACCACCCATACTATAAAAAATGGTTCACTTTGCCAATGTCACCCCTGTTTCAGGGAATGTCGGCAAGAGTTGCAGGGCTTATGTTCATTTGAGGTTTGGATTTTATTTGTTAGTACACAATCAGCATTTGTAAGCGCGAATTACACGTGTTTGCTTGTGGGCATACATCTGAGAGCTTTGAATGAATATATCTTTGCAACTTAGATTATCATTTCTTATTTATTAGGCACCGATTTTATCTCTGTGTCACTTTTACTCGCTTTTCACCCCCCCCCCCCCCCATGTATGTTATTTTTTGTTGGCGAGAAAACATTTGTGGCTCTTGACATATGTACAAAGGAATTTGCAAAATTGTCATTTTTGGTTCTTCCGACTCAAAAGATTGCCGACCCCTGACATAGACAAAACTGTGACGTTCCACGGCTGGGTATTTAGGAAAAACGAAAATAATTAATATTCTTTGAGATATTGATATAAATATAACAGTGCTTATATCCCCCCCCCCCCTCCACCCCTCCGTATCGAAATCTATAAGCTATAATCTAAGTTGCAAACATATAATAAACATTCATAACTGATATCAAATGTATGCCCATAAACAGACACTTGTAAGCTCGCGCATACAAATGATGAATGTGTGCTTACAAATTAAAATCCAAACCTCAAATGAACATAATCCCTGCAACTTTAGCCGACCTTCCCTGAAACAGGAGTGGCATTGGCAAAGTGGACCATTTTTTACAGTATTGGTGGTCAGCCTCATACCAAACAAACTATTAGTCAAGGTGCCCAACATACAATTCATGAAACGCTCTACATATCGCACGTTTAATAATAAAGAGAAATAACTCAAAAATTGAGAAAATCGAGATTTTGTAATAAAACACAAGAACAATGCGAGAAGAATAGGTAGAATGCGACAGCCGTTCAATTTGGACGAATATGACCGAGATAAAACATCGGTCTCCTTTTTCATCCCATACAAGTTGTACTGGTTGTCTGAACTTCAAACGTGGTTTCCCAACATTCTTATTTTTTGAGTTATTGTTCTTTATTTTTAAGCGTGCGATATATATCTACTGATTGTAAACACCCATTACTAGTTCAATACGCAAAATGAACTAGTTTATAGCGCTCACATTACTGACCGAGTATACAGCATGCCCCTCACTAAACTCACAACATAGTCAGCTGTGTCCCCCCTCCTCAATCAAAACACTTTCACTAGCACTGCGCTCAGAAAGTATATCACCTTACTACGGCTCAGGCGTAGAGCTTGGCAAACACTGCATATAAACTAAAAGAGCACTTCCCGTGAGCGTTTCAGCTTCCATATAGTTTGCAGAAACGCTATACTTGACTTTACTGTATTATATAAATAAACGTTCACCGCTGATCTGCATGGTGGAGCGGAAACCAAAACAAACTAAATGATAAACAAGCCAAAATAATACAATAACTTCCTACTAATGTATAAAAACCAAATCACTCAATAGGAGTGCTGTCATATTTTCCGTACATTTTCGGTCCGTAGTCTAGTGTCTCTTGATTAGAAAGAAAAAGAGATAAAAAATATTTATTTGTTCAAATATGCTCTTCGCTGGGTTGAAAAATTAATATACCATTACCATAAGTTCATCCAGTCTAACATCAACTGGGTCTTGCTTGAGAATTGGCGCTTTCTACAACGACGATTTAGTTTCTATACATTATTAGGGAAACACTAGAGTAGGAATTTCCCACTGGGAAAAAAAAGTTTTTAAAAGATACAAAAAGTTCTCCGTAGAAAATGTAAAAAGTGAACAGATAGAATGTACTTAACTAAATTTCCAAAAAAAATCTTTTATTTTATTTGCACATAATATTGATCAAAGAAAATAAATGCTTCTATTTTATTTTATTTATTTTTTATTACACACAAACTGAATCTGATAAAATACTACCATCTAGTGGCAAACTTTCAAAGCTAAACGTCTGTACGTTTCAACCGTTTTTGCGACTACTGGATAATAGATGGCGCTGCCAGTCAAATAAATTACGGTATTTTTTTTCAATTAATATACAACCCATACATTTTTATTACATACCTACTTCGACAAAAATTCAAGGTAGGTACCTACTTCAATAGTTATAAAAATTTTAGAAGCACACATTGCTGCAATGTGAAAATGAATATTCAAAGTTCCTTGACTAAAAACTTGGTTTACTTTGCCAATGCCACCGCCCAACCCGTTTCAGGGAAAGGCGCTAGAAGTTGCAAAGTGTATGCTCATGTGAGGCTTGGTTTATTTTGTATGTACACACGCAGTGTAAGCGCGAACTTACATGTGCCTGCTTGTGAACATGCATTTAAGTAATATGAGCCTTAAATTTCAATACATGTTTGCAACATAGATTACCTATAGATCATCGCATCTATGATATTCGTTAACTTCGTCAATTGAGGTGGCTGGACGACATCAAGGGAACTGCAGGCAGATGATGGCTGAACAAAGCGGCCGATAGACAGGAATGGAGAGGATTGGAGGAGGGATTGGATGGAACGATCAAGTGAAGACAGTGGCAGGCACCTCGGTGGTTGGAGCGCTGCGGACAGCGCAGTCAAGACAGAACTGGAGAAGAGTGGTCGCTTCCATACGGGTCACAACCCTCAACAATGAGGAACAAGATTGAGGAGAAGAAGGAGGCTTCCGTCCAGGAGTGTACAGAGAAAGGTTGAGGAAGAAGACGCAAGAAGATACTCTTTAAGCTATTTTCATACTCCGCAGTCTGGTGCTTCAGAACCAGGCAATAAATTGCACATATTTCATACAAGTTTTCTTTAGCGCACACTTCACAGTTTGAAGCCACGTTACTTTTGTTCTATTCACATTGCTGTTCTGCTCTCCACTTTGTATATAGGTACCTACTCATCTTAACAGTATTGTGCCGGTGTGGGCGTTTAAAGGGAGAGTTAGGGAATGTAAGGGTAGACAATAGTTCGGAAAAGTAAGTAGTAGAAATTACATACAACGTACCGTCTCGTTTTTTTTAGACCGGTCCTATCCCGGTATATTTTAAAATTTGCTCTTCGCTGGGTTGAAAAATTCATAAACCTTTACAGAAGACCGGTCACCAAAAGGTCCATCCAGCCTTACAGCAACTAGGTCTTGCTTGAGAATTGGCATTTTGTAGCGACGACCGAGCTTGTAAAAAGTCCGGTCGATAGCTCAGTTGGTAAAATGCCAAGCAAGGGTTCGATCCCAAGGTGTACTCAGACTTCACAAGAAATGAGAACCAGCCCGCCCGGGAGCTGGGAAAGCCTCACTTCAACTGAAAGTGGTTGGTGTGAGGCCGGCCCCCTTGCCCGTAAAAAAAAATAGGTCTTGAATCGCCACATGCGACTCCTTCGGGGATAACGCAGTCAAGAAGTAACACTGAATGTGTAGCTTAGTTGCGTTTCGATAACAAGAGAATTGTTACTCTACGTAAAGCTCTCAGAGTAATATTGACTCGCCAACCTGTGAAAACCACAGATTCCACATTCCAAATTGGGTAGGATTGGGCACATGACCGGTCTGTAGTCTGATGGTTAATGCTTTAAGCTCGTAATCGGAAGGTTGTCGTTTCAATTCCCGACGGAGCTCCAAAACTAATTTAATTTATTTTTCAGATGTGATTTCCGCTGGATCGAAGAATGAATGATCCATCCAGGCTTTCAACAACTGAGTTATTCTTGAGAATGGGCGTTTTTAAGAATTTGTTAAATTGAAAAAATATGTGTGGTTGAATGGTCAAAGAGCAATAACTCTAATCCGATATGACTTTTGAGAATCGAACCCACTAATTTTAGACAATGTGTCTTAAGCGTTTACCTCTAGCCTGCAACCGGTCTGTTATACTAAGGACCTTTTCATACGATGCGATCCGGTGCCGGTAGGAAGTCGCATAGTGTACTGATGATTATATATTAGCTTTCACACAATCCGGCATGGTTTGTCGCATAACTTTCGTGACTCGTGAAGTCTCATCACCACGGTAATTCTTACCTACCTAATATCGGTAATATTGTACCGAATATTGGTGTATTGTACAAATTAATGTGATGAGATGGTTTGGGCATGTGGAAAGAATGAATGATGATAGACTGACAAAGTATGTATACAAAGAAAGTGTTAAAGGAAAAAGAGGGAAGGGACGACCGAGAAAAGTATGGAGTGATCAGATTGATGAGATTGTGAAAGAATGGGATATACAAAGTGAGCGTAAAAGAAGAAAATGCATGAAAAAGGTAATGTATATGAATGAATTGAAAGAGGTATATAAGGATAGGAAAAAAATGGAGGCAGTTCTGCAGAGGCTCTGGCCACCCCTAGTGGAACGGCGACGGAGTTATAGTTACAGTTACAGTTTTTATGAAGACCTGTGAATCCAAGATGGCCGCTAGTGAACAGCTGATGAGTCTTCATACAAATATTACCGAATAAAAATATTAGGAATTACCGTGATGACGAGACTTCCAGGCCTGATCCGAACCTAAACCGGATCGTATGAAAAACGGGTAAGGATTTGAACCCGACAAGCGGTAACCATTAAGCTATGATCGGTCTCATAGACAGGCTCATTCTCAGTACAATAAGTGAATGCAATGAGATAAGCAATAAAATACACAATTACGTCAACTTTACCGTTTCGACAAAAATAAAATCCCCGCTCAGGTGGCTCGTTCAACTTTTCCCAAGTATTTCCCCACTTTCTGAGAGAGCAGGAAGAATATAACGGCTATTTCGGCCAAACTGTTTCACATTTCTATCCGGGTGCTCGTGAAGTTACCCTTATTATGACAGGAATCCTTTTGTGCAAGTAACTTTTAAAAGCGAGAGAAAATAATACAAGTCACGAGTCGTGACGCCATCTTGGGTGCTACTGTGTCGCTTCCTGAAACTTGACTGTCTCGCAAAGAAAAGAAGACTTTTCTATGTAAGAAAAATCATAATAATACTGTTTTTATACCTTTGAATCTGGTGATTCAGCCTAAGTAACAATAAACGTATATTATCTAGGTTTGTAGCACTAACTTCGTGAGAGTTCATCTTTACAATTTTTTTTAAATAAAAAACTTTGTTTAAATTCACTGTGAGAACTCACAGTGAATTTAAATAAAGTCTTCTATTTTCTAAAAATTGTAACAATAAAAGTGTTGGCAGAGGACGTTTAGGGTTAACATCACACTAACTACTGCAACTCAGCTACACATAATAGTGTAACTTCTTACCTGCGTTATCCCCGAAGGGGTCGCATGTGGCGATTCGGGACCTATTTATTTTTACAGGTAAGTGCCATAGACCCCTAGAGTCTCTTAAATCTAGGGAGTATCCCGCACAGGGTTCCTTAAAAAATAGTATATTCAAACATTACCAGTACTAACACAACTGTCACAGTCATTCATAAATCAATACAAGCAAACACCAAGGCGCGAAGACTTTTTCCTTTTTCTACCTCACACTTTATTTCGTTCCGGGTGAAGGAGGAATGCAGTGTGTTTCTTTATTTGTTGTTGCACTTGAAACATACTTGGGTGAGTGTCGCGAGAAATCATTTAAAAAGCTTTTGAGAAGTTAATGCAAGATGCGGTGGGTCAAGGAGACTCAGAATGACATAGAGTTCCCAATACGTTAAAAAAAAAAACAACTGAATTCAATCAGGCAATGTCCTTAAGGACATCGTCAGATGGAGTAGGAAAAAGAGACGATTCTGGAGGGACTATGTAGACTGCATGAGCGAGAGTGGGTTAATCCGAATCGCGGCGTAGGAAATACCAGACGGCAAGCGCTGTTGCTCTCCCAAAAGATGGAAGATAAGCTGGTCTTTTGCATCACAGAAGGGAGTTCCAGAATAAACAGATCTTAGATCCAACAAAAGAAAAAGAAGATCATTTTTATGCAGTCCGGTTGACAGCTCAGTAGTTAGAATGCTTGAATTCCATGCCAAAGACTGCGATTTCGATCCCCACCAAAAGTGAAATGATATCCAGTTTCGTTGTTTATTTGAAATTCAAACCTAAAAGAATTAAAAACCGATAAGGTCTAAATCAGGAGGCCTATGTCCAGCAGTGGATAAGAAGTGGCTGAATAGGTAAGTAAAGTAAGTAAGTAAGGTCTAATCAACCCCCAGAAGAAATGAGAACCATCTTTGAAGAGAATAACTTTTTTCTTCTTGATTTTTGTTTGTTAAGTTTTGTTATTAACATTTTCGGAGCTCTTCCGTATAATGACTGAATCTACATTATCAACGTGTATTTATGGCTCTTTTAACGAGCTTGGCTTGAATACTTAGTACAAAATGTCTCTTGTTCGTATCCACAAGAGACAACAAACGAGTTCTGTGTAACGAAGGGGGCCTGACTTTAATATACTTGGTGCGAAAAATCTCCAGTCTTTACCTACTAGAGACTGCAACCAAATTTTATTCAATCTAAATCCCTGCTCTTCCAAAACAATAAAAAAATATTTGAAAAGAAGTTACAACAGTCGCAAAATCAAACTGCCTAGATTTTTTTTCTCACTGCGCCACTCTGTGTTTCTCCTTTATCTGACTACGTACATGTACATACATACCTAGGTACCCCGACTTGAGTAAGAAAACATTATTTTTTATTTTTCTTTCGCGGAACGTGTCTTTGAAAATTCTTTTCACGGATAATTTCGCACGTGCTCTCTCAGGCGGCGTCACACTCAAATATTCTCTAAATTACCATGTATGTGTTGCGTTACAATGAGATTAGGTACCAACATTCATACATACTACAATAATAATAATAATATTAGTATATTTAATTTTTTTAGTAAGATTTTAATTTTGTAAAAAATGGTTCACTTTGCCAATGTCACCCCTGTGTCAGGAAAGGTCGGCAAAAGTTGTGGGGCTTATGTTCATTTGAGGGTTGGATTTTATTTGTAAGTAGGTACACATTGAGCATTTGTAAACGCGAACTACACGTGTTGGTTTGTGGGCATACATCTGAGAATATATCCTTGCAACTTAGATTATAGATTATTATATATTTTAGATTTATTATTTATTTGGTGAGCGCTGCTTTTGTGCGAATAACATATCAATAGCCCTCTGCGAGCTTGGTATAGGAAGTGCCAATTCTCAAGGAAGACCCAGTTGCTGTAAGGCTGGATGGACCTTTGGTGACCGGTCTTTTGGTATATGAATTTTTCCATGCCGCGACAAAATGCCCATTGACAGGATTGTCCACCGATACAATGTCCATTGACAAAATGTCCACGCGACAAAATGTCCACGCGACAGAATGTCCACCGACAGAATGTCCAACGACTCAATGCCCACTGACAAAATGTCCAAAATATTTCTTTACTTGCGGTTCAGATACAGAATCATAATTCGACGGTTAAAAGGCAATTTCCGTCAAAAATGAGTTATGAATGCTATCCTACTTGAAATTTTCCGCTCTTTCTAATGCGCTAACTCCCATAGCTCTACGCTGATTGTTGTGCTGTTTATACCCAAAGCAAACAACTGCGTTTTCGAAGTATGGTTTTGATGTAACCGACAAGATTTTAGCCTTTTTTTTCCCAAAGGCGCTTGTGATATAAAAAAATCGTACAACATCGTAAAACCACATTAATACGAATGCCAATAAATGCCTATATTTTTATTTTATTTTAGAGCTGTTTTGATTTTAACGATATGATAAAAATAAAAAAGTTATGCCATTTTTCTGCCATCTCAAACTTAAAAAACTGCTCTTCTGAATTTAGTGTATGTCGCTTATGCCCTACTGCCTTTTAACCGTCGATATTATACACATTACTAGAGGCGGACACACACACACAAGCAAGCACCACGAACTCATACGTTCGTAACAACAAGAAAAAATTCAGACTTGGTATTTAAATGTAGGTACCTTTGTAGTTGCTGTAAAACAGACATAGCTCAAATACATATTTTGCCCCTGTTTCAGGGAAGGACGGCAAGAGTTGCAAGGCTTATGTTCAGTTGAGATTGTATTTTTTTATTGTAGGTCCACATGCGGCATGTGTTAGCGCGAACTTATACGTGCCTACTTGTGGGAATGCATTTAATATAAATCTTAAATGATATATATATTTGCAGCTTAGATTAGATTAGATTAGATTAGTAAGCTGATTTGGATTCCCAGCCCTGGTAGTCTCATCACCGCGGTAATTCTTACCTTCCGAATATCGGTAATATTGGTATGAAGACTTGTCAATCCAAGATGTCCACAAGTAAACAGCTGATTAGGCTTCATGCAAATATTAACAATATTCGGTAGGTTAGAATTACCGTGGTGATGAGACTTCCAGCCCTGGTCTCCATATTATGATCTTTTCGTGGTATCTAGAAGTGGCCTCTTGTAGGCAATATACCAGCAACTTGTATGGCAGAGTGCTGGCAGAACTTTTTCAATCTCATCCACCGGGACGAGGCCTATTCCTCTGCGCCTGCAATCGGAAAACAAAACGCAATAATGCCACTCGTGTGGCAGGTTGGAGGAAACCCCAACGGCGAAATGACGTCATCAGGAAATGTGCAAAAATGAAGGGTATATCTTGTTGGTATGAAACTCTTCTTCTTCGTGTCAGCTTCACACCGTATTGGCCCAGTAACGAGCAATGTCTACAGCTCTTTGGTTTCCCGCAAAGAGATCATCCATGGAGCAGCTTGTCGGACAGGAGGGACAACACCGCAGGTGCTCCATTGTTTGCTGAGCTCCACACTCACATAGTGTAGAGTCCTCCCGTCCCAGAAATCCCCAGGTCAGCATGTTGGCCCGGGCTCTTCCAACATTGGTCCTCAATCTGTTCATGGATCTCCATACAAATATGATACGGTATGAAATCCATACGGTATGAAACTAACAAAGTATATTGTACAAATGGTTAATGAGCTGGGTAAGAGTTGCAGGGCTTATGTTCGTATAAAATTTGGGTTTTTATTTTGGAAATACACTTGCGGCTTATGAAAATACGGAATTGTAGGTGCAAAATTGCAACTTAGATTACAGATAGATAGATATAATTACGTCTAGTAAACCCTTCGCCTTGCATTTTAGGCAAAAAGGGTTGTATTTGGTATGTGATGGAGCATAGGTACAAATTATGAAATTAGTTAATGAAAAAGCACATACTGTAACTGTAACTGTAACTCTGTCGCCATTCCGCTAGGGGTGGCCAGAGCCTCTGCAGAGTTGCCTCCATTTTTTCCTATCCTTACATACCTCTTTCAATTCATTCATATCCATCACCTTTTTCATGCATTTTCTTCTTTTACGCTCACTTTGTATATCCCATTCTTTCACAATCTCCTCAATCTGATCACTCCATACTTTTCTCGGTCGTCCCTTCCCTCTTTTTCCTTTCACACTTTCTTTGTATACATACTTTGTCAGTCTATCATCATTCATTCTTTCCACATGCCCAAACCATCTCATCACATTCTTTTGTACCTTAACTTTCACATCCTCTTACATGATTTAAATAAAATCTAGAATATAAGGCATTTAGTTACAAAACTGTTCAAAGATAAAAACAACAAAAACGTCATCTTATTGGGTATTGGGTACCTCCAATATGCCAATAATATATTTTTTTCAAAAATGAAGACACTTAACATGTTTTCTTTACATAGCTTCTCACTTACTACCGCAGCAGTGAATTGAGCTTCTTTTTGGACCCTCAAGAGCTGCCAACACCCCCTGGAGATCCAGAAGTATTTTAATGATCAAGTGTGAGACAAACCATATGCAATAGGTAATTAATAATTCTTAGAAGGCCCTCGGCTCTGCACTCTACAGCGCCCAAGATTAAAAATCCGTTCAAACTCAAGGGCAGCGTTTTAGTGTAAGCGTATGCAAACGTAAGAGGCGCTGCTTTTGTTTGTATACAAATTTCTGGCGGAGCTTAAACGCAAAGTTTTGTGTTTGGGATACAGAAGGCACTTGAGATCACAACATGTGCATTTTGAAATGGATATGTGGTATAGCTACCACGCACATGTGTGAAGACAATCTACCTACTAACTAATACATTGTCAATCAGTCTACATACAAAAATGCGCTTTGTGTTGCTTTGAATGAATAAGTTGAAAAACTATCTGTATTATTACAAGTTGCAATATTTTCATGTGGACATATATTTCACTTTGGCAATGTCACCCCTGTTTCAGGGCAAGTCGGCAGGAGTAGCACGGTGTACCTATATCCATATGAGATTTGGTTTTTATGTTGTAGGTTTGCATGCGGCATGCGCAATTGCGAACTTACACGTGTCTGCTTGTGAGAATGCATGTAATGTGAATCCTCAATTTTACATATTTTTGCAACTTAGATTAATTAGACATACAAAGTTTCCTTAAAGTATTTTTGTATATAATATTTTTTTACACGAAAAACCTACATTAGTTTGCAATACATATAAACGCAACTAAGCTACACATATAGTGTAACTTCTTGCCTGCGTTATCCCCGAAGGCGTCGCATGTGGCGCTTCGGGACCTATTTATTTTTACAGGTAAGGGGGCCGGCCTCACACCAACCTTTTTCAGTTGAAGTGGGGGGTGGGAAGTGACATATTCCTTGACTTATAGGTTGGTATGACGCTGACCTACCCGTACTATACTGTAACAAAAATGGTTCACTTTGCCAATGTCATAATCTGCTTAGGCAAGGTCGGCAAAAGTTGTAGGGCGTACGTTTATTTGAGAATGGGTTTTTATGTTTTAAGTCCACATACTGCATGTGCAAGCGCAAATTTCTACGTGTCTTAGATAGATTAAAATATTTTTGATCGTAAATGTCAAAGATGAATCAGTGGTATTGCATAAAGTATAAGGAAGTGCCCTTCATTGGCAAAATAAATGGACTCGGGAGTCAGGACCAATTTGAAAATAGACATTTAGTCAGTCATTTTTTCTCGGCGAGACAACGTCACACGTCTACTAAGTCGTTACTAGGCTCCAAGTAACAAAAAAAAAGTAAAATCCAGGCCTTTTCTCTGACAACCCGTCCGTGTAACGTCACAATTTTGTTGTCCATGGAATTTGTATCGTGTATATAATGTCATATTTGAAGACTACAGGGGAAAAACAAGGAATGTAAGAAAAAATAATAAAATAAGTTCGTAAGAAAATAAGTAAAAGCTCTGCAAAATTTGTAATTCAACAACAGTCGCTATCACAGTAACTTTATAGCGGTATTTCCGGTTCTATGTGACAGGCAATAACCATGATTTCAAATTTCAAATTTTGATTTACTCATAATTTTCGTCAACTGAAATTCCTTGTTCTTCATTTTGTAGCCTTCATTTATTTTATGACCAGGTCAAAAAATCTAAAATGTAGATAAGCAAGTTTATGCTCTTACGAGTCGGACGACTTCCTGCGCAGAGACTTATATAGATGAAGATATCTAATATCACATGTGGAGTAACTTATCTACTAGATATTATTCGGTTCATAAACAACATGTGATACACTTAATGAACTGTGTGTTTGTCAGTAGCGTGCATTCCATAAAGACTTTTAGTCCTTACCGAAGTTACTTTCTTGGTAACTTAGTTATTCACAAACCACGACTGATCTACAGATCATCGTTTTTTGTATGAAAAATTGCCCATAGGCTGCGGATGAGCCATAGCTTTGCTGTTTACAAAAGCATTGTGATAGTATAGTTATCGCATTAATTTCTATAAAAAAGAATATTGGTGGGCGCCTAAAATATAGGCAATTTTCGCAATTTCGAGTTATACATTTCTAAGTCAGCGCCTACCGTCCGCGGCCACGCAATTCACCTTTCCGCGTTTTCTCCGAAGGGGTCGCATGTAGCGAGTGGAACCTGTTTATTTTTACAGTTAAGGGGGCCGGCCTTACGTAAACAACTTCAGTTGAAGTAAAGGTTTTCCAGCTCCCGACCCTTCGGGTACTCATAGCTTGTGAAGACATTTTTATTTTTATGTTTTATTTTATTTATTACTTCAATTATTATTGATAAGAGTGTAACTGTTGTATTATATTGATGTTTTATCATAGTATATCTTAATATCAACATGTAATTGGAGCAATACGCTATATTATTATCTTTTTCTTATACACATTACTATTGTATTGTTCTGTTTGTTGAATAAAAAAGACGTGAAATAGTACACCTTACCGGAATTTAAATTTGATTTTGAAATCATTTTGACACATTGCCGAGAGCTCGGCATTGACCCCGAGCTCTCGGCATGGAATGCAAGAACTCTCACAACTGAGCTATCCACTGGACTTTGAGCATCAAACAATCATTTCCTTTAATATTTCTTGTGGCGGCTTCGGCAGACGTCTTCCACTAAGCTTAAAAGCGACATACTGAGATGACTGAGGTAAGAGTTTAATAAATATTTTAAAGTGTACAGCCGGATAAATTAAGGTGGGGATTTCATTGAAACATTTTCTGTAGTTAATTTCAGTTTAACTCATGGAAGGGTGCAATTATATAATGCGATTCCACTTATTTAGTAGGAGTAATTTTTAATGAAATTTTTTTTTCGTCAACATGATATGTTGTAGGTATTTGGAGGTTTTTCTTTTGTGTTTAGGTAATGCCCGTTTACTGAGGACGCACTTTAATGATGGGACCCCTGCTGCGCACAACAACTTTGATCTGCATTTTCGTAATCGTGCAAAATCTAGAAGTGTACATTAAGGCTTTCACGGCCGGCACTTGACACAATCTTAAAATTTTTTCGGGTTGTGTAGCCATGTTCTATACGGAAGTTGGTTTCACTTTTTGTTTCACTTTTTCCGGACGTTTCGCCCATTATCTGCGATGGGCCTCCTCAGCGTGTTTTTCAGGCGTTCTGATCAATGAACCAATCAGAGCCCAACGGACACAATACCCAATCAAGACGAAGTGATTCTGACGAGCACCAATCATGTTGCGGTGACGTCATCGCGGTCCAATAACGACGTTGAAGACGCGCATGCGCTGTTAGGATACAATGGCGGCCCCCTCTTCCAGAACCATGACATAAACACAACAATAACCAACCCACAGGCCGTTGACAGTTCCGCGCTAAGGAAATCAGAACGCCTGAAAAACACGCTGAGAAGGCCCATCGCAGATAATGGGCGAAACGTCCGGAAAAAGTGAAACAAAAAGTGAAACAAACTTCCGTATAGAACATGGCTACACAACCCGAAATTTTTTTAAGATTGTGTCAAATCTAGAAGTTTCCGTACTAGAACATTTTTTTTATGTTCGCTCCTGGTAGTGGTGTTTGCTTTGGTGATAAAAAAGTAATTGCTGCCTTAATTGTCGAGATAACATGGAGAGATACATTCTATAAGGAAATAATTTTTTAGGGAAGAAAGGCGATATGCCATATTACAAGTAATTAAAATTGTAAAGAGTATAAAGAAACGTGTGAAATTTTATCACCGTATTTATAGATGGAAAAATAAAATATAGTAAAAAACGAAATTGAACTGATGAAAATGTTATTTTTTCTTATAAAATAATATCATTACTTATTACTTGGACCGGTCCGTAGTCCAGTGGCAACACTTCGTACTCGCAAATGGAAGGTTGTGGATTCGGATCCCGGCGCAGCACAATAAAATATACAATTTATATTTCGAAAAATGCTATTCGCTGGGTTGAAAAAAATCATAACACCTTTACCAAAGACCGGTCACTAAAAAGGTCCATCCAGACTTACAGCACCTGGGTCTTGCTTAAGTATTGGCGCTTTGTAGCGACGACCAAGCTCGTACACCTCTGCAGCGCTACAACAAATGACATAGACGATAGACCCCTAGAGTCTCTAGAATCAGGGAGTCTCCCGCGCAGGATTTCTTAAAAAAAAAACTTACACGCAGCATGTGTATTGTGTAATCGCGAACTCGCACGTGTTTGCTTGCGAGCATGCACTAATTATGAATCTTGAACTTATATACCTTTGCAACTGATATCGTATATTTCAAAAAAATATTTTTTGTCCTTCCATATGGTATTTTCTATCACACGATCACCTATTCTAAAAAAGTGGGTGTTTATTTATTGTGGTATTTTCATTTTTATTTTTGCTTCAAAATTAATAATACTTCGAAATGTTTGGTATATATATATTTTTAATTCAATTTACTGCAATGTTTTTGCACATGGTATTTCCAAATTTAATAAGGTTTTTTGAAAAAAAGAAATGTTGTCTTTTATCATTTTGCGAAAGCGCGAATGTAATAAAATTACGCTTGTAAGCAAAAAATAATTTATATTTACACCCCGAGCGGTACATGAAGGGACTCAGGTGTGGAAAAAAAAAAACAGTAAATCGGGTGCGGGGAAAAAGCGGCTAAGTACATGCTTGGTTTTAAAAAAAACGGTTACTTATTTCGTAAAAAAATCATTGAATTGTACTTGGAAAAATCTTACATTACTGGTAGGTACTCATGTGATTACAGAAACCTGAAAAAATTGTTTTGCAAAATATTTGTAAGCATAGTTTCCTTCCAATGCCTTGACTTGTGGATTGGTATGCGGCTGACCACCCATGCTGTAAAAATGGTTCACTTTGCCAATGTCACCCCTGTCTCAGGGAAGGACGGCAAGAGTTGCAGGTTGTAGGTTCACATGCGGCATGTGCAAGCGCGAACTTGTACGTGTCTGGTTGTGAAAATGCATGTAATGTGAATCTCCAATGTAACATATCTTTGCAACTTAGATTAGATTAGATTAAATAGTTAAAATTTTGTCGGGGTTATAGCCGCGGGGGCCAAGAGGGCTGATCTTACTAGCGCGTTTCGAATGGAACAACGTTGGTTCGATCCCCGCTGGGTCACTTGACTTTAACTTTGACCCTGGTTCAACAGATGTAATTGGGTAATTATTAATTAATTATTCATTAATAATAAACAATAATGAATTATTAAATGAAGATATAAATACCTGTTTCTGGCCAGGCAGAATGGGTTGGTGAATTGCATTCCTCTTCACAAATCTATTTAAAAAAAAAAAAAAAAAAAATAGTCCTTTGTATAGATCCCATGAATCCGTACCTATCCTGTGTGCTGGACTGTCATCTATCAAGCCATCTCTTCCGAGGTCTTCCTGGGGGTCTTTTTTCAAAAAATAGATTTGTGAAGAGGAATGCAATTCATCCACCTATTTCTCCTGACCAGAAACAGGTATTATATCATCAAATAATAATTCATTAATTTATATTTCAATGAATTATTGAAAAACAATTACCCACTGACATCTGCTGAAACAGGGTCAAAGTTGTGGTTAAACGGCCAGGCGTGATTCGAACTAGCGTTATTCTGTTCCAAATACGCTCGCCAAGAACAGCGACTTGACCTCTCGACCGCTGATCTGGTTGGGTTCTGTTGAGGAGCGATACGTGGGATCCTATCATCCCCCATTATATTAACATGTTCGTATTAGAATCGTATTCACTTACTTCCCCATCTTGCAAAGTGTTCCGTACTGTACTTTTTCCTTATTCCAGTGTTCCATATTGTTATGTAAATAGCGAATACACATAAATATTTCAGTAGGTAGATATAACATTTGTAGCTGATGGGAGCTGTATATAAGTAGTATTAATTATTATAAGAACCTAGGGTAAAGAGATATTATAACACAGTATTAGCAATCATCACCATTATGTAGGTACTCGAAGCTTTTAGAAGACCGTTCTCTCGAAGGTTCTGGCAGAATTGGCTTCTGGTAAATTCTATTACTGCTCTGTATTAAAGGGCGCGAACAGCTTGCAGGAGACAATCTATATACGACAGTCTTCTTCTGAACACGAAATACAGTGTACGTGAACACCAACTAACTGTGAAATAAATGTAAATTGCTAAACCATAAATGTGAATTGTTAAAAATAAATATAAATTGTTAAATAAATGTAAGTGTAAAATAAATATCCTGTAAAGAAGACCAGTTTTTTTTATTAATTTAAAGACTATTTGAACCCTAACAAACATAACAATATTGTATCTATTAGTTTTTTTCCAGTAGGGATTTGCAGTATTTTACATCGTAGTATTTTCATTTCAAATGTCCTCGAGGTATCTGCTCTAGTTATTCATTCAACTTTTTAAAATAAAACTTCCCGTATTGTTACCTTCTCGTTTGGAGAGAAACTTTTAATGATTTTCTTTTTTAAGAAAAGCAGGTAGGTAGGCAAGTAAAAAAATCTCTTCACTCTTTTTCGCACAATACATTAATTTTATTTCTAAGTATTGATTTGAATTTCCTTGTTAAAGTACAATTTAATCAGGTTTCTGATAAGACACTTATTTAATTAAAACTTTTCCCGCCTCCCGGGATTTCCATTTATTCAATATGTACTGGCATTATCGGCAGAAAGTTTATTTCCCTGCCGATGTCTACCTTTTCGGGTACTTCCGTGACCTTTCGGTGCTTTGTGTTGTTGTACAAAATGTTTAATCAACTAAAAAATGCTGTTCTTGTAATTGAAAATGTAAGTCCTTAGTCTAGGAGTTAACGCCAAGCACTTACAATCGGAAGGTCATAGGTTCGATTCTCCATGGACCTAAGGCATTAAGCGTGTGGAATCAATTATATTTGGGTTCTTTTAATCAAACTGCTTTTTTTATTTATTTTACACAATGCCGGTTTACAATGTACTGATTCCTAGCTCTTGGCTTATCGACTTCACGGCTCAATGTTTCAATCGACTCATGCCTCTCACGATTGCGGTCGAAATATATAGCGTCTATACCGACGCCTCTCGCATATTCCAGACCCTTCTATAGTGAACCTTTCGACACACTTTTGTATTGTTCCATACTATTCTATTTACGCATACCAACAACTACGTGCCTGGGCACATGCACACATTCAAACTCACAGTACACTGTACTAGAAGCGGACACACACACATAAGCAAGCCATGCAATCGAGCTCATAAGTTCGTAAAATTATTTTCAAAGGTAAGGAAGCCACCTTTACGCCGTCCTTTTCACTTGTGGTGGGGGCTTCCCAGCTTCCGAGGAGCTGGTTCTTATTTCTTGTGAGGATTGAGTGAACCTTGCCAGTATTTTGATTAAAGATTTGAATTAGACACCGGAAAGTGAAGTCATTTATGCAACCCTTCGAGGAGATTAAACCCTTGCCTCTGGAATGAAACGCAAGCATTGTACCAAGTACCAACTGAGCTATTGAAGATCTTCTTCTATAAGAAAAGAATTTATTATTCTGTTATGTTCTGAAATGGAATGAAAAATCGCGGAGACTAGCAAATCAAAGTTGTCATTTTTTTTTAGAATAAAACTTGATCATTACATTTTACTTGATGAATTGTTTTTGTTCAAAGCCTTCTTGTCTTTCAGAGTATTTTCCTTGGCTCAGATCACAGGACAATTCTCTTCTTACTTAGTCACGGCTTACAAATACAAAAAGAGAGTGATAAATAAACTTTTTCCTGTGAGTAAAGAAATTAAAACATAATTTAAGCGTTTTCAAAATGTTTGGATTCTGAAACGCTAGATAGAGGAGCTTTTAAATTTTCGTTTTTTTTTTGGCGAAACGCGATGGCAGAGTTTGAGTGGTGGCTTTTATATACTTGGGGCGAGGAGGTCTGATTTTATTCGGAGTGACTGCGTGATTTAAAACAGCATTAAAGCCCCGTGAGAGTCGACACTTGTTTTACATTTCGCAAATCCGAGTACGGCGAATGCCGAGAAAAACAAATCTGTATATAGGATTACCTCAACTTTCGGATGCTTTCGTGTGAGTAGACATTTTTTTTTTTTTTAAGAAATCCTGTGCGGGAGACTTCCTAGATTCTAGAGACTCTAGGGGTCTATGACATTTGTTGTAGTGCCGCAAAGGTGTACGAGCTTGGTCGTCGCTGCAAAGCGCCAATACTCAAGTAAGACCCCCCAGTAAGGCTGGATGAACCTTTCAGTGACCGGTCTTTTGGTAAAGGCTTTGTGAATTAAGTCTAATGAAGCATTTAAATTTTGAAATTGTGTGGAATTTTTCAGATTTATATAGCGAATCAAACAGGCAGGTCAAGAAAGAGATTTGAATATTCATATATAATCTGTAATCTAAGTTGCAAAGATATATTGGCATTTAAGGCTGATAATAAAACGTGCCCACAAACAGGCATATGTAAGATTGCGCTTGTGCACATACAAAATAAACCAAACCTCAAATGAACATTAACTTTGCAACTCCTGCTGCCTTTATCTGAAACCGAACTTGCATTGGCAAAAGTGAATCAAGTTTGTATAGCATGGGGGGTCAGCCGCATACCAACCTATTAATCAATGAATATTCATCTCCTTTCATTGTATCTTGACTTTTAAGTGTGCATCAGTAAAACCAAAGACCACTCATACTGTAAAAAAACCAAGGCTCTTTACAAATGTCACCTCTGTTTCAAAGAAGGGTGGAAAAAGTTGCGGAATGTATTTTCATTCGAGATTTAAATTTTATTTTGTAAGTAGACTTACTACAATACAAGCATGCTGAATTTTTAAGCATATGCCATACGCTACAAATCTTTGAATTTTTAAGCATATATGCCATACGCTACAAATCTTAACGTCCTTTCCTGA
The DNA here is from genome assembly GCA_951799405.1 of Agapetus fuscipes. NCBI lineage: Eukaryota > Metazoa > Arthropoda > Insecta > Trichoptera > Glossosomatidae > Agapetus > Agapetus fuscipes. Next base: position 14,431,955 of record OX637351.1, on the reverse strand, counting down.
AACAGGGGGACAATAGTAAATTGAGCCAAAAATATGGATAGTTAGCCTAATCCCAACATTTTTGTCAAGGGTTAAATGAGATTTCAATGTCTGCTAAAAGGAATGATTTAATTTCTCCGTCAACTTTGAACAATAATAATGGTTGGGTGTAAGTTAGAATTACGGTCGTTTAACATTTTGACAATTAAGTATATTAATTTTGTTTAAAACTGAACAATTTTAAAACTTAATTTAAATCGGATATTTAACGAACCGTTCGGTGAGAACTTACATTATTCTCTACGTTTCGTCAGCGACGTAGCCGACGTCTTCAGGAGAACATCCTCTCTGTACGGCGACTGAGGATGAACTGAATTTGAAAAACACTTTGTCACAAATCACTGCCTACCTTCGAACGAAGGTAGTAATTATGTTTTGGTCTGTTACACATACCACTTTCATCTTGTGTGTATTCCACATCACTAGATGGTATTATGTTACCTGTACACACCGCACTAATGATATAGTTGTCTTTGACATGAAATTTGGGTACTGGTTTCAGTAGTGAGTTTAATGTGGGTTTCCAAATACTGGACAATTTGAAGCTGTCGTCTCTGTTGAAGTTAGGATGTCTATAAATTTCAATGGCCTCTCTTACAAGTCTGAGAATCAAGAATTTTTCTTTCGATAGAACCTTCGTTTGGTCGAATCTAATGAGGTGCAGGCTGCCTTTGGCGGAATGATCGCAGATTGCCGATTTATTGGGGTTGTTTGTTTTCATTGCCCCATATCCGATTTAAATTAAGTTTTAAAATTGTTCAGTTTTAAAAAAATTAATATAATTGTCACAATAATTATGCTTTGCATTTCGTATGATTTCAAATTGAATAAAAGACGAACAATGAGGTTGGCGGTAACGCTTTATTTTTGACCGCGCTAAATCATCGTGGTGGGTGCTGTACATTATTTGAGTCGTATACAACCAAAAGCGGCAATCTAGCTTTTTTTTTTAAATGCGATACATATTTAGAAACACAGAGAAAAATTTACTCATCATTTCCATACATTTATCTTATTCTCGAAACGAATTCTAGATTGCCGACATTGATTCTGTACGGTTCAGTAGCATTTTCACTTTTGCGGGAGAGGCGGGAATGCCCGAAAAGCAAATAAACTTTTTAGATAATGAGATGCGACAAGCAAGCAGTCTGCTTTATTTATCACAGAGGTTACAAATTTCTCTCACTCGCGTTAAAACTGAAACAAAGTGCGCAGACTTGCATTTTGCTTTAACAAATTTACTCGTTTTCAATTAGTTTAACTGCCTACTACATTTTTTTTTTTATAATTGTCTTTGTGCTCAATCAGTTTAAAATAAGGACTCCAAAACCCCCTTATATATAAAAAAAAAAGCTTTGACTTTGTAATACAATTTAAAGTCAGTGTTTTCAAAAAGAGGTTTAAGCCTGTAATTTTGTTTAATAAATCTAATGAATTTTAAGTCAAATGTGTACTCCAGTAAAAGTTACTGGCTTAAATTTTATTAACTGATGTGTCAATCTATAATCTACGTTGCAAATATGTATAAACAATTAAGATTTATGTCTAATGCATTCTCACAACAAATGAGTCTAAATTCGCGTTAAACATGGAGTATATGTATTTACAAAATAAAAACCCAAATGATAACAGAAAAACAGCTTTGTTTTCGATTACGTGAGTATTTATTTTTATATACCACAACCGGTTTTGCAAACATCCGTTTGCATCGTCCGTTTGCGAAACCGGTTGTGGTATATAAAAATAAATACTCACGTAATCGAAAACAAAGCTGTGTTTCTTTTATCATTAATGATGAACGATTACAAAGTTAATGCCTCAACAATCAATAAAAACCCAAAATTTAATTAGCATTAACCCTGCAACTACGGCAGTCTTTCCCAGAAACAGTGGTGACAATGGCAAAAATCGTTAAAAAAAAGTAAACGAAATATATAAAGAAATTTCCGCGATGTTATTTGTATTCCTTGACTTATAGGTTGGTATGAGGCTGACCACCCATACTGTAAAAAATGGTTCACTTTGCAAATGTCTCCCCTGTTTCAGGGAAGGTCGGCAAGAGTTGCAGGGCTTATGTTCATTTGAGATTGGGTTTTTATATTGTAGGTCCACATGGGGCATGTGTTAGCGCGAAATTATACATGTCTGCTTGTGGGAATGCGTTTAATATGAATCTTAAAGTACATATACCTTTACAGCTTAGATTTAGATTTAGATTTTATAAATATACTAGCAGACTGACCGTGCTGCGCACGGTTGTCTGCTAGGCCCTTCGGGCAGAGTGAGTCTGGCTTCGCAATATTTTTTCCTCACACCTCCTTCATAGTAATTAAATGCTTTAAGAAGTAATTTAAAAAAAATTGCGGTAAAAGGGTTATTTAGTTCTTTCATGTTCTGAGATTCTTGTATGAAGCATGAGGTATGAGGCTGACCTCCCATACCTAAAAAAATGTTCACTGAACGAATGTTTCTCTGTTCCTGAAAAGTTCGGCAAAATTGCAGGGCTTATGGTCAAGAGAGGCTGAAATTTTTATTTGTAATAATTACACATGCAGCGTTTGTAAGCGCAAACTCACTCATGTCTGCTTGGGGGCATCCATTCAATATGAATTATAAAATGTATGTATGCAACTTAGATTTATATTCTAAAATTAAAAACATCAAGTGCCACAATTATATGTTAGCGTGAAAAGACATTTGCCAGCTTGTGGGTGTGCATTCAATTTGAATCATCAAATAAGTTTTTTTGCAACTTTAGATTATAAATTAAATTTAACGTTGTTGAATCAAATTCCTTGACTTAAGGGTTAGTATGAGGCTTACCACCCATATCGCATAAATGGGTTCACTTAACTAATGTTCCCCCTGTTTCTGAAAAGGTCGGCAAAAGTTGCAGAGCTTATGTGCATTAGAGGCCTTCATTTTAATTTGTAAGTTCACATGCAGCATTTCTAAGCGGGAACTCACTCGTGTCTCCATGGAAGCATGCATTGAATATGAATTATAAAATGTATCTATGCAACTTAGATTTATATTCTAATATTAAAAACATAAAGTGCCACAATTATATGTTAACGTGAAATGACATTTGCCAGCTTATGGGTGTGCATTTAATTTGAATCATCAAATAAGTTTTTTTGCAACTTTAGATTATAAATTAAGATTAACGTTGTTTAAGGATTTTTCAAACTCAAATCCTTGACTTATAGGTTGGTATGCGGCTGACCACCCATACTGTGAAAAATGGTTCACTTTGCCAATTTCACCCCTGTTTCAGGGAAGGATGGCAAGAGTTGCAGGGCTTATGTTCATTTGAGATTGGGTTTTTATAATGTAGGTCAACATGCGGCATGTGCCAGCGCGAAATTATACATGTCTGCTTGTGGGAATGCATTGAATATAAATCTTAAATGATATATATCCTTGCAGCTTAGATTAGATTAGAAATTCCTTGACTTATAGGTTAGTATGAGCCTGAATACCCATATTGCAAAAAGTGGTTCATTTGAAAAATGTTTCCCCTGTTTTTGAAAAGGGTGGCAAAAGTTGCAGGGCTCATGTTCATTACAGGCCTTAATTTGAATTTGTAAGTTCACATACAGCATTTATAAGTGCGAACCCACTCGTGTCTCCAGGGGGGCATGCATTGAATATGAATCATAAAAGTTATTGTATCTGTGCAACTTAGATTATATATTCTAATATTTATAAAAAATCAAGCGCCACAACTATAAGTTAACGTGAAATGACATTTGCCAGTTTGTGGGCGTGCATTCAATTTGAATCATCAAATAACTTTTTTTGCAACTTTAGATTATAAATTAAATTTAACGTTGTTGAATCAAATTACTTGACTTAAGGGTTAGTATGAGGCTTACCACCCATATCGCATAAATGGGTTCACTTAACAAATGTGTCCCCTGTTTCTGAAAAGGTCAGCAAAAGTTGCAGGGCTTATGGTCATGAGAGGCTGAAATTTTTATTTATAAATACACATGCAGCATTTGTAAGCGCAAACTCACTCGTGTCTCCGTGGAGTAGTGCATTGAATATGAATTATAAATGTTAATGCGTCTATGCAACTTAGATTGTATATTATAATAATACTTAAAAAAAATTAAATGCCGCAATAAGTATGGTTTCATATAAAAAGTTGACCTAATCGATCGTCATTATTTCTAAAAAATACATGTTATAACTGGTTGAAGTATAATTTTGAAATAAATAAAGAATATAGGTAGGTACTCAACGGAATTCAACCGAAAAAGAATCGACTTGTATGGCAACTTTGAAGCGTATGTTGAAGTGTTGGCAATTTATTTGAAATTCGAATGTCAAAATGAGTTTTGTTTCTCGCATAGGTTTAACATAAAGAGGTGTTGTGATTGATCATGTTTATTTATTTAAAAAACAACAATTAAAAATCTATTAATGATGAGGAAGCACATCCCAAGTCCTGAACAATATTTGTTGTGAATATGACGTGCATCTGTTCAGGAGTTCTTCAGTTTGTCATCCATTAACGCACAATTATTTTGTATGGGGAGGCCGTTGAATTTTATATTATAGGGGGATTATAGGGGGATGAAAGAAAAGTACCCGAAGTATACTCAATTCGATAGAAAAAAAATGTATGAAAAGTTCACTCACAAAAGCTGCAGCTGTTGCATTTTGTATATATTTTTTAATTTCGCGATTCGGGGGAATTTACATTTAAAACTTTATACTTGGAATAAAGAAATGTACTAACCCGTAAGACGTAGCAACCCTTTATTGAAACAGCATTGATGAAACTTCTCTCTTGATTCTTATTAAATTCGCACCGAGTTTTCATTCCATAAAATCCCTTCATATTTTGCATATATTTAAATTTGCAAAGTTGTGAAATTTCATCCGGAGTGAGCGCCATTTTACGGATCATTCATTATTCATAAGGGAATTCAATTTTTATGCGTCTTCATTTCAATTGTTGCAAACTTTCACAGCAGACAATGTTTCAATCAAATTCATTTCTGTCTGTAATAATTTTCAACCAACGTACTAGTTGTAAATTTTCTATCTTCTATTGATTCTATTCAATGTAATTTTCGTTTTTTAATTTGTGATGTTATATCTAGTATTTTTTGTAGCCCATTAAATCATATATGCAACATTGGAGACCTTCCATGGGTAAAGTCTGGTTAAATTCCAGTAAAGCATTGCAAGCTGAGAAACCTAAATATTGTTGTATTTTCAGGGTTCAAAAGTCTTTAAATTAACAAAACTGGTCTTCTTTCATGGATATTTATTTTACACTTAGATTTATTTAACAATTTATATTTATTTTTCAATTTATATTTATTTTTTAATTTACATTTACTTCACAGTTGGTCTTCACTTACTATGTCTGTTCAAAAGCAGAACGACGTATATGGACTGACCCACCTGCAGGCGGCTTGCGCCTTATATACTCCTAAAGACAGTAGTTTCTAGAAGACAATTTTGCTGGATTCTTCTAGAACATTAAGCTTCCAGTAGATACATAGTTGAATGTCTTTTTCCTAGGTAGGTACCTATAATAATTACTCTAACTTATATCGGCTATAACTACACCTACCTACCTAACATTTATAGTATTTGTTATTTACATAACAACATAGTTTTTAATTGTACATTAAGGCTTTCACGGCCGGCACTTGACACAATCTTAAAATTTTTCTCGGGTTGTGTAGCCATGTTCTATCGGAAGTTTGTTACACTTTTTTTGTTACACTTTTTTCTAATTATATAAAAATTAAAAAAATTTTTTTATAATAATATAAAATTCACTGTAGAAATAGAAAAGGATAACAAAATCCCATTTCTGGATGTGTTGGTGACCAAAAAATCTGATGGAAAATTAGGACACACGGTGTACCGAAAACATACACACACGGATAGGTACCTACAGTGCAGCTCGAATCATCATCCTGGACAAAAAAGGGGCATCCTCAGGACTCTCACCCAAAGAGCTGAGCGTATTTGTGAGCCTGCTCACTTACCAACTGAAAGACACCACCTCTTGAGAGTGCTTGAAGCCAATGGCTACAAGAGAAAGGACATTGTTAGAGCAGCCAGACCGGGTAAGAAAAAACATCACACTACTACACCTTTACCCACTCTGGGCACTGCATACCTACCATACCTACACAAAGTCACTGATAGAATCGGGAAGATTTTGAATAAACACAAGGTGAAGACCATCTTCAAACCTACCAAGCAACTGGCAGCCTGTCTACGCTCCGCCAAAGACCAGAGAGACATGCTCTCTAACCCTGGTGTATACAAAATACCATGTTCCTGCGGAAAAGTATACATAGGTACAACGCTACGCAGTGTGAAAACGCGCTTGAAAGAGCATAATAGGAACTGTCGGCTAGGACAGGTAGAAAAGTCGGCAGTTGCTGAACATGCACTGCAGGATGGCCATGACATACAGTTTGCCATGACGGAGGTTCTTAACACAACGAGACACTTCTTTACTAGACTAAATCATGAAGCTATAGAAATTTTTAAACACAAAAACAACTTCAACAGGAAAGAAGAGACCTCAAGGATGGATAAAACATGGTACCCTGCACTTCGCCTTTGTTCAAAAAATCCGCCAAAATGCAACAGCACGCACAGAACCAATGAGAGCCCAACGGACACAGTACCCAATCAAGACGAAGTGATTCCGACGAGCACCAATCATGTTCCGTTGACGTCATCGCGGTCCAATAACGACGTTGAGGACGCGCATGCGCTGTTGGGATGCAGTGGCGGCCCCTTCTTCCAGAACCATGACATAAACACAACAATAACCAACCCACAGGCCGTTGACAGTTCCGTGCTAAGGAAGTCAGAACGCCTGAAGAAAAAATACGCTGAGGAGGCCCATCGCAGATAATGGGCGAAACGTCCGGAAAAAAGTGTAACAAAAAAGTGTAACAAACTTCCGATAGAACATGGCTACACAACCCGAGAAAAATTTTAAGATTGTGTCAACATAGTTTTTTTCCATTGACTTATGATATCTGTGGACAAGAAACTATTTTAACGAAAATATAAGTACACTATTTCCGTTTCAACTTACTTAATCGCAAAACGTCTTTAGTTAGAAAGAGAACAAAGATCTTCACAGAGTCATTTCGTTGTAAACAAAAAAACTTAGGTGAAACTAAAAAAAACTCTCAGAAATTTGGTACCTCTGTGCGTAGCATTTTTAGAGATCTGTAACCTTCTGATTGAAATTGAATTATCGATTTGGTATGGTCTGAAATATTTTTCAAGCCCTGCTTTTGTCACAAGAACAATAAACAAACGCCAACAATTCGAAGAACTAACTAAAGGAAGTGTGTGCAAGGACACAACGCAGTAAAGACACATCTGCAGAGATATTGGTCAACCCTAACGAACCCTAACAAATGGCGGCATGATACAGTAACATTAACCAGACGAGCCAGCACAAGGGGTGTCAGGGTAGCGTCTTTCCATTCTTAACCTACGTTCGGCGACAATTCACGCTGAAGTACTGCCGCGCACATTTAATTAATTATTATGTTTCAGTTTTTTCATATTATCTCGAAAACTGTTCGCATTACCTAAAATATTTTTCAAACACTCTCTAGACATTGTATCATTCTATAATTATGAAGAAAAAAAATATGTCCAAAATATTAAACAACAAAATTATAAGAAAAAAATGTGAACAAAAACGTGTTTTTTAAAATATTTTTTTGTAGCGTCATTTTTTAAGTTTTATAAAATATTTTAACTTTAAAATTTAGATAAAAAATCAATTAACACGCGTGATTTTTTCCATTAATTTCACTTCTTTACAAAGGCCATAAAGTGTAAGAAACATTTTTCGTGTGTGTCGTCTGTCGAAAGGAGGGGTAGAATGGAAAGACGCGTCAGGGTACACCTAATCTAATCTAAGTTGCAAAGATATCTCACATTGGGGATTCACATTATATGCATTCTCACAAGCAGACACGTACAAGTTCGCGCTTGCACATGCCGCATGTGAACCTACAACATAAAAACCCAAAATCTCAAATGAACATAAGCCCTACAACTTTTGCCGACCTTCCCTGACACAAGGGTGACATTGGCAAAGTGAACCATTTTTTACAGTATGGTGGTCAGCCTCATACCAACCTATAAGTCAAGTTGATAATAAAAAAGTGGAAATTGATGTTACTCAGAATTAAAAAAAAAATTGCAGTCGGCCCTAAAAACCGAGCTGAGTTTGTATTAAAAAAAACTCAACGTCTATTTTTTATCCTATGGGGACACCAATTACGTAAACGTAAAAACGTTTTATCATCGCACGCTTGATGACGTTATCAGGACGTATTTGTTATCACGTTCCTGCAAGTATCAGTACATTACGTTTATACGCAGCTATAGCGCTTACCACAAAATATATGAAAAATTAAACAGAGCCTCCAGTGAACGTTTTAGTTTCTATATATTTTTTGGTGAACTGATAAGGATGATTGAATGGAAAGTTTTGTACTTGGGATGCAGAGCCGTACCTTCATTAGGACGCCCCTCCGGCGCTTATCGGGAAATTATAAAAAAAAAACCGAAATGCATAATTTAATTTCCGCCCCTGTAATTGCGGCCCAGACGTCCCTGGGGTTCGAACCGTGGAAAAAATGGATTTCAAAAAATGTTCGCCATGTTTTGTGGGTGCTCGTTTTTTTTTTGCGTAAAAAGACATTTTTGGTTGTAGGTGAATAAAATCCTATATTATTATGTCTGATTTTTATGATATGAAACTGTGGGTATTCTAAGCTGCAAAGATATTATGTATCATTTAAGGTTCATATTGAACGCATTCCCACAAGCAGACTCGTATAAGTTCGCGGTAACACATGCCGCATGTGTACCTACCTACAATATAAAAACCCAATCTCAAATGAACAAAAGCCCTATTATAACTTATTACATTTAAGTATTGATTTTATTTAAATATTTTTGTATTATTACCGACACTTATGAAGTGAAGTGAAGTGTGATTTAAAATTGATTAAAAAATTAAAATTGCAATTCCGCAAATTACCCTCGTGGAGACTACAGAAGGTTATGTTGCGGTTTGCTTCCATAAACAATTAATCAATATTATTCTCTACAAAAAAACTTCTATTGTTACGTAGATAGTTACGGTGTTATTCACACGCAGAAAATCCATGGTTCAACCGCTAACTAACGTGAATTTTCAATATAAAAAATGATGATCCATGCATTAGCTGTGGATTAAATGTATTGTGAATGACCCCGTTAGAATTAGCTCATAATGAAAATTTTAAAAGTATTGTCGCAAAAACCATAACTAAAAATTATATTTTATCATTCAACGCTTAAGCCTTCAAAACAAATCATAAAAAAAAAGCCATCTCATTACAAAGTCTAAATTTATCTAAAAAATGAGATCGTTTATTTTGGGCGTGACCTCCATCAGCGTTTTATGCAACAGGCAATCAAAAGAATATGGCGGCCATAAAAGGAAACACCTTTACGCTGCGCTTAGCGTCAACCCACACTCCCTTGCCATATTTTAAACTGATGATAAATATTAGAATGATGTATTTGGTGAGCGCTGTTTTTGTGTGAATCACACTTCAAGAGCCCTCTGCCAGCTTGGTCGTCGCTGTAGAACGCGCCGATTCTCAAGCTAGACCCAGTTGTTGTAAGGCTAGATGGACTTTTAGTGACCGGTAAAGGAATAATAATTTTTCATCCGGCGAACACATTTAAAAATATTCATGAATCACTTTGCATTTTTGTTTATAAATTTAAAATCCTCGAGCCCTAAACCCTCACGGCTATAATTTTTCAGTGATTTCTGAGCCTCCTTTGCTTTGTGTAAACACTTGGGAAAGTGTAGCTTCACGGGACTTCTGCCACTCGCATCTCACATAACTTTGCATGCGAGTCCTGTGACACATCCCCGGATGGGATGGATATACAGGGCGTGGGTCAGTGGTGGGGCGACTGACCCTGAGAGAAGGTTGTCGAAGTATACTTTTGTTCTCCGCCGGGATTCGAACCCACACTTCTGACTCGTAAATGGAAGGTTGTGGGTAGGAATCCCAGCGGAGGACAAAAAATGTATCATTTATATTTTCAAACTTGCTCTTCGCTGGGTTGAAAAATTCATAAACCTTTACCAAAGACCGGTCATCAAAAGGTTCATTCAGCCTTACAGTAACTGGGTCTTGGTGGAGAATTGGCGCTTTGTAGCGACGACCAAGCTCGTAAAAAGTCCGGTCCATAGTTCAGTTGGTAGAATGCTTGCATTCCATGCCGAGAGCAAGGGTCCAATCCTCACCGAGGGTGTCAGAAATGATTTCCCGTTTTTGTGTATATTTCGAACAAAAAATAAATTCCGGTAAAGTGTACTCAGCCTTCAAAATAAATGACAACCAGCCCCTCCGGGAGCTGGAAAACCCCAACTTCAATTGAAAGTAGTTGTGTGTAAGGCCGGCCCTCTTACTCGTAAAAATAAAAAGGTCCCGAATCGCCACATGCAACCCCTTCGGGGATAACGCAGGCAAGAAGTTACACTGTATATGTAGCTTAGTTGAGTTTAGTTGCGTTTGCGTGTATCTGATGATACAGACAGAGACTACATCCAAAATTTGACCCATATCTGTAGATAGCATTCACATATTTAGCGTTATCTTCGGCAGAGTTTCCTTTTATGGCCCTTGGCCCTTCTAGACCTCGCAAGGTGCGTGACTTGCCTGGGAATACCTTTTTCTTCCTCTTCTTCCCCGTCTCGAATTTGACGCGCGTGGTTTCACGGCAAATCGGTCACAGAGAGATCGGCCATGGACAAATCTGTTGAATAACAGATCATCCTCACAACTTTTTTGTCATATACAATAGACAGGAAGCTCTATAATCTAAGTTGCAAAGATATTTTAACATTCATACAGACATTCATTTTGCAGACAGGAGCTATGCGGTGGCCGGGCCGGTTGCTTGGAACAATTTGCCCGTCGGTGTCCGCGCGAACCAGCCTACAACCACCTTCAGAAAGGGACTGAGGACATTGTTTTTTTTCCAAAAGCCATGGCGCCTTTGACATGGTCCTGGACCATCATATGGTGCCACAGGAAAAAATCATCCATCATCATCATCGTCATTAAAAAAATATATTTAGTGCATGCCCACAAACAGACACGTGCATGTGTATTTGCAAATTAAAATCCAAATCTCAAATGAACATATACTCTGCAACGTTTGCCGACTTTCCCTGAGTCACAGGTGACATCACGGCAAAGTGAACCATTTTTTTACAGTATGGGTGGTCAGCCTCATCCCAACCTATAATCCAAGGAAAACTAACTACAGTTAATTATAACTACAGTAATTACAAAGATCTTTGGAAGGCAAGTTTTTTTGTGATGGAGCTGTCTGTGGAACTATTTTGTAAGTGACCAAAAAGTCGTGTTGATGAACTGTCGTGTGACTAAATTGTCCGTAGCCGAGCTGTCTGTGGACGAGTTATCCGTTGCCGAGCTGTCTGTGACCAAAATGTCGTTCACCGAAAAGTTGTTTGGATGAACTGTCGTGTGACCAATTTATCAAAGGACGAGCTGTCTGTAGGCGAGTTCTCTTTGACCGATTTGTCCTGGGGATCCCTTCTTCTCCTTTTTTTTTTCTCCCGGTTCCGCATTTGACGCGCGCGTATTAAAAATACGAATGTTGTCATTTTGTTGAATGTGCGGTCGTTAGGGTAACCGCCCGGCAAGCTGAGGGCTAGGATTCTGCTCCTCCGTGGGGTGGAGGGACTTTTGAAATTCAGTAAAGGTGTTATGCGTGTGTCGCGGGGAATGATATTGAGGGAATGAAAGACAGCGGCGTTAATATTTATGAGAAAAGGGTTTTTCGTGGAAAGACAACATTCTTCTTAAAAAAAACATCTTCCTTATTTTCTTACTTTCATTTATTTAGGTATTTGTTTATAAAGTATGGTAACTCTTCACTTTAACTGAAAGTGGTTGGTGTGAGGCCGGCCCCCTTAACCGTAAAAATAAAAAGGTCCCGAATCACCACATGCGACCCCTTCGGAGATAACGCAGGCAAGAAGTTACACTATATGTTTTTTTTTTTTTTTTTTAAATAGTTTATTCAACAAAACAGGAAAATACATTAAAATATATAAAACAATAATAAAAATATATACAATTGATGTTGTACCTTCCCAATTACAATGTTGACATTAAATATAAGTATTAAAAATAAAAAGAATATAAAAAAGAATATAAATATAAATACTAATGACAATATGATATTTTTTCATACAATGTTGACATTAAATATAAGTATTAAAATAAAAAAAAAGAATATAAATATCAATACTAATGATAGTAAGATATTTTTCCTTTTTTTTTTCAAACACAAAATATAAAATATAAAAACCTATTAAAATAATCATGATAACCGTAATGACACCAAACAATAAAAGATAAAAACAGAATTACATATATCAAATCAGCCTTACATTCACTTGAACATGCCAATATTTTCAATTATAATTTTAATTTTTCCCACTCACTAATACCTACACACTGAAATTCTAGTCAAAATTCATTATATTTCATGAACACGTTTCTATTATTATTACAATTACAATTATTATTATTATTATTATTATTTTACATCATTAATCAAGAATTAAGGGCAAAGTATGGCCGTCGTTAACTTTTTCAAAGTATTGGTCGATTGGTAAAAAATATCCAGTTCACTAAACTTTTCATTGAACAACCGCGAAGCTCTCAAGAGGAATGAGTTTCCGTATGAATTTGTTTTGTGAGACGGAATATAGAGCTGGATTTTGGTGTTTCTTGACGTCATCCTAGGCACTCGGATTCCCACTTCAGACAGGAGTTCGGAGCAAGACACGTTACCCCGGATGAGTTTGAATAGGAACATTAGGTCCAGAACACTCCGTCTCGCTTGGAGCGAAAACAAACCATAGTGTTGCAGCGCCGTATGATAATCGGCAAGCTCTCGATGGAGACCGTCTCGGTACAAGAGTGTCCTGATGAGGCGTTTTTGGATGGCCTCTAATCTATTGACATAGATGATATATTGCGGGTTCCAAACTTGGCAAGCATATTCAAGTATTGGTCTTACGTAAACTTTATAAAGACATAATGCCACTGCAGTGTTTCGGAATGGCTTACAAGATCTCAAAACAAACCCAAGCAGTTTGTATGATCTTTTAATGATGCTATCTATGTGGTAATTGAATCTCAATTTATTGTCTAATACAAGCCCCAGATCACGTACTTGATCGGCAGGTTCCACGAACTCCGATTGAATCTCGTATTCAAAGACTAATGGGTTCTTTTTCCTAGTGAACCTCACGATGCAACATTTAGAAACATTTAAAGAAAGTTTATTTACGATACAATAGTCACCAAAGCGTTTCAAATCTCTTTGGATAGATACACAATCTCTCACGGATGCCACCTCTGAAAAAATCTTCATATCGTCTGCATAAAGTAAGACGCTTGAATTGAGGAAGCAATGTCTTATATCGTTAATAAAAATTAAGAATAAAAGAGGACCCAGATGGCTACCCTGCGGCACACCCGAGACGACCCGTTCACGTTTGGAGGTGATTCCCCCAATCGTTACAGATATTGTTCTATCATACAGGTATGATTTGAGCCACCGGAGTAGGTCACCGTGTATTCCTTGCCACTCCAGCTTGGCAATTAGGATATTGTGGCTAATCTTATCAAAACATTTGGAGTAATCAGTGTAGATCACATCAGCCTGAGATCCTGCGTCCATAATCTTTAGAATTTTTTCCGTAAACAGTACCAGATTTGATGCGGTGGACCTACCTGGTAAAAACCCATGTTGATTTACATCAATTGCATTTTTCACCGCGGAGAAAATCTGATCATATGCTATTTTTTCGAGTAACTTCCCAAATATAGATAACTTAGATACAGGGCGATAGTTTTCAACATTGTCTTTATTTCCAGATTTGTAAATTGGTACTATGTGCGCATATTTCCATTTACGTGGAAAAACACCCAGACTAAGTGATTTTTTAAATATTATTGCTAATGGCTTAATTAATTTATCACAACAGTTTTTTATGAAAATAACCGGCAAACCATCCGGACCACAACCTTTCCTCACGTCTAATGAGCGAATGCTTTCACATAACCTATCCTCATTGATGACTATGGACGAGATAGTGGAGCAATCATTAAATGAATCACCAGATTGACGTGCAACCGATAAACCATCATCTTCCACGAAAACGGAGGAAAAGTATTTAAGGAACAAGTCAGATATCCCAGCAGCATCATTTTTTATTTCATTTTCATACTTCATTTCATTTGGAATACAGCTTTCGCCTTTTTTTGATTTAATAAAGGAAAATAGTTTTTTGGGGTCATTTCTAATAGACGTCTCCATGTGGTTCAAATATTTACGCTTGCATATCTTTTCCTGTTGTTTGAATCTACTTCTTAGTAATGAAAATGTGGAGTAGTCCAACGGATTTCCGTAACGCCTAAACTTAGTATGGAACAATTGTTTTTCTTTTAAGATTTTCTTCAAAGCGTTGGAATACCAAGGAGGGTACTGCGTATTGGTGCTACATAATCGAGATTTCGGGACATATTCATCAATAATTTCATTTACCACACGGTAGAAATTATCCACCATCTCATCAATATCATCCGAATCCAGAATTGAGTCCCAATCGACCATAGACAAAGAATTGTTAATTATTGTATAGTCGGCCTTTTTGTATACGTACACCATTCTCGGGGTACTCGTACGTAAGGAGCTTAGAATGCCACTATGATGCGTCACCCGCATACATAGAGACTTGTGATGACGATCCTCGGGCACGAGTGGAGACAAAGGGGTGTCAACCGTCACATTCTTGTTGCATAAAACTAGGTCTAAAATTCTGCCATTAACATTTGGAAGCCCGTTAAACTGTCTAAGGTCAGAAAATGACATAAAATCTTGTACAATTAAGGTAGATGGGTCACTATAAGGTGTAAACTCGTCATCAGGAGTATTACCCTCAGGAAGAGGGAATATATTTGTGCTCAGGTTAAAGTCTCCAGCGATGAAGAATGTGTCAATAACATTTTCAGTAAAGATTTCACAAGCTTTATCTATATGCTGACGCAGGCTTAGGTTGTGTGTCGGCCCTGGAGGAATGTAAACACAACCGATGTGTAAGTCGGGATTCGCATTACCGGTGGAAATGGTTACCCAGAGATCCTCCGACAGCGAATGCCACTCTGGACGTGCTCGAGACTTAATGTTTTTATTGACACATATTAACACTCCCCCACCTTTCGATTGAAGAGTTCGATCATAGTCCCTATCCCTTCTATAAACATTGTAATTAGAGGGAATAAGTTCAGCATCGTAGATGCCGTCCGTAAGGAATGTTTCCGTCAGTAATATTATGTCGTAATCATCGCTTAATATGTTGGTTAGCAGCGTGTGAGTTTTAGATCTCAAGCCATTAACATTCTGATAGTATACTGAATACATCGATATGTGAAATTATAGATAATTCGTAATTATAATTATATAAAACTGTGTGGTTAAAACTTGGTAATTGTGAATTAATTTGAGTAAGAAATATATAGATAATTAGGTTAGTGCACCGAGCACGTATTACCGAATAAAGTGTTATAATATACGAAGTGTGAGTGAGACCCATCAAAATTACAAGACATAGCATACTTGAAGTAAAACAAATGTAAAAGTGAATAAACAGGAAGTGTAAAACATTAGATATAAAAGTAAAAATAGTGTAAAACAATAAAATAGTAGTGTAGAACAATAAAACAGTAGTATAAAACAATAAAGTTGTGGCGTAAAACAATATAATAGTGTGAAACCATAAAATAGAAGTGTAACACAATAAAACAGTAGTGAAAAACAATAAAATAGTAGTGTAAATAAAATAGTAGTGTAAAACAATGAAATAGTGTAAAACAATAAAATAACCGTGTAAAACCATAAACTAGTGCAAAGATGGTAGTGCAAAAAAGACAGTAGATAAAAATGTAACAGTAGCATAAGACAGTAAAGCGTTAGTGCAACAATTATAATCATTCGAAAATACAAAACAAATGACGAAGGGAACATCCAGTAAATATATAAGGGAAACAAAAGTAAATAAAGGTGCTTAAAAAAAAGTGAAGATGTTAAAGTACATAAACGTAATCTATAAATTACTAAAATAAATATAATTGGCTTGAGAGACTTATCTTTTATATTTTTTTTTATTTTTAGATTTAATAGAATAATGGTAGTGGAATAATGGATAATATCATAATCCTCTTGAATGATATTAAACTTTATTATTTTTTTATTTATTTTGTGATTAAGATACCTAGATATTAATAAATAAATGCGGCTTAGTCGATGGTCACTTTTTGTTGATTTACGCTGAGGTTGGTTGGCCTTAAAAATTAGCATGTTGACATTATTAATTATTATTGATTTACACGCCTTTGCAAGACTTCCTTGCCCTCCACTCATTGAGCTGCAAAATCGCAAAACTAAGTGAAGATTAGAACAAATAAACATAAGGAACAAAACCATTGCAAAAGTGCAAGCATTAATTGACGAAAGGACCAACAAGCAAACATTTAAAAAGCGGAACAAGATTGCAAAAACATTCGACCATTGTGCATAAATGATGGTGATATTCTCATTTGAAATTAAAAGCCCAAACGTCAGTGCAGTGATTATAATATTTTCTTTAAGTCCTCTTCTCTTGATATCCGGATTGGCGGTGAAGTGGGGTTCTTCCTGACGAATAAACGACAGTCTCTTGACCAGACAAACTGAAATCCCGCACTCAGGCACTTTGCCTTTGCGGCGCGCAGCAGAGACTTGCTGGTACTTGTCAGATGGTCATTCAAATACACTGCCGTTTTGCCGGCGTATCCCACCTTGTCCGCAGTGATACCCTTTGCGCGCCTCACCGCTGCCAAGAGCGCGTCCTTCTTGGACTGCTCCTTGAGCTGCAAAATTATGGCTCGGGGCCGCTTGGCAGCCTCGCGAGACGTGTGCGCAGCTCGGGAGGCGAAGGTGATGTCAGCAGGAGTCAGGGAGACTCCAAGAGCCACCGCTATGGCCAGCGCCACTTCTTGTGGCTCCTTCCTTGGGCTTTCAGGCACTCCTGAAATCTCAAGGTTATTTTTTCTCTTTTCCTGTTCATATGTGTAGCTTAGTTACGTTGTGTATTACTTAACATAGTCTAGTATGAGAGTGACTACCCATACTGTAAAGATGGTTCACTTTCCCAATGTCATCGTTGTTTCAGGGAACGTTTCTGTTCATTTTAGATTTGGCTCTTTTGATTTTGTAAATACACATGCGGCATGTGCAAGCATAAACAGCTAACACGTCTCTGCTTGTGGGCATACATTTCATATGAATCCTAAATGTGAATATATCATCGCAACATACATAGATAGATTACAGATAATATCAATCAGTCGGTGTTATGGCCGAGGGGTAGAGACACATGTTCGACTAGCGTATTTGGAACCGGATAACGTTAGTTCGAATCTTGCGTCTAACCCACTTGACCATAACTTCGACCCTGGTTCAACAGATGCCGTCTCTTCTGCCAAGCTTCTGCTTTCACATGAAGACAACTGACCAGGCAAAATAGGTTGGTGGATTGCATTCCTTTCCACAAATCTATTTAAAAAAAAATAGAGACATACCTACTTAAAAACAGACTACAGTTTTCTTAAATTGAAATATTTTTGTGCTTAGTGCCTTGTATAGGCATGTCTCGAACATAGGAGGCTTCCCATTTCAAACATTCATTTATACGTTTTTGCTCATTAAAGAGTATCTCCATATTTTTTTGGGTGCTCATTTTTTAAAGTTTAAAGTAAAACACGGATTTGAGCTCCAGCACAGTAACTCCAGTCACTTCACGTTGCCCTCCACAGGAGTCCCTTTTCCAGGGAGATGACGTCCCGACAACCCCATCATTTATCTTTCATTTGGTCCATTAATTATGTAAAATAACACCCTGCCTCCCTGCCACCCTCGAATGCTGGAGTGTCCTTGCAGAGCAGTGATTGTAAACCAGAGGTCAAAGGAGACTCGGAATTGGTTTGCGTAAGGATCAGGAACCATAGATAAAAGAGCTGCGAAAAAAATAACTGTTGTGGTTGAAAATGGTTGGTGTGACCATACAAATAAACATTATCCCCATTTTGCTCACCTTCGGTAAGAGATAATACGGTAAAAAAATATTCTGTACGTGCAGATAAGTTATCTTTTTTAATGCGCTATGACCGATATTTTTTGCTCGCATAATCAAATCTAAAAATCAAGAAGACTCCAGTGGGCCGGACATGTAGCACGTGCAGAGGACTCCAGGATCATCAGAACAGTCTTGGATGGTGCCCTCTTAGGTGTTAGACCACTCGGACGTTCCAGGATGCGGTGGGCAGACAACGTTGAAGCCGACGCCAAAGTTCTGGGAGTGAGGGGATCATGGAGGGAAGCAGCACAAGACAGAAAGTCCTGGAGGATTGTTGTGCGGGAGGCCCTGAGCCTTCGAGGCTTATGAGCCGAAGAAAGTAAAGTAAAAGTAAAGTAAATTGTTCATTAATTGATGAGGCATTCACTTTGTAACCTTTCATTTTTAAAAAATTAATATAATTGTCAAAATGTCAAACGACCGTAATTCTAACTTAAACCTAACTAAAAGTAAAGTAAGTATTATATAATCAAATCGGCAAGAACCTGTTTGTATCTGAATCTATTGAGAACTTTTGGTATAAACATTGGAAAATAAATGTTGGAGTAATAAAAGCAAGTAAGCTGCACATGTATTGCCACTTTTTAAGGCCTTGTTTTAAGGAAAGGGTTATATGTCCAATTTATTTTACAGGATAAACGCCAACCATTTTAGTTGAAGTGGGAGTTATCCAACTCCCAAGGTGACTGACTTCTTCATACAAGCTGTCCTTCTATTATGACTCTGGATATCCCATTCATTCGCTGTTTCAGGAATTTGGTCCATCCATACCCACATTCCTACTAGGTCACCCTCTCTACCACGACATCCATCTATTCTTGCAACATACACTTTCTTCGATATAAAATCAGACTTTTTTTTTTAAAGAAATCCTGTTCGGGAGACTCCCTAGATTCTAGAGGCTCTAGGGGTCTTTGTCACTTATTGTAGTGCCGCAGAGGTGTACGAGCTTGGTCGTCGCTACAAAGTGCCAATACTCAAGCAAGACCCAGATGCTGTAAGGTTGGATGGACCTCTTAGTGACGGGTCTTTGGTAAAGGTTTTTTTAATTTTTTCAACCCAGCGAAGAGCATATTTGGAAATATAAATTGTATATTTTGGTGCTCCACCGGGATCCGAATCTACAACCTTCCATTTGCGAGTCCGAAGTTTTGCCACTGGACTACGAACTGCTCCAAGAAACAATAAATGACAAAGTCTATGAAATACAATTTAACGATGGAAATTAACGTATTAAGTATTAACACTGACATGAGTGTGATCAGAGTGGACCTTAAAAAAGGCTTAGAACCGCTGTTGCAGAGGAAATTAGACTTGAACCCACATTCCTACTGGGACAAACTCGTACAGCATCTACGTAGCGCATTAGACAAATTATGTACATACGCGAGTACACTTCGGCGAGTACGGGGCCGACTGCCTAGGTGGGAATTAGCTCGCTGTCAAAACAAGAAATGTGCTTTTAATTAAATCGAAAACTCTGCATCTTCAATTTCAAAAGATACTCTCGAAAATTGTGATGTATGCTATCCGGGTTGCTGTGGTTTAATTTTTTGTGACGTTGTCTTTTAAAAATCTACAATCTAAATCTAAGCTGCAAAGATATATATCACTTAAGATTCATATTGAACGCATTCCCACAAGCTGATATGTATAAGTTCACGCTAACACATTCCGCATGTTCACCTACAATATAAAAACCTAATCTCAAATGAACATAATTAATCTCTGCAACTCTTGCCGACCTTCCCTGAAACAGGGGTGGCATTGGATAATTAAAGTATTTGTTACAGTATGGGTGGTCAGCCTCGTACCAACCTATAAGTAAAGAAATTTTAAGGCAAAATATCGCTTTCCCTCCACGACCAGGCTCACACTTCAAATGAACTGTATAGTGTAAGGCCGGTTCCCTTTTCTGCTAGAATAAATAGGTTCCACTAAACCACATTTTTTAAAAGAAAACCTGTGCGGGAGACTCCCTCGATTTCACAGACTCTAGAGGTCTATGACACTTGTTGTAGTGCCGCAGAGTTGTTTACGAGCTTGTTCGTCGCTACAAAGCGCCAATACTCAAGCAAGACCCAGTTGCTGTAAGACGGGATGGACCTTTAGTGGCCGGTCTTTGTTAAAGGTTTAATGATTTTTTTCGCAACTTAAATTATAGGTTATAAGATATGAACTTAGATTATAAAGTATTACTTAGATTATTATTGATTATTATAAACGTAAAAGAACATAAAAGTGAGATGAAAAAATGTACAAAGAAAGCGTAAATCATCAATTATAAGATTAAACTTCTACATTATTCAATTGCTTTCACAGGTATGTTTGAATAAAAAATAGATTTGTTTTTGGATGCTCTCATACCTCAAGCACATACAATACTTCCCGTTTAATCTGAAATATACGTTTTTTAAATAATGTATGGAAACTTAAATGCTCACAAGAGGCGCTGTTTATGTTTTCCTGCACTTTCTGGTTGAGTTTAAAAGTAATGCTTTATACTTTAGGCACGGATTCGACCACGTGAAACTCTAGCAGTGTTATTCAAAAACAAAATTAATCCACAGTGAATCGTTATTTTGTATCGAAAATTCAGTTTAGTCGGTGGATGAGCCATGGATTTGCCATCTGTGAATAAACACCCAAAGGTCGTATTTGAATAATAAATCTCATCGAAATTCCAAACAACATAAAAAAAAATCTCTTACCTTTGATGGGTAAATACGGAGGTATGGCAGAGAAACAAATATTGAATATTTAGGGATTTTTTACGACATCAAAGGCGAGGCTAAACATTTTATTATTTGCGCGGAAGCAACCCTTAAACTTTGCCCTAAATAAATAAAATTAATGCGAATTTGAGATGATCGAAATTGAAGAATATTTACCTACTTTCTACAAGGAGGAAATATATTTATCTGATTATTTACGTTTCTCAAAAAAATAAGATTTTCTTGAAGACATAAGCAGGTCTCATTTCAAAGCTTCTATAATATTAGTTGCAAAAATATATTAACATTTAGGATTCAAATAAATGATTGCCCATAAACAGACACGTGTATGCTCGTGATTTACCTATGGTACAAAATATGACCCAAAACTCAATTGAACATAAACCCTGCAACTATTGCCGATATTCCCTGAAACAGTCGTGGCATTGGCAAAAGCGACCCATATTTTACATCATGTGTGGTCAACATCATACCAACCTACAAAGCCAAGTAAATTTTAACCACTTTTTGTTAACAATTAATATTTTCTTTTCCTATCAGTTGAAAACTTGATTCAATAAAGGCACCAAGTGCTATTGTGATAAAACTGAGAAAAAGAGGGTAAAATAATATATTTAAACGTATGAAACATTCATACAGAGTTTGTATCAAATACAGAGTAAGGACCTACTCTGCTAAAAAAAATCCGATGGAAATTGTTATCCTTTACATGTACGTTTTCCTCTTTTTCTCAGTTTGATAACAATGACACTTAGTGCCTTTTTAAAATCAACCGTTCTTAAACCAGAAGCGCTTTTCTGCTAAATTCCTTACACTTTGGATATTTTTTTTATTTTTTTTTTGTGCACAACATGTCACCCTAATTACAGTGCACCCTCACAGCTATCAACATGCTGGGATAAACTCTATTGCTAGATTTTTTAATCTTAATAAATTACACTCAAAAATGTCTATATTAGACTTATTTAAGAGCTTTATACTCCGAGTCACAGGGTGTTGCGCCACGACATCAGTACGGCTTTTCGAAACATGAAGTAGATCATGTCCTATCAATCCAAGTCGGCGATTGCTAGTGCTTGTGAAACAACTCCGTAGATTAAAAAAAATCACAGTACACCTTATTTTTGGACACGAATCGCTATCTCGTCGCCTTAAGGTCGTAAGGAAATTATCAGAATAGCGCATCAGGATCAAAATAATCGCCAAGTAGTCCCACGCAATGGGACCAGCGTCGTTTTTTATTTCAAAAACTCTAAACAAGTCCGTTGACCCGTTTTGCAATGAAAAATATTCGTAACATGACCAAATAACGAAGAGGGTGGAAGTACAAAAGTACTGAGAAACCAAAATTCGGCTCTCTTGGATAGAAGCACACAACAACACAAAATAAGCACCCCATCGACCAAATCATCCTTTTCTCCATCACAAAGTTGACAGGCATTATTAAAATGGTGATAATTTTAAAAGATCGCTCGCCGGTTCGTTAGGCGTATGCCAGTGGAGTGATTTGAAATGTGTCGCACAGAAGGCTCGGGTCTCATGTAAATCATCCATGCCCAGAGCTGTCATCCTTCGTCATCCGACCACAGAGTTTTGGGAGACCGAGTCCTGAAATCAACGACGATTCAATATTGTTGTGATTTTAGTTGGGTTCTTTTACTCAAATTGCAATTTATTTTTCAAGATTTATTTATGACAATGTCGGTTTAATATGTACTGATTTCTTGCTCTTGGCTTATTGACTTCACGCATCAATGTTTTAATCGAATCTGTTCTCTCACACAATTGCGGTCCGAATATATATCGTCTAAACGGACGCTTCTCGCATATTCTAAACCTTTCTATAGTAACCTCTCCATACACCTATGTATTGTTTCATACTATTCTAGTTACGCATACCAACAACTACGTGCCTGGGCACATGCACACATTCAAACCCACAGTAGACTATACTAGAGGCGGACACACACATATAAGCAAGCCACGCAATCGGGTTCGTAAGTTCGTAATAATATCATTATTCAACCTTAATCAATAATGTTAAAATAAAAAACAATTGTTTTTTTCACGAGTTGATTTATTTCCTCGATCGCTTTCGTTGTTATTACACCATTATGAACAGAACAACTAAAATAGTGGAAAACTATTTTTATGTGGTCAAAAGTTAAGTAGTTTTTTTTTTCTATTTTTATCGGTTGGTATGAGGCTGACAACCCATAGGTACTATAAAAAGATGATTCACTTTGCCAATGTCACCCCTGTTTCAGGGAAGGTCAGCAAGAGTTGCAGGGCTTATGTTCATTTGAGATTGGGTTTTTATATTGTAGGTCCACATGCGGCATGTGTTAGCGCGAACTTATACGTGCCTACTTGTGGGAATGCATTTAATATGAATCTCAAATGATTTATGTTTAAAAAAAAAAAAAATGATTCAAACACACGAAACCGATTTTATTTTAATAACAATCTACAAACGTTTTCGACCTATAGGTATGGTCATCTTCAGGTAGAATTACAATAAAAGTTTTTAAAAAAAAAAAACATTTTTTTTCCGTTCCGTTAACTTATTTTTCTTTTCCCTTAACTTTTGCTAGAACATAATCATTATCTTAACATTTTATTTTTTCAATTTTTACTCACCATATTATATGGAGACTCGAGCCCCAAAATTTTGTTGTTGGTCCTTATGAAAAACTGACACCGTTGGCTCTAGAGCTGCGTCTCAAAAATTGTGTAGGTACCATATCTAGATTTAATATCTACTGAAGTATGTTATGTGACAAGTTTGTTATTTACTCTGACCTAAATATAGGAGAAAGCTGTTGATGTTCTATTTTCAAGTCATTCACGAATATACAATCTCCATAACATAAGGCTCTTGAAAACATTGAATTTTCCGTTTAAGGGAATTGTTGCGGACGCAGCGAGCCTCAGAGATTTCATGTTAAGGTCCTTCTTAGGGCAACCACAAAAAATGCAATAATTGCGGCGACCTCGGTATGTGTAATGTGAAATGTGGACCCTTAATAAAGAAACACTTCAACTTCAGGGTCCACTATCACAAATACCGGGGGAGCTCTCAGTTTACCGATTAATTGATAAAAATACAGATTTTGTCTCGTTTGTACCGAAACTCCCACGCCCCATCCCTAGTTTTCGTTCCCATCCCTATTTGTGAGAATTCCCGTTATCCTTGTCCCGTTATCCCTATTGTTTCCTAGAATATAAATATGCGTGTGTTCTTCGAAATAAATCACTTGTTCTCCGACTTCCGACTTCTTACTACAACGCTTCGCTTTCTTCAGAACTTCGACCTGCTACTCTTCCTGACCATCTCTTCAGATCTTCGATACAACGACCCGCCGCTTTGCCCCCTGACATCGAGATCTTGAATTATTGGAAAGGCAGCTGCCTTACAACCAGCTGACAGAGGAACAGTGTGAGAAGACGGATCCAGTCCACCCGCGCCTGTAGAGCGTCAGCTACAGGAATAATTAGATTTATTACGTTAATGCTTATTCTCACATATATTGAATTTAGGGTCTATTTTATGTGAAGTTTATAATGTATTTTAATTTTTTTGTCCCTTGAGTAGGACGTTGATATGAAGCTTACCTCATATGCTGTGAAATTTGGTTCCCTTCGCCGATGCTACCGCTGTTCCAGCTTTTATTTTGTAAGTGCACGAAGCATGTGTAAGCGTAGACTTACACGACTCTGCTTGTGGGCGTACCTACATAAAATATGAAACTTGAATGTTAACGTCTACATTTTACAACGTAGATCTACCTATTTTTAAACTAAGTTGCAAAGATATGTTGCATTTAAGAATCATATTAAATGCATTCCCATAAACAGGCACGTATAAGTTGGCGTACACTTACTGCATGTGGACTTACAACATTATGCAATAAAAATATTTTTTCATTGTATAAAAAACAGAAATAACACATATGACTTTTACTGGATGAAGCATTTAAAGAAATAAAAATGCAAGGGTCCGATGTGTTTTCTATGCGTTCCTAGCATGTCGCTGCTTGTCAACACGGATCAGAATATCGTTGAATCACTCAAATGCTCACTGACTTTGACGGAATGATGGCAAGATGAAAATAAACGCAGAGAAGTGATCTATTTTAGTGAGTGTGGGACAGAATCTATACTGAATAAATATAGAAATACTAGTGTATTTTGTTCACTTCTAGTGAAAAAATGTTTCCCAATTCGTGACACAAAAATAACTCGACAACATATAATATCCGGTCCGTAGTCCAGTTGTAACACTTCGGACTCGTAAATGGAACGCTGTGGGTTCGAATCCCGGCAGAGCACAGCAAAATATATTTTCAAATTTTTGCTCTTCGCTGGGTTGAAAATTCATATACCTTTACCAAAGACCAGTCATCAAAAGGTTGATCCAGCCTTTCAGCAACTGCGTCTTGCTTGAGAATTGGCGCTTTCTACAGCGACGACCAAGTTTGCAGAGGACTCTTGAGGTGGGATACAAACAAAAACAGCGCTCACCAAATAAATCAGCCTCAAGGAGATCAAAAAAGAAAAGTGTAAATTTTTTTTTTACTTATTATCTCCTTCGAAACGCGGGTGTTGATTTTTTGCGTCTGCTATTGTTTTTGTGTTTATTTGTGGAATTTAAGTATTACAATGGATAATTTCAAATTGTAACGGAAATATGTGTTTGGTAGCTATTAAATTTGCTTCGGTTTTGTAAGCTTAGTTTTAACGATAAAATGCTAGTTATAATAAAAATTCTATGATCACCCCTAGTCGTTTATACCGCCCATGATATTGTTAAGAACAAAGAATTTTAAGTACCTACACATGCGCACCTGAACATGTACGCTAGTGTGTAGAACAATCTGGCTCTAGTCCATGATGGTGGTAGTGCATGGAATGGCGTTCTGGTGTGAGCGAGAAATCGAAGAATGATCTGGAATATGCGAGAAAGATCTCTTTTATACCTTTATTTAGGGACTGTAATGGTGCAGAGAGCGATTAAACGCTCCAAGCAAACCGTGAAGACCAATAAGCAGAGATTATCAATTGTTGTAAATTGTGAACCAAAACCGTGGAAAATAAATTCTGTTAGAATAAATAATTGCAGTTTAATTAAAAGAGAACATTAGGCTCTTCTGTTGACAGCGTGTACACCGACTTCCGCAAAGCTTTTGATAAGGTTGATCACCTTATATTACTTAAAAAGCTTCACTTCAATGGAGTCCAGGGCAACCTATTCAGGTGGTTTTGTTCTTATCTTGATTCGAGATATCAAACTGTTACCCTGAATGGTTACGCCTCATCATTGTGTGCGATAAGCTCAGGCGTTCCACAGGGCTCCATATTAGGTCCTTTTTTATTCACA
This sequence comes from Agapetus fuscipes, assembly GCA_951799405.1. Lineage (NCBI taxonomy): Eukaryota > Metazoa > Arthropoda > Insecta > Trichoptera > Glossosomatidae > Agapetus > Agapetus fuscipes. The sequence continues at coordinate 14,405,485 of OX637351.1, read as the reverse complement.
ATTTTCATATCTGATATCCATAAATGCGTTAAAAACAGCAATTTATTATTATTCGCAGATGATATGAAATTTTTAAAAAAAATCGATAATATTAACGACTGTCTATTACTGCAAGAAGACATAAATAGACTCAGTTTATACTGCTCGATTAACAAACTGTCACTTGCTCTTGAAAAATGTAAAATTATAACCTTCTCAAGGAAACGCATTCAAATCAATTACAATTATACAATTTCCAATCACACACTTGAAAGAGTATCTTGCATACGCGACCTTGGTGTGATTTTCGATTCCAAACTACTGTTTGACATGCATGTACATGCCGTCGTCAAGAGGGCCTTTCAAATGATGGGTTTTGTGTTTCGTGTGACAAAAAAATTCAAAATGATATCGAGCTATATGACTTTATATCATTCATTGATACGATCACAACTAGAATTTGCTGTGACTGTATGGAACCCATTTTATGATGTGTATAAAACTCTACTAGAGTCGGTTCAAAGAAAATTTACGAAAATATTGTTCCATCGGTTAAGCTACGAAAACCGCTCTTACGACAAACGCCTACTTCATCTAAATCTGGTAAGTATTGATAATCGATGTTTAATATTGAGTGCGTTGACTCTGAGGAGTATCTGTCTATCGGAAACGGATTGCCCTGGTCTTCTATGTCAAATTAAGTTTCGTGTACCAAGATGCGCATCTCGTTCTTCACAATTATTTTTTCTGTCAAAATGTCGAACAAATGCAGGTCAAAGAGCTCCTATTCATAGAATGTGCAGTGATTTTAATAAATATTTAAATGATTTAGATTTGTTTAATAAGGGGAAATACTCCTTTAGGGGGGACTTGATGAAAACTATATATAAAATGTCTTTTACACCCAGTTTATAGGTGCTGATTGGGCTTTTTGTTCTTCTTTTTTATTCTTCTCTTTTTTCTTCTTTAACTTTTACATTCTTATGTTTTTCTTTGTTTACTCTTCTTGTTTCTCCTTGTTATTTTTGTTTCTTTTACTAATTTTATTACTTTTGAATTTTGACTTCCTCTACTTCTTTTATATTTTTATGTCAGCTACATTAAATTTAAAATATATATGTGGGAAATTTTTAAGGATGTAGGCATTTTAAATTATATGTATCCACTTTTTTGTTTATTGCAACTGTGTCTGTATCTGTTTTTTCTCCTAATAAAGTAAAATAAAAAAAATAAAAAGAACCCCCAGTAAAATTATGACAATATACTTAAGAAAAAATCCGAACTTATCAATGAGATAAAATAGGAAGTAGGGTGACAACGTCACCCTCCCCAAAACACAAGCTATGCTTACTTTGGGGAGTATTTATTGTAATTAGATTTTTAAAATTTATTTTTATTGTAATACTTTGTACATATTGATAAAAAACAATAAAGACCTTATGAATTATGAATTATGAACGTTGAAATTTGTGAGTTCACCCACACGACCTCACACCATATCAGTTGCTTGGTGTTCCTTCAACACCAAATCTATACTCTTTCCAACAACTCATTTTTCAATACAGTCTCCCAAATATACAGAGAGCTTTAATTTCAGACTCCAACGCAGCGTTTTACCGAATTGTGTGTAAAGTAAATCGCTTACTGGAGGCGCTGTTTCATTAGCCATACATTTTTGCTAAGCGCAGCTAAGTGCAGCTTACACGTAAAGTTTTATACTAGATGTACTTTGAGACACCCTCCCAAGTTGTGACATTCGAACTCTATGGTAGACCTTTAAGAATAGTCTAAAGTCGCTGGAGTTTTCTTTTTGTAAGGTGATTTTAATTGGTTAGAAGAGTGTGGTGGTGGAGACTGTAAGCGGTGCGGTGTTTATTTCAACAACTTATTTTTGTGACTCGTCAAAACACGAACACTCTAAGATGGGAGAGAAGATGTGACGAGAGAAGTGAATGGAGCTAAATGACAAGAAAAAAAGAAGAAAAAATATGTATGTTTTTCAAATACGTGCCTTTTTTTTGCTTCATGTGTACCTTGTTATGTACTTTGCATATATTAAGGTTGACTTTTGTACTTGTGTTTATATCTAGCCGTCATTCCACTGAGGTGGCCAGTACCTCTGCAGATGTGCCTTCACTTAGATCAGTCCTTGAACTCTTCTTTAGTCTTCTCGACATTCATCACTCTCTTCATACATGTTCTTCTCTTTTTCGAAATCTGCACATTCCAATCATTCCTTGTTGTGTGGCGATAAAGAATAAAAGATGGTATCTTCTGAAGACGTTGGCTACGGCGCCAATGAAATATCGAGAATAATGTAAGTTCTCCTACATCCGAAATGTTAATGAGTTTTAAAGTTTATTTTAATTTCTATACATAGATAGGTACGTGTAATTAATTTTAGAGATACTGTAACTGTAACTCTATCGCCATGCCGCTAAGAGTGGTCAGAGCCTCTGCAGAGATGCCTCTGCAGAGATGCCTCAATTCCTTCCCATCCTTGCATACCTCTTTCAATTGATTCATAAGCTTTTTATTTATTTATTTCATCACTTAGCTGCCTTCGTCTATACAGTGCGTTCTTCTAGAATAATTTCTCAAGATCTGGTAACATTACTGTGAGCTGATCTTCAATCAATCTTGCCTGGGAATGTTTCTAGCTGTGTTTTTAAGCAACACTCTGGTCGTGTTTGTTTTTTTATGCTCAGTAAACAAAATATAATAAATATTTATTTACTTTCTACTTACCCGCTAATGGCGGTCTGTTAATCAACTTGCTTTTGAATACAAAACGATCTCAGCTAACCTAGAAATACACAAATCAACCAACTATTAAAGTTTAGGGCTGGTATTTTTTTTTAGAAATCCAGCGCGGGAGATTCCCTAGATTTCAGAGACTCTAGGGGCTTATGACACTTGTTGTAGTGCCGAGCTTGGTTATCGCCACAAAGCGCCAATACTCAAGCAAGATCCAGTGGCTGTACCTAAGACTGAATGGACCCATAGTGACCGGTCTTTGAAGGTTGCATTGAATTTTTCAACCCAGCGAAGGGCATATTTGAAAATATAAATGTTATATTTTTGTGTGCTCCGCCGGGATTCGAACCCACAACCTTCCATTTACGAGTCTACTGGACTACGGACCGGTCACGGGTATTGTGGACAAAACAAAATTATGAGCTTTACTTTATTATCAAAAAAAAGTTTTATCAAAAACGCTACTAAACTTTTTCCAACGTTCTTCACTGAAGGGATCGTATTTGGTGAGTGGAACCTATTTCTCAAACGTAAGAGGGCTAGCCTTCATCAATTGAAAGTCGGTGTTAGCACAGGTTGTCACTTTTTGTAAAGACTAAGTAAACCTCGTCGATATTTTGATTTTGATTTTCAAATAAACACAGAAACGAAAAAAAATCTTATAACTTTGATATTGATCGGACCCTAATCCTCTGACATTGAATAATAGATTCATGACTTTATTTAGTTTACTGTATTTGTTTTTATCCACCGACATGTATTGTACAATTTTTAATTCTTGATCCATGGGGTTATGAGGCTGACCACCAATGCTGTGAAAATCGGTTCACTTTTCCAATGTTACCGCTATTTCAGGAAAGGGTAACAAAAGTTACCAGGCTCATATTTATTCATGTTTCGGTTTTAATTTAGTAAGTACACATGCAGCATGTTTACACGCAAAATAACACGTGTCTGCTTGTATAAAGCTTCTAAGATTCTATAATAATCTGTAATCTAAGATGCCACATTTAAGGCTCATATTAAATGCATGCCCACATACAGACACATACAGGTGCCTGTATGTGGGCATACAAAGAAAATAAAAATGAACTCATATAAACATACAACTTGCAACTCCTGCCGCCTTTCCTTAAGCCCGTGTTAGCAATGGCAAAAGTGAACCAATTTTTACGAGATTACTGAAAGATTACTAAAGATTACTTAAAGTAAAAAAGATCTACATTTTTTTAGCATTTAAAATTCCAAGAAAAATGTCAAATTTTAAAATTAGTTTTTTTTTGTATATATTAATTCTTTTTCCACACATTATGGTGATTTCCCAACACGCTTGTGATGTTTCATGTAACAGCTTTTTTGGGGCAAATTAATACGCCACACTTCCCCCCAAAAAGATGCTCTTTATCTTTCTGGCGCCTTGATAAATGTGTACACATAACTTACAAGCAAACACATTCTGCGTAGACTTTGCTCCCCTAGTACGTACTTAGCCCAGTGTGGTTTAATCCCACACAAGATGGAACATGAGAGGAGAAAAATTGTTTCTATATTGTAACCGACACTCGTGTGCGGAAACAATAATAATGAAAATGATTTATTCCTAAAATGTGTAAGATTGGCTGGAAGTCTCATCACCACGGTAATTCTAACCTACCGGATAATAATAATAAAAATAATAATTGGACAATTTGTATACAGCGCCGTTTAGTGGCACTAGCCACCCCAAGGGCGCTTTTATGTGTTGAAGCTTCTGTTAAACAAATGTGTCTTAAGCAACTTCCTGAAACTGCCAACACTGGTCTCTGTTCTCAACTCCAGAGGTAGACTATTCCAGCAGGATGGACCAGCCGAACTAAAAGCCCTGTCTCCGAAACCAGTTCTGTTCCGTCGAAGAGGCAGTTGAAGCCTGTTTACGGCGTCACTCTGTGCAGAACGAAGAGTGCATCGTTTTCCACCTATCTGGTCGACTCTGCACAATTCACACAAGTACGATGGGGCAACTCCTCTGAGGGCATTAAAAACAGAAACACATATTTTGTACTCAATCCTCTCTGGGACTCGCAGCCAATGAAGGCGCCGCAACAGAGGAGAGACATGGTCAGTTTTTCGTCCTCCTAAAAGTAATTTGGCTGCAGCATTAAAGACGGATTGCAGTCTAGACTGCTGAAACCTTGGAAGACCCCAGAACAGACCATTGCAATAATCCAGTCTCGACACAACAAAGGACGCAATGAGAATCTTAGCAGCTTCGGATGTCAAACAGTTTCTGACCCATCTCAACTGCCTCAGGTGAAAAAAACAGGAGCTCACAGTCGAGCTTATTTGCGTACTCATGGAGAGAGTGTTGTCAAGATGGACCCCAAGAAACTTAATTGAGCTAGATGGATATACATCCAGGCCCATTACTTTAATTGGTGAAGAGCCAAGCAAGTGTTTCCTACCAGGAGACGACATCCAGATGAATTCTGTCTTGTCTGGATTCATTCTAAGGCGACACCTTGCCATCCACTCAGCCACCACTTCAATGCACCGGACCATCTCAAGACTACAGGCATCTGTCATAGATGGCTGACAGAAACGACAAAGTAGAATATCATCAGCATAAGAATAGTAGCTGGTGCCGTTCATCAGTACAGTGCTCTCAAGATCATTTGTGTACAGGGTAAAAAGTAAAGGCCCGAGCACAGATCCCTGAGGCACACCACAGTCCATGGGCATACCTGATGACTCACCATCAACATCCACAGTCTGACATCTGCCTTTCAGATATGAAGATAGCAATTTAGATACTCCTCCTCGGACTCCGTACAACCTATCAAGCTTAGTGATGAGTATACTGTGATCAACAGTGTCGAAGGCAGCGCTCATGTCAAGTACTGCCACCATGGCAAGAGCACCGTCCCCAACCGCAGCTATCACATCATTCACAATGCGAAGTAAGGCAGTCTCAGTGGAATGAGCTTTTCTATATGCTGACTGAAACTTAGACAGATATCCGCCTCGCTCCATGTGCTGAGTGAGTTGCCAAACAACGGCCTTCTCAATAATTTTCGATATAAAAGGAACGGACGACACAGGTCTATAATTTTCCACAGAATCAGCTGGAAGGCTTGATTTTTTGAGAATTGGTGTAACAATTGATTTTTTAAGTTCCGTGGGAAAAATACACTCTGTAGTGAGAGACTTGTTGACCAATGCTGACAGAATAGGTGCCACCTCACTTAAGCATCTTTTGACCAGCCATGTTGGAATTGGATCTAGTTTACATTGCTTGTTTGGACATGTGAGTACAAGCTTAACAACATCATTCAACAAGACAGGCTTAAATGAAAAAATAACATTGCAACAATTGTTTGACTCTGGGGGATTAAAAATGGTCACTGCACTGGATTCTCTTATTCTTCGTAACTTCTCTGAAAAGTGACGAGAGAATTCACTTGCAGGAAGCTCCGGATGCTGAGTAGAACTTTTTCCCAGGACAAAGCTCATCGACTTCCACAGCGCCCTGGGGTTCTTGGCTTCGGTCTCCATTTTTCTGGTCCAGTAGGACGACCTTTTCCTCCTTATCAAAGTCCAATAGATGGTCTGGGCATTCATCCAGGTTGCACGTGCAGTTTCTGTGCGACACCGTCGATACCTATCGGTATTGTTCGTATAAAGACTTGCCAATTTAAGATGGCCGCAAGTGAACAGCTGATTTGTCTTTATACAAATATTAACGCAACTAAGCTACACTATATGTGGAGCTTAGTGGCGATGAGTTGTGTGAAAGATAGCAAAATTATATCTACAAAGCCAAAGGAAATGTCACTTCTTTGTACACCTACATTAACCAGTTTACAACTGAAATTAGATGATCAGCGACAAATTGCAGGGAGCGAGTTAATTTGTTGAACAAATAAAATTACGTGTGCAATTAAAATGCACAAATTGAGTTGCAACTTTGCCGAGAGGCGGCAAGTGCTGGGGGTGGGGGGAGGAATAAAAGGCGCGCTGTCTCAGGAAACTCCAAAAAGTTGAGGAGAATGTCGTCCATTAAATGCTCCTGGTTATTTACATAATCACTCAATCGTCTCTTCCCTCCCCTGCCTAACTCCTTGGGGGTGAGACACCCTGTGCCTTTTGCACCCCCGTCGCTTTTAGAATAGACTGGAAAGGAGTCCTCAAATATTCTTCATCAAGGCATCTTTCCTTGACTTATAGGTTGGTATGAGGTTGACCACCCATACTGTAAAAATGGTTCACTTGGCCAATGTCACCCCTGTTTCAGGGAATGTCGGCAAGAGTTGCAGGGCTTATGTTCATTTGCGGTTTGGATTTTATTTGTAAGTACACAATCAGCATTTGTAAGCGCGAACTACATTTGTTGGTTTGTGGGCATACATCTGAGAGCTTTGAATGAATATATCCTTGCAACTTAGATTATAGATTTTAGAAGGCACCCAATCAGTATCCACACTCCTTTCCTTATGCTATGTTCTTCTTAGGTCTTTTGATTTGTATATGTTTCGGAAAAAACGCATATCTGCCTTTAGAAAGGTATGGATGGACCAAATTTTTGAAATTTCGAATGAATGGAATATCCAGTAATAATATAAGGAGAGCCTGTATGAAGAAGATTATGACTCTGGAGGAAATGAAAGAAGTGTGTAAGGACATAAAGAAATGGTGGTTGATATGTGATGTTGGCGGCTAGGGTTTTTAAATTTGAATTTGTTTTCTGTTAGTTTTTTGATGTCCATACATGTTATAATTTGTTGATATTAAAAATGTAATTTGTTGTGTATGTTCCTTGATTTATAGGTTGGTATATGGCTGACCACCCTGCTGTAGAAAATGGTTCACTTTGCCAATGTCACTCCTGTTTCAGGGAAGGTCGGCAGGAGTTGCAGGGTGTACGTTCATTTGAGATTCGGGTTTTTATATTGTAGGACCACATGCGCATGTTTAAGCGCGAACTTATACGTGTCTGTTTGTGAAAATGCATATAATGTGAATTTTTAATGTTACATATATTTTGCAACTTAGATTAGATTAGATATTAGAACCCAATGATATATTTAATAAAAAGTTAAAGTCGTTTAACATATTTTGTATTATCAAGTTATAATTATTTTTTACGATTTATTTCACTTTTCGAATATCAAATTATTCTCGACGTTTCGCTGGGAGCGTAGCCGAGGTTTGTATGTTCCCAATCGTGGGGATGAACTGATTATAATATCAAAATGATAATAATTGTTGCATTCCCACTTATAATAACAACCTTGGTTTGAGGGTACGTAAAAATTGTAATGATTTGCGATATTAAAAATCAGTTCATCCTCAATCGTCATGCAGAAAAGGTGTCTCGGCTACGTTGCCAACGAATCGTCGAGATAATGTAAGTTCTCTTCTGAGCGAGAAGTTTAATTAACTTTGAAATTTAATTATACTATTACAAACTATGACTTTATGTGTACATGTACCTAGGCACGTAGTTTGCTGGTGTGTAACTGGAATAGTGTCGAACAGCTAGTATAATGATAAAATAGATGATAGTAGACTGCTTTGGTACAATCCATTATAGGATAATCTCGAACATGCAAGATTGTCTCTTTCGTACCGATATATACGAGTAAGGATTCTGCGGAGAGCTAGGACGCTTGAAACATTGTGACGCGAAGTCTATACAAGCAGATCCAGAAAAGTAATCAGTACATTGAAAACTGATATTGTGTAGAATAAATAGCAGTTTAATTTAAAAAAAACTCAGTAAAATCATAACAGTACTTAATATTTTTTATAGCTTTCGTCTTTACTGGAAAGGCGGCAAGTTTAGCCACCCATTTTGAGAACCCTTAGACCAGGGGAGGATTTCCCCGCCTAAAGAGCCCACTTATAGAACGACGCAAACATTTCGACACAGGCACGCGAACAATCGATCCCGGAAAACCGGCTTGGAGAGGGCCCTTTGCGACCTTTTCAACTCTCCTGAATGACTTTCTGGGCGTCAATGCCTTTTCATTCCAGAAAAATCCCTCGGCTGTAAATTAGGAAATCACTCAATGTAATTTTTTCGATTAAAACAATTTAATACCTGCCTTGGAATCCATTTATTTATTTAACTTTTAGCGCTTTATTTAAACTTAGTAGTAACCATTTACAATTTTCCCACATTTTTTAAAGGATATTTGAATACTGAAGTTCAAAGTTTAAGATGCTACGCTATCAATGAAGGGATTTTTTTACAGTATCCATGACACAATACCAATTTTCATTTTGGCATCTTTTTATTTTGATTCTCCGGTCGTCTGATTTGTTAAAGCCCTTGCGTTTTAAGCCACTGAGCTATGGTTGAATCCCCGCCAAAGTTGTCAACTTGACTTTCCGTTTCGATGTTGATTCAAAACCTCAAATTTAATTTTTGGCAAGGTTTATTTAAGACTTCACCAAAAATGAGAATTGCTATCTCGTGGGAAGCGACACCCTCACTTCAAGTTGATGTTTTTTGATCATTTTAAATGTTCGGAGTCCATTGAGAATCTCAAGGTCCGATTTGCAATGGATCAAAGTTGTCTACCAAACCTTTTGGAACCGCTAAACATAGGGAAAATATGCTTGATTTTGTCTTTGTGGGCTTTGACCGTGGTCCATAGCTCGGAAAGACAAAATCAAGCATCTGTAGCTGTACCCTGAATACGATTTTTTTCACTTAAATTTTTTATACATTCTTTTTTTTATACTTAAATGTTATTTATTATTTGTATTCATTGACTTATAGATTGGTATGAGGCTGACCAACCATTCTGGAAAAAATGATTCACTTTGCCAATGTCACCCCTGTGTCAGGAAAAGTCGGCAAAAGTTGTAGGGCTTATGTTCATTTGAGGTTTGAATTTTATTTTTTAGTACACATTCAGCATTTGTAAGCGCGAACTACACGTGTTTGTCTGTGGGCATGCATTTGAGAGCTGTAAATTAATATATCCTTGCTACTAAGATTATAGATATAGATTCGAAGTATTGAGTGTTCGAGAAAAATGTATGTGAACTTGTAAAGCACCCCTGGCAATAAAGGTTTCGAAACTTGTTTTGCCAGAGGTGCTTTACAAGTTCACAAACATTTCTCTCGAATACACAATACTTCTAGTAAAGTGAAAAAACTCCTACTCAGGGTCCTGAATACGTCCGTGAAAGCCTAAAAACATTGGAAAAAGGTTGGAAAAAAAACTTTGATGTTAAAATGATTCCAAATCGTGTACACCCTCGTTTAATCAGTGAATAAATATTTTCTTCGTGACAATGATAACAAAGTAGCCATGCAGGCAGCTAACTGGTTTTCTTCCAAACAAAATGAAACATTAAATCACAATCAAGGAGCGTCGTTAATTCCTTTCTTGACACGTCTATGCATGCGCCGAGCTCCAGCTTTTTGCTTTTTTAATGAGAACTTTGACCCATTATCAAGACGTTTAAATCTCACTTTAAACTAACAGTAGTAAATTGGAACAGTTAGAATAGTTTATTCCACTAGAGACATCTTAACACACGCATTAACTGCACAGAAAACAAATAAATTTCAAATTACATTCCTTGATTAATTGCTTGGTATGAGGCTGACCCCCCATGCTATAAAAACTTAGTGCACTTTTGCCAGTGCCACCCCGATTTCAGGGAAAGGTGGCAGGAGTTGAAATTTTATGTTCATGTGAGGTTTACATGTAGCATGTGTAAGCGCAAACTTACATGCGCCTGCTTGTGGGCATGTATTAAATATGAGTTTTTTAAATGTCAATATATGTTTGCAACTTAGATTATAAATTAATATAGATATAATTGAATGGTTGATTTAAAAAAGGCATTATGTTATGTTAAACGTATATTCTTTTTTTGTTTTTTGATTTACAGCTTGGTATGAGGCTGACCACCATTCTGTAAAAAAATGTTTCATTTATTTTTGTAATCGTGGTTTTTCAATTTTCAAGTTTTGATGCTCTTCTTGCAATGACTTGAAAATAAAAGTAAAATACAGATACCTATTCTGCGTCGTTTTCAAAATAGCCTGCAGAGTACCTACTAGTAAAAATAAAAATCAGACAATTTCAAAAGCAAAAAATTAGATTCTCATGTTAATATGACTCTTAAAAAATCAAATGCTAGTGGCCTGTTGCACCAACCTCCAATCAATATTTGATTGACACATCAAATTTGATTGCTTAATTCTGGTAAGGACCTCGGTAAAATATTTCTCGGCAGTGGGTCATTATTATATGATGGAATTTGAACAGGAAAGATCATGTACATCAGCTGATTTACGTACATCTAATCTAATTTAAATTGCAAAGATATGTAACATTGGGGATTCACATTACATGCATTCTCACAAGCAGACACGTACAAGTTCGCGCTTGAGCATGCCGCATGTGAAGCTACAACATAAAAACCAAATCTCAAATGGACATACACTCTGCAACCTGCAACTCCTGCCGACCTTCCCTGAAACAGGGGTGACATTGGCAAAGTGAACCATCTTCTACAGCATGGGTGGTCGGTCGCATACCAACCTATAAGTCAAGGAATGCAACCAAATATTGATTTGTTGGGAAAAATCACCCTTAATTTTGATTTTTGTCTGAGTGGAGTTTGGTGCAACAGCCCCTAGATGTTTGAGGAAAAAACTATTGCCATTCGGAAGACAGCAGATTTATGAAGGCCGGAGCAAAAGCGATTGAACGCAATCACAAGTGTAATATTGTTTGATATTAAGGCAAAGCATTTAATCAATAAACACATCAAGTGAATGAATCGACTATAAGATTGGCAATTACTGACTTCATCAAGCCTTCCATGTTATTTTCCCACAGACTATTGCTCAACATTTAACATTTTTGCCTGACGAAAATGTTTTTGTTTGTAAATGGATATTTTGTATTTGGATATTATTATTTAGTGATGTATAAAATGTAATTTGTCGTGTGTGTGTGTTCCTTGACTTATAGGTTGGTATGCGGCTGACCACCCATGCTGTAAAAATGGTTCACTTTGCCAATGTCACCCCTGTCTCAGGGAAGGACGGCAAGAGTTGCAGGGTGTATGTCCATTTGAGATTTGGTTTTTATGTTGTAGGTTCACATGAGGCATGTGCAAGCGCGAACTTGTACGTGTCTGGTTGTGAGAATGCATGTAATGTGAATCTCCAATGTAACATATCCTTGCAACTTAGATTAGATTAGATTAGAAACTGTAACTGTAACTCTGTCTTTGCAGATTTGCCTCCATTTTTTCCTATCCTTGCATACCTCTTTCAATTCATTCATTTTGATCACCTTTTTCATACATTTCCTTTTTTTGCATTAAATTTTTGTATGTCCCATTCTTTCTCGATATTCAGAAAGAGTGGAACCTATCACTTGGTTGCTTGGATTTCAAATTATCATCGCGCGTAGTATTAAGAAAAAATCAAAAGTACTTAAGTGGGATTTCTCCCTTTCAAATAAAAATTCGGTTGCATATACGTAAGTCAGCTGATGTACATCAGATTTCCTGTTCAAATTCCATCATATTATTACCTCGATAAATATTAATCCGAGGTCCTTACCAGAAATAAGCAATCAAATTTGATGTGTCAACCAAATATTGATTGGAGGTTGGTGCAAAAGGCCCTTAGAATTATAATCTATAATCTATGTATGTTGCAAAGATATATAAACATTTTAAAAACTCATATCAAATGCATGCCCACAAACAAACACGTGTAAGCTCGCGCTTTCAATGTGTACTTAAAAATTAAAACTAAACCTTAAATGAACATAAGCCCTGTAACTTTTGCCGACCTTCCCTGAAACAGGAGTGAATGTGGCAACGTGAACCTTTTTTACAGTTTGGGTGGTCAGCCTCATAGACCAAGTTAAGGCACTAGTCGAAGTCTGCAGTCATTCTAATTATAATTTACGAAATACAAATCCGATCGCGCTTGAATGCTTGAATGTATTGTGAACGCAATCAAACATGCAAAACTGTGGAATGCAAACTGATCACCTGTACGGGGACATTAAGCGTTCACAGTAGGTAATACAAATTTGTTATTGCTGAAGATCATAATTATGGTTTATTGAAGGCTGTTGACAGCTGCGTAGCCTAAATTATTATTTCGGGATAGCGCCCTCTCGTGGGCGTTAGCAGGAGGCGTTTCGCAGAGCAAAAGGCGTTTGAAAGGGAGTGGGGGCATTCGGAAGGAAAAAGGGATAGTATAGAATGAGAGGGTTAAATGACAGAACAGCACAATGACAAAATAGCACACGACATTAAATCACATGGCATTACGTTACACGACAAAAACATCACAGGATATTTTTAGCACACTGATGAAACAAAAGTTTATCAAAAAATTGGACTCCACCGCAACGTAGCGCAACTAAGCTGAATATATATTGCAGCTTCTTACCGCGTGGTCATCGAAGCGATTGCATGTGGCACCTATGCATTTTTACAGGTAAGATGGTGGCCTTACGTCAACCACTTCAGTTGAAGTGGGAGTTTCCCAGCTCCCGATAGAGCGGGTTCTCATTTCTTGTGAAGGCTGTGGAAAACTTGCCGGTATTTTATTTTGGGTGTGGAATAAACACCGAAACTCGATAACCATTTTTTAAATCTTTGATGAACACAATTGAAGACAACAGGGGTAAAGCAAAAAAATTCAGCTGAAGAAAATTAACTTACAATTTGATAACAATGAAATCTTCTTTTACTCCGTTACATAGATATCAGATTGACACACAAATGAAGTAAAGTTAGTATTCTTCTAACACATAACAGTAACTAGAACTATAATGCGTTACTTTGTAACCTTTTTTTACCGAACCAAAGTTTGGGCGAATTTTGTATTTTAACCGAATGTTCGGCTGAAGTTCGTAGGTACCTATTCGTTTCAAACCACATCGGCCCATCCCTACTGATGGTGGTTTTTCATGTACCGTTTATGGCATGTTCTGTATAAGATTTGTGATGTCTAATCTAATCTAAGTTGCAAAGATATGTTACATTGGAGATTCACATTACATGCATTCCCACAACCAGACACGTACAAGTTCGCGCTAGCACATGCCTCATGTGAACCTACAACATAAAAACCAAATCTCAAATGACATACACCCTGCAACTCTTGCCGTCCTTCCCTGAAACAGTGGTGACATTGGCAAAGTGAACCATTTTTACAGCATGGGTGGTCAGCCGCATACTTACCTATAAGTCAAGGAACCGAATGTCATATTTTTATTGGTGATGTTTTGTCACTGTCTTGTTCTGCCCTGTTACTAGGGCATCTGGAATATGGAAGGAGGCGTTTGAAAGGGGGTGGTGGGCGTTGGGTGTGGGGCGGAAGCGTTTTCCAGAGGTTAATGGGTAAAATGTCAACTGTTGATATTTTGACACGTGATTTAATCCGCCAGAAACAAACTGGAGAGAGTCTCAACGCCATTTTGGAATATTTCATCAAATCTGCCCGCTGCTGTTTTTAAGTATTTAATTCTCTTGTCATATTTCAGTCACGTTTTCACATTAACGGGCGCATCCCTCTTAGTCAAAAGTACAGTTAGTTATATTATTATTATAATAATGTTTGATAGCTTAGTGGGTAGAATGCTTGCGAACAGTGACAGAGAAGTTGAATTTGGCTCCCCCGAATATGTCGGACATGATTTCCGGTTTTGACGTTTTTTTTTTTTAAGAAAGCCTGTGCGGGAGACTCCCTAGATTTCAGAGACTCTAGGGGTCTATGGCACTTATTGTAGTGCCGCAGAGGTGTTTACGAGCTTGGTCGTCACTACAAAGCGCCAATACTCACGCAAGATCCAGTTGCTGTAAGGCTATAGAATAGATGGACCTTTACCTAAATAATATTTATTGAAATTGTATACTCAGTCTTCTCAAGAATAAGAACCTAATCCTTCAGGGACAGAGAGAACTTCAAATAAATTTAATTGTAGGTACTATCCAAATAAAGAAAAATCCACATGCTAAAGGCTATACCTTCAAACTAGATACAGCAACAAAATGTACACTGAAAAGCTTAATATGTATAAAGATTAAATGCGTCAATCAATTCCCTGTGTCAGGGAAGGTCGGCAAAAGTTGTAGGGCTTATGCTCATTTGAGGTTTGGATTTTATTTGTAAGTACACATTCAGCATTTGTAAGCGTGAACTACACGTGTTTGTTTGTGGGCATACATCTGAGAGCTTTAAATGAATATATCCTTGCAACTTAGATTATGGATTATTTTACATGAGGTTCTTTTAATTTAATTGTGATTTAAGTTTATTTTCCCCAATAAAGATTACAATACACTGTTCCCTCCTTACGCCTTGCTTACACGCCTTTACGTTACAATGTTCAAAGCGATTCTGTCTGTCCCCCATAATCTTTGCTCGTATTTATATGTATGAAAGAGATGATTCTTACATGTTCTAGAACATGATAGATATTAGATACTTCCTAGTAGATGACACTAGAGCATTGTTCTACAAAATACGAGAGACATCACACACACCAATCAGCGTGCCTAGGCTCACGTCCACACGAACTTATACGGCCGTAAACATATAAAATTATTAATACAGAATAACTACATCCATGACGACAATTGCAAAATTGAAAAGATTTTGGTGCTCAGAATTTCTTCCATTTTTTTTGTGTGCAACATTTGTATATATTGGAAAAGCATAAAAATAAACAGTAGGGTGGTTCGTATTTCGGAAAAGTGTTTTTTCTCACTATACGCTGCGTTAATATGTCAGGTCATTGTGAGAGCATATTTCACAGATGTGTTTAATAAACGTCATATTTCACGAGGGCTGTCACGAGCGCGAACAGAAAACGGTTAAATCCCCCATAACGAGGCTGCCGCTGCTGCCATATCCGACACTGAACTACCAGTAGGCACCTACCGATGCTAGTGCCACTCCAAGCGAGGGCAATCGCATACGCCACCCTAACCTGGGAAAAAACATTAAAAACTTGTGCACACATTTTTAAATTGAATTTTCCCATAAAAAAAAACAATCCGGTTTTGACCGGTCCGTAGCTCAGTGGTAACACTGCGGACTCTGAATGGGATGGTTGTGGGTTCGATTCCCGGTGGAGCACAAAAAACATTCCATTTATATTTGCTCTTCGCTGTGTTGAAAAAATCATAAACCTTTACCAATGACCGGTCACCAAAGGTCGATCCAGCCTTACAGCAACTAGGTCTTGCTTGAGTATTGGCGCTTTGTAGCGACAACGATCAAGCTCGTAAAAAGGTCAATAGGTCAATTGGTAGAATGCTTGCATTCCATGCCGAGAGCAAGGGTTCAATCCCCACCGAAGGTGTCAGTAATAATTTTCCGTTTCGGTGTGCATTTCAAAACACAAAATAAATACCGGCAAGGTAAAGGTACTCAGCCTTCATGAGAAATGAGTACTAGTCTCATCGGAAGCGGGAAAACCTCCGCTTCAACTGAAAATAGTTGGTGGAAAGCCGGCCCCCTTACCCGTAAAAAGAAATAGGTCCCGAAGCGAGCTCTTCGGGGATAACGCAGGCAAGAAACTACATACAATGTACGTATAGCTTGGTGGCGTTTGTGTGTATCCTTTGCTTTCTCTATACATCATGGATTTTTGGTAAAGCACAAAGCCTACCCTATAAAACCGTTATGTAATCTATAAGCTCGTGTAATTTTGTCCATTCGGCATGTGCGTCATTTGATGGCTCCTCGTGCGGACCCTCAATTTAATCCCGAGGCTCGCACGGGCCGTGTTTGCTTGCTGACAGTATTTGGGAAATTTCCAGAGGTCATAAAGTTATCGGAATCACGAGAAAAGAGAGAGAGAGAGAGAGAGAGAGAGAGGGTTTCTGTCAAACGTTGAAGTGGTGTAGTCTTACGGAATAAGGCCATTTTGAATAAAAGTTTTAGGCTTACACGGCCGGCTGATGATGCTGGAGTGAGGTTTTCCGAGATCTGTTGCCGTTGGTCTATGGGAGCTGGATCTTCCGGACGTTTCGCCCAAGTTTTCCACAGTGTTCATCAAGATCTTCTTCATCATCATACTTCGCGCTGAAGAAGCCCATCGTAGACATGGGTGACACGTCCGGAAGCTCCAGCTCCCATAGAGCTTGGTCGTCGCTACAAAGCGCCAATTTTCAAGCAAGACCCAGTTTCTGTAAGGCTGGATATGGACCTTTTTGATGACCAGTTATTGGTAAAGGTTTATGATTTTCTCAACAAATTTGAAAATTTAAATGGTATATTTTTTTATGCTAATATAGGATTCGAACCCACAACCTTCCATGTACAAGTCAGAAATTTACTAGACTATAGATCGGTCTGTAGACCGTATGGATGTATGGGGTATTCGCTTGCAATTTTCAGGAAAGAAATAATCTTAATCTATTATCCTTGTTGCACAGATATATTACATGTATTCCCGCAAGATGAAATTAGCAGAAACGTGAAAGTTCGCGCTTACACATGCCGCATGTGGACTTGCAACATAAAAACCCTATCTCAAATGAGCATAAGCCCTGCAACTCTTGCCGATCTTTCCTGAAACTGGGGTGACATTGGCAAATTTAACCTTTTTTTTTACAGTATGAGTGGTCAGCTTCATCCTATAAGAAAAACATACTGTTATAGTTATAAATTTAGTCAAGTAGCAATACTTGATACGCGCCTATTTTAAAAGCTTGTCCGGTCGATAGCTCAGTTGGTAGAATACTTGTCTTCTATACCAGAGGGCTGAGGTTCTATCCCCACCAAGGGTGTCAGAAATGATTTCCTATTTCAAACCAAAATCAAAATACTCGAAAAATGTACCCAGCCTTCGCAAGAAATGAGAACCGGCAGGAGCTCGGTGAAAATCGAACCCTAGCCGTCTGATTTTAAGCACCACTAACCTTTCAACTGAGATAACTACTGGACTAATATTTTTAAATGAAAAATGTTATAACTGATTAACTATACGTCGGTGTTATAGCCGCGGAGATCAAGACAGGTTATTTGGAACCGGATAACGCTGGTTCGAATCCCGCGACGATAACTTCGACCCTGGTTCAACAGATGCCGTTGCATGCACACAAGCTTCTGCTTTCGCATGAAGACAACTGGCCAGGTAAAATAGGTTGGTGGATTGCATTCCTTTCCACAAATCTATTTTTTTTAAAAAACAAAACAAAAAACTTAAAAAAATGTGAAAAAATGGTACCTATGTACCTTAATACGGTGGTACGATGTAATTGGTAATGTCGGTGTTATGGCCGAGGGGGCAAAGCGGGCTGATCTTTCTGGCGTATTTGGAATGGAATAACGTTGGTTCGATCTTTGCCTGGGTCATTTGACCATAACTTTGACCCTGGTTCAACAGATGTGATTGGGTAATTATTAATTAGTAATTCATTAAAATAAACAATAATGAATTATTAATTGATGATATTAATACCTGTTTCTGGCCAGGCAGACTAGGTTGGTGAATTGCATTCCTTTTCACAAATATATTTAAATAATAATAATAATAAAATACAATTTTTCATCCTGTTAGGTACTTATATACAAGTACTTACATCTCATATGAAAATATCTGTCTGTAATCCAAGCATAAAATACCTATTGCGTTAATACTTAACCAACACGTAAGCAGAAAAATAATGGATGATAACTTAAACACTCGCTAGAGGCTCTCTAGTATATTTACTTATATATTTGTTTTAAGGCGCTTGTAGAGTATATACGCATTTTTTTACACTCGGGGTACTGAAATATAGCATGCATGTGCGTCCTTCATATAAAATCCTAAATTATGTTGACGTTAGACTTTCTGATACGATTCGCTCGTAAAAATGTACCAAGGTTTTACTCTGCGAAAGCATATTTTCCTCATAAAACGTCTGTTCAAATAATAATTAATTTGCTATTCATGCTCGGAGTTCGGACCCATATTTTGTCGAGTTTGTATGATTTTCCCGTATACAGCAAAAACACGCAGACAAACAGCCCTAGGGTAAGTCAATATAACCTTCGTATTTTTGGATTATACATTCTGAAAATTACGCTATATTTTTTTTATCTGTAACTGTATATAACTCCTGCCACCTTTCCTTGAAACAAAGAAGGCCAATATGTTAAGTATATTCAGTTTTTTTTTCTTCCAGTCCGTTCGACAGCTCATTTGGTAGAGTGCTTTCATTCCATGCCGACGGCTCGAGTTCGTATCCCACCGAGGGTGTCAGAAACGATTTTCCGTTTCGGTGTTTATTTCAAACTCAATATAAAATACCGGCAAGGTTTACTCAGCCTTCACAAGAAATGAGTACCAGTTCCTCGAAAACGGAAAAACTTCCGTTTCAACTGAAGTGGTTGACGACAAAGGCCGGCCCCCTCACCTGTAAAAGTAAATGCATTCCACTAGCCACATGTTACCCCTTCGGGGAGAGCACGGCAGGAAGTTACATCATATGTGTAGCTTGCGTTTCCGTTTTCTGTTAAGATATTGGAGTCCGGTCAATAGCTCAGTTGGAAGAGTGCTTGCATTCCATGCCGTGAGCTCGGGTTCGAATCCCACCGAGGGTGTCAGAAATGATTTCCCGTTTCGGTATTTATTTCAAACCCCAAAATAAAATATCGGCAGGGTTTACTGCTTCACAAGAAATGAGTACCAGTTTCTCGGGAGCTGGGAAACCCCCACTTCAACTGATGTGGTTGGCATAAGGCCCCCTTACCTGTAAAAATAAATTGGTTCAACTCGCTACATGCTACTCCTTCGGGGTTAAACGCGGCAAGAAGTTACACTATATGTGTAGCTTAGTTGCGTTTTTTTTAGTTGCATTGCGTATTGAAGAAATAATGGTTCTGGGTTAAATTGTAAAGTTCTCCACGTGTGGAGATCGAGTCATAACTACAGACCATCGAGGAATACGGACTAAAGCCTCGGAGTACAGTTGAAGGACTCACCAATAATCCACTAAGGTTTCTGCACAAATCTCCTTTTGCACTTTGTATCTTCGACTGCGGGTCGTGGTGGCTTTCTGAGCTTCGGAACAAAGTAATGTCCTCCAGTTTGTCACATGCACTCGATGTAAGGTTTGATTGTAAGAAGAAAGGGAAAACTTATTAAGACAAAAGAATAAAAAAAAAATTAAAAGCCTGTCATAAATAGACCAAAAATACCTGAAAACTCAATTAAACAATGCTGTCGACTGATCAGTTTGCAAAACCTTTGCTTTCAGTGGAAACACCAATTATTCCCCATTCGGGTGTTTATTTGAAGCTCAAAAACTTAATAATATAACTATAGAGTTCGTCCTTGCTGGTGCTCTAGCCTGAAACCACCTGCCTCATCATGTGATAGAGATAAAGGACGATGGGTAGATCAGAAGGGAAGTCAGAGGGCTTTTGGGGTGTGATTCACTCAAAAAAAGGGCTCACCAAATAAATCATTCTTGTTTTTTTTTTTTTTAATATCAGAAATGCACTGAAGACAAGCGAATTTCTGGCTTCATTTGTACGAGCGCCCTTGGAATGACTGCATAACAAAACGGCACTCTAAATAATGGTCCACTCATCATCATCAATAGAATGATGTGGCATTGAAATAAGAAGAAGAATAAGAAGAAAGAGAAGAAGAAGAAGAAATATTTCAACCACAATAAACTTAAGTTGATTCGTATAGTATTCAAACAATTTACAACATTAAACTATCATCATTATTCAGTTTGCCCTCTACCTATTTTGAAGCACAATAGTAACACGGGGCGAGCGTGCCGTAGGCGTGATTGAGCCAATTTATTGGACAGCCTAGCGCGCGCTGCACCTACTAACCAGCGCGCCGGGAAAACTTTCATAATATTTAATGAAGGGCAAAAAAATGAAATGTAATGAACGACAAAAGTAAGTCATCGAGTATTTCAAATTAAAGTTTGTTACAGATGTGCTATCTCGTTCCGTACAAAATTTCAGAAGAAAATCAAGAACTTTCTCTTTCAGAAAGAAGACTCAATTCACTCGATGACTTCTTTTGTTAGTGAAAGTTTATACTCGGAGTACCTTTTTCAAGCAAAGGCTTCAAATAAAAACAAAAATATTCACTCTCGTTAAAGTTTCCATACATTTTCCTTCTTTTTCCGTTTTGTTAACAGAAAAATGAATTTTATAAGGAAAATGACGTATATGGATGTCGTTTTTTCAAAAAAATACACAAAAAGCAAATTTTAAACATGCTTTCAATTCTTTCCATAAATTAGATTTATTTCCCGATTTTAAAATGAATCAAATTTTAGATTTATGACTTGTTTTCTAATATGTTGGTTCGAATCCCACCGAGGAGGGTGTCAGAAATGATTTCCTATTTCGGTGTTTATTTAAAACCCCATAATAAAAATACCGGCAAGGTTTACTCAGCCTTCACAAGAAATGAGTACCAGCCCCCTCGGGAGCTGGGAAACCCCCACTTCAACTGAAGTGGTTGGCGTAAGGCCGGCCCCCTTATCTGTAATAATAAATAGGTTCAACTCGCCACATGCGACGCCTTCGGGGATAACGCGGCAAGAAGTTACACTATATGTGTAGCTTGGTTGCGTTGGTTGCGTTGGTATGAGACTGACCACCAATACTGAACTAATATATAATCTAAGTTGCACATACATATTGACATTTAAGGCTCATATTTCATGCAAGCGCACAATACGGCACATGTAAGTTCACGTTTACACATGCTGCATGTGTACATACAAAATTAACCAAACTTCACATGAACATAAACTTTGCACTCCTGCCGCTTTTCCCTGAAACGGGGTGGCATTGGCAAAAGTGAACCAAGTTTGTACAGCATGAGAGGTCAGCCTCATATCAACCTATAAGTCAAGGAATAAAAAAAAGTTACATTTTCTATTTCAGGGAAAGTCCAGAAGAGTTGCAGGGTTTTTATTCATGTGAGGTTCCCTGGTAGAAGTTTCGAAGAATCCTCCTTTCAAATGTTGCCTCGAAAATTAAGGGGTATGTTAATATTATCCTTGACTGATAGGTTGGTATGAGGCTGACCACCCGTGCTGTAAAAATCGGTTCACTTTTGCCAATGCCACCCCGGTTCAGGGAACGGCGGCAGGAGTTGCAAGGTTTATGTTCATGTGAGGTTTTGCTTATTTGTATGCACACATGCAGAATGTGTAGGCGCGAACCTACATGTGCCTGTCTGTGGGCATGCATTTAATATGAGCCTTAACAGTTCAGCCGGCTTCAATCTGTGCTGAACTCTGCAGCAAGACTCATATTCGGGATGTCTAAATTTAACCATATTACTCCATTGTTGAAAAAACTGCAATTGGCTTCGTTTTCCGGAGAGGGTGGTCTACCGTGTTTGTCTGATGGTTTACAAAGCTGTCAATGGTATGGCTCCTTCATACTTGTCTGACATGTTCTCACGTGTTGAGATAGATTTGAGACGACAAACTCTCAGATCTGCGGAGTGTGGGATGGTTGACTAAGTCCAGCCGTCACGTCAGACACGCACTAATTTTGGGGACCGTGCTTTCCGGTTTGCGGGCCCAATGGAGTGGAACAGACTACCACCTAATGTGAGGAAGGCAGAAACTGTTGGTGTCTTTAAAGGAGCACTAAAGACGCATCTTTACAAAAAGTCTTATCCGTGATTTGAGAGGGCCCTTGAGGTGTGACACACACAAAAACGGCGCTCTTTTATTATGTGTACCTTATAAATAAATTATCCTTGTATATATCTATATTAAATGTTAACATTTCTTTGCAGCTTAGATTATAGATTATAGATAGCTAACTCATACAGAATAACCTTCTTTTTATCTCATACTAAACAATGCCATTGATGATGATAATGATTTAATAAAGCGCCGTTTCGTGAAGATTGTCACTCCAAGGGCGCGGCGCCTATTGATCTATAATAACCTTTCATATCAAGAACTTTGTAAACAATTTAAAGGTAATATTTCTTCTATCACGTAACACAACTTCCCGTGTAATCTGTGTATACAATCGAGTTTTCCTTCAAAAGCGCAAACTCATCAGCGTTTATTTGTTTAGTTAGAAGAGCAATTTTCCGGCCCACATATTTGACTTGGCAACTTAGACAAGTGGTGCGTACATCTACATCTAAATATATATCATAATATTACATACCTGTACCCTTAGTACGAGTTGTAAAACTTGAGTAAAGTAAAGTTTACGGAAAGTATTAAGTGTGATTTTCCCCAAAACCTGCCGTTTGAAAGCCGTCACTGAAAGGTCCATCCAACCTTACAACAACTGGGTCTTGCTTGAGAATTGGCGCTTACTACAGCGACGACCAAGCTTGCAGAGGGCTCTTGAGGTGTGATACACACAAAAACAGCGCTCACCAAATAAATCATCCCAATATTATTATTTTTTATTTAAACTTTTAGTCAATGACGATACCATGTTGAAAGCACCGGAATTCTCATTAGAATCACCAAAGTTAGGCAACATTGGCCGCGGATGCTACTTGCATGGGTGACCGCTAGGTACACCGCGTGTTGTTGGCATTTCTTCGACCGGTCCGTAGTCCAGTGGCAACACTTCGGACTCGTAAATGGAAGGTTGTGGATTCGAATCCAAGCGGAGCACAAAAATATACCATTTATATTTCCAAATGTACTCTTCTCTGAGTTGAAAAATTCATAAACCTTTAGCAAAGACCAGTCACTGAAAGGTCCATCCAACCTTACAACAACTGGGTCTTGCTTGAGAATTGGCGCTTTCTACAGCGACAACCAAGCTCGAAGAGGGCTCTTGAGGTGTGATACACACAAAAACAGCGCTCACCAAATAAATTATTCTAATATTATTATTATTAAACTATATATAAACTTAATTGTTAATACTCAACCATGGCGTAAATACTCAAACTTTGCGATTATACTCAACCATGGCGTTAATACTCAACCATGGCGTAAATACTCAAACTTTGCGATTATACTCAACCATGGCGTTTAAATACTCAACCATGGCGTAAATACTCAAACTTTGCGCTAGTACTCAAACTTTGCGTTAATACTCAACCATGGCGTAAATACTCAACCATTACGTAAATACTCAAATTTTGCGTTAATACTCAACCATGATGTGAATACTAAAACTTTGCGTTAATACTCAACCATTGCGTTGATACCTAACGGTGGCGTATATCCTCAACCATTTTGTCTTTGGTCATCTTTCTGAAATATGTGACTTACTCAGTGCCATTTTAAACTGACTGCAAATTTATTTCCAAAAAAAAAAAACTTTAAAACAATATAGCATTTCTGACGAGGAAAGCTTAATAATTCTCTCGCGGAAACCTCATTAATATGTCATTGAAAAAGTTTCAGGAAAACTAATTTTGTGGGGAATTTCGCCGTTCCGTGAGAGGTGAATATTCCAGGCTGCCTAGAGCTCAGCTGGCATTACAGGATTATCCTTGCCAGCCCAGCGAGGACGTTTTACAGATTTCCCAAATTTCCATACCGAAAGGGAAAAACAATTCGAGGGTATTACACCCCACGGACCGCATACAAAGTAGACTCTGTCAAAATTAACTTAAAAATGTTTGAAACTTTTATGAAATCTGAAAAGTAAATATACAAATAGATAACTGATTTGGTGAGCATTTTTTTGTGTGTACCACACCTCAAGAGTCTTCTGCGAAGTTGGTTATCGCTATAGAAAGCTGCAAATATACAAACAATACCCAGCTTCTGTTAAGCTGGATGGACCTTTGGTGAACGGTCTTTGGTAAGGCACTTGATTTTTTGGACATAGCGAAGAGTATATTTTGAAAAATTTTAATATTTATTTTTGCTCTGTCGGTATTCGAACTCATGACCTACCGATTACGAGTCCATAGCGTTAAGCACTAGACTTAGTACAGACCAGTCCATATGATGTTTCTTCTTTTATAATATGGAGAGATTTGAAGAGAACAGGAAAAAAGGACAGTTGCATAAACGAGTAAATAATTAATTTCAGTATGTTTTTATTTGTGGCTGCTGCTTTTGTGTGAATCACACATAAAGAGCCCTCTATGAGTATAGTCGTTGATATTATAATTGTCAATTCTATAATTGGCAAGACTGATTCGCTGAAAGGCTCCATGATATTTGGTGACCGGGTTTTCTAACTTTCCGATTATGAGTCTGTAGCGTTAACCACTACACTCAGAACGGGATAGTAGGTCATGATAGGTACTTACGTTTAATGGCAATCAATTCTTCTTCTTCTCATGTCCTGTCAGGTTCCCCGACGTTGACAATTACACGAGGGTAGGCTTCAGATTTTGGGGCAGTTATAAATAGCTCCTCCACAGTTCTCAGTGCTGTGTAGTCGTAATTTCTCAGACTGGAAAAACCTTACCAATGAACCTTGAAAGATATTAATTTCCTAAGACAATCATCATTATTTCTTCATCATTCATTATTTCAGCATCCTTAAATCCTTCTCTCTTCAATCTTTCCTGGTATAATAATGTTACGAATGTTTGATTGTGCATCTATGTTTTTTTTACTTGTGTGAGTGTGCCTCTGGATGTATTTTTTTGTTTAATTGTACTAGTGTTTGCTCGAAGGTTCTGGCGAAGTCTTACATGCTCCAGTTTGCGATGTTACGAGAACCGTCCTAGTGGCATACTATGTAGGGCAGACTTGTATAAGAGACGCCGAGCTGAACAGTACGAAAGTTAACTGTGAACCAAATGTGAGCGGAATTTTAAAATAAATTGTGTGAACTAAATCAACCGAAGTTTTTATTAAATTGAACTTGTAAATCGTAGCAATAAAATAAATGAACATTGGTATCATCAAACAGAAAAAAACAGTTATTTTTATAAAATGCGTTTTATTCGTTACATGGTAGATACATAACAATAATATTATACTTCGTATATCACAGACAAATCGTTACGATTAACATAATATCTTATATTAATTAAAAAAACAATCAAATTAAATTAAATTAAAGCTACACCATCGTCTGTTTCCGCTAAAAATAAAAAAAATGCATTTGAATAGTTGATCTAAAAAAAGGCACTAAGTACCATAGTGGTCAAACAAAAAAAGACGAAAACTTGTTTGAGAGGGTTAAAAATTATGCAAGTAACCTTTTTATGCAGCTCATACGAAGCTCTCATCTCCGCCACACATTTTAACAAAATTGTCGTTTATCGTGCGTGGTATTTAGTTTTCCTTTTTCAACTCTATTTACATACAAATCCATTTGGCAGTGCTTAAATCAGTTTTTAAAATGTAAAACAAGATGGGACTTATAGCCTTATCTAAATCAACCATTCATTTTTCCATCTACAAATACTAAATAAATTTATTTAATATAAATACAAGTAGGTACTCGTATTATGTAAAAAAAAAATACAAAAGAAAATTATCCCTCACACGTAAAGTATAGTAAGCAAGAAAATTCAAAAATTTAAAACAACAAAAAATCCAAAAACCTGAAACGGATAGACTCCATTACATAATAATAAATTAATTATTAGCTTTTTCTTTTGCATGTACATATTTTGTCAACTATTAAAAAAAAACAATTTCATGAAATCTATTCATTTCTAGAAGAATATCTAAGGCCATATTATTTCTTATTCGCTGTTCATACATTTATTCTACACAAGTTTTTTTAAGCTTTTTATTTTTTCAAATTAATTAAAACACTTATAGCAATATTGTGATTGTATGTGGGCTTACGTAACATTCAGTCTTTACATATATTAACAGATTTATTTTTTGGATTTATTTATATTTATATTTATTACGTACATTAAGCATAGTAACTTTACAATATTAAAATCAGTATTTACAGTGCAAATAATTTTTCATTATTTTTCTTAAAAAATTATAAAATATTTAAAAAAAAAAAATTGAATTGTGGAAAAAATAAATATCGTCGCTGTATAAAAAGAACATAATATGCGACGTTGTTTTTTATGATCAAATAGTTTGATTTCATATGCAGTAATGGTAAAAAATATAACAAAAATATCGTACAAGATGAGATTTTAATATGAATCATTTTAAAAAACACTACAGAAATCTATTTTTCACTACAGAGTGGATTTTTTTTTTTGAGAAAGTAGGTACAACTCAAAATTTGAAACACAAAATCAGTGGAGTCGGATCATTTCAAATTTCTCATGAGCGTGGTGACGTCAGAATTTTTTTCCAAGCATTTTTTCCGACTTCATTTTGTTACCACAAAAATGAATGGAAAACAAATCTTAAATTAATAAACCTCCAAAGAAGAAGGGAAGAAAAAATATATTTAGGTACAAGTCATTTTACAAAAAAAATATAAGGTGTGTAAATGTACATATTTTGTAGCGTTTTATAAATACAAATATATTTACAAGCATTGTATAATTAATCATTAAAAGCAAGTGTAAAATTCCTTGTAGAATGTTAACAAAGTTTGTATGTTTAAAGTTTAGAGCCAACTTGGTCCCAAGCACGTTTCAATGACCCTCACGGCATCGTTCCTCCCCATGCTCCTGAGGATGTTGGCTAAATCAGCCACAGCGCTTGTGTTTCTATGTCTGCACTCCCACAAGTCCAATATGTGCTCAGTGGGCGAACTCTTAGTGGCGAAAAAGTTAATATATCTGTCTACGTTGAGTTTCTGTGCCAACAATCTCCAGTCGTTGCATCTAGCGTTAGGGGGATCCAAACATGCACACAATTGCTTCTTAACAGATTTAGAAAGTCTAAAAGGTATGATGTTGTCTACTGTGCAAGTATTGATCCCTTTGTCGCTAACAGTCATGCACTTCTGCCTTAAAACTTGGTCTTCATCAATAACATTCAAAGACCTTTCTGGTAATGTTTTACTATCTGTGTGCTCCAGATAAGGATGAGAATTGCTGTTCGTATAGTTCACATCGATTCCACCGTAGGGCAAGTTGCAATTGATGAACTCATCGTCTGATTTCATGGAGAACACTTGTCGATGTGAAGGGTTTATCTTTTGGTAAGTTACTATTTGGAATTCTAGGTCGTTGATTGAGTCAGTTTGTTCTAATGTGAAACTACAGTGCAAGGAGTTTGACGAAGAGTTCCAAACGTGACTGAATGGAATCTCTTGATAGCTGGAATTTGGTTTCGCTTTCCAACCAACTCCGATATCTTCCAAGCTAAGACACAAATTTGATCCCCCGTCTTGGAACCAAATAGATTTCGGTTTGTCAATGAGGACTCCGCCTAATCTTTGTTCTTGTTCAGCACAATAGAACAAAGCGCAAGGAGTGTCTTCAAAGACGTAGACCCTTATACAATAATCGGTAACAGTTGTGGTGGATAAATAAGGAGCATACACAGCTAGTTTCAAATTTTTAACAGCTTTGCCATTGAAACTTTCACCAGCCAGTACAAAGGTGGTGAGAAAATCTGTCACGAGATATATTTTATCTGAATCCAACTGTGTGTATATAGGTGTATTGATTGTTTCTTGACCCAAACTGACTATCTTCCTCCACTCTGTGTGACTGTTGTCAGCTTTGTGGTTGTTGTTAGGAGCGACAGCGTACACAGAGAGGTTCCAGAATCCATGTTTGAGACTTGCACAATGTGGAATCTGAACTATTGCAGCCTTGCACAGCTGAACTCCTGGAGGTCCAATTTTTACCACGGGACTCAGTTGAGTAGTACCTGGTTGAGAAAATAACATAATTAAAATGCAAGAAATACAAAACCGACAACAATAGATGAAACTACGCTCAAATTTATGCATCAACTCATTGTAATGCAAGTTACCTAAAAATCAAAGTAGTGTATTCAATGTACATAAAACGATATCTTTCATATCAAAAAAAGCATTCGTGCACATTCAAAAATATAATACAGCTTGAAGAAAGTCACAATTAGCAATGAAATGCAAGCCATCGGTCAAATGGTACTAATGACTTTAGTTATACTAGATAGACCGGGAGCCGTGTGGAGTTGAGTGTGCAAAATATGAGGACCGCATTTTATTAATAGTTTTGAACTCAGAAAAGCTTGCAGATTGTGATTCTGAATGCTGCCAGGAGGTTTCCTGGTCCATTTTTTTTTTAGATGTAAGTAAATTGCTCACTGTATGGAATGTTTGTACCCTATATTGCAAGGATTTGAATTCGCTCACCTTCCGGGAAACTAGGTCTAGCACTGTCTTCCTTCAGCACGGCCACATGCAGGGTTTCCCTCTTGCCTCTTGGCATGCACCCTTCTGGTAGAGAGACCGCAACACCAGCCCGGTCCAGGGCAACGCGCGCTCCCGTGGAAGCCACCACCCTGCTGGCGCTGGTGGGAC
Organism: Agapetus fuscipes; assembly: GCA_951799405.1. Taxonomy (NCBI): domain Eukaryota; kingdom Metazoa; phylum Arthropoda; class Insecta; order Trichoptera; family Glossosomatidae; genus Agapetus; species Agapetus fuscipes. The sequence goes on along the minus strand of OX637351.1, from coordinate 14,376,429 downwards.
TTCCTGATCGCGCAACCTCAGCAAACAATCCAGCTACTGATGGTACACCAGGCAGGGTAACGGTGTCACTGGCTACGTCAAAGGTGCATTCAGCTGTTGATAAAATAAAAATGTTGATAAAAGAAACAGTTAGAATTCATCCTATTTTGCAACATTGATACGAAACGCAAAAAAAAAACTAAGCTACATATTTAGTGTAACTCCGTGCCGCGTTATTCCCGATGGGGACGCATGTAACGAGTTGAACCTATTTATTTTTACAGGTAATGGGGTCGGCCTTATGCCAACCACATCAGATGAAGTGGGAGTTTCCCAGCTCTCGGTGGGGCTGGTTCTCTTTTTTGTGGAGGCTGTGTACAACACCATGCCGATATTTATTTTGGGTTTGAAATAAACACAAAAATGGGAAATCATTTCTGACACACTTGGTAGGGATTGAACCCTTGCTCTCGGCATGAAATGCAACCATTCCCCCAACTGACCTATCGATCGGATCGAGTTTGGTCGTCGCTACAAAGCGCCAATTCTCAAGAAAGTGCTGTAAAGACTGGATGAAACTTTTGATGACCGGTTTTTGGTAAAGGCTTATGAATTTTTCAACCCAGCGAAGAACAAATTTGAAAATATAAATGGCATTTTTTTTGTGCTCCGCCGGGATTCGAACCCACAACCTTCCATTCACGAATTACTGGACTACGGACTGGTCCACAAAGGTTATTCATATAACAGAAAATATAAATTCATTGATTAGTAGGATGTCACTGGGAATTTGTAATGGATCTCTGCACTTTTAACTTCCCTGTGACAAAACATCGTACTGCGGGGGGATATACAGCCATACTTACAGCTGGAGAAGCAGCTCGCAGTGGAGTGGTCCGACTCGCTGTACGGCTTCTTGTCGTAGTTATCACTTTCACTTGAGGGACTCACTTGGTGATCGAGCGGCAAGGCGTAGCTGAGGAAAATATAATCGACAAAATTAAGCATCTGATTATTTATATTATTTGCCGATGCCAATAGAGATTTTAAACTCATTAATCACCATTTTATAGGTTGGTATGCGGCTGACCACCTATGCTGTAGAAAATGGTTGACTTTGGCAATGTCACCCTTATTTCAGGGAAGTTCAGCAAGAGATGCAGGGTGTATGTTCATTTGAGATTCGGGTTTTTTTTATTGTAAATCCACATGCGGCATGTTTAAGCGTGAACTTATGCGCGTCTGCTTGTGAAAATGCATATAATGTGAATCTCTAATGAGTAATGTTACATATTTCTGCAACTTAGATTAGATGAGATTAGATGGAAACAACTCGTTCAGTATAAGTATGACTTTTTGAAATGCTTTCAAAAACTTATTTCACAAACGAAATATATTTCACAGGATCAAGAAAAATATTATTTGAAAAGAGAAAATACTGCATCCAGCTTGTAGCTCGGAATTTTCAGGGATAAAGCAATTTCCTCAATCTTATCACGGCAATGCAGTCCACACGAGATTTGTCGCTAAAGAACGGCCAATTCTGCCTGCTTACCTATTTGTGAGATGCGGAACGTCGTAGTGATGCTCGCTGCCCCTTCTCGGAGGCTGTGGGGCAGAATGGGCGGTGGAGTGGGCGGTGGAGTGTGCGGGAGAGTCCGCCCACAGCAGAGCCGTCCCCGCCCCCGCCCCTGCGATGCCATGCTGCGTCAGGTCCGGTTGAAGCGATAATGACTTCTTCTCGGATTCCGGATAAAACTCCGGCCGGAAGTCGGCTAGACGGAAAAAATACATGCAGTGAGTATTGTCGCAAGCTCGGACACGAGTTTACCGTGCCGAATGCCGGACACATATTGAATCAGAAGTGGGATAAAGTTTTTACAACGAATGCTTCGACACCAATGAAAAAAATATCTATTTAACTGTGTGGATTCTAGATTCAACTTTGTTTTTTAAGCAGATTAATTGAATGGAATAGTGAGATAAAAATTGATTTAAAAGTACAGTTTCTTTTTCTTCCTCTTTAGTCTTTTTCATTCCATCCCTGCACGTCATCATCATCATCTTCTAAAGGCAGCGCCTTGTTGTGTCAGCCATTTGTCTCTGTCTGTAACGAGATGCGAATAGAAGGAGGCATCCATGAGCCGCTTCACGTCCTTGAAGTATGAAGTTCTTGAGCGACGGCTTGTTCATCTTTTTTGATTTTGCCTTCGAAGTTAAAGTTAAAGTTTACGGAATTATGTAAACTTCGGTTTCAGCTCCCCGAGTAAGAGTTGAATGTTTAAAAAGTTGGAAAGTTGCTTCAAATTGCGTGTGAGAAAGTATTTAAACGTATGCTTAACATACAACTCGTACTCGGGGTACAGATCTCTACAAACACCTCTTTATCCTGGGCGTTCTGCATCCAATCACCAGCAATCATTTTAATATCGTTTGACCATCGTGTTAAAGATCTCACTCCACTTCTTTTATCATCACGAGGTCTCCTTTACGTGTATTAAGTGTATTCTTACCAGATCTAGCCATGTTGTACAGGGATCGATCCCTGTCTTTTCTTCGGAAGAAGAGTTGGTAGACGAAGCCAGCGCCCAGCATAAACACCAGCACAGCGACAGCCAAGCCTATGTAGAGAGGAGCGTCGCTTGAAGATTCTGAGGACAAAGAAAATAAATAGTTTAATTTTTGCAATAAAAAAAAATTAAAGTTAAAAAAGAGACGCTCGTTCGTTGAATATCGAACAAAAGGAAGAATAGCAGTTGATTTGCAATGTTGGTGGCTAAGGTTTGTAAATGTTGCATGGTCGTTTCAATACTTGTATTTCATTTCATCGATTGTTTTTAAATAAAATATACTATATTATTATTTTTGTTCCCTGACTTACAAGTCGATATGTATCAAGGTTATTCACAACACATTTGATCTATAGCTGATCCATTGATCATCGTTTTTCTTATATAGAAAATTTCAGTTAGGTGGCAATTGAGCCATGGATTTACTGTGTGTTAATAACACCGTATGAGGCTGACCAGTGACCACCCACACATAAAAAAATGGTTCACTATGCCAACGTCACCCCTCTTTCATTCACTATGCCAACGTCAGAGTATTGGGGTAATTGTTAAATAATTATAAAGCTCAAATAAGACATCTTCACAACTTAGATTAAAGAGTTATTTTATCTAGGGTCTTTGCGGAATAGACTAAAATTCTTATTTTATTAACACATCTCTTTCAATTCATTCATAATCTAATCTAATCTAAGAAGATATGTTACATTGGAAATTCACATTCCATGCATTTTTACAAGCAGACACGTCCAAGTTCGCGCTTGCACATGCCGCATGTGAACCTACAACATAAAAACCAAATCTCAAATGGACATACACCCTGCAAATCTTTCCGTCCTTCCCTGAACAGGCGTGAAATCGGCAAAGTGAACCATTTTTACAGTATGGGTGGTCAGCCGCATATTCTGCACGTTTTTCACATATTTCCTTCTTTAATATTTATTATACACTTATAGATGAAATTTATACCTTCAGTTTAATTAATATGTATAATATGTGTTCATTGGCAACTATAGTCTCAGCTCCATATGCTGATCAGTTCCTTATTAAATATTCCAGCTTGCTAGTACATGCGTAGCCATCTATGTGGGTTTCTGTCAGTATTGATGGTGCGCTGCCTTTGGAGGGATATTCGATCTCGAGGATAATTTAAACATTTGTATGTAAATCAGCTACTGCCTGATACATATTACTGTTGCTTAACATGCGTTTGAGATGTGGAACTATTCCTATCTGCATGAAACAGCTACAATGATTTGTTTTCTAATCTAGTAAATGGACTTAAAAGCGATGCCTTCAATAAAAATAAAAATAAAACACCCTAAGGTCCGGTATTTTCAACGTTAGAATATGTGACTTTAAGCTGAAAAAAATACTACCCACACGATAAGCATAAGTTCGTCCTCTTTCATTCAGTATAAAGTCGCTATGCTGACTTTGAAAATACCGGGCTTTAGTGAAACTTTTTTTCATCTATCGTGCATCCACACCCAAACCTAAGTCCACCAGCATCCGACGGTACATCCAAATCTCAAACGCAGTGAATATTTTCTCCGGACTACCGGTCCGTAGTCCAGTGGTAACACTTCGGTCTCGTAAATGGAAAGTTGTGGGTTCGAACCCCAAACGAGAACAAAAAATATACCAAATATGCTTTTCGCTGCGTTGAAAGATTCATAAGCCTTTACCAAAGACCGGTCACCAAAGGTCCGTCCAGTCTTACAGCACTTGGGTCTTTCTGGAGAATTGGCGCTTTGTAGCGACAACGAAGCTCGGTCCGGTTGGCAGTTCAGTTGGTGGAATGCTTGCATTATATACCGATAGCAAGGGTTCGATCCCCGCGAGGGTGTCAGAAATGAGTTTCTAATTCGGTGTTTATTTCAAACCCAAAATGAATATCGACAAGGTGTACCTACTCAGCCTTCACAAGAAATGAGAACCAGCCCCTCCCGAGAGCTGGGAAACCCCCACTTCAACTGAAAGTGGTTGGCGTAAGGCCGTCCCCCTTATCCGTAAAAAGAAATAGTTCCTAAATCGCCATATGCGATCCCTTCGGGAATAACGCAAGCAAGAAGTTACACTATATGTGTAGCTTAGTTACGTTTTGCAAAACCGAACTATTGTCCACTTTTTTCTGCCCTAGAGTAAAATTGAAAAGGAGGCAGCATCTCACCGTTTAGTCCAGGGGCGTGCATCCCATACAGGCACATGCGCCTAATTGGTAGGCAATATATGGTAAAAAGCCATTTAAGCTTGATATTCAGATTTAAAATTCAAAATTAAAGTTTGATTGGAGCCATCGTTAGCACTTCAGCCAATTTCAAATGAGTTATTTTAAAGGAATGGGAGAAAATATTCTGAAATTAATTTTCCTATAACCTATGCACGGAAGCCGACACCGAAGTTCTGGGAGTGAGGGGACCATGGAGGGAAGCAGCACAAGACAGAGAGTCCTGGAGGATTGTGGTGCGGGAGGCCCTGAGCCTCCAAGGCTTATAAGGCCGAAGAATGTAAAGTAAAAGTAAAGTATAACCCATGCACGCGCCTACCGTTCACAGAAGTACCTCCAATTGGCAGGACATACAAAACATTGTTAAAAGAAGCAAGGTAATTTAAAGTTATTAATCTGAATGAATAATGAAACCGTTGGATGACTTGGCTGCGTCGTTTAGGCTCTCACAAGTCGGTACTCGCGGCTCCAGCAGGTAGGTATGTGGGGTTTAATTTTTGATTTATTGTTTCGGGATGTGTGTCCAAACGCCTGGAAATGAATGCCATAGACAAGTCATACCACCAGACAAAAGAACAATAGGCGATACAATAATTCTCGTGTTGTGTGGCTGGGCGAGGTGAGTTTGTTTTGATTTTTTTTTTGGACGCACGACATGAAAAGTAAAAACGTTTGATGTATAAATACTTAAGATATGTCAGGGTTTGAAATGTACATTTTTAAGGAATCCTGTTTTTTTTTTAAATCGTGTGCGGGAGACTCCCTAAATTTCAGATACTCTAGGTCTAGGGGTCTATGACACTTGTAGTGCCTCAGAGGTGTTTGCGAACTAGGTCGTCGCTACAAGGCGTCAATACTCAAGCAAGAACCAGTTGCTGTAAGGCTGGATGGACCTTTAGTGACCGGTCTTTGGTAAAGGTTTATGATTTTTTCAACCCAGCGAAGAGCATATTTGAAAGCATAAATGGTATTTACATATAATAAATGGATTTTCAAGAATCAGGGATTTTTTGCACTTTACAAAATTATGAAATGTATGAGCTTTGACATAAGATTTTTCAACCCAGCGAAGAGCAAATTTGAAAATGGTATAGTTTTTGTTCTCCGCCGGGATTCGAACCCACAATCTTCCATTCACGAGTCCGCAGTGTTACCACTGGACTACGGACCAGCACAGCTAAAATCTAGAACTTTTATACGTCTAAAATATAAGCACTGTTATACCAGTTGGCCCGCGCGCTGACCCTTGGGTTTAGTTTTTGTTGTATCATTAGCCCAGAGACACAAAATAAGCGAAGAAGACATTTGAACAAGTGTGTCAAGTTAGAAATGTACAATGCGCCATGTCAAATAAACAATATGTATCTGACACGGCTACTTTTAAGGCCAGCCGAATTAGGGATCTCCAATTTATAGAAAATTACTTTCCTTTTTGTTTGCACAGATGCATTGTCGTTTCACAAGCCCGGTCCATACGTCTTAAAAAGTGGTATTTTTTGGAAGTGTTTTTTTTTTAAACTTAACATTAAAAAGCACTAATAGGTTGGTATGTGGCTGACCACCCATGCTGTAGAAAATAGTTCACTTTGCCAATGTCACCCCTGTTTCAGGGAAGGTCGGCAAGAGTTGTAGGGTGTATGTTGATTGGAGGTTTGGATTTTATTTTTAAGAACACATTCAGCCTTTATAAGCGCGAACTTAACGTGATTGTTTGTGGGCATGCATTTGATATGAGCTTTGAATGTAAGTTTATCATTGCAACTTAGATTATAGAGTACATACTACGCACGGTAGAAGAAAGTTTTCACCAAAATGTTAGTCTGAGATGAGAGTGTCGGGTGAGTTGCATAAACAAGTAACTTCATAGATTTTGTAAGAAAATCTGACAAATATTTTTAACCATGGAGAATTGCTATCTCGGATCTGTTGCCGTGTTCTATCAAGGCTGGAGCTTCCAGACGTTTCGCTAATATTTGCGATGGGCTTATTCAGGGAGATGATGATATGATCACTACGGTTCCGATAGAGCACGGCAAGCAACTATCCAGTGTCAATCGCCGACCGTGAAAGCCTAAGACATCTAATGTTACCTTAATTTTATGAAGTTTCAGGGAAGAACGGCAAGAGTTGCATGGTGTATGTCCATTTTAGATTTGGGTTTTATGTTGTAGGTTCACATGCGGCATGAACGAACTTATACGTGTCTGCTTGAGAGAATGCATATAATGTGAATCCCTAATATAACATATCTTTGCAACTTAGATAAGATTAGATTAAAGTTGTATATATAGTTTCTGTTAATTTGAACCGTGAGAAAGCAAAAGCTACTTCCTTGGTTGTATCTATCAAGACAAACCAAATGCACTGTAACAATTATGTAAGCACGACATTTGTTATGACATGTGGCATGATACAATATACAGTTTAGGAAACTAATCACACGGTTTTGATTCTAGGGCGGTCATTTGCTCCCTAAGCAACCAAATTAGACAAAGTTAGTCTAAATCTAAATCTAAGCTGCAAAGATATGTATCATTTGAGATTCATATCAAATGCATTCCCACAAGCAGACACGCATAATTTCGCGCTTACACATGCCGCATGTGGATCTACAATATAAAACCCCCAATTTCAAATGAACATAAGCCCTGCAACTCTAGCCGACCTTCCCTGAAGCAGGGGTGACATTGGCAAAGTGAACCATTTTTTACAGTATGGGTGGTCAGCCGCATACCAACCTATCAGTCAAGGAATAGTAATTATTAATTAATTGTATTTGGTATTCGGCTGACCACCCATGCTGTAGAAAATGGTTCACTTTGCCAATGCCACTCCTGTTTCAGGGAAGCTCGGCAAGAGTAGCAGGGTGTATGTTCATTTGAGATTGGGTTTTTATATTGTAGGTCCACATGCGGCATGTGTTAGCGCGAAGTTATACATGTCTGCTTGTGGGAATGCATTTAATATAAATCTTAAATGATATATATCTTTGCAGCTTAGATTAGATTAGATTAGATTAGAATACCTGTTTTTGGCCAAGCGAAAATGGGTCGGTGAATTGCATTTGTATTTAATAAACAAGTTTGAGAAAAAAAAAAAAAGTGAAGTCTTAATCACTGCTTTAAAAACGGAGTGAAATTTTGCTTTTGACTTATGAGACCAGGAGTTTGAATATCGTAGTGTAGGCAATATGATATCGTAGGTATAGATATCGTGCGATAGCTGTAGGTTTGTATGTACTCGTACATCAGTTCTGACCCCAGGGTTCCATGTCGGCCTCTCAAGAGGTCCATTTATCTTGTATCAGAAATGCAATCTCTTAGCTTCTTTTAATTACGCCGGCCACAATGTTTATACCGGCTCTCATTAAGGCAGCCCAAGATAAATCACAACACTGCTTATTGCTGCAGAGAAATATCAGATTACTAATGTATGCGCTTCAATGCAATTCAGATAGCGAGTATTATGCATTTAATTAATGCATCATACCATAAAATTGATATTTTCTTTGCATCTCTGGGACTTCAATCGAAGCTATTTCAGCAAAACAAACAATATTACCCCACACTATCGTACATGTGTAGGTGCGCGTAGGTACTTTTATTTCGTAGTTCCTAACACTATCATCATCATACTAGTGCCAGACTGTTCTATGTATGCAATATGCATGTACCGTCGCACGTACTCCAAGTTAAGTAACAATACATTTTTAAGTAGTCCGGTAGATAGCTCAGTTGGTAGAGTGCTTGCTTTTCATGCCGAGAGCTTGGGTTCGAGAATCCCAACAAGGTTTTCAGAAGTGTTCGGTGCCCAATTCAAACCCAAAATAAAATACCGGTTAGCAGCTTTCACAACAAATGAGTACCAGACCCGTCAGGAGCTGAAAAACCCCTTCTTCAACTGAAGTGGTTGGCGTAAGACCAGCCCAATGACTTGTAAGAAAAACAAATAGGTTCCACTCTCAGGGAATACGCAGCTCAAGAAGTTACACAATAAGCAGTGATCATTGAGTCCAACCAAAAGCTCAGTTGGTAGAAAACGCTAGGGTTTGCTCTCCATCAAGGGTGTCAGACTTTATTTCCTTAGAATTAAAAAAATAAGATATTGGCATAGTTTATCCAGCCTTCACAAGAAATAAGAACCAGCCTCTCGGGAGCTGGAAAACTCTCACTCCAATTGGTTGGTTGAATGCCCCCCCCTTGTCTGAGAAAAAAAATAGGTTCTACACGTTACGCAGCCGATTTCGTATTTTTTGTTTGTTCCGCCGGGAATTTAACTCACAATATTTTTTCTTAAACCACACACGAAGTCCACGATTCTGGGAGATTATACATAGTTAGTTTTTAATTATTCAAAACCCGGGCTGGAAACTTAATACAACACAATTAATAAAACGTCTAATTACTTTTAAAAAATACAATTTAAGCGGCCGCAATGGCGACTGAGTTACAGCTCCGTGAGCATATGAAGCATCCAGAACCCTAATTTTAAAACTCATTAAGAGCATATTTCTTGCTCTTTACCTGTAAAAAAAATAGTAAGCAAAGCGGACAAAGCGTGTTTTAAATGAGTTTATCTAACCTTACATGCGTACCAGTGTAGGAATCATTAATTTTACGGTGAAGAAGTGAATTGAACTATAGTCCATTACTCAAACACAAAAAGCTAATGCTATTTTTTCAAAACTAAAGCTGGTTGAAAGATAAAAAGTAAAAACCCCTTGGATTACGATTACTTTGAGTGTATTTAATTAATTCCACAACCGGTTCCGCAAACAACCTGTTCGCATCATCAGGTGGTTAAATTAATACTAAATGGTTCAGAAACGGAATCAATCCTAGAGGGTGTCATTGTGTGAGAGGGTGAGGGAGGGAGGGATGCAGGGCGGCCATGTGTGGAGTTTATGTCATCTGGATTATTTCTTAGGAATTGCTTTCTCGGGAATATGGTCAACAGAGGGGATGAATTGGGTACTAGGATATTTATCACACTCGCAAACTTTTCAATTGACTTTTTAAGTACGTGCTTCAATTGAAAGTAAGTTTTCCCAAAAAAAATATTTTAATAAATGTGAAATGTGAGTGACTTTAACATCTCTTTGCCGCGTTCTCTCTGAAAGAGGTCGCATGTGGCGATTGGAACCTATTCATTTTACAGCCTTACTTACCGAGAACTTACTCGAGTTCGGCTAGAACTCAGTGAGAAATTCAGATTAGACTTTTCTCCGTTCATTCACACCGGTCGATAGCTCAGTTTGTAGAGTGGTTGCATTCCATGCCGTAAGCTCAGGTTCGAAGCCCACCGAGGGTGTCAGAAATGACTTCCCGTTTCGGTGTTTATTTATTTCAAATCCCAAAATAAAATACCGGCAAGGTTTACTCAGCCTTCACAAGAAATGAGTACCAGCCTTCTCGGGAGCTGAGACACCCCCACTTCAACTGAAGTGGCCCCCTTACCTGTAAAAAGAAATAGGTTCAACTCGCCACATGCGACCCCTTCGGGGATAAAGCGGCAAGAAGTTACACTATATGTGTAAGAAGAAAAAAATATATTTGGAGGTAGAAAGACGTTCCATAACATGACAAAGAAGTTCCATGCAAGGTCTCCTTGCTGAGACATTCTGACTTCAGTCAAAAAAGTAACTTTTTTTTTTCAAAATATTCAATTAGGTTATCTCACCTTTACACCAGCCATAACATATTCGTATGTACTCGTATGTATGGACAATGCAGGTTACTTGAATTTTTGAATGACTCAGAAAACACAATCACAGCACAAGGAAAAACAAGCACTTTAAGAATAAACGAATATTACACATTTCAATAGAGCATTACGTCATTTAATCATTATACTACAGAATACTACGGCAGCTTCCTTTAACCATAATGACAAAATTAGTAGAGTCGTGTCTATTATTCTGTTACACGCTCTTGACAAAAGACACGTTTTGGTCGTTGTCATTTTTTGGTCATTACACGAAATGATTTCTCCAATGATCATTATCATCATTCTTCTTCTTCTTCGTGTGCCAAGTCGGGTCCCCTTCACTTCATCACTTCGGCAAACATGTCTCTGTCTTGCACCGCTCGCAACAGGTAGTCCACACAAAAATGAGATTTTTGTTGTCGTTTGTAATCCAATCGATATCAAACTTCACAGGAATCATTCAGGGAGTATTAATCATGTTTACTTAAAAAAATAAGGTTAAGCGGTTTTAAAGGAGTTCATAGGGAGCACAATATTTACATGCATAATTATATTCCATTTTATATGCTCAGTTAATCTTAACACATAAGATTAATATTCAATGCATTTCCACATAAAAATACGCGCTTATACATGCTGCATGTGCAATTCTTAAATAAGATCCAAAACTCAGATGGGCATAAACTTTGCAACTCTTATTGTTTTCCCTAAAACATAATCAAATGTGTTACAATTTTTACAGTATGCGTGATCAGTCTCAAACACTAAAAACAAATATAAAATACAAAATTACAATTTAAAATTAAAAAATCCTAGCCCTAGCCGTCAACATTACAGATCAACCGCAATTTCTTTCTGTCCTTATACTTGTTTCATTTCATCCAGAGTCATAAACTTTTTCACACAAGTTATCCTTTTATTATGACTCTGGATATTCCATTCATTCACAATTTCGGAAATTTGGTCCATCCATATCTTTCTCGGTCTTCCTCTACTGTCCAAAACTGCAATATGCCGTATTCTGGACTTTAAAAACAGTACAACTCCTTATTTGTTTACGCTCAAGTTTAAGCAATAAATGTTAGACATGGTGCTTGCATCTCATTGCGTTATCTCTAGCGGCAGTGATTCGCGTGTATCTGGCTTCAATTAGTGGTGAGCTAATGTGCTTGTAGTGCCGGCAGTCCTGGGTTCGCAGCCAGACGCAGTTTCCGCCCACTTCATCGTAAAATTGCATGTGCCCTACTTGCGCGATCATATCCTGAACCGCAATATTCAACTTGAACGTTGAAGTTCAACGCTTTAGTTAGAATTTAAAACATATACGGGGCTATTCTTAGACATTTTATTCGTCGGTTGAGCCCACGCTTTGACAAACTAATGATGCATTTGTATGAAGACCTGTCAATCCAAGATGGCCTCAAGTGAACAGCTCATTAGTCTTTATACAAATATTACCAAAATTCGGTAGGTAAGAATGACCGCGGTGATGAGACTTCCAGCCCATGCATCATAAGTTTGTCAAAGCGTGGGCTCAACGGACGACGAAAATATCTAAGAATAGCACTGTTAGAATTTACCCATAGTATTGAAAGTTCTCATAGCAGCGTTTATGAATCTGATGTTAAACGCTCCGTAGAGGCGCTTTCAGTTTTCATGCATTTTTGTAAAACGCTACAGTTCAGCTTTAAGGGTGATTGAGAGGTCAGCGCGCCCAACTTTGATGACCGAAATAACCCATATTTTCAATGTTAAGGTAGCATTTTTTCTCCAGATTAAATTAACACATAAAATTAGGTATTTTTTCCCATCAAACACCAATTCAAAATAATTTTATTTACGGAGATACCTTAAATGGAGATTTCTACTGTTGTTATGAATAATTCATAACTTTTTTTTATTTCAAAACATTTATTTTGATTAGTTTTATTTTTTCTAGATGAAAATTATTTTTTTATACTTTTCATTGATTTTTTATAGTTATTTAAAAAGTACACAAATTTTGCATACGATCGTGTAGGTAAATTTGCCATTGAATGGTATATTTTCTTTTTAGGATTTGAAGTAATATTTTTTATGTTTGTAATGCAATACTTGTTTTATTTTTTCTCCCCCGATTTCTATTTATCATGGAAAAATAAAGATTTCCATACACAATTTTGACTGATTTCAGCGCCATGCGGCCGCTTCGGGAACCTTAGAAAATAATAATTATTCACTGAGCATGGCAGAAGAGAATAAAATGTATTTCGCTGGCTTTAAAAAGTTGAAAAGCAAATTAACGTTGTTACTCGAATAAATCGTTTTGTCAAAATACATCAAAACTATGACGCAAACTTTAAGCGCTGTATAAGTCCTAATAGGTTTTTTGTTTACGTTATGATTAAGTTAAAACGTGGAGTGTCATACTTGGTAAGCGCTGTATTATGTCGCATATTGACATAATACAGCCATGGGTTATTGGATATTGAACGTAAAATATTACGTTTTAAACTCGACACTAGTGTTTATAAAGTGTATAGCAACTGAGACGCTCGTAAGAGGTGCTGCTGTGAGTCAGATACATAATTTGTATGCGCCGCGGCATAGTTAAAGCGTTGACATTTATACTTGGAGAAGGGATTCGTTGTTTTCGGCACACGCAAGATGTACGCACGCTTTACAATAAAGAGCCATAACTCAAAAATTGGGAAAATTGAGATTTTGATGAAGAACCAATGTGAAGAACGCAATAAAAATGCGAAAAGAAGGTAGGAGTTTTTGATTGTTGTTTTTGAAGTTGATTTTGTTGTAAGCTCCAGATCTCAACTGTTATAAATTGCCTAAGCAAGACCTCCTTGACTTGTAGGTTGGTATGAGGCTGACCACCCGTGCTGTAAAAATCGGTTCACTTTTGCCAATGCCACCCCGGTTCAGGGAACGGCGGCAGGAGTAGCAAGGTTTATGTTCATGTGAGGTTTTGTTTATTTGTATGCACACATGCAGAATGTGTAGGCGCGAACCTACATGTGCCTGTCTGTAGGCATGCATTTCAAATGAGCCATAACATATCTTTGCAGTTTAGATTATAGATAGATTATACAAGACGTAAGTTGAAGAGTCCTTACTTCATTAAGACTCATTTAATTTGAACTATTTGATTATTGTATTTGATATTGATAAGTATTAAGATTTGAATTGCGCGCGAAGATTGAAATTGCGTGCCTACCCCCCCCCCCCCCGGTCAACAGAATTATTATGGACAATATGAACTTTTAAAATTGCGTGTCTACCATCCCCTCCCCCCCTCCCCCGTCAACAGAATTATTATGGACTAAAGTACAACAAAAAAAATGTAACCCGCCACGATTACAAAAGTGCTAAACCCGGCTTGCCACGATTTTGAGTTGGACACCCCTGTGCTAGAAGTTTCTATGTTATTTTCATTTTTTTGTTACCTTACTAGTTTCTGTCTTTATGTGCCAAACTTTAAGACTGAAAGTGTATTTTGATTAAAATAGTATCCAAGCCAAGTCCTTGTTTTACTTTTCACGGTTTTTATCATCACTTAACTAAAATAATTACGTGAAATATTATTTTTCAGTTTCCAATTATGTTTTCAAAAAAAGTGCAATAAAAAATAATGGATAATGTTTTGACATAATTTTCTGTATTTTACGGATAAAAGAGAAATAAGTCAAATTTATACCAATGATATTTTTTTACAATTTATACAAAAGAATGTGATGAGATGGTTTGGGCATGTGGAAAGAATGAATGATGATAGACTGACAAAGTATGTATACAAAGAAAGTGTGAAAGGAAAAAGAGGGAAGGGACGACCGAGAAAAGTATGGAGTGATCAGATTGTGGTGATTGTGAAAGAATGGGATATACAAAGTGAGCGTAAAAGAAGAAAATGCATGAAAAAGGTGATGGATATGAAGGAATTGAAAGAGGTATGTCAGGATAGGAAAAAATGGAGGCAACTCTGCAGAGGCTCTGGCCACCCCTAGCGGAATGGCGACAGAGTTACAGCTTACAGCTATTTAAGTTTTATTTTAAAAGAAAAGAGAACTATTAACTTGTGTCATGGCTGATGTGGGCTTTAGTGCGACAATTAATTAAACATGCAAAACTTCGAACGCAACTTCCCAACCTTCTTAATATTTGAGTTATTGCTTTTTTTTGTTAGGTGTGCGATATATAAAAAAAATACCCACGTTCATAATATACAGTGTGAGACAGACGGAATAGTACTTTTGCACGCCTTTGTTATAACAAAAGATATGCTCTGCTCACAACAAACGTTTGAATTCAAGATGCCAAAAAATGTTTAATTATTTCAACATAAAATTATACTTATGCAAAGTTGTTTCGTTTTGCAATTTTTGCATGCATAACTTCTGTACCAAACATGCAGTCGTGAATACTCAAACATAGCGTTTAAACAAAAGTTTATAAAACTTACACGCTCGCTAAAAGCGTTAATATACTTTACATATTTTTTTGATGAAACGTAATGCTTGACATAGAACATTAATTTATATACTTCAGCAACGACATCTGCCCATGATCAGTCAAAGTTATTTGACATAAAATTACGCTTTTAGTTTCATAAAACAATTAAAGAGGTTCTTTAGTCCCGATATTAATAATCTTCTTAAGCTCTCGTATAACCTTAACGTATGTAAGCTATATTATACTCGGAGTGCAGACAGTTTGGTGTTGCCTGCACGCATTTAAAACGGTTATTTGTGGCAGCGTTTAAAACGTAAACATGTCCCCGAGGAGTAAAAATAATTTCATGATTGTAGGAATACCTAATGAAGGTTCTGGAAAATTATCATGTAGATTGTTATACTTGTAATATAAAGAAAAGAAAAATTAAATTGTATGTTACCAAAGGCGATAATTTAGAAGAAATGAGAACCAGGGTCCTCGGGAGCAGGAAAACATTCAATTTAAATGAACTGATTGGCGTAAGGCCAGCCCTTGACATGAAAAAATAAATAGGTTTCACTCGCACTTCGACTCTTTTGGGGACAACGCAGTAAGCAATTTAACTGTATGGGCAGCTTTGGTGTAGAGGTAAATCTAGCTAAAATGACAACAGGTAAAACTGATCAAGAACGTAAAATGGACTCGACGCAATAAAAAAATCCCTCACTCGGCTTAGATTTTACCCATTAGTTAGATTTTACCCATAGTAAATTAAAAACGGTATTCCCGATTATCAGGCAATTTTTCTAGTTAACACCAGATTGTGAAACGTATTAAGTTGACGCATTTGTCAAATGCTGTACCCTGAGTACGAGTTGCAAAACTTGAGTAAAGTAAAGTTTACATAAAGTATTAAAGCGTGGTTATCCCAAAATTCTGCCGTTTTTGTTTGTTTGAACTTGATTTTCTTCATCACTGTAACTCTTTGACCATAAAGTATAAGAAACAAAAACGATAGATTTTGGGGAAAATCAGTCTTTAATACTTTCCGTAATTTTGACTTTACTCAAGTTTTGCAACTCGTACTAAGGGTACTGTTCGCTCCCCCAGTTCTTGTTTGCCGTATAGACCTATAATCTATAATCTATAATCTAAGCTGCAAGGATATGTAAGCATTTAAGGCTCATATGAAATGCATGCCCACAGACAGGCACATGTAGGTTCGCGCCTACACATTCTGCATGTGTGCATACAAATAAAGAAAACCTCACATGGACATAAACCTTGCAACTCCTGCCGCCGTTCCCTGAACCGGGGTGGCATTGGCAAAAGTGAACCGATTTTTACAGCACGGGTGGTCAGCCTCGTACCAACCTATCAGTCAAGGAGCACAAAAAATTATAAATGATATACAGAAATTCATAATGAGACACATTACAAATTAAAATTAAAATAAAGTAAAATTAAAATTAAACTTAATATTACACTTAGAATTAATGCCCTAGCCGCCATTGTTGCAAATCAACCGCCATTCCTTTCGGTCCTTACATACTTCTTTCATTTCATTCAGAGTCATAATCTTTTTCATGCACTCTCTCCTTTTGTTATGACTCTGAATATCCCATTCATTCGCTATTTCGGAAATTTGATCCATCCATACTTTCCTCGGTCTTCCCCTACCACGGCTTCCATTCAAAGTTGCAGCGTACACTCTCTTCGTCAGTCTTTCGTCATTCATTCTTTCCATATGTCCAAACCATTTTAACAAACCCCTTTTGATTTTTACTTTTATACTTTCCCTTGCACCACATTCTTCTCTCACTGACTCATTCCTCACCCTATCTTTCCGTTTTTTTCCAATCATATTGTCAAATGTGACTTTTAATGCAGTTGTCTTAAGAATCAAATTCTACACAATCTGGGCTAAGAAAAAACGTAAAACTTGATAATGTGAGAGTTGTTTTATATATTTTTAAATCGATTTCCTGTTTTCATAAGGGTGTATGTTCCTTGACTTATAGGTTGGTATGCGGCTGACCACCCTTGCTGTAAAAATGTTTCACTTTGCCAAAGTCACCCTTGTTACAGGGAAGGACGGCAAGAGTTGCAGGGTGTAGGGTAGAGTGCTCTAAGAGTGCGCGGGCGATAAGAGTGCGCACTATTCTTTTTACGCGCCCTAGATGTCATTTGTGGCTATCTTCAGTTCCTAGGTGACATTTGTGATGAAATGACACGTTGCTGTGCCGCGCATCTTAAATAAATCGAAAAAACGGATTTCAGGTGAGTTTTAACAATAATCTGTGATTTATTAAATTATTTTTACGTCTTGAAATCTTTACGATGTCTTCGTTTATATGGTGATATTGGATATTTTTATGAATAAGGAAGTTTCATTTGTTTTATTGTTATCATTAGTCATACCTTAAGTGCGCACTCTTAGAGCACGCTACCCTATGTCCATTTGAGATTTGGTTTTTATGTTGTGGGTTCACATGAGGCATGTGCAAGCGCGAACTTGTAAGTGTCTGGTTGTGGGAATGCATGTAATGTGAATCTCCAATGTAACATATCTTTGCAATTTAGATTAGATTAGATTAGATAATACACATTGATCCAGCACACATGCAAACATTGCTCATGTAAAATTAGCTTAATGGTCTATACGGCAAACAAGAACTACGGCAGCGTGCTGTAAGCTCGCAGTTTTCATGGCAGGCAGTCTTCGGTGGCGCCCTCAGGCGGACAGCAATTAAACCTCATGAGAGCATCAGCATGTTCATTTAATAACATGCAGATGCGCGGCAAAATGGCAGAAAGGCAAAGCGAACCAGCCTGGGCCGACGGCGAGTTAATGTTCCTGCAATTTTATGCATTGCCCTGGACATTGCAATCGTTTACACTGCATCGTGCAAGATACTTGACTCGCGAAAATATAACAACTGCAATGGATCGGAGTTTAAAACCACTTCTTAGGCCCGGTATTTTCAACGATAGCATATTGTTATGATTTAACTGGATTCTCTTTAATGAAACTGCAAATATTTATTTTGCACGGTTTGGTTCACAATTTAGAATGTACTGATTTCTAGCGTCATTTCGATAGTCTTCACCGCTCAATGTTTTAATCGACACCTGCCTGCACACGATTTCGGCTTACATTTATATACGTTCATACGGACGTTTCTCGACTGTCCTTGATTTCTCGAGCATAGTGTATGATTCCAGAGTATTGTTATACCAGCGTGATTCGAATCACGTATGCACTAATACTACCATACGCTCGTAACAATTTGAAGACTGCAGGAGAAGAACAAGGAAAGTCTGTTGAAAAACATTTTGAGTGAATCAAAATTATAAATTTGAAAGTCTGTATTTTTTTTTTTTATTGCCTGTCATAAAGAACTGGAAATACCGCCATGTACTGTGATAGCGACTGTTGTTGCATTACAAATTTTGCAGAGCTTTAGATACAAATAGATGATATTAGTAGATTATTTTCTTATTTTTGCTGACATTCCTTTTTTTTTCCTTGTAGCCCTCATATGTAAATTTAAAATGATAAAAAAACTACCCACACGATTGAGATACGTGGATCTTTTTCATTCAGTACAAAGTCTCTATGCCAACGTTGAAAATACCGGACCTTAGATTCAGAGAACACGTTACAAGAGAATAAGATAAGATACGAATATACTCGTAGAAGTCATAGCTTCATTCATGTCGCGTGCCACAGCGCATTGAATATTAATTTTGCTGAATGAAGCACTTTTGCCAATGCCACCCCGGTTTCAGGGAAAGGCGGCAGGAGTTGCAAGGCTAATTGTCATGTTAGGTTTTGTTTGTTTGTATGTACACATGCAGAATGTGTAGTCGTGAACCTACATGTGCCTGTCTGTGGGTATGCATTTAATATGAGCCTTTTAAATGTTAACATATCTTTGCAGCTTAGATTAGAAATGCATAGGCAGATGTGATGCACAAATCTTAATCCGAACAAAAAAAATCTAAGAAGTAAACGAGTTTGAAAACATGGATACAGTATAATTTTGAAAGAGATTTTGAAGTAGAAGATCACCATTTCTACTTATAGATAATCTATTTTTTTCAAAATCGTATTTTTAAGTTCTCCCCCATTTTATTTCACCTCCTGTAGGAATATTTTGATTGACTGTTACAGTTAAACCCTGAGGTATGAAATCAACACTGAAAAGGCGAAATGCACCGAACGAAGCATTAAAATTTAAGCCTTAAGTCTCTCTTGTTTTAAAGACCGTTTTAGCCAACAATCGTATAAGTCATTGTGTTTTCTAAGCACTATAATAATGTGTCTGCTTTCAACTTGATGGACAATATTTGTACTATAATAACAACTGAGCCTTACACAACCAAAAGCGGCCATCTAAGATATTTTTTCGAATACAAGATAAATATAAGGAAACGCAGAAAATGACTTTCTCTATGTTTCTTTATATTTATCTTATTTTCAAAAACATCATAGATTACCGCTTTTGATTCTTTCTGGCACAGTTGCAAAATACTATTTCTTAGTCGGAGAAATACAATATAAATCAAAGAGAAAGCTGTATGAAAGGCGAGAAGAAAATCTAACACGCAATGACGGTTTTAGAGACAAACACAACTTTTCCCAGATTCTACAGCCAAATCTAATCTAATCTCATCTAAGTTGCAAAGATATGTAACATTCGGGATTCGCAATATATGCGTTCTCACAAGCAGACACGTATAAGTTCGCGCCTGCACATGCCACATGTGAACCTACAACATAAAAAAATCCAAACCTCAAATAAAAATACACCTTGCAATTCTTGCCGACCTTCCCTGAAACAGGGGTGACATTGGCAAAGTGAACCATTTTCTACAGCATGGGTGGTCAGCCGCATACCAACCTATAAGTAAAGGAACAGTGATATGAAAATGTATATAATGTATCATTTAAGTACCGTACCTTATTTAATTGAGTATGTTGTATTTAAAAAAAATCTAGATGATTTACTATTTTGGATTTATTGTAGATTTTTAGAAAACAAAAGTTTTCACTGTCATTGATATGAATTTTTGAAAAAAAAGTGTTTTTTCCTTGGCTAGCAGGTTGGGAAGAGGCTGACCACCAACATATTAAAATTTAATTCACTTTGCCGATGTAGCCCCTGATTGAGAAAGGGGCGGCAAAAATGGTAAAATTGATAAATGTGAGATTTGGGTTTTTATTTTGTAAGTGCACATCCAGCATGTTTATTAGCGAATTTAAACTAAAGTGGGTCAATAGTGGGCATACATTTGATCTAAATATTAAGTGCTTGTTTTTATTTTTGAAGCTTTTATTATATGATACAATACTTAATTAAATACGTTATTTAAACCTCATGCAATTCTTGCATACACCCTCATACCCCCTTGCAACTTAGATCATACATTTAAAAATATCTAATAATGTAAAAATTATACAATGTTTTTACATTATTACTTTCAAAATTAATCGTTGTCAATACACAAACCCTAATACTTTTAGATATACAATTACAGCTTTCGCTAGAAAATCTTTTACCTCGTTGGAAAAGTGCACACTCAAAAGTCCAGCAAGACATTTCGTGTCAGCTTTTACTTGAAGAAACGAAATAAATACGCTACACTAAAGACTACCTAAAGAATATGTCTCGACTAGACTACAGACTACCCTAAAAAAGTAGACTACAGACTCGCCTAAAGAAGTAGACTACAGACTACCCTAAAGAAGTAGACTACAGACTCGCCTAAAGAAGTAGACTACAGACTACCCTAAAGAAGTAGACTACAGACTCGCCTAAAGAAGTAGACTACAGACTCGCCTAAAGAAGTAGACTACAGACTACCCTAAAGAAGTAGACTACAGATTCGCTAAAGAAGTAGACTACAGACTACCCTAAAAAAGTAGACTACAGACTCGCCTAAAGAAGCCTCGGACTGCCGGCTACCCTAAAGACGAAGTGGCTTCGTGTCGGAGGTTGGTGAAATATGTCGCAGGTTCGCGACCCTGCTACGTGCGGTAGTCGCTCACGGTGGGAAGACTTGGTCTCACAAGGTGGAGGACAAGAAGAGAAACGACCTAAAGGTCAAAAGAAACACATGCTAGAATAATATAAAATCAGCAGGCGGTTGCTTTTTAGAAATCAAATTAGAAATTAATTAATTTTTAGTTTTTATGTTTCATAGGTTGGTATGCGGCTGACCACCCATGCTGTAGAAAATGGTTCACTTTGCCAATGTCACCCCTGTTTCAGGGAAGGTCGGCAGGAGTTGCAGGGTGTATGTTCATTTGAGATTTAGGTTTTTATATTGTAGGACCACATGTGGCATGTTTAAGCGCGAACTTATACGTGTCTGTTTGTGAAAATGCATATAATGTGAATCTCTAATGTTACATATATTTTGCAACTTAGATTAGATTAGATTAGATACCTGTGTTCCGAGTAAAAAAACATTTAGGTAGATAAACTCTCCTCAATGGCTTAAATGAAAAATATACGGAATTATTAGTTTTTCTAGATTATTTCGATTCACATAGGTTATGACCCTGGATGAAATGAAAGAAGTATGTAAGGGCAGAAAGAAATGGCGGTTGATATGTAATGTTGGCGGTTAGGGCTGAGGTTTTTCTATTTTCTTTAATTTTAAATTAGAATTTTGTATTTGTTTTTAGTGTTTACACATATTATTATTTATTTATTACAAAAATGTTATTCGTTGTGTATATTCCTGCTTTATGGGTTGGTATGCAGCTGACCACCTATGTTGTAGAAAATGGTTCACAATGCCAAAGTCACCCCTGTTTCATGGAAAGACGGCAAGAGTTGTAGGGTGTATGTCATTTGAGATTTGTGTTTTTATGTTGTAGGTTCACATGCGGCATATGCAAGCGCGAACTTATACGTGTCTGCTAGTAAGAATGCATATAATATGAATCCCCAATCAAGTAGATTATATTAGACGTACACAATCAAGGGGAGTTGAGAGTTTGATACTTGGGGTACTCTCGAAGGGTGCCATACAACTCGATTTCCATCGGTTTTTCTTTTAAAATGAGGCAAAAATGATAATAAATTAGACTGCATGGTTTCAATGGGGGAAAAATACGTATTGTTTTTTTGGTTTTAAATGTATATTTTTACTTTGTGCCTATATTTCTTAACTACTTTGTTGCCTCATTTTAAAAGGGAAGCCGATGGGAATCGAGTTGTATGGCACCCTTCGCCACTTCACTGCTGATGACAGTCTTAGGACCGAAAACGTTTGTGATCTATAGTCTTTACAATTAAGGGCAGAAAAAATTTGAAAGCAAGTTGGTTGATAATATATATGGTAAACCGTTTATCAGAACTAGAAGTAAATCAGGATTAAATTTTAATTAAATTTCCAATCAATAATGAAAAGCTTTACGTATAAGAAAACGTTGAAGCGCACATCACGAGTATTTGCAATAACTTTTCTCTTTGACTGGAAAACGTGTTCACCGGCATCCAGTTAAACTAAGCGTCCAGCTATTGATCAAATTGTACGTAAGAATTTAATTTCCTATTCAAAGGATTTAAAGCGATGAAGAAGCGGACACAGACCATCGCTTTGCCTGTCGTCTGCTCACATAGCTGCGAGCCAAACATCGTGTGATGGTCAATCATGCGTGGCGTTCTTGCATGAAGGAAAGGACGGCAATATATCGCCTCCTTAAACGTAAAACTGAACAAATGCTGATACACTGATTTGAGAAATCGTGAATTAAACGTTTTGGTTGGTGAAAATTCTCATAGTAAGTGAACTAGTTTTAAGACAATGATCATGAAAAACGTCTTGAATAATCTATAATCTATAATCTATAATCTAAGCTGCAAGGATATGTAAGCATTTAAGGCTCATATGAAATGCATGCCCACAGACAGGCACATGTAGGTTCGCGCCTACACATTCTGCATGCGTGCATACAAATAAAGAAAACCTCACATGGACATAAACCTTGCAACTCCTGCCGCCGTTCCCTGAACCGGGGTGGCATTGGCAAAAGTGAACCGATTTTTACAGCACGGGTGGTCAGCCTCGTACCAACCTATCAGTCAAGGAGCACATAAAATTATAAATGATATACAGAAATTCATAATGAGACACATTACAAATTAAAATTAAAATAAAGTTAAATTAAAATTAAACTTAATATTACACTTAGAATTAATGCCCTAGCCGCCATTGTTGCAAATCAACCGCCATTCCTTTCGGTCCTTACATACTTCTTTCATTTCATTCAGAGTCATAATCTTTTTCATGCACGCTCTCCTTTTGTTATGACTCTGAATATCCCATTCATTCGCTATTTCGGAAATTTGATCCATCCATACTTTCCTCGGTCTTCCCCTACCACGGCTTCCATTCATAGTTGCAGCGTACACTCTCTTCGTCAGTCTTTCGTCATTCATTCTTTCCATATGTCCAAACCATTTTAACAAACCCCTTTTGATTTTTACTTTTATACTTTCCCTTGCACCACATTCTTCTCTCACTGACTCATTCCTCACCCTATCTTTCCGTTTTTTTCCAATCATACTTCTTAGAAAGTCCATTTCGACCGTATGGACTTTACTAATTTCACTCTCATTCATCGTCCAAGCTTCACTTCCGTACATCAAAGTGGGCACTAGTATACCACCGTGTACCGCCAATCGAACATTTTTCGATAAGTTTTGGTTTTTGGCTATACCAGCGGTGGCACCCAGTACACACCTTCCCTTCATTATTCTTCTTTCAAATTCACCTGTCATTCTTCCATCTTTTTCAAACTTACTTCCCAGATATACAAATTCCTCGACAATTCCGACATTCATTCCATTTATTTTAAACTCATAGTTCATATTTTCATCATCTCTTTCAAAAATCAGAACTTTCGTCTTACTGGCATTCAATTTCAGATGATTATCTTTCAAAGCTTCGTTCAGTCTAGAGAGCATTGTTTGTAGTTCCACTGCTGAGTCAGAGACAAGGACCGCATCGTCTGCATACAGTAGAACACTCACTTTGCTCTCTCCTATCATTAATCCACAATCATCAAGCCTAGCATCTCGGACACACTTGTCCATGACTATGTTAAATAGCCATGGACTCATCACACATCCTTGCCTTACACCCTTAAAAACTTCAAACCATTCACTGTACTCGCCATCAATACGAACACATGCCATACTATTTTCATAGTTTGCATGCACCGCATTTAGGAGAGCCCCATTCACTCCATATTCTTTCAGAACATCCCACAACATACCTCTGTCCACTGAGTCGAAAGCCTTCTCTAGATCTACAAAGGCCGTGAACAGTCTTCCCCTCACCGACAGCTGTTTTTCAACAAGTTGTCGTAGAGTGAAAATCTGATCAACACAGCCTCTACCGGTCATAAAACCGGACTGTATATCCAGGGTTTTAAAACTTTTTTAGTGTTTTATCGGATTCTCGTGCTATAGATGATGATTGTTGTAATGTTTTTGCGTGAAGCCACAGTGTAGAGCTTGATTTTCTTTGAGAAATGTTTGGGCTCAATGTGACTATCTTACATTCAAAGCAAAATCATTATTCTATAATATTTTTTAGTGTTGATCTGTTAACACAAGATATAGAATAACAGGCTGAATAGATATAGAATAACAGCTGTTTTTCAACAAGTTGTCGTAGAGTGAAAATCTGATCAACACAGCCTCTACCGGTCATAAAACCGGACTGTAAATACAGGGTTTTAAAACTTTTTTAGTGTTTTATCGGATTCTCGTGCTATAGATGATGATTGTTGTAATGTTTTTGCGTGAAGCCACAGTGTAGAGCTTGATTTTCTTTGAGAAATGTTTGGGCTCAATGTGACTATCTTACATTCAAAGCAAAATCATTATTCTATAATATTTTTTAGTGTTGATCTGTTAACACAAGATATAGAATAACAGGCTCATTATTCTATATCTTGCCTTCGAAAATGAATAAAAAAATATGTTATTAAAATATCTATAATCAAAGTTGCAAATATATGTTAACATTTAACATTCATATTAAATTCATGCCCACAAATAGATACGTGTAAGTTCGTGCTTACAAATGTTGCATGTCTACTTATGAATTTAAATCCAAACCGCAATTGAACACAAGCTCTGCAATTTTTGCCGAACATCCCTGAAACAGAGGTGACGTTGGCAAAGTGAACCATTTGTTTACATTATTTTTTATATACAACATTAAAAAATAAAGTAAAAAAAAAATTACAGTTTGGGTGGTCACTGACCACTGGTCAGCCTCATACCAACCTATAAGTCAAAGAATATATTTTTTGTAATTTTGCAGTTAAATGCATTCTCACATTTGTAGTCTATTTTGGCTTCTACGGTGGCCTTATTTACCCTCTTTATATTAGTTCACATGCAAAAATGCCACTCGTAGCTGACAGGGTGATGCGGGCGTTAGATATCTTGAACGCAAGTTCACAATTTCCCTTCTGTTAATGCAAAGGCTATCGAGAGGACAAGACAGGAAGTGCAAGCGGAAATCTAGACAATGGCGGCAGAGAGCCGAGTGGACTATCAGGAATCACAGACAAAGCTGGGATTCCTTTAATACAACGTACTATTACGAACTAAATGTGTATCTATAAAATTAATGTAAGTAAAGCATCCTTTTCATGACACTGGAGAGCTACTTTCGGGATCTGTTGCCGTGATCTATGCGAGCTGGAGCTTCCAGACGTTTCGCACATCTCTACGATAGGCTTCTTCGGTGTGATGATGAATGTACAATTTTATCAGCATCACATACAATTTTGATTTTTTTCAATTAATATCACTCTAGTACTAATACCATCAAGTTTAAGAAACGTATAAAAAACAAACAGTGTAAGGGTATGCCAGCTTATCTTTGACACAATATGTTGGTTTGTTATTTGAGTCGTCATTCAAGTGATTTTTCAAAAAGTCTATCAATATACGGAAATATCGGAGAGCATTTTCTCATAATGTTATTTACTCCCGTAATCAAAAACAAAGCTGTTTTTCTTTTATCCTTAATGATGAACGATTACAAAGTTAATGCCTATACAATCAATAGAATTTATGCATTTATTTCATTTTTAAAGAAATTCTAAATTATGTGAACATAAATTTTCAGATAGCGGGCTACCTACCAGGCCGACTACCCAAAAGATGAAAGGACAGCTGGTCTTCTGCATCACAAGAGGGAAGTCCTGAATAAACAGATCCACACTTAAAATAAGAAAAAGAGAATTTCATTCCAGAGGAAATGCACCCATCAATGAAATCATCGTGTTTGCTTGTACTAAGTGGGAATAAAGAACAAGTACTCTGAGCAGTAAGTAACGTGTATTCAAAATCACTACATGAAAACGAAATCCTTATTTTTCCCGCGCAAAAACTTTGAAAGGGCACTCTCGCGTAGTGCCCTAAAGCACTCCGCCCATCCATCAGGCACCCGAAGGTCTCTGGGAGCTGTGTTTGCTTGCAGCAGAGAGTGTCGTAGCATCTATATCCAGGTCACGTGCGACATCCAATTTGTGTCGAGGCTTCTATGCAGGACCCCAAGTATAAGACCAAAACCTAAACTTAACCAAAAATTATAAAAAACGAGAACTCTCACTAGATGCGCTCTTTTACTTTCTTCACGTTTTTGATTAATGTTTTGTTTGAGTTTAAACGGTGCTGGACCATCCGAAATAATGTGACGTCACAGAGGGCTTCACGACACGCTTGTAAAATATGTCCCGACACTCTCCGGAGAAATCACTAATATTTTTCAAAAGGGAAATTTGCACGCACCGGCCATTTGTCTCAATTAAGCTAAGTAAAATTTGATATTGATGTTAAGTCATGGCATCATCGTCAACGAAACGGAAACTCACGGTGAGTTTTGGGTTTCTTGATCACCCGTAGCCACTCCTACCTGTCGAACACTTTCCTCATCTAGTCTGATACTCCTGCTGCACGTTAGCCTGCAACCACTTTATCCAGCCACCTCAGTCATCACAGCTAAGTTTTCCAGGTTTCAGATAAATAGATAGATATTTTAACACAAATTATTGCACTCGTACATTACAGGTTAAACCTAATACATACAATAATTAAAAACATTCATATTACATTATATGACATTAAAAAAAATCAAAGATAAAAATAAATAACCGAAATCAGCTTAGCAGAAACGTAAGCCTCGGCGGAAGATATCAACCGAAGAGGAGATCTCATTGAGCATAGCCATTGCCCTCCCCACAATCATAACCTTAGGTAGGTTAGTCCTGCATCTTGGGAGTAGCAATAGTTTGTGCTCACGTTGCCTAGAAGAGTAACAATGCTACATTACCAACCAATTCCTTGACTGATAGATTGGTATGCGGCTGACCACCCATACTGTAAAAAATGGTTCACTTTGCCAATGTCACCCCTGCTTCAGGGAAGGTCGGCAAGAGTTGCAGGGCTTATGTTCATTTGAGATTGGGTTTTTTATATTGTAGGTCCACATGCGGCATGTGTAAAGCGCGAAATTACGCGTGTCTGCTTGTGGGAATGCATTGAATATGAATCTCAAATGATACATATCTTTGCAGCTTAGATTTAGATTTAGCGTACCTTGTTGCTGAGTGTGTATGGGGTGGGGAGCGCTGGGGCACAGCCCGCCTTCACAGGGCGCCAGTTGCAGCGCCCTGCCCGCGCAGCCCTCGGCAAGAGCAGCAGTGAGGGTGGCGGCTCCTGCTCCAGCTGCAGCTCCAGGATCAGCTGCACCAGCTCCTCCCTGCCCTGTCACGCACTGCCTCCTGCGGGCCTGCCGGCAGTCGCGTCCGCAGCGGGACCACTCTGACCAGCTACTCCAACGACCAGTGTTCACTGCACCTACAGGGAACAAACAACAACTTTGAATCTTTTCATTTGATATTGTTGCGATTTTAGATGGCGTTGACTTTTAATTTAACTGCAATTATTTATTTTAACAGAATTAATTTAACACGGTTTGGTTCACAATTTACAATAATTGATAATCTCTGCGTATATTGAATAAGAGTTTTAGGCTTACACGGCCGGCTGATGATGATGGAGGGATGTTTTCCGGGATCTGTTGCCGTGGTCTGTGGGAGCTAGAGCTTCCGGACGTTTCGCCCATTTCTGCGATGGGCTTCTTCAGCGTGAAGTATTATGAAGATGATGATCTTGATGAGAACTGTGATGTAAGTGTGTGTACACTGAGGGTTTATATGTGCAAACTAAGCGCACTTTGAATGCGAGTTTGTTAATTCAGCAGCGACATCTGTGTATTTTCCGCATGTGAAACTATGGGGAACTATCAGCAAACCATCTTGCTTCTACAGCGTGTGTTTGTCAGCGTTGTTTCGGAAACGACAAACAGCCAATATCGTAAAAGTTGTAGGAAAACCCACAAAAGTTCACCTGAATGTGTGGAACAGAGTCAACATAGATTATAGATCACACATTCGAAAAGTGATTCCAGAGGACAGATAGCCTGGAGTATTTTTGTTTAGTTTCAATTTGAATCCCATTTTCTCGTCCATTCGTTAATTTCAATTACACATAAAATTGGATTATATACAAACCGTTGATGTGATCCTGCCTATCATACTTGATGGCATCGAAAGAATAGCCATCTTCAGAAAGCGTGAAAGAAAACAAGTAAATAAATTTAACAAGGGAATTCATAGAAACTAACATTACATTTTTCGCAATTTATTTTGAACTAAAGATACTCACCATTGTGACAAGGAAGACAATCCTGGGACCTTTGCAGAGCTGGACCTTCACAGGGGTCTCCACCATTTAGAGGTTGAGGATCTGTACAGGTCCGCGTGCGGCGTTTCCCTTGAGCAACCTGTCCTGGACACCGACATTCCGACCAAGATGACCAGGGAGACCAACCGCCATTCACTGTTAAAGAAATTAAGCGATAAAAAAAAATCAAGGATTAAAAACTAATGAAACCCATAACGATACAGCAATGAACGTTAAGCGTAAGTAAGTACGTCAAAAATATAAATCTGCCGAATGTCAGCCAATCAGAGCTCACCGTTTAGAGCGTTCGTCGAATTGTGGCAAATCCGTGGTTGCAATAACCAAGATATCAAGGCTTCGATACATACAATTATAAAATAAAATAGAAATTATTCAAAGAAACCAATACCACGAATTAAAAACTGTAACATACGATTTCAAAGAATCTTACCAAAAACTGTGAGCAAAGCTGCTTCCGATATTCTCTTTCCAGCTACGTTTTCTGCTACGCAGCTATAGTTGGCCATGTCCTGAGAACAAGAAATTTGAGTACATTAAATATAGGCTAAGTGAAAACATCCGTGTTTTTTATCAGTATAAAATACATCGAAAAGAACCAGAATTTGAGTCGTCTTTCTCCATAGCAATTCTTTAGGGCTCCTCGTAGGAAAAACAGCACATTATATCTATGTATCCTATAAAACCTCTCAACGTGGTCGATTTCGAACGTGCGTTTGACCCCTCGATCATCTTGTCAATTGTCTCATCTATTTTGCACATATTTGGGATAGAGCTTATAGCTGGTACTTTCCTCGTTCAAAGGAACTTAGCAAAGCGATAAAAATCTACAATGATCACATTGCCACACCATATGGTCTCAGGGTTCAATCTTCGGAGAGCACTGTGGAGGCCATTGTAACTCCTTGCTCCACAAATGGGGATTAACTCTATATCCAGGGTGTGACTGTGGGGCGGAGAACCAGACTGTCCGGCACATAGTGGAGGAGTGCCTCATCAGAAGACACCCTCCTGGCCTGAAAGACTTCCACAAAGCCACGCCAGGAGCAGTCCCTGACGCCCCTGACGCGGCCCAATGGCCAATAAATTTGTTGCGCTTGCCGGCCATACGAAAAGTGAGTAAGTAATGACTTTGATACAATAAATGATAGGTTGTACCTGCAGCGTGGCCTGGGAGACCAGTAGGCTTCCGTCTGCCGCCTGCCTTAGCGTGGAGCTGGAGCCAGGAGTCCAAGGAGAGCCATTCTTCAGCCAGCTCAGCTGGGCAGATGGGGTACCAGTGGGAGGGATGCACCGCAGTGACGTCTGCCCATACAGCTGTACGCGCGCAGACAGCGGTGGCGACACGAACTGCTTGCGGAGGACTATGAACAAAGGAAACAAAGCGTCATCAAATCTCCAAGGCCAGGTATATTAAGTTAAGTTATATTAAAGTTAACTATTACTTAATCTATTATTCAAAATACTCCAGTTCGAGTTAACTAAAACCAAGAATTACCGAAATGACAAGCCCCGCGCCAAAATAATTACAATGCCATTCAAAAGCTTTAAAACAAACCACTGGTTATAAAAATCAAACGCCTAACCTTCATTAAGCTGTAAAACGACACAAAAAATGCTCAGTTTGCAACAATTTTGATGTATCCTTACATAAAAAAACATCTGTTAGTGAAGACAACGCCATCTTGAAAGTCGTTAGTTAACTAACTAAATATTTACTGGCGAAATTCGGTGAGTGAAATATTACGAAAATTTAACTAAAATTTAATTTTGATTCACTTTATTATTCTTGAAAATAACGGACATAAGTTAGAAACTCAACCATGGCTCTCATGGCTACTCTAGAGAGCCTTAATTTCGCACACTATGTTCGGCAAACCATACAATACACGCTCACGCCCTAAATGCCCAGACAGGTATTTGCTAGGGCTTTAGAAGAGCTACGATGCGAGCGGGATGCTGTTTCGGCAATTTCCACCGATCATTCTCCCTGTAAATTAGGGGAATCAAGCACCGAGCTCCTGATAATGCAATGGACGGCCCTGGTTGTGGGACCAGGCGCGTGCACTAATTACCACGGCTATTAGCAGCAGATTTGCAGTTCAGCGTGTCGCACCAAAACGACAAAATAACATTTGTGTCATCGCAAATAATAAGATTCAACTTGAATTTGTGTACATCTGGATGTATATATGTATGAGTGTATTTTCTTAAATTGTTGAAAATCAAAAAAAAAAAAAACACACCCACTAGAACACATGTTCAAATCCGCACAAACATAATTTGCTACATAAATACGGACTTCCAAAATAAAAGACAAACCTCAAACAGACAAAGTCCTGCAACATTGAGTAATGGTACAAACTTGGTTCACTTTTGCCAATACCACCCCGATATCAGGGAACGGCGGCAGGAGGTACACGGTTTATGTTCTTTTTATTTTATTTTGTATGTATAATTTTGGTTTATTTTGTATGCACACATGCAGCTTGTGTAAGCGCGAACGCTCATGTGCCTGCTTTTGAGCATGCATTGAATATTTAGCCTAAATTGTTATATATCTTTGCAACTTATATGACAGAGTATAGATTTGGATTTGGTATGCTGCTGACCACCCATGCTATGGTTCACTTTGCCAATGTCACCCCTGTTTCATGGAAGGTCGGCAAGAGTTAATTAATTAATTGTTGTTTTCATTTGAGATTTGGGTGTTGGTGTTGTAGGTTCACATGCAGCATGTACAATAGCGAACTTATACGTGTCTGCTTGTGAGAATGCATGTCATGTGAATCCCCAATGTAACACATCTTTGAAAATTAAATTAGATAGATAAGATAAATTAATTAATTTTAGGATAATTACTTTCGTGAGCGTTGTCTTTGTCTGCATAACACCTCAAGAGCTCTTTAACGACGCGTTACAGTTAACGCATAGTCTATGCTATTGAATGGCCGTTGTATTGTGCTAAACGGGAGGTCTATGTACCTGCAGAATTTACTCGGGGGGAGAGAAAAACATCGTGCGTGCGGTTTTCATGGGGATATAATATATTATATTATATTATACTGCATGTATTAGCGCCCAGAGTGTATGCAATAAACACTAATGTCAGAATCATTTTGACGAGGGTAAAAAATATCGTATCCCGGAAATCTTTTTTTAATACGGAAGCGTAAATTAAAGGGATTATAAATACCCATATCCGTTGGTCGGTTCTGGATTATTTTTTCATCCATTTTCAGAGGAGAAAATTTTGGGTTTTATTTTTTGGGAAAAAAAATTGAAAAGAAACGAGAACGAAAAATATTGAATTCCGAGAAACAGTTCAGTCTTTCTTGTTTGGGAAATAATTCCTGACACACGTCTAATCTAATGTAATCTACTATAAGTTGCAAGATATGTAACATTAAGGATTCACATTATATAAATTTTCACAAGCAGACACTATTAAGTTCGCGATTAAACATGCCGCATGTGGACTTATACAATATAAAAACCCAAATCTCAAATATACACACACCCTGCAACTCTTGCTGTCCTTCCCTGAAACAGGGATGACATTGGCAAAGTGACCCATTTTCTAAAGCATGGGTGGTTCTATAAGTCAAGGAATAACAAAATATTCTTGCAAAATTGACGGAGGCGAAAATGTCGCGAAATTTCAATAATTATTTAAAATTTATTCCTCTTGCGATATACATATTTACAGGCTTAATTCCAGAAGGATCGCTCTAGTCTCAAATTGAATTTCCCGCGCAAAGTGTTGAGGATCGATCTGAGCCGAAGCCTTTCATAAATATTTATAAACGAACTAAAAGCAAATGTAAAACTCCCGCCCAAATCCGCGATGAGACTCTGTTATTTCCCTAATGGCTTGAAAAAACTGAGCCAGTGGCAAGTATTTTAGGACAGCTGGAAGTCAACCTTCCCTTGAAATATGTATGCGTTCACATTAATCGGCATAGACAAGGTTGCAACTTCACAATGCCGGAACCTCCGCAGTTGCGTCTCTTCTGTCCTTGCATATCTCTTTCCTCTCCTCAACATTCATCACTTTCTTCATCCAAAATCTTCTCTTATTCTCACTCTGCAGCAGAAGCACCATCAGCGTTCACGAAATCTTCTCTAGAATAAAGCACTTGTAATTCACTTTTCAATTTTACCTTATCTAAAAAATTGTAGACTCTTGAAGTCACACTGAACTCATCCTGAGGAATTTTTTTTTTGTACTCAACAAACTTGTCCGTAAAAAATAGTTTGGCCGCCACTAAATGATGAGTATACTCGAAGCGTTCACTAATCCCAACTTGGATGAGATCACAAACTTCTGCACACAATGCTGAGTGAGGTGGATCCATGCGTATTCTTTTTGCCGGTGGCTCTGCTCGCTCCTGTACACCATTTCTAATATTTTGAATATTTTTTTGAAAATATTCTATAAAAGATTTGATCTGTACGAGTCAATGGATCGGCTCTGCAATTGCTTGAAAAGAATTTCACAGTGCGGCAAAAGGTCATTGAAAAATGAAAGCCAAAAATTAAACTCTTGGTCATGTAAATAATGCAACAATATTTCAGCCTGTGTTAAGGTGTTGCTGTCGGTTTCCAAAGAGTTTGTTATATTCTCCATACACTGGATTAAATGTTCTTTGTGACTGAATATCGTGGACACTGTTCGGATATTGTAATTCCATCTCGTTTGAGGAACAGATTCTATTTTCTTTGACACAATTGCATTTAAAATGGCTGTGCGTTTAGGTGAACGGGAAAAAAAAATTGGAAAGCTGTGTAAATGTGCAAAAAATTTTTTTATGTGAATATTTTTTGACACCGTTTTTTCTAAAATTAAATTTAGCTGATGTGCGTAGCAATGCGTAAAATAAGCAAAAGGATATATTTGTTGGATTCTTGCCTGCACTCCGTTCACCCTGCCACTCATCACACTAGCTCCGTCGTAGCTTTGAGCAATCAGCTTATGTTGCACATCATTGATGTTCAGCTGATTAATCTCATGAAGAATAACAGCTGAGAGTCCAGAGGCATTCTGATCAGCAGGCGAAAGATATTTCCAGAACCTTTCAAAAATTCTTCTTTTCACTTTATATCTTAAAATTAAAACCAATTGAGTGGATGTCGAAACATCCGTCGTCTCATCCGCTTGGATGGAGAAGAAATCAGCTTCGGAAATTTCTTGGCAAATTTGTTTGTGGCAAACATTTAAAATAGAATCCAGCAAATCATTTTGGATACTCTTGGAAACACCTTTAAAAACCGTTGCCTTGTCGAGATGTTCCCTCATCGACAAGTCAATTTCAGCAACAAAATCTATAAGTCCTCGAAACACTCCCTTATTTTGAGAACTTTCAGTTTCATCATGTCCTCTCAACGCCAACTCAAACGCACCACAAAATTTTACACAATCAATAATTCTAGATAAAATTAATCTGTTCTGACGCACTTTGTCATTGAACTTTTTAACAGATTCTCTATAACCAAAATCAAGTAATTGTCGAATATCTGTTTTACCTAATAAATTTAAATGCATTACATTTTCAATATGAGTTTGCGAAAGTGCATGCTTTTTAACTTTCTCAGTAAGATGAGCGATATCCATGACACCATCTTCAGTCCACGATTTTTCACCCCCAAAAATGAGACACGGGAAGCAGAAGAAAGTATTTAAAAATTCACAACCACACAGCCAAGATGCTTTCAAATAATGTTGTTTTTTAAATACTCTTTTCACTGTTTTAGACTTAGCTTTACATAGTTGAATAATTTTTAATTCCGGTCTAGGAAGTTCGCAAGTTTTTAAAAACAATTTTTGTTCGAAAGAACTACGGTTTTTCTTGATAAAGTCCACGTTAATCTTATTATTCAAATTCATTGTCAGAAAATTATTTATGAACAAAGTTTTAATAAATTAACGATATTTTTCAAAATAATGGAAAAAATATTCCCGCAAAGTAAAAATATGACCGACTTCACTACGATTGGATGTCGACTAACAACAAAACTCATCCAGATTTCCGTTACTGGCTATTATTTTTTATCAACATTCCAAAACATCAACATCAAATGTTTTCTTTAAAAATATTCGAGAGATTGACTTGTGAGGATTGATTGTTTTCAACGTACGTCGAATAATTCATAATATTTATCGTTCTTCCTGCGCAGGCGTCGTTGCTGCACGAGATCGTCGCTTGCGTCCTTGTCTTGCGCGTTACAACACCAAGGATTCATTAGCTATCTCCCTCAGACTCACGGTTTTGACTCTTTGTCACGAAATGTATGGGAGATTTAAAATATCTCTGTGCACCAACCAATATGCACGAGAGTAAAATAATTATTATAAAATCTGATGTATTATGCCTGCGCGAACCTTACCAAGCGCTCCATAGATGTCGGTATTCTTTTATTATTGATTTTTTACTTCAGCGATCTTTTAAAACTTCTTCCACACAATATATTGTTATGAAAAGTATATACATTCATTTTTGCTACAATTGGCAAAATCTAGGCAGTTCACTGAACATCTGAACATTAAAGGCAAACCGCCTCTGCTCTGCAGGTTCCATAATTTCGCAATCTCGCCTATTTGGTCTATCCATTCCTTCCTCGGTCTTCCCCTTCCACGTTTTCCTCTGACACTTCCTCTGTACACTTTCTTCGTTATTCGTTCATCATCTATTCTTTCAAGATGTCTGAACCATCTCATTGTGATTTTTTGTACTTTGATTCTCAAATCTCTCTCTTAGACCACACTCGTTCATCCCCCAATCATTGCGGACTCTATCATTCAGTGTCTTTCCAGTCATTGCTCTCAGGTAAGCCATTTCAACCGTTCATGCTTTACTCAACTCATGTTCATTAACAGCTGTCTACGCCTGACTACAATACTAAAAATGAGAAGAAAATATACAACTAAATAAACTTCCTATTCACTTGAACAGTGGCAACTTCTTGAAACTGAATATTCAATAATAAGGTACGGAGTCTAGCCTGCCGAGTCAGCTTGTTTCAGAAACTCTCGTTTTTTTTACAAACGGTCATGAATTCGTGCTATTTTTTATTCTATAATTACATATAGGTTTTTTTCATGTTATAGTATAATTTATAATCTAAGTTACAAAGGTATATTTACATCTAGGATTAATAATTCATCCATGCCCACAAATAGTCACGAGAATGTTTGCACTTGCACATGCTGTATGAGAAGTTTTCATACAAAAACCTAATTGAATACAAATGTTTCCATATAAAAATCCCGATCGATAGCTCAGATGGAGTGCTTGCATTCCATGCCGAGAGCCCGAGTTTGAATCCCACCGAGGGTGTCAGAAATGGTTTCCCGGTACGGGGTTTATATCAAAACCCAAAATAAAATACCGGCAACGTTTACTCAGCCTTCACAAGGAGCTGGGAAACCTTCACTACAACTGAAGTGGTTGGCGTAAGGCCGGCTTACCTATTAAAATAAATAGGTTCCATTCGACGTATGTAACCTTTTCGGGGAAGACGCGGCTAGAAGTTACTCTACATGTGTATCTTAGTAGCGTTAGCGTAGCGTAATTCTCAAATAACATTTTCAAAAATAGGTGCCATTGACAAAGTGAATCAGTTTTTACAGTATGGATTGACAGCTTTTTACCAACTTAGATGCAGGTAAGTCAAGAAACAAAAATTCGACGACCCATTGGACTGTAAAAAAACACAAAACAAAATACGAGAATAAACAATGAAGTACAATGTGACAATTAAAATGGACAGTTACGTTTTTTTTTTTTTTTAAACGCTATTTCGAAAAATTCTTATCCTTCCATTTAGTTTTACAATTGTATAACAGCTTATCTCTTTTGCTGTGAAAATAAAAAAGTTTTATCCGACAATACTTTGTAGACAAACCGGCAGGAAGACGGACACTTAAGATATAAATTAAGTATCATTACTTAACCTTTCCCACCCTGAGTATCTAAAAATTACACATGGTCCGAAGTGGGGTACCGGAGGACCCCAGCTACTTTTCATACAAAATAATCATAAGGCAGAGAGCCCGCCAGACGTGCGTTTCGCTCCGCATACGCCGTCGGAATGACGCAAATAGGACAAACTCAACCAGTGTTTCCTAAACGGTGGAAGAGAATTTAAAATAAACATTTTTATAATAATTTTTATTTCATTTTCAATTGTATAATAGTGAAATATGCAACATAGGAAAGTAAAAAAAAACCATAAATAAAGTTAAAATCAAAAAAACATAAATACAATTTTTCAAGTTATGTACAATAGTGTTGAGAAATATCAAGCGAAGGCATCTTTTATTATCTGGGCGTAGTTTATATCTGCAACAAATTAAAGAATGGTTTGTTATTTATTTAAATAATCTAAATCTAAGATGCAAATAAATATTAAAATTTTCAATCCACATCTTATACACCCACAAAAGTAAACATACGTAAGATTTTCGCGCATACAAATACAATTTCAAATGTGTCTACAGTAGGAAATACCGCAAATGACCGGTCCGTAGTCCAAATGGTAACACTTCGGACTCGTAACTGGAAGGTCGTGGGTTCGAATCCCGGCGGAGCACAGAAAATATACCATTTATATTTTCAAATTTGCTCTTCGCTGGGTTGAAAAATTCATAAACCTGTACCAAAGACCGGTCACTGAAAGGTCCATCCAACCTTACAACAACTGGGTCTTGCTTGAGAATTGGCGCTTTCTAAAGCGACGACCAAGCTCGTTTTTTTTTTTTTAAATGAACATAAGCTCTGCAACTTTGCCGCCTTTCCTTGAAGCAGGGGTGGCATTGACATAATTGAAACATTTTTTTTACAGTATGCAGACTCAGATTCATCAGACTCAGATTCAATAATATCTCCGACTTCAGAATCATCCGAATTACACAATTCGAATTCTAAGTCACTGTCAATAACTTCGTCATCACTAAAGTCTTGCAATTTTTCTATTTCTTCATATGTATTTTTTCTAGCCATTTTCTAGAGAGAGAAAAAAATCAAATGTTTGGCACATATCACAAAGGAAAAACAATATACCTATTCAGAAAAAAAAACAACAAACTTACCTTTCTCTTCACAAAAATATATTTATTTTATAAATGTAAAATATTATAGAACGTTTTGGGAACCACAGGAATGACAGGACTGTTCCACTCGCTTACCCAGAAAGACGGAGTAAAGTCGTCAGCGGACAATATAGTTGACTCTCTTCCGCACAGCTGTGACGCGTTAAGCCCGCGTAAAAAAGTGAAACAAGTAGCTTATCTCTGGACCGAATACACACACAATAGCGCTCCCGCACATTCCTGCCGCACATTCCCCCCCTCCCACATTCCCGCGCCTACCCCGCGAGGGCATTGTGACGTGTTGTAACCATATGATTACTTGAAGGACGCGAATACTTATCAAAAACAATTATTTGAAGGCTACATGCTTTGAATACTTAAAAACAAAAAATACAGAAATGTTTCTTAGTAGTTTTACGAAGATTACAAAAAGTTTCAATTAAATTACTCGATTAATTATTGAGTTATCAAATAAAACGTTTTTTTGGGGTATCTCATATACCCCGCTTCGGCCAGGGAAGGTTAATCGTTGGTAAATGAGTAATTTAGGAAACAAGGCAAGAAATAAATCCTTGATTATGCACTAAGAAATATTCATTATGAATTTAAGTGTGATATTAAGCAGAGGCTCAACTGTCGCTTAAGAGATAAGGCGCCTAATTAATATAATAATCCTTCATTTATCATTCGTCAAACTTTTAATGGACACCCGTCTTAATGGAGTGAGAAGGCGATACATTTTCGGGTACATTGGATACTAGAGCTTGAAATAACGTAGAACAGTCATACCCTGTTGGAGAGCTTTAAGATGTATGTGCTTGAAAGTTTAGTATTTAATTTTTTTAAATTAGCATGATCTTTTCAATAGAAAGACCACGCCGTTCCGATCGATAACTCATCTGATAGAATGGTTGCGCTCAAAGGGTATGATTTAAAATTCAATATAAAGAAGATGAATGAAACTTGCAGAGTAAGAAATAGAGAAGAGTATGTATGAAGGTAGTGATGAATGTCGAGGAGATGAAAGAAGTGTGCAAGGACAGAACAGAGTGAAATAATAATATTAGGATGATTTATTTGGAGGGCGCTGTTTTTGTGTGTATCACACCTCAAGAGCCCTCTGTGAGCTTGGTCGTCGCTGTAGAAAGCGCCAATTCTCAAGCAAGACCCAATTGTTGTAAGGTTGGATGAACCTTTCAGGTTTATGAATTTTTCAACCCAGCGAAGAGCACATTTGGAAATATAAATGGTATATTTTTGTACTCCGCCGGGATTCGAATCCACAACCTTCCATTTACGAGTCCGAAGTGTTGCCACTGGACTACGGACCGGTCCAAGAAGAGTAGAGACACATCTTTGAAGGTACTGGCCACCCTTAGGGCAATAGCGGCTGGATACAAGTGAAATTACACGGTAGCTCGAAAATATACCTTACATATACTTAGATGGTTATTATCACAAGTTTCTTTATTTTTATTATGTAGCTGTACTAATAAAAGCTGAAGACTGCAGAACGTAGCCGCTCGTTGCAGCTGAGAAAGACGTCGGCTATTTCCGTAAAAAAAAACTCTACGCGCGCATGTATACTGGCCAATCAGACGCAGGATATTGTCGAATCGCGCACACTACACTGACATCACACAAATTAACACAAGATTTTAGTCAAATGTTTTTTTTAATTACTTAATTTATAAAAACGTACCTAACGAGAGAGCTATGCTTTGATTCCTACAAGTCTGTCAGACAATATTCCCGATTCATTTTTTTTCACCTCAACAATTTTTTTTGTAAGCGGCAAGATATAAGCTCAGCCTGTATAAAAAGTTGAAAAAGAACTTCTTATCGATCAAGGTAAACCGCCACTAGTACTTGGTAAATGTAAATCTAGTACTTTTACATGTAAAAATTGATTCTCCAGTTCCACACTCCATTTGTTTTACATGACAATAAATTTCATACTATTAAAAAAAAAATGGAAGCCACCTGAAGATGAAAACAGTTTGTTTGAGAGGCCGGTCATGGATCTGAATATACTCACAGTAATCAAAACAAATTTGTATTATTTTTTTTTATCTTATATGCGTTTTTAAGTTAACAGTCGACGGTGAAGAACTAACAATAATTCGACAGATTTTAATTCTGATCCTACAGAACTTGTATCGGTATTTAAATATCGTTTCAAAGGCAGCGCAGGGCCGGAGAGATGTAATTTGATACTAATTGTATTCGGCCGCCCAAGACGAATGCCTAATTCCTGCAGAAAGCTTACAGATGCGGCCCTGAGACTTAAAAATTGGGCAAGATTAAATTTAAAACAAGGCAACTTAAAAAAAAATTGGGGTTAAATCAGTTTTTCTTATCAAAATAGTAGGTAAAATAGTAGCCCGATTGTTGGTTCAACAAATCAAATGTTTTTTTACCATTTTTAGCTAGGAACAGAATTTCACCTAAAAGTCATTCTAATGGAATGAAATTAGTGAAACATGAAAGGAATATACATTTTTTTTTTAATAACATGAAGAAAATGATTTGTAACAAGTTAAAAAAGCAGCAACTTCTTTGCGGCATTGCAAGGTAAAAGTTATTCATTTTAAGCTAATCTGCATACAGATAGGATGCAGTTCTGAAGTATAAATCCCTTCGTTTAAACTGAACCATAGAGTTTGCTCAAAAATTTCATCATCATATTCTAAAGGCAGTGCCTTGCTATACCAGCCATCTGTTTCTGTTGGTACATATCCTCTGGAGCTGCAAATAGGAAGAGACATCCATGAGCCGCTTCAAATCCTGGAAGTACATGGGTGGCTTGTTCGTTTTCC
Organism: Agapetus fuscipes; assembly: GCA_951799405.1. NCBI lineage: Eukaryota > Metazoa > Arthropoda > Insecta > Trichoptera > Glossosomatidae > Agapetus > Agapetus fuscipes. Next base: position 14,335,804 of record OX637351.1, on the reverse strand, counting down.
TAGGAGTTTTCTTTTAAAGGTGTTGCTAAGAAAGATGCTATGTCTAATCAAGAGTCCTATTAGTATAACTTTCCTAGTCAAAATGTCACTTATAAGCTCTTCTTCCAAGATTTGACTTAAAAGCTCTAGTTAAGTAGGTGTAAATAAAAGTGTTGATAATTGTGACAGACCTAAAAATAATAATTATCTTCGCTTCGAGCTATGCAGTAATTTGTGACAGTTTTTGATAATAAAAATCAGTGCATCCTCAGTTGTCGTGTAGAGAGGGTATTTCCTGAAGACGTTGGCTACTTCGTTAACGAAACGTCGAGAATAATGTACGTTCTCTTTTAACGGTTCAATTATTTAAAAAATTAACGGTGCAATTATTATAATTGTAAATATAAAAACTCTATTAAAAAAAAAGTTTGGAAACTAAAACAGCGCATTTTAGAAGTTAAAACGTACTCTGGGTGCAGCAGTATTGTGGTTGACTTAATAAGTTTAACTGCGGTGGCGGGAGACTTCTTAAACAGCTATTACTTGAACCACGTTGCAGGCAGATGTCATGACAAACTCCTGAGATGAGGACTAGTGCAATTAACCCAACTTAGGCGACAAACTAAGGGAAGAGCTTAGTCTCCGCCGAGTCAAATAACAAGCCTTTCACAATGAACAGGAACATATTATAGTGGAGGACTTTTCTCACTCGTGTACGTCACAAGATGCCAAAGTTTTAAAATGTAATTATACATTTCAAATAATATTGTTACGAACTAAGGATGTTAAATACCCACGCGCGCCTGAACATGTATGCTAGTGTGTACAGAACAATCTGGCTCTAATGATGGTAGTAGTAAGGTACATAGAATGGCGGTATGGTGTGAGCGAGAGATCGCATGATCTGGAATATGCGAGAATGATCCTTTTTGTGCCTATATATACGGACTGAAAAGGGCATCAGTGGATTAGTCGCTTCAAGCATTTTGCAGTGAAGCCCAAAAGCAGAGATTATCAACTGTTGTAAATTATGAACCAAACCGTGTAAAATAAATTCTGTTAAAATCAATAATAATTGCACTTTAATTAAAAGAGAGCCCCAGTAAAATCATAACAATATGATGCGAAAAAGCTCAGACGGGGAAATCTGAGGAAACAATAAATTGGTCCAATAAGAAAGATAGCAAATGACCTGCAGAATGAGAAAAAGAGAAGGGCATGCATGAAGAGAGTGATGAATATCGAGGAGATGAAAGAACTGTGCGAGGATCAGAACAAAGTTGAGACATATCTGCGGAAGAACTGGCCACACCTAGCCGAATGGCAAGCTGCAAATTGCGTGCAACTTCTTACTACGCACTATGTTGCATTTAGAGCTTGGATCTTATTTATTTTGCAGCTAAGTGGGAAGCTTTATCCCAACCATTTTATTGGGGGTGGAGTTTTCCCTACTTCTGAAAACCAAATTATTTTTTGTTATGTTTTGGCACACTTCTTTCATCTCCTCGGCTTTCATCACTCTCTCCATGCATGCTCTTCTTTTTTTCTCACTCTACAGGTTCCACTCATTTGTAATTTCTTTCTCATTTGACAATCTATTCTCTCCTCGGTTCATCCATCCTACCTTCTCAAACCTGATTCTCTCAACTTCCATGAGTCTCTCAAATCCTGAGTCAGCAGATCTTGTAGAGTGCAGCGGGTTATTTGTACTGATACGTTGTATTGTAGTATACTTATATAAGATTTGTACTGAGACTAATTTATTACAACAACAGAGGCGAGCGTCCTCAATGAGATGTAACTCAATTAAGCTCCCATGGGGTACGACACTACATGTTTAAACTCAAACGAAGCGTTTTAACAAAAAAGTATGGAAACCAAAACGCTCACTCAACACGTTATTTTAGTTTCTGTTCAATTTTTGGTAAGCGCTGTGGTTGAGTTGAAACAAAACGTTTGATACTAAGGTTTCATTCCCGAGACGATAATAGTCTGTCGTATTAAATAATTGTGTTGACAATAGTATGACAATGCTTGATTATGACATTACGTAGTCGAGACTTTCAATTATCCATTTTGTCAATTAAAAGCTCAACAAATATAAGAATTTTAAAGATATCTTATCTAATCTAAGTTGCAAAGATATGCAACATTAAGGGTTCACATTATATGCATTTTCACAAGCAGGCACGTATATGTTCGCGCTTAAACATGCCGCATGTAGACTTACAATATATAAAACCGAAATTTCAAATAAACATACACCCTGCAACTCTTGCCGAATTTCCCTGAAACAAGGGTGACATTGTCAAAGAGAACCATTTTCTACAGTACGGGTGTAGATAATTAAAAAAATAAGTTGAGTAGTCATAAAGATGTGTCATTATATGGTAGGTATCACAGACAGGTAAAATAATAAATGTAAAAAAATATTTAAAAAATTGTACGGTTGTCACAAAAAACTAATGATTAGAACAAGTAAAAAAATCACTTTTATTGTTTTAAATTTCTTTTAAGTAAACGTTTAAAAAAATATATCCATAAAATCAATGTGTGATTATTGGAATATGTCTTATATCAAAGGTGTTATTTTTTCTGAAATGAGTAAAATATTTGCCTACATGAAAATACAGAAAATTATTTGAGAATCATTTCCGTTTGGTTGTGCATCTCATTTTTTTTAAATCATAGTCTACATCTACATAAAATTTTCAAAATTGTATTTTACTTTTATGTTAATGTATGTACATACAATATGATAAACCAAAAAGAGAAAGAGCAGTCCACAGATCGACCCTATATTATAATACCATCGAAAAAAAAAGTATTAACCAAAAAGTATCGGGTTTCAGTTTTCATTCCATCACCGCAGGTAAAACAAATACAGAAATCTGATATCATTCTGTGATTGTCAATAGCATAAGTAATACAGTGGACCTTTTCTATGGGATATAAAAACGCATTATTTATTCTGAGGTATTGTGTGTTATTCAAATAAAATTTTAAAAAAGGTTAAAAGCTTTGAAGATTTTAATCCATTAAAAAGAGATCTTTAAAAAAATTCTCACACACACCTCTTATCATTGTATTTTTACACATGATTTTTTTTTCATACGAAATTTTTAACAACTAGCTGACTAGATAGACGTGTCTCTGTCCAAATTACAATCAATTTGGTAATGACCGTTTTGTGAAATTATCGTTAGAAAATGAAGAAAAAAACATTTAAAACGGATGTTCAGCTTTTCTCCGATACATATTTTTTTCATAATCAAACAGTTTTTAGAATAAACTAAAAAAAGGACCTCTTCGAAAGGCGAGAAATCACCTCCCTAGGCGGCTAAAATACGTATTGTTACATTGTTTGGAATCTCAAGTTTTTCAAAAAGAAAAAGGCGCGGTTGTCCTTTATTTTATATGAAACACATTTCTTTAAGCTTGTCGCTCACTTATCAAAGACAATAAGTGAATCTTCCTATTCTTAAGAAAACAGGCTTTACGTACCAACGCTGAAGAAGAGCCTAGAGTCCACTATAGCATGTCTAGATTATTCACACTATAGCAACCTTCGTTACGTGCTAGAAAGCTCCAAACAGCTACGCTAAATTATTATCAACTAATATCTGTACCTTAGAGCATAAACAACGGAAGTGTTTGTCTTTGCGTTTTTGAGTTAATGATGCAGAAATTATTATAATTTGCTGTTCTATAAGTGGTAAAAATATTGGAGTCTTCGAACTCATAGTTACTGAGATATGAAGTGTAATAAATATGGGATGCACATAAAATTGCGAGCATATGTAAACGGAAGGTAACACGGAAGTTCCACATACGGTGTTCATATTACTTCACATTAAATAAATATCGATAAAAGAAGATAAACAGTTTTAACAGATCAAAAATATCTCGTCTAGTTTAGAAGTTATGATGGTTTAAAAAGTGCACATTTTCCCTAAAACTCGTCTCCTGCACATTTTACTAAATGTGACTACCGTTGTTTATGCTCTAAGGTACAGAATTATTATCAACTAATATTTAAACTAATACATACGAAAATACTAATAATCAAGCTGTCCTAGGCATTCATACAGCAGAAGAAAAGAAAAATACCGTCCAAAAAAGCACAAAAAGTGTGAACAAAATATTCAGTAAAAGTTACAATACCAGCATTGCAGTCTACACAGTCGAACGTGAAATTTCCCGACTGATCATATTTCGTCCCGGGCAAATAAACAACTCAAACGAAAACTTTTTTTGCATTCGCAGCAAAAACAGAAACGTAACACTGGATCAATTAAACGCGGACCGCTTATAAAGTGTGCACAGTACTTGAAGTATAAAACTCTATGTGAAAACTCACACGTAGCGTTTGCAAAAAAATATTCAGGCAACTGAAACAGAGCCTGCAGTGGTTATTTAACTTTCCTAACATTTTTTTTTGTAATACTGTATGGTTGAGTTTAAACGTGTGTGTGCATAGGGAAGAGAGTGCTTTACCGAGGGCCAATGGTGAGTCAAGCCTGACACTGGGGCAAGCCAGATAACTAGACAAAAAAAAAAACTTAATTTTTTTACTTCGAATAGCTTTTTTGCATAAAACAGACGTCAATGATAAATTGCATACATCTGTCATTTCTCATCATTTGAATAGATTTAAAGATAAAACTGAATAAGTAATTATTAATCAAAACATGGGTTTTTCAGAGAAATGCACCATTTTTCCTATTTTCTACGAGAGAAAACAATAAGACAGTGTGAAAATCTTGTTGTTTCAACGTTTTTCATGAGCATTTCCTCATCTTTACATCACTTATAACGTAAACGCAACTAAGTTACACATATAGTGTAACTTCCTGCCGCGTTATCCTCGAAGGGGTACTTATTATAAGAAGTAACGCTCAATGAAATATTTTATCCGTGATTTCTTAAGTCAGTGAATCAGAAATTACTCAGTTTTACCTTTAAAAATGGCGATTTGTTTTTCTCTAAAACGTCGAGTTGTTTTCTTTTTTATTTCATTAATTTTCGAAAACTATAGTACTTCGATTCAAAAAAAATTTGCAAACGTTGAGAATATTTTTTTCATTAAATATATAGTAAATTTTGGTTCTAGCATCCTAAAAGAATGACCGTTCGCCAATGGTCTTTCGAGCTAAACGCAACTGGGTCTTGAGGGATTACCAAACTAGCAAAGGGCTCTCAAAGAAGTGGGATTTGCACAAAAAGAGCACTCAAGAAATAAATCATCCTAATATTATTGAAACTATTACGTTTTTGCTGGGTTCTCTTTTTAATTAAAATGCAATAATTTATTTTTACAGAATTTATTTCACACAATTTACTTCACAACTTGACAATCACTGTTTATTGGTCTTTCAAAGGTAAATTGCTCTATGCGACTAACTATTCGTACCATTTCAGCCCCTTATATCGGGTACCTGAGGGGTCTTTCTCGCATCCTCTAGATCCGGCCTGGCCAACCCGCGGCCCGCGGTCATGTGTGATGAAAAATAAAAATGAAATATAATAAAAATAAAAATAGGGCGTCCAGTTAAGGTGTGTAACTTCAAATATTGAAATACCTAGATTTAGAAAAATTAAGTAAGCGAAAAGAATCTCAAATCTTGCACTGAAAGGAGAAGTCCCTGATAATTGGTTTTATTTGTAATATTGTTTTGAAATGAATAATTAAGAATTTTTTCCTCTATGAAGTTAAGGGTTAATTAATAATTTTCATTGTTAAAATATTTTTCTATTGTTGATTTTTTTTTTATGTTGTTTACTACATAAATACATTTTTTGTTGTTGGTTCAATGCGTGTTTTCTTTTCACATCTGGTTGTGGTTTCGTTTATTTATATAATTTTTTTTTGTAAAATGTTTGTGTGGCCCTGGGGAAATTTTAGGCCATCAATGCGGCCCGGGGTGCAATTTGGGTTGGCCAGGCCTGCTCTAGATCATTCTTTCACCAGAACGTCATTCCAATACACTAATACAATAATGGACTACTCCTAGATGGTTCTATCTTACGTGTATAGGTACGCGTGGGCACTTTAATTTCATAGTTTGTCACAAAATGAAAAAAAAATGTACACTGATAATGAAGCTAAGCATTTAATACAGCTTTCTAAGCTAATCACAAGTTTAAACGAATTAAAAAAAAAAAAAACATATTTTTGTCCATTTATCTCGCCTACTGGTCCCAGTGTGCGTTGATAGCCCAGCACACTGGGGCAGAGTCGGCTGCCCCTCGCTAAAATAAAAGTTTCAATTGGTTTTACGCTCCAAAACAAATATTTTTCAAATGCGACAAGAAAAACATTTTAACGGAGTAAATATGAAATACGATACCAAACAGTTATCAATCTACCATTCAGGATCTGTATATTTCCTTAACTGTATGTAGATTATAACATATTTATGCGAACTTATGCATTTTTAAATCTATGGGATCTTTTACACATTGGTATAATTAGACATTTTTGTTTACGAGTACTTTAAGTTACACAGATATATTACATTTAAGATTTACATTAAAAGCATTTCCCTCACCCCACGGAAGAGCTTAGTCTCTTTTTGGTGAGGTATAGCGTAACAACAATTTAATCAACAATTTAATTGATTTAATGAAAAAAATGTATAACGAATCGATTTCAAATAAAAAAAAATGCATTCCCATATAAACAGACACGTACAAGTTCGCGCTCACACAAACCGCATGTGAACTTACAACATAAAAACATAATCTCGAATGATTAACATAAGCTCTGCAACTCTTGACGATCTTCCCTGAAACAGGAGTGACATTTGCAAAGTGAACCATTTTTTACAGTATGGGTGGTAAGCCTCAGGCCAACCTATTAGTTAAGGAACTTGTATTTAACTATGTTAAGCAAACAATTACTACGTAAAATAATTAAATTAAAATAATAAAAGTTTTAAGTGAAAAATAAAAACCGTTGGTAAAATTAGTTATAAATAAAATTTTCAAAAAAATATCATTAAAAAAAATGAGTAGGTACTAATACATAAAATATCGAAATAAATATGAAACAAAATACATATGAAAAATCTAAATGAAGTAATTTTTTTTTCAATAATATATATATTTTTTTTTTCACGACTTTTTTTTGTGTAAGTAGGTACTTTCACAAAAAAAGTATGTGAATGAAAAGAAGGTTGCAAAAATAAACTTTCCCGATAATAATAATTACCTTTTTCACGCTGCGACTTGTGATTACAAAAATCCCGCCAAAGAAAACCTCCATTCAAAAGACCTTTACCCGTAGTATAAAAAATACCTTTAAACTCAACCATACCTTGTTCCAAAAAAACGCAGAGAATCTAAAACGCTCACTAGATACGCTAAAACAGTTTTCATACATTTGCATGTAAAAGCTACGTTTGAGTATTATACTAGGAAAGCTGTTTTTCTTTTTCTCATGTAGTCCTTTACCCCTCGGATAGACCACTCGGACGTCCCAGGATGCGGTGGGCAGACAACATTGAAGCCGATGCCGAAATTCTGGGAGTGAGGGGACCATGGAGGGAAGCTGCACAAGACAGAGAGTCCTGGAGGATTGTGGTGCGGGAGGCCCTGAGCCTTCAAGGCTTATGAGCCGAAGAAAGTAAAGTAAAGTAAGTCCTTTACCCCTAGTATAAACATTACACGAACTCCTTAAAACTTGTAAATAAATAAAAAACATATGAAAACTAATTCACTCACTAGAGGTACTACTGTATCTACGATACATTTTCTAGTTACGCGACCGAGGGGAGTTTATCTAACGTTTTTTTTACTCGGGGTACTTGGTTCACTTTCATCAGCGCACTCCACAGAAACCACAACAAAAATAAAATGATTCGAAGCCAAGTCCGGAGTGAATGGGAAAATCTCCTTTTACTAACGAAATGCTTGAGCCAACTAAAATTAATTAATAATAATTCTTTTTTCATTTACCTTGCGAACGTGATTAACGACCTGAAAAGATTAATGTGAGTTAGCTGATTCATTTTTCATATATTCTATTTTTTTTTCGTCCTTGCAAGATTATCGAGAACTAATGTACCTATATAGGAAGATAAGATACTATATAGAAGAGAAGATACCATATAAAAGAGCTAGGGAAGGCCAGAGCCTCTGCAGAGTTGCCTCCATTTCTTCCTATCCTTACATACCTCTTTCAATTCATTCATATCCATCACCTTTTTCATGCATTTTCTTCTTTTACGCTCACTTTGTATACCTATCCTATTATTTTTATTTTTAAAGAAATCCTGTACGGGAGACTCCCTAGATTCTAGAGACTCTAGGGGTCTATGACACTTGTTGTAGTGCCGCAGAGGTGTACGAGCTTGGTCGTCGCTACAAAGCGCCAATACTCAAGCAAGACCCAGTTGTTGTAAGGTTGGATGGACCTTTCAGTGACCGGTCTTTGGTAAAGGTTTATGAATTTTTCAACCCAGCGAAGAGCACATTTGAAAATATAAATGGTATATTTTTTGTACTCCGCCGGGGTTCGAATCCACAACCTTCCATTTACGAGCCCGAAGTGTTGCCACTGGACTACGGACCGGTCCAAGTTGATGTATGTATGTAAAACTGGATGTTGAATGAAACTTTGATCTTGAGAGCTATCCATCGGAAAAAACTCTCTCTCTGTATCTCTAGTGTGGCCTTGATTTTGACGATATGATAAAAAAATAAAAAAAGTAATGCCATTTTCTGCAATCTCAAACTTTAAACTGCTCGCCTGAACAATTTAGCTTATGCCGCTTTTGCCCACTGCCTTTTAACCGTCGATATCTTTATTATTTTCCAAAAAACCCTTAATAAAATTGTAGCAACAATTCTGAAAAAAAACAATCCACCATAATTCCCTTACATTTAAGTTTGCAATTTTCCATGACATTCCCGCGAACAAGACGTACAACATGTTGAAGTGAAATTCCACGTCGTGACGTCACAAAGGCGAAGTTTCATTGTTGCAATTAAAGAGGACAAAAGCCTTGACGTTTTCCTTTCAAGGAACTTTTCCCGCCGGGCTCGCGTTGCCAACGTTATAAAAGAAAGTATTCTGTAATATATTATAATGTGGATGTAACGGGGAAGAGTTGTACACGGATACCAGGAAAATGTGAACCGATTCCACTATGGAATACATCATTAAAAATGTTCAGGGAAAACTTGAAAAGAAAAAAAGGTCAGTTACAAACTTATCCGCGTGTTTGTATCTATATAATATAATGAGTGAATCAAAGCTGGAAAATTCATGTTTAATAGTATAAATTTAGCCGATAAGAAAGGAAATAATGGGTCCAGTACAAATTTGACAGTGTATTTTTTTATCGGCGGGCAAACACCACACGTGTATGTGACTTTAGTCATTAGAAAAAAAACAGAAGCATGTTTGCCTTTTCCCCAGCAACCCGACCGTGTGACGAATTTCTTCCGAGTCCAATAAAGCGATATTTCTGACATCGAAAAAATGTATGAGAAATCGATGTATCTAGCAAAGGAGTCGGCAACCTGCAGCTCTTTGGGTGTGAAACTGCACCTCTTTAGTTCCATACGCAAGTATTATTTATGATACGAGTAGAACAAAAACTGAAAAATCGTTCTGAATCGATTAACGAGGCTTAGGCAACCCCCCCGAAAGACAATGGAAACACCTAGAATGAGGGGGCTGGGCAGACAGTCGTACGGTAGGAGTAAGGGACTGGAAGAGGAAGGCGTTGGACAGACAGCGGTGGCTGCGGTTGATCAAGAAAGCCAAGGCCCAACCCGGGTGATGATGACACATATAGTGACAGAGGGGCAGATTTAGAAAAGATAATAATTTTCATCACAAAATCCGTTCATCGTTTCCCAACAACCCAGTGGCGTAACCAACGTGCGGAGTTTCAATATCAAAATGTTACAATACGAAATAAATTACCGGCTAAACATTGTGCGCGTTGTAATTCCCAAGACGACATGCTCGCGGAATAGTAGTTGGGGGAAACGGAGAAAACCGCGCGGTACTCCTGGACAATAAGCAGGCGCAGGAATTTATTGGGTTGTGATTTATGTTGTGGCATTGTTCAAGATGGCGCTCCCCTCACAAGAAAAGACAGTTTTGGCCAATCACCCTCCCCCCCCCCTCGTTTTCTTCTGATGCCTACGCATATGCTACGCTTATGTTTTTACAAGACATGGCAATATACTCGTAAGTAACTTATTTTTTTGATCTGTGATAAGTACCGACGCAACTGAACTACACATAAAAAATAATATAATATTAGGATGATGTAGTTGGTGAGCGCTGGTTTTGTGTGTATCACACCTCAAGAGCCCTCTGCGAGCTTGGTAGAAAGCCAGGCCAATTCTCAAGCAAGGCCCAGTTGTTGTAAGGTTGGATGGACCGCATCGAGTTCAAAGTGTGCACGATGGTCCACAAAGCTTTATTTGGAAAAACACCCAAATATCTCGCTGATTTAATCAAACCAGTCACCCTCGGCAAAAAAAAGCCTTACACTGCGCTCGGCTGAGACTGGAGCCAAATCAAGAATTGAAGAACCTATAAGAAGAGTTAACACAATATTTGGAGAGCGTGCATTTGCAGTTGCTGGCCCTCTGGCCTGGAACCACCTGCCACATCATGTGAGAGAGCTTGAGGACCATGGAAAGTTCCGGAATGCACTGAAGACAAGCAAATTTCTGGCATCGTTTGCACCAGCGCCCTTGGAGTGACTACATCACGAAACGGCGCTATAAAGAAATCATCAACTCATCATCATCACCTTTCAGTGACCGATCTTTGTTAAAGGTTTATGAATTTTTCAACCCAGCGAAGAGCACATTTGGAATATAAATGTTATATTTTTGTGATCCGCCTGGATTCCAGCTCACAACCTTTCATTTACGTGTCAGAAGTGTTAACCACTAGATTACGGAATGTTAATACAAGCACGCAACGCAAAAAACGCAACTGAATGATGGTAGACTGACGAAGTATATAAACATAGGAATTGTGAAAGACAAAAGAGGTAAGGTACGACCGAGAAAAGTATGGAGTGATCAGATTAGATTGTGAAAGAATGGGATGTACAAAGTGAGCGTAAAAGAAGAAAATGCATGAAAAGGGTGATGGATAGGAGTGAATTGTGTATAATACATTAATATGAGGCTAACTCCCATGCTGTACAAACTTGGTTCACTTTTACCAATAACATCTCGGTTTCAGGGTAGGAGTTGCAAGGCCTATGTGAGGTTTTTTTTTATAATACATGCAGCATTTGCAAACGAGAACTAACACATATCTGCCTGGGCAATGTTTATATGCGTCAATATATATTTGCAACATAGATTAAAGATGTTATTATTTTTAGCCTAAAAATATTCAGTAAAAAATGATAATAAAATGTACTGTTATGCAACAAAGACGTGTACCTACTTGATTAAATATTCTGTCGGTGTACTAAAAAACTCATAAATAAAAATGTATTAAAAGATAATAATTAAAGTGTCCATATTTCTGGCGTCGTTAAAATTCACTCCGTCGATACTTGCATTTAATTACAGACGTCGTAAAAAATAATTATATGCTTGTTTTAATTTCCTTTTGAATCGTGGTTACTGCGCTTCATGAATATTAATTTAAACAACAAAAAAAATTACTATATGTTCACGTATAATTTTACTACCTTTCAAAGTGCATACAATTGTTTTTGAAACAATTTTTATTTCACTATTTGAAATTTATGATATGAAATATTTTTGATTTTCATTTTGACGACTCTATTAATGTACCTACCATTTGTTTTGCAATGAAAAAACGTTTTTTTTAATATACATACATTATAAAAAAATTGGTCCATGGCTAATGTACAGATTATCGTTTTTTTGTATGGAAAAGTCACTATAGACTGTGGATGAGACTGCTTATTATCATTTGTGACCGGTCCGTAGTCTAGTGGTAACGCTTCGCACTCGTAAATGGAAGGTAGTGGGTTTGATATCCAGCGGAGCACAAAAAATATATCATTTAAATTTGTACCAAAGACTGGTAAACTGGACCAAAGGTCCATCCAGCCTTACAGCGATTGGGTCTTGATTGAGAAGTGGCGCTTTTTATAGCAACGATCAACATCAAACAGGGCTCTTGAGGTGTAATTCACACAAACAGCGCTCACCAAATAATAAGTCATCCTAATATTATTGATTATTATTAAAATAATGTCAATAACCCCCCTAGCTTCAAAGAAAGGTGGCAGGAGCTACAAGGTTTATCTTAATGCTGATGCTGATAAGGATATACCACTGAGACTGAGATGCTGCAGCTCACAACAGGGATTTGATGATTTTTGGAAAACCGTTAGCATAGGTTTTTCCGACACAACGCATTCTTCATCTCCACGCTGTCATCTGTTTATATTTTCTAATTTCTTATATGTTTCTTTCGATCAATGTTTATTTTCTTTCAATGTAATTTTCTTCTCTGTTTATATTTTCTTTCTCTTTTTCTATTCTTCCTACATGTATTTTTTGATCAATGTATTTCTTTTTTATATGACTGGTCACGTATTGCACCCTCTGCGTGACTGGGCTGGAATAAAGACTTTATTATTATATTAATTAACATCTGATCTGATCGAAGAAGCAAAAATGCAAAGAGTAAAATATCACGATATTTTCAATGAAATTTTATAAAATACAGATTCTATACATTGAATTCAGTATTCGTACAATATTATTCTATGATTCACGACCATACTTTACCAAACGCTATCATTTACATTCACAATAATGACACTGGATCTTAGATGAAGTCTCTTACAGCGTGCACGGCACTAAATCTCGCGAACCGCATCGAAGGATATTTATTTTAATTGCACCCATTCACCATACGCATTCCCTGTGAGAGAAGCTCGCATTCATCCTGAACCATCCGCCCATACATTACCGGCAAGCAAACGTGTGATTTACGGTCGACACACCGTGAAACATTCACGTGTTCTCCACGTTGACAGGCACAAGTGGAAAATAAAGAAGCTTTTCCAGCGCAAACACTTCAAGGGGTATTTCCCCCTACTTACAATTGTTAAGCATTCAACAGTCTTACATAAAAAGCAGATACAACTAAGGTACGATTCTTTAGATTAAAAACAAAGTTGAGAGGAGATATGACTGTGTAAGAATGGCTGCCCGTTGCGTTGTGGACAAAGACGGTTTAAATTTATGGAATCGTAATTTACGGAATAACAAAAACGTGATTAGAATCATATCTTGAATGTTTGTTCTTCGTTTACTAAATTGTGAACAAAGTAGGTATATATTTCAATTATTTTATTAAAAAATCGTGAAGTGATTTATTATTCACAAGTTTATTTTTGCCTAGCCAGAAACAGAGCAAGGCTAAAATCTGGTAAGAATCAATTAATAAATCATCAGTTGTAATATTAACTAATTATTAATGATTAATAACCCAATGTATCTATTCTGTGAAACCATGATCAAAGTGATCGTCAAACGACCCGACGGGAATTGAAGCATCGTTGCTATTTTATTTTAAACACGCTTGTCGATATCGTCTTAACCGGCTAAGTCAAAGTGACAATAAAGCCTTCACAATACATAAACTAGATCGTCTGTCTACCAAATTATCTTATCAGGACTGATTGTCCTGATGATACCTTGTAGACGAAAGTGCTAGATAGAAATAAAATTATAAAAAGTGAATTTAAACTTTTTTAATTTAATTAATATACAATGGATTTTCACTATGTAAACCACCAAACCCTTAAAAATATTATCTGGACAGTTACCAATAGAAAACATTCAAGGGGAATTATTTGTCCCCTTTCAACCAATAGATGACAGTCAACTGTAGCTGTTTCCTTCGACTCAAGGCACGGATGACACGCAAACCCGATCATGTAAGAATTAAGGTACCTACCTACGCATTAAAAAAAACGTGAAAAATAACACGTGAGAGTGTTGAATGTCAAGCAATCTTGAATAGAAGCTATAAGAGAAAATGTATTAATATTTCAGGAGGCTACAAGGGAAAGCGCGGTATAAGAGCCCGTTCCCACTTGTCGGGTGTCGGACCCGTATATTAATCGGAGGTTCCAGTGGCAGAACATTATGTATGGAGCTATTCACACTTGTCGGAAACCGATTTTGTCCGAAATGTTATGCAACTGGAACCTCCGATAAATATACAGATCCGACACCCGACAAGTGGGAACGGGCTCTAAACGAGTGAACTATGAACAAATCCGCCGGTGGAAACTCGGAGCTTTTTCTGTATAAATCTCTCTTCAGCACTTATTTAAATGAAAGCTTAACGACTTCCACTTCATTCATCCTAGCAACAACATGCTTTCTGCTGCCTCCGAGATGCCGGAAAGCGCTTTCTTTGGATGGAAATCCATGACTTATCACAGCTGGATAGCTCAGAAAAAAATATTCAAGATATCAATTCCTTCAAGGTAAAACTGAATCAATCTATAATCTAAGTTGCAAGGATATATCCATTTAAAGCTCTCAAATGCATGCCCACAAACAAACACGTGTAGTTCGCGCTTACAAATGCTGAATGTGTACTTACAAATAAAATCCAAACCTCAAATGAACATAAGCCCTACAACTTTTGCCGACCTTCCCTGACATAGGGGTGACATTGGCAAAGTGAACCATTTTTTACAGTATGGGTGGTCAGCCTCATACCAACCTATAAATCAAGGAATAATTGTCATATTAAGCCAACATGAGTTTATATTTTCTACGAGAAAAAAACTAAATACATATATGTGAAAATCCTGTAGGTTAGAGCATAGTCGTGAGTTCTGCCTTATAATTAGTTAGCTTGCTATGAGAAGTTACACCCAATATTTTTTTTAACCACGAATTCTTTAATAAGTGAATCAGCACATATTTAGTTTAACTTTTAGAGTGATACGTACTCTCATATCCTAACCAAAAAGGGTTCCGCATATTTAACCACCGTCTATCTATATATTATCTAATTTGCAAAGTTATATTAATATTTGAGAGGCATATTAAGATAATACGTAAAAAAATTGCCTCATTTTTCAAACATTCAGTATTCAATGACATTGTTTTATTTATTTGCTTATAAATGGTAAAACTCATGTGCCTCTTTGTAACGAGAAAAAAATGTATTACGCATCACAGCCGATTCTCACGTGAATAAAAGATTTGCGCGGTTTGATCTAAAAATAGAATCCTAGCTCTAAATGCGAAAATAAATCACGAAATGAACAACACGTCCCGCTTTTTCCCCATTTTCGCCATTTTCGCATTTTTCCTCCGTTCGGCAAAATTGGTAAATAATGTGAAAATTGAAAATGGTAAATTCGCAGGTGAAAGGAAAATGTACATTACAAGGGAGATTTCTATTGGATCAAAGTAAATGCGCGTAACCTGAAACAGGGTTAAGCAATAAAAAATGATGGCACGGTAATTTTTAACATTGTAAAATTTGTTTCAGGTTTTTTAGCAAACGTTTTAATTATGAAGGATTTGTATATTTACAAAGCTGAAATTATTTACGAGTGGTTTTCAGCAATTTAAATCAAGTCTCTTTTTCCTCGTAAGAGGAACACCATATTTCTGCCAATATATCCTGTATGAACTCTCGACGAGGTCGTCCTCGGAAATTTTTGCTATTTTGATTAATTTAGCGTTGTAAAAAACGCCTACAATACCATGTTTCTCGCTTTATGTTTTTTTGCAAGAAAAGGTAAAAATGAAAGTAACTATTGGGACCCGAAATGTGGGGTAATAGGTTCAATTCTCAGCAAAACCCAAAAAACTCGTTGAGTTTAATAAATGCTCATCGCTATTTGGTATTAAAAACAAAAACCGATTCCAATGGTTCAACCTGCTTAACTGCAATGGGTGTTGCTAGTAAAATCAGGGTTGACAAGCTATTACCAAACTCGTAGAGGGCTATTGAAGTCCGATTTTATATGTATAAAAAACCGGTATAATAATATTATGTTGTAAGTATCAACATTATTGCCCTTTTAGATGGATACATGAAAAAAAATAATTGCCCGTTTTTTCCCCTAGTTTTAAAAAATCTTTCATAAAGTTTGGTGACATGAAAATTATTTATACTCGTATTTCCTCATCGCAACTTTATCATCCTTTGGGTCCCGTTTATTCAAATCTCACTCGGGTCGTATTTTGTCATCGTCGACAGATTGCGTGTACGTTTACGAGAAGTGATGACATCTTTTTACGACTCGAATCGCTCCTCACTGTGTGAATGCAGTAAAAAATCCTTATTTTACAAACAAATTTGTGAGGCATCTTATCTGTACGAAATAAATGTGAAGATAAAAATTAATGCCGGCTATAAAAAAAAGTTTGCAGCATGTGCTCTGGTGGGTTTTCTATACATTGACTCTTGGACTTAGTAGTGTGTGTGTGTGTAAACATTCAGAGAAATGTAGCCCATCATTCGTGAGAAAATGACGTATTTCGTCGTGAATTCTCCTTTTTATTTCAGAAACATCTAGCGATATTAATATAATTTCTGACAATCCCAAATTCTCAAAATAAACGTACAAAAATACGTAAAGGAACTGCAAGTAACATAAGCTCCTTTAATAGGTATTATTGTTTATCTGTGGCGCTCGGTCGGCACGAAGGTATAATTTACCTACGTGTTGTCCGGCCGGCGGCTGAACAGGTGAAAAGCCATGATCCATTGGCCGGACCGTGCACGTGCTAGATCGAGTGAAAAACAGATCGACAAAAATAAGATTGTAAAGGAGAATAAATGACTTGATTGTAGTTTCTATAAACAAATATAGTGTTATCGCAACTCCAACTGTCTAATATTCTTAAAAATATACGATTTTACACACAAACAATTACTTAATGTATCTAAAAACTAATTTTGTGTTATTGCAACTCCAACTGTGTGATATTTAAAAAAAAATACAATCTTATTTTGGTTTACAAAAAAATATACATGAAATTCTTCGATTTGACCTTTTCACGCAGTCACACAATATTAACTTTAAATTCAATTAAACGGAGATTTGTTGGCAGTGAGGCACGATTGTTGAACTTTACTACCTGCAGGTTCTCTATGCTATTTTAGGCGAAATCTTCGTGACTTGCATTCATGAGCACGCAGCAAAAGTAAACAGACTTTCACCAACACCCTGATTCACAAACAGTGCTGTGAGAAGTCACTATGCTTTGTGTTAGATTGTTTAATTGTAAAAAAAAAAAAAAAATTACACAAACATTTAAATAACTCAATAATAAAATAATGTATATGGGGGAATTTAAATGTATGTAGGGAAATTTAAATAATGGTACTTAGGTAGGTATAAAATTTGGGAATTGGAGTTATTCAACCTCAGCTTTAATGGAGTCTGACGTGTCGATATCTAACCAGTCGACATTTTGATTCGTCGAAACCAAGCAGTTTTGTTACAAATTTTTGTAGGTTAAAATTATGTGCTTTATAGGGAAAGGTTCTCCTAATAACATGTTCCCTTTTCGTGTCATCTTTTGACCAGTGAAGTCATCATTCTTCTTACTAAATTCCTCTCGAGTGGAGTGAATAAAATGTCTGTAACTTTTCTGTAATAAAGTGCTACATATCAAGCGAGAAGCATATCTTTCATTGAAGCCCAATCCAAGACCATCGACTTCTCGAATCCTGAACACTATGCGTGAATTCTATGGCATATGAAAATTCAATGTCGACTTATTTGTATACACATCGGTCCTTTGTTTTCTTCAAAAAAATATGTGAAGAGGAATGCAAAAAGATATATATAACCAAGCCTTTTTTTTGCCTGGCCAGAAATCGGTTTTAACATTATCAATTATTATAAATTAATTATTTTCTGACTAATTTTGGACCTATCATGGATATGTAGTTTTGAGGCATCTATATTTTTATGTATTGTATTTGGTATTGTTACGATATCGACATCTGCGGCACTACAACAAGCGGCATAGACCCTGAAATCTGGGGAATCTCCCGTACAGGATTCCTTAAAAAAATAAAGTTTTCTGTCCCCAAGGCTGAAAGTCTCATCACCACGGTAATTCTTACCTACCGAATATCGGTAATATTTGTACGAAGACCTGTCAATCCAAGATGGTCGCAAGTGAACAGCTGATTAGTCTTCATACAAATATTACCGATATTCGGTAGGTAAGAATTACCGTGGTGATGAGACTCCCAGCCCAGATCATCGTCAGGTAAACGAATTTAATAATGCTATTAGGCATCGCTGGCAGCATGATACAGCTATTAAGTCGGTTAGTGGATACAGTAGACAGTGGTTAAGTAAATCACTGGGTAGGTGTTTATGATTTCCATATTTATTGAAAGCGCCGCGACCCCAGCGGCCTCGTGACCCGCCGCGGGTCAGTCGTGACGGTGGAAGTTGCTGCCACACTCGCGAACAATAGCGCTCTAATGATAACACTCTGATTAAAGTAATTGTAATCTGGGTGTTCAGTCGAACACTTCTATTCAAGCAGATTGTGTCATCCCGAAATCCGAGCACCTATTAAAACGCCACTAAGCTACACATATAGTGTAACTTCTTGCATGCGTTTACCACGAAGGGGTCGCAAGTGGCGATTCGGGACCTTGTTATTTTTACGGGTAAGGGGGCCGGCCTCACACCAACCTCTTTCAGTTGAAGTGTGGGTTTCCCAGTTCCCAGGGGGGCTGGTTCTCATTTCTTGTGAAGGCTGAGTAAGCCTTGAGATCGAACCCTTGCTCTCGGCATGGAATGCAAGCATTCTACCAATTGAGCTATCGACCTTTTTACGAGCTTGGTCGTCGTCGCTACAAAGCGCCAATTCTCAAGCAAGACCCAGTTGCTGTGAGGCTGGATGGACCTTTGGCGACCGGTCATTGGTAAAGGTTTATGAATTTTTCAACCCAGCAAAGAGCAAATTTGAAAATATAAATGGTATATTTGTTGTGCTCCGCCGGGATTCGAGCCCACATCCCTCCATTCAGAGTCCGAAGTGTTACCACTGAACTACGGACCGGTCAACACCTATAAATTGCCAAAATAGCGTCAAAATAACCGCCGTAATATCTATCTACATATAATCTAAATTACCATGCTAACATTGAAGATTCATTTAAAGCGCATGCCTACAAAAAGACACGTATAAGTTCGCGCTTACAAATGCTGCATGTGTACTTACAAATGAAAATTCAAACTTTTTTATTTTGAATATTTTATTGCAAACCCATTTTAATAAATTCAGTTACAATATTTTAAGTAGTACACATGAGATTACAGAAAAAAAAAAAACAAAATATAAAATAAGCAAGATGAAAACAAGCAAGTTAATACAAATGTGTTACAAATACAAATTAAGGAAATATTTAATATCAAAAACACCTTTGACGCTTAATACCGACGACCAAGCTCGTAAGAAGTCCGGTCAATAGCTCAGTTGGTAGAATGCTTGCATTCCATGCCGAGAGCAAGGGTTCGATCCCAAGGTGTACTCCGCCTCCACAAGAAATGAGAACCAGCCCCCTCGGGAGCTGGGCCCTCGCCACATGCGACCCCTTCGGGGATAACGCAGGCAACAAGTTGCACTATATGTGCAGCTTAGTTGCGTTCCTCCTTAAGTCTCATACTCCCACGACAGTTTTTCACCACTCTGTACCGCCACCTTAATCTGGGTCTTCTCGAAAATTCCAAAACGAAAACTAAGATGATTTTGGAATGTGCGCGCGTCTTTGGTGCAGTAGGCTTTAAGGTAGCATCTCAGCGCTTTCTTGGTTAATCCCATGCCTCACCCCCCCCCCCCCCCTTCACTCATCCACCCATCCTGCGCATCACATACCTACAGTCCCTCCAGTGCTTGTTTGGCCCATCTAACATTTGATTCAAATGTGATCTTTCAATGACATTCTACACAATCTCAGCTAAGAAAGAAACGTACTAAAACACAATAAAGTAAGAGTTGTTTTAAATATTTTAAAAAACATTTTTCAGTTAAAGATTTTAAATTATGATTACGGTCGTTAGACATTTTATAGAATGAAAAAAAAACGGATTTTACTGACCGTGCAAAAGAGAAGAGCAATTTTCTCTACGTTTCGTCGGAGTCATATCCGACGTCCTCAGGAGACGTGTGTCTTCTACAAAGAAGAACCACGAACTGAACGAACTGAACTGAAGAACCATGAACATTTTTTTAGTTTCCAAAAGATACATTGGTCCAGTATGCATACAAACACATTCATGTTCATGTGAAATTATATTTGAGGGGCTTCCTTGACTTATATATATATATATGACAGGCTTATTTATTTTAAATTACACATGATAAGAGAGCGCCGTTTTTGTGTGTGTCACACCTCAAGGGCCCTCTCCGATCACGGATAAGACTTTTTGAAAAGGTGCGTCTTGAGAGCTCCGCAAAATATACCCATAGATTCGGAGTTCTTCACTCCGGGTGGCAGTCTGTTCCACTCCACCGGACCCGCAACACGGAAAGCACGGTCTCCAAAATTTGTACGGATCTGACGGTGCGGCTGAACCAAATTGATTGCACCATCGCCCGCGGATCTGAGTGTCTGCCTCCTCACACCCATCTCAACAGGCGAAATCATGTCAGTCAGATAAGGTGGAGCCAAGCCATTGATGGCTTTATATACCATCAGACAAACACGGTAGACCACCCTCTCCGGGAAACGAAGCCAATGTAGTTTTTTTAACAGCGGAGTGATGTGAGCGAATTTGGATATCCCGAATATAAGCCTTGCTGCTGAATTCAACACAGATTGAAAGCGGTTGAAATGCTTCTTTGGCTGACCACTATAAAGCGTTGAGCAATAATCAATCCGAGACATCACAAACGCACTCACCAGGGTCTTAACCGCATCTGACGGAAGACACTTTCTAATTGCCTTTATTTGGCGCAGTGAAAAAAAGGAGGAAGCTATTGTGGC
Source organism: Agapetus fuscipes (assembly GCA_951799405.1). Taxonomy (NCBI): domain Eukaryota; kingdom Metazoa; phylum Arthropoda; class Insecta; order Trichoptera; family Glossosomatidae; genus Agapetus; species Agapetus fuscipes. The sequence continues at coordinate 14,314,848 of OX637351.1, read as the reverse complement.
ATCTATTTGCCTTTCCAATGTCAGGTTCCGATCCAGTAAGATTCCTAGAAGTCTCACCGAATCGGAAGGCTGGATCAGCTTACCTCCTATGGAGAGTGCTACCCCATTAACCAATAGATGGTCGCGCCTAGATGTGGCTGCTTTTATATATTATAGGTATGTTTTTAGCGCGAACTTATGCGTGTCTGCTTGTGAAAATACATATAATGTGAATTCTTAATGTTACATATCTTTGCAACTTAGATTAGATTAGACTTAGATTAGCCATAAGACAAACAAGCACTAAAAAGACGATACGCTGAGACAAACGAAAAGGGCATTAGCCACTCCGTGCGACTGGGAAACATTTCTCAGTACTCCAAGTACAAAAACATCCACAATCCACCAAAAATGTAGTAAAACTGAAACTTTCAGTAGAGGCGCTGTTTCAGTTTGCATACATCTTTGGTAAAACGTAAACGTAATGTTTTACTCTGTTACCGGTTGCTCCTACAAGTGATTTACGGTTTGCGTTTAAAGATATCTGTACCTAAAGTATAAAACTATGCGTTTTAGCTCAACTGTATAATGCATGTAATCTGAAGCCGCTCCTCTAGTGAGCGTTTTAGTTTCCATATTTTTTTGGTGAAATGTTGCCGTATAGTTTTATACTTGTGGTGCTCCTGTAATGATTCTCTATCTTTGTGTGTGTAAATTGCTTCGTGAGAAATAGATGTAGGTAGTAGATAGATTGAATTTTTTTTATTGAAACTAGAAGAGATAGATATAATGTAGTATGCTCAAACCCTCCTCATACCCGTCCTGTATGTATGTGTCAGAAGGACCCACAGCACATGGACGCTCATACAAAGCTAAACCTTTTCTCAAGTGTATTGGAGAGGAAATAATAAGGAAGACAGTGAGGGCAGCAATTGATCGAGGAGACCAAGACTCAAAGTGGGTTGTCTTGCATAAGACGCTTAACATGATGATGGTTTCCCATGAGGAATGGGTAACTATTGGCAAGTAGGACCTATTTATTTTCACAAGCAATGGTTTTTAATACGCCAGGCACTTTATCCTGTTTGATTCATAGATCGGTGTGAGGCTGACCACTCCTACTAAAAAATCACCTCTTTTATAGTGAAATTCGACGTAAGTTGCAGGTTTTATTTCATTTTTAGGTTTGGTAATTATATTGAAGACATAATGTATTTATTATGAATTAAATGTTTATATGTGTTTGAAAATTGCAACTTAGATTATGGATTATGGGTGAATTTTCCTAAAGGGAGTTCTGTATTAATATGTTTTATAGTTTTTATTTAAAACATGTAATGAAAATAAACAGTGGTAAGATTATTTTATAAATACACATTTCTTCAAGTTCAAATCGAACGAAATAATTGAATCAAAATATATACATTACACGGTTAGCTTTATGCCACGGAAGAAAAACGCCGTCAAAAATCTAATCAAAACTGTATTGCTTGCTGTTTTGAAGTGACCTGTTTTAATTTAAACCTACTAAAAATATATCCGGAAATTTTTGGCATTTTTTGAGTAAACACTTCCGGGTATTTTATGAAAATTTTGGTAAAAAAAAATATATGCTAATCCTGTCAATCCGATTACTGTTCCCGCACAAACATTTCGTATTAAACGCTTGTAAATTTATACGGAGAGCGGCGCGCGGAGCATACTTTAGCAGATAATAACTGTATTTTCCGGATTTTATGACCAAACTTGGGTTCTTTAACCGAACGTCCCGGAATATAATGTCTCTGCCATCAACTCAACTGTGTATACAATATTACCTCAGTAATCGGACCTAGTTGATGTGATTGAAAATGGTTATTCGTAAATGAAAACGTGTTTTGAAATATGACGATTGAAAGTGATTTGTTTTTTTTTACAAAAATGACTATGATATTGTTATGTAAATAACAAATACATATAAATGTTAGCTAGGTAGGTAGGTGTATTAGCTATAGCCGATGAGAGTTGGAGTAATTATTATAGGTATCTAGGAAAGAGACATTCAATTGTGTACCTACTGGAAGCTTTATGTTCTGGAATGTTCCAGCAAAATTGGCTTCTAGTAACTACTGTCTTTGGGAGTATATAAAGCGCAAGTTGCTTGCAAGTCAGTCAGTCCATATACGACGCTCTGCTTTTGAACAAGAAAGACATTGCTCGTGAAGACTAACTGTGAAATAAATGTAATGTGCTAAACCATAAATGTGAATTGTTAAAAATAAATATAAATTGTTAAATAAAACTAAGTGTAAAATAAATATCCATAAAAGAAGACCAGTTTTTTGTAATTTAAGGACTTTTTTAATGCTTGCGTCCAAAGCCAGAGGGCTAGGGTTCAATACCAAGGGTTTTAGAAATGATTTTCCGATCGCGTGTTTATTTCAGATCCAAAATTGAAATACCGGAGAGGTCTAATCAGTCTTGACAAGAATTGAGAACCAGCCCCCACGAGAGTTGGTAATCTCCAACTACAGGTAAAGTGGTTGATGTAATGCATTACGCAGGCCCACATTATGTGACAATAAAAAAATCCACACCATATGCGACTTCTTCGGGTACAACTCTGTGAGAAGTTGCACTGTATGTGAAGCTTGTAAAATAAACAATGAAACGAAGAGAAGTTTCTAACACCCTTGTTGGATATCAAATTTCAGCCTTTGGCGTGGAGTACAAGCGTTCTACCAACTAAGCTACCACAATATGATGAATAAAAAACAAGTATTCGAATCCCAAAACACCTTTTTTTTTTCAAAAAATCTTCGAAAACTGAGGCGCGGTAAAACCGAATTTTTTGGTAGATTTGTATGGTAACAACGTCGTCCTTAAACCGCCAAAGAAAGGAAGAAAAAGAGACTCGGGAAATGAAGCGTTAGTATTCGGCGAAGGCTTTGCAACAATGGGCGGGGTTCACGCGGTGAGCTTATGAGGGGACGACTATAGCTTTGTATGTGCGTACAAGGAGGGCCATCAGGCGGATATGGGTCACATTTCTCACTTTGCCAAAGTGCGAACAATCTACGGGAATCGCCGATGAACCGAACAAATTGGCTCAGATGAAAGCTATCAAAAAATATCGTAACTAAATACACACATATCTATACTTTCGCTCTATCGTTATAATTAGCATATTAATTTTATCAAGTAAAAATAAAAGTCAAGAAAATACGCTTCCTTTTCTTCCTCAGCCTTTCTAAGTTCACGCCTGGACGTAGGCCTCCTCCAATCTTCTCCATGCCTCTCAATCGCCTGCTGTGCTCAGAAATTTTTAATTGTACAGTACATTTCTATGTTGGCAATAAGTCTTCGCGTTTGCCAGACGTGTTGGTGATACGTTAGTTACGCAATGAACAAGTTAAGTTTGTCATTTAGAAAATTCCTATTTTTCAATCTTTGATGTAAAACATTATTCCTGATAATAAGGTCAGTATGCGGCCAAAAACCCAAATTGTTCAAACATGTTTAATTTTTAACTTTTATCCATACAATTATGTCTACAGTGAAAGGAAGCAAGAGCCCAAGAAATAAATAGAACCTTGGTTACAAAATACAATTTTGGATACAGCACTACATCCTCAGCTAAAAAAATTATATTTTTGGATTTAAAAATACAACACAGGCTGCGCAAATACTTCTACGACTAAATTTCCTTGCTACATGCACAAAGCCGTAGGTAGTTAAAAAAAGTTAATATTGCGGCTTTTGTCTCTCAGCTTCTCATTTTTTCCTTCCCTCTCCGCCGAGCAATATCACATAATGTAGGTAAGCCTACAAAAGATCGCGGCTCCGGTTCATTCATTTTGTTGCCCGTAAAGGGAACCTAAAAGGAGATTGCATAAAAAATCCCCATCGATCTGCTCTACAGATAAGTGAACCCGCCCTTACACGGGACGTAATGTATAAAAATACTAAAATAACGTTTGTTCTTGTTATTTTATTTTATGACATAAAGCTCCGTCGATAGTCCGGTCGATAGCTCAGTTGCTAGAGTGCTTGCATTCCATGCCGTGAGCTCGGGCTTGAATCCTGCCGAGAGTGTCGGAAATGATTTCCCGTTTCGGTGCTTAAAAAAAACAAACCTTGAATAAAAAAAACCGGCAAGGTTTACCCAGTCTTCACAAGAAATGAGTACCAGCCCGCTCGGGAGCCGGGAAACCCCCCCTTTACCGAATTGGTTGACGTAAGGCCGGCCCCCTTATTACATTAATGGTGAAAAGCAACTGTAGTGAAATAAGTGACAGATGCTGAAAAGCAGTGTAGACAAATAAGTGACAGACGCGAATATAGCCTGCACCGAAGGACCACCGAGAATTACCGGAACCACCCGAGGTGTTGCTGGGCTCTAACGATTGTCGATTCGACAGTCACTCAGCAGTCTTGAGCTAAATATCAAAAAAGGCGATTAAGAATAAAATAAGAAAAATAAAACAAATATCGATAAAATACTATAAGATAACAATTTTATTGAAAATTTGTCCTCAGCTGGGGTGGAATATACTTGTACAAGATCAATCCTATGAAGATTACTGTTATTGAGAAATTGGTAGTCTAGACTTTAGAACACCTAAAAGATATTACAAAAAGTTACCTGACTTCTGTTGAACTGAATTATTGCTCGCATCGTTGCCATATGTCTGAACTTTTTACTTGAAATCCACGATAAGTATGGCATTCGATTTTTTAGCGTCTTTGCTTGCGCCCCATACGCGTCCACCCCAAGAAGCGATAAGGTTTCCTTTCCTATACATGCACCCTCCCCGCAGTAAGCCGCCCACCAATATCTGGCTTCTCCCAGGAAAGATAGATATCGCATGCGTGCTTTAATTTTCACGGAAAATCAATTTCACCTTTTCTCACTTAGTCCGGTCGACAGCTCAGTTGGTAGAGTGCTTGCATTCCACGCCGTGAGCCCAAGTTCGAATCCCACCGAGGGCGTCAGAAATGATTTCCTGTTTCGGGGTTTATTTCAAACCCCAAAATAAACAACGTGTACTTACAAATAAAATCCAAGCGTCAAATGAACCCTACAACTTTTGCCGACCTTCCTTGACACAGGGAAGTGCAAATATACATTATTTCATGAAGTAAACAAAAGTTATATATTTTTTTACGTAACCTATTTATTGCCACAAGTGAGGTGGCCGGCCCTACGCCTATCACTTCAGTTGAAATAAAGTGTTTCCCTGCATTCAAGGGGGTTGGTTGTCATTTAATATGAAAACTTAGTAAACAGAGTATTTTAATTTCTGGTTTGAAAGAAACATCGATATGAGAGATCATTGCTAACACGGTTGGTGGTAAGCGAACCCTATTCCTCTAGTATAAAATACAAACATTCTACCAACTTAGCCATCGACCGAATAAAAATTATGAGCTCGTCTATCATAAAGAAAGAAATATCTCTCTTTACTTGTACTTATACAAGTATACAAACTTTTATCTATAAAAAACCTACAAGTCTGGAATTTTCGATGACACTGCAAAGTGCTCCCCAACGTTTCATTACTTCTGTAGCAGGTAACACTGATTGCAGAACATCTATCTACTATATTATGTAATGGTAGGGAAAAGTTTGAGCGCCACTGATTTAATGCAAAAGTCTAGCATAGCAAAATTTCAACTCTGGTTCTGAAAAGTTATTATATTTTTTTGCAGACTATATCTGGGTGCCTACTTCGAACAATCCCCAAACAAATTTAAAAAATAACAGAATTTAAGATTAACCAAATCACTTTCACTTGATCATGATTATCAATCTATTGAGTACAACCACTATTGAGACTTCATATCGACTACTTCCTCTGAAATATGTACGTCGCAACTAAGCTACACATATAGTGTAACTTCTTGCCTACGTTATCCCCAAAGGGGTCGCATATGGTGATTCGAGACCTATTTATTTTTACGGGTAAGGGGGCCGGCCTCACACCAACCACTTTCAGTTGAAGTGGGAGTTTCCCAGCTCGCGGGGGGCTGGTTCTCATTTCTTGTGAAGGCTGATTACACTTTGCCGGTTTTTATTTTGGGTTTGAAATAGACACTGACACGGGAAATCATTTCTGACAACCTCGGTGGGGATCGAACCCTTGCTTTCGGCATGAAATGCAAGCATTTTACCAACTGAGCATGGACCGGACTTTTTACGAGTTTGGTCGTCGCTATATAAAGCCAATACTCAAGCAAAACCCAATTGCTGTAAGGCTGGACGGATCTTTTTGATTGTCGGTCTTTGGTAAAGGATTAAGAATTTTTCGACCCAGCGAAGAGTAAATTTTAAAATATAAATGGTATGTATATTTTTTATGCTCCGCCGGGATTCGAACCCACAACCTTCCATTTACGAATCCAAAGTGTTACCACTGGACTACGGACCAGTCATGTACTTTATAAAAATATACGATCGTTTGTAAATCCATTTATTGGATTGTGCACATAAAATATAATCAATTGTTTCCCTAAGTAATATTATATTTCCACCACTTGAGAACAAATTAAAACTTTTCTTGCTTCCCATCTCAGTCAAATTGTTTTGTTGTCTTGTATCGGATGATTCGTCCCTCCCCCACCTCCCCAGGGCGCCGTTTCTTACATTACCCCCTCCACCCCACACTGTCTGCCGGGAATAAAGATGGCGGCCGGAAATCATACGCGATCATGGCAATTTTTACCGATTATCCGAAGCCGCGGTCGCTTGAAATAGTCCAGACATGGAAAAGCGCTTCGGCATTTGATATACAGTCGGATTTTGGTATTCAACCGTTGTTTGTATCAGAATGCTTTCAGTGAAAAAAAACCGGCAGTTTTGAAAATAAAATATGTACAAAATACTGTTACAAACGTTAGAGTTCGTGGGTTTTGCTTGTGTGTCCGCCTCTAGTATAATGATTAAATAGATGATAGTAGACTGGTCTGGTACAATCCACTATAGAATAATCAAGAACAAGCAAGAATGGTTCCTTTCGTACCTTTATAAGCGAGCCGCAATGGTACAAAGGGCAGGTCGATTGAAACATTGAGCCGTGAAGTCGAAAAGCCAATAGCTAGAAAATGTAATCAGTAATGTGTAACCGACATTGTGTAAAATAAATCGTGAACAATAAATAAATTGCAGTTTGATTAAAAGAACCCAAATAACATCATAACAATACTTTCGCATACAGTCAATATTATTCTCTGTTTACATATCTTACACCGAAAAAAATAATTAAATAATAAAAAATAATAAAGAATAAAAAAATAATATAAATAATAAAAAAAATATTATGTAGAGTGAAAATGAAAATCCTAAGAATACTGACAAGAAAAACTTGAAAAGATAGAGTACGGAATGAATGGGTCAAAAAAAGAATGTAATCTGGACGACGATGTGAGGACAAAGGTACAAAATAATATACTGAAGTGGTTTTCGCATTTGCATAGAATTGGATTATATAAACTTGACAGAGAGTATCTACAGAGGAACTGTAAAAATAGCAATAGGAGAACTGAAAGACTGAGAAAGGAATAGCTTCATCAACTTGGAAATTGTGAAGGTATATGGGAATGTAAAAGTAGAGAATATATTGCAAAGAGTGATGAATATGAATGAACTAAGATAAGAACCTACCTCTTGTCTTGGCTTTCCAACTGTCAACTTGTGTTTTCGGCAGTGAGCTAAATAAATGGCGTGTTGAAAATGGGAGTTTGATTTCTACGAGTTGTAGTACTCTCCAGTTTTGCCCAGGATTCCTCTCTTCCCTACCCTCCTTTCTAATTCCGACAGTTTAGACCATTTCCAGAACATTTCTGGTCTGGATAAGAGTAAGTGGAGAAGACTATGCAGAGGTTCTGGCCACTCCTATTGAAACTGCGATAGCGTTACAGTCAGAGCATGTAAATTTAAACAGTCTTCAAAATACGATAGGATGGATTTTTTATCTATTGTACATCGATAAAAAATCATGTCAATCACTAAGTCAATAATGAGTATATTTAAAGTTTCAACACGTAGTCAGTATTTGAAATAAGTGATGGCCGAAACATTGATTGATTCTAAAGCACCGCATTGAGTGGAGAGCTTTGCAAGATGTATGTATTTTTACCGCAAACGTAGAAGATATTTGGTCAATAAATGTCACGACACTCAAAATGTGTATCGAATAAAGATAAGGTTCGTGCCCAAATTTATTCAGTCAATCAGTGAGTCAGAGAATTTTCAATATGCACTAAGCACCTCCTTAACTTAATGTTATTTTGTTTTATTTTAATTTTCTGAAAACTGTTGTCTTCATCTATAATTTATGTTGCAACTTCTTTTAACGTTTTCACCGAATGTAGCGAGTAGAACCTATTTATTTTCACAGGTAAGGAGCTTGCTGACACAAGCTGATTCACTTAAAGTAAGGGTTTCTCTGCTTCTGACGAGGTAAATTCTCATATCTTGTGAAGGCTAAGCAAGCTTGATGGTAATTTTGAAATAAAAACGAAACAGAACATCGTTAAGATCTCCACGAAGCCACGCCAGGATCAGTGGAGCGGCCCAATGGCCAAGCAATTTTTTGCGCTTGCCGGCCAAACGCAAAGTAAAGTCAGTATGGTGGAGATCGAACCCTAACCATCTGGCATGAAACACAAGTGTTATAACAACTGAACTATCGACCGAACAAATTAAATTATAAATTCGCATTAAATATGTCAATAATCATCTGATCGTTACACGTATTACAAAACAAATTTTGTAAAAAAAATCTTTTGTTATGAGATTTGACACTTGTATTGTTATTCTATGGAGGTATTTATATTGCAACTGTTGCGCAAAAGTGTGATATAAAGGATATAATATGCTCGTATTCAAAGGAAACCCCATTTTTCTTTGAGGCGATCGCACTCGTGATAAGGCAATAAAATGTGGAATATTTATTCGGTGGCAGCATCCGATAAGGGAGCAACATGAAATATGAACATGTCTTCTAAAAGATACAAAAAAACCTCCTTGTATGAACGTTTTGAATTACGAATACAAATAAATATTTTATTTAAATTCTGATAGAAGTGATTGATTTTGTTTTATAGACCACCTAAAGATGCAAACGGTAACCTATTGTTGTAATTACTTGTACTCGAAAGGGATTACTAAAAAAAACATTTCATTTCTGTATTAAAGATTACAAAGTTAATGTACTTCGTAACTTTTTTCTTCATTTACATATTTTATTGAAGATAACCAATTAAGATGGCTATTTTTATATTAGAAGTTGCAGCTCTGTAGGTATAAGGAATTGCAGATGCTTTTGCTCGACGATTTGAGTTGGTTCTTCAACCACAATTTACTTTGACGTCCTTGAGTTTTTCTCGTACTCGTATGTAAATTGTATCTCATACGTAAACGATATTTTTTCTTCCCTCACATAACATTTTTTAACGTGACGAAAATCTACATTTCAAATCTGTAAATCACAAACAGAGAGTGAAAGCTTATCTTGCAAATTGGCTTACCTGAAAAAAAACTGAACGGTAAATAAACATAAGGTGTGCAACTGTCACCGCCTTTCCCTGTAGCATACCAATACGCATAATCTAAAAATGCAATTGCAAATCAGATTTCTACTGTATTGCTTCACGAACGATTTGATTTACGTATTAAATTCAGATAGTTCCAAAGACGAGGTTTGCCTATAACTCTCTAAAATAAAACTGACAGAAACTGCTTGCTCTTCTCTTTCTTACACATAAGAATTTAGTACTGTCTTTTGTACATAACTTATTTATGTCTGTTCTACGTAATAGAAGATGGTTTCGATAAGAATCTAAAGGTACCGAGGGCCTGTAACCGAAGTAAGAACTATTACTAGATAAGAAAGTTATCGAATCGTCCGGTCGATAGCTCAGTTGTTACAGTGCTTGCATTCTATGCCGAGAGCCCGAGTTTGAAATCAGAAATAATTTCCCGTTTCGATGTATATTTCAAAAGTAAGTAAAATAAAAATACCGGCAAGGTTTACTCAGCCTTTACAAGAATTGACTACCAGCTCCCACGGGAGCTGGGAAACCCCCACTTCAAAATTGAAATTTGAAAAATTAAATACTTTTCGTGCTCTGCCGGGATTCGAACTTTCCAATTATGAGTCCAAAGTTTTAACCACTAGACCAGCGGTTCCCGAATTCTTTTGGCTACGGAACCCTTTTTGGCTCACCGTTTTTGTGCGGAACCCTAGCTAGGCCCTAGAATCTAGTAGGGCCTAGAGCTCAAGTAAGAAGTAAACTAACTGTAACATTGTTTTTTTACGTGAGATCACACCATATTGAGGCTTTTTGGCTTGGTGTTCGCATCTTGTAAGTATAGTTTGACTTTAAAAGAAAGACTTTTTAAGATAAAAATATTTATTTAGTTATAACAAAAAGATGTTTACTTTAGTTAGATGAACTTAATGTGAAGAATGAAATCTTTTCATAGTTTTTGACAAAATAACATTGAAGTCAGGTTTTACGTCTGACAATTGGATTCGGAGGTCTGGTGCAGCATTCAGCCTACTCCTAAACTTATTTTTCGTGTAGGCGTAAGCTGAAAACCCAGCCTCGCATCTATAAGTTGACACAAATGGAAGTAACGCCATGATAGCCTTTTCGACGATGCCCGGGTATTCGTTTTTCAGGCCAAACCAAAATTGACTCGGGTTCGTGGTAGCTTTTGATTCGAAAAGTTGTTTGAGTGTGGATGAATTTTTAATATCAATTAAATTTCATACTCCGACACAGTCAATGTTGAAGGTTTGGTATGAATCCTAAATGGATTTCGGACCCATTCGATATCCTGTAACTGTAACTTTTCTTCTGGAAAATATTCGTACAAAGACTTTTTCAGGTTTGTCAAATGTTCACGTATACTTTTTTCCAAGTCTGCAGTGATTTGAAGATGATTTTTTTCGAGAAATTGCTGGAGTAGCGGAAAGCAGTCTCTTTTGTCCAAGACATTCAATCCAGAAGGCGATTTTCCCTTTCAATGAAGATATTTTGTCGCTCACTGTAAACATGGTTATCTGTCTTCCCTGCAGAGAGCTGCTCACTATGTTCAATTTATCAAATATATCCGCCAAATAAGCCAATCTCACTGACCATCGCTCGTCGCGCAACAGTTCGAGATGGCTAGCACTTGCAGGCGAAGGGAGGGTCTGTAAGAAAACTTTCAGTTCATCGCGCATTTCGTATAATCTGGTTAAAACCCTTCCCCTGGAAAGCCATCTCACTTCCGTGTGTAGAAGGAGTGATTGGTGCTGACTTTCCATGTCTTCACACGTCTTTTTGAATAGCCTTGACTGCAGTGGACGCGTTTTCATAAAATTGACAATTTGTACGGCTTCATCAAGGACTTGTTTTAAATCAGATGGCATTCTTTTCACGGCAAGAGCATGTCGATGTAAAATGCAATGACTGCTAGTACAATTTGGCGCAACAGTTGTAATTCTACATCTAAATATATCAAAGGTACGAGTAAAGCGATTTAAAATAGCTAGAATTAGAAAAAAAACATCGAAATCTTGAATATTTTCGCGGAACCCCTGAGAGCCTTCTACGGAACCCCAGGGTTCCGCGGAACACCATTCGGGAACCGCTGCACTGGACTACAAACCGGTCGATACAACCGTAACCCTACGGAGTGATTTAGTTTTCATACATCTTTTTAAAATGTTTTATACTTGCGGTACAGATGTTCAATAGAATGAAACTGATTTCTCTGCCATTCAGTGAGCACCTTCACCTATCATTTTGTGTGACAGACATTATCTGCTAGATCTAAAGTTCAATGGATTCGTTTAAGGGTCAATACAATAAGAAATACGATCTTTAAATGACGTCAGATTTAAGTAATGGGTAATACCTTATTGTCTTGGAAATGTGATATCATTTTTTTTTCTTTGTTGGCCTTATTCTCTTTCTATTGAATACAGCCATCTTTAAAATAAATCTCCTATTTTCCGTCTCTACCGATCGATAGCTTAGTTGGTGGACTTTTGCCTTCAAAACAGAGGGTTAGGGCTAGATCCCAACCAAGAATATCACAAATGATTTTCTATTTTGGCGTTTACATCAAAATCAAAGAATTAACATAGCTTCCCATTTTAATTAAAGTGGTTGACGTTAATGCGACTACCTTATCTGTGAAAAATAAGTAAACATCACAAGCACATCTGTGGATGCACTGGCCACCCCTAGTAGAATAGCGGCTGGATACAGAAACAGCTGATAGCCAACGACAGAGCGTATCAAACACCTATAAGGTAAGTATACTAATACTTGAGGTTATTTTTTAATGCATTCCCACTAGCAGATACGTGCAAGTCCGCGCTTCCACATAATGCATGTAAACTTGCAAAATAAAAACCCAAATCTCATATCAATATAAGCACTGCAAATTATGCCCTACACTATCTAGCAACAATCCCACAAGGAGTGCCACCCGAGGTATGCTATTAGCTTCATTAACATCGAACCATTTACTTTTAGAGTCATTTTAGAGTCACGCCTCTGACCTAGAGGTTCTTGTTCATGTGCTGTGGGTCCTTCTGACACATACATACAGGACGGGTACGAGGAGGGTTCGAGCATTACACCCTATACTAAATTACGTGGCATTTGCGAAGTGAATCATTTTTACAGTATAGGTGGTCAGCTTCATATCAACCCAATATGTAGTCAATGAATGTCTTTATGCAGTATTATAAATAACCTTTGTCATTGTCTTGATGGAAAACGAAAACATCTAAGAAAATTTGGTTTGACAAATTTTACTGAACAACAAAAATGGTGGATACATTTTTGGGCATAAACAAGAAACGTGCAAAGAGTTTTCTCGTCAGCATCCCGCCCATCAAAAGTTGTTTTCGTTAGAACGCGATCACGTCACATCAAAGCCGGACGAAACGTCGGGAATATTAAATCTCAATTTAAATTGATTTTTCGGGTGACGGCGACTTCCGATGGGCGTTGTGTAATCGGCTGTTCAGATAGAGATAGTAAGAAACAGGCAGAAGGTAAATCCTAGAGAGCATGTTGGATTTCTATTATCTTTAATCTTTGTTGTAGGGATATAATTTTGTTTTTAGGATTCATATAAAATGTATGACACGTATATGTTTGTGCATACACGAGTTCTTGCAAATTAAAACCCAAATCGCAAATGAAAATCAACCTTACAACTCTTTTCGGCCTTTTTATGAAACAGCTGGCAAATCAAATTGGATAAAATCCTTCCTACTTGGTGAATCCTGATTTTAGCTAAAATCGGAAACTGACTGAATGAATCAGAATTCAAATAATGTGACGTATTTATTTTTTAAAGGTATGATGACATTTTTTACCATTTCTGTAAAAAAAATGTTTCACTTTTGACACTTGTTAATTTTTATTACGTTCAAGATAAGAAGCATGACTCTAGTTTATGCCTACCAAGATAATAAGGCCTAGTATGTTCAACGTTAGCATAGCGACTTTATATTGAATGAAAAGGGCGCACATAATATGCCAATCGTGTGTGTAGTTTCATGGTAGTTTCTTTTATCACTTTAATGTCACATATGCTAACGTTGAAAATATCGGGCCTCAGATAATGTTACACTTACTAAGAGCTGTCCTAAAAAACTTACTAAAATACTGTCATCGTTTGTTAGGACATAAGCGAGGTAGCCAAGTGCCCTGAGGCAAGTATTAACACACTTTTTCTGTATTTTAAAGTTGCTTGCCAGTCCAACATTTATGTATTAATTTAGATGACTTGATAACATCAAAATGTGCACCAGATGTTATCCAAGTCTATGAAAAAATGCTGGTATTTGCTTAGATACTCATAAGCAATGCATTGGTTTTGTTATTCTTACAGCGTGTGTCTTGTTACTTTAAAAAATATGTAATTGAAAAATAAAAATATCAGTAGGTCAGATAAAACATTGACGCAGTTGATGAAAAAGACACATAATATGATAAAAATGTGATAAAAAGTATAGTCAATCATTACGAAAATACAGGTTGTAAGAAACTATACGTAACATCTTGGGGAGATAAACAAGATTGTATGAAAGGAGGAAATTTATAAAAAGGTTTAGAATATGAATGAATTGATAGATGTATGCAAGAATTGAAAGAAATGGAGGCAACTCTTTAGAGGTTCTAGTCACTCCTTACGGAATAGTAGCAGAGTAACATTTACAGTTACAGTATCTCGATCAAAATCGTTTAGAGTAATACAATCTTTACTCATGTCTTTGGACCGGATTTTTCAATAGTTTTATTTTTTTATTTTCAATCCTGGCTTGATCTCCCTATCGGAAGGTGATAGAGTACAGCAAGGTGACCTTAGGTGGTTTAAGAGTTCAAAAAGAATGCTCTCCAGCTACTCAAAAGTGCAATTTGATGTTGGAAGAGAAGGATTACGGAGGCTAGAGCGTTTGAGCCGCAGTATATTATTATGTTTCTCGAAGGCTCCACGAAAAACTGCCACAGACTTGGAGTTCTCCATTCCAGATTCAGTCTGTTCCACTCCACCGGATCCGTAATCCGAAAAGCACAATCCCCGAAATTTATACACATCTGACAACCAACTGTACAGTCCATTGCAAGAAGAAAAAGGCTAAATGGTGTAATACTTAAAACCTTCAAACGATGATAGAAAATTTTGTGGTACTCACATGCAACTTCCACATAGGCGGGTTGACTATGTATCTGTCCTCTGCCCGTCCACGCAATGCACTGGCATCGGAAGCGCTCCTTGCCAAAGTATTCCTCCACCTGGTTACGAGTCACGTTACAGTCTGCCTCTACGATGCGGACTCCGGTCTGGGGGTCCACGAATTCCAAATGAGGTGGACACGACCAGCGCTGACCGTTGCACTTGAAGAACACCTGCAAAAATGGTAAAATATTAGCGACATTGTCACTTCAACTAAAATAATGCGTAGCTTTTTTGTTTGAAAGGGGGAGTGATGTTATTGGCCGGACGGTTTCTGTATACGTCCACCACGTGGCCTGCCATTGGTCGCTGCTAGTGCTCTTCCCCCTCCACTTATACACACACAACCGCAATGAAGCTGGCAGTCGGAGCAGTCTTCAGTAGGATACGAACCAGTCTGGACGTGCATGTCAATCATCCGTATTTTCGTGGTATGTTAACCATGATTTGTGGATGGCATGAAAGAGTTGAAGATAATGAACCTTTCCTTTACGTGAGTGCTTGGGATCGTCCGAGGTCTAAGAAGAATCCTCAGAAAGTATGCGAATGACAGTAAGAAAAATGTTATAAATTCAACTAAGCTGCACTCGAAGGGATCGCAAATGGTGAGAGTAACCTGTGTATTTGATTTCACAGATAAAGGGCGCAGCTGTATGCCAGCCACGCCGCTAGAATTGAACGTTTCTCTGCTGTTAAGAGGGCAGTTTTTAAATATTTTTAAGGCTGAGAAAACTTTGCCCGATGATTTTTGGACTTGCAATAATATCAAGATGAAAAATCATTTCTGAGACCCAGGATTAAACTCATAGCCTTCTGGCAAAGAATGCAAGCATTCTATCAACTGAGCTATCGACCGGAGAGATATATCTATAATCTAAGTTGCAAGGATATATTCATTTAAAGCTCTCAGATGTATGCCCACAAACCAACAAGTGTAGTTCGCGCTTACAAATGCTGAATGTGTACTTACAAATAAAATCCAAACCTCAAATGAATATAAGCCCCACAACTTTTGCCGACCTTCCCTGAAACATGGGTGACATTGGCAAAGTGAACCATTTTTTACAGTATGGGTGGTCAGCCTCATACCAACCTATAAGTCAAGGAATATGAATAATAAATTACATTTAAATATAAAAAAGAACAAAACCTTACAAAGAAATCTATACAAAAAAAGTCAAAAATTTCCTATGCAAAAAATGTAGCAAATGAATACACCAACATTAGAAATCAACATTGCAGATTAGCCGCCACTTCTTCCTGTCCTTGCATACTTCTTTCATTTCATCCAGAGTCATAACCTTTTTCATACAAGTCCTCCTTTTATTATGACTCTATATATCCCATTCATTCGTTATTTCAGAGATTTGATCCTTCCATACTTTTCTCGGTCTTCCTCTACCAAGACATCCATCTATTCTAGCAACATATACTTTCTTCGTCAATCTTTCATCACTCATTCTCTCCAAATGCCCGAACCATCTTAACATACTTCTTTTAATCTTCACTTTCACACTTTCCCTTACACCACATTCTTCTCTTACAAAATCATTCCTCACCCTGTCACTTCGTTTTTTCCCAATCATACTTCTTAGATAGTCCATTTCTACTGTATGGACTTTACTAATTCCCCTTTCACTCACCGTCCAGGCTTCACTTCCATACATCAAGGTTGGCACTAGTATACCACCGTGCACCGCCAATCTAACATTTTTTGAGAGATTTTGGTTCCTGGCGATGCAAGCGGTCGCACCCAGTACACACCTGCCTTTCATTATTCTTCTTTCAAATTCACCGGCCATTGTTCCATCTTTTTCAAACTTACTTCCCAAATATACAAACTCATTTTTCTACTCCCATTTGGTAATTTACTAATTACAAAACGGCTAACGCAATCACAATGCCATACATTTCTACACCCGTTGCATAATGTTACATTATGCAACCGGTAACCGTGTTAAAATGAACATGTGCGCATGCGCATTGTCAGAATTGGAACCATTTTTTAATTTCAAATGTCAACCTTGTATGGGGGTATGAAGACCTGTCAATCCAAGATGGCCGCAAGCGATCAGCTGATTAGGCTTCATACAATATTAGTGATATTCGGTAGGTAGGAATTACCGTGGTGATGAGACTTTCAGCCCTGTTCAGATGAAAATAAATAAGTATATTTTATGTGTAGAGTCAAATAAAAATTGTTAATAGTGCTAAAATTTATCGAATTTATTTATCGGATTGCTCCAAATAAAGCTTTCCTTTTTTCAATGGAAAATAAAAGGCTTGAAAGGAAAACAATACAAAAAATTTCACCGCAAAAAATAAACAAACTCAAAAAGTTACTTGGTTAATATGTGAGTATGAGGTTGATCACCTATGCTGTACAAATTTGGTTCACCTGCCAATACAACTGCAGGGCATAATATGTTTATTTGAGTTTTGGGTTTGAATGTTTAAGCTTATATGCAGGTTGTAAAAGCGCGACCTTATACATATGTGTCGGCTTGTGGGCATGAATTCAATATGAAACCTAAATATAATTTATTTTTACAACTTAGGTTAGATTAGATAATCGAAGGGAATGATAAATCACACGTTTTGACAAAGGTAAGGTTTTAATTACTTCAAATGGACGAGTACATTATAATGACTATTATTCACTATTTTGTTAATTCTCTCATGGTCGTAGAAAAAGTATTGTATGCCACTGCACGTAATTAGTCTTTGTAACACTCGTGCTTTCTATTGTGCCATTCGGCTGCGCTTCATGGCACAAACTAGCACTCGTGTTAAAAAGACTATCATTACTTGGCAGTGGCATAAATAACTATTACGACATCAACATTAATTCCATTAATTTTAATTCATAATTCATATTTTCATCATCTCTTTCAAAAATCAAAACTTTCGTCTTTCTTGCATTCAACTTCAAATTATTACCTTTCAAAGCTTCGTTCAATCTAGAGAGCATCATTTGCAATTCCACTGCTGAATCAGATACAAGGACTGCATCATCCGCATACAGTAGAACGCTTACTTTGCTCTCTAGAGATGTGAGGCAATATACCTAAGCATGTAAAAAAACCTGTTTATTTTTACAGATGAGTTCACCAGCTTGAAAACCTCATACTTCCCATCCACAATGGAACAGTTGCAAAATGTAGCTGAATATTTTATTTTTGTTTTGAATGGGAGATGATAGAAAACAAAAGAGACATGTTATTATTTATTCATACCGTATCACTTATGGTTGGCATTGATTGATCAACAGGAAAAAGAGATAAGTGTGTAGGTACCCATGGAAAATAAATAAGTAGGCAGAGGAATTTCTTAGGAACCTATTTTTTTCTACATGTAAAGTACATACATATTCGTTTACATATTATATGCTTAAATATAGCATTTTTTTTTTTCATTGAAGATTTACTATTTTTGCTGCAAGAGAATATTTTTCCAATATACAAACATGTTTTCTTACAAAAAATCTAATTTACATACATTTCTAAAACATACAAAAAAGTAACATCCACTTTTACATTTAAAGCAAAAATAAATCAATTGATGTATTTCTACATCAGTGATGCCAACATTTACACCTTATCAATGATTTATGTTTTTTTTTCAAACATACGATTATTTAACATAATTTATTAAAGGCACTAAACTTTTCATCTTTAAGGCGAATAAATATATCTTTAAAATATCATGTTATTGAGTAGGGAGCATATCTGTATGAGTCGTACAGCTTCAAAAACGCTAATCTAGCAATTTTTCGGAACTAAGATAAATGCATGGAAAATATAAGAAATCGATTTCCTGTGTTTTAATATATTTCTCCCATTTCCAAAAAGCGCCTGTAAACAAATGATTCTCTTTGCCAATGTCACCCCTGTTTCAGGGAATGTCGGCAATTAGAGTTGCAGGGCTTATGTTCATTTGAGATTGGGTTTTATATTGTAGTTCGCATGCGGCATGTTTAAGCGCGAACTTATACGTGTATGCTTGTGGGAATGCATTTAATATAAATTTTAAATGTAATGTATCTTTGCATCTGAGATTATTGATAGCCTAACCTACCTTGCCACAAACTGGTTTTAAAATGATCAAATAACAATAAAAGTAATATTTATTTTTAATTAATTATAATCAATGAGATCTGTTGCACCAGTATCAAACTTATCATCAAGAGCAAGGATTCAAACCGGCGGCGCTGATTTCAAAAGTGCCAATTATTGTATTATTGACGATAGCCAGACCATAACTATTTTATAAAGTACGGAGCGTATCTCTTACATATTATTTTATTGACTAAGAAACATAATTTTAATTAACATGTTGAATGCAAATAGCCCATGCATAATAATTTTATATCGAGAATATTTAGAAGGATCCTTGGTTCACACGACCTTAGTAATCGTGATTAGTAGCAATACATCACTCACACTTGCAGATAATGAAACAAACATTTGGTATAGATTCAATGAGTCAGCTTGATAAGATGAATTCTGAGCGAAATCTTTTTAGGCAGTTAATATCTCTTTTTTCGTCTTTTCAAACTAGATATATTTTAAAAAAGGTCTGTCAGAATTGGAACAAAGAGTGATGCAGAAATCATAAGGTGTAATCCCCACTAAGAGTCAGAAATAGTTTTCCATAACCTGTCGTGCCTGAGCAAGAAAATCCTCACCTCAAGTTGAGTGGTTTGTCTAAGGCCAGCCCCCTTACCTGTGAAAACAAATGAGTTCCACACGCTGCATGTGACCCCTTCGGAGACAACTCGAAAAGACGTTGCATTTAAAACGCAGCTTAGTTGCGATTACAAAATACTGTAAGCTTTATCCAAAATATATAGGTATATCTACTAAGTCCTACAGCCTACCACCACCTTCAGAAAGGGACTGAAGACACTGCTTTTTTCCAGAAGCCATGGCGCCCTTGAGATGGTCCTGGACCATTAAATGGCGCCACGGGAAAGAAATCATCCATCATCAATCAATCAATGATGGTGATTTTTGTTTCCTGTATCGCTGTTTATGGTCCATGACCTTCTGAAGGACTCCATGGCTCTTTAAGTACAGTGTTTTCTACCATCCACTTTTGAAGGGTGAGTTGATCGATTCGCAGGTCGACAGGTAGCTTGTTTCAGGCGACTCGCCCAGCTACCACAATTTTGTCATTGAATTTAGAGGGGCTTTGGTATCTATGACCTTGTTAACAGCAGTGGAGGCACTGAATGTCAACTAAGTACTACGATGTTTTGAACCTAGCAGCATCGACGTTTGTTTGACATTCAGAATTGCCAGTGGGTGGATGTTCAGACGACCTAAGTGCATTTTCTTAATTATTCCCCTGAAACGTCTGAGAAAGCATCCAATTAGTCCAATCTGGAGTTGTTAATTACGTGGAGGAGGCGTGTACCTGTTCAGATAATCTACTCACCAAGTATAAAGCTTAACGTTTAAACGCAACCATAGCGTGTTACCGTGTGTGGAAATTAAAACGCTCACTAAAAACGCCTTTCTAGATTCTATACATTTTTTGGTAAACGCTTTGGTTAAGTTTGGACTTAAAATTTTAAACTAAAGAGTACAAGCTTAAATAGCCTCTGGCTTAGATGGTAGCAATGTGGGAATTAAAACTTTAACAATGGTTTAGCAAAGAAAAATAAACTATCTAGTTTTCTTTCTAACGAAACGTGAAATCTACAAGAAAATTTTATCGGTTGATTTAAATGAGAAACTGCCAAAATATTAAATTTTAAACGAAGGATGCATTTTGGTTCTATGTTTAAAGGGAAATAATGTAATGAAGGCTCTAACAGGGATATTCACGACACATTTGTTCCATATTTGATCAATGGATCATTGTTTTTTTGTATGAAAAAATCACGTTAGGCGGCGGTTGAGCCATAGATTTGTTGTGTGTTAATAACACCATAAGTCATTAAATATATTTTGACAAATTTATGCATATATTTTTAAGTCTAATTTGAAAGCCTGTCTATTCAAGAAATGCTATGGCTCTGCAGTGGCCTTGCTGTGACTTCACAAAGAGACATTTTAAAATAATTGACGTATTTACCATTCAAATGGGGAACCGGGCTGGAAGTCTCATCACCACGGTAATTCTTACCTATCGAATATCGGTAATATTTGTATGAAGACCTGTCGATTCAAGATGGCCGCAAGTGAACAGCTGATTAGTCTTTATACAAATATTACCGATATTCGGTAGGTAAAAATTACCCTGGGGATGAGACTTCCAGCCCTGGTCATTTTTAAATTCAAATGAAAAATAAAACAATGTACCTTAAGTGCATGCGCTGCCTTACACCGGATCGTCGCCGCTTTATTCTTGATGATGTAAGCATTCTGCGGCTCAGCCAGAAAGAACGGCAAGTTGTCTGCATTGGGCTGCAGCAAATGGTCCGTATCGACAGAGCTCAGCAAATCGTGGTGATCCACGTCGTCTCTATCCGCATCCAGATGGCTCCTTCCATCCTTGGACCCGTAGCTGTCATAATCGTCGTCATCCTCCTCTTCGCTTTCAAGCATTGGGAATTTGTGCGCTGGATTGTAAGGGTCATAAGGTTCTGGATCTAATGGTTCTATTGGTTTGATGCTGTGGTCAGCTTCAACCTTGTCTGTGACTGTAGCGTTTTCTGCGCTTTTGGGCTTGACTGCGACTTCCTTTTCTTTTTCTTTTTGAGATTTTTCATTTGAAGGAAAATGTTCCAGTACCAAACCATCTGGAACAAAAGAAACAAGAACATTAAAGACATTTCAAACAACAACTAAAAGATAAACAAAATGTAGTAAGCATTCAAAAGACATAATGCCAGTCTGTAGTCTAGCGGTTAATGCTGCAGACTCTTAAACGAAAAGTATACATTAGTATTATAAAGAACTGAAGTCTATATATTCCAGAAATCTCAAAACATTGCCTGCCTTTTTGAGACTGCCAAATCATAAAATAAAATAATAAAATTGCACAACATTTAAAAATGAGTACAATTTATTGAGATACGTCAAGTTTCATGAATAAAACTCTCATCATTATATCTTAATTATAAATTAATAAAAAATTAATTATTTGTAGCTGATGATGTGAAGTTTGTTCATGAAACCGGTCCTACCTACTAATTCAGTAACCATAAACTAAAAAAAAAATTCAGGTGTACAAAATTAATACCTTATCAATAAATGAAAGTCGATTCACTTTTCCTATTTGGTTTTATTGAATTACTAGATATGTATTTAACCCCTCTGCATTAAAGTTGGTGGCAAAAGTTGTACATCAAATATTAAACGTTTAAATTTGGATAATCCCGAGCGGGGGCGCTTCCTGGCTATGCATCACAAGTCCACACACCGCCGCTAATCCGATCGTGCAAAATTAAATCGGATATTAATCCAGGTAGCTACAAGCGACCCTAAGCCCCGCATTCATAAACGATGCTATGAGAACTTACAATGCTATGCGTGAATTCTGAGCGCGTGGAAGTGTTCCGTTTCTATAATTTTCTTAAGAAAAAATGAGTCTCACAATGCAACTTTATGCAGCGTTTTTTCCACAGGGATTGCATATGGCGGGTGGACCTTATTTATTTTTACAGATAAGAGGGGCGGCCTTCCGACAAACACGCCAGTATTGAATTGGAGGTTTCCAATCTCCCAAATGGCTGGTTCTCAATTCTTGTGAAGGATGAGTAACCCTTAGCGGTATTTATTTTGCGCTTGAAATAAACACCAAAAAGAAGAATATTTTATTGATACTATGATCTATAATCTAAATAGCAAAGATTTATTAGGTAACATTTAAAACTCATATCAAATGAATGACCACACACAAACAAGTGTAAATTCGCGTTTACAAATGTAAATGTGTACCTACCTACTTACAAATAAAAAATCAAACCTCAAATGCACATAAGCCCTGCAACTTTTGGCGACCTTCCCTGAAACAGGGGTGGCATTGGTGAACCTTAGTGGAAATCGATCTCTTAACCTCTGGTATTGAATGCAAGCTCACTACCAACTTAGCTATAGAACAAACCATTACCACATAGCCTGAAAAAGGCGCAAGGACCGGGAAACATTCTGATCAACATGGCTGGATACAATGGTGAAAGAATATCGGGCAAAAAAAGTATAGAATTAGAGGAAAAACTCTTTGGACAAACAGCGCTGGCAACGGTTGATCAAGAAGTTCAAGAACCATCTCGGGTTGTCGTACCAGTTATGATTTGCTTTAAAAATAAGTGCCAATCACACGCATAGCATTTGTGAGATCTCACAGCATCGTTTATGAATACCTGTGTTAATATTGCGGAACATTTCAGCGCGATACAATTTATTCACTTAATTCCATTTCCGAAACCAAAACCAGGGCTGTAAATTTCCTGGATCGCTTACATTGTGAGTCCCAAACCATTATTTCGACTAGCCGTAGTCTAGCGGTCAACGCTTCGGACTCGATACCGGAAATTAGTGGGTTTAAGTCCCTGATAGAGTACCAAAATGAACGTTTCATTTTAAATTTCAATTTGCAGAATGGATTTAAATTGAGTAAATCTAGGTATATTTTTCTGAAATGGGAATGCTATTTGGAAACATATGAAATTATTATCTTATTACATCCACATAAAACGCAAACGAAACTTGGCTACACATATAGTCTAACTTCTTGCCTGCGTTATTGCCGAAGGGTTCGCGATTCGGGACTCATTTATTTGTACGGGTAAGGGGGCCGGCCTCACACTAACCACTTCAGTTGATGAGGGGAGTATTTTTATATCATAGTTACAAAAAACTGGATTTCTGAATAGAATTTTAGATACTAGAGAGACACTTTCCAGTATCCAAAATTCATTATCCTAACATTTCATTACTTAATTCTAATACATGGTAGATTCATGGTTTTTACGCAATACCTCACCAAAAATAGACTAAGCTCTTGTGTGTGGTGAGGGGGAGTTGCAAAGATATATTGGCATTTAAGGCTCATATTTAATGCATGCCCATAAGCAGGCACAAGTGAGTTCGTGCTTACACATGCTGCATGTGTACATACAAAATAAACCAAACCTCACACTTTGCAACTCCTACCGCCTTTCGCTAAAACCGAGGTGGCATTGGCTAAAGTGAAACAAGTGTTTACAGCATGTGGAGTCAGACTCATATCAACCTATTTTAATAAAATAATATTAGTATGATTATTTGGTGAGCGCTGTTTTTGTATGTATCACATCTCAAGAGCCCTCTGCGAGCTTGGTCGTCGCTGAAGAAAGCGCCAATTCTCAAGCAAGACCCAGTTTTATGAATTTTTCAACCCAGCGAGGAGCACATTTAGAAATATAAATGGTATTTTTTTTGTGCTCCGCCGGGATTTGAATCCACAACCTTCCATTTACGAGTCCGAAGTGTTGCCACTGGACTACAGACCGGTCCAAGAAATGCCAACAACACGCGGTGTACCTGAGTGGTCACCAATCCAGGTAGCATCCGCGCCCAATGTTGCTTACCTTACCCTTAGTACGAGTTGCAAAACTTGAGTAATGTAAAGTTTACGGGAATTATAAAAGAATGATTTCCCCCAAAATCTGCCATTTTTGTTTGTTTGAACTTGATTTTCTTCATCACTATATAACTCTTTTGCTAAGACCATAAAGTGTAAGAAACTAACACGACAGATTTTGGGAGGAATCACTCTTTAATATTTTCCGTAAACTTTACTTTTCTCAAGTTTTGCAACTCGTACTAAGGGTGCTGATGAGAACCGGTGCTTTCAACATGGTATCGTCGTTGACAATTTATGACAAATATTAGTCAAGGAACAAGTTTATTTACATCATACATATCTAGAAGTACGAGCATGACAATATTCAAATGATCCTACTCAAATGTTTGTTGTTTTGGGGTTGTGGGCCTGTTGGAGGAGGTCATGTATGCGGAGGAGTGAGGCCGGAAATAGAGGCTCTGTAACGTCGACATTATATCCTGGATGCTCGTGGTTCGTAACCTGTATTGAATTCAAATGAGGGTTCCAACCACGGTGTTGCGGCACCCACAATCTAACTAACCCACCAATTCACAACATTGGTTTCCTCTTGTAACAAGTTTGCCATACTTCTCGAGTGTTTCACCTTTTTCATTATATATTTGCTGGGCTGGAAGTGTCATCACCACGGTAACTCTTACCTACCGAATATCGGTCATATTTGTATGAAGACTAATCAGCTGTTCGCTTGCGGCCATCTTGGATTGACAGGTCTTCATACAAATATTACCGATATTCGGTAGGTAAGAATTGGCGTGTTGGCGAGACTTCCAGCCCTGGTCTACGTTTGTTTCGAGTTGTCTCTCTCCTCAAAAGAAAAAAAAAGGCAACTAAGCTGCACATATAGTGGCACTGCATTGAATTCTTATGAAAAGTCCAGCCACGGTGTTGTGGAATCCACAATCTAATTAGCCACAAATTCACAATTAACTGACTTACTACTAGTTTTCCATTTTTATAAAATAGTAGATAGATAGATAGATAGATAGATAGATAGATTGATTGATTGATAAGTAGTTAAAATAATGGTTGTCTGTGTAAGTGATATTCTATTAATTCATGCATATATATATACTGTATTTTCTCTATTTCTCCGTAGTTGCTCTAAAACTTCCTTTGTACACTATTTTAAACACGTTTGTTTGATTTTAAACACAGTTTCATCAACATCATCTACTTGACTTCATTTTCACAATGATGAAGCCGTCCATTGCAGACATGGGCGAAACGTCCAGAAACTCCAGCTCACACAGACCACGGCAACAGTTCCCAAAAAGTAACTCTCCAGCATCATTT
This sequence comes from Agapetus fuscipes, assembly GCA_951799405.1. Classification (NCBI taxonomy): domain Eukaryota; kingdom Metazoa; phylum Arthropoda; class Insecta; order Trichoptera; family Glossosomatidae; genus Agapetus; species Agapetus fuscipes. The sequence continues at coordinate 14,289,281 of OX637351.1, read as the reverse complement.
TAAACACGTCTGTTTAACTTTTTGCATCGTTGTTTATTGTTCCCTCATATTCCGTGATATGTGGTTCCCTCATTAAGTATATATTTTTAATCGTTTACTTACTTCTATACTGAATTCATCATGTTTACTTTTTTATCGTATTTAAACTTGTAAAAAGTGATTATTTTGTGAGGTAATTATCATAATTTATCCAAAGGTAAAAAAGCATACCGTATTTTTAAACAGCTATAATGTTATCAAATCTATGGTTGAATTTAAAATTAATTCAAATGCATTGGTTTAATGGCCAACAGTTTACATACTTCTCATTAATAATCATGTACTTATGACACTTTGAGAGCTGCACTAAATTAAATCGAGCAATTTTGAAAATAGACCGCTCGGCGTAATCTACCGTGGCCAAAACCAGTTAGCTACCGGTATACCACGGGTTAGCGTAGCCACACGTATTATCATTATGTCGATAGATAAACTGATATCTGTACTAAAGCTTATGCGATTGGTTTATTGGAAAATGCAAGAATTTTAAAACTTCAACTCCAAAATCAGAGTTACACCAACTTATTAGTATGGGAAAACTGGCTTTATACTGACTGGTTTAAAAATGAAATTTTTTTTATGAATACGGTGGATTGTATAAAATTGTACCCCAAAAATCTGTAATCTGTTATGTACATAAAAGATTACAGATTCCATAGATAAATAAACTGATTTATTTAAGGTGCGGTATTTTCAACGTTAGCTTATGTGACTTTAAGCTGAAAAAAAACTGCACACCCTATAATCAAAAATCTAAGTCGCAAGGATATATTAGATTTAAGATTCATTTTAAATGCATTCTCATAAGCAGACATGTATAAGTTTGCGCTTACACATCCTGCACGGGTACTTGCAACATAAAAATCCAATCTCAAAGGAACATTAGCCCTACAAATGTTTCCGACCTTCCCTGAAACAGAGGTGACATTGGCAAAGTGAACCATTTTTTACAGCGTAGGTGGTCAGCCTCATACCAACCTTAAGTCAAGGATCATTGACACTTTAAATATCATTTATGGTTCAAACAATTAATAAAATGCGATTGCATAAATCAGGGATCTCCAAACATTCCAACCCGATAGTATTTAATCAAATTAAGTGTCTCTTTTCTGGCCGCAATCTATGCAGACATAGCATGGCTGCGGGTTTGAGATACCTGGAATTTTTAGTTTGAAATAATAATGAAAACCATTGACTAATAACATCTGTGGACTAGAAATTATCTTAACAAAAATAGACATGTATATATAATAAGAAAGAAAAAGGAAGAACTTCACAGTTGCATTTCCATATGTACAAAAAACTCGACAGAACGACAAAAAAAACTTAAATTTTAGTACCAATGGCTGCCGACTTGACCGGAAATAGCAAGAGTTGACAGATAACACGCGTTATAAATAATGTGATCGCTGAAATTGGTGTCAATATTTCATATTTTCAAGGTGTATATTCATATTTTAATTTTATCACTCATCTCATTTTAACTATTGTGGTGATAGTGCGTAATTTTTGTAATTGTTGCCGCCTACACCACTGCAACTTTTGACAGGAAAGAAACGAAAGTGGTAGCAAGTATGTATCAATTCAGTATGTGAGTTTCCGCTCCCCTATGTTATTACTCAATGATGAAAACCATTTTTGTTTATAGTGGAATTTTAGTTCACACGTTCAGCTCTTATTCGTTGCATCATTCTCCGACGTTAGAATAATTGTTTACAACGAAAATCTAATGTGAAATAAAGTTGGTAATTTGTATGAAAAAAATAACAAACATTAAAGTTAACTGACCCTAATAAAGTGCCTAAATCGTGATGCTGCTGGTAAAGTTTTCAACTGCCAAAACTGGCGTGTTACTTTTTTTTCGATTAGGAAAAAATTGTATCACGAATGTCGAATAGGTACTGATAATTTTGAAATTTGTAATATCAATAAAGATAAAAAAAAAATGTTTTTCAATGGATAAGCGTACATTTTAATGATTACATTGAATTTTTCCAGGAAATCATATGAAAAATTCTCGTTCTTATTATCTTAGTTGCAAAGATAAATTACATTTAAGATTTACATCACATGCATTCCCATAAGCAGACACGTATACAACATAACCCAATCTCAAATGAACATGAATAATGCAACTCTTTCCGACCTTTCCTGAAGCGGGGGTGACATTGGCAAAGTGAACCATTTTTTACAGTATGGATGGTCATACGAACTTATTAGTGAATAGACACAAATAACTAATTACATTTAACTATATAATGATGTTTTGAAATGTGTAAGACTTCAATTTTTACCCGATTTGTTCAGCAATGGGTCTCATTTAAGGTGTAGAATAATTTATTTTTACAGGTGAGGGAGCCAGCCTTACGCCAACCGCTTCACTAATGTTTGGGTCTCCCAGCTCCCTTGTGAAGCCTCTGTAAAGATTTTTTTTTTCGCTTTGGGTTTGAAATAAACACCAAAGACAGAAATCATTTAACTGGCAACCTCGGTAGGGATCGATCCCTGGCTTCTGCCATAAAACGCAGTGATTCTACCAACTGAGCTATTGACCGGAAATTAAAAAAAATAAAAAAACTTAAAAATAGGGAATTCAATATTAATGCAGATAGCGCATTTTAGCACTGACTCACCGTTTTAAAAATGCTACGAGAGAAGAATATTTGATGCGTTTTAGTAGAGTTGAAATTGTAGGTTTTTTTTTCCTTTACAAAAACCCCACGACCATAATGTATACAAAACGGCGTCTTTTGATCATAATCATATCATAAGGTCTTTATTGTTTTTTATCAATATGTACAAAGTATTACAATAAAAATAAATTTTAAAAATCTAATTACAATAAATACTCCCCAAAGTAAGCATAGCTTGTGTTTTGGGGAGGATTCCAACTTATCTTAACTTAAAATTAATCACTTAATAGATAAAAATCATAAAAAACAAAAATAATATATACACTATTTAGTCATTTACTCAGCAAAAACAGAAAGACAAAAAATAAAGTAAAATAACATAAAGAGGTAACATGTTTAAATAGAAAATACAGAAATAGGAATTATACATATATACACACATGTAGATATATGAAAAAAATAACAAAAATAATAATGATAAGAATAATATACAAAAAACCAATCAAATATAAACACTCAACTATTTACACCTCTTTCAAATATTTGCTGATCATGTACTTAATGGCCCTAGGAGCTGCGTGCTTATCATGCTTATACCTGGAAAAAAGTGCATTGTACCACCTTACACCCAAATAATCGTAGTGATGTTGGCCGGTTGCTGTATTCTTTCTAGGAACTTTGATTAGAAGCGACTCTCTACGCGATCTACCACTCGGGATTACAATATCCCCCGGATTATATCCGTGGATAAAGTAATCCTTATGAACTTGGTAGAGAGCCGCTCTCTTATACAATTGGTCAATTGTTAGCACCGGAAAGTCATGATATAATTGCAATGTGGAATAGTCGAAAGGCTTCTTTAACATTATTTTGATAACCATTCTCTGCACCACCCTAAGAGGCTCGAGTGTTGTTTTAAATGTGCCGCCCCATCCGACCATTCCATACTGCATCAATGACTGTCCAAGCGCAAAATAGGTAGACTTCAAAGTTTTTACCTCTAGAATATCTCTAATTTTGCGGAATACATAGTAAATTTTCCTTAGTCTTTCAATAGTTGTTTCTACATGCTCCTTCCATCTAATTCTGGAATCTATTTTAATACCCAGATATTTAACACTTTCCGCTTGAGAAATTAGGGGGCATGAGCAGGAGCACGCAGTTCCACTGACCAAGAAGTTAGTACAGCTATGTATTGCTATACTAAGTGAAAAAGGAAGACCCCTATTGTAGAGAGAGAATGGAATAAAATTTGTTTTTTCGGTATTCAGAGACAGGAAATTTTTGTCGAACCAATTTTTAAGTATGGTTAATTCCACGTTCGTTCTGCGAACCACCTCTACCCATGACCCTCCCCTCACAATCATAGCCGTATCATCAGCAAAGGACAGGATTGAGGATGTGATCGGCAGAGAGAATATCTCATTGACATAAATAATGAACAATATTGGTCCAAGGACGGTGCCTTGCGGAATTCCGAATCGCGTTATTTTTCTAGAGCTTACTATCTTATTAATGCGTACCTGCTGAGTTCTATACTGCATGAAACTGCAAATCCATTTCCTCACACTGCCACATATTCCAATCCTGTTTAATTTGTTCAATAGGCCAGTATGGCTAACGCTATCAAATGCCTTCCTTAGGTCGATAAATACACCCAGACATTTCTCTCCGGCATCTAGTGCCCCGTACACTATGGAAGTCAACCTTGATATGGCGTCGTCCGTGCCAACACCCGTTCTAAAACCGAACTGATTTTTATTAAGTAAACCCTCTCTATTAATAAAATCTATGAGCTGTTTTTTCACTATTTTTTCGAAGATTTTCGAGATATTGGACGTGAGAGTTATAGGTCTATAATTCGATATATTACATGCATCCCCCGACTTGAAAATTGGTGTCACCACACCAACTTTGTACACCTCAGGAAATACACCATTATTCAGGCTGACATTTACTATGTGCGTGATGGGCCCCGACAGAGATGTTGAATTCTGCTTCAAAATATCCACAGATATTCTATCATAGCCAGGAGAGGATCCTCCTTTCATATCCTTTATAATATTTAATACCGTCTCGGAATTTATTGGCTAAAATATGTTGAACCCTGGATCGATGAGAGAATCGGGTTCTATTTCCCCGTAAGTGAAATTTGGATCTATCTGTCGAGCCAGATTTTCACCTACATCTGCAAAAAACTCATTAAAGCTATTAGCCATTTCAATTGGATGTTGTGTGAGTTCCATTGTTTTACCATCAACAATTATCCTTTTTATCTGTGATTTCTTCTTTTTCTTATTAATAATCTCATTTATGGATTGCCATACATGTTTTATATTACTGCCAGCTTGTTCAACCTTCCTAGAGAAGTAATCAATCTTGACCCTTCTTATTAACAGTGTCAGCATGTTTCGATACCTTTTGTACCTGTCACTGACATTAGTGTCGCCAGGATGTCTCCGCATAATCTTATACAGCTTTTCTTTGTTTCGTATTGAAACCACCAAACCATGTGTGATCCATGGCTTCAGTCTATTATATTTGGAGGATTTGTTGCTTTGTCTCCGCACGGATATTTGCTCAACACTCGCTAAATAATCTTCAACAATATCGTGAAAATTCTTAGCACATATATTTGCATCAAAAGAATCATAAACAGACTTCCAACTTTCATTCATCAGTCTCATTTTCAAATCCTCCAAATTAATCTTTTTTATTGGTTCATCATGTCGTACAGTATCATTTAATGCATTATTACTATTCATCAATCTCTGTATGAACAAAGACGTGTGATGATCCGTAATGTCACTCTTCCAAACAACAGTACATATGTCCTCCAGTTTGCTCAGTGGCGTATTGGACCAGAAATGGTCCAGACAGGACGGAGTTTGCCCATCCACCTCTCTGCTATATAAATTTGTACACAATTTAAAATTTAGTTCTGCTAGTGCGTTCATATATTCATTCTTTACAGTACTTATGCAAGTTTTTGCCACATTTACATTAAAATCGCCCACAATAATCACATTCATACTTCGACATTCATTTAGTAGCATCCTAAGTTCGTTAATAAATTCATTAACATTTGATTGGTGTGTTCTATATACAGAGATTATGCGATACAAAACGTTATTCTTATAATAATCAATCTGTAGACAATTAACATTATTCATGATAATCTCTTTAACTCTTATATTATCATTATTACCGCGCACAAACACAACAATTCCACTATTTTTATTTATATAATAATTACTACGGAAATATGAGTAATTTGGAATATCAAACGGTTCACTCCACTCATTTAGATGCGCTTCACAGAGTACAATCAAATCAGGCAATCTATTAAGACAACTCAAATTTACTAGAAAACAATCCAGATTCTTTCGTATACTCCTAATATTTTGTTGTAATATAAATAGAGCATCATCTTCACATTTAGAATTTATAACATCATTACACTCCAATGCCGTGTGACACTCGTATTGAGCTATATTATACTGATTATCCACCTCTTGCAAAAAGTCTGGATTCATGATTCGTGATAAAATAGTTCACTAGTAAGTACATCATTATTACAGGGTATCCCATAATACCACAAATAACTATCGCACATAAAAATCATCATTATTTCAAACAGTACAGATGTCACAGCATCTTCAAGCAGCACAAAACATATAATGTTATGTATGATATTATGAAATAATAGTAAACAATGAAATAGAACCGACCCAATGCTACGCTCACGGCGCACAACAAATATGCAGCGAGTGGCGGTATCCGCACACGGCGTATAGCACAGTACACACACGGGACCATTGCAATTTACAGATCGGCCCATTGTACTAAAATGTCGATCACGCGCTTTACATAAAAATACCTTAAAAACAAAACAACATAACGAAAGTAAGTCTAAAAAGCAGAAATACACTATATTAAATATTAGTCAATAATCAATCTTCTCTTTTGCAATTTGCAATACCCTAGCGTATGATGGGCAAGATTTTTTGTCCATAGCATTGTGGCAATGGTCAATATTTATCCCCCTTTTTCCGATTCAATCTTACAATTGATGCACTCTGCTTGTTTAGAACGTTTGTCGCAATTTATAAATTTGTGATTTCCCCCACAATGAGAGCACTTCGCCGGCTCTGCCTTTTTTGTGCAGTAGTTGGCGGAGTGCATGAAATTCAGACAGTGGTAGCATTGTGTAACTGGGTTGGCATCCACAACTGTGATTCTTTGATATCCCAGAAATATCTTCTGTTTCTCCGTGAGGTGTTTTCTCACTTCAGTAGACGTCTCTACCAATAGATGCGCTAGCCCCGGGCTACCTCTCACCTTGATCACCCTCTTAATAACAAAGTCTTTGTGGTCCTTCAAAATATCCTGCAATTCCCCATTCTGCATCTTAATGTCATTCCATAGGGTCTCATTATTATTCTCCGAACTGACGTTTCTCAGCACAATCCAAGGTTTCTTTTTTTTTAAAAATTCGGCTGTAAGCTTATCCGATAACCTTTCTTGAATTATTTGCTTTAGTATGTCCGCATCCGACTTTGAAGGACAGGTAATGAGACACCCACTACTTCCTTTACTTCCCTTCCCTATCCTTCTCATTCCACAAATTCCTATTCCTAGGAGTTTAACATCCAATTTGTCCTTAAGTATTTTCTCCACCTGCTCAGGTAATAATTCCTTTTGCGTATCTCTACCACGCACTATGATCGTATATCGCTTTTCAAAATGATTCTTCGATGAGATACTTAGTTCTCTCTGAGATTTGCCTCCAACAATTGGTATCACTGCATCTCTTATATCCTTCAAATCCTCCGACACCTTGTCCACCATCGGTGTCATCATCTCAATCTTGCCTAATTTTTTCTCATTTGCCAAAATCTGCTTCGCCACCTCTTTGTACATGCAATTCATTTCATCATACTTTTCTGCAAAGAAGGAGAGAGATTCCTTTATCTCTTTTAATTCTACCTTCAGCTCCCTCATCTCCCTTAACAGCAGGAGTGTGTCTGCCGAAGGCGACTCCACGGTTGGGGAGGGGGATATTGTTGGTGAAGACGATGATGATGATGCCCGGACGGGTGGATTAGGCAATACACCCTTGCTCTTTTTGAGATGTTGAGCCAATGCCTCGGAAGATGGGTTGGGGCCCAGCTTTGCTGTTCTTGGGTCCTCTAGCCTGCACGAGTCACACATAAATTGCGACCTTGTCCTTGTGGACATTCTTTCGGCTGCTTGACGCTGGCATGAGTGGTGGTATGACTCATAGCACCTGGAGCATTTTAAAGCTTTTTTTGGGCTCAATTCCTCGGAGCATATACGGCACTTCATTTTTTTTTTTTTTTTTTTTTTCAGATTCAGGTCCTTTTACACTGAACACTTTTGGTTATTGTAGATTATTAGTTGTGTAAATATTTACATTTAGTTTATAATATAATATCATAATTGTAACAACAATGTTGGGTGTAGTCAAATTTCAAATCAACATATTAAAAAGTCAAAAAAGTGGTTAAAAGTGCACATATAAATACCCCACTCAGTACACAAATCACAGAACACATATGGAAAAAGATTTCAAAGCCAAATTGGGCTAAGGATTAAAAATAGCTAAAGTTATAACCATTTGTAAGGAGCACAAGATTTTGTGTGTGACTTTGACAGTTCTAATCGATGGAATGATCATCTCCCAAATGTTGCCGAACACGAATAAAAATAATTTATATGGTTTTCAAAGAAAACCTCTTAAAATTTCATTACGGCATTATTCGTTTAGGAATAAATACAAGTGAAATATATATATATATATTTTTTTTTCAAACAGTTTTTTTTTTAGAAAAGTTGTTTACGGAATTTTTTGTGTTTTTAAGGATATTTATTAATGTGTTATAATTTAATTTTCTTAATGTAAATTTGCATATTCTAATTCCTTGAAAAATAGGTTGGTATGAGGCTGACCACCCATACTGTAAAAAAAATGGTTCACTTTGACAATGTCACCCCTGTTTCATGGAAGATCGGCGAGCGTTGCAGGGCTAATGTTCATTTGATATTTGGATTAAACTTTGTAAGTAGGCACACATGCGGCACTTGTAAGCGCGAACTTGCATGTGTCTGCTTGTGAGCATAGAATTTAATGTGAATGTTAAAAGATGTATACATCCTCGCAACTTAGATTACAGATTCTTTACAAAATCAACATATCTTTACTTTATCTAACTAGAATGTAAAATAATTGTTGTAACGCTAGGAATAATTATTTTTGCTTCCGTGCGTGGATGTAGGTATGAAAAATATAAAAATCAGAGTTAATGGTATGTGACAATAAGTTCAACGTTTTCGTCCCCCAACAATCATGTCTCCTGAGGTCTTTGGCTACGATACCAAAAAAACATCTACAATAAAGTAAGTTAATATAATAACTGCTCGTAAAATTAATTTTAATTTTATTTTTAATTCGTAAAGCATTCAATATTATAGCTAGATTTTGAGCAAGACGATATTCCTGTAACAAAAAATACATACTTTTTAATAGTAAGCCGATAGTAGTTCAGAATTTCATTAACGTTAAAATGTGATGAAAGTTAGACAATGGTTTCCCTCACACTAGCTTTCAAAGTAACGAAGACTTGTGAAATTATCGGAGTCTATCCGAGAATGCATTTCTTTATTAATGATCGTGCTGAACAGTTGATCGCCAGTGTAAATAAACCGCACCTGACAATTCACAGATGCACTTAAACCCTCGCTAATCACAGTCTAATCACGGACTATCAAACGGTAGTTTCGAACTACTAAAAGACTGAGAATAGCTTGGAAAATAAACTACACCTAACGATTCACAGATACACTTAACCCCTTACTAATCACAGTCTAATCACGGATTTTCATACGATAGTTTCGGACTACTAAAAGACTTAGAATAGCTTGGAAAATAAACTAAACCTGATGATTCACAGATACAATTGAAATCAAGGTTAAATCATGAAATTTCCTACAGTAATTTCGGACTAGTAAAAGACTGAGGATACTAGAAAAATAAACTACACCTGACGATTCACAAATACACTTTAATCACGGTTTAATCATAGAATTTCTTTAAGTATTATTAAACTAGTGAGGAACTTAGCATAGTAAGTAAGGAAATAAACGATGCATCTAATGATTTACAGTTATCCTTTAAACTTTACTAATCATGGTGTAGTCATGAGATTTCTTCGTGAAGTCTAAGACTAGTGTGCGACCTAGCATAGCTCACAAACATAAACAATGCTTGGCTATTCACAGATGCACTTTAAGCCTTAATAATATGGGATTTCTTCAGGTAGTTCTGGACTAGTGTGGGTCTAAGCATAGCTGGCTGGAACTCGGTTGCATCTCTGCTCACGATCCCAACTTGATGATTTATACGCGCATCAATAATCTTGATTTCCTTTTAAACACCCGCTTTATGTCTGGCTGGCGAGAGAGAATACTAAATTGTATATGCACTACACCCCAAGTATATAAGAATTTACGTTCAAGCTCAGCCGCAGCTACCAAAAATGTGTAGACACTAAGATAGCGTTTCTACTGAGCGTTTTAGAGTCATACATTTTTTAGTAAAAACTATGGTTAAGTTGAAACGAAAGTTTTATACTTGGGGTACTGAACTCTAGATAAAATTGACTCCGACAAAAATGAAGACCAAAGCATTTTTTAAATTCACTTGGTCATACGGTTGTCGAAACACCAGGTAAGCTATTTGCAATTTTTGTTTAAATATATACAATTCTCGAAACGAAGATTCGAGGAAGCACAGGATTTCTTATGTTCTTTCCACTCTACCTCTAGACCTGGACACTGACCAAGCGTGATCAAAGCCCCCAATAATGGAAGGAAACATATTGTGTCAAAGATACAAAGGTACAACTTTGAATTATGCGATATGTACCGAGACGTTGATGCAGTCCGGACATCCAGCGAATGTACCACAGAGCCAGGAAAAGATGGCTGTGATCACAAACTCAAAGATACGATTTCTTTCCACCTTTATTATCATATTTGTATTATTGTAATGGAATATACAGTGGGCTACCGTGTATGCAGTTGAACAGACTGCAATCTGTGCTCAATATGGGAGCACGTCTATTATATAATTTAAAATTGAGTGCTTCCATTACATTAAGAGACCAGATTCACTGACTTAAAATTGGAGAAAGGATTGAGTATAAAATATGTTTAACTGTCTCTAAATCGCCACAGTGTGTCGCCTCGCAGTATATTTCAGAGCTTTGTGAGATGGACACAGTGGAGGGTAAACATAGTAATGCTGTGAATGAATTGATTGTTCCAAAACAATAAAATTAAATAAAATACCTGGATTGTGCTTTTGCATAGCCGGTCCTGTGCTGTGGAATGCCCTACCCCATGAGCTTAAAGCCGTAGAGAGTGCAAGTGCACTTAGGTCGGGATTGAAGACATGTGTGTTTCGGAGATGTTACAGTTGAATAGTGCAGTGATTTATCACAAAACGGCACTATACATATTGTTTTATTATTTTTTTTATTATTTGATAGGGCTTTCAGATATGTCTACCCCTTTTTAATCTTCTACAAGTTTGTTTCATTTGTATCGCACACACTCTACTCCTGTATAACTTATCATCTATGTTTCACTTCTATGTATAAGCATCGGTAGCATGCTCTTGCTAATTTGTGCATAGTTTGAATACAGTTTCATTCGCGGAATATGCATGAAAATTGCATTAAAATTCAGCAAACATTCAAGCGAAAACTTGGTGCAACTTTATACCTGTGTTAAATCACATTGTAATGCAATGCTGGCAGTTTTAGTCCGAGGCAATTGTGTACGTACGTTCTGAACGGCCGTGCAGATTTTCAGGCAAGTTCTGTTTCGTAAATAACAAATGTTCTAGGTAACATGTTATTCGAGTACTTGCCTATGCCAGTGATCGACAAACTCATTTTAAAAAAAAACACAGTCTGATCTTCTGTGAATGACTTTGACCGGTCCGTGGTCTAGTGGCTAATGCTTCGGACTCGTGATTGGAAGATAGTTGGTGCAATTTCCAGTCTAACACAAAAAAATATGTCGTTGGGTTATTACCAAAAATTCTGGTAAGCAAGGTCGATGCAGCCTTACAGCTATTGGGTCTTGCTTGAGATTGAGCTAATTCTATAGCGACGACCAAGCTCGCAAAGTGCTCTTGAGGTGTGATGCACACAAATAACAGTTCTCACCAAATACATCATTCTAATAAAAAGAATGTGTACCAAAAATGACTTATTTTCCCAAGCTTACAAAATATTTAATTAACAACAGAATAACTTTCAAGGATTGAATAGTTCACAAGACCATGAATTGTCGACAACTCCCTCATACGATACGACAACTAATAACATAGCAGAACATTACACAACATAATAACAATATCAGAATAAGAATAACAACAGAACAACTTTCAAGGATTGAATAGTTCACAAGACCATAAAATGTCGACATCTCCCTTATACGATACAACAACTAATAACATAGCAGAACATTACACAACATAATAATAATAACAGAATAAGAATAACAACAGAACAACTTTCAAGGATTGAATAGTTCACAAGACCATGAATTGTCGACAACTCCTCTATACGATACAACAACTAATGACATAGCAGAACATTACACACAAATTACTGTAATTCTTCTATTACAATATTATTAGGTCTCTCTTCATACACTTTATACCCTGAGTATAAAACGTCACGTAAATACTCAACTATCGCGTAAACGGAAAAAAATATACAAAAACTAAAACATTTTCTAGAGGCGGTGCTGTACCTTGCATAGCTTATCTTTGTTTACGCGTTGGCCGAGTATTTACGTGAAGTTTTACACTCGGGGTTGTTGAATATATGAATAGCGTGAAAGCTTCACGCTATTTTATGAAATTGCTTTCCTTGTATTTCCGCGCTCCGTTCGCGGAAATTCTGTGAAATGTTTACAGGCATTCGTGTTGCGAATATTCTACGGCAGATGTTGTTATTGAAAAAAAAATGTTTCCAACAGCTATGACAGTAATTTATTGAATAATAATAAATCATTTAATAATAACAAATCATATGACAACCCCACCGCTGACTCCCTTATTTGATGGAAATGACCACTTCGGACTTTCTGTAGATGACAAAGAGCTCTTTGTTGTACCAACGACGCTTATTCTACCAGAAAGGTCCATTTGTTCAAGATCATTTCAATACATCGATGCATAATTATTTCTACTTTATTCACAATATTATCTACTTACAAACTAATCATTATAACACTAAGGGCCTGGTACACCAACTTCGAATCAATATTTGATTCACACATCAAATTTGATTGCTTAATTCTGATAGGAATCTCGGTTAAATATTTCTCAAAAGTGGGTAATAGTATGATGGAGTTTGAACAATAAATATGATGTTCATCAGCTGATTTACGTATATGCAACCATTTTTTTTATTTTTAAGGGAAAAATCCCACTTAATTTAGATTTTTGTCTGATTGGAGTTTGGTGCAACAGGCCCTATTATATTCTAATCATTATCTGATGCACTAAATAAGCTTAACTATTCTTTAGAAGCTTTTTAACTACAATAAATAAACATGGAAACTGCGGATTAACATCTTACCTTCTTCCTGGTCCTTGACTGGAGTGGATGAAGCGGTGGTCAGCAAGAAGATCACCAACCAAACACCTTTGAAGGTCTTCATCATTATCACCATAAGGTCACCCAAACACAACGAAATTTAAATGACAGCGATCAGCCAAATCCTCCCAAATAAACTCAATCGATTTCATATTTTAAGCCACTTGTGTTTTAACCATTCACTTATTGTTTACAACATATCGATACTTTATTCACTGTATTAAAATATATATATTTTTTTTGTAATAAAAAAATGATTTAATTTTAATTCAAATTTTCAGGTGTGATGAATCGGCTTGGACATATATCCTGAAACAAAGATAAAATAAAATTAGACATGAAATTGTCAAAAAAAAAAGATTATCTAATTTTTTGCAATGCTGTGAAATAAAAAATAAATCCCTGATTATAGGGAATCCATATTTTATGCACTTAAGGTAACGTCACATAGTTGAGGAGTGTTTTAAACGTAGAGAGTCCATCCGAATTTAGTATTTCGGACAATAAATAGGTTTTAAACGGTTAAATTGTTTCCATCATAAAGATCATTAGATTATACATCGATATTGTTTAACTGAAGGTAAAATTCGCTCAGAAAATCAACTTCTAAATTAGAATAATTGCTTTGGAAATCCGCATTCCGCAGACTTGAATGGTAAACAAGAGTAAGTACTAAGCATTGCGTAAACTCCCTTGGATCGCGTGAATTGAATAAATCTATGAAAACTAAATCACTCACTAGGGATGCTGGTGTATCTTACAAACATTTTTCCATTTACGCGATCGAGGGATGTTTCACGCAATGTTTTATACTGTATACCAGGGGTCGGCAACCTTTTGTTATAAAAGGGCCAAATATTTTACGTGGGACTTAGTGCGGGCCGCACTTGGGCAGTGGTGCATCTAATGGTCAGCATTTCAGCAAATGCTGACTAGCACCCCCCCCCCCCTACCGCGGCCCCTGGGACCTCTTGTGAGTTATGCATCGTAAACATTAATCAATTGACGTACGAACTACAAATGAAAATTACCCCCAAATTCACTATTAATTCTACCCCCCAAAATAAATCTCATATTGTAGAAACCCCGCCAATTCAATTTGGGAATCCCCCGATTCTTTCAGGTTTTCATTCAAACGCTCATTTTTATAATTTTAAATTTCTTGATAAATACTTTTATTTTGTCATTTACTGCAAATAGATTTGTTGTTTTCCGGCCCGTGCGTTGCGGGCCGCACCAAGACGCCTCAAGGGCCGCATGCGGCCCGCGGGCCGCAGGTTGCCGACCCATGCTGTATACGATTCCCTTCCATAAGCGCATCAGGTTTGGATTGGCTTTCATTTTTAATTGAACTTAAAAATCAGTTAAAAGATTGGAACTTTTTGCCACGTTATCCCCGAAACAGAGTTGGCATTTGCAAAACTGAACCAAGTTTTAAACTAGGCCTCTTCCAATCTTCTTCATGCCTTTCAGTCGTCTCCTGTTCAGCTCTTTTTTTATTCGAAATTTGGCCGGCAATAAATCACCACGTCTGCATTCGGGTTGCACTATATATGCGGATTAGTTGAGTTTTAAAATAATATTACTTCACTTAGGTATATGCTAGTCATTCCTTGACTTATAGGTTGGTATGAGGCTGACCACCCATACTGTAAAAAATGGTTCACTTTGCCAATGTCACCCCTGTTTCAGGGAATGTCGGCAAGAGTTGCAGGGCTTATGTTCGTTTGAGGTTCGGATTTTATTTGTGAGTACACAATCAGCATTTTTAAGCGCGAACTACACGTGTTTTTTTTTTTTTTTTACGTGTTTGTTTGTGGGCATACATCTGAGAGCTTTGAATGAATATATCCTTGCAACTTAGATTATAGATAGATAGATTAGATGCTAGTATACATCTGAGATATCCATCCTGTAAAAAATAATTTTATTTTGCATTAAAAAAAAAATGTATTGTAGATTTATCTGGCAATAAATAGTTTAATTGTATGTAGATAAAAAAAAATCACGGCCGGTAGTTGACATAATAACTTTTTTCTTCCGGGCTGTTTAGCCGTGGTCTGGTTGTTTTTTATTCCGTACAGTTTCACCCATAGGCTTCGATGGGCATTATCAACGGTTAGCCAGGCGCTTCAATCTTCTCAGAGGTTCTGGTGTACCTACTTGAACCGGTGCTGGCCTTTGAGTGGCATCATTTAGCTTTACTTGTCATATTTTTCCTCAGAACCAACGCTTTACTCCATAAATTGAAGCCGTTTCGCCACTGTTCCCCAGTAAAGTTTCAGCTCGCTATGTGATCCGAGGAATATCCAATATGCCTCTAAGATGCACTCCGAAACCGCCTTCTGCCTCTGGAAAGGCAATTTACTTCGATTTGCAACCTTCTGAGGGCAATTTAAATACATCGGCCTGCTTTGAAGATCGCTTCTCCGTAAGCGAACTTGTAAGCGCTGCAGACAGTCAATTATGTGTGTCATTTTTGCATCTAGCCAAAGCAGTTTAGTTCCTTGACTTATATTTACTCCATAAAATCCAGTGGCACATAACGTGTTGGGAAGCCAAAGCTGAGATGGACTGGAAGGGGACTTAGGAGCTCTTTGCGTAAAAAAATTGTGAGGAGAGGGGATAGAGAAGGAAATGTGGAGGCGACTCTTTGAGGAAGCCAAGACCCACAGCGGGTTTTAGCGTCAATTAAAGCCGACCACCAAAGATCTAAAAAGTTGTTCACTTTTACCAATATCTCCCCTGTTTGAGGGAAAGTCGGCATGACTTACACGTTTTATTTTACTTATGTTTATTTGAGGTTTACGTCTTTTGTATGTGCGATGAATTGCATCGACATGTTAAAAAAAAAGTCATAAGCATGCAAAGCAAAATGCCAAAATATCGGATGCATGGAGTGTGGTGTATTCCAGAAAAAAAATATTGTTTGTACATTCATCGATTGTACAAAAATATTTAAAAATATAAAATATATTTGTTTGTAATTTTCTATTCATTGAAAAAAAAAATCACATAGAAATATACTTTGCAAGAAAATTTAAAAGGGATCAGATTTTATTGGATTTCCTAATCTCGCACATGCAATGAATCCAGAAACACAATTGGTAAATATTTATTCCATAAATTATTTAACAGTTTTCGTTATTTTAATAGCAATCATTTTTTTTTTTAATTTTTTTTTATTTTAAGACTCAGTTACTCTGATGATGGCAAACCGGTCAACTCACTTATTTTGGTTTGTTTTAACAAATTCAAATAAAAACATACTAGAATAAAACAAAGTTTGGTTTCATTTTTTTTAAATTTCAATCATTTTTTTTTTTATTCCCTAACTTAAGAAACAACCTTGAGCGTTCATGCAAAAATGGCACGCAAGAATGAAGATATGTAACACTATGTCTAAGCAGACAGGGTCCATATTTTCAAAAGCAAGATTCTGCCTTATTTGCTTACGTTGGTCTCGAGTAAATACTAATTAATCTCGGTTTAATATTCGTACTTTCATTTATTTACTCTTCACGTGAATGCAATAAAATAAATCATTTACTGATCACTGTAAGCATTTCTTTATTTTCTACTTTTCAATATCCGTTAATACATCATACTCTCGTTGTTTCGTTGGTGTTTTATTCAGCTACTTCAGGAGACTGTAGAAGTAAAAATAAATTATCTGTTGTATAGACATTTTTTTTTAAACATACTTTTAATTTAACACGTCAGCACTATGGCAAAAGGTATCAAGTCGCTAATCTCTACTCGAATCGATTCCCGTCGAGCCCCTTGACCATAACTTTGATCCTGGTTCAACAGATGTAATTGGGTAATTATTTATCAATAATTCATTAAAATAAAAAAATAATTAATAATTAATTGATAATGTTCCTTGACTTATAAGTTGGTATGCCGCTGACCATTCATGCTGTAAAAATGGTTCACTTTGCCAATGTCACCCCTATTTCAGGGAAGGACCGCAAGAGTTGCAGGGTGTATGTCCATTTGAGATTTGGTTTTATGTTGTAGGTTCACATGCGGCATGTGCAAGCGTAAACATGTGCGTGTCTGCTTGTGAGAATTCATATAATGTGAATCTCCAATGTAACATATCTTTGCAATTTAGATTAGATTAGATAAGATGCTCATGCCGGTTTCTGGCAACGCAAAATATGTTTGTGAACTGCATTCCAACTCAGAAGTATATTTAAAAAAAAAACATGCTCGTAGCTTTGTTTTTTTTTCATTTGGAATGTATGTATTAATGTGGAAATTTCCATTTTACAACCAGAATGTGTTACAAGAAACGTACATGGTTCAAAACCTCGCTCATTGTGTAATAAATAATTTCTTCATAAAAATGTCTACGAATTAAAAATGTTTGATATATAAACGCAGTAGTACAGAATTTAATACCTATGTTAACATTGTAACGATAAGAATTTTTGACGACTCAACTAAATAAATAGGTTCTAAGCAAACAATACCTTTCGTCACCTCTTTTGGTTAATTATTAACCTAATTTACTTGCGCTCACTTAAAATGCACATATTTATTTAAAGTGTGTGTGTTTACGTGAAAAATACCACCGAAGAAAAAAACGCAATATAACTGCACATATTGTACAACCTCTTACAAAGTTGTCAATTTAAGTGAGGGTTTTTAGCTTCCGAGGGGGTGATTCTCATATCATGTGAAAGGTGATTTTGTTTTGGGTTTGAAATAAACATCGAAACTGGAAATCGTTGCTTTACTCTTGGTGAAGATCAAAATCTTGTCCTTTGAACAAAACATTGAACGCAAGCGTTCTACCAACTGAGTTGTCGATCGAAATCTAAGTTTATCTCTTATGAAAAAGAACGCTTAGTCCATGGTTAATTTTGAATAACACAAAATTCTATTAAAAGTAGTAGACTTTCTTATATTATTTTAATATAATTGAATACAAACTCCATTCCATGTTAACCTAGCCTTAAACAATAATTTAGTCTTTTAAGTATATTATTAAAGTCTATAAATTACGGCATGAAAAGACCGGCATTAAAGGTTTACCCATCTCCCGTCAGGCTTCTACGTAATTGTACATAATAAGTAAACCCAATCTATCCATAAAGGTTTAACCTGCCTTCTCTGGAACAGGCTCAGATTCAGATGGTTTTTATTGGACAAAAAGCCACGACGGCATTTTTTTTCTAGCTTACGAGTTTTGTATAATTTCACCTTGAATATTTCTTAATAAAGGCAAAACAATTTTTTAACATTTCTCGTATGAATGTTGATACTGATAAAATATATGTATTTTGAAAACGTTTCAGAGTTTGCGTTGGTACTTACCTAAAGAACACTCGGAACTTGATTTTTTTACTCATTCCGTTGATCCTTTCGCACACAGAAATACAAGTTAAATTATTTAAACACCTTCACAGACCTACACAGACACACCCACACAGCCACACTATTAAAAATTCGTTACAATATTTAAAAAAATATAAATATTTACTTCGTTTAAAATTATCAACCATTATGTACCATTCAATAGAAGATAGAAGCGATCACGAAGTTAATCATTCATGTTACTCGCATTGTTTTACCGAAGTAGAAAATAACACGATATCTGTTTTGCCCAAGGCGGCGAGTTTGCTGAGCCTGCATATTATGGTGAGTAGCTATTTATTTGCATTGCATAATATCCACGATGAAAGGAAGATTGCATCTGGTCATGACTTCGGAAGCTGCTGAAAGACGATCCGAGCACAGGAGTGCAGCGGATTGGAGAAGACTGAAGAGCACAGGGCTGGAAGTCTCATCACCAAGGTAATTCTTGCCTACCGAATATCGGTCATATTTGTATGAATACTAATTAGCTGTTCACTTGCGGCCATCTTGGATTGACAGGTCTTCATAAAAATATTACCAATATTCGGTAGGTAAGAATTACCGTGGTGATGAGACTTCCAGCCCTGGAGAGGACTAGAGAGTTTCCTTTGTAGAGAAAGGAGATCATTAACCCAAGTATACAACATTTAGTTTACCTGTCTGATATATCTATAATCTAAGTTGCAAAGATATGTTAGCATTTAAGATTCATGTTAAGTGCATGCCCTTAAACAGACACGGGTAAGTTTGCGCTTACAAATGCTGCTTGTGTACTTACAAATTAAAATCCAAACCTCAAGTGAGCATAAACCCTGCCAGTTTTACCGACCTTCCCTGAAACAGAGGTGGCGTTGGCAAAGTGAACATTTTTTTACAGTATGGGTGATCAGCTTTATAATATTTACCTATCTTAAAAAATTCAAAGCTCGAATACTTTGTTAAATTTCGTTATACAAGCTCAAAGCTCTTTTTAATAGTTAACAAATAAAATAGTAAATAGAACTACAACCAAGATTTCTGAAAGCAGATACGTAGGATTTGGGTTGTGTTTTTCGTTTTTTTTTAAATGGTCCACTTTACCAATCAGTCACCCCTGTTTCAGGGAAGGTCAGCAAGAGTTACAGGGCTTATGTTTATTTGAGATTGGATTTTTATGTTGTTAGTGCACATACGGCATGTGTAAACGCGAAATTATACGTGTCTGCTTATGGGAATGCATGTAATATGAATAATATTTGCAGCTTAGATTATAGATTACACATAATATGACTGCAAAATCTGTTAGCAGGTGTTCACAACCATTTAAATTTCGTGTAAATCTAACTAATTATTTAGTGAGCATTCCCCGTACGTACGTTAAAATTGTTAGAAGTACAATGTTGTATGGGTGCGCGGTAAAAGCTGTGAGCGGCGAGTGTTCCATAAATATTCATGTAGGAAACAGGATATTCCGCCACGAGGGATGTTTGGTTAATTGTAATATAAAACCATAAATATGGCGAGGCGAGGGCCGCCAGCATCTACGGCAGTGGTCCACAACTGGTGGTTCACGAAATCCTTTGAAGATGCCCACGGGAGGTTTTTGGATATTGACATGTAATACATAGATTTGAAAACAATGCGTAATGAATAAACAAGAGTACTGTTTAAACACAAATTAGACACATACTACATTTCATCCCCTTAGTGCTTGTTTGCCTTATAAGAGGTTATTTCACATGAGCAATGTTTGTATGTGTACTGGATCAATGTGTCTTATGAGAGTTGAAAATTTATAGCAACTCTCACATTATCATGTTATACGTTTTTTTCTTAGCTAAGAGTTATTAGAATGTGATCTAAATCTAAGGTGCAAAGATATGTATCATTTGAGATTCATATTAAATGCATTCCCTCAAGCAGACATGCATAATTTCGCGCTTACACATGCCACATGTGGACCTACAATATAAAAAACCCAATCTCAAATGAACATAAGCCCTGCAACTCTTGCCGACCTTCCCTGAAGCAGGGGTGACATTGGCAAAGTGAACCACTTTTTACAGTATGGGGGGTCAGCCGCATACCATAATTCTTAATACAATTTCAATGAAACGTCATCTGAAAATAAAATAAGCACTAGGGGGACGATTTGTCGACTTGCACTGTCGATAGCATGTGTCACAGCATTGTTTTTCATTTCTATAAACAGTACATGGACGTTAATAATAAACAATATAGATCGTTTCTCGTTTTGTTTTCTATCTCCCTGGCTTACTTTCAATACATCCTTCTCTTTTCCTTTTCGAAATATTTTATCACATGGATCCCAAATACAAATTCCCTCCGATCGCATACATAGAATAAATGTATGATAGACAAATTACTCTATAATGATGTTGCCTTTTCTTCCATATGTTTTTCTGTTAATGCGATATTTTCTAGTCGGGGTAACTACTGGAGTATTAAATCTACATTATACATGATTGTACTTGAATCTTTTGAAAATATTTGCCGGAAAATTTTGAATCATTTAGAAATGGCATGTGCTAAAATTTAAAAAATCACCTGACCAAATCTTATGCGCTTCCTTGTGTTGTTGTGTGATGAAGGGTTTTCTGCTTTGCTGCTAATTAAAATCTAACCCAATGAAATTAAATAAGATATGCCTATAGCTTTGGGCAATAATATAATTTTCAACATAGCGCAATTTGTAAGAAGGATTAAAGTTTAGCTGAAATCGAATTCACATTTTTATTATTATGTGTATTAAATGTAATTTGTCATGTATGTTCCTTGACTTATAGGTTGTTATGCGGCTGAACACCCATACTGTAAAAAATTGGTTCACTTTGCCAATGTCACCCCTGTTTCAGGGAAGGACGGCAAGAGTTGCAAGGCTTATGTTCATTTGAGATTGGGTTTTTATATTGTAGGTCCACATGCGGCATGTGTTAGCGCGAAATTATACATGTCTGCTTGTAGGAATGCATTTAATATAAATCTTAAATGATATATATCTTTGCAGCTTAGATTAGATTAGATTAGATTATTAAATCGTGACGATTGTTTTTAATGTTTTCATTAATGTTTTAATTCAAATTAAAAAAATCTTGAATCTTTTGGTCCCTGATATCACAAACAAAATATTGCATGGTCTTAAAAAGGTTAAGAGCCACTGATCTGTAGGAAAGCGGCCCTTCAAAATAACTACCAAACAATTTTATAAGACAATTATAATGATGCGTTATTAAAGGCTCAAGAAAGGAAAAAGGTGCTCCTTGGAAGAGTTTTTAGTTTATTACTAATAACTAAAATTTTGATTCAAAATCGGATGGATCATATGGCGTTTCTATGCATAATTTAATAAAGAAAATAGAAGTAGTGTTTTGGACTTATGGCAGGAAATTGATCTATTTTGGTATGAGCCATTCCGCATTAAATCAACTCGGAGTATAAACTTAACCCCCTCAGAATTAGATGAAATAAGGTATGAAGATTATCATTTTGAACGGTTTCAAAAAATCTGCCAAAAAAACGTGACATAATTGTATAGAAATCACTATAATATTTTCCTAATTGAACTAGAGACATAAGAAATTATATCGTTTTTAAATTTTATTGAAGTTATTTTTAAACACAGTATGTTGCCTATGTCCCCCTTGTTTCAGAAAATGCAAGGAGAAATTGCAGGGTTCATATTCATCAAAGATTTAGATTTTAAAAGTTAAAATAACCTTCACATGCAGTATTTGTTAGCGCAAACTCACTCGTGCCTTATTGTGGGCATGCATTTAATATCAATCTTCTTCAAACATATGTATGTCAGTGTGCCCTTTAATTGGTGAAAGATGCACACTAACGGACCTGCTGCTTCAAGGAAACGACAATGCAGTGGCTGCCGCTAGTCACTGGAGATACTGAGCATGTGGTTCAGTACCCTTAGTACGAGTTGCAAAACTTGAGTAAAGTAAAGTTTACGGAAAGTAGTAAAGAGTGATTTTCCCCAAAATCTTCCGCTTTTGTTTCTTACTCTTTATAGTCTTAGCAAAAGAGTTACGGTGATGAAGAAAATCAAGTTCAAACAAACAAAAACGGCAGATTTTGGGGAAAACCACCCTTTAATACTTTCCGTAAACTTTACTTTACTCAAGTTTTGCAACTCGTACTCAGGGTAGGTACTGGACACGTAAAGTAAGTAAATATATAAATACTCTTAAATATGAATAAAGAGTATATTTGCTACTGAAGCTATAAATTATAGCGCACAATACCGATGTCAAAAAAGTATTGTATTCACAAAATATTTTTTTTTGTACATTTATTTTGTAGGAGCATAAAATCTGGTAGTCGGTATCTCTTTACAGAGACATCAAGTGTGGGCGACGACGTTTTTATTTTCAATGTTGCAAAAAAAACAAGTGTTCAGAAGTAATGCATAATTTCCAACAGACGGTCGGCGGCGTAATGAATGTGCCAATAAATTACTCGTTGTGCTGTGGAGTCGGTAGTCGAGTCCTGGGGCGGACACGCGAGATCTCTACCGACTCCACACAATATATATTAAATATATATTCACTGTAGGTAATAAATTGCATTACTTGTACTTCAAAATATTAAATTAACCTTCAAATAAATTGTACAGGGAACTGCACTTGACTTTCTTGCTTCAAATCTGAATATCGTCTTTATTTTTAAAGAAATTCTGTGCGGGAGACTCAATAGATTTAAGAGACTCTAGGGGTCCATGACACTTGTTGTAGTGCCGCAAAGCTGTTTACGAGCGTGGTCGTCCCTAAAAAAGCGCCAATACTCAAGCAAGACCCAGTTGTTGTAAAGCTGAATGGACCTTTAGTGACCGGTCTTTGGTAAAGATATTATGATTTTTTCAATCCAGCGAAGAGCATATTTGAAAATATAAATGGTATATTTTTTGTGCTCCGCCGGGATTCGAACCCACAACCTTCCATTTATGAGTCCGAAGTGTTGCCACTGGACTACTCTCCGGTTAACTACCTCTTACAGTTACAATTATAAAAGTAAATAGATACATTTTATTCCAATGTGCTCACGCGGAGTGTGCAATACGTAACTAGCCTTATATATATAAAAAAAAAAAAAACAGAAATATTAGGATGATTTATATATGGTAAGCGCCCAAGCTTGGCTTAAATAAGATTCATTTGCCATAAGACTGGAGGGAACTTTTCGTAATAACCATAGGTGATAACATATGATTTTTTCAAACCTACGAAGATCATATTTGAAAATTAAATGATTTTTTTGTTCTTCGCCGGGAATCGAATACGCAAACTTCAGATTACGAGTCTGAAGCGTTAACCACTAAACTACGATCAAGTCTTTGCTGGTTTTTGAAATTGTATAACTATGTTGCATGTATAACTGTTTGTTTGTCTAATAAAAAAATAAAAATAAAAGTCATGTATTTTCAACAAAACAAAATTTAAATAAATAAAATAGACTGTCATGATTTGTTTAGAACCATTTCCGTACTTACAAAAAAACAGTCAGTATTTCGTGAGCTTTAAAGTTGTTTTTACCTAAAGTAAGTTTAGCTAAAAACCTCAAAACTCGCCCCCAATAAATCAGATTACTTTGCTTGTATCCGTTATCCGCCCAGACCGGATATCAAACCGGATACCCGAGTTTCAGCGCATTTAGGAGCCACCTACAGACTATAAGAGCTATAGACTATGGGGCTAGACTTCCGGTGGTCTTAAAAGCAAAAATACATGACAATAAAAAAAACTAACACGAATCTTCAATTATGAACTTTTTTTCAGATAAAATTCTGCACATGCCTTTAAGACAATATTTACGAGTAAGTCAAGATTCTTTGTTAATTAAAATAATATATGGCAGAAGATGTGTATTCCTTGTCTTGGTTTAGATCTTCCGATCTGTGATCCACAAAAAATAACTTCACTTCGGCTCATGGATCCTGGGATGAGGATTTTAAACTACCTTTCTTAGACTTATAGGTTGGTATGAGGCTCACCCCCCATACTGTACAAAATGGTTCACTTGGCCAATTTTCCCCCTGTTTCAGGGACGGTCGGCAAAAGTTGCACGGCTTATGTTCATTTGAAGTTTGAATTTTGATTTGTAAGTACACATGCAGCATTTGTAAGCGCGAACTTACACGGGTCTGTTTGTGGGCATGCATTCAATATGAATCTTAGATGTTAACATATCTTTGCAGCTTAAATTATAGATTATGGTACAAGTTTTTTTCTGTAAATAGGTATACGTGCAGCATGTGTAAGCGTGGTTCTACACGTGCCTCCTAGCTTAAGTGCATGAAACGCAAATATTACACGTTAATATTGTTTTCACATCTTAGAGTAGATAGATAGAGAAGGAAACTATTTATGAGGACCATGGAGGAGTTCTATATATCCATGATGAAGACTAAAAACTAAAAAAAATATTTCACTTACGTACAAAATGTTGTGACATTTTTTTGTTTATTTACTCGGAAGACATAATAAACATGGTATTGCATTACAAAATACGCGTTTTCTGTATCGAATGTCTGCCGAGAAAACAATCCGTACAGGTTTTTTTAGCTCATTCGTATACTTATAGAAATGTGTCGTACTTCTGTTTTTTGTACAATTTTATTTTAGTTCTTTTTCATCTTTAAATAACTTTAGAAACAAAGTCAGCAAAAAACACATGAACGCACGAATTTGGTCGATAGCTCAGTTGGTCGAGTGCTTTCATTCCATGCCAGATGGGTAGGGTTCGTTCCCCGACAAGGAAATCAGAAACGATTTTCCTGTTACTAAAATCTGTAATCCAAGTTACAAAGATATAATAAATAAGGGATTCATTTTAAATGCATACACACGAGTAGATTTGTCTAAGTTTGCGGCTACAAATGCTGCATGTGTAGGTACTTACATATTAAGATCCAAACCGCAAATGAATATATATAAACCCTGCCACTTTTGCCGACCTTCCTTCACACAGGGATGATATTGGCAAAGTGAACCATTTTTACAGGATGTATGGTCAGCCTCATACCAACTTATAAATCAAGGAATATCCGGTTCAGTATTTACTTAAAACGGAAAATTAAAATACCGAAAAGGTATTCCAGATTCCTACAAATTCATTTATAACCTGCAAATCATTCGCCCCAACTTCTTTCCAAAACAAAGAACACATTAGTAATAATTGGCGTATATTTTAAATACCTGATGATGGTCCATATATAGACCGAAAACGTTAGTAAATACATAAAAAATAAAATAAATGAGTGAAATAAAACAGTGTTTCAAAAAAATAATTACAATATGTTACTTTATTTTTTGAAGTATTATATATAGAAAGAATACATTTTCATGTCATTTTAAGAAAATCCATGTTCAAATCCACATTTCAACGCGAAATAAAATCTTTTTTTCGAGGGCCAAAAAAAATCTGGCCTTTAATCTGCGAGGGTCGTTTCTTCTGCTTGGTTTTCTGCGGACCTCGCCATCTAACTCACAATAAAAAGCCGCAAATGCGAAAAATAAGGGGGGCCAGCTGTTGAATGGGCCTCTAGAATACTTTTTACGATATCTAGGGCTCAACGGAAATTTATATTTCTGCCCATAAAATATGATGATGATGGCTATTTAATGAATTCTACGAACCTGCTGCTAATATAGGTTATATTGTTCTAAGGAATATTTTTTGTGT
The DNA here is from genome assembly GCA_951799405.1 of Agapetus fuscipes. Lineage (NCBI taxonomy): Eukaryota > Metazoa > Arthropoda > Insecta > Trichoptera > Glossosomatidae > Agapetus > Agapetus fuscipes. The sequence continues at coordinate 14,262,850 of OX637351.1, read as the reverse complement.
GATCATAATGTGAGGTTCATTGGGCAGGCGCGTGCATAGGGTATAGTCAAAAACATTTCGGAATAAATATTTTCTCCCATTCCTTGAAAATAACTCATTTTAAATTGACTGAAGAGCTACCGATGCCTCTAATCGAACTTAAATATTTAATTTAAATCTGAATATCAAGCTGAAATGGTTTTTACCATATATTGCCTACCTATTAGGCGCATGTGCCTGTATGGGATGCACGCCCCTGGCAATGAACGTACGATATTGAGGAATCTTTCTAGAGAGCATTCTACGTCATGAGGGATTTACTTAAATAAAATAAACACAGGAAAATGTTCATTTTATATTGGGTTTTTTAAGTCAAAATGCGGCATGTGTTAGCGCGAACTTATACGTGTCTGCTTGTGGTTGTGGTTTTCGGAATGCATTTAATATGAATCTCAAATGTAATATATCTTTGTTACTTAGATTATAGATAAAAAAAAAGGTATTTTTGTTAAAAACTAGAAATGATTGTATCGTACCAATGGCAGAACATGACAATAAAACACAATTGTGTCGGCGCTATGGCCAAGCGGTTCAAGGTAATGTTGACTAAGCGTGTTAGAAAAAAAATGACGTTGGTTTGATTCTCGTCGGGCCCTTTGGCGGCAGCCTTTACGTGATTCAACAAATTTATTTGAACGATTATAATTCATTAAAATTCAATAATAACTTATTATTCCTTGACTGATAGGTTGGTATGAGGTTGACCACCCATACTGTACAAAATGGTTCACTTTGCCAATGTCACCCCTGTTTCAGGGAAGGTCGGCAAGAGTTGCAGGGCTTATGCTCATTTGAGATTGGGTTTTTTATATCGTAGGTCCACATGCGGCATGTGTGAGCGCGAATTTATGCGTTTAATATGAATCTCAAATGATACATATCTTTGCAGCTTAGATTTAGATTGATAATTTTTATACCGGTTTTTGGCCACGCAAAAAAAGGTGAGTGAATTACATTCCTCCTCAAAAGACTTATTAAAAAAATGACAATGCTAAATAAATAAAATTAATATAATATGAATGTAGGACGTAGATACGTTTTCCTTATTTTCTTAGTTGTGACCACTATGGTACTTACTGCCTTTTTTGATCCAAACATCCGTATGGAAACCAATGTTTTAATTTTAAATTTATACATCAATAAATTCACTCAAGCAATAACTGTATTATTTAATAGCGGAATTTTGTTAACAAGCAAATAAACCATTTGTATCCAGTATGGAATCGTAACTTGCATTGATATCTTGTTTATCTACAAGGAGCGGCGAGAATTTAACATCTTTTGTTAAAATTTAAAACACCATTAAAGGTGAGCATCCCAAGTTGTTAAATTTATTTTAATCGCCAATTAGAATTCAAATTCGTAGTTATCCAGCGCATCTGTCGTGAAGGCTTACGTATTTTATCGACGATAAAAAATAACAACCGCCATTACCATAAAAATGTGAATATTTTGAAATAAAAATAAAGAAAAACGCGTGATTTTGGAATGCAATAAAAATAAAAATAGCGTTATTTCATGAAAATTAAAACGTTCATAAAAAAATTAAATGATATCTGAAGAACGTTTACTGCGGAGATTTTACATTGATACATTAATCAAATTCTGAAAGAAAAAAAGTAAAATGAGTAAAGTATGTACGGTGGAAATGAAGCATTTGAGAAGCATGACAGGAAAAACTCTGAAGGATAGTTAGGAATGAATGGGTAAAAAAAGAATGTAATTTGAAAGAGGATGTGAAAGTTAAGGTACAAAAGAATGTGATGAGTTGGTTTGGGCATGTGGAAAGAATGAATGATGATAGACTGACAAAGTATGTATACAAAGAAAGTGTGAATGGAAAAAGAGGTAAGGGACGACCGAGAAAAGTATGGAGTGATCAGATTGAGGAGATTGTGAAAAAATGGGATATGCAAAGCGAGCGTAAAAGAAGAAAATGCATGAAGAAGGTGATGGATATGAATGAATTGTAGGAGGTATGTAAGAATAGGAAGAAATGGAGGCAACTCTTCAGAGGCTCTGGCCATCTCTAGCGAAATGGCACCAGAGGCACAGTACAGTACACGTTTTTTTTACATGATGAGCAAAGAAGCAAAAACGAGAAGAAGGAAGTTTTAGTTTAAGGTGTTTTGGATTTGGTCGACTTTCCACAAGGCGTGGCCAATATCTCCGCAAATGCGTCTCCACTTTGTTATATTCTGCTGTTTCTTCAATCTCCTCAAACGCCATCACTCTCTTCATGTATATATTTTTTTTGCTCATTGAAAAAAAACCAACTTCAATTTGAAAGTAACATAAATGGAGGTCTGAGAAAAAAAATCGAAACATCTTTCAATTGAAAATGACAGATTTTAAGAGGTTTTAATATAAAAATTGCATAATGCAAAAGAGAGAGTAAAACACACTTTAATAGCTCTGCTGAACGGTTTCAATTTTCAACTTGTAAACACCAATTTTTTATTGCTAAAACTGACTATCTGCATTCTGCATACAATAAATCAAAAACGTTAATTTTTTAGTTGTGCTCTGTGATGCCGATATGATATTGTTATAATTCTACTTGAGGTTCTTTTTATGTCAATTGCGATTTTAATTTATTTCACAAGATTTACAACACACTCTTCACGCTCTACTTTCAGTGGTGTTCGCGTTACAATGATTTAAACGACTCTTCTGACCCACATAATCTTTGCTCGTATTTATAGGTACGAAAGAGACGACTCTTGCATGTTCTAGAACATGCTAGCTCCTTCCACTAGGATTGTTCGACATTTTACCAAATTGAATAAGAGTTTTAGGCTTACACGGCCGGCTAATGATGCTTGAGTGATGTTTGCCGGGATTTGTTGCCGTGGTCTGTATGAGCTGGACGTTTGCTCACAGTTCTCACAAGATTTCATCATCATACTTCACGCTGAATAAGCCCATCGTAAAAATGAGCGAAACGTCCGGAAGCTCCAGCTCCCACAGACCACGGCAACAGATCCCGGAAAACATCACTCCAGTATTATACCAAATTGATTGATTGATGATGGATGATTTCTTTCCTGTGGCGCCATTTAATGGTCCAGGACCATCTCAAAGGCGCCATGGCTTCTGGAAAAAAGCAGTGTCTTCAGTCCTTTTCTGAAGGTGGTGGTAGGCTGATTTGCGCCAACACCGACGGGCAAATTGTTCCAGGCAACCGGCCCGGCCACCGCAAAGCTCCTGTCTGCAAAATTTGATGTATTCCCTCTATTGGGCACCATGACCTTGTTGACAGCAGTGAGGGCAGAGCGTAGTTGTTCGAGACACCAACCAGCGTACCAAGAATCACGTCCAACGAATCCATAGTTCGTAACAATCTCGATTATGAAATATGCACAATAACATCACGTGTTTAGAAATTGTTTAATCGCTTACAAATTAAACCACAACAGCAAAAAGCGTTGCGGGGGCGTGTTGGGAGTTGCTAAACAAGCGCGCTCGTGACGCAACAGGCCGCCCATTATGGGAATAATGCTTTTTAAGTAATAAAAACGAGTAATTTAAAGAGTATGACACAGCAGCGCCGGGATGTAATGCTTTTTCGGAGGAAAAGTCGTAAATCATAATCAACCGCGAGGCGGACTTATGTACTTATTAATAGGGTTGTAAAATAATGCTTGAATTTATAACCAGAAAAGCGTTTAGTTTTTTAAAGAAGCGTTTATTTTTAAATTTGTCATAATTTTGTATTAAATATTTGTTACTGAAACATAAAAAACGCAACTAAGCTACACATACAGCGCAACTTCCTGCCATGTTATCCCCGAAGGATTTCGCATGTGAAAAGTGGAACCTATTTTTTTAACAGGTTAGGGGGGCAGCCTTACGCTAAACGCTGCAGTTAAAGTGGGGGTTTCCAAGCTCCTGAGGGGCTGATACCTATTTCTTGTGAAGGATAAGTAGCCTTGCCAATATTTTATTTTGGGGTTTGAAATAAACGTCGAAACGGGAAATTTTTCTGACACCCTCGGTGGGATTCGAACCCGAGCTCACGACATGGAATGCAAGCACTCTACCAATTGAGCTATTAACCGGACCAAAACACAAGGTTAATTATCTTTAAATAAACTACATTGTAGGAAAAAACGACACTAAGCTGCACATATAGTAATACAATGTTTTACTGCGTTGTCCCCGAAGAGTTCGCATGTTGCGTGCGGAATTTGTTTTTTTTTTATACAGGCAAAGGGTCTGGACTTACGCCAACCACTCCACTTAAAGTAGAAATTGTCCTTATCCCAATGCGGCAGGAGCTCATTTCTACTGAAGGCTGAGTATTAGAAGAGGTTCCATAATTTTTGCCTTGAAAAAATGAATGCATACACAGAAACTGATAATCGTTTCTGGCACGCTCGGTGGGGATCGAAACTCGCATGGAATACAAGCATTCTACCAACTAGATTCACTGGACAGTTTTTAGCCCTTAGCAGAGCTTAAATAATATTATTTAGTTATCAAAAATGCTCCTCTCAAGGGTGAATCCTTACAGAAGACTTCCAAAGTAAACAAGATTTTAAATACTGACATATTGTGTGGTCTTAAAATGGTCTAAACTGGTTCGGATGTCGGAATAAGAAAGGAGGGTAGGGAAGAGAGGAATCCTGGGCAAAACTGGAGAGGACTACAACTCGCAGAAATCAAACTCGATGTATTTTAACACGCCATTTATTTGGCTCACTGCCGCTAACACATGTTGAAGGTTAGATGGCCGGAACAAGAGAGAGTTTTACAACTAAAATGACATAAGACGTCAGACAAGTCTTCTTCCTCTTTAATCTTTTGGGTTGTTAGACTAAATGATGTTAGACGTCAGAATAGTATTCTTCTTCTTTTAACATTAGCTATCGTATTCAATTCAGACCATTGTGTTTTAAAAAGAAACATGCTAGTGAAAGTGCTTTTCTCTTAGAATTTGTATTCATTACTCGTAGAATATCCAAGTTCTATTTTATAAGCGTTTTTTAGCGCTTACACGTTAAAAAAGCGTGCATTCTAACACCCATCACTACGTATTGCTCATACACCATTAGAATATTTAACGAATATATTTAAATACGCCCTAAAGTAAGGCCTTCTGGGCAACGGCAGTAGTCTTTATATAGAGAAACGTGGTAACAAATTAAAAACTGTTCAATGTAATGGACATACAAGCGTCCGGTGAGCAGTAATAAAAATACAGTTATAGTTGTATGCCCATAATCGGGAGTGGGAAAAATTGGACTAGGGCAGAGGAAAAATAGATAAAAAAATTCAAAGTTACACAGATGTAATTTGTATATCCATTACCAAATTAATTACATAATAATCTATGTTGACAAACGCTCGGGTGTTAGAGATTCATCTAAACGACTTCATCTAATCTAACATTTAAATATAAGCTGCAAAATTTAAGATTCATACTATACGCATTCCCACAAGCAGACATGTATAAGTTCGCGCTACCACATGCCGCATGTGGACCTACAAAATAAAACCCAACCTGAAATGAACATAAGCACTACAACTCTAGCCGACCTTTCCTGAAACAGGGGTGACATTGGCAAATTGAACCATTTTATACAGTATGTATGGTCAGCCTCATACCAACCTATAAGTCAAGGAATTCATACTTCATTCAAATACTTGGGTGCCCCCATAAATGGCCACACATAAAAAAACGCTACTAAGCTACACATATAGAGTAACTCCTTGCCGTGTTTTCCCCAAAGGTGTTGCATGTGCCGAGTGGAACCTATTTATTTTTACACGTAAGTGGGCCGGCCTTCTGCCAACCACTTCAGTTAGGAGTTAAGAAGGTGTTTCCATGCTCCTGAGAGGGCTTGTACTCATTTATTGTTAACCTTGCCGGTATACTATACCATATTGGGCTTGAAATAAACACCGAAACGTGAAATCATTTCTGACACCTTCGCATGGAATGCAAGCACTCTACCAACAGAGCCACGATCTAATAAAACAACTCTTGCCAATGCCACCACAGAAATGTTTCAGGTTTCACTTTTGTTTTGTAGGTAAACATGCAGCATTTGTAAGCTAACACAAAGTTTTAATCTTTAATGTGAACTTACCTTGACAACTTAGATTATAGACCAGATTCTGGCATTACAAGCCATTCACTGTTAAGATTAGATTTTCATAATCGAATCTAATCTAATCTAAGTTGCAAAGATATGTTACATTGGAGATTCACATTACATGCAATTTCACAACCAGACACGTACAAGTTCGCGCTTGCACATGCCGCATGTTAACCCACAACATAAAAACCAAATCTCAAATAGGCATACACCCTGCAACTCTTGCCGTCCTTCCCTGAGACAGGGGTGGCATTGGCAAAGTGAACCATTTTTACAGCATGGGTGGTCAGCCACATACCAACCTATAGTTCAAGGAACATAAACGACAAATTACATTTTTTAAATCAATAAATAATAATATCTGTGGACATCAAAACTAGAAAAGAAAACAAATTCCAATTTAATAAACCCTAGCCGCCAACATTACAGATCAACCGCCATTTCTTTCTGTCCTTACATATTTCTTTCATTTCCTCAGAGTCATAATCTTTTACATACAGGCTCGTCTCTTATTATGACTTTGGATATTCCATTCGTTCGCAATTTCAGATATTTGGTCCATCCATACCTTTCTCGGTCTTCATACATATAGTTTTGTTGTTTATGCATAGCTTTTTAATTTGTTTACTTAATCTTAAGGGTGGTCCAAGCTAGCGGGTGCTATAAAATATACATTAAAGGTGTGGCCATAACCTTGGGCACGAAGTCCCGAATAAGCGAGATGCTATCTAGTCACGCCGACCGTGTAGCTAGGCCGCAATTTCACACTCCGATTGAATGCTCCATTAGATTAATGCTATCAAATTACAAATGATGAAAATTCAAAGGTATCGATTGCAAATTGCACAAAAAATGACAAAATAATGACAGATAAAGTTTTTTTTTTAACCTACTCAGTTATCAGAGGTGAAAAATGGCTGTCAAATAATAAATATCAATCAGTTTTTTTTCGATTGAAACTGAATATCTTGCTTTTCTAAACTAGTATAATCTATATATATTTTTTAGGGTGGATTTATTTTTTAGTATAATCTACTTTGTATATAGTTATCTAAACTGTTATGTAAATATGAAATATAAATATTTAAAATAAGTAGGTTATAGTTATAGGAATTCTTTATTGTATTGTGTGGGTAGGAATCATTGAATAAAAATACTTGAAGCATCGAGAAATAATGATTACTACGCCTTTCTGGAACTGTCTAGCGAATATGGATCTGGATTGTACTGTTTTGAAGAGTATAAATTTTGAAGAGTATGAACTGGGCAGCCACATCGAGGCGTGACCACCTTCTGGTGAATAGAGTACCACTCTCCATAGGAGGTAAGCTAATCCAGCCTTCTGATTCGGTAAGACTTCTAGGAGTCTTACTGGATCGTAACCTGACACTGGATAGGCAAATAGATGCCACAATAGCTTCTTCTTTTTTTTCGCTTCGCCAAATAAAGGCAATAAGAAAATGTCTGCCGTCAGATGCGGTTAAGACCCTGGTGAGTGCGTTTGTGATGTCTCGGATTGACTATTGCTCGACGCTTTATAGTGGTCAGCCGAAGAAACAGTTTAATCGCTTTCAATCTGTGTTGAATTCGGCAGCAAGACTCATATTCGGGATTCCCAAATTCGCTCACATCACCCCGCTGTTAAAAAAACTTCATTGGCTTCGTTTCCCGGAGAGGGTGGTCTTCCGTGTTTGTTTAATGGTATATAAAGCCATCAATGGCTTGGCCCCACCTTATCTGGCTGATATGATTTCACCTGTTGAAATGGGTGTTAGGAGGCAGACACTCAGATCTGCGGGTGATGGAGTAGTCAATTTGGTTCAGCCGCGCCGTCAGATTCGTACAAACTTCGGAGACCGCGCTTTCCGTGTTGCGGGGCCGGTGGAGTGGAACAGACTGCCACCCGGAGTGAAGAACTCCAAATCTGTGGGTGTATTTCGAGGAGCACTCAAGGCACACTTGTTTAGAAAGTCTTATCCATGATCGGAGAGGGCCCTTGAGGTGTGACACACACAAAAACGGCGCTCTCTTATCATGTGTAATTTAAAATAAATCAGCCTGTTATTATTATTATAAGAAGGGTGCGAGTTGCTTGCAGAGCGAGTATTCTACGAGCTTTACCACTACATACATTGAACCAAAACCAGTGAACAGAAACCAAGTGTAATGGAATAGTCGAGACTACCTTTGTGAAAATAAATTATTAAAAGTGTAAAATAAACAACTGTATGAGAAGACCAGTATTTTTAATTGAAAGACTTTTGAACCCTAAATTCGGAACAATACCTTAAAGATAAAACTGAATAAGTGGCATATTCAACTAGCATAACCTATTTTCTGTTAGAAAAAAAACTAGAAAAGTGTGAACATCCTGTAGTATAGAAGTTTTTCATGAGCACTTTATTATAATTAGTTCACTTACTATGAGAAGTTACTCACAATATGATGTTTTATCCACAATTTCTCAAATCAGTGTATCAGAACGATATATTCTAACTGTTACTCTGGTTCATTTCACTAGAGATGGCCAGAGTCTCTGCTAAGTGGCCTTCATCACATTATTTTGTACCTTTACTTTCAAATCCTACTTCAGCTTGCATGTTTCTTGGATCAATGATGATTTTGCTTTTACTCTGATTAATCTGCAGTCTCAGTTCGTACTAAAAGAATGAGATATCAAAACCTTGCTGATACAAATTATCAAATATTTTTTCAAAGCATATCATTAGGTTCTTGTTTGTGAAGATGTAAAGAGATGTAAAGATATCTAAATATGTTGTTCAAAAAAAATATTGGTAGAATGCGAAAGACACAAGAAATGCACAAGAGGTCGCCCAAGAACTTCATACTTCAAGGATTTGAAGCGGCTCATGGATGTCTCCTCCTATTCGCATCTAAAGAGGATGGCAGCAGACAGAGACAGATCGCTGCCTTAGTTCTTGTTTATCGTAAACGCCATTGAGAAAATTTTACATGAGCAATGTTTGCATGTGTACTGGACCAATGTGTCTTATGTAAACAAGAAATTTATTTTAAAAATATTTAAAAGAATTCTCACATTATCGAATTTTACGGTTTTTCTTAGCTCAGATTGTGTAGAATTTGATTCATAAGACAACTGCATGAAAAGTCATCTTTGACAAGATTGGCGTATACGGTAAACAAGAACTGGGGGAGCGAGATGGCTGATACAACAAGGCACTGCCTTTAGAAGATGATGATGAGAATGCGAAAAATGTATAAATATTTTATTCGAGTTGAAACGGAAATCTAATCTCAACTCCCAAAACACAATTAGCAAACATGCTACGAAATTCATAAAAAAAAATCAATACAATAATTATCACTTTAAATTCTTGTTTTCAAGAATTTGGGATAATTATGCAACCATAGATGCTGTCAGCATGGTATTTTTTGTCGCAGTATTCCAAGTATAAAAAAAAACATTTAAACTCAACCGCAATATAAATAATGTATGGAATCTAAAACGCCGCCTCTAACGAGCGTTTAAGTTACCACGTATTTTTGGTAGAACGCTATGGTTAACTTGAAATGTAAAGTTTTATACTTGGGATAGTAGCAGATGTCCTTTACCTCCCCTCCCCCCCTTACCTTCATCACCTCATTCGTCCTTTTTAACCCCCCAGAGATCTGCAATCAACCCAATCCTCATTATGACCACAAAAAATCATCGCATGGCATTCAACAACTTTGCGTGAATTTTTTAAAAGAAAACCTTTTAGCTCTCGAACATCGTGAGCTCTCCCTTACTTGTAAAAATAACTAGGTAATATTTGTGCTTTTAAACGTTGTCTCAGCAAAACTTTTGACTGTTGCGGAAAAGCCTATTGTTCATGTATTTGCAACATAACCATCATGAGCTCTACAGCCATGGAATCTAGGATTCACGTTCACTCTCACCTAACCATCGCCTTTGCTCTCCAGCTATGTACGTATGTCTGTTTCGGCTGTATTTGCGTTCACATTGTCCACATTGCGCACGTAGGTACTCCAAATCCATAGTTCGTAACAATATACAAAGGAAGTGTGAAAGGAAAAAGAGGTAAGGGTCGACCGATAAAAGTATGTAATGATCAGATTGAGGAGATTGTAAAAGATTGGGATATACAAAGTGAGCGTAAAAGAAGAAAACACATTAAATAAGTGATGAATATGAATGAATTGAAAGAGGTATGTAAAGATAGAAAGAAATAGAGGTAGCTCTGCAAAGGCTCTGGCCACCCCTTTCGGATTGGCGACAGAGTTACAGTTACATATTCCTTACCTTTCTGGTCTCCTCCGACCTTGTGGTGCTGAATGCCCAACCGCAGTTATTTATACATATTTTTTTAAATCTTTGCATGCAGATGGTGCGTGAACTAAAGGACGCTCATTTAAAAACGCTAAGAGATAACATCACGCAAAAGTGTTGAATCTTGCATGTCAAGTAATCGTCTGTTCGTGGCATTAGGAACACTAGACGGGAGTCATGTTTTTATGGCGTTCCGAGAACAGAAACATTCAATACTGGCGTTTTGTAGCTTCTCCGTAAATTAATTTGAGAATGGAAATTGCATTTTGCTGTCTGGATTTTACGATTCACTTTAATTTCTAATGGTTAAATTAAATTATTGGTGACCATCACAGTGTTAAGTGCGAACTCTATTAATGTAAGTAGTCAAATTATGGTCATTTGGATGTGTACAAATTAAAATTCGATTGAATTGACCCTTTCTAAGTTTAACAATTGTTATTGGAAAACTTTGTTCTCGACGTTTCGTTGGTGCCGCAACCAACGTCCTCAGGAGCCACCAACGTCCTCAGGAGCCACCAACACCTTTCGTATTTTTTTTCCAAAAGCGTGTTTAGACTTCAATAGCCTGTTCTATTGGAATTTTTGCTTTAAAAATGCATTAAGTACCAACATAATATACAATTTGAAACGAAGAACACACTTACAGGGTTATCCACAACACATTTAATCCCTATCTGACCCATGGATCAACGTTTTTTTTGTATGCAAATTTCAGGGTTGAGCCATTAATTTGTTGTGTGTGAATAAAACTGTTGGATTCTATATGATGCCAATGTACATAACAAAAAGTCCCTCAAAAGTCTTTCACCCGGTTAAAAACTGATTTAAATTCAGCGAGTTGAAATTTAAAAAAAATATTTAATACCACGAATGGTAATCGACAGTTTGTACAAATATGTATGGTAGAGACGAATCATGTGGGCTTCATAACAAGTGTAAGAGATGGTAAGAGATGGTACACAAATTTAATGATATTTACAGCCTTCTCACACGTCGGTCCGTAGTTCAGTGGTAACCAGGTAACAGTGGACGACGACCAAGCTCGTAAAAAGGTCGATAGCTCAATTGGTAGAATGCTTGCATTCCATGCCGAGAGCAAGGGTTCGATCTCAAGGCTTACTCAGCCTTCACAAGAAATAATAACCAGCCCCTTGGAACCTGGGAAACCCCACTTCAACTGAAAGTGGTTGGTGTGAGGCCGGCCCCCTTACCCGTAAAAATGAATAGGTCCCGAATCGACACATGCGACCCCTTCGGGGATAACGCAGGCAAGAAGTTACACTATTATGTGTAGCTTCGTTGCGTTTCACACACGCTTTCCCTCTCTTTCTCAGTTTGACCACTTTACTTTTTATTTCCTTTTTTTAATGAACCATTGAAAGGCATTCCAGATGAAGTTCAATATGAAATAAATTTATGCCAAAAAAAATCACACTGTATTTTTTAGCACAAAAGAACCCGAAAACGTTACAATATAATTTATTCCCCAATTTAGTTGAAGTATTAAAAAAAAAACAATTTTACGAAGTTTGATGCTAAAAAGACATCATTATAATAATTTCAGTTTACCTTTTGCGGAATCACGACATTTTTAATCAAACAAGTTTTTTATGCACTCCCATCCTATAATTTCAAAACCTAGATTTATTCCACGAATAAACTTTTTTCTCCTCAGTAATTTATGATAATAATGCTAAACACTACCACAAGAATAAAACTAAATAGTAGCGTATTCCAAAACAATGTATCAAAACTTAAACAGCGCTTCGAGCGAGTGCTTAGTTTCGATACATTTTTGATAAAACGATTGAAGTTTTATATTCTTCGGGAACAGACATCGCGAAAAAGTGTAGGATAATCATCATCGTAATTATACATTCCGATCAGCTTTTGGAGTCACGAATCGTTACCAACCTGTCTGGCGCGGGTTCAGTGCCTGGTTTCTTACGTTTATATTGTTGTATGTCTTCTTGTCGTCGTCCCAGTGCTTGTTTGGCGTATCTACCATTCGATTCAAAGGTGACCTTTCGATGAACTTGTCATAAGAATCACATTCTACACAATTTGAGCTAAGAAAAAAACTTAAAACACGATAGTGTGAGAGTCGTTTTTACTATTTTCTTTTCTATTTTCTATATTCCAGTTTACAAGGTATATTTTACACCTAGGCATACAAATCATTGCTCATGTGAAATTACCTCTGATGGATATAAGACAAACAAGCACAAGGGGACGTGTTGTCTACCGCCGGAATTGACCCTCGTCCATCGAGGTTTTCTATATAATCTATAATCTAAGTTGCAAAGATATATTAATATTTACAATGAATATTAAATGCATACCCACAAACAGAAACGTGCAAGTTAGCGCTTACAAATGCTGCAAAACAAACATCAAATAAATATAAACCCTGCAACTTTTGCCGACCTTTCCTGAAAGAGGGTGGCATCGGTAAAGTGACACCTATTTTCCAGTATGTTTGGTCAGCCTCATGCCAACCTATAAGTCAAGGAATACAAATCATAAATAACATTCAGGTAGGTATATAAAATCAACAAAACCTTAAAAAGAGCTTCAAATCCCATCGAGGGTGTCAAAAATGATTTGGCGTTTCGGTACTTTCAAACCAAAATAAAATACCTGAAACGTTCACTCAGCATTCACAGAAAATGAGAACCTACCCCTTCCCGCTGGGAAAGGGAAGTGCATGGAGTGAGGCCGTCCTCCGTACCTGTAAAAATAAATAAGTTCTACACGCCTCCGCTTCGGAGATAGCGCGATAAAAAAGAAGCCCTTCATGTGCAGCTTAGTTGCGTCACCTTATATAGAACAAAATAAATCAATGCCCTGTCCAGACTTCGACAACCAACAACGATTAATTATTTATCCGAATAATAAGCGAGTATCCGGTCACAGTGTGGACAGCCTCCTAAATATACAAGTCTGCTTAAATGTACAGAAATTAAGACGATCACTAGTGGCGCTACTTCGAGTACTCATACATTTTTAGTTGAGTTAAATTCAGGTTTTTATACTTGGGGTAAAGGAAGGTCATAATGGCTGCCCACAAGACAATGTATGACAATGAAGACCGTTTCCTAATTAAAGCGACTGACCGAGAAATTTAAATAAACTTATGCAGGCAACACTTTGACTCAGAAATTTAAATTTTGTATCCACTAACATAATTATGTAGATTGTTACATTTAACGTACCTATATGATATGCAAGTCTAAGTTGCAAAGAAAAGTCAAGTTTTATGATTGATACCTAAAGGTACATTCTCTTTATACCCTAAATCGGCCGTTTTTGTTTCTTACACTTTATGGTCTTAGCAAAAGAGCTACAGTAATGAAAAAAATCAAGCATGTTTAATTTTTTTTATCTTAATTATAAAGTTTGAACAAAATGTATAACTTAAGAATTTCCACCACAAAAAAATATTTAAAAAAACACGTTTTTTGCACATACATAGCTACTTTTTCGTGTGCGCTATATTTTGGAAATATTATTTTTCTTTTTAATGATAGAACTATACATGGCTTAGTGACGTATCGGAACAATTTTTTTATAATGTCAATAGTTTTTGAGTAAATATGGAAAAACTAAAACTACTTAATGAATTAAATTTTTCATTAAACCGCATCTTGAACTTTTTTACAGCATAGTTGGTCAGCCTCATTCCAATCTATAAGTCAAGAAATAAAATAATACATACCATTAAGGTAAATCAAAATCACTGCTAAGAAATCCATGTCCCGTTCTTAAAGGTAAATAGATCTTAGGTTGGTGTTTTTTTTTACACAGACTGATGTACTTTCTTCCATTAGCTGAGGCATTAGATAAAAGGTGTGAAAGAGCTTGGTTTCCTTCAGTTTCCGGCGCTGAGCTACGAATGGCGTTTCGATAAGTCATAAATCATAGATATGCCCAAGGTGTGGCTTTCCCATCGATCTGCATTGTGCCATACATAGCATTATGTAATAACATAGAGGAGCAGAAACTAACTTACTGCATTGATATACCACTTTTGACTCAGTCCTGTCAAACGTTGCAGTTGTGTAGTCATACAAAACATGTTTTTACGTGTCAAATTTTAATTTTTCCTTGCTTTCTCCATTTTGCGTTTTGACACCCAGTTATAACACATGCCGTAATGTCTTTAAAACATGCCTTTTTCCTTTAAAATTCGTCAATTTTATCGACAAGATTTATAGGTACCACACGCGACTATGTTCGAACTGCTGCGGGCATAGTACGCACGCGGCAATGCTGCCACCTTTCTAGAAACATCATTAGCAAGTTTTTTTGTACACATGGAAATGCAACTGTGAAGTTATTTGTTCTCTTTCTTACTAATGACAATTTTCGTAAGTATGTTGAAACAGATTTATATTGTCTATTTTCGTTAACATAATTTCTAGTCCACAGATATTACAAGTCAATGATGCATAGCTTAGGAACGAGCATTCAAAACAAAATGTATATCATCCCAAAAACACAAGCAATGCTCACTTTTGGGAGTATTTATTGTATTAATATTTTTGTAATTATAATATTATGTACATACTTAAAACGAATAATAAAGTCCTTTATCATCAACTGCATTATCATTATCATACGGAGGAAATGTATGAGGAAAAAAGGGAAAAGGAAGATCGGAAAAAGTGCGGCCGAATCAGATTTGTGAACTTGTAATAATGGAATATACAGAGTGAATATAGAAGAAGAAAATGTATGGAAAAGGTAATGGATGTGAATGAATTGAATGAGGTATGCTAGGATAAGAAGAAATGGAACCCTACAGAGGCTCTGGCCAGCTCTAGTGGAATGGCAACAGTAATCTGTAGAGGCAAAAGTACGCAACATAATATTATTGTGAATAATGCATTGAGCCTTGCAATGCAACTAAGCTGCACAAATATAGTGCAACTTTTTACCTCTTCGACCACATAGATCGTGGAGCGGAATCTATTTATTTCTACAGGTAAGGGAGTCAGCCTCATGCCAAACCCTTTTTTTGAAAGAAGGGGTTTCCTTGACTTATACTCCAACTTATACGCGTCTTTTTGTGCACATGCATTTGATATGAGTTTTTAATGTCAGTTTATCTTTGCAATTTAGATTATACATACATTATAGGGGTTTTCCTGCTCAAAGAGACAGGTTTTCATTTTTTGTGAAGGCCCAGTAAACGTTGCCGGTCTTAGCTGGAACGGGAAATCATTTCTGGTATCCTTGGTTCCGGCACATTTTCCGGATTTTCAACGCTTAGGAAAAACATTTACCCGTAACTTAGAAAGTTCAATGCAACTCGACAAGAATGCATTAGGTACTCCATACAAAAACGGACTACAAAAAGGATGGGGGTACTTTTGTAGCTATATAAAATAGAAGAGCACAAATACTTCATTACATTTGAAGCTCCCGTTTTTACCAAAAATGTATAAAAACTAAAAACACTCACAAGATGCGCTATTTAAGTTTCATGCAATTTTGAGTAAAGCTATGGGAGAGTTTAAACCTAATGTATTATACTTGGAATTCAGATTACAAATACTTTAGGTCGTTTAGACTCCGGAAGACGTATATCGAAGAACCAGCCAAGTTGGCGTCAAAGCGGTGAACCGTTCAATGGAAAGTCCATTGGCATATTAGACTTGTAATGTATCTTTTACGTCTGCACGTCGAGTATAAAACATCGCGAAAATACTCGAGCATCACGTAAACAGAAACACATCTGCCAATTGCAGTACCCTTAGTACGAGTTGCAAAATTTGAGTAAAGTTAAGTTTACGGAAAGTATGAAAGAGTGATTTTCCACAAAATCTGCCGTTTTTGTTTCTTACACTTTATGGTCTAAGCAAAAGAGTTACAGTGATGAAGAAAATCAATTTCAAACAAACAAAAACAGCAGATTTTGGGGAAAACCACTCTTTAATACTTTCCGTAAACTTTACTTTACTCAAGTTTTGCAACTCGTACTCAAAAAAACGCTGTTGTGTATTTACGAAATGTTTTGCACTCGATTTACCTACTGCTAATTCTGTGTCCTGTCGTTAGCTCAGTTGATAGAATGCGTGCTTTCAATGTCTGATAGTTAGGGCTAAATCCGTACAAGGATATCACAAATTATTTCCCGTTTATTTTAAACGCACACTCCGACAAGGTTTATCCAGCCTTTATGTGAAATGAGGTATTGAATTGAGTAAGGCTGATCCCATCATTTGTAAAAAAATATTTTTACTTTTTTTTTTAAATTAATTAGGTTCCACTAAACACATACGACCCTTTCCGAGCCAACGTGGTCGCACTATATATACAGCTTAGATGCTAGAATATCTGCAATAAAAAGGCATTAATTTGATGCTCTCATAATAGTCGTACTTTCCCTTCAACCCCGCTTTTACTTTACGCTCTGCCACAAAGAAAATTACACTGAGTAGAAAATACAAACATTGGTTTTGTTTTGCAGCGAAATGCTCACATTATCAGATTTATTTTTCAAAGTTTCCCCCCCTCGCAGAAACAAAACAACAGACGACTTTCTTGAACGCAATAATCCTTTAAGGGTAGCAGCGCTAGGGGTGGGCTATGCCCCGAGTATCGTATATCGTCTTAATCCTTCCCCCGCCCGAAACCAGTGAGGAATGTCTGAAATTTAATACTGGCATACCGGGCCTCCGAATACCGGTTTCTATCAATGGACATCTTGCGTATTAACAATGTCTCTGGCCTTAGACCCACACATAGGTATACCAAGAACTAGTGTGGATCGCTTACTATTTTAGTCCAAGCATTTATTGAGACGACGTATTGACGCTTACAATAATGTATAATGCGTTTGTGAATTAATTAATTTATTTTGTTTAGTTAGTCATTTGAATAAATACTGTATTAAATGAATTGTGACGTTTTCGTAGCTCAGTTCGTACAACATTAAAATCCAAATATCAAATGAACATAAGCCCTGCAACTCTTGCTGACCGTTCCGGAATCAGGGATCAGGGGAGACAACCCATAAGGCAAGTATCTATTCAATGCGAGAACGCGTTTTACTTGAAATCGGAATATTACTTTTTATAAAGTAAAAAAAACTTTGAAGAAATATTAGGACAGGGCGAAAGAAATTTATATGAATGTGACCCTACAAATGAAAGTAATGAGGATATTTTGAAAGAGGAAATAAAAGCAAGCATAAAAGAGCTGAAGAATGGAAAGGCTGCAAGTATGGATGGATTGAATGCCGAGATGTTAAAGGCAGGAGGAGAATGTGTGGTAGAGTGGATGTTTGAATTATGCAAGATGTGTATGAAAGACAGGGTAGTACCGATGGACTGGAGAAAGGCGGTCATTGTCCCTATTTACAAGGGTAAAGGGGACAAGAAAGACTGCCGTAACTTTAGGCCCATTAGTCTCCTTAGTATACCTGGGAAAGTCTTATGCAAAATTGTCATAAAAAAAGTGAGAATGGCCACCGATCACAG
Organism: Agapetus fuscipes; assembly: GCA_951799405.1. Classification (NCBI taxonomy): domain Eukaryota; kingdom Metazoa; phylum Arthropoda; class Insecta; order Trichoptera; family Glossosomatidae; genus Agapetus; species Agapetus fuscipes. Next base: position 14,244,905 of record OX637351.1, on the reverse strand, counting down.
GGTCTCTGATATTCAATCTGGTTTTATGCCAGGACGAGGTTGTGTGGACCAAATCTTTACTCTCAGACAGATTGTTGAAAAACATCTGGCTGTGGGGAGGGTGGTCTACGCAGCCTTCGTGGATCTCGAGAGGGCCTTTGACTCGGTGGACAGATGTATGTTGTGGAATGTTCTCAGGAAGTACGGTGTGAATGACAACCTTCTGAATGTGATACGTGCCATCTATGAAAATAGTTCGGCATGTGTAAGAGTGGATGGGAGATATAGTGACTGGTTTGATGTATATAAGGGAGTGAGGCAAGGCTGCGTGATGAGTCCATGGTTGTTTAATATAATCATGGACAGTTGCATAAAAGAAGCTGGAATATCAGAGAGCGGAGTGAAAGTGGGTGAAACAAGAGTTGGAGTACTTCTTTATGCTGATGATGCTATAGTTTTAGCTGACTCGGCGGAGGAACTCCAAGCGATGTTAACCAAACTGAATGATGCATTTTGTAAAAATAGCTTGAAAGTGAATGCGAATAAGACAAAAATATTAGTTTTTGACAGGAATGAAGTATGTGAGGAACTTACAGTTAATTTGAATGGAAAAAAAGTTGAAGTAGTGAATGAGTTTGACTATTTAGGAAGCAAGTTTGAGGCGAATGGTAAGATGACGAAGGAATTAGAGAAGCGTGCCAGCAAAGGAAGATGCGTGATAGGAGCGTTTGGTAGAATAGCCAAGAATAAAAGGATACCAAAGAAAATGAAAATGGCGGTACACAATTGTATATTGTTGCCGACCCTGATGTATGGAAGCGAGTCATGGACGGTGAATGAAAGAGAAGTAAATAAGGTATGCACCGTAGAAATGGCTCATTTAAGAAGTATGACAGGAAAAACACTGAAAGATAGAGTGAGAAACGAATGGGTTCTGAATGAATGCGGAGTAAAAGAAAGCGTGAAAGTGAAAGTTCAAAGAAGTGTGATGCGATGGTTTGGACATATTGAAAGGATGAATGCAGACCGACTGACAAAAAGAGTGTATAAAGGGAATGTAATAGGTAAGCGTGGAAGGGGAAGACCTAGAAAAGAATGGATTGATCAGATAAGTGAGATTGCGAATGAATGGAATTTACAGAGTGGAAACAAGAGAAGAGCATGCATGAAAAGAGTGATGAAATTAGATGAGATGAAAGAAGTATGCAGGGACAGAGTCAAGTGGAGGCACTTATGTGGAGGTACTGGCCACCCCTAGAGGAATGGCGGCAGGATACAAGACAAGACAATACAAGACAAAAATAAAGTCTACGATAAATAGTCATAACTTCACTTCATTAAGGCAGAAAGAGGAAAAACTGATCAGTCATTAAGTCAAATGCTTCATATTTCCAAATCTTTTTTTCCATTTTAAATCCATAACTTTAACTCGCTACTGGTTAACCACACTTTGGTTTTGTTTTCCGTACAGGTATCATAAAGCTTTTTACATTCACTTTAAATGGCTACAATATTGATATTCCCAAAGTACAGGGTTGAACTGTCAGTTCACTTGTGCAATGTGCATCTCCTTATAGTATATACATAGTAATGTAGCAGACAAAAGTTGTTGGATAAGAAGTATTTGAGACATTTATTTATATTCCTTAGCTAAGACTAATATATAGCTAGGCATCAGATAAGACTGACGCCTAGCTAACAACAATCAGTTTAACCGGTATTCAACTGTCAGTTCGTTAATGCATCCCTACAACTATTATTGGCAAAAAGTCGTTGACTAAGTATTTGATACATTTATTTGTAGTCCTTAACTAAGACTGTAATCTAAGTTATCAGATAAGACTGACGCCTAGTTAACAACAATCAGTTTAACCGGTATTTAACTGTCAGTTCGTTAATGCATCCCTACAACTATTATTGGCAGACAAAAGTCTCTGGCTAAGAAGTATTTGATACATTTATATGTATTCCTTGGCTAAGACTGTCGGCTATAACTATCAGCTAAGACTGTCGGTTAGCTAGCGTCTAACAGCTAACAATTTCCACGACATTGATCTGCCATTATGTTCGGCGCAACAAAGGCATCCCACAGGGCCGCCTTTCACTGTTTATTTCACATTTTTTACAACTCAATAAACCCATACAAAAATATACAAGCCGTTAATAACAGATTTTCAAAGCTTAAACTGACATTGTAGTCTCAACTATTTATTGTTCGAGGAACATAATTTTTCAGACATAATTTTTTCAACAAAGGAAAACATATTTTGTTGAATGTTTCACTGAGAGGTGCTAAAAAACACGCATTTTGTAACTACACCTCTGAGGTAACTACACGCAGCTAGAGGCGAAACATACAAATATAAGACAACGATAAAATAAAAAAAACACTTTATGTAGGTGTACTAGTTATCTCAGGATTGAAAAAATCTCAACTATCGATTGATGAAACAGCCCTGAGAAAATCGCACATGAATTTTGAATGATAAAATTTTAGACTTCACTTAAATCGCGTATTTTTTACGCGATTTCGATACAACTTAGCATTTGCACAGCGTGTAAGTTTTTGTACAAATTCTACACTTTTATTTGTTTGCATATTTTTATGTTTTATTTCGGGTTCACTTTGAATAAAATTGCAGTTGAATTTATTTCAGAGTATATATTTTTTAAAGTTTATTACATAATATGGTTGACTCTGTCACTTCTGTCTTGTCGGTTTCACGGCTTGGACTTTAATGAATCACTGAAGCTCCACAGAACCGTAGCATTTATTTGTGATTAAGATCTATTCTCGCCTGTTCGAGACGCGTCTAGAATGGATATTTCCAGAGAGTAGGGCAAGTGGTGTACCTATGGACACGCTCTTTTTTTTTCGACTAAATATTTTTTTTCTCTCAAGTTAAGAAAGGTAGAGAGAAAATTGTTTATGTTATGTATTCATTGTCTAATTGTGCATAACCAGCTTATTTTTAGTTTTGTATAATATTGACCTGTTTTGTGTTACGACCTTTCCCCCAAAAATCGCATTTTTGTCCAGAGGTACACCTATGGGTGTGTACCTGTGGACAGGGGTAAGTGTACCTTGGGACAGCATGTGTACCTCTGGACATCAAAAAGTTTAAGTAGTTTAAAAATGATTAAACATAGTATTATTTTATATTTTATTGGTGATAAAACTGCACAAACTTATTATTATAAAAATGACAACAAAATATTTTGATAGCGATTATTAAAAATACGAAATATATATTGATAGAAGAACCTACCTTATAACAACAAATAATATTAAAAAAAAAAATATTTTCCATGTATAACTCATTCATCTCTTTGGAATCGTATGAATCTGATCCAAAAACACCTTTATCCAAGGGCAGCATTTTATGAAAATTGTGAGGATGCAAAGTTAAAATGAAAACTCTGGATTCTTTTGCTTTTTCAAAAACTTGTATATTTATATGGGAATCGTGGTTATCCATGATTAGGAGAATTTGATCACTTTTTCAAGGTATCACATGAGCAACTTTGATTCGTTTGACCAACTAAAAGATGGATATAAAAATAAATTAGAATAGTCTAACAAGTATTTTATTTTAAGTTGAGTACCGGTGGACACAAGGCGTGTACCTTTGGACGTCCATAGGTACACGCAAAAATGTGTCCAGAGGTACACAAATGATACTAAATTAAAACATCAACTGACATTTAATTTTGAGGTTCAAAATAAGGCAAATGAATGCTCTATCGTTTTAAGCACTCCCTAAACCCTAAATTGGTATTATCATTTGACTAAAATATTTCATAATCACACCATGAAAACTGTTTAAAAATGCATAAAAACTAACTTTTTGTTGCTGAAAACTTGAATTGTAAAAAACGGGCACGTGTTGTAGGTGATGACAAGTTACACACAATAATATTGAGAGATATCAAAAATGTCATAACCCCGTTTATGTGAGGATTTTTAATCTTCTGTATTTCCAGAGATATGATGGTGTCCAAAGGTACACAGCGTCCAGAGGTACACCACTTGCCCCTACCTGAAGTACCAACAGTTCAAAGTGTCAAACTCTCACGTCTACACACACTCACACACATGCACAGCAAGTAAACACACCTAGGCACACAATCACAAAAAAACACGCAGGCATGAACTTATACATTCGTAAAAATATTTATTTACTAGATTGCCAACCGAAACTTGATCGAAAAATGCTCCATTCAGCATTCCGTAAAGTGCGCAATGGGCCACTTTATGGTAGGATATCAACCTCTAAGTCAAGGAAATAAACATTAACTTCCAAAATGTATAGAAACTATATCACCCTCCAGGAATGCTCTTTCATCCTTCATACATTTTTGTACGCGATCGAGGTGAGTTTTTGTGAAGGTTTTCACTTGGAGTAGTGAGTTCCTAACCTCAGAGTAATTATCTACAGTACGAGTGGCTATACTCTGGTGTTCGTTCGCGGCTTCTTTGAATGGTGTCAGCCTAATTAACATGCGCGGCAAAGCTTTGTCTGTTGAAACATAACACAAGGCAAATTATTATGAATTAGCAGCGCCATGTTACAGCGTCCTTACCACGTTCCCTTTCAAACGTAGCCTAACTTTTGAAAGAAAACACATATTTTTTGACGTTTATTTGCATGGATGTTCCAATATCTTTTTCTCATATTGTTAGTACAAATGCATCGTGTGTACCTAAGCGTGAACTATGAACATAATGTACATAGATCTAATATAATAAAATATATTTGTAATTAAAATTATAAGCAGTAATACGTACACAATTATTTAAAAAGTAAAACAGATGTACATCATATTTTTACAACTGCATTTCTGATTCGTTCACGTTTATTTTTACAGGGAAGGGAGCCAGCCTTCCCCCAACCATTTAAGTTGAAGTAAGAGATTCCCGTCTCTCGAGGGGGATCGTTTTCATTCTTGTGAAGGCTGAGTAAGCCGTGCCAGTATTTAGTTTTAGGTTTGAAATAAATACCAAAACGGGAAATATTTTTTTACGCTCTCGCTGGGAATCGAACCACAGTTTAGGGCGTTGAATGTGAGCATTTAACCAACTAAGCTATCGACCGGACGCGTACGGCAACAAATATTTGCCTGTATTAAAGCTACACCACTTCTATCGTCCGTAGAATTATGCCAGTATGTCTAGCACACCTGTGCCCAGCACGACATCTTGTTTGAAGAACTGTTTGCTTTTGATACTCCACTCTATGTACGTCAATCACCTTCAACAATGTTATTAAACAAACCAATATAGACAAAAGTAGCAACACAATAAAATTATAGTATAAATTGCAGCACTCTGTGGTGAAGTAAAAAAATAATATGCGATGATAGAACTGAAACGAATGCAAAAATCGCTTGAAAAATTTGCAGAAGCGGTATTTACAAAATAAAACCCAAGCATAAGTTTCACAGCGCAGTAATTTTTTTCCAACTTTCCGTGAAACAGGGGTGGAATTGACAAAAGTGATCCAATTTTTATGGTAGCTTCATACCTCATACCAATTAGTCAAGGAGCCCTTGCAATGAATGAATAAACCATTTGATAGGTGATCCCTTTTGATTCTTTAATTAAGATCATACTTCTGTTTTAGCAGATAGTGAGAGCTACTCTGAGGAGGCTGGAGTCCAGCTATCTTTCCACGTTTTCGTTGGTTTTCAAGGAGACGATGACCCGGTGAACCAGGATCAAAGTTATGGTCAATGACCCAAGCGGGGATCGAACCAACGTTATTCTATTCCAAATACGCTAGAAAGATCAGCCACTCGACTGCCTCGGCCATAACACCGATATTTGATTGATAGCTTTTAGATTCGACGGTGAAAACAAGTTCTGAATTCTGCAGCTTTTGACCGTAGTTGCGTTCTCGACTCCTTGATCACTAAGTTCAATAGCCTAGCTCAAGTTATGTTTATTTGACTTGGCAAATCCGTTGTACCAACACTTCATGCGTGAAGATGGATGCACGGAGGCGCGCATGCATCACCAGATTAGACAATGGGAGAGGGTTCTGACGTCACTCTGTCACCTAACACACAGAACTAAGGCGATTATAGAGTAGGAGAGCAGGGGGAGTGGGATAATGGCGGGAGAACATTTGGTCAGCTGGGATCTCATTATGATGGATTCCCATGGCGAGAATATTAAGCCAGGCGTGAATATTTAATCATAATAATGTTGCAATTCACTTTGGGTTTGCTTTGATAAAACTTGAATTTATTTTGCACAATTTATTTGAGAATTTGCTTGCATATCGACGGCTAAAAAGCAGTAGGGCATAAGCGACATAAACTAAATTGTTCAGGAGAGCAGTTTAAAGTTTGGCATTGCAGAAAAATGGCATAACTTTTTTATTTTTTATCATATCGTCAAAATCAAAACAGCTCTAAAATTTAAAAAAATAAAGGCATTTATTTGCATTCCTATTAATGTGGTTTTACGATGTTTTACAAAATTTTTTTTCACAAGCGCCTTTAGGACAAAAAAAGCCAAAATCTTGTCGGTGACACCAAAACCATACATCGAAAGCGTAGTTGTTTGCTTGGGCATAAACAACAAAAAAATCATCGTAGAGCTATGGGAGTTAGCGCATTAGAAAGAGCGGATAATTTTAAATAGGATAGCATTCATAACTCATTTTTGACCAAAACGTCGCTTATACGGGGGCGCTACTTCCTTTTAACCGTCGATATGGTTTAAACTTTAATGGGGCTTCCACACGCTTGCCAACCCATCTCAAGTCAAGCGCACAGTGTGTCGTCTAGAACATGCTAGCTGGACAAAATTTTGTCTAATGGACTAATTTTGTCCAGCTAGCATGTTCTAGACGACACACTGTGCGCTTGACTTGAGATGGGTTGGCAAGCGTGTGGAAGCCCCATAATTGTGTTGCACTGGCGGTTTCATGGCTGATTGGGTACTCATCCTTTTAAAGCACTTATAGGTCGTATTTATAGGTGACTGAAATTCCTTGACTGATAGGTTGATATGAGGCTGACCACCCATGCTGTAGAAAAATGCTTCATTTTGCCAATATCACCCCTGTTCCAGGGAAGGTCGGTAAGAGTTGCAGGGTGTATGTTCATTTGAGATTTGGGTTTATATATTGTAAGTCCACATGCGGCATGTTTAAGCGTGAACTTATACGTGTTTGCTTTTGAAAATGCATATAATGTGAATCCTTAATGTTACATATCTTTGCAACTTAGATTAGATGAGATTATAATATGGATTCGATACTTACGGGGCATATAAAATCTTTAATCTCTAGAAGGTTGGCTCGCATTGCTTATGAATCCCTACAGGTTCTAAAATTGAAAGAAACACCTCATTTAAAAATAATTTCTCACACCCTTGGTTGGGGATCGAAACCTAACTCTCTTGCTTTGAACACAAGCGTTCTACCAACAAAGCTATCGACCGGATTCCACTGTTGTTCATACAGCCTTTTAATGGCGCGCACTCGGAAAGTACAAAGAGATTTTTAATTTAGATAGCAAATGCAGGTACATATCTCGTGACGTCAATAGATCATCGATAAATTGATCTAATACGTGCGTCAGATTTTGTACAAAAAGTTCTTACATGCCTCGAATAATTATTAAGCTAGTGGCGTTTTATGAATGTATCATTGTAAACAAGACACTAAGTACCAAAATATTTTACTTTAAACGAAGTCTGCAGTTTGGTTCTATAATCCAAGGAAATAACACAAATACGACATTACGCCGCTATTTTTTACGTGTTTTAAGCACAGCAAGTTATACCTATATTAGAATTTAAAAAGGCACTAAATATTGAGCATGGTAAACGGCAGTAGACTTCTCGTATACTTTTCCCTTTTTTATCAGTTTGACCACTATGTTAGCGCCTTATTTTATTCAATCACTTGGTTCACTCTGCCAATGTCACCCCTATTTCAGGCAGGGTCGGCCAAAGTTGCAAGCTTTACACATGTGTATTAACATTATGCTTTTATTGTGTAAGTGAACATGCATTATATGCACTTTTAAAAACATACACGTGTTTATTTGTGGGCAGGCATTTAATATTAATCTTAAATGACAGTTTTTTTGCTACAAAGATATTAATAATAACATTAAGATGATTTATTTGATGAGCGCTGTTTTTGTATGAATCACACCTCAAGAGCCGTCTGCGAGCTTGGTCGTCGCTGTAGACAGCGCCAATTCTCAAGCAAGACCCAGTTGCTGTAAGGCTGAATGGACCTTTGGTAACCAGTCATTGGTAAAGGTTTATGAATTTTTCAACCCAGCTAAGACCATATTTGGATAATATATAAATGGCATAATTATTTTTTGTGCTCCTCCTGGATTTGAATCCACAACCTTCCAAGTCTGAAGCGTTACCACTAGACTACGGACCGGTCATATAATAGATTTATATCAACCGAATTCATCAGTAAAACAAATTGAACAAAAGTCTTATAAAACGTGATACTTCTTATTAGATGGTGTCGCCTTATATGGCCATCTCTTTCAATAGCCAAATGATTAGCCATCTCAGTCACAGCAAACGCTGCTGAAGAGGTAGCCACGTAAAAAAAAAAAAAATTGGCACAAGGCGATTATGGCAACTTTCGCGGAGCCTTAATTGAATGCGTCCGAAAAAAAGAAACCTGCGAATTCATCATAATAAAGCGTAATGGTATTGTAAGGTTTATAAGCCATTTGGCAGAGCCATATATGGCACTCAATCTGGCTTTGAATTTTATTGGAGTGCCAATATGTATTTATGGCACACTTAGAGCCATAGTGCAAATACGCTACCTGTTCAATTAAAATTTAATACAACTTTGGATTAACAATCTTATTTTATATTGCCGAATATTTAGCATAGGAATATGGATGCTGTATTATGATTGTTGCACGTGTTTGATCGAATCGATAAATATTTGGATACCTTAAAGGTAAAACTGAATAAGTCGCATATTAAGCTAACATGGTTTTCTCAAATAAATGCACCTTTTTCCCATTTTCTACAAAAGAAAACACAAAAAATGCGTGAAAATCGTGTAGTTAAGAAGTTTTTCATGAGTATTTCCTTATAATTAGTTCACTTACTAGGAGAAATTACTCCCAATTGAATGTTTTATCTACGATTGCTCAAATCAGTAAATCAGCTATTATTCAGTTTTATTCCTCGACTTATAGGTTGGTATGAGGCTGACCACCCATACTGTAAAAAATGGGTCACTTTGCCAATATCACCCCTGTGTGAGGGAAGGTCGGCAAAAGTTGTAGGGCTTATGTTCATTTGAGGTTTGAATTTTATTTGTAAGTACACATTCAACATTTGTAAGCGCGAACTACACGCGTTTGTTTGTGGGCATACATCTGAGAGCTTTAAATGAATATATCCTTGCAACTTAGATTATAGATTATACCTTTAAGGTGGCGATATATAAAAATATAACCTAAGTTACACACATGATACTTCCGATTAATAGAAGCCTTAAACTAGAGTTGCTTTCCAATTGTACTATATGTCATAGAAGGTTAGACACTCAACGCAACGCAACTACGTAACTAAGCTAAACATATAGCGTAACTTCTTGCCGCGTTATCCCCGAAGGTCGAAGGGTGTCGCATGTGGCGAGGGGAATCTATTTAATTTTACCAGATTTACACTTCAGTTAAAGTGGAAGGGGGGGGGGGGGGGGGTAATCATTTCTTGTGAAGGCTGCGTAAACCTTGCCGGTATTTTATTTGAGCTCTCACTCTACCAACATATCGGCCGGACTAAGGGAGAGTATTTTTTAAATGGCATATTTACATACACATGTACAAGCTCGCAAGCTGTCCACCCTTCGCGTTATTTGACGAGATTCATGAAAAGCTCGCGACGTAGGCCCCTCCCTTTAATAATAATTGATACTTTGGGCGTCACAGATGGGGCCTGTGGAAGCTGCGGGAGGGACCGGGGACGACTTTTAATTTGAGCTTTTGACGGCAGAATTAATCTCGACACGGATTAAAATTTTCACCCACGCGTAAATGCATTTTAAAATATTTTACGCTGGTTTATTTTAAATAATTTTATTCCTTAAAAACACTGAACAGCTTAATGATCGGAGATTCATTTAGTACTTATGGATTTAAATTACCATACAGACTTATACTTAACTCCTATTTGCACCGAGAAATTACCTAGAAAATAATATCAAAGAGGAAGCCCCCAACTCCCAAAGAAGAAAAGAAATCGAATAGTAGCATTGTACCTACATACTGTTATGATTTTAGTCGGGTTCTTTTAATCAAACTGCAAATTATTTTTCATGATTTATTTTACACACTGTCGGTATGCAATGTATTGATTTCAATGCATTGATTTATTTTACACACTGTCGGTTTACAATGTACTGATTTCTAGCTCTTGGCTTATCGACTTCACGGCCCAATGTTTCAATCGACTCTGGTCTCTCACACAATTGCGGCCCAAATATATAGCGTCTAAACGGACGCCTCTCGCATATTCCAGACCCTTCTATAGTAAACCTCTCCTCACACCTCTGTATTGTTCCATACTATTTTAGTTACACACACCAATAAGTACGTGCCTAGAAAAAGCTAAAACAATCGTTCCAAAGAGCCATTTAAAGGAGGATGTTCCTTGACTAATAGGTTGGTATGAGGCAGCATGAATGATCTTTATTCTTGCTATGAAATAAAGGCCAAAACTCTGTAGCTAGTTAGAAGCCAACCGACCGTCGTATGATGTACGTTTAAAGTGACTCTGTATGTGAACCGTATCTAAAATAAATTATTTAAAAATAAATCACCGCAATTTTTTTTTTAAGAAAGCCTGTGCGAGGACTCCCTAGATTCAGGAGACTCTAGGGGACTATGACACTTGTTATAGTGCCGCAGAGGTGTTGGTGTTGTGGTAGTTGTCCTTATACGGTTGCAGGGTCGTTAGCTGCGCAGTGCTGTGGTGTGTGCTGCGTTGCGTGTTGGGTTGCTTTGTTTTGAGAGAAAATGGCGATTGATATTGGATTTGAAAAGGGTTAAGTTTAATTTGGATGGAAACACAGATACCGGTAACTCATTCCATAAGCGGGCAGTTTGGCAAAGGAATGTGTCATGAAAAAAAAAAGTTCTCATAGTTTTGATATCGACTACAAATGGTGGAATGTGAGCCGTTCTACGAGTTACCCTTGTTTTGACGAGAGGAGGAGGTATAAGTGAGGATATTTCATCAGAACAGACGCCATTATAGTACCTATAGAAGAGACTGATTGTATTTTGTGCAAGTTTGGCAATGGAATGAGTCGTGAAAACACCAAGTTTTCATTGTTTTGATATCGACTGTAAATGATAAATTGAACCCGCGAAAGTCACAACAGTTCAATAGTAATAGGTGTTTAATCGTACACAGCACCATTACAAACTAAAATGGGCCTCTGCGTGCGGCGCTATCCAGCATATCTAAGCACAAACCTACCTAACTGCGTGTCTAACAATAATCTCATGTAGGATCAATGTTCAGGCATTCATTAAATCTTTGTATTGGATAAGGAATGTACTGGAAGCTTGTACAAGTGTTGATTAAACCTCATTAACATTTATACAACTTGTTAACATATTGTACTCAAACAGCGATACCCGCAGTCCGCTAGTATAAAACTTAACTCTTATGTTAAACTAGAATTTCAGTTTCTGTTTTTTATTTCTAGATTCCTTGACTTATAAGTTTACAACCTTAGTTATATCGTTTCCATAAAACAAATCTTAGGTGCTACACATTTCAAAACATCAGAATATTTGTGTCCCTTGACAAATAAGTTAGTATGAGGCTGACCACCCATGCGGGAAAATAAAACAGCCATCTAGTGAGAGTGCTAGTTTCTAAATATTGATTAAAAACTTTCATTGATTTTAAAAGCATTCACTTTGTAATCTTTCATCTTACAACATAAACTATATCGATACCTTAAAACTAAATAAGTGCTATTTTAGGTTAACATGGGTTTCTTAGATAAAGCACATTTTTCTTACTTTCTACAAGAGAAAGCACTAAAAATGTGTGAAAATCCTGTAGTTCAGAAGTTTTTCTTGAACACTGCTTTACAATTAGTTTACTTACTGTGAGAAGGTACACCCAATAAAATGTTTAATCCACGATTTTTCAAATCAGTAAATCTATACGTATTCAGTATTACCTTTTTAGGTGTAAAGTATAGTTTCCTACATTGAATACCGGGAACTTAATATAACTGTAATTTGTTTAAAATAATTTATCTTGAAATATGACTGAATAAGTGAAAATCATTGAGCCAATTTTTTCTCAACGCAAATAAAGCTTTTCCATGCCTTCGGTATATTCGAAAATATCTTTCAATAGACATTTTTATTTTCGCCTTTCGAGAAGTCTCTTTTTTATCGCCTTTGTCTCCGCATCACACACACACACACACATACATCGCCTTAGCCTCCTTTTCAATTTTATAGCGCCTGTATTCGCCTTTGACATTACCGACATGGCCCATTATTTTTAGAGCACAGGAGTTTCTTTCTCGATAAAATACAATGGGCTGGAGAAAAAACGCCGAAAGCGGTTTTCTGGTACTTCGCCATACTTTCATCCTTTCTCTCTGTAAACCTGTCAAACTAACTTTCTTCAATCGCTCAAACGCCTTTACAATAATATTCGCATTTTTATTGCCGCCTCATATAAAAGACATCGCTTTTAACACAGTTTTACTTTTAAACAATTTTCCTGCGTATTTTTTGGCATTGAAATTTAATTCGGTCGATAGCACAGTTGGTAGAGTGCTTGCATTCCATGCCGTGAGCTCGGGTTTGAATCCCACTGAGGGTGTCAGAAATGATTTACCTTTTCGGTGTTTATTTTAAACCCCAAAATAAAAGCCGTCACAAGAAATGAGTACCAGCTCTCTCGGGAGCTGTGAAACCCCCACTTCAACTGAAGTGATTGGCGTAAGGCCGGCCCCCTTACCTGTAAAAATAAATATGTTCAACTCGCCACATGCGACCCCTTCGAGAATAATGCGGCAAGAAGTTACACTTTTTGTGTAGCTTAGTTGCATTGCGTTGCGTTGCGTTGAAAGATGACCTAGTGGGAGCATGTTAACAGAATGAACCCTGAAATGTTTCCGAAAATGCAATCTGAAAAATTTCAGAGGGCTTAAAGTAATGTGACCCAGTACGATAACTACGAATCTCTTAAAATGTAATAGGTTGGTATGAGGCTGACCCCCATGCTGTAGAAACTTGGTTCATTTTGTCCATCGCCACCCATATTACAGGAAAACGTGGCAGGAGTTTCAAAGTTTTATGTTCATGTGAGGTATGATTTTTTTAACAGAATGGTTCCAAAGTAAATGCATCATCAATTAATGAAAGGTATACTTATTTTGATACTCACGAGGAAGATTTTTTATTTATTTATTCCGGAAATTAATATTGAAATAGCAAAGATTTTAGTGTATTTTTCCTATTAATAATATGATATTTGTATCAGTTAAGCTTTGAAAACCAAAAAATCCTTATTTATTCGTACATTTTCATATTAAAAGTTACATCTATTGATGTCACCACAGGTCTACGATAAATATGTAAATCTACATCATATCATTGTATGTAATTCTTTATTTATTCCTAGATAACTTTTTATCGTGTCGTTTGAACCTCATATTTCTCTCAATAAAAGTCAGGAGCCGGTAATAATATACTTCATCATCAGAAAAGTTTCACCGCAAAAAGAACTCCAGTAGATCAAATAGCGATGGAATTTCCATCGATAAAAAGTTAAAATGTAATCGTAAATATTATGTATTTTTCCATAGCATCAATCTATAATCATTGTAACACCGCTAAGCTGGATATAAAATACAACTTCTAACCGCATTATCCTTAAAGGAGTCGCATGTGGCGTGTGTCACCCATTTATTTATTGTGCACATGTGTGGGCCGGCCTGATCGCTGGTTTTCATTCTTTGTGAAATAATCCTTATCGGTATTTTATGATTAATTTGAAATAAACACCGAAACGGGAAATCATTTCTAAAACCCTTAATAGGAGACAAACCCTAGCACTCGACGTGGAATGCAAACATTCTACCAACTATGCCGTCGACGGGGCTAATTCTAAGTTCAAAGATATCTCAGATAATATTAAAGATTCATTTATAATGCATGCCCGCAAGTAGACGCGTGTTAGTTCACGCTTAAATTTAATAATATATTATGTAAAAGGAACCACTTCTTTACAAGAACAGGAAAAATCCGCATTTCTAATAAAAACACAGTTGGTTCTCTTTCTTGTAAAAATAAGTAAGTTTCTCACACCAATGCCACATGCGTTATAGAATACTCAATAAAACTATAGGCCCAGTATTTTCAACGCTAGTATGGCGATTTTATACTGAGTGAAAAGGACGCACTTATGTCAATCGTGTGGGTGGTATTTTTAATCAGTTTAACATCATATATGTAAGCTAACGTTGAAAATACCGGGCCTTAGTTTAAAAGCTACTTTTATGTCAACGTTGGCTTATGTGACTTTAAACTTTAGCGGCTAGGCTAGACCATGCCATCGACTAAAAATGTAAACATAAACGGTAAAATGGATCACTTTTGCTAATGACATCTCTGTTTCACGGTATAGCGGCAAGAGTTGCAGAACTTATTTATTATGAACTCAAACATTTCCTTATTTCGTATGGCAGCCATCTTGCATTTTCAAGTTGGTGTAATGCCGTGTAGTTTTTCCCTAAGGCCTCAATGGTCTATTTTCAAAATTTGGTACTTTCCCGGTTCAGTTATAAAGCGAAAAATAACGCTTTGTCGCACGTCCTGCACCGGAATAACTTACATAGGTCCAAGATAATCTCGAAAAAAAATCCTGCCAAATCGAGACCCGCTTTTTGCCCCTTGGAGCACAATAAAGTAAAATAAATGTATTACAAAACTCAAGCAATTTATTTTTATTTCATCAATTACAAACAGGATATTTCAAACGTAGATCGTAGACAAAATTTATTATTTCTTTCATTACACCTATGTACAGCAAATGTAGCCATGCTATGTTATTACTGAAACGTTAAATTTCAGATGATTCGAGGACCATCCTTATTTTTGTTTGCAAAATTCACTTTAGTCAGCCGATGATACATGATTTGATGTCTCTGAATAGCTCTAAGAGACACGAAAACTTATGCGATTGCCGCAAGAACGCTTGTTTCTTCGGAAGTCGTAAAACCAATCAAGGATGTATCCCCCTCCCCGAATGAACAGGGCTCGCTAGTAGGTACTGCTGTACTTCAAGTATAAAATTTTACGTTTAAGCTCAACTAGAGCGTTTACTAAAAAAATGAGTGAGAATTTAAATAGCGCCACGAATAAATATCTTCATACATTTTCTGGTAAAGCGTGTTTTTTTCCTGCACTGCTAGAAATAAGGAATCTATGGGTATGATCGTATGAGGAAGCAGAATTTTGTCCTGGGTAAGGAGTGGGAAAGTACAAAAGCTTGCGAAGGCAGGATAGACACTAGCGGTTTCGTAGAAGTGTATCTACCACTATTCAATTCTGAATAGATCTAGAAACTACTGAAATCGTAGAAGTGTATATTCCACCATTTAATCCTGAATAGATCTAGTCACTTCCGGGATCGTAGAAGTGTATCTACCACTATTCAATTCTGAATAAATATAGAAACCACTGAAATCGTAGAAGTGTTTATTCCACTATTCAACTATTTAACCTAACCTAACCTAAGCTAACCACTACTGGGATCGTAGACATGATATTTTTGGATTCTTGTACTGAACAGCTCTAGCCACAACCGGGATCGAATAGTGCCGTTACCTAAAACGTCATGATCGAGTATTAACGTAGAGTTGTTACTTGCAGCTCTGGTCTTCTACGTCTTTTGCTCCCCTTGCGTCTGGTTTTTTATCATCGTGGTTTTAAGTACGGACACTTCCGGAGAAATGGTAATTTATTGTTTTCGACTGGACTGCGTGAAACGAACTGTCTGAGGGGAGCAGAGCCTTGTGTGTGTGACTCAAAATACTACCTAGGTACTTGGGGCGACTTGGAGGCGACGTTTAAGGATATACAAGTTCGTATAATTAAACTTGGTGGAAACGCTAAGGTCCGGTATTTTCAACGTCAGCTTATTATACTGAATGAAAAGGACGCACTTATGCTAATTGCTAAGCGTGTGGGTAGTTTCATTTTATCAGTTTAAACTATGTAAAATCTATGCATGTCTACTTACATAAAAAAACTTAATCCTCAAATGCACAAAAACTTTTATCGCCTTCTCCTGAAACATGGGTGGCGTTCATGAAAGTGGACTAGGGTTTCGGAACAGAATGGCTGGTTGGTAGAAAATAAAACATTTGATGTGTACGGTGGAAATGAAGTATTTGAGAAGCATGGCAGAAAAAACCCTGAAAGATAGAGCTAGGAATGAATGGGTTAACAAAGAATATAAGTTGAAAGAGGATGTGAAAGTTAAAGTACAAAAGAATGTGATGAGATGGTTTGCGCATGTGGAAAGAATGAATAATGATAGACTGACAAAGTATATATACAGAGGAAGTGTGAAAGGAAAAAGAGGTAAAAGACGACCGAGAAAAGTATGGAGTGATCAGATTGAGGAGATTGTGAAAGAATGTGATATACAAAGTGATCGTAAAGTAATAAAATGCGTGAAAAAGGTGATGGATATGAATAAATTGAAATAGGTATATGAGAATAGGAAGAAATGGAGGCAGCTCTGCAGAGGCTCTGGTCACCCCTAGCGGAATGAGTTACAGTGACAATAGAAAATCTATATTCCATAAAATTGTTATCATAAATTTCATCAGAGGTTGGTTTTACACAAGGCACGCTATAATAATGTATTATTTTGGCAATTTCCCATAATGTCTATCACGACCACGGTTCACCCCCTCACCCCACGCGGGGAGGCTTTGTTGACACCGCTGTAAACCTGACACTTGACACCCCCACAGTGACGCTATTATTAATAACGCAAAGGGCTCAGATTATTGTATGAAAAGTGGGATGGATAGATGGTCTGCTATAACTCACAGACGAGAAGCTACCTTGATTTCATGTACTTACTGCAAACATTTATTAAAAATAAAATGTCTCGGCTGAAATGAAAGAAGTATGTAGAGACAGAAAAAAATGGCGGTTGATCTGTAATGTTGGCGGCTAGGGCTACGGTTTTTATTTATTTTTTGGATTGTAAATTAGAATTTTGTATTTTGTATTTGTTTTTGATGTTAATACATATTATTATTTGTTTATCTTTAATGTATGTTCGTTGACTTATAGGTTGGTATGCGGCTGACCACCCATACTGTAGAAAATAGTTCACCTTACCAATGTCACCCCTGTTCCAGGGAAGGTCGATAAGAGTTGCAGGGTGTATGTTCATTCGAGATTTGGGTTTTTATATTCTAAGTCCACATGTGGCATGCTTAAGCGCGAGCTCATACGTGTCTGCTTGTAAAAATGCATTTAATGTGAGCCCCCAATGTTTTTACATCTTTGCAACTTAGATTAGATTAGATAAGATGTAGATATTAATAACTAGGTCAAAAACTATTCAAGCTATAAAAGGCTTTGTATTTAATACCTAGAATAAAAAAATAGGCAAAGAATAGTGAGAGAGAAATGTAATAAAGATCATCGGTCTATTTCCCATAAAAGGTCTGTAGTAAGGACCCCCTTGTTCTTCGCAAAGTGAATGGTTCGATCCCCAAATTCCGGTCCTGAGAAATTCGACAAGAAGCGACCGCATTATTAAGAATTCAAAGACCTCGTGAATTGAATTTTTGACAATACTATTGGCCTGTTCAATTTTAATTTGTATTTTGGGTTCGAGGGACGAAAATGCTCGACGGTGGATTCCGAACCTGCGAAGAGATCCAATTGATCTTATCAGAATACCTAGTGATATGAACGGTAGTTGTAAATAGGGCACTAAGTAACAAAATAGTTTATTTAAAAAAATATAATATGACCTTCGGTTCTTTATAGTCCTTTAGTTTTATGTTCATCAGAAGTAATTTCACATGAGCATTGTTTGTATGTGTACTGAACAAATTTGTTTTATTAAATCTGGAAATTGATTTTTAAAATATTTTAAACAACTCTCAAACTTTCGTGTTTAACGTTTATTTCTTAGCTCAGATTGTGTAGAATGTGATCTAAAGACAATTTCATTGAAAGATCAAATTTGAATCAAATGGCAGATAAGCCAAACATGCACTGAGGGGACGATATGTTAAGCAAATAACTTAAATAAGGTTCTTTATTCTCCATAAGTAATTTTACGTGCTACCCCTGTTTCAAGGAAGAGCGGCAAAACATTCAGGTCGCATATTCATTTCAGGTTTCGGTTTTTATTTTGTAAGCACACATGCAGCATGTGTGAGCGCCTTCTTACATGTGTCTTGTTTGTGGGCGTGCATTAAAAAATAATCTAAAAAATGAATTTACTTTTGATACTATTATAGATTACAGATCTATCGAATGGACATACCGGTGAAATATAAATAAAAGGGTGAAGTAAATATATCAAAATAACTAGGTCAAAATTACAATTAATACCTACAGTCGAATCGCTCGAGAAATTAAAACTCAGTGAAATCTTTTTTTTTATTAATTTTAAAATTAATCTTTACAGTGTGAATATCGTATACAAATGCTACAAGTTTTATACAATGAATCTAATCTATGAGAAGGAATTCAAAAATAATTATGTAAAAATAAAACAAAGCTTTTCTTCACGAGTTGACTTATTTTTAGAGCGCTTGATAATGGTGTGAAAACATCGAAAGCGCTTGAGAAATAAATCAACTCGTGAAGAAAAACTGTGTTTAATTTTTACTTTATTATTTTTAAAATGGATCTTTACAATGCCAACACACAAACCCTGGAACTTGAAATTATTCAACAAGTTTCAATAGAAAATTTCAGTGCAAATTATATTATTGAAAAATTCGAGCCAAAAAAAAATTGTTGTTATTTTTTTTCGTATCCCATATCCTGATTGCAGCAATAAAAAAAAGAGAACCCTTGAAATGTGAATATTTTTTGTTGCTCTCTCCTAAAACGCAATCTTTTTCGGGTCATAAAATTTTGACAAGGGAAGCTGCTCTCCTTCTTGCTGTGTGTGAGGAGGGGGGGGGGTGTATCGGGGGGTGGCAGGGAGGTGGGAGGGGAGAGTTCGCCTGATTGCCTTCATCCACTTTGCCGCTAATAAATAAAATACTTGGCGAGATTGGGCGGAGAGGCCCGGGACGATTCTTTTAGAGAGGCGAAGAATATCCGTTGCGTGCATCTACTCGATTTTTTTCCATTCGGTCAAACAATAGGTACGCAAAACGTTGGTTATACTAAATCTAAATCTAAGTTGCAAATAAATGTATCACTTGAGATTCATATTAAATGCATTCCCACAAGCAGACACGCATAATTTCGCGCTCACACATGCCGCATGTGGACCTACAATATAAAAACACAATCTCAAATGAACATAAGCCGTGCAACTCTTGCCGACCTTCCCTGAAACAGGGGTGACATTGGAAAAGTGAACCATTTTTTACAGTATGGGTGGTAAGCCTCATACCAACCTATAAGTCAAGGAATTGGGAATACAATTGGGAAATATGTGTAAAGATAGTGGATGAGACTGACGACTCATCCTCAGTCCTCGTGCATAGAGGGTGTCTCCTGAAGACGTTAGCTACGTCGCTAACGAAACGTTGAGAATAATGTAACTTCTCTTCTAACGGTTTGTCTAATATCCGATTCATAAATTTCAAGTGTGTAGTTATTACTATTGTAAATATGTCAAACGACCGTAATATTCCAAACTAAACCTAACAATTATACGTATTAGTTTGTGGGTGTTTTTCAGTGTCAATCCTTAAATGTTTGTGCATAGATTTGCTACGTATTAAATCATGATGCGGTCGTAAAACTTATGCATGTCGATTTTTTACATTTTATTTTCATGGCATCTTTAATGAGCTCAGCCGAAAATGCACGATACCAAATTTCTGAAATAGCGAATGAATGGGATATCCAGAGCCATAATAAAAGGAGAGCTTATATGAAAAAGGTTAGGACTCTGGATGAAATGATAGAAGTATGTAAGGATCGAAAAAATTGGCGGCTGATCTGTAATGCAGGCGGCTAAGAATCAATTTTCATTTTTATAGATATTTTGTAAATTTTTTAGTGTTTGTTTGTTTGTATAACTGGATGTAATTAATTGCTTGTATTCCTTGACTTATAGGTTGGTATGAGGCTGACCACCAATACTGTAAAAAATGGTTCACTTTTCCAATGTCACCCCTGTTTCAGGGAAGGTCGGCAAGAGTTGCAGGGCTTATGTTCATTTGAGATTGGGTTTTTATATTGTAGGTCCAAATGCGGCATGTGTGAGCGCGAAATTATGCGTGTCTGCTTGTGGGAGTGCATTTATTATGAACCTCAAATGATACAATATATCTTTGCAACTTAGATTTAGATACAATCTCGGTTTCTCGTACGTTGCTGCTCGAAATAAAGCCGAGAGATACTGTTACTCCATTACTCGGTTACTCGGTTCAGCATTGACTCGGCACATCTCTAGATTTTATGGCTGCAAGGCGGACTCCCTCCGCACTAAACAGTCTACGTGATCAGTATTGGCCTCGGGGCGGACCAGAATTATTCACTAATTCGATCCAGAGCATCTTATTCTTTAAACTCCCGTACATGGGAAACAGATTAAGGTGTCTGCTCGTAGAAGATTCCTTCCTTTCCAAAAAAAAACGGCGAATAGGGAAACACGTTCACAAATGTAGACGTGTTTGACAAATATGAGATCTTCTTCTTTGCTTTGTGCGTATTTTTTTTCATTTACTTTCATTTTTGCGTTTTTACTTTTGCGACTTATATGTTGGTATGAGGCTGACCACCCATACTGTAAAAAATGGTTCACTTTACCAATGTCACCTCTGTGTCAGGGAAGGTCGGCAAAAGTTGTAGGGCTTATGTTCATTTGAGGTTTGGATTTTATTTTTAAGTACACATTCAGCATTTGTAAGCGCAAACTTTAGTGTTGATTTATTAACACAGTGAAAGTCCATTTTAAATTATTTACAAATTCAAATGGGTTTTCAACTTTTATTATATTTTTAAGGGTATCTCTGTCAACTTTTATTATATGCGAAGTCATCCTCATATCAGCCTTTAATTGTTATGCAAGTATGTCTCGAACCCTAGCCTCCCATTCAAAAAGCGAGTGCTTTCAGAAATTATTAATATACCACGTGGTCCCTGAAGTCGTCGGATGTGACATGTGGATCCTATTTATTTTACAGGCTTAGTGATCAGCCCTACGTCGACCACTTAATCTCACTCCTGAAGGGCTGGTTCTCGTTTCTTATGAATGCTGAGGAAGCCTTGTCGTTATTTTATTTTTAGTTTGAAATAAATACCGAAACGAGGAATCATCATGGTGATCGAATCCTACCAAGAAGGAATCCAAGCATTCTACCAATGAGCTATCTAATCTAATCTAAGTTGCAAATATATGTAACATTAGGGATTCACATTACATGCATTCTCACAAGCAGACACGTACAAGTTCGCGCTTACGCATGCCGCATGTGAACCTACAATATAAAAACCAAATCTCAAATGGACATACACCCGCAACTCTTGCTGACCTTCCCTGAAACAGGGTTGACATTGGCAAAGCGAACCATTTTCTACAGCATGGGTGATCAGCCGCATACCAACCTATAAGTCAAGGAATGTATACAACAAATAACATTTTAGACATAAACAAATGGATAGGCACTCTCCCACCTCCACCCACCCGGTTAACATTAATTTCAAATATAAAATACAAAATTCTAATTCAAAATTTACAACAAAATTGGAAAACATGAGAAACCCTAGCCCTAGCCGCCGCCAGCATTACAGATCAACCACTATTTCTTTCTGTCCTTACATACTTCTTTCATTTTATCCAGAGTCATAACCTTCTTCATACTAGCTCTCCTTTTATTATGACTCTGGATATCAACCTGTCATAATCCCAAAAACAATATAAAGCAGACCATTTTAAACAAGATAACTCATAAAATGACATCTCACATTACAAACGAAACAGGCGTCTTATAAAATTATTCAACGATAAGGAATCGTAGGGAGACTCTTGTTTTAGTTACCGCAGGCTGAGAACCTAAAACCCCGATCTATCAAGCTACGAAGATCAATCATCCGAACTATGGACCGCCGTCAAATAATGTGAAATTGTACGACTTGTTTCTATGGGTTATCTCATAGGAAAACATTTCGTGTATGTCAGAGAAAAACAAGCATTTATTGTTCGACATGTTACGATGTTCAACGTCACTTTGGGCAGGTGATGAATTCCGAAGTGGTTTTAAATTGATATTTGAAATAGTTAAAATAATAATCGTAGGTAAAATTACACAGGAGTTACGGTCGTTTTGACACTTTTGAAAAATTTAAATAAATTACGCTTTTCGGATATTTTACGCATTGTTGCAGGGACACCATTCTCCACGTTTCGTTGGCGTTGTAGCCAAAATCAAGAAGACACGTTTTCTGAAATTGTTGTTATTGCAATCATATTCCTTGACTTATAGGCTTATATGAGGCTGACGACCCATACTGTAAAAAATGGTTCACTTTGCCAATGTCACCCCTGTGTCAGGGAAGGTCGGAAAAAAATGTAGGGCTTATGATCATTTGAGGTTTGGATTTTATTTGTAAGTACCCATTCAGCAATTGTGAGCGCGAACTACACGTGTTTGTTTGTGGGCATGCATTTGATAGCTTTAAATGAATATATCCTTGCAACTTAGATTATAGATTATAGATACGCTCGCGGCTAAATACCTACATATTAAAATTTGAAAATTGTGTTCCTTGACTTATAGGTTGGTATGCGGCTGACCAGCTATGCTGTAGAAAATGGTTCACTTTGCCAATATCACCCCTGTTTCAGGGAAGATCGGCAGGAGTTGCAGGGTGTATGTTCATTTGAGATTCGGGTTTTTATATTGTAGGTCCACATGCGGCATGTTTAAGCGCGAACTTATACGAGTCTGCTTGTAAAAATGCATATAATGTGAATTTATCATGTTACATATATTTGCACATTAGATTAGATTAGTGCGAACCACAGATCAAAAAATTATCTATGGTGCGAACATATGAGACCCAGAATATCTTTGATCGTCGTGCAGGTTACGGAGCTTTAAAGCAAAGGCGATGAACAGGCTGAAGGCAGTTGAAGATAATCTGTGATGCAACCGAAGTCCAACTGGGGCTGTTAAAGAGAGCTCGATTTTTGTGCAAATCACACCTCAAGAGGTAGTATGTTTTTTTGTCGCCAGTCAGCGCCAATTTGCAAGCAAGACCTAATTGCTGTAAGGTTAGATGAACCGCTGTGAACGGTCATTTGTAAAAGGCAGATGACTTTTTTTAACTAAGGGAAGATTATACATCTATAATCTAAGTTGCAAAGATATATTAACATTCAAACTCATATATCAAATGCATGTCCACAAACAGGCACGCGTAATTCGCGTTTACAAATGCTTAAAATTAATGTTTAAAACTGAACAAATTTCAAAACTTAATTTAAATCGGATATTACAAATTAAAACCAAATCTCAAATGAACATAAACCCTGCAAGTTTTGCCGACCTTCCCTGAAACAGGCGTGATATTGGCAAAGTGAACATTTTTTACAGTATGGGTGGTCAGTCTCATACCAACCTATAAGTCAAGGAATTTGAAAATCAAATTGATGGTTAAAAGGCAGTACCTAGGGCATAAGCGACATTTTGGTCAAAAATGAGTTATGAATTATGAATGCTATTCTACTTGAAATTTTCCGCTCTTTCTAATGCGCTAACTTTTATAGCTCTACGATGATTTTTGTGTTGTTTATGCCCAAGCAAACAACTGCGTTTTCAAAGTATGGTGTTGGTGTAAACGAAAAGATTTTGGCCTTTTTTGTCCTAAAGGCGCTTGTGACATAAAAAAATCGTAAAACATCGTACAACCACATTAATAGGAATGCCAATAAATGCCTTTTTTTAATTTATTTTATAGCTGTTTTGATTTTAACGATATGATAAAAAAATAAATAATGTAATGCCAATTTTCTGCAATCTCAAACTTTAAACTGCTCTCCTGAATAATTTAGTTTATGTCGCTTATGCCTTTCTGCCTTTTAACCGTCAATATTTGAAAAAGGTAAACAAACAAGACTTCCATTCATCATTCGTTGCATCAAGAGTTGCAGGTCTTATGTTCATTTGATATTGTGTTTTTATATTGTAGGTCCACATGCGGTATGTGTGAGCGCGAAATTATGCGTATCTGCTTTTGGGAATGCATTTAATATTAATCTCAAATGATACATATCTTTGCAACTTAGATTTAGATTTAGATTTGTCAAAATATATCCAGAATTTACTCATTAGTAATACCTCAATCAATTTTTGTTTCGTCGATGCACAACCAATTTTCGTCCGGTTCAATGCTCGCATATCCTTGAAATTCCTCAACTCCGTACCTTGGTACGTTGGGTCTTCGCCACCCGCTACTTGGCCCTTCCTCTCCATCGTCACTTATAATTGCACCATAAACTTTATACTGGCTCTCGGGACGTTTCATTGCAACCGCATGCCCCGCTCTTTTCCCCCTCTCCTCACCAAGCGGATTTAATTAATTTAAGTAATTGTTTTCCGCGTTTTAATTGCAGACTGCGCTTCGCCTTTTTTGGGAGATTGCAATCGCCGCTGCATCCCCTGTCCAAGGCAAATTTGTGAAATGCATTCGGTTTCAACGGCATATTGCAGTTTTGGACAGTAGAGGAAGACCGAGAGAGGTATGGATGGACCAAATTTCCGTAATTGCGAATGAATATAATATCCAGAGTCATAATAAAAGGAGAGCCTGTGTAAAGAAGGTTATGACTCTGGAGGAAATGAAAGAAGTCTGTAAGGACAGAAAGAAATGGCGGTTGATCTGTGATGTTGGCGGCTAGGGTTTTTTAAATAAAAAATTGTTGTCTGTTAGTTTTTGATGTCCATAAATGTTATAATATTGTGTTGATATTACAAATGTAATTTGTTGAGTATGTTCCTTGTATGCATTCCTATATGCATTTTCACCAGCAGACACGTATAAGTACGCGCTTAAACATGAGGCATTTGAAATTACAATATAAAAATACAAATCTCAAATGAGCATACACCCTGCATCTCTTGCCGACCTTCCCTAAAATAGGGGTGACATTGGCAAAGTGAACCATTTTCTACAACATGGGTGGTCAGCCGCATACCTTTGGTTTTCAAATGTTTAACAATAACAAATTCTCAAACATATACAATTAAGTATGTTTATAAAGTTGTATTTGTAAATGTCTTTCAGCTGTTAACTTGTAACAACAACAAAAATATGAGTTATTGATTGGTAACATTCGGTAAACCTGTGTCTGGTCAGGAAAAAATGGGTTAGTGAATTGCATTGCTCTTTTAGAATTTATTTTTACAACAAGTAGTATACCATTTCATCTCTACACATGAAAAAAAGCGCGGGAAACTATCGATCATGTCTAAATAATAATTGCTTAAGCATTCCGAGGAATCTACACAACATGGGCTCAACTTGGCAATGCGGCAAGACATCACGAAGATTTATCGATATTAAAGCTGAATGAAATGTTAAGGTATCGATACATTTTTTTAACGTACCGGAAATTGAAAGATTTTTTCATAGCCCAATAAATTTAGCAAAACGCAGCTGTACATATGGTGTATCTAGCCAGTGGCGAAGGTTGCCATACAACTCGATTCCCATCGGTTTCCCTTTTAAAATGTGGCAAAAATGATAATAAAGTAGACTGCATGGTTTGAATGGGGAAAAAATACGTATTGTTTCTTTGGTTTTAAATGTATTTTTTTTACTTTGTGCCTATATTTTTTAACTACTTTGTTGCCTCATTTTAAAAGGAAAGCCGATGGGAATCGAGTTATATGGCACCCTTCGCCACTGAGTCTACTTACTTACTCACCGCGTTGTTCCAGAAAGATCAACGGTAACTTCAACGTATGGAACCTATTTATTTTCACAGGTAAGAGGGCCGGCCTTGAATCAACAAGTTCACTGGAAATGGAGGATAACCATCTCCGGAGGGGTCATGCGAAGGCTGAGTGAACCTTGCCAGTGTTTTGATTTTGGGCTTAAAGTACACACCTCTAATCTTAGCGCTCTGACATACGAGTAGCAAGCATTTTACCATCTGAGCAACAACCGAAGCAACGACCAAGCTCGCAAAGAGCTCTTGATGTGTAATTCACACAGAAACAGTGCTCACCAAATAAATCATCTAATTTTTATTTCGTTACCTTTAAGGTAAAACTGAATAAGTGACACACATTTAACTAACATGGATTTTTCTGGTAAGGACCTCGGTTAAATATTTATCGGAAGTGGGATATGATGGAATTTGAACAGTAAATATGTATGATGTAAATCAGCTGACTTACGTATATGCAACCAAATGTTTGATTTGAATGGAAGAAATCACACTTAATTTTGATTTTCGTCTGATTGGAGTTTGCTGCACAAGCCCTTATAGGATAAATGCGTCATGTATGGAGGTAATGACCACCCCAAACGAAAAGTCAGCTGGATACAGTAACAAAATAAAGCGTTTTCATGTCTCTACGGCCGCTTTCTTCAAGACATGCAATCAAGTTTTTCTTGCGGATATTTTTCATGCAAAATAAGTGTGCAATTAAGTATTCAAAAAGGCAATGTTGGAAGTAAAGCGATTACGTAAGAATATAATGTTAAACCGTTCATAAAGGCAGCATAAAGACTGCCTCATTGAAGAAACCTGGAGATGAAGGTAAGCAACAGTGTGGAGCAGAAGAAGAGAATGAAGAGGCGTGAAAAAAATGTATTAACTTGATTGGGACCGGTCCGTAGTCTAGTGGTTAACACCTTTGACTCGTAAATAGAAGGTTGTGAAAAAACGAAATAAATAAGTTAATTAAAACTCTGTTTTTATTCTTTAGAATTTTTTAATAATTAAAATAAATTAACCTGATATAATAATAATAATAATAGCCATCATAGAATATAAAGCCATCAATGGCTTGGCTCCACCCACGCTCCACCTTATCTGACTGAGATGATTTCGCCTATTGAGATGGGTATTAGGAGGCAGACACTCAGATCTGCGGGCGATGGCGCAATCAATTTGGTTCAGCCGCACCGTCAGATCCGTACAAATTTTGGAGACCGTGCTTTCTGTGTTGCGGGTCCGGTGGAGTAGAACAGACTGCCACCCGGAGTGAAGAACTCCAAATCTATGGGAATATTTCGCGGAGCTCTCAAGACGCACCTTTTCAAAAAGTCTTATCCGTGATCGGAGAGGGCCCTTGAGGTGTGACACACACAATAACGGCGCTCTCTTATCATGTGTAATAAAAATAAATTAGCCTGATACATATATATAGGTCGGTATGAGGCTTACCCTTCATGCTGTATAAGCTTTGTTCCCTTTTGCGTTGGCATTGGCATTGGCCTTTCCGGTATCAGTTGCAAGGTTTACGTTCATGTGAGGTTTGGTTTATTGCGGTATATATTTGGTGTTTTTGTTATACACGTGGCTACAATGGCTAAATGTTATACCTATGTCTTTACATCTTGGATTATAGATTCCAAGGTTCACTAAATGCATTTTTTTCTTACTTCTATTTCAACTGTTCACGTTCCCACTTCAACTGAAGTGGTTGACGTAAAGCCGGCCCCCTTACCTGTAAAAATAAATAGGTTCCACTCGCCCATGAGAAACCCTTGGGGGATAACGCGGCAAGAAGTCACACTAAATGCGCAGCTTAGTTGCGAGTTGCGTTGCGTCCGTTCTGTCTACGTTTGTCTGTATAGGATGCTCGCATCTGAGTCTTACTTCTTCATCTTTTTTTTTAATTTTAAATCCAGAAACTTTATCAAGTCATTGTCTGAATTCATAAA
Organism: Agapetus fuscipes; assembly: GCA_951799405.1. NCBI lineage: Eukaryota > Metazoa > Arthropoda > Insecta > Trichoptera > Glossosomatidae > Agapetus > Agapetus fuscipes. The sequence goes on along the minus strand of OX637351.1, from coordinate 14,216,798 downwards.
TACGCCGGGAATCATTAAGCGTTTAACAAATTTCTGCTTGGACCGCGCCGCCCCTCAATTTTGCACCGGCCATAATGGCGGGCAACTTCTCCTCGAAATGAAAACCATCGGCCGCGAATCCACATTCCTCACATGTCATTCTTGTAATCCGCCGCAGCCACTCGCAACGTTTAATGTTTCATAATAACATGCCGAAGACCTGGACTAAAGAGGACTGGGCCAGCTGCATCGGCAATGCTGAAAACATATTGTATTGTCGACACCTTCGATTTAAAAAGACTTATATTTACAATCAATACTTCACTACAATTCCTTGACAAATAGGTTGGCATGAAGCTGATTCCCAAGCTGTAAAAGCTTGGTTCTTTTTTACCAATTCCAACCCAGTTTCAGGGAAAGACGGCAGGCGTTGTAAAGGTCTATTTTGTATGTATGCAGTATGTATAAGCGCAAACTTACATGTGCCTGATGGTGGGAATGCATTTAATATGGGCCTTAAATCGACTGCTCCAAGGAAGACAGCACTAACTCAAAAAATATAGTTTTGCAGGAAAGCCAATTGAATGTTATTTATTCCATGGAGTAGGTACAATGCATAAACTATTTTTTACATTAATTTATTAACGAATTTAAAAGAGATAGAGACACGGCTGTCATCTTGAAATGAAGATAATGATTTGTTACCTTCAGAAATGGAAATAAGTCAAAAACCTAAATTTCGGAGTTACTTTCTTCTTCCTTGGAGCAGTCGAAATGTCAATATATCTTTGCGCAGGCATACTACCTGTGCAGGTAGACCGCAAGTACGATACTTTCCCATAAAACCAACATATTTTCAAAACGTTTGTTTCAATTATAGCTTCTAAATCTAAGTTGCGAAGATATATATATAGACACGTATAAGTTCGCACTAACACATGCCGCATGTGGACCTACAATATAAAAACATAAGCCCTGCAACTCTGCCGACCTTCCCTGAAACAGGGGTGACTTTGGCAAAGTGAACCATCTTTTTACAGTATGAGTGGTCAGCCTCATACCAGCCTATAAGTCAAGGAATAAAAGAAAATAAAATAAAACTTACAGGTTTTTTTTTCTTGAAAACAGCATTAAGTTTCCATCTGTAAAAAAAAAATTTTTTTTATTAGTATTTACATTTTTCAAAATATTTACTATGCGCTAAATATACATGATGAATTAGGTTATTATTTGAGTCATACGTTTTGTTACTCATAACCTCCAAATGGGATTAGCTCATCCATCTTTATTTGTATTGCTCATAAAAGATCCAACGACGTTATATTCTAATTAAAATCCATAATTGCATGCTGATTTAGGACTCTGCCTTTTTTGGTGGCCATTTTGAAAGCACACACCAGACCTTCCTGTTTAGTCGGTGTCGCTCAGCGGGTTCAAGTCTTATACCCCAAGTACAAAACCTTACAAAGCGTTTACCAAAAATACAAGGAAACTGAAACAGCGCCTTTAGTGAGCGTATTTGTTTTAATTCATTTTTAATAAAAAAAAATGTATGTTTTGATGCTAATGGTACTGCCCATAGGTGTGTTCCTTCGAGTATAAGACAGACAATGTAAATATCTGAGAGGTTTTGTTTTTATTTTGAGTCGTGAGGGGCCGAGATTAATGAATACTCGATGCCTGTGAGACAATCAGTATTTCATATGGTACCATGCAGCATGTTTTGATGTGGATGTATCTTTTTTTTGTTTGTAATATATCAATCCCTTCTATTATAGTAGGCCATATATTTTATGTAACAGGTAGGCAAGTTAGAATAAAGTTTTTGATAGGGCAGATTGAGCCGTGTTGTCAAGTGAAAAAATTGGATGTCACTCGTCCGGGCAAAAGGCATGACAGTCGCTATGAGCGCTATGAAGCTTCAATACAATATTATTAAGGTAGATTTACAAACAATAATGCGCAATTGGGAATCCATTTATTATTTACAATAGGTGACATCAGTAAATCTCTTGACTTATAGGTTGGTATGAGGCTGACCACCCATGCTGTAAAAAAAATCACTTTGCCAATGTCATGTTAATTTGAGGTTTGTTTTTTGGATTGTGAGTACACATGCAGCATCTGTAAGCAAGATTTACACCTGTCCGTTTGTGGGCATGCATTTAATATGAACTTTAAATGTTAATATGTCCTTACAACTTAGATTACATTAGAGAAGACATCAAATATTCTTCTTGTTTTTCTAGTGCCGTATCAGGTCCCTCTGTCGTCGACTATCACTGAGAGGTTCTTATTCCCATTTATTAATCTCTTATGTTACGGAGACAAGAGATCTTTTTCTTCCGACACCTCGTTACATCACATGCATAGATATTTAAAATATGCCGAGTCCATTTTAAGCAGGCCTGTTTGAAAGGAGTCATTGGAAGCACATCATATCATTAATATTGATGTATTCTAGTACGATGACGTTAAAACATGGTGTTATTGATGATGATAAGTACAAGAATCCAGGTCAGACTTTAAAGGAGGAAAGCCGATACGATATCATATTATTTTATATTAGAAACTGCGTGCTTAATGTTCTGTTATGATTGCTTTGAGAATCCATTAATTCAAATGAAGATATCAAAACCAAAACACACACAAAAAATGAGGCAGCCCTTCTTAGATCCTAGACACCTTCACCGAGCTGTAGAAAGTCTGTGTCGCTTCATTGTTCTTTCCTTCTACAAATCGTATTCGCGCGCAAACAATCACCTATCCTGAAAGCTTGTAAAGAAATCGGAGGTGGATATTGGCCTTTTTCACCTCCACCAACGCCTACCTCCTAAACAGTCTGCCATAGTCATCTTTATACGGGCCTTCCCAAATCCCTGTACGTTTTTGAGTCTATCATCACAACCATCTTTTCCAGAATCTGATGGTTCATTTTGACCGGTGTGTAGTCTAGCGCTTCGGACTCGTATATGAAAGGTTGTTGGTTCGAATCCCGTCACAGCACAAATATGCTCTTCGCTGGATTGTAGGTAAAATTCATGTACCTTTACCAAAGGCCGGTCACCAATGTTTCATCCAGCCTTACAACGACTGGGTCTTACTTGAGAATTGGTGCTTTCTATAGCGACGATCAGCAGAGGGCTCTTGAGGTGGGATTCACACAAACACAGCGCTCACCATATCATCCTAATATTATTATTATAACGTCATCCAACCAATGCATTATGCTGAAGTTTATGAACGGAACCACGTATTTATACATCTGTTAGTTAGGAGTTGCATATTTTATGTTATATATTCCCATCCGTTATTGGGATGTATAATATGTTAGGTAAATAATTTCCCTTTCGAAGATGTTGAGGGAGCTTTGTTCACATTTGGTTAATGACAAAATTTCAGGGGCTTACGTGAGAATTGGTTGACTCAGAGTTTTGTAAAGGGTAGCTTTACAGCTCCGTGGCAATGGTTGTGACTTAAAATGTCTCATGAGTATACACGATTAGACGACTATATAATGATTTTACTGGGGTTATTTTAATTAAACTGCATTTATTTATTCAACAATATTTATTGGTTTCACAGTACTGTCCACTCCTCTAGCTCTAGCTTATAAGGACCTCGCGCCACAGTGCTCTAAGCGGCCTGACTGGTCCACAGAATTTTTGCTCTTATATGTATGGGCGGCAGAGAATATTCTTGCATGTTCGAGATACTTCCACTAGAATTGTTCAACACTATTCCAGTTACGCACACCAGCAAGCTACGTGTTTAGGCTTATGTCCTTACAAACTCATACGCTTGTAACATTATCAATTTTATTTTACACACAGATTAAACAGTATATATGTACCTACTTATAATTCCAAATAAAATGTTATTTTTTTATTTTTTTACTTTTATCCACTAAAGGATCAAAAGGAGGGCGAAATAGTTCGTGATAAGCAGAGGGTCAAGGTAATGGATATAAATGGATGAACGAGATCGAATCAACGCACCAATTACTCAAAACTAGCCCCTCTGTACGTAAACAAAAATAAGACTGACTTATTTCCTGTGAGTCACACTTTGCAAGTCTTTCTTAGGACGGAGGTCATCGGTAAAAACTCTTCAGTCGCTTCAGCCACCCCTAGTGGAATGTCGAGAGAGTAACAGTTACATAAACGACATATAAACACTATAGATGTAGGCCCACACGTAGACACATATCAAAGTCACGCTTACACATTCTGCAAGTGTACGAAGAAAGGAATAAAAACCTTGCAAACTTTGCTGCCCTTCCCTGAAACAGGGGAGACATTGGTAAAGAGAACAAATTTCTAGAGTATAGGTGGTCAGCTTCATACCACTCAATGAGTCAAAAAACTAGGGATCTTCATTATTACAAATCAAATATGTTCTTCCTGCTGTGGACGTGTTTTAAAAGGCTAAATAGTCCTAATATACGATTTAGAGTTCAACCAATCAGAATTTTCTTTTGAGCTATAAAGTCACGTGCAGTCCTCTGCACAATTTGTTTACTATTCAATCCACTCTGAATAACGCTTTAATGATAGTAACACTGTCAATGATTTATTGCTTTATTAGAGGAGAATTATGATGATAGTTTTGTCGTCACATAAATATCATTTCTGAAGGAAGTGCTATCATTACCACTTGTATAGCTGTCCTAGTAATTTATACACATTCCGCCTTATTCACAAAAAAAATCATTTTAAATCTAGTTTAAAGTCAGTTTTTCTGTACAAAAAAGTACTTTTCAAACTGATTTTTGTAATGTTATTTGTCGTGTATTCCTTGACTTATAGGTTGGTATGCGGTTGACCACTCATACTGCAAAAATGGTTCACTTTGCCAATGTCACCCCAGTTTCAGGGAAGGACGGCAAGAGTTGCCGGGTGTATGTCCTTTTGAGATTTGGATTGTATGTTGTAGGTTCACATGCGGCATGTGCAAGCGCAAACTTGTACCTACGTGTCTGCTTGTGAAAATGCATGAAATGTAAATCTCCAATGTAACATATCTTTGCAACTTAGATTAGATTAGATTAGAGTTTTTGTGTTCAAGAAATCTAATGAATTGGGCCGATCTTTTATTAGCACCAAGTATGAAAAATCACATTCAAACTTAACTATATCTGATATCAATACTCAAAAAATTTATTTCAACTAAAACGCTCACCAGAGCTAGTGTTTTAGTTTCTATATTTTTTGTGTAAAATTTAAGCTTGTCAATTTTGTAATAGTGTCCTTTTGATAATGACGTGAACAAGTCGAAAGTACTCGAGGTGAAATAAACACTCACTTTGTGAAAATAAAACTCCTGTGTTTTTTTCATTTTTATATTTCTTATTTATGGTTGACTTTAAACGTGAAGTTTCATATTTGGTGCACTGATTAATTACTGCAGCATTTTTTATGTGTACAAAAAATGAATGGTTTATTAAAAAAAGGCACTAAGTACCATAGGGGTTAAACTGAGAAAAAGAGGAAAATGCATATGATAAACTTGAAAATATTTATCATCTTTTTGTGGAAAAATCGACATAGTAACTTTTTTATGTACCTAGCTAAAACGACACCCTCATATATTCCATACTTTTTCTTACAAATGTTTCTTATTAAGGGCCTGTTGCACCAACCTCCAATCAATATTTGATTGACACTTCAAATTTGATTGCCTAATTCTGTTAAGGAGCTCGGTTAAATATTTCTCGGAAGTGGGTAATAATATTAAGGTATTTGAACAGGAAAGATGATGTACATCAGCTGGTTTACGTATATGCAACCAAAGTTAATATTTTATTTGAATGGCGAAATCACACTTAATTTTGATTTTTGTCTGATTGGAGTTTGACGCAACAGGACATAAGTGCCTTTTTTTAAATTTCCAAAATCCAAATCAGTTTTCAAGAGGCAAAAAGATTCTTTAGGGACTTTGGGCCGTATAGCTTAGTTGTTTGCCTTGGTAAATACATCCCATCTGTATATGTATTTTCAATTCAATCTTTTGGTACTTACTGCAATATTTAGATCCACCATTCAAATATGATTCACAATGTTTAAAAATAAAATCGTACAAGAATTTATATAATTAACAACATAAGGTTTTAAAACCATGTCTAACTCGAAACACATTTACTGGATTCTATGTTACGATGGATGTATGTATGTACGTGTGTATATATAAGAATTTACTTTAGAGATATTATGGTATATAATTATTTATTAGTATACAAAAAAAGGAAAACCTAAGTATTCGTACACAAGTCATCGTCGTGAATCAAAACACTCGGCAGTAGAAAAAAAATACTTTTGGATTTAAAACAAAAATAAAGATAAATTGTTGTAGCTACGAGATGCCATTTCAACTATCTTTGTAATATGTACAAGAATCTTTAGGAAAAGGAGAAATAATTTGTATGACATGATCAAAAATATTCATTTTTGTACTAATACTTATTTGAGACCCAATTCAATATGTTTTCTTAGATCGCTTTTTTCTTGGAGAATTCGGATTTTTGTAGAGATTTTTTAGTTTTCGGATGCTCTGCAGAGGCTCTGGCCACTCCTAGCGGAACGGCGACAGAGTTACGGTTACAGTTATAGTTACAGTAGCATCCAGGTTATTTTGACCTTCTATAAGATTATAGATATAATCCAAATTGCAATTACATACTGGCATTTAAGGCTCATACTTAATGAATGGCCATATGTAAGTTCGCGCTAACGAACGAAGGCGACATTGGCAAAGTGAACCTTTTTTACAGTATTAACGGTAGGTACAGAAAAAATATTTTTTTAGGTACTACACATTGGAGTGTGAAAGGTTTTTTAAAGGTGGTCGAAAACTAAAGCATTCGCAATTGGATTCATACCTAAACGGAGGTTTTAGAGTCGTAAAGTCATATTTTTTGTCATTTCCAGTAGCCCGAACCCGATTATTAGACACATCTGCGTCCCGACTCCTCAAAGAGCGGAGCGACTCCAAATTGCTCCACAACAAAAAACTAAGCTTTCACACTCAACCACAGCGTTTCCCTTAAAATGTATGCACACTAAAACAGCGCCACTACGAGTAATTCATTTATCCAACATTTTCGGTTAAACGGTATGTTTGAGTTTAAACGTGTTTTTTTTATACTTGGGGTGCTCGGTTTTCTTTTTGAAGACCCGCTAGGACGTGTTATTAGACGAAGCTTTTAAAATATGTGAAATTACAGGGCAAGAACGGTACGGGAACCTCCCTCTTATTCTCCACACACGGACTAACCAAAGCCAACGGTCAAATCTCAATTATAAACGAAGATAAAATAAGTACAGTGTTTTAAGTATCATTACGTATATTGAGGTAACATATGTATAATGCAGAAGTGCCCAAACGGTCGATCGCGATCGACCGGTTGATCGCGGAAGGTTTTAAGGTCGATCGCCGAGGATAGCTAAAATTTTCACATTTTTCTGACAGTGATCGTTACTGGTCATCTAAATCTAATCTAAATCTAAGATGCAAAGATATGTATCATTTGAGATTCATATTAAATGCATTCCCACAAGCAGACACGCATAATTTCGCGCTCAAACATGCCGCATGTGGACCTACAATAAAAAAACCCAATCTGAAATGAACATAACTAGGCTGAAATGAGCACATCTAGGCGTGATCACCTATTAGTGAACGGAGTACCACTCTCCATAGGAGGTAAGTTAATCCAGCCTTCTGATTCAGTGAGACTTCTAGGAGTCTTACTGGATCGGAATCTGACACTGGAGAGGCAAATAGATGCCACAATAGCTTCTTCTTTTTTTCACTACGCCAAATTAAGGCTATTAGAAAGTGTTTACCGTCAGATGCAGTCAGGACCCTAGTGGGCGCGTTTGTGGTGTCTCGGATTGACTATTGTTCGACGCTTTATAGTGGTCAGCCAAAGAAGCAGTTCAATCGCTTTCAATCTGTGTTGAATTCGGCCGCAAGACTCATATTCGGGATACCCAAATTCGCTCACATCACTCCGCTGTTAAAAACACTACATTGGCTTCGTTTCCCGGAGAGGGTGGTCTACCGTGTTTGTGTGATGGTATACAAAGCCATCAATGGCTTGGCTCCACCTTATTTGACTGACATGATGTTGCCTGTTGAGATGGGTATAAGGAGGCAGACACTCAGATCCGCGGGCGACGAAGTAGTCAATTTGGTTCAGCCACGACGTCAGATTCGTACAAATTTCGGAGACCGCGCTTTCCATGTTGCGGGTCCGGTGGAGTGGAACAGACTGCCACCCGGAGTGAAGAACTCCAAATCTATGGATGTATTTCGCGGAGCACTCAAGACACACCTTTTTAGAAAGTCTTATCCATGATCGGAGAGGGCCCTTGAGGTGTGACAACACACAAAAACAGCGCTCTCTTATCATTTGTAATTTAAAATAAATTAGCCTGATATTATTATTATTTATAAGCCATGCAACTCTTACCGACCTTCCCTGAAACAAGGGTGACATTGGCAAAGTGAACCAATTTTTACAGTAGATATGGGTGGTCAGCCGCATACCAACCTATAAGTCAAGGAATACAAGCAATTAATTGCATTTGAGTATATAAAACAAATAAACACTAAACAATTAAACAGTAAAAAATAAAATTTACAAAACATATTATACAAAAAACGCGAAAAATATTTTTTAAAAGTCTCAGCCTTAAACACCAGCATTACAGATCAACCGCCATTTCTTTCTATATTGATACCTTAACGGTAAAACTGAATAAATGGCAAATCAAGATTACATGGGTTTCTCAGATACATGCAATTTTTCTCGTATTTTCTATGAGAGAAAACACGTAAAAAGTGTAAAAGTAAAAGTTGAATGTTTTTTATGAGCACTTCATTATAATTAGCTCATTTACTGTAAGGAGTTGCACCTAACATAAGGTTTGATCCCTGATTCAGCTTTCATTCTGCCTTCGCATATACTGTTATGTAAATATAAATATTGAAATAAGTATGGATAGTTATAGTTATAAGAATCCTCAAAAGTATTGGTAGGTAAGATCGATAATTATGTATAAGTGTAGAATTCTCTAGGCTAAGTAGGTATTTGTTATAATTATAGGAATACTGTATTACATTTGTAGGTAGGATTTTGGTTGTATCTCTAGGTAGTACGTGAAGCGTCGAGAAGTAATAATTACTCTGGAACCGTCTGGCGACTTTAGTTCTGGATCATACTGCTCTGAAGAGTATAAAGGTGCGAATGGCCTGCAGAGCGGGGCAGTATCATAGCGACTAACAAACACATCGAAGCCATCTGATCAGTGAACCGAAACCAATGGAATAATCGAGAAAGTAGTGTGAAAATAAATTTTGTAACTGTGTAAAATAAATAACTATTGAAGAAGACCTGTGTATTTTTAATTTGAAGACAATTGAACCCTAATTTCGTAACAATTGGCGTCAGGTGCGGAATTGTCAAGAAAAATTAAGATCTTCTGTCTAAAAATAAATAAAATAAATTAAATAGTGTTAAAATGAACTTTATTCAAATTGAACTTTGTGTGAACTGACTTTTGTGAAAACAAGTGTTTAAATAAATTTTTGTTAAAAGAAAAGACGCAAAAGCAAGTTGCTTATAAATTCTGGAACATCATATGGAACATAATTCTGGACATAATTCTGGACATAACATAATGACTATTTTACCGCATTGAGAAAGTCATCAAATTTGACCATAGTTTTTTATTATTGTGTGTGATTAAAAAAAAAAAAAAAAAAAAAAAAAAAAATCTTGAAAAATATTACAAAAGAACGTTCCAGACTCATCGAGAAAAAGTTTTTGAATAACTGTGCTTCGTTTACAAGTGTGTGAATGTACATTAAGTACCTACCTGTGTGTTGGAGAGACTTGAGACGAAATAAATAATTATGTACTATCAGACATTATTATGTTAAAAATATTGGTGATTGAAAAATAAATATTAAAAGACAGTACCTACCAATCAGTGTAATCAGATAAATTATTATTTTGCTAAAGTACGTATTCAAAACAGCTATATATATAAAACTCAAAACTTGTATTAAATAAATTTAAAAATATTTTCGTTTTGAAGTAAATTTTGAAAAAAATGGCAACCAAAGTGAACATCAAGGACCTCAAAGTCACTGAGCTTAAAAATGAGCTTCTGGAGAGGGACCTGGAGACCTCAGGAGGGAAGGCGGCCTTACAGGCACGCCTCATGGAGGCCTTAGAACAGTCAGGCGAAGACCCGGCATATTTTGTCATGGCGTCTGGAGGGGACCGCGCCTTGGACGAGCTAAACCTCAGCATCACCGGAAACTTCACTTCCATGGAGGAAAAGCTGAAAGGGGAGATGGCTGACAACGCCAAGACCCTGAAAGTGGAGATGGCTGACAACGCCAGGACCCTGGAGGAGAAAATGGCTGACAATTCCAAGACCCTGAGGGAAGACCTGAAGGCGGAGATGGCTGACAACGCCAGGACCCTGGAGGAGAAAATGGCTGACAATTCCAAGACCCTGAGGGAAGACCTGAAGGCGGAGATAGCGGATAGTCTCACAACCCTGAAAGGAGAAATAGAGGAGAAGATGACAACCAACCTCTCGGCCCTGAAGGGGGAAATGGAGACTCGGATGTCAAACCTGGAAGACCGTCTGCGTGCCGAGCTGGCTGACAAGTGCCAGATGGAGTCCACCAGAATCTCCCCCAAAGGCGGCCTTCACGACGAGACCGACCAGGGATGCTCAACTCCAACCAGGGTCACAAGAGGGGATGATGACCCTTCTCTAGCAAAGCACAACCTCCCAACCTTCGACGGGAAGACGTCGTGGGAGGAATACTTGACCCTCTTTGAGACGACTGCCATGATGGGAGCCTGGAGCCAGCAGAAGAAGGCTTCGGTTCTCCGGTACTCGGAACCAAGGATTTCCGGTACTCGGCTCCTCGGAACGAGGGTTTGCTTTCTTCTAAGTGTGCCGTCTTCCTTCTCGATCTTTCGTTTCAGAAACCCTCCTTCTATCACTATGGATCCCCATTGAGCCCAATAAGCCTTGACAGTTGGTGATAAGGGGGCGAGTTTTTCCCAGGTTGGCCTTTCTCCTTCTCGCGCCCATTCCATCACATACTTCAAGTCCGGATCATTCAGTTGGTCTTGCGCCAATTTTTCATCTTGCCAGTCCTCATCTTCGGTGGTCGTCCTTTGGACAATTGCTACCTTGTCCTCCATCTTGCTGCAATGTTTGCAGTCACTGGCGCATGGTCGTCTGGATAATGCGTCCGCATTTCGATGAAGCGTGCCAGGTCTATGTTCGGAGTCATAATCATACTCCTGGAGCCTTTCAATCCATCTAGCCACTTGCCCTTCTGGGTTTTTGAATTTCAGAAGCCAAACCAGTGCAGCATGATCAGTCCGTAGTGTGAATTTTCTCCCGTACAAGTATTTGCGGAAGTGTTCCACTGATTTTATCACGGCAAGAAGCTCTCGTCTGGTCCCTCCCTGTCTGGACGCCTCCTATCCCCACATTACTAGCGTCGGTATCCAGGATGAACTTTCCATCTTTTCGTGGGTAGCTCAAGATGGGGGCACTTGTTAATCTTCCCTTAAGCTCTTCAAATGCTTGTGCGCAGGAATCACTCCAATGGAAGCGAGTGTTTTCTTCCGTAAGCTTGGTGAGCGGTTTTGCAATGTCCGCAAATCTTGGCACAAACCTCCTGTAATAAGTGCACAGCCCCAGGAAACTCCTAGTTTCATGTTTGTCCTTCAGCACGGGCCAGTCTCTTACTGCCTTGATTTTGGCAGGGTCAACTTCAACTCCACGTTGAGAAACTATGTGTCCCAGGTAATTCACTTGTTTCTTGAACAGGTTACACTTTTTCGGGTTGAGCTTCAGTCCAGCGTCTTGTAGTCGCCCGAAAACTTGCTCCAGATTTCTCAACTGATGGTTGAAGTCCTTTCCCAGGATGATTATGTCATCCAAGTATACCAGGCAGGTTTCCCATGATAGTCCTCGCAGCACATTCTCCATCAGCCTTTCAAACGTGGCGGGGGCATTGCATAAGCCAAATGGCATCACGGTGAACTGCCAAAGTCCAGATCCAGTCGAGAATGCAGTTTTCTCCTTATCTTTGGCATCCAATTCAACTTGCCAGTAGCCACTTTTCAGGTCCAATGTGGAAAAAATGGTGCATCCTGCCAATGTGTCCAAGGTGTCGTCAATCCTTGGCAGAGGGTAACTATCCTTTTTCGTAACATCGTTGAGCAGTCTGTAGTCCACACAAAATCTCGTGGTACCATCCTTCTTTTTCACCAGTACCACCGGGGATGTCCAAGGGCTACTTGATGGTTCTATGATGCCATCCTTGCTCATGTCTTTGATGATCTTGTCAGCTTCTTCCCGCTTTGCAAAGGGTAGTCTTCTTGGAGCCTGTTTTATTGGTCTCGCTTCTCCGGTGTCTATGCTATGTCGCACTACCTTGGTTCTTCCCAGACGGCCATTAGAGTCCTCGAAAATGTTCTGGTAGCGGCAGATCAAACTCCTCACTCTCCGTTTGTTTTCCTCGGTTAGACCTTGGGAAGCGTCGTGGACCAGGGCTTCCAATTGTGTTGACAATTTGTTTCCTTCGCATGACATGTTTGTCATCTGTTGCACAATGGAAGTTATCCTCTCACATCTGCCCAAAACAAAACCTTCATTCATTTTAACTGGGTAGCTGTTCACATTCATGATCTTGACAGGAATGGTCTCCTTTGCGCGAATCACTGTTCTTGCCACCATGACTCCTTTGTTAACATTGTCCATGTTCTCCGGTTCTATCAAACAGATTTGGTCATTTGTACTACTGGAATCCAGGCGGGCACTCACTATCATCTCGGATCGCCCCTTCACTTCGGTATTCTTGGCTAGGATAACACGTGCAGCCAGTTCTTTCCGTCTTTGCAGGATGACTTCTTCATTTCCAATTTTAATGGACCCTTTCTTTAAATTTAAACTGCACCCAAATCTGTCCAGTATGTCCATTCCCAATATAACGTCTTCTTCAATGTTGGCCACCAACGTCCGATGATCAAAAGTGGTGCTGCCAATTTGGAAGGTGGCAATCGTCTCCCCATACACCTGTGCTGACTCTCCCGTGGCGGTGTGCAGAGACCACTTTGTTGGTGCAATCTGCTTACCTCGTGCCACTATGTCGCGTCTCAGAATTGTCCTGGTTGCTCCCGTGTCCACCAGTAGTTCACGAGTTACTCCATCTATTATGCCATTGATAAAAATGCTGCTGGCTTTTCCTCTCACGGTTGCGACAGTAGCAGCAGATTTCAGGGCCTCTCCAGCGTGGGTCAACGGTTGCCCCTTCCCATTAACCCTTTCTAGTTTTCCGCAGCCTGTTTTCTGGGTTTCTGAGGCTTGGGACACTTGGTGCTAAGGTGGCCCAGCTGTCCGCAGTTCCAGCAGCGTGGGTCTCGTCTTCGAGGTCTCAGACGTTCCAGCACTTTTTCAATTAGCTCCTCGGTTGTAGGTAGCTTGACCTCCTCTGCCTCGACTGCACGAACCCTGGCGTGGCCCCTGATGGACTGTTTGACAGCCTCAAACTCGAGAGCTTGGCTGAGCGCCTCGTTCAAAGCCTTGGGATGGGCCAGTTTTACGGCTTGTTGCGTCTCCCATTCCCGCAATCCATTTAGGAACTTGTCCACTGCCAAGCTCTCACAGATGTCGTCGGAGGCTGTCGGGTAAGCGTCTCGTACCAGGCGGGCGATGTCCATTTCAAACTCCTGGAGGCTCTCGTTGGGCTTCTGCACCCTTGTGTTCAGCTGCGACTTGTACAGCTGCTCCAGGCACTTGTGGCCATAGCGCATATCCAAGCGCTGCTTCAGCTGCCCAAAGTCACCACGGTTGTCCAGGGGTATGGCCTGCAGAACCCTGAGAGCGTCTCCTCGGAGCGACAGGCTGAGAACCGAAGCCTTCTTCTGCTGGCTCCAGGCTCCCATCATGGCAGCCGTTTCAAAGAGGGTCAAATACTCCTCCCACGACGTCTTCCCGTCGAAGGTTGGGAGGTTGTGCTTTGCTAGGGAAGGGTCATCATCCCCTCTTGTGACCCTGGTTGGAGTTGAGCATCCCTGGTCGATCTCGTCGTGAAGGCCTTTGGGGGATATCCTGGTGGACTCCATCTGGCACTTGTCAGCCAGCTCGGCACGCAGACGGTCCTCCAGGGTGGAAATGCGGGTTTTCATTTCCGCAACTGTTTCCTCAAAACCAGTCAGCTTCACCTCTATTTCTCCCTTCAGGGTCCTGGCGCTGTCGGCCATCTTCTCCTCCAGCCCGGTCATCTTCTCCTCCAGGGTCTTGGTGTTTTCAGCGATCTCAGCCTTCAGGTCCGTCAAGTTGCTGGCCATTTTCTCCTCTAGGGTCTTGGCGTTGTCAGCCATCTCCACTTTCAGCCCTGTCAGGTTACTGGTCATCTTCTCCTCCAGGGTCTTGGCGTTGTCAGCCATCTCAGTCTTCAGTCCTGTCAGGTTACTGTTGATGCTGATATTTAGCTCGTCCAAGGCGCGGTCCCCTCCAGACGCCATGACAAAATATGCCGGGTCTTCGCCTGACTGTTCCAAGGCCTCTATGAGGCGTGCTTGTAAGGCTGCCTTTCCTCCTGAGGTCTCCAGGTCCCTCTCCAGAAGCTCATTTTTAAGCTCAGTGACTTTGAGGTCCTTGACGTTCACTTTAGTTGCCATTTTTTTTTTTTTCAAAATTTACGTCAAAACAAAAAAATATTTTCAAATTTATTTAATACAAGTTTTGAGTTTTATATATAAAGTTATTTTGAATACGTACTTTAGCAAATATACTGTGTTACTTATAAATTGGGAATAAGATTTATGCCTGGTATAACGAGGGAATAGCAATAAATTGTTACTTATAATCATTTCATAAAGTTAACTCGGGTATAGACCTGGCTTAACGACCTAGAGCCATTATTCCTGGTTGGAGGGTAGTATAAGCTTGGAATAACAAGTTTTTGTCAAATGACATCTGTCAAAAGTGTAAATGTGTAAATCGTATTCAAAAGTATGGACGGATTTTCGCAATTCTTGACAAATTTAAATAGAATTAGCAACATTCGGGCACGAAAAGTGTACAAAAAAAGAATTGATCCCTTTACGAAATATACGGATTCAGAATTCAGGAGCAAATATCGCTTTTCCAAAATTAACATGCGGTACATAATAAATTTGGTGAAAGACGATTTGGAAGGTTGCAAGCGAGGTGGAAAGATTCCTGTAGACCTTCAAGTACTAGCCGCTATTCGGTACTGGGGTCGAAATGAGGTAAGAATCAATATAATTATTGACCTAATCGATTGATGTTGATTGTAGTTCGCAATTACGAAATTTCTAACCTCACAATTCTTAAATAAAGTTTTAAGCTTTCACTCACAATTGTTGAAAAATTTGCAGATACAAGATGACTGTGCTGATATCCATGGCTTTAGTCAACAGACGCTATCCAGGGTGTGCCGAAATGTAGCAATTGCATTTGCAAGAAAGGCCCCTGAGTTTATAAAGATGCCAGCATCGTTGGAAGAGCAAGCAGCAGTAATCACAGGTTTTCATGCCATCAGTGGTTTTAATGGAGTTGTGGGTGCCATAGATTGCACCCACATACGTATACAAAAAGTTGGTGGTGAAATAGGACCACTTTACATAAATAGGAAAGGATATTACTCCTTAAATGTGCAGGTATTTAATCATAATTTTCAATATACGTTGTGAAAAAAACCCTATAGTTATGGTAAAAAGATGCTGACATCGGTTTTATATGGGACTGTCTTCTATAGCAACCGATAACAAACTACTTATATGGGTTTTCCATAGCAACCCAGCCGGGTGACGACACAATATTGTCTATGACAATTCATGCGTGGACCTCATTGCTGTTTTCAGATTCTTGGAAATCAGAAAGAATGCTGTAGATAGTAACTTCTCAAATAATTTCTCTCATCTTAAATACTTATTAAATAGTTGATGTCTTTTCACCAGGTGGTCTGCGATGCCAAGCTGAAAATAAGGGATATTGTTGCCCATTGGAGAGGAAGTGCACATGACAGTCGCATATTCAGGGAGAGCAGCATAAGGCAACGATTCGAAAATAACGAATTCAGAGGTCGGCTAGTGGGAGATGGTGGTTATGCTTGCACTCCCTATTTATTTGTGCCACTTCGCAATCCCACAAACCCTAGTGAAATGGAGTACAATAAAGCTCAAATAAGCACAAGAAATACGGTGGAGAGATGTTTTGGAGTTTGGAAGCAAAGATTCCGCAGTTTGCTCTGTGGTATGCGAGGGTCATTACACACCATCAAAACCACAATAGTAGCTTTGGCTGTGTTACACTGCATTGCTATCGATTTAAAAGATGGACATTTTGGTAAGAAAAATAAGTATATTTTTTCTAGAAATAATTATTTTTTATTATACCAGTGAAAACACAAATTTTAGTATAAATGCCAGCTAGTTACTAAAACATGATAGACTATCTCCCCAATAGTATTAACTTAAATTTGTTTACAGATATATCGGAAGAAACTCAAGTGGAGGAAGTAAATAACTTGGAAAATGACAATCAAATAGGTATTATATCCAGAGAAGTTTTTATTCGGCAGAATTTCTAAATTTTATTTTATTATACCTTTTGCTTGTGTCAATAAAAACCTAATTAAACATGTGTTTTTTTTATAATACTACTTCACAATAAAACTATAAAGTTGCTTAGAATCTTTTTTTTAACAATATGGAAAAATTACAGAGAATACTATTTAAAAAAAAATGTCTACATTCTCTGAAGCTAACATTTTCAAGATGTTGCAAGAGATTGCTAAGAGAACTAAACTTTAGAATTTCCAGGGTTTTTTTATATTAAATTCTTGACATTTCCATCAATTTTGTTTATTTCTTTTTACAAAGTAAAAGCCATGCTTTTTGATAAAAAAAAAAACAATAAGCTTGAGGAGTATTGAATGAGACAAAATTAGAAATTGTGATTGAATTTGTACTAGTAAATCTCAAAAGTATTTTGGAAAGAAATGAAGAATAACCAGAGAACAGAGAAAACAAGTTTAGAAAACAGTTTAATTGAAAAATAAATTTGAGAACAAATCAATGTTACAAAAAAAAATTGAATGATAAAATGAGAACAGTTTGGAAACAAAACAAAGTGACGTAAAAATGAAACAAAACAAATACATGTATCGTAAACAATTGATCTCATACCCATGGAGATGAAAATTTTGAGAGAAGTATAACTTAAATATGGACAGGAATGATTGTGTAATGAAAGAATGTGACTTAATGGAAAATGTGAGGAAAGTATTCACTAAATATTAGATGCGACTTGACTACTCTAAGAGCTCTATCGTTTCAATGTGCTCTGCTCTTGCCATTTTCATTTTTAAAGTGCTCTCCTCTCTCGCCAATTCTACTCTTACAAGATGCTCCTCCCTGGCCCATTCAAGTTCTTTTTCACTCCTCTTCTTCATCAATTCGCGCCGGAGGTTCGCGTCATCGTGGAGTATTTTTATTTTTTGAGAATTCTCTTCCCTCATAAGCTTCAGAGTTTCCTCGTAAAGCTTATTTTTTAACTCCTCATCCTGATTTAATACCTGCAATAAAAAATAAAATAATACTGATTATAGGTGCCATGTATTTTTAGTTTGTGTAAATTATATGTGATAAATTACTTTTTTTGCTTTTTTCTTGATTTTTCTTTTCGGAGTCTCAAGGCCTGTCAGAGGAGTCGAAGAGTGTTCCTGTAAATAAAATGGGTGGAAATTTAATAACTTACGTTAATTAAGTTTTCAAAGAAGAATTAAGCAAGCATTTCTTTGAAAAAAAATAAGTTGTTAAGCGCTGTTTTGTAACTTTGACCACCTCATTATCATAGCTTCTTGGATGCAGATGTATCTTCAAAAATATTAACCAAACCTCTGACATTCATCTCCACTCTTAACTAAAGGGCAATACAGTAAACCTACGGGACCTAAAATACTTGCAAGAAATGACATTAAGGGAAAACAATTATGTGGGGAATGATAAAGTAAAAAAAGAGTTAAGGTACTAAAAATTAATATCATTACAATATTTATTACACTTACGGATATGCTTCCAGCTTCAATCATGGCAGGTTTTACCGCACTTGCTGTCCATGCTGTATCCACATCTACATACTCATAAAAAACTGGAGATTCAACCTGCAAAAAAACAAATATTTGGAAACATTTTAAAGCCAATAAAGATGTAATTATGTGTGTAAATATCAATATGCAAATTAAAACATGAGAGTGAATTACATATCCTTGATGTATCCATGTAGAAAATCATAATAAATAAATATAGTATGAACATTAACAAGGGCCATGAGCATTCCTTCGCTGTGAGCACGATACAAGTCCAGCAATTATATTAATACACTGATATGAGCAGATTATATAAGGAACAAATGCTCAATCCAAATGTTCACATCGAGCAAATGATCATTTCAGTCGCCAGTTTAACATTAGATATGACCTAAGAAACCAGGTTAAACATTTGACGTTGAAAATATTAGCAAATACAAAAACATGATATTACCATTAAATTTGTCTCCGCAGGTTCAGAATTTGTTGTCAAATTGCTATCCACAGTATTTACCTGAGAAAAAATAATTAGAAATATGAAATAAGTTGTAATGCTCACAAATATAATATTTATAACAATTTCTGTGTTACTTATAAATTGAGAATAAGATATAAATAAAAAAAACATAATACGGACCTTTGCACGAATCGAATCACTATCGAATTCGTTTGTGTCTGTGTCGAATTCTGACGGCAACAACTCGACTAATTCAAGATCTTCAGGCAGTGGACTTGGAGGTTTGGGGCCACCACCTGTAGCAAATACTTGCCGACGATGGTCGCCAATTCGTTTTTTCGAAGCTGACTTAAACACCTTCCACTGGCTTTTCAACTGAGTAAGGTCTCTTTTTTTTTTGTTTAGTGCATTGAATCTAAAAAGTAAAAGTAACATTTCTCTCAAAGCATTACGAAAAATACAGATTACGACATTGTGATTAAAATAAGTTACACTCACTCATGGTCCACCTTCTCCCAAGCCTCTTTTTTTACTTTTAGGGCATTTGTTGTCAGAAGTTTGCTCTCGATCACACTTATATGGGAACGAAGGCACTCCCGGAGAAGTGTCTGAAATATGTAAAATAGAGGTTGGATTATTCTTATAACAATGTAGTCACGGGTGGCGGATATTTTATTTTTATAATTCTTACCTTTTCTTCTTCCTCCCAATTTGAATTACGTTTTCTGGGATTCATCATTGAAAAAGCTCCTATACGCGGTGTGTCAGCTGTCAGATTAGAATGTCAAAATAATGCGCGCTAGAGGCATAAATAAAAATCTGCGCATGCGCAGCCTCAGGGTGGTAACATGGAAAAATAATTTATTGAGAACAGTAATTCCTTGCTTATGCCATGGTTATAAGTAAGAAAAATTTATGCCAGGTATAACTTTTTACACCTGGCATAGCTATGCCCGGTGATAAGCTTAGAATAAGAAAATCTAATAAGTAACACTGATAATAATTTGTCTGATTACACTGATTGGTAGGTAGGTACTGTCTTTTAATATTTATTTTTAATTCACCAATATTTTTAACATAATAATGTCTGATAGTACATAATTATTTATTTCGTCTCAAGTCTTTCAAACACACAGGTAGGTACTTAATGTACATTCACACACTTGTAAACAAAGGATAGTTATTCAAAAACTTTTTCTCGATGAATCTGGAACGTTCTTTTGTAATATTTTTCAAGATTTTTATTTATTTATTTTTTTAATCACACACAATAATAAAAAAACTATGGTCCAATTTGATGACTTTCTCAATGCGGTAAAATAGTCATTATGTTATGTCCAGAATTATGTCCAGAATTATGTTCCATATGATGTTCCAGAATTTATAAGCAACTTGCTTTTGCGTCTTTTCTTTTAACAAAAATTTATTTAAACACTTGTTTTCACAAAAGTCAGTTCACACAAAGTTCAATTTGAATAAAGTTCATTTTAACACTATTTAATTTATTTTATTTATTTTTAGACAGAAGATCTTAATTTTTCTTGACAATTCCGCACCTGACGCCAATTGTTACGAAATTAGGGTTCAATTGTCTTCAAATTAAAAATACACAGGTCTTCTTCAATAGTTATTTATTTTCCACAGTTACAAAATTTATTTTCACATTGGACCTGAAAAGTGGCTACTGGCAAGTTGAATTGGATGCCAAAGATAAGGAGAAAACTGCATTCTCGACTGGATCTGGACTTTGGCAGTTCACCGTGATGCCATTTGGCTTATGCAATGCCCCCGCCACGTTTGAAAGGCTGATGGAGAATGTGCTGCGAGGACTATCATGGGAAACCTGCCTGGTATACTTGGATGACATAATCATCCTGGGAAAGGACTTCAACCATCAGTTGAGAAATCTGGAGCAAGTTTTCGGGCGACTACAAGACGCTGGACTGAAGCTCAACCCGAAAAAGTGTAACCTGTTCAAGAAACAAGTGAATTACCTGGGACACATAGTTTCTCAACGTGGAGTTGAAGTTGACCCTGCCAAAATCAAGGCAGTAAGAGACTGGCCCGTGCTGAAGGACAAACATGAAACTAGGAGTTTCCTGGGGCTGTGCACTTATTACAGGAGGTTTGTGCCAAGATTTGCGGACATTGCAAAACCGCTCACCAAGCTTACGGAAGAAAACACTCGCTTCCATTGGAGTGATTCCTGCGCACAAGCATTTGAAGAGCTTAAGGGAAGATTAACAAGTGCCCCCATCTTGAGCTACCCACGAAAAGATGGAAAGTTCATCCTGGATACCGACGCTAGTAATGTGGGGATAGGAGGCGTCCTTTCCCAAATACAGGATGGGCATGAGACTGTTCTGGGTTACTTCAGTAAAGTGCTTTCCAAGCCAGAACGAAATTATTGCGTGACCAGACGAGAGCTTCTTGCCGTGATAAAATCAGTGGAACACTTCCGCAAATACTTGTACGGGAGAAAATTCACACTACGGACTGATCATGCTGCACTGGTTTGGCTTCTGAAATTCAAAAACCCAGAAGGGCAAGTGGCTAGATGGATTGAAAGGCTCCAGGAGTATGATTATGACTCCGAACATAGACCTGGCACGCTTCATCGAAATGCGGACGCATTATCCAGACGACCATGCGCCAGTGACTGCAAACATTGCAGCAAGATGGAGGACAAGGTAGCAATTGTCCAAAGGACGACCACCGAAGATGAGGACTGGCAAGATGAAAAATTGGCGCAAGACCAACTGAATGATCCGGACTTGAAGTATGTGATGGAATGGGCGCGAGAAGGAGAAAGGCCAACCTGGGAAAAACTCGCCCCCTTATCACCAACTGTCAAGGCTTATTGGGCTCAATGGGGATCCATAGTGATAGAAGGAGGGTTTCTGAAACGAAAGATCGAGAAGGAAGACGGCACACTTAGAAGAAAGCAAACCCTCGTTCCGAGGAGCCGAGTACCGGAAATCCTTGGACTGCTGCATGGAGGAACTTCTGGAGGACATCTAGGCGTGAAGAAGACGCTGGAGAAAGTGAAAGAGCGATTTTACTGGATCAACTGCAGCGAAGACGTCAAAGATTGGTGTCGAAAATGTGTAACCTGTGCAACGGCCAATGGACCGCAAAGGAAAAGGCGAGCACCAATGCGTCAGTACAATGTTGGCAGCCCCTTTGAAAGAATTGCCATCGACATAGCTGGCCCATTTCCTACAACTGAGAAGGGTAACAAGTACATCATGGTGGTGATGGATTACTTCAGCAAGTGGGTGGAAGCTTACTCAATCCCTAACCAAGAGGCCGTAACCGTGACTGAAGTTCTAGTTACCGAATTTATCAGCAGGTTTGGCGTACCCCTGGAATTACATTCTGATCAGGGAAGGAACTTTGAAGCTGCTATCTTCCAGCAAATGTGTGAGCGGCTAGGGATCTACAAGACCAGGACCACTGCGCTACATCCACAGTCTGATGGAATGGTGGAAAGGATGAACCGTACCGTGGGGAGGTACTTAGCCAAAGTAGTGTCCAGCCATCAGCGGGACTGGGACCGACATCTGCCTTTGTTCTTATTGGCTTACCGGTCGGCCGTTCAGGAAACGACGAAGAAGACTCCCAGCAGCATACTGTTTGGGCGAGAAATGCGACTTCCTTGTGATCTCAAATTTGGCTGCAAACCAGGTGAAGACCTAGCCGGAGAAGACTATGTGACAGACCTTCGCAGGAGGCTGGATGACATCCATGATCAGGTCCGCATGAACATCGGGGAAGCCAGCGATCAAATGAAGGAGCGCTATGACACCAGAGCTGACAGCATGGGGTACAAAGCTGGTGACTGGGTGTGGCTTTTTGACCCCAAGAGGCGCCAAGGATACTGTCCGAAACTTCAGCGTTCCTGGGACGGGCCGTACGAGATCTTGGAGCGCATCAACGATGTGGTCTACCGCATAAAAAAGAGACCAAACGGAAAACCAAGGGTCGTGCACTACAATCGCCTCTCACCATACCTAGGCGATAATGATGACCAACCAGCCCAAAAAGTACGACAGTGCGTCGCATCCGAAAGATCACCAGCCTTTGAGACGTTTTGGGAGAACGCGAAGGCAGGGCAGAAGTTTCGCCATGGAGTGACCACAGAAGTCCACAAGGACTTATTTGAGGTCACTAGGGACCACACACTGGCATGCAGTGTACCGGACGATCTAGATATGTCTAGAGGAATTGCACGGGTCTTCCGATACAAATTCGGAGAACCGCAACCCTCGAGCAGCCCGCAAGGAAGAGCTCTGAGACTACCGAAGGGGCGTCAACAAGCATACTGCCTGGTTGTCCCGGATTCCAGCAACCTGGAAGAGGACTACAAGGCATTGTGGGACGGCCTTGTTGAGCTGCGTGACTACATGTTGGAGGATCAGCAGGCGCGTCTGGCAATACCGAAGATGGGTGGCGGCCGCGCTAATCGAGACTGGCGGATAATCCGGAGTATGATTGAAGCAGTGTTCTCGGGAGTCGGCATCAGCGTCATGGTGTGCTGCGAGCAAGCGCAGCCGAGAGCCAGTGGGGAGAAATCCGTGGACTGCCACTTCTTCCTGACCACAGGGTGTCGACGTGGATCAGCATGCCCCTACCTACACAGAGTCAAGACTGTTCCGGGACGAAACAGTCTAGGTGGGGGGTAGTGTTATGTAAATATAAATATTGAAATAAGTATGGGTAGTTATAGTTATAAGAGTCCTCATAGGTATAGGTAGGTAGGATCGATAATTGTGTATAAGTGTAGAATTCTCTAGGCTAAGTAGGTACTTGTTATAATTATAGGAATTCTGTATTACATTTGTAGGTAGGATTTTGGTTGTGTCTAGGTAGTACGTGAAACATCGAGAAGTAATAATTACTCTGGAACCGTCTGGCGACTTGAGTTCTGGATCATACTGCTCTGAAGAGTATAAAGGTGCGAATGGCCTGCAGAGCGGGGCAGTATCATAGCGACTAACAAACACATCGAAGCCATCTGATCAGTGAACCGAAACCAATGGAATAATCGAGAAAGTAGTGTGAAAATAAATTTTGTAACTGTGTAAAATAAATAACTATTGAAGAAGACCTGTGTATTTTTAATTTGAAGACAATTGAACCCTAATTTCGTAACAATACAATCAAACTACAAACTTCGTTTAAAATTACATATTTAAGTACGATATTATGCTTAATTTAATTTTACCATTCATATTTCTGTAAATACTCATACATCCTCATTTTTTCTTGTCGTGTTTCATGATAGCCATTTCAAATAAAATTAACACGTTAAATAGACCACTCATTCATTAAAGCTAGATAATTTTTTGTTTCAATAAAAATTGTTAACTTTCTAAATTAACACACATCACTTGGCCGGTACGTGAGATAGTATAGTTAACTTATATGGTTAACTACTAGTTTTTTGATACTATTTTCAGTTATTACTTCCAAATGAACAGTTGCGAAAACCAGTTTAGCTGTCTGCCACTCATTTAGATGAGAAATTTAATACAGTAGAGCCTCGATTATCCGAACCCGTAACTATCCGATTTCCGGCAGAGAACAACAAAATGAACTCCACACATTAATTGACGTAGTAGGCAATATTGTAACGTCACGAGGCCGGTTCTTATATCAAATTTGTGCTGAGTCCATTATCATATTGTTTGTACAAAATGGACTTTGATTGCGTAAACCACGAAACCCTTGCTGGAGAATTGTCGGTTTCTATAGCGACGATAAGCTCTTGAGGTGTGTTTCACAAAAAAACAGTGGTCGCAAAATAAATTATTAATATATTAAATTTGCAATTATAAAAGTTGAAACAATAATTGATGAGCGTTGTGAAAATCACACGTAAGTCTTTTGCTAGCTTGATCGTTCCTAAAAAAGTTGCTGTAAGATATAAGTCCATAAACCTTTGTGAACAGTATTCGATTTAGGTAGATAAATTTGTCAACGCAGCGATATTTTTGTTATTCCTTTGAGTGTTGAACTCGCTACATTCCGATTACGAGTCTAAAGTTTTAACCATGATTAGATTACGACCGGTGTCACAAAGCGCTTTAAAAAATAGGGGGTATTCAATTCAAGGAAAAATATATTTGAAAAAAAAAAACTATAGCTATCTACTTCTATAATCTATAATCTAAGCTGCAAAGATATGTCAACATTTAAGGCTCATATGAAATGCATGCCTACAGACAGGCACATGTAGGTTCGCGCCTACACACTCTGCATGTGTGCATACAAATAAACAAAAACCTCACGTGAACATAAACCTTGCAACTCCTGCCGCCGTTCCTTGAACGGAGTGGCATTGGCAAAAGTGAACCGATTTTTACAGCACGGGTGGTCAGCCTCATACCATTAAAACAAATACACTGTAATCCGAAAGGTTCGTAGAAAAAAAAGATCCGTAGGTTATAAATTTTTAATGTTCGGATTATAGAGGCCTTACTGTTTATTATCGCACTGAATCAAAAATTACCATGGAGATTAATTTGCATACATCAGATCTGCGAACTGAATTAATATCCTCCCATGACTTAATCATGCCAATAAATAAAATATACTGATCAATGCCCGGTTTTTTAATGTTTGCTTGATTAATTTCCGATGTTTTTCGATTAGTTTTATTGCCTTGGTGACTGAATCTAATTGGTGTCGAGTATGATAAAAAATTGAAATAAAACTTGCAGTCAAATGCTCTCTCAAAACAGTTATAGAAAGGTGGCCGAGAGCATGGGAAAGAAATGTGGAAAGACAACTAACAAGACGGTCAAATGGTAAAACAAAAAGAAAGAACAAAAATGTGTGGAGAAGCAAAAGATGATGGATTGATGACTTCTTTAAAGCAGAGTATCGTGACCTAGCTACTCCAAGCGCGCTTATGTAATTGATGAGGGTAAGTTGTTTCTTTCAAAGCCTTTCATGGTTTTCCATGGTCTACTTTCTTCGTATCACATAAAGAGGCAGGTGGTTCCAGACCAGAGGACCAGCAACTGCAAAAGCACGCACTGTCTTGTTTTCCTTGACTTATAGGTTGGTATGAGGATGACCACCCATACTGTAAAAAATAGTTCACTTTGCCAATGTCACCCCTGTTTCAAGGAAGGTCGGCAAAAGTTGCAGAGTTAATGTTCATTTGAGGTTTGGATTTTTATTTGTAAGTACCTACACATTCAGCATTTGTAAGCGCGAACTTACGCGTATCTGTTTGTGAGCATGCATGATATATGAGTTTTGAATGTTAATATATCTTTGAAACTTAAATTATTGTTTATAGATCATAGTCCAAAAGGCAAAGGTACAAAATAATTTCACGATTTTTAAATTAAAAAATGTAGCAAACGACAATAAATGTATCTTTCTATACTATGTAGGTCCTCATATTATCTGAGAGCTCCATAAACTTGAAAAATTTGAAACTTTTATCTTTGAAAAATTGATGTCAAAATTGAGTTTTTGCTTAGATTTTTTTACAAAATATCATTTCCGATAGAATATTATTATTTTTTTAAATGTTAATGAACATACCTTTTCAAATAGGTCAACAAGCAATTATCTACCTGTGCTGAGAGGGTCCGTTTTTTTTGTCAATGGCGGCATCTCAAAGCTCTTTGCCCCAGACGAGAGATAAGCGAAATATTTTTATGCTAAAAGCCATCCTCAATAAATTAAACAAAGAACAAGAAATTATCTGTATTGTACACGGAGAACCACTTTAAAACATTGATAAACTTCTTTACATGTGCAATAATTTAATGAACAATCAAGGCTTTCAACGGGAGACCAATAAAGATCATCCGGATAGCTAGCAGTGGCGCAGAGTCAACATTAGACTTCTCTTTCGAAATCAGCTCATAAAACTGTGAAATGAGTTTAATGTTCAATATTAAAAAATAATCTTATGAGTGCATATTTGTGCATATTCGAATCACTGTGCACTCCTAGTGGATTTCCAAGATAAATCATGTTGTATTGACGACGCGTTCTGGTCGATCGTCGATATCTCTCATTCCCAAAACAAACCATATTCACAATATTCAAGATTCAAAAGCTGATTTGCTCCTTGACTGATAGGTTGGTATGAAGCTGACCCCCCGTGCTGTAAAAATTGGTTCACTTTTGCCAATGCCACCCCGGTTTCAGGGAAAGGCGGCAGGAGTTACAAGGTTTATGTTTATTTGAGTTTTTTTATTTGTATGCACACATGCTGAATGTGTAGGCGCGAACCTACATGTGCATGATGTACGAATGCATTTAATTTTCTCCTTAAAAATGTTAACATATCCTTGCAACTTAGATTATAGAGCTTATTTCGATAGGAATCTTGTTGTGCAGACCGCGCGTCACTGGACGATATCTTTGATTTTCAATTAAAACCACATTATCAATTGTCAAGAATCAATAAAGACTTTAAAGTACATACTTAATTGACTGTTTTTAGGAAAGGGAAGCCGATGTGAGCCTTGTTTAGACCGCGCGGCACTGCCTTGTATCTGGTGGTGCAATGGCAAACGGAAGGAGGCAGGTAGTTGTAAAGTTGGGACAGGGAATGTGCATTAGGGTCTGCTGGGCTCCAGTGCGGAGACGAGATAACCAGCGGGCCCTGACCACCACCGCTCCCCGGCCCTCGGAGATGCTCGTGTTCAACTTAAACAGAGACCGAGAGTCGAGGCTTTGCAAACCCTAGTCCCAACAGATGGCTTTTGTTATTTAATGACTTTGAAAAATGATCTGACAAAAAGTTACATGCAAGATATTTGATGACTTCTACCGTTAAAGATGTCGTTTAATGGCTTGATAAAAAGTAAAATGAGAATTCACAAGGCATGTGTAGGATCTGTGATGACTTATGGCTAGGGACTGGAAAATAGTGGTGTTATTTTTTTATTTGTTATTTTTTTTTGAAAACAGGGAAATTCGCGTTATTTTTCATGATAAACGGGGAGATTCGGTATAATTTTTAGGGTTGATTAGATCAAAATGAAGGTTTATATAATTGCAAAACAAAAGATATTACTAATATTTACAATTTATTATATGAACAGTAATAATAATTTTAAAAAACAGTGAATAAACAACATCTGAATCAATCAACAAGAGTACCTAACTTACAAAAAAACATTGATTGGAAAAAGTATTAATATTTCAATGACACTCCGAATACCCTGCAATACCTATCTAATCTAATCTAATCTAATCTAAGTTGCAAGGATATGTTACATTGAAGATTCACATTACATGCATTCTCACAACCAGACACGTACAAGTTCGCGCTTGCACATGCCTCATGTGAACCTACAACATAAAAATCAAATCTCAAATGGACATACACCCTGCAACTCTTGCCGTCCTTCCCTGAGACAGGGGTGACATTGGCAAAGTGAACCATTTTTACAGCATGGGTGGTCAGCCGCATACCAACCTATAAGTCAAGGAACACACACACACGACAAATTACATTTTATACATCATTAAATAATAATATTCAAATACAAAATATCCATTTACAAACAAAAACAAATTCCAATTTAATAAACCCTATTCGCCAACATTACAGATCAACCGCCATTTCTTTCTGTCCTTACATACTTCTTTCATTTCCTCCAGAGTCATAACCTTCTTCATACAAGCTCTTCTTTTATTATGACTCTGGATATTCCATTCATTCGCAATTTCGGATATTTGGTCCATCCATACCTTTCTCGGTCTTCCTCTACCACGACATCCATCTATTCTACCAACATATACTTTCTTCGTCAGTCTTTCCTCATTCATTCTCTCCATATGCCCAAACCATCTTAACAAACTTCTTTTAATCTTCACTTTCACACTTTCTCTTGCACCACATTCTTCTCTTACAAAATCATTCCTCACCCTGTCACTCCGTTTTTTCCCAATCATACTTCTTAGAAAGTCCATTTCAACAGTATGGACTTTACTAATTTCACTTTCATTCACCGTCCAGGCCTCGCTTCCATACATCAAGGTGGGTAAAAGTATGCCACTGCGTACCGCCAATCGAGCATTTTTTGATATGTTTTGATTTTTGGCGATACAAGCTGTGGCACCCAGTACACACCTGCCCTTCATTACTCTTCTTTCAAATTCACCGGTCATTCTTCCATCTTTTTCAAACTTACTTCCCAGGTATACAAACTCATTTACGACATCAACATTCATTCCATTAATTTTAAATTCATAATTCATACTTTCATCATCTCTTTCAAAAATCAATACTTTCGTCTTACTTGCATTCAACTTCAGATGGTTACCTAACAAAGCTTCATTCAATCTAGAGAGCATTGTTTGCAATTCTACTGCTGAATCAGATACAAGAACTGCATCATCTGCATACAGTAGAACACTCACTTTGCTCTCTCCTATCATCAATCCACAATCATTAAGTCTAGCATCTCTGACACACTTGTCCATGACTATGTTAAATAGCCATGGACTCATCACACATCCTTGCCTCACACCCTTATAAACTTCAAACCACTCGCTATACTCACCATCAATACGAACACATGCCTTACTATTTTCATAGTTGGCATGCACCGCACCTAGGAGAGCCCCATTCACTCCGTATGCTTTCAAAACATCCCATAACATACCTCTGTCTACTGAGTCAAAAGCCTTTTCCAGATCTACAAAGGCCGTGAACAGCTTCCGCCTCACCGACAATTGTTTTTCAACAAGTTGTCGTAGAGTAAAAATCTGATCAACACAGCCTCTACCGGCCATAAAGCCGGACTGTATATCGGAAACCCTTTCACTAGTAGTCAGAATCTTTTACAGAATACTTTTAAAAAAAATATTTTTTGTGCATTTAGTCTCTAGATGAGGGTTATCTAATTTTTCAAGGGATGTTGACTTTTATGAAAGCCTCAAGTTGTGCTCTTGGCTAATCCAGCAACAGCTTCACTCCTTGAAGTATTTTCCTTCATTGATGTCACGATTCAAGTCTGATTGGAGGATCCAGGACAGTTCTGCTTATCATTCATTTTTTTAGTAAAATAGATTTGTGAATAGGAATGCAATTCACCAACCTACTCTGCCTGGCTAGAAACAGGTATTAATATCATTAATTAATAATTAATTATTGTATATTTAAATGAATTATTAATTTATAATTATCCAATAACATCTGTTGAACCAGGGTCAAATTTATAGTCAAAAGACCCAGGCGGGGATCGAACCCCGCGTCTAGCGTTCTAGCGTGTTTCAACGTTAAAAGATCAGCCCACATGGCGCCCTCGGCTATAACACCGACCAATTTTCCTGTGCTTTGCACCTTGCAAAGGGTTTTCGCAGGAATCTTTTCTTTCCCACAAAATCGTTGCGTTGCAAAAGCGACACATGACAACTTTTTCGCACAATTTCTGCCAAAAGTACGAAAATTCGCGATATTTGCGTAAAACCTCAAATTTCGCGTTATTCGCGTAAAAACATCAAAATTCGCGAATAAATTCGTTTTATCGCGATCGCGAAATTTTCCAGTCCCTACGTTATGGCACTGATGCGATAAAGAACACAGTACGGACCAAACCAAAACTGTTTACGCACAGATTGGGCAGTGAGCACCCTATTGCCTTGAATAATAAAATAGACTTCATAGGTGAAATAACCTTCTTGGCCAACGGCATAGGATGTAGCAAGAAGGCAACACTAGGCACAATGTCCAAAGTGGCATCCCTGTTTCTCCTATGAAGAGCACGCAGTTTTAAGGATGGCATCGGATAGATAGGAATAACGTGAAGGTGCAAGAAAACGGCAGCAACGAAAAATTACAACAAAATGATTCAAACAGAGGAGGAAGAAATATTTAGGTTTTCATTACCTACGTGCTAAAGCTCAGTAAAAATTAATGAATCCTAATTACGCGAGCCAAAGCGGTACTGGCTTGTTCCTGTCTGTGCTCGACCGGGGTTTCTAAATCCTCGCTAGGGAAAAGATTTATTCCCGCCCGAACAAAGCAGTTCCTCTGTGTGTAAGGATAAGGTGTACGTGGTGGTAAGGGGAGGGGTGGAGGGGAAGCCAGCGTGTAGTCTGGGGAATCGAATTGTTTTTCGTCCCAAATTAGGAATCAAGAATTGGCTTTTGTCTCTGTGAATGAGCCTCCAAGGTCCAAGTGGGCGAATCGACTCGACTAATGTATTCAAAAACAAGAAGAGGGACGGTAATTTATCCAAATGGCGGACAAATAAAATGAATACATGCCAAACCAAAAAACAAAGCGCACGAATGAAAAGGGATAATGCACTTTAAATAAATATGTTTAAAGTAGACATCCTGTTTTCAAATAACAGATGACAAGCCCAAAAATTTCAACTAATCTACTTAAAGCGTTGAAGTTGTTGTAAGGAATTGCATGTGACGAATGGAACCTATTTGATTTCACAGATAAGAGGAACAAATAACAGATGATAACCATGACAAAACATTTAACTAAGGACATAAGCTGCACAAATAAAGCAACTTCTAACCGGGTTCTTTTGAGGGGTTTGCATGTAGCGAGTGGGACCTATTTGATTTTACAGATATTAGCAATCAGCCATAAGCCAACCACTTCATTTGAAATGGAGGTTTCCCTGATTTTAAAAGCGCAGGTTCTTATTTTTTGTAATGCTGACTCAACCTTGCTGGTTCTACGATTTATTTTATTTTAAACGAACACCAAGATGGAACTTCAATTCTGACACCCTCGGTGCGAATTGAACCCTACACCTCTAGCTTTCAACGCAAGCGACAAGCATTCTATCGACTGAGCCATCGACAAAACTGCAACAACAACAAAAATAGAAAGGAAGGCAACAGAGGATATTGAAAACAAAAAGTATTAGCAGTATTTTGGTAGTAGTTTCGAGAAAAACCTTATCTCACATACCTTATCAATGGCACGTAGAACTTAAAAGGTAATTTCACAAAGCAGGAAGACAATAAATTTAATTTCATTGTTGGAGAGTTGAAATGTTATTCTAGTTTTTTGTTGGAAGCCAAAATTCCCATGTCAAAGCCGCTTTATTATTATGGTCGATGAAAATAAAAATAACATGGAAGCAAAAAAAAAACGAGACCCACAAATTGAAAGATTGCTGAGGATTTAATGTGTTTAGCAGGTACAAAAGGAACCCCAAAACTGCCATTCGAAACTATTCACATGGGCAAAAAACAATGGGCTGAAACAATAAACATGTTTGGAAGCAGGTAGCTGGGGCGAATCCAAGGCATCTGGACCTGCTCCTTTATCCCAAGTATAAAGTTTACGTTGAAATTCAGCCATAGCGTTTACCAAAATAATGTAAAAGCGTTTCTACAGAGCGTTTTAGTTTGTGTATATTTATTGGTGGATAGCGATGGCAGAGTTTACACGCAATGTTTTTATAGTTGGGGTTCTACAATAGGGGAATGGGAACAAAAAAGCTATGATGCTATCAAAGAGAACAAATACTATAGAGTTGGGAACGTAGATTTCTTACGAGTTTATAAAAAAGGAACATTGAAACAATTACGTTGTATTATATTAGAAAGAGATTTGTTTTAGCAATGACAGTCAACAGGTCAATTGATAGAATACCTAGATGTTTTAACGTAAGGTTTGAAATCGAAACTGAGGGTTTCAGATATGATAAACAGTTTTAAAGTTTTATGATGTTAATTTTGTTGATCTGTTAAATTTTAATAGAAATGGGAACTTGCTCCTTAAAAAACAGAGAAAATTATGTGCCTTCATACCGCTATCTCGTCATAGAGAAGTGGTAATTAATTTCAATATTAAATGAGTCAATTAGAAGACATTGAATAGTAACGTCATATTTTTACGAAGGTTTTATTTCATGTGTAACTATTTCAAATATATTTATTTCATGATCCGGTCGTGAGTGTTGTACTTGCATAGGACTCCTGGATAATCAAAAATGCCTTGGATGGTGTCCCCTCTGGTAACAGACCACACAGACCTCCCAGGACATCCTGGGAGTAAGGGAACCATGGGGGACAGCAGCATGGCACGTAGATTGCTGGAGGATTGTGGTGCGGGAGGCCCTGGGCCTTCAAGGCTTGTGAGAGCAAGCATACCGTTGATATCCACGGATAGAGAAGTAAACCAATATCATAACCCAAAAGGTTTCACACTTGGGGCATGTGCTAAGAGGAGATAACAATGGATTGCTATGATGTTCATGATACACCCGATCACTAATGGCAAAATAAAGAGTCGATGAGGTGTTGCCCGTGTTGGGAA
Source organism: Agapetus fuscipes (assembly GCA_951799405.1). Classification (NCBI taxonomy): domain Eukaryota; kingdom Metazoa; phylum Arthropoda; class Insecta; order Trichoptera; family Glossosomatidae; genus Agapetus; species Agapetus fuscipes. Next base: position 14,183,916 of record OX637351.1, on the reverse strand, counting down.
GGAAAGAATTTTCTGATTGAAGAACATCTGAGACTGTATGGACTATGGAGAAGCTGTTCAGAGCTTCCAAGGACCAAGAACCTACTCTTGTGTTAGTCAACATCGAAAGGATCTGACAGAACACAAGAAGAAAAGAGAATTAATGCTCAAGCTTCCAGCTCAAAAAGCAGAAGCTCCAACAATTCACCTACCAACTGGACCGGATAAAATTATCAACTTCTTGTTCTGTGCCGTCTCGAATTTGAAGCACCCAAATCAACATTTTTGAGGCGGGAACAAAAAACATGTCTGCTATTTGGATGTCATTTGGGCAGGCAGACTTAATGTATGAGGGTCAACGAAATGCTAAGCATAACTTGGGAAGTTTTTTTGTCTCTGCATGAGAGCGCTCTCGTCAGTTAAAACAGTATTCCTCAAAACGTATAGGTCAAAAAGCCTTAAAAAGCCTTCTAAATCTAAATCTAAGCTGCAAAGATATATATCATTTAAGATTCATATGTATTAAATGCATTCTCACAAGCAGACATGTATAAGTTTGCGCTAACACATGCCGCATATGGACCTACAATATAAAACCCCAATCTCAATTGAACAGAAGCCCTGCAACTTTTGCCGACCTTCCCTGAAACAGGGGTGACATTGGCAAAGTGAACCATTTTTACAGTATAGGTGGTCAGCCTCATACCAACCTATAAGTCAAGGAATCCCTATCATCATCATCATTATCAGTTATATGATATTCCACCATGCATCTTGGCCTGCTAGGAGAAGTTAATCGTATTTCTCTTCTATTGCCATATGCTCTTACCGCACGACTGAGCCGTAACTGTAACTCTGTCGCCATTCCGCTAGGGGTGGCCAGAGCCTCTGCAGAGTTGCCTCCATTTCTTCCTATCCTTACATACCTCTTTCAATTCATTCATATATATCACCTTTTTCATGCATTTTCTTCTTTCGACAGTCGCTCGAAATGTGGGTTTCCCTGCCATCGAGAAGCAAGCTCTCAATTCTTTTGGAGGTTGAGAAAGCCTTACCGGTACCATATTGTTGTGTTTGAAAGAAGCACCGGAATAACAAATCATTTATGACATTCTTATTTCTTAGTGAAGATCGAACCCTAGCCCTGTGGATGTGTAAGCGAGCGTTGCACCAATTGACGTATCGACTAGACTGTGCCCCTAGTGTGAAGATGAAAAGGGCTAAGTGCAACAAATTAAATATTAACACCGAATTATTCTTACAGTTAAAAAAAACTCAAGAAGAAATTTCCGTTAGAAATGTTGTGAAAGGATTTAATATCCATCTATGCCTGACATACTTAAAATATTGTAACTTTAAATTGACCCAAAGGATCGTGAGATATTTTTCTCTTTCTGCTTAGAGGTCGCGTATTCAAAAATGTTGAAGAGCACTGAGTGAGAGAATATAATGTCAACAGACCACCCTAATGGACAGAGACTTCCAGAAAGTCAAACAATTAACATAAAAAACCCGGTTAACAATAAATATAAACAAATATAGAGGTATGCTGTGCAGGAATTCGCCTAACATGTTTTTTTAATTACCTATAATGAAAACGATAAAATATAAGATAAGCAGTGTTATGGACTGCGACCATATACAAAATTTTAGCTACATTTGGCCACGTAGCATTAAAAAAATAACTTTTTTATTGCCATCTACAAGGCAATGCAATTTTTCAAATATGCTTTTTGCTGGGTAAAATAAATTGTCTGCCTTTATCTAGGCTAGGGCATTTAATCTAAATTTAATTTGTAAATTGTTTTTGAAAGTTCTTTTTTGTTAATCATTCATATTTTTTTGTTCTCCTTGACAGATAGGTTGGTATGAGGCTGACCCCCCGTGAAATTAAATTTGGTTCACTTTTGCCAATGCCAACCCGGTTTCAAGGAAAGGCAGGAGTTGCAAGGTTTATTTTTATGTGAGGTTTTCGTCATTTAGATGCTCACATGCAGAATGTGTAGGCGCGAACCTACATGTGTGCACATCTTTGCAGGCTCTTAAATTATAGATTATACAGACCAAAGAACGGACAACATACTAGTAAGTATATCCTGCTTTACAGCAACGGAGACTTGCTTGAGCAACCTCGTAGAGGGCTCTTGAAGTGTAATTCACGCAATAACAGCGCTCACTAAACAAATCATCCTAACATCAAACATGTCTTTATTTCTTTTGATTCGTAATTGTGTAACGTGAATGAGAGAAAAAATATTTGGTGAAAATCATTATTCTTTTTTCGCAATATTCTATTCATGGTAAAATGTACATATGCAGCAACCTGAAATAGTGAAAAAATTCAAATTAATGTATATACTTTTTTTTTTAAATATTACACTTCTTTTTTATCACGTTAATATTTTTATCGGAAATTCATGTTTAAAAAGACTCAAGCTGTGCGTTGATATTTTTTTATTCAAAAAACACGTGTCGGCGCTCTTTGATAATAATTTACAAAACAGAAAGTTTACAACATAAAAGTGATACAACGTTATTTTAATAACGGGTTTTTTAATTAACCAAAAGAGTCAACATGAGCTTGAGCATTATTTCAGTTGGAACACCTTTTGTGGTACAATGTTCACAAAGGTAAGCCGTACTTTATTGTGAAGGTACCCAGCCCTAAGTAGGAAACACCAGTGGCGGGGTGTTCTAATCTAATAACTCGTTTTAGATTGGATTACCTTTTATAAATTAAGTTGAAAAAAGTGATGTCGAAATCATTTCAATTACTTCTATCTATGAATGTTAACGGAGTAGAAGGATAGATCCCTACAAAAGTACTACAGAACAGAATTGAAGCGTTTGGGATGGTTGTGTTTTTTATTAGAAAATGCGAAGAATCTTATACCAAGATTGGTTGCAAATGACGATTTCCTTCCATACAGAAACATCGGCAAAGACGTTTATTTACCATTTCAAGCAGAAGCTGTAAGAGTTCCAGATCCTGTTTGAGAATAGCAGCTATCAACATTGTATACGAGTAGCAAGGGTAGTTGCAGTGGTAGGGAAAACGGTTGAAAATAATATGGTTCTGTAGAGTACATTTCAAGGATCACAACCATATATTTTTTGTGTAGTAAAAATAAAACTATCATTGATAATTTTCAAAAATAAAATGTGGAGAATTTTAGTCGCGCCAAAACGCAGCGCGTTCGACTTCGCGAATCTTGACGTCAAGATTCGCTACTGGGCGCACTGATACTTACACTCCGAAAATGCATCGCCGTCATATCTGCCTAAATAAACAAAATGACCTTTTTTCCGGAAATCGAGAATACGCTAATTTTAAAGAGCTTTAGTTTAAAAACTAATCAAGATATATTTTTTTTAAAAACGCAGATGCATTTTTAAAAATGTATTCTACCATTTTATACAATGAAAAAAATATGTGATACTTCCCTTGTTATAAGTGAACAATTTTGCATGAAATCAAGAAAAAACAATGCTTTTAAACTTGTACGTATATGATGACTTCTAAATTATAATCTAAATCTAAGTTACAAAGATATGTATCATTTGAGATTCATATTATATGCATTCCCACAAGTAGACACGCATAATTTCGCGCTTACACATGCCGCATGTGGACCTACAATATAAAAACCCAATCTTAAATGAACATTTGAAACAACAACAGCCCTGCCTCTCTTGCCGACCTTCCCTGAAACAGGGGTGGCATTGGCAAAGTGAACCATTTTTTACAGTATGTGTGGTCAGCCTCATACCAAGTCAAGGAAGACTTGATTGTTTAATATCTGTTTTTATCTATGGACATAATTTATATAATAGCTCCTAAGCATCTAATCGGCATACTCATTCACGCATTGTATACGAAAGGTTTGCATTTGGCATTTCGTCTTTTATTTTCACATGTATGGAAGGAAACCTTACGCTGACCACTTAATTTAATATAGATTATGTAACCAATACACTTTAACCATTATTTACAACACATTTGAGGGTTCCCTTTCTAGGATTTCCTGCCTACTCCACTGGCGAATACCAAGTACCCTATATAGTAGCAAGTGGGCACCAGGCAGCATTGGGTAACACAGCTGACTCGACAGTGAGTCACTTGTTTAAGGAGAGCAGGGGAGGGGGAGGGTCTCGGAGCAGGTGCAACAAATTATCAACCGCGGGACAGAGGTAAGTAGGGGCACTGCAGGGGTCTTCCTTTCCACGTACCGAACCACCCTTAGTTCCACCTTCAGGCCCTCCACGCTACATGAGCTGGGTAGGAAACCACGGAAATTGGAAGTAAGAATAGCAGTCTAAAACCATTTCAGGTACAAGTAAATGATTTAGGACACGTATGCCTTGACTTATAAGTTGGTATGAGGCTGACCACCCATGCTGTAAAAAATGGTTCACTTTGCCAAAGTCACCCCTGTGTCAGGGAAGGTCGGCAAAAGTTGTAGGGCTTATGTTCATTTGAGGTTTAGATTTTATTTGTAAGTACACATACATTCAGCATTTGTAAGCGCGAACTACACATTTTTGTTTGTGGGCATGCATTTGAGAACTTTAAATGAATATATTCTTGCAATCTAGATTATAGATGCATGTAAGTATGTAAGGACAGGAAGAAGTGGCGGCTAATCTGCAATGTTGATTTGTAATGTTGGCTTATTCATTTATGTTACATTTTTTGTATAGGTAAGTATTGAATTTTTTTGTACAGATAGATTGTTGTTTGTACATACTTAAACGTTATTTTATTATTTGTATTCCTTGACTGATAGGCTAGTATGTGGCTGACCGCCCATGCTGTAGAAAATGTTTCACTTTGCCAATGCCACCCCTGTTTCAGGGAAGGTCGGCAAGAGTTGCAGGGTGTATGTTCATTTGAGATTTGTGTTTTTGTGTTGTAGGTTCACATGCGGCATGTATAAGCACGAACTTGTACGTGTCTGCTTGTGAGAATGCATGTAATGTGAACCCCAAATGTTACATATTTTTGTTACTTAGATTAGATTAGATGTAAGATATCGGTGAAGAGATTTGATCCATAGGTATCTGCTTTACGTACAGTAAGCCTTTGTTTAGGTGACCAACGGTTTATCCCTGAATGAATATGAAGAATGAAGGATTGAGCGAATAAAGACTCAGTTTTAAAGTAATTTGCAGAGATTTATCACAAATCGACACAACAAGCATTGTTCCTTGATTATTTTTATTTACAATCATATATAAATGCGTGTTGTTCGTAACAATAACAACTTCTTATATCCAAATGATATAAAAAAAACTTCAGAATGAATATCAACAACAAATTATAGCTCAAAATACTATTGCAAAAGATAAGGTCCTGTAAAAGTACATCATAATAAGCATCGACTCGTAAAAATATTTTTTGTATCTGTATTTTGGTGCAAAGTTTCCTTCAAAACATTTTATTTGTAAATTGGATTAAAGAAACCCTGTAAAAATATAGTCCAACTGGTTCGCTAGCACTGTCTCCACAGACATTTTCAGTACTTACCTGTAGTTTCCCTATACTTATTCTTGTAGGCCAAAGAGGGAGGTGGGTTAATGGACTTGCTGAGGAAGCTGCATTTATCCTACTATTCTGGGACCCAAAAGAAATATATTGCACCCCTGAACTGGTGGAAGGAAGCAAAAGAACTAATGCGCTTTTCGCGTAATTATATGGCTAGTAGAGATTCAACATCACAGTGAATGTCACACACAGCAAGCGTTGAAACATAAATTCTAAGGATAAATATTGATCTATGATCAAAGATCTTAGGTTGAACCTCCATAATCTGAAACCAGCCCAAAAAGCTGATTCTGTTTTTTAGGATTACATTTTTTTTATTTTAGTGGGATCTATGTACCGAATTTCATGAACGGGTCCAGTATAAGATAGGGTTGCTGGTCTTTAAGAGCCTGCGCGGGACCGCACCGAAATATTTAAAAAATATAATAGCTCCAGCCACCACAAGCAGCAGAACAGCAACACTGCGATCAGCAGCATCATGTCGCAGTCGGATAGAGTTTTCAAGAAGGGAAAATAAGACCGTTTTTGTAGGCCGAGCCTTCAAGGTGGCTGCTCCAACAATATGGAACGGCCTCCCAGATGACCTGCGCGAAATGGATCTGGAGAGCACTTTTAGAAAGGGGTTGAAGACCCACCTGTTCGCGCGCTCATATGAGCAAGCACCTTTGGGATGACCAAGAGTCATTGAGAAAAGGCGCTATAAAAATCTTGTATTATTATAATTTAAGACATAAAAAAACACCGTACTTTGCATATGAGTATTATGTATTACCTATCAAATAAAATCTACCTAAGATTTAAATCATTCGTACGGTTATTTACAACCAGCTCATATGCATTGCAAGGTACAAGGAAAAACCTTCCAACATACAGAGAAGGTAGGTATAAAAAATACGGTAAATTTGAATTTTTTCATAGTGAGTTTCTTCATTTAATGTACATAAAAAACTTTGACAGTTTTAGCCGTAAGCTAGAGGAAACACTTGAGTATATACTCGTTTATTTGAGTCGATTTGAACCAAAGGTGGCAATCTAAGATTTATTTTGAAAATGGGATAAATGTACAGAAACACAGAAAATTAAAGTATACGTGTTTCAATAAATTTACTTGATTTTGTAAATCCTAGATTGCTGCGTTTGATTCAATATGACTTATTTCGTAAGATAACAAATCAAATGATATCTTTAGTTAGGATCGTCTATGTTAATAATGAGAAAGTCAAAATGAAAAAAAAATGTACGGGCGCCAAAGGCAAAAAATGTGTACACATTCGGTAGCGATGAAGAAAGAGCCTCGGGCACAAGGAATACAAATTTTATGGTCGGTAGCACAAATTACAAAATAAAAAAAATACAGGTGTATAAGACTTTTTAAAGTTTGTGTATTCACACAGTGAAAATTCATTTTTATAAATAATTATAAAAAATTATAAAAAACACAGAGTTTTATTTTCACAAATTGAGTTTTTATATATCCTCTTGATAATGACGTGAATAAGTCGAAAGTACTTGAGGTGGAAATAAAAACTCAATTTGTGAAAATAAAACTCTGTGTTTTTTATAATTTTTTATAATTATTTATAATACAGGTGTATAATTTAAATATGTTAAGTGCTGGATAAAATATGCCAAAGACAAGTTGTGCATAGATGGCAGGGTCTATATATAATCATATCGTCATCTGGACATTTGATGATCGCAGTAAGGATGTTGGACGCCATAGCTGTCACTGAGCGATTTTCACGAGGAAGAGAGATAGATGGATTAAAAGTAGGCAAGTGAGGAAGGGGGATGGATGCATAGAAAGTAAAATCCTGCCGCTATGGGTGTTATCAAAATTGGATCCCAGAGCAAAGTGTAAAAAACCATTACTTTTCCTCTCCAGGAGGTCCTAGAATTTAAGAGTCTTCCAAGAGAACTGGGGATGACCTTAAATAGGATCTGCACCCAGCAAAGCAGCTTCTTGCTTCATACATGGGATTAACTCCATCTCCAGGATGCGACTATGGGGTGGAGAACCAGACTGTCCGGCATATAGTCGAAGAGTGCCTACCGGAGGATACTCTCCTGGCCTGAAAGGCCTCCACCTAGCCACGCCACAAGCAGTGACAAAAATAAAATTTAATTGAAATAAAAATTGACAGTCCGTATTGTAGTGGTTTACGCTTCAGACTCGTAATCGAAATGTCGTGGGTTGGATTGCCGACTGAGCACAACAAAATAATCATAAAATTTTCAATTTGCAATCTGGATTGAAAAACATAAGTTCCAAAGCCCGGTCACCAAAAAGGTCCATCCAGTTTCACAGCAACCGAGTCTTGTTTTTGTAGTTAGCGCGACCACGCTCACAGAGGACTCTTGAAGTGTGATTTACGCAGTTGAATTCGCTAAGCTGAGTATGCTGAGCCCTTGGGTAAGTTGGCATGCACAGTTAGGTAGGTGTGTGCGCGGCTGGCAGTGTCTTGGTTCTCCCTGGTTCTCCCGATGCAGCGATCACATCTGCATAACAAAGTGCGGCATTACCATTTAAATGAGCGCCTCAGTGCTGCCGGTGCATTTACCTCATCGCGCACTTAATCCTGAGTGAGGAATGCGGCTGGCAGTGAGCGACAACTAGTAAGTGGTAAGTGACAAGTGGTAAAAGGTAAGTAGCAAGAGGTAAGTAGCAAGTAGTCAATGGTTATTGACGAGTGGTAAGTGAAAAGCGGTTAGTGTTAAGTGACACATGGTTAGTGGTAAGTGACAAATGGTAAGTGACAAGTAGTCAATGGTAATTGACAAGTGGTAAGTGAAAAGTACTTAGTGGAAAGTGACGAGTGGTAATATGTAAGTAGCAGGAGGTAAGTGACAAGCAGTTTATGCTAATAGACAAGTGGTTAGTGAAAAGTGGCTAGTGCTAAGTGGTAAAAGGTAAGTAACCAGAGATAAATGACAAGTGGTAAATTGGTTAGTGGTAAGTGACCTAAAGTCAGAAGAAGTGTTACCTGAGAGTTAAGTGACAATCAAGGAAATGGGAAGTGACAAGTAGTGAATGGCAATTGACAAATTTTAAGTGAAAAGTGTTAAGTGATAACTACTTAGTGGTAAGTGACAAGTGGTAATTATTTAATGGTAAGTGGTTACTGGTCAGTTGTTAATAACAAAACGTAAGTAGTAAGTAACAAGTGGGGAGTGGTAACTGATTAGTGTTAAGTGACACGTGGTAAGTGGTAATTGGTTAGTGGTAAATGATAAGTGGTAAGTGACACGTGGTAAGTGGTAACTGAAAAGTGGTAAGAGATGAGTGGTTAGTGACAAGTGGTACGTGGTAAATGATAAGTGACAAGTGCTAAATGTTTAGTGATAAGTAGTGAGTGAGCGGTAGTAGGTAAAAATTATTGATTCATTCAACAAGAGGATAATTTTCACGAGAATAAGGCCTTATTTTGAAAAAACAATGCCCAGCTGATTTACTATGTTAGAGGCTAAGATTTTTTTAATTCAAAATGTTTAGTTATTAACAACAGTTTTACAGATTCATTCCATTTATTTTTGTTTATATAAAGCTCATAGATTATTTTTTTTTGTTCCATGACTTAAAAGTTGGTAGGTATCAGGCATACTGTAAATTGTTTTTTATTTTTATTTTTTTTAAATGAAAGGTTACAAAGTGAATGCCTCATCAATGAATGAAATGGTTTACTCTACTAATATCGTCCTTGTTTCAGAGAAGGACGGCATAAGCCGCAGGATTCATGTTCATTTGAGTTTTCATTTTGTAAGTAGGTACACATGCGGGATGTGTAAACACTAACTTTCACGTGTCTGTTTATGGTGAAGCAGTTTAATGTAAGCTTTAAATGCCAATACATATTTGCAATTTAGATTATAGATATATTTTACTGTAACGTTATGGTTAAGCTGAAACGTAAACGTTCTATACTTGGGGTAGATCTATTATAAGGCTTTATGGCGCGTGCAAGTACCCACATACATAGCGCGGATTTTGAAATATTGAATAAAGCAAAACGCCGTTTAGTCACACTTGAGATGTTCAAAAGGTTATTATTTTAAACATGCCATTAAATCAAATTTACAATGATGTTAGGAATGACTGCATGAGTGAGCCTTGTTTGAATATACTATCTATAACCAAGTTGTACAGATTTATTAAGCATTTAAAAAACTTATTAAAAGCCGGTACGTGTAGGTAAGTCATAGGCGCGTGCATAGGGTATGGGCAAATACATTTCAGAATAAATATTTTCTCCAATTCCTTAAAAATAACTCCTTTAAAATTGACCGAAGTGCTAACAATGCTTAAAAACGATCTTATTTTTTTTATATTTTAAATCTGAATACCAAGCTTAAATGGTTTTTACCATATATTGCCTACCTATTAGGCGTATGTGCCTGTATAGGATGCACGCTCCTGGTAACTACCTACAAAATGAAATTCCAAATCTAAAATTAACATAAGCCCTGCAACTTTTAACGCCTCTTATCTCTGCAACAATACATAGGCAAAGTGAATCATTTTTTACAGCATAGGTGATCGCTGATCACCGTCATAACAACCTATAAGCCAAGAACCAAAAATAATAATACGGTACTCGTAATTAATAAAGTATGTAAAAAACAATAAATTAATTAAGCAGGAAATAGCCAAACCCTTTTAATTATAAAAACCTTAACCGCCAACATTTCAGATCAACCGTCAGCCTCATACCAACGCCAAGGAACAAAAATAACATTGTAGTCAAAGTTGATGCTGGAGTGATGTTTTCCGGGATCTGTTGCCGTGGTCTATAGGAGCTGGAACTTCCGGACGTTTTGCCCATTTCTACGATGGGCTTCTTCAGCGTGATGTATGATGATGAAGATGATCTTTATGAGAACTGTGATGAACATAGACCACGGCAACAGATCCCGGAAAACATCACTCCAGCATCATCAGCCGGCCGTGTAAGCCTAAAACTCGTAGTCAAAGTTATTTTGTAACTCGAAGAAATCTGGATAAAGTCCCATGTCAGCGTTGGGTATTTATCTAATAAATGCCATGGGACATTGTTTTATTGTAGCTCCTTCACAATTTAATTGATTCTTCAAGTTCTTGGAGGAGGTAGAGCTCGGAGGAATGTAAAGAGCGGTGAGCTATTCCACCTCACCCTCGAGCTGGAGGCAGATGTTATCAATGGTAAAAGGACTCGTGACTCCAGAGGCAGCCTGACACATCTGCAACTTAAGATTAATGAGGTACCCAGCAGCATACCACACTCACCATGTGGGATTTTTTTTTCTTAAGAAATCCTGTGTGAGAGACTCCCTGGATTTCAGTGACTCTAGGGTCTTGTTGTAGTGCCGCAGAGGTGTTTACGAGCTTCAAAGCGCCGATACACAAGCAAGACCCAGTTGCTGTAAAGCTGGATGGAGCTTTAGTGACCGGTCTTATGAATTTTTCAACCCAGTGAAGAGCATATTTGAAAATATAAATGGTATATTTTTTGTGCTCCGCCGGGATTTGAACCCACAACCTTCCATTTACGAGTCCGAAGTGTTGCCACTGGACTACGGACCGGTAAAAGATAAAAAAATTAATCATAATAATTTCAAGGGATTTAAAATTTATTGAGATACTCAGATTGGTGGTCGACGATCTGTAAAAAATAAGTCTGATCTATATTTATGTATCTACGAGCGTAGCATTGGTATATTAACTAATTTATTTTCGTAGAACCTGCGAGATTGGCCGTTGCGTCGCTATGGAAAGCACCAATTCTCGATCAAGACCCAGTTGCTGTAAGGCTGGATGTAGCCTTGATGACCGGCATTTCGTAAATTTTTGCCTTAGCACCAATTCAGTTGATGTTGGAGTTTCCCTGCTCCCAAGGAGGCATTTCTTGTAAAGACTGGGTAAACCTTGTCGGTATTTAGTTTTGGATTTCAACAAAACGGGAAATCATTTCTGACACCCTCAGAGGGATTCAAATCCGAGCTCTCGGCGTGGAATGCAGACACTCTACCAACTGAGATATCGACCGGATGATGTTGCGAATGTTACTTAAGACAAACAAGAGTTTAAAAAAATGGAGATGCCTTTGTTCAACAGTGAAAAGAACAAGGCTTAAAAAAAATTGTGTACAAAAACTATTTGATTTAATTTTAAAAACTTCAACAAAATTATTAATATCAAAAAACTCTGCATTGATTTTGTTTCAGCAGAGTTTCTCATTGTTTCGCATTAAATTCTCGCAATTTTTTTTTTGCGCAGCAAACTTTCTCATGAATCTCCTAATGAAATTCATCTCGACAAGGCCCTGGATATTTCAGAAGTTGGCACTCGCGGCTCTCTTGAAACTTTAAAATTCTTTTTGCAGAAGTGTAAGTCCCCAAAGCGCCGCGGCGTCGACGGAGCGTTTAATTTCCGATACTTCAGCTTGCACCGAGTCTGTTAGGGTTCTCAAAAAGAAAATGTCGAAAAAAAGATTGCAGTAGAAATGTATCTAAAAAGTTATTAAAAAAAAAATTGAACTATCGTTGCTACATCGGATCGGTGTAACGAACTTACTCGCAACGCAAACGCAACTAAGCTTAGCCTACGGTTTCCTCAGCCTTCATAAGAAATGAATACCAGCCTCTTCAAGAGCTGGGAACCCCCACTTCAACGAAAGTATTTGGCGTTAGGCTGGCCCCCTTGCATGCAAAAATAAATAAGTTCTACTCGCCACATGCGAAATATTTCGAGGATAACACGGCAAGAAGTTACACTATATGTGTAGCTTAGCTTTGTATACGTTTTTTTAAATTCATTTTTCCAACTTTTCTTTATTTATTGAGGAGAAAAAACAAATGAAGACACAAATTATAAAAACAAGAGAAATTGATACAAATACCGTAATGTGCCTAATCTTAAAAAAAATCCCACAAATAGGTTTAAAATTAGAAGAAGCTGACAAAAAAAACTGAATCATTTTTTTCATTAAACAGTCTATTAAAAGGGCATTTATATTTTTCGATGGCCCTGTTTGAATACAGTTAGGGGATGGTTTTTGCCCCCTTCCCTCTCCCGCCCCCTGCACAGCGGGGTGTCGTCATTAGTCCACTAACTTTGTAGGCACCTGGAGTAACCGGCTTATTTCAACCCTCATTCTAAAAGTTCGACAAAAATAATCGCATGCAAATAAAGGCCCATCGCCACAGGAGCCAACGCACCCCCCTTAGAACCACTCCACCATAGCGTTTTTTTAATCTATCGAAACTTAGGCAGCACCTCTTGTGAACGTTTTAGCATACATAAATTATTGGAGAAACGTTATAAAGTTTTGTACTTGAGGTGTTTAAATGTTGGATGGGGTAGGTAGACAATACAATAATTGAGTCATCGAGGGTTAAATCAATGAAAAAAATATCAATGCACATAACCGGTCTGTAGTTTGGTGGATAACGCCACGGACTCGTAATTTGAAGATTGTGGGTTCGATTTGCAGAGTGGTGTCGCTATAAAAAGCGCCAATCACTCGAGCACGACCCAGTTGCTGTAAGGCTGGATCATGGATGGATATTCGGTGAATGTTCTTTGGTAAAAACACATGAGTTTTTGAGCTCATATATCAGTGGCAAAGGAGGCCATACAAGCCGGTTCCCATCGGCTTCCCTTTTAAAATGATGTAACAAAGTAGTTAAAAAATATAGGTACAAAGTAAAAAAATACATTTAAAACCAAAGAAACAATACGTATTTTATTATTATCATTTTTGCCTCATTTTGAACGGGAAACCGATGGGAATCGGCTTGTATGGCACCCTTCGCCACTGGTATATATATACCTAAGCAAACGCAACTAAGCTACACATATAGAGTAACTTCTTGCCGCGTTATCCCCGAAGGGGGCGCATGTGGCGAGTTGAACCTTTTTATTTTTAGAGGTAAGGGGTCAGCCTTACGCCAACCACTTCAGTTGAAGTGGGGGTTTCCCAGCTCCCGAGGGGCTGGTACTCATTTCTTGTGAAGGCTGAGTAAACCTTGCAGATATTTTACTTCGGGGTTTGAAATAAACAACGAAACGGGAAATCAATTCTGACACCCTCGGTGGGATTCGAACCCGAGCTCACGGCATGGAATGCAAGCACTCTACCAACTGAGCTATCGACCGGACACTTTGAAAACAAAAAATCCCATCAAGAATCGAACCCATGACCTTCTGATTACGAGTCCTTAGCGTGACTTACATAGTAAATCCCTATTAGTGGTACAGCCAATCTAAAATGATTGGCTCATATAAAAATGTATGACAGCATCGCCCATAAAAAAAACCTGACTCATTCAAAATTCACTCACACTCATTCAGCTTCTATTAAATTAATATTATCTCACAAAACAACTACATTTTTCAGAGTTCAAAGCCAAGTGCTGAGCTTAAGCTCTACTAACGGTCTACGCAAACATCTGTAAAGCATTAAGGGCTTAATCATACCACTGGAATGGGAAGGCGGCTCATACTGTTGTTTTGTTTACAAAGAAAATATTGTTTCTTCGCGGGACATTTAATTCGTATTATTCTCGCTAAGGAATTAATTGTTTGGCGCCGGGCCAAAGCGGCTGCGCTCTTTTCATAACGATAGCTGCAGAAGATAGGATATTTTAGTTTAAAAATTGTGCTCTCTGCTGAAGAAACGAGATCATTCGTTATTAAACTAATTTTAAAGAATATACAAGATCCATCGTCAAAAAAAAAAGTTCTTTCCCTGATAGAGACGAGAATTTTGAAAACAATTGTTGAAAGAATAATCTAGAAAACTGATCTTCTTAAAAGTATATAGACGAGGTCATTCGTTTTTGACTAATGGTAAAAAATACAAGATATCTCGTTGAAGAACTGTTCTTTTGACTGTAAGGCGAGATAGCTCGTTATTAAACAAATTTTAAAGACAAGATACCGCTTTGAATAAATGTGCTTTCTATGGTAGAGACGAGAATTTTCAAAACAATTGTTGAAAAAACAATCTAAAAAACTGAGCTTCTTAAAAGACGAGATTAGGTACAGTATCTCATAAAAACTATTCTATAGACGAGATCATTTGTTCAAAACGCGATGACCACAAGAGAAAAGATATCTCATTAAGAATTTGTGCTCTCTGCTATAGAAACAAGATAAGTCGTTTTGGAAGAAATGGTTGATAAGACAAGATAGAAAGATACAAAGTTGAACTTCGACAGCATACTTCTTGATTTAGAGACAAGATTAAATTATCCCGTTAAAAATCCCCAAAAATGAGATAATGCGTTCATAGCCTAATCGGCTTTATTCTTTAGATTTACTGTACCAAAAAAACGGATATCAAGGTATTTTTTTGTCTATCTAACTTTCTACTATAGAGACGAGCTACAAGTCTACACTGCGATGGTTCTAAGAACCGAGATATTTTGTTAAATATTGTGCCTAGAGACGAGATAGCTTGTCTTAGCCTGATGGATTTAAGAGACGAGACATTTACCAACATCGGTTCTACATAGTTCATTATGAAAGTAATGCGTTTTGTCTTGGAATAAAATATTTATTGATCAGATCCAGTCTGACCCATAGGATCCAGTCGTGGACCTACACAAATTCTTGAAATTCCTCAAAATACTCTCCCTCTGCATCAATACAATGACCGGTCCGTAGCTCAGTGGTAACACTGCAGACTCTGAATGGGAAGGCTGTGGGTTGGAATCCCCGCGGAGCACAAAAAAATATCATTTATATTTTCAAATTTGCTCTTCGCTGGGTTGAAAAATTCATAAACCTTTACCAATGACCGGTCACGAAAGGTCCATCCAGCCTTACAGCAACTGGGTCTTGTTTGAGTATTGGCGCTTTGTAGCGACGACCAAGCTCGTACACTTCTGCGGCACTACAACAAGTGTCATATACCCCTAGAGTCTCTAGAATCTGGGGAGTCTCCAGCACAGGATTTTTTTTAAAAAAAATTTTTTTAAATGATGAAGACGTGTCTGCCATGTCTAGAAGGCACCATAAAAGTCGTCCTTGGAAATGTCTTTCTAGAACGTTGTAACATGATTTTAGATGTTTTCCGCGGTGCCCTTATGCTTTCTTTTCGGCTCTCTCTTCAGTCAGACAAACAGAAAAAGTCACGCGGAGCTTAGTCAGGACTATAAGACGTTTCAAATGGTGTATAAATAGTTATACCTATACCTTTTTACCTACAATTATACCTTCTCAGGTGTTTCTGTGGCAGGTAGAACGTACATACACTTTCCAGTGGCGGTAGAGAAAAGGCTGAGGAATGCCAGTTATCATTTTGATGGTATCACAAAAGAATTATCGTTGGACGTGTTTACGAGCCACGCTACTGAATCCCCGTGTAAGAAACTGGTTGCATACAAGCCAGGTAAGATACTCGTGCTGGAGGTGAAGAAATTTATTGTATTTTTTCCTACGGTAATTAATTTAAAAAATGTATTATGTTGTATATGTTCCTTGACTTATAGGTTGGTATGCGGCTGACCACCCATGCTGTAGAAAATGGTTCACTTTGCCAATGGCACCCCTGTTTCAGGGAAGGTCGACCAGAGTTGCAGGGTGTATGTCCATTTGAGATTTGGTTTTTTATGTTGTAGGTTCACATGCGGCATGCGCAAGCGCGAACTTGTACGTATCTGCTTGTGAGAATGCATGTAATGTGAATCCCCAATGTTACATATCTTTGCCACTTAGATTAGATTAGATTTGTGTTGGTTTCAGTTGCCAACAGATATCCTACAGATAACATATATCTACAAGTATAATCTAATTTACAAATATATATTATAATTTAAGATTTATATTTAATGCAAATTCACAAGTGATTCGCGTTTATACAATTTATATTAGTAAACAAACTAATCATGAATGCAAATCAGCGCAGTGATGTTTTTTGTTTCTAGAGACATATTATTATTAAGATTCACATCCATCACATTTCTTACTGTACTCATTGTTTTCCTACTCCTTTATTTTGTGTCTCTCGATCAAACACCAGACTCGGCGTGTAGCTCTTAGTGTAGACAAGCACGTATTGTGGAATAAGTAATTGCTTGTGCGACAGAGTACAGAGTAAAACATCTCAAGGATGTCTGCAACGCGAGTTTAAAACTTTACCATAAATCCATGAAATCTAAAACGCTCGCAAGGGACGCTTTTTCAATAATAATATTTTTTTGATAATTTCGTATAGTAGCGGGGTGCAAATGAAATATGTTATTCAATAAAGGGACGACAGAGAAAAGTATGTAGGGATCAGATTGCGGAGATTGTGAAAGAATGGGATATACAAAGTGAGCGTAAAAGGTGATGGATATGAATGAATTGAAAGAGGTACGTAAGGATAGGAAGAAATGTAGGCATCTCTGCAGAGGCTCTGACCACCCCTAGCGGAATGTTGACAGAGTTACTGTAGGAACAGTACAGTTACAAGTTTTAGTTTTGGCCCGGTCGATCGAGCCGATGCACTAACCGCACGCATCCCATGAAATGCTTATTAGGTATTTCTATTACGTCATAACTGGTTGGTCATTGTGGGATCACATTAAATTTTGAACTATTATAACAACAACTAACTAAAATCTTAATAAATATACTGCATTGGTTTCATTTATGTTCTTATTTGTTGGTATTATATTTTCAAAATTCCCGTAAAAATCTAATATCCGTTTCCGAAACTAGCAGATATACGCAGGCCCGGATTAAGGGCGGTTCGAGCGGTACAACCGAACCAGGGCCCCCGCGCCCAGAAGGGCCCCCAAAAAATAAAAAAAATACTGAAAATTGATATATTTATATTGTTTTGACCATTTTTGACTCAAAAAGCAACGTTTCGTACAGACAAAGACATGGATAGTTGAGAAATAAAAGTTTCTCTCAAGGAACCTTTAGGGGCCCCAATATATAATTAAAAAAAAACACTTATTTTTCACTTTTTCTCGTTTTTATTTGTATGTGCTATATTTCGGAAGTATTTTTTTCTTTTTTATTACACAATTATGCATTGTGAAGTTTCATATGAAGAAGATTTCTATAAAATGTCAATAGTTTTTGAGAAACATTGGAAAACCTGGAACTACTTAATTAATTAAATTTCTTAAAAGCATTTTTTCAGGTCGGGTGAGAAAGGGTGGAAAATTTTAGGGAGGGGAGGGGGGCCCCCGTGATCTTCCCTGCACCAGGGCCCCCAGGGGGGTTAATCCGGGCCTGGATATACGAAATAATTCCAAATCGGTTTCTGTATCTAAGACCGAAATAATATTACATATTCCGTACATATCCATAACTGCATTTTTACTCTTTTTTGACTTCTGTTCATAGAGTTATAAAAGTCAATGCTTCTGTTTCGCTTTTTCAAAATTTTCTTTGATTTATTGTTACTATTTCTGTTAGATATTATTTATGTTGTTTTACTTTTTGTTATATTATGTTACTTATTTATAATTAAATAAATTGTAATTTTTGATAAAATGTAACTAGTATCCCGCCCTGCATGCGCTGGCATGCGCACAAGCATTCTGCTTTCTGCATGAGGGTAAACAAACACAACACATTGCTAAATAAAATGTAATATTAAGTTAAAATAATAAATAAGTAAAATAACATCCCTAATTCTTGGAAAACGCGATTGCAGAGTCTACACGAGATATTTTATACTTGGAGTATTGACACTAGAGAGGTGGCTGTGCACCACCTTAATGCGAACTGCAGATGACAGAATTATTGAAGGCGTGTATTGTTACACACATGCAAATACGAGCACTGATTTACGTGAAGTACGGTAGACTTAGCTACATGATTTGTTATTAGTTCTACGAGTATATGATGCCCATATGCACTTTTCTGTACATATATTACAATTAAACGCAAGTAAGCTACACATATAGTGTAACTTAAGAAAAACAAAAAGAAGCAATACCCGAAACCAAAAATAAATAAATATACTGTAAATCATTTTTTTTTTATAAAAAAAATAAAAAACTTCTCGTCCTCATGATGGGATAAGGAGAGAAAGGTCAGGAGAAAGGGAAGAGAGTAGGAATGTAATGCGCATACAAAACACGTCAACTATGTTAAACAAACAAATAGGAAATGAAAATGATTGAAAATTAGCAATGAAATTTAATTTTCTTGCCTGCGTTATCCCCGAAGAGGTCGCATGTGATGATTCGGGACCCATTTATTTGTACGGGTAAGGGGGCCGGCCTCACACCAACAACTTTCAGTTGAAGTAGGGGCTTCCTAGCTCCCGGAGCGGCTGGTTCTCATTTCTTGTGAAGGCTGAGTACACCTTTCCGGTATTTATTTTGGGTTTGAAAATGACACCGAAACGGGAAATTATTTCTGACACCCTCGGTGGGGATTGAACCCTTGCTCTCGGCATGGAATGCAAGCATTCTACCAACTGAGCTATCGACCGGGCTCTTTACGAGCTTGTTGTAAGGCTGGATGGACCTTTAGTGACCGGTCTTTGGTAAAGGTTTTATGAATTTTTCAACCCAGCAAAGAGCATATTTGAAAATATAAATGGTATTTTTTTTTGTGCTCCGCCGGGATTCGAACCCACAGCCTTCCATTTACGAGTCCGAAGTGTTGCCACTGGACTACGAGCCGAGCTATTAACCTTTATTAGCTAACTGTAAACTTGGTAAGTTGCGCTCTCGCCATTTAATTGAGATTGCTATCACTTTTAGCTTCCATAACGGACTAGACCAGAAAAAAATATTTAATTTTAATCTGTAAAAGTTCACAAGCAATTCCGTGGGTGCCTTTCACTTCTATTTACCTCTTCACCCCCAATCTCCCCTCTTCCCATCTTATCGCCATCAATCTTCTTTTCTTCCCATCTTATCACTACCAACCTATTTTTATTCTCACCTTATTATCCACCATTAAGTATAGCCACCAATCTCTTTCACCTTCCCAACTTGTTACTGCCAACCTTTTTTTTCCCATATCACCATTGACCTATTTTTCTTTACAACTTTTAATTTTTCAAGTTTCATTTTTATACGTACCTACCTCAACAAACATATTGTTTACTATCAATATCCTCCTTTATCTCACAGTCAAAATATTCTAATTCTTCTGACCTTATAAATTATTACCACCAACCTATTTCTATTCCCACATCTAAACCACCAATCTCCCTAATTATCACCGTATCACCAACAACCGATTCTTTCTTTATTGATCTGAGCTTAACAATTAGTATTGTTAATTTGTACTGTAATATGTGACAAGACTAATCTTATATGGATAAAATGCTTTATAAATCAATTTTAAAAAACACCACCAACCTATTTCCCTCAAACCTCATCACTCCTAATTCCTCTTTCTTCCACCACCCCCAAAGCTCCCACTGCATTTAAATACCACTTATGAAGAATTTCACTCGCCTTTATTTCTATTTCCATTCGAGAATTGTCATCATTCACTCCAGAGTAGAAAATAGTCGAACGCAGAGAAGTTTCACGTGTCTTTTATTTGTCAGCGAGTTGTGACGTCATCGGACCTCTGACCCACTGGGGAGCGTTTTAAAATGAAACAGCTGTTGCCAGTGGTGACCCCAGAGATCACATTTATTTTACTAATGTAACAATTTAAATTCTTGTTAGAGTAGGGGTTTTTTAGAGTATGAACTTAATTGACTATGAAACTTTTAGAATTTAAACTATGAACTTTTTGGACTATGGATTTCTAAGACTATGGACTTTTTAGATTATGGAAAAAACCTTTCAGTAGTAGTAATCTATTAACATACTTATGGGTAATTTCCAGAAAGCAACTGAATTGCAAAGATATTTTAACATTTAAATTTCATAATATTAAATACACGCTCACAATCAGACAGGCGTTACTTCATGTTTACACTTGCCGCATGTGGAAGAAAAACCCAAACCTCAAATGAACATGAACCGTGCAACTCCTGCTGACCTCCCTTGGAAGATAGGTGTGACATTGACAAAAATTGAACCTATCAAGAACATGAGAGGTCAACCTAAACCAACCTATCATGCACTTTTTTTAAGAAATCCCGTGCGGGAAACTCGAGGTGTTTACGAGCTTGGTCGTCGCAACAAAGCGCCAATACTCAAGCAAGACTCAGTTGCTGTAAGGCTTCATGGACCCACTGGATGAAGACTTAATAAGAATCCCAAATAAGTAATATATCTTTGCATCTAGATTTTTTATTATAATATGTAGATACGTTGATGAATTACAACTATACAAAAAAAAAGTTATGAAAAAGAATTATTCAAATATATGTAATATCCACAAGGCTGGCTTTATTAAATATTAATTATGTTCATATTTTGATGAAACGTGATCATCTTGATGTGAACTACGTGAGCATTTTTTCCATACTTGTGCACACACACGTCTGTCTGCTTTTGATGATATTATCAAAGCTCTTTTTATTTAATTATGTATGTGATCTTCCATCTCATAGCATTTGAATGGTCAGCATTTTCTGACATCGGCATTTTTATGTCGGCAAAAGTTGCAGGGTTTATGTTCATTTGAGTTTTGCTTTTTAATTTGTAATTACACATTCAACATTTGTAAGCGCGAACTTACACGTGTCTGTTTGTGGGCATGCATTTGATTTGAGTTTTGAATATTAATATAGCTTTGCAACTTAGATTATATTATACATAAACTACCCTCGATCGCGTAAATTGAAAATGTATTGTTTTGCTACTTTTTTGAGTTTCCTAGAATTAAAACACACATCTGATTTTTAATCTTTTTAGGAATCCTGTGCGGGAGGCTACCCAATTCTTGAAAGTTGTGGTGGTCTATGCCACCCGGGAAGCGTGTTCCCATTCCTAGACCTAAAAGGAATGTTCACTCAGAAATGCACACGGAAGTATCATACCCTAAATCTGCCGTTATTGTTTCTTACACTTTATGGTCTTAGCAAAAAAGTGACAGTAATGAAAAAAATCAAGCATGTTTATTAATTTTTTATCTTAATTATAAAGTTCAAACAAAATATATAACTTAAAAATTGCGACCACAAAAAAATATTTAAAAAAAATACGTTTTTTTCACTTCTGTAGCTACTTTCTCGTGTGTGCTATGTTTTGGAAATATTTTTTTTCATTCTATTTATAGAACTATACATTGTATTGTGTAGTATCGAAACCGTTTTTTTATAATGTCAATAGTTTTTGAGTAAATATGGAAAAACTGAAACTACTTGATGAATTAAATTTTTTCCGTGTGCTTGTCTGAGTAAACATTCCTTTTAGGTCTAGGAATGGGAACACGCACCCGGGAAGCGTGTTCCCATTCCTAGACCTAAAAGGAATGTTTACTCAGACAAGCACACGGAAAAAATTTAATTCATCAAGTAGTTTCAGTTTTTCCATATTTACTCAAAAACTATTGACATTATAAAAAAACGGTTTCGATACTACACAATACAATGTATAGTTCTATAAATAGAATGAAAAAAAATATTTCCAAAACATAGCACACACGAGAAAGTAGCTACAGAAGTGAAAAAAACGTATTTTTTTTAAATATTTTTTTGTGGTCGCAATTTTTAAGTTATATATTTTGTTTTAAACTTTATAATTAAGATAAAAAATTAATAAACATGCTTGATTTTTTTCATTACTGTCACTTTTTTGCTAAGACCATAAAGTGTAAGAAACAATAACGGCAGATTTAGGGTATGATACTTCCGTGTGCATTTCTGAGTGAACATTCCTTTTAGGTCTAGGAATGGGAACACGCACCCGGGAAGGGTGCCGCAGAGGTGTTGCTTGAACTGTTGCTTCTGTCGTGAGGTGCGGGATTAAATTGGGAAGCGAACACAGATACTAGCAGATCATTCCATAAACGGACAGTTTATTGAAAAAGTTCTTATTCATTGTATTTAAAACTCATTCCACACCGTTTAATTTTACATTTGGTCACTTTCTTCACACACACTGGCCTATATCGTATCCGAGCTTTTAATATGGTCCTCCTCTAACACTAATAATAATCATAACGATATTATCAAAGTTCTTTTCTAATTATGTAATCTTCCATCTCATCGCATTTTAATGGGCAGCATTTTCTGACATCCGCATTTTTACGGCAGTACTCCGAGTATACAGCTTTTACATAAACTCCACTCACTTGCGTAATTCAAAATTGTACGTAATAATACGACTGCACTCCTAGAGAGTGACAAAGCTTTCGTACAGTTTTTTTTCAATTTACCCAGGGAGTTTTGCGTTTTACGGCGGCCGCATCAGAATATGCCTCGGAATGTTCTTTAATATAGAAAATAACTACAGAAGATGGACGCGGTGGGTTATTAATTTGAAAAGATTATACCAAACCAAAACCAACCGCATGTCAGCTCTTTAATCATGTTAGTTCCACCGTGAAACTAGGAGCGTATAGTGCACAGAAAATACATGCATCTTACTACATGCCACTTTAATCGAATGGTTCCATGATAGCACGGCTCAATGATAAAACAACACATGACATAACGTCACATGACATTACATCACATGGAAAAACACTACAATGATAAAACAACACATGACATAACGTCACATGACATTACATCACATGGAAAAACACTACAATGATAAAACAACACTGGAAAGTACTGACATTGACAAAACGTCGCATCATGAAAAAATCCCATACTAGAACAGAACATAATGAAAAAAAACATCAAATAAAATGGTTCGCTTGGGCAATGTCACCCCTGTTTCAGGAAAGGTTGGCAAAACTTGCAGGGCTTATGTTCATTTGAGGTTTGGATCTTAATTGTTAAGTACACATGCAGCATTTGTAAGCGCGAGCTTACTACAAGTGTCTGTTTGTGGGCATGCCTTTAATAATAAAAAAAAAATGAATATATCTTTGTAACTTAGATTATATCCTCTGTAAACTCCTGTAAGTAATCCATTACAAATTGGTTAGTATTTTGTAAGCAATAATTGGATAACAACCGTTGCGTAATTCTCCTGAGAAAAGTATCCAATAAAAGTTGATGACACAGTCGGTGGGAAGACAAGGGAAGACGGGGGAGAGGGAGCAGGGAACTGGCTCTATAATTAAACAATTGATCAATCTTAATTAAAGAGAATTAAGTTATCAAATAATGAGAACTCATCGTCAATTATCCAGTTCCAACTCACGCAGACAGGCATTGAAGTCAATCGTATTGAATTACCAAGATCAATTTGTTTAGTTACGGTACCTTATGACTGTTCAACACATTCAAAAACACATCTAAAAAATCTCTCATCCGTTTTAAGTACTAACAGTGTTATTAAAAAAACATTTAATCCATGGCTGATCCATGGGCTATATTTTTTTAGTACGGAAAATTCACGTTAGGTGGCGGTAGAGCCATGGATTTGATGTGTACGAATAACACTGTAAATGCCAAAAAAAAATATTTTTAAAATTGTTTTCGCGCTTTCTGCATCGACATCCGAGCTTACAGAGGGCTCTTGAGATGTGATTCACACAAAAACAGCGCTCACCTAATGAATCATCCTAATATTACTATTATTATTATAATATTTGACTATGTAAGTACACATTCAGCATTTGCAACCGCGAACTAACACGTGTCTGTTTGAGGGCATGCATTCGATATGATCTTTGAACGTTAACACATCCTTGCAACTTAGATTATAGATGCTTGTGGATAACGCATAGTCTATTTTATTCTCATCAATTTCATATTTGAATCTCGCCTACTTGCTGTAAGTACAAGGCTTTCTCAATTAATTCTGCTAATTCGGTGAAATGAACACCCTGAGTGTTGAAAGCAGGCCGCGCCATTTGATGTCCTATTTACTTACACAGAAGCGCCTATTTCATTTATTTACTCACTTAGTTGTTGTCTCACCATGTTGATACTCAGAAATTCCAAAAATAGACTTAAATTTGAACCGACACAAAAATTAGGTCACCACCTAATATTAAGGCTTGCGTTAATAGCGTAATTGCTGCAGCTTCTGCTTTTCAACAATGGCACCATTACCCGTAAAAATAAATAGATCCCGAATCGCCACATGCAACCCCTGCGGGGATAACGCAGGCAAGAAGTTACACTATACGTGTAGCTTAGTTGGGTTTTTTGTTCCACCAGAATCGAATCCAAGTCTATCAGAAATGATAAAAAAATTCGAGCCCTGAAGCGCTTCTCTGCTAAATTCCTTACGACCTGAAGGCCACGTGATAGCGATTCATGTCCTAAAATAAGGCTGACTGTGATTTTTTATTAAGGAGTTCTTTCATGCAAGCTTCGACTTGGATTGGTATCCATATTGTAAGGAATTCAGCAGAATAGCGCTTCTAGTCAGAATTTACAATAAATGTAAACATTATTTTAAGAATCACAGAAAAACAGATTCCACTCGCCACATGCGACCCCTTCGGGGAAAACGCAGCAATAAGTTACAGTATATGTGTAGCTTAGTAGCGTAGTAAAATTCATATAAAAAGATGCCCACAAACATACCCTCTTAAGTGTGCGCTTACACATGCTGCGTGTGTACTAACAAAATAAAAATATACCCTTCGATTCTCCGCTCTCATCTGTATCGGGTGTGACGCATTTGCAAAGTGAACCATTTTTTTACATTATGTATGGTCAGCTTCACACAAACCTATTTTTTTGTCATTTTATATGTATTCCATTTTATAACATTAGATAACTATTGCATTTATCCCTTTAGGGTGTAAAAGTTAAATTCATTTCCATATCAAAATGCATTTTAACAACTAGCTATCAGAGTCTATTTCAATTTTATACAACGCCTAAGGCTTTCAATTTGCGATTTGAGATTTGCAATATTTCACTGGCGACATTAGTTTTTAAGTAAACACGTTTAATTCCAATTTGTCTGGCAAAACAACCATATTTGCGTTCCTACAGCAAAACCTGTTTTGCCGTGATTTGTTATGTCAATAAAATGATAATTAAAAACGACAGTTTTCTTGGATATCGAACCATGAAGTTTATGTTTAATTATAATGGTTTAATAATTTGCTTTTGTAGGTAAATTTATCTTATTTTTGCCTTAACTTATAGGTTGGTAGGTACCATGAGGCTAACCACACATACAGTAAAAATATTAATTAATAGGGGGACAAAATTTGAAGGGTTTCAGTTCAATTAGGATATAGATTTCTATTGTGTACATTATTGAGTACACATGTAGCATGTGTAAGCGCGAACTTACGAGAGTCTCCATCTGGGCATGCATTAAATCTGAACCTTTAATGTTATTACATTTTTCCTACTTACATTATAGTATATCATTTTTATTAAATTGACTTATGCATCTCTCTCTTAATGAATAAGGCTAACTTGCAAAAATGTGGACTATTTCAAAAGCGCCTAAGATTACTTCAAAACAAAAAACAAATTCCACAAAATAATATCAAGAACTTACCATATAAAGTAGTCAAGCTTATCCAAATATTTATCATTTGAGAAAACCACCAATAATTCCTTTGAAAAAACCTTTTTGTTAACTTCACAAAATTATTTTCACATCAGTTATACTTAATAACTTTTAAATTTTACTTTCTATACAAAAAAAACGTCTATGTATGTATGTCATCATATTAAAATGAGATGTATGTTTTTTTTTAATTACACCAGTTTTACAACTAAAAAAGTTTTTTTAGAATAAATGTCGTTAAAACACTAAACGATTTATTATTACGATTTTTCGTAAGCCGTATTTCTGGCACAGAGCGACACAACCTCCCCGCGCAACGTTCGAAACGCAACTGAAGAAAAAGAGAAGTAATAATTTATGTTCTCGGTTTGTTTCAAATCGAGACGCATGCGTGCTGGAAAGAGAAAGACATATGAAAGCTTCGCAAGGGTGAATGAGATAACTATAGGTGGCGCTTTCGGTTATGAAAATGCAATGATGGAGCTTTGATGAGAAAAGTCCTGGAACATTTGTTTCATTCTACCTACGAAGTAGATCTTTTTAATACATATTTTTTATAATGCTAATGAAAAACAACTCAGACACAATTCCGATAGGTATGAAAAAAACCGCTGCGGAGTAGTTGTCTCCATTTCTTTCAATTCATTCACATCAATCACATTTTTCATACATTTCCTAATATTCTAATTTCCTTACACCAAATTAATGAATGCATAATTCATTCACACATTCACTAATCTAATCAAGCCAACCTTTTCTTGGTTTTCTTTTTCTTTGCACATTTTCTCTGCAGTACCTAAATGATAAAGCTAAATTTCTTATCCAAATACTATTTGACTATTTCTGTATGAATAACAAATGTTATTTATAATTTATTATTACGTAAAACAAACTTGAAGTGATTAGGTTGCATACTTCGTGGATTTTTCAAATTTTGATTTGAAAAAATATGTATTAGTTACAAAATGTACCTAAACCACTCACAAATGAAGAAAAAAAATACAAAAACCAATACAAAAAGCTTTCGTTCTCAAATGTAAAAAGTTCATGATAAAATAGTTAATAATTATTATCTTTGTCTTTAACTAATCTTTCTTATTTTAATACTTTTTTTTAATGTAAGGTATTTTAGGAAAATAGTATTTTTCAGTCCATAAATTGTTCCTTATTCTTTACTAACTTAACATATTATACAGTATTCAACTAAAGAAGTTTCTTGTTTCTTCATTGAAAACAAGGTCAGAGTAACGTTTCTAAAAATAAAGAAGGTTGTTAAAAAATGGCACAACGAATAATGGGTCCTTTGTTTATATGAAGACTGTGTTGTACTCATATGAGTAAAGTGAGGTCTGCATTAAGGACGGTTCGAGGCGTGCTACTGCTCGGGGCCCCAGCGTCCAAGGGCCCATAAATACTTCTTCCTTAGTGATTGCCAAGTCAATTCTGCCTGATGTTGACGATCATTGTGGAAAAGACTTCGCGGTCCTATGCTGTCCAGAACAACTCTTCTACACCTCTCACCCCCAATCTCACCCATTTCGCAGCCCTGACGTCTGCCTTCTGCCAGCTCCCCGGCGTGGCGTCCTCCTATCTATAATCTACAATCTAAGTTGCATATATAACATATAAGTTGTATATATAAAGAAATATTAACATTTCAAGCTCATATCAAACGCATGCCAACAAACAGACGCGTGTAAGTTCGCGCTTACAAATGCTGAATGTGTAGGTACTTTTAAATTCAAACCAAACCTCAAATAACCATAAACCCTGCAACTTTTGCCGACTTCCCCTGAAACAAGGGTGACATTGGCAAAGTGAACCATTTTTTACATATCTTGTCTTGATATCTAATTATCCATCTTGCTTGAAATTACCAGCTGCAGAAGATGTTACTTGTCCCGCCCAATACATGTCTCAGATATGATATCCACAAATACAAAAAAATACATTTAAAATCAATTTTCTTTAGGGCCCTGCCATGGAGGCCCCAGAGAATTTAAAAATAATAGGTAATGAATTAACAATAAAAACCTTCACAATTCTTCTTTGAGGGATAGAAAAATAAGTTTCTCAGGTATCTCTTCATGAGGCTGCGTGGAACTTATCCACAATTCATTCATCATGAGGAGATTTTTTTTTTTTTTTTTTTAAATAGATTTGTGGAAAGGAATGCAATCCACCAACCTATTTTGCCTGGCCAGTTGTCTTCATGCGAAAGCAGAAGATTGTGTGCATGCAAGGGCATCTGTTGAACCAGGGTCGAAGTTATCGTCGCGGGATTCGAACCAACGTTATCCGGTTCCAAATAACCTGACTTGATCCCCACGGCCATAACACCGACGAAAACTTAAAAAAATACTTCAGGAAACTGCATTCAAAAGCCTGGAAACAAGGCGCAGCAGTTCTTTTATGGTGCTCTCTCATAAGGTTATCAACGGCTCAATTGACAGTCCCACCCTGTTGGAGGGCTACAACTACCCGAGGGCGACGACAGGATTTATTTCATGTACCTAAAAGCCGTACTGATGTCGTATAAAGCTTTTTAATAGGTCTAATTTAGACATTTTCTTGTGTATTTTATTAAGATTTAAAAATCTTCTGCCAGCGTGTTGATGGCTGTGAGGGTGCACTGTAATTAGAGCAACCTGTTGTGCACAATAAAAAAAAAGTTTTTTCTAAATCGGCCCTGCCGAATAATTTTTTTGCAATATGCTTTAAAATATAAAATACTTAATGCAAATTTCCAGGAAAATTCCTTGAAGATAAACATTAAACACTGTAGCTAGTATTCAGATTATTTTTGGTTCACTTTAAGTATAAACTAATGGGTTGGAGCCCCATATCATTTCCCGCACTAGGGCCCCGTTGATCTTAATGCAGACCTGAGTAAAATATACTATAATTGGTTATTGTGAGTACGCGGTATGCGATACTAGCATGAGTGAGTCGGACCACCCAAGCTTTCATACCTCCTTGATGTGATCTCATAATACCCTATTATTTTATGGGTCTGTATGAGGCTGACCACCCATACATTAAAAACCACACACTATAGCAAATTTCACCCCTGTTATCAGTGGCGAAACATCTATAAAGGCGAATAGTTGCCGAACTTTATAAAAACAAAATGGAATCAATTTTCACAAATCTGTAATATCTTTATTTGACTTTATATTTGCAATGTAGGTACATAATTATGGCCTTTGAAAGTTTTTTGACGATACTTAAATTAATAAATAGGAGCAATCTCGTATTATTGCCTTCTTACAGCTAAAATACTATGCACATCTCTGCTTTACAAATGTCACCCCGGATAACGCTTAGTTGAGATTTAGGATTTTAATTTTACTGATTGTAGAGTAAAGGCATTAACTTTGTAATCGTTAATCATAAAGGATAAAAGAAAAACAGCTTTGTTTTCGATTACGTGAGTATATATATTTTTATACCACAACCGGTTTCGCAAACATCCGTTTGCTTACGTAATCGAAAACAAAGCTGTTTTTCTTTTATCCTTTAAGATTTTCTTTTTATACTAGGTACACATGCAGCATGTGTAAGCGCATGTCTGTTTGTGGGCATACATATCAACTTTTACTTTACTTTACTTTTTTCGGCTCAGGGCCTCCCGCACCACAATCCTCCAGGACTCTCTGTCTTGTGCTGCTTCCCTCCATGGTCTCCTCACTCCCAGAGCTTCGGCGTCGGCTTCGACGTTGTCTGCCCACTGCATCCTGGGAGGTCCAAGTGGTCTAACACCTGAGGGGGCACCATGCAAGACAGTTCTGATGATCCTGGAGTCCTCTGCACGTGCCACATGTCCGGCCCACTGGAGTCTTCTTGATTTCATTGCATACATATCAAACGAATCTTAAATGTTAATATCTTTACAACATAGATTATAGATATAGTCATCTACGTATTATGTAGGTATACAACGTGGACATAAGAAATACAATGTATGCTTGGAACTTGGAAGCATAACTATTAAGTGTACGTCTTTGACTAATCCATAAAAAAGTTAGAGTTGTAGGCAGCAGTCGCTTCTTTTAATGTTGAACTCGTCTGTCAAGCGAGTGATGGCCGTAAAAGAGACTTACATCAAAAACTGATTGATATCTTACAAGGCTTGGCTAATGAAGACATCGATCTGCTTGATTTAAAACCAACTCACCATACGACCAAGTACATACATACCTACATGTACGAAACTATAAAAGTTGACGTTCAAACTGTAGGTACCACACACCGGGCATGTCAAACTCAAATGATATTGCGGCCGCAAGTCTATTTCACACTTAATTGGTGGTTGCAAAAAGCCAAATACCAAAAATTTCGTTGATTGTAGCAGCAATCACTTTGTAATCATTCATCTCAAAAGATCAACATTAAAAATGACTTTGTTTTAGATTACAGCGAGTAGTTATATATTAAATTCCATTACCGGTTTCGCAAACAATTCGTTTGCATCTCCAGTTGGTTGAATCCGTTAACATCTTCAGGAGGCTGAAGATGCTGTTTGCACAATCTGTTTGATTGTTTGCGAAACCGGTCATGGAATTTAATATCGCCGTAATCTAAAAAAAAGTCGTTTTTACTTTTATCAACAAATATTTCCTTCAATAGAAATCGTCCACAGGGGAGAGGGGTAGGGGGCAGGGTGAAAACGCACTCAATCTCAAAAATAACCAACCGAGTTTGTGAGTGTGTTTTTATGCAACTTATCACATCATTTCCTTTTCCTTGACTTATAGGTTGGCATGACACTGACCGGTATACTGTAAAAAAAATGGTTCACTTTGCCAATGTCACCCCTGTTTCACGGAAGGTCGGCAAGAGTTACAGGTCTTATGTTCATTTGAGATTGGGTTTTATATTGTAGGTTCACATGCGGTATGTTTAAGAGCGAACGTATACATGTCTACTTGTGGGAATTTATTTAATATAAATCTTAAATGTAATATATCTTTGCAACTTAGATTATAGGTTATAGAAAAATGAGCCGTTAGCTGTCGCTGACTGGAATGATATGATGTATCAATGTATTTTATTTCTATTTTCAAGTGTCGGGTCGCGGACCGCGTGTTTGACATACCTGGTGTATACCATAAAATCTACATTAAGTAACACAGCGCCTCTAGTGATCGTTAAGGTTTTCATTAATTTTTGGTAGAACTCTATGGATAAGTTTAAGCTTAGGTTTTGTACTAGGGGTACTTTAAACGTGCAATAGAAGATTCTGGTTTAAATACGAGTTTGCGATATGGATCTAGAATGTTCTTTTTTCCAGTTGACGGCTCAATTGGTTGAAAATCAGCTTTCTGAGCAAGTGACCTGTGTTTGAATTAGTGTCAGAAATTATGAACAGTTTCATACATTTCTTCTAGCCCAAATCTTAGAACCGGCTAAGTTATAGTACTTATAAAATTATGTTTACATATATATTTAAATGTAACTATGAAAACTGCGGCAAGACAACACAGAAAAAAACATCACAGTGACAAAACAACAAAAAGATTTGTCATTTGATGATTTATTTTTAATGTGTCGTTTATGGTGTTCTGTTTCAGGTACCTATATGTTGGTTTGTCATGTGATGTTCTGTCTAGTGATGAATTTTCCTGTTATGTTTCGTCATTGTGTTATTTTGTCATGTGATGTATTACTAATGTGATCCAATGTCACGTTATGTTTTGTAATGTGATGTAATATTATGTGATATTTTTTCACGGTTCTGTTCCATCATAGAACCCTTTGTAACTTAGAGTAGATGAGGATTATAGATAGAGTAGTCCAGTCGATAGCTCAGTTGGTAGAGTGCTTGCATTCCATGCCCATTCAAAACTCTAAAATTACCGGCAAGGTTTAGGTACACAGCCTTCACAATAAATAAATATCAGCCCCCGTCGGGAGCTGGGGAACTTCCACTTCACCTATAGTGATTGGCGTAATAACAGTCTCCTTACCTGTCAAATAAATAGATTCTATTCGCCACATGCGAAACCGTTAGATATCAGATTGAAGCAAATATTAAATTAATTTAGTACCTATTCTTCTAACAAATAACAGTAACTAGAAACTAAAATGCGTCACTTGTGTACCTTTTTTACCGAACTAAAGTTATATAACGAGACAAGGGTAGCTTAGTTGAGTAGATGAGTAAGAAGTAAATAAAATATCATAAAGCTTCATTGACTTACATTTTCATTCATTCTCGATTTCATTCGGATGTTGAAATGTTTAAGTGATGATTTTAAAATTAAAACAAAAAGAAAGAAAATGCATCTCTGTCTTATTTCAGGCGTTGATATTATTTTAGGGTTAATAAAAGCTTTAGGCCGGTCATAAAAATCAACTTGCATAATTTTCCGTGATCCACCGCACATTTCGTGGACTTTTAAAGCGCCCAACATAATATCACTCTCCTCCGCAGTTCTTCCGGCTAGCCGTGAGACTGCCGACTCGACGAATAAAAAAAACATCGAGTCTTAAAAAAAACAAATATTCTGTGCAGTCAAAACTAATATAGTGTGGAGACTAGAGTCTAAATCAATGTTTCCCAACCTATGCCTATCCAGGGATATTCAGAGTCATAATAAAAGGAGAGCTTGTATGAAGAAGGTTATGACTCTGGATGAAATTAAAGAAGTAGGAAAAAGTATTTCGCGCGAACCAGCCTACCACCACCTTCATAAAGGGACTAAAGACACTGCCTTTTTCCAGAAGCCATGGCGCCCTTGAGATTGTCCTGGACCATTAAATGGCGCCACAGGAAAGAAATCATCCACCATTATCATCATCATCATCATCATAGGTATGTAAGGACTGAAATAAATGGCGATTGATTCTGTAATGTTGGCGGCTAGGACTAGGGTTTTTTTAATTGGAATTTTGTATTATGTTTTAGTTTTGATTTGAAAAATGTAATTTGTTGTGTATGTTCCTCGATTATGGGTTGGTATGCTTCTGACCACCCATGCTGTAGA
Source organism: Agapetus fuscipes (assembly GCA_951799405.1). Taxonomy (NCBI): domain Eukaryota; kingdom Metazoa; phylum Arthropoda; class Insecta; order Trichoptera; family Glossosomatidae; genus Agapetus; species Agapetus fuscipes. The sequence goes on along the minus strand of OX637351.1, from coordinate 14,150,955 downwards.
AAATGTTTCACTAAGCCAATTTCAACCCTGTTTTAGGGAAGGTCAGCAAGAACTGCAGAGTGTATGTTCATTTGAGATTTGGGTTTTTATATTGTAGGTCTACATGCAGCGTGCTTAAGCGCGAACTTGAACGTGTCTGCTTGTGGGAATACATTTATTTAATATAAATCTTAAATGTAATATCTCTTTGCCACTTAGAATATAGACTACAAGCAACCTAAGAAGAAAACTTCACTGATCGACACGGATCAAAATGAACGAGGTGAAAATTGGAACTAGCGCCGCCATCTTGCATAACGTCACTTTTGATAGTTTAGTGTGATGTCGGCTAAATAGCTATAATAATTTTGTTGAAGTAAAACAAAATAAAAACTTATCGATTTTATCAGTTTTAAGGCCCTAAATTTATAAACAGTTTAATCAAATGCTTGATTTTCTGGTTCCGGGTTTTGACCGTGGTCCATGTTTTTGCTTGTCTTCTTCTTTTTTCTTTTTATTCTTTCTATTCAGTAGCGAGCAGAACTCCGAAGAAGTCGCCCACAGGGGAGACGAAACGTAAGCTGAAAGTCTTCAAGAAAGAATAAAGAAAAAAGAAGAAGACAAGCAAAAACATGTACCACGGTCAAAACCCGGAACCAGAAAATCAAGCATCTAGATCCGGCCGTGAAAGCCTAAAAACAGTTTAATCAAAATTCAGTAGCCCATTGTTTCTCAATTCTGATTCATTCAATATATGTAACTTGTTTATCATTTTTTGTTTTTAGATTCACAATAAAATAATGTATTAAAAACGCATTGCAAGCTTGCACATCTTTCAGTCACCTTGTCATTCAACATTTTCGTCTAAAATAACAAACATCTCCCACAAAATTATGTGTTCCACTCATTTGATATTTTTAGTTCCTGCACCGCTGTGTTTTTTTTTCTTTCAGTTCCTCCTACAGGTTTAGCGGCACTCCCCCTAGAGAGTCGAGATATAATAAAAAATGTATAAAAACATAAACGCTCACTAGTACTGCTGATTTACTTTCCATAATATTTTATGTAATCGCTTTCACGTACAGTTTTATACTAAGGGTATTCCGTCGACAACTCACTCAAAAGTTGTACAAGTTAAAAATAAGAACGATCACTAGAGGCGCTGTTTTAGTTTTCATTATTCTTTTGTAAAACGCCATGGTTAAGTTAAAAATCAATTAAACATTCACTTTCACTTTCATCTATCTATAATCTAAGCTGCAAATATGTGTTAACATTTAAGGCTCATATTAAATGCATGCCCACAGACAGGCACATGTAGGTTCACGCCTACACATTCTGCACGTGTGCATACAAATAAACAAAACCTCACATGAACATAAACCTTGCAACTCTTGCCGCCGTTCCCTGAACCGGGGTGGCATTGGCAAAAGTGAACCGATTTTTACAGCACGGGGGGTCAGCCTCATACCAACCTCATGGCCGGTGTTAATAATAAATAAACCACTTTTGTGTTCTTTCGGGTTTGAATAAACACCGAAACGGAGAATCATTTCTAAAACCCTTGGTGCAGGTCCAACCTTCACCCTCCGGCATGAAACGCAAGCATTCTACCAACTGAGCTATCGACTGGACTGTACCTTTTTTTAGAGTTTAAATTTTACATGACATCTTCCTGTTTTTTTACATGTATTGCACCAACTTTGTATCCTCTCACAGGAGCTTCTCAAACTATTTTTAAACCACCTCTTCCCACTACAATGGCGACAGTGAAAACATGCCGTATTTATTAAGAGCCCCCTATGATGAAATTAAAATCATAAAAAAGGTGAGTTGCGGTGTATTTTTTGTAACGAGACATTGAAAAGTGGAGCCCGTCTAAGGAGATGACGGCCATTACGCGTTTCCTGTACGAACCCACATGTGAGGGCAATTAAACATCGGTATGAACTAGTGATGCAACGAATAGTGTATTCGGTCATCCGCCGAATACCCAATATACGGCATGAAGCCCGAACGAATTACTAATGTTCGACCGATTATTCAGCTGCTGTCCACCGCCTCCGAGTCTTCACTATTGGTTGCCCAGTTCACCCCATTAAATCCCACGGGTCATGACGAGAGGCTACAGGGAGGAAGCTGGAAACGTTTATGAAGAAAAGCGAAATCGCCTGCTTCCAGATAACTCGCTCCCTCAGTTCTTGTTTATCGTATACGCCAATCTTGTAAAATATGACTTTTTTATGCAGTTGTCTTATGAATCAAATTCTACACAATCTGAGCTAAGAAAAACCGTAAAACTCGATAATGTGAGAGTTCTTTTATATAGAGAAATATTTTTTAAATAAATTTCTTGTTTTCATAAGACACATTGGTCCTGTACACATGCAAACATTGCTCATGTAAAATTTTCTCAATGGCGTTTACGATAAACAAGAACTGAGGCAGCGAACTCTGACAAAATAGTCTTTCCTTATCACCACCTGCCTCTTTTAGATTTTAAATATTCGTACAGGTAAGATATGAAACAGTAACTTTGTAAAATTAATTTCGTATTTTAAATGTTTTATGAATTACAATTAAACTATACACATTTAATGAAATAAAACTAAATTTAATAATTCACGAAGTAAGCAACTCCATGGGGACAGGTGGCATGGCTCCCAAAACACAGGCAGCGTTACTTGTTCTTACAGCCTACAAATGAAAGATTTATTCACGAAATTCTATTTTCAATTATTCTACTCAAATTGCACCACACAATGGTAATGGAGACAGCATCATAATTCTTATTCATTTTCTTTTAAATTGGTATTCGGCCACAACTTGCTATTCGATATTGGACGGAATGGGGAAAAAGTAGCCGAATATGCCAAATAGTTACCGAATATTCGTTGCAACACTAATATGAACTATTAAGGGCCGGTCTTATAAACGTCCGTTAGTTAAATGTCGTACCAAATTAACCGAAAAATAATACAAACGTCACATTTTTCGTCTTATAACGATCCGTTCGTTTAATTTCCGTAAAAAGTTACCGACAGAACTAACCGACAGCCGAGGCAGCGATTAATCGCAGATACCGGCCGGTAACTTAAGGTTTGAGGTTAGGTTATCTGTCAAAGCATTGTTTCTTTGCGGTGAGTTTTGTGTCATCCAGTGTAATCCATATCGGACTTCTACGCTCTGTCCTATTGAAGTGTTTTGTGCTGACTCTAAAATGTTTTCCGACAGTGATAGTGAATTAATTGAGAATGTGCTGTATTCGTCGTCTTCTGACGAGGATGCAGGAAGACGAAGAAAAAGAGTGTTCAGATGTCGCGTGGACTATTTCAACATCCTAGATGATTTAGATTTTGTGTGTCGCTTTCGATTGACAAAGAGCAGTGCACAAAATGTATTAAACATGATTGGGAGCACGTTGACCCGACCTACAGCCCGAAATAATGCATTGACACCATCAACCCAACTACTTGTTGCATTGAGGTTGTATGCGTTAGGGTCAATATTATTAGCCTCTGCGGATTTTGTGGGAGTATCGAAGCAAAGTGCAAGCAATATTGTCTGGGAAGTATCCAAGAAAATATGTGGCATAAGAGCTCGCTATATAAAAATAACCAATGATAATTCTACCAAAGAATTGTTTTATAACTTGGCCAGATTTCCTTGTGTGATAGGAGCAATCGACGGTACGCACATCAGGATTCAGTCGCCTGGAGGACGGGATGCTGAGGCCTTCAGAAATAGGAAGGGCTATTTTTCACTGAATGTGCAGTGTGTTTGTGATGCCAATTTATGCATCACAGACATTGTTGTGAAATGGCCGGGAGCTTCACATGACTCTCATATTTTCAATTCATCCATGTTGAAGTCCCGTTTTGAGAGTGGAGAATTTGGAGACTCTATGTTGGTTGGAGACAGCGGATATGCTGTAAAACGGTACCTCATGACTCCTCTTTCCAATCCCCAGACATCAGAAGAGATTCTCTACAACGAATCCCAAATTCGAACGAGGAATTCTATTGAACGTTGTTTTGGCGTATGGAAGCGGCGGTTTCCAGTTCTTTTCATGCCATTGAGAATAGCTGTGAATAGAGCTCAGTCTGTCATTGTGGCAACAGCTGTCTTACACAACATTTGCCGATTGAACAGTGAAGACATCCTACCCCCAGATGTCCAAGAAGAGTCACCTCAGGATAACGATTTGCCATCAGCAGAAAGTGTTGCATCGGGTCCTGGCACACAAGATTATTACAGAAGAGATTTAATAGATAATTATTTTTTCCATATAACCATTTTTTAATATATTTCTGAAATCTTAAAACCTTTTGTCTTATTATTGGGGACACTCCTCTACAAGTATCAATATTACATTACTTATTCATATTATATGAGCAGGGGCGTGCATCAGTGGTGAAGCGTGCCATACAAGCCGGTTCCCATCGGCTTCCCTTTTAAAATGATGTAACTAAGTAGTTTAAAAATATAGGCACAAAGTAAAAAAATACATTTAAAACCAAAGAAACAATACATATTTTCCCCCCATTGAAACCATGCAGTCTGCTTTATTATCATTTTTGCCTCATTTTAAACGGGAAACCGATGGGAATCGGCTTGTATGGCACCCTTTGCCACTGGCGTGCATCCAATAAAGGCACATGTAAGTATAAGGTAGGCAACATATTTAATAAGAAATGCATTTAACATTGAAATAAACCAATTAGAGCCATTGTTCCAGCTCAAAATAATTTCTAAGGTTTTATATCCATTTTCTTTATTGAACACAGTTAAGGATAAAGTATAGTTTATTACTAATTATTTATTTAAAAAGTGAACAAGATAATGTACAGAGTTTATAAACCTCAAGATTTTCAACATAAATCATAATTATACATAATAATTTTAATTAATTAAAAAATGTAGGAAGTGCTTATCTTAAAAGTTATAGAGTAAGTTATGCATATTTGGAATACCACTATTAAATAAATCATAACTATGTGAGGAACTTATAATTAATTTGAATGGAACAAAAGTTGAAGTAGAAGTAAGTTTGAGGCAAATTGTAAGATGGCGAGAGAATTAGAAAGAGTGCCAGCAAAGAAGATGCGTGATGGGAGCGTTCGGTAGAATAGCGAAGAATAAAAGAATCTACAAAAAATTAAAATGGCGGTACACAATTGTATATTGCTGCCGACCCTGATGTATGGAAGTGAGTTGTGGACCGTGAATGAAAGAGAAGCAAATAAGGTAAGCACCGTAGAAACGGTTCATTTGAGAAGTATGACAGAAAAAAACACTGAAAAATAAATTGTGAAACGAATGGGTTCTGAATGAATGCGGAGTAAAAGAAAGCGTGAAAGTGAAAGTTTACAGCAATGTGATGCAATCTATAATCTATAATCTATAATCTAAGTTGCAAGCATATATTCATTTAAAGCTCTCAGATGTATGCCCACAAACAAACACGTGTAGTTCGCGCTTACAAATGCTGAATGTGTACTTACAAATAAAATCCAAACTCAAATGAACATAAGCCCTGCAACTCCTGCCGACATTCCCTGAAACAGGGGTGACATTGGCAAAGTGAACCATTTTTTACAGTATGGGTGGTCAGCCTCATACCAACCTATAAGTCAAGGAATACGAGTAATAAATGACATTTAAGTTTACAAAAAAAAAACAACAAAACCTTAAAAATAAATCTATACAAAAAAAGTAAAAAATTTCTTATGCAAAAAATGTAGCAAACTAATAAACCAACATCACAAATCAGCATTGCAGATTAGCCGCCACTTCTTCCTGTCCTTGCATACTTCTTTCATTTCATCCAGAGTCATAACCTTTTTCATACAAGCTCTCCTTTTATTATGACTCTGGATATTCCATTCACTCGCTATTTCGAAAATTTGGTCCATCCAACATATTGAAAGGATGAATGAAGACCGACTGACAAAAAAGTGTATGAAGGGAATGTAATAGGTAAGCGTGAAAGGGGAAGACCTAGGAAAGAATGAATTGATCAGATATGTGAGATTGCGAACAAATGGAATTTACAGAATGGAAATAAGAGAAGAGCGTGCATGAAAAGAGTGATGAAACTAGATGAGATGAAAGAAGTATGCAAGGACAGAGTCAAGTGGAGGTACCGGCCACCCCTAAAAGAATGGAGGCAGGATACAAGACAAGGCAATCTAACTGAAGAGCAGCAAATAATATCTAAATGGCACAGAACAATACATTATTACGCCTCGCTAATGCCTCAATGATCACAAAAACAAATTTAGTTTTCCAAATTAGCATCTTTTCCTCTATTAAATTGAAATTAAATTTTCTTACTTTCTTTTAATAATTCAAATTTATACTCGTAGTAGCTAGCTATAGCATTGTTTCGACGAATTTTTGATTTTGTTAGCTTATTTTTGTCGATTGCTTCTTTTTTTTCATTTCTCACTGTCAATCTTGAATCAACAGGTGTTTTTAATGATGCCGGGGTCCACGTCTGCCATTTACTTTCGACATTGCTCACAGGCTCTTCTGGAGGAAAATTATCATTTGGTGGCACGTCTATTACAAACTCCAAAACTGGCTGGCTGGTTGTTGGCTGTGAGACGTACTCAATTTGTATGGCGTCACTATCAAACTGATTTTCTAGGCCATAGCAACTCAGTTTGATCAGTGATGTCACTTTATCCAGGGTAGCATCCTCGCTTACTGGTAGCATTGGACCTCCACCAGTTGCCCTGTAAACAAACGTATTATGTTTTATTTTATGCACTATTAACAAACAGAATTTAGGGCAGAAATGTGTCTGGCTAAATGCAACGCAACTAAGCTACACATATAGTGTAACTCTTTGCCGTGTTAGGGTTGCATATGGCGAGTGAACCTATTTGTTTTTACAGGTAAGGGGGCCAGCCTTACGCCAACCACTTCAGTGAAGTGGGAGGTTTCCCAGCTCCCGAGGGGGCTGGTACTCATTTCTTGTGAAGGCTGAGTAAACCTTGTCGGTTCTTTATTATGAGGTTTGAAATAAACAACAAAACGGGAAATCATTTCTGACACCCTCAGCGGGATTCGAACCCGAGCTCACGGGATAAGATGCAAGCACTCTACCAACCGAGCTATCGAGCGGCCGGCTAGTGTTATGAAAATATAATATTTGTACAGCGAAATGCATTTTGCCATTTTTAAAATAAGCTTCACATGGCAAATGACAATCTATCTATCTATAATCTAAGCTGCAAAGATATGTTAACATTTAAGGTTCATATTAAGTGCATGCCCACAGACAGGCACATGTAGGTTCGCGCCTACACATTCTGCATGTGTGCATACAAATAAGAAAAACCTTGCAACTCCTGCCGCCGTTCTATCAATGATGATATTTGGCATGACTGTGAAATGATTATGAACATTTTGGAATCTACAATATTGATAAACAATAAAGAATACCTGTAATTGCTGTTGCTAAGTGCTGCTCTTTTCCTTGCGGCCTTCTTCAAATTGTCCCACTTGAGTTTTAACTGGGCCACATCCCTTGGCACCCTGTTGGTGGCATTAAAGCTCATCGCCAAGCACTGCCACGCTTGTTCTTTAGTGGCGTTTGATGCCACATCCGTCTTCTTCGACAAAAGTACGTTGTTATCCTCTAATAACTCAATTAATTTTGTCACCTCCTCTGCCGAGAATTGTTTGCTCCTGCCTTTTGTCTGAAATTATAAAAATCACATTAGAAGGATGCAAGAGAAGCGTCATTGTTTTTCATGATAAAATTAACTTTTTATCAAGATATAACCATTGCACATAAGTCATTTTATATATAAATAATAATACATAAGTTATCACAAGTAAATAACTGTACTTACATTCATTTTATTGATAAACTTTAACCAGGGAATATGACGCGCACAATAAATTTTAGGTTATGTTTCGTATCTGACAGCAAGCGGGTGACGTATGTTCATGAATGCACTTAAAAGTCATAGAAAAATACGAGTGCATCTTTGAGAACTAACGGACGGTAAAAAAAGCTTTATAGGACGACCATCGGTAAGATCAATCCGTAAACGTCCATCCGTTAGTTTGTTGTCGAGATACTTACGGATATTTGGTCTCTCGTTTATAAGACCGGCCCTAAGGGCCGGTCTTATAAACGTCCGTTAGTTAAATGTCGTACCAAATTAACCGAAAAATAATACAAACGTCACATTTTTCGTCTTATAACGATCCGTTCGTTTAATTTCCGTAAAAAGTTACCGACAGAACTAACCGACAGCCGAGGCAGCGATTAATCGCAGATACCGGCCGGTAACTTAAGGTTTGAGGTTAGGTTATCTGTCAAAGCATTGTTTCTTTGCGGTGAGTTTTGTGTGTCATCCAGTGAAATCCATATCGGACTTCTACGCTCTGTCCTATTGAAGTGTTTTGTGCTGACTCTAAAATGTTTTCCGACAGTGATAGTGAATTAATTGAGAATGTGCTGTATTCGTCGTCTTCTGACGAGGATGCAGGAAGACGAAGAAAAAGAGTGTTCAGATGTCGCGTGGACTATTTCAACATCCTAGATGATTTAGATTTTGTGTGTCGCTTTCGATTGACAAAGAGCAGTGCACAAAATGTATTAAACATGATTGGGAGCACGTTGACCCGACCTACAGCCCGAAATAATGCATTGACACCATCAACCCAACTACTTGTTGCATTGAGGTTTTATGCGTTAGGGTCAATATTATTAGCCTCTGCGGATTTTGTGGGAGTATCGAAGCAAAGTGCAAGCAATATTGTCTGGGAAGTATCCAAGAAAATATGTGGCATAAGAGCTCGCTATATAAAAATAACCAATGATAATTCTACCAAAGAATTGTTTTATAACTTGGCCAGATTTCCTTGTGTGATAGGAGCAATCGACGGTACGCACATCCGGATTCAGTCGCCTGGAGGACGGGATGCTGAGGCCTTCAGAAATAGGAAGGGCTATTTTTCACTGAATGTGCAGTGTGTTTGTGATGCCAATTTATGCATCACAGACATTGTTGTGAAATGGCCGGGAGCTTCACATGACTCTCATATTTTCAATTCATCCATGTTGAAGTCCCGTTTTGAGAGTGGAGAATTTGGAGACTCTATGTTGGTTGGAGACAGCGGATATGCTGTAAAACGGTACCTCATGACTCCTCTTTCCAATCCCCAGACATCAGAAGAGATTCTCTACAACGAATCCCAAATTCGAACGAGGAATTCTATTGAACGTTGTTTTGGCGTATGGAAGCGGCGGTTTCCAGTTCTTTTCATGCCATTGAGAATAGCTGTGAATAGAGCTCAGTCTGTCATTGTGGCAACAGCTGTCTTACACAACATTTGCCGATTGAACAGTGAAGACATCCTACCCCCAGATGTCCAAGAAGAGTCACCTCAGGATAACGATTTGCCATCAGCAGAAAGTGTTGCATCGGGTCCTGGCACACAAGATTATTACAGAAGAGATTTAATAGATAATTATTTTAAAAATTTGGTGTAATTAAATTTTAATGTAAGAAATTATGACGATGACTTGTAGTTTTGTTTCTCTTGATTGGATATTTAATTTGATTTTTGATTTCTATTTCTTTCCGATATCTTTGATTTTTATTTTTGTATATTTTGATGTTTGATTTATATTTTTCTTAGATACTCGTAACTTTGATTTTATTTTTTGTACATTCTGATTTAATGGGGTCATAATAAAAGGAGAGCTTGTATGAAGAAGGTTATGACTCTGGATGAAATGAAAGAAGTATGCAAGGGCCGAATAAATGGCAGTTAATCGACAATGTTGGTGGTTAAGACTTTTAAAAAAATATTATACATACCTGTATTATAATGTACTTTGCAGCTCCATGTAGGTAAATGATTTTTCTGTTTTTTTTTTATGTACTTATATTAAATATTGCATTTTATAATTTTTGTTCGTCGACTTATAAGGTTGGTATGAGGATGGTCACCTACTCTGTAAAAATTGGTTCACTTTGCAAATGTCACCTCTGTTTTAGGCAATGGTGGCAAGAGTTGCAGGGCTTATTTTCATTTGCGATTTGAGTTTTTATTTTGTAAGGTTCACATGCAGCATGTGTAAGCACTTGTCTGCTTGTGTGCATGCAAGGTATATGAATCTTAAATGTTAGTATATCTTTGCAAATTAGATGATAGGTAAATATATTTTATGAGATTGAATATTGATGTTTCTTTTATGTAAATATTACTTTTGTTGTATTTTGAAATGTTTTTTTGTCCATTTTTTAATATATTCCTGAAATCTTAAAACCTTTTGTCTTATTATTGGGGACACTCCTCTACAAGTATCAATATTACATTACTTATTCATATTATGGGAGAGTTGAGCAGGGGCGTGCATCAGTGGTGAAGCGTGCCATACAAGCCGGTTCCCATCGGCTTCCCTTTTAAAATGATGTAACTAAGTAGTTTAAAATATAGGCACAAAGTAAAAAAATACATTTAAAACCAAAGAAACAATACATATTTTCCCCCCATTGAAACCATGCAGTCTGCTTTATTATCATTTTTGCCTCATTTTAAACGGGAAACCGATGGGAATCGGCTTGTATGGCACCCTTTGCCACTGGCGTGCATCCAATAAAGGCACATGTAAGTATAAGGTAGGCAACATATTTAATAAGAAATGCATTTAACATTGAAATAAACCAATTAGAGCCATTGTTCCAACTCAAAATAATTTCTAAGGTTTTATATTCATTTTCTTTATTGAACACAGTTAAGGATAAAGTATAGTTTATTACTAATTATTTATTTAAAAAGTGAACAAGATAATGTACAGAGTTTATAAACCTCAAGATTTTCAACATAAATCATAATTATACAACATAATTTTAATTAATTAAAAAATGTAGGAAGTGCTTATCTTAAAAGTTATAGAGTAAGTTATGCATATTTGGAATACCACTATTAAATAAATCATAACTATGTGAGGAACTTATAATTAATTTGAATGGAACAAAAGTTGAAGTAGAAGTAAGTTTGAGGCAAATGGTAAGATGGCGAGAGAATTAGAAAGAGTGCCAGCAAAGAAGATGCGTGATGGGAGCGTTCGGTAGAATAGCGAAGAATAAAAGAATCTACAAAAAATTAAAATGGCGGTACACAATTGTATATTGCTGCCGACCCTGATGTATGGAAGTGAGTCGTGGACCGTGAATGAAAGAGAAGCAAATAAGGTAAGCACCGTAGAAACAATTCATTTGAGAAGTATGACAGAAAAAAACACTGAAAAATAAATTGTGAAACGAATGGGTTCTGAATGAATGCGGAGTAAAAGAAAGCGTGAAAGTGAAAGTTTACAGCAATGGTTTGGACATATTGAAAGGATGAATGAAGACCGACTGACAAAAAAGTGTATGAAGGGAATGTAATAGGTAAGCGTGAAAGGGGAAGACCTAGGAAAGAATGAATTGATCAGATATGTGAGATTGCGAACAAATGGAATTTACAGAATGGAAATAAGAGAAGGGCGTGCATGAAAAGAGTGATGAAACTAGATGAGATGAAAGAAGTATGCAAGGACAGAGTCAAGTGGAGGTACCGGCCACCCCTAAAAGAATGGAGGCAGGATACAAGACAAGACAAGGCAATCTAACTGAAGAGCAGCAAATAATAAACTTCAATCTAAATGGCACAGAACAATACATTATTACGCCTCGCTAATGCCTCAATGATCACAAAAACAAATTTAGTTTTCCAAATTAGCATCTTTTGCTCTATTAAATTGAAATTAAATTTTCTTACTTTCTTTTAATAATTCCAATTTATACTCGTAGTAGCTAGCTATAGCATTGTTTCGACGAATTTTTGATTTTGTTAGCTTATTTTTGTCGATTGCTTCTTTTTTTTCATTTCTCACTGTCAATCTTGAATCAACAGGTGTTTTTAATGATGCCGGGGTCCACGTCTGCCATTTACTTTCGACATTGCTCACAGGCTCTTCTGGAGGAAAATTATCATTTGGTGGCACGTCTATTACAAGCTCCAAAACTGGCTGGCTGGTTGTTGGCTGTGAGACGTACTCAATTTGTATGGCGTCACTATCAAACTGATTTTCTAGGCCATAGCAACTCAGTTTGATCAGTGATGTCACTTTATCCAGGGTAGCATCCTCGCTTACTGGTAGCATTGGACCTCCACCAGTTGCCCTGTAAACAAACGTATTATGTTTTATTTTATGCACTATTAACAAACAGAATTTAGGGCAGAAATGTGTCTGGCTAAATGCAACGCAACTAAGCTACACATAAAGTGTAACTCTTTGCCGTGTTAGGGTCGCATATGGCGAGTGAACCTATTTGTTTTTACAGGTAAGGGGGCCAGCCTTACGCCAACGACTTCAGTGAAGTGGGAGGTTTCCCAGCTCCCGAGGGGGCTGGTACTCATTTCTTGTGAAGGCTGAGTAAACCTTGTCGGTTCTTTATTATGAGGTTTGAAATAAACAACAAAACGGGAAATCATTTCTGACACCCTCAGCGGGATTCGAACCCGAGCTCACGGGATAAGATGCAAGCACTCTACCAACCGAGCTATCGAGCGGACGGCTAGTGTTATGAAAATCTAATATTTGTACAGCGAAATGCATTTTGCCATTTTTCAAGCTTCACATGGCAAATGACAATCTATCTATCTATAATCTAAGCTGCAAAGATATGTTAACATTTAAGGTTCATATTAAGTGCATGCCCACAGACAGGCACATGTAGGTTCGCGCCTACACATTCTGCATGTGTGCATACAAATAAGCAAAACCTCACATGAACAAAAACCTTGCAACTCCTGCCGCCGTTCTATCAATGATGATATTTGGCATGACTGTTAAATGATAATGAACATTTTGGAATCTACAATATTGATAAACAATAAAGAATACCTGTAATTGCTGTTGCTAAGTGCTGCTCTTTTCCTTGCGGCCTTCTTCAAATTGTCCCACTTGAGTTTTAACTGGGCCACATCCCTTGGCACCCTGTTGGTGGCATTAAAGCTCATCGCCAAGCACTGCCACGCTTGTTCTTTAGTGGCGTTTGATGCCACATCCGTCTTCTTCGACAAAAGTACGTTGTTATCCTCTAATAACTCAATTAATTTTGTCACCTCCTCTGCCGAGAATTGTTTGCTCCTGCCTTTTGTCTGAAATTATAAAAATCACATTAGAAGGATGCAAGAGAAGCGTCATTGTTTTTCATGATAAAATTAACTTTTTATCAAGATATAACCATTGCACATAAGTCATTTTATATATAAATAATAGTACATAAGTTATCACAAGTAAATAACTGTACTTACATTCATTTTATTGATAAACTTTAACCAGAGAATATGACGCGCACAATAAATTTTAGGTTATGTTTCGTATCTGACAGCAAGCGGGTGACGTATGTTCATGAATGCACTTAAAAGTCATAGAAAAATACGAGTGCATCTTTGAGAACTAACGGACGGTAAAAAAAGCTTTATAGGACGACCATCGGTAAGATCAATCCGTAAACGTCCATCCGTTAGTTTGTTGTCGAGATACTTACGGATATTTGGTCTCTCGTTTATAAGACCGGCCCTAACACTGCTTACTCCAAGTGTACAACATTTCGTGTAAACCCAACCCTAGTGTTTCACCGAAAATGTTTGTAAAAACAATCAGCGCCACTGAAGAGTGTTTTGGTTACCGTATATATTTTTGGTGATTCGGTATTGTCGAGTTACAAATTAAACTTGAGTTAAGCACTATAATAAGAGATGTCATATCCGGAACATTTTGACTAACCCTGTATACAATTTCTCCATATTTATACATACCCTAGTTGGGGTGAAGAGCTTGTAGACCAAATCCATAGCACCACAACAAGGCTACACGCATTGTGTAACCTATTGCCGCATTGTCTCCGATGGAGTCGTATGAGGTGAGTGGAACCTTTTTATTTTTTACAGGTAGCCTACCCCTTCAGTTGAAATGGTTCTTTCTCAGCTCTCGAGGAGACTGGTACTCATTTATTGTGAAGACTGAGTAAACTTTGTCGGCATTTTATTTTTGGGCTACAAATAAACAACGAAACGGCTATGGCATACAATTAAGGGTGTCAAACTTACCCTAAAACCTTATTTTAAAGCGGGGGTTTCTCCGCTCCAGAAAGGATGGGTTTGGGTTTTTTGTAATGGCTGTGTAAGCTTTACTTTAATTACTATGACTAACCGGTAAAAACATAATTAAACAAAAAAAATGAGTTTTTGTGTAGATTTAAAAAAATCTCACAGAGGATGCAATTTAACAAGATATTTTCCTGGCTAGAATAAGGTATTGTAAAATAATAATTTTATTTTGATTAAAATAATTTTAATCAAATCTTTTTAAATCAATTTTAGTGAAAATAAACAGTGTTTTGTTTGAGTTCATCCAAAAATTATAAAATTAAACAATATGAATTTTCACAGTGTTAATACACAAACAATACAAAATACAAAATATAATTTTATTTGATTTTACTGAATCATAATCAATAATTTCCTAATGACATCTGTTGAACCAGGGTCGAAGTTACGTTCAAGGGGCCCAAAGGAAATAGAACCAGCCTTGTTTTATTTCAAAAAAATAGTCTAAATAACCATCTTGATCCCACTGGTTATACCGCCGAGATTTTGAAATTCTCCTTAATTTTCATGAATCGAAAGTACAATCGTATAATATAATATTTCCAGCTTGAAAACTAACCCAAGAATAGACCGTTCGTTTGATGTATTTTAAAATAGCAATAACTGCAGGCAATAAAGAGCTTTGAGAGCATGTTATTTCCTTGATATGCGTTATAATTTCCTACGAGATGACAAATTGTGTCATCAGCCAACACGGCCGTATATCCATCAACATGGCTTTACCAACGGTTTCCCCATTCTTTCATAATAAAACGGATGAAATGGGTGATAAAATTTAATAATAAATACTTCATGAAAATTTTTAGGTTATTTATGTATAAATATATGCCAACGGAAGTAGGTAAAACGTGATTAGACCGGTCCGTAGCTCAGTGGTAACACTGCAGACTCTGAATGGGAAGGTTGTGGGTTCGAATCCCGGCGGAGCACAAAAAATCTACCATTTATATTTTCAAATTTGCTCTTCGCTGGGTTGAAAAATTCATAAACCTTTACCAATGACCGGTCACCAAAGGTCCATCCAGCCTTACAGCAACTGGGTCTTGCTTGAGTATTGGCGCTTTGTAGCGACGACCAAGTTCGTACACCTCTGCGGCACTGCAACAAGTGTCATAGACCCCTAGAGTCTCTAGAATCTAGGGAGTCTCCCGCACAGGATTTCTTAAAAAAAAAAAAAAAAAACATATTGTGCAACCTCTCATCGCTTTGCCCCCAAAGGAATCGCATGTGGAGTATGAAACCTATATATTTTCTCATGAATAGAGACCAACTTTGGATGACCAACTCACGGGTTCACCCATGGGTATTAATCGAGTGGTGTTTTATTTTTGTAGGCAATAAGTGGATTTTATTGAAGATGAAACTCGTCTTGAAATATTTCGTCTTGGTAGTGTTTTATTGTTGCAGCAGGAAACATCGGTGTTATGGCCGAGAGAGTCAAGTGAAAAGAATAACGCTGGCTCGATCCCCGCTTGGGTCATTTGACCATAACTTTGATCCTGGTTCAACATATTATGTCATTGGATAATTATTAATTAACATTCATTAAAATATACAATAATGAATTTTTAATTAATGATATCGACGGTTAAAAAAGGATATAGGGCATAAGCGACAAAAACTAAATTGTTCAGGAGAGCAGTTTAAAGTTTGAGAGTGCAGAAAAATGGACACAACTTTTTTACTTTTTATCATATTGTAAAAATCAAAACTGCTCTAGAATTAAAAAAATATTGGCATTTATTGGCATTCCTATTAATGTGGTGTTACGATGTTTTATGTCACAAGCGCCTTTAGGACAAAAAAGGCCAAAATCTTGTCGGTTACACCAAAACCATACTTCGAAAACGCAGTTGTTTGCTTGGGCCTAAACAACGAAAAAATCATCGTAGAGCTATGGTAGTGAGCGCATTAGAAAGAGCGGAAAATTTTAAGTAGGATATCATTCATAACTTATTTTTGACCAAAATGTCGCTTATGCTTCCTTTTAACCGGCGATATTAATACCTGTTTCTGGTCAGACAGAATGGGTTGGTGAATTGCATTTCTATTCACAAACCTATAAAAAAAATAGTGGATAAAAATCAGTAGCAACTAAATTTCAAAATTATTTTTCTTCTTATAATAGATATGGCCACTAACTTTAGGTACTTATTTCTTTATTTTAAGAATTCCTGAGAATCTTATTATTGTAGCTCACTAACGTAGAATGGCTCGTACCTTAGATAGCTCCTAGCTTTTATAATGTTTTCTCGATTCTTCGTTTCAAGAATGTACTGTAATTGAATTTGCCTTAAAGAATATCCACGTATGTATGTCTTACTTTAAAATTTTCAAGATTCACGCACTTCACAATAAAACATACAAAAGATTACTAATGGATTCTTCCACGTCAAACCAGTTAAATAAAATTCGTTTCAGTCAAGATTTACTTTTGAGTCGTATGTTAAAAATATGTATATTTCTTTGAAATTTTTTAATATTTCATTCTTCCCGGATATCTTTCTCGTAAAAAACATCTTGAAAATGAATGCCAGAAGCCGCATAATTGGGTTATTAATGGGCCAGTGGTTGCCTGCTACGGGACAGGCAAGACTTGTGACTGTGAGGTTCAGGAATAGACATCAAAGGCATAAAACAAGTCACCAAAACGAGCATTCAGAATCAAAACTAGACTAAGGTCCCTGTCCTTTATAAGAGTTTTCATTTTCTTAGGGTAAAATTTATGTTGTTACTTCATACTACGACTTGGATTCGTTTTTGCCACTACTAAGCTACAAATACAGTGCTACTTCTTATCGTGTTATCTGTGAAGGTGTAGCATGTTGCGAGTGGAACTTATTCATACATAGTGGTTTAAGTATTTTATTTTAATTCGACAAGCTCGCAAAACTTCACAAAGACCATTCAGGCATTGCTTGAAAACAAAATACGATAATTAATACGCTATAATTATAACAACTAAGGCTTAGCCAGGCCGGTGCGTCGCCGAAGGTGGGGAGGTAAACAGGACTGATAGTATCGAATCAATATTTTTTTTTAGTTGGTAAAATTCACTAACTTACTCTAACTCTGCCACGCGAATGTAATCTTTATATAAAACTTGCGCTATATATATCTACTGGAGGTCTCTTTCGCTTGTCCAGTGCCTTCATGCACACTCTCAGCACGGGCACATTACAGTACGTTCTTATAAATTTTACAGAGTTTTTTGTCCCTAGTATAAAACATTACGTGAATTACTTAATGCTTGGAGATCTTCGATAGAAGTGGTATTAAAAGAAGAAAAAATATCAAAAACTGATTTTAGACTCTGAATGTTTCTGAATAACACTGTCAAGTCAAAGGCGACAGAATTTGTCTACACCCGGTGAACTTTCCTCAGAACCGTAGGATGTTTTTTCTGCTCGAGATATTTCTTAATTGCAACCAATTTCAGAGACGAGGAAATGTGTAAGAATTTTAAATAGATTGGGACAGTCTAGAAATGTGTCTATTTGTCTTTATTTATTCAGCCGGTCTGTAGTCTAGTGGTTAACGCTACAAATTCGTAATTGGAAGGTCGCGGGTTCGATTCCCGGCGAATCACAAAAATATCATTTAATTAAAAAAAATATTCTCTTCCCTATGTCGGAATATTGTGAAGAGTTTTTTTCTTCCGTTTACGGTTCAACTCAAACTGGATACCAACGAAACGTCAATAATAATATAAGTTCTCTTTCAAAGCTTCGTCAAATATCTGAAATGTAAATTAATTATCAAGTTCATTTTAATTTGTTAGCTTCCGATTACTAGTCCGGAGCGTTTACCACTAGACTGCGGATCGGTCAAAAGTTGCATCGTGGAAAGTTAAAGGACAGCAAGACAAATCAAAATTACCCTCCAAGTCAGAGGCGTGCCCATGACTCTAAAAAGCATAGTTTACAGATACTAAAGCATGTCTGTAATGACAATTAAAATGATTTGTAAGTCATTCTTACAATTAATTGCCTTTTCGCTTTGTATGGGTATCTTAGTTAATGTGGACGGTGTCTTTGCTAACTGTAAATCAGTGATTCTCACAGTGGTCCAGGTGAACCCCAGAGATCCAACGGATACTTAACAGGGGTCTACGTTGGCGTGGAAAAGAATTGGGGTGTACAAGTTATCAATAGGGGTCTACGAAAGACCCTACTGATAATTAATTGGTTCATCGACTACAAATGAGAATCAAAACTATGGAGGTATTAAGCTGTACGGCTTACAATGCCCACATATTTTCACGAGTGTTATGTATTTTTTTTTATTTAACAGAAAAAAAATTACATGCAAAAAGAAATAACAATGATTCGTATTCATTATTTACCCTCATGCAAAAACAAATGCTTGTGTGCATGCATCTCTCTCTCTCTGTGTGACAGAAAAAAAATATCAAATAATTATTGGCCTTTTTATTGATTTGTTGTGAATCCATAAACTATATTAAAAGTATAATT
Organism: Agapetus fuscipes; assembly: GCA_951799405.1. Classification (NCBI taxonomy): domain Eukaryota; kingdom Metazoa; phylum Arthropoda; class Insecta; order Trichoptera; family Glossosomatidae; genus Agapetus; species Agapetus fuscipes. Next base: position 14,132,305 of record OX637351.1, on the reverse strand, counting down.
ATTTTAATTATTGTTTTAAAATTTGCTTTGTTGAAGCGACTGTGTTTATAATTTGTGTTTAATTTTAAGCCTATCAAAGTAAATCGAGTAAGATTATGAAAGCTCTACAATAAAGAAAAGTTTGAGAACCACTACTGTAATCTGTATCCCTAGTATAAGCCTTTACGTAACTCAAATATAGAAAATTTAAATAAAATAAAACGCTCAACTGGGGTGCTTTTTTAGTTTCCATAAATTTTCTATAATTGAGCATGTAATGTTCACTTCGGGCACTTTATAATCAGGACAGTAAGCCGTATTGAGTAATAAAATAGAGGAGCAGAAACTAACTATGATTTCTTGCTTTCTCCGTTTTGTGTTTTGACACCCAATTATAACACATGCCATAATGTTTTAAAATAATGCATTTTTCCTTTCAAATTCGTCAATTTTATCGATCACAAGATTAATATCGCATGCTTCTATGTTCGGACTGCTTCGGACATAGCTGCCACCTTTCGAGAAACATTTTTACATTCGCATGAGCATTTTTGGACACATGGAAATGCAACTGTGAAGTTATTTGTTATCTTTCTTACTAATGACCATTGTCGTAAGTAGGTTGAAACAGATGACGGTTAAAAGGCAATAGGGCATAAGCGACAAGAACTAAATTGTTCAGGAGAGCAGTTTAAAGTTTGAGATTGCAGAAAAATGGCATAACTTTTTTGTTTTTTAATCACATCGTTAAAATCAAAACAGTTGAAAATAAAATAAATAAAGGCATTTATCATCGTAGAGCTATGGGAGTTAGCGCATTAGAAAGAGTGAAAAATTTAAATAGGATAGCATTCATAACTCATTTTTAACCAAAACATCGCTTCTGCCCTACTTTCTTCACTTAGTCCACAGATATCATGAGTCAGTGGTAAGCCGGCTAATGGCCGGCTTGTTTTTGTGCAGTTTGTGTATGGGTAATATGGACGGGAGGTCCGTGGGCGGCCCAGCGACACGTCCCATAAGACCAGCGACGGGAAGCCAAGGCCCATGGGGTCACCTTATACGGAATCACACACAGATATTGATGGTGCAGGGTTCACAATATTGGAAACCCTTCAATAAAAAAAATGTCTAAAATCTAAGATGCCAAGACATATTAACATTACTTGATTTCTTGGTTCCGGGTTTTGACCGTGGTCCATAGTTTTTGCTTCTTTTCTTCTTTTCTTTTTTCTTGACACTTAAACATTGAAAGTTAACATAAAAGTCCAGTGGTTAACATTTCTGACTCGTAAATGAAAGGTTATGACCTCCAATCCTGGCGAAGCCCAAAAAATATACCATTTTTATTTTCAAACATGCTCTTTGCTGAGTTAAAGAATTCATATACCTTTAACAAAGATCGGTCACTAAAGGTACATCCAGCCTTACAGCAACTGGGTTTCGCTTGAGAATTGGCGCTTTCTACAATGACGACAAAGCTCTCAGAGGGCTCTTAAGGTGTGATTCACAAAAAACAACGTTCACCAAATAAATCATCCTAATATTATGAGGCTGACCAGCCATATTGTGAAAAATTGTTCACTTTATCAATGTCACCCCTGTTTCAGGGAAAGGCAACCAAAAATGCAATGATTATGTTCATTTGAGGTTTGATTTACAATTTGAAGGACACATGCAGCATTTGTTAGCGCAAACTTATACGTGTCTGTTTGGGTACATGCATTTATAATGAATCATAACTTAATAAATCTGTACAACTTGGTTATAGATAGATTCACACAACGCTCATTATGCATTAATGCAATCATTCCTAACATCATTGTTTTGATTTATATTCGAACGTGTCATTTGGAAATGCATTTAAATGTAATTTTAAAAGAACTATTTTTTTGAGGTGCACAAATATGGAGTTACCCTGTAGCAAGCGCACTGGACAAGATACATTATTGCACGGAAATATTATATCTCATAGCGAAATGTGAGTTTCAGTTAGCGTCCTGCAAGACAAATAATATTATAGGCTAATTTATTAACACAATAAAGCTATCGCACACAGCGAGTATAGTGTCCATTACGGCCATTAGGAAAGTTACAAATACGGACCATCAAAATAATACGTTGATTTATGTATATAAAAGAACTAAATACAGTTTTAATCTATAATGTAAGTTGTAATCTAATCTAACCTAAAATAAAGCTATTTTTTGTTTAACGTAGTTTATTTTTACAATAATATTTAATATCTCGAGTTGTAAAACCCTACAAAATCTAATCTAACCTAAGTTGCTGCAAAGATATGTAGCACTGGGGATTAACATTATATGCATTTATACATGCAAAAACGTACAAGTTCGCGCTTGTACAGTGGCAAAGATCTATTGATATTTAAGGTTTATATTCAATGCACGCCCACAGGCAGATACTCGTAAGTTTGTGCTTACACATGCTGCATGAGTATTAAAACAAAAAACAAATTTCTCATGAACATAAACCTATCTTACATAACTCCTGTCGCGCTAGCCTGAAACCGGAGGAGCATTAGCAAAAGATAATAAAGTTACAGCAGAGGGGGTAGCCTCATACCAAACCAAGCCAAGGAACACAAAGAAATCGTTATGTGGCCTTAGCTTACACCAAAATTAATTAAAATAAATGAAAAGCTAATTAAATTAAATACCCTAGCCGCCAACACTGACAATAAACCGCCATTTATTTTGTTCCTTGCATGTTTCTTTCATTTGATTCAGAGTCACAATCATGCATTGTCTCATTTTATTATAACTCTGAATATCCCATTCGATTGCTTTTTATTTTAATGAATTAAGTTTCATAGCGTTTAGAAATGAATCATACATTTTAATATTAGAAATATACAGGGCCGGATTAAGACCACTGGGGGCCCTGGTGCGGAGAAGTCAGGAGGCCCCCAACCCTCTATCCCTCCCCACCAACACCTCTCCGCGGTGCGTCTTTCCTTTCTACCCCCCGTTTCGACAGACGACACACACTAAAAATGTTTCTTACACTTTATGGCCTTTGTAAAAAAGTGACATTAATGGAAAAAATCACACGTGTTTATTGATTTTTTATCTAAATTTTAAAGTTAAAATATTTTATAAAACTTGAAAAATGACGCTACAAAAAAATATTTTTAAAAACACGTTTTTGTTCATATTTTTTTCTTATAATTTTGTTGTTTAATATTTTGGACATATTTTTTTTCTTCATAATTATAGAATGATACAATGTCTAGAGAGTGTTTAAAAAATATTTTAGGTAATGTGAACAGTTTTCGAGATAATATGAAAAAACTGAAACTTGATAATTAATTTAATGTGCGCGGCAGTACTTCAGCGTGAATTGTCGCCGAATCCACAGTAAGTAGGGAAACACGCCTCCGCGGTAACCAAAAAGTGTGATGGAATGATCTACCGTTTTCTGTGTGCCTTTCCCAATTTAATCTAGTTTTATTCAAAACCAACATCAATCGGCACTTCCTTACAGCGCCTCACGACAGTAGCAACAATTCAAGCACATCTTGCAGCACCCTTCCAGAGAGACAAAGACCCCCAAGCCTTTCAAGAAGTGGGACGCCTCCCGCACAGGATTCCTTAAAAAACCTTCATAAATTAAAAAAATAAAAACAAAAATGTCAACACATAATAAAATACAATAAATATAATGTCACAAAAACATTTTATAAATTCCAAATAACTTACATTATTGTGAAAGCGCCCCTGGAACACACCAAATATTTGACGCGAGTATTAATAAGTAGTAATTTACATGTGTTTGAGCAAGCTCCCGGCTGCTGCTCCTGTCTTGGCTTTCTCATGGCACTTTATTTTATTTCAAGAACGCATTGAAAATATTTTAAAACACATTGAATTCTCATCACTTTGATTTAGGATATAACATTTTTTATAGCCCTACATGCTATTTTAATAGAAAAAATATTTATATCGCATTTTTGCAGGCTTCCTTATGGAAAGGAAAAGAAAAAAAACGATGCACTGCTCACTTTTTTTTAATGCAACACTTATTTTAAAAATTCTTTCATATTTTTATTTGATTCGATTTCTTGTTAATTCTTTTTAAATTTATATCACTTTTGAAAATTTAAAAAATGTGTTTAAAAAAAAAACATTTACCCGCGAATTTTAAATTTACGAAATCGCGCGCGAAAACACTACTCACTTGCTCGGCGTACTGGCACAGACTGTTCGAGACACGATCGAGATTCTATTTAAGTACTTTCTCTTGCTCGGTGACTTTCTCTTACTGTGATTGGTTGGAGGCGTGGCTTAACAATATCCCACATGGTGACAGATTTTAATTTGTTATTCGTACACGACAGAGAGCTCGTTTACTTATTTCAAGCTTATCAACTGTGGCAAAAGTATCAGATAAATTTTCCTTGTCACCGAACTCAAAAATTATCACGGCGATATGAACGCTACTAAGCTACACATATAGTGTTACTTCTTGCCGCGTTCTCCCTGGAAGGATCACATATAGCGAGTCGGACCTATTTATTTTTATTGTTTTTTCCCAGCTCCCGTGGGGTTTGGCACTTATTTCTTGTGATGGCTGAGTAAACCGTGCTGGTATTTTTTTTTTGGTTTTGAAATAAGCACCGAAACGGGAAACTCTTTCTGATTCCCTCGGTGGGATTCGGACCTGAGCTCTTATGCATGAAATACAAGCACTCTGTCAACTATTTTTCTAATACGTCTTGGGGGCCCCTAGGACGCGGGGGCCCTGGTTCAACCGCATCGCTCGAACCGCCCTTAATTCGGGCCTGGAAGTTTTACCTTAACTTTCCATTAAGTTAAGCTCAGAATATAAAAAAATGAAGTATATCGGAATGATCTCTGTCAACACATTTCGAGATTGTATATTCATACAATGACAGCATGAGGAAACATGAGGAAAGTCGGTGAGATTGAGAGCATATTGAAATAGATCAAATCCAGCAGCAACTTCAAAGGCAAGGTTCGCCTAGCATCTAGCTAGTACATTACTTTTATAAGTATATCTTGCAAGAAAAGATGGATGTCGTGGTAGAGGAAGACCGAGAAAAGTATGGATGGATCAAATTTCTGAAAAAGCGAATAAATGAGATATCCAGAATCATAATAAAAGGAGGGCTTGTATGAAAAAGGTTATGATTCTGGATGAAATGAAAGAAGTATGTAAGGACAAGAAGAAGTGGCGGCTAATCTGCAATGTTGATTTGTAATGTTGGCTCATTAATTTATGTTACATTGTTTGTGTGGGAAAGTATTGACTTTTTTATATGGATTTCTTTTTAAGGTTTTGTTGTTTTTTGTATACTTAAATGTTATTTATTATTTGTATTCCTTGACTTATAGTTTGGTATGAATCTGACCACCCATACTGTAAAAAATGGTTCACTTTGCCAATTTCACCCCTGTGTCAGGGAAGGTCAACAAAAGTTGTAAGGCTTATGTTCATTTGAGGTTTGGATTTTTTTTGTAAGTACACATTCAGCATTTGTAAGCGCGAACTACACATGTTTGTTGGTGGGCATGCATTTGAGAGCCTTAAATGTTAATATATCTCTGCAACTTAGATTATTATTATTATTATAAGTATTGTGTTTCGATATGTATAACTTCTTATTAAAAGAAAAAAAAATCAGTATCATTTGATGATACAAAATGGCGCCTTCTCACAGCAAAATGTTTTATTTTTTTATCAAATTAAGCTCTGCTTGTTTTTGTAATAACTCATCCACATTAATTTGATTAACATTTTTAATGTCAGCCATTTACATATTAAAGACCTGCATTAATTGTTTTATATCTGTCAATTTAAATAAATCAAAATGACTGCACTTAGAATACAACAAGGAAATATGTTTTATTTTTTCTGGGTTACTTATAATAAAGAGTTCAAGACACCCATTTCTCTCATTTGAGGTTATCTGTATGAACTCAGTGACATAGGCGTAGCAAAACGGGGTGCATTTCAAAGTCATATTTTTCTTCTTTTCTAGCGGTTTGTGACTTCATTTCCTAATTAATTAATTGGTACAACTATTAATGTGTTAAAACTTGTGTTAAAACTAAGCAATATAGCACTGTACAAGACGCAACTGTCAGCCAGTCTTGTCGAGCGCAAATGTTTTGTAGATATGCAAAATGAAGAACTGTTTTCCTTACATTTTTTTTTATACATATCGATACCTTAAATGTAAAACTAAATAAGTGACATACTAAGCTAACATGGGTGTTTCAGACAAATGCACATTTTTTCCTATTTTCTACGAGAGAAAACACTACAAAAGTGTGAAAATTCTGTATTGTAGAAGTTCTTCATAAGCACTAACATAATTAATTCATTTACCATGAGAAGTTACCTCTTATCTCATCTAATCTAATCTAATCTTAGTTGCAATATATATGTAACATTAGAGATTCACATTATACGCATTTTCACAAAACAGACATGTTTAAGTTCGCGCTTAAACATGCCGCATGTAGTCCTACAATATGAAAACCCGAATCTCAAATGAACATACACCCTGCAACTCCTGCCGACCTTCCCTGAAACAGGGGTGACGTTGGCAAAGTGAACCATTTTCTACAGCATGGGTTGTCAGCCGCATACCAACCTATAAGTCAAGGAACATACACAACCCCTAATAAAATATTTTATCCACGATTTCTCAAATCAGTCATAGCGCTTCTTCAGTTTGACTTTTAAGGTGGCGCTATATTCTTTCTAACAAATGCACATAAAATATTATGAACAATTATTATTGATTCACATGTTTTCAATAATTTAAGGGGCCGAAATGAGTGTTTGAGTCTGGAACTTTCTAGCACGTATTCAAGCTTACAAGACGTGTAAGCTTGTGTTGAAGTAGTCATCATCATCATCATTATCATCATCATCATCATCCCCACACTCACATACAAGACACGCTATAATCGGCATTCTCAACGCTTGTATGTGAGGCGAGTTTTGCTTAGAACAAGGAAAATTCAACCAGTAGGAGTTTGTAAAGAATCAGACAAATCTATAAAAAGTGTAAAAAAGTATGTTCTATCGTAAATGTAAAATAAATTAATACCAACCATTATTACCTTTTTATTTATGAAAACTTAAGTTTCCGAATAATTTAAAAGTAAGTACTACGGAGGAGCATATAGTCATTCAAAATCCACATTTTCTACTTGGCTGATAAGTTTTCTGTACCTAAATACGGTAATTATTATAAAAACACACACACACAAATAAACTTAGTACAACCTTAAATATTTTTAATTGAAGTTTTTCATAAAAAGTAAAAACGCATGATGACCGTATTTTTTAGTCTAATACAATTTTAGTGACGCCACTGCTCGATATCATTGCGTCGTAGGTGCATGTGTTTCACATAAATAAGAAAACAGAAGACGGAATTAAATTTTTATTTCTCGAAATAAAACATGGCACTATTTATTTAATTTATAACTCTCCCTGCGATAGCAAGCAAGGAAAAATAAACACATATCCTTGAATCTGGAAAAGTATAAAATATACCACATAGGTGCTCTTGAGGTGTAGGTAATTCACATGAAAATAACACTCAAGAAATAAATCATAGTTGAATAATATAAATGTTATCGAAAAAACTTTGGGATGGTATTAGGTTTAATCAAAGATCTTATCCCCCTTTATTATTTAAGATACAAGAGTTTAATGGTTATTCCAGTTTAAAGTCCGTTTTTCTAAGCAAAAAGTTAGGTTTAAACATGATATTCGGTTTAACAAATCTAGGCCGTATAAGCTGATCTTTTTTTCTTCCCTTTCTAGGTCTTGAAACACTTTCTTAAAAGATTTTCTTTCAACCTAAGACGTTCAGAACGTACCAATAAAAGAAAAACCCATCTCCATTGACAAATAAATGGGCAGATGGTATCTGGTCCATATTGTTAGTTTCTTTCACAACGATCAAAACTATAAAATTATTCAAAAAACAACAGCTGCTGCAATATTTACAAATGTCATAACTTTTATTACTAAAAATAACAATGTCTTCCCACATAACATTCGTAAAGAAATGCTTAGTTCAAAATATCAAAAAAGGTACAAACAGATTAAAATCCCAAAACTGGCTCTTTGTATAAGCATAGCAAGAAAATTACAGGGCCTACGTATAATTTAAGTCGAAACATCATTGCAAAACGCAACGCAAACGCAACTAAGCTACACATATAGTGTAACTTCTTGCCGAGCTATCCCCGAAGGGGTCGCATGTGGTGATTTGAACCTATTTATTTTTACAGGTAAGGGGGCCGGCCTTAGGCCAACCACTTCAGTTGAAGTGGGGGTTTCCCAGCTCCCAAGGGGGCTGGTACTCATTTCTTGTGAAGGCTGAGTAAACCTTGCCGGTGTTTTATTTTGGGGTTTGAAACAAACATCGAAACGGGTAATCATTTCTGACACCCGAGCTCACGGCATGGAATGCAAACACTCTACCAACTGAGCTATCGACCGGACTCTGCAAACTGTTGAAACTGTTCTTGGACCGGTCCATAGCCCAGTGGCAACAATTTGGACTCGTAAATGGAAGGTTGTGGATTCGGATCCCGGCGGAGCACAAAAAATATACAATTTATATTTCCAAATATGCTCTTCGCTGGCTTGAAAAAAATCATAAAATCCTTTACCAAAGACCGGTCACTAAAAGGTCCATCCAGCCCTACAGCACCTGGGTCTTGCTTGAATATTGGCGCTTTGTAGCTACGACCAACCTCGTACACCTTTGCGGCACGACAAAAAGTGTCATAGACCCCTAGAGTCTCTAGAATCTAGGGAGTCTCCCGCACAGGATTTCTGAAAAAAAAAACTCGACAGTACTAAGTTCTACCATAAATAAAGAAGTACAAACTCATCGCCAATTTATGCAGGCGTACTTTAAGTCATGCTAGAAATAGAGTAAGAGTTCAGTCATTAAACTTGAAAAATATGTCATTTGTAAGTATATACTGAGTTTATTTTAATCCTGAATATGCGTCGATAAAAACCAATTCCAGGCTGACCACTAATACTAAAAGAAAAATCTAATTCTTAATCTGTAAGCACAAATGTTTTTTTTAATGTATTTAATTAATCTATAATCTAAGTTGCAAAGATACATTGGCATTTAAGGCTTATACATTCATGCCCACAGACAGGAACATATAGGTTCGCGCTTACACATTCTGCATGTGTGCAACCAAATAAAAAAAACCTCACATGAACATAAGCCTTGCAACTCTTGCCGCTTTTTCCTGAAACCGGGAAAGCTTTCGCAAAAGTGAACCTATTTTTACAGCACGGGGGGTCAGCCTTATACCAACCTATAAGTCAAGGAACTTAAATTATTGATAAAGAAAAACCTTATAATCTTAAGAATGCAACAATATTTTTTTGTCATAATATGTACATTCTGAAGGAACGCTTTTTTACACACATTTTGTGATGAAGCGCCCATAATGGATGCATTATGTTATTAGTGTTGACCCGCAGATAGCTCCCACGTGTGACCAGTCACAAGTCACGACCTATGTGAAGAGTATCAGATACTCTTGTATCACACACTTCTACATATCACTTCACCTCCATATTCCGGGCACGCACTCAACCAAATGTTGCTCATATCATACTTACAAAGTCCACGAAACAGCTGATGATGGTTCAGCTTTTTTTACATTGTCACAAAAACCTTTCAGAGATAAGATGCCAGCTTCATATTTTGATGTTGTTAACCTGCTGCTGTACCCTACAGTACGAGTACATTTCTTCTTTTTTTATAGATTTGTGAAAAGGATCTGTGACGTGATTCGAACCAGCGTTATTCTGTTTCAAATACGTTATACGCTAGTCTAGAATAGTGACTTGACTCCTCCGCTACACCAACTACATCTTTGAAAAAGTCTTGTTTGTTCCGACCACAGATCACGGGTTCCGACCAACATTTAGGAGACAAGATTTAGGTCATCCGATCCTAAACAGTATTAAAAGTACATTTCTATGGTGCTATATATACTTGATAGTCAAATTTCAGCAAGACAGTTTCTGTAAATACAGTGCTGCTATGGCAAACTCAGTCAAAAGATGGAAAGTCTTCATGAACTGAGTTTTAGTTTTGTATGTAATAATATAAAATACTTCATTTTGGGCATTTCACACCCAACTTAATTTTTAAGACATGTATTTCAGGTTTAGATTTTTGAGGGAAATGCCATGGTTTGAGATCAACGGATTCAGAAACAATTTTTTGTTTTTGTTTTTAGAGTTTTCTTTTAACTGAAAATAACTACCTGTTTAAGTACAAGTAAGGTTTATTCGACAAATTCAGTTATCATTTAAGGTTTACAAGACCACTTGAACGTCCCTGGATCCGGTAGGCAGACAACGTCGAAGCCGACGCTGAAGTTCTGGGAGTGAGGAGACCATGGAGGGAAGCAGCACAAGACAGAGAGTCCTGGAGGATTGTGGTGCGGGAAACCCTGAGCCTTCAAGGCTTCTGAGCCAAAGAAAGTTAAGTAAAGGTATGTTTTATTCAACCAATTTAAAAAAAAAGGTCGCTGTTTGTGAAACATATTACTTTTTAAAGGTTTTCAGTCGAAAAAAAATAATATCGTAGGTATTTTTTTGATTACCATGTCGCAAGGAAAAACACATGCTTTCAGTGGGTTTATTTTTTAAGCTGAAAAAAGATTTATGATTTGATGCCGTCTCACACGAGCAATGATTCTTTTTTTAGAAAAATTCCCCGCGGTCGCACACGGCGTAAAAACAAAAGGTTTTTTGAGTAGGCAATAAAATTTAAAAAGCCCTGATGTATATGCAAAGAACTCGGAAAGAATGTGAGGTGAAGCTAAGTGCTTTTTACATAACGGGCAGAATTACTATAAGACACGGCCATTAGAGTGAGAGCATTCGGGTTTGGTCCGTAAATTTATTTTAGTTCTTCATAAATTCGTACAGCTGACATGGCGCGCCGGTGGGAGGCGAGCTTTATGACGTTCCGCCACTGGAGCAGCAGCGAACTGAGCATCAAAATTCACCATTCAATTCTATCAATTCCCTAGTTTATATGTATTTATATTGTTACCTTTTCGCTTGGTTCTCTTTTTCATTAAAAGGCAATAATTTATTTTTACAGAATTTATTTTGCAAAATTTAGTCCACAATTTTACAATCATTGACAATCAATGTTTATATGTCTTTTACGGCGAATTGCTCTAAGTGACTGAGATGAATCCGAAACATTAAGAAAAATAATCGGTATCTAAGTTCTGAATTGAAAAAAATATTCAAGAGAATATTTTGAAGTAAATCTTTTTTCTAAAGCATATATTTCACGACATTTAAAAAAATATAAAACCCAGGCTTAAAATTATTAGAATGTTCAGAAACTGACGCAACTTCCTACATATTATTTTATAGGAATTCCTTCGAAGGCACGTCAAACGATTGAAAAGACCCAGAAAAGTCCCAGACCCAAATTAAAATCATCATCATCTAGCATTCCCCGCTGCCATTTATAACTTAAAATTTTCACAAATACCTCAGCGTTATATTTGATCATTAAATACCTTTTCCGTCCAACATTCAACTGATTTATTACGATTCCAAGTCGATTTGGTTCTGAACAAATTTCTACATAGATTCCGGTCAACACCCCAGCTGTTCCGTTTCAAACTATTTTCTGATATTATGGTAGATGCACACTGCAGACACGTATTCCGTGAAAGTATTAAAGTGCGCTCCGCCCTCTCTCTTTCACTCTTCCCGCCTCTCTTTCCCTCACCCCCAGGGTGCTCTGAGTGCTTTTAAGCATTTAGTTTGACACCAATAAAGCTCCCGAGATGAACTTTTCCAGGCTGACTGACAAACGACATGAGTACGTACTAGCACGGAATATTTTCAGTTTTAATTTGACGAGAGATGTTTAAATTAAGCTTCATTTTTCTTTAGAGAATGTAATGAAAAACGCGTTAAATTTTTTATTAAAACTAAAATACAAACTGCCTGTCTTTTATCGTATTCATAATCTTCTTCTTCTTGTTTTAGATCAAGGATCTGTTGTCGAATGGGAATTGCTCCATTGGGAAGTAGAACACCAGCTATCCCTCAATGTCTTTAGTGGTCTTCCTTGCAGGCGATGTCCTACAGGTATACTGAGGGCAGCCACATGGGGGATTTTTTCAACTGTCCAACCTACCACGTGGTTCCTCAAGCCCCACCGACTCTTCCTGTTCCATCTACCGATGCTATTTCACGATGTTGTCTCAAGATTATAATAAAGTTGAAATAATTTAATGTTTCGAGTTTGACCACTCATATAGGTTGTTTTTTGTTAACACCCGTTTCAGGAGTTTCGTTTATTTATATTTTAGATTTACGAATCTAAACGAATAATATACGGATACGCACTCGCAAACCTAAGCATTCGTGATAAATAGATAGTGAATTTCAAATACAAAGAATTAATATTCATATTTTTGTAGTGTTAATCTATTTACACAGTGAAAGTCCATTTTTTTTTTTTTTAAATTAAAATGGATAAGATCAGAGTTTTAATTCACTAATTTATTTCTTTTTTTGTGCTCGAACATTTTATTATTTACTATTATTTATTATTTGTTACATTTTTTAGGTAACCATTCTGCTCCTGAAGATGCCTCATTAGGCGAAAATGTTCGAGCACAAAAAAATAAATAAATAAGTGAATTACAACTCTGTTTTTTTATTTTTTTTAATAATTAATTAGTTTTCAACTTATAGTAATAATCTTTTGGAGTAAATATTATACTTGTTTCTACGTCTTTCAAAGGAAAATTATTGACATAAGATTGACGATCCGAGAGTGTTCACAAAACAGTTATGTTATAAAAAAAATGCTTCCTAGGACAAAGATGAATAAAATTAACACTTAAAATGACAGAAAAAGAAGAATATTTTTAATTCAAATTAAATTTTCAATGTGCACAAAGATAAATATTGTACGCATATGAGCATGCATGTATCTTGCAAATTGTAAAAAAGTGCTTGCAGATGATAAAAAGATAAACACTGTAGTATGTACGTAAAATAGTAAGAAGTAAGAGCGCTTATTCTACAGTGCTTATATCAACAGTGACTCTCAAATGTGCAAGGTATGCCGGAATCGGAAAAGTTGAGAATTTATTTTGAGAAGCACTGCATTTGATACTGCTGAAAAAGAATGTTGGAATCGCATAATAATTAATAAACATACATGTAAAATAAACACATTACTTCAGATTCCTGAAAATAAAAAACGTTAGCTTGTAACTAGGGATGGGCCGAACTACGGTTCACATTCGGTTCAACCGAATTTCGGCAGCTTGAACCGAACTTCGGCATTCGGCAGAAATTCGGTTCAAAAGCCAAGCATTCGGTGTAAGAAAAAGTAAAATAAACTACCTACTTGCACCATTTTGACTATTATAATTGGATGTCATAGTATATTTTATAACTGTAAAATAATAATAAGGCCTTTATATACTCACTCATGGTCATTTATTTTAGTAGGAAAAAGTGAACATTTATTAACAATTTGATAAAAAATAAATTTTCTTCTACTCCGTTAGGTACATAGATATCAGATTGAAACAAAAATGAAAAAAACTAAGTATTCTTTCAACAAATAGCAGTAAATAGAAACTATAATACGTAACTTTTTTACCAAACCGAAGTTAGGCTGAACTTCGGCCGAATTTTTTATTTTAACCGAAGGTTCGGCCGAAGTTCGTATTCGGTTCAAACCACATTCGGCCCATCCCTACTTGCAGGCCCGGATTAACCCCTCTCGGGGCCCTGGTGCGGGGTAAAGCTCGGGGCCCCCTATATGCCCCCCCTCCCCTCCATGAAAATCCCCCCCCCCTCCCTTCCCACCTACTTTTCCATAACCTCAAAGATGCATAACTTTTCCGAAAAAAAAGTACGTTGTTTTTTCTATACAATATTTTTTAGCTTTTGGGGGGCCCCTCGGTAGCGTATACCTCATAAGACTTACACCCCAAAGATATTTTGTTGTAATGCTTGTAAACTAATTTCTATTAAGTCTGTCATCGGGGACCCCTTTGGTCACAAATGCCCGAAAAGACCTGGGCACTGATAAAAATATAAGAGGTTTGGTGGCCCTGTGGGGGCCCCTTGAGTGTGGAGGCCCTGGTTCGGTTGTACCGCTCGAACCGCCCTTAATCCGGGCCTGCCTACTTGTAACATATCTTTTGAAGTGGCTTTAAAATGTTGCGAAAAATCCATGTCTTTTTTGTCTTCTGATTTAGTGAAGAGTAGCGCACCGGATGTAGTGTAGCGCCCACGAAATTTGTACCTACTCGGTGGAGGCGGGGCTCCATGCGTCAACTTCCGGCGCGCATTTATTCACTCAGCGTCCGGACTGATTTAGAAAGGCGCTCTGAAGTATGCACATGTCAAATCAGTTCAACTCATACCCCGTGTGACAGTCAAACGCAATATGCAACTAGCCGTTTTGTGCAGATGCAGATGTACATGGTTCATATAAAAGCCATGTGCGTTTCCTGTGAAAAATTGATTAATTGACTTATAGGTTGGTATGAGGCTAACCACCCATACTGTAAAAAATGGTTCACTTTGCCAATGTTACCCCTGTGTCAGGGAAGGTCGGAAAAAGTTGTAAGGCTTATGTTCATTTGAGGTTTGGATTTTATTTGTAAGTACACATTCAGCATTTGTAAGCGCGAACTACACGTGTTTGTTTGTGGGCATGCATTTGAGAACTTTAAATGAATATATCCTTGCAACTTAGATTATAGATCGGACCAGCAAAGACCCTTCAAAATACCCTCCGTCTGTATTGATACACTTGTAGAGACATATTGGCAACGCCTGAGGCAACACCTCTATCGGAATGACTCTCAGTAATGTTGTGACTTTCTTTTGGATGTTTACCACGCAACGCAAACGCAACCAAGCTACACATATAGTGTAACTTCTTGCCGCGCTATCCCCGGGTAGCACATATGCTGGAACCTATTTATTTTTACAGGTAAGGGGGCCTGTCTTACGCCAACCACTTGAGTTGAAGTGGTGGTTTTCCCAGCTCCCAAGAGGGCTGGTAGGTACTCATTTCTTGTGAAGGCTGAGTAAACCTTGCCGGTATTTTATTTTGGGGTTTGAAGTAAACACTGAAACTGGAAATCATTTCTGATACTCTCGGCGGGATCTCAGTGGGGATCGAGTCCTTGCTCTAAGCATGGAATGTAAGCATTCTACTAACTGATCCATATATCAGACTTTATACGAGCTTGTGGCCAATTCTCAAGCAAGACCCAGTAAGGTTGGATGGACCTTTGGTGACCGATTTTTGCTTCCTTAACTCATACAATAGAGGCTGATTCTGTTAAATTTGTACGTACTCAAAGTATATTTTTAACCATCAATCCATTCAATACATTCATACAATATTGACGTATAACGATAGACACACCTTAAAATCATGTGAACAATTTTTTTAACACCACTTACGTATATTGCGAAATTTTGATCGACGTTAAATAACATTATTTTTAGCTTGTAAAAAACTGTCTCCCACATTTTTTCGAAGACAGGTTTCGCAGACTAATAAATATCAATATGGTGACTAAGTCCTCCCCCTTACAAATATTTCACACTTAGGAGCTCACCAGAAAAATCAATAGAATTACTTGACTTAAACAGGACTTTTTGTAATCCACAAATTTGATGGGAAACGGCAAAAAATACGTATTTTGTAATACGGTGTTGACGACTAAGGTTTTTTAATTTAAAATATTGAAATATTATTCTACTGTTTTTAGATTTATTTATTGAATTTTTGTTTTTATACTTTAGTGCATAAATATTTTCCACCGTTCTTCATATGCAACTAAGCTACACATATGGTGTAACTTCTTGCCTGCGATACCCTCGAAGGGGTCGCATGTGGCGATTCGAGAACTATTTATTTTTACGGGTACGGGGGCCGGCCTCACACCAACCACTTTCAGTTGAAGTGGGGGTTTCCCAGCTCCCAGAGGGGGATAGTTCTTATTTATTGTGAAGGCTAAGTACATCTTGCCGTAATTTATTTTCAGTTTGAAATAGACACCGAAACGGGAAATCATTTCTGGCACCCTCGGATCAAACCTTTGCTCTCGGCGAGGAATTCAAGCATTCTTCTGCTTCCCAAGCGCTTTCTGTGCTCAAAAACATCACAGCTTCATCCTTCCTTCTCATCCTCAAAAACACCACAGATTCATCCTTCCTTCTCATCCTCAAAAACACCACAGATTCATCCTTCCTTCCCATCCTCAAAAACATCATCAAGTCGCAGTCCGGAGCAGCGTTTGGAGCAATCAAGAGCAGGATCTGGCTGACGTAGCGTCGCCATTTGTTGGGCTAATCTCAGCTAAGTGACGTGATTAAGATTGACACCCGGGCAGCTCCCTAACTGAAGGAGATCCACGTCAAAATACACTCGCAGGAAAAAGAACAACGGATCATTACTGCGTAGTATTTACTCCGTGAGCCGGTATTGTGAAAAAATAACTTAAAACTAAAGCGTTTGGAATGAGGCTGACCCCCCGTGCTGTAAAAATTGATTCACTTTTGCCAATGCCACCCCGGTTTCAGGGAAAGGAATTGCAAGGTTTATGTTCATGTGAGGTTTCTTTTTTTTTCATGCACACATGCAGAATTTGTAGGGGTGAACCTACACGCTACTCGTAATCTAGCAACAATCCCACAAAGAGTGCCACCCGAGGTATACTATTAGCTTCAGTAACATCGAACCATTTACTTTTAGAGTTATGGGCACGCCTCTACCTAGAGATTCTTGTTTTGTCGTACCGTTGCTCTTTTTTCACGAGAAGGCCTTCCACCACTTTTAAGAAAATATATGGCTTTGTATGAGCGTCTATGTGCTGTGGGTCCTTCTGACACATACATACAGGACGGATACGAGGAGGGTTTGGGTATGCCTGTCTGTGGGCATGCATTTAATATGCGCCTTAAATGCTAACATATCCTTGCAGCTTAAATTATACATTATTATAGCTGAGTAGAGGCGCTAAACTAGTTTATTTCGGCTTTCGAAAACGTTTGAGTTCAAAAATAAATACTTGTAAATGCTTTTTTTTTAAATAGATTTGTGGAAAGGAATGCAATCCACCAACCTATCTTACCTGGCCAGTTGTCTTCATGCGAAAGCAGAAGCTTGTGTGCATGAAATGGCATCTGTTGAACCAGGGTCGAAGTTATGGTCAAGTGGGCTAGACGCAAGATTAGAAACAACGTTATTCGGTTATACGCTAGTCGAACATGCGCCTCTACCCCTCGGCCATAACACCGACAAAGAATTTGTTTTTTTTTTCAATAAATGGTAATTATTTTTTAAGGTTAATTGCTAATTTGTAAGTAAATACGTATATTCAATGAACTTTCACTGCGAGAACCACCAAACCCCAAAAAACAACACGGAAAGCGCTTGAGGAAATAAATCCACTTGTGAAGATAAAGTAGTTTTATTTTTAAGTTAATAATTTAAATAAACCTTCACAATGTCCATGCATCAAGCCTTACACTTTAACGTTATTATAACATACACAAGCAGATATATTTTGTAAACATTTAAAAAAAATATTTAAATGGTAAAACATGGTTTTATTCTTTTTATTTTTGCTCGAACATTTTCGCCTAATGAGGCATCTTCAAGAAGATGCTCCTGAAGACGCTCCGGAAGATGCTCCTGAAGACGCTCCGGAAGATGCTCCTGAAGATGCCTCATTAGGCGAAAATGTTCGAGCAAAAACAAAAAGAATAAAGTGAATTAAAACCATGTTTTACCATTTCAATTTTTTTTTTAATATTTAAAAAATGGACTTTCACTGTGTTAACACATCAACACTAAAAAAAATTATTTTGGTTTTCTACAGGTTTATTCACGGTCGATAGCTCAGTTGGTAGAGCGCTTGCATTCCATGCCGAAAGCTTAGGTGCGAGTCCCACCGAGGGTGTCAGAAATGTTTTCCGTTTTCGGTGTTCAGAAGGCACAGCCTTCACAAGAAATGAGTACCAGCACGCTCCGGAGCTGGGAAGCCCCCATTTCAACTGAAGTCGTTGGCGTAAGGCCGGCCCCCTTACTCGTAAAAATAAATAGGTTCCACTCGCCACGTGCGAAACCCTTCGGGGATAACGCGGCAAGAAGTTACACTATATGTGTATCTTAGTTGCGTTCTTAGTTGTACATTCACAATATGAAATCTCAACCACGAATGAGCATAAAATTTCATCTCTTCATTAATTTCCGGAAACAGGGGTGACATTGGCAAAATTATAAATGCCCGTTGCCGTATTTATGCATTGCGCCCATATTAAAGTTGAAGATTCATCTCGCAGTTTTATGCGTATAATGTTAAGAGATTAAAACTCATGCAATATGTAAGGAGATGGGGCGGCGGTGTCTCTACAGGGGCGGCAATGTCTACAGGGGCGGGAATGTCTAGGGGCTGGCGTCTTCTTATATTACTGCCCGAGCAGGGAAGTTCTCCACGAACACCAATTTGAGGGTATTTTAGTGCTGGCTTTATTCTAAGGGTGTGTACACTGAGCGTACAAACTGAAAAAAAAAATGTTTTGTAGACTTTGAATGAAACGATCTGAATTAAATAAGAGTTTTAGGCTTACACGGCCGGTTGATAATGCTGGAGAGGTGTTTTCGGGGATATGATGCCGTGGTGTATTGGAACTGGAGCATCCGGACGTGTTGCCTATGTCTACGATAGGCTTCTTCATCATCACGCTGAAGAAGCCCATCGTTGACTTGGGCGAAACGTCCCGAAGCTCCAACGCTGTCAACAAGGTTATAGTGCCCAATAGAGCAAACACATCAAATTTTGCAGACAGAAGCTTTGCGGTGGCCTGGCCGGTGGCCTGGAACAATTTGCCCATCGGTGTTCGCGCGAACCAGCCTACCACCACCTTCAGAAAGGAACTGAAGACACTACTTTTCTCCAGAAGCCATGGCGCCCTTGAGATGGTACTGGACCATTAAATGGCGCCACAGGAAAGAAATCATCCATCATCATCATCATCATCCAGCTCTCATAGACTACGGCAACAGATCCCGGAAAACATCTCTCCAGCATCAGGATTTAAATTGATATTAAATGAAAGGTTTTCTAAGAATATGAGACTAGCAGTACACGATTCAAATCTACACCATGAGAAAAAGATGAGAGTTTGGGTGAAGAGAGTGATGAATGTCGAGAAAATGAAAGAAGTGTGCAAGGACAGAACAGAACGAATATGTAGTTGTGTGTTGTGGGCTGTCCGTGTAAGTGTATGTATAAGTCTCTCTATTAATAGCATGTAATGTGAATCTTCAATGTAACATATCCTTGCAACTTAGATTAGATTAGATTAGATTAGATTAGGTACTTTTAAGTATGATAAATAATATGTTCGAGATGGGTTGAATCAAATATTCTGGCAAAATCTAGCAAGTATCGATTCTCCATATTTCGAGAACAATCTTTATTCTTAATATCTGTAGCGTCAGAAGTGTATCAGCCGTTGTACTATATCGTGCAAATGTTACTCTGAACCGAAAGTGAACAGATAAATTGTGCAAAATAATTAACTGCAGTTTTTATTCAAACGAACAAGCGTAAAAACATAACAAAAGAAGCGAGCAGAACTCCGAAGAAGTCGCCCACAGAGGAGACGAAACGTCAGCTGAAAGTCTTCAAGAAAAATCAAGAAAGAATAAAAAGAAAAAAGAAGAAAACTAGCAAAAATATGGACCACGGTCAAAACCCAGAATCAAAAAATCAAGCATCTGAATCCGGCCGTGAAAGCCTAAAAACATTTATAACAATATTAATTTTGATTATTCTCAGTGTACATATCACTAATGCGGATTGAAGAGCCCCCCTCTCCTTGCAAGCCCCCCCCATCCCCACTCCGCCACAATGCGCCAGATTAATAATCACCAAACATTTGTGTCGCAGGGAAATGCCTGCCCCAAGTATACAGCATTACGTTAAACTCAGCCCAAGCGTTTCACCAAGAAATTACACTGAAACTAAAACATCGCCTAAAGTGAGCATTTAAGTTTACACATATATTTGGAAAACTCTATATTTAAGTGTACACGTTGGGGTGCTGTAATACCGCAAAATGACTGTTGTAATGAGCCAGGCTTATGACTGTTCAAACTCTCATTGCTACGCCGTAGCTTCGTACTGTTTGCTACGCTGCGCTGTACGAACTTACTACGCCCGCGCCGTAGTATGATACCATTGTAGAGGGTGCATTGTTTCTCCCGTTGCAGGGTGTATGTTCATTTGAGGTTTGGTTTTAATTTGTAAGTACACATTCAGCATTTGTAAACGCGAACTTACACGTGTCTGTTTGTGGGCATGCATTTGATTTAAGTTTTTAATTTTAAAATATCTTTGCAACTTAGATTATAAATTAAATTATAGGGAGATAGATGCATTGAAAGTCGGTAAGTGAAAAAGGGGGATAGATAAATGTCTATCAAAATCCTGCGGCCAGGAGTGTTATCAAAATTGGGCTCCTGCTGGTGCTTAAAGCAGTTTTTAATAGATAAAAATATGTCATTAATTGATGAGGCATTCACTTTGTAACCTTTCATTTTTAAAAAATTAAAATTAAAAATAAAAAACAAATTGTATAAGGCTACGGGGCGAGTATAATTTAATAATGTACGACCGGTTTCGGAAACAATGTTTCCATCATCAGTTACAAAATATTACTGACTAACAAAATAAAATATAAATTAGTGTAACATTCTTTTAAGGGGTGGGAGTAGTGGAGGGGGGGAGGGGTGAGGAAGGGAACAGAGCGCTGGGATTGTTGGTGACAGATTTATTATTATTTCTAGGAAACAAGGTCAGGAGAGGAGATGGCATAGGGATCAAAAAGTTATTTAGTAAGGAATTGACAGTACTTGAATTTTTATTAATTTCTATGGTCTCGAGAGCTGTTAAAGTCGGTCTGTATGTGTTTGTATGAAGAAGTTTGATTGTATGTTTATTAAAAGTATGTCCTGATTCTATAATGTGGTTGGCAAACTCGGAGAAGTTATTATTAGATAGACAACGCCTGTGTTCGTCCATTCTAATTTTTAAACTTCTACAAGTCTGCCCAATGTATACTCGATGGTCATACATTATTAAATTTTACTCGCCCCGTAGCCTTATACAATTTGTTTTTTATTTTTAATTTTAATTTGATAAAAATATGATTTAAGGAGCTAGGGCCGTATTTAAGTTACTGGCCATATCGTATAACCTAAACCGTATACTAGTAATTAGTATAAATTCTCATATTTTGTCACTTACATAGTGTTTTATTTAAAGCAAACATTCAAGTATACAACCTATTCTTTATTTAAACATATTTCCACAGTTTTGTTATCTTTAATATGTATCTGTAATCTAAGTTTCAAATATATAATAACATTAAAAAATCATTTTATTTTTATTTTCTTTTTTAAGAAAGCCTATGCGGGAGACTCCCTAGATTCGAGAGACTCTAAGGGTCTATGACACTTGTTATAGTGCCGCAAAAGTGTTGGTGATGTGGCAGTTGTCCATGTCTGGTTGCAGGGCCGTTAGCTGCGCAGTGCTGTGGTGTGTGGCGTTGCTTTGTTTTGAGACACTGAGAGGAAATGGCGATTGTACAAATACTGCATGTATATTTAGAAAACAATATCATTGATTTTGTGTTTCCGGGCTTTGACCGTGGTCCATAGTTTTTGATTCTCTTCTTCTTTCTTTTTTTCTTTTTCATCTTCTTGATACTTCTTGTAGGCTTCAGCTGACGTTTTGTCACCTCTGTGTGTGACTTCTTTGGAGCTCTGCTCACTTCTAAAGCTCCAAAGAAGTCACACACACAGAGGTGACGAAACGTAAGCTGAAGTCTTCAAAAAGTTTCAAGAAGAAGAAAAAGGAAAAAGAAGAACAAAACTATGGACCACGGTCAAAGCTTGGAAACACAAAATCAAGCATCTGAATCCGGCCGTGAAAGCCTGAAAACATTTATAATATAATATTGTTATGTAAATAACAAATAATATAAATGTTAGGTAGGTAGGTAGGTGTATTAATAGCCGATGAGAGTTGGAGTAATTAATATAGGTACCTAGGAAAAAGTCATTTAATTATCATAAGTTTTTTGTTCTGGAAGGTTCTAGCAAAATTGGCTTCGAGCAACTACTGTCTTTAGGAGTATAAAGGGCTGCAAGCGGCTCGCAAGAGTCAGTCCATATACGTCGCTCTGCTTCTGAACAAGAAAGACATTGAAGACCAACTGTGAAGTAAATCATAAATGTGAATCGTTAAAAAATAAATATAAATTGTCAAATAAATTTAAGTGTAAAATAAATATCCATGAAAGAAGACCAGTTTTTTTTAATTTAAAGACTTTTTTTAACCCTAAAAACACAACAATATCATGTATTTTATGTAACACGCAATTATTTACGGATAATGAACTTTTGAGCGATAATAATGATTTTACGAAACTGTAGCGCCAACTTCATGATTGTTTTGTTACAAGTCCGCCGGGAACACGTAACTCTACCCCACGTTAGGCTATTCTGAAACATTTTACACCCAAGTAGAAACCATCACGTTTCAAATCAACCACGGCGTTTCACCAATACTGTATGGAAACTAAGACACTCAATAATTATAAACTCTCAATAACATCGATACATAGAACTGGATGGGCGAAGAAATCGATCCTTTGAGAATTAGAAATACCCCACTCATCATACAAAAATCTTAATTTAGTCTATCGGTAACCTTCCAACTATCAACAGGTGTGTTACCTAATTGGAAAAAACATCCATATAAATGCCAAACTGGGTATTTTCTAAACACGCCAACAAAAGAGAGTAAATGTGTTATAGAACATGGAGAAGAACATATTCCACTTTAATCACTATTCTATATGATTATGTTGATCAATATTTTTTTTTCGTTTGTCAAAATATTTTGTTCACGAAAGTGACAGCCATTTCTAGAACTAGGGATGTTCAAATATATATATATGTACTTTCTTTCTCAAGTATGTAACTTGTATGCTCGCGGTAATAGATACTTGTGAAAATCATCCCGTACACAATGTGGTGGGAGCATTTTTGAATTCGTAATTTATCAGATATTTTCATGGATTTATAGGAATGGATGGGGTGAGAAAACAATCCTTTGTGAATTAGAAATGCGCTACCCCACTCATCATACAAAAATCCGAATTCAGTCTATCCGTAACCTTCCAACTATAAACAGGTGTGTTTCCTAACTGGAAAGAAAAATCGTAAAAATGCCAAGCCATACAATTTCCAAATGCACAAACAATACGAGAAATTGTAATAAAAAATCTGGAGTAACTTTTCACTCGTAATTACCAGTGAATATAAATATTTAAGTAAATTCAATTAATATTTTATCTGCCGATACCTTAAGCCACAAAACAATAGCCCCGCTGTCAAACCGTCGGCCATTTTTAGTGATAGAGATGTGATGATGATAAAATATAGTATCTGATACCGTCATGTGAGAACATTTTTTTTTTGTGAAATGTATGTGTTTGAAGTGGTCTGTATTTCAAAATTCAAAATTTCAATTTCTACCCTACACTTTTTGTTTCATTTATCCTGTTATATTTCAATGAAATTTGATTTAAAAGAATGTTTTTTTTCTTTGTCTTTTATAGATATTTCTCCTAACGTCATTGAAAAAACTTAAAATTAAAATAATGTAATTTAAATAATTTTCACAAGTAATTACGTTACATTAAGTAAAATATTTACGTTTATGGAACAGAAACATTAAAAAGTATCAGATATTTTCAAAACCTTTGACAACACTAAATTATGTTGTCAAGGAAAATAACATCAACAATTCGTTGCTAAGTAACATTACCTGCTTACATAAATTAACGACGGAGTAGAGACACATAACGTGATAGAAAAGGACAACAACAAAAAACGTTTGTTGTGCGAGCGAGACAAAACAAGGGACAATGTCTGGCGAAATTAGATTTCAGTGACTGTATGGATCACAGTGTTTAGAACTAAATCAAATAAATAGCCTCTCCATTTAATAGAACTCGATGGATATTTTCATACTTTCAACAACACTAGTAACAAACACCGTTACCCTAGTGATTTCAAGGGTTTCCATGGTGATATGTACATAGATTAAAGACGGAGTAGAGACACGCTGCTTACGTAGAAAAAAAACAAAAGCATTTCATATGTCGTGAGCGAGACAGCACGATTAACAATGTATGTTGTCAAAGACGTTGCATCATGTCGATTGGTACTAAATCACATTCACAGGCTCTCCATATATATACCTCCATGCCTCCGTGCTCAATACAGTTTTTGAAAAACGCTGTTTAAACGTGAAGTTTCATACTTGAGGTACTGTTTGCGGCCTAACGAGTCCCCAAAGACATAATGAAGCACTTTTTCACTGAAACTTCAACACTGATAGAGTGCGCGGTGCGCCCTTTATCGAACGGGAAACTTCCAACAGGTATGATGAATCTATGTTGAAAACCTTTTAAAGTTTAATTAGACCAGTAACTCCAAGTATAAGTAATTAATTTGTTTTCGATACATGTAAAATTTATGTAAATTGTAAAGCGAAAATTAAACTCCTTCACGTGTCCTGTCAGGTTTCCTGGCATTTAGGAGACAGCATTTTGTACTCATTATTTTTTTGTTGCAACATTTTTTAATGAAAAATCTTCATCATCCTTGCCTTGCCTGAATTCAGGATCTCCCACCCCTTTAGCCTGTCCATCGCTTTTAATCTCCAGCTACGCATCGTCCCCAGTGTTTGTTTGTCTTATGTACATCAGAGGTAATGTCACATTAGCGATGTTGTGTACTGAACCAATGTGTCTTATGAAAACTGGAAATTGGTTTTAAAAATATACCAACTCTCACATTATCATGTTTTACGTGTTTTCTTAGCTCAGATTGTGTAGAATATGATTCTTAAGACAATTTCATTGAAAGTTCGTCTTTGAATCAAATGTTGGATAAGTCAAACAAGCACTGGGGGAGACAATTTGTCTGTCTTAGCTGCATCTGCGTTGACATAGTCCGTCCATCAGAATCCAGCTGGTTTCTACAAAGAAACGATCTGGGAAGTTTGATTCAGAATTTGAAGTCAATTTTGCTGTCGTATACAATCAATCTCGCCTAAGAGATTGAAAAGGGATTCAAGTGATTTGAGCTCGTACGATACGATATGTTTGAGCATGTACGATAGTGTGGGTAGAACAATTTGTGAGTGATCCATAATGGTAGTAGTGCATAGAACGGCGTTCTGGTGTGAGCGAGAAATCAAAGAATGATCTGGAATATGCGAAAAAGATCTCTTTTGTACCTATAGGGTAGACCGAGGCGAATCGGATCACAGGGCGAATCGGATCAAGATAAGAAATCTGTTCATAATTCAAATATCGCATTCACATGTAACCCACTCAACGGGCGTTTTGCGTCTCTCCTTTCACCCTTTACCTCCCGACATAGGCAGTTTTTCGATCGCGCTAGTAAATTAGCGTCGACACGTCTCGTCAGCGACCCGGTCGTTTGCGTGTGTCGCAATTTTAGCGCTCATATAAGGTACGCACTTACGATCTCTTTGTGTAATATTACGGATTTGTGGTAAAACTCAACTACATTGGTTTATATTGTAAAGCAAGGTGTCTATATTAGAGAACCGATTCGCTTTTAAGTATAATCTTATAGGGTAACGTCTAAAACATTTATTTCAAATGTCTTGATTATGGGGCTAATCGGATCATATCGACAGGGGCGAATCGGATCACACTTTTTAACTGATTTATTACATGTTTGAAGGTATTGATTCATATTTATTTCATTGTAGTTGGTTTGCACATACAAAAGGAAGACTGATGCCGGAGAATGGTCTCAAGAAAAAATGAAAGAGGCTGTAAAATAAGTCCAGAACAAAAAATTGACCTTACGTAAGGCTGCTGAGACAGTGCAATGCCTGCGAAGAATGGTGCCACGAAAAATGTGCTGATATCTAATCTAATCTAATATAATCTAAGCTGCAAAGATATATATAATTTAATATTTATATTAAATGCATTCCCACAAGCAGACATGTATAATTTCGCGCTAACACATGCCGCATGTGGACCTACAATATAAAAACCCAATCTCAAATGAACATAAGCTCTGCAACTCTTGCCGTCCTTCCCTGAAACAGGGGTGACATTGGCAAAGTGAACCATTTTTTACAGTATGGGTGGTCAGCCGCATACCAACCTATAAGTCAAGGAACAATGGGGGGGGGGGGGGGGGAAAGGACCATAGATATATACTCGTATATATATGGGGGGGGTATATATGGGGGGGGAAAAGGACCATAGATATATACTCGTGTATATATGTATACTATGTGCTGATAATTAAAATTGATCTAAAACGCAACTAAGCTGCACATTATAGTGTAACTTCTTGCCGCGTTATCGCCGAAGGGATCGAATGTGTCGAGTTGAACCTATTTATTTTTACAGGTAAGGGGGCCGGCCTTATGTCAACCACTTCAGTTGAAGTGGGGGTTTCCCAGCTCCCGAGAGGGCTGGTAGTCATTTCTTGTGAATGCTGAGTAAGCTTTGCTGGTATTTTATTTTGGGGTTTGAAATAAACACCGAAACGGGAAATCATTTCTGACACCCTCGGCGGGATTCGAACCCGAGCTCACGGCATGAAATGCAAGCAATCTCCCAACTGAGCTATCGACCGAACAATCCATAGTGATCTCTTTATTATTTTTTTACTAATTCCAAAACTATAGTGTTAAGAAACATAAAATTTTGTTACATGTTGTGTACGATCCGATTCACCCCGAAAATTGGGGCGATTCGGATATTTTTCTTGTTTTAGTTTTTAACAGCTAATTAAGAGAATATATGTATGATTTAAGTTTTCACATGTTTATTTCATAGCTGAATGTTACTTCTTACGTTTTTATCAATAAAAACAGCATTATATAAGACTTTAGTATGATTTGCTCAACCTCAAAAAAAAAGTGATCCGATTCGCCTCGGTCTACCCTATATAGGGACTGCGATGGTGCAGAGAGGAATTAGTCGCTCTAAGCATTTTGCCGTGAATACCAATATACGCAGAGATTATCAATTATTGTAAATTGTGAACCAAACCGTGTAAAATAAATAACTTACTTACTTAGTCAGCCATTTATTGTCCACTGCTGGACATAAGCCTCCCCCATATCTCTCCAGGCGTCTCTGTCCTGGGCTCTCTGCGTCCAGTCACCAGCAACTCTTTTAATATCATCTGACCATCGTGTAAGAGGCCTTCCTGTAGTTCTTTTGTCTTCACGAGGTCTCCATTCTACCACTCTTTTCGTCCATCTTTGTTCGCTCAATCTGTCGACATGCCCTGCCCACGACCACTTCTGCTTTGCCACTCTTTTGACTATTTCAGTAACTCCCGATCTTCTACGTATTTCGGTATTTCGTATCCGATCTGACAGTCTTATGTGTAGCATAGCTCTTTCGTGCTTTCGTTTATTATGTATATTAATTATTAATAAATTATGTTAACATAAATAATTGCAGTTAAATTAAAAGGGAACCTCAGTAAAATCGATACAATATTTTTCCTATTGAAGCTCATACGATGGCTAAACCTGTATCAAGGATAGCGTGGACCAATAACAACATTTTGGATACTAAACACATGCAGTATCCAATATTGGATACCAAGCATTGTATTCTAGTGTACTATGTGTCTACGGATTATATCTGAAGCGGTGATATCAACAGCAGAGTCTCGAAGTACAAAACGGACTCTATACAGAATCTGAATTTATCACAGCGCTCATACTACATAAATATTATACAAAAATGACTATGATATTGTTATGTAAATAACAAATACATATAAATATTAGGTAGGTAGGTAGGTGTATTAGTTATAGCCGATGAGAGTTGGAGTAATTATTATAGGTACCTAGGAAAGAGACATTCAATTATGTACCTACTGGAAGCTTTATGTTCTGGAAGGCTCCAGCAAAATTGGCTTCTAGTAACTACTGTCTTTGGGAGTATAAAGGACTGCAAGCGGCTTGCAAGAGTCAGTCTAGATACGACGCTCTGCTTTTGAACAAGAAAGACAGTGTCAGTGAACCAACGGTGAAATAAATGTAAATTGCTAAACCATAAATGTGAATTGTTCAAAATAAATATAAATTGTTAAAAAAAATCGAAGTGTAAAATAAATATCCTGTAAAGAAGACCAGTTTTTTTTTATTTGAAGACTTTTTTAACCCTAAAAACACAACAATATACTATTCGCTTGTTTACTAATGACAAAGTGTACATACAGAGGAAGTGTGAAAGGAAAAAGAGGTAAGGGACGACCGAGGAGAAAAGTATGGAGTGATCAGATTGAGGAGATGGTGAAATAATGGGATATACAGAGTGAGCTTAGAAGAATAAAATGTATGAAAAAGGTAATGGATATGAATGAATTGAAAGAGGTATGTAAGGATAAGAAGAAATGGAGGCAGCTCTGCAAAGGCTCTGGCCACCCCTAGCAGAATGGCAACAGAGTTACAGTTAAAGTTACGGAATATCTATTGAAGTGATCACTTCATTTTAAAAAGAATAGTCGAAACTACACAGCGTAAGTACATATTTAGTTGTAATGTCACCCGTGTTTCAGGGAAGGTCGGCAAGAGTCGCAGGGCTTATGTTCATTTGAGATTGGGTTTTATATTGTAGGTTCACATGCGGCATGTTTAAGCGCGAACTCAAACGTGTCTGCTTGTGGGAAAACAGTTAATATAAATCTTAATTGTGATATATCTTTGCAACTTAGATTTAAATTTTGTGGATAGCTACACAGTTAATATTTATTTATCGGATATTTTACGAACCGTTATAAGAGAACTTACATTATTCTCGACGTTTCGATAGCGACGTAGTTAACGTCTCCAGGAGACACCCTCTCTGCACGACGACTGAGGATGAATTGGTAGAAGCTGAGCCGCATTCCTTCCCACTCTTCTTATTCCTGCCGGGTGGCCGCTCATCATTCTATTGGGATTCCGAGTGCCTGACGTTCTGCGAACATGCCCATTGCCCACTGTCTAGCCTATCTTTGCAATCTTCTAAAGCTGCTAGACTGCAATTAATTATTTTAACAGCTTTTATTTAACACAATTTGGTTCACAATTTACAACTTATTATTATAGATTATAGTTACATTCGAATAGAAAAAATAGTCTACGACTGACTTTGAATACGACAGATTTGTAGGTACTTGGAAGAAAGCAAATATGACGGCTTGAAATGATTTAAAATCTCTTACACCCACAACTTTAATCGTTTATTCATAAAATACATCATTTTATAGTCGTTTTTATACAATACGTCAAATAGTAAATTTGTCGGAAAGTGTTTTATTGGGAAGCGTATCTGTGACATTAGAAAACTTTATGTAGCCATTAGCATAATGTGGCTTTGTATTGTATTTTATGTTATTTAATACGGTAAACCTTTTAAAAAGTGACTATAAACTGTGCCATTAGTCACTACGATTATTGATGTAAAAATTAAAGTGTATTTGCAGAGGGAATTAGAAAGAAAACAAAGAAGATCGAAAAAATTATGGTGTGATCAGATTGCGGAAATTGTGAAAGCATGGATTGTACAATGTACAGAGTGAATGTAAAAAAAGGGAATGTGTGGAAAAGGTGATGGATATGAATGAATTGAAAGAGGTATGCATGGATAGGAAGAAATGCAGGTAACTGTGAAGATGCTCTGGCCACACCTAGCGTAATGGCAACAGAGTAACTAATTAAATTTATTTTAAAAAGTTACGTATTATATGAATCGTATCAAAGACGGAAATGTCGAGATTTGGCCGAAAATTAGAAAAATATATGGAAAAATATTATGCAGAAATATATAAATCTCCATACAAGAAATATGGACGATCCATTGTGTTTCATAAAAAGAGAAACAATTGAAATTTTCTCATTTTAAAAAAAAATCTCAGATTTGTACTGATTTACACTTGCTCCTTGTTTAAAGAATTTGAAGGCTTACACGGTGTAAGTCCATTATTTTATGTCATTTTTAATATTGTTTTGTAATGCTGAACGTTGTAACATCACTTTAATTTGACAAAATTATGTTTGACAAAAATTGAACTCATACCAGTATGCGTTGCGCCTCAAAAAGGCAGCTTCAAGAATAAATTAATCGGATTCCTGAAAATACCTTTTTGAAGCATAAACGTGGAAAAACACGTATTTTCCAACAAGTTATCAAAACTTAGTTCAAAACAACGTGTAATATACAAAAGCTATAAAATAAGTTGGAAAGAACATGTATAGAAAAAGAAAACGTAGTTACATAGTTATGCTTGATCATTGCAACCATCTTCTTTGTCTTCCAGCCCAGGCCAGCTGTCATTCTCCTGCACCCCGATAAGCAGAGAAGTCCTGGTTTTTAGGGAACAGGGGAGTCCCCAGTAATTAAGGCGTGCCTGTTTTTGTCCGCACTTAATTCGGATATCTCTGTGTTGACAGCGACGGCGCGTCTGACAGACCCCACAGACGCAGACAGCTGGAAAGTGACGAGTTGGTAAGTTAAAATTTGCTGTGATTTTTTAAAAAATATTTAAAAACAGATTTCTAGGGTTAGTTTGCTTTAAGGGATGGTTGGTTGAGAGGCGTGTTGTTTTTATAAGTGACAAAACAATTTTATACAACTAAGCTGCACATATTAATCAGTTTCTTACTACGTTCTCTCTGAACGGGTCCATATGGAAAATAGACCATATTAACCGCCTTACTCTTCTTCAAACACTTCACTTGAAGTACGAGTTTCCGTGCTCCTAAGAAGAGATTATCATTTCTTGTGAAGACTGAGTAAGCCTCGTCGGAATTTTGATTTGCGTTTGAAATAAACACCGAAAC
This sequence comes from Agapetus fuscipes, assembly GCA_951799405.1. Classification (NCBI taxonomy): domain Eukaryota; kingdom Metazoa; phylum Arthropoda; class Insecta; order Trichoptera; family Glossosomatidae; genus Agapetus; species Agapetus fuscipes. The sequence goes on along the minus strand of OX637351.1, from coordinate 14,101,250 downwards.
AAGAAATCATTTCTAACATTATTGTTATGCATAGAAACCTAGCCCTCTGGTATTGAACGCAAGCGTTCTACCAATTGAGCTATCGATCGGACTGGACAGTTTATTTTTTATTGATAGAATATATAAGATAGTATAACAATGATGGCCGATGTAAATAAGAAACAATAGATAGTGTTAAGGGTAGTATGCTACGAGTCAGTCTGTGTATACTCTCATACCGTTACATTGATACACTTTATACTGTCCTTGGTTAACTGTCTCTGTTTGTATGAAGCTTGACAGCTACAAGCATTCAAAGTCAATTCGGTGCCATGACTTGAACAGACGCAGCTCTATTCAGTGATAGGATGCCCTTAAAACTGACAAGAATTACACTTACCACAAAGCATCTTAACTTAAGTAGTTCTTTAATTAAAAGTAATCCACCAGAAATAAATATGCATCTCACTAAGGTATTGTTACGATTTACTTGGGTTCAAATTAATACAACTTCATTTGTTTTACACAATTTACTGAAGGATTTTGTCGGTGTTATAGCCGAGGGGGTAGAGGCGCATGTTCGACTAACGTATTTGGAACCGAATAACGTTGGTTCGAATCTTGCGTCTAGCCCACTTGACCAAAACTTCGACCCTGGTTCAACAGATGCCATTGCATGCACACAAGCTTCTGCTTTCGCATGAAGACAACTTAAAAATCAAATCTCAAATGGGCATACACCCTGCAACTCTTGCCGACCTTCCCCGAAACAGGGATGACATTGGCAAAGTGAACCATTTTCTACAGCATGGGTGGTCAGCCGCATATCAACCTATAAGTCAAGGAACATACACAAGAAATGAAATTATTTATTACATATTCTTTATTCACAAAGAAAATATGAAATTTACAACAAAAAAATATAACAAAGGAATTTTAACTGAAAACAACATAATTATTTCAGTACCTACATACGATTTTTCTTTGATATTTTACCGAGAAAAAGGCTTCTTTTAATGTCTTTTTAACGCTGAAAATGCAGATTATGGTTAATTAATAGCCGACCTGCTACTGACAGTCACCTTTGCGAGTCTTCTCTCTTTTGATTTAAACAACTTTTTTGACAAAAAAACTCTTTTTGCCTTTCGTAAATCAAAAGATCAAAATAAAGTAGAATTCAGAAACAGATGGCCTTCTCTTCCACATCGTCGATTAGCCCTGCTAAAATAATTCCAGTTTTTTTTGGTTGATTAAAAAAAAAAAAAAAAATTATATAAACCTAGGTAGGTAATACTGAAAGTTATTCGCACCTGATAGCATTAAAATGATCATCTTGTTGCCTATACTTTTCTTCCTATTCAGTAGATAATTCGTTTGGTACAACGTTTACGTTCAAAGCCAGAGGGTAAGGGTTCGGGTCCTACCAAGGGAGTCAGGAATTATTTTAAAAATAGAATCACAGTAGGTACCGACAAGTTTTACTCAGCTCTCACAAGAAATAAGTACATGGTATCTCGATAAACCCTGACTTCGAAATTAAATGGTGTGTGTAAGGCTCTTAAAAAACGCAACTAAGCCCCACATATAGTGTAACTTCTTGCCTGTGTTATCCCCGAAGGGGTCGCATGTGGCGATTCGGGACCTATTTATTTTTACGGGTAAGGGGGCCGGCCTCACACCAACCACTTTCAGTTGAAGTTGGAGTTTCCCAGCTCCCGGGGGGCTGGTTTTCATTTCTTGTGAAGGCTGAGTAAGCCTTTAGATCGAGCCCTTGCTCTCGGCATGGAATGCAAGCATTCTACCAATTAAGCTATCGACCTTTTTACGAGCTTGGTCGTCTTCGCTACTAAGCGCCAATTCTCAAGCAAGGCCCAGTTGCTGTAAGGCTGAATGGACCTTTGGTGACCGGTCATTGGTAAAAGTTTATGAAATTTTCAACCCAACGAAGAGCAAATTTGAAAATATAAATGGTATATTTTTTGTGCTCCGCCGGGATTCGAACCCACAACCTTCCATTCAGAGTCCGAAGGGTTACCACTGAACTACGGACCGATCTTCTTACCAATGAAAATAAATAGATTCCTTTCGCCGCATTCAACCCCTTTGGAGACACGTCGGGAAGAAGTTGAACTTATATGCAGCTTTGTTGTACAATTTTTTGTTGCTTCATCGTTCTTCTACAAAATAATTTTCTTCACAATTTCACTAATTTGATTCTATCATTATTTTATTTTGGCCTTCCTCTTTCTCTTTCTTCTCATATTACTTATTTTAAAAAAATGTCAAAAGAAGTCGTCTGTTTTTTCCACAAGACTAAAATACTTATCACATAGTTTTTTTTTCTATTTCACTTAGGCATATAGGGTATCTCAATGACACGTCGCTTTATACCATAAAAAGTCGATAAAAAGCGTAAAATACAGAGTACGTAGATGCATCTAGAAGTGCATTCTTCTCGAACCGAGTGATGGCACTTAAAAAGAGGGGTGAAATAAAAGCCATTTTAAAAAAATGCACTTATCAAGGATGCATTAAGAACCATTGCTGTAATACTGTAGGGGGTAAAGATATGAAGTGATTCCAACAGATGATACTTTCACATTCTACACTCTTGCATGCATGATTACCTTAGATAAGACAATTTGTAAGGAGTGTTTTGATGTATAAATGTAAAACATTAACACTGACAGCTCAATCAGATCTATATCCCCTAGTATACAACTTTACGTTAATCGAAAAAAAAAATTGTTTTGTTTTCAGGGTTCAATAGTTTTTAAATTAACAAAACTGGTCTTCTTTCATGGATCTTTATTTTACGCTTAGATTTATTTAACAATTTATATTTATTTTTAACAATTCACATTTGTGGTTTAGCACTTTACATTTACTTCACAGTTGGTCTTCACTTACTATGTCTGTTCAAAAGCAGAGCGACGTATATGGACTGACCCACCTGCAGGCGGCTTGCGCCTTATATACTCCTAAAGACAGTAGTTTCTAGAAGCCAGTTTTGCTGGATTCTTCTAAAACATAAAGCTTCCAGTAGGTACATAGTTGAATGTCTCTTTCCTAGGTACTTATAATAATTACTCCAACTTATATCGGCTATTAATACATCTACCTACCTACCTAACATTTATGGTATTTGACTATTTGTTATTTACATAACAATATTAAAAACAAATCACTGTCTACGAGTGCCGTCGTATATTCCACATATTTTCGATTTATGCAATCGAGGATAATACGAGTATATTAGTATTTAATACGAGTATACTCAGGGAACTGAAGTGTCCAGTAATCGATAGAGAAGTGTGGCGCACAATGCGGAATGATGAACTGTCCTCGTATCAAATGCATGCCCACAAATCAAAACCTGTAAGTTCACGCTTACAAATGCTGATGTGTACTTAAAAATTAAAATACAAACCTCAAGTGAACATAAACCCTGCAACTTTTTCCGACCTTCCCTGGAACAGGGGAGACATTGGCAAAGTGAAGCATTTATTACAGTATGGGTTTCAGCCTCATACCAACCTATAGGTCAAGAAGGTCATGGATAAGAAATAAATACGACTGCACGATCGCTCAAAGGTCTGCATTAAAAAAAATGGCATGCAAGCCATCACGCAAGCATGTTGATTGTTGAGTGGTCGTCTATTGTGAGCATTGGAGTCACTTACGCACAGCATTTCTTTAGATAGGAGTAAGATATTTATTGAAATGGAGATTTTTCAAAATGGAAACTATTACTTATCCCAGTTTGAACCTTGAATGCACTTACGCCCGTATTCACAGACAATACTCGGAGAACTCTAAATGCTACGCTCTAAGTCATTGCTAGGTCCTATGTACATTAAAAAATATGTATAAAAAACTCATTATTTCACACACAGCATTCATTGAAAGTGAATATGACACATATGCAACGTCCCAACATACATGGCTTAGCTTTTTTTCCATTATCGTCGAAAATTCATAACATGTGTGAGTATCTATTTTTTTTATTGTACGTTTTAAAAATAAACTCATTTTTTTTAAATAAAAATGAAATGCTGTTCGTTAGTGAGCGCTTAACTCGAGAGCAGCTGAACAATTTTGGCAGCTTATAATCTAATAATATTGATTTTGATTTTGTTTTTAAATTATGGAATAATATCGCGGAAGATTTTTAAGATCGGGAAAACTGAACATCATTTTTTAATATTTTCTTTTCATTTTCACCATTTTGCAATTCATCTACAATTTCACAAAACGGTCACTTTTAAAATGTTTGCAACTTGGACAGGATAACGTCTAGATATCGTCAACTAGTATTCCCTGTGTCAGGGAAGGTCGGCAAAAGTTGTGGGGCTTATGTTCATTTGAGTTTTGGATTTTATTTGTAAGTATCCATTCAGCATTTGTAAGCGCGAACTACACGTGTTGGTTTGTGGGCATACATTTGAGAGCTTTAAATTAATATATCCTTGCAACTTAGATTTAGATTAAAGTATGAAAGACATGTTTCATAATACGATTAACAGTGTTGAGAGTAGGTAAAGAATACCCTATAATTTATTTATATCTTTTTGAGGAATTTGAGAGCCAAAAAGGCAAAATATTAAAGACGTAAAAGAGACAAGTCTCACGATGGCTTTTTTTTTTATTAAAAGTTCTTAAAAATTTTTTTTTTTTTAATCCAATATTTATAAAATTTAGATTGTTTAATAAATAATCAGAAAGAAGAAAAAGAAAACTGACCCTACTTTTTTTCAATTAGTCATATCAGAGACTTCCTGAGCAAGCCCTCAGATCTCTTCTAATCTGGATAACACCAATTTTACTCCTCATTAGGAGAAAAGCAACAATGGCGCGAAATTAGAACGAATGATTGTGCCGGCTTAGTGAGGAAATGAGTGGCAGAACACGCGGTGGCCACGTGGCAGATCACAAGGTCTGATCTCTGCCACCCCTGCACCCATCACCCTTACAATTATGTAGTAGCACCCCTAAAATGTAAGTACAATAGGTGTCTAAGTAATTTGGAATTCTTTCCATATTATCTTGTTCTATGTCGTTTGACATGTTAACAAAATTAAAAATAACTTTACAAAATTACAATATTTTTTAATGTGTTATAAGAATAATAATAATATAGGATGATTTATTTTGTGAGCGCTGTTTTTGTGTGTATCACACCTCAAGAGCCCTCTGCGAGCTTGGTCGTCGCTGTAGAAAGCGCCAATTCTCAAGCAAGACCCAGTTGTTGTAAGGTTGGATGGTCCTTTCAGTGACCGGTCTTTGGTAAAGGTTTATGAATTTTTCAACCCAGCGAAGAGCACATTCGAAATATAAATGGTATATTTTTGTGCTCCGCTGGGATCCGAATCCACAACCTTCCATTTACGAGTCCGAAGTGTTGCCACAACGGACTACGGACCGGTCCAAGTGTTGATCTGTTAACACAGTGAAAGTCCATTTTTATAAATATTTAAAAATATAAATGGTAAAACATTAAATTATTTTAATAAAGTGAATTAAAACAATGTTTTACCATTTATATTTTTAAGTATTTAAAAAATTACCATTGGGATCTATTAGTTGCGAAGATATATTAACATTGAAAGCTCATATCAAATGCATGCCCACAAACAAACATGTGTAGTTCGCGCTTACAAATGCTGAATGAGTACTTACAAATAAAATTCAAACATCAAATGAACATAAACCCTACAACTTTTGCCGACCTTACCTGCCACAGGGGTGGCATTGGCAAAGTGAACCATTTTTTACAGTATGGGTGGTCAGCCTCATACCAAGCTATAAGTCAAGGAAGGATAATAACTAAAATGTAATGTGTTGTGTACATAATATTTTCCTTGACTTATAGGTTGGTATGCGGCTGACCACCAATACTGTAGAAAATTGTTCACTTTGCCAATGTCACCCCTGTTTTAGGGAAGGTCGGCAATTAGTGTAGCAGGGCTTATGTTCATTTGAGATTGTTTTTTTATATTGTAGGTTCACATGCGTTATATGCAAGCGCGAACTTGTACGCGCCTGCTTGTGACAATGCACATAATTTGAATCCCCAATTTTTACATATCTTCGCAACTTAGATTAGATAAGATTAGATTACTTTTCAAATGTAAAATAATTTTCAATAACTTTTCAAATTATTTTGGTGAAACATTGTGGAATTCCATTTTAAATATTTGATTCAAAAAATAAAAATATTAAATGTTTACACAAAAACAGAAGGAAATCCGTAAAAAAGTATTACATTATAAATAACAAAAATAAGACATTTTCAAATAAGAGTGTACTTAACACATTAAATGCAAGCTAAAAACCTTATAAATCACATTTTAAGTGCAGATTATAAAAAAATGTGTGTGAGTGCGTGTTTTGAAGTGTTGACACTCTTCTCAATCAGACGAGGCGTATGATGCACAGAAGTGGAGGGCTGAAGATAAGACGTGGAATACGCCACATCTGGCTCCTGATGCAGACTTCCAAAGAAATATTCCCACCTAAGCAGGCGACACACGCTTCCAACTTCAAAAATATATTTCACAATTTATTCGCGGAGTCGAAACAAAAAAAAAACGAATAAAAAATTGCGTACCAATACTCGGTTTTTATTTGGTCACTATGAACCCAACACCCCGAGTAATTTATTGTACGCAATGTCGGTTTATAATTATGTTATGTAAATAGTAGATTAATATAGGTGTACATCGTAGGTAGCAATAATTATAGGCTTAAGAAATCTAGAAATTAAATGATCCTTTTGTACCTACTCTCGAAGCTGATAGAATTTTCTGGCAAATTGCTTCCTAGAGACTTCTGTTTCTGAAGTATATAAGGCGCAAAGTTGGATACAGGAGGCCAGATAGATAGTCGCCTTTGATTGAAGAGTGTGTGAGGTGCTGAACTGTGAAAATAAATTTGAGTTGCTAAAAGTGTTAAAAATAAATGTAAATTGTAAAATAAATTAAGTGAAAATAAATTTCCAGCAATAAGACCAGTATGTTTTAATTTAGAAACTATCCGAACCCAAAAACACTAAAATATACTGAATTCTAGCTCTTGCTTTCAACTTCACGGCTCAATGTTTCAATCGACTTTGGCTTATACGTTCATACGGATGTTTCTCGACTGTTCTTAATTTCTCGAGCATAGTGGATGATTCCAGAGCGTTGTTCCACCAGCGTGATTAGAATCACGTATGCACTAATAGGTACTACCATAAGTTTACGAAATGTTTTATACTCGGGGTACTGGTTTTATAAGTATTAACGTTACATATCTAAGCTCCACATACAGAGCAGCTTCTTACCGCGTTGTCCTCGAAATAGTCGCAGTGGTGTATGGATCATATTTATTTGAAGAGGTAAGGGAACCGGCCTTAAGTCAACCACTTTACTAAAAATGGGGGTTGATATAATTTTCTGTGTATTTACGCGGCGCAGGAGAATCAATGCAATATTTTATACTAGGGGTAATTTTTCGGTTATAAAAATCTTAAAATCTCAAAAAAAATCATAGAAAGTTTAATTTTCACACATAACTATGAGGCTAGCCACCCATACTGTAAAAAAATAGTTCACTTTGCCAATGTCACCTCCGTTTCAGGGAAGGTCGGCAAGAGTTAGGGCTTATGTTGATTTGAGTTTAGGTTTCTAAATTGTAAATCCATATGAGGCATGTTTAAACGTGAACTGATACGAGTCTGCTTGTGGGAATACATTTAATATGAATCTCAAATAAAATATATCTTAGCAACTTAGATTCACTTGATAGATTAAAATAAAAAATAAAAATAAAAATTACACCTGAAGATGGGAGGTACCTACTGCTTCTCCCGAAACTGGTCGTGTACAAAAATAAAACTCATGTGAATTAAAACAAAGTAATTTTTATTTTAATCTATTAAAATGAACTTTCACAAAGTTACTGCTGAAAATCTAGATAATATATTAGATTCACTTTGCTATTATAGATTATTATAGATTTTCTTCACTAATTTCTCAATTTTAATATATACCTACCCTAAATCTCAAAAAAAAAATGTTTTGAGTTTCCTGAATATAAAGTAAAGTTGTGTGAAGCATGTTTTGTGTAAGCAGGCACAGCTAGGAGCTGCCCATCCTCTGGCCATCCATAATTCATAAACTTCAAAACAAAACGGCTGCCGGGAGATAACTTTGACAGAAGTTGTTGTGTTCAAAGTATCGGGGAATATCTTTTAAGGCTAGGTAGATGTATACCATTGACATATGATATCTGTGAACTAGAAATTATTTTAACGAAAATAGACAATACACATCTGTTTCAACCTACTTACGAAAATGGTCATTAGTTAGAAAGAGAACAAAGAGCTTCACAGCTGCATTTCCATGTGTACAAAAAAAACTCGGGCGAATGTAAAAATGTTTCTAGAGAAGTGGCAGCATTGCCGCGTGCGTACTATGCCCGGAGCAGTACGAACATAGACGCATGCGGTATTAATCTTGTGATCGATAAAATTGACGAATTTGAAAAGAAAAAGACATTGTGGCGTGTGTTGTAATCGGGTGACAAAACGCAAAAAAGAGAAATCAAGAAAACATAAAATTTGACACATAAAAACATGTTTTGTATGACTACACAACTGCAACGTTTGACAGGACTGAGACTAAAGTGGCAGATAGTATGTATCAATGCAGTAAGTTAGTTTCTGCTCCTCTGTGCTATTACTCAATGGTGTATACTGAACTAGAACTTGGAAAAATGTGTCGGTGTATAACGAATAGCAAGTAAAATAAAAAAAATGCTAGAAGACGTATATCGAATGACTTCTAAAATGAAGATGTTGCTGGATAGTTGCATATCGAAATAAATTGCACAGAATCTGTACTCGACTTTCTTGCAAAAATTAACCCACTGTATGACGTATGTAAAGCTAGAATCATCTACCAGCTTATGCAGTTTCAATGAAAATATAATATATCGATAATAAATCAATTTTATTCCACCGCGGTGTGTACCTGCATGCTCGTACAATATGGATAAAGCCATTAAAATTATTAAGTGAATAAAAAATATTTGGATGATTTATTTGGTGAGCGCCGTTTTGTGTGAATCACAACTCAAGAGCCCTCTGCAAGGTTGGTCTTCTCTGGAAAAAGCGCCAATTACACAAGAAAGATCCTTGACTTATAGGTTGGTATGAAGCTGACCTCTGTACTGTACTGTACTGTATCCTGCCGCCGTTCCACTAGGGGTGACCGGTACCTCTGCAGATGCGCCTCCACTTTTTTCTGCCCTAACAAACCACTTTTATTTCCTCAATATTCATCACCTTTTTCATACACACTCTTCTCTTATTCTCACTCTGCAGAATCCATTCTTTCGCAATCTCACCTATTTGGTCTAACCATTCTTTCCTCAGCCTTCCCCTTCCGCGCTTTCCTCTGACATTTCCTTTGTACACTTTCTTCGTTAGTTGTTCATCATCCTTTCTTTCAAGATGTCTGAACCATCTCATTGTACTTTTTTGTACTTTCATTCTCATATTCTCTTTTATACCACACTCGTTCATCACTCAAGCATTACGTACTCTATCACTCAGTGTCTTTCCAGCCATTGCTCTCAGGTAAGCCATTTCAACCGTACTTTACTCAGCTCACATTCATTAAGCCTCACTTCCACCAACCAATATGCCATTGTGGACCGCCGATCTCTTATTCTTCGTAAGTTTCCTATTTCTTGCAATTCTTCCAATCGTTTCCATCACACTTCTTCCTCTACTAGCGCGCTTTTCCAATTATTTCGTCAATTTCGCATTCGACTCAAACTTGCTTCCCAGATAATCAAATTCTTTCACGACCTCCACTCTTTTTTCATTCAGTCTTATCTCAATTTTCTCGCATTTCTCAGTCCTCCCAAAGTGTAAAAAATAATTCACTTTGTCAATGTCACCCCTGTTTCAAGGAAGGTCGGCAAGAGTTGCAGGTTTTATGTTCATTTGAGATTTGGTTTTAATTTGTAAGTACAAATTCAGCATTCGTAAGCGCGAACTTACACGTACCTGTTTGTGGGCATGCATTTCATATTAGTTTTGAATGTTTATATTTCATTGCAACTTATATTCTAGATTATTATAGATGGTCATTAAACCCTTCTGTATGCAAACTAGGACTTTGTATGGTGGGTACACTTTTTAGTTATATTTTGAAAAAGTAACGACTGATTATTATTGGTATTTATAAAATTTCAAGAATCGCAGCCTTTTATCTATTTTTAACCCTTTGACTACCAAGAAAATTGCTAATACATTTTGTATGGAAAATTTTCACTTTGTATGGCGGCTATACTTTTGATTCACTTTTTGGAAAAAATAATGATGGCAATATATAGGTTATTATTATTTTTTTACATTTGTGCTACATTATTTTTTTATCAACCCTCTAACTGCCGAGAATTTTTCCATTATTTTTTTCTTTTATATGGCAACTCCCTAAACCGAGATTATGATGAAGAAATGATTATAATTATTAGATAGCACTATTATAAAAATGGATTCACAAAAAATTTAAGAAAAATCGTCGGAGCCGTTTTTGAGAAAATCGCATTTTAAATTTTCAGCTCTTCGGAAGCCATCTTGAATTCTCAAAAAAGTAAAAAAAAAATGATTACGAATTAAATTAATAAGCTTGTTCTTTCTATCAAATCTAAAACAAATTTAAATATCTTGCATTTTAATAGGTTTTTGTAATATTTTCGATTTAAAATTTCAGGTCGTGTAAACGGTGCTTTATATTTATTTTTTCAAAAATTTTTTTTTGTAAATTTGTGCAAATTTATGTTGTCCATAATATTGTAGAACATTATATTTTTGTTGACCCCTTAACTTTCGAGAAAATCACAATCGTTTGTTTTTTTCATATGGCAGCCCATAGACACAGATTAGTAAGAGTGTTGTCATAACTAATTTATTAAGTTAAAAATTAATTAGTGGCAACTCTGAAAATTTAAGAAAAATTCTTGGAGTCGTTTATGAGAAAAGTGCAATTTTATGTTTTTTTTGTATGGCAGCCATCTTGAATTTTCAAGTTGGTGTAATGCCATGTTATTCATACTTAATACATGTCCAAAAAAGTTGATGTAGCCAAAATTTGGTATCTCTAGGTCTTATACTTTGGAAAGTGACACACACACATACATACATACATACATACATACATACATACATACATACATACATACATACAGACGGACGTTTTTAAAAGATAGTGTTTTTTGGCATGTCCTGCACCAGGACAACTCATTTCCGTGAAAACCTCGAAATTTTTTTTTCACACCAAATCATAACTTTCTTTATAGCCTTCGGCTATAGCAAGAAAGTAAAAAATAAGATCAAGAACTAAAAATAATTATAGATTATAGAAGAACTAAAAAAGGCGTACGTAAAATATAATTTATTTGCTAATCTTATACATCCTTGACCGATAGGTTGGTATTAGGCTGACCCCCCGTGCTGTAAAAATTGGTTCACTTTTGCCAAGGCCACCCCGGTTTCAGGGAAAAGAATTGCAAGGTTTTTTGTATTTTAAGAAATCCTGTGCGTGATTCTAGAGACTCTAGGGGTCTATGACACTTGTTGTAGTGCCGCAGAGGTGTACGAGCTTGGTCGTCGCTACAAAGCGCCAATACTCAAGCAAGACCCAGTTGCTGTAAGGCTGGATGGAACTTTGGTGACCGGTCATTGGTAAAGGTTTATGAATTTTTCAACTCAGCGAAGAGCAAATTTGAAAATATAAATGGTATATTTTTTGTGCTCCGCCGGGATTCGAACCCACAACCTTCCCATTCAGAGTCCGCAGTGTTAATAATAATAATATTATGATGATTTATTTGGTGAGCGCTATTTTTGTGTGTATCACACCTCAAGAGCCCTCTGCGAGCTTGGTCGTCGCTGTAGAAAGCGCCAATTCTCAAGCAAGACCCAGTTGTTGTAAGGTTGGATGGACCTTTTCAGTGACCGGTCTTTGGTAAAGGTTTATGAATTTTTCAACTCAGCGAAGAGCACATTCGAAATATAAATGGTATATTGTTTGTGCTCCGCCGGGATCCGAATCCACAACCTTCCATTTACGAGTCCGAAGTGTTGCCACTGGACTACGGACCGGTCCAAGATGCCAACGACACGCGGTGTACCTGAGCGATAACCCATCCAAGTAGTATCCGCGCCCAATATTGCTTAACTTCGGTGATCTATGGGAACCGGTGCTTTCAACATGGTAACATCGTTGACAATATGTAAAATGACGTTTCTCAGTGCTTTACAAAGTGTCGTATATCGAACAACTAGAAAAAATAAAATGACTTGGTGTACTCGTATATCGAACAATAAGAAGCTGAGGAAAAGACGCTACTGGAAAGTAACTGAGAAATGGGTGTTAAAAGTAAAATGTAGATCACAAATATCGTCTTTTTTTATTTATTTTTTTATTTAAACAAGAATACAACAGCATTAAATATAATTTTGTACATATATAAGATATTTTTTACATTTCATGTCGCCTATTACTGTATTCTACAATTGTGTATTTCAACTTACAAATCATGCCAGGTAAATAAATAAAAAGTAAAGAAAAACAAAAAGAAGCAACACCCAAAACCAAAAATAAATAAATATACAAATCAAAATAGAATAAAAAATAAAAAACAAAAAATCTCGTCCTCATGATGGGATAAGGAAAGAAAGGTCAGGAGAAAGGGAAGGGAGTAGGAATACAATGCGCACACCAAACACGTCAATGATGATTAATAAGCAATAAAAACAAAATAGGAATTGAGAATGATTAAAAATTAGAAATGAAATTCAAAAATGTAATTCAAATCCTGCAAGATTCAAAATAATCTTTTATAATGACTGTGTAGACAGAAAGAATATGTCCAACTTAGGATCAGTCCTTTGGACACTATTTACTGCAACGCAGGCTCTACTTATAAAATAATTTTGCTGATAATTTGTCCTGGCTGCACATACATAAAATAAGGATTTGTCTCGATGAGTTCTGATTGGACAATGAAATGGAAGGAGGCTTGTGAGGGGTGCACTATCGATTTTGTTATTAACTATCTTATGGATATCCAATGTCACCCCTGCCAATGTCACCCCTCGTTTCAGGGAAGGACGGCAAGAGTTGCAGGGCTTATGTTCATTTGAGATTGGGTTTTTATATTGTAGGCCCACATGCGGCATGTGCTAGCGCGAAATTATACATGTCTGCTTGTGGGAATGCATTTAATATAAATCTTATGGGGCATCCACACGCTTGCGGCAAACGCTTGCGGCGCGTAGTCTTAGAGCTAGACGTATGAAACCTTACCTCGCAGAGACATTGTCAGGCTGGTAGTTTGCATCGAGTACATGATTTTTTTCACAGATCTGCCTTTTCCTATCCTGGAGCGTTTTGGATCTGTGAAAAATTCATGTACTCGATGCAAACTACCTGCCTGACCATGTCTCTGCGAGGTAAGGTTTCATACGCCTAGCTCTAAAACTACTCACCGCAAGGCGCTTGCTGCAAGCGTGTGGATGCCCCATGAAAATATATATTTTTGCAGCTTAGATTAGATTATATTAGATTAGATGGATGAAATTTCTCCTTGCCTCCAAAGATCGTATACCATAAGGCGTGTTATAAAGCTAAATCTCCCGTTTTTGTTTCTTACACTTTATGGTCTTAGCAAAATAGTTACAATAATGAAAAAAATCAAGAATGTTTATTTATAATTTTTTATCTTAATTTTAAAGCTTGAACAAAATATATAACTTAAGAATTGCCACCACAATTTTTTTTTTTTTAAAAACTCGTTTTTTTTACATATTTAGCTTTTTTCGTGTGTGCTGTATTTTGGAAAAAAAAAATTGATTTTTAAATACAGAACTATATATTTTTTAGGTTCCGTACTTAACATTTTTTTTATACTGTCAATAGTTTTTGAGTAAATATTGAAAAACTGAAACTACTTAATGAATTAAATTTTAATTAAATCAAAGAACACAGTTTTTCCATATTTACTCAAAAACTATTAACATTATAAAAAAATATTAAGTACGGAACCTCAACAATGTATATTTCTGTAATTAAAAAGCAAAAACAAAATTCCAAAATACAGCACACACGAAAAAAAAGCTAAAAATTAAAAAAAACACGTTTTTTTTTTAAAAAAATTGTGGTAGCAATTCTAGAGTTATATATTTTGTTTAAGCTTTATAATTAAGATAAAAAATTAATAAACATGCTTGATTTTTTTCATTACTGTAACTATTTTGCTAAGACCATAAAGTGTAAGAAACAAAAATGGCAGATTTAGCTTTATAACACGCCAAAATGCTCCAATGCTTGGGTTGTCTATTGCGAGTCTTGCAAATCCTTCTTCTTCTTTATATTTACAATGTTTTTTTGACTCGAGCAGCGCAAAACAGCTCCTCTATAATAGTCATCGCGCAGAGAGGGTGTCTCTTGAAGACGTTGGCTACGTAACCAACGAAACGTTGAGAATGATATAAGTTCTCCCATGACGGTTCTTCTAATATTCGAAAAAAAAAAATTACCTAACTAGTAATTGTGTAGTTATTATAGTTGTAGGTAAATAATCTTTTTTTATATGAAACTTAACAGTTTTGTTATATTTTATGAAACACTGTTTTTATTTCACTCGTTTATTTTTTTATTTGATAAAAATAGTGTTTCATAAAATACATTACTTATATTTTAAATTGTTTGTGTATTAACACTGTGAAAATTCATATTCAATAATATTTTATTTATTTAATTGAAAATTTTCAAATCAAAACACTGTTTTGATTTGAAAATTTTCAAAATAAATAAAATATTACATTACTCTTTAAAGTTTTACATAAAAAAGATTAATAATAATTTTTCACAGGGTTAATACACAAACCATAAAAAAATATAATTGTTAATACGTCAAACGACCGTAATTCCAGCTGAAACCTAACAAGAGGAAGATCTCTTGATTATAATTTTTCTAGTCCTCGCTTTCATAAATCGAAGGATCTGTTTGAGCCGCTACTTCCTCCTGTGATCCAGACTGCCAGCTATCACGCCATCTCTTTGGAGGTCTTCCCGGGTGTCGTTTTCCGGATGGGTGCCCAGGAAGAACGATACGTGGGATCCTATTGTTCCCCAAAAAGCCTGTCGATTATTATATTTCACCGAATGTGAGTTGAGTAAAGTATGTACGGTTGAAATGGCTTACCTGTACCCTGAGTAGGTACCTACGAGTTGCAAAACTGTAAAGTAAAGTTTACGGAAAGTATTAAAAAATGGTTTTCCCCAAAATCTGCCGTTTTTGTTTGTTTGAACTAGATTTTCTTCATCACTGTGGCTCTTTTGCTAAGACCATAAAGTGTAAGAAACAAAAACGGCAGATTTTGGGGAAAACCACTCTTTAATACTTTCCGTAAACTTTACTTTACTCAAGTTTTGCAACTCGTTCTAAGGGTACTGAGAGCAATGACTGGAAAGACACTGAATGAGAAAGTCCGCAATGATTGGGTGATGACCGAGTGTGGTATAAAAGAGAATTTAAGAATGAAGTACAAAAAAGCACAATAATAATAATAATAAAATGTTTATTCCAGCTTAGTCACAATGAGATGGTTCGGACATCTTGAAAGAATGGATGATGAACGACTAACAAAGAAAGTGTACAGAGGAAATGTCAGAGGAAGGCATGCGAAATGAAACATGCGGCATGTGTAAGCGCGAAATTATGCATGTCTGCTTGTGGGAATGCATTTAATATGAATCTCAAATGATACATATCTTTGCAGCTTAGATTTAGATTTAGAAGGCGTGGGAGGGGAAGACCGAGAAAGGAATGGATAGACCAAATAGGTAAGATTGCGAAAGAATGGAACCTGCAGAATGAGAATAAGAGAAGAGTATGTATGAAAAAAGTGATGAATGTTGAAGAGATGCAAGAGGTATGCAAGGACAGAAAAAAGTGGAGACGCATCTGCGGAGGTACCGGCCACCCCTAGTGGAATGGCGGCAGGATACAGTACAGTTACAGTAACATATTATTTTTTAATATATGAGCTTGTATTTCCATTAGGTGTTTAATACAAAAACATTTTTTGATCGTTGATGTCAGGATCTGAAAGACAGAATTATTCATAAAAAAACAGCACGAAGTTTTTTTTAAGGCTTACTGAGCGTATTGAAAATGTATCACTAGAAGACGGCGAAGACTGTAGGGATGACCCAAGAGATTTGTAAGGGAATAATATCATCCGAGTCAGAGGGGAGCTCCTTATTTCGTCCCTACACAAGTCCAAGGCGTGAACTTTCAAGTGATGCTTGTGAGCATATTGTATTAAATATGAATTGAAAATGTAAGTTCTTTGCAACTTAGATTATGGATTATCACAAATGGGGCTGAAAACAGTGTTGATAAAGAATATTCTTTCATTGTTTTCAGCTCCGAATGATTCGTTGTTCTTTCTTCTTATTTAGAGCTTAAATACACAATACATTAAGTTTTAATATTTTTAAGGGTTTGGTGGTTTACACAGTGAAAGTCCATTGTATATTAATCAAATAAACAAAGGATTTTTTAGGATTTAGAATTTTTATTTGTCATTGTCCTGATGATGCCTTGTAGGCGAAAGTGCTAGACCAAAACTAAAAAAATTATAAAGTGCATTAAGTTTTAATATCTGTACCTTAGACTTTAGAGCATAAACAACGGTAGTCACATTTAGTAAAATGTGCAGGAGACGAGTTTTAGTGAAAATGTGCACTTTTTGAAACCATCATAACTTCGAAACTAGAGGAGATATTTTTGATCTGTAAAAACTGTTTATCTTCTTTCATCGATATTTATTTAATGTGAAGTAATGTGAACAACGTATGTGGAACTTCCGTGGTTTATGCTCGCATTTTGATGTGCATCCTATATTTATTACACTTGATATCTCAGTAACTATGAGTCCGAGGACTCCAATATTTTTACCACTTATAGAACAGCTAATTATAATAATTTATGCATCAATAACTCAAAAACGCAAAAAAGTGGACTTCCGTTGTTTATGCTCTAAGGTACAGATATATTTTTTAACCTTTATTCTTTAGATAAATAATTAATAAACACACCTGATTATTTCCGTTACTGTCACTTCATTACAAAGACCATAAATTTTAAGAAACAAAAACGACAGGTTTAGGTTATAAAACACTCTTAGCCCTTGGTATACCTAGGCCTAATATCGGTCTCATGCAAATGCGGGCAAGCAAATAAGAAAGCTTTTTGTGTATGTGCCCGTATGACGTATCATTGCACGTCCTTTTGAGAATCAAAGCCCCACGCACAATCAATATTGGGATTTCTTTCATCGAAACAGCGCAATGATTGCGAAAGTTCTAAGTAAATACACATTATAACGTTCTTACAAGATCAGTAAAGTACCGCGAGTATAAATCAATGTGCAAAATCCCGTCGATCGCGTAAATAGAAAAATGTATAAGCAATACAACAGCACCCTTAGCGAATGATTAAGTTTCCATACATTTTTCCAATATCCGAGTTTACATACTCGAAGTAGTTTTATTTTCCCAAAATCTTGAAAACAACCCTCCAGTGTCAACTGCCGATCGTGAAAGCCTTAAGCTTGTAATATGTTGACTAGCGATGACCAAGCACCTAGAGAGCTCTTGAGGTGTGATTCACATAAAAACAATGATCACCAACCAGTGCGATATTTATGTCTTTTTAATTTAGGCTTTATTTACAAAATGAGGTTTATTCATTGACATATTGGTAAGGATGAGGCTGACCACCCATACAGGATAAATTGGTTCACTTTGCCAAAATCACCCATGTTTCCGGGAAGTTCGGCAAAAGTTGTAGGTTTATGTTCATTTGAGGTTTGGATTTTAATTTGTAAGTACTCATACAGCATTAATTGCAAGAGCGAACTGGCACGTGTGGTTATGCATTTAGTATAAATCTTAAATATTAATATATCTTCACAACTGAGATTAAAAATCATTCATTGAAATAGATAGAAAATTGCAACCAGATTTTTGTAAAATTTAATTCTTAGATTAACAAACTTCCAAATGGCCTTTTTCAAAAATAAGTTTTATCTCTCCAACCTTGCGTTTATAAAAGGAACGAAATCATTCAAAGTATTACTTTATCTAAAATAAAACTTTGTCAGTTAAACTTTTGTAAAAAAGGCGTCTCCATTTAAAGGGCTGACGTATCTCCCGGAGAGGAAGAATTAATTACGGACTGCTAACGGTGACTTTTCCTGGAGAAAGGGAAATTTACAAAAAGTTTGGGAATCATGGCAGTGTCTTGATTAAAAATCATACTTTCTCAAAGTTTTTGACACTCGCTTCCGATTAAATCTTATGAATTGCAAGTCATCTGTATATATTCTATATAAGATCCGCTTTGGTCTAATGATTAAAACATTCCCGATTTTATTATTTCAAACAGACCTAAAGTAAAAATAACACGTTCGTCTTCACCCGTAACAGTTTGTTTTCACTATTTTTCATGTAATAAATAATTAGAGTAGTCGTAGCACTGTTATAAGGGTAAGTGTCTCTAATTTTATATCAGAAGGTGTTTTGTTCAAATCTCTTCACAGCCTAAATTTTTATTTTTTTATTATTAAATATTTAAAAATTGAAATGGTAAAACATGGTTTTACATTCACTAAGTCTTTATTTTTTTATTTTTGTAGATTTCCAACGCTTCCAGAGCCATCAGTCTCCTCACTTTTTTTTGCGCGAAAATGTTCGAGCAAAAACAAAAAGAATAAAGTGAATTAAAACCATGTTTTACCATTTAGTATTGCTCCTTCTCTTGTCCCGATTGGTCTGAGCTGCAATGCCGAGCGTGTTCGTTATAATTTTCGCAAAACCAACTTTACGTCGTGTAAGATGGACTTTACGTCGTGACAATAATAATTTTTGTCATGGACACTCAGAAATTTTTATCTCTTAAAAATAAATAAAACTAACTGTTCTTTGCTGATTGTTTAGTCACAAAACACAAAAATCAAGTTCATTTGAAGAAATAGAGTGTGGGGGATGTTGTTTCTGTGAATTTATACCGGTTTGTTTGGGTGTTACAAATAAATGTCACTTTGAGGTTATGTTACATGCTTATGACAAGATTTTATTTAAAAAAAATCCAAAAGTGATGTCGTAAAGCGACGAAGAAGAAAGTTTGAGTGGTGGCGTATCTAGCCCCAGAGGTGCGCTGGCAGGAACCCTAGGGAGCCCAACAGAACAAGTAATCTGGAGATGAACGACAATGGCGAGAGGCAGATGTCAGCGCGGGTTATC
The DNA here is from genome assembly GCA_951799405.1 of Agapetus fuscipes. Taxonomy (NCBI): domain Eukaryota; kingdom Metazoa; phylum Arthropoda; class Insecta; order Trichoptera; family Glossosomatidae; genus Agapetus; species Agapetus fuscipes. The sequence goes on along the minus strand of OX637351.1, from coordinate 14,081,898 downwards.
GGGAGCACATCGGGAGGTCCAGACGTCAGCGCCATCAGCCCCACCTGCTTGGAGACACCCCAAGATACCGCACTTAGAGGAAAGGACAACACCACACCACACCACATTACTTCATTTTTAAAATTATTTTAAATATTATTATTTTTTTATTATTTTTTTTAAATTTGACATAAGTAGATACCTATTCAATTTAATTTTGTTATAATATTTTTATTTTTAATGTTTGATTTGTTGTTATTTTTATTGTTTTTTTATTCTTTGACTGTTATTCACTAGTTTGGCTACCATCTAAGTTATTTTATATGAGAGATAGTCATGCGAAGGCGCACTGGGGCTTACAATCCCGGTCGCCGTACTGTTGGAGGAGTGTCGGATGGCCCCTGCAGGGTTGCCAAAAGCTTTGCCAGGTACAATGGGAAACCACTGTGGCCTGGTAAAAGCAGACGTAAGAAAGGAGATGAATGGATTATTGCTACTTTGAATGTAAGAGGTATGAAAAATAAGGAAGAAGAACTATTGAAAGAGATGAATGAGAGAAAAATTAAAATTTTATGTGTGACTGAAACTAAAATGAAAGGTGAAGGAGAGAAAGTTATGAGTAATGGAAATTTGTTCATTTACTCAGGTGTGAAAGATGGATGTCCTAGACAGGGTGTTGGTGTGATTTTTAGTGAATGTGTGAAGAGCTATATCAGGAATTATGAATGGATCTCCCCTAGGATTCTCCTAGTAAGGATCAAGTACGATAGAACAAATTTTCTACTGATAGCATGCTATGCGCCAGTAGATTCAGAATGTATGGAGATTAAGAATGAATTCTGGGATATGCTTGACGATAAAATCAGAATGAAAGACAAAGAAGAAAAGGTGATTCTGCTTGGTGACATGAACGGATGGGTGGGTAGAAGAAAGGAAGAGTATGAAAGGGTAATAGGACCAAACGGAAGGGGTGTCATCAATGGCAGTGGGAGACGGCTTGTTGACGTGTGTGTGGAGCATGGTATGTTTGTATCAAATACTTGGTATAAGCATAAAGACGTGCACACATACACGTGGTATGGGCCAAATACTCGCACAGTCATTGACTACATATGTATGGAAGAATGTATGAGAGGTGCCATAAGAGATGTCAGAGTCTACCAAGGTATATCCGTGGGCTCAGACCATCATCTCTTGTGTGCAAAAGTAATGATAGGCGAAGTAAAAGATAGGAAAAGAACGAAAGTGATTAAGATGAAAAGAGTGAAAGTGGAAAAATTAGATGATGAAAATGTCAGGAATGATTTTGAAGCTGAAATAAGCCAGATTTTGAAATCGGATGAATGCAAGGAACTTGTGAAGAATGCATGTGTAGAAAAAATGTGGAAAACATTTAAAACATGTTTGGTCGAAAGCGCAAAGAGAGTATGCGGTGAAGTTACGATTGGGCATAGAAAAGGCAATGAATGGTGGAATGATAGGGTTAAACAAGCAGTGAAAGAGAAGAAAGAGAGTTATTTAAAATGGATTAATGACAGAAAGAATAAAGTGTTAGAGACTGAATACAAGGCGAAAAAATGGCTAGCGAAGAATGAAGTTCAAATGAGTAAGAGAAGAATGGAAGAAAAATTGAGTGAAAGAGCACAGAATGACTTCTCTGACAATAAAAAGATGTTCTGGAGCTGGGTGAGACAAAACAACGACAGTTGTAGGTCCACAACTCCGGGAATCAAAAATGTAAGCGGAGACATTCTGTGGAATAAAGACGATGTAAAAAAGAGATGGAAAGAATATTTTAATGAGGTTTTTGGTGAAGAAGAATGTGATTTAACTGTGAAAGGAGATTATGATGAGGGCAATGTTTTGAAAATATCGAAAGAAGAAGTAAGAAAGGTCATAAAGGAATTAAAGAATGGGAAAGCTGCAAGTGTGGATGGTGTGAGACCTGAGATGATGAAAGCGGGAGGAGAATGTGTAATTGAATGGATGAAAGAGCTTTGCGAATTGTGTGTTAGTGTCAAGGAGGTTCCATCGGACTGGAGAGAGGCGGTCATTGTGCCAATCTACAAAGGTAAAGGTGACAAAAAAGACTGCCGTAACTTCAGACCGATTAGCCTTCTTAGTGTGCCAGGTAAAGTGCTATGCAAGATTCTTATCCATAGGGTAAGATTATCCACACAGGAGAAGGTCTCAGATATACAATCTGGCTTTATGCCGGAAAGAGGTTGCGTAGACCAGATATTCGCGCTTCGACAGATCGTCGAAAAACAGCTAGCCGTAAATAAAAAGGTCTACGCGGCTTTCGTAGATCTTGAGAAAGCCTTCGACTCGGTGGATAGAAGTATGATGTGGTGTGTGCTTGAGAGGTATGGTGTGAATAAAGCACTTCTGAACGCGATACGCGCCATCTATCTAAATAGCAGGGCGTGTGTCAGGGTGGATGGAGAATACAGCGAGTATTTTAATGTGTACAAGGGTGTGAGACAGGGTTGCATAATGAGCCCGTGGTTATTCAATATAATTATGGATCATTGTGTTAAACAAGCGAATCTGGAAGGGCATGGCATACAGATTGGAGAGAGAAAAGTCGGAGTTCTGCTTTATGCTGATGATGCAGTACTAATTGCTGATTCAGCAGCAGAGCTTCAGGCAATGCTCTCTAGTCTGAACCATGCTCTGTGTGTGAACAAGTTGAAAATTAATGCAAGTAAGACGAAAGTACTGATTTTTGACAGAACGGATGAAAATGAAGAATGCACGTTTTTGTTGAATGGTACGAAAGTTGAAATTGTGGATGAATTTAGATACTTGGGAAGTATGTTTGAGAAGAATGGAAAGATGACAAGAGAACTTGAGAATAGGGTGTGCAAGGGAAAACAAGTGGTCGGTGCAATAGGAAGAATAGCAAAGAACAAGCGATTGACGATGGATCTGAGAATGGCGGTACACAATGGCATATTGTTACCGACTTTGATGTATGGAAGTGAAGCATGGACAGTGAACGATAGCGAAATGAGTAAAGTATGTACGGTGGAAATGAAGCATTTGAGAAGCATGACAGGAAAAACTCTGAGGGATAGAGTTAGGAATGAATGGGTAAAAAAAGAATGTAATTTGAAAGAGGATGTGAAAGTTAAGGTACAAAAGAATGTGATGAGATGGTTTGGACATGTGGAAAGAATGAATGATGATAGACTGACAAAGTATGTATACAAAGAAAGTGTGAAAGGAAAAAGAGGGAAGGGACGACCGAGAAAAGTATGGAGTGATCAGATTGAGGAGATTGTGAAAGAATGGGATATACAAAGTGAGCGTAAAAGAAGAAAATGCATGAAAAAGGTGATGGATATGAATGAATTGAAGGAGGTATGTAAGGATAGGAAAAAATGGAGGCAACTCTGCAGAGGCTCTGGCCACCCCTAGCGGAATGGCGACAGAGTTACAGTTACAGTTACAGTAAGATGGAACTCTCCGAGATCGATTGGTCGTTCCTCGAAGATCTTGATGTTAACGATGCTCTGCAGCTTTTTTACAACTCAGTTTGGCGAGTAATTGAACATCATACCCCAAAAATGAGACCTAAGTCTCACAAATACCCTTCATGGTACAGCGCTTCCCTTATCCATATGATTAGGGAAAAAGACAAAGTTCACAAAAGATTTAAAATATATGGTAACGAAACGGATAAGAAGGCCTTTGCTGTCTTGCGAAATAGGGTGAAGAAGTCAATTAAAAATTGTCACAAATCATATGTAGCCTCCATCGAGGCCTCGCTCAAGCACTCCGCTAAACCCTTTTGGAGTTATGTAAACTCACACAAACACTCAAGTTCTATACCACGGGAGGTGAGTTACGAAGGAGTCACAGCTAATGGTGGTGAGGGTGTCAGCAATTTATTTGCAGAATTCTTTTCTTCTGTCTTTGTCGACTCCTCTATAATTGACGAACACTTAGAAAACTCCTCTTTTGTATCTCACCTTTCTCTTTGTCGCTTGTCTCTAAGTAAGTACGAAATATTAAAAATTATCAATAGTTTAGATATTAACAAGGGCATTGGAAGTGACGATATACCGAATTTATTTGTAAAGGAATGCGCTGTCGAATTGATTGATCCTTTGTTTACTATTTTTCAGCGATCGCTTGACAGCGGTGTCTTTCCGGTTTTGTGGAAGGTCTCGAGAATTGTTCCTATTTTTAAATCCGGCAACAGAGCGGACGTAAAAAACTATAGGCCCATCAGTCTATTGCCTGTCTTCTCGAAAATTTTCGAGAAGGTCGTGTACGCGTACGTCTATCACCACGTCGGTCCGCTGCTAGACAAAAACCAGCATGGTTTCGTCTCCAAAAAATCCACGAATACCAATCTGATGGAGTTCGTGAACTACCTGAGCGAAAGTCTTGATTCCAGGGTCCAGGTGGACGCTATCTATACTGATCTCAGCAAGGCGTTTGACCGGGTTGATCACAGTATTCTTCTGAGGAAATTGCATGGGATGGGCATTGGGCGTGGTTTGCTAAACTGGTTCAGCTCTTATCTTAGTGACAGGGTGCAGTATGTCTCTGTAGGAGGACACGACTCTGGTCCAATGGTGGTCACCTCTGGTGTGCCACAGGGTTCGCACTTGGGTCCCCTATTGTTTTTAATATTTATGAATGATCTTGGCGCGAATCTCGCTTGCAGTTATCTGATGTACGCTGACGACCTAAAATTATTCATTCAGGTAAAAGACATGGGCGACTGCCATAAATTGCAGACTGACTTGAGTGCTTTAACTGCTTGGTGCTCTACTAACAACATGCTGTTGAATACAAGTAAGTGTTATTCTATCACGTTCACCCGTAATAGAAAGGTTACAAAATATGACTATAAAATCAACAGCGTGTGCATTGACAGGGTCACCGCGATCAAGGACTTAGGCATCACTCTCGATGCAGAACTTACGTTTAGGAAACATTACGAAATCATTACACAGAAATCATATAGGACTCTGGGTTTCATCTTCAGAATTACGAAACCATTCAAAAACCCAAGTAGCCTTATAGCATTGTATTACTCATTAGTCCGTAGCATACTCGAGTACCAGTCCTTTATATGGTCACCCCACTATGCCGTTCATAAAGATAACATTGAACGTGTTCAAAAGTGTTTCACGAGGGTACTCTCTTACAGAGCAGGTTTAGGAAGGGGAAAAGCTTACCCTGAGCGACTTCGTCACTTTAAGATGGATACGTTGTATGATAGGCGCAATATTGCTGAACTTGTATATCTTTGTAAGCTCATACGTGGAGATTTGCACACAACAGATATTGAAAGTTTGCATTTTCATGGAAATGTACGATTAAGAAATAGCGAAACGTTTAGAATCAGGAAATACAATTCCAACGTTGGTCATTTTCGACCTATTGATCGAATGATGAGGTCCTACAATGCTTTAGAGAGAGTTCTTCCCGATATTGATATATTTTCCAGTTCAATTGAATCACTTAAAACTGCGATAAGGGGTAATTTTTGTCGAGATTGATAATTTTAAATTTATATTATATCCTGTTAATGAATCATACCTAAGCTAATCTTTAAACAACCCTAAATCATGGTTTGAATATTCTATTCTATTCTATTTTTGTTTATATTTGTAAACAATTTTCATGTATGTTTTTATTTCTGTTTGCATGGCTGACATCGTGTTCAGTATTCTTATTTTTATTTATTAAATGCCTGAAATTTCAACGCAAGCATTTTATAGACATTGCCGGTGACGTTTTATGAATCTGATGCATTGTGCGTGTGTGCGTTGGTTATCGCTGTACAGCATTGTATGCTGTATATGTGCGTTGAAGCTCAGCGCCCCGGCATAGTGTATTTACCTATTCCAACTAGGAATTGCAATCCAGCAACATTTTCAATCCAGCTGGATTTTTGCTGGATCAACATCATTCCAGCTGGATCCAGCGCGGATCCAGCAATTTATTGATTTTCGAAGAAATTGAACTTTTTTTTTTAAATACTTAGGAAATGTGTTAATCAAACATTTTAACAAAATAACAAATCACAATAATCAAAATTATAACTTAAACTCTTACTTTTAGAGTAGACACACAGAGTAAAAGTTATAACAAAAATAAGTATTTTCTTGACTTTTTATGTGAACAAAATTTATCTTTTTTTTCTGGTACCTAGTATGATCTCAAGAAACAAATGGTTTTAATGGTATTGTCTCCCAACCGGCTTCTTAATGAACTGCATATATATCCGGCTGCAGAGAAGGCCCTTTCTGCCTCTACGCTTGTTGGTTAGTTTTTGATAATCGTAATCTAACGTTCATAATCGTAAATTAAAGTTAGGTTGTTAGGTTTTCTTTCTCACATTTTGGCTTAATCCCCAGATCTTGTTTCAATTCCAATTCAGTGAATCCGGTTTATCCTGTTCATAGTTTTTTACTTCCATTATATCTTTTTGCTCTTGCACTGTTGATGGTTCCACTAAATATGCGCTTACACGATTCAGCATATTTTCATCTCCTGACGCATTGCATATTTTTTTGGAAATTTCTTCGTCATACTTCTTCGGGTTCTGTAGATAAATCTGCACACCTGTGACATCGGTAAGACGCCGTTCTTCGATTCTGTTGTGGAGTGCCTCAGAAAGATCTGCACTCAAGATTATGTCCTGGCTTTTTAGTTTGTCTAAGACAAATTTTCGGGTTGTGTGATGTGTAGGCAGTTATTAAACTCGGCTCTCTTCTGAAGAGAACTTCAACGACCAGCTTAACCGGTTGAAAACTGGCGTCCTGGCGATCAACTCACTGATTAGTGACCACTCGTCTGCTGAGAATTTAGTTTCTAAGGCAGTGTCTATGAAGGCTTTATCGATGCAAACTTTTCAACTTTCAGCAAAAACGTTCCATCATGCTGAGTAAACTGTTCCACCTAGTGCAGCAGTCAAGAATCAGACTCAATTCTTTGCCTTTTGCTTCCTTTATATATTTTTGCAAAAACATCTCACCTTTGGTAGGTGATCTTTTAAAAGTCTTTGCAACTTTTCGCATTTTATTAAAAAGTTCACTGTATCGCTGAATTACTTCATGTTCAGCTGGTGTTTGTTCAATTATGACTAAAAAGCCTTCATTGGTGTCCGTGTCTTCGTCATCATAATAGAGCGGCGAAATCGCTCTCGCTGAACTGTAAGAGCTTCTAGCAAAGCGCCAATGCTGGCAAGCTAGACTTTGCGCCATTATTTGGAAAGTTTTATACTTGCGGATCCACAGCGCTGGATCCAGCAGCCGGGGCTGGATCCAGCAGGCCGAAAAATGCGCTGGATCCAGCTGGATTGCTGTATGAGGGATCCAGCAATTGCAATCCCTAATTCCAACTCATAATACCTACTCCCGCTAATTAATTATTGTTAAAATAAGATTATGCGATAGGCACCTATTATTGGAGCATTGGAGATACTTATGTATTTGTATTATTGTGTTTTTTTTGTGTATGTGCTACTCCTTTGTTCTGTTGGTGTCTTTAAGAATAAATAAATAAATAAATAAATTTCAATTTTTAAATATTTAAAAAAAAATGGACTTTCACTGTGTTAACAGATCAACACTAAAAAATATAAAATATTTTACGTTGTTTTCACACATGCTTTGTGCTTATTATGCATGTGTCTTATCAAGACCGATCCCAAAGGTTCATCCAGCCTCACAGCAATTCATTTGTGTTGGAGATTTCTGTCCTGTATTCCGCTAGATTGCTCAATTGTTGTAGCACATTTTTTGGATGGGATGCTTGGGTTCAAGTGAAGGGGTCAATAAAAGTCAGTAAACTGCATTTTCTGGGTCACATCTAGCAAATGGACAATCGGAGACTGGAAAAGACGGTTATAATGATGGACCTCAAAGAGCGCAGGGCACAGGAAAGATCCATTTCTTAAAATGGCTGGACCGAGTTTTGACAGACTGCCGTTTGTGGTTGGATTATGGGACTGAAGCAGGAAGGCGTTGGACAGGCAGGGATGGCTACAGTTGATCAAGTGAGCCAAGAATATCACGGGTTGTCGTGCTATCTAAATCTAAATCTAAGTTGCAAAGATATGTATCATTTGAGATTCATATTAAATGCCTTCCCACAAGCAGACATGCATAATTTCGCGCTCACACATACCGCATGTGGACCTACAGTATAAAAAACCCAATCTCAAATGAACATAAGCCCTGCAACTCTTGCCGACCTTCCCTGAAACAGGGGATGAAAATTAGCGACTTATAGTCAAAGGACTGCTAAGCATACCTACCTTATTTTTGTCTAGGTCATGTTTATCTCATTACTGGCTAGCTTTCATAAGAACTGAGAACCAGCTTATATAGAAACAGGGAAAAAGTTTCCAACAAACATACTCGTATTGTTATGATTTTACTGGGGTTCTCTTAATCAAACTGCAATTTATTTTTCAAGATTTATTTTACACAATGTACTGATTCTAGCTCTTGCTTATCGACTTCACGACTCAAGTTTTTAATCGACTTTGGTCTATCACACAATTGGGTCCAAATATATAGCGCCTAAACGGACGCCTCTCGCATATTCCGGACCCTGCCATAGTGAACCACACACTTCTGTAGGTATTGTTCCATATTATTCTAATTGCGCATACCAACAACTACGTGCCTGGGCACGTGCGTACATTCGAACTCACAGTAGACTGTACTATAGGTGGACACACACACATATGCAAGCCACGCAATCAGGCTAATAAGTTTGTAACAATATTATTTTTTATTAGGACCACATTTTTACCCTACATCTTACATCTTGTATGCTTCAAACACCTTCCTTACAAAACCATTCTCATAAAATCTACCAAGATAAATAAATACGAGTCACGGCGTTTGAGGTGCCTGAACATTTAAGGGAATAAAAGGTAATCCCCATTATATATCACACGTAGGTATATGATCCTGAAGGGGACCGTGCTGGAGATCGGTGCATCGGGATGACGAATGGTGATTCGATGGTAATGTGTGGTAAATTATTCTATCTCTGTATTGTCGACATATTATGCCACTTTCAGAACTGTAAAGCTCACTCAGATGAACAGTGAGATGTGTAGCTTTGTGTGTTTCACAAACAAAGGCACAAACATTCATCAAATATAGATTCTATAATCTAAGTTGCAAAGATATATATATTAACATTTAAAATTCATATTAAGTGCATGGCCACCAACAGACACGTGTAAGTTCGCGTTTACAAATGCTGAATGTGTACATACAAATTACAATCCAAACGTCAAATGAACATAAACCCTACAACTTTTGACGACCTTCCCTGGAGCAGGGGTGACATTGGCAAAGTGAACCATTTTTCACAGTATGGGTGGTCAGCTTATGTTCATTCGAGATTGGATTTTTATATCGTAGGTCCACATGCAGCATGTGATAGCGCGAATTTTTACGTGTCTGCTTGTGGGAATGCATTTAATATGGAGCTCAAATAATATATATCTTTGCAACTTAGATTACATTTTAAAAGCTTTAGATACCAACAATGGACTTGAAAAAAATTGCAACATTTTTCTCGCCAAGAAAACTTACGGGATCTTGTATAGAACTGTCGTCCCTAGCAAACCAACAACAAAATTTTAGTTTGCATTTCCCCTAGCAACCCGGCCGCGTGACGTCACAAAATTGTCTATGTCAATTCATGTGCCGAGTCCGTTCAACAGTGTTCGCAAGTGAAGATTGAAATGAAGTGGTTTGTGTGTCACATCGGTGGATGTTATAGTCTCCCACCTCATACTCCCCTCACCTTACTCCTCCCGCCCCCTTAGAAATTCAATTTCCTGTCGAGCGCAGCCCTAATATTTATTATTTGCCGGCGCCGCAGAAATTGTGTTTGTGGTGACACATCTTGTCCGATGTTTGCAACTAAAAAATGAAGAATGAGAGCGGAAACCCGCCCGCCAGGCGCCTGTCTCTACTGACATAGAAGGCCTTAGCATGCTGAATGTAGCGCAGGTAGGCGGAACTAAAATTTTAAATGAAAAATAATAAGAGACTGTCATGCCTGATTTCACCAGTAGCAAAACTAAAATTTTAAGGGTACCTTAGTAGATATCAAATAGCAACTCGTGAACCTGTCAAGGATAAAAATACACACATCATGATTTCACAGCTCCACAAAAGAGACTACAATATGTTCATATGATTTTTGACTAATTAAACATTCCCAAAAGATACTTTACATTTGCTAAGTCTCTTAAAATTTAAGATTTATTGGTGAAATTGGGTATGAGCTTGTCTGGTGTCTATACCTACTACAATTGTAGGCCTTATCGTGCTTAAAGTAGCACAGGTAGGCAAAGCGTCTTTAATTGAAAACGAAGAAGGCTAATGAAACGACAAATGGCTAGTATGACTATTGATGATAGACTAGGTTATGAACAATCCAGAACGCTCATATCGTGGTATTGTTAATTGGCTGCCTCAAAATCCGCTACAAACTAATTTGACTTATCTAGGTTTTTCCCCATTAGCATGTTGTTCTTCTTCCTTACTCCTCAGCCATTCGTAGTTCCCTCCTGGATGTAAGCCTCCACCAAACTTCTCTATGCCTTTTCGACTGCTGATTCATATCAGTGATATGTTGATATGTGTGCATATTCTGCACCCATGTCAACTATACTGTGTTCAGCCATCCCCGATTTGCAATATGATTTGAACTTGATTTTGTCCAGCTACCTCAATTAGGGTCTCCTTGCTCTTTTAGTCATCTTGAAGCCTCCAAACAACACCTCACTCTATCTCGCCTACCCGCATTGAAGCAGTTTCTGGTAGGTATACAGTGTAGTATAGTGGCCTATTTTGATAGCGGTCATAGCTCACGCCTACCGCCTGTCTGCCGCAAGCGCCCGCGTATATTTGTTTGATTTAAATTTTCCTCTCTTCGCCCAGGCAGGCATTGTGATTGCGCCCGTATGATTTACCTGAGATTGACAATGGAAACGCGGGAAATGTCAGAAAAACGCCTCCCACAAAGGGAAATGTGTGTTTACAGGTATTCCTTGTTAAAGCTCGCTACCTTTGCAAATATACACGCGTCTGAAAATATCAACAAATGATACAAATTTCCCAGCGTAATTCTAAACCAACAAGAATTTCTACGTTTTGCTTTCTAGGACAGAGAAATAAAAATAGTAAAAGTAAGGCAATACCTGGTTGAAAAAGGTTTGCAATCATCACTACATAGGTATGTATATAGTTATTTTATTGGTTTTTAATAAGGCGTTAGACCACTCGGACGTCCCAGGATGCGGTGAGCAGACAACGTCGAAGCCGACGCCGAAGTTCTGGAAGTGAGGAAACCATGGAGGGAAGCAGCACAAGACAGAGAGTTCTGGAGGATTGTGGTGCGGGAGGCCCTGAGCCTTCAAGGCTTCAACAATATGCGAACTATGAAACTTTCTAGAGCAATCTAGAAGGCTAGCTTATATAAATGATATATAAGCTAGCCTTCTAGATTGCTCTAGAAAGTTTCATAGATATAAATGATCCCCCATCATGGTTCGGGCCTTGTCGTGGCTTGGGGGCTTCCCGATGCTTTTCCTCATTGTCGGACGAGTGTCGGGGCTTTGGTCTGCTGACAATCTAGTGGGTGGGGGACTTAGATAGGCGCGCTCCCCGGGTGGGGTTAGAGCAGGTAGGCGCTGGCAGACCAAAGTTCACTAAAGCGAATCATATATCATATATATTTACATATTCCTATTTATTCATTTATTTATTTTATTATAAATTACAATGCAAAATCAATGGCAGAAACGATAACTCAACAACTACCCCAGGGGGGTACCGTCGCCATTGGCGGCGGAGAATCCCCTCCCGATGGCGTGTTCCCATTCCACGACCTAAAAGGAATCTTTACTCAGACAGCACACGGAAGTATCATACCCTAAATCTGCCGTTATTGTTTCTTACACTTTATGGTCTTAGCAAAAAAGTGACAGTAATGAAAAAAATCAAGCATGTTTATTAATTTTTTATCTTAATTATAAAGTTTAAACAAAATATATAACTTAAAAATTGCGACCACAAAAAAATATTTAAAAAAATACGTTTTTTTCACTTCTGTAGCTACTTTCTCGTGTGTGCTATGTTTTGGATTTTTTTTTTCATTCTATTTATAGAGCTATACATTGTCTAGTGTAGTATCGAAACCGTTTTTTTATAATGTCAATAGTTTTTGAGTAAATATGGAAAAACTGAAACTACTTGATGAATTAATTTTTTTCCGTGTGCTTGTCTGAGTAAAGATTCCTTTTAGGTCGTGGAATGGGAACACGCCTCCCGATGAGCGATCGTCGGGCTGCCCCTCGGATTCTGGGGGGGGCAATTATCGTTTGAATGTCCTGGGAGAGTCCCTCTTGCGTACTCTTCAGGACAAGGTGTTAGAATTATCAAGATTTGTGAGCTCCCGCAGGGGCGTCAACAAGGAGATTAAGGGCCTGGCGGCTGAGATGCTGGATCTCAGCTACCAAATTGGCCATTCCTTTGTGGACGCCCCTGCGAGGAGCGTTGGATGCCAAATTGGCAGTCCTGGAAGACCGGTCACCGGACCGGCAGAGACCATTGGAAGCAGGCCGTTGCTGGAGGGGCCAGCAACAGATGAGGGTCGCCCGTCCTGCACGAGGGGAGGTGTTCCACCCCCTCAGGTGCAGAGACGGGTGAAAAAGAAAAGGAGAAAGAAAAAGCAGGCTGACGTACCTGCTGCCACCCCAAGGGATCCACCAAACGAGTGGATCACTGTGAGGCGTGGTAGAACGAACCGCGGACATGCGGAAAAGGCGAAGCCCGTAGGGGGCAGCAGCCATTCTCGGAGGCTTCAAAAGAGCCCCCCGGAGATGATGGTCTTGGCGCCTCTTAACAAAAATTGTCCACCGCTGTCGTACGCGGGAGTCCTGCGCAGGATAACGGGGGATGAAGGGCGCTCGAATGAGCTGCCAGTAGTCCATGGCATCCGAAAGAGAGCTGATGGTACCCTGAAAATAACGCTGGCCAGGGGCGATCACAGGGGCCCTGCCCTGGAGAGCCTTTTGGTCGGCACAGCCGGCAGCGACTTCAGAGTACAAAGACTGGCGCCTAAGCGTGCCGTCTTTGTGAGAGATCTTTGCGAGGGTGTAGAGATCAACGACGTCAAGACAGCGCTAGCCAGGATGGTTGGCGATATCGACGTGGAGGTTGGCCCTCTGAGACCTGGACCTCGGGGAACCTTTGCCTGCACGGTAAAGATCCCTTGGTCAGGGGCCAGTGTGGAGGTGCTAGAGCGAGGTAGACTTCAGGTTGGTCTTCTCCGATGCCGATTGCAGCCAAAAGTGGAGATAAGGCAGTGCTTCCTCTGCCTTGGATTCTCCCACATTTCATCCCGATGCACTGTGGGAGATAACAGGAACAAAACAGGTAAGGAAGGTAAGCATTCTCCTATCTGTCGTAGGTGCGGTGAGTGCGGACACTTGGCCGCGGAGTGCAAAGCTCCGCTGCGATGTGCCCCATGCTCGAGGGCGGGCCTTGAGGCGGCGCACTGGTGCGGTAGTGCTAAGTGCGGTGCCTTTAGGTGTGCCCTGAAAGCCGCCAAATCTTCCACAAATTGATGAACCTTGACATATTACAAATAAACCTGGGCCACTGCCAAGCGGCCCAAGATTTGATGTTTCAGGTAGCGCGAGAAAAGAGGATCGATGTCGATTTGGTTTCGGAACAGTATCGCAACTGCACAGGGTGTTGGTACTCGGATGAGACCGGAAGGGCAGCGATCTTCTTTCCATCACAGCGCGCAGTCATCACCGGGAGATCTTTGGCTGGCAGCAGTGGCTGGACGTGGATTGAGGTTGGCGGATGTAGAATATACAGCTGCTACTTCTCCCCGAATGCCCCGCTGCAGCAATTCGAAGAAGAACTGCGCTCTTTGGAGGAGGACATCAGGAGAGCGACGCTACCCGTTGTGCTGGCTGTTGATTTCAATGCCTGGGCGACTGACTGGGGCTCGCTGGTGACAAACAGGCGGGGCGCTCTTCTGTGCGAGGTGGTTTCGGGCCTGCATTTGCCCCTGCAAATGTAGGTGGGAGGTTCACCTTTTGCAGGGGTGCCACGGGTTCTGTCATCGACGTAACCTTCGCTGACGAAGGAATGATCGGAAGGGTGAAAAACTGGCGTGTGCTTGATGAGCATACGCAGAGCGATCACCAGTACGTGACCTTTACGTTGGTAAGGGGGCCGCGGTCTGCCGCGCACGACTTGGGTTCTTCCGCTGGATCAGCGGGTTGGAGTCTTCGCTCTCTAGACCCCAACGCTCTAAATGCTGTCATTGAGAATGGCAGAGAGGGGATTGCAAATGCTACCGGGGCAGCTTTAAAGGTAAGTGAGCTGAGTAGCGTGGTCAAGCGCGCCTGTGATGCATCCATGGCTCGGCGAGGCGGGCACACCCTCAGGCGTAATGTTTATTGGTGGACTGAGGAGATTGCGCGTCTGCGTCGGTCATGTTTAGCTTTGCGGCGTCGGGCCCAGCGCTCAGGTTGGGCAACTATACATACCGAGGACTATAAGGCTGCAAAAAAGGAGCTGAAGAGTGCTATCAGGCGCAGTAAGGGAAGGTGCTGGGGCGAATTGTGTGAAGCGGTGGATCGCGACCCCTGGGGACTGCCGTACAGGATTGTGCGACAGAAACTACGGGGACGTGGCCTAGACCCTTTTCTCAGTGACCCCCGTAACTTGACCGCTGTCATTGATGGCCTCTTTCCCCTTCACGAGGACCGACCGGCGGCAGATCCAGATCCTGCTCCTGCGCCTGTTGAGTTCCAACCGTTTACAGCAGCTGAACTCGAGGCAGCCACAAAAAAGGTGAGTAAAGGTAAGGCTCCTGGACCTGACGAAGTCCCAAATGAGATTGTGCTGCTAGTGGCCCAGGGGTTTCCCGAGGTTCTGCTTGGGGTGTACAATGCGTGCTTGGAGGAGGGTCTCGTTGGTGATGCTTGGAAGAGACAAAGGCTTGTCCTTATTCTCAAAAAGGCAGTCGCGGACGGACCTTCGTCTTTTAGACCGTTGTGCATGCTGGACGGCTTCGGAAAGCTCCTTGAGCGGCTTCTGCTCGGGAGACTTCAGCCAATCCTGGAGGATCCGGAGCGGGGTCTCTCCGACAGGCAGTACGGCTTCAGGCGGGGCAGATCTACGATTGACGCAGTTGGGCACGTTGTCAGCGTTATCCGACAAGCATGGCAGGGCACGGTGAAGAGCCACCGACGGGTTGTCATGGTAGCGCTGGACATCCGGAACGCTTTTAACTCGGCGCGTTGAGAATTAATCCTCAGAGCGCTGAGAGAGAGCTTCCGCGTGCTGGACTATCTGATGGCCATGCTTGAGAGTTACTTTGATGGCCGAAGTCTTGAGTATCGGCACGGCCCCTCCGGTGTGGAAGAAAAGCGGCGGATCACGTCTGGCGTCCCGCAGGGATCGGTCCTAGGACCGACCTTGTGGAATGCTTTATACGATGGTCTACTGCGGACGGACATGCCTGAGGGGTCGAGCATTGTTGCTTTTGCGGACGACATCGCAGTGATGATTGAGGGAAGGACTTCTCGTGACATAGAAATTACAGGTAACGAGGCACTCAGGCGGGTGAAGGCCTGGCTTGACAGAGCCGGATTGCAGCTTGCCGTGCAGAAGACAGAAGCCGTACTGTTCTGTCGAAAGCGACGACCTCTGCTGCCTAAGCTGCTGCTAGAGGGTTTTGAGGTGCCATTGGCAAAATCACTGCGGTACCTTGGAATCCAACTCGATCGTGGTCTTCGTTTCGGAGAACACATCGAGCTGGCGGCTGCAAAGGCAAGCGGAGCAGCGATACAGTTGGGGAGGCTCATGCCGAACGTGGGTGGACCTAAATCATGCAGGAGGAAACTATTGCATGAGGTGGTCCACTCCACACTTCTGTATGGGGCACCCATCTGGGCGCACTCGCTTGAGACAGAGCTGTACAGGAAGAAGATGGCTGCCGTCCAGAGAAGAAGCGCGCTGAGAGTAATCTCCGGCTACCGCACCATATCCGAAGAAGCGGCATTGGTGCTGGCTTTTTCTCCACCCATAGACCTGCTGGCGCTTGAGCGCAAAGCGGTCTATGAATCAGGTAAGGGACCGCACCATAGGAAACTGACGCTGTCAAAGTGGCAGGATCGCTGGAACTCGGCATCTAAAGGACGCTGGACGAACAGGCTTGTCAGCCAACTCGAGCCCTGGTACTCGAGGAAGCATGGCTGCCTGAACTACCGGCTCACGCAGATGCTGAGTGGACACGGTTGTTTCGGATTTTTCCTACACCGTATAGGAAAAGAAGCAACTGCAGCATGCTGGCACTGCGACTCAGAAAATGATGACGCGGAGCACACGCTACTGTCGTGTCCTGCCTGGGCGGACCACAGGGGGTCATTAATGGCAACCATTGTGGTCGATCGACTGGACCTGGACATGGTGGTGCCGTCAATGCTCCAATCAGAAGAGAACTGGCGGGCCTGGGATACCTTTTCCTCTCGCGTGATCGGAGAGAAGGAGGATGCCGAGCGCGTAAGGCGAAGGATGAACACGACCCGCCAAAATGTAGTTTCTGTTGATAGTAGTATAAATGTAGATAGTAGTCTTAGCACAATGTAGTGTAGATTTGCCAATTGACGCAACTGAAATGTGAAGACATGCTGTGCATGTAAAGACACACCACACTCTGATGTCATGCTTGACGGCAGTTCCAGGGTGTGGCAAGATGCAGAGGGGGGTTTTTAGTGAGTAAAAGTCTCACATATCCTGCCGGCGGAAACAATGGCAGGAATCTTTTGAAAATTTCCCCTCTCAATGGAAAAAAAAAAAAAAAAAAAAAAAAAAAAAACCTTATATAAATGATAAAAATGATGATCGAGGAACGTACCTAGGATGAATATTTCAGGAACTAGAAATTACGGTAGACAAAAATGATTAAAAACATACTTTTATTTTTACTTTCTTCTACCATTCTGTTGGGAATTTGTCGGTCGCTGGTAGTGGATTGGAGATTGAAGAAAAATGTCTGTTTCTTGCTTGACAATGTGTAGAACTTTATTGTTATTTTATTACAGAGTTTATTTTTACAAGAAGACTGGTGACTTTAGTAGTCAAAATATAATGCGAGAGAAGAACCTTTACAGATGACTTTACTAGTCAGAATATAATACAAGAGAAGAACGAAAGTAAAAATAAAAGTATGTTTTTAATCATTTTTGTCTACCGTTATTTCTAGTTCCTGAAATATTCATCCCAGGTACGTTCCTCGATCATAATTTTTATCATTTATATAAGCTAGCCTTCTAGATTGATCAAGAAAGTTCCATAGTTCGCATATTGTTAATGACTGGTTAACTGATTGGTTAAATTTATTAGTTAACGTCTCGGATTGTTATTCAAAAAGTTAACCTATTCGACTTTCAGGAGAATTTTAAATTGTCTGGAGTCAATAGATGTCTATAAAAAATAATTCAGCAACTGGATCTTGCTTTGCTTGCGGCTATTACTACTGAATGTCGGCAACCAAGCTCATAGATTACCTTGAGGTATTATTCATAAATCATACAGAAACGGCGCTCGCAAAATAAATCAGTCTAAGTTATTATTATGATGTAGGTATTACACACATTAATTCTCTCCAATATATATTTCTTCGCAAGCAGGTCATAAAATTTATTTCGAAGGCTTACGGGAAATGAAAAAAATGTTGTAGGTAAGCTTTGGGCTACCACACTAGGTCTAACTTTTCGAGCGTGTCCGCAGAGTTATTAAATTAAAGCTCCGCGCGAGAAAGGGTGAGATTTATTGTGGAGGAGGCTGCCCGAACCTGCAACAGACATCTTGAAATATAGAGGACCGAGGTGTGAGCCTTGTGGAAGACCAAATTTACTCGTAATTCACATGTTTCACAGGAATTTTGAAACATTTTGATGCAAGGTTTAACATTTAATGTGAGGCTATAACAGATCTTGGAAAGACGAGACCATATTGATGGTTGAAGTGCATTTTTTTTTGGGTAGGTATTTACTTACTAGCAAACTGTTATGTTGATGGAACATCATGGACCGGTCCGTAGTCCAGTGGCAGCACTTCGGACTCGTTAATGGAAGGTTGTGGATTCGAATCCCGGCTGAGCACAAAAATATACCATTTATATTTCCAAATGTGCTCTTCGCTGGGTTGAACAATTCATAAACCTTTACCAAAGACCGGTCAGTGAAAGGTCCATCCAACCCTACAACAACTGGATCTTGCTTGAGAATTGGCGCTTTGTACAGCGACAACCAAGCTCGCAGAGGGCTCTTGAGGTGTGACACACACAAAAACAGCGCTCACCAAATAAATCTTCCTAATATTATTATTCTTATTATAGGCGTTCGGTTCGAAAAGGCCGTTCTTATCTAGCTCATGAAAATTGACTGCGAGGATGGCGACCAGTAATACGTGTGGACGTGACAATGTAATGCAATTTGAAACTGAAATCTATTAATCTATTAAGTATATTTTTCAACGATGCAGAAATCTTAAATTGGGTTCATCAACAATTTATACAAAACTGAGAAGTGTCTTCAAACCAAGTCAAGTTATGTAACAATATTATTGATCCTTGAGGGTTATTTTCAGGGATACCTGTGTGTCGATTTGATCCATTAGAACTGAAGCAAATGTCTACGATGGGCTTTTTCAACGTGATATTGATTATGGATGTAACAAAAAAACATTAAAAGCTATACACGTATTTTGGCTGGAATCAAAATCATTCCCAAACGATTCAGCGATACAAAACATATACTAAAAAATATATTATGTTGGGATTTTTGATTTTTTTATATTAAAATTGATGATTCGGATTTAGGAAGTTTTATGCTATATAGGTAACTGCCCAATGTGTATGAAGGAGCTACACTAGATAAGCTGGTTTAAATGCTGTATGGGTTAGGTAGGTACATAAACTTTCGGGTTGCGAGAATCTGTTAAATTAATCAATTTTATTTAGGTGCAAACACTATCTTGCATCTGACGGGGGTAAAACCTTCCAACTAACACGCACATGGCTGTTTAAATTGGCAGTTATAAATAACAGAGGGAAGGTCTTGTTATATTCCTAGCAACACCATAATTTTGTACATTAAATATAAAGTAACTAGTGAACAAAAATATTCAACTTTTTTTTTAATAACGACGTATTCAGGCCTCCTTAAATTGAGATAACAAGTTAAACTACAGGTCAGTTTTTTTTAAATTTATTTTGTTTAGCGTGGATACCAAAAAAAACGTCCACAAAAACACCCTTTTTCAAGCAATTTTGAGGAAATGATAATCTTGGGATTCATTTTTTGTATTGTGAAGTATTTATTTTTACAGTTTTAGCACGCTGCAAAAATAAATAAAGACATTTTCTAAATAATTTGATTATTTACTTTTTATATATTCCATCGTACATCCCAAACATCAGCCGTTTTCTTTCAAACGCAGAGGCTGCCGTTAATATTTGAGAAGTAGGTTCGTATCGCTTTATTTTAAATTAAGGTATTTAAAATTGAAACATATTTATAAAATTTAAAAATATTTAATAGGGTGAATTTACCTTTATTTTTTATAACAAAATTAAGGACACTATGTGTCCTTAATTTATCAAACAAAAGAAAGAGGTATCGATAAAGGATTTCTTAGAAAACTACAGCTTTCTAAAAGTAATTACAATGGTGTTCTTAAATAAATATAAGCCAAAATTGTTTCTTCTATTTAAAATTATAGAGATCAAATAATAATTTGATCAATATGCTGAGCTAGTATTGATATATAATACAAAATAGAAAAGACAAGAAAACAAAAAGAAAAAAAGAGCGAAACAAAAAACAAAAAGAATCAAGGTGTAAGAAAAGAAAATTAAAAGTAAAATGGAAAGGAATGAGGAAAAGGAGGGATTATTACGTACAGAGTTTAAAAATATATCTTAATTTATTTGGTGAGCGCCGTTTTGTGTGAATCACACCTCAAGAGCCCTCTGCGAGGTTGGTCTTCTCTAGAAAAAGCGCCAATTACACAAGAAAGATCCTTGACTTATAGGTTGGTATAAAGCTGACCACCCAAAGTTTAACAAATAATTCACTTTGTCAATGTCACCCCTTTTCAAGGAAGGTCGGCAAGAGTTGCAGGTTTTATGTTAATTTGAGATATGGTTTTAATTTGCAAGTACACATTCAGCATTTGTAAGTGCGAACTTACACGTGTCTGTTTGTGGGCAAGCATTTGATATGAGTTTTGAATGTTAATATATCTTTGCAACTTAGATTCTAGATTATTAAAGATGGGCATTGAACCCTTTTGTATGCAAACTAGGACTTTGTATGGTGGGTAAACTTTTTAGTTATATTTTAATAGTAACGACTGATTATTATTGGCATTTATAAAATTTTAAGAATCGCAGACTTCTATCTAATTTTAACCCTTTGACTACCAAGTAAATTTTATATGGAAATTTTTCACTTTGTATGGTGGCTATACTTCTGATACACTTTTTGGGAAAAATAATGATGGCAATATATAAGTTATTATTATTGTCTTACATTTGTAGAAGATCATTTTTTTATTAACCCTCTAACTGCCGAGTTTTTTTTTTTTTCTTTTGTATGGCAACTCCCTAAACCGAGATTATTATGAAGCAATGATTTGTATCGGTAGTTAGCACTATTTAATTAACGTACATATTCACAGAAAATTGAAGAAAAATCGTTGGAGCCGTTTTTGAAAAAATCGAATTAAAAATTTTCAGCTCTTCGGAAGCCATTTTGAATTTTCAAAAAAGTAAAAAATCTTTCCTTATGAATAGTGATAAATTTGTTCTTTCTATTAAATTAAAAACAAATTTAAATATCTTGCATTTTAATGGGTTTTTGTTATATTTTCGATTAAAAATTTGAGGTCGTGTAAACGGTGCTTTATAATAATTTTTTCAAAAAAAATTTTTTTTAATTTTGTAGAAATTTATGTTGTCTATAATGTTCTACGCAAAAACGCAACGCAACTAAGCTACACATATAGTGTAACTTCTTGCCGCGTTATCCCCGAAGGGGTCGCATGTGGCGAGTTGAACCTATTTATTTTTACAGGTAAGGGGGCCGGCCTTACGCCAACCACTTCAGTTG
Organism: Agapetus fuscipes; assembly: GCA_951799405.1. Lineage (NCBI taxonomy): Eukaryota > Metazoa > Arthropoda > Insecta > Trichoptera > Glossosomatidae > Agapetus > Agapetus fuscipes. The sequence goes on along the minus strand of OX637351.1, from coordinate 14,060,708 downwards.
AAGTGGGAATTTCCCAGCTCCCGAGGGGGCTGGTACTCATTTCTTGTAAAGGCTGAGTAAACCTCGCCGGCATTTATATTATGGGGTTTGAAATACACACCGAAATTGGAAATCATTTCTGACACCCTCCTCGGTGGGATTCGAACCCGAGCTCACGGGGTAGAATGCAAGCACTCTACCAACTGAGCTATCGACCGGACTACGACATTATATTTTTGTTAACCCCTTGACTTCCGAGATAATCACAATTGTTTGTTTTTTCATATGGCAGCCCATAGACACAAATTAGCAAAAGTGTTGCCATAACTAATTTATTAAGTTAAAAATTAATTAGTGGCCACTCTGAAAATTGAAAAAAAATCTTGGAGCCGTTTTTGAGAAAATTGAAATTTTATGTCTTTTTTGTATGGCAGCCATCTTGAATTTTCAAGTTGGTGTAATGCCGTGTTATTCAAACTTGTATTATAATACATGTCCAAAAAATTCGAAGTAGCCAAATTTTGGTATCTCTAAGTCTAATACTTTGGAAAGTGACACACACACACACACACACGCACGCACGCACGCACGCACGCACGAACGCACGCACGCACGCACACACACACAGACGGACGTTTTTGAAAGATAGTGTTTTTTGGCATGTCCTGCACCAGGACAACTCATTCCCGTGAAAACCTCTAAAACAATTTTCACACCAAATCAATACTTTCTTTATAGCCTTCAGCTATAGCAAGAAAGTAAAAACTGGAGGCAGCTCTGCAGAGGTTCTGGCCACCCCTAGCGGAATGGCGACAGAGTTAAAGCTATTCCTCTTGATCCCTAATGAACAAGACAATGTAGTTATTCCGTTTTACACTGCAGTAAGAATTATCTCAGTGTTCTTCACGGTATACATTATTTGCACGTGAACAAATAGCACAAATGAAGACATGAGATGCAGAATATAATCACGTGGTGCTGTCCCTCCGCAGTTCTCGACCCTCTCGCTCCTTCCGCTCGATTTCCCTCCAGCCTCGCGTCCACACCAGATAATTGTTTTCTAGGCGGGCTGTCGTCCGCGCCTAATGTACTGTGATGGAAGGCGAATTGGAATTTATGCGGAGCTCCTATCTGAATAATTAATCCGGTGGGTACTTCAGTATTATAGTGACTAGTGCTTCACATGAAGGCACGGAGGCAAAACCTGTGCATCAAGATGCAATTTCATTTTAGAGAGAAAGCGTCGGTGTTATGGCTGAGGGGGCCCAGTGGGCTGATCTTTCTAGCGTGTTTGGAATAGAACAACGTTGGTTCGATCCCCACCTGGGTCACTTGACCATAACTTTGACCCTGGTTCAACAGATGTTATTGGGTAATTAATAATTCATTCAAATAAACAATAATTAATTATGAATTGATGGTATTAATACCTGTTTCTGGCCAGGCTGAATAGGTTTGTGAATTGCATTCCTCTTCACAAATTAAGAAAAAAAAACTTGTGCTAGAGATACTACCTAGGTAGTTGTAAGGTTTAGATTGGAATTACGGTCGTTTGACATATTTACAATAATTATAACTACACAGTAACTGTTCCAGTTCATCTTTAGTCGACGTGCAGAGAGGGTGTCTCCTGAAGACGTTAGCTACGTCGCTAACGAAACGTCGAGAATAATGTAAGTTCTCTTCCAACGGTTCGTGTAATATCCGTTAAAAAAAAAATTAACTGTTTAGATATAAGTAATTATTCTAAATAGTACCCTACGTATCTACTTTTTGTACTTATACCTAGGTACCATACGTAATTAATCAATTATTTTGTTTATGGTACAGTAGGTACCCCGAGAATGGAACATGGGATAAACTCACCTCGATTCCGTAAATCGAAAAAATGTATGAAAACTAAATCCCTCTGTAGGAGTGCCGTCGATTTACGCTGTTTTATACTCAGGGCATGAGACTCCATAGGATAACAATTCACAGCCAAGTTCGTTGTGGGGATTCCACTCGGAGAGGAGAAACTCTACTGAATTACCTCCTTGAGAACAATCTGTTCTTGATGAACACCTTCTTTCATAAAAAACAACAACGACGATGGACTTGGTTAAGTCCAGATGGAAAAACTGCAAATGAAATTGATTTTGTTATATCAGACAAGAAAGGTATTGTTCACGATGTAAGCGTAGGTACTTAACAGGTTCACAATCGGAAGCGACCATAGAATGGTCAGAGCATCAATATCCATTAATTTGGGAAATGAAAGATACAAAATGGTGCACAAAAAGACTACAAAAAAGTGGCAAACCCCCTTGAAGCTTAACGATTATGAAAAGACCATTGAAGACTTTTTACTTGAACATGATAATCAAAACCAAAATATAGATTAATATAATGAGATCATCACAAAAGCCATAACAGAGTCTGTCCAGAAAAACTGCCCACCTAAAAAACGTTTAAGTAAACTAAGCCAAGATACCTTGGACCAAATGCAGAAGAGAAAAGACTTTAACCTTGATAAAAACACCAACTTACAAGACTGGAAGAAACTGAATCGTGAAGTATCTAAAAGTATTCGCAAGGACTTAAGAACATATAACGAGATGAACATAATACAAACAATCGAAAATAATAAAAGCCTAAAAGTCCTCAAGAGAAGTTTAGCCATTGGTAAAACTGATATACTAAAACTGTATGATAAACAGCGGAACATCACATCAGACTCTGATCAAGTGCTCAGCATTGTAGAGGAATTCTATAGAGAGCTTTACACTCGTAACCCTGACAAAATACATAACCCCAATCCCACAGAAACGGATCCAGTAACCGGTGTTGTAAATCAGGGTTCAGAAGATATTCCAGAAATATCCATTGACGAAGTAGAATTTGCCTGCAAAAGAATGAAGAACAATAAAGCTCCAGGAGAAGACGGCATAGTCATAGAAAGCATAAGAATGGGAGGTAAAACTCTTTTAGAGAAACTAAAAGTACTATTCAATATGTGTTTGACGAATGGCGTCACACCAAAGGCCTGGAATAATGTGCAAATGATACTGATACACAAAAAGGGAGATAAAGCCGATGTCGGAAATTACAGACCTATAAGCCTTCTTTCTCATCTGCATAAACTATTCATGCGGATACTCACAAACAGGTTAGAGAATAAATTAGATTTTTATCAACCATGTGAACAGGCTGGTTTCCGATCGGGGTTTAGCACAAGTGACCACCTTATGGCCCTCAAGGTATTGATAGAAAAAACAATAGAATACCATAGACCATACTAGTATTTGTTGACTTTCAAAAAGCATTTGATACAATTGATAAAGATGCCATATTAGCAGCCCTACAACAATGCAGAATAGATCACAGATACACAAAACTTCCAAACTTTATCTATGAAAATACAACGGCCAGTGTTAAACTCCACAAGAGCACCAACAAATTTCCCATTGAAAAAGGCGTTAGACAGGGCGACACTATTTCTCCAAAATTATTTAATGCGGTCCTGGAATATGCCTTTAAAAACCTTCATTGGGAAGAGAAAGGTATCAAAGTAGATGGAGTTTACTTGAACAATCTGAGATTTGCGGATGATATTGTTCTAATATCCGAAGATCTGGAAGACGCCCGTGAAATGTTAGAAGAGCTCGTTACGGAGACAAAAAAAGTGGGGCTCCTTATCAACGGCGAAAAAACAAAAATCATGACAAATCTCGTCCTGGGAGGTAAGATAGTCATCGACAGCCGACCGATAGAAGAGGTCCATGATTATAAATACCTTGGTCATAATATTGCAGTTTCCAGAGACAACCAAACGATTGAACTGCAAAGGAGGATCTCTCTAGGATGGGCGGCCTATGGCAGTCTTAAGAAGTTCTTCACCAGCAACATCCCCCAATGCCTGAAACGGAAAATGTACGACCAGTGTGTCCTGCCAGTTATGACTTACGGAGCAGAGACACTAACTCTCACCAAAATGACTATCAGGAAACTCCGTGTAGCACAACGAAAGCACGAAAGAGCTATGCTACACATAAGACTGTCAGATCGGATACGAAATACCGAAATACGTAGAAGATCGGGAGTTACTGACATAGTCAAAAGAGTGGCAAAGCAGAAGTGGTCGTGGGCAGGGCATGTAGCCAGATTGAGCGAGCAAAGATGGACGAAAAGAGTGGTAGAATGGAGACCTCGTGAAGACAAAAGAACAAGAGGAAGGCCTCTTACACGATGGTCAGATGATATCAAAAGAGTTGCTGGTGACTGGATGCAGAGAGCCCAGGACAGAGACGCCTGGAGAGATATGGGGGAGGCCTATGTCCAGCAGTGGATAAGAAGTGGCTGAATAAGTAAGTAAGAAAGATCAGCCCACTTGGCCCCCTCGGCCACAACACCCACGTATTAAAAATAACCCTAAGCAGGAAGCTGTCCATTTTGCCAGCCCAGTGTGAACAAGGGTTTATAAATTATAAAATTAAAAGAACATTTTAACATTCAAAACTAGTCAGGATTATTTTCAAATGTCAATACAAACATGGAGTGTTGTCCTTATAAATCCATGAATACAAAAGCATAATATTAGGTCCTTACAGATGAAATTGGCGTTTTGTATGGGAGGAATGAGAAGTCATTTTTTTTTTTAATATAATATATTTATTTAATCAAAGTATGTACAGTTACTGTCTATGCACTTTTGCCATGTCACAGGTAGTTCATTGATCCTTTTACTAAAAAAAAACATTTGCATGGCAATCAATACAATCTTTGAAGGCGGTTTGGACTGCCCCATCCGAGTTAATTTTTCCCTTGGAAGAAGTTAAACAAATTTTGAAAAAAAATGGTAATATAATCATAATAATACATCTTCAGTGTACATATGCCAATAGTTTCCTTTGTAGTGTTCTTGCAGACTTGTTTCTTTGACTAACACAGGTTAGTATCAGGCTGACGCCATGCTGTATTCAATTCATTCGATTTAATTTTGCCTGAAAATTTTACAAATATTAATACTTCATTTTGAATTTTTCACTATTATAAATTGGAAGCAAGTGCAGACAATGTCTGAACAAAATATCTCATTGAAATTTCACAAAATGAAAACAAAGTAAGCCTTGAATAAATATATGCTAGATGATTTATTTAGTGAGCGCTGCTTTTGTGTGAATCAAAGCCCTTTGCAAGCTTGGTCATCGCTATAGAAAGAGCCAATTATTCAAACAAGACCCAGTTGCTGTAAGGCTGAATGGAACTTAAGTGATAGGTCTTTGGTAAAGGCCAATGAATTTTTCAACCCTGCGAAGATTCTAATTTGAAAATAAAATAAGTGTGTTGCGCTCTACCAGTAATCGAACCCACGAGCTTCCGATAAGAAGCCAGAAGCTTATAACCACTAAACTACGAACCAATCAAAATATATTGAATACCCACCAAAGAGTTAACATTCAGGAGACGTAAATCTTTTTCGGGTAATGAAATTTCTTTGAGTACCCCTGAGTACCTGATAAAGCTTATGCAGATAAACATTGAGGTCAGCTGGATCAGGAAGCAACTACCTGGAAGTCCCAACACTGTTTTTAAAGACCAGGGTTGGAAGTCCCATCACCACGGTAATGCTTACCTACAGAATATCGGTAATATTTATATGAAGACCTGTCAATGTCCAATCAGCTGTTCACTTGCGGCCATCTTGTCTTCATACTAATCTGAATGATATATTTGGTAGGTAGGAACTACCGTGGTGATAAGACTTCCAGGGCTGGGCTGGAAGTGTCATCAGGACGGTAGATAGCATGTTACCGTCGACGGTACGTTAGAGATACCTATTTGAAAGCTTGCAATAGCGCCGCTAGGTGTCAATGCGTGCATATGATTGGTCGAATAGTTTAATACCTTTCATCGGTACAATGTTAACGAGCTTTGGTAGACTCAACTGACGGTAACGTTCATGATAACTACCATATTTATGGTAGCATATCAAGCAAATTGAACTGCCTGATACGCAAACGATTGGAGTAAACTAGTATCTGCAGTTATTTGAAATATTCTTATCTATGTTTTTTTTTAAGTACGAAATTATATTTAAGATTTATACGAGGATTAAATGTATTGCCATAAGTAGAGACATTTATGTTCTCACTTACACATGCTGCATGTGGACCTAGAATATAAAAACCCAAATTTCAGATGAACATAAGCACTGCATCTTTTGACAACTTTTCCTGAAACAGGGGTGACTTTTACAAAGTGAACCATTTTTTTACAATGTGGGTGTTCAGCCTCATATCAACCTACAAGACAAGGAATAAATTTAAAACTAAATAAATTTTATACAACAATTTTTAAAAAAACAGTAAATAAAAATAAAACTTTTAAATTAAATTAAGAAAATTAAAATGGTAAGGGTAAGGGTTCCTTGACTGATAGGTTGGTATGCGGCTGACCACCCATGCTGTAAAAATGGTTCACTTTGCAAATGTGTCCCTGTCTCAGGGAAAAAGGGCAATAGTTGCTGGGTGTATGTCCATTTGAGATGGTTTTTATGTTGTAGGTTCACATCCGGCATGTGCAAGCGCGAACTTGTACGTGTCTGGTAGTGAAAATGCATGTAATGTGAATCGCCATTGTAACATATCTTTGCAACTTAGATTAGATTAGATTAGAAAATAATTTCTTGACGTATACGTTGGTATGATGCTGAACCACAATGGTTTCAAAAATGGTTCACTTTGCGAATGCCACCTCTGTTTCAGAGGTCGGAAAAATGCAGGGTTTATTTTAACGTGAGGTTTTGTTTGTTTTATACATACACATGCAGCATGTGAAAGAGCAAACTTACACGTGTCTGCTTGTGAGCGTGCATTAAATATGATCCCCTTGAATATCAATACATCTTTGATCTTTGATTATAGATTTATGATATTTATAATAGATATGAATATAGAACTAGGATACCATTTTTGGATTTATTTAATTTATTTTAATTTCATTATTTTTTATTTTTTTTTATTAAATTTATTTTGTTTATTTTTTATTTATTTGATTTATTTCATAAATTTTAATCACGAGCAAATACGCGGAAGTTCGTGTTTACTCATGCTACACGTGAACTTTCTAAATAAGCGTCATAAAAACCTGCAACTTAGGTTATATACTTCGAAGGCTGCTGGCATATCATAGCGGCAGATTTGGTCAACAATAATGAATGGTAGACCTAGTAGAGAAGATACGTTGACAGTGTCCATACAATAAAGCCATACAAAATGGCGTCAAGGGAACAGCTGATCAATAATTCTACGTATTTCTTACAAAATACCTAAACGTCATTCAATTGATTTGGCGACCTATCATGACCGGTAGCTGACTGCCAAGACTTGCTTTGATAGTACTTACCATCATCACCTGTCGCCATACAAAAAAATATCCAAGATGGCCGCAGGTGAACAGCTGATTAATAATTCTACGTATTTCATAAAAAAGTACCTAAACGTCACTCGGTACATTTGGCGAACTATCATTCCGGTAGCTGACATGTCGGGACTCGCATTGATACCGCTTACCGTCGTTACCTGTCCCCATACAAAAAAAATAAACAAAATGGCCGCAGGTGAACAGCTGATTAGAGATTGACAGGTGTTCATACTAATCTGAACGACAATCGGTAGGTAGGATCTACCGTTTGTGTTGAGACTGCCAGCCCTGGAAGCTTCAGATCGAATAGACTACAGCAGCAGTTTCCAGAAAGCAACTCTCCAGCGGCCAGAAAGCCTAAAACTTAAATTTAAAAGATACCTCAAGACCCACCTCTTTCCCAATCATATGGGGGGCATGGGACATAAAAGATACCCTGCGAATTCATTCATAGTCAATAGTCATCTACTTTTTCCGGATTCTATTTCAAGCAGTCCAAAGGTTTGTGAGGAGGTCAAAGCTTGAGAGGCGGAACATTTGAAGAGATCATTCAAGGTGGGTGAGTTATCAACAGCTGAAATATAAAGGACAGGGCATTAATGGAATGCAGGAACTAAAGACAAGCAAGGGCCAAAATTTACAAAAAATCAGAGGTAGTGACGAAACTGAATAAACTTATCACAGATCATTCAAAAAACATTTTTTTACATCATTTTAGAGATTAATAAAAATAGGTTAAATCTTAATTGCAGGGGCAAGCATTCCATAGAAACAAAAGGAACAGTAAAATCTAAATTTTCTTTCCAATTTTTAACTTAACCGTCCTACATTCAGGTAACTCATGAATACATCAAATTTATGTACTATCGGGGCTATTCTTAGACATTTTAGTCGTCGGTTGAGCCCACGCTTTGACAAACTAATGATGCCTGGGTTGGAAGTTTCATCACCACGGTCATTCTTACCTACCGAATTTTTGTAATATTTATATGAAGACAAATCAGCTGTTCACTTGCGGCCATCTTGGATTGACAGGTCTACATACAAATGCATCATTAATTTGTCAAAGCGCGGGCTCAACCGACGACTAAAATGTCTAAGAATACCCCGTATGAATACAATGTTTTGAAAATTTTAAATACCCCTTGAAGTGTTCTCGAAGAAGTACTAATCTAATCTATATATCGACTATTCAAAACTAGGCGTATATATACAGCGATTAAAACTAAAAATGGACGACATATTCAACATAGTCCTCGGCTATGTGACATCACCATAGTAAACCAAATATGATATCCCAACAATCAGGGATTTTTTTTAATTTTGCAGCATTGTAAAATTTATGCCACTGACAGCTGTTATGGCAAAGTTGTTCCAGTACGTAACGCTCTAGTGCCTTTTCTTTCTACCTACATAATATAGTATTGAAACTATGAATGACAGTCCTGTCTTCAGCCTGGCTAAATAACATGACTCTATCCCTTATATTTTGACCTTTTCGCTTCTGAATATTCTGGCTATATTCATGAATACTGTCCTATTGAAATTGATTTCCTACCTCAGTTGATTGACGACATTTGAAACTATATGAACAGTCACATGCATTAGCTATTCAAGAACAAAAATCAGAGGTTTAGCACGTGTTTCGACTTGCAGACTTTTGAATTCTTGAACTCTTTGACTGATTGGTCAATGACTCCCCGTGCTGTAAAAATTGTTTCACTTTTGTCAATGCCACCCCAGTTTCAGAGAAAGGTGACAGGAGTTGCAAGGTTTATGTTCATGTGAGGTTTTGTTTATTTGTATGCACACATGCAGAATGTGTAGGCGCGAACCTACATGTGCCTGTCTGTGGGCATGCATTTAATATGAGCCCTAAATGTTAACATTCGCACGCTTAATAATAAAGAGAAATAACTCGAAAATTGGGAAAATCGAGATTTTGTAATAAAACGCAAGAACAATGCGAGAAGAATATGTAGAATGCGACAGCCGTTCAATTTGGACGAATATGACCGAGATAAAACATCGGCCGCCTTTTTCATCCCATACAAGTTGTACTGGGTGTCTGAACTTTAAACGTGATTTCCCAACATTCTTGTTTTTTGAGTTATTGCTCTTTATTATTAAACGTGCGATATCTTAGCAGCTTAGTTTATAGATAGAACACAGGTGTCAGGGATAAGGTCAAAGTTGGATGACGTCTATGATTGACAGCCGCACTGTATGCAAGTTCACACTTGATGCCAATGCGTGTCACCCGCAGTTAAAGGGTTAGATGTGTTTTCAGTCCATTATGTTTCATTCATAAGTTACAGGTTCAATTTTAAGATACAGGCAATGTTCTTTATTCTGGAATGTATAGGCCTCCATACAATGCACACACTTACAGAATCCTACTTTGTGGAAAGACAGAAATATAAAATTTATTAAATTAAATTCAACTTACCAATTACCATAACGTCTGATTGCTGAAATCTCACAACAGATGAAAGAATACATTCTTCTCGAGTAACATAGATCCCAACATCTTCTTTAGCAAAAATCATAGATGGCACTTTCCAGAGATGGAGCTGAAATGAATATAATAAAAGATACATTAATGATTTATAGCAATTAACAAAACAAATAGCTTATGGGTTCATATAAAATCAGTGGTAGTGACGAAACTGAATGTAATAATCACAGATCTTTCAAATACAATTTATACATCATTTTTTGATGTTACATATTTAATCTATGAGGTCTAGTACCTCAGTAAATAGACTTGGCATAAATTTCATTCTACAAAATAGTGACGTCACTCGGCCGGTTGCTAAGGAATAAGAAAACAAATATTTTCTTATTATTAGCAGTTTGGTTCAGGACCACAAAGTCACGGAGAGGTGTGACATTTATCTGCGGAAAAACAACATGTTTTTAAATTTGTGCCAAGCCCATTTTGAAAAGTTTGCTTCAACTGTACAAAATATCCTAAAAAAACTTACTCCATCCTGGTGGTCATCATGGTGCAAAAAAGTCAAATGAAGATCGACAACCCCATAAGACAGGTTCAGTTGATAACCTATACGCTGTTGATGGGAGCCTGGATAACCTAAAAGCACACAAAAATAAATAGATAAATGTAATGTAGAGCTGGAAATTTATAATAAATATAATTTCGTGGCTAACACTTGCTGGAAAGTTAATTTCAAAGAGAAGATTTAAAGAGATAACACGTGCAAAACCATGTGCATAGGTTATGTGGTTGACAGCACATGGGCTTAAAAAATCAAGTTTGTCTTACTGTTTTTGAGATATTGTCGGCATTATGAAGAATTTCAACCACTCTTGACAGGATTATCGATGGATTAGAAATAATATTTAAGAAAATCTGGCAACAAACCGAGAAAGCGGTCTCGTAAGACGACCCACCATTTTACAACTTCACACTCCACATGCAAGTTGAAAAGCGTCGTATAACACGACTGAATTGGCAAATACCTATCCAATTAAGCACAAAAAACATGTTTACAAACATGGATATATAGAACTTCCTCCATGTTTACAAATATAATACATTTCAAAATGAAGTCGGACTTTTTTTTTAATTTGGAACCCTTTTCTCGGTGAGCTAACGTCTATTATCCTGAGTAAGTTGTTTGTCATGTACATAGAGTAATGGCTGGTTCGGACAAGGCGAGTAATTTAGCCAAGTAACGAGTAATTTAGTGGCTAAACGTGTGCGAACCCCAACAATTTAGTCCAGTAGTTAAGTCAATGGTTTAGTCAAGCCGATCCATTTCATTCTATTTTTTCGGGCAAGTAGCGGCCCCGCCCACCGTCCGTGGGCGAGTGTTGCCGAGAAGCCACGGAAAAGTCCGAGTCCGAAGAGCCACGGAAAAGCCCGAGTCCGAGTCGAGTTTATTAGCGGCCGCGCCATTGGCCGCTCACTCTTGGCGGGGAAACGGAAATGCAAGAATGGCGGCAATTTAAATTGGCTGCAGTTTGAAAAGATAATGCCCGTTTTCAGCAAGAATATTTAAAGATAAAGTGCTGTTTAAAAATATTTAAGTACTTAAGAACTTCTTATATTTGCGAGCCCGATGCTCTGCTCCCTAAACTTAGCGACCTGTCAGTGAGGTTATGTCAGTGAGGTTATGTCATGTTTAAACTGTAAATAAGTGGATATGCACACCGATATCCTTGTTTTTTTAGAAACTCTTGAGAATATAGAAGTTGCTAGGACTTATCTACTTCCAAAAAGTTTTGAGAAAGGTAATTTTTTTTCGATAAGAATAGTATGACATCGATTTTTGGTGCGGATATCAGCTGTCAAAAATACAATCATGTAGCTCCTTGCTGACAATAGAGCTGTACAAATATAGTTTTGGTAAAGATGTTGTGGAAATAACTATTATCGTCCATGAATTTATTACGTATTTAAAAACATCGATCTTTTACATTGATCGATGTTTATAGGTACCTACCATAAATTTGTCATATCACAGGCTTCAGATGATATCCTTCAGATGGATTGTTACTTATTGTTTTGTACAGAAACAATTCAGTGACACACGGGGATAACTAATTAGAGGCATTACAATTTTATGCCACTGTAAACCATCAGCTGGTATATCTGTGACAGACGTGAGAGGCGTATGTAGCAGGATTGAACAAGTTTCTCGCGGTCAGCCTCTGAAAAGTTGAACCATGTTTCTTCTTTAACTTGATAATTGATTGGTGACCGCCGTGTATTTGAAAATGCCGATTTTACATGTTGAATATTGATGTTAATTGTCAACAACGAAAAACGCAACAGAGAAATGCATCTGAATGCAGCTGCAGACTAGAGCCGTATTATAGTGTGTGCATACAAAATATACTTTGTACACATCATTGAAAAGATAAAAATTCAATTAAAAAATAATGTTTGCAGCGTAAATGGTAGATATTATTATAAACATCAAATAGTCATGTGTTGTTTTTATTTAAAATGTGTATATTATTTTATAAACCATAAAATACATTTCGAATTTACAAAAGTCGAGTTTCGAAGTTGTTTGCTAAACAGGCTCCTAGCTAGGTGGCCGGGCATAAATCAGTTAATATTACCAAACCATAGCCAATTTAAAGGGCTTTATAATAACATGATTTTAATACTCAATTAATATTTTCAAACTGCAGCCAATTCAAATTTTCCGCCATTATAGAAAGGGCTTTCTGCAGCCAACTTCGCACTTGTGTACTGTACTGGACCGTAATGCGAACGCTTCACGGGCGAGTAGCGCCCCGCCCACTACTAAATTACTCGTTACTTGACTAAATCAGTGGCCTTGTGCGAACCAGCCTTAATGGTATTTAATTATATTATAACTCTATGGTCATGTACAAATCCAGCCATTTTTTTTATCAATCCCGCTTGAGATTTCAAACGATATTCTGTATAAGACCATATTCAACTTGTATAGGAGTTGTGAACCAAAAGTGAACTTTACCCATACCGGATATGACAAACGATTGATGGCTTACTTTATGCTTATCCCTGTATGTAAGGAAAATTTTCCGTCTTTTCAAACATATTATAAAATAATAATGGAAAACTCAAGTCTTTTTGCTGTTTTAAAATTGTTATTTGAAATGAATAAATTGATGAAGATCAAATAGCCTACAACAGTTTTACTTTTATTTTTAAAGATACATTTAAAAAATTTAGTGTAGAGTTTTTTTTACACCCGTACCAGGCGATACTTTGGGGCTTTTATTGAAAGCTCGATGTATCTAGGCCTATAATACTCTTTGTGTTACTTATTAGATTTTCTTATTCTAAGCTTATCACCGGGCATAGCTATGCCAGGTGTAAAAAGTTATACCTGGCATAAATTTTTCTTACTTATAACCATGGCATAAGCAAGGAATTACTGTTCTCAATAAATTATTTTTCCATGTTACCACCCTGAGGCTGCGCATGCGCAGATTTTTATTTATGCCTCTAGCGCGCATTATTTTGACATTCTAATCTGACAGCTGACACACCGCGTATAGGAGCTTTTTCAATGATGAATCCCAGAAAACGTAATTCAAATTGGGAGGAAGAAGAAAAGGTAAGAATTATAAAAATAAAATATCCGCCACCCGTGACTACATTGTTATAAGAATAATCCAACCTCTATTTTACATATTTCAGACACTTCTCCGGGAGTGCCTTCGTTCCCATATAAGTGTGATCGAGAGCAAACTTCTGACAACAAATGCCCTAAAAGTAAAAAAAGAGGCTTGGGAGAAGGTGGACCATGAGTGAGTGTAACTTATTTTAATCACTATGTCGTAATCTGTATTTTTCGTAATGCTTTGAGAGAAATGTTACTTTTACTTTTTAGATTCAATGCACTAAACAAAAAAAAAAGAGACCTTACTCAGTTGAAAAGCCAGTGGAAGGTGTTTAAGTCAGCTTCGAAAAAACGAATTGGCGACCATCGTCGGCAAGTATTTGCTACAGGTGGTGGCCCCAAACCTCCAAGTCCACTGCCTGAAGATCTTGAATTAGTCGAGTTGTTGCCGTCGGAATTCAACACAGACACAAACGAATTCGATAGTGATTCGATTCGTGCAAAGGTCCGTATTATGTTTTTTTTATTTATATCTTATTCTCAATTTATAAGTAACACAGAAATTGTTATAAATATTATATTTGTGAGCATTACAACTTATTTCATATTTCTAATTATTTTTTCTCAGGTAAATACTGTGGATAGCAATTTGACAACAAATTCTGAACCTGCGGAGACAAATTTAATGGTAATATCATGTTTTGGTATTTGCTAATATTTTCAACGTCAAATGTTTAACCTGGTTTCTTAGGTCATATCTAATGTTAAACTGGCGACTGAAATGATCATTTGCTCGATGTGAACATTTGGATTGAGCATTTGTTCCTTATATATAATCTGCTCAGCTCAGTGTATTAATATGTCTAATTGCTGGACTTGTATTGTGCTCACAGCGAAGGAATGCTCATGGCCCTTGTTAATGTTCATACTATATTTATTTATTATGATTTTCTACATGGATACATCAAGGATATGTAATTCACTCTCATGTTTTAATTTGCATATTGATATTTACACACATAATTACATCTTTATTGGCTTTAAAATGTTTCCAAATATTTGTTTTTTTGCAGGTTGAATCTCCAGTTTTTTATGAGTATGTAGATGTGGATACAGCATGGACAGCAAGTGCGGTAAAACCTGCCATGATTGAAGCTGGAAGCATATCCGTAAGTGTAATAAATATTGTAATGATATTAATTTTTAGTACCTTCACTCTTTTTTTACTTTATCATTCCCCACATAATTGTTTTCCCTTAATGTCATTTCTTGCAAGTATTTTAGGTCCCGTAGGTTTACTGTATTGCCCTTTAGTTAAGAGTGGAGATAAATGTCAGAGGTTTGGTTAATATTTTTGAAGATACATCTGCATCCAAGAAGCTATGATAATGAGGTGGTCAAAGTTACAAAACAGCGCTTAACAACTTATTTTTTTTCAAAGAAATGCTTGCTTAATTCTTCTTTGAAAACTTAATTAACGTAAGTTATTAAATTTCCACCCATTTTATTTACAGGAACACTCTTCGACTCCTCTGACAGGCCTTGAGACTCCGAAAAGAAAAATCAAGAAAAAAGCAAAAAAAGTAATTTATCACATATATAATTTACACAAACTAAAAATACATGGCACCTATAATCAGTATTATTTTATTTTTTATTGCAGGTATTAAATCAGGATGAGGAGTTAAAAAATAAGCTTTACGAGGAAACTCTGAAGCTTATGAGGGAAGAGAATTCTCAAAAAATAAAAATACTCCACGATGACGCGAACCTCCGGCGCGAATTGATGAAGAAGAGGAGTGAAAAAGAACTTGAATGGGCCAGGGAGTAGCATTTTGTAAGAGTAGAATTGGCGAGAGAGGAGAGCACTTTAAAAATGAAAATGGCAAGAGCAGAGCACATTGAAACGATAGAGCTCTTAGAGTAGTCAAGTCGCATCTAATATTTAGTGAATACTTTCCTCACATTTTCCATTAAGTCACATTCTTTCATTACACAATCATTCCTGTCCATATTTAAGTTATACTTCTCTCAAAATTTTCATCTCCATGGGTATGAGATCAATTGTTTACGATACATGTATTTGTTTTGTTTCATTTTTACGTCACTTTGTTTTGTTTCCAAACTGTTCATTTTTTTTTGTAACATTGATTTGTTCTCAAATTTATTTTTCAATTAAACTGTTTTCTAAACTTGTTTTCTCTGTTCTCTGGTTATTCTTCATTTCTTTCCAATATACTTTTGAGATTTACTAGTACAAATTCAATCACAATTTCTAATTTTGTCTCATTCAATACTCCTCAAGCTTATTGTTTTTTTTTTATCAAAAAGCATGGCTTTTACTTTGTAAAAAGAAATAAACAAAATTGATGGAAATGTCAAGAATTTAATATAAAAAAACCCTGGAAATTCTAAAGTTTAGTTCTCTTAGCAATCTCTTGCAACATCTTGAAAATGTTAGCTTCAGAGAATGTAGACATTTTTTTTTAAATAGTATTCTCTGTAATTTTTCCATATTGTTAAAAAAAAGATTCTAAGCAACTTTATAGTTTTATTGTGAAGTAGTATTATAAAAAAAAGCACATGTTTAATTAGGTTTTTATTGACACAAGCAAAAGGTATAATAAAATAAAATTTAGAAATTCTGCCGAATAAAAACTTCTCTGGATATAATACCTATTTGATTGTCATTTTCCAAGTTATTTACTTCCTCCACTTGAGTTTCTTCCGATATATCTGTAAACAAATTTAAGTTAATACTATTGGGGAGATAGTCTATCATGTTTTAGTAACTAGCTGGCATTTATACTAAAATTTGTGTTTTCACTGGTATAATAAAAAATAATTATTTCTAGAAAAAATATACTTATTTTTCTTACCAAAATGTCCATCTTTTAAATCGATAGCAATGCAGTGTAACACAGCCAAAG
Organism: Agapetus fuscipes; assembly: GCA_951799405.1. Taxonomy (NCBI): domain Eukaryota; kingdom Metazoa; phylum Arthropoda; class Insecta; order Trichoptera; family Glossosomatidae; genus Agapetus; species Agapetus fuscipes. The sequence continues at coordinate 14,044,306 of OX637351.1, read as the reverse complement.
CTACTATTGTGGCTTTGATGGTGTGTAATGACCCTCGCATACCACAGAGCAAACTGCGGAATCTTTGCTTCCAAACTCCAAAACATCTCTCCACCGTATTTCTTGTGCTTATTTGAGCTTTATTGTACTCCATTTCACTAGGGTTTGTGGGATTGCGAAGTGGCACAAATAAATAGGGAGTGCAAGCATAACCACCATCTCCCACTAGCCGACCTCTGAATTCGTTATTTTCGAATCGTTGCCTTATGCTGCTCTCCCTGAATATGCGACTGTCATGTGCACTTCCTCTCCAATGGGCAACAATATCCCTTATTTTCAGCTTGGCATCGCAGACCACCTGGTGAAAAGACATCAACTATTTAATAAGTATTTAAGATGAGAGAAATTATTTAAGAAGTTACTATCTACAGCATTCTTTCTGATTTCCAAGAATCTGAAAACAGCAATGAGGTCCACGCATGAATTGTCATAGACAATATTGCGTCGTCACCCGGCTGGGTTGCTATGGAAAACCCATATAAGTAGTTTGTTATCGGTTGCTATGGAAGACAGTCCCATATAAAACCGACGTCAGCATCTTTTTACCATAACTATAGGGTTTTTTTCACAACGTATATTGAAAATTATGATTAAATACCTGCACATTTAAGGAGTAATATCCTTTCCTATTTATGTAAAGTGGTCCTATTTCACCACCAACTTTTTGTATACGTATGTGGGTGCAATCTATGGCACCCACAACTCCATTAAAACCACTGATGGCATGAAAACCTGTGATTACTGCTGCTTGCTCTTCCAACGATGCTGGCATCTTTATAAACTCAGGGGCCTTTCTTGCAAATGCAATTGCTACATTTCGGCACACCCTGGATAGCGTCTGTTGACTAAAGCCATGGATATCAGCACAGTCATCTTGTATCTGCAAATTATTCAACAATTGTGAGTGAAAGCTTAAAACTTTATTTAAGAATTGTGAGGTTAGAAATTTCGTAATTGCGAACTACAATCAACATCAATCGATTAGGTCAATAATTATATTGATTCTTACCTCATTTCGACCCCAGTACCGAATAGCGGCTAGTACTTGAAGGTCTACAGGAATCTTTCCACCTCGCTTGCAACCTTCCAAATCGTCTTTCACCAAATTTATTATGTACCGCATGTTAATTTTGGAAAAGCGATATTTGCTCCTGAATTCTGAATCCGTATATTTCGTAAAGGGATTTTTTTTTTTTTTTTTTTTTTTTTTATTTCATAAACAATTTTTACAAGAAATATAAATCTTAAAAATTAAACATTTTTGTCCCGATAAACCAAAAAATTTCAGTTTGTCATCGGGTGCAACAATCAAATTAAAAAATATAAGTCTTAGTATTTAGTGCTAGAATGAAATAAAAAGTAAATTAAAGTTAAAATTAGGAGACAAGAGTAGAGTAAAAACACAAATATAGTTAAGGTAATTAATATAAAAAAGTTCTTTCTCCCAGCCAAATCTTCAAAGATATTATAATTTTATTAATGTTTGTAGATTCCTTTTTAAAGTCCTTTGGCAACAAATTAAATATTTTTGGCACAAGGTAATCCAACGTTCTTTGTCCATATTTGTTATTAATTCTTGGCACAACTAGTCCTTCATTAGATGTAAATCTTGTTTGGTACACATGCTCTAGTTTATTTTTATATTTATCATTAAACAATTGTTGACATATAATTATGTTCCATAGTATACCCTTAATAGGCAAGACATTTAATGATTGGAATAAAAATGGTATATTCTGCCTTTGGTTATACACATTTATGGGAGCAAATAATTTTAAGAGAGCATTTTGAACATTTTGTACATTTTTAATATTGGTGGCGCAAGAATGTCCCCATGCAGTGAGGCCGTATCTTATAATGGACTCGGCAAGCGATAAATATACCAATCTTAATGTAGGGAGCGGCAATATAAACTTTAACTTATATAATTGTCCAACAACAGATCTCAGTCGTTTGCACGTTTTTGAAGTATGTGTGTCCCACTTGAAGAAACAGTCAATTGTTACTCCTAGATAAGTATAATCGCTTACAATGTCAATATTTTCACATAAACAAGTTCTACAATTATTGGTGACATGAAGGCATTCATAATTATGGGCTTTTATGGTTGGCACAGTACTAATTCTAGCATGAGGGGATCTAATATGCATAATTTTAGTTTTTTTTTAATTAATTAAAAGACCTGCATCATGACACCAATTCTGCAGTTTATCAAAATCATTTTGTAACATTGTGTTACATTCATCTAAATTCTCACTAGATATGACAAGTGCAGTATCATCCGCATATACATAATATTTTACATTTGAGAAAATATATTTAATAAAAGATACATAAATTATATATAATATAGGGCCTAAAACAGATCCTTGCGGGACCCCAGCACTGATGTTCTTAATATCACTTTTAGATCCATCAATATTAACAGTCATGGTTCTGTTAGAGAGGTAATTTTCAAAGAGATGTAAAACTGGGCCTCTAATCCCTATGACATCTAAGTATCTAAGCAATTTTAAGTGATCAATTGTATCAAAAGCCTTGGAGAAGTCAATGAATAATACTAATACATGTTTTTTATTGTTTAATTCGTTATTAATATGATTGGAAAAACTTTGAAGTAGAATTTCTGTACTCCTACCCTTCTGAAATCCATATTGATTGGTATCCAGAATTTCAAATTTGTTAAGATATTGAGTCAACTTTGAGAAAATGTATTTTTCAAGTATTTTTTCAAGAGCAGGTAATATACTAATTGGCCTATAGTTTCCCATTACAGAGTGATCACCACCCTTGTAGATTGGTCTGATTAGGCTACATTTTAATTTCAGAGGAATTATTCCCTGGTTTATAATTGAGTTAATTAAATGTGTAACAAGAGGTCCCAATATTTCCACGTGTTTTTTTAAGTCAGTCATTCGGATAAGGTCAACTCCTGGTGTTTTAGAGTTTTTTGCAAGATTTATTATTTTTACAACTTCAGATAGTTTAGCTTTAGGTAAATAAAAGCTATGTGGAAGCATATCAGGCTCTGGACCAGCAATTTTTATACTACAAACGTGCATTAACTGGGATACATTATCAGAGAAATACTTAGCAAATTCATTGGAAACACTTTCAATGCAATTATATTTGTTGTTTACAAAATATTTTTTTATAACTTCATCACAATTTGTTTTAGATTTTCTGCCTAAGATTTTGTTACATTCATCCCAGGTTTTTTTTATGTCCTTAAAACAATTCTTAAATTTATCATTATAAAAAGTTAACTTTAATTTCAAAATTTTTTTGTTCAAGTAATTACGTATCGTTTTATACTCCTTTTCATAAAACTTATTACTAGGTGTACTCTTCCATCTCCTAAATAAGATGTCTCTTTGTTTTATTTCCTGTAGAATCTCCCTATTTATCCAGTCTTTCGTAGCGTTAGGTCTATTTTTATTTTTATGGCACCATGGAATTAGGCTTTCTTTATACAAATTATCAAAAGCATTACAAATTTTATAGTATAATAATTCGCAATCATTTTCTTCAAGAAAAGTATTCCAGTCAGTTTTAATAATATTACTATCTAACCGTTTTTGCGACATAATGAACATTGGTTTATTTTTGACAACATTTTCAGATTTATTATTCCGTCTATACTGAAAACTAATTGCTGTCGCATAATGGTCAGCTATAAGATATTCACATACACAAGCATGTATATTTACAGAGCAGAAACCACGCCCAACACTTACAGGATCATTTGTTATATACCTCAAATAAATATGGTCAATACAAGATTTTGTAACAATATCATTGACTATTGCTTCTCTAGTTACATCAGAAATACATTTTACCATAAAGTTATTAGCTAATATGTTTTCATAAGATATGGTTATCGGATCACATTCGTTCAGCAAGTTTAAGTTGATATCCCCAAGAAATAATATATTATCATTTATGTTAGTGTAATCATTAAAAAATGATGAAATTTCAGTTAAAAATCCCTGTTTATTAAGGTTAGGTGGTCTATAAAGAGCAAGAATGTGAATAATAGATTTGTTTGGTAGTGTCAAAGTTCCAAAGACATTTTCAAAACAAAGAGATTGGAGGGATTTTTGTACAAAATTAAATTTTTTACTAACATACAATTTTATTCCCCCGCCCATTTTGCTACTTCGGCAGAAGTGGAAACTATTGAATTCAGGCAAGTTATAAAAACAAGTTTCGAAGTCCTTTATTGAGGTTTCACAGAGCATTAAGATATCGATAAACTTTAAACAATTTCTAAAATATGCATTAAAAATATCCCAATATTTACAAATTGAACGAATGTTCAATTGGACACACACAATATTATTTTTATCATAGGCTCCATCCTTTAACTCAATAAAGTCTTCTAGTCTATTCACTCTTATAAAGTCTATGTCACTCTCGTCATCAATAATATTAATGCTCATTGTATTTTTTTACTTTTGACGTAGGACTGCCATAATAGGAGTTAAAAAATAAAAATAAAGTAAAAAGCATACATGACAGGTAAAAGTACAAAATAAAGAGTGGTAGGTTATCATTGTTATTTGATAAAACAGAAGTCAGTACATACATATTATACAAGGTATAAATATTTGGTAGACATGTTATAATAATGCATTCATTGTAAAGTGCGAACACTATCATATATCCATAAATACAACAAGACAATTTACATTTCACAACATATCTATCATCATCAATGTACAAATAAAACAATATACACACATCAGTATCATTACTAATCACAGGTCCACCATATACATGAATTATTATATTATGATAGGATAGAGAATATAAAAAGAAGAGATAACAGAGTGTACTGAAACAGTGCAAAGGAAGTATAAAAAGAAAGCATTTAATATTCAATATTTTGTTCTGCAAGAAAAAGCATTTTTGAGTAGATTTTGCATTTTATTTTATCATTGGCCCTATGTTCCGTAGGAAAAGACAACTTAAATCTTTCGTTGTGCTTTGTGCAATTTTTACATTTTGGAGGACCCTCCTTGTTTGTACAATCTTTGTACGTATGAGCACCTCCACAATAAGTACAGCATACGTCATGTTGGCCGTCTCTTTGCAGACATCTCGCCGCACTGTGCCCCCACATAAGACAAGAGAAGCATTGAGTAATTGCATTCGCATCTTCAACTGGAATCCTCTGATATCCTAAATTAACTTTAGCCTTCATAAGTAATACTCTTCGTATAGTAGGGTCCACTTCCACGATGTAGTTTGATGTGTCATTATATTTGCTTTTAATAATTTTTTTAACACGGAGCATTTCATCAAAGTGTTGATCTGGATTTAGGGCAGAAATCTCAGAGTTTTGAGTCACAATGTCCTCCAGGAAATCATCCTTATCATAATCATTCTGTATACCTTTCAAAATCATAGTAGGTTTCCATTTTTTTCAGTTCATCAACGTTAACATCCTTAAATTCGTTTTCTATGCACTTCTTCAATTTATGCGCATCATCTTTTCTGTTACATTTTATGATGACTCTATTTTTAGAAATTTTTTTCACCTCCTCCACACTTATACCAAGATTTCTTAGTTTAATTTTTTGGTAAATTTCCTTAATAAGGTCATGAGCAGAAGAGTTATTTAACGGGATTAACATTAGATTGTACAGATTATTAACGTTTTTCGCATTAGTTTCGTTTTTGAAAACATCATCGAATTTCACTTTTATGTTGTCAGAAATAGTCTGGATAGATTCTTCAATGTGATCTAACTTAGACTCTATTTTATCCTGCGAGGCAGCAGAGTTGACAAGGAAGATCAAGTGTTCCATTATACCACTAACAGCATCACTGACAGCTCCGCGCTGATCTTTAGATAGGATATTAATTGCCAGCAGTTCTTTGATTTTCTTTTGATGAATTTTAGCGTCCTTCAGCCTCTCGACGCAGGATAGGGAGTTGGAATTAACGGTTGTGTTCATTTTGTATGAATTTTTCAAGGAAATATAAATTGGAGATTGGTTAGGAAACAATTTGACAGCTGTATGATGAGAAGCTTATTAACGATGGTCACAGTAGGTAGGTAGGATGGTAGTAGTAGGTACTATTTGCTCTGCACGCTGTCAAAATCAGATGACTCGTATTGCAAATTAATAAATCTTTTAATTTGAGCACTGTTTATCTTTACAATACCAAACCCACAATATATGTGGCAAAACACACGTTCAGCTACAACAATATACACTTAGAACTCCAAAAATCAACAAAAAAACAGTAAAACTCCAAATTAATATAAATAAAGTCGGTTAATGCGTGTTACTGCACTCGATACAGAATTGTCTATGATCAATTCTTTTTTTGTACACTTTTCGTGCCCGAATGTTGCTAATTCTATTTAAATTTGTCAAGAATTGCGAAAATCCGTCCATACTTTTGAATACGATTTACACTTTTGACAGATGTCATTTGACAAAAACTTGTTATTCCAAGCTTATACTACCCTCCAACCAGGAATAATGGCTCTAGGTCGTTAAGCCAGGTCTATACCCGAGTTAACTTTATGAAATGATTATAAGTAACAATTTATTGCTATTCCCTCGTTATACCAGGCATAAATCTTATTCCCAATTTCGCAGTTTTCATTGCAATCACGCCATCACGCCTCTTGGGCCCTGGGCGAGAGCAGATGTTTAATCAGCCCTAATTTCTAAAACAAGGGATATCCTTTCATGTTAGACTCCATCAGTGTTATTCATTAGATTCCGCCCATACCTGTTTAGTGCGAGATTTTGAGAAACCAATTTAAATCTGTACCAGCCCGCTAAACCCAAATAAATAAAAAGGTGATTCATTAGCGAAATACGTACTTTTTTTTTTTTGGTTTACCGAATCCTACTTAAACAGACTTCCGGTAGCTTTTTCTGTATGAAAAAATACGAAATGCTCGACATTTATGTAGGTATTTTGGTGTCTATGACATTTTTTGAGGTTTTTGACGAGACGTTCGCGCCAGTAGGCTCTTGGCTGGGGAACTGGAAATACATGAATGGTGGTAAATTTAAATTGGCTGCAAGGCGGTAAATTTAAATTGGCTGCAGTTTGAAAATATTATTCTGAGTATTAAAATCATGATATTATAAGGCCGTTATTATAATGGCGGTAAATTTAAATTTCTGGCAGTTTGAAAATATAAATCTTAGTATTAAAATTATGTTATTAGGTATTATTGCAAAAATGTCTTCCAAATTTAAATTAAATTAAAATTTATTTTCACTAAATTTTGTATTTTTAGTTAGGCTTTTGGCTGGGGAACCGGAAATATATAAATGGTGGTAAATTTAAATTGACTGCAGTTTGAAAATATTAATCTGAGTATTAAAATCATGTTATTATATAGCCTTTATTATAATGGCAGCAAATTTAAATTTGTGGCAGTTTGAAAATATAAATCTTAGTATTAAAATTATGTTATTAGGTATTATTGGAAAAATGTCTTTCAAATTTAAATTAAATTGATTTTTTTTTGTAATAGATTTGGTATTTTTTTTTAGCTATTAAATATATATCACTATTGTGAGTAAATGGATGTGTGTGTGTGAGTTTCTGCAATCTATTTATTGTAAAGGTAAATGTGCACAACTATTTTTACCTATTTGTATCTTATTTATTACTTTACTTATTTTTATGAGTGAAACTAATTTTATTATTTTAGAATCTTGTTATCTTTTAATGTCAACATGTAATTTTAACGTAACGTAATTTTATTTATTTTCGTATTTTTTTTATATTCTGAAGTATCTTATCCATTATTGTATTGTTCTAAATCAGGCCTGGCCAACCCAAATTGCACCCCGGGCCGCATTGATGGCCTAAAATTTCTCCAAGGGCCACACATACAAACATTTTACAAAAAAAAAGTATATAAAAAAACGAAACCACAACCAGATGTGAAAAGAAAACACGCATTGAACCAACAACAAAAAATGTATTTATGTAGTAAACAACATAAAAAAAATTCAACAATAGAAAAATATTTTAACAATGAAAATTATTAATGAACCCTTAACTTCATAGAGGAAAAAATTCTTAATTTTTTATTTCAAAACAATATTACAAATAAAACCAATTATCAGGGACTTCTCCTTTCAGTGCAAGATTTGAGATTCTTTTTGCTTACTTAATTTTTCTAAATCTAGGTATTTCAATATTTGAAGTTACACACCTTAACTGGTTTTCCAGATTTACGTCTGTTATAGACGCCCTATTTTTATTTTGATTATATTTCATTTTTACTTTTCATCACACATGACCGCGGGCCGCAGGTAAAGGCGCCGCGGGTTGGCCAGGCCTGTTCTAAATAAATAAATAAAAATGTGATTATATGGCTCATATAAAACGGCGGCAAATTTAAATTAAAAATATAAATCAGTTATCTTTAAATTTTAGTATTATAATCCCGTGATTCAATAGCCCTTATTTTAAAAGTTAAACTTGTTTGCAATAATACCTAATGCCATAATTACATAATACCATAATTTTAATACTAAGATTTATATTTTTAAACTGCCACAAATTTAAATTTGCTACCATTATAATAAAGGCTATATAATAACATGATTTTAATACTCAGATTAATATTTTCAAACTGCAGCCAATTTAAATTTACCACCATTTATATATTTCCGGTTCCCCAGCCAAAAGCCTAATTTAAAATACAAGATTTAGTGAAAATAAATTTTAATTTAATTTAAATTTGAAAGACATTTTTGCAATAATACCTAATAACATAATTTTAATACTAAGATTTATATTTTCAAACTGCCAGAAATTTAAATTTACCGCCATTATAATAACGGCTATATAATATCATGATTTTAATACTCAGAATAATATTTTCAAACTGCAGCCAATTTAAATTTACCGCCTTGCAGCCAATTTAAATTTACCACCATTCATGTATTTCCGGTTCCCCAGCCAAGAGCCTACTGGCGCGAACGTCTCGTGGTTTTTGTGGGTTTTTGACAACTTTCGGAGACGCTCGGAAGAATTCGGGTAAACGCCCCCTCCCGAACGTTTCTCGACACGCCAGCTGTCAAACTCATGTCTGTGCTCATGTCGGCTGCGACTTCGAATGAACTAAAAATGGAAACAAGTATTTTTCAAAGCATGACTTCATTGTGGCTTCAGGCATCACGAAGAAAATCTCAAGGATGGGCCTGCATACTTCATTTACAAGAAAAGTGACAGTTTTACAAAATTGGCGACTTGAAAAATAACACGACGCGGCATCTGTCACTTTTCTTCTTGTCACAGTTTTTATATTTGTTTCGTTGCTGCATGCCCTCAATTTGTTGTTATAGTGTAAAATTCTAATGTTTTAAAGTTACTGTAATTGCTGAAACTCTTATTTGATTCATAAATCTTTTATTCTGAAAGTTATCTCGTACATTACGATCAGCTGGGGAATGAGGAAGATCGCCATTTTGCGTATGTCGATCTAGTTTAGAACGAAATAACCCTACTCGGAGGTGGTTTACAAATGTGATCATGTTTTGAAACACGTTTAGTGTTAAACTGAATTATACAGTTTTTATGAATCACCTTTTTTGTAAATTGAGATTAAGTCGAGAAATTAAACCAGATCTCTAAAGAAATCTGGTTTAAAAATTCTAATGCATAACACTGCATTTGTTTTTTCTACAGCTCATTTTAGCACATCCCTGAAAAGGAAATACAAGTTAAAAAATAAAACATCTTTTCGGTCTTCCAATCTTCAATATATTTTTTATTGTTTTGTCATTCATCATTCCAAGACTATTTTTTTCAAGGAAAAAAAATATTTTAACACTTATTCACTTAAAAATATAATATGCAATCATAAAATAATTATAGCTTACACAAATACAATGCACTTGAATCCCTTCAGGAAGGAAAATGTGGATTTCATTCAAATTTTGCTCACATTTTATTGGCATCCACAGAAAACAAAGTGCTATGTAAAATATCAAATACATTAGATTTAATAAAAGCACATTTCGTACTTAGTCCACTATTGTCTTAAAATGGAAACACGATTTTGCTGAATGTGAATATAAAAAAATAAATGCAGAGGTATTGTTAGGAGTTATCGAACTATGTAAGTATGAATCCAAGGAATATAAAAATAAAGAAATTCTTGCCCTTGCTCAAATAATCAATCTGCAAGAATTATGAAAATTCTCCAAATATTACTTCTTCTTTATTTCGCAGCTGAACAGAAAACTGCGCATTGAATCAAAATAACACCCAGTAAAACATAGTCTGTTTAAGGTTATTGGCTGAATTCACTTTTGTGTTTGTTTTTTTTAAGTTGGGGTGTTTAATCGTCAAACTTGATGGAATTGACTGATGTGTCGATGGTTCCCCCGCGGTAAGCTCCACGCTTCTTCTTGGTCTTCTCGTGCTTGAAGCCTTTTCCTCGCGTATGCTTTAAATCGGCATTGGCACGCTCACCCCACGAACCTCGGGCACCCCTCTGGAAATATTAAAAATGCATTACAACTTGAAGTAATTTTTCAATGAAGTTTTTAAATGGGTCGGAGAAATCGCTGAGGGAATTGAATAAACATTAAGAATTTGAGTTTTATATTATTAATTGATAAGGCATTTACTTTGTAATCTTTTATTCTTAAAAAAACAACACAATGTGAAAAGGAGAAAGAAAACTTCAAGTCATTCATAAACAAACCCAGCTCTTATCGCCAACTCAAATATCAACAATATTCATAGCGAGACAAATACCCTTTTCGTACAGCACAAATTCTGTTTGGTTTGTCTATGGTTTTGGGATCGCCGGTCAAACCATGTAAAAGCTTGCATACATCCCCACACAATACTAGACGAGATAGAAAAAAACCATAGACAAACGTGACAGTATTCCTCCTTTGAGAAAAGCCTCCAATACTAAAGAGAATTAAGAGTAATACAAAAGGAGTACAATAAAATATATACTAACCTAATAATTATCCTATACATCTAATCGAAGGTGATTTTCTTGTTCTGGGAGTCACCACCATCAAAACTTTTGTTGAATCCTCCCCCGCCGCCTCTGCCACCCCCGCGCTCCCCACCCCACGACTTCCTGAAGCCCCCCCTGTCTCCGCCATCTCCTCTGCCCCCTCGGAAACCACCCCTGTCACCTCTGTCTCCCCCTCTGCCACCTCGGAATCCACCTCCCCGATCATTCCCCCTGAAACCCCCTCCCCCTCGTCCTCCACGTCCACCCCTGAAGCCCCCACGATCTCCTCCATCCCGGTTACCCCAGCTTCCACGATCTCCGCCATCACGGTTCCCGAATCCACCGCGGCCACCTCTCCTATCACCAAAGCCACCCCTGCCCCCACGGCCTCCCCTGTCTCCAAATCCTCTCCCCCCTCGTCTATCCCCAAATCCTCTTCTGTCCCCGAACCCACCGCGGCCGCCTTTATTAAAGCCGAAGCCGCTGTTATTCCCCTCTTCATTTTCGTCATCCTAATTAAAAAAGAAGAAATAAATATAATTAGTGACCAAGAATAACCCATCATGAAAGTTAGGACAGATTTTGAAAAGGTAATAAATAGACACCGAGTGCGTTTCGTGACAAATCAGTCCAACATAACTCATCCACAGATAGCTTGTTCATGAACAAGTCACACGACTTTCCAGTCAGGGACTTTTCGGTAACAGACAACTTTCCACAGACACACAAGTATGGATAATTTGTTCATATGGCAGTTTGTCTACTCGACTTTTCGGTTAACAACATTTTCAAGACGCATATATTATAGATCCACAGACAGCTCACAGAAAACTTGCTCTCCAAAAAATCTTTGTAATTACTCATTGTACTTTTCTGTGATGGAGCGGTCTGTGAACTGTATGTGACTGCAATGTCATTAGCGGAGAAATTGTGTGGATGAACTGCTGTGTGATCGATTTGTCCATGGCCGAGCTGTCTGTGGATAGGTTGGTTGTCTGTGACTGATTTGTCGTGGAACCGACAGAGTGTAATCAGTTTTGTGTGAAAGCCGTAACACCAGGGGGCCGGGTGTTAATCGGCCGACGCTAACATTCATGGTGCGTTTATTCCGGCCACACAAATGCTTGGTGTGTTTACCTTGCCCTCAAAGGAGTTGTCAGAAAGCCTGGGGTTCACTGACACACTCTCTGATACCACGCGCCTGAAGGGGGTATTCTGCCCACTGTGTCTATTTTGCTCTCCAGGACTCGGCGTCGCAAATTTATTGGCCTTAATTACAAACTCTACCTGTTGAAATTAAATTTACAAATGAAATGAAACACAAGAGATATCAAAACTAAAGATAGCATGTATTTTGAAATAAATGTGGCTTGCATATAGAATAGCTCAATCAAGATATCGGTGAAAGACTTCTTTGACAATTTAATTGTCCTTCAAATGGAATCTTTATGAAATGAACTAAACATGATCGAAGAGCCAACCATATACAAAAAAACTGATTTGTCATGTATGGAAGAGGGCTGGGGCAAAGATTATATAAATGGATACAATAATAAACTTAACTTATTGATAGTTAAACAAGATTTCCTGTTAAACATTGAATTTACAGTTTTTAATAGTAAATTTGTTAGCAGTTTGGTTCATAAAACATTCATATGCAATAAAACATTCATATGCAATAAAACCAAAAGTAAGAAAAACAGTTACTGGAGATGGTCATATTTGGCCATCATACAATAACAAAGATCAGTTCTTTCCGCCTTTGCTTTAGTCAAGTGGATTTTTTTTAACAGCAAACCATGATTGCAGGAGACATCAGAAATCAACAATCGCCACTGAGCTGTTTTCTTTCCTGAGACTATTCTCCTTGATAAGAATACAGAGTTGAATTAAATTACCTGTTCTCCATCACCATTGAAGTTTCCTTTTTTGACAGCTGGGGTTGCAACTTCTTCGTCAGAATCTGCAGCTTTCCGTTTCTTTGATGATGCGACGGCTGGTTTGGAGTCTTCATCGTCATCATCACTATCGTCTGAGGACTCTGCCTTCTTTTTGGTCTGAAATCATACAATATTTTTCATCAGGCATGTTTAAAAATGACACATCTTTCGATATGTAGTGATTTTGCCAAATAAAAACAGTCCCTAAGATGAATTTAGAAAACATATTTGATCATTATTTTAATTATGTATTTTTTTCTGAGCACTCCCCACAAACTTGTGAAAGAATATCTGGGCTAGTATTAAAAATGATCAAACCCTAAAAATGTTCTCTTGAGAGTTAAAAAAATAAATAATGTGTTTTGAATCTATATTTAAGTGAATGAAAACCATTGATGAAATTCATAGTATTCACATTAATACTTACTGAAGGTTGATCCTTCTAGATTTAAAACAAGCAGATACAATAGCTGAATAGGACAGATTCTAGGCTAACCATTGCATATACATGTTTTATTTAATTAAACGAGACACAATGAATCATTAAATCTATTTGTTACTTAAATTTCACCTCATTTCATTAATGAGATCAAAAAGCTACACGTAAGAAGACCTGTAAGCAGATGCCTGCATAAGCCAACTACTTATTCCAAAATATACATTTCATGACTAAATTTTGTTAACTTACCGGTTTGGCAGCAGGTTTGGGAGAGTCTTCATCATCAGAATCATCACTGCTGGAATCCTTCTTGACAGGCTTAGCTGCCACCTTGGGTACCTTGGCCGCTGGCTTCTCTTCCTCGCTAGAATCATCACTGTCGGAATCAGAATCTTTCTTAGCCGGGGCCTTGGCAGCTACTTTAGCTTTTCCTGCACCTTTGGCTGGAGGTTTAGTAGCTTCTTCTTCACTAGAATCATCACTGTCATCAGAACTATCCTTCTTCTTTGCTGGGGTAGCTTTAGCGGGTACTGGCTTAGCGGGGGTTTTGACTGCCGGTTTGTCATCATCACTAGAATCGTCACTATCGGAGTCTGAATCTTTCTTCGCAGCAGGTTTAGCAGGAGCCTTAGCTGGTGCTTGTGGTTTTCCTGCTGTTTTTGTGGGTGGTTTAGTAGCTTCCTCTTCACTAGAATCATCTGAACTCTCCTGTTTCTTTGCCGGAGTGGGTTTAGCAGGTTGTTTTGCGGGTACAGGTTTAGCGGGAGTCTTTTTTGCAGGTTTCTCGTCCTCACTAGAGTCATCGCTGTCTGAGTCTTTCTTGGCTACAGGCTTGGCAGGAGCCTTAGCAGCTGCTTGTGGTTTGCCGGCAGCCTTGGCAGGGGGTTTGGTTGACTCTTCTTCGCTAGAATCGTCACTGTCATCAGAACTCTCTTGTTTTTTGGCAGGTGTGGACTTGACGGGTTGTTTAGCAGGTGTGGGTTTAGCCGGGGTTTTGGCTGCAGGCTTGTCATCCTCGCTGGAATCGTCGCTATCAGAACTTGACGCTTTTTTGGCCTTCCCATTGGCAACTGGCGCTGCTTTCGCAGGAGCTTGCTTGGTAGGTTTGGGTTTTTCATCTTCGCTCGAATCGTCATCAGAGCTGCAATAATTCAACATGAACGTAACACTTACAAGAAAACTGATAGTTTTTTGTGGACATGCAATAATAAACACATTGTTGTCAGGAGCTGTCAAATCATGTCTTGTGATTATGGACTAAGCAAAAATTCCATAGACAATATAATTGCTAAGGTAAAGGGAAACGAATATATTTTATTCAAATTAACAAAGTTCCAATTCACTTTTTACAATATTTTATTTGTCTAGCAGAAATAAAATATTGTAAAAAGTGAATTGGAACTTTGTTCATTTGATTAATATACAATGGACTTTCACTGTGTAAACCACCAAACCCTTAAAAATAGGAAACAAATATCTTTTTACTGGTTACTAAGGATGTTAGTTACTTACATAGACAGCGCAGAGGAAAAATAACATCGTTTTAAAAAGACACCGCTGTGAGTAAAAAAAAGCTGACAAAACTCTAGCGTGTACAGATCAGAGTTGATTTTCCATGTGAATCTCTAATAATGAGGTCATTATCATAGACAGTTTCGACGTCACACGGTAGAGCTGTTAGGGTGCAGACTAAATAGTATTTAGGTATTGGTTACTAAGGACCCTAATAAAATTGCAAGAAACAAAAAATGGCCCTATGAAAATGTGCAATGCGTGGGATGAGTTACAAAGAATAAAAAAAGGCAATCTAGGATTTTCCGATAAAATAAAGCAAATATAACGCAACTAAGCTACACATATAGTGAACCTTCTTGCCGCGTTATCCCCGAAGGGCGATGTGGCGAGTTGAACCTATTTATTTTTACAGGTAAGGGGGCCGGCCTTACGCCAACCACTTCAGTTGAAGTGGGGGTTTCCCAGCTCCCGAGAGTGCTGGTACTCATTTCTTGTGAAGGCTGAGTAAACCTTGCCGGTATTTTATTTTGGGGTTTGAAATAAACACCGAAACGGGAAATCATTTCTGACACCCTCGGTGGGATTCGAACCCGAGCTTTCGGCATGGAATGCAAGCACTCTACCACCTGAGCTATCGACCGGACTATGTGGGAACAAAAATAATATTCTGGAAAAAATTTGAGATAGCCGTCTTCCAATCTACACAACTCAAATGTGCCATTTTATGCTAGAAGTGTTGAAGCCGTATAACACCACTATGTGGTCGACATGTGAATTGACAGACACTATCGCATCGTCACGCGGCTGGGATGCTAGGGAAAAGGCATGTTAATATTTCGTTATTGGTTGCTAAGGATAGCAGTCCCATACAAGACTGACATTTTCTCGCCAAGAAAAAGGTTTCAAATGAAAAAATGTTCACACTTAATTTGCAAGAAGTGTGGTTCTTTACTGCGTCCACATTAATAAGGAACTTCTTTCCTTTCATCTATGAAATTATTTAAAGATAGGAAATAAGAAAAAAGATCCCTAAAGTATTTTCCGTTGGGAATTCTGGATAACGGCATCCAAAAGTATTTCACAAGTGCCATGCAACAATATTTCAATGTAACGACGCAATAACAAAATACTAACCTTGACGCTGCTTTGGCGCCTGCCTTTATTTGAGCAAAACCTTTGGCATTTGTTTTCTGATATGCGGCAAAGATTTCTTCCAAAGTCGGGCATCCTTTAGGCAGAGCAGGCTGAAAGTAAATTGAAAACCATTATTAATTTATTTATCTATTCAAGGTGACAAAATAATTCACATCCAATAATTTTAGGGCCATGCACATGTGCTCGTGACAAACCGCATGTGAAACGGTAATCCCAACACCACGCGGTAATTTACCATTTAGTGAGAGAAAAATGTCAAAAAATCAAAAAGAATGAATTAAATGCAAAGAATAATGCTTACTGCTTTTGTTTTCTTTTGATAAATAGCTGCTAAACTTTTATCAATTGTCAATAAATAATTATAAAGCACGGACGTCAATCCAACACCCGCGACGGTCGCCATTTTTAAACTGAAAGAACGATTGCCGTATTTTGATGTACGTCATTTCCGGGTAGGTAGATATTCCTAGAGACAGAAAGATTAACAATATTGTACATTTTCCAGATTTATGGACTGTAGCTCTGTCGCCATTCCGCTAGGGGTGGCCAGAGCCTCTGCAGAGTTGCATCCATTTTTTCCTATCCTGACATACCTCTTTCAATTCCTTCATATCCATCACCTTTTTCATGCATTTTCTTTTTTTACGCTTACTTTGTACATCCCATTCTTTCACAACCTCCACAATCTGATCACTCCATACTTTTCTCGGTCGTCCCTTCCCTCTTTTTCCTTTCACACTTTCTTTGTATACATACTTTGTCAGTCTATCATCATTCATTCTTTCCACATGCCCAAACCATCTCATCACATTCTTTTGTACTTTAACTTTCACATCCTCTTTCAAATTACATTCTTTTTTTACCCATTCATTCCTAACTCTATCCCTTAAAGTTTTTTCTGTCATACTTCTCAAATGCTTCATTTCCACCGTACATATTTTACTCATTTCGCTATCATTCACTGTCCATGCTTCACTTCCATACATCCATACTTCCATACAAACTTTTATTTCAGCAATTTATTTGCTAGAATTCATAATAACTTGATTGAAATACATTATTATTTTGTAAAATTTTACTGTTTCCGGTTTTCCTTCGAAAAAAGACTTTCCTACACATAAAAAAAATCGTCTTGTTGAGACGTTACCATTAATATACGGTTTACTTTTCATAAAATACTTTATTTTTCATTTATATAGTGTCTTTTACACAAACTGTTTTTATATTGAATGTCATCTAAGCCGTTCAATCCTTTCACTTTTTGACGTTTGCTAGATACAAAAGAAAACTAGTATACCGACAATAATTTAGTTTCAAATATCGCTCACAGGTTGTGCTGTAGAATATTTTGTAAAAAATAACATCCGTCAAACACTGATTTGACGGCGCTGTGACGTGAATTCAAAATGGATAAAAATACAAAGACATTGCTGTTATTTCCAAAACAATGCACGTATTATAATGCTCGGATGTCGCTTTAAGTAACAACAATCTTTGTTGTCGCCAATAAGTGGTATGGGGTAGTGCAGTGAATGTGAAATGGTTATATTGGTGTCATGAACTTCTGCCCTATTTTTACCGTGAATTTCTTGATGTTTGCCTGAAATTGTTGTCGCACGATGCCTGTGCAGCAGATAAACGTGAAGAACAGTTCTGAGATTGAGAATTTTGAATGGAATATGACTCCTTATAACATGCAGGGCAGTAGGAAGCTGGGGTCGAGGACTGGCTCCAGCTCCAGTCAGACGTCTTACAGCAACTCCAGTGGGGACATCTGCAGGATTTGCCACTGCGAGAGTGACGCTCAGAATCCTCTGCTGGCTCCTTGCTATTGCTCAGGTGAGAATTCTAAGCTGCACAATTACTACCCAACAATCAAAATAGGGCATTCAGACAAAGACAGCTGATACGTGGTCAGTCCGCTGTTTAATATTGAAAAGAGCAGTTGATTGTTATTTGTATACGCTCAGACACGCACATACCCTCTACTGTCCTTTGCCTACTAGCAGAGGTAACTCTTCAATTCAAATAAAAATAAATATATACCTATGTTCTATCTAAAATTGTAAAGTTAGCTTAGCGCTAAGGATGGAACCTATTCAAATTTCATGCATAAAAAGTTGTGACATTACATGGCCGGGTTGCTTAGCTTAGGGTGTATATTTTGTAATTAGTTGCTAAGGACTCAATTACATAGACCCGTGATGTTTGCCTACCACAGAACGTTCAATTATGAAACATCCGTTGCGACATCATACCAACCTTTTAGTTTTATAACACGGCAACTTGTCGTGCAATTCTCATAATTTTCTAGATTTCATTTCTGTCTGCTATTTGTTTAAATCAAAGACAGAATCAGCTGTAGACTGGCCTTCTTTTATCACTTTCATTCAATGACACATTGAGCATATATCTCAATGCTTTTATGCAAGGTTTTGAAACTCTAAGCTATAGATGACAGTGGCGAAGGGTGCCATACAAGCCGGTTTCCATCGGCTTCCCTTTCAAAATGATGTAACAAAGTAGTTAAAAAATATAGGCACAAAATATAAAAATACATTTAAAACCAAAGAAACAATACATATTTTCCCCCATTGAAACCATGCATTCTACTTTATTATCATTTCTGCCTCATTTTAAACGGGAAACCGATGGAAACCGGCTTGTATGGCACCCTTCGCTACTGATAGATGATGTCAGTGTTATGGTTTTTCAACATTTGTGTGGGGTTCTAGAAGAAGCATCTGTTCTGTTCTGGTTACTATCAAAGCTATACAATAAACATCAACATAATCACTGGCACAACAACCTGGGACTCCTTGATCAACCGCAGCCACTGCTGCCTGTCCAACGTCTTCCTCCTGCAATTCTCTACTTTTACCGCCAGGCCCGGATTAAGGCCATTGGGGACCCTAGTGCAGGGTCCCCCCCCAAAAAAAAAATATATAGGTACTTACTTATTGCGAACCAAAACGATTACTGGCAGTGTTTTAAGTTTATTTTGAGAATCCTCAGAGAGACTCCCAAGATTTCAAATAATCTAGAAGTCTATGACATTTGTTGGAGGGAACTTCGTCTTGTCCTTTTTGTAAAAGAATATGTTGAAATATTGTTCTATACCATTTCATACAATTCGCCAAGGGCGTCTTAGTACCCGGAAGTATAAATTTAACTATATTTTTCTATATCATCTTGGGGACCCCCAAGAAAGCCGGGGCCTTTGTTCAGTCGCTCCGATTGAACCGCCCTTAATCCGGGCCTGCCTACTGCATGAGAGTCTGCAACCACTCTTTTCAGCCATCTTTATCTGGATCTTTCCACTTTCCTGGGCCCCGCTAGGGGAAGAAACACAGTAAATAATAGTGGAAGGAACACAGTGTTTTTTAAATTGTTGATCAAAGTATTATCTCATAGTATATATGACTAAAATGTTATTGACTTATAGGCTGTTTTTTTATGTTTTTACGACATAGATTATAGATTACAGACGGTGATACATACACTGACCACTGTGTAGAAAATTGTGGTTTTTCTTTTCAACACATTGATCGCAAATAGAATTTTTGTAAAATGTAAAAAATATGTTTTTTGGTTTTACTTAGGTTTTTAATTTAATATTACTTAGGTCGAAAAACATAATCATAATCATAAGGTCTTTATTGTTTTTATCAATCCTTTATTATATTGCCCTTCGTCGTCGTCTTTCGTCGTCGAGTTTCGATTTTCAAAACCAATGCCATTACAGCAGATGAAACACATTCATGACCTATGGAAAATTAATTTTTGTATATATGCTGCAATGCCGCGAGCTTACGCGTGTGTGTTTACAAATGTATGAAAATTTTTAGCTAAAAATCTGTTTGTTCATACTGAAAATGTATGGAACAATATTGACATCTAGCGGCAAAACGTGAAAGTTTTTTTTACATTTTCTTTTATTTCATGCAAACTAAAAAAAAAAAAAAAGCCAAATAAAAATGGATTTCAATCTGTAATCTAAGTTGCAAGGATATATAACATTTGAGATTCATATTACATGCATTCTTACAAGCAGACCTGTATAAGTTCTAATCTAATCTAATCTAAGCTGCAAAGATATATAACATTTGAGATTCATATTACATGCATTCTTACAAGCAGACATGTATAAGTTCTAATCTAATCTAATCTAAGCTGCAAAGATATATAACATTTAAGATTTATATTAAATGCATTCCCACAAGCAGATATGTATAAGTTCCCGCTTACATATGCTGCATGTGTACTTACAACATAACAGCCCATTCCAAATGAACATAAGCCCTGCAACTCTTGCCAACCTTCCCTGAAACAAAGGTGAATTTGCAAAGTAAACCATTTTTTAAAGTATGGGTGGTCAGCCTCATACCAACCTATAAGTCAAGAAAATTATTTTGTGTATTTCTTAACATAATCTAAGTTGCAAAGATACATACCATTAAAGATTCATATTAAATGCATTCCCACAAGCAGACAGGTATAAGTTCGCGCTTACAAATGCCCCATGTGGATTTACAAAATAAAAAACTAATCTCAAATGAACATACGCCCTGCAACTCTTACCGACTTTTCCTCAAACCGAGATAAAATTTTCATGGTAAACCATTCTTACAGTATGGGTGGTCAGCCACATACTAACCTATAAGTCAAGGAAATTATTTTGTTAAGTTCTATAATCTAAGTTGCTAAGATACATAGCATTTGAGATTCATATTAAATGCATTCCCACAAGCAGACAGGTATAAGTTCGCGCTTACAAATGCCCCATGTGGACTTACAAAATAAAAAACTAATCTCAAATGAACATAAGCCCTGCAACTCTTGCCGACTTTTCCTCAAACAGAGATAAAATTTGCATTGTGAACCATTGCTTACAGTATGGGTGGTCAGCCACATACTAACCTTTTAGTCAAGGAAATTATTTTGTTTAGTTCTATAATCTAAGTTGCAAAGATACAAACCATTTGAGATTCATATTAAATGCATTCCCACAAGCAGACAGGTATAAGTTCGCGCTTACAAATGCCCCATGTGGATTTACAAAATAAAAAACTAATCTCAAATGAACATAAGCCCTGCAACTCTTACCGACTTTTCCTCAAACCGAGATAAAATTTTCATGGAAAATCATTCTTACAGTATGGGTGGTCAGCCACATACTAACCTATAAGTCAAGGAAATTATTTTGTTAAGTTCTATAATCTAAGTTGCAAAGATACATACCATTTGAGATTCATATTAAATGCATTCCCACAAGCAGACAGGTATAAGTTCGCGCTTACAAATGCCCCATGTGGACTTACAAAATAAAAAACTAATCTCAAATGAACATACGCCCTGCAACTCTTACCGACTTTTCCTCAAACCGAGATAAAATTTTCATGGTAAACCATTCTTACAGTATGGGTGGTCAGCCACATACTAACCTTTTAGTAAAGGAAATTATTTTGTTTAGTTCTATAATCTAAGTTGCAAAGATACAAACCATTTGAGATTCATATTAAATGCATTCCCACAATCAGACAGTTATAAGTTCGCGCTTACAAATGCCCCATGTGGATGTACAAAATAAAAAACTAATCTCAAATGAACATAAGCCCTGCAACTCTTACCGACTTTTCCTCAAACCGAGATAAAATTTTCATGGTAAACCATTCTTACAGTATGGGTGGTCAGCCACATACTAACCTATAAGTCAAGGAAATTATTTTGTTAAGTTGTATATTCTAAGTTGCAAAGATACATACCAATCGAGATTCATATTAAATGCATTCCCACAAGCAGACATTTATAAGTTCGCGCTTACACATAATGCATGTTGACTTACAACATAAAAACCCAATCTCAAATTAATATAAGCCCGGCAACTCTTGCCAATCTTCCCTGAAACACAGCTGAAATCTGCAAAGTGAACCATTTTTTAAACTATGGGTGGTCGATTTTCTTTTACAAAGGATGCATGTTTTTATTTTACATATTTTCCGAATTTTAACGCGAGGAAACTATGCGCAATATACACATTTACCAAATGTTAAGGGGTTGGGCTGCGTAACAGCCAGGGGCAACGCCCCTAGTATGTACATAATGCAACTAAGCTACACATATAGTGTAACTTTTTGCCTGTGTTATCCCCGAAGGGGTCGCATGTGGTGATTCGGGACCTATTTATTTTTATAGGTAAGGGGGCCGGCCTCACACCAACCACTTTTAGTTGAAGTGGGGGTTTCCCAGCTCCCTGGGGGGCTGGTTCTCATTTCTTGTGAAGGCTGAGTAAACCTTGAGATCGAACCCTTGCTCTCGGCATGGAATGCAAGCATTCTACCAATTGAGCTATCGACCTTTTTACGAGCTTGATCGTCGTCGCTACAAAGCGCCAATTCTCAGGCAAGACCCAGTTGCTGTAAGGTTGGATGGACCTTTGGAAAGGTTTATGAATTTTTCAACCCAGCGAAGAGCAAATTTTGAAAATATAAATGGTGTATGGTACATAATGAATACAGAATGACACGGCCATCAAAGTGTTAATCTTGTTACTTACTTAAGTAATAAGAAGCAAAAAAACAAAATATTTGTATCGTTTTTGCCCGGCAGTTAGTTGTTAATTCCAGACCTTACTCTTGCTAAGTGAACAGGTTATCCATCGATCAATCAACCGGATTTAATTGCCATGCCGATTAGTAATGCATTCTACTTGTCCATGGCTGTATATCTGTACGTACCTAATTCAAATGAAATCTATGTCAGATTCACATCATTACAATTTCATTTGCATTGTCATCTATAATTATTAATGTATACAATTTGTTTCTGATGATACCTATCATAGTAAAATTAATGACAAACAGATGTTATTATCATATTGAAATTCTAATGGAAGAAAATGTTGTTAGGATTGTTTATGTATGTAAGCTGTTATTTTATTTTCATTATCATTTATTTATAAACTGGGTACATAACTTTTGAAATATATAATGTTTGCCATGGTAAAGAAAAATTGTGTTCAAATAATAAATAAAGCTGTATTATTCCTGTGTTATTATGTTATATACTTTATAAAATATTAGTCCGTGTTATGGCCGCGGGGATCAAGACAGGTTATTTGGAACCGGATAACGCTGGTTCGAATCCCGCGACGATAACTTCGACCCTGGTTCAACAGATGCCGTTGCATGCACACAAGCTTCTACTTTCGCATGAAGACAACTGGCCAGGCAAAATAGGTTGGTGGATTGCATTTCTTTCCACAAATCTATTTAAAAAAAATAAAATAATAATAATGTAGCATACTTAACTTACTTATTCAGCCACTTCTTATCCACTGCTGGACATAGGCCTCCCCCATATCTCTCCAGGCGTCTCTGTCCTGGGCTCTCTGCATCCAGTCACCAGCAACTCTTTTGATATCATCTGACCATCGTGTAAGAGGCCTTCCTCTTGTTCTTTTGTCTTCACGAGGTCTCCATTCTACCACTCTTTTTGTCCATCTTTGCTCGCTCAATCTGGCTACATGCCCTGCCCACGACCACTTCTGCTTTGCCACTCTTTTGACTATGTCAGTAACTCCCGATCTTCTTCGTATTTCGGTATTTCGTATTCGATCTGATAGTCTTATGTGTAGCATAGCTCTTTCGTGCTTTCGTTGTGCTACACGGAGTTTCCTGATAGTCATTTTGGTGAGAGTTAGTGTCTCTGCTCCGTAAGTCATAACTGGCAGGACACACTGGTCGTACATTTTCCGTTTCAGGCATTGGGGGATGTTGCTGGTGAAGAACTTCTTAAGACTGCCATAGGCCGCCCATCCTAGCATACTTAATAGTTATTACTAAATACGAAAGTAAAAGAGTTGATATTTTTTATCGTTTGTGTATTAACACTGTGAAAAATCATGTTTTCAGTTTTTTATTCAAATAAACAACACTTGTAACTTTTAAACACTGTTTTTAATTTCACAAATATAATATAATTAAAAAATTAGTCGAAAACGTTAGTAGTAGGTATAATTTAAAATTTAATTTTTTAATTATATTATATTTGTGAAATTAAAAACAGTGTTTAAAAGTTAAAAGTGTTGTTTATTTGAATAACAAACTAAAAGAGTTGACACTGGAAAGTTGTTTTCATTTTTTGTTTTTGTTTTGTGGGCCACAAAGGGATTGAATTCATAGATAAACCATGTATGGAATATACGACGGCACTCCTAGAGAGTAATTTAATTTTCATTTATCTATTTTTATTCACACAATCTAGTAAAGTTTACGCAATGTTTTATACTAGGGGCACAGCTTTGCTAATTGTTACACATTTACGTCCTTTTACAATCATGACAGTTTTGTACAGTCACAAATGTTGGCGGCTAGGGCTAGGGCTTTGATGTTTATGCATATTATTATTTGTCTATTTTTAAAAATGTCATATGTTGTATATATATATAAATGGACGATTTATTTGAAAAGCGCCGTTTTTGTGTGTAGCACACATCAAGGGCCCTTTTATTGTTTTTTCTTTTAGTTCGTTCTTATTACTAAAATCACTGCACAAACACACACACACACACACAAACAAAGCACAAACTCCTAGTCCTTAAAAGACTCACTAAATAGGAATGTCTGCAATTTTTTCTTGAACATTATTTCTGGTTTCGCAGTTCTGACTTCTAAGGGCAGCCTGTTCCACTGCAAAGGTGCTCCATTGTAGAAGGCTCGGTCACCAAAGCGAGTCGCACCAGATCTCTGCGGTTCGCTTAGTCTAACCCCGCCAGACACAGTCGATCGCAGTACCAAGTTACTTGTGCTGAACTGCTGGGATAGGAGCTCCACCAAATATGTAGGAGCCGCACCATTGAGAGCCTTGTACACCATAAGGCACACCTTGTAGGCCACTCTTTCTGGGGATTTCAGCCAGTGTAAATTCTTCAAAATAGGAGTAATGTGGCCAAACTTCCCTGTCCCGAAGATCAGCCTTGCAGCGGCGTTTAGTACTGACTGCAGCCTGTTGTACTGTATCTTTGTCTGCCCTGAGTAGATTGCACTGCAATAATCTACCCGAGACAGGACAAAGGCATCTACAAGTGTCTTCAATGCATCAGGGGGAAGGCATCTGCGAATCGCCTTGATCTGGCGCAGCCCAAAGAAAGACTCCGACACTGTTTTATCCAGCTGAGAACTGAGTGACAAATCTGTACCTAGCCGCACTCCTAGTAAATCCACTGTTTTTGAAGGGTGGATGTCGTCTCCTCCCGATTGTTGTGTATGTTCCTTCACTTGTAGGTTGGTATGCGGCTGACCACCCATGCTGTAGAAAATGGTTTACTTTGCCAAATGCCACCCCTGTTCCAGGGAAGGTCGGCAAGAGTTGCAGGGTGTACATGTATTTTTCATCTTGCCGCAATCAGAGGTTGACCATCTCTGGCATATTGCATATAAAGGTACATGTAAAACAGCAATGAGTCAATCTAATGACCTTCCATACAAATAGCAAAGAATCAAAGGCAGTATTACTAATAATAGGTATTTACATACATATGTATAACAGCTATTTATGGATATTGGAAAATAAAAATACATTTTTATTGCTTTTAACTTAGAGATACCCAAGAATAAAGTGTACGCTTTCTGATGATAAACAGGGTAAATGAAAATAATGCCAATATAATATTATTATATGTTGGCACTAATTTTAGATGACCGTATATTGTTCACCTTTAGTGGAATGGTGGTTGCTAGCTACAGTAACAGTAATAGGCTGTCCTAAACAGCCAAGCTGTCGTCATCTAAATAATCAGGGGTAAAAGTCAATAAAGGTATGTAGTTGTTTCCGCAACGCAACTAAGCTACACATATATTGTAAATTCTTGCCGCGTTACCCTCTAAGGAGTCCACATGTGGCGAGTCAAAACTATTTATTTTTACAGGTAAGGGGGCTGGCCTTACGCCAGCCACTTCACTTGAAATGGGGGTCTCCCAGCTTTGGAGGGGGCTCATTCTCAGAGTTAATAATAATTTGACAATATTTTTAGTAAGAGTTTTAGGCTTACACGGCCGGCTGATGATGCTGGAGTGATGTTTTCCGGGATCTGTTGCCGTGGTCTGTGGGAGCTGGAGCTTCCGGACGTTTCGCCCATTTCTGCGATGGGCTTCTTCAGCGTGAAGTATGACGATGATGATGATCTTGATGAGAAGTGTGCACACACTTACTGTGAACTGTGAACACACTTACATCACAGTTCTCATCAAGATCATCATCATCATCATCAACAGACTCGTGAACAGACATGTCTTCAATCCTGATTTAAAAGCATTTGTACTCTCCACTAATGTGATTTATGATAAAATATCATTTTGATGCACACTCCTGTAGATTAGTGAAATTGTTTTCTAATTAAGTGTTTTGTTATTTGCCTGCAGGGAGCTTGAAGTACGTTCATCAGAGCTGCCTGCAGCAATGGCTGACTGCCTCGGACACCAGATCCTGCGAACTCTGCAAATTCCACTTCATAATGCACACCAAGATAAAACCATTCAATGAGGTTTGTATTCTTCACACAACCATCAACCTCTTTAGCCTTACAGGCAACAATCAATGTTAAAAGTAGGTGGAGCTCAGAGCCTCTTGGTGTCAAATTGCTGATGCCGTAGGGCAGATATGACATCAAGGAGGTCACAACCGTCGGCGCTATGTTCAAGCTGGTCAAGACGGTAAACTTTTACTAGCGTGTTTAAAAATAAAACAATGCTGGTTAGAGTCCCATCAGTTCTCTTAATGATTACTTCAATGCTTCAATGAATGTCATTGAGTAATTATTTATTAATCATTTTTAAAAATCATGAATTATTAACCTTTTCCCTTCTGAATATTCTGGCTGTGTGAATATTGAATATATTCTCAAGCACATTTTTTAAAGCATTTATTTATTTCCTACATTAATTGATTAACAACACTTCAAACTATGTTAACAGTCACATGTATTAGTTATTCAAGCACAAAAATCACAAAAGTGTAGCACATATTTCCACTTACGGACTTTTGAATTCTTGAAGACAGATAATAATAATATAATATAAGGATAATTTATTTGGTGAGCGTTGTTTTTGTGTGTATCACACCTCAAGAGCCCTCTGCAAGCTTGGTCGTTGCTGTAAAAAGCGCCCATGCTCCAACAAGACCCAGTTGCTGTAAGGCTGGATGGACCTGAATGACCGATCTTTTTTTCACACAGGGAAGAACATATTTGAAAATATAAATGGTACCTATATTTTTTGTGCTTCGCCGGGATTCAAACCCACAACCTTCCATTTACGAGCCAGAAATGTTAACCACTAGACTACGGATCGGTTCTATGTCTCAATGTCAGGGACAAGTTCAAAGTTGGATGACGTCTATGATTGACAGCCGCATTGTATGCAAGTTTACACTTGACGCCTATGCGTGTCACCCGCAGTTGAAGGGTTAATGGATATTTTCATTCCTGTTTATGGCCAGGCAAAAATAGGTTGGTGAATTGCTCGTTGATTTGCTGTGACAGTTGTTGAACGTGTTTTGTTGTGTGTTGCAGTGGCGCAGACTAGATATGTCGGGGGTGGAGCGCCGCAGACTCTGCTGTGCTGTTCTGTTCCACTGTGTTGCCGCCCTGTGCGTCATGTGGTCACTGTTTGTCCTCATCGACAGAGCCGCCGAGGAAATACAGCGGGGGCATATTGGTAAACCAAGTCAACTATGTATAAATATATTTGGTTGATTTCTTTTAAAAGCACCATTTTCACTAGAATTTAGTCTCAAGGGCCCTTTAACTAATCCCATTATAAAATATTTTAAGGCTGCTAAACCATCTAATCTAATCTAATCCAAGTTGCAAAGATATGTAACATTGGGGATTCACATTATATGCATTTTCACAAGCAATCACGTATAAGTTCGCGCTTGTACATGTCACATGTGAACCTACAACCATTGAGATATATATTATAGAGATGCAATTCCTCCCGAATCGCGTGGCACCCTCAAGTATGGTCTTAGACCATACTGGAGAACAAGCCCGATTTTGAGGCTAGTCAGTCTCACGCAGACTTACACAGCGAGCGGATGTGACAGGTGGTAATACATATTGCCATAAATGGCTAAATATTGTGATTGGAGTTTTCAAACACCTTTGTTTGTGAACTTGATCAATTGTACAACATGCACAAATGAAAAAAACACAACATACTAGCACAGATTAATTATTAAAACAATTGTTTAACTTTAAATATTTCGTCCCTGTGAAGTCAAACCGACATATCAAACGCATAAGTAGAGCTTCATATTTGTTCCCCTACTTGTAGGGAAAAAAATATTAATAAAAATACGAAAGAATGTATGAGCTTTATTTTGTATTTCAATAATGTTTATTAGAGTTGCAGGGTGTATGTCCATTTGAGATTTGGTTTTTATGTTGTAGGCTCACATGAGGCATGTGCAAGCGCGAACTTGTACATGTCTGGTTGTGAGAATGCATTTAATGTGAATCTCCAATGTAACATATCTTTGCAACTTAGATTAGATTAGATTTATCAACTCATGCGCTGTTTGCGATTTTAAAAATAATAGGCGTGATGCAATTTATTTTTGAAAAAAGTTTTTCTTAACCCATTCGCGGACACACGAAATGTGAAGTAGGCTAGAAAAAACACACTTATTTCATCATCTCAAATTGTATTTTTATTCTAAATTTTTTATCTATTTATTTGTTTATTTTTTTTTACATCCAGGGACGAAACGGCTATTGCCGTGTTCTTTGGATTTCTGTAGGGACGCACGGATGCTACATGTATGCAAGTTCTATCAGAAATAGCCGTTTCGTCCCTAGTGATAACGTTTTATCACGACGGCTATTACCGTTTCGTCCAGTCCTAGACAAGCTCATAGAGCGGCTATAACCGTTTCGTCCGCGAACGGGTTAAATATAATTTTATTATTGTAGAGGCATTAACTTTGTAATCGTTCATCATTAATGATAAAAGAAAAACAGTTTTTGTTTTCGATTACGTGAGTATTTATTTTAATATACCACAACCGGTTTCGCAAACATCCGTTCGCATCATCAGGTGGATAAATTAATACTTTATCTTTATTTAATTAATTTATCCACCTGATGATGCGAACGGATGTTGCGAAACCGGTTGTGGTATATTAAAATAAATACTCACGTAATCGAAAACAAAAACTGTTTTTCTTTTATCATTATGGGTTAAATATATTTTAATTAATGTAACACATTTGACACAGACAATAAGGTTGTATACTGCCGGGTTGCTGGTTGAAGACTTACTCATATTATTTTTAGAAGTAAAGGACTAAAGTTACATTTCATTTTAATCATCTGACATTCATATTTTAATATTATTACTGTAGGGGAATTCTATATCAGAGAATTCTGACATCCCAACCCTTTTTGTCGTGTTTGAAGTCTGCCATGTGTTTGCTAAAATTATTGCTGTCTCGTTTTAACCTGAGAGTACAGTGCGCGTTATTCGATGCAGAAGCGAGATAAAAACTGATTGTTCTCTTGCGTCTGACATTAGAACGTTTCCAACGGACTCTGGCTTGACATTTTTTTCCTGTCAGTAGGATGATTGCGCCTCTATAATATATACCTCAATGCCTACAACATAAAAACCCAGATCTCAAATGGACTTTTTACATTCACCCTGTATATCCCATACCTTCACAACTTCAGTAATTTGATACTGCTAAATCTAAATCTAAGTTGCAAAGATTGAAAGAGTTGAAAACGCATTTGAGATTCATATTATATGCATTCCCATAAGCAGACACGTATAAGTTTGTGCTAACACATGCCCGCATGTGGACCTACAATATAAAAACCCAATCTCAAATAAACATAAGCCCTACAACTCTTGCCGACCTTCCCTGAAACAGGGGTGACATTGGCAAAGTAAACCATCTTTTTACAGTGTGGGTGGTCAGCCTCATACCAACCTATAAGTCAAGGAATACAAACAATTAATTACATCCAGTTATAAAAAACAAACAAACAATAAAAACGTAGTTTAATTTTCACAATAATATTTTATATCACAAGCACTTTCGACCATCAATATTCAGGTCATTATCAAGACTATTATATTGACTCTTGATAATGACCTGAATATTGATGGTCGAAAGTGCTCGAGATATAAAATATTATTGTGAAAATTAAACTACGTTAAAGAAAAAATAATTTTATTTAAAAAAAAATGAATTTTCAAACAATAAAAAATCTATAAAATGAAAATGTAGTCTTCGCCTTTGATTTTAATGTTGGTTTTATGTTTCCAGCCTGGCCGTTTTGGACCAAGTTGGTTGTGGTGGCCGTTGGCTTCACAGGAGGAGCCGTCTTCATGTACATTCAGTGCCGACAGTACTTCTCTCTTTGCAGCCGGTGGCGATGTCACAACAGGTATCAGAAAACATTATCTGTAATCTAACTTGCAAAGGCTTAACCTTTTCGCTAAATATTCTGGCTATTTGAATACCCTCAGAACAGAATACTTTTTCAAGCACATTTATTGATTTCCTACCTTGATTGAGTAACGGCATTTCAAAGTATGTGAACAGCCACATGTATTAGTTATTCAAGAACAAAAATCACAAGGGTGTAGCGCATATTCCCAGATGCAGTCTTTTTAATTCTTGAACACAGATGTCAGGGATAAGTTCAAAGTTTGATGACGTTTATGATTGACAGCCGCACTGTATGCAAGTTTACACTTGACGCCCATGCGTGTCACCCGCAGTTGAAAGGTTAATGCATGATCTCAAGTAGAGGTAAGCGTTTTTTTTATAAATGATTGTCAATTACAATCATCCAAAGATTAAGGGAAGAAAGACTGAAGAAAAATAAAAATATAAAACAATTTTAAAACAAAACAGGTTTGGGAATTTGGAAAAAATACATGATTATTGTATTTTAGTTCTGAACTATGTACCTTTGGCTTTACAATCAAGCACTCTTAATCACACAAATAGAAAGAAAGACCCTGTCACTGTTATTATATTCAGCAACAATTCCGTCAGTGGTGGCCAATGCCTGCGCAGATGTGTCTCCACTTTTTTCTGTCCTTGCCCACTTTTTCCATCATTCATCATTTTCTTGATGCTTGACCTTCTGATTTTCTCACTCTGCTGACTCCAATTATTTGCCTTGTCTTGTCTTGTCTTGTATCCTGCCGCCTTTCCTCTAGGGGTGGCCAGTACCTCCACACAAGTGTCTCCACTTGACTCTGTCCTTGCATACTTCTTTCATCTCATCTAATTTCATCACTCTTTTCATGCATGCTCTTCTCTTGTTTCCACTCTGTAAATTCCATTCATTCACAATCTCATTTATCTGATCAACCCATTGTTTCCTAGGTCTTCCCCTTCCACGCTTACCTCTCTTATTTGATTATTCCATGGTCATCTCTTAAGTCTTCCCTTTTCAAGACCATTTTTTCCCCTTTCACATTTACCTTTGACATTCCCTTTGTACACTCTTTTTGTCTTTCATTGTAATCTACAATTTACAATCTAAAAGCAAAGTTGCAAAATATTTTATGTATTATAAATAACTTTGTATGCTTTGTTTGTTAGGCGAAGCTTTTGTGTGAATTACAACTCAAAAGCTGTCATTGCTAGTAATAGGGTATTTTTTTATTTCATAAAATGATAGACTAAATCTAAATTGCAAAGATATGTATCATTTGAGATTCATATTAAATGCATTCCCATAAGCAGACACTTATAAGTTTGCTCTTACACATGCCGCATGTGGACTTAAAAAAACATAAAAACCCAAATGAAAGTAAGCCCTCCAACTCTTACCGACCTTCCCTGAAACAGGGGTGACATTGACAAAGTGGGCCATTAATTTATTGCCCATTTTTTTCTATATCTCATTGTACTCTTTTGTACGTTCACTTTCATATTCACATTCACACTTTTATTCATAACCAAGACATTCCTTTTACCCAGAGTCTTAGCAGTCGTTCCTCTCGAGTAAGTCATTTCTACAGTACATACTTTATTCCTATGAAATCATTCTTATGAGGTCAGCCCCCTCGTATGCATTCTTATTGGTAATAAATAATGACCCTCAAGATAAAAGGTCACCATAGGGTATTCCTTTGTAATTGCTCGTAGACAGTAACTGTTTCATAATAATATGTCCTGTGCAGCTGATAGACAGTTCAATAGTTGTATAATATGTAGCTATTTGAGATAGAGACTGTATTATGAACAATTCTATGTTATAATCCATGTAGAAGTTGCAAGGATTTAATATTAACATTTTACATTCATATTTAATATACATACATGAATAATGGAGATGGCAACAATTAAATAGACAAAATAAATGTAGTATCATAGGTCTGAGTTTCAAGAGCAAAGTCTAGTTTATATTTTATTACAAGTTGCTAAAGACCCTAGTTGCATAGAACTGAAACATTTGCCTACTGAGAAAAAATAAAAATGGTTTATCTGCTCGCACATTCCAAGTCCATACTGTAATTCCATAGACTGGAAGACTGTAGAAAAAAAGACTCGTCACTAATTCTAAACAAACCTGTGTTGCTAACCCATTGAGAAAATAATTATTTAAAAATTTGTGCCGGATAATATGAAATGGGCATAATAATTATTTATACTGTGTTTTAAAAGATGTAACTTACATGTTTTTTACCATTACAGGATACTTCTTATACAAAATGCTCCAGAAAAGATACACGCCGCTCCACCTTCACCAATCATCCACCATTTGTCCATCACGACGACAAACGCCCGCAGCGGCCGAAACAACGACATAGAGAGAGCCAATCATGGGCAGGTGGTTGCCAACATAGAAAACAATCCTAGCAACAGTAATGCGGTGGGAAGAGGAGCAGCGGGAGACCTGGCTGGCCAGGCTGATTCCCGAAGTCATTCCCATTCCCAATCCCACTCCCACTCGGGGAAGAGCTCCATCAATGCCTACATGGAAGAAGAAGACGACAGCGGTGGTTTCAATGACTACAGACCCAACTCATTCCGACGCATCCTCACAAGCGAAAACAGAAACTATTCCATCGTCCCTCTCGACCGAGAAAACAAACTAAGAGAGAAACAGGAAGAGCCTATCGACATCAGACGGTATTCCGATACAAGACTTCTGCAAACTTTTGATTCGAAGCATGTCATGGGTTTGAATGTCATGGACAGTGTTCCACAGATGTATCAAACGTCTCCTATAATTGACAAACGACTTTCCACGTCTCAGCCGTACCCGAAACCTGCTCAGATCATAAACCACTCGGAGGAATGCTTGAACAAAGCCATATCTAATTATCCGCTTTATGATAAAAGTGTGTACCACATTTCGGATGAGTTTGATTCGGCTATTGGTCGGCCGTCGCATTACGACCCTCAGCTGCAAGTTTCTGACGTTGTGTTTGATGCATCTGCAAGAGATTACGACCCTCTGGAGCTGAACATACAAGAAATGCTGGAATTAGACGTGAAATCGGGACAGCAACGTAAACGATCTGTTTTATCGCTTACCCACGACAGAGAGCAACCAGTTCCGTGCCACAAGACCAACACTTACGAACCCAGCAAGTCAGTGTTCAAGTCTCTGCCAAATCTGAGCGCTAGCAGTGAAAACCTTTTACCACACAAACCTACCTCGTGAGTGTGCCCTCTCAGATTTGAAGTGAAACAAAATTTTGAGTTGTCACTTTAGTCATCGGCGGGGAGTGAGAGATATTCCAGTGGCCTGCACACATTTTGAGATGGTGTCCCGTGAACTGTTTTTAAATACACGTGTGTCTAATGTTAGGTGACATTTTGTGATTTCCCAATACTTATGAAAGTTTGTGAGACTGCCTGATCTTTTGGCTTGCTATTAAAAATCAATTCAATCATTTGTGTACCTTACGCCAAGTGTAAAATTTAATGCTCATACTCGACATAGCGTTTCACAGAGAAATGTAAAGAAAAGTTCAATCAAACTGGAGTTCCTGTCGTTTGACATGTTAACAAATTACAATCAATTTAAATTTTAAAATCATTTACACTTTTTGGATATTAGACGAACCATTATGGGAGAACCTACAGTATTCTCGACGTTTCACCGACGTCTTAGCCTGCCAAGTTATTAGAATAATTTTATCAATCATCGTGCAGAAAGGGTGTCTCCTGAAGACGTTAGCTGTGCAACGTTAGCCCAATGTCTATAATAATTTAAGATCTCCCATAACAGTTTGTCTAATATCCAAAAACTGTTATTAGTTGTGAAATATATTTTTTTATGATTTGTTAAAATGTCAAGAAAGTAAACTGCTCACTAGGTGCGCTGTTTCAGTTTCAATACATTTTCTGATAAACATTATGATTGAATTTAAACGTAAAGTTTTATACTTGGGGTACTGTTCTCTGGTCGTAGGGATCAGGATTGAGTACTTGATTATTATTGTAGAAATTTCTGAGCATATTGTACTTACGTATTGCATTGTACATACATATATCTAGAGAACAAATCACTTATCTACTTTAATTGTTTTACAAATTGTCTTAGACGGTAGATGGATCTTTAATATTGTGGCTTCTCTGTATGATCAAATTTTTAAAGTTCAAAATAGGTAGGTAAAAAATCAATAATAACTCTATGGCTCTTTGCATTTCGTCCCATCTATTATGGCTAACATCTCAATGTTTTTTATAAGATTAAAAAGTGATTTTTAATTGCTCACTCTTGCAGCCATAAGGCGTGTTATAAAGCTAAATCTGCCATTTTTGTTTCTTACACTTTATGGTCTTAGCAAAATAGTTACAGTAATGAAAAAAATCAAGCATGTTTATTATTTTTTTATCTTAATTAAAAAGCTTGAACAAAATATATAACTTAAGAATTGCCACCACAAAAAAATATTTAAAAACACGTTTTTGTACATTTTTAGCTTTTTTTTCGTGTGTGCTGTATTTTGGATTTTTTTTTTGCTTTTTAATTACAGAATTATACATTGTTTAGGTTCCGTACTCAATATTTTTTGTATAATGTCAATAGTTTTTGAGTAAATATGGAAAAACTGAAACTACTAAATGAATTAAATTTTAATTAAATCAAAGAACACAGTTTTTCCATATTTACTCAAAAACTATTGACATTATAAAAAAAATGTTGAGTACGGAACCTAAACAATGTTCTGTTCTGTAATTAAAAAGCAAAAAAAAATCCAAAATACAGCACACACGAAAAAAAAGCTAAAAATGTAAAAAAAACGTGCTTTTTTAAATATTTTTTTGTGGTGGCAATTCTTAAGTTATATATTTTGTTCAAGCTTTATAATTAAGTTAAAAAATTAATAAACATGCTTGATTTTTTTCATACTGTAACTATTTTGATAAGACCATAAAGTGTAAGAAACAAAAACCTGTGAGTATTGAAAATTACCAGTTTAGTGAATTTTCTTATGGACCTATGACATTTAAAATTATTTTAGAGATTAAAAGCTGGCAACAATAAGTTCCTTAAAATCGGGGATATTTTTTGCATGTTACCACACTGAAATTTGAATGTTTAAATTTGGAATATACTGCCGTATACAATGATTCAATGATTTCTGTTTGAGGTAAGAACGAGTCCTATAAAGTTCATAGAATATTTATTTTTAAAAAATGTAAAAAGGAATGCCCGCCACAAATTTATTTCTTCCGCTTTGAAAAACAAGCACTGATCTAATTGCATCTCAAAACTTAAGCATTGCGGTTTTTACCCAATCAGTCTAGGGTTTAAATTAACAATGTATAATGAAACACATGGTTGTGTTTCTAGAGTAGAGGCCTATAATTTTTTTGTTATTGGTTGCCAAGGACAGTAATGACATAAACCTGTGATGTTTGAGAAAATAAATTAAGAATTTCTATTCTGGGTCCATTGTTAGGAATTTTAACCATTATCTTATAGGTTGGTATGAGGCTGACCACCCATACTGTAAAAAATGGTTCACTTTGCCAATGTCACCCCTGTGTCAGGGAAGGTAGGCAAAAGTTGTAGGGCTTATGTTCATTTGAGGTTTGGATTTTATTTGTAAGTACACATTCGGCATTTGTAAGCGCGAACTACACGTGTTTGTTTGTGGGCATACATCTGAGAGCTTTAAATGAATATATCCTTGCAACTTAGATTAAAGATTATTTATCTGGTCATAGGTCCATTACAAAACTATTTAACGAATCTTCCTTATTAAATCTCACCACAAAAACAATCTAGTTCATCTACTTAACTTTTATGTTTCTTTTTGAGACCAAATTGAGGGATTTGGTATTCCAGCAATCATTTCCCATTTATTTAATTCTAAATAATCTCACTTATTACTAAAAAAACACATGTTTTATTTACATATTTTACATTATAATATGCACAACATATTCAATGCTACTTCAATCTTTAATTGATAAAGTTATTTGTGTTTTTATTACCAAAGGCGTGAATGTAGGATTTTTTTTTAAAAACATGAAAATATGAAAACACTAAAAAAAAAAAATTTTTGTGTTTCCATGTATATATTATCTAACTTTGAAAAATGTCCTAGATTTCTGTCTTTGGTTCTTTTTTGACTAATGGACAGTTCTCAAGTGAAAAATGATCTGTATAAAATTATCAAAACCCAGTTACTAATATTTTGTCAAAAAAATATATTGGAGGAATTCATAATTGATTTCTTTTTAAAACTGATGAATCTCAAAATGTCTGCTAATACTTTTCGCATTTGAAAATTTAAGATCTTTTCCTTAATTCTAGTCGTTATTTGAATCCAAATTTTCTGCACCATCATGTTGTGTCATCTTCATTATTTAGAGTCTAATAATGTAATCTTTAGTTTGTTTTAATTCTCAATAAATTTAAACTGAGAAAGTAATGCAAGATTTCACCAAGAACTAGCAAATTTGAAGTATCACTTGGTTAAAATGGAATTAATTAAACCGTTAGTTATAACTTGAGGTTTGTTTTCCGAAACAATTTGCTTTTGACCGGTCTGTAGTCTAGTGGTTAACACTTCTGACTCGTAAATGGAAGGTTGTGGGTTGGAATCCCGGTGGAGCACAAAAAAATATGCCATTCATATGTTCAATTATGCTCTTCGCTGGGTAAAACATTCATATACCCTTACCAAAGACTGGTCACTAAAGGTCCATCCAGCCTTACAGCAACTGGTTCTTGCTTGAGAATTGGCGCTTTCTACACCGATGACCAAGCTCGCAGAGGGCTCTTGAGGTGTGATGCACACAAAAACAGCGCTCACCAAATAAATCATCCTAATGTTATTATTTGTTCCTCAGAGCTGGAACTTCCATACGTTTCACCCATGTCTATGATGCGTGTCTTCAGCGCTACATTGATGCCATTTAAGGTGGATGTATGAAGTGTTTTTATGGATTGCCACTCTATCCCTCTTTAAAGGGCGCTAGTGTTGTAAACAAGAGCAAAAATATTGGCTGCCAAAATAGGTTGCGCGTCCATTAGCCCATAATAACAAAGATCAGAGGAGTTGCCCCATCGTACTCGTGTGAATTGTGCAAAGTCGACCAAATAGGTGGAAAACGACGCACTCTTCGTTCTGCACAGAGTGACGCCGTAAACAGGCTTCAACTGCCACTTCGACGGAACAGAACTGGTTTCAGAGACAGGGCTTTTAGTTCGGCGGGTCCATCCTGCTGGAGCAGTCTACCTCTGGAGTTGAGAACAGAGACCAGTGTTGGCAGTTTCAGGAAGTTGCTTAAGACACCTTTTTTTTTTTACAGAAGCTTCAACACATAAAAGCGCCCTTGGGGCGGCTAGTGCCACTAAACGGCGCTATATACAAATTGGCCAATTATTATTATTATTTATTATCAGTGGTTTCCTTTTTTGCTCAGGCACTGCATCCGATGTTGGTTTTCCTAACCATGATTGTGAGATGCGCAGGCAATCAACAATCGCCATTGTGCTTTATACAATGTTTTACACCCATATCCATACACCTTGATGCTACTCTTAGATATACTCTTTTCAATTGTTTTTTTTTTGTAAATTGTGAAAATTCAATTGAAGTGAAATTTTGGTGAAATCTGTCATTTCTCATTCTGATTCTCATCTCGAATGATCTGTTTTGATTATATTTTTATTTACTCTTTTTTTTAGTTTTTGTTGTGTTTACAATGTGTTGTTCTTTATATACCAAACATGAATCCGAACGAAGCCAGAGAACTAAAAACTTAAAAATGAAATGTACTTTACTTGTGTTTAATTCACTAACCATACTTATTGCCAGGTACTTATAAATAGAGTGAATATTTGTTTCATTAGATTTTACAATTGGTATGATTCATGCTCATTTTATAAGTAAAGGTATTTTAAATATAATGCACTGATTTAAGTATGTTATAGTCCTGCCAATCAGAGGTCACGTACCTACAATCTTTGATCACGAGCAGCAACAATTATGTCATGCTTCTTTGTCGAGGAAGGGATCTGTCTCCTGATGATATTGCCTATGACTTCAACAAAACATTGAGAAACTCATTTTCTATTGATTGCGGTTCGTAATTTATTTATTTTTAATTCGGTACAAAACGTCTAATAACGTCTGCAAACCTCTTATTGGTAGGGCTTTAATTTTATAAGCTGATCTTG
This sequence comes from Agapetus fuscipes, assembly GCA_951799405.1. Classification (NCBI taxonomy): domain Eukaryota; kingdom Metazoa; phylum Arthropoda; class Insecta; order Trichoptera; family Glossosomatidae; genus Agapetus; species Agapetus fuscipes. The sequence goes on along the minus strand of OX637351.1, from coordinate 14,005,559 downwards.
AAAATATTCATATGAGTCAAGCTGGTACGGGGCCGTCCATAAATTACGTCATCGATTTTGGCCGATTTTCGACCCCCCCCCCTTACAATCATCCTATAGTCATTATCTAATGACCCCTCCCCCTCTTGCTGTAATAATGGATCAGTTTAATAATTAATAATGTTATATTACCTACATAATATTTTGTAGAAATTGGTATTTACAAGAACGACTTTTGTCACTTTTGGTACTCGTACATCATTTGCCATCATCCGCAGACCAGACTCCCCCCCCCCTTAATGGGAATGACATAATATATGGACAGCCCCTACTCAAATCAAATAATAAACCTTTCTTTCACAGTTTGAAGCCTAGGAATGTTTATAATATCAGCTGTATGTATTATTAGCATTGGGGGTTTACAGTTGCAAAGACTTCTAGATGTAAATTATAATTTTAAGTGAGAGTTTTGAATTGCTTGGATGTTACACGGCATTGCAAACTTGTGTCTATTAATTACCAAAAATATTTTTAAGTATTGTATTTTTCATTATACTAATAACATAATCAAGCAATATTATCACCAGTTTTCTTTGATTTTATTGTGTTAAATTTAAAAACATACAGTGTTATTCACGAAACATTTAATCCATCAATAAAAACATTTATTTATTGTATGGAGAATTCACTTGAGACAGCGGATGAGCCATGGATTTGCTGTTTGTGAATAACACTGTACTTGTTAATATCCCTTGTTAGGTTTTAAAGGTTTACACTGAACACTATATTACTAATGTAGTGTAAATACTTTTGTTGCTATTCTTAGACATTTTAGTCGTCCGTTGAGCCTACGCTTTGACAAACTGATGATGCATTTGTATGAAGACCCGTCAATCCAAGATGGCCGCAAGTGAACAGCTGATTTGTCTTCATACAAATATTGAATGACCGTGCTGATGAGACTTCCAGCCCAGGCATCATTTGTTTGTCAAAGCGTGGGCTCAACGGACGACCAAAATGTCTAAGAAAAGCACTGTTAGAAATTTATTTAAATTCTGAAAAAAAACTTCAAGATTTTCTTTAACAACAAGGATGAATGCAACTCTTTAACATTTCATACCACCCAATATTGTAGAATCCATTTATAATGACTCCCCTCATAAGGATTTATCTTTTTCTCAAACAAGCATATAAAACTCATCTTCGACTCATTTGTTCGCTGGCACAATCGAAAAATCCCGTCGGCTATTTGATGTCTCCCGTTGCTAATGAAAAATGGATTCCCGATAATCAGGGAATTTTTATAGATAACAACATTGTGAAACATATGAATTTGACGTTTATGCTACATGCAGTAAGTCGAGCGCTTTATTGTCTTTTCTAATCACCTACTTCATTTTGTATTGAAGCTATGCCTCTAGTGCAGGGGTCGGCAACCTTTTGAGTTGGAAGAGCCAAAAATTACAATTTACAAATTATCAGTTTGTAAAGAGCCACAAATAATTTCTTGCCAGCAATAAAAAGCATCAACGGGAGGGAGGATGGAAAGCAAGTACAAGTGGCTGAGAGAAAGAATCGGTGCCTAATCCTCGTAAATCGATTCAGAATGTTTTTTTGATAAAATAAATTATATTTGTGTACGGAACTAAAGAGTCGCAACTTCGCATCCAAAGACCCTTTCCTGACACAGGGGTGACATTGGCAAAGTGAGCCATTTTTTACAGTATAAGAAATGTGCTGAGTCACTTCATAATATCTTGATCTCACTTTTGTCACTTATCTGGATTCTCTTGTACTTGGGGTAGTTGTTTTAATTACTTGGCTTATAAACTTTATACAGAATGAAAAGAACAAACTTATGAAAATTGTGCGCATACTTTTTTTGTTTAGTTTAGAGTCACATAAGCTAACATTGAACCAATTCTATTTCTAAAGAAATACTCAAAAAAAAATATGACGGTTTAAATGTCATTTAAACAAAAAAAAAATTATGATTTTTAATTCTGTTTTACACAGCTGGATTCAGAATTTTCATGTCTCTTGAGACAAGTTTCTTGCAAAGTATTGTTTTTTTCTTTACAATAAAATATCTTATAAACTGTTCGTTATGACTTTCGATATGGTAATAAAAAGACATCTTACAGAAAGTTGATAAAACTTTTTCTACTATCAAAATCCAAAGCAAATAAATTGAAAAAAGGTAGGTATTTTTTTTTTAATGTGGATCAACCTGTCTTTATTTATGATACAAACTTAATCAACCTTTGACATGATAAATTTAATAAGGTCAGCATATGAATTGATTTAGACAAATTTAACTTCTCAGTCAGGTTGCTAGGGAAGTGGCAAAAACAGAATTTGTTTTTGGTAAGGACCATAGTCCTGTACAAGTGTCCCGCCAAGATAAATGTTCCTAATTCAAATTTATACTGAGTACATTTATTTAAATTTTAAGTTGATCAACCTGTCTTTGTTTATGATAAAAACTTCCTTTGCTTGAGAGTACCTTTGACCTGATAAATTTAATGAGGTCCGAACATTTTTGAATTTGGAATTTTTTTCTTGTCAGTTGTATACCCTTACCAACTTACCAAGTTTGACTGACTACTTTAGCAACCAAGAACGAAATATTTTTTTGCCTTTTTCCTAGCAAATCGACCAGGTGACGACACAACTTTGTCTATTTCAATTCACTTGCCGACCACATTCTTGATTTTCTGAGCCGTTAATATTATTTTAATCAGTGATGTATTACAATTTTCTTCTTAACATTAACGTCTAATTAACAATGTAAATACATAAAATCATATTTGAGTTAGTTTATAAGTACACGGTGATTATTTTTTACTAAGGCTAGTCAATAATTGTGTGAATAAGCAATATCTATGTACAATCTACTTCACCCTCATCTAACCAATAATGACTATAAAGGCCTCGTCAAACAGAAAGTGTTTTATTGCTCATCAAGGCGGCAGCGCAACGTCACGTGTATTGAATAAGAGTTTTAGGCTTACACGGCCGGCTGATGATGCTGGAGTGATGTTTTCCGGGATCTTTTTTTTTTTTAAGAAATCCTGTGCGGGAGACTCCCTATATTCTAAAGACTCTAGGGGTCTATGACACTTGTTGTAGTGCCGCAGAGGTGTACGGGCTTGGTCGTCGCTACAAAGCGCCAATACTCAAGCAAGACCCAGTTGCTGTAAGACTGGATGGACCTTTGGTGACCGGTCATTGGTAAAGGTTTATAATTTTTCAACCCAGCGAAGAGCACATTCGGAATATAAATGGTATATTTTTGTGCTCTGCCGGGATCCGAATCCACAACCTTCCATTTACGAGTCCGAAGTGTTGCCACTAAGGACTACGGACCGGTCCAAGATGCCAACGACACGCGGTGTACCTGAGCGGTTACCCATCCAAGTACTGATCGCGCCCAATGTTGCTTAACTTCTATGTATGGGTATGGGAACCGGTGCTTTCAACATGGTAACGTCGTTGACAAAATCTGTTGCTGTGGTCTGTGGGAGCTGGAGATTCCGGACGCTTCGCCCATTTCTACGAGAACTCAAGTTCTCACAAGATCATCTTCATCATCATACTTCACGCTGAAGAAGCCCATCGTAGAAATGGGTGAAACGTCCGGAAGCTCCAGCTCCCACAGACCGCGGCAACAGATCCCGGAAAACATCACTCCAGCGTCACGTATATTGTATTTGAACGACTTTGACAATATTCAGTCGTCGTCACTGGTCAGGATGTTTAGCGATTCAGATGAAGATGAGTTGTAGTTACTTTAACCTTTTTGCTTCTGAATATTCTGGCTATATGAATACCGCCAGTATGAAATACTTTTTCAAGTAATGATCTAAGTTGCAAGGATATATTTATTTAAAGTTCTCAAATGCATGCCCACAAACAAACACGTGTAGTTCGCGCTTACAAATGCTGAATGTGTACTTACAAATAAAATCCAAACCTCGAATAAACATAAGCCCTACAACTTTTGCCGACCTTTCCTGACAAAGGTATGACATTGGCAAAGTGAACCATTTTTTACAGTATGGGTACATTTTATCAAGTACATTTTTTTTAAAACATTGATTCATGTCCTACCTTTATTAATTGAGGACACTTCAAACTATGTGAACAGCCACATGTATTAGTTATTCAAGAACTGTATCCAGAGTCATAATAAAAGAAGAGCCTGTATGAAGAAGGTTCTGACTCTGGAGGAAATGAAAGAAGTATGTAAGGACAGAAAGAAATGGCAGTTGATCTGTAATGTTGGCGGCTAGGGTTTATTAAAGTGAAATTTGTTCTATGTTTTAGTTTTTGATGTCCATATATATTATTATTTATTGATTTAAAAAAATGTAATTTGTCATGTATGTTCCTTGACTTATAGGTTGGTATGCGGCTGACCACCCATGCTGTAAAAAGGGTTCACTTTGCCAATGTCACCCCTGTTTCAGGGAAGGACGGCAAGAGTTGCAGGGTGTATGTTCATTTGAGATTTGGTTTTTATGTTGTAGGTTCACATGAGGCATGTGCAAGCGCGAACTTGTACGTGTCTAGTTGTGGGAATGCATGTAATGTGAATCTCCAATGTAACATATCTTTGCAACTTAGATTAGATTAGAAGAACAAAAATTACAAAGGTTTAGCACACATTTCCACTTGCAGACTTTTGAATTCTTAAACAATGTCAGGGATAAGTTCAAAGTTGGATGACGTCTATGATTGACAACCGCACTGTATGCAAGTTTACACATGACGCCTATATGTGTCACACGCAGTTGAAGGGTTAAACATCATCTAGCAAAATTTTGTCCGGTCAAAAAAAAATTCAAAACACTTTTTCTTGTATAGGTACAATCACTGGTGTTTTCAAATGCATTCAATTTTTTTTCTGTAAATTTTTTACTGTTGTCAAAATTTTGAAACAGATATGTAACAGTAGACATGTTCAGTACAACACAGTGCAGCGCTAAAGCGGCGACCCAAGACGTTTGAATGCCTTGACTTGTGTTAAAAACACTTCCTGTTTGACGGAGCCTTAAGGAAATTTTTGACTCTTACAAACGTTCCTCAACAAAGAAAGGTTCGGAAGCAAGTAAATAACATTAGTTTAACATATCATAAGTAAAATGAAAATATTTGAATGGCATTGCTTTTGCTTGATAGAGTAAGTTGCTCTGATTGTTGAACTATCGGGTAAACAGTTATTTGTCAAATTTATTTTCAATGGTATAACGTCAAATAGCATTCTTTTATATATACGAGTATATATCACACCCAAACCTGCAAACAGCACTGAGAGAAATTATGATAATTCCAAGCATATTATGATTTGCTGTATAAAATGTGAGGCCCTTTTTTAAAAATAATTTTGTGAATAGGAATGCAATTGGCAGCCTATTATTGCCTGGCCAGAAACAGGCATTAATAGTATCAATTTATAATTCATTTGGTTTCTAATTAAACGAATTATTAATTAATAATTAATTACCCAATGACACCTGTTGAACTAGGGTCAAAGTTGTCGCCAAAGACTTGACGGGAGTCAAACGAGCGTTCTTTTTATTTCAACAACAGGTCTTGTGCATTGGGATAATTCTGAAAAATAACAAAATCTAATTATTTATAAGATATTTTTTTACTAAGAACAGAAGCCTTGACAAGATTATTGTTTATCTTATCACCTGAGAGAATTGTTAGTAAAAAAAACTCTTACATTAATAATTAACAAAAATTACAAAGGTGTAGCACACATTTCCACTTGCAGACTTTTGAATTCTTGAACAATGTCAGGGATTAAGAGACTGTGTTAATTTTTGGAATTCCTTCTTTGACGGAATTATCCCAATGTACTTACCATCTTCTTCTTGTATTAGATCTGTTTATTCTAGAACTTCCTCCTTTGATGCACAAGACCAGTTGTTCTTACATATTTTAGGTGGTAGCCCTAGTAGACACTGGCCGTCTGGTGCTTCAACAATTCGAGTTAACCTACCCTAATGCACCTTATGAACAAAACAAAAAATTATATCATTAAAGGTTCTCAAAGCTTTGTTTGTGTTTGCGGGTATTATTGTACAGGACTTGAATGTTAAAGTCATATTTTTTAATGTAATATAACCATTAACAATTATAGTTTTGTAAATTTGTTGATATTTTACTGTTTCCAACATTCAGGTACTTAACATTATTTAATCTACTTGGTGGCATGTGAGAAGGTGTAACATTTTAAATATACAATAAATATGTTCATCAATGAATATTCCTGTTTTCTTACTCAGACCTGATATTTTCAAGTTTAGTTATATTTTAATTAACTATTTCTTTAACTCATACTCAAATACTCTAGTTCTAAAAACCGAAAACTCCTGAAGGGACGAGCCCCACCCCAAAATTTTAAGAATGATTACAATACCATTCAAAAGCTTTAAATCAAACAACTGGTCATAATACGTCTAACTTTCATTAAGCTGGAAAATGACACCAAAAAGTGTTGTTTGCTGAAAAGAAGCTGCTGTCAGTGAAGACGATACCATCTTGAAAATCGTTAGTTGAGTAACTTAATATTTACTAGCAAAATTCAATGAAGATACCGGGCCTTATGTCTTTCAAGCTTAGACTTGATACAATGGACAAACTATGAAAATCGGGCATGTAGAATTTTTATAGGAGTTTAAACGGCCGACTGTAGACACTGGAGAGTTGCTTTCTAGAATATATTGCCGCGATCTATCGAAGCTGGAGATTCCGGACGTTTCGCCCATGTCTGCATGAAGGCTTCTTCAGAGTGCAGGTGATGTGATGATGATAGAATGAAAATTTCACAGGGCTAAGAAAAACGCATTTGAGACAATGTACAAATTTTTTTGCTGAAAAAAGTTTACCTGTGAGTCCTATTTTATCATTGAACCATAGATGAAATAGATAGGGCTAAATACAGAAAATGCATAGAGTAACTGTATGATAAGACAGCTAAAGGAAGCTTAAGGAAGAAGCTAAAGCTTTTTTTTCAACAAAATACTTCTTAAATTTTAGCAAGTTAGCCAACTTTAGGTTCATTGAATCATCAAAAGTGACATTTTACAAGATTGCGATGTTAATTCCGATTTTCACCACGTTCAGTGGCTGACCACCCATACTGTACAAAATGGTTCACTTTGCCAATGTCACCCGTGTTTCAGGGAAGTTCGGCAAAAGTTTCAGGGTGTATGTTCATTTGAGGACATTCAGCATTTGAAAGCGCGAACTTACACGTGTCTGTTTGTGGGCATGCATTTGATATGAGTTTTGAATGTTTATTTATCTTTGCAACTTAGATTATAGATTATTATAGAGAGTGTATGTCAATATCGTTTTCCATATATCGTCACCTTTAACGCAAAACTGAATAAGTTCTGATTCACTGAATTGCGAAATCGTGGAAAAAACATTTTATTGGGTGTAACTTATAAGTTACACATGTAAGTGAACTCAATATGATGTAATCTAATCTAATCTAAGTTGCAAATATATGTAACATGAAAGATTCACATTATATGTATTTTCACAGATAGACACGCTTAAACATGCCGCATGTGGACCTACAATATAAAAACCCGAATCTCAAATGAACATACACCCTGCAACTCCTGCCGACCTTCCCTGAAACAGGGGTGACATTAGCAAAGTGAACCATTTTCTACAGCATGGTTGGTCAGCCGCATACCAACCTATAAGTCAAGGAACATACACAACACATTACATTTAAAAAAAAATACTCATGACAAGGATTTTCACACTTTTTTAGTGTCTTCTCTTGTAAATAATAGGAAAAAGGTGCATTTATCTGAGAAACTCATGTTAGCTTAATTCATATGTCACAGCTACTCTGTGTTATCTTTAAGGTACATATATAGTAGTACTACATATATCAGGCGCGTGCATAGGGTACCTATAGGCAAATACATTTCTGTATTAATATTTTCTCCCATTCCTTTAAAATACCTCATTTGAAATTGACTGAAGTGCTAACGATGGCTCCAACCGAACTTAAATTTTTAATTTAAATCTAAATATCAAGCTCAAATGCGTTTTTTACCATATTGCCTACCTATTAGGCGCACATGCCTGTATGGGATGCACGCCCATGACATGTATATGTAGTACGTATTTGCCTAAGTACTTACCTATTTCATTTTTTCAGATAGTTGCTTTTAGTTCTATGGGACTCACTTGGTCGTCAAAGGGTTAAAAATAGTCAACCATAATCTAAGTTGCAAATACAAATGCTTGTCCAGCTACACGATGCTTATTTTCCAGAAGCGGCCCACAAGAAAGTAGGAGATATATTTTTCCTGCATGTAATGGATGATTTTATGATATTCTCGTCTGGGCATGAGCCACAGCTGTCGGAAACAATTTTATAACACTGAGGTTGTTGCTCTCACGCCCACCACACAGACTGCGGCTTATATATACTCTACTAATTACGTTATATACAATGATCTTTATGTATTTGGGTTTTTATTTTGTAAATTATCTGTATTTTTGGCAGTAAGTTTGTGAAAGTTTATTTTTATAAATTTGAAATAAAAATAAAATGTGTTAAAATTCACTCAGGATGGGTTTATTTTATGCACAACTAGTTTCAGTTGCGCACAAAATAAACCCATAATGGAATCATAACAAATTGTATTGTTATGATTTTACTGGGTTCTTAAAAAAATTAAACTGCAATTATTTATTTCAACAGAATTTATTTTACACGGTTTGGTTCACAATTTACAACAATTGATATCTACATAGCTCTTGCTTTCGACTTCACGGCTCAATGTTTTACTCGACACTCTGCCTACATTTATATACGTTCATACGGACGTTTCTCGACTTTCTTGATTTCTCAAGGATAGTGGATGATTCCAGAGCATTGTTCTACCAACGTGATTAGAATCACATATATGCACTAAATACTACCATACGCTCGTAACAGTATGCTTATTTTAAATTTTATTTTGGTGGTACAAAAAGCTGGGGCACCAGCGTCAAGTATGCAATGAAGTCCGCACATTTGACACAGGTAAAAAACTTGTTACTTCACACTACCGAGTCGCTAGGTCAAAGGCCAACTAACATTGATTTGTTATCGGTTTAAAAGGGCCTTCAGGACGTGTGACGTTGGCCCGCCGAGAATTGGAGCATCTGTTCCTGTGCTGTCCCGAGTCCATTGTCAGTTTTTACAATTGGTTTGTGAAAAAATGTTGTTTGAAGTCTGTGAAGAAATTATAAAAGAAACGTGGAATACAGTATACTTACAATATTGTAGGTAGATATACCTTCCCAATTATAAAACAATACGTTTCAACTTAACCGTTGCGTTTACAAAAAATGTATGACAAATGAAAAGCTCACTGAAAGCGCTGTCTTAGCTTCCACACATTTCGACCCTCCAGTGATAGTATGGCTTATTTACCATTTGATTCAAAGATGAACTTTCAATGAAATTGTCTAAAGAATCACATTCTACACAATCTGAGCTAAGAAAAAAAAACGTAAAACACGATAATGTGAAAGTTGTTTTAAATATTTTAAAAATCGATTTCCAGTTTTCATAAGACACATTGGTCTACACACACAAACGTTGCTCATGTGAAATTACCTCTGATGGACATTAGACAAAAAAAGCACTGAGGGGGCGATTTAATAAAAAAAGCGTTGAGGTTGAATTTAAACGTAAAGTCTTATACTGGGGAAACAGTACCCGTAGTACGAGTTTGTTCACAATACTCGAAGTATTGAGTATTCGAGAAAAATGTATGTGAACTTGAAAAGCACCTCTGGCGAAACAAGTTTCGAAACTTTTTTTACCAGAGGCGCTTTTCAAGTTCACATACATTTTTCTCGAATACTCAATACTTCGAGTATTGTGAAAAACTCGTACTACGGGTACAGGCGCCAAATCCATTACGCTTGTTTCCGATTACGCGCGAACTGTAAAATTGTGTAAACACATAAAGCAAGGAAATCAGCAAATTAACGCGTGCTACTGAACCTGCATGCCAATAATATTGTATACAGCTTAAATAAACAAATAACTTTGTATGCTTTGTTTGTTACGCGAAGCTTTTGTGTGAATTACAACTCAAAAGCTGTCGTTGCTAGTAATAAGGTATTTTTAATTTTTTTATTTAATTTATTTCATAAAATGGTAGACTACATTTTTAAAAATGCGTCTGCGTTTTTTAAAAAATACTGTCTGGCTTAGTTTTTAAATTAAAGCTCTTTTTAAAATTCGCTCATTTTCGATTTCCGGCAAAACAGGTCATTTTTTTATTTAGGCGGATGTGACGTCGTAGATCTTCGGATCTATGGAGTATACCGTTAGGCCATCGAAGACCGACGGATCCATCTACGTCATTTTGACGTCACAGCGTGGCTAGCCATCCCCGCTTCATTTTTACTATTTTAAGAATATATGGTTGTGATTCTTGAAATTTACTCTACACCAGCTGTTCCCGAATTCTTTTGGCTACGGAACCCTTTTTGGCTCACCGTTTTTGTGCGGAACCCTAGCTAGGCCCTAGAGTCTAGTAGGGCCTAGAGCTCAAGTAAGAAGTAAACTAACTGTAACATTGTTTTTTTTACGTGAGATCACACCATACTGAGGTTTTTGGCTTCGTGTTCGCATCTTGTAAGTATAGTTTGACTTTTTAAGATAAAAATATTTATTTAGTTAAAACAAAAAGATATTTACTTTAGTTAGATGAACTTAATGTGAAGAATGAAATCGTTTCATAGTTTTTGACAAAATAACATTGAAGTCAGGTTTTATGTCTGACAATTGGATTCGGAGGTCTGGTGCAGCATTCAGCCTACTCCTAAACTTATTTTTCGTGTAGGCGTAAGCTGAAAACCCAGCCTCGCATCTATAAGTTGACACAAATGGAAGTAACGCCATGATAGCCTTTTCGACGATGCCCGGGTATTCGTTTTTCAGGCCAAACCAAAATTGGCTCGGGTACGTGGTAGCTTTTGAAAGTTGTTTGAGTGTGGATGAATTTTTAATATCAATTAAATTTTCATACTCCGACACAGTCAATGTTGAAGGTTTGGTATGAATCCTAAATGGATTTCGGACCTATTCGATATCCTGTAACTGTAACTTTTCTTCTGGAAAATATTCGTCCAAAGACTTTTTCAGGTTTGTCAAATGTTCACGTATACTTTTTTCTACGTCTGCAGCGATTTGAAGATGATTTTTTTCGAGAAATTGCTGGAGTAGCGGAAAGCAGTCATAATCTTTTGTCCAAGACATTCAATCCAGAAGGCGATTTTCCCTTTCAATGAAGATATTTTGTCGCTCACTGTAAACATGGTTATCTGTCTTCCCTGCAGAGAGCTGCTCACTATGTTCAATTTATAAAATATATCGGCCAAATAAGCCAATCTCACTGACCATCGCTCGTCGCGCAACAGTTCGAGATGGCTAGCACTTGCAGGCGAAGGCAGGGTCTGTAAGGAAACTTTCAGTTCATCGCGCAATTCGTATAATCTGGTTAAAACCCTTCCCCTGGAAAGCCATCTCACTTCCGTGTGTAGAAGGAGTGATTGGTGCTGACTTTCCATGTCTTCACACGTCTTTTTGAATAGCCTTGACTGCAGTGGACGCGTTTTCACAAAACTGACAATTTGTATGGCTTCATCGAGGACTTGTTTTAAATCAGTTAGCATTCTTTTCACGGCAAGAGCATGTCGATGTAAAATGCAATGAATGCTAGTACAATTTGGCGCAACAGTTTTAATTCTTGACACTGTTCCTTTTACTTGACACTTTACCTTTTACCTAAACTAAACGGAATTTCGGAATACAGTATTTTAAATTAAGATAATAATTACGTTCATTTATAAAATTACCAAATCTATATCTAAATATATCAAAGGCACGAGTAAAGCGATTAAAAATAGCTAGAATTAGAAAAAAAACATCGAAATCTTGAATATTTTCGCGGAACCCCTGAGAGCCTTCTACGGAACCCCAGGGTTCCGCGGAACACCATTCGGGAACCGCTGCTCTACACAACGATAGTATTTTAAACCATTTTCCCCACCACTGCAATTACCCTATTGTGAGTATTGTGACTCGTTCAATGGGGACAGAGGGGTAAGTAGGTACTGCCAAAATACCTGCAGGAGCTGGTGCATCTGAATGATTTTGAGGATACATACATGCAATGGCAAATAACTTATATACGGCCTTTCTATAATCTATTATCTAAGTTGCGAAGATATATTATAATTCTATTGTAATGGCTGAAATATGTATGTACGTTTTCCTCTATTTTTTCACGTTGACCACTATGAAGGAGTCCGAGGTGAGTTGACAAAACAAACAATGTATGTATCTATAACTAAGCATGAAGCAAACAAAATTTTATCGATTTTTTAGGGCACAGAGATCCCAGCATCACAACCGTTGCTATAGTTTTAGAATTATAGGCACTGTCAACTCACCTTGTCAGTGTGTCAACCTACCTCGGTCTCCTTTACTTATTGGCTTTCTTGAATCAACCGTTCGTTTAGTCTACAACTGACTCTAAATAACATTTTCATAACAAACTTTACTTGCTTTTCCTTTCGTCGGGAAGTAAGTGAGATATTAATATGGGGCATGGCATGGTATACTTAGGCATATAGGTACTATGAAGCCATAGCTCATTTGTAAAGCTTTCGGAAGCTGTTCACCGAGTACAAAACTGTACATTCAAGCCTAACCACAGCGTATTACTAAAAATATATATATGTAAACTAGAACAGTGCCCCTAATGAGCGTTTTCCTTTAATTTTATTTTTGGAAAACGCCATGGTTGAGTTTAAAACTTGGAGTACTCTGCGCAGGCGTGACACGTATTTCGTCGCTCCTCGTTGGAAGAACCTCGTCCTCCTCTTCCATATTTCAGCACTGCAAGTATAGAATTTACGTGTTCGTTTATCCAAAATAATATGGAATATAAAACAGCGCTTCAAGAGGGTGTTTTATTTTTAATATATCTCTAAGTAAACGCTATGGTTAAGTTTGTGCGTGAAGTTGTAGACTTGAGATACTGAAGACTCTGCCCCACCACTGTGGCCCCTTGCCTCCCTCCCTCTGAGATAATATGCTCTAATATTGGGCGAAAGGCCAGACTTTTGATAGATGGAAATAGTTTATGTTTAGACGTTAGCGGGCGAAATTTACGACATCTATCGGCGTTGGCGTTGCCGCGGTGAAGTCACAGAGGGAGATGGAAAATATGTTTGTATGGAAGAAGCAGGAGAACTTGCTGCTCAAGAAAGAAAAGCTTGGCCCAAAGAACGACTGCGACAAAGTTTAAGCATGCCTATTGAGCTTGACCCAAGGACCATGACAAAGCTTAAGCGTACCTATTTAGTTTAGTCCAAGGACTTTGCCAAAGTTTGCATGTACCTGTTGAGCTTGATCCGAGTGGTCGAATTTGACAAAGTTTGAATGTTTTAGGCCAACCCCTTTTGCTAGATGTGATCCAGACTTTTTAATATTTTACACTTACATACTAGACACACTTTTTCATGTTTTTTTTTTTTTTTTTTTTTTTTTTATTTCATAAACAATTTTTACAAGAAATATAAATCTTAAAAATTAAACATTTTTGTCCCGATAAACCAAAAAATTTCAGTTTGTCATCGGGTGCAACAATCAAATTAAAAAATATAAGTCTTAGTATTTAGTGCTAGTATGAAATAAAAAGTAAATTAAAGTTAAAATTAGGAGACAAGAGTAGAGTAAAAACACAAATATAGTTAAGGTAATTAATATAAAAAAGTTCTTTCTCCCAGCCAAATCTTCAAAGATATTATAATTTTATTAATGTTTGTAGATTCCTTTTTAAAGTCCTTTGGCAACAAATTAAATATTTTTGGCACAAGGTAATCCAACGTTCTTTGTCCATATTTGTTATTAATTCTTGGCACAACTAGTCCTTCATTAGATGTAAATCTTGTTTGGTACACATGCTCTAGTTTATTTTTATATTTATCATTAAACAATTGTTGACATATAATTATGTTCCATAGTATACCCTTAATAGGCAAGACATTTAATGATTGGAATAAAAATGGTATATTCTGCCTTTGGTTATACACATTTATGGGAGCAATTAATTTTAAGAGAGCATTTTGAACATTTTGTACATTTTTAATATTGGTGGCGCAAGAATGTCCCCATGCAGTGAGGCCGTATCTTATAATGGACTCGGCAAGCGATAAATATACCAATCTTAATGTAGGGAGCGGCAATATAAACTTTAACTTATATAATTGTCCAACAACAGATCTCAGTCGTTTGCACGTTTTTGAAGTATGTGTGTCCCACTTGAAGAAACAGTCAAGTTTGTCTATGGTTTTTATAGCAGACACCGGGTCATCAGCCGGTGGTGTATGGAGATGAACGAAAGCTTTGACTAAGTTTGTCCGGTATTATACCTACAATGCGGGGTAGAATGCGTTGTGTGTGTGTCTGAAAAGACCCTTAGGGACTAGGGTAAAGCTTTATTGAGATGGGCTGGTCACATAATCAGAATGGACGACAACAACCCTACAAAACGCCTCACACTCTCAGTACCACAGGGAAGTAGAAGACCAGGAAGGCCCAAAATGCGATGGATGGACAACGTCAACGCAGAGACGTTTGCGATGCAAGTGTGAAATTGGAGAACGAGAGCAACAAACCGACAAGAATGGAAGAAACTCCAGGATTTAGCCAAGGCCCTCCCAGGGCTGGAAGTCTCATCCCCACGGTGATTCTTACCTATCGAATATCGGTAATATTTGTATTAATACTAATCAGCTGTTCACTTGCGGCCATCTTGGATTGACAGGTCGTCATACAAATATTACCGATATTCGGTAGGCACTCTCCCACCACCTCCCAGCCAGTTCATACAACTCATGCGGAGTTGCTTCACTCGGTGAACTACATTACAATATTTTTTCAAGTGGCTGAAGGCCTTCCCGATGAAGTTAATCAGCTAGTGTAACTCTATCCGTGTCAAAGAAAAGAAAGTCCTCCAGATCAGAGGCTATTGCATGATTCTAAGGAACCCCCCCCCCCCCCTCTCCCCAGAATTTCGATGTTACTGAAGCTAATGGGCCTGACGGGAAAGCCTCCCTGACGGGTATTTCGCGAGGAGCCATCTGCGCTCGGCGCAGTATGTAAGAATTACCGTGGTGATGAGACTTCCAGCCGCTGTCGAGCTTAGGATGATGATGATGTAAAGCTTTATTGAACGCGTCGCGACGCTTCCGCGAGCCGACCGTACATTTCGGCCTCATGGTCTCAGGCTGCTCCTACTGCTCTCCGTGCCGAATCTAAAAAGTGCCCAACCAGAATTAAAATGGAGCATAATATGCCGTTGGAGCCGCTTTCCCGCATTCACAATACAGCGACGACTGGCGCGCATCTCGGTTCCTGCTCTCTCCGCCACTTCGCGCCGGCAAATAACCAAATCACAAGGAGCAGTTCACTGTCAAGGTGAGCAGGGGAACACCTTGCGCGTCACGTGGCCTAACCTGGATAAGCAGAACCGAGGTGAGTTGCCTCCGAGGAGATTGTTTCGCTTTAAGTGGGTCTGAGGAACGCCGCGCTGCTTCACGCCTGCATCGTCGGTGGGTGTTGGACCACAAAGCGGTAAAATTAGTTGCTTCCGGGATATGCAAAAAGCGCCACCTGTGATTTCATATTAACTATTATTGGATTTTAACTAATAATACTTCTGTTATTGTTTACGCGTTCAAAGAAAAACTTTTGCATTTTCCCCATTTTATTGCGCTACCTACTCCGATTACTATCTTTTCGTACTTTTGTATTTTCAAATGTTTTCTTTTAATTAAATAAATTGTTGTTTATGTACATAATGCTTAGGCTAAATTAATTGATTTACTTTTGTTTTTTTTGTTTTCCCAAACACTGCTTTAAATAAGTAACTTACATTAATCGGTATTTGGATATTTTTTTTACAAAATAAGACTTTAATTTTTAGTTGTTCCCTATAATAGTCAAATTTTAGTCAAAAAAGTAATTGGAGTATTGTTTGGATTTCACCGCATTTTTTACACAGCTTAAAGCGTTCTTAATTATTCAATAATAATATTAATGTATAAAGTTTTTTTCAATAATTATTATTCGTCTTTTTTCCTATTTTCTGTGTAACAATTTCTTGAAGTTTTACTGACAGTATTTTTTATAAACAATTTCAATTACATATATATTAAAGTGACTCAGTTTTAATTCGCTGTACATCTATCGTTTCGCTCTAGAAGGCAACTTAATTTTTTCATACTTAATGCCAATTTTTAATTTCAAATTTTTTTTTTTCATTTTCTTGTGTCATGTTTCTAAATCAATATCATAATTATGTAGTCATTAATTTCTGTGTGTGCACACATGGATATGTTAGTGTGTTCACATGTATAAGAGACGCCAGCTAGAGCTATTCTCAGATCCACTGGGATCCAAGCCTCATTGTTAATTATTACAGCTGAGAAAATTATATTTACGTGTTATAATTCCCTCTGCCAGATTTTTTTCACTCGCACAATCAGTTCACACACATACTGATGTATTTTGTAATCAACTCATCCATGTATTTATCTTCTTTATTTCTCAGCCTATCTCTATCCTTTGGTGCAGGCATGCCAAACTCATATGATTTCTCGGGCACTATTTCGTGAGTTGAGGGGTTGAGTTAGAGTCCGAAATTTTCGATAAAATGAAAATCGTTTAGGGCAGGGATCGGCAGGGGGGGGGAAGGGGCTAAAAATGAAAAGCGAGTACAAGTGGCTGAGAGATACAATCAGTACTACTTCTAATCTAATTTCCTCCTATCCTTGGATAGTAATCCTCGTTAATAGATTCAGGACGATTTTTAAGTGTTTGTTGTTTTGATAAAATAAAGAATATTTGCGTATGGAGCTAAAGAGCCGCAGCTTTACATCCAAAGAGCCGCATGTGACTCGCGAGCCGCAGGTTGCCGAACCCTGGTCTAGAAGGACGGTATAGACGTTATGAATTTAAAGAATGACCGTAAAATTTAAATCGTCGCCAGAAGGAGGGTAGAAACGCTTTCAATCTCAAAAATTACCATCAAATTCTAATGTAAAATATCTGCAGAAAACGTTTTTTGAATTAAATTATTCTTGCCTTCTGGACTTGGTGAGCGCTGTTTTAATAAAAATGCTTTGAGCTTTTTCGTTTGTATAGAACAGCAAGCCTAAGTAAAAATTTACCAGTTTCAATGAAAATCTATTATACAGTGACGTGCATAGTTGTTTAAACATGGGTAGGCAACAATTTGAATTTTTCGGGTTCTTGGAAGACTAGATATCAATTTACATACAAATCCAAGATACACATAGAGTAGAGATTACATAATTGTATGTATTCTAGCCCTCGTAATTATAAAAAAGTTTCAACCTTATAGACACTTTCTTCATGTAAGAAATAGGTGTCGCAACGCAACTATGCTTCACATATAGTGTAACTTCTTGCCTGCGTTATCCCCGAAGGGGTCGCATGTGGTGATTCGGGACCTATTTATTTTTACGGGTAAGGGGGCCGGCCTTACACCAACCACTTCACTTGAAGTGGGCGTTTCCCAGCTCCCGAGGAGGCTGGTTCTCATTTCTTGTGAAGGCTGAGTAATCCTGGCCGGTATTTTGGGCTTGAAATAAACACCGAAACGGTAAATCATTTCTGACACACTCGGTGGGGATCGAACCCTTGATCTCTGTAAAGAATGCAAGCATTCTACCAACTGAGCTATCGACCGGACTTTTTACGAGCTTGGTCGTCGCTACAAAGCGCCAATTCTCAAGCAAGACCCCGTTGCTGTAAGGCTGGATGGACCTTTGGTGATCGGTCATTGGTAAAGGTTTATGAATTTTTCAACCCAGCGAAGAACAAATTTGAAAATATAAATGGTATATTTTTTGTGCTCCGCCGGGATTCGAACCCATAACTTTCCATTCAGAGTTCGAAGTGGTACCACTGGACTACGGACCGGTCCTTCCCAATTTTTATCCTAATTTTTTGTTAAAAATTTCCAGTGTGTAAGGCTGTTGAGTTTTAAGATATTCTTAAGATTAAAATCATTTCACATCATATTTTTAACGGTTTATATTATAACCAATGATTATAACACTATAAAAAATCCAATTGGTTTTTCAAAGAAATCTAAAAAACAGGTTCTTCGTTAATCATATCTTTATTTTTATTATTTTAAATAAATAAATTGAAATGTTTTCGGTCTTGACACCATCTCTCATTTAAATTAGTTAAAATATATTTCTTATTTGTAAATAATGAAGTACAGCCACAATTGTTTTCCTATATTGAAGTTTCGCCACTGCCATTACAGAGCTTTTTTTTGTAAAATAAGACAAAAATTTAAGCTCTGTCCAGCATTTCAAATTTTTGGTATCAAGTCTAAAGCATTAGTCGATTAAAGTGAACGTTGCATGCAAAAAAAATACGAGTATAATCTGTGTATTAAAAATGCCGAATAATGCTTACAGACTAAGGAACTTAAAAAATAAGGTTTCCCGGGCAAATTGACGTAGGCGAAGTCTCTGTAACTGTAACTGTAACTGTAACTCTGTCGCCATTCCGCTAGGGGTGGCCAGAGCCTCTGCAGAGTTGCCTCCATTTTTTCCTATCCTTACATACCTCTTTCAATTCATTCATATCCATCACCTTTTTCATGCATTTTCTTCTTTTACGCTCACTTTGTATATCCCATTCTTTCACAATCTCCTCAATCTGATCACTCCATACTTTTCTCGGTCGTCCCTTCCCTCTTTTTCCTTTCACACTTTCTTTGTATACATACTTTGTCAGTCTATCATCGTTCATTCTTTCCACATGCCCAAACCATCTCATCACATTCTTTTGTACCTTAACTTTCACATCCTCTTTCAAATTACATTCTTTTTTTACCCATTCATTCCTAACTCTATCCCTCAGAGTTTTTCCTGTCATGCTTCTCAAATGCTTCATTTCCACCGTACATACTTTTTCTGCCAGTGTATAAATAGTGCTCTCTGCTGTAAGGTCGTACGGGCGTTCGTTCGCTTGGCACAGTTTTCCCTGAAAACCTCGACACGACGCATCTAGGTAGGAACTTTAAAGCCTTTTAATCTTTCATCTTTAAAATCAAGAAAAGTAATCTAGTACAAATTAACCATTATTCTCATCCAGCCATTCTCATCCAGCCATACTCAACCTGCGGCCCGGCAAGCCTTTCCGTGCGGCCCGCGGATGTGATTTTCAAAATCTGGCATTCTATATTTCGTAGGACGTAAAAAGGCAGGCGCGAAAGAGTTTTTTTTTGTAGTGAGGTAACTTTTGAAAATTACCTGTGCTCGGATCGGTCGTTTTATACATATCGACAGTTAAAAGGAAATATGCGACGTTTTGGTCGAAAATGAGTTATGAATTCTTTCCTACTTAAAAAAAATCGCATTCCCATGGCTCTACCATGATTTTTTTTCGTTAAGGCCCAAGCAAAAAACTGCGTTTTCGAAGTATGGTTTTGGTGTAACCTTTTGTCCTAAAGGCGCTTGTGACATAAAACCTCGAAAAACACCTTAAAATCACATTAATAGAAATGCCTTTATTTAAAAAAATTCTAGAGCTGTTTTGATTTTAACGATATGACAAAAAATAAAAAAAAGTCATGTCCATTTTTTCTGCAATCTCAACCTTTAAGCTGCTCTCCTGAACAATTTCGTTTTAGTCGCTTATGCCCTATATCCTTTTAACCGTCGATATGTAGGTATTTACAAGCAACGGGAGTTGCTAAGTTTATGTTCATATTATGATTCCCGGCGAAGCACAAAAAATATACCATTTATATTTTCAGATTTGCTCTTCGCTGGGTTGAAAAATTCATAAAACCTTTACCAATGACCGGTCACTAAAGGTCCATCCAGCCTTACAGCAACTGGGTCTTGCTTGAGAATTGGCGCTTTTTAGCGACGACGATCAAGCTCGTAAAAAAAGGTCGATAGCTCAATTGGTAGGAATGCTTGCATTCCATGCCGAGAGCAAGGGTTCGATCACAAAGGTTTACTCAGCCCTCACAAGAAATGAGAACCAGCCCCCCCGGGAGCTGGGAAACCCCCACTTCAACTGAAAGTGGTTGGTGTGAGGCCGGCCCCCTTACCTGTAAAAATAAATAGGTCTCGAAGCGCCACATGCGACCCCTTCGGAGAAACGCAGGCAAAAAGTTAAACTATATGTGTAGCTTAGTTAGGTTGAGTTGCGTATCGTGCAGAGTGATCATTGTTGGTTGTAGCCAGTGAGAGAATTAAGAAGAGGAAGATGTGTGAGGTCATGGACGCGGGTTATTAATAAAAACAGGATGTGTCTAAGTGCTGTGTTGTGACATATCGGAGCATTCCTCTCTCTAATAGTGCCTCATCACTTCCAGCTTACATTTTGTAGGTTAATATCCTCAGAAATAGCGGCAGCTTCTAGACGCAGATAAATCAATCGGAAAAGCTTAAATATAACAAGACGCGAGGAATGATGTTTGTATATTTGTAATCTATAATCTCAGATGCAAAATAAATAAAAGACAAAATGTCTCGTCCTCGAGCCGACGTTTTTTTATAAATTTAAATACAAAAATCATTTTTTTGTCAAAATTTAATATTAGTACACAGCCATTTTCGGAAGAAGCAGTACCTCCTATCTTCAGTTGTAAAATGTATTTTTTTTAAATCGTGAATATCTGGCATGGTCGATGGCTCAGTTGGTAGAACGTTCGTGGGCTAGAGTTTGATCCGTATCAAGTGTATAGAACTACCGATCCGTAGTCTAGTGGTAAACGCTACGAAGTCTACAGAAGGCAGTGCCTTACAGCAACTGGGTCTTACTTGACAATTTGCACTCTTTTTAGCGGCGACCAAGCTCACACAGGAATCTTAAGGTGCGATTAACACAAAAAAACGCTCTACAAATTAATAATTAATACACAAACATATATTCTGCCATACATTTCTTTATTTTGCCATAAAAAATTCCAAAAAGAAAAAAGAAAAATTCTGTAATTAAGTTTTTTCTGCATAAATATTTCGTGATGATGAAGTCCAAGTATTTAAATGACTGTTGCTTCACGTTTCAGGATAACCATCGTCAGAGAAGATGTCTTACCAGCGTCCGGCTTTCTGGAGGGTGCCCCACAACAGGCCCGACCCTGCCATGAAGAGGAAGGTGAGCCACAAATCGACTATAATCTATATATCTATAATCTAAGCTGCAAAGGTATGCTAACATTTAAGGTGCATATTAAATGCATGCCCACAGACAGGCACTCAAACCCGTCCTGTATGTATGTGTCAGAAGGACCCACAGCGCATGGACGCTCATACAATGCTATAGGTATATTTTCTCAAGTGGCCTTCAAAAGGCCTTCCCGTGAAGTAAAAGCAACGGCACAACAAAACAAGAACATCTAGGTCGGAGGCGTAAATAAAACTCTAAAAGTAAATGGTTCGATGTAACTGAAGGTGATAGCATACCTCGGGTGTCACTCCTTGTAGGATTGATCGCGAGTAGCGTGAAGAATGATATACAAAAATTATAATAATAGTATGAGGACAGGAGTAGAATATTTGAAATATGACTAGGAGCGCCCTTGAGGTGTGACACACACAAAAACAGCGCTCTTTTGTCATGTTTAGTTGAAAATAAATTATCTTCGTACATTATTTTTGGTGAAAAACTAGACCACTAGCAGTCGATAAATAAATGAATAATATGAACAATGCAATAAGAATTGCTGCCATTGAAAATATTTTTAAAATACTGTTCATTTTATAAAAAAAACGGTTCATAGTTAATTTTTAGTCAATAATACTGTTATGATTTTATTAGGGTTTTTTTGATTAAAGTGCAATATATTTTTCAAGAATTATTTCACATCAAGTCGGCTTACAATGTACTGATTTCTAGCTCTTCATGACTTCACGGCTAGTGTTTCAATCGACACTGGTCCTCACACGATTGCAGTCCAAATATATAGCATCTAAACGGACGTTTCTCGACTGTTCTCGATTTCTCGAATAGTGGATGATACCAGAGCGTTGTTCCACCAGCGTAATTAGAATCACGTATGCACTAATACTACCATACGCTGGTAACAATGTATTGTATTTTTTTTTTAAATAGGGACCTTCTTTGCCGTCTTTGGTTCTGTACAACTTTATTATATTGACGCTTCGAAACATGATCTATTTTGTCCCCGCCCGGAGTTCCTCGCATTGCTTACGCATGTTGTTAAACTAATGATTCATGTTTATCCCATCCTAATGAGCCCAGAAGCGGATGACTGAAGAGACTTTTCCCTGCATCATCTCTTGGCATTTTTGGGCCCTTATGATGAATGAGGAACCGCTTTATGTTTCGACTGTCAATCTTAATCTAAATCTATGCTGCAAAGATATATATCATTTGAGATTAATATTAAAGGCATTCCCACAAGCAGTCAGGCATAATTTCGCGCTAACACAATGCCGCATGTGGACCTACAATATAAAAACACAATCTCAAATAAACATAAGCCCTGCAACTCATGCCGACCTTCCCTGAAACAGGGGTGACATTGTCAAAGTGAACCATATTTGTACAGTATGGGTGGTCAGCCTCATACCAACCTATAAGTCAATGAATCAAATAAAAAATATCCAGGTCATAATAAAACGAGAGCTTTTATGAAAAAAGTTATGACTCTAGATGAATTAATGAAAGAAGTATGTAAGGACAGAAAGAAATGGCGGTTGAACTTATGTTGGCGGCTAGGACTAGGGTTTTTTAATTCGAATTTTGAATTCTGTATTGTTTTGATGGTTGTACATTATTATTTGTGATTTAAAAAAATGTACCTACATAATTATGTACGTTGTTATGTATGTCCCTTGACTTATAGGTTGTAATGCGGCTGACGCTGTAGACAATGGTTCACTTTGCCAATGTCACCCCTGTTTCAGGGTAGGACGGCAAGAGTTGCAGGGCTTATGTTCATTTGAGATTTGTTTTTTATATTGTAGGTCTACATGCGGCATGCGCTAGCACGAACTTGTATGTGTCTGCTTGTGGAAATGCATTTAATATGAATCTCAAATGATGTATATCTTTGCAACTTAGAATTAGATTTTAAAAGCGTATTTAGATTTTTGTCTGAAAAGCATTTTTCAAAATTTAAAAAGTGAATACCTCGCTTACTTTCTCACTCAGAAAGAGCTCGTGCAAGTTGCTACTTGAGATACAAAAGTAGCAACTGTGCAAAACGAAATGAAATGGCTTATTTACTACTTCCGCTGATTATTGCTTGAATTATTTTAAGTTCGATTCCCGCTGTAAGCTTTAGCACAAAACTTTACGGTAAACTGAACAATAGCGTTGACTAAAATATGAACAGAAACTAAAACTTTCACTAGAGACGCTGGTTTAATTTATATACATTTTTTGGTTAACGATATGGTTGAGTTTAAACCTAAAAAAATTATACTCGGGATACTGTTGTTGTTGGCAGCTTCCCCTCGTCTCTTAATCCTCATTCTCCTCCTCAAAATGACTGAAATATTCTATATTCTAATTTAGCGTCGCGTCTGCACCGGGAGAAGTGCAGCGGCACGCTGGCGCGGACGCACTGACGAAAATATCAATCCCAACATTCGAAATTTCAAATTTGAATTTAAAATAAAAATAAGAACGGTATTGCCAGACCGCAGAATCTATTCCCGGCGGCTTTTAACCCATATCCGAGCAGTACTGGCTGACTCGAGTGGCGTCTAATAGCTCTATGGTCATGACTACATACAACCAAATAGTCCTTAGTCATATTTTATTAGACGCACTACTAAAGTTTTTTGACAAAATGAAATCAGAAAAACGGAAACAAAGAAAAAAAACATCCCTCAGGGTGGCTATCCGAAAAACTTAATAAGTTTATGTAAAGTTGCTAACAAACAATCCTAGTCACTAGACATGTGGCGTCACCAGTCTATGGAATTTAAAGCAAGGAAAAGCTCTAAATTCAAGCAATGGAAAATAGCAGAGAGATTTAAATTACCCGACAAATTAGAGAAAGCCTGTAATGTATTGGTGGGTGATTTTATACATGAGAGATAGCTTTTCTGCATGAATATCAGCATATAAAATATTAGCTGTATCTTTGACCAGTTTACTCGACATCCATTCAAAATATATTTTTGTCGCACAAATGGAACGAAATGTCTATTTAGCAGAAACGACTAGAGTCCTGAAATAGAGAACATGAGAATTTAAAATTAAAATAGACAGAACCACAAAGAATAGTTTATGAGTCTAAGCAATGGGTTTTATGTGCTCAGAGCTGTAGAAATAGAAACAAATCCGTGTAAAATAAAGGAATAAATTAGATATTGCAAGATTCATAATGATAAAAATAATTGTAAAAATCTAATCTAATTTAAGTTGCAAAGATATGTAACATTGGGGATTCACATTACATGCATTCTCACAAGCAGCCACATACAAGTTCGCGCTTGTGCATGTCGCATGTGAACCTACAACATAATAACCATATCTCAAATGGGCACCCTGCAACTCCTGCCGACCTTTCCTGAAACAGCGGTGACAAAAAAAAATAGAAATGTGTAAAAAAAGCTGAAACGTAAAAGTTTTAAATAAAAATGTAGCTTTTCTTGCCCTTTCACTTTCCTGCTGCAAATAGACCTCTTTGAAATTCTCCTACATTTCTAATCGGAAGAAACGCAAACCCACTGCTTTCCCATTATCTTGACAATAACAGCAACTCATATTTTTTGGATTATTTCCTACAATTTGTCTGTCCTGTTGCGTATAACAATAGTGGCAGGGACTGCAGCAGTCTGTACATACTTGTCCCCTCACCCCGCCACCTCTCCCTGGCGTACCACCGAAGTGAATTTTCCTTTGAAACGCTCTGTCCGCCCAAGCGAAGTGATCTACCGTGAACATGAGATATCGAAACTCTCCTAGTCGAATTGTGCGCTAACTTAAACGAACCATAACCGAACAAAAATAATTGTAACATTGCAAATATTAAAATGAGTGGGAAAGTGCATAGTTTTGTGGTGCATCTGAAGAGGGAATGCCCCGACATGAGCTGGGGCTTGCGGCTGGTCGGTGGATCCGACATCGACACACCTCTAATCATTACCAGGGTATGAAGTATGAAATTCTAACTGTGTGTTTTGCCATTACGATGAAATGAGGTCAGACCAACAGTTGAATAATGCACTGTAATAACTTATTTATAATCTTATGCACGTCTAAACATTATATACGAATTATACATAGGTAAGGGGTTGCAATACTTTGAAAGTATACGCGTAGAAAAGTTATTGGAAAGTTTAGAAACCCCTAAAAATTCTCTACCCTTATTTATCGTGGCCTGAAAAGTTCTCAATTGAATGTTTTTTTAATCCGCCATAGTAATTTCTTATACTTAAAAATATTTTCTTCGATTTAAAAATAATAAAGCTTTTTTATTAATCAATTCTATCATTTTCTGATTTTAAGAAGGAGGTTTTAATTACGATTTGTTAATTTTGAGTCTTATTTTTATTTAAAAAAAAACAACATTTTTTTTTAGAGTTTGTTAATAAGATAAGATTTGATTATGTGTTAAGTAAATATATGGGCAATTCTATAAAAATCCTTCAAATAAATAATGGATTTTTTATGTACATACATTATACATGCATACGTCCATGATTATTGTTTACAAATTTTTAACCTTTTCCTGAAATCCTGAGTTTTTCCTCGTTTACATAAAACAAATTGAGTTTTTTAAATATATTTTAAACATACTTTCAAAAATGGTTTCCTTTATTTTAAATGTCTTTAAAAACGCAATAAACTTTGAACAAAGACCCATTAAAAAAATTGCCTATAATTAGGCGCATGAAATTCGTTACCCAGATCTTTTTTTTCTTTACTTTTGCATTATAAAAGTTAATTTAGTTTCTGAAAATATAAAATCTACCTTAAAACCATCACATAGTTGTCAATTTGTTGATATTAAAGCTTAAAATAAATAATAATTTCACGTTATAAGTAATTTTTTCAGCAATATTTTAAACACAAAAATATGTGCATTATAAAGTAAGTAATACCGCCATTTTTTCCATATTTTTTCAAATTGAAACTTTTATTGTCTCTACCAAGGCTTTTCTTTTCAAATAATATTTATTATGCATAAAAACGCAGGTTAATGACCACGCGTTGAAATCGAAGGCTGTGTATGTAATATGAATCCACTTCACCACCATACTTATAAACCCCATACTGAATGCACCACGTCAAATTGCATCTACGATTTTCACCCTTATGTAGCTTTCATTTTGAGTCATTATATACAAAGACGGCAATATAAGATTATTTTCGAATATTATATTAATTATGATATTAATATGAAAAGAGAATGGGAGGTGCACGGTGGTATACTAGTGCCCACTCTGATGTATGGAAGTGAAGCCTGGACGGTGAGTGAAAGTGAAAGTGAGATAAGTAAAGTCCATACAGTAAAAATGGACTACTTAAGAAGTATGATTGGGAAAAGACGCAGTGATTCACCGTGAGGGATGATTTTGTTAGAGAGGAATGTTGTGTAAGAGAAAGTGTGAAAGTAAGGATTAAAAGAAGTATACTTAGATGGTTTGGACATTTGGAGAGAATAAATGAGGAAAGACTGATGAAGAAAGTACATGCTGCGAGATTTGATGCATGTCGTGGAAGAGGAAGACCGAGAAAGGTATGGATTGACCAAATTTTCGAAATAGCGAATGAATGGGATATCCAGAGTCATAATAAAAGGAGAGCTTGTATGAAAAAGGTTATGGCTCTGGATGAAATGAAAGAAGTATGCATGGATCGAAAGAAATGGCGGTTGATCTGTAATGCTGGCGGTTAAAGCTGAGGCTTTTAAATTTAAAAAAAAATGTTTTGTAGTTTTTTAATTTTTTACTGTTTAATTGTTTAGAGTTTATTTGTTTTATATATTTGAATGTATTAATTGCTTGTATTCCTTGACTGATAGGTTGGTATGCGGTTGACCACCCGTACTGTAAAAAATGGTTCACTTTGTCAATGTCACCCCTGCTTCAGGGAAGGTCGGCAAGAGTTGCAGGGCATATGTTCATATGAGATTGGGTTTTTTCTATTGTAGGTCCACATGCGGCATGTGTAAGCGCAAAATTATGTATGTCTGCTTGTGGGAATGCATTTAATATGAATCTCAAATGATACATATTTTTGTTACCGAACCAAACTTTGGCCGATTTTTTTTATTTTAACCTAATGTTCGGCCGAAGTTCGTATTCGGTTCGAACCACATTCGGCCCAACTAAGGCTACTGGTGTATATTTCATATATTTTTATTTACGAGATGATGGTAAATTTACGTGATGTTTAATACTAGGGGTACAGTGCCCTTGTGTTGAGATTTTTGTGAAAATTCAAAGATATTCTTTAGGATAATCAAACTAAAAAGATCTTAATAAGTTCTAACTATAAATTATTATTGTTTTATAAACCTACAAAGATATCTATAAACTATAATCTATGTTGCAAAAAAATATTACAATTAAAGATTTACATTAAGTAAGTACATATATGCCGATTAGCAGACACGTATAAATTTACAGCGCTATGGTTGTTCAGCTTCATACCAACATATAAGTCAAAAAACAAATAAAAATATGAGGTATTTTTTATGTATTTGCTTACCGTTTTACATTTTTCAGTAACTTGAAGTTTCAGTTGTCTCTTTGTGTCTATCACACGTTGACAAGGAATGTCATTTCACTTCATAAAAAAAACTTATTTTCAACATATTTTTAAAAATACCGCATTCTTTCTCTTCTTGCATAATATGATCGTAAGAAATTTTAACAATAAAAAACTCTTACGTCCGGAATACCTGAGATTTAAAATAAGAACAAGTTGAACTGTTTCCCGCACTTTTTAGTTCAATGGCAGCTTTTCGTGCCAATAATCTGACAATGATACAAACAGCGAGCGCTAATTTCTTGTTTTTTTATAAATTCCTGTCATATTTCTATGACTTATTTCAGAATTCAAAGTTTTTAGACGATCAAATTTAACCAAACAGTGATTGTGTGCGCCTATAAGCCACTAACCAGTAATAACTGGCCAGAGTCTCATCCCCACGGTAATTCTTACCTACCGATTATCGATAATATAATATTTGTATGAAGACCTGTCAATCCAAGATGGCCGCAAGTGAATAGCTGATTGGTCTTCACACAAATATTACCAATATTCGGTAGGTAAGAATTACCGTGGTGATGAGACTTCCAGCCTGGGGCACCCTCTTGTTCTGAAGACGAAAAATGGTGGTTAAGCTTATTGATAGAATTTTCAACACAACAGGATTAAGAAAGATAAATAACAGAAAGATTTTTAGGGGTTTTGTTTAACAATTATAAAAAATATCATAAAATCAAAAAAGCTTTTGTCCTCTACCATTTTAAAGCAGTGGCGTAATAAAAATATTTGAGGTTGTTAATACATTACAGAAAAAATCCCTACATTTGCCGTAATAATAATAATAATAATAATAGGAGGATTTATTTGGTGAGCGCTGTTTTTGTGTGTATCACACCTCAAGAGCCCTCCATATCTGCGTCATACAATTAAAAAAGAGATATAAGATAACAGCGATTTTTTTGACAGTTCTCGTTGACGGTTGCATGTAAAGACCTCACTTACGTTCTAAGACGTCAGCAATTTGGCATGACAAATGCATGAAATGCTTCATTCGTCTTTTTTAATA
Organism: Agapetus fuscipes; assembly: GCA_951799405.1. Taxonomy (NCBI): domain Eukaryota; kingdom Metazoa; phylum Arthropoda; class Insecta; order Trichoptera; family Glossosomatidae; genus Agapetus; species Agapetus fuscipes. The sequence continues at coordinate 13,976,691 of OX637351.1, read as the reverse complement.
TTTTTTTTGATAAACGTAGATCTTAATGTCGGCATGACAAAAATTGAAAACCTGCACTTACCTCTTTAAGCATTAAATTTCAGTTGCAATGCGGTAAATCTCCAAAAAGTGGCATTTGAAATATTGGCACGATCAATGAAGTTAGCGCAAATCTCAAAAATAAAAAAATGCGACGTCATCCGGCTGGGTTAAATACTGCATGATTTATTTGGTGAGTGCTGTTTCTGTGTGAATCAATCACGTGATTGTGCCACAAAAAATAACTCTGTAAGGGCCTGTTGCACCAAATTCCAATCAATATTTGATTGACACATCGACTTTGATTGCTTAATTCTGCTTAAAACCTCGGTTAAATATTTCTCAGAAGTGGGTGTAATAATATGATAGAATTTGAATAGGACAAATGATGTACATCAGCTGATTTAAGTACATGCAACCAAATTTTTGATTTGATGGGAAAAGTTAGACTTACTTTTGGTTTTTGTTTGATTGGAGTTTGGTGCAAAAGTCCAGTACAATCATTATTTGATTCTGATAATCTCTCTCATCTGCCGAGGGCATACTTTTTAATTCTTCGTTTTCTTCTTCACCATTTTACGTTGGAATCTTTCAGGGCAGTATCCGCCCTTGCCCCTTTCACCAATGGACCGTTATTTACTCTTCGTCTGACTTAAAAATACTCAGCTGGGCGTCTGCTGTCTAGGAGCTGGTCTGATGACATTTCTCATTAGCTCTGTGCTTTCTCCTCCCGCGCCAAGCACTCGCACAGACCTACACGTCGCTCGCTTTGTGTCACGTAGCTTAAAAACGTCTCACAATAGCTACATATCTCTACAGGCATTTTGCCACGTGCTAGCAGCTTAAAGTGCTTGTATACTTTTACTTAACAGCTGGAAGTCTCATCACCACGGTAATTCTTACCTACCGAATATCGGTAATATTTGTATGAAGACCTGTCAATCCAAGATGGCCGCAAGCGAACAGCTGATTAGTCTTCATACAAATATGACCAATATTTGGTAGGTAAGAATTAGCGTGGTGATGAGACTTCCAGTCCTGGATAGAAAGCGATTCGTGAAGTGTGTCTGCGTCCAAGGATTCCTCTCTCACAAAAAAAAACCAGAGAATAATACCTACGTCATTTCTAAAAAATTATTTATTAATTATTTAACTTTACGAAATTTTTGTGTTCCTCGACTAATAGGTTCGTATGAGGCTTACCCCCATGCTGCACAAACTTCGTTCACTTTTGTCAATGCCTCCCCGGTTTCAGGGAGCTGCAAAGTTCATGTTCATGTGAGTTATAATTTATTTTGTATGTACACATGCAGCAGGTGTAAAGGTGAACTGGCATGCGCCCAATTGTAGGCATGCATTGAAGATGAGCCCATAAAGTCAATATATCTTTGTACCTTAGATTATAGATCTTATACATTATTTTCTTTGGGGAGATTTTTTTTCATAAAAGCCGCAAAAATATAAATAAATTAGCAAAAAACTTTTTTAACATAAATGCGTTAAAGATCCTTTTAATGTAAACTCATAGTTGAGTTATGGACACTATTTTAAATCAATTATACTCATATATCTTAACAAATAAATTAAATTTATCTAAGTGACACTGAGAACTCAAACATCGCAAATTTGTACAAAATTAAAATTTCGCAAAAGATGGCATGGAAGTCGCTACCTACTCAGATTATTTTTGGTAGGTAAATATAGATATAAAATAAGTATACAAAATACAATTTAGAAAAGTTTAAGGGCTTGTTTATTGACATTGTGAAGAAGATTTAAAAAAATATATCTTCACGAGTTGATTTATTTCCTCGAGCGCTTTCGATCTTATCACACCATTATCACGAGAATTTGTGAAGAAAAATATTGTGTCTTATTTTTATGTTATTTACAACGTATAAAGTATCTAATCTAATCTAAGTTGCAAAGATATGTAACATTGAGGATTCACATTACATACATTCTCACAAGCAGACACGTACATGTTCGCGCTTGAGCATGCCGCATGTGAACCTACAACATAAAAACCAAATCTCAAATGGGCGTGCACCCTGCAACTCCTGCCGACATTCCCTGAAACAGGGGGACATGGGCAAAGTGAACAAAGTGAAGTATAAAATATGCATTACCTCTGACTATTTACACAAGTCATGCACGTTATCAATAAAAAGCAGACAGACCTGCCCACTGGCCAATAATCTCACCGCATGTGAACTAGTCTAGTCTGTATCTTAATCTATTCCCAGAGCAAAATCCAGTGTTGAAACAGGTGTTGATAAAAAGCCAATAATTCAATACTTAGTTCTATTATTGTTTGTACTTGACATCGGCTTGCATTGTGTCAAAATCGTTATGATTAAAATTTAATGACCTACGTGACATCTGAAAAATCATATTGTGAAATTTCTCGCATCTCAAACTAATTCAAAATATGACACTTTATTTTACAGTATGTAGTCTTATATATTTCTTGCTGTCAAATTAGAAATGATCTCCCATTTCGTTGTTTGTTTCAAACCCAAAATAAAAACTGGCAAAGTGTAACTAGGAAAACCCCCACTTCACCTGATGTAGTTGGCGTTAGGCCGGTCCCCTTACCTGTAAAATTAAATTCGTTTCACACGCCACATGCGGCCACTTCGAGGGCTTTTAGACCAGGCACGGCTTACGCGCGACCTGTTGAGACTTTTAAAAACATAATATCAATATGGCCTTTTTAATTTGATGGCCATTTTTAAACTGGGAGCTGTGTTAAAATCGATGATTTTCAATTGAAGAAAATTTTGGGGCTGTCGGCCCTTTCCAGCTCCCAACTGAGTACAAAATAGATCATTTAGTCAACAATGTCATATTATAAGTGTTTTAAGGCTTTCATGGCCGGCTTCAGATGATGATGATGTCTCCATCTTGCGCGCTTGTAGACCATGTTCAATAATTATAGGCTGCTTTATTCTTTTTTCTTTTTGTAAGGCTGCTACGTTTCGTCAGTGACGTACGACTGACTTCTTCAGGGCTTTTTCTTGAAGAAGTCAGTCGTACGTCACTGACGAAACGTAGCAGCCTTACAAAAAGAAAAAATAATAAAGCAGCCTACAATTATTGAACATGGTCTACAAGCCCGGAAGGATGGAGACATCATCATCATCAAATGTCATATTATTTTGACATGCCTGCAGACCAGTTGTGAGATTTTGTATTTTATTCTGCAATCATATTTTTTTTTAGCGACGAGCTACAACAGAAGTTCAGAAAAAAACACACAATGCTTTGAATTTAAATTCAGCTTGGATATAAATATAGAGTTAGGAATGAATGCGTTAAGAAATAATGTAAGCTGAATGACGATGTGAAAGTCAAGGTACAAAAGAATGTGATGAGATGGTTTGGGCATGTGGAAAAAATGAATGATGATAGACTGACAAAGTATAATATATACAGAGGAGATGTGAAAGGAAAAAGACGTAAGGGACGAACGAGAAAAGTATGGAGTGATTGAGGAGATTGTGAAAGAATGGGGTATACAAAGTGAGCGTAAAAGAATAAAATGCATGAAAAAGGTGATGGATATGAATGAATTGAAAGAGGATAGGAAATAGTCAGGATAGGAAAAAATGGAGGCTGAACTGCAGAGGCTCTGGCCACCCCTAGCGGAATGGCGACAGAGTTACAGTTACAATTAGATGATACCCGACGTATAGGATTTTTCTATTAATCTTGTCCTATGGTATAATTATTCAATATCGTTTTGTTATGCCATTGCTATTTGGGCGCCAACATCTGTCGTGACCACACACACAAACACACACACACTGATACATAATATGGATGTAGTTGTCTCACAGGGTAGCCTTGCTCCAACTATTGACATTTGATTGAGTATATTTTAGTAACTCCTCACTCAAGACTACACGTATTGTGTATTGTCCAATACAAATGCACCATGCCATCTCATCTTCAGGAAAACAGTCGAGAATGTTCGAAAACAATTGAATAATAAGATTTAAGAGATAAGCTAATTTGCAAATATATAACTGGTGCGTAGTCGTGTGTTCGATTCCCAACAGAGCATACTATAATCGTTAATCTATAATGTAAGTTGCAAAGATATAAAAACATTCAAAGCTCATATCAAATGCATGCCCACAAACAAACAATGTGTAGTTCGCGCTTACAAATGCTGAATGTGTACTTACAAATAAAATCCAAACCTCAAATGAAAATAAACCCTGCAACTTTTGCCGAACTTCCCTCACACAGGGTTGACATTGGCAAAGTGAACCATTTTTTAAAGTATGGGTGGTCAGCTTCACACCAACCTATAAGTCAAGGAAATCAAAATACAAAAATCAAATAATCTCTTCGCTAGGTTGAAAAAAACCAGTCACCAAAGGTCTATTAGGCCTTAAAATAACGTGTATCTACATTTATAAATAGTTTAATGTTAAATGAAGTCCTTTTTTTGGACTTCTAGGATCAAGCAATGTCCTGTACCAAGATGTTGAAGGTTTTCCGGTCAGTGAAAGTTAGCTGATTGCGTTGGTAGGGTCAGGTGCAGCGAATGTGCCATTAAAACTGGGATAAGATAAACTCAAAAGTTGCAGAGACGGACCCAAAGGGGCACAGGGCAGGAAAAGCACCTACTTTAAGACAGCTGGACAGAGTGGTGGCTGACTGACCTTGGGTAGGACTGGCAGACGTAAAATCATTGTACAACACTAGAGAGTTGCTTTCCGGGATCTGTTGCCGTGTTTTGTTGGATCTGGAGCTTCTGGACGTTTCGACCATGTCTGTTCACTTATCGACATCATAATTATCACATTATCTTCACGCTGAAGATGTCCATCGCAGACGTAGGTGAAAAGTCCGAAAGCTCCAGGGCTGAAAGTCTCAACACCACGGTAATTCGTAACTACCGAATATTGGTATTATTTGTTTGAAGACAAATCAGCTGTGCACTTGGATCTTGATACAAATATTACCAATATTCGGTAGGTAAGAATTACTGTGGGGATGAGACTTCCATCCCAGCTCCGTTTACCACGGCAACAGATCCAGGAATGCAACTCTTCAGTGTCAACAGCCGGCCGTGTAAGCCTAAAACTACTTGTCATTGTATGTACAACAATCTGCTGACATTTTCAGTATTTTGTCAGTTGTTTACTGAAGAGTATTTTTCCGATCGTGAAGTATTGGTTGGCCGCGCTCCAAGGAAAACGGCTTGCGTACTGAGCATGTCACTGCTGTGTGCGAGATCATTAAGTATCGACTGTGTGGACAGCTTATAGCTAACAGCTGGAGCAGACAACGTCTCATAGACATTTTTAGCTCCAGCTGAAAACTTGCATTTGTTAACGTTACATTGTAATAATTTTTTGCAGATTCTTTTGCGATGCAAAGCAAAACCCGTTTGGACTTTTGATGATTTAGAGCCTGTTGCACCAACCTCCAATCAATATTTAATTGGCACATACAATTTTATAGCTTAATTCTGGTAATCTGGACCTCGGTTAAATATTTCTCTAAAGTTCTTTGGAGAGATATGGACTCTAGGGTCATTGAAAATGAGGCAGAAGGCTCTAAGAAAAAGGAATTCTAGAGCCTGTTGCACCAAACTCAAATCAGACAAATATCAAAATTAAGTGTAATTTCTCCCATCAAATAAAAAAATTGGTTGCATATACGTAAATAAGCTAATATACATCATCTTTCATGTTAAAATTCCATCATATTATTACTCACTTCGGAGAAATATTTAAACAAGGTCCTTACCAGAATTAAGCAATCAAATTTGATGTGTCACTCAAATATTAATTAGAGGTTGGTGCAACAGGCCACTAGTATTTGCAGTAAAACAAACAAATATAAACACACCAGTGAACATAATGAATCAATATGAAACTTTTTTTAAGTACAATGTTTTAAAGCCTTTGTTGCCCTTTTGTCTTTCAAAGTGTCCACAATTGCACGGTTATTTCTTGTTAATAACAAAATGTACCCATTGTTTTCCAGGTGAACATCGGCACTCCTGCCCAGAAGGAACTGCTGAGAGGAGACATCATCACCAAAATCGATGACTACGACTCGCGAGACCTGCGCCACGAGGATGCACAGAATCTCTTCCGCAACGCCGGCAACCACATCAAGCTCGTCATACAGAGGTGAACACATGCACCCAGATAAACAATTACCATTACTAAAAGGTTGGAGGAGTTGGAGATCTACCTCTTCCTCTTTGACCTCTCAGGTTTTCATCACAAAATTTTTACCATTATTTGGGTTCAGATTACACGCTTGGCTCATTTAGGGCCTGTTGCACCAACCTTCAATCAGTATTTGATTGCATAATTCTAAGTAAGGACCTCGGTTAAATATTTCTCGGAAGTGGGTAATAATATGATCGAATTTGAACAGGAAAGATGATGTAGGTAAATCAGCTGACTTACGTATATGCAACAAATGTTTGATTTGAAAGGGAGAAGTCAACCTTTATTTTGATTTTTGGCTGATTGGAGTTTGGTGCAACAGGCCCTTTCCCTTATCATTTCTTTGATTAGTGCCTACGCGTTAAAATAATTTCAATTTCTGTGTAATTTAAAAAATTATACAATATCAGTATGTGTATTTTGTATAGAATTAAAATCGGATTTTACGGACCGTGCTGAAGAACGACATGTTGTTGAAGTCGTATGGACGTGTTTTTTTTAGAGGAAGAAACACAAACTAATTGTCAGAAATGATTGTTGTTGTCAATGATCAAAGATTGTAGGTACATGGATGACCTTTGGTTATTCATAAACAGATGTGATGGGTGCTCTGCTAGTACAAAAACTACTGTTTAATTGCATCGTATTGTTTGTTCGACGAGTAGATGAATAAGCGGACCTTGGATGTGAGGACTGACCTCCATATACTCGTACTGGACTAATTGTAACTGTTGTCTCTGTTGAATTTAGGGTGTCTGTATATCTCGATGAACTCTCTTACGAGTCTAGGGATGAGAAACTTTTCCCTCGATAAAAGCTTGGTTCTATGAAATCCGAAGAGATGCTGGGCTCCCCTCTGTGAATGTTCACAGATAGAAGATTTCTTAGGGTTGGGGAACTTCCTTCAGACCAGAGTTAAATGTTTGGTTTGATTTGTCCAGAATAAAAAGCTCTACATTCGCATGAAGTGCTTTACTCTCCAGGGCTGGAAGTCTCATCACCACGGTAATTCTTACCTTCCGAATATCAGTAATATTTGTATGAAGACTAATCATCAGCTGTTCACTTGCGGCCATCTTGGATTGACAGGTCTTTATACAAATATTACCGATATTCGGTAGGTAAGAATTACCGTGGTGATGAGACTTCCAGCCCAGGAGTGCGGGTATTATCTAAACACTGTATCTATTTGTGCTTCTGCATTACAAAAAAAAAATTTTTTTTGGATGATTAAAATTTGAACTTTGTGAAGAAACGGCAAACTATAATTAATGGCTTCTGATAAAATTTTCCTCCAAGAACTTTCCTCCAATTGTACAATATTTTCTTACATCAGGGGTGTATCGAGCAAGCACTTTTACCGAGGTTCATACGTGGGCCGCAGCAGAACACCCACCTTCCGTGAAGAAATGTGGACTCCACCATCAGACCAGCAGTAAGACTGCACAGGCGTGGCCGTTCTGCATGGAAATGCCCGTTCTTGCTCGAACCTGCACGGACATACTCGTTTTTGCCTGCCCGGACATGCCGGTTCTTGCCCGTACCTGCACGGACATGCCCGTTCTTGCCCGTACCTGCACGGACATGCCCGTTCTTGCCCGTACCTGCACGGACATGCCCGTTCTTGCCCGTACCTGCAAATGAATGCCCGTTATTCCCTGTACCTGCACGGGCATACCCGTTGTTGCCCTTACCTGCACGGGCATGCCCGTTCCTGCCCTTACTGTTAAATAGAATGAGCTGCATACTGCTGGATATCAAATTTTAGCGAATTCAAGTCGAGGCAATCTGTATCCCTTGGAATGTTAAAGTTTTCGTTTTGACTTTTCTTTTATGTGAAATTCCGTCTGAAACACCTTCGTTATGAAAAATGGTAGTAAAGGAAAATAATTATATTAAGTTAATATAATTGATTCATATAACCACTATATAAAAATACGTCTTAGGTATTTTCCTTCAAAGAAATCTGATCGCACAAGGGTTGATACGGATGATTTCTAGATAGTTATTTATTCTTCTTTCAATTATTTTTCAGACTTTTAAATTTAAAAAAATAACAGCCCTTTCAAATTTGAGTTGAAGATATTATGCAATGTAGGTACATATTTCGATGCCTCTACTTGAATTTTTGATCGACATATTCCAGACATTTGTACCTATCCTTTTTCTTTTAGTCTTCCCTGCATCTTGAGGATTATATCTTACAAAGAAAACCTTTGAAAACAATGAAAAATGATAATGAAAACAAATGTTTTGTGTAAAGCAGTCCCATTAAAATTCCAGAAAAAAGTTCAATTTGATCTCAAAAAAATCTATGCGGCTGACCACCCATGCTGTAAAAATGGTTCACTTTGCCAATGTCACCCCTGTCTCAGGGAAGGACGGCAAGAGTTGCAGGGTGTATGTCCATTTGAGATTTGGTTTTTATGTTGTAGGTTCACATGAGGCATGCGCAAGCGCGAACTTGTACGTGTCTGGTTGTGAGAATGCATGTAATGTGAATCTCCAATGTAACATATTTTTGCAACTTAGATTAGATTAGATTAGATCTCAAGCGTCCCTACAAAATACAAACATAAAACAAATAATACTTTTATTCACTCCGCGAGGTTAACGCAAAAAAAAAACGCAACTAAGCTACACATATAGTGTAACTTCTTGCCGCGTTATCCCCGAAGGGGTCGCATGTGGCGAGTTGAACCTATTTATTTTTACAGGTAAGGGGGCCGGCCTTACGCCAACCACTTCAGTTGAAGTGGAGGTTTCCCAGCTCCCGAGAGTGCTGGTACTCATTTCTTGTGAAGGCTGAGTAAACCTTGCCGGTATTTTATTTTGGGGTTTGAAATAAACACCGAAACGGGAAATCATTTCTGACACCCTCGGTGGGATTCGAACCCTAGCTTTCGGTATGGAATGCAAGCACTCTACCACCTGAGCTATCGACCGGTATAGCCGGTTATACCGGTATTGCGGTATAGCGGTTAAGCTTCAGATTTACAAATGATCCCGTCCATGACCTGCTTTTAGGTCTAAGAAACTGGGAAATTGTCTTCCAGAAAACAGTTCAGTTCAGTCATTTTTTTGAAAAAAACTTACGAATAAGTCAAATCAGATGTCACACTAATATATCTTATGTTTAAATGTTTTTATACTTTCACCTTTACAATATGAATACATAGTAAAAGAACTACCTACCGTCACTTTTTTCAGTGCAATTTTTTTCGAGAAATTCATAATTCATAATTCATAATGTTAACGTGCACCTCATCCATTTCCATTATACCTCTTTAAAAAACCTTCTTCATAAAACTACCTCTTCAAAAAAAAAAAAACATTTTCAATCTTGGCTGTTTCATCAAAAGTTTTCATCGACCAATATAAGAATTACAGAGCCATCTTTTTATAACATTCTTACTTGCATTATCCTTTACCCATTCCTTTCTTGCATCTATTATTTTTCCAAACCATTTTTTTAAAATTTTCGTCAGACGTACATTATTTTTTTACCCATTTATTTGTTACAATAATTAACATAAATTTTTCCTATCATCCTTCTCACGTTTCATTTCCATCGTGCATAATTTCTATACCTACTCACAATTTATTTTCCCGCCCGACCACAGACTATACGCATGACGCGTTTTATTGCCTTGAAGACCAAAATATCAGCACAAAGACCTTGACTATCGATTCTTTCATACACTAAAGTACGTCATTGGTGACATAAACTGTTCTATAATGATGAACCAAACAATTAAAAATATAAGTAACGTGATAGTCTAGTGCAGCGTATTTATTTCAGTCTTGCATGACATTTTTGCATACGAGAGTCTCAGCCATTTTTTAGGAATAACACTGAAATAAAAATGGCAAAAAAAAAAATTTTTAGCTCATGTACCTGGGATTTAAAAAATATATATTTGTTAACAAATAAACGACTGAAACCTTTTTAATAAAGCTAATTAAAAAAAACAGTTAATTTTAAAATCGTAGTATCACAATTACAAGTGACAAAATTAACTTTTTCGTGAGAGTCAAACACCCTTTTTTTTCTACCTTTTATTAATTTCTAAAACATCTAAGGTAGTTTTTTAAATAAATATAAACATAGGCAACTATAATCTATAATCTATAATCTAAGTTGCAAGCATATATTCATTTAAAGCTCTCAGATGTATGCCCACAAACAAACACGTGTAGTTCGCGCTTACAAATGCTGAATGTGTACTTACAAATAAAATCCAAACTCAAATGAACATAAGCCCTGCAACTCCTGCCGACATTCCCTGAAACAGGGGTGACATTGGCAAAGTGAACCATTTTTTACAGTATGGGTGGTCAGCCTCATACCAACCTATAAGTCAAGGAATACGAGTAATAAATGACATTTAAGTTTACAAAAAAACAACAAAACCTTAAAAATAAATCTATACAAAAAAAGTCAAAAATTTCTTATGCAAAAAATGTAGCAAACTAATAAACCAACATTACAAATCAGCATTGCAGATTAGCCGCCACTTCTTCCTGTCCTTGCATACTTCTTTCATTTCATCCAGAGTCATAACCTTTTTCATACAAGCTCTCCTTTTATTATGACTCTGGATATTCCATTCACTCGCTATTTCGAAAATTTGGTCCATCCATACCTTTCTCGGTCTTCCTCTTCCACGACATCCATCTATTCTAGCAACATATACTTTCTTCAACTGATAAACTGAAAAACAAAAATATCAAAAGTTTGAATAACTTTTTATTTTTTATTCAGTATACCGTTGCTTAAAGCTTAATTTGAAACAACCCAATATTAATCTCATACTTTTTACTGAGCAGATAAATATTTATTACCAGACTTTCTATATAAAGTTGTCAACAATTACAGTTTTGAGAATATTTTTTTCCAGTTACCTATTTGAATACAAAACATGCCTCGAATCATTGCACGAGTATTCATGCAGAAATGTCACGAATAAATAAACGTCTATAGTGAACATTAGCCCCTTAAAATTTCCAATACTTACATTAAATTTAATTGTATTTTTATATACATGCTATAACACAAGCTCCTTTTTAAGAATTATATGTTTATTGAAAATATTTCTTTATATGCACGCGTTGCAGCTGAAATTATTTTTTATATCTCTTAACTTCTCGAACGGATTGGTTCTGCTCTTATCTTCGTATTTTATTTTGTATATTTGTTTTATTTGAATAGTTTGGTCCCAGCATGGTTAAATTTGTAATATTAATTTTCATATGCAATTAAATTTAAAATGAATCACCGAAATTATGGTTTTAATAATGTTTCTTGTGCTCTTCGAGTGCTAACGTACGTATGTGAATGTTTTTTTGTCTTTTTGAGAATACTTCTTTTATAATTGGTAAATTTTATAACACAAACAAATGTAGGTAACAAATTAGGTACCTACTACATGTTTGCTTGTGGACGTGAATTAAATATGAATTTTAAATTTTAACATATCTTTACAACTAAGATAAAAGATTTTATTTCTGTACATGTTTAAAATTTGTAATTACTTTTTAAATAAAATATTCAAAGAACGGGGAGGAAAAATGAAGAAGAATATATTAACCTGTAAATTTTGTGCTTTTTTCTGTACACACAATATTTTTTTATACATTTTATTTTTTGAAAATTTGAAGTGCTGTCATCAGTCAGATTGTTTAATACCGTTGTAACCGACCGGTCCGTAGTCTAGTGGTTAACACTTCTGACTCTTAAATGGAAGGTTGTGGGTTCGAATCCCGGCGGAGCACAAAAAAATACCATTTATATTTTAAATATGCTCTTCGCTGGGTGAAAAATTCATAAGCCTTTACCAAAGATCGGTCACTAAAGGTCCATCCAGCTTTACAGCAACTGGGTCTTGCTTGAGAATTGGCGCTTTCTACAGCGACGACCAAGCTCGCAGAGGGCTCTTGAGGTGTGGTTCACACACAAACAGCGCTCACCAAATAAATCATCCTAATATTATTATTATTATTTGTCCATCAGAGCTGGAACTTCCATACTTTTCACCCATGTCTATGATGGGTATCTTCAGCGCTATTATTAACCACCCTTGTTGTCACATTCCAGGGACGCCTCCCTGCACCGCACCCCTGGCGCCGTCAGCAACGGCTCCTCCCGCTGCAGCTCCTCCATGATGCTGCAGTCGCCGCTGCCTCCCCCGTACATCCCGGGCCCTGGGACACCCTACAGGTGAATAATTATATTGTTACGAACTTGAAGTACCTACGTGCGACTGTACATGCATACATAGAACAGTCTGGTCTATAAATCTACAATCTATAATCTAAGTTGCAAGGATATATTCATTTAAAGCTCTCAGATGCATGCCCACAAACAAACACGTGTAGTTCGCGCTAACAAATGCTGAATGTGTACTTACTAATAAAATCCAAACCTCAAATGACCATAAGCCCTACAACTTTTGCCGACCTTCCCTGACACAGAGGGGACATTGGCAAAGTGAACCATTTTTTACAGTATGGGTGGTTAGCCTGAGCCTCATACCACCCTATAAGTCAAGGAATACAAATAATAAATAACATTTAAGTATACAAAAAGAACAAAACCTTAAAAATAAATCTATACACATTGTTACCTATTATACACAACATCACAATACAACACACAATTTTGTTCCTAGCGAAAATATTTGAATTAGTCTTCAATTTTAATTAAATTCTATCAAAAGTGTTCCAATAGTGCTTTAAGAGAAAAAACATTTTGTTTACAGTGCTTATAATTTGTGCGCAAGCGGTTTTTAGTGCTTTTTAATGGATTTTAATGTATACGAAATCTGACTTTTAAGTGGGTACATAAATTTAAAAACAAAAATAAACTTTCTCTACTGACCAAATAGCGGCGCTATCTTACACTAAACCTTTTATTTTTACTTTTTTGAGTTGGTAATACTACTTATTTTAATAAAACTTTCGCCACCAGGCGATAGATATCGCTTTTTACATTTCACTTCAAAATCATAATTATAATCATAAATATGGCTCAAGACCTGCTGGCCAATGCAAATTTAATTTTACAAACACTTAATAAAATTATTATGGACTCTTCTAATAAGTTTACCAGAGACCAAATTAGCAAAATAACACCTTTAACTACCGAGTTATCCGGTGCTGTTGGAGCCATGGCAATCGAAATTGGACGCCTCGAAGGGGAAACAAAAGCCATAAAAAGAGTGAAGAATGAACCAGCAAGCTTCATTGAAGCATTAACTGAAGTGAAGGAGCGGGAAGTCCGCTCCAAAAATGTAATAGTCTTCAATGTACCTGAAGCAGAAGACAGAATGGGCGATAAAATGAAGATTAAAGAATTGGTTGATGAGATGGGAATGCCAGATTTGGAAATAATACGCTGCTTCAGACTTGGTCAACCTTCCGATGGGAAGGTTCGTCCTCTGAAAGTATACCTCAATGATGCGGAGTCCGCGAGAAAAATACTTTTCTCCCGATCTCACCGGAGGAGATCAATAAAAATTAAGCCAGACCTAACTCCATTCCAACAGAGGTTCCTGGCATCTAAGTGGAAGGAGCTGGAGGAGAGGAGGTCAGCGGGGGAGACCAGTTTAATTATGAAATTTAGGGATGGGGTACCTTTTATATCCAAGACCGCTACAGCTTCAACATCAAAAAACTAATTTTAAAAATGTACTACCAAAATGTAAGAGGCTTAAATTCCAAGCTGAATATGGTCCGATCTAGTTCCGCATTATTGAAGTTTGATATTTTTGCACTAACCGAGACTTGGTTGACGCCTGACGTTAATTCTTCAGAGCTTGGCTTTAATAATTACAATACATATCGGCTTGATCGATCTACTAGCACAAGTACCAAGTCGCGTGGAGGGGGTGTGCTACTTGCTGTTTCTAAATCCATTCAATCAAAAGTGATCCCCTGTATCAACAAGACCACTGAACTCATATTTGTACTGCTGCTTACTGATCCTTCATATATAATTGCATGTGTATACTTGCCCCCTAGCTCTTGTGTTGAGCTCTACAGTGGCTTTGCAGCTGAGGTTGAAGCTATGAGGAATAAGTTCCCTCATTCAAAATTCTTGATTGTAGGTGATTTTAACTTGCCTAACATATCATGGAATGAAGCTGATCCCTTGTTACCTAAATGCCATACTTCGAACTTCTCACTGGCGGAAACTACCATATTAAATCTTTGTAACTTTTTAAACTTTTTTCAAATTAATTTCACATTAAATGCTCGTAATCGTATTTTGGATCTAGTTTTTTGCAGTGATAATGCTGCTAAATCTATAGAATCATCTGATATCCTTGTTCCCATCGATACATACCATCCACCTCTTTCCATTTCTCTTCCATCTAATGTCCAACATAAAAACCAAAATACCACTTATATTGTAGACTTTTCTAAAGCTGATTTTGTTCATATGAATATATTTTTTCAGAGTGTTGACTTTTCTTTTGTAAATAATGATGATATTGAAGTTGTAGTAAATAATCTGTACTCTATTCTATCCGAAGCGATCACTAAATTTGTACCTACTTTTAAGCTTAGTCCTTATTCTTGGAAATATCCCAAATGGTTTAATCATGACTTAATTGATCTCATAAAGGATAAGAAAGTGGCTCATCTGAAATATAAAATCTCTAATTCTTCTTCGGATTATCTAGATTTTAAGAAATTACGTAATGATTGCAAAATTCTGTCCAAAAATTGTTATTTAAATTACATTTCCAACACTGAGCGCTCTATTGTCCATAATGTGAAAAAATTCTGGTCATATGCTAACTCTCTGAGAAAGGGCGATCTCGGTATACCACATAATGTTTTTTATGATGATGTGTCATCCGAAGATGTTCAAGAAATTCCTAACCTTTTTGCATCTTTCTTTAAAAGCGTTTATGATATTCGTCCTGACTGTAATACGTTTGAATTCTCTTCACATATTGATTTACAACTGTCTAATTTGTCATTTAGTGTAGTTGATGTCATCACAGAAATTGAATCAATGAAACCACTGACTAATCCTGGCCCTGATAATGTCCCAGCGGTAATGTTGAAAAACTGTGTACATAGCTTGTCTCAACCTCTGTGTGCGGTATTTAATTTGTCCATCACGTCTGGATGTTTTCCCGCCCTTTGGAAGCAATCGTATCTTTCTCCAATATACAAGTCTGGTGATAGGAGTAACGTCAAAAACTATCGACCAATAAGTAAATTGTCCGCCATTCCGAAGCTACTTGAAAAGCTTGTACTTACTAAAATCCGGTATGTTGCAACCAGATCAATTTCAGTCCATCAACATGTTTTTTTACCAAACCGATCAACTACTTCTAATTTAATGGTATTTGAGAATTTCCTTTCTAATGCTTTGTCTAGCCGAAAACAAGTTGACGTAATATACACTGATTTTTCAAAAGCGTTTGATCGGGTATCACACACTATCCTTCTTAGTAAGCTACGCGGTATGGGGGTGTCTGGTAGTTTTCTGTCTTGGCTCCGAAACTACCTTATTGATAGATCTTTGATTGTCAGAATAGATAATAATAGCTCACACTCCTTCTCACCAACTAGTGGTGTCCCCCAGGGTTCCCATCTGGGCCCGCTACTTTTTCTCCTATTTATTGATGATATTACAAAGCAATTTCCTGACACAAATGTTCTCCTGTTTGCTGACGATATAAAAATTTTTAAAGCCATCGATAATGTGGCTGACTGTAATAGTCTCCAACTATCTTTGAATAATCTAGCAACCTGGTGTAATAAAAATGAATTGCCATTAAATGTCTCGAAGTGTTTAGTAATGAATTTCTTCAGAATAAAAAATCCCATTATATATGACTATACACTTTTTTCAAACAGTCTTCGGGTGGTAACGGAGGTCACCGACTTGGGGGTTGTGTTTGACTGTGGATTATCTTTTAATTTACACATTGCTTCCATTTGTGCCAGGGCCATGAGAATGCTTGGTTTCATAAACCGCATCACCAAGGACTTTCAGGATACTGCCGCAATCAAAATTCTTTATACCACATTGGTTCGCAGTGTCTTGGAATATTGCTCGCCTGTTTGGTCCCCCCTCTACATGGTGCACGTAGACAATATAGAAAAGGTTCACTTAAAATTTTTGAAAATGGTTAATTTTAAACTCAAAATTCCCCTGTCACACTTCGACCCACTCTATTTAAATTCGATTCTAAATCTAAACTATTTGTCAGACAGACGTAAATTTATTGATTTAATCACCCTCTTCAAAATAAAACATGCTCTAATTGATTGTCCTGCACTACTAAGTGAGTTAAATTTTTTTACTCCACGTTCAGGGACTAGACAATTAGTTTCTTACCGCCCTGCATTTACAAGCACTAACGCACAAAGCAATAGTTGTATGCATCGCTTACAGCGCATTGGTAATGATTATGCCTCACTTGACTTGGTTCTGCATAATAATAATTACCATACCTATAACCAAGGTTTGAAAAAAATGTTTTTGGGACATCCATAATATATAATAAATTATATTGTTATAGATTGTTATTATATGAACGATGTCTGCCTGGTGAATTTCTTTATTAGTGATATTTGAATGGTATCTGAAGTTTTTATTTTTAATTTTTTGCTATTTTTTAATTTTTATTGTTTGTATATAGCTTCCAGTTTAAGGTTTTTTAGTATTTTTATAGTTTTCTTATTTTTGAGTTTATATAGAGTTTTACTTTTATTTTCTTACTGTATTTTTGTTTATTTGTAAAAGACAAAAACTGTTTTTGATTTAATTATGTACTTATTTTGTTAAAGGCTTACGCCGTAAATAAATAAATAAATAAATAAATATACAAAATAAAAAATCAATACTTTCCTACACAAAACAATGTTAGAATTATTTAGGTCCATGGTAGTTGCATACGTGATCCTTATCACGCTGGTGGAATGCTCTGGTATTAGAATCACCCAGTATGTTCGAGAACAGTCGAGAATCATTCGTATGATCGAGTATAAATGTAAGCCGAAATTGTGTGCAGGCCAGAGTGTCGATAACACATTGAGCCGGGAAGTCAAAAGCCAGAGCTAGAAATCAGTTTTTGTAAATTGTGAAATAAATTATGTTAAAATAAATAATTACAGTTTAATTAAAAGAAAAGCTAGTAAAATCATACATATAATATTCTTACGAGCGACGTGAGCCCAGGCACGCTGATTGCTGTGTGTGATGTCTCTTGTATAGAGTGGAAAAATGAATTTTCAAATATGCTCTTCGCTGGGTGAAAAATTAATATTCCTTTACCAAAGACCGGTCACTAAAGGTCCATCCAGCCTTAGAGCAACTGGGTCTTGCTTGTTTATTGGCGCTTTTAGACAGACTCCAGGCTTCACATAAAAAAGCAATTAAGATTATAATTCCGAACAATGGAAGTGTACATAATTTTTTTTTTTTTTTTATAATTTAAAAAAAATAGATTTGTGGAAAGGAATGCAATCCACCAACCTATTTTACCTGGCCAGTTGTCTTCATGCGAAAGCAGAAGCTTGTGTGCATGCAACGGCATCTGTTGAACCAGGGTCGAAGTTATCGTCGCGGGATTCGAACCAGCGTTATTCGGTTCCAAATAACCTGTCTTGATCCCCGCGGCTATAACACCTACAATGGATAGAATATTTCGATGTTTTTTTTTGGTGAGCGCTGTTTTTGTGTCAATCACACCTTAAGAGCTCTCTGCGGGCTTGGTCGTCGTTGTAGAAAGTGTCAATTCTCAAGCATGACTCAGTTGCAGTGAGTTGTTCAAGCTAGCGAAGAGAATATTTGAAAATTAAATGATATTTTTTGTGCAACCGATGTGTTGGCGGGCCGCGTGTTTTACATAATTGCATTATATAAAAAGTTTTACTCCTAAGAAGTTTAAAATATTTAATATTTTTAAATAGATTATATCGTCGTTTTGTTTGGGTCCCTATCCCTTTTTGCCCATCTGCCCATTTGCCCATCTTTTATATATTTTTCGTATGGATTTGAATGGTGGAAAGGGGAGGCCTTAGAAATTTCGCCCAGGGCGCTGTTAGTGCTAAAACCGTCACTGAGCGTAACCAACCTAAGTATTATTTATGCATTTCATTAAATTGCGTTAAAACATTCAGTTCATAAAATTAGTTAACAACATGGCACATTTATAATCAAGGCTTCAGTTAATTAAACTGCCTCAGATCATCGAGGTTAACTAATATGCCATAGAATATTTATATTTTCAATTTTCCATTGCATGAATGAAATAGATGCAATGTGAATAATTGCACATGATGATGGTCATTATTCATTCAAATGACTTTGTAGCTACAAATGTAACATGGCTGCCTAGTTTGCCAATTTTCATAAACGCACTCTGCCAAATGCCGAGACTCATTTGCAATCAAAACCAAATTTTGGCCTCTAAATTTAATTTGTGTAATATCTAAGTTATTTGTAAGTTCTTGTATGTAAAAGTTTTAATTTAGAATTTCGTTGAGCGTTCGGTTGGTAGAACGCTTCCTGGTCAATGTCAATAGGGCTAGGGTTTGATCTCTACCAAGGGTTTGATTACCACGAAGGGTGCTATGATTTGTCTCAAATCATTTCTATCGTAAAATTAGTATAATTGATTTAAGGAAGTTCTCGTGTTTATTCCAAACCAAACATTATAGTAACGGCAACTCTTACCCAGCTTTCACTAGATTTAAAAAAATCTGCCACTTGAACAAGGAAATTCCCACTTAATTTAAGAGGTTTGCGTAAAACTGTCCCCTTTTCCTGTGAAAGTAAACGCAACTGAACTGCACCCAAAGCTCAACTTCTTACACATGTTGTCACCGAACAGGTCGCATGTGACGTGCAGAATCTGTTTATTTTAACATGTAAAGGGGTAGGCTTTACGCTAATCACTTCACTTATTTGTGCGAGTTTCCCAGCTCCTAAGAGGGCTGGTTCTCACTTCTTAAGAAGGCTGAGTAAGCTTTACTGGTATTTAAAATTTAGCGTTTGAAATAAATAAACGAAAAATACAATAAAATAAATGACCGGTCCGTAGTCCAGTGGTAACATTTCAGACTCGTAAAAGGAAGGTTGTGGGCTCGAATTGCGGCGGTGCACAAAAAATTTACCATTTATATTTTTAAATTTGCTCTTCGCTGGGTTGAAAAATTCATAAATCTTTACCAAAGACCGGTCATCAAAAGGTCCATCCAGCCTTACAGCAACTGGGTCTTGCTTGAGAATTGGTGCTTTCTACAGCGACGATCAAGCTCGCAGAGGGCTCTTGAGGTGTGATGAAGGTGTGATGAAGTGAACAGCGCTCACCAAATAAATCAGCCCAATTTTTATTTTTTTATTTTAAGCTTTCGACCGGGCACTACCATTTCCGCCATTCAAACGCTACATACATACTTATACTTCCTGCAGACCTACCGACCGGACTTTTGTTGGAAGCTTTTGATAAGAAAATCTTTCTCATTCATCCTCGTCCATCATTAGTCGGTGTTATGGCCGAGGGGGTAAAGGCGCATGTCCGACCAGCGTATTTGGAACAAAATAACGTTGGTGCGAATCACGTCTGGCTCACTTGATCATAACTTTGATCCTGGTTCAACAGATGCCATTGCATGCACACAAGCTTCTGCTTTCGCATGAAGACAACTTGCCAATAATAATAATAATAATACAAGATTTTTATAGCACCTTTTCATGACTCTTGGTCATCCCAAAGGCGCTTGCTCATATGAGCGCGCGAACAGGTAGGTCTTCAACCCCTTTCTAAAAGTGCTCTCCAGATCCATTTCGCGCAGGTCATCTGGGAGGCCGTTCCATATCGTTGGAGCAGCCACCTTGTAGGCTCGATCTTCAAAAACGGTCTTCTTTTCCCTTCTTGAAAACTCTATCCGACTGCAACATGATGCTGCTGATCGCAGTGTTGCTGTTCTGCTGCTTGTGGTGGCTGGAGCTATCATATTGTGTAAATATTGCGGTGCGGTCCCGCGTAGGCTCTTGAAGACCAGCAACCCTATCTTAAACTGCACCCGTTCATGAATCTTCAGCAAGCAAAATAGGTTGGTGAATAGCATTCCTCTTCACGAGTCTAAAAAAATCTGCTACAAGCTGAAGCTGATCTTCTTCCTTGTTTGTTCACAGCGGCAGTCCCGTCCCCTCGATGCCAGGCTCCTACCGCCCAGGAGCCGTGACGCCCAGCCACGCCCACCAGGTGTTCCCGCCCGAGCTGCCGCAGACCGTGTTCCCGCCCCACCAGGTGTACCCGCCCCAGCCCCTGTACAAGCCAGCAGCCAGCGGGGCGGCGTCTCCCTACCACACGTGGTCGGGGCCTTCCCCGTCACAGTCGCTGGGCAGGAAGAGCCCGGGACTGTTTGCTCCTCATGGATATCACCAGGAGGTGCCTGATGAAGTAGAGTGCATCTCCAATCAGGTATATACATACACATATATTTATATTTATTTTAATTCATTTGACCGGTCCGTAGTCCAGTGGCAACACTTCGGACTCGTACATGGAAGGTTGTGGATTCGAATCCCGGTGGAGTACAAAAAAATACAATTTATATTTTCAAATATGCTCTTCGCTGTTACCTAAGACCGGTCACCAAAGGTTCATCCAGCCTTACAGCAACTGGGTATTGCTTGAGAATTGGCGCTTTCTTTAGCGACGACCAAGCTCGCAGAGGGCTCTTGTGGTTCGATTCACACAGAAACAGCTCTTAACAAATAAATCATCCTAAAGCTACTTGTTATTATACACAAAAAAATATTCAACCAAAAATTAAATATGGGAAAATAAGAAAACTCTACCTACTTAAGAAAAATACGTAAAATAATTTAAATTTCTAGTTGTTGAAAGAAGCTGTAGAATCTACAGCTTCTTTCAACAACTAGAAATTTAGTGTAGATGAACAATTTCTGAAAACCTACGTTAGCTTGGAAACAAACCCTGCGCGATTTTCGAGCGTATTCTGGTTTGAGTCTTTGCTGCAGGAAAAATATACGCCAACCTTGATTTATAATTTATGACTTTATTTAATTTTTAGAAAGATATAAACAAACTTCCTGTAGCATAATACAAATGATTAATGCCATTTTCAGGTGCTCTTAAAAAATATAAATTCTAAACTAAAGATGGGGCTATTTTTGGTTATCCTTAAAAAATGTTTACGTGGGGTAGACCACCCATACCCATACTGAAAAAAAGAAAATGGTACAATATTGCCAATGTCATTTATTTTTCAGGGAAAGGTGACAATATTTGCAGAGTTTACCTGATTGTTTAGATTTTTGATCATTTCTTTGCTATTTATCACGAAGGCAACAAAAGGGTAGAAAATACATTCAGCTGAAAAAAATATACGAGATCTAATGGTTTCATTCACAGACAGCATATACTTTATGGCTCATGCCTTCTTTAGCATTTAAAAAACTAAAAATCTGTGGATCATCTATGGATTAAATGTTTGTCAACAACGCTGAAAACTATGCGTCAATTGAAGTCTTTCTTTCAAGGGATTGTTCTATGCAAAGACATTTTTTCGGAAAAGTAAAAAAAATAATGTATAGAAACTGTCACAAACTTATTTCCTTTGTTTCCATTATAAATTTATCTCATTCTCTGAACAACCTAAAGGTCCATCCAGCCTTACAGCAACTGGATCTTGCTCGAGAATTGATGCTTTGTAGCAACGAGCAAGCTTGTTAAAAGTCCGGTCGATAGCTCAGTTGGTAGAATGCTTGCTTTCCGTGCCGTGAGCAAGGGTTTGATAACCACCGAGGGTGTCAGAAATGATTTCCCGATTCGCTGTTTATTTCAAATCCAAAAAAAATACCGGCAAGGCTTACTCAGCCTTCACAAAAAATGAGAACCAGCCCCTCAGGACTTGGAAACCCCCCACTTCAACTGAAGTGGTTAGCGTGAGGCCGGCCGCCGAATCGCCACATGCGACACCTTCGTGGATAACGCAGGCTAGAAGTTACACTATATGTGTAGCTTAGATGCGTTGCTTCTTTACTTCTACGCTACTCATATAAAACATACATACTCTAACATACCGAGTAGCCTATTCCTGTAACAACTTCTAATCTCCACAGAGTATTTCAAGGTCGCGCACTCGCATTATGAAAGATTCTAAATATACTCCAAGCATCTGCTTTATTACAGCATACTAAATCCGACAAGCAATTATATCTACAATCTAAGTTGCATAGATAAATCAACATTTAAGATTCATATTAAATTCTCGCCCACAAGCAGACACGTGTAAGTTTTGTGCTATCTGTCGTCGCAATAATTTTATGATGAAAAAATTTCTAGAATTAATATTTGCTACCTTTGAACATGAATTTTCTCAACGACGATACCATGTTGAAAGCACCGGTTCTCATCAGATATCTGAAGTTAAGCAACATTGGGCGCGGATGTTACCTAGATGGGTGACCGCTTAGGTACACCGCGTGTTGTTGGCATTTCTTGAACCGGTCCGTAGTCCAGTGGTAGCACTGCGGACTCGTAAACGGAAGGTTGTGGATTCGAATCCCGGCGGAGCACAAAAAATATACCATTTATATTTTCAAATGTGCTTTTCGCTGGGTTGAAAAATTCATAAACCTGAATGGGAGGGAGCTCCATTGAAATGCCCTTGCACCACTTGGTGCTTGGTCGCCGACGTCTTGCCCAGCACTCCGAGAACTGGCGAGCGACAATTGACGGCGCGATGACGTCGCTTGGCGCATGTTCGTATCATCGTACATCGCAGGGTGTATGTTCATTTGAGATTCGGGTTTTTATATTTTAGGACCACATGCGGCACGTTTAAGCGCGAACTTTGTGAAAATGCATATAATGTGAATCTCTAATGTTACATATATTTTGCAACTTAGATTAGATTAGATTAGATTCCCATACTTGAAAATACCGGGCCTTAGTGTGTTTAAGTTTCCCAAAATTCTGTCTATTTTGATTGAAAATCTGAAGGTTTGTAAACATGTTGTCCGTCACTTGGGCGTTGATTCAAAATAAACTTGATTAAAAACTCCAGAGGAGAGAAATAGTTAGCGGTGAAGCCGACATGACGCGGGGAACGTAAATAGCTATCAAAGCAGCTTTGTGACTCCACACCTCTGCACTGAGCATATTAAAAGTAAATTCATTTTAAATTCATGGTGTAAAAGAAAAACACATTTTTTTTCCTCGCGAGTTAATTTATTTCCTCGAGCGCTTTCGATGTCGTCACACCATAATAAAGAGAACAACTAAGAGACAAAAAACGGTAAACATTTATCCCTTCCCTCACTCCACCGTAGGTCTGCTACCTAAAACTTTCTGTAGGAGTAACAGTACACGTCTGCCAATATTTATTCCATAAAGTCGTATTGGGATCTTTAGACAAGAGTTGGAAACCGCTGAATATGCTACTAAGCTACACAGTGCACAAAGTGTAACTTCTGGCGAGTGGAACCTTTTTATTTTACAGGTAAGGGGGTCGTCCTTACACCATCTCTTTCAGTTGAAGTGGGGGTTTCTCAGCTGCCGATGGGGATGGTACCTACTCATTTCTTGCGAAGGCTGCGTAAACCTTGCCGGTATTTTATCTTGGGTTTGAAATAAACATCGAAACACGAAATCATTCCTGACATTCTCGGTGGCATTCGAACCCTAGCTCTCGGCATGATGCGCATGCATTCTACCAACTGAGCTATCGATACCAGACTAGTCGGTGTTATGGCCGAGGGGGCTAAGCGGGCTGATCTTTCTAGCGTATTTGGAATGTTGGTTCGATCCCCGCCTGGGGCACTTGACCATAACTTTGACCCTGGTTCAACAGATGTTATTGGGTAATTATTTATTAATAATTCATTCAAATAAACAAGAATGCATTATTAATTGATGATATTAATACCTGTTTCTGGCCAGGCCGAATAGGTTGGTGAATTGCATTCCTCTTCACAAATCTATTAAAAAAATAAAATAATAATGATGTGAGAGGATTTGTTGTAGTGTTTTTTTTTATCGAAGAATCAATATCGCCGAGGTTTAATTAGTCTTCATAATAAATGACCAAGATATTGATGTTAGAACAGAACGGGCTTTACAAGCTTATACTCGGTGTACAACTTCTCATCATTGAAAATATATTATTGTTTTCGCGAATTCCAGCACTTGTTTATTTGAAGGCATTTTTTGGAATACGGCTTTCGTGAATCACTCCTGAAAATAGCGAGCTCGAGTAATAACAGGCAGCGAGACGCAAAAGCGGTAACGGGCGTATTATTGCATGCGGTAGCATGCCACGATAGCAGGCGCGTGCATAGCGTGTAAGCAAATACATTATAGAATAAATATTTTCTCTCCTTCCTTTAAAATAACTCATTTGAAATTGACTACAGGGCCAACGATGGCTCCAATCAAAATAAAATTTCCAATTTGAAATCTAAGTCTCATGCTTAAATGCGTTTTTTACCATATATTGCCTACCTATTAGGCGCATGTGCCTGTTTGGGGTGCATGTCCTTGCACGATAGCATTCCAATATGCATGGTCCGTAGTCCAGTGGTAACACTTCGGACTCGTGAATGGAAGGCTGTGGGTTTGAATCCCGGCAGAGCACAAAAAATATACCATTTAAATTTTATAATTTTCTCTTCGCTGGGTTGAATAATTCATAAACCTTTACCAAAGACCGGTCATCAGAAAGTCCATCCAGCCTTGCATCAACTGGGTCTTGCCTGAGAATCTGCGCTTTGTAGCGACGACGAGGCTCGTAAAAATTCCGGTCAATAATTAATTTCTCAATCGGTAGAATGCTTGCATTCCATGCCGACATCAAGGGTTCAAACCCCACCAAGGGTGTCTATGAATGTCTATTTCAAACCCAAAATAAATACCGGCAAAGTGTACTCAGCCTTCACGAGAAATGAGAACCAGAACCCTCGGGAGCTGGAAACCCTCACTTCAACTGGAAGTGGTTGGTGTGAGGCCGGTCCCCTTACCCATAAAAATAAATAGGTCCCAAATCGCCACATGCGACCTCTTCAGAGATAATGTAGGCAAGAAATTACACTATATGTGTAGCTTAGTTGCGATTGCGATGAGTTGCGATGTTATTATATTAAACTGAACAAAATTTACATTTTTTTATATTGTCCGGTCGATTGCGTTCTATGCCGGGAGCTCGGGTTCGAATCCCACGGAGGGTCAGATTTTTCGTTTTGGTGCTAATTTCAAACCCAAAATAAAATACCGACAAGATTAACTTAGTCTTTACAAGAAATGAGTACCAGTTTCCTCCAACTCCTCCTACACCCTGCAATTCCTGAAACAGAAGTGACATTAGCAAAAGTGAACATTTTTTCAGTATGGTTGGTCAGTCTCATATCAACCTATAAATCAAGGAACTTTATATACTATATTTTAATCTTGAATAGCATCACACAGTTCTCAGTTCACATAAAATAACACGGTCGACAACAGAGTTTTAGCTACATACAAGGCACGATTTATTATTATTATTATGTGTTTTTTTAGTATAACCATCATTCCTAGCTCTCAGTTCATGTAGTAATCTATAATCTAAGTTGCAAGGATATATTCATTTAAAGTTCTTAAATGCATGCCCACAAACAAACACGTGTAGTTCGCGCTTACAAATGCTGAATGTGTACTTACAAATAAAATCCAAACCTCAAAGGAACATAAGCCCTACAACTTTTGCCGACCTTCCCTGACACATGGGTGACATTGGCAAAGTGAACCATTTTTTACAGTTTGGGTGGTCAGCCTCATACCAACCTATAAGTCAAGGAATACAAGCAATTAATTACATCCAGTTATACAAACAAACAAACACTAGAAAATCTACAAAACATCTATACAAATTAAAAATTATTCTTGGCCTTAGCCGCCTACATTACAGATCAGCCGCCACTTTTTTCGGTCCTTACATACTTCTTTCATTTCATCCAGAGTCATAACCTTTTTCATACGATCTCTCTTTTATTATGACTCTGGATATCCCATTCATTCGCTATTTCGGAAATTTGGTCCATCCATACCTTTCTCGGTCTTCCTTTACCACTCTAGTAAGACGGTTGATAACAAAGTTCTAGCGACACAAAAGGTGAGATTTATTATTATGAACTAAAATTCACTGTCAAAGAACCCTGAGCTTTATCACAGCTGTTTACATTCAGTTGCAGACCACAATATTTTCCACCTACTCATTTCTGCCCACAAAACAAAGCTCTGTGAGATAAACAAAAGCTTCTTTTAAATTCAAAACGAAAACTGTTTATTGGATGCTGTATTTCGTGAGCGCTGTTCTCGTATAATATCACACCTCAAGAGCCCTCTGGAGTTTTTCGTCGTCGCTATAAAGTGCCAGATTGTACACAGTTGATATAAGGATGGATCAACTTTTTTGATGGGAGAGCATATTT
This sequence comes from Agapetus fuscipes, assembly GCA_951799405.1. Classification (NCBI taxonomy): domain Eukaryota; kingdom Metazoa; phylum Arthropoda; class Insecta; order Trichoptera; family Glossosomatidae; genus Agapetus; species Agapetus fuscipes. The sequence continues at coordinate 13,950,000 of OX637351.1, read as the reverse complement.
AAAGAAAATAATTTAAAAGTATATTTTAATAGAAACCGTACCAACAACTTTCTGATCACAAACCCGAAGAATTAACCACTAGAGAACCGACGGACCGGTCTGTAAAACTGAATGGTATCTATTATATGGTATTAAATTGTAAGTACTGCTAAGGGCCTGTTGCAACAACCTTCAATCAATATTTGATTGACACATCAAATTTAATTGCTTGATTCTGGAAAGTTTTGGTAGTTTTAAAGGTTAAATATGTCTCGGAAGTGGGTAATAATATGATGGAATTTGAACAGGAAAGATGATGTACATCAGCTGATTTAAGTATATGCAACCAAATTCTTGATTTGATGGGAGAAATCACACTGAATTTGGATTTTTGTCTGATCGGAGCTTGGTGCAACAGGCCCTAAATGTATTCGAAAGAAGCTATTCAGAAAGATTTAATCTAGAGATGATCCACCGAGAAGTATTATTTGATTGCAAAATATATTTCGGACGGCGGATAAGAAATGGATTTAAAACGCAAAAAAAAAAAACGCAACTAAGCTACATATATAGTGTAACTTCTTGCCGCGTTATCCCCGAAGGGGTCGCATGTGGCGAGTTGAACCTATTTATTTTTACAGGTAAGGGGGCCGGCCTTACTCCAACCACTTCAGTTGAAGGGGAGGTTTCCCAGCTCCCGAGAGTGCTGGTACTCATTTATTGTGAAGGCTGAGTAAACCTTGCCGGTATTTTATTTTGGGGTTTGAAATAAACACCGAAACAGGAAATCATTTCTGACACCCTCGGTGGGATGCGAACCCGAGCTTTCGGCATGGAATGCAAGCACTCTACCACCTGAGCTATCGACTGGACAAGATGTTTGATGTTTCAAAATAACCGTGCAATATTTTCAGTGATTTCCTGAAAATTCTTTCATGAGAAAATCACAATTATCTTAATCGTTAGATCCTCAAATTGCAAAGTCATAAATTCACTTGGCTTAGCCCTTCAACTTGGAGGTAATCTTAAAGCTGGAAATTTCCCAATTGGCAACTCCTAAGAGAGTTTGGCAAGTCTGACATGCCTCATCAGGAAAACGCAGTCTTTCCTGCAAAAATTGTACCAAACTACTGAGTTATACTTACAATAATCTATATCTAAAATCTAAGTTGCAAACATATATTAACATTTAAAATTCATTCGCATGCCGTATTGAATGCATGGTTTATTAAATTGGAATTTGTTTTCTGTTTTAGTTTTGATGTCCATACGTGTTATTATTTATTGATTTTATAAGATGTAATTTGTCGTGTATGTTCCTTGACTTATAGGTTGGTATGCGGCTGACCACCCATTCTGTAAAATTGGTTCACTTTGCCAATGTCACCCCTGTTTCAGGGAAGGAAGGAAAGAGTTACAGGGTGTTTGAGATTTGGCTTTTATGTTGTAGGTTCGCATGCGGCTTGTGCAAGCGCGAACTTGTACGTGTCTGCTTGTGAGAATGCATATAATGTGAATCTCCAATGTAACATATATTTGCAACTTAGATTAGATTAGAGTAGATGCCCATAAAAAGACACATGTATGTTCGTGCTGACGTTGCGAGTTCATAATCGGAAGGTCGTGAGTTCGATTCTGGCAGTGTATCATTTCACATCAAAAAAATTCTCTGTGCAGGGTTAAAAAAATTATGTTCCTTTACCGAAGAGCGGTCACGAAAGGTCCATCTAACCTTACAGCTCTGGGTCTTGCTTGAACTATTGGCTATCGAAGACAAAGCTTTTTGAGAGTGATGATATACACACAAAACAGCGCTCACCATAATCTATAATCTAAGTTGCAAAGATATAAACACGTGTAAGTTCAAGCTTACAAATGCTGAATGTGTACTTACAAATTAAAATCCAAACCTCAAATGAACATAAGCCCTGCAACTTTTGCCAACTTTCCCTGAAACAGCATTGGTGGTCAGCCTCATACCAACTATAGTCAAGAATAAATACCATCAAATAAATAATTCCGATTGATTTGTTATTTACCCATACGATTCTCAGAAATTTGTCATTTTCATTCAGAAAAATTGCTATTTTTTCTTGAAACAACACATCCTGTAAAATTTCACATAAATGTAAATTTATATTACTGGTCCAAGAAGTTGTATTGAATAAAGATGCATATATTTTGTATTTCTAAATCTTTCCATTGTTTTGTAGTCTTAGTTCTATTGTTGTGGACACCAATTAATAGGTGTATCTCCCGTCGCGCAATAATTACCATTGTGGAAGCTTGTTGACAGTAGAAAATAGAACTGTGGGAGCACGCCCAGCTGCCAGCCATATACCAGGAACATAATGCTCCACACGGCTAATAATAAAAACTTCACTTTACTTTCAACTTTACGCTTTTTCTGCATCTCATATGACGCAAGTACACACTGCAACTCATTATTTTCAGACGCACAACGATAATTATGAAATAAACAGTATTTCAAGAAATTTGAATGTAGCATTTGTTCAGCTTTTCATTTGTTTAGTGAAATATTTATGGATAGAATATTGCTTCGAACTTGGGAATACCTACGTGTGGCTGTACATACATTCATAGAACAGTCTGGCACTAGTATAATCCATGGTAGTATTAGTGCTTAGGTACGTGATCCGTATCACGCTGGTGGAACGCTCTGGTGTTGGAAGCATCCACTATGTTCGAGAACAGTCGAGAACCGTCCGTATGTCGTATTCAGACGAATCATCTATGATTCAATTGTTTTAGGACCAATCGTCTCTGAATAATTATTATTGTACTGAAAAGTTTTTCTAATAAATCTTCGGCGGTCGAATCGGTTTTGTTATATTGTATGCTAACAAAGCGCTTACAGTCCGCAAGAATGTTTGATATTAACAAATTCCTGCTTAGTTTTATTAATATACGAGTTTATTCTTAACTGTCGTGCAGAAAAACACCTTCTGAAGACGCAAAACGAAGAAAAAAGTGTCGAGAATAATGGAAGCTCTCTTAAAGCGGTTAGTCAAATATACAAATAATGAAATCAATTTTAAAGTAAATTTACATCTCAGATAAAAATTTATTAAAAAGCCATTCTGTATGAAATCAACATAGTGTAAACGGAACCACCTCAGAATTGGATGGAATTTAGTTTCAAATTTTGTGGTAAACGAGTCAATTTTTGACGAAATTGTGTTGATTTGACGTAGAATTGCCCTGCGGTCATTCTTTCAACGGTCAATGTTTCAACGAATTTATTCATTGACAGGAAATCACCTAAATCCTGTTCATGAAAACGTACGTCATACTTACATAAAGGATATTGTCCTGAAATTTTTCTATCATGTAATTATTTTTTTCATGTATAGAAGAGTATATAATATGCTATCCTTGACTGGTTGGTATGAGGCTGACCCCCCGTGCTGTAAAAATTGGTTCACTTTTGCTAATGCCACCCTGGTTTCAGGGAAAGGCGGCAGGAGTTGCAAGGCTTATGTTCATGTGAGGATTTTTATTTTTTAGTTGTATGCACACATGCAGAATATGTAGGTGCGAACCTACATGTGCCTGTTTGTGGGCATGCATTTCATATGGGCCTTAAATGTAAGCATATTTTTTTAGCTTAGATTATAGATGTTATAAGCATATACATATGTTGTTCTTTCTTTTTACATAGAAAACCGTATTCAAGCTTTTCTAACCTAATTCATAAATCATCCTCATCATCAAATGTTTTCATTAACAATTTTCATGAAAATTTTCCGAGTCAAAAATAAACAAAACACAAGTTTTTCTTTCTTTGTTTCGCAGAAAGCTTCAACAAAATAAATTTTCAGCTGGAGTTACATTCCTGTTGACATAATAAGACGACCATGAAAGTGAAGAAATGGGGACGCCACCAACATCAGTGGAAACAATGTCAATAGCAAACTAAATATAGAGAAATGTTTACTCAATGAGTGTGACTATTCTTTCATAATTTTCTGACAATGTAAAAATCTAAGGAACACAAAACATACCCGTTCGTATCTTATTCAATTAGGTACCTAGTCTTAAATTTTACTACATACAATTGAAAATACTCCATTTTTTGTATCATTTTTATTTTATTTTCATTGACACCTTTCATGATTAAGAATTACTTACAGTAAATAAAAATATCCTTACTGTTTGAAAGCTTGATTAAAAAAAAGAAAAAAAAAGCTTTTTGATGCAGCTTTCTCGACATGATGATCTTCTTTATACATTTTGTTACGAATTATGGTTTACCGTTCGTGGTATTTAGAGTTTTTCTTAATTTTCGAACTCCACCTCACAGGGTTGAAACCCTACAAAACCCCTTGCTTCCTCAGAAGCTTAATTTATAATTGGCTACAAAGGTTATTTTTTTCTTTTTTTTAAGCGAAAAAAAATTACTTTGGCTTTGCAACTTCAGTATGAAAATCTTTTTCTTCTTTATACTTTATCGATGTTTTCTATCACACCGTCAGTCTTCCTATTTTTAAGTCCATCTCTACACACACATGCTCACAGCATTTCTAATACATAATATAAATATACTGTCGCAAAATTCCAAGTTTTGGATGTGAACCAATGGCCGTGGGTGTTACATGTAACTGACGATATTTTCAGCCCAGTTGCAAAATCCGATCGCCAGCTCGGCAAGCTATAGCGCTGTTTCTTCTGCGATATAATTATGACCCAATTATTGCACAGATTTATATGAAAACATTAAATTATCAAAGAAAATGCATTGGCTGATTGGTTCTGCATTCATTTGTAAACGACCTGTCAGACAGAATCTACGAGAATTTACACAGAACATAAATGGTGAAGTTCATGATAGAATAATAAATTTTACATTGTGTTTTTGCTGTATGCATCACACCTAAAGAGCATACTATGAGCTTGATCGTTTTAATTCAACAAGGCTTGGTTGCATTTTTAAGTGTAAATCTATTTACACAGTGAAAGTCCATTTCTATTATTTTAAAAATTCAATTGGATAAAAACAGAGTTTTAGTTGACTTATTTATTTCTTTTCTTTTCAGAGTTTTAATTCACTTATTTATTTCTTTTTTTTTTGCTCAAACATTTTCGTCTTATCTCATCTTTCTTATAAAAATATTTGTAACAATTCTGCTCCTGAAGATGCCTCATAAATCATTAGGCGACAATGTTTGAAAAAAAAAACAGGAAGAAATAAGTGAATTAATAAAACTCTGTTTTTATCCAATTGAATTTTTAAATAATAGACCTGGTTGCTGTTAGCCTGAGATAAACCATAATGATCGTGTAAAACTATTTTTGAAAACATTAAAAAGTACACAATTCATTAATTTTGTATTTAAAAAACGCAGTGGTCGCACTGAAAAAAGGGGAACAGGTATGAGTATGAGGATAGATATGCTCAAAGTATGTATGTGTCGTATGAGAAGGCTAGAAATACATATTTTGTCATATTTTTGTACAAAAATCAAAAGGGTGTTTATGCAGCTTCCACGACGCAGTCTTCTCCGCCATACACTATGCTACTAAATCTAAATCTAAGTTGCAAAGATATGCACATTTGAGATTCATATTAAATTCATTCCCACAAGCAGACACGCATAATTACGCGCTCACACATGCTGCATGTGGACCTACAATATATAAACCCAATCTCAAATGATCATAAGCCCTGAAACTCTTGCCGACCTTCCCTGAAACAGGGGTGACATTGGCAAAGTGAACCATTTTTACAGTATGGGTGGTCAGCCTCATACCAACCTATAAGTCAAGGAATAACCGTTACTAACTGTTGTTTATCGTGCGTGGAGTATTTAGCGCCTCTTTTAATAATCAAAATGCAGCTATCAGTATTTGAACTAGTTTATAATACGTAAAAAGTTTTTTTAAGAGCTTAGCGCATACAGGATTTGCAGCGGCTCATGGATGTCTCCTCCTATTCGCAACCAAGAGGATGGCAACCAACAGAGACAGATGGCTAACACAAGGCACTGCCTTTAGAAATCGATGATTGACTATGACATGCAGCATATGTAAGCGGGTACTTAAACGTGGCTCACACCAACCTGCCAAATGCGTCAATCTGAAAATTTAATTTATTTGTACAACTTAGATGATACATATTTCATATAACGGAAAATTTATTGATGCGCCATGAATGACGAAAACAAATTCATACACAGCTCTGACTTTGCCAAAAATTTGACAGACTCTTCTTTCACACTTTCATATTATTGTACTTTGAATATAATGTATTGAATTCACGGACTTTTCAGTTTTCAGCACTTTGCTTTTACACAAACCAGATGTCGGAACATTTCGCCTACATTTTTTTGTTTCACACAATTTGAAATGTTTACCTTGCTATTTTTGAGTAGAGCCAAACATTGGCTTGTTTATTTAACATGCCCTCTATCTAATAAAATATGTATTAGTTTGTTGCCCAATCTGAGGTATTACAGATGATCATATTTAAAAGAAATCACACATGAAAAACTTTCTTCTTCTTCTGTTTCAATCCTGGGATTGGTTTGCAGCAATATCTTGTACTCTTGATCTCCATTCCTCCCTGTCTTGTGCGGCTCTTTTTAGCTCTGCATATGTTGAGCAGCGCACGTCCACCAGCAGGTCCTCCAGGTACTCTTGGCGTGGGCGTCCCCTAGAGTTGGTTCCCTCGGTCATTCCCTCCATTATGGCATGCAAGAGACCTTCTTGCCGTATTACATGGCCGATCCATCTTGCACGCCTTTCGGACAAAGTCCTGAGCAGGTGCCTTCCTCCTTGGATTCTTTCGAAAAACTTTAGAAAGGATAAAAGTACTATAATATTATGTTATTGTTATGTTATTGTCTTCATCAAATATTGTCATGAAAAAAAGCTTTAAAAAAATACGAAACATCTAAAAATCTACAAAATAGAAGTAAACGCATCGCAATGAAGCTTCACATATAGCGCAACTTCTTATTGCCTAGTCTCTAACGGGATCGTAGGTATATATGTGGCGTGTGGTAATTAATATTTTTTCACAGGAAAGCATTACCTCAACCATTCCACTTGAAATGGAGGCTTCCCTTCTCACCATGAGGCAACTTTCCATTTCTTATGAAGGCTGAGTTAGCACTGCCGGCATTTTTTATTTGATTTTTGAAACGGGAAATCGTTTCTGTCACCGTTTGTGAGGATCAAACCTTTTCCCTCTGGCATTGAACACAAGTATTCTATCAACTTCTATTAACTATCAAGTGTCATAGACCTCTAGATTTATCTAGAAGTCTGGGGAGTCTCCCGCACAGGATTCCTTAAAAAAACTAAGCTATCAACAGTATAAATATTAAAAAAAATCAAGTTGAATATTCCAATCAGGTATTTTTTTAATAATGTGCTTTAAATATAAATTTAAAGCTAATGGACTGAGAATATTTTTTTAAATTTGCAACTTTTTTTCTCGGCGAGCAAACGTATTTTTTATTGAGACTGCCGTCCTCTGCAACCAATAACCAAATATTTGTTTGCCTTTTCCTAGGAAGAAACTCGGCCTAATAACGGCACAAGATGGTCTACACATTATGTCAAATCATGTGATAAGGCCCTTTCATCTTGATAAAAAAAAAAAAAAAATACAATTATTCATAGAAAATAAACTACGAGTATGATTAAGGACTCTCTAAACCATAAATTATTTATTCTTAGACAGTTTACAGCTGTCTATCAAAAATGTGATAAAAAGTTAAAAAGGTCTGCTATGTAAGAGTATGAAAATGATGTATGAAAACATTATTATCAAATAGAAAAAAAACCGTGACATAAGATGAGGAATTTTCGTGTCAACGTGCCAAAAGAAAATACATTTTTTATTTAGCACCTACAGATTAGACGTTTATTATTAACAGGTGGTAAGAATTCACGTCTTAATATAAAAAAAATTCAGACTCATGAATTCGTAAATAGAAACTTACCATTTTTTATTACTTTTTTATAGTTTCAATGGCGTTCAATCATCGATTACTACGCAACTAAACTACAAATATAGCGTAACTTCTTGCCTACGTTATTCCCGAAGGGGTCACATGGGGCGATTCGGGACCTATTTATTTTTACGGGTAAGGGGGCCGGCCTCACACCAACCACTTTAAGTTGAAGTGGGAGTTTCATAGCTCCCGGGGGGGGGGGGGGGGGGGGGGCTAGTTTAAATTTCTTATGAAAGCTGAGGTACACCTTGGGATCGAACTTTTGCTCTCGGCATGGAATGCAAGCATTCTACCAACTGAGCTCTTGACCGGACTTTTTACGATCTTGGTCGTCGCTACAAAGCGCCAATTATCAAACAAGACCCAGTTGCTGTAAGGCCGGATGAACCTTTTGATGATCTGTCTTTGGTACACCCGACGAAGAGCAAATTTGAAAATAGAAATGGTATTTTGTTGTGCTCCGCCAGGATTCCAACCCACAACCTTCCATTCACGAATCCGAAGTGTTACCACTGGACTACAGACCGGTCTAATGATAGTTGTATATTTCTACAATAACTGGATGAAATCTCGAAATCGGACTGTGGACTGTGGAGTGTTTCGACAGCACAGTGGTGTAGGTGACCCTCACATAACGACAAGAAGGCCAATGCCACCAAAATATCAGAAATGTTCCCGTCCACTTATCAATTTCATTAAATGTCATCGGAATATCAGAGTGGTGAAATTATCCGCAAAGTCTTTGAAAGCTCAACAAGCTCTGCCAAGAATCATAGATCTGGAGTATCAAGGAAGTGTCGTGATTTCATCAAAAACAACATCGTAAATGTTCAAATATTATTCAATTAAGGGCTGTTGCACAAAACTCCAATCAGACGCAACGCAACGCAAAAACGCAACTAAGCTACACATATAGTGTAACTTCTTGCCGCATGTGGCGAGTTGAACCTATTTTTACAGGTAAGGGGGCCGGCCTTACGCCAACCACTTCAGTTGAAGTGAAGGTTTCCCAGCTCCCGAGAGTGCTGGTACTCATTTCTTGTGAAGGCTGAGTAAGCCTTGCCGGTATTTTATTTTGAGGTTTGAAATAAGCACCGAAACGGGAAATCATTTCTGACGCCCTCGGTGGGATTCGAACCCGAGCTTTCGGCATGGAATGCAAGCACTCTACCACCTGAGCTATCGACCGGACTAGACAAAAATCAAAATTAAGTGAGATTTCTCCCATCTATAATCTAAGTTGCAAGGATATATTTATTTAAAGCTCTCAGATGTATGCCCACAAATCAACACGTGTAGTTCGCGCTTACAAATGCTGAATGCGTACTTACAAATAAAATCCAAACCTCAAATGAACATAAGCCCCACAACTTTTGCCGACCTTCCCTGAAACAGGGGTGACATTGGCAAAGTGAACCATTTTTTACAGTATGGGTGGTCAGCCTCATACCAAATCAAATTTGGTTTCAAATATAAACCTACGTAAACCAGCTTATATACATCATCTTTCCTGTTCAAATTCCATCACATTATTACCCACTTCCGAGAAATATTTAACCGAGGTCCTCACCAGAATTAAGCAATCAAATTTGATGCGTCAATCAAATATTGATTGGAGGTTGGTGCAACAGGCCCTTAGTAGTTGTGTAAATGGTTGGAAGTCTCGAGTAAATGTATAAAAGAAGGTGTGTGAAGAAAAGTGATGCGTGTGAATATTGGGTTATTTTATTACTGTTTGTCCTCCTGTAGTAGAAAGATCAGCAAAAATACGAATAATTTAAATTATAAAAAAAAAACATTTTGAAAACATAGTTTAGCCTCTGATGATGGAAGGATAAAGTTCGATAGCGCTTGGGCCTTGTCAACTCAAATAAGTGAAAATAAAACTATGTATGTTTTAAAAATGTTTTTTTTTTTTAAATTTAAATTAAAATGAATTTTCACTCTGTGAATGCACTAACTCTAGAAAATTTAAAAATACAAATGTCTCAAGCCCGTACATACGATGAAAGCATTTTGTAGCATTTATGATTGCTCAGTTTTTTTCTTTTCTTATTGCCTATTACTGAGCATCATGCATTCGCTGGAAGAAAGCTCCAGTAACGGAGAGGCCCGTGAATTCTGTAATGGTAGGTATGTATAGCCCTCTTATTTCTAGGCTTCCGATTCCGGTTATGACAAACTTTGTCTAAGGCTCGACGTACAATGTGGTCAACAAACCAAAGAAATGTTTCAAGTTATAGAATAGACTGAAAATATACAACCTCCATCTGTCTGTTAGTTGTAAATGAAATTTGTAACTTTTTTCGAAAGAATCCAGCGTTCTTATTAATTAGACACTTTGCAGGATACCAACTTTCTAACACTTTTTAAATATCAATTTCCGCAATGAAGTTGATTATTATTGCCATTTAAAAATTTTACACTCTCGGAATGCTGCGTTAGCCACCCACCCCTACATAAAGTCTCAAACCGAAATATTAAATCTTCCTAAAGAAAAATGCTTCGAGAGCATTAAAGATGATATGAAATTATTTTAGACCCGAAGCGCCCGAGCTTTCCGCCCACCGCCCCCCGCCCCACTCTGCTTTGAATGAAGCTCCCTCTTTAGTATTCTCCAAGCTACCCCGCGAACAAGTCTCTTGAGTGAAACCTTTCAGTCTTCTTAAGCCTTCCTAAGTCCAGTTTAAAAGTGCCACCATGTTTGTTGTCAGGAACAACAATTTCACCTCGGATGGACTCCAGAATGGAAGGGACGAGGAGTCAGCTGGTCTTTGGGTTTGTCTTCTAAATCCAGGATCATAACGCTTTTTTCATTGTTGTCAAACAAACCAAATAGTACTTTGTTATCATGTAAAATAATAAAATGAATCTATAAGAAAGAAATACAGTGTTAATAAATAGGATAACGAAATAATTTTAACGGTTTGAATTAATGAAAATTTCATTGTTTTTGTTTAAAATTTTCAAAGTTCCTGTAAAGAGTGATTTGTTTAGATTTTTTAAATAAATATAATATGATAACTACTAGAACTTTGCATATTTAGAAAACCCGTCAAAATTCAAAGCTAATATTTTTTTTGTAAAATTGTATATTTTATTAAATATGTTTTTATAAGGTAGCTCATACAGTGAAAGCCAATTTCAAAAAAAGTTAAACGATTCAGATCAATTGAAACAATATCCTAATCCCAAAAAATTTAATTAGTTTATTTAAACAGAAATTATATTTAAAAACTCTCCAACGATTCCAAATTACAAAGCGTCATTCTGAGCAATGAAATATGTAATTGTTACATTTATCTTTTGTAACGTAAATCTAAATATAATTTTAATATACGTGTAGGAGCTTTTAAGAACTTTCAACAATTTTATTTTTCACGTAATTAATTCATGTAGGTAGTACATCTGTCAATACGCTGGCAGCTACTTTGATATCAACACCGACATGAATTTCAGTGAAGTTTATTTTCGTCATTGTTCTGGAAAATTCTCCACGTCACACCTCAACACGTAACATTTTCCACAGAATTATTATTTTCATCAAAAAATTCAATCAACAATTTATTTAATGATGTAAGACTGTAGATGAAAATGTGACAATGTTTGTAATTTGTCTTCTGAGTAAAGAGAAATGAATCAAATCCACAATCAATGAAAAATAAAAGCCTGTGCTTAGAATAGGAAGTATTTATTACGCATATTTTATGAAATAAATTCATGAACCCTTTTTTCGTTTGTGATATCCCACTTATGAGCTATTTTCCTGTGATGTGGCTTTGCAGCTTCCACCTTTTATATATGAGGTTCTCCATGAGGCTGGTTATGGAGTATAGGAGTATCGTATTGTCCATTATTTGTACGTGATTGTACCTCTCCCTCCTTCACTGTCTGCTCCACCTAAGAACGTTGCTTTTTGATATAAAAATGAACAAAAAAGTCTCAAATGTTAGACTCATAATTTCATAATCACGAATTTATCACTTTGGTTTAATTCTTAAGTAACTTACATAACTCGCGTAATAGCTCTGTTCCGCTCAATTAATACTTTCCGCCATTGTGTATCTATAATACTAAGTATATCGCAAGTATCAGATATTCCTCAGCAACGCTTGTATTTTGTGTGAAATCTGCCAGCACAAGAAATCTGCCAGCACAACTCTTCGGGACGCTCACAGAAGGCTATTCTATTCCTGTCTCTCGCAGCTTTATAGTACAGCTATTTCAAACGAAAAAATAAAAAAAACTGAATTTAACAACGCATAAATATTTAGTTGGTCGAGAGGGAGTTTTAAAAAAACCTGTTGGAAAATAGCGTAGCATTAAGTATATTATATAACATGTATAAGGCGCGTATAGGGGTAATAAAGTAAGTGTGGGTTTTTTTTCAGTTGAACGGAATTTTATTTTGACTTTCGCTTAAAAAAAAAGTAGCTAATTTAAAAAGAATCACTTTAAGAGATTTTCGCAAAATGCACGAAAATTTCACGTTCTTATTTTCATACAACTCTACAGAGTGCTTTCCGGGAGATATTACTTTTTCTAAGAAGTGTACGAGGAAATAAATGATTCATCATATTTTTTCTTGGAAAAATACTCATTTTCTTCCTTGAAAGTATAAAATACTATAATCACTTCTTACGAACATATCTTTGATGTTTCAAAAGATTGAGAAAACTGTGAAAATATAATTTTTTTTTTTTAAATAATCGAAGAGCAATTAATGTTGTTCTTCTTTTCTACAATGGTTCATTGCCTAATGTTCGTTTACGTGAATCTGGAACTAATATAATACAAATGTTTACTAGTTTCAGTTTCAAATGAGGTGTTCTACGTTTCCCCTCTGAGAATATAACAGAGCAAGATAAATTGGAATGACTTTGACCTAGTGGTACAGATGCATTCCACCATCTTGCATCCACCTGTAGCAAACGCTGCATTCCTTTCTCGTTTGAAGTAGCTTTTATTGTACGGCATTCACACTAATGTGAATCTATTTTAGAAATGGAGTAAACAAGAAAATGACGTAGATTTACAAGTATTTAACAATAAAAAAATTCATGGTTTTTTTTTGTAAAAAACTTCTATATTTATTGAAGCTTTTCTTCTTCTTCTTATTTATGGTGAATTCCCGCGTACAGCAGGGGCGCCAGTGTCAAGTTGTTATTGAAGCTGTTAAAAGTAAAAGCTTATATTAACTCGTAGTCATTTTCCAGTAAAAAAATTTCAGTTTAGGTACACTTTTTAAATATTTTCTGATTTACTGATTATCTTTTTAATTATAATCCCCCTATAATATAAAATGCAACGGCCTCCCCATACAAAATAATTGTGCGTTAATGGATGACAAACTGAAGAACTCCTGAACAGATGCACGTCATATTCACAACAAATATTGTTCAGGACTTGGGATGTGCTTCCTCATCATTAATAGATTTTTAATTGTTGTTTTTTAAATAAATAAACATGATCAATCACAACACCTTTTTATGTAAAACCTATGCGAGAAACAAAACTCATTTTGACATTCGAATTTCAAATAAATTGCCAACACTTCAACATACGCTTCAAAGTTGCCATACAAGTCGATTCTTTTTCGGTTGAATTCCGTTGAGTACCTACCTATATTCTTTATTTATTTCAAAATTATACTTCAACCAGTTATAACATGTATTTTTTAGAAATAATGACGATCGATTAGGTCAACTTTTTATATGAAACCGTACTTATTGCGGCATTTAATTTTTTTAAAGTATTATTATAATATACAATCTAAGTTGCATAGACGCATTAACATTTATAATTCATATTCAATGCACTACTCCACGGAGACACGAGTGAGTTTGCGCTTACAAATGCTGCATGTGTATTTACAAATAAAAATTTCAGCCTCTCATGACCATAAGCCCTGCAACTTTTGCTGACCTTTTCAGAAACAGGGGACACATTTGTTAAGTGAACCCATTTATGCGATATGGGTGGTAAGCCTCATACTAACCCTTAAGTCAAGGAATTTGATTCAACAACGTTAAATTTAATTTATAATCTAAAGTTGCAAAAAAAGTTATTTGATGATTCAAATTGAATGCACGCCCACAAACTGGCAAATGTCATTTCACGTTAACATATAGTTGTGGCGCTTGATTTTTTATAAATATTAGAATATATAATCTAAGTTGCACAGATACAATAACTTTTATAATTCATATTCAATGCATGTCCCCCTGGAGACTAGAGTGGGTTCGCACTTATAAATGCTGCATGTGAACTTATAAATTAAAATTAAGGCCTCTAATGAACATAAGCCCTGCAACTTTTGCCAACCTTTTCAAAAACAGGGGAAACATTTGTCAAGTGAACCATTTTTTGCGATCTGGGTATTCAAGCTCATACTTCCCTATCCGTCAAGGATTTGAGTTTAAAAAATCCTTCAACAACGTTAAATTTAATTTATAATCTAAAGTTGCAAAAAAAGTTATTTGATGATTCAAATTGAATGCACGCCCACAAACTGGCAAATGTCATTTCACGCTAACCTACAGTTTTGGCGCTTGATTTTTTTTTAAATATTAGAATATATAATCTAAGTTGCACAGATACAATAACTTTTATGATTCATATTCAATGCATGTCCCCCTGGAGACACGAGTGGGTTCGCACTTATAATGCTGTATGTGAACTTACAAATTCAAATTAAGGCCTGTAATGAACATGAGCCCTGCAACTTTTGCCACCCTTTTCAAAAACAGGGGAAACATTTTTCAAAGGAACCATTTTTTGCAATATGGGTATTCAGGCTCATACTAACCTATAAGTCAAGGAATTTCTAATCTAATCTAAGCTGCAAGGATATATATCATTTAAGATTTATATTCAATGCATTCCCACAAGCAGACATGTATAATTTCGCGCTGGCACATGCCGCATGTGGACCTACATTATAAAAACCCAATCTCAAATGAACATAAGCCCTGCAACTCTTGCCATCCTTCCCTGAAACAGGGGTGAAATTGGCAAAGTGAACTATTTTTCACAGTATGGGTGGTCAGCCGCATACCAACCTATAAGTCAAGGATTTGAGTTTGAAAAATCCTTAAACAACGTTAATCTTAATTTATAATCTAAAGTTGCAAAAAAACTTATTTGATGATTCAAATTAAATGCACACCCATAAGCTGGCAAATGTCATTTCACGTAAACATATAATTGTGGCACTTGATGTTTTTAATATTAGAATATAAATCTAAGTTGCATAGATACATTTTATAATTCATATTCAATGCATGCTTCCATGGAGACACGAGTGAGTTCCCGCTTAGAAATGCTGCATGTGAACTTACAAATTTAAATGAAGGCCTCTAATGCACATAAGCTCTGCAACTTTTGCCGACCTTTTCAGAAACAGGGGGAACATTAGTTAAGTGAACCCATTTATGCGATATGGGTGGTAAGCCTCAAACTAACCCTTAAGTCAAGGAATTTGATTCAACAACGTTAAATTTAATTTATAATCTAAAGTTGCAAAAAAAGTTATTTGATGATTCAAATTGAATGCACACCCACAAGCTGGCAAATGTCTTTTCACGCTAACATATAATTGTGGCACTTGATGTTTTTAATTTTAGAATATAAATCTAAGTTGCATACTTACATTTTATAATTCATATTCAATGCATGCCCCCAAGCAGACATGAGTGAGTTTGCGCTTACAAATGCTGCATGTGTAACTACAAATAAAAATTTCAGCCTCTCATGACCATAAGCCATGCAACTTTTTCCGACCTATTCAGAAACAGGGGGAACATTAGTTAAGTGAACCCATTTATGCGATATGGGTGGTAAGCCTCATACTAACCCTTAGGTCAAGGAATTTGGGTTTGGACAATCCTTAAACAACGGTTATCTTAATTTATAATCTTAAGTTGCAAAAAGAGTTTTGATGATTCAAATACAATGCACACCCACAAGCTGGCAAATGTCTTTTCACGCTAACATATAATTGTGGCACTTGATGTTTTTAATTTTTTAATATAAATCTAAGTTGCATACATACATTTTATAATTCATATTGAATGGATGCCCCCAAGCAGACATGAGTGAGTTTGCGCTTACAAACGCTGCATGTGCAATTATTACAAATAAAAATTTCAGCCTCTCTTGACCATAAGCCCTGCAATTTTGCCGAACTTTTCAGGAACAGAGAAACATTCGTTCAGTGAACATTTTTTTAGGTATGGGAGGTCAGCCTCATACCTCATGCTTCATACAAGAATCTCAGAACATGAAAGAACTAAATAACCCTTTTACCGCAATTTTTTTTCAAATTACTTCTTAAAGCATTTAATTACTATGAAGGAGGTGTGAGGAAAAATTATTTGCGAAGCCAGACTCACTCTGCCCGAAGGGCCTAGCAGACAACCGTGCGCAGCACGGTCAGTCTGCTAGTATATATTAAATATGAACATAAAGATGTAGTTTTGAATACACACTCGTACATATTTATCTTACATGTGTACGAGACAATTAAACAAAAGATGGCTGTTTCGATTATATGTAGGCACTAAATACGATATTATAAATAAGACAAAAGTGTAAAGATGAAACTAACTTCTTAACATATTATTTTGGCTCACTTAGATACTACATAACTTTTAGGTAATTGGATAAATCAATTAATACCAAATATTAATTGTACATTGAGACGTGTTACCTTGATTATCCTGCTAGCCTCAGAATTTGAACAAGCGTATCGTTGATAAAGTGAACATTGGATTGTCCTAGACTGCTCTATTATACTCCCATTTATTTGAGATAGATTTGAGACGCCAAACGCTCAGATCTGCGGGTTGTAAGGTGGTTGACTAAGTCCAGCCGTCCTACACACCAATTTTGGAGACCGTGCTTTCCGGTTTGCGGGCCCAATGGAGTGGAACAGACTACCACCTAATTGTGTGAGGAAGGCAGAAACTGTTGGTGTCTTTAAAGGAGCACTAAAAACACATCTTTACAAAAAATCTTATCCGTGGTCTGACAAGGCCCTTGAGGTGTGACACACACAAAAATGGCGCTCTTTGATTATGTGTACCTCCTAAATAAATTATCCTTGTATATCGACGGTTAAAAGGATGTATCAAAAACTAAATTGTTCAGTAGAGCAAAAAAATGGGCATAACTTTTTTATTTTTTATCATATCGTCATTTCTAGAGTTAAAAAATATAAAGGCATTTATTGGCATTTCTAATAATCTTATATTAGGTTTTTTACGAGGTTTTATGTTACAAGCACCTTTAGGACAAAAAAGGCCAAAATCTTGTCGGTTACACCAAAACCATACTTCGAAAACGCTATTTTTTGCTTGGGCATAAAAAAAAAAAAAAATCATCGTAGAGCTATGGGAGTTAGCGCATTAGAAAGAGCGGAAAATTTTAAGAACATAGGAAAGCATTCATAACTCATTTTTGACCAAAAGCACCTTTGCCCTATTTCTTTTTAACTGTTGATATATTTAAGGTTTTGAAACAGGATAGTGTATTTTAAATAGTGTATAAAAATAGGGCTATAAATTAGACTTCCGATTGTTGCCTGGCTGTTGTTGCCTCACAAATCGCATACACTTGCACTGTACATGTGTTAATGTTGTAGCCGTACAGGACCACGCCCCTGGTGCTGCCCGGAGCCAAGGTGAAGAAGGAGGCCGGCCCCACGGAGAGCTACCTGCGCCACCACCCCAACCCCGCCATGAGGGCGCCTCCTCACCACGACCAGGACGTGCTCATGAGACAAAAGGTGACAGCCCCCTCTTCAATTCCTAACATTAAACACCGCTCCGGTTACCCCACTCCGCCGTCTTACAATTTGTCGAAAAAATTGTGACACATTCACGTGCGATGGATGAATTTTTCATTAGTCAACGACGTTACCATGTTGAAAGCACCGGTTCCCATAGATCACCGAAGTTAAGCAACATTGGGCGCGGACAGTACTTGGATGGGTGACCGCTCAGGTACACCGCGCGTCGTTGGCATCTTGGACCGGTCCGTAGTCCGTAGTGGCAGCACTTCGGACTCGTAAATGGAAGGTTGTGGATTCGGATCCCGGCGGAGCACAAAAATATACCATTTATATTTCGAATGTGCTCTTCAATGAGTTGAAAAATTCATAAGCCTTTACCAAAGACCGGTCACTGAAAGGTCCATCCAACCTTACAGCAACTGGGTCTTGCTTGAGAATTGGCGCTTTCTACAGCGACGACCAAGCTCGCAGAGGGCTCTTGAGGTGTGATACACACAAAAACAGCGCTCACCAAATAAATGATCCTAATATTATTATTATTAAAAAAAACTCATTTCGATTTTCAGTATTAATTAAAATATGGTAAGATACTGTATCCTTGTATTTCAAAATGTAGAAAATTCCTTATTATAAGATGCAACAGTAGGTATTTTACTATCGAAGAAAACTTGAAATGACTTTTCATATTTTCACTATTGCTCTTTTGGGTTCTGACCGCGGTTAGTTGCTTATTCTTCTTACTTAATTTTCATTAAAATTGTGGGGGTAGCTTAATTAGCAGAGATGAGAGATCTGAATTAATTACTCACAGTGTTGTAACGAAATGTAAGCAAAAGAATTACAACGGTACAAGAGAGCAATATGAGTATTTCACTTTTTATTTTAACCTTTAAATTCATTTTAAGTTATTTGTAGTAAAGACATGAGTTGAAAACAAAAATATTTAGATATGTGTAAACAAACTGAATCTATTTAAGATTTTGAAATCGTTAAGATATTTTCTATAAATAGATGCTTTTTAAGCCATTAACAAGCATTTGGCCTTATTCATCAGACGGGTGGAAGCTAAAACCAGAGAATGTTCTAAAAAAACTCAGAAAAAACACCAGTTAACCGGTATTCATTAATTAAATTTAAAATTAAACCTTCTTTTGCGTTAAATATTAGACTTAAAAGACATTTAAAATAAAGCCTTGTTTCAAAAATAAATTAGCCGCAGTTTTATTTAAATCGAACTCAAATCCAAAGTTCAACCAACTTTGTGTGTTTTTGATTAAACTGGTTTAAAAGTTAAACCTTTCTTTTGAATAGCCTGCATTGTGTTTGATAGTCATGTAGATATGCCTCTTATTATTGTGATTTTTTGCAAATGCAAATCTTGGCCCTCAAATGCTTTAATTATTTTTTTGTAATGTTTCACAGCCTACCATGTACATACTTTTAAATGTTTTTCGTATTTTTCTTCGATGGAAAACAAGAATAACATAGAGTTCGTGTGTGTAGACAAACTTGAAGCTTGCTCTTACGAGAAGTTATCAAAACCTACGAGAGCCTGTAAAGAAATTGAAAAAAATTAGGCACTTGCATTAAAACTGTACACTTTAAAGTTTTGTCCTCCATAAATGTAATTTATGGACAGGAATAATAACTAAATGAAACCATTATTTGTCACTGTTTTTTATTGTAAAAAAAACATTCTTGTTGTTTAAGATTATAGAGTGAGCCCACTAGAGTGCGGGAAAATGAGTGTTCAATGTTCAAGACATAATTTTTCCCGATTAGATTTTATTTTCATGATAAAAGGTCTGAGTAACTCCTAAAATATGAAAAATGTCACTCAGCAAAAACTTAAAACGTGATGGTAATAAAACGTAATTTAGTCCAGTCGATAGCTCAGTTGGTAGAGTGCTTGCATTCCATGCCGTGAGCTCGGGTTCGAATCCCGCCGAGGCGAGGGTGTCAGAAATGATTTCCCGTCTCGGTGCTTATTTCAAACCCCAAAATAAAATAACGGCAAGGTTTACTTAGCCTTCACAAGAAATGAGTACCAGCCCTCTCGGGAGCTGGGAAACCCCCACTTCAACTGAAGTGGTTGGCGCAAGGCCCTTACCTGTAAAAATAAATAGGTTCAACTCGCCACGTGCGACCCCTTCGGGAATAACGCGGCAAGAAGTTACACTATATGTGTAGCTTAGTTTTTAATGGCAATTATCGAATAAAAAGCTGTTGAGCATAATGAAGGGAAAGGCTTTTCTCGATCCTAAATTTGTGTCAGAATTTTTCCTAATTTTCACGCTGCGCGTACTCTATGTTATTCTCCATCTCTCCATTGGTTTTCTTGTATCCGTGGACAGTTCACGCGTCTCCGCACAGTTGATTGACTAATTGAAATGCTGGATGTTCAATGTGTTGTTATTTTATGGAGTTTAGGTAGCAGACACCATGTTGCACCGAGTGGGAGGAGAGGAAGCTGCAACTAAGGTGTATATCTAAATGTGCATTGCAAGAGTGATCACTACTTATATTGTGTATGTCGTGTGAGTCATCCGATTCAAACATGTTAACTGTCAATTAAAATACCGGTAAGGTTCACTCAGCCTTCGAAAAACTTGAGATATAAAAAAATAAATCTGCAAGGTTTATTTGCCTTAACAACTTACACAAACATTGGTGGCAAGGCTTACTTGCCACCAATTGCAAGGTTTATTTGCCTTCACAAGGATTCGAGAACCAACTCGAAAACTGCCCGCAAGCTTTACTAGTCTTAAAAAATGAAAACAAAAAACAATATCAGGAACTGGCGTTGTTTCTAGTACAGCAGGTAAGAAGATCGTCGGGGTTATAGCCGCGTGGGCCAAGAGGGCTGATCTTTCTAGCGTGTTTCGAATGGAACAACGTTGGTTCGATCCCCGCTTGGGTCACTTGACTTTAACTTTGACCCTGGTTCAACAGATGTAATTGGGTAATTATTATTTAATAATTCATTAATAATTAACAATAATGAATTATTAAATGATGATATTAATACCTGTTTCTGGCCAGGTAGAATAGGTTGGTGAATTGCATTCCTCTTCACAAATCTATTTTTTAAAAAAAAAAAAAAAAAAAAAAAAAAAAAAAAAGATCACAGCGACTAGCCAACCGCTGATAATGCCCAGCGGAGCAATGGGCGAAACTGTCCGGAAAGAATCTATCGGACAACGGCTACACAGCTCGAAAAAAGTGATTGTTGTGTCAATATCAGGAACGCTTACTCAGCTTATTTAGGCAATATCTACTTGCCATCACAATAAATGATTTCTCAAAAACTATAAATGGCAAGGTTTACCTAGACGTAAAATTGAGAACAAAAGTATAAAGCTCAGCTTTTAGAAAAATAATTAAATATACTACCGGCAAAGTTTACTTGCATTCACAAAAAAATAGAAACTATTAAAAAATTAGTGGCAAGGCTTACTCAGCCGTCACAAAAATGACACCCTGAACGTGTTTTTTTCAAAACAGAGAAAATCTAATTGGTTGACGCAAGGGTAGCCCCCTGAAATTTGAAAATTAATAAAAAAAAATACATGCTTCTCTTTCGGAGGTATGGCATAAAAAAAATGCATTTTTATTAAATTTATTTTAATAATTTAATAAAATAAAATAGATTTTTTTAGATTACATAATTTTCATTTACGTTAATTTCATGAAATCCTCACAAAAATGAAAACTTTTTTTTATTAACTTGCTCACAAATCATCGCTTCATTCATAAGTTTGGTTTTTATTAATTAAAAACTGTGTGATATATTTTAATTAATTACAATACATATTGTACGAGTATTCCTTACAATTACGGACATACTTCTCAGAAAAAAATGTTTCGATTTTATTCAATACGAAATACCATTAATATTTTTTAATGAAACCATACTAAAAATCATGCTTGATTTATTTTTTAACAAAGATCTTCATACAAGTCGAATATTAATGAAAAATTATAGATGTTCTACGTGTAGATAACTTTTTCTTATTTCAATTTAATATCAGAAATTTTGCTATTTATGTACCTATGTAAAAAAAACATATCGACGTTTAAAAGGCAAAAGGGCATAAGCGACATCAACTTTTTTATTTTTTATCATATCGTTAAAATCAAAACAGCTCTAAAATTTTAAAAAATAAGGCATTTATTGGCATTCCTGTTAATGTGGTTTTACGATGTTTTACCAAAACCATACTTACTTTGTTTGCTTGGGCATAAACAACAAAAAATCACCGTAGAGCTATGGGAGTTAGCGCATAAGAAAGGGCGGAAAATTTTACATAGGATAGCATTCATAACTCATATCTGACCAAAATGCCCTACTTCCTTTTAACTGTCGATATTATTTTAAAAATACATGCAAATCGCACATACGCACACAAGAAATGGATAAAAAAATGTCAAAACATTCGAACCTTATCTGATCCATAGATCATCGTTCTTTTGTTAGAAAAATTCACATTAGGTGACGTTCAATCCATGGGTTTGCTGTGTGTGAATAAAATAACACCGTAAGACCTTACAAAATGGGTTTTAATTTATAACTATGGCACAAACAACAGTAAAAACTTTTTGCATCTGTCTAATTCTGTTTGCTTTGATTGTTTAGTACGCACACAAGCAGTTCAACTCTCCGATCGGCCTGTACTCAGATACTAACATCGCTGATACCATCAAGAGGGACACAAATACAGTGCCGTAAGTATCAAATCTGCTAAATACAAGGTGTAGTGGCCACACTCAGTGGAAAAGAAAACAATATAATCACAGTTACACGACAGAAGATAAGTGTTTCATTCTGAGAGGAAGTGTGGATCCTAAACCATTGATATATAATGAGTAAGAATGGAAGAACTATTTTCCAGAATTTTAAGAAAAAGTATGCTTAGGGCCTGTTACACCAAACTCCAATCAGACAAAAATCTAAATTAATTGTGATTTCTCCCATCAAATCAAAAGTATTGTTGCATATACGCAAATCAGCTAGGTAATGTACATCATCGTTTCTGCTAAAATTCCATCTTATTATTACCCACTTCCGAGAAATATTTAACCAAGGTCCTTGCCAGAATTCAGCAATCAAATTTGATGCGTCAATCAAATGTTGATTGGAGATTGGTGCAACAGGCCCTTGGTGTTTTGAAAAAATGCTAGTATTCTTTCTCTAAAATAAAATTATTTGAATTTTCTTTGACTATCGAAATTGAGAGAAAATTCATACAATAAAAAAATGACTTTTCCTTAAAAATGCAGAAAATATAATGAATTTTTAATTTAAATACATTTTCCGGTCGATAGCTCAGTTGGTAGAGTGCTTGCATTCTACCCCGTGAGCTCGGGTTCGAATCCCACCGAGGAGGGTGTCAGAAATGATTTCCAATTTCGGTGTGTATTTCAAACCCCATAATATAAATACCGGCGAGGTTTACTCAGCCTTTACAAGAAATAAGTACCAGCCCCCTCGGGAGCTGGGAAATTCCCACTTCAACTGAAGTGGTTGGCGTAAGGCCGGCCCCCTTACCTGTAAAAATAAATAGGTTCAACTCGCCACATGCGACCCCTTCGGGGATAACGCGGCAAGAAGTTACACTATATGTGTAGCTTAGTTGCGTTTTGCGTTTTGCGTTGCGTTCCTAATCATTATTCATACCTACCCTGCTATATTTAAAAAAAAACATAAATTAATTACAAGTAGGTAGATTTTAGAATTAAAACATATTTATGCTAAAATGAAGAAAAAAATATGTACTTAAATTGAAGAATAACAATCAAGTTAAGCTGTATCATCTTATTAATATTGGACCACAAAAAAAATGCAACAAAAGTATATACATAGAGTAGCCACTGAAGAGTTGCTTTTCGGATTGTTAGGTTTTAGTTAGAATTATGGTCGTTTGACATATTTACAATTATAATAACTACACAGTTAGGTAATTAAACCTTTCGGATATTAGACGAACCGTTATGGGTGAAATTACATCATTTGCAACGCTTCGTTGGCGACGTACCCAACGTCTTCAGGAGATATCTTCTCTGCATGACGACTAAGGACGAACTGCACTCCAAAAGAAATGATTTTTGTGACATACATAATCATAATGATTATCTTAGGTTCAGGGTACGCAGGAATTTTTACCAATTTTTGTTATTAAAAATCAGTTCATCCTCAGTCGTCGTGCAAAGACGGTGTCTTCTGGAGACGTTGGCTACGTCGCACAATGAAACTTCGAGAATGATGTAAGTTCTCCCATAACGGCTCGTCTTTTATACGAAAAGCTTAATTACCTAACTATGTAGTTATTATCACAGTAAAAAATGTGGTCTATCGGAGCTGAAGCTTCCGGACGTTTCGCCCATGTCTGCAATGGGCTTCTACAGCGTCATATGGGCGAAACGTCGGGAAGCTCCGATAGATCACATCAGCGGATCCCAGAAAACAACTCTCTAGTGTAAGCCACCGACCGTGAAAGCCTGAAACTTATATTTTGAGTAGTGTTTGGGATTTAAAAAATTTAAAGTATTTTTTTAATAATAATTGGTTTATGTGTTTTTCTTTTTGATTAGAATGAATGGTTCTCTAGGAAGACCTGTAAAGTCAAAGAGGCAAGTGTACCACTATAAGTAGAAGCAAAAAGAATATACTCGCCGTAATGCTTACATTTATTTTTTTCTATTAATTCAATAATATTTTTGAATTCACACATGTATTATTGAATTAAACAATCATCATGTACTTAGGATATCATCATAATTGGCTTTTAAAATGCTTTCATACTGATTATCTCTTGCGGCAAAATAAATATATACGGAAATATGCTATCATTCATCAAAATGACTAAAAAAACAACGTCTAATTTATTCACTACATCACGAGTTTTTCTTAAACGTGTATTTAGAAAGTTTTACCATGAGTTCTTAATGTCCCATTTACAAAATTTTACGATTAAACTGATTGTGTTTGCAAATAAATATATGAAAATTACCACGCTCACTAGAAGCGCAGTTAGATTTTTCAAACATTTTTTGGAAAAACTTTTTGAGTTGAAACGTAAAATTTTATATTTTGGATACATATGTTGTAATACTTAAGTGTACTTAGAGTATTTTCTATTTACTTTAGAGGGAGAACTTTACGCCTAGTATGAAAAAAAACTATAGTACGCTCACACGTGGTGGGGAGCATAATATTTATGGAAATTTGCAAGTTTCATTTACGATAACGGGAGGCGCTGTTGAATTTCTGTATGGAAGATATAACAACGCCTCCAGTGAGCGTAAATAACAACTAAAACTTTAAAACTTCATACATTTTTACTCCCCATGATATGTGAGCATAAATTAGTATGTTTCATACTCGGGGCACTGAATTTAAATTATCTGATCGGTTGTTTGCTTTTTTTTGCGCAACCTCACCTCGATTGCGTAAATTGAAAAAATGTGTAAAAACCAAATCACCCTCTAGGAGTAAAAACGGTAATTCCCTACACTTTTTATTTACGCAATTGGAGTGAGATTTACGCAATGTTATATGGTCGAGGTACTAGTTGCCACAGTCACATGTACTAGATTATATTGTTCAGTAAACAAGATTTAAGCTGCAGTTTTTTCAAAGACAATTTTCACTTTTAGGTGATTCCTGATGAAACTCCCTCTAAGTATAAATAATAACTCCATGTTAGTTGTATAGAATCAAAGGCAACAATATAGATTATTTAAAAAAATGAAATAAGTATGTGAAAACACAAAATATTTTTTTCTCACATTTATTTTATTCTCGATGGAAATCCTATATTACCCGCTTTGATTATATACGACTTATATAGTACTCGATCAATTATTTGTTGTATACATTTTCTACATCATTAATTTTAGTATTTTCATTGATCTTTCATTCATCGAACACAAAAAACAATTCCTCAAACCTAACCCCGGAGTTAATAAGCCCAACTAAAGAAATATGTCACCTGCACCCAAAAACCCCAAAACCCAAACCCACATATACACAGGCACACACACACACACACACAACCCAAAGTAACATAACACAAACATAACATGGTATTCCCAACCTCATTAATCACGTTTTCCTAATTTATTGAACAAATGTGTTTAATCACGTCACGCCATTTTTGTACATTTTTTTAACATTACATGTTGATTTTTATAAATAATGTTGTCATTATTATTATTGTTATTTATTTATTTTAACTAACACTGTGGAGAGATTGCACATGCAAATAATTTTTACAAATACTTTGTAATTACATACAATTAGACAGAAGACCATTTGACAGCCTAATCAGCTGTTAACACGTGCGGTCATGTTTTATTGCTTTCTATCTTATATGATTGGTCCTAGACATGTCAAGACTCCTCACCTAGAAGTTGCTGCTCCTAGTCGTGCTGTAACTTCTCAACTCTAATCGGAAAACAAATAGCTTTGCCGATATACGAAGACACATTATTCAAGTCACATGTGTAGCAGATGGAGTCCACGCAAAAGGCATCGGCACAAAGCTGGATGTCACACGATTGCTAAGGAAAAGTTGACCAGTATTTTATTACTGGTTGCTAGTTACAGAGGCCTGTAACGTTTGCTAGCCAAATTTGGAACACTGTTACTCATTTACTGTATTTTAACATGAGCAACTCAATTGGCTGTTACTTATAGACAATGGACTCACAATAAAACAATCCCTATGGATTACCTTTCACAGCATTACGTGAAACAAATACAGGGAACGATTATTCCAAATGCAGTACGCAGCGTATTTTTTCAACTATCGTCATAATTTTGTATTGAATAATTGACTCTCTGTCCTACCTCTATCCTAGCCAAGTGAGATAGCCCCTAGTCCATTGCTATGTTGATACTATGTGTAGTCTCTCCATTGGTCTAACTAACACCTCTTGTTTAATACGGCGCTTGCTAACACCCCTAACTCTTTCTTTTTGTGGATATTGCTCCCCTACATTGTACCTCTTGTGACACTACCCATAGCTACAAGAGCACCGTGCTC
Source organism: Agapetus fuscipes (assembly GCA_951799405.1). Taxonomy (NCBI): domain Eukaryota; kingdom Metazoa; phylum Arthropoda; class Insecta; order Trichoptera; family Glossosomatidae; genus Agapetus; species Agapetus fuscipes. Next base: position 13,923,199 of record OX637351.1, on the reverse strand, counting down.
TATGACCCTGCCAAGTCAGAGACGTACAAGGCCCTGCAGGAGGACTCCCTGGGAGATACGGTCCAGGAGGTCACCGTGCCTGTACAGACCAAGGTGTTCGCGGCTCCCACTTCAAGGACAGGGCCCATCAAGGTAAACACAGCACTCTAATCATCCAGCTGTCAAGTAGACCCAAGCTTTCAAAGACTTCTGGTTCACCCATTCTACACACCGCGAATTCTGTCTTTAGTTTGTCAATGAATTACCGGACCAACCGTGAGAAAGCTTTTATCAACACCCAAGTTTTTCAAGACGTCTATTACGCTCTTTCCACACATAACATTTTTGGCCCGGTTTGTCTATGAATTGCAGAATAACCGTGAAAAAGGCTTTCATACACCACTCAATCTTTCAAAGACTTCTGCCCTTTTCAAACACATTACACAACGCATCCTACTCAGTTTGTCTACGTTTTGTCTATGGCTCGCGATGGGTTTTGATGGACAAATAATCACCCAAGCTTTTAAAGACTTCTATTACAGAGGCTCGATGACAGAAGAACTTTAAATTGAGCTGGAGATTGAGGATCATTTTCAACACAACGCATTCTGCTCACACGTGCGGTCATGTTTTATCGCTTTTGTATCTTATATGATTGGTCCTAGACATATCGAGACTCCTCAGCTAGAAGTTGCTGCTCCTAGTCATGCTGTAACTTCTCAACTCTAATCGAAAAACAAATAGCTAGGTACCCCAAAATACGAAAACACATTATTCAAGTCACATATGTAGCAGATGGAGTCCACGTAAAATACGTTGACATAAAGAGCTCGATCCCACTTGTCGGGTGTCGGATCCGTATATTAATCGGAGGTTCCAGTGGCAGAACATATCGGACAAAATCAGTTTCCGATAAGTGTGAATAGCTTCATACATAATGTTCTGCCACTGGAACCTCCGATTAATATATGGATCCGACACCCGACAAGTGGGAACGAGCTCAAAGCTGGGATGTCACACGATTGCTAAGGAAAAGCTGACCAGTGATCAGTGAATCGCCTAAAAAAACTATGTGAAAGCTTTTAGACATTTTGTACACTTCTGTAGGTACTTCCCTTCCGGCATAAGGTAGAAAACAAACATAGTTAAACCGAGCAGAATGCGCTTATTGTGAAAATCCACTTAATCATCCCCCATTCAAAACACCCAAGCTTTCAAAGACTTTTTAGCAAACAATGCACTGTGCGTGGTTTGTATATTGATTGCTGGATAACCGTGTGAGTGAAGAGATCTCCACACACTTCTGAATTCAGATCCGGCGCCGGATAGAAAGTATTGACAAACCGGGCAGAATGGTGGAAGAGTGCTTCTAGTGTGAAATACCTGTGACAGAAGATTTGGCTGATCAATGCATATTGCGATAAGAGAAACATACATTACTAGTAATACAAAAAAAACATGACTATGTGTGATAAAAAAAAACGTATGCCCAGTTGGAAGAATTATTGCTTTCCATGCTAGAAGGTTTGGGTTTGACGCTGACCAAGGTTATCAGAGATGATTTCCCATTTTGGTGTTTATTTCGAACTCGAATTAAAATTCCAGCAAGTTTTACTGGTCTGTGTGAGGCCGAACCTTTTAGCTGTTTTAAAATAAATAAAATCCACACGACACACGTGACTCCTTCAGAGACAACGCGACAAAAAGTTGTTTTATATGTGCAGCTTAGTTGTATTTTATAGTTGCAATATTTTACCTGAAATCTTTTGGCTATAATTATTATATGCCGATCAAAATCTTTTCCTGTTAATTGTTATAGATACAGTTAAATGTGTGTTTACATTTCTAGCCACCATTCGCCATCAGCACTTACTTATTCTTTGTTTTTATTTTTTAGAAACCTGTCGCTCAGCAACAGCAGCAGCCTGCCAAAAACACTTATGTAAGTCTAGATATATGAATAGTTTACAAAACTAAAAATTTTTCTTAGACTAGTTGAGACGCCAATTACGCCTTAGTAGCTATATTTATCAATATAACCAAAAGGAAGGTCCCGAGCAAGGACCCTTGTGGCGCCCTATCAGATGTATTGACTGGGATTGAGATAATAATCATGTTTGGATGATTTATTTGGTGAGCGCTGTTTTTGTGTGAATCACACCTCAGGAGCCCTCTGCGATCTTGGTCGTCGCTATTAAACGCTCTAATTCTCAAGCAAGACCCAGTTGCTGTTGGACAGGTCCTAAGGCTGGATAGACCTTTGGTGACCGGTTTTTGTTAAAAATATAAATATGTGAATTGTTCAACCCAGCGAAGAGCATATTTTGAAAATATAAATTGTACATTTTTGAGCTCCGCCGGGATTCGAACCTACAATATTCAATTCTAAAGCGCTACCAGTACCCTTAGTACTTAGTTGGACAGTCCTAAGGCTAGATGGACCTTTGGTGACCGGTTTTTGTTAAAAATATAATTTTGTAAATTTTTCAACCCAGCGAAGAGCATATTTTGAAAATATAAATTGTACATTTTTGAGCTCCGCTGGGATTCGAACCTACAATCTTCAATTCTAAAGCGCTACCAGTACCCTTAGTACGAGTTGCAACACTTGAGAAAAGTAAAGTTTACGGAAAATATTAAAGAATGATTTCTCCCAAAATCCGCCGTTTTTGTTTCTTACACTTTATGGTCTTAGCAAAAGAGTTACAGTGATGAAGAAAATCAAGTTCAAACAAACAAAAACGGCAGATTTTGGGGGAAATCACTCTTTAATAATTGCCGTAAACTTTACATTACTCAATTTTTGCAACCCGTACTAAGAGTACTGTAGACTTCGGACACGAGAGATATATGATTCTGAAAAATTTACAAAAAAAATATTAGTGAAACGTGTCAACAATTGGCTACTTTCAACCAGTAGATACTTTCATTTGTTAATATTTTATAAACTTCTTTGGTATTTTGTTTTCAGGTGAGCACCTTGAGCGATGAAACCATCCACCAGTCCAACTCCTTCAAGAGATTGATGTATCATGTGTTAGGGGAAACTGAATACTAATCAATAAACTCTAAGCTCTACTGATATCTCTACTTAATTATACATTTAGGTATATTCAAACCTCATTTATGAAGATAACAAATAGCAAGGGCCCGAGAAAGGACCCTTGTGGTGCCCCATTGGGTGAATTAGCCCAGCTGGAGATGTAGTAATTAACAACGATCGCCCTTGCTATTTGTTTATTGTTAAAAAAAATATCAAAACGAAGCAACGAAGTAAGCCTTATATAAAAAATAATATTTTCTTAAATTATTATTAACAGTTTAATTATTTTTTAATAAAAGCGCCCCTAACATCTTATCTGAGCACTTCTGAAAATGTCCATAGAGGGGTGTATATATTTATTCATTTCATTATTTACAGTACATCATTTCTTTTAAACAGTTAGTCAATCCAAAAAACGCATAAAAATACATTTTACTGCATAAGTTTTAGTGTAATTTTAATTGAAAAATACTTAAGTTTTTTTTTCATTTAAATAATTATTTTTGGTCATTTTTAAGTATACCTATCATTAATTAAACGAACACAATATGAATACAAAAATAAATCAAACTGTATTAAGACGATTTATTCTACCATAAAAAAGGGGGGCTTTTATTGAGGCAAATAATTTGAAAATAGAATCAAATATGAAATTATTGATAATTTTATTCATGTTACAGTGATTTCTAATTTTATGATATTTAAGATATTGTATATTACTTATTTAAGCGCTTAACAAAAAATAATTTTTGAATTTTAGTTGCTTTAATTTATGTGGCGAAAATATTAAATATTAAAATTTTTTTTAAAATACACTACACTATTTTATTTATTTTAATTTAAATTATTTAAGTTAATAACTTATTCAACACAGAGTGTGCCATCTAGTCAAATGTTTAAAAAAATCACCAATTTTGTTATTTTATTTTGGTGTAGATTATTTTCTCAATTTAATTGATTTTTTTTTAATAATTGTTATTTTAAGCTAAATGTCATAAAAATAATTGTTATCCTTTGTGTAAAACTATATTATATTATTTACCTCCTTTAATGTAAGATTATTTATTTTAAATAAAATATTATGAAAAAAAATTAAGAAATATTTAGTGTATTCAAAGTATACTTACTTATAGCGTTTTAAGTATCAGAATAATAAATATTTATTTGTTATGTGTATTATGAATTCTCCCTATTTCATATTTTGTATTAATTTACCGATCCCAAAAATATGTATATTTTGCTTTATTAAAATGATTAATTAAAACCACATTTTAATAAATTATTATTTTAATTTTTCTTCCTTTACTACTCCCACCATATCGACGGTTAAAAGGCAATAGGGCATAAGCGACAAAAACTTAATTGTTCAGGAGAGCAGTTTAAAGTTTGAGATTGCAGAAAAATGGATAACATTTTTATTTTTCATCTAAATCTAAATCTAAGCTGCAAAGATATAAGTATATCATTTAAGATTCATATTAAACGCATTCCCACAAGCATACATGCATTTAATTTAGAATCATATTGTTAAAATCAAAACTGCTCTAAAATTAAAAAAATACAGGCATTTATTGGTATCTATAATCTATAATCTAAGTTGCAAGGATATATTCATTTAAAGCTCTCAGATGTATGCCCACAAACCAACAAGTGTAGTTCGCGCTTACAAATGCTGAATGTGTACTTACAAATAAAATCCAAACCTCAAATGAACATAAGCCCCACAACTTTTGCCGACCTTCCCTGAAACAGGGGTGACATTGGCAAAGTGAACCATTTTTTACAGTATGGGTGGTCAGCCTCATACCAACCTATAAGTCAAGGAATATGAATAATAAATTACATTTAAATATAAAAAGAACAAAACCTTACAAAGAAATCTATACAAAAAAAGTCAAAAATTTCCTATGCAAAAAATGTAGCAAATGAATACACCAACATTAGAAATCAACATTGCAGATAAGCCGCCACTTCTTCCTGTCCTTGCATACTTCTTTCATTTCATCCAGAGTCATAACCTTTTTCATACAAGTCCTCCTTTTATTATGACTCTGGATATCCCAGTCATTCGCTATTTCAGAGATTTGATCCTTCCATACTTTTCTCGGTCTTCCTCTACCACGACATCCATCTATTCTAGCAACATATACTTTCTTCGTCAATCTTTCATCACTCATTCTCTCCAAATGCCCGAACCATATTAACATACTTCTTTTAATCTTCACTTTATCCATATTATTAATGTGGTTTAACGATTTTTTTATTTCACAACATGTTTCACAAGCGCCTTTATGACAAAAAAGGCCAAAATCTTGTCGGTTACACCAAAACCATACTTTGAAAACGCAGTTGTTTGCTTGGACATAAACAACAACAAAAATCATCGTAGAGCTATGGGAGTTAGCGCATTAGAAAGAGCAGAAAATTTTAAATAGTATAGCATTCATAACTAAGTGAATAGAACTCAGTAAAGTAAGAAATACCCTTAGATGTGAAAATATTGAATAGGTAGGTAAATACAAGTTTTTTTTATTAAAAAAAATATAAAATTAGTATTTGTGTGTCTTTCAGACTTGAATTTTTCTCGGCCAAAAAACGTAACATTATTCGTAACAGATTATCAATAAGACTTTTCCCTAGCAAGCCATTTTAATTATTGTAAACCTCATTTCCTATAAACTGAATAAAAATTAATTTAACAAAAATAAGTCCATGCGAAACATTAGGATGTATCTAAGATTTTTTGATAAAATCATGATTTTTCATTATGTTGATTTCTTTATTTATTTTTTTGATGGTTTTAATATGTTTTTATTTACAAATTTCATTTATAATATCGGAAAACCCAGGAAAACTCGTGGTAGGTACAAAGAATAACAAGTATTTATGCACTGGTATCACTTTTCTAACGGGACAAGTGTGAACTTAGGCGCATAAGCTTACGTGTCTGTCATTTTGATGATACCAACCATACATTACGACCACGGAAATCTAAAAGTTATTTATTTTGATTATTTTTTAGTTATTAGGTATATTTTTTCGAATCATTGATAATTTAAGCAATCTTAAAAACCAAAACTGTGACCTGAAGTTTTAAAATGTCCTTTTATCGCTTTTATGGTCACTTAAAATTTTAAATATCATGATAAAAATTCCGCTTGCCCTGGCCGCACTTGGTTAAAATTTTGACAAGTTGTTTGGTTCTATCGGCGTTAATGTCCTGTGACACGTCTCATTTATATTAATTTCGGCTGTATTCCCACAAATGTTGTATTAAATTGTAAAGAATGGCAGGGCAAAAATTTGAATACGATGAGAGCGGCTCCACATTTTTTTACTTCCTATTATCCTTCTTAGCATTGATCCTCATCCCTGCCACATTCTACTACTGGCCAAGAAAAAGAAAAGAAGGTACACAATGCATTCTTATCACTGAAATATGATCGTAAACGCACATTAAATCATTTACAACCCTAATAATTAGTATTTTACAGTTGTTTGTAAATAAACACATGGAAAATATGCTTGTAATTAAATAAATTCCTTTTGCACATGCTTAGCACGTGAAAATGTGTGTTATTCAAAAATCAAAACCATTCCATGTTTAAATTTGTAATACCTACTGCTTAGATAACATGACGTGTACTTTCATCTTTTTTTGTTCATGCAACACTGAAATAAATGTTCCTTTTTCAAATTTTAGATCCCGAGAAACTAGTTAACGAATGCCATTGCCCAGGATGTATAAGGAAAAAGCATATATTAGAATCTTCAGAACCCTACAAAGGAGTGAAGAACATATTTATAAAACTCGCCATAATTGGAGGATGGGTCTTTTTGATTCTGCTCGCTTACAAAGTGTCCCAATTTGACTATGAAATGTCCAACTTTGATCCATATGAAATCTTGGGAGTGCCTCCAGGAGCTTCGCAAGGCGAAATCAAGAAATCCTATCGTAAATTATCTCTCATTCTGCATCCTGATAAAGAAACTGGAAATGAAAAGGCTTTTATGAAACTCACTAAAGCATACCAGGTAATATTATATTGTTATATTTGTTCTAGACGTTTCTATTGTATTGCAGAACAATCTTATCTGATCTGTGAAGGTATTTATTTGAACAATTGTAAGAATCCATTTTGTATTCATGTGGACATCCATACTTGTGTGTAGGTACGTGTCATCAGTCATGCAATTTATTTCATTTTTAAATTTTTACATGAGCTTAAATATCTTTTTGCTCCAACAAATTTATGAGGAAAAAAATAACATGAAATAAGTTATGGACTCTGAACAAATACTTACCTAGGCAACAAAATTCTGATATCACACGCCAGGTTGCTTGGAAAAAAGCAAACATTTTGTTGTTGTTGATTGCTAAGGACCCTAATCACATAGACTTGTGACATTTGTCTGTCGAGATTTTTTTAATTTTTTAAATCCATTTTGAGTCCATTTGTTGACCATGAATGGAGTCCGTACTAGATAAAAAGGTTGTAATGTTACAGCTTCAGGTTGTAAGGGAAAAAGTCAAGGAATATTTTGCTGCTGTTAGCTAAGGATCTTAATTGCATACATCTTTGATGTTTACCCGATGAGGAAAAAAATTAACTTCCGTTTTGACTCCATTTCTTGTAGGATTGGTCATTGTGATGAGTTAAAATTTTAGTATATTTTGTATGGTGTGTGTATTAACGCTGAAAATTCATATTATTTGATTTCTACTAAACTTTAAAAAGATTATAAAAATTCTAATGAAACACAGTTTTATTTTCACAATGTTATTAATTTTATTTTAATTAATAAATACAAATGCTTTCGATCTCTCAAATCATTTTCAGGTAATTTTTTTCCAGTTAACATTTTCAGGTCTTACTTAGAAATCAATTAAAATTTTAGTACCATGGATCCGTAATATTTTACTTAAAAAAATAATAATATCTTGTAGGCGCTCACAGACGAAGAGGCTCGTAAAAACTGGGAGAAATATGGCAACCCCGATGGACCCGGAGCTATGAGCTTTGGCATTGCTCTGCCCAGCTGGATTGTGGAAAAGGAGAACAGTGTTTGGGTGTTGGGACTTTATGCTCTTGTCTTCATGGTGGCTCTACCTACTGTGGTTAGTATCTAATCTCTAATCTAATCAAATCTAAGTTGCATAGATATGTTACATTGGAGATGCACATTAAATGCATTTTCGCAAGCAGACACGTACAAGTTCGCGCTTGCACATGCCGCATGTGAACCTACAACATAAAAACCAAATCTCAAATGGACATACACCCTGAAACTCTTGCCGTCCTTTCCTGAAACAGGGTTGACATTGGCAAAGTGAACCATTTTTACAGCATGGGTGGTCAGCCGCATACCAACCTATAAGTCAAGGAACATACATGACAAATGACATTTTTAGTATAATTCCATTATTTTTCTATGTGTGGTCTGTTTTATTGTATGGTTGTGAAATGTTAAACCTCCAGGGTGTCGGAATGGGAATCCGCACTCATAGTACTGAACACATTTTTTTTGTTTTTCTTTAGTCTTTAAAATAATAATAATATTAGGATGATTTATTTGGTGAGCGCTGTTTTTGTGTGTATCACACCTCAAGAGCCCTCTGCGAGCTTGGTCGTCGCTGTAGAAAGCGCCAATTCTCAAGCAAGACCCAGTTGTTGTAAGGTTGGATGGACCTTTCAGTGACCGGTCTTTGGTAAAGGTTTATGAATTTTTCAACGCAGCGAAGAGCACATTCAAAATATAAATGGTATATTTTTTTGTGCTCCGCCGGGATCCGAATCCACAACCTTCCATTTACGAGTCCGAAGTGTTGCCACTGGACTACAGACCGGTCCAAGATGCCAACGACACGTGGTGTACCTGAGCGGTCACCCATCCAAGTACTATCCGCGCCCAATGTTGCTTAACTTCGGTGATCTATGGGAACCGGTGCTTTCAACATGGTAACGTCGTTGACAGTACTCAGCAATAAGATCGAAAATCATTTGACATACTCCTATTCGATAAAACTACCCACCAATAAACTTTAAGCAAGAAAGAAATTTGAAGTTGACCTTGTAAACTGACAAAAGCTTCCCTACTCGGTAAAATTTATGCACCTACCTACTTTGATTTTTTCAAAATCATAATATTATGAGGCAGCAGACGCGTGCATAGGGTATAGGCAACTACATATCAGAGTAAATATTTCCTCCCATTTCTTTAAAATAACTCATTTGAAACTGACTGAAGTGCTAACAATGGCTCTAATCGAACTTAAATTTTGAATTTTAAGTCTCCTTATCAAGCTTAAATGCGTTTTTACCATATTTTGCCTACCTGTTAGGCGCATGTGCCTGTATGGGATGCACGCCCCTGTGAGGCAGTGTAGGAAATACGTAACTTATGATTCATAATCTATAATCTAAGTTGCAAAGATGTATTAATATTCAAAACTCAAATGTAAGTTCACACTTACAAATGCTGAATGTGTACATACAAATTAAAATCCAAATCTCAAATGAATATAAACCCTGCAGCTGCAGCCGAACTTCCCTGAAACAGGGGACATTAACAAAGTGCACAATTTTTTTTACAGGATGGGTGGTCAGCCTCATACCAACCTATAAGTCAAGGAAAAATAATTAACTAAAACTTTATTTCACTTTCTTATGAGATATCAAAAAACGGGTAGGAGATATGTTTTGTATCTTTGAAAATATTCAATACCAAAACCAAGAGTCTGACCCGTCCGTAGTTCAGTGGCAACACTTCAAACTCGTAAATGGAAGGTTGTGGGTTTGAATCCCGGCGGAGCACAAAAAAAAAAGCATTTATATTTTCAAATATGCTCTTCGCTGGGTTGAAAAATTCATAAAACCTTTACCAAATACCGGTCACTACAGGTCCATCCAGCCTTATAGCAACTGGGTCTTGCTTGAGTATTGGCTCTTTGTAGCGACGATCAAGCTCGTAAACACCTCTGCGGCACTACAACAAATGTTATAGACCCCTAGAGTCTCTGAAATCTAGGGAATCTCCCGCACAAGATTTCTTAAAAAAAAAAAGAGTTCGGTAGCTTCATAATGGGTAAAAATGGCTGTCACACTAGAGGTTAAAGATCAACTCAATGAACAGACTGGAAGCATTTGAAATGGTTGTGTTTTTAATATTTGCAGGTCGGTACCTGGTGGTATCGTTCCATCAGATTTTCCGGAGACCAAGTGCTGCTGGACACCACCCAACTCTATGTTTACTTCATACACAAAACCCCGTCCATGGCTCTCAAGCGGGCAATCATGATCTTGGCTGCAAGCTGTGAATACGACAGGCGACACAACTCGGAAGTCACTGAGCGCATGTCTGACAATGAAGAAGTACCTATCGTGAGTGATATCTTCTTGCTCTCTCTGAATGTAAAAACTCAAAACACAACTAAGCTACACATATAGGTACTGTAACTTCTTGCCTGCGTTATCTCCAAAGGGGTCGCATCTGGCGATTCAGGACCTATTTATGTTTATGGGTAAGGGGGCTGGCCTCATACCAACCACTTTCAGTTGAAGTGGTGTAGGCACTTAGTGGTTAGAACTTTCTTCTCAGTAGTTTCCTCCCACCGCAATTCACCAGTCCTTTTCCATTTGGGCTTCATTGATTCTCCTATATTCCAGTTGCTCCGTGACCTTCCCAATCTGGGAGAGAAGAACAAAGAGCAGCCTCTATGCCGCGCCTACTCCATCAAGGCACGCGCTCTCATCCACGCCCACCTGTCCCGCATGCCACTCAACCCAGACACCCTGGAGAGGGACCGGCAGCTCATCATCTGCAAGGCGCCCTACCTCGTCCTCGAGATGGTCAACTGCGTCAATCAGCTGATAGCTCTGGCTTATGCAGGAAGAGGTAATACTAGTATCATTTTATCTTCTGGTTTTTTATATGACCTGTCAAGCAGGGGCTTGCATCCCATACAGGCGCATTCGCCTTATAGGTAGGCAATGAATGGTAAAAAATGCATTTAAGCTTGATATTGAGATTTAAAATTCAAAATTTCTGAAGTGCTAATGATTGGAGCCATCATTAGCACTTCAGACAATTTAAAATGATTTATTTTAAAGGAACTTTTCGGGTATTAGACGAACCTTTCTGGGAAATTACTTACACAATTCTGAACGTTTTGTTGTTGATGTAGCAAACATCTTCAGCAGGCACACTCTCTGCACGACAATTGAGGATGAACTGATTTTCAATCAGTATTTGTTGAGGAAAGTTTATGTAATGTTGTACACTAGAGATAGGTACTTAACACTTTATAATAAAAACATTCCAGTATCCAGACTGCCGTCAGTAGAGACTATTGAGAACTGCATGAAGCTGTCGCCGATGATGGTGCAGGCGCTGTGGGAGTTCAAGTCGCCGCTGCTGCAGCTGCCGCACATCGGGGACGACAACCTCAAGTACTTCAGTGGCAGGAAGCGGCACGTGCAGACGCTGCAGCAGCTCGCGCAGATGTCCACTGAGGAAAGGCGGGCGCTACTCAGGAACCTGACTGATCAGCAATATGACGACCTCATCAAAGTCCTCTCCAATATGCCTTATATACATTTCCAAGTCAACACTGAAGGTATGCTTGCTTTGTTTTGTTTACCGTGTTTTTATTATTGATAAAAACTCTGATTTTGTTTCATAAAATAATCCAAATAGTTTCTTCCTGCTGGGCAAACACCTTGCTTATTTGGGGCGGCGGTGCTTAGCAGATCACATTCCCTTCCAATTGAAATGTGCCGAGTCCATAAATATGTTGTTATTGGAAGGACCTGCTGATAAATCTTCAAATTTTGTACATCTAAATCTAAGTTGCAAAGATATATATCATTTGAGATTCATATTAAATGTATTCCCACAAGCAGACACATGTGAGTTCGCGCTAACACATTCCGCATGTGGACCTACATTATAAAAACCCAATCTCAAATGAACATAAGCCCTGCAACTCTTGCCGACCTTCCCTGAAACAGGGATGACATTGGCAAAGTGAACCATATTTTTACAGTATGGGTGGTCAGCCTCACACCAACCTATAAGAACATCCATTCCTACAATGGTCCAACTCCATTCGATGCTCATAAAATTAAAAAGATTATTATTTGTTGAAGGTGAAGTATTTAAAAACTCTCTTAATTGTATTTGAAATGAAGTCCATTCAAATAAACCAATGAAACAATTGGGGTGTCACTCGGTAGAGTAGCTAAGAAAAAATAATATTCTTTTGTTGGCTGCTAAGGAACCAGTCACCTAGACCTGACTTGGTTCTGCCTCCTTAGATTCAAACATTCGGCTAAAGTAGTAAACATTGTCAATTCTTTTTGTCCAACTTAACCTTTAGTATTAATGTAACCCACCTCTACTCTTTAGGATTTTGTTGATGATTTCTGCTGGACTCTTTTCTGTAATTATTCATGAGAAAGCATCATCTCATAAGTGATTGGTTCTTATTTTGTTTTCAGTAATTGATGATGAGAATTCAGGAGTTGTGACAGCCGGAGCAATAGTCACAGTGACAGTGTACCTGAGGAGATCACAGATGGGAGACGTGTTTGGTGATTCTACTGTCAAAGAACAACAGCAACTCAAGTATGAACACGATTACAACTTCTCTACCATTTGTAATCTGTTAAGTTAAGAGTCCTTACAGCTTTGAGACCACTGACAGATCATTTGCCTAATTTATTTACGATGTTTATTGATAATGCTACCATTGTTTCCTCACAGCTATATTATAATAGGCGAGACAGTAAAAACTAAAACATAGAGGTACAAACATTATGTGGAACTTCAAACGCTCCCAGCCCTAGAATTAGTACCTTTCTGTATAGGCAAAAATAGGTTGGTAAATTGCATTCCACTGTGTTTAAGCTATTACAATGACTCAAATTGAACTATACATACTAATTTCAAGGTTAGATGCCTTCTTTTCTACTTTGTCTTTGCCGACCTTGTATAGGTGCATGTGCGTGTATGGGATACTTACGCCTGGTATGACATTGGCTTATACATACACACTCAAGCCATCCAATAGAGGTCAAATAAAGAAATAAACTGTTTTTGTAGATTTGTTTTAATCAACGGACTATTTGAGATTCGGGGAATATCTGTGATGTCATCTGGCTAAGTAAAGGCAGATAAAGTGTCATTCACTACAATATTAAGTAGGTAGTTTGAAAAGACGCTTAAGTCCACCGTACGGTATTTAGCATTTCCAACAAGGGCTGACAGTTCTGTTAACTAGAAAAAGTCCCTGAGTATCGTGAATCCATTTTTTATTTACTATCAGTGACGTCAAATAGGCGACAGTTATTTTATTTATTTTCGGAGTCGATATTTGACTTGTATGTTAATTAATTTTTTTCTCGTGAAATTTTTACTTATATTTTGTATTTTCTAGAGAGTCTGATGAAATTCTTGAAGACGGTGAGAAACCTGCTTCAGATAAACCCGGAGAGCTGAAAAAAGAAACCGGCTCCAAGAAACCAATATGGATGAAGCAAGGCAAGAAGTCATCGTCCAAGAAACAATCTAAAAATAAACCAATATCCAAGCAGCAGCAGGCCAAGGAGAACAGAATACAGGCAGCAGCTGCCGCTGCAGCTAAGTCTGCCCAAGAACAAGCGACAGCACAAACACAAGCCAATGGAATACCAAAGAAATCAAATAAAGCATCTCGAGATGACAAAGCGTCTAAAGATGACAAAGCGTCTAGAGATGACAAAACGTCTAAAGATGACAAAGCGTCTGGAGATGACAAACCACCAGGTAGCGTACTTATTATTTTTATGTGTTAAGGAGGATATTCAGGATCTAAAAGTTGGTGCTTCAGGAGGCACCCTTCCCGCACAATGATTGAAGACGAACTAATACATTTTTGTTTTGTAGATGATTCAGAAGTATCGGACGCATCAGATAATGAGGCTGCTGATGTAACTGAAGGATCAAGGAGAGAGTCTGAGAATGAAGATGATAAGAAGTCAGAGGAAGTGGAAGACGATGAAGCAGAGTGGGACAAGTAAGCCATTATTTATGAAAACTAAGAAAACAATTATATAAAAATATATACAATTTTCTCAGCACAAATTTGAAAGTATTTTTTTTCTCGGTAGGCTTACTCATATCTATGTGACGAGGGTCATTAGCAACCAATAACAAGATATTGTTTGCCTTTTCCCTAGTTACCTGGCCTTGTGACGAGACAATTTTGTTATCTGTGGGCTTTGTGCCGAGTCCATTCATGGTTTTTGAAGATCTGTTGAGGCCTGTGGTATAAAGCAAATTTGATTAATATACCTTTTGAAATTTTTCAGATTCCAACAAAAATTGCAAAAGCGAGAAAGATTAGAAGGCAGATCAAAAACATCACATTCAGTGCACTGTCCGTATTATCCAGAGGTATAATTTATGATTAGATATGAATAACATTTAATGTTCCTAAATATATTAGTAGAGAAATGTAATATGAATGCAATATTGCTCATTCTTAATCATATTGGTTATGTTCTGAAGTACCTGCCATTGCTTTACAAAAAAAACTGCCTAAAAACTCACAAATAAAGTAAATTTCCTTGGATGTCTAATAGGTAACTGAAATGGTAATATGTAAAGACTGTATCCAGAGTATAAAAATGTACATAAACTTTCTGTGATGGAGTATTGCAGTCAAAATGGAAAATGTATGAAAGATACGGTAACACCGTAAGTGAGTGTTTAATTTTGAGACATTTTTCTACTTCCGAGATTGAGAGGAGTTTATGTAAATGCCATATATTTGGTGTGTTTTACAATCAATAATTAAAAGCTAAGGATCAATTTGGGCTGTTATATCCCCTACCTTCTGGTTATTTTCCCAGAAATAGGCAAAACATAATCAGGAATCGAAACCACAATGTACGTACTCCAGACTTTTGAAGAGTATTATGAAAAATTACAAAACGCCAAACAAACAACCGAACGCTTAGCCTGCCCTTGAGGAACCAACTTGTCTTGACTTGTAATGACATGACTATAGAACTCAGGCGGACACTAGGTGGTTTGTAGTTTTCAAATATATTATTTTTTCTCAAGCGCGTACGCGATACGGGATGTAGCAGAATGGTACACTCAAAGTTTGCGTATCGCGTACGTTCATATGCATAGGGCGGTTAAACTTCAGAAGATATAAGAGAGGAACAATAATAAAGCATCTTTGTTAATTTAGGATAAGCAGGAGTACTGGTGGACGTACATCTGTGACCGCAAGTCCCACACGCTGCTCACGGCGCCCAGCCACGTCACCAACCTGGTGGACTCCCAGGAGGTGCAGCTGAGGTTCACAGCGCCCCGCTGGCCGGGACTCTACACCCTCACCGTCTGCCTCAGATCAGGTACATAAACTAATCATCTACACGTCACCAACCTGGTGGACTCCCAGGAGGCGCAGCTGAGGTTGACAGCGCCCCGCTGGCCGGGACTCTACACCCTCACCGTCTGCCTCAGATCAGGTACATCAACTAATCATCTACACGTCACCAATCTGGTGGACTCCCAGGAGGCGCAGCTAAGGTTCACAGCTCCCAGAGCTCTACACCCGGAACTAAGCACTGAAACAGGAAATCATTCTGACACCCTTGGTAGGAATCAAACCCTATATCTTGGTATGGAATGCGAGCATTCTACCCTCTGAGCTATCGACTGGACTTTTTGCAACCTTGAAGAGCTCAAAGAAGAAATAGAAAAATCTCTTTCAGTTGAAAGATTGAAACATCAATAGTTGCATTATTTGCTTGTGTTAAAATTCTGTTTTGTTTTGTTGTGACAGATTCATATCTGGGAATGGATCAGCAGCAAGATATTAAATTAGATGTACATGAAGCAGCAGTCATACCAACTGACCATCCCCAATGGGACATCAGCGACTCGGAGAGTGATCACCAAGCTCAGGTAAACCAAACACATTACTATTTATGTGCCTGAAGGAAAATGCTTGAAAAGCGGCTGAAAGATAGAAAAGTATGTTTTTTTTTAATAAATAATATTTGCGTATGGGACTAAAGAGCTGCAATTTCACATCCAAAGAGCCGCACGTTGCCGACCCCTGCCCTAGTTGCAACCAAGAAGGTGTAAATAGATGATGACATCAACCTGACAATTTGAACCTCTGTTCAAATCTGATATTTACTACTAGTTAAAATAATTTATTGCTCTGTATGTATAATGATTTGTTTTATTAATTTCAGGATGGCAATGAGAGTGAGTTCACGACAGATGATGAATTTGACGAGGCGGATTAGACAATATAATATTATGTTTGTATATTCAATAGTGTCGATATACAGCTGCATACATCTCTACATACACATTTAAACAGCGCTTGTAAACCAACACAGACTCAAGACATGAGGCAAGAACATGCCAGAACAAATAATCTGAACCCTAAGTATAAAGCATTGAGTCAACTCCCCTGGATCTTGTAAATAGAAAAATGTATGAAAACTAAATCAGTCGCTGGAGAAGCTGTTCTTTCTTCCATACATTTTTTGATTTACATGATTGAGGAGAGTTTATGTTGTACCTGTATAACTCGCAGGGGTGTGCATCCCATACAGGCACATGCGCCTAAGCGGTAGGCAATATAATATGATAAAAAACAATTTAAGCTTGATATTCAAATTAAAATTCAAAATTTAAGTTCGATTGGAGCCATCATTAGCACTTCGTCAATTTCAAATGAGTTATTTTAAAGCAATGGGTGAAAATATTTATTCTGAAATGTATTTGCCTATACCCTATGCACGCGCCTGGTATCTCGAATACTGTGCCCCAAGTACAAAATATTTACATTAACTCCCCTCAATCGCGTATCGCAATCAAAGTAAAAAGAATAGCATTGCAAGTTCTCATAGCGTGTTTTTTCCTTCCTTTGAAAGTCTGCAGTCTGTGATGGTTTGTAACAGCATTCGTGGCTACATTTTAGTAAAATCTGGTGTAATTTTTTTACATATTTGTAATTGAAGATTGAATAATGTGAAAGTTTTCTCATTTTACTTGGTCTTATTGATTTTAAAGGAAGCTGGAATCTAGTTGTATTTGTAAAGAGAGTATTTTTTTTCATCTCAAATAAAACATGAATTGAGTTTCATTGGTTTTGGGTAAAAATGAGTCAATTTTAAATGAGGTGTTGTCATGGAAAGTGCAAAACCAAATATTTTTATAATATTTTCAGCATTGTTTTCATGAACAACAACAAAACTTATCCTACGATCCTGCTATGGAAAATATTTGAAAGTCCAAAAATAATTTAAAATGTTAAAAAGGGCCGAGTGTGCTTTTTTAAATCTTCAATTTGATATTTTTTTCAAAGAGTTTGTTGGACTCAGCACAAATTCGAAAAAAAAACATTTTTTCTCTGCGGGCAACATCACACTACTATGTTACTAGGGTACTTAGTTAACAATATCAAAGTATTTGTTTGCCTACAGTCTTGTGAGTTTTGCTGTCTTTGGAATTTATGCTGAGTCCATTATTGACAATGGAAGAGCCCGTTCCCACTTGCCGGGTGTCGGATCCGTATATTAATCGGAGGTTCCAGTGGCAGAACATTATGTATGAAGCTATTCACACTTATCGGAAACCGATTTTGTCCGAAATGTTCTGCCACTGCAACCTCCGATTAATATACGGATCCGACACCTGACAAGTGGGAACGGGCTCTAAGGTATCCACTTTATGTACCTTAAGTAGTTTTCCAACGATTTGATCAGAATGTCAATTTTTACATTGTTCATTGGGTGTGTTTCTGTTCTGCTGCATGTCTTTATTCCAATCAAAAGTGATAAATCAAGGACCCGTTTTTTAATTTTTGACCAAAAAACCGAATTCTGCTGGATAACAAGATACGTAATATATGGCAAAAGTGCTTGGAGACGCAAGATCAAAGAACACAATTATGTTCTAGCACAGTGCTCAATAATACATTAACACACATCTCTTCCAAAAATTAGTGATCTTATGGATATGCATACAAATATCTGATAGTTTTTGTTACGGTTATCTATAACATCTAAATCTAAGTTGCAAAGATATGTATCATTTGAGATTCATATTAAATGCATTCCCACAAGCAGACACGCATAATTTCGCGCTCACACATGCCGCATGTGGACCTACAATATAAAAAACCCAATCTCAAATAAACATAAGCCCTGCGACTCTTGCCGACCTTCCCTGGAACAGGGGTGACAAGTGAACCATTTTTTACAGTATGGGTGGTCAGCCTCATGCCAACCTATAAGTCAAGGAATCCTTATCGAAAATCAGAAAATTCCATTTTTTTACCGCACAACAGCTGAAATGCTATGCACGTCTCTGTCTTATAGGTACATGTGCCCGTATGGGATAATAATGTTAAGATGATTTATTTGGTGAGCGCTGTTTATTGTGTGAATCACACCTCAAGAGCCCTCTACATATACTCTGTAGGGATACTTGCCCCTGGTTATTCGGCAGTCTATCTCTTTTATTCAGCTATTAAAAAATCGGCCCTGAAATTTACTTCTGCAATAAATTCAACATTGAAGCCTTACAATGGTTCTACTTTTGTTTGGGGATACTAAGATTATAAATATAATGTGGTTGATAACGTTAGAAACCTAAATAACCAATTTCTCACTGTTGATTACTTGCTAGAGTAAACTGTGAATAAAGTATATTGACATAGTATATTTATTTATATCCAAATAATGTTTATCCTGCCCCATTTAATGAATAACCATGTTTACAAGAGACTTTTTTGTAGAATTTTGTTACCTACGGATTTTTTACAACTATAGGTTATGTTTTAGTTTGAAAACCTAGTATGAATTGTATTAAACAATAGCTTAAATTATCCTTTTTCTTACTTGTACATTGAAGCTTTCACGGCCGGTTCTTGTTGACACAACAATCACTATTTTCGGGCTATGTAGCCGTGGTCTGATAGATTCTTTCCGGACAGTTTCGCCCATTGCTCCGATGGGCATTATCAGCGGTTGGCTAGTCGCTGTGATCTTCTCACAGGAACTGCTGTACTAAAAACATTTTTCTTATCCATCTAAAATTTGATTGTCAATCACTCACAAGAAATATACATTTGATTTCTAATTAATAGTGAATCCTGTTGATAACCCAATGGGGAAAGATTACACCTTCGGCTGGTCGTCTTACCTATGACAAAAAATAGGTTGAACTTGCCAAGGTTAGAAGTGGCCAATCAACTCTCTATAAGTTAAATCAGTTTCTGACTCAATTTTATAACATTTTTTTGTTACATGCATTATGAACTTTTGTTATTTGTTTAAATTTAAGAGTTATGGTTATTCATCTGAAATGAAAGGCAGTTGTTTTTAAATATAAAAATAGGTTTTTATATTTAATGTCAGAGAAGGATGTGTGTGCATGTGTGTATGTGTGACTGTATGTACGTATTTATTTGATACTAAACAACATAGTATTCTAAAGGCTCTAATAGTTGTAATAATGACAACCCCTGTAATTTATTTTTACAAAAATCAAAAATGTAATAAAGGGAAATTACCAGTAAAGTGAAAGTTGTTTTCTTTGTTCTTACCTACACTCGTCATCATCAATGGTAGGAAAATCTGTCTTGAATCTTAGCTTTCTTGAGTAAACGCTGTCTGACCAATACCATTGTTCTACAGTCCCACACATTGACTTATGATACCCTATCTGTGGACGAAAATATACATTATATATCTGTTTCAACCTACTTACGAAAATGGTCATTAGGAAGAAAGAGACCAAAGAACTTCACAGTTGCATTTCCATGTGTACAAAAAAACTCGGGTAAATGTAAAAATGTTTCTAGAAAGGTGGCAGAATTGCTGCGTGTGTACTATGCCCGGAGCAATCCGAACATCGACGCATGCGGTATAAATCTTGTGATCAATAAAATTGACGAAATTTAAAGAAAAAAAACCTTATTTTAAGACATTATGGCATGTGTGTTAATTGGGTGTCAACACACAAAATGGAGAAAGCAAGAAAACATAAAATTTGACATGTAAAAACATGTTTTGTATGACTACACAACTGCAAGTTTGACAGGACTGAGACAAAAGTGGTAGATAGTATGTATCAATGCAGTAAGGTAGTTTCTGCTCCTCTATGGTATTACTCAATGGTCCCACATCCTACAAATTGACGATCCTCCACCACACAGTTCAGCTATCTTGCCCTGTGTGTACTGCACCTCGCGGATCTCATCAAGCAAACCGGTGTGAATAGCAAGACTTTGCACTCTGCAGAAAGTAAAGCCAGCCTAGTGTTTGGTTAGCGTGCTTTTGCAGTGGCGGCTCCAAGGACACGGCACCGACTGCCACCTATGGCTTGATGATGAGATGTCTCAAGGCCAATCTGCACACCAAATCTTTTCAGGTGCCCTTGTTACAAGATGGCGTCAATGAAAACGTCAACAGATTCATCATCATCATCTGAGTCTTCCCACTGTCCTGGGCTGGAAGTCTCATCACCACGGTAATTCTTACCTACCGAATATCGGTAATATTTGTGTGAAGACCTGTCAATCCAAGATGGCCGCAAGTGAACAGCTGATTTGTCTTCATACAAATACTACTGATATTCGGTAGGTAAGAATTACAGTGGTGATGAGACTTCCAGCCCTGCACTCTTCTTTTGGTCACTTCAATTATCTTTCCAGGTTTTTGTGGTTCATTCATGTAAAAAATGGTTCACTTTGCCAATGTCACCCCTGTTTCAGGGAAGGTCGGCAAAAGTTGTGGGGCTTATGTTCATTTGAGGTTTGAATTTTATTTGTAAGTACACAATCAGCATTTGTAAACGCGAACTACACGTGTTTGTTTGTGGGCATACATCTGAGAGCTTTGAATGAATATATCCTTGCAACTTAGATTATAGATTCGCTGAATGTGACCCAGCCACTGCACTGTAATCTGCTGACTTTTATCGACTGAACCACATTTAAGTCTTAGTACCTACCACAGCTCATTTTAAAACTTTTGTCACCCAATTTACCATTTTAAAAACACTCATCTGGTCATGATCTGCGTAATCTCGGACCCTATCGCTGTTATTCACGTACAGCAAATCCAGGGCGCATCTGCCACCTTAAGTGAATTTTTCACACAAATAAGATACGATAATCCATGAATTAGCTATGGATCACGTGTTTAGTGAATAACACTATGAATATGTAAGATGAGGATAAATTAGTTTTATCTTTAGTACCTACATGATACAATTTTGTACCGAGTGTGCAAACAGCTCACTGAGCCCAGAGCGATGGTGGACGTCTTTAGCTGCGTTATACGATCCAAATTAGATGCTGTTGAGGTTTGGACTCCTTACCAGCGGAAGTACATAGATATGCTGGAGCAATTCCAAAAAAGTTCCTGATGGATCTCCTCATGAGACTGCTTGGAAATTATCCACAATTCATGCATCATGAGGAGCTACTTCGGGAGCAGGTCCGGATTAAGGGCGGTTCGAGAGGTGCGAGCGAAACAGGGTCCCCACATCCTAGGGGCCCCCGAGACGAAGAGAAAAATAAATTACAAAATAAACTTAAAACTTCGTCAGTAATCATTTTTATTCGCAATAAGAATATATTTTTTGATAGGTGGGAGAGAGGGGGTGTTGGGGTGGGAGGTAAGGGTATTGGAGGGCCCCCTGACTTTCCCGCACCAGGGCCTCCAGTGGTCTTAATCCGGGCCTGTTCGGGAGATTGGCTTCAGAAGCCTGGAAACGAGGTGCAACGGATCTCTTATAATGCTCTCTCATAGTCATTAAAAGCTTAATTGACAGTCCCACCCTGTTAGAAAGCTACAGGTTGTATGTGCCGGACGACTACAACCGAGGGCGAGGATATGATTTTGTGGCGCAACTCCCTGTAAATCGGAGTATCAAGCTCTTAGATATGTCTTATATTGTAGACATTTGTAAGTGTATGTTGACTTTATGTGGAGTCTTAAGATTTAAAAAATTAGGAATAGAGTTCTTTTCAGCGTGTTATAGCTGTGAGGGTGCACTGCGTACCTAACTAGGATAACCTGTTGCGCACAAAAAAAAATATATACCTACAAGGGCGCCGTTTTTTTAAATTAATTTTTATTTATTTATTAAGCAAAAAAAACAGTTATACCTACATGTTTTAGAATTTAATACAAACATAATTATCTAATCTAATCTAAGTTGCAAAGATATGTTACATTGGAGATTCACATTATATGCATTCTCACAAGCAGCCACGTACAAGTTCGCGCCTGCACAAGCCGCATGTGAACCTACAACATAAAAACAAAATTTCAAATGGGCATACACCCTGCAAACTCTTTCCGTATTTCCCTGAAACAGGGGTGACATTGGTAAAGTGAGCCATTTTTTACAGTATGGGTGGTCAGCCGCATACCAACCTATAAGTCAAGGAACATACACGACAAATGACATTTTTTAAATCCATAATTAATAACACGTATGGACATCAAAACTAAAACAGAAAACAAATTCCAATTTAATAAACTTTAGCCGCCAACATTACAGATCAACCGCCATTTCTTTCTTAAAAATAATAAACCATCGTAGTATTACTATTATTAATAAGGGAGTAGTTCTATTGGTAGTGATGAGCTGATTGGATGCAATTTGTTCTTGCATGTATTTTTATGACTCATATTTTCCAGCGAAATTTCATGTCTATATGGATCTTACTTTGTTACCTACTGATACCTGAGAAAAATGTATAATCTGTTATGTAAGTTGTAGGTATAGATATATTAACACATACGATTTATATTTAATTCTCTCTCACAAGCATCCCATGTAATTTAAAGCTTAGACATGCTGCGTGAGTACAAAATAAAAACTCAAACCTCAAATGAACAACAGACAAGTCGAGCTGATTTTTTTTGTAACAGGGGTGACGTTAACAAACGTGAGCTAATTTGTACAGTTTGAGTGGTCAGCCTCGTACCAAACTATAGCTCAAGGAATCCAAAATAATCAGGGAATGGTACAACTCTATTAAATCCTGTAAGCATACAATATACCTCCTTATATTGGAATGCAGTTTTTACGTAAATCACACCTCATGGGCTCTCTGGGGACTCAGGCGTTCATTGTCTTCGTCAACTCAAGCAATACAGTCTCTGTGAAGTGTGAACCTTTGCGACCGGTCTTGAGGTAAGAACCCAAAAAATCACATCTGCTAATATTCAAACCAGTACCCACATTATACTACATTGCGTAAATACACCACGATCGCATAAATATAAAAATGAATGAAAGATAAAACAGTATCTCTGATGAGTGATTTAGTTTTTTTATTTACTTATACTTACTTGATCGAGGGGATTTACTCAATATTTTATACTTGGGGTACAGGCACCTATTGATCAGTAGTCTGAGGCATTAACCACCAGACTACGAAATGTTGACGCCATGTCTACTGCATCAGTCGAGTAGGTATACCATCATCCTCAGGAGGCCAAGGACCCTTCCTCCCTCCAACCTCCCCCGCCTGCGACTGGAAACAGATTTCGCGCTTTTATTTAATGCCAAGTTCGCGTCCCGTGCTCCATAGCTATAGGCAGTACTCCAAGTATACAACCTCACGTTCAAACCTAACCACTGCGTTTCAGGAAAAAATATATAGAAACATACACGCAACATAGAAGTGCTGCTCTAGTTTCTGTATGTTTTTTTGGTAAGCGCTAGTGTACTTTTTTATATACTCGGGGAACCGTGTCAGTGATGGCACATCTCTTCATATTATCGGTCGGCTTGCCCAACACAGCGATGTATTTTCGTCTGCACCCCAAGTACTAAACTCTACGTTCCAACTCAGCCGCAGCGTTCCACTGAAAATTCGTGGAATCTGCAACGCTCACTAGTCGTGCTGAGACATTTTTTGTTGAGTTTAAAACGTAGAGTGTTGTGGATGGTGTACTGTTCGGGTAGCAAGCGACTTCGGCCGGCCTGCATTTGAGTTTCGTCGCTCGCCGGGGTCGCATGCTGTAGGAGACCGAACCGCGCCATTCGGCACAAAACACCGACGACTTGTCCCGTACTCTTCTCTTACGTCACTGTTTAAGCCCGCCTGGATCGTATTACCCGACATCTAAAAATACCCCATTCCCACCCGCCATTTTTGACTTATATATATTTTCCCTCGTGAAACAAATATCGAAGAAAACGAATCAATAAAAAATAATCAAAGAGTGAACTGCGAACTTTGCTTTTAGTGTATTCAGTTTATTATTGTGTTTTGTGTTGTTTATTATTTTTAAAATTAGGATTGAAACAATCGTGGAATTATAACAAAATATAAGGTAAGAAATGACTTTTATTAATTTTAATTAATTTTCCATTTGTCACCCTTAAATCACAGCTTGAAATGTGTTCAATAAATTGTAAACAAACAAATGTGAACTTTAAAAATTGATTTTATTTTCCCATACATTTCCCAGAAGCGGAGAAGTCCAGCTAGATTCTATTCTTAAAATACCTTTCAGTTTTTCAGCGAAGTTTCTTTAAGAGCTTTTGCCATACGTACTAAATAACGGTCGTAGTAACAAAGCTCACTAAATAGTACAAACAGCAAAGCCTTCGACTTTTGATTGGTTTTTTTTATGAATGAAACATTTTTGAAAAATAATACTTTCATTAGAAAATAAAGAATTGTAATTTAAAGATATTTAGCCATTAGGTAATTTACTTCTTTTTAAAAGAACGACGTTTTTTTAAAAATATTTTTCACATTAAAATTTTAAAGTTACGAAATGCTCGTATTACTGAAAGTGAAAACTTGCGCAAGTGAAATGATTCGTCTTTTTTCAAAACCTTTTCACTGTTTTACTGCACAATATTTTTTTTTCACTAAAAAAATGTTGAAGCCGTTAAATTAAATAATGAATAAAATCCTAAAAACATCCCAAAAATTTCAATGTCATTAGATAAATGAGACAAAATAAAAACAATCATTTTAAATACCTACTAGATAAGCATACCTGAAACTTTACTCAACATATAGAATTCGACGTTAAATATTACAGATTTTAAATTATGATTACGGTCGTTAGACATTTTAAAGAATGAAAAAAACGGATTTTACTGACCGTGCAAAAGAGAAGAACGAACGAATGAGGACTTCGGATATGACTCCGACAAAACGTAGAGAAAATCGTTCTTCTCTTTTGCACGGTCAGTAAAATCCGTTTTTTTCATTCGTTAAATATTGCTTTGAATTTTCCGATTCAGAACAATTTTTAATTAATGAATCATCCTGAAATAAATTAAAATTAAAAAGTTCACAAACAGATTATTGAAAATGACAAAAAAATATTCATTCATTGACTACAGGTTGATATGAGGTAGACCACCGATACTATAAAAAATGGTTCACTTTGCCAATGTCACCAAAGTTTCAGGGAGATCGGCAAAAGTTGAAGGACTTATATTATTTGGAGATTTCGATTCTAATTTGTAAATGCACATGCAAAATTTGTACGCACGAACTTATAAATGTTATTGTGAGATATATGAACCGTAAATGTTGATGAAACTTTGCAACTAATATTATAGACTTTAATTATCGTGTGTTCCCTAAATCCTATTAAACAGTAAAAGAAAAGCGACTAGTCTTAATTTACCTCTTCAGGTTGTCATTCTCACTTAATTTTGATGCTTACTTACCTCCAAGCTTACTCCTTTACTTACCACATTTCTTCATGAAGCACCGACAGACACATTGCAATGTTTTTTTATGCATTTTGTCTCTCACACAATCTGTGACAGGTCTGTCCTTCTCATTAGCCGACATTTCACGTGATAGGTAGATAGATGTATACTCGAGTATTTAGGCACCAGCCAACGTACCAAGAATTATTTTCAAATCGTTTTGCAAAACATCCACGGTAGATGGAGGTCTGCCAAAACTTGGCAATCCTGCAGAAACAAACAATTCGCTTCAGTAATCTAACATAACACTAACAAGATATGTAACCAAACAATTATTACCACGAGTATTAGCCTAGATATCGTATAGTCTAAACAAGCACCCCAAGTGAACGCATCACTTAGTGAAACTTGCTTTTAGGTTTGGGATGAAAATCTGGACCATGTCGAAAGCTGCATTAATTTTAAGATCTGGTGTAAATGCTTGTGCAAGCAACTGAAGATTGTGAAACGTTCATTGAGCTTTTAGTTCATCTGGTCCATCCTGTTGGATTAGTCTGTCTTTGGAGTTAAGAACAGAGACCAATGTTGGCAGTTTCAGGAGGTTGCTTAAGACACATTTGTTTGATGGAAACTCAGAGTGACTAGTGCCACTAAACTGAGCTATAGATGTTCACGGTTTACACTAAATTTAGATGGCAGCTAAAGGAGAGGGCAAATTCTTAAAGCAAAGGTATTCTTTTTTTGCTTTAAAAAAAAACTTCTTAAATTTTAGCAATTCAGCTGTCATCACATTGAATACCAAATGATGTTTTACAAGACGGCGATGTTAGTTTCAATTTTCCCCACGTTCAGTTGATCCGTAGGTATATAAAATTGTCCTATTAATTATTATTACTTATATTGACTCTGTTCCATTGAAAAAAACGTAGATCTTCTGGATCTGTCTTGAGACGTGGTGTTGAAGGAGAATATTGATAGATAAAGAAGCAAATGTTTTACTTATTTCTCTCGAGGTGTTCGAGAGATTGCCGATAGCAATCACTTTAAGAAAAGTCTCAAGATCGATCTGTTCATCAAACCTTTAGGCCTTGGAGTGGCAATGCCACGAAACGGCGCCAATAAAGAGTCAACAATCATCTTTCTAGATCAGTTCTTTCTAGATGTACTTACTAATGACTATAACAACTAAGTAGGTACTTACATTATCGATACAAATTCACAGAGCGAAAGATTTATATTCTAAAGAATTATATAAAGATTTATTTAGATGTAGTGATTGTGGGATCGGCCGATAGTTCAGTTGGTAGAGTGCTTGCATTCCATGCCGTGAGCTCGGGTTTGAATCCCACCGAGGGTGTCAGAAATGATTTCCCGTTTCGGTGTTTAATTCAAAGCTCAAAATATAATACCGACAAGGTTTACTCAGCCTTCACAGTAAATGATTACCAACCTCCCTAAGAGCTGGGAAACCCCCACTTCAACTGGAGTGGTTGGTGCGTTGCATTGGGACAAAAAAAAAACTTATTAAATTCAAAATGTTAAATGGGATATCTTGGTACATGAAAAAGTCTGGTCAGTGGGACAGATGATGTATTTTTATATCTCTTTCCAGCCATAAATCGTTTTGCCGTTGCTTCATTCGGAACACCAATTTAATGCTTCTGGAAAAGTTAAACTTAATGTTTATCACAAGTCGTATAAAAAAGCACGGATTGGGATTTTTTATGTTTTGAGAAAGTTATTTCAGCTTATGACATCAACTTTCGAAATGACCTTTCGAAAGCAAATCATAAATCCTTTTTTATAATCTCGACAACTTTTTCCAAAGCTATTCAAAGCTACATCAGCTGCTTTTATGAGAATGTTTTTCTATTGTTATTTTCCCTGCATTGTTTTCATGATGCGTCATATTTCCGGTATGTGGATGAGGTGCCGATGGGCGAAAAATCTCGGAAACCCAAATGCATCAGCTATTTCCGTCTTTTGCAAATATTACTTTGAAAGCTGACGTTTTATACAACCATTTACTTATCGTTTTAATTTTTAAACTAACCGGAAACCTGGGAGTACAGCAGTGGCGAAGGGTGCCATGCAAGCCGGTTTCCATCGGCTTCCCTTTTAAAATGATGTAACAAAGTAGTTAAAAAATATAGGCACAAAGTAAAAAAATACATTTAAAACCAAAGAAACAATACGTATTTTTTCCCCATTGAAACCATGCAGTCTACTTTATTATCATTTTTGCCCCATTTTAAACGGGAAACCGATGGGAATCGGCTTGTATGGTACCCTTCGCCACTGGAGTACAGTCTCGACAACGTCAATGGAGCTCCAATTCGTGTAGTAGTTTTAAAATGTGCTTATCTATAAGAGTGCCCGGTCCGTAGTCTAGTGGTTAACACTTCTGACTCGTAAATGGAAGGTCGGGGGTTCGAATCCCGGCGGAGCACAAAAAATATACCATTTATATTTTCAAATATGCTCTTCGCTGGGAGAACCACTGACTACCAAAGACAGAGTACCAAAGACTGGTCACTAAAGGTCCATACAGCCTTACAGCAACTGGGTCTTGCTTGAGAATTGGCGCTTTCTACAGCGACGACCAGGCTCGCAGAAGGCTCTTGAGGTGTGATACACACAAAAACAGCGCTCACCAAATAAATCATCCTTATATTATTAGTATAACTGTAACTCTGTCACCATTCCGCTAGGGGAGGCTAGAGCCTCTGCAGAGCTGCCTCTATTTCTTCCTACCCTTAGTTAGTGTGTTACCGGTTTTGTGACCTAGCTATCAAAATTTACTACTCATCATCATCGTCCATTGCATAGGACAACAGGGTGGGTCTTGGTATCTTTGATCAACCCCAGCCACCGCTGCCTGTTCAACGCGTTCCTCCTCCAGTCCCAGTCTCTTACCGCACAGCAGTCTGCCACCACTCCGTCCAGCCACCTTAATCTGCGTTTTCCCACTATCCTGGGCTGGTAGTCTCATCACCACGGTAATTCTACTACCGAATATCGGTAACATTTGTATAAAGTAAAATATATTTATTTTCCTCTGAACAGAGCTGGAAGTCTCATCACCACGGTAATGCCTTCCTACCGAATATCGGTAATATTTGTATGAAGACTAATCAGCTGTTCACTTACGGCCGTCTTGGATCGACAGGTCTTCATACAAATATTACCGATATTCGGCACCCCTGTTTCAGGGAAGGACGGCAAGGTTGCAGGGCTTATGTTCATTTGAGATTGGGTTTTTATATTGTAGGTCCACATGCGGCATGTGTTAGCGCGAAATTATACATGTCTGCTTGTGGGAAGGCATTTAATATAAATCTTAAATGATATATATCTTTGCAGCTTAGATTAGATTAGATGAGACTTCCAGCCCAGCGACAATTTGTCAAGTATTCTCGTCCTTTATTGAACTAACTGGAATCCTTGCAGTTGTTATCACATGGAAAACAAATTGATTTACAAGTGTCGCTGGAGTAAAACATTGATGAAATGTCAACATATAATATTTCCACCTACTGTTTACTCTACAGTCTACAGTGTATGTTTTTTGCATAATTGAAATGCCTGAAGATTCCTTGTGATGATGCACATTAAGCTATTTTACAATGTTTGCACAAGCTGATAACGAGCCACTCAACTATTGAGCTGATTCTCACGAAGGCTGGTTGTGAAATGGATTCCTAAGGTTTAGGAATTAATTTATGTTACCTAAAAAATATGCTCCTAACCAAAATGATTGAAAAGAAGTAGGAAAGATAGAGAAAGCCTCCTTGATCAACCGCTGCCTGTTCGACGCGTTGCTCCTCCAGTCCCAGTCTCAGCAGCAGCGTAGCAGTCTGTCTGTCTTCTAGACCTATCCGTCTGTCCGTCCAGCCACCTTAATCTGGGTCTTTCCACTGTCCTGCGTCCCTTTTCTGCGTCCGTCATCTCAAACATCTTTTTCATTGATTTCCTTTCCAAAATTGATGAAGTCATAATTGGCAACCTGTTCTTGGCCATGGTTAGATTAGCGAATTGCAATCCTCTTAACGAATTTATTTGGGGAAAAGTGTTGTTTGAGGCTTAGAAAGTTTTATGCTGCATGTTTACAATGGTATTTTACAGGTATAGTCCGGTCGATAGCTCAGTTGGTAGAGTGCTTGCATTCCATGCCGAGAGCTCGGGTTCGCATCCCACCGAGGGTGTCAAAATGATTTCCCGTTGCGGTGTTCATTTCAAATCCAAAATAAAATAAAGATTAGGTTTACTGGGCCTTCTCTAAAAATCAGTAAGCACCCCACTTCAACTGAAGTGGTCGGTGTAAGGTCGGCCCCCTTGCCTGTAAAAATGAAAACCCGGTATGGAGTTACACTATATGTGTAGCTTGTTAGCATTTTTAGTAGCGTTTATTTACAAATCTCCAAAGAAAAACGGCATCAAATACAACTCAACAGTCGTGGGTTGATTTTATCTTACAAAGTAACTACTGGGGACTTACTAATGCGTGCTTTCAATATATCCTGTTTATTTACAACTGCCCTCATTTCTACAAGGCATTGAAACTTTGGCTGATGTTTAGTCGCCATTTTATGGGAGTCACAAGTATTCCTGTGTAAGCGCAGCTTTAAACAAATTTACTTCAAGTATGAAAACAAATTTTGCACTTTACAATAAAACAATTATTGCTCTTATAAGTAAATATTAAGATTATTTATTTGGTAAGCGCTGTTTTTGTGTGAATCACACCTCTAGAGCCCTCTACGAACATTATTATCGCTATAAAAAGCGCCAATACTCAAGCAAAACCCAATAACTGCTTGGCTGGTTGGACCTTTGTTGACCGGTCTTTGGTAAAGGTAAGTATATGAATTGTTCAACCCAGCGAAGAGCATACTTAAAAATATGTATTTTTTAACTACTTTTATATTGTATCTATCTATTATGTATTATGTACATATATTATGTATCTATTTAACTATTAAAGGGTAAACAAAAATATTGACTTATGCTTATGCAAAAATAAAACTTTCATTTGTTTGCCTGTAGACTGTAGTCAATAACTAGGAGTGAAATTGTTGATCTAAGTAATATTCATTTTGCTATAATCTTATTTGAACTTATTAAGCAGTCGTACACAAAAATAATATGGACACAAACTGAGTGTTTGACTTAAAACAAGGCACTATGGTGACCATTGGTTCAATGATGTGACAAAAGTACCGCTGAAGATAAATAGGCTCCACTTGCCACATGGGACTCCTTCAGGTTGGTAAGAGGCTGACCGCCTATACCTTAATAATAAATGCACTTTAGCCAATGCCACCTCATTGTATTAAAAGGCGGCAAGAGTTGTAGAGTTCATGTTCATTTTAAATTTCGGCGCTCTTTTAATAGTAGGTAGGGTACCTACACATTCAGCGTTTGTCAGAAAGATTTCATACTAAGTGTGTATTTACTTTTGGGTGTATAAAAGTTATGCCCCTTAAATGCATAAATAGGCATCTCTGCAACTTAGATTATAGATCTTTAGACAATTCATGGCCCCCAGCTGCTGCAATTTGTATTTTTATCTATCCACAGGATTACTTCTAGAATTTTTCAAAAGCGTTACATTTAAAATGCATCTACCTTATTTTATTTATCAACTCCAATGGATCATAATTCATCCCCTTTATTTATGACGATTTATATATGATCAAATTAATGATGTCATCTTTTTTTCAGCAAAATGGCGCAGCTTATCAGCGTCAAACTAAACAAACCTGATGGATGTCCGCTGGGCTTCCGCCTGCAGGGTGGGAAGGACTTCGGAGCTCCTCTTGTTATCCAGAAGGTCAGTCAAACAGATTTTAACTAGAAATCACCATCTACGTATTTATTAAATATACTGTTAAATACATCGCTCAATATCATGCGAGATGACAGAAAAAAGGAACAAGCAGCGCAGATAAAGCGGAAATGAACATTCCAAATTTGAAATTTCAAAATTTTCTGTATTGCCATTAATACCAAATCGGCTGGAAGATAGCATAAAAAATATACCTAACTTTGAATCGAAACATAACATTGTAAAATAATTATGTGGGTAGGTATTAATTGAAATATTGTTTCGCGGTTTTGTTTTATTACATTTAGGACCGATGTTGATTATGAACTTAACTGCCTGTTCAAATATTATATTGATAACATTAGGATAAAATGAAGTAAAGGGTGAGCAACACACTGCAACAAAATAATTCGAAATTAGAAAAGTTTTTAAATCTCAATTAAGTAGTATTCTCGGAAAAGAAATCTGTAGTTATATTTTTAGGTATGAATTTAAAACAGATATTAAAATATTATTTAATAAAATTATTCATGGATAAATATAGGTAATATATTTTATGTATTTTTCGTAGAAAGATTTCCTCAAATATATAAAAAATACGCGTGATTAAAGCACAAGCATTGGTACGTAATATTTACCAATTAAGTATTTTTCTATGCATATATTTTGAACTTTACTCGTAAAACGTAGTATAGGGTATTAGGTCATATTAAAAAGGAAGCGACATGGTTTTGACATCTTAATTGACTAGTTTTTTACTCATGAATCATAAAAACAGCTGAGTTTAATTTACCTTTATAATAGATAGATTTTGCAATATAAGTATTTTCTGACAACCATTGATGACGCTGTATCAACCTCAAGCTACATTTTATGAGTCATGTATATTTACATATCGCAAGCGATGACCACACAGTGTGGCTTAATCGTTTCTACAAATCTCTAAATATGCAGTAATCCTTCAAGGAATACAAAATGTCTACCACAACATATTTTCGTATGTGTGCATGTAGGTATTGGTATACCTGGAATGGACTCAACCCAAATTCCAAAGACAAAATTTTAACGTCACATAACTTCACATTCCTTGAATTATAGGTTGGTATGAGGCTAACCACCCATACTGTAAAAAATGGTTCACTTTGCCAATGTCACCCCTGTTTCAGGGAAGGTCGGGAAGAGTTGCAGGGCTTATGTTCATTTGAGATTGGGTTTTTATATTGTAGGTCCACATGCGGCATGTGTTAGCGCGAACTTATACTTGTCTGCTTGTGGGAATGCGTTTAATATGAATATCGAATGATAGTTATCTTTGCAGCTTAGATTTAGATAAGATTTAGACATAGCCTGGTTGCTAGGGAAATGGTAAACTATTATCGTTGGTAGCTTATGATTAAAATCATATAGACCTGTGACGTTGGCAGCTGAAAAAATATCTAATTTAATATGTTGTGTCGAGTCTAATTTTCCTAGGTCGGAATGAAGTCAATGTAAATGGAGTAATTATACAAAAAAATATAACCCGCTGGTTTGCCAGGGTAAATGCAAACTAATATTTAGTCGTTGGTTGCCAAGAGCCCCTAAACCTACGACGTCTGCTCGACCAGCAGAAATGAAATGTGGAACTATGTTCCGACTCCATTACAGTAAGCGCTGAGATCAATAATTCTGTACCTTAGAGCATAAGCAACGGTAGTCACATTTAGTAAAATGTGCAGGAGACGATTTTTAGTGACAATGTGCACTTTTTTAAACCATCATAACTTCTAAACTAGACGAGATATTTTTGATCCGTAAAAACGGTTTATCCTCTTTTATCGATATTTATTTAATGTGAAGTAATGTGAACAACGTATGTGGAACTTCCGTGGTTTATGCTCGCACTTTTATGTGCATCCCATATATATTACACTTGATATCTCAGTAACTATGAGTCCGAGGACTCCAATACTTTTACCACTTATAGAACAGCTAATTATAATAATTTCTGCATCATTAACTCAAAAACGCAAAAAAGTGGACTTCCGTTGTTTATGCTCTAAGGTGCAAAATTATAAGAGGCATCATATCTAAAAAGACATAATAAAAAGAAACAATCATTTCACCTAAAATTGAGGATGATAAAATGAAGGACACTGGATGAGTTTTTATCACGTAGTTTATGGTAATACTTATTTAAAAAGTTGCATCTTAATAAATATCAGGAAGAATAATCAGTATTCATCGTGTCGTTTACATCAAGGTAAAGCATTCATTTACTCTGAGAACCTCGGAATATTGCTTCATGAAGGAAGTGACGATCTGATGTACAACATTACGTACAGCGATGAATATTTTTTGTAAACCTGACCTTTTGAAAACCCCTTTAGATCTTTTTGACACAATCTTTTTGTAAATAAATTTAAAAGGCAAAAAATGTTTTCTGACTAAAATAAAGCATCAGTTTGTTTTAAATATACATAAACCAACAAAAAATAAATGATTTTTTTACATTTAAATTCATATTCACTTTCCCAAACCTATTGAAAATTAATTACATGGGATTTAGTTGTTTTTTCTCAATATTTAAGAAAAATTATATCGTTATTTTTTATACATCGATTAAAATTCGTACGTCGTTTATTGCGATAAAAGTTTGAACGTGATTTTTTTCAAGTGTATCGTCTGTAAACAATAGATGCATAGACAATTGTGAAAGTTCATGGGAAGGCATGTTGTGAATTGTTATTTTTTACAAGATAAATCTAAGTGAATCACTCTTCATTTTTGTTGTAAGGTTTGATTAGAAATTGTAAATATAAACGTCATCATCATCATCATAAGCACGATTAGTCGCAGGGGCGTGCATCCCATACAGGCACATGCGCCTAATATGTAGGCAATATATGCCTTCAAACGCATTTACTTCTTGGACCGGTCCGTAGTCCAGTGGAAACACGTCGAACTCGTAAATGGAAGGTAGTGAATTCGAATCCTGGCGGACCACAAAAAAATAAACCAAAAATAATAAAGTGAATTAAAACAATGTTTTTACCATTTTAATTTTTAAATATTTATATTTAAAAAAAAATAAACCATTTATATTTCCAAATGTGCTCTTCGCTGGGTTGAAAAATTCACAAAAACCTTTACCAAAGACCGGTCACTGAAAGGTCCATCCAACCTTACAACAACTGGGTCTTGCTTGAGAATTGGCGCTTTCTACAGCGACGACCAAGCTCCCAGAGGGCTCTTGAGGTGTGATACACACAAAAACATCGCTCACCAAATAAATCATCTTAATATATTACACTTGATATTAAGATTTAAAGTTCAAAATTTATGTTCGATTGGCGCCACCGTTAGCACTTCAGTCAATTTCAAATGAGTTATTTTAAAGGAATGGGAGCAAATATTTTTTTGAAAATGTATTTGCACCCTATGCACGCGCCTGCGGAGTTGGACCTACTCGCTGCTGGTGAACCTCAAAATTCCTTTTCTGTTCACCTCTCTCTCACTCGAATTCAAGTCTGTAGCGTTAACCACTAGACTGCGGACCGGTCAATGATGTGATGTCTTGCAAGCAGCATTCCTTGCCACGCACCATTAGTTGAGTTTGTCAGTTGGTGTTGAAATTGTCGGCTGCGAATATCCCGGGCGCAGTTGTTCCCGATGTTCTGTAATGCCGACCTCGCCTTGCGTCCCGGTCGGAAGTCCGGGGAAGTGGAAGTGTGAAAAGCGAGGAGAGAGACGCGCGGCTTGGGACATGAGACAGACGATTCGAGGTGTGAAATGTAAAGAAATCTGTTCACACAATATATTGTTACGATTGTACTGGGGTTGTCTTTTAATTAAACTGCAATTAATAATAACAATAATAATAATTAACGAAGTTTATATGCGCCTTTTTGTGATTTATATCATTACAAAGGCGCATGTGGGCTGTAGCGGGAAAACAGAAATGCTGTCAGCATCTTCCTGAAGGCTGTCTCATCGTCCTGGACTCTCAGCCTCTCTGGGAGAGCATTCCATACCATTTATTTTAATATAATTTATTGTACACGGTTTGGTTTACAATTTACAACAGTTGATAATCGCTGCTTATTGGTCTTCACGGCAAATGCTTGGAGCGACAAATCTCCCTCCGCATCATTGCAGTCCCTATATATAGGTACAAAAGAGATCTTTCTTGCATATTCCAGATCATTCAATCTCTCGCTCATACCAGACTGCCGTTCTATGTACCTTACAACTACAATCATGGATCATACTGGACTGTTCTATACACACTATTGTATCTGTACTGACGCACGTAGGTGCTGCAAGTTCTTAACAATATATACACCTAGCGATGTAAATTAGACTGTAGTTTATGGATTTATTTTATAATGCTCAAGGTGAGTTCAATGCATATGCTCGAAAATTTTTAATTTTAAAATCTGCGTTCGCTTAATACCTATCTATGCCACAGCCGCGCACTCGGAGCTCTTATTTTGTAGTTTTTGAAAGGTACGTATATTAACTTATAATATCTGTGGACTAGAAATTATTTTAACCAAAAAAGACATATATATATATGTCTCAACTTACTTACGAAAATGGTCATTAGTAATAAAAATAACAAAGAACTTCACAGTTGCATTTCATTAGTAATAAAAATAACAAAGAACTTCACAGTTGCATTTCCATGTGTACAAAAAACTCGGCACAACGAAAAAAAAATCTTGAATGTTGGTGCCATTTCAAATAACGGCTGCCGACTAGACCGGAAATAACTAGAGTTGACAGATAACAAACGTTATAAATATTGTGATCGCCAAAGTCGTGGCAATATTTCATATTTCATATTTTAACTTTATCACTTTTCATTTCATATTTCATATTTTAACTTTATCACATTATAACCACTGCAACGTGTGACAGGAGAGAAACGCAAGTGGTAGCATGTCGCTGCCTTTGTTCTTGTTTGCCGTAGAGACCATTAAGCTAATTTTACATGAGCAATTTTTGCATGTGTAGGTACTGGACCAATGTGTCTTATGAAAACAGGAAATTGATTTCAAAAATATTTAAAACAACTCTCACATTACGAATTTTACGCTTATTCTTAGCTCAGGTTGTGAAGAATTTTATTCTTATGACAACTGCAGTATGTATCAAATCAGCACGTTAGTTTCCGCTCCTCTATGTTATTACTCATAGTAGCTTGCAGTACACTTTTTGGCAGCCATTTTTTTATGCCGGTCAGATAGACTCAACCTTTTCCATCCTTCAACATCAAAACTAAAAATGTTCAACAATAAATCAATAGTTTCGCAAATTATATTTTTAGTAATAATAATATCAGGATGATTTTTGCGAGCGCTGTTTTTGTGTAAATCACACCCCAAGAGCCCCCAGCAAGCTTGGTCGTCGCTAAAGAAAGCGTCGATTCTCAATCAAGACCAAGTTGCTGTAGGGCTGGATGAACTTTGGTGACGGGTCTTGGTAATGGTTTGTGTATTTCCACTTTATTAATTCATTAGAACTTTGAAAAACATTAAATAAAAAAAAAACAAGTTTTTAGTTACTCGTAAGCGTAACTACAGATGTTATGGATATGTGAAGGTTCCAAGGAATTTTATGAAAAAAGTGGTCAATATAGTGCATACACGCAGAATTTCTTAGTAAATATTTAGTTTTTACATACTGTAAAATTGCGTTTCCTTTCTCGCAATTTCGCTTTCTTGATGACTAAAATTATTTTTTAGCGTAAAATCCGTAGGAAGTAGAATGTCGACCGATTATTTCTAAAATAGTAATAATAAATTTCTAAGTTAAGTATCAAAGTCTTAATCTAAATTAAAGTTGCAAAGATATATATCATTTCAGATTCATATTAAATACATTCCCACAAGCACACACATAGTAGTTGAACATAAGCCCTGCAACTTTTGTCGACCTTCCCAGAAACAGGGGTGACATTAGCAAAGTTAACCATCTTTGTACAGTATGGGTGGTCAGCTTCATACCAACCTATAAGTCAAGGAATGTATTATTAAGAAATTTTTGATTGCAAAAAATAATATTTTTGTAAAAATGTAACATGGAAAATCGTAAAATGTGCTCGCTTCGAAAATGTTGCATATCACTTGCCGAGTTTTTTATGAGCGAGTTTTAGCTAAAAAAAAAAAGTGACGCAGCTCCGTCCTCTGTGGGCCTCGGAGGCGGTCTGCGGATTTGCGCCGCGAATCTCGCATTTAAAAGCCATTTGTAAAATAATAATAAAAAATATATCTTGTGAAATTAAAAATTTGAAAAAAAATACAACTAAGCTCAAGATAATATTGTTCAATATTTGAAAATAATTGGGCACAAATAACCATTTTTTGAGACTTTATTCGAAGATACAATGTACACTTTTTTGTCCGTTTTTGCTTCTAGATTTTTTTTTTTAATTCAGTTTTCTTCATCTGAATCACATTTTAAATCACACCACAAACTAAAACAGGATATAAAGTATATTTGTAATTTTTTTTTAGATTTCAAAACACCACCAATTTACAGAAAAACTGGTTCAAAAATTGTATGTTTTCCACTTACCGCAAGAAGGTGTTCGTAATTTATATTTTTTCAAGTAATAAAAGCGTTTATAGACATATATTATTTGATGCATATTGCAAATGAAATGTTTAACTAACACTTAAAGTTATCAAAAATTTATATTTGTCCATATTTATTGAAAAAAAACCACGTCAAAAACTGTGTTTTCGAGAAATTTCCTAGCACCCTCACTCACCAGTAGTTGATCGTCTCTCTAGTTAAGTCAAGCTGATCCCCATTTTCGATGCGTCAATGCTTTGATCTCGACAGCCTTGGTCATTTTTAGCCGCGAAATACCAAAATGAGTGAGCAGCGAATTTGGTCTTATTGATTTTGGTTTGGAAGTTAGATATAACTTGTTACCCCCTTGGCAGAGGTGGGCATCATCTTATCTAAAGATAACAGATAATCATCTTTATTTTATCTATAGATGATTTCACGTTATCTGCGTCCACCTCTGCCCCTTGGTACTGTTGCATCGGCCAGTGACAAAAAGTGTAACGATCTAACCAAATTAATCCCCAAAAATTTCCAAAAGCCTTAGGTAAGGGTACTCTTGTCTATACCTAGAAACTTTTAGCAATTAACGACTGTCTACTTACTTATTACAACTAACCTAATGTATTCGTATGTGATAGCTTTGGGAAGCGCGGCTTTGGGGCGACAGAAGCGCGGTAAGGGGGCCGCCCCGCACGCCGCGCCGAGTGCAAAAATCAGCGCTGAAATTAACCCAGTCCCCCGCACTGACAACAATCACAACATTCAGATCGTTCCCATCATATGATCCTCTTATACATTCACGAATCGGTCACAGCGGATTCCCAGTAATCCAATTCCTCCAAATTACACTTATTGAGGAATACCATAGCATATCGACGGTTAAAACGTTTTGGTCAAAAATGAGCTATGAATGCTATCCTACTTAAAATTTTCCGCTCTTTCTAATGCGCTAACTCCCATGACTCTACATTTTTTTATTGTTGTATATGTAACCGACAAGTTTTTGTCCTAAATACGCTTGTGACATAAAAAAATCGTAAAAAGAATGCCAATAAATGAAATTACTTTTTGAATTTTTCAATATGATTCGATTCGCACTCTAATGGTTAACGCTTCGGACTTGCAATCGAAGGTGATGGGTTGAATACCCAGAGGAACACAAAGAAAAATAATTAAATTTTCCGATACATTCTTCGCTGGGTTGAAAAATTCGTATTTTTTTACCAAAAAACTAGGCACTAAAAGTCTATCCAACCATTCACTAACTAATCTCGCTTGAAAATTGGCTCTTTTTGGCTTTACGCCAACCACTTCTTTTGATGTGAAGGTTTTCGGCTCCTGAAGGAGCAGATTCTCATTTGTTATGAAGGTGAATACAAGCCTTCCCGATATTTAAATTTGGGCTCGAAATGAACACCGAAACTTTGAAGCATTTCTGACACCCTTGGTAATGATAAAAACGTAACCCTCTGGCATTGAAGACAAGCATTCTACCAACTGAAATATCGACTGGGCAGAAGAGAGTTTAAAAAATGTTGAAAATATCGTGTGGATTCGCGAATAAAAAGTAGTTAAAAGTATTCACAAGTAATATAATATATTTACAATAATAACTGCACAGTTAAAATGTATTACTCGGATATTAGACGAACCGTTATAAGACAACTTACATTAGTATTCTCGACGTTTCGTTAGCGACGTAACGTCTTCAGGAGTCACCTTCTCTGCACGACGACTGAGAATGGACTGAGTTATAAATTTTAACTGTGCAGTTATTATTATTGTAAATATGTTAAACGACCGTAACTCCAACCTAAACCTAACAAATATATTGTTTTTTTTTTTTTTTTTTTTTTTTTAATTATTTATAAAAATGAATTTTCACTGTGTGAATACACAAACTTTAAAAAGTCTAAATATATTGTCTTATCAGCACATTTTTTAAAAAGTTGTTTTACAAGTTGCACCGATACATTTTTTTATCAAGATGATTAAAAAATACACAAGTTCCTTTTTTTGTATTTTCCCATCGAAGCGGTTGAAAATATAATATATAATAATTTCTCCTTTCCATTTTCTCGTTAGAATTGATTAAGTATAGAGAAATTGTTTGTACTGCGATGGGAAAGTGCAGTCTGTTTGATCTTCCATTCTTATATCAACTTAACAATGGACCACTGATCTGTCTCGTATTTATTATTTAAATCATTATTATGCTTTCCATAATCATTCTTGCAAAAAAAAAACATTCATTGTTTAGAAAATAAATATACGTATTTTGATAATTAAAAATGTATTTAAAAATATATCTTGTAAATGGTGTATTTGTTACTTTCTGCCTGAAGGTAAAAGTTGTCTATGATTTTACATTTATCATTAAAATCATGAATGGATGGATGACGATGAGGACCACCGAGAAAAGTATGGGTAGATATAATTCCTGAAATAGGAAATGAATAGGATATCCAGTCATAATAAGAAGAAAACTTCCATGAAATTTTTGTTTTTCTTTGTGCTCCGCCGGAAATCGAACCGACGACGTTTTAAAGATTCAAATTTGAGAAAATAAACCAACTCGTGAGAAACAACTTTGTTTTTTGTTTTTACATTATTAATTTAAAATTAATCTTCACAATGTCAATACACAAACCCTTAACAACATTCATCAATATTTACTCTGACAAGCATCAATTGTTTAGGACCAAAAAATAAAATTTAAAAAATTGCATCGACAAAATAGATTTTGTAAACATCGTATTAATCGTTATTGTCTGCCTATAGGTAAGAGTTGTCTATGATTTAATTTCCCGCCACTTTTTATTTCTGATTAAGACATTTGTTTCTGAGATCGTGAGAGCATCATTTCATTTAAATTGTTCAATTAATTATTAATTTCATGAGTTGTGAGAAAATAGTTTCCATTTTACTTATAGACCTATTTTTTAAATGGAAATGTTGTTTGCCTTTATGCAATGTAAGAAAAAAAGTTTAATTTCTTATTTTTTTAAGACTGTAATCCACATAATATTATAGTTAACTTTCATTTCAATCAGAACCTATAATCTAAATTGCAAAGATATGTTAACATGTAAGGCTTCTATTTGTTTTTAAACTTATATTAAAAGTGTTAGTTGCGCTAACACATATACTGCATGTGTACGTACAAAATAGACCAAATCTCACATTAACATACACCTTTCAACTCTAGCCTTCTTTCCCTGATACAGGGATGGCATTGGCAAGTACCATTGGCAAAAGTGAACCAAGTTTGTACAGCTTTATACATCATAAATATGGATAAAACACGTTTTCAAAGATTAAGCATTGATTATATTTTGTAATGTTAATCTATTTATAATCTTATTTAAAAAACGCAACTAAGCTATACATATAGTGTAACTTCTTGCCTGCGTTATCCCCGAAGGGGTCGCATGTGGCGATTCGAGGCCTATTTATTTTTACGGGTAAGGGGGCCAGCCTCACACCAACCACTTTCAGTTGAAGTGGGGGTTTCGCAACTCTCGCGGGGGCTGGTACTCATTTCTTGTGAAGGCTGAGTAAACCTCGCCGGTATTTTATTTTGGGGTTTGAAATAAACACCAAAACGGGAAATTATTTCTGACATCCTCGACTCGGTGGGATTCGAACCCGAGCTCACGGCATGGAATGGAAGCACTCCACCAACTGAGCTATCGACCGGACTTTAATTAGATATTCATGCGAAAAACTATCCTTTTTTATTTCATTCTAATTTATTAATAAGAAATAACCATGAAATCGAAAAGTAATTAAAATTTTCATGGTAAAATATCAAAACAGCAGTTATACATTGACTTCGCAAGATCATCATGTCTTTAGCTAGCTTCTCGATTGATTCTCATTTTGTATATCCTAGTTGCAAATATATATCAACATTCACGATTCATACTAAATGAACGCCTACAACCAGTGCAAGTTTACGATGACACATACTGCATAGTTATGGACTTACAACAAAAGACATCAACTTTAACCTAGCGCATAGCCTGAAACTCTGATCGACTTTGAACCTGAAACAGGGGTGACAATCGCAAAAGTGAAGCAATTCTTATAGCAAGAGTGGTCCGTCTCATATTGACCTAGAATTCAGGGACGTGCATCACACACAGGAACATGTACCTTTAAGATAGGCAACGTATGGGAAAAACTGCATTTACCTTGAAATTCAGATTACAAATTTAAATTTATGTCTCATTATGAGTAATTCATTGCACTTTATTTAATGCCCATTGTGTTATTATAAAAGATAAAGACAAACGGTGCTATTCTTAGACATTTTAGTCGTCCGTTGAGCTCACGCTTTGACAAACTAATGATGCATTTGTATGAAGACCTGTCAATCAAAGTTGGTCGCAAGTGAACTTCTGATTAGTCTTCATACAAATATTACCAAATTCGGTAGGTAAGAATGACCGTGGTGATGAGACTTCCAGCCCATGCATCATTAGTTTGTCAAAGCGTGAGCTCAACGGATGACCAAAATGTCTAAGAATAGCACTGTATGGATTTATTATAAATTGTATGTACTCAATTTAAATTTAAATAAATAAATTACTGAAATAGAACTTCTTGCCTCTACCATATGAACGAGCCTGGTATGAATATAAGCCAAGATAAAAAGAACACATCTTGAAAAACAAAGATTTTTTAATTTTGTATTTTTTTTGTTCAAATTGAAGAAAAAATAAATACGCGTATATTCATCTTGAAAAAGACAACGTTATTTTTACTTTTCAATTAGTAACACAATAGTAAATAGACGTACGGAAGTTTTCCCGGGTATTTTTCGACTTTGCGTAAACTTCCATCGATTGCGTGAATAAAATAATGTAAGAAAGATACAACAGCACCCCTAGTGGGTGATTTAGTTTAAATACATATTTTTCTATTTACGCAAATTTTATTTTCTATTCATCCAAAGGTCCATCCAGCCTTACAGCAACTGGGTCTTGCTTGAGAATTGGCGCTTTGTAGCGACGACGAACAATCTCGTAAAAAGGTCGATAGCTCAATTGGTAGAATGCTTGCATTCCATGCCGAGAGCAAGGGTTCGATCTCAAGGTTTACTCAGCCTTCACAAGAAATGAGAACCAGCCCCCGCGGGAGTTGCGAAACCCCCACTTCAACTGAAAGTGGTTGGTGTGAGGCTGGCCCCCTTACCCGTAAAAATAACTAGGTCTCGAATTGCCACATGCGACCCCTTTGGGGATAACGCAGGCTAGAAGTTACACTATATGTGTAGCTTAGTTGCGTTTTTTTACGCGATCGAGGGGAAATTAAAGCAATGCTTTATACTTGACGTGC
Organism: Agapetus fuscipes; assembly: GCA_951799405.1. Classification (NCBI taxonomy): domain Eukaryota; kingdom Metazoa; phylum Arthropoda; class Insecta; order Trichoptera; family Glossosomatidae; genus Agapetus; species Agapetus fuscipes. The sequence continues at coordinate 13,879,715 of OX637351.1, read as the reverse complement.
AGCTCTACCGACTTATAATTCCTGTCTACTTGTTTGCGTTGCCCGTGTGCTGTCCGCTCGTGTCTATGTATTTGACAGAGATATTTTTAAATTACATGGCAGCTCTATTTTCAGAAAGAAAACGAAAGAAAAAAGATCACTCACACGTAAAATGTTACAGAAAAGAAAGCGGGTTGATGTAACATTTCTTACTATTTTTTTTATAAATAGATAACAATGCGAAATGTATTTTTTTTTAGAGATTTTCAAGGTTTTTTTTTAAATTGGCTGCTCATCGTGTTCAAAATGTATCTTTGCAATTTTAAAATACTTTACAGTACAGCAGTTACCACAAAGAAATGAAGCTTCGTTATCGTCATTCTTGGACAGGTCCGTAGTCCAGTGGCAACACTTCGGACTCGTAAATGGAAGTTTGTGAATTTGGATCCCGGCGGAGCATAAAAAATATACCATTTATATTCGAGTCGAAAAAAAATCATAACAACCTTTACCAAAGACCGGTCACTAAAGGTCCATCCAGCTTTACAGCAACTGGATCTTGCTTGAGTATTGGCGCTTTGCAGTGACGACCAAGCTTGTAAACACCTCTGTGGCACTACAACAAGTGTCATAGACCCCTAGAGTCTCTGAAATCTAGGGAGTCTCCCGTACAGGATTTCTTAAAAAAAATCTAATGGCGGTGCCTTGTTGTATTATCCATCTGTCTCTGTGTGGTTGCCATTCTCTTGAGCTGCGAATAAGAAGAAACATCCACGAGTCGCTTCGAATATAGGAAGTATGAAATTCTTGAACGACCTCTTGTTTGTCTTCCCAAGATTTTTCCTTCATCGATGCGACGGCTAGAAAGGTCTTGAGCTTCCGAAGCTTACAGCCTGTTGCACCAACATCCAATCAATCAAATTGGAATCCTTAACTATAGTAATGACCTCGGTTAAATATTTCTCGGAAGTGGGTAATAATATGATGGAATTTGAACAGGAAAGAAGATGTACATCAGCTGATTTACGTATGCGCAACCAATGTTTTCATTTTTTAGGAGAAATCACACTTAATTTTAATTTTTGTTTGATTGGAGTTTGGTGCAACAGGCCCTTAGTGTAGATTAAATTAGTTTTTAATGTTCCTGCTATGTTCTGTACGGACATAGTTCTATATTTTGGCTCTTGCTTTAGTGGATTTCAAAATACATCGTCATTTACGCGATACAAGCGACTTGATCTAATTAACAGTTTATTTAAGAATCCGCCATCGCTCTTCTCCTGTTTCAAACACCAACATGTGTGAATAACGCCAATCTCACATTTAACTAATGATGAAGCGCATTCGCATGTAATAGTCAATAAAACATAATGACTTCTCCATTACGCGCTGATATAGCATGAATGCGTGAACTACAACTTAGGAGCCATTTGCAAGCTTGGTCGTCACTACAGAAAGCGTCATTTCTCAACCAAAACTCAACAGCTTTAAGGCTGTACGAATCTTTAATGATATTAAATTTAATTATAATTACGATCCTCAGCCGTAGAATTACGGTCGTAGATTTAAAAAACGAATTATTTACGACCGTCATGTAGAGAAAAACGCCTGAGAGACACGAACAAATCATACTTCTTTGCCGTAGAATCGAGATACATCTCTTGATGACGTCGGATACGATACCGACGAAACGTTGAGAAACCCGTGTTTGAATACTACATTCCATCTTCTTTGTGAATGGCCTGGATAAAGATTGATGAATCTACCATTGATTTTACAAAAACTAAACGATAGATTTAGGACTCAATTGAAATTCCGAAACATAGTTCCTTTTTAAGTTTACAAGCTAGTACCTTACAGTAACTCGGCGGGCAAACGTTACACGTCACACGTAGCAACCAATTACAGAGTATTAATTAGCCTTTGTCCGGCCATCCATATGATATCATCCATTTTTCTTGTTATTTCAGATACTAATCTAATTTAAGTTCCAAAGGGATGATACGCGGACCGATATTTTCTCGTATCTAAAAATATTTTTTGTGATATCGCAAAAAAAGGGAAATACTTATTTTAACTGGCAATGTCATAAATGTGCTGTCACAGAATGTTTTTTTTTTATTCCCAGAATATTCGTAATCTCCAATATTACATTTCCGTCCTTTAAAAATGATATCATTCATTTTCTTTTTACTAAAATAGAAACCGCAAATATGTATTGTTCAACTGACGTTTTTTTTGCGATTTCCGCTCAGTAGACCGTACCTGCCCCTAGTATAAAACTTTGAGTTTAAACTCAACTAAAGCGTTTTGTTAAAAATGTATGGAAACTAAAGTAGCTACTTCATTGAGCGATTTACTTTTTAGTATTCGTTTGTAAAACGCTGTAGTTGAGTTGAAACGTCACGTTTTATACTTGAGATACAGTTGACAGCTAAAAAATATCCAGCCATCACTTATTCACTTTTATCAATTTATTCGCATCATTCTTTCTGCAATGCCTATCATTTTGATCATTAAAAATCTTGGCCTAGGTTCATGAGTACATATTAATGTTTTCAGCTAACGTAATAGATATCATCTTACATTGACTTAGGAAAAAAAATAAGCGTTTTGTGAATAAAGTATGTGAAATTTACTTATTTACAATTATAATAACTACACAGATAGGTGATTAAGGTTTTTAAATATTAGATTAACCATTATGGGAGAGCTTACATCATTCTCGACGTTTCGTTGGCGACGTAGCCAACGTCTTCGGGACAAACCTTCTCTGCACGACGCCTGACTATGAAGAGTGCACCTTCATTTGCGGGCCCAATGGAGTGAAACAGACAACCACTTAATGTGAGGAAGGCAGAAACTGTTGGTATCTTTAAAGGAGCACTAAAGACGCATCTTTACAAAAAATCTTATCTGTGATTTGAGAGGGCCCTTGAGGTGTGACACACACAAAAACGGCGCTCTTCAATTATGTGTACCTTATAAATAAATTATCCTTGTATATAAATATAAATATCTTTATCCTTTGTTTCCTCTATATTACCGTGTAAGTAAATTTTATATGACTGGTCACGGATTGCACCCGCCGCGTGACTAGGCCGGAGTAAAGGTTTTATTATTTATTATAATTATATTTAGATGATACTCGTATTATAATAGATGACAATATAAATAACAAATATCAAATGAACAGAAACCGTGCAAATCCTTCTACCTTCCCTGTAAAAGAAGTGCAGTATGGACGGCCAGCCTCATCCCAAACTTTGTAGAGTCAAGGAACAAAAATAATTAAATAAGTAAATTAAAAGAAACGAACAATATTTGAAAAAAAATACTAGCTGGTATAAATATAAAGTACGTACCTCGTAGCCTACTTTCTAGATAACGTGAATAATTTAAATAAAAAATAAACGTAAAGGCAAATTGAAACTGTATTTTTCTTATCAAAGATGTAATAAATTTGTTTTTATTGTTATAATACATACTTTGATTAACGACATAAATTAATAATTTTGAGTCTGACAAATTAGCATTCCAACCTATGGCATTGTCAAACACTATGCCTGTTAGAGACGATCATGCATGTATGCCATTTTTGCATTTGATTATATTAGCCACAAATCAGAAATCATCATATGCATATAAAATAACCAAGTCTTTCATCAATCTATACGATTCGTCTGTGTTTTATATCATTTTAAAGCTCTGTAATGACAAATATAAAGTGTATGTCAGTTTTGTACCATAAATATGCATCAATTTTAAACTACACATGATAAGAAAGCACCGTTTTTGTATGCGCCACACCTCAAATGCCCTTGCCGATCACCGACTTCTCTGCGGCATAGGTAAAAAAGAGACATAAAATTACAACGATTTTGATTGAAAAGTTCCCTTTGACGGTCGCATGGAGACTGGTTGGTAACAATACCTCTACTAACTCTTAGGCGTCAGCGATTTGGCACGCCAAACGGCTCTGAAGCTTCATCAATTTTTTTAAGGCAATCGATTGTCTTATTGGTCTAATATAGGTAGACATACGATAAAAATTAAATGCATGCCTACAGGCAGACGCGTTTAAGCATGCGCTTACTCATGCCTCATATGAACTTACAACATAAAAACCCAAATCTCAAATGACAATAATCTCTGCAACTTTAGTCGACCTTCCTAAAACAGGGGTGACATTGGCAAAGTCAACCATTTTTTACAGTATGGGTGGTCAATCACACACCAAGCTATAAGTTAAGGTAGGCAAATAGGAAATTCGAAGGTGCATTAGGGTTACAGAAATCGTACGTCATAATATAACCAGCCTGAAATGGCTCTAGGCAAGCCATTGCGCTAAAAAAGACAACGAAAGGTGGCCTCAAAATGTTCAAGCGGAGAGTTGGTATCCAGTCGAATAACTTGATTATCGAAAAATTATCGAAGAAAGTCTTCGTTCAGGAGTAAATGTACTATCAGACATGTTAAGACAGAAACATGCAAAAATATGAGGAGAGAATGAACGTCTGTGGTGGGCATTAAAAAAAACAGATAATTTATTCACGTTCCAGATATCATAAATTTGAATTTGGAATCTGTTAGCTACCGTATTGATCGTAGTATAAAAACCCAATCTAATCAAGATCCAGTTCATTCACAGACTAGACACAATAACAGGCTGTTAGCTGTTTTTTTTCTCTAAAAGGTTGTTTATATTTAGCTGCCACCTCCTCAATGGCGGTAGCTGCGTGGTTGTATGTTTATTTCATTTAATTTAAGACTTTGGTACTTTTCCAAACAGGTTTTGGCAGCTGAAAATATTATTGTTCAGATGATAATATCTCAGGCAGCTTGGGATGAAAATAAAAGTAAAACTTGCATTCGTTTCTGGCTCGAGGCCTCCCAGTCCAGACTTGATACAAGGAAAACGTAAACAAAAACCTTTTATGTTTTATTGGTTTGCAATGAAAGAGTTATTATTATTCGCAGGTTGCGATGTAAGGTATAAAATACCACAACAAACTTGGTTGGTTGATTTTTAAAATTACATTTTATGATAAGGTCTGTAATTTGATAAGATTTTATGGTATTGTTCCCCCAGTGCTTGTTTGACATATCTACAATTTCATTCAAAGATGGCCTTTCAATGAAATTGTCTTAAGAATCACATTTTTTACAATCTGAGCTAAGAAAAAAACGTGAAATACGTACGATAATTTGATAAAACATTCCCACAGAGGGGCACATGTAGGTTCGCGCCAACACTTTCTGCATGTGTGCATACAAATAAACAAAACCTCACATGAACATAAGCCTTGCAACTTTGATAGCGTTTATAGACTTGAAGCGCACATCCATTGTAAGCAATATGCCGCGGTATGTAGGTGCATTTCCCTGATAGTGATAAAGTTGCCTTGAGCTATAAAATGCCAGTCAATGGAAATGTACTGGGCGCATGTGGCACTCTCCGTAATGGGGAAGACTTATCGCAATTGTTTACGAGTACAAAACTTAACTAAAGTCAACCATGGGAGGCTCTGATTTCATTTAGCCACATTTGTTTGGTAACCACTAAAGTTGTATACTTTATGAGTAAGTCACACAATACGAGTAAACCACATTAAACTTTATTTTCTAACTGTTCACTATGTTAATCATCATCATCATTTAGACCGGTCCCAGTCCAGAGCAGTGGTAACACCTCGGACTCGTAAATGAAAGGTTGTGGGCTAGAATCCCGGCGGAGCACAAAAAATATACCATTTATATTTTCAAATATGCTCTTTCCTGGGTTGAAAATTACATAAAACCTTTGTGTTATTGTTCACCCAGCGAAGAGCATATATTTGAAAATATAAATGGTTTTTTTTTGTGCTCCGCCAGGTTTCGAGCCCACAACCTTCCACTTACGAGCTAGAAGTGTTAGCCACTAGACTACGGACCGGTCGTTATTTGGTCGGTCGTTTTATTTGTTATCCAACTTAGCAAAGCAGAAATAACAACAAAAAGCAATTTAATAATTGTTATTATTGTACTCGTATATAGATCTACCCTGTTCCCAGCCGAGTCGTATTAAACTTGATGTTATTTAGAATCAATAATTTTTCAGTAAAAAAAGATTTTCGGTGCTATTCTTAGACATTTTAGTCGTCACGCTTGGACAAACTAATGATGCTTGGGCTGGAAGTCTCATCACCACGGTAATTCTTACCTACCGAATATCGGTAATATATTTTGTATGAAGACTAATCAGCTGTTCACTTACGGCCATCTTGGATTGACAGGTCTTCATACAAATGCATCAATAGTTTGTCAAAGCGTGGGCTCAACGGAAGACTTGTCTAATTCCCGGTATTTTCAACGTTAGCATAGCGACTTTATACTGAATGAAAAGGACGCACTTATGTCAATCTTGTGGGTAGTTTTTATTATCAGTTCAAAGTCACATTTGCTAACGTTGAAAATACTGGGCCTAAGTGTAGCACTGTTTGAGTTTACCATACGGAGGTGGGTAGATACCTTAGATACCTGCTGTCCGTAAAATTGGCACACATTTTTTTGTGTACGTTTTACTTTTAAAATCATGCTAATAAACCGTAATTGATCCAGTTTTTCTAATTAACCCATTTCTTTCATGATGGTGTAGCTTTAATATGGTTAATGTATATGCAAATACTTTTTTCAATATTTTTCCGTGCTGCCCTTTTTAAGTTATCAACACCTTTTTCGAAATATAATTCGCTGAGGTACAAAAGAGTCTTCTTCTTCGTTACATCGTCATCAAACCTCTTTATGTGGTCTGATTATTATCGTATTAGAGGCCTGCCTCTGCTTCTTTTGTCCGCACGAGGTCTCTTTATTTAATATCTTGTTATGATTTTATTTTGGGTTCTTTTAATCAATCTGAAATTTATTTATTTTTCAAGATTTATTTTACACAATGTTGATTGACAATCACTTTCCCAGCTCTTGGCTTATCGACTTGACGGCTCAATGTTTCAATCAACCTGAAGCGCTATTCCGATAAATTCCTTACACTTTGGATATCATTCCAGTCGGTAATTGCTAGCGCTTGCGAAAGAACTCCATAGATAAAAAAAATCACAGTGCACCTTATTTTTGGACAGGAATCTCCTTGACTTATAGGTTGGTATGAGGCTGACCACCCATACTGTAAAAAATGGTTCACTTTGCCAATGTCACCCCTGTGTCAGGGAAGGTCGGCAAAAGTTGTAGGGTTTATGTTTATTTGAGGTTTGAATTTTATTTGTACGTACACATTCAGCATTTGTAAGCACGAACTACACGTGTTTGTTTGGGGGCATGCATTTGATATGAGCTTTAAATGTTAATATATCTTTACAACTTAGATTATATATACTAGATATATGGAATCGCTACCTTGTTGCCTTAAGGCGTGTTATAAAGCTAAATCTGCCGTTTATGTTTCTTACACTTTATGGTCTTAGCAAATTAGTTACAGTAATGAAAAAAATCATGCATGTTTATAATTTTTTTATCTTAAACATAAAGCTTAAACAAAATATATAACTTAAGAATTGCCACCACAAAAACATATTTAAAAAACGCGTTTTTGTACATTTTCAACTTTTTTTTCGTGTGTGCTGTATTTCGGATTTTTTTTTTGCTTTTTAATTCAGAACTATACATTGTTTAGCTTCCGTACTTAAGATTTTTTTTATAATGTCAATAGTTTTTGAGTAAATATGGAAAAACTGAAACTAGTTAATTAATTAAATTTTAATTGAATCAGAGAACACAGTTTTTCCACATTTACTCAAAAACTATTGACATTATAAAAAAATGTTAAGTACAGAAGCTAAACAATGTATAGTTCTGTAATTAAAAAGCAAAAAAAGAAATCCAAAATACAGCACACACGAAAAAAAAGCTAAAAATGTACAAAAAACGCGTTTTTTTAAATATTTTTTTGTGGTGGCAATTCTTAAGTTATATATTTTGTTCAAGCTTTATAATTAAGTAAAAAAAATAATAAACATGCTTGAATTTTTTCATTGCTGTAACTATTTTTTTAAGACCATAAAGTGTACGAAACAAAAACGGCAGATTTAGCTTTATAACACGCCTTAAGGTCCTAAGGAATTTAGGCACACAATGACGGCTCACATTTATATACCTACATTACTACGGACGTTTCTCGACTGTTCTCGATTTCTCGAACATTGTGAATGACTCCATACCAGAGCGTTGTTCCACCAGCGGGATTAGAATCACGTATGCACTAATACCACCATACGCTCGTAGCAATATGTATGTATATTGTATGTACAACAAAATATCCTTGTAGGAGATGTAACAAAGGATTTAAAATGCTGTGATTCACTAGGACTTCTTTATGGGTCTTCTTTGTTTGTGATGTACTCCTTATTGTGGACGAGAATAAGCCGCATCGGAGCGGGTTGTACCTGCAGACTACGTAAAGGTCAAGATACCTCCTTAGTACCTCTGGCGCGCAACCAGCTAAAGGAATAGAACCCAGAACCAGCTAAAGGAATTCAGCTGATAACATCACAGCTTATGCTATCTGCCCACTCGCACATATCTAATGTGGGAATGCCATACTATTCGCATTTTAAATTATACAATCTAGTTTTATTCTTTCATAAAAGCGTTTCATCCATCTTGCATGATTTCTGCCAATTACTAGGTTGATCTGTTCCTTGACTCATAGGTCAAGGAACGTATGAGGCTAAAAAATGGTTCACTTTGCCAATGTCATCCCTGTTCCAGGGAAGGTCGGGAAAAGTTGCAAGGTTTATGTTCATTTGAGGCTTGGACTTTAATTTGTAAGTACACATTTAGCATTTGTAAGCGCGAACTTACACGTGTTTGGTGTGATTCAAACAAAAACAGCGATCACCAAATGAACCTTATAAATCATCCTAATGATATTAAATGCAACTTAATTGCGTTTTTTGTTGTCAACTTTTATTTATCAATTAATTTGCATAGAAATGAGTGCTAAGTGCAAGGCTCATCAACTAATAATTACATAATGTTTTTTAATTAGGAACTAATAGACTCTTTATAATTTTAAACCTTTTTTTTCTGCAAGCAAACGTAAATGCTAGTACGAGAGACCGTACTTAGCAACCTATAACAAACTACTTATTTGCCTTTTCCCTGGCAACCCAGCCGGGTGACGTTACAATGTTGTCTACTCAAATCATGTGCTTATTCCATTGACTCAAATAAATTAACCAACATTTATTAATTATTTACTCACTTTTGATACAGTAAGTATTTTTTTAAATATATTTGTGAAGAGGAATGCAATTCACCGACCTATTTTGCCTCTCCAGAAGCAGATATTAACATTAATAATTCATTTTTTAATATTTTTAATGAATGATTTCCCAATTACATCTGTTGAACCTGTGTCGAAGTTATTGTCGATAGGACACAGCGCAGGCGGGGTTCGAACCAGCGGTAATGTTAATAACCCAAATACCCCCGACCATCCCAGCGACTGTGAATATTTACTATTAATTGATTTACCAGTAATTATTTTAACCCAGATTTTCTGGTAATTTCCCATGTATGACTGAGTACCCAGACAGTTTGAGTAAGATGCCCTGAGGACGCATATCAAGTGGTTATAACAAAAGCAGTCTTTATGTAGAAATTCAAGTTTTCATTGTGCAGCATTCTGTAGCCCACAGCCACAGCCTTACTTACAAAGTAAGGGACTCGCAATTCATTCATCGGACAGACACCATATTACAAAATAGCACAACATCATCATGGGCACGACAACCCGGGGTGGGTCCTGGCCTCCCTCAGCAACCGCTGCCAGCGCTGTCTATCCAACATCTTCCTCCTCCAGTCCCACATTCCCACTGCACGGCAATCCGCCACCTTTCCATCCAGCCATCTTGAACATGGTCTTCCCACTGGCCGGCGTCCTTCCGGGTTCGTCATCACAATCGTCTTCTCCAGGCTCCGATGGTCCATTCGCTGAATGTGCCCCAGCCAATGCAATCTTTTGACCTTTATTGAGCGGACCACATCAGCGTCCTGGTACAGCGTATACAATTCGGAGTTATATCTTCTTCGCCATATGTTTCCGTCCTTTATTGGACCATAAATACGTCGAAGTATTTTCTTTTCGAAGACGTTAAGAGAGCATTGGTCACGCTTGGTCAGTGTCCAGGTTTCGGAGGCAAATGTGAGGACTGGTTTTATTAGGGTTTTGTACAGAGTGGTTTTACATTTTCGTGACAGTAGCCTCGACTTAAATTGTTTTATGAGGCCGAAGTAGGAGCGATTAGCTGACAGTATTCTTTTTTTAATATCTTCAGCTGGATCATTGGTAATTTACCCCCTGTAATTTAGAATTTAGGGAAATAAGATGTTTTTTTGTTTCGAAATTTGGATCGACGATATCATGCATAATGTTTATTTACTGCAACAACAAATGCTTATAATGTAATACATATTTATGACAAGTTGATTCCTTCTTATCGCAATCAGAAACTACCTTCCGGTTTTATGTTACATACAGTTTATACATAAACAAAACTTACTTGCACTCGTTTAACGTGTTAGCCACCAGAAACGAGATAAAAGTTTAAAAATATGTGATAACAATACTAGAAACGAGACACTTCGTTCAATAGGTTGTAACGTTCACATCTAATTGTACTAGTACACGAGACATCTCTATCGAGACATATGAGATTTATATATATAAAAAATTCGTGCCTCCATAAACGGGATAACTTGTCCTGTAGGACTTTAAGTTTCTTTATCTTGAACAATATATTTCGTCTGAAATTTGCACTTTTTTTTAAATTTGAAATTTGCAATTTGCACTCTAGTACCCCTAGTACAAAATATATAAATTTAACCTTGATTGTGTAAATCAAAAATGTATGGAATACAAAACGACACTCCAAACGAATAACTTGATTTTCATACATTTTTAAGTTGACGTAATCGAAGTGAGTTTACGCGACTATATTTTATCCTAGGTGCACAGAACACTTCAAACTCAATTATAAAATTTGAGTAGAACGTTTTGATTGAGTTCAACGTAAAATTTTATATTTACTTGTGGTACCTACAGAGAAAGGGTTAATGATTGTCTTGCACTATTGAGCAATAAATAGATGTAATTCAGTACAGAACTAAATGCAGCAAACTTGATTTTTTTTTCGATAAATATAATATGGATGTGCTTAAAATTTGAGTCCCTACGATTCCCTACATTAACAATTGTTTGTTATGTATAATATCCTAGATTACGCCCTTCAGTTCTCTATAGGGCTACAGTACCCTGAGTACGAGTTGCAAAACTTGAGTAAAGTTAAGTTTACGGAAAGTATTAAAGAGTTTTCCCCAAAATCTGCCGTTTTTGTTTGTTTGAACTTGATTTTCTTCATCACTGTAACTCTTTTGCTAAGATCATTAAGTGTAAGAAACAAAAACGGCAGATTTTGGGGAAAATCACTTTTTAATACTTACCGTAAACTTTACTTTACTCAAGTTTTGCAACTCGTACTAAGGGTACTGTTGTAATTATTTAGCTGTAGGTAATCCATTTCTATCGCACTGACACAATTCGTTGTTATCACTAGTTACTCTACGAATGCGCGACACGATTTTAGTTATATCACCCGTAAAATGGCTTAAATAGTGTTTATCAGCTTTTAAGTTTAGCGCATACTAAGCAACGTTAAAGTGAAGGCAATCTATAGATGCAGTAACTTCAATTTGGTATAGATGCGCTGTTGAGGATTTGAGTCCTTACCAGCGAAGGTATTATTTGACCGGTCCGTAGTCTAGTCGTCAACACTTCTGACTCGCAAATGGAAGGTTGTGAGTTCGAATCCCGGCGGAGCGTAAAAAAATCTATTTATATTTTCAAATATGCTCTTCGCTGGGTAAAAAAATCATTTACCATTACCAAAGACCGGTCACCAAAGGTCTATCCAGCCTTACAGCAAATGGGTCTTGCTTGAGATTTGGCGTTTTCTACAGCGACGACCAAGCTCGCAGAGGGCTTTTGAGGTGTGATACACACAAAAACATCGCTCACCAAATAAATCATTCTAATATTATTGTGTCAGAACAAATAAAATAAAAATGCATTATGAGGACCTACTTCAGCAGGCTGGCTTCAGGTTTTCACAAATTCATGAACCACTTAATAGACAGTCCCACCCTGTTGGAGAGTTACAGGCTATATTTGTCTGGCTACCACAGCAGTGGGCGAGGCCACGCCTTCCATGTATGAAAAAACCTTACTGAAGTTGTCACGCAACGCTCTGTATCCCGGAGTATGAATGATTCAAATATAGAAAATTTTAATTGTAATTTAAATAGATGGAAAATTTAACAATAGAGTTCCTTCCAGAATTATTGTTGGGTGCACTGTACCCTTAGTATGAGTTGCAAAACTTAAGTTAAGTAAAGTTTACGGAAAGTATTAAACAGGGATTTTCCCCAAAATCTGCCGTTTTTGTTTCTTAGACTTTATGGTCTTAGCAAAAAAGTTACAGTGAAAAGAAAATCAAGTTCAAACAAACAAAAACGGCAGATTTTGGGGAAACCCACTCTTTAATACTTTCCGTATTCACGGCTCATATTGCCTCAAGGTTACAACAGCTTTTAAGCCGATCCAGAACACGCCTTGCAAGTTCGCAATTACTTGTGTGAATGGCTCCGTTTCCCGTCCCGCTTCTCATGCGTGGTCCAGATAAAACACAAGTCTCCACTTTAGCTTTCATCCAGTGCCCCAACCATCGATACTGAACCATAGCGTTTCACTAATCTAATCTAATCTAATCTAAGTTGCAAAGATATGTTACATTGGAGAATCACATTACATGCATTCTCACAACCAGACACGTACAAGTTCGCGCTTGCACATGCCTCATGTGAACCTACAACATAAAAACCAAATCTCAAATGGACATACACACTGCAACTCTTGCCGTCCTTCCCTGAGACAGGGGTGACATTGGCAAAGTGAACCATTTTTACAGCATGGGTGGTCAGCCGCATACCAACCTATAAGTCAAGGAACACACACACACGACAAATTACATTTTATACATCACTAAATAATAAAATCCAAATACAAAATATCCATTTACAAATAAAAACAAATTCCAATTTAATAAACCCTTGCCGCCAACATTACAGATCAACCGCCATTTCTTTCTGTCCTTACATACTTCTTTCATTTCCTCCAGAGTCATAATTTTCTTCATACAGGCTCTTCTTTTATTATGACTCTGGATATTCCATTCATTCGCAATTTCGGATATTTGGTCCATCCATACCTTTCTCGGTCTTCCTCTACCACGACATCCATCTATTCTACCAACATATACTTTCTTCGTCAGTCTTTCCTCATTCATTCTCTCCATATGCCCAAACCATCTTAACAAACTTCTTTTAATCTTCACTTTCACACTTTCTCTTGCACCACATTCTTCTCTTACAAAATCATTCCTCACCCTGTCACTCCGTTTTTTCCCAATCATACTTCTTAGAAAGTCCATTTCAACAGTATGGACTTTACTAATTTCACTTTCATTCACCGTCCAGGCCTCGCTTCCATACATCAAGGTGGGTAAAAGTATGCCACTGCGTACCGCCAATCGAGCATTTTTAGATATGTTTTGATTTTTGGCGATACAAGCTGTGGCACCCAGTACACACCTGCCCTTCATTACTCTTCTTTCAAATTCACCGGTCATTCTTCCATCTTTTTCAAACTTACTTCCCAGGTATACAAACTCATTTACGACATCAACATTCATTCCATTAATTTTAAATTCATAATTCATACTTTCATCATCTCTTTCAAAAATCAATACTTTCGTCTTACTTGCATTCAACTTCAGATGGTTACCTAACAAAGCTTCATTCAATCTAGAGAGCATTGTTTGCAATTCCACTGCTGAATCAGATACAAGAACTGCATCATCTGCATACAGTAGAACACTCACTTTGCTCTCTCCTATCATCAATCCACAATCATTAAGTCTAGCATCTCTGACACACTTGTCCATGACTATGTTAAATAGCCATGGACTCATCACACATCCTTGCCTCACACCCTTATAAACTTCAAACCACTCGCTATACTCACCATCAATACGAACACATGCCTTACTATTTTCATAGTTGGCATGCACCGCACCTAGGAGAGCCCCATTCACTCCGTATACTTTCAAAACATCCCATAACATACCTCTGTCTACTGAGTCAAAAGCCTTTTCCAGATCTACAAAGGCCGTGAACAGCTTCCGCCTCACCGACAATTGTTTTTCAACAAGTTGTCGTAGAGTAAAAATCTGATCAACACAGCCTCTACCGGCCATAAAGCCGGACTGTATATCGGAAATCCTTTCACTAGTAGTCAGAATCACATTTTTTATAATCACCTTACAGAAGACTTTTCCTGGTATACTGAGTAGACTGATTGGTCTGAAGTTCTGACAGTCTTTTTTGTCCCCTTTACCTTTGTAAATGGGAACAATGACTGCCTTCCTCCAATCCATCAGTACTACTCCTGCATTCACACAAAGCTTACATAATTCGTACATCCAATCTATCACGCATTCACCTCCTGCTTTCAACATTTCACCATTTATTCCATCAAACCCAGCAGACTTTCCATTCTTCAAACATTCAATAGATACTTTTATTTCTTCTTTCAAAATCCTAAATTCATTCTCTTCTGTCATTTTTCTAAACAAATTTCTTTCGCCCCGACCAAAAATCCCTTCAAAATATTCTTTCCATCTCTTACATACTTCATCATTCTCCCATACCATCTCACCAACAGCACTTTTGATTCCTGGGGTGGTCAATGCAGAATCTTTATTCCTAATGGCACCGACCCATCTCCAGAATTCCTTCCTACTGTCGGTGAAACTTCTGTTCATTTTTTCATCAATCTTTCTCTGTTCATTCGCTTTGCTTTCACAAACTACATTCTTCGCCATTTGCTTGGCTATCTTATATTCATCTTCTAGCTTTCTATCATTCCTGTCGTTCAGCCACTTTTTGTAACATTCCTTCTTCACTTTCACAGCCTCTTTTACTTTAGCATTCCACCAGGCATCCCCTTTCATTCTTCCACCTTTCGTTTCTCCACATACTTTTCGAGCACATTCAATCATTCCTTCTTTCATAAACTTCCACATGCTTTCAATATCTTTTTCATTCACATTCTTTTCAAGTTCATTCACACTTAACTTTTTTTGTATTTCTGATTTATACTTCACTTTCACGTTTTCATCACTCAGACTTTCTACTTTTATTCTTGGCTTTCTTACTTTCTTCTTACGTTTCTTCTTTCTTACTTCTCCAATCATTATTTTAGCGCATAAGAGATAGTGGTCACTGCCTATTTCAGGCCCACGATAGACACGGCTATCTCTTACGGCTCCTCTCAGTCTTTCATCCACACAGATGTAGTCAATGATTGTGCGACTTCCCACAATCTGCCTTGTGTACAGATGCACATCCTTATGTCGAAACCATGTGTTTGATGCAAAAAGGCTGTGCTCTGCACACAAAGCTATCAGGTGTCGCCCATTATCATTGACTACACCTCGTCCACTAGGACCAACAATTTTCACACACTCATCTCTTTGCGTACCTACCCATCCATTCATATCTCCCAAAATTATAATGTATTCATTCTTCTTGCTTTCGCGCACAACTGCATTCAACTCATTCCAGAATCTCATTTTCACGTCCATACACTCTGAATCTACAGGTGCATAACAGGCCACCAAGAAAATTTTCATCCTGTTTGTTTTGAGTTTAACAGTTAAAACTCTTGGAGAGATTCTTTGGTAGCCCGTTATGCATCCTTTTACATTCTCACTTATAACCACACCCACACCCTGTCTTTCATTCCCATCTTCTAAACTAAAATGAAAACTAAAATGCTTAGAAAACTAAAAAGCCCACTGGAAGCGCTATTTCATTATATATATATATTTAGTTTACGCTGTGGTTGAGTTAAGATGTGAATTTGTACACTGGTAAAAGAGTATTTTATAGAGTACGTTACTGGATCCCGAGTGGATATGTTAATGTGTATATAAATAAACATATATATACATTGTACTTGCACATAAGAAATCCTGATCCTGTTTAATGTAAATTTTATAGGCACTAACTTACTATGCTAGTAAAGCAATTCTCAATTGATGTAATTTTACAGAATAAAAAAAAACGTTTTTTTTTTTTGTAGTTGAAAAATCAACTTATGATTCCGATTAATCAATTGCTTGACAGTCGACTCGGCACAAAATCTATATCATTTAAGATTCATATTAAACGCATTCCCACAAGCAGACATGTATAAGATCGCACTAACACATAGCGCATGTGAACCTACAACATAAAAACCTAAATCTCAAATGGAGATACACCCTGCAACTCTTACTGACCTTCCCTGAAACAGGGGTGATATTGGCAAAGTGAACCATTTTTTACATTATGGGTGGTCAGCCTCATACCTACCTATAAGACAAGGAATCGCTGAAAGGTAATAAGTATTTCCTTGTGATTTTCCATGTCCAAGACTGCAGGATTTTTATATGGAATACAATATTGCATACATTATCTTCCATAAAATTTACATATCAAAGCTATACCTACAGCAAATTGAAAAAAAAAAACAATAAATACTCGTATGGTTTTGGTTTTATTGTAATTGCATCATGAAACAGTCGCTCATATGATGATGATGATGATGATGATGGATGATTTCTTTCCTGTGGCGCCATTTAATGGTCCAGGACCATCTCAAGGGCGCCATGGCTTCTCGAGAAAAGTAGTGTCTTCAGTTCCTTTCTGAAGGTGGTGGTAGGCTGGTTCGCGCGAACACCGATGGGTAAATTGTTCCAGGCCACCGGCCCGGCCACCGCAAAGCTTCTGTCTGCAAAGTTTGATGTGTTTGCTCTATTGGGCACTATAACCTTGTTGACAGCAGTAAGGGCAGAGCGTAGTGGTCTTTTTGAAGTCCCATCGACAGAGCATAGCTCAGCGAGACATGGGGGTGCAGTGCCGAGGTCTCTCGAGATATATTTATGCATGTGTGAGTGCATTAGTACTGCAGAAGCGCTATTCTGCTAAATTCTATCCACTTTGGATATCCATACAAGTCGGAGATCGCTAGCGCTTGCGAAAGAACTCCATAGATAAAAAAAAAATCACAGTACACCTTATTTTTGTGCAAGAATCGGCAGCTCGTCACCGGTCGTAAGGACTTTAGCAGAATAGCGCTACAGCCCTACAGGACAGAGAAGATTGTTCACTCTGGTCCAACAAGATACTGACCTTGAAGTCACTCACCAAGGAAACAACATTAGCTCGAGTATCGTGTAAGATTTGTGGAAATAACCAGATGTTTTCCAATTCATATTTTTATGAGAATCTATCCAGGCTGACATCAGGTGACCACGATGTCACCCTTTTCATTAATTAGCGGAGACACCAACCACAAGGACTCTAGTGCTCTTTCTAATAATAGATTTTAGACAGTAGCTTTGTAAAGAAGGAGAGCTACTTCACTAAATTTATGCAAATTAAATTAAAAGTAGGTATTCAAATGTTCTTTCTTTAAAAAATAAAACAGTGTAATCTATAAACAAATACAATCAAGAAACAACTAACCAAAATTTAAACAAAGTATTTTTTAGATGTCATCACATCTAATCATTGGTGTGCGGCTGACCACCCATGCTGTAGAAAATGGTTCACTTTTCCAAGGTCACCCCTGTGTCAGGGAAGGTCAGAAAGAGTTGCAGGGTGTACGTTTGGGTTTTTATGTTGTAGGTTCATATGCGGTATGTGCAAGCGCGAACATGTACGCGTCTGCTTGTGAGAATGCATATAATGTGAATCCCCAATGTAACATATCTTTGCAACTTAGATTAGATTAGACGATCTAGTGCTTTTGCATATACTCAATATATTTTTTGAATAAGAACCTTCGAATGTGACTCATAAATGATAACAGTGTCGATAATATGAGTGTATTTCAAAAATAAATAAAAAATCACATTCAGCATTTTTTCAAACAATCACGATTTTTGACCATAAATCTCCAGGTGATAATATATCAACAAAACGTGCGATTTGTTTGCACTTTAAATACTTTTTACGTTCATATTTAATAACTTCTTTATGAAATCATGTCATTTTCCAGGTTCTGTAGAATAACAAGCATTCCAACGCGTCTTCAACGCATCACAACAGCTGGATAATTTTTTTTATGTATCTGTTGCAGATGGTCATTTATGCATGACGTTTTTGCGTGCGGATCAGTTGACTGACTGGTAAATGGTTCTATCATTGTTTCTGGTTTCTAAACTGTAACATTATAGTCTGTTGAATCCAAGAGTTTTAAGAATGATTTAGTATATTGGTGTTGACTAAATATAAATCTAAGAACCGGAAAGATTTACAAAAAACGCGTGATCTTGCTCATTTGGAAACTGTTTTTTTTCTAACAAACACAATTTTCTGATTTATATTTTGTTGGTAGGTAAGTCTCTTTTCTCTGTTAATCTAATCTAATCTAAGTTACAAAGATATGTAACATTGGAAATTCACATTATATACATTCTCACAAGCAGACACGTATTAGTTCACGCTTGCACATGCCGCATCTATCTATAATCTATAATCTAAGCTGCAAGGATATGTAAGCATTTAAGGCTCATGTGAAATGCATGCCTACTGACAGGCACATGTAGGTTCGCGCCTACACATTCTGCGTGTGTGCATACAAATAAAGAAAACCTCACATGGACATAAACCTTGCAACTCCTGCCGCCGTTCCCTGAACCGGGGTGGCATTGGCATACAACATAAAAACCCAAATCTCAAATGAACATACACCTTGCAACTCTTGCCAAACTTCCCTTAAAACAGGAGTGGCATTGGCAAAGTGAACCCTAATCTAAGTAAAAATAAGTGAAAAATAAATACAATATATACTTGATTTTCCAATACTCTTTAATCCGACACTACTTATTAGAAGCTTTAAGATAATATGCCGCATGTGGACTCACAACTTTTTAAAGTTCTGAGTACCCAATCTTAAATGAACCGAAGCACTGCAACTCTTGCCGACCTTTTCTAAAATAAGGGTGAGATTGGCAAAAAGAACCATTTTTACAATATGAGTTGTCAGCCTCATACCAACCTTAAGTCATAGAACAATGAAATAGAATTTATTTGAAAAAAAATTAGTTGACATTTTTATAGAAACTCAAACTGGGATAGGTACTGCCATTATTGTTGTGTATGTTCCTTGACTTATAGGCTGGCATGCGGCTGACCACCCATGCTGTAAAAATGGTTCACTTTGCCAATGTCACCCCTGTTTCAAGGAAGGACGGCAAGAGTTGCAGGGTGTATGTCCATTTGAGTTTGGGTTTTTATGTTGTAGATTCACATGCGGCATGTGCAAGCGCGAACTTGTACGTGTCTGCTCGTGAGAATGCATAATATAATGTGAATCCAAAATGTAACATATCTTTGCAACTTAGATTAGATTATATTAGATAAGAAAAGCTAAATGCAAAAATGACACGCACAACTGACCATCTTATAAATTACCTTGTAAGATAAAATTCAATCCAATCTGTGACCTATCGCATTTCAATATGGAATACTGATAATTATATCAAAGCATTTTGCCGTCTGCGAACTTGTAAAAAAATACTATAAATCGATCCGCTAGATATGGAGCGACTTCAGTCCGTGAAGGTGTTCGGCCCGACAACTACGAGTATATGTAGGACTGATAATTAATTGTATTGAAGTAAAAGCGCAACGTTTTGTGTGCCATTACGGTCCAACTGTGCAAAATAAATATTAATGTTTTCTTATCGTTTGTTTATCAACGGCATTCCTGTGTGACAATGATAGTGGAAAATAGTGCATACAACGTGCACAGGTAAACTGCATTAAAAGTTTTATTTTTATTAATTTTTCTTCTTCTTTTTTTACATAAATCTTTCGATTAATCAGATTAATAAGTTGCAAAGATATTTAGCACTGGGGATTCACATTATACCTATGCATTCTCACAAGCAGACACGAACAAGTTCGCGCTATAAATCGTGTCCGGTCGATAGCTCAGTTGGTAGAGTACTTGCATTCCATATCGAGAGTTCGGGTTCGAATCCCACCGAGGGTGTCAGAAATAATTTCCCGTTTCGGTGTTTATTTCAAACCTCATAATAAAATACCGGTAAGGTTTACTCAGCCCTCACAAGAAACGAGTACCAGCCACCTCGGGAGCTGGGAAACCCCCACTTCAACTGAAGTGGTTGCCCCAACTTTCGGGATGTCCAAATTTAATCATATTACTCCATTGTTGAAAGAACTGCATTGGCTTCGTTTTCCGGAGAGGGTGGTCTACCGTGTTTGTTTGATGGTTTACAAAGCTGTCAATGGTACGGCTCCTTCATACCTGTCTGACATGTTCTCACCTATTGAGATAGATTTGAGACGCCAAACTCTCAGATCTGCAGGGTGTTGGGTGGTTGACTTAGTCCAGCCGTCACGTCAGACACGCACTAATTTTGGGGACCGTGCTTTCCGGTTTGCGGGCCCAATGGAGTGGAACAGACTACCACCTAATGTGAGGAAGGCAGAAACTGTTGGTGTCTTTAAAGGAGCACTAAAGACGCATCTTTACAAAAAATCTTATCCGTGATTTGAGAGGGCCCTTGAGGTGTGACACACACAAAAACGGCGCTCTTCAATTATGTGTACCTTATAAATAAATTATCCTTGTATATATATATATACCTGTAAAAACCCCAACTTACCTGTAAAAATAAATAGGTTCCACTCACTACATGCGAAATGCTTCGGGGATAGCGCGGCAAGAAGTTACACTATGTGTGTAGCATAGTTGCGTTGCGTTTACATTTTTTCAATGAGGAATCCGGGTGTTATTTATTCCAGTGATGATGATGACGATAAAATATGCAATCCTCAGAAGGCTTTTTTTTTACTACCTTTTATGCATACCATTAATAACAACTGCTCCATAAAAATAAAAATAAAATACTTTGTACCCTCTTAATCTTCGTTACGACTGCAAACCTAAATTTTAAGCCCAATATTCCAAGTATGCAACTTAACGTTTAAAAACTCAACCTTATACCAAAAAATATATGGAAACTGTAGCGCTCACTAGAGGTGTTCAGTTAGTTAAAATGTTGTTTTGGAAAAAACGCTGTGGTGAAGTTTAAACGTAAATTTGTATACTTGAAGTCCGATTTGCATTCGACACAGCGCTTTTGCAAAACCAGTTTTGAAAATGTAAAAATAGCCCTCCGCGAAATCAAAGGAGGACCTCAATTCGCCAAAGGAAATGTTAATCTGAGAGCATGCATCTCTACTGGCCCCAGACCTCTCGCTGCAAGGCGATTTTGTTTTTGTAAATGTGGGGGTGCTATGTGCTTTTCCAACTGGTTTAAGCGATGCACGGAAAATCTATATATAAAAAATTTGTCTCTCAAAAAATTAGGCACAACTCCCCTCGATCTTGAAAACAGAAAATAATGTACATTTTTCAATGTGTTCGCAAGATAGAGGGAAATTCGTGTAGGTAACGTTTTTTCTATAACAAATAAATAATCTGTAATCTTAGTTATACTCTGTATTCAAAGAAATATTAACATATCCGATTCGTAATTCATGCATGTTCACAAGAAGGCGCGTGTACGTTCGCACTCACATAAACCGAATGTGTAGGTACTTTAAAAATAAAACTAATATGAACACAAACTTCGATTCTTGCCGCCCTTTGCTGAAACATGAGTTATGTGTCCCCCCTGCTTCAAGGAAGCGAATCATTTTTGTGAACAATTTTTACATTATAAGAGGTCAACCACATACAAGCTTTAACTCGAAGGGAATTTCGACCATTTCATAAAAAAAAAACATCAAAATGAAATGAGTACATCGGACGCTTGTAATAATTAAAAAAAACATAAAATAGTGTAACGAGCGTATGGTAGTATTAGTGCATACATGATCCTTGTCACGCTGGTAAAACGCTTTGGTATTAGAACCATCCAATATGTTCGAGAACAGTCGAGAAACGTCCGTATGAACGTATATAAATGTAAGCCGAAATCGTGCGCATCCAGAGTGTCGATTAAATCGTTGAGCCGTGAAGTTGAAAGCAAGAGCTAGAAATCAATTGTTGTAAATTGTGAACTAAACCATGTAAAATAAATTATGTTAAAATTAATAATTGCAATTGAATTAAAAGAGAACCCAGTAAAATAATAACAATAAGATTCTAGAGAAAAAAAAGGACGGATTTATAGTTCCGTAAGAGTGCCATAAAAAGTAAATCGCTATCTCGGCGTTGCCATCGAGTTGACTGCAGCTTTGCACGACTAGCCTTCAACTCTGCGCAGACCTTCATGCGCAGCGTCGTACCTACCGGGGCGCGTGTTCCCATTCCCCGACCTAAAAGGAATCTTTACTCAGACAAGCACACGGAAAAAAATTAATTCATCAAGTAGTTTCAGTTTTTCCATATTTACTCAAAAACTATTGACATTATAAAAAAACGGTTTCGATACTACACTAGACAATGTATAGTTCTATAAATAGAATGAAAAAAAAAAAATCCAAAACATAGCACACACGAGAAAGTAGCTACAGAAGTGAAAAAAACGTATTTTTTTAAATATTTTTTTGTGGTCGCAATTTTTAAGTTATATATTTTGTTTAAACTTTATAATTAAGATAAAAAATTAATAAACATGCTTGATTTTTTTCATTACTGTCACTTTTTTGCTAAGACCATAAAGTGTAAGAAACAATAACGGCAGATTTAGGGTATGATACTTCCGTGTGCTGTCTGAGTAAAGATTCCTTTTAGGTCGGGGAATGGGAACACGCTACCGGGGCCATCCTAGCATTCGCACTCCGGGAAAATAGCCACCTAATAAAGACATCTTCTCATGGCATTCCAGTCTCGCCAACAAAGAAGTCAAGGGATGTTTATGACATCCAATGGGGCCATAAATTTGTGTAACATTAAAATATGGCATTGGCAGGATGGCCACGGTATTTCAAACTATAAAATAACTTATAAATTGTAGAGCTTTTAATAAAATAGCTGTTCCTCTCAAATGAGTCGTAGTAAATCAAAGGCAGCAATAGCGGGTTTTTGAAAAATTAAATAAATATACGGAAATTATAAGAAAATGATTTTCTTTATTAGGATCATGATATTACACTCACAGTCCATGAAAATAGCCACATAATATTTTTATGACATTCCAATCTCGCCAACAAAGAAGTCAAGGGATTTTATGGCATCCAATGAATGTCCATAAATGTACGTAAAATTAAAATATGGTATTTTCAGGATGGCCATGACATTCCTGATTATAAAGTAGCTTATTTACTATTCAGTCTCTTTAAAGAAAATGGCTATTTCTCTTAAATGAGTTTTATAAAATGAAAGGCTGCAATCTAGAATTGTTTCAAAAATGATATAAATATATAGAAATGATAAGGTTTCTATGTTACTATATATTTACCTTAACAATCTGGGATTAGCGCCTTTGATTTTATATGACTCAAGTCAAAACCATTTTTTGCAATAAATTATCCTTTTTATACTCATTACTGAGTATACCATAAATTTGACGTAAAATCATTACATATTGGTATTAAATTGACTAGCTTATGTTTTGATGAAAAGGTCACTCTTTGTTTTATTAGAACTGATTGATTTGCATCGATCTACATAATAGTAATTCGATGTTTTTCAGGTTTTTTGGCCTGCCAATCATCATCATTATCAACCCGACAACAACTACTTACTCCGTTCAGCCATTATGATCTGGATCTTTTCAATGTCTTGCATTTTTTTTTTTGTGCGGAAACGTCATTGTAACGCTGTCGTCGTTCCACTGGAAGTGGCCAGAACCTCTAGAAATTATTTTCCACTTATTCCTATTCTGACACTCGTACTTCTATTAATATATTCATACCAATCACTTTTTTCAAACATTTCGTTCTCTTACATCCATTATATATAGGTATCCAATACCTTCACAATTTCACTTATTTGATCAAGCATTAGTTTTTGGGTCTTCCCTTTCCCCTTTCGCCTCTTACATTTCCCCATCTTAAATTTTCACACGTTCTTGTAACTACGGTCCTTGGCCATCGATAAAATATATAAGTTAGCCTTTAACCGTTGGCCCATTCAAGCCAATATAAAAGTCTGACTTTCATTGACTGAACCATATAGACGTCTTGGTACAGCTTCTATAATTCACATCAGTACAAATTTTTTGGCCTCTCAATCACTGCGAATAACCACAGTCAAAAGCATTTTTTGTGAACAACTTACTTGTTATTGAACTGATTTGCATGTGTCAAGTTTGCTCGTCATGCCCTGATTGTTTTGCATGCGGTGACACATTTCGTGAACAGATGAAGACCGACACGTTCCCAAGGTGGTGAACTAAGAGACAGCCTCGCACTTTGAACAATTAATCATACAGTCTGGTGTGAATAAGTCTAAAGAAAAGTCGCGAGCCTTTTATGGTTAACAAGGTAAGTGATTAATGCTAAAAGTTTACGATATTTCATAGCCGTAATAGGCAATGCAGGACTGTGGCCATCAAAACAACAAATGTACTAATACCGATTGTCAATTAAATTGTTATGTACCCATTGCCTGTTTATCAGCGGATAACCTTCTTTTAGTAAACCAAATAGAATGCGTTAAACTATCGTTAAACAAACGCTTCGCCAAAAATGTATGGTAACTAAAAAAGGTAAAACACCTCAGGTAGTGACAAATCTCGATGGTGGTTAGGTTATCAAATCTAATGAATTGATTCTTCTTCTTCTTGTGTCTTTTCACTGATGATTGGGGGGATCATCATAGCAATTGGTACTTACTTCATAGCAATTCGATACTGCTATATGAAAGAAGGATCATATGTTTCTACCCAACCACTGTCTCGGGTTTTTTAACCAAGATGTCCTACTTCGATCTGGAGCCCGTCGTCCTTCAATTCTTCCCTTTTTGATGAGATATAGGAGCGGATAAATATTTTTCAATATAATGACTAAAAGTAAACAAACAATATCTATTTGACGGACATCAGGACTTCGGCAGTTCATACTGAATGAACCTCGGCATTTTCGACTCAATCCATTCAGGAGGGTTTTTTTTGCATCCGACGGTCCATTTCCATTACAAAGGCAGTATTTTTATATCCCAGGATTCCCAGGCACTGAGATAGTGTCCACCATTCCATACCATATAGTTCAATTAAAAGATGTAGATAGTATTTTTTTTTATTGATTGTAGAGGCATTAACTTTGTAATCGTTCATCTTAAGAGACAAAAAGAAAAACCACTTTGTATTCGATTACTGTGAGTATTTTATTTAATTAATACCACAACCGGTTTCGCAAACATCCGTTCGCATCATCAGGTGGATAAATTAATACTGGTATTAATTTATATTAATTTATCGTATTAATTTATCCACCTGATGATGCGAACGGATGTTTGCGAAACCGGTTGTGGTATTTATTAAATAAAATACTCACAGTAATCGAATACAAAGTGGTTTTTCTTTTTGTCTCATGTAGATAGTATCTCAACCGTATTGGTATAAAAAAAATGATGGAACAAAATGACGTATTGGAACAAGACAGAACATTTAACTTCAATTTTAATCGATATAAACATGGAGGTATATATCGATGGATATACGAGTAAACTGTTAGTAAACAGAGCACCTCATGTTTTTGACCTTGTGATTTTTTTGATCTGATAATTTAGCCTGCAGCGCCAAGGAATAATACGTAGGCAGGCATGTAATCTCAGTGTTAGGTGACGATGTAATGTTTCAAACACTTATTGATGATTATTCTTGAAGGTTCCCAAATGATTCATCTCGACATCACTTATGTTTTATCGTGCTATGTCGTGAATGATTCACGATATTTTTAGTTTTGGGGGCAACTATTTCCAGCCACGCCATGCTCTAGATTCCTAGGAATTTCTAGATTCAAATGAACACTTAAAATGAGGAGTTCAATTGAAATGTGCGCATACATTTAAGATCCCAATAAAAAATCTAAGATACAAACACTCCGCGCCATTGCTCCCAAAATACTGAGAGATTGACTGAGGAACTCAGAAATCAGAAGCATGTGCGATACTGAATACATCGTCAGATGGAGCAGGAAGAGGAGACGGTTCTGGAGGGACCATATAGACCGCGTGATCTAAGGAAGAATAGCCCGAGTCGTGGCACAGGAGATACCGGACGGCCAGTGTCTACCAGGTCGCCCTACCAAAAGATGGAAGAACACCTGGTGTTCTGCATCACAGGAGGGAATTCCACAATAAACAGATCCTAGGTTTATAACAAGAGGAAGAAGAAGAAAAGATATACTAAAATTAGGCATTACTGTGAGAACTTGCGCATCAACGTGTTTTTATCGCTTATCTCAAATTTGTAGAATCGATTACACGATTTGGGATACAAGTACCTGCATTCGGGCAATATTGCTGGCATCGCGTAAAATGTAAACATAGATTTTAGGCTTCCACTTATACATAAGTCGCATAGAAACAAAGGCGTTAATCTAGGATTGTTATCGAAAATGAGAAAAATATATGGTAACGAAGAAAATCATTTTCTCATCATATTCATACATTTTTTTGATTTTCGATAGAATCCCTAGATTGCCGTCTCTAGTTGTATACCTCTCTAACAGGACTGATAGTGACTCATAAGATCGATAAGATACAAAATATGATAAACTCGTGTTTCTGCTGAATTATCTTTCTATCTTAAATGGACTCGGCACAAAATTCAAATTAGATAGGAAAACGGCACAGGTCTATTTAATGGAGAAGTAGGTGGCGTATTTGCCGGACAGCCCCAGAGCCAGCTAAAGAGACTCCAGTCTGTACTGAATGCAGGGGCAAGACTTATACACGGCGCTTCAAAATTTTGGCACATTACGCCGCACCTGAAGTCCCTTCACTGGCTGAAGATTCATGAAAGCGTCCAGTACAAGATACGGTTGCTGGTCTTCAAGAGCCTGCGCGGGACCGCACCGCAATATTTGAAAAATATGATGGCTCTAGCCACCACAAGCAGCAGAACAGCAGCACTGCGATCAGCAGCATCATGTCGCAGTCGGATAGAGTTTCCAAGAAGGGGAAAGAAGACCGTTTTTGGAGATCGAGCCATCAAGATGGCTGCTCCAACGATATGGAACGGCCTCCCAGATGACCTGCGCGAAATGGATCTGGAGAGCACTTTTAGAAAGGGGTTGAAGACCCATCTGTTCGCGCGCTCATATGAGCAAGCGCCTTTGGGATGACCAAGAGTCATGAAAAGGCACTATAAAAATCTTGCATTATTATTATTATTATTGGGTACGTTTGTAACCGTCTAAACATAATACCTACACTGTCTCAAAAAGCATGTTTCGCAATTTCTCAGGATTTAACCACAAAAGTTGCGTGAATAAAACCATGTTTTAAGTATTGCTTACCGCATTAGAATACTTAGTATTTGTCAGAGCAAGCTGTGAGTAAGTACGTTTGGTGTTGTATATCATTTCACTGGCACTTTGCTCTTATCAGTGCGGTCTGTACGCCAAGTACATAGTATTGCGTTTAAAGTTAAACTCTACCATAACGTTGACCAAATCAGGTAAATGTTAAAACTAGAAACGCGCCTCCAATGAGCGTTTAAGTTCTCATACACTTTTTGGTAAACGCTATGACCAAAGGCTCTTAAAATATGGACCCCAAGGCTCCATTTCGACACGCTAGGGGTCTTTGAAAACAGAAATAAAAATCGTGGGTCCGTGATTGTCAAGTAGATCTTATTTAGTTAGTTGTGTGTCACAAATCCCTACCAAAGAAACCAGCTCTTGTAAGCTGTAAAACAATTGCTCACTATTATAATGTTATGAATTTGGAGTACCTACGTGAGATTTACATCATGCATCACCGAAGGTTAATAAAAGTACCTACAACCTTCGGCCTCGATCAAACAATAATAATTCAACAGTTCGTGGTTCTTCTTTGTAGAAGACACACGCCTCCTGAGGACGTTGGATATACCTCCGACGAAACGTAGAGAAAATCGTTCTTCTCTTTTGCACGGTCAGTAAAATCCGTTTTTTTCATTCTATAAAATACCTACGTGAGCTTGTACATACATACATAGTATATAGAACAATCTGGCTGTGGTGATGGAGGCAGTGTTACGAACTTGGAGTACCTACGCGCGCCTGTACAGTTACAATAGTGTGTGTAGAACCGTCCAGTATGATCCATGATGGTAGTAGTAAGGTACATGAACGGCAGTCTGGTACGAGCGAGAGATCGAATGATCTGGAATATGCAAGAAAGATCTTTTTTGTACCGATATAAAGGGAATGCAATGGGGCATCAGTAAATTAGTCGCTTCAAGAATTTTGCCGTGAAAGACCAATAAGCAATGATTGTCAATTGTTGTAAATTGTAAAGCAAACCGTGTAAAATAAATTCTGTTAAAATAAATAATTGCAGTTTAATTAAAAGAGAACCCAGTAAAATCATAACACTAACGTTAAATGGTTGGCAGCTCAAACAGTGCGACCACACAAAGGCCCCGAGCCCCGTAAATACTAAACAAAGTAGGTAGCAGAAATAATCACTCCAACAAATTTTAAGGATCTTTGTCTTCGAAATCAAGTTTCTTACCCTCAGTTCTGGGTCATCCTTATTAAATTTGACCCGTTAATACATATTACATTGGAAGGAAATGTTGTGGGGGGTATATGTAAAACAAACAAAAATTGCTAGAGGTCCACGTGGTTGGAGACTTTGGGAGCCTCTGGTGTGAACGTAATGCTTTTAGATTACTGGTCTATAGTTGCACCAACTAAGCCAGAGTTAGTCATCGATTATGTGCCACTTGCGAATATAGATTGCCCATTGCGAAATGTTTCCTTTGTAATGCGGCAAATACGCTAGCTGCCAACTGCTATTCTTCTATGTATGCGATGATTGCAGTAATCGTCTATTTGTTTTGTTCCTTGATTAATAGGTTAATATGAAATCTTTATGTGAAAAAGTGGTTCACTTAGTAATAAACGCTACCCCTGTTTCAGAAGAAAGTAGGTAATAGTGAAAGTATCAGTTGACTTAATACAAGTGACCGGTCCGTAGACTAGTGGTTAACATTTCTGACACGTGAATGGAAGGTTGTGGGTTTGAATCCCGGCGGAGCACAAAATAATGTACCACTAATATGAAAATTAAAACCACTTTGTTTTAGATTACTATGAGTATTTTATTTTATTTAATACCACAACCGGTTTCGCAAACATCCGTTCGCATCATCAGGTGGATAAATTAAAAAAATAATAATAATAATAATAAATTAATTTATCCACCTGATGATGCGAACGGATGTTTGCGAAACCGGTTGTGGTATTAATTAAATAAAATACTCATAGTAATCTAAAACAAAGAGGGTTTTTCTTTTTATCTCTTAAGATGAACGATTTCAAAGTTAATGCCTCTACAATCAATAAAATTACCATTTATATTTTCAAATATGCTCTTCGATGGGGGGAAAATTCACATACCTATACCAAAGACCGATCACTAAAGGTCCATCCAACCTTACAACAACTGGGTCTTGCTTGAGAATTGATGCTTTCTACAGCGCCGTTTCGAAACTTGTTTTGCCAGAGGTGCTTTACAAGTTCACATACATTTTTCTCGAATACACAATACTTCGAGTAAAGTGAAAAAAACTCGTACTCAGGATCCTGATGAGAACCGGTGCTTTCAACATGACATCGTCGTTGACAATTAATGTCTGTAACGGGCTTTTTCAGCGTGATGATGTTGATGAAACTATTATGGATATTAAGAGTTTACTCGATATAAGAATAAAAATGCAGAGGCATAGATTACATGGAAGAGAAGTGACATATATATGAATCACTCTTATGACACTCTCAGGTATTTGAACATAAATCTTGATTCTTCCCATGCGAATATGCGAGTGGAGTCCTATTATCTCAGAATTATTCCCCTTTTTACACCCAAGGCTGGAAGTCTCATCCCCACGGTAATTTTTACCAACCGAATAGCGGTAATATTTGTATGAAGACCTGTCAATCCAAGATGGCCGCAAGTGAACAGCTGATTAGTCTTCATATTATCGATATTCGATAGGTAAGAATTACCGTGGGGATGAGACTTCCAGCCCAGGGGATATGTGAAGATAACAAGTTCCTTGACAAATATGTTGAGGTATGAGGCGGACTCTCCATACTGTAAAAACTTGGTTCACTTTTGTTTCTTGTTTCACCCCGGTGTCAGGGAAAGGGGGCAGGAGTTGCAAAGCTTATGTTCATAACTTAGATTATAGATTATAGACAAAGCAACTTTGAAAGGTACCCATACTGATGTATACATCGGTATCGGTTTAGTTAGTACGAGTCCTCTAGTACTTTAGTTAGTACGAGTTAGTATTTAGTCAGTACGAGGTATTTCGTGTAAGGTGCGATTGCAGCACTTCAGTACCCCAAGTATCAAACATTTCGTATACTCACCTCGATTGCGTAAATAAAAAAAATGCATGTAAACAAAATCACTCACTAGGAGTGCCGTTGTATATTCCATACATTTTCGATTTAAACAATCGAGATGAGACTTGCGCAATATTTTATGCTGTTCTAGGACAGATAGCATGAATCAGCACCGCTGTATGAACACCTAATCTAGATCCATTTTAATAATTCACACTGTGACATGCTTGCAAATAAATTTTGATTGGTAAATAATACATTGCAGCTATAATTCAATTGGCTTTTTGACAAATAGCACTAAAGCACGTGAGAATTCTGTGATACGAAGAAAATTCACTTGGACTTTAGCTATTGAACTGTCATTGTACTTTTACTGTTGGAAATACCTTGAAAGCAGTGTGAAGGGGAAAACAAATATTGTTAACTTAAATATTATCTGTACTTACTTCACCTTATTCATAAGAACGTTGTAATTTTTAAACCAGCATAAAGTCGGTTTTGTCATACTAATAAGCTGGGTTAACTCTGGTGTTGGGTTAAAGGAATCTAATGAATAAGGCCGATTAAAGTTGTCCTTAAGCTATTCAAAGGTTTCTTAATTTTCTGGATTCTCAATTTTTTTCTTTCTTCTGTTCATATGGGCTTATTAAAAATATTACAAAAAGAAAACATTGTATTAGACAGGAGTTTTAGGATTTCATGGCCGGCAGTTGAGCTCATTTGGCTTCATCTAAATCTAATCTAACTCTTAGTTGCAAAGATATACATAATTTGAAATTCGCGCTAACACATGCCGCATGTATTAAATGTACCTATAATATTAAAACTCAATCCCAAATGAGCACAAGCCCTGCCACTCTTGCCGACCTTCCCTGAAACAGGGGTGTCATTGGCAAAGTGAACCATATTTTTACAGTATGGGTGGTCAGCCTCATACCAACCATACTTATTACGCTAAAGTAGCCCATCAGCGAAAGGTCCTGAAGTTCCAGCTCCGATAGACCATGACAACTTATCCCAGAAAGCAGTTCCCCAGTGTCATAACTTATTATTATTATTTTCATTTGAATGAAACAATTTCAGAAAAACTTTTGACCTTTTGAAACGTTAGCTGTTACGTGTTAAGTGTCTGACAATAAACTTACATCAACCAAACCAATGTTCAGCAGCTGCATACGTACAAACATTTTGAATTAGCTTTCCCTGAAATGCTACTTTTTTCAAGGCACTGGCGTCTCCATGTATTTTTACCTCTCACTATAATCTATAATCTATAATCTAAGTTGCAAAGATATATTCATTTAAAGCTCTCAGATGTATGCCCACAAACCAACAAGTGTAGTTCGCGCTTACAAATGCTGAATGTGTACTTACAAATAAAATCCAAACCTCAAATGAACATAAGCCCCACAACTTTTGCCGACCTTCCCTGAAACAGGGGTGACATTGGCAAAGTGAACCATTTTTTACAGTATGGGTGGTCAGCCACATACCAACCTATAAGTCAAGGAATATGAATAATAAATTACATTTAAATATAAAAAAGAACAAAACCTTACAAAGAAATCTATACAAAAAAAAAAAAAAAAAAAAAAAAAAAAAAAAAAAAAAAAAAAAAAAAAAAAAGCATTGCATGCACGTATTCCCGTCGCGCACGGACACGCCGTCTTCTGTTATTTTTCTTTACACTTTGACAATTAGTGCATCACCCACGCTCCGGGTAGGTACTTTATAATTACATCAATGCCCCAGATCTATTCTTGATTTACACCGAAATGATTAGCTGAAAGCTACGTTGACACATTTAGGAAACTACGATGATTCGACGTTTGTAATCTTCGTTCACGTAACGAAAACAGACCATCTTGCCACAAACTGCATTGAAGTAATATAATATTATAACGTACGCGTTTTAGCAGTACACTATTTGAAATTATCAATCCAGATTAAATCTATGTAGAGTAACGATTATTGATTGAGCGAGTTGATGGGTAGATTTGTCTATGGGTCACAGGTTGCTAAATTCAATTATCTTTTTACTTTTGATGAGGCTTATTCATCCTTATCACCTACCTACTATGCAAATATCTGCAAAAATACTTTAGTTCATCTGTGACAGTAACGGTAGACTGAAGTAAATTGTTCGGAAGTTTATTCATCTTCGACGCGCGCGATCAACACAAAACCCAAGAAATAACTCGAAGCAGATTATAATGGAATCGGTTTGGCTTTATAATAATCTTCAACTCCTATTCTTATTCCTGGATGGTCTACGACTCTAACAGATTTGCTTGTTAGCCGATTGCTCAATCACGCGGAAGAATTTAAAACCAGCATCCACTCTCTCCATGATTGCTTCACCAATTATAAACTTAGTATCACGCTAGAAAACTGCTTCAATATACTAACTTCAGCAGATTAACAATACTTTGATATGGATTTTAAATTAGGTAGGTTGCTGACAAGAAAACTACGCTGATACAAGAAAGACACAGCCAGAATTGTTTTTTTTTTTATCTACCGTGCTGAACAAATCATTAACATCGATAATCTATGTTATAACGCTCCAAAACTACGTTGACGTATTTCCTGAAGTCTACGATCACGTAACAGAAATATCGCATCTCATCTTGCTAGAAAACTACGCGAGGGCGATGAATGAAATATCGACGTAGCGGTTTCATCTAAACTTGCCAAAGAACTACGTGAACGATCAAATAAAACCTACGTTATTGAAATGTTAACAGTTACACTTGCCAAAAAATATGTGAATGAAATGTACGTTGAAAGTACAACCTATATACAGTCTGCCGAATAACAACACTGACACGATGTCTGAAATCTACGTTGCCAGAAAATCACGTTGAAGCAACGTATAAAAGCTCTACGATAAAATTTCGTCACTAGACATAATGTTTACGTAACACTTACTAGTTTATTGAAGCATAAAAATAACGTTGGCTCAATGCCTGAAACCTATGCTGAAAACAAAAAATACACATTTAATTCACAGACAATTCTACGACTTCCCACTGATTTTTTAAATGGGAAATCAGTTCTGGGCTGGCAGTGACCTGTCAATCCAAGATGGCCGCTAGTGAACAGCTAATTAATCTTCATACAAATATTCGCTATTCGATATTCGGTAGGTAACAATTACTGTGGTGATGAGACTACAACCCAGGACGTTATATCGGTAATACCGAACTTTTACCGACTAAAATGCCGAACTTTTACCTTCTTGTTGCTTGCAATTTGGAACCTGCATAGCATTCTACCCGAAGCTGCAAGATTGCATTTTCCAATGTATAGTTAACCTGTTGTCCCTTTATTTTTGACCGTTAATGAATTGGTCTATTAAAACCTTTCCACCTTGCTCCAATGACCTGCAGATTTTAACATGCAGTTGACCATAGATTCAACGTCAAAAGAGCTTAATTACACTTTTTTTATATCCTTTAAGTGTGATATTTACGTGACGCCTGATGTTAACGTTGCCAGAAAATTATGTTGAAGTGTCCCATCACGTTGCCAAAAATAACGTAAATACTAGTAGTAAACTGCCTTGCCAGAAACTACGTAGACGTGACAAGTGAGGCTAATGTTGCCAGAAAACTACGTTGAACCACTTATAGCTGCGTTGCCAAAAACAACGTAAATAATAAACTGCCTAGCCAGAAACTACGTAGATCTGACATATGAAAACTACGTTGCCAGAGAATTACGTCCTCCGTCAGCAATCAACGCCTTAAAATATAATACTACGTCGATTTTACGGTGTAAACATTTATAAAATGTATCTTGGCTACAATAAAAAGACATTATCTATAATCTATAATCTAAGTTGCAAGGATATATTCATTCAAAGCTCTCAAATGTATGCCTACAAACAAACACGTGTAGTTCGCGCTTACAAATGCTGATTAATAATAAATAAAATCCAAACCTTAAATTAACATAAGCCCTGCAACTCTTGCCGACATTCCCTGAAACAGGGGTGACATTGGCAAAGTGAACCTCATTGAAAAAGTGAAAAAATTATCCTCTATCAAATTACAATCAAGACAACTATATATGTAATGTTATGCTATTTTTATGTTCACTAAAAACTAAAAAGTTTTCATTTATCGCATTTTGAAGTTCCTACAATTTGCCGATGACTTTCATGATTTTCATTTTCATTTTGTTTGTACACATGCAACATACGTAAGCGTGAATTTACGCTGTCTACTTGAGAGCATGACTTAATAATCTATCTATATCTATAAAGAAGGATGTATGTATGTATGTATGTATGTATGTATGTATGTATGTATGTATGTATGTATGTATGTATGTATGTATGTATGTATGTATGTATGTATGTATGTCCCCTATAGACTCATAAACCGCTCATCCGATTTTGACGAAATTTTCAGGAAACATGTAACATATTCTTAGAACGAATCCTGTGAAGTTTGATGGTGATCAAATAAACAGTGGTTCTCAATTCTCGATATTTCAGCAACGAGGTCGGTAAATTTTGAAACCACCCAATAGAAGAAGACCATTATATTCAACTACAATACATAATCTTAGTTGCAAATTTACATTTACATTAAAGATTCATATAAAATGCATGCTCACAAGTAGACACATGTAAGTTCACGCTTACAAATGCTGCATGTGTACCCACTCATAATGTAAAATCCAAATCTAAAATGAACAACCCAGTAACTTTTACTTTACGCCAACTTGAAATGGATGTTATTCAGCTCCTGAGTGGCTTGACACTCATTTCTTATAAAGGCTGAGTAAGCCTTGCCGGTATTTTATTTTGGGTATAAAATAAACACGCAAACGCAAAAAAAAAAACGCAACTAAGCTACACATATAGTGTAACTTCTTGCCGCGTTATCCCCGAAGGGGTCGCATGTGGCGAGTTGAACCTATTTATTTTTACAGGTAAGGGGGCCGGCCTTACGCCAACCACTTCAGTTGAAGTGGGAATTTCCCACACTGAAACGGGAAATAATTTTTGACAACTTCAGTGGGATTCTAACTCGAGATCTCGGCATGGAATGCAATCTATCTATCTATATCTATAAAGAAGAATGTGTGTATGTATGTATGTATGTATGTTTTTATTTTTCATTTTCACTTTCTATTTTTTTTTTTTTTTTTTTTTATTTTGTTTTTTTTTTTTTTTTTTTTGTTCTTTTTTTTTTAATTCTTTGGGGGCAAGTGACAAATTTATGTGTGTATTAGATTTATTTTAAAGAAATATTGTAATGGTGTGAATGCTGTGTATGCTTCTAGTGTTGTATAGCTGTGATTGCCTGCGTGATGTTTGTGTGAAGATGTATGCTTGTGTCTATTGATGTAGTGTGCATAGTTTGGATGATTGGTTATTTGTGTTACTGTTGCTTATTATTATTTTTTTATTGTTTATATGTACCAATTGTCTGTATTGCACCTCTTAATAAATAAATAAATAAATAAATAAATAAGTATGTATTTTACATATAATATTACAAAATAATAATTATACATACATTTTTTTTTTTTTTTTTTGTTATAGGTACACTACACTCTCATTATCTTTATCTAAGAATTAAATTTATATTTGAAGCCATATTTACCCATTTAAAACAACTCTATGTATAAATTTGAAAAATAAATGTCTAAATTCAATCTGTAAAATTTCATAGTTTGGAGGTGGCCAAGGCAATCCTAGTGTTATACATTCTATATAAAATTGTATCCAAACATTGTCATAATTTTTGCAAAAAAAAAGTAAAAAAAGAGTATGTAATGTATGTATGTATGTATGTATGTATGTTCCCTATAGACTCATAAACCGCTCATCCGATTTTGACGAAATTTTCAGGAAACATGTAACATATTTTTAGAATGAATCCTGTGAAGTTTGATGGTAATCAAATAAACAATGGTTCTCAATTCTCAATATTTTAGCAACGAGGTCGGTAAATTTTGAAACCACCCAATAGAAGAAGACCATTATATTCAACTACAATACATAATCTTAGTTGCAAATATACATTTACATTAAAGATTCATATAAAATGCATGCTCACAAGTAGACACATGTAAGTTCACGCTTACAAATGCTGCATGTGTACCTACTCATAATTTAAAATCCAAATCTAAAATGAACAACCCAGTAACTTTTACTTTACGCCAACTTGAAATGGATGTTATTCAGCTCCTGAGTGGCTTGACACTCATTTCTTATGAAGGCTGAGTAAGCCTTGCCGGTATTTTATTTTGAGTTAGAAATAAACACTGAAACGAGAAATAATTTCTGACAACTTCAGTGGGATTCTAACTCGAGATCTCGGCATGGAATGCAGTTACTCTACCAACTAAGACATAGACCGGACTTTTTACAAATATGGTGGATCGATATCGGTTTGGTTAGGGGTAAGCAACCTGCGGCTCACCAGCCACATGCGGCTCTTTGGGTGTGAAGTTACGGCTCTTTAGCTTCATACGCAAATATTTATTTATTTATTTATTTATTTATTTATTTATTAACGGCACTTAGTGCCTTTTACATGAAATGGTTACATAGTTTCAAAAATAACACAAATACATAAAAATACCAAAAAGATGTAAAGTATATGAAAGTAAAATGAAACAAATAAACACAATAACAAAAACTATATAAAAATAAGAATAAAAATCAAAGTTACTATCTAGAGAAAAAATATAAATCAAAAAATATAAATCAAAAATCAAATGAAATATACAAGCAACAGAAAATAAAAACACTATTCATCCAAAAAGTACCTCAACAGACCAGCTCTATACCTATCAAAGTTATTGTTGGGTGGGTCAAAGTCCAGTGTACAGGTATTACCACTACGTTGAAGGCGATTTATGCAACTGTTATATTGTGCATTTGTATTGGAAGCTACAGGGCAATAAGGAACTATCTGACGAGATCCCTGTCGCGGAACAAAAAAATTAATAGTTTCAAGCAACATCGGGCAATCTATTAGACCATTCTTAATTTTATAGAGTGTGAGTAAATCAATAATTTTTCTCCTATTAGACAAACTAGTTAAATTAAGTAAGGAGTTAAGGAAGATGGGGTCAAAATTAGCAATAGGAATATTTAGTTTAAAATTAACGATTTTTAAAAATTTAGTATGAACTTTTTCAATATTGTCAATATGGACCGAGAAGTGAGGAGACCAGATGGTAGAACAGTATTCTAAAACGCTACGGACCAGTGAAGTATAAAGAATTTTTATTGTTTGTAAATCACGGAAATCTTTGGTAATTCGGAAAACAAAGCCAAGCATTTTCATACTTTTAGCGCGGATATCGTTAATGTGGGCGACAAATGAGAGTTTATGATCAAACAGAACCCCCAAGTCAGAGATGACTAAAACATTATTTAATAAGTTATGATTAATAACATAATCTTTAATCAATGGGTTTTTTATTCTATAAAAACGCATCACTTGACATTTGGATATATTAAGATTAAGATGATTAAGTGAACACCAGTTATTTAATCTATCAAGTGTCGATTGTAGTTTAATACAATCGTTGATTGAGTCGATCTCACGAAAAATTTTAATGTCATCCGCAAACAAAAGTACATTACAGTCCTGGACAACATTAACAATATCGTCAATGAATAATAAAAATAGCAGCGGACCAAGATGAGATCCCTGTGGGACACCACTAGTTTGTGTAAAAGGATCAGACTCAGAGTTATTTATTTTCACGATCAGGGAACGATTCATAATATAACTCCTAATCCACAACAAAAAGCTACCAGATACTCCCATTGCTTCCAGCTTCGTAAGCAAGATATTGTGAGAAACTCTATCAAAAGCTTTAGCGAAATCTGTGTAAATAACATCGATCTGTTTACGTCTACCAAGAGCCCCCGACAAAAAATTCTCATAAGACATGAGATTAGTGGTCGTAGATCTATTGGGTAAAAAGCCATGTTGACAATTAGTTAAAGATCTAGTGACCACAAATCCAATTTTCGATAAAATCAGTTTTTCAAGCAGTTTGGGAATAGCCGAGAGCAAGTTAATAGGTCTGTAGTTTGTGACATCCTTCCTATCCTTACCTTTGAATATTGGAGTGATGTAGGATGTCTTCCAGATAAGTGGAAAGCATCCAGAAGATATAGATAAATTAAAAATAGTGCACAAAGGTTGTGTCAAACTAGAAGCACAATTCTTTAAAAAAAATGCCGGAACCCCATCAGGGCCAGGACAAGTTAAAGGTTTCATTAATTTTATACCTGATGTAACATCAGACACTTCAAATGACAAGCTCGAGAGCTGAAAATCAATGTGAGATGAGAAATCAAAGGACTGACCAGTATTATCAGTAGTAAAAACACTTTTAAAAAACGTAGCAAATAGGTTTGGTACTTCTCCCACATTATTATTAGATATAGTTTTCTGACTCTCATTTTTGAGAGATCGTGAATAATTGAAAATCTTTTTTACATCAGACCTAACAGACATTTCAATGCCATTAATATATTCATTATAACACGCTACCAAGATTTTCTTACACTGCTTTCTGTGAAAATTGAAATTCTCATAATCTGGCGCTAATCTGGTCTCCTTGTACTTTTTATGAGCAAGTTTCTTCTCACAGATACAATCAATTAGATCACGGCTATACCATTTAGGGAATGATGATTTTCTAACTTTTGTAACTGGTATACACAAATCAATGGCTCCATTCAGAATGCTGTAAAACTCTTCAACCATCTCGCCTAAATTATTATTTTTCGCATTGTATATAATAAAAATATAAAAAATATAAAAAAAAATATAAAAAAAACACAAAATTATACTTCTGATCGAAAAAAACTAAATCGTTCTGAATCGATAAACGATCTCTCCGCTACTTGTACTCGCTTTTTACCCTCCACCCTCCCCCCGCCCCATCGACGCTATTTATTGTTGGCAAAAAAACATTTGTGGCTCTTTACAAATCCAAATCCAAAATAAGATATGTATCATTTGAGATTCACATCAAATGCATTCCCATAAGCAGACACGCATAATTTCACGCTCACACATACCGCATGTGGAACTACAATATAAAAACCCAATCTTAAATGAACATAAGCCCTGCAACTCTTGCCGACCTTCCCTGAAACAGGGGCGACATTGGCAAAGTGAACCATTTTTTACAGTATGGGTGGTCAGCCTCATACCAACCTATAAGTCAAGGAAAAACTTTGAAATTTGTAAATTGTAATTTTTGGCTCTTCCGACTCAAAAGGTTGCCGACCCCTGGCCTAGACAAAAGTTCCAAATTAAAAAATGTTATTCAATGTAAGAAAGCTTTTATATCCCGCACTTATAAAAAATACGATAAACGAAAGTTCGTAGGTCCCAACTAGAAGACCATATTGAAATATATTATTATTATTAAAACCTTTTATTGAAACATACTTTTAATTAAAATATACATAATATAGTTGTTTTTTTCAAAAAACGCATTTCTGTAAAATTATATACTCACCACAAATTTAAAGATCGTTTTTTTCTCGGCGGTTAAACGTCTTTCTTCTATGTGACAATGGTCTAAAGCAACCAAGATAAACAAAATGTTTGCCTTTTACCTAACCCGGCCGTGCGACTTACAATTTTGTTGTCAATAGAAAATGTTCCGTGTGCACTACCTAAAACTTTCACTTATTGAAATAATGGATAGAGCACATTTTAAATGTGGGGAAAAAATGTGAATTCACTTGGCCGGGATAAAGACAGGACAGGGAGTCAAAAATTCAACATAAATTAAACACTTTTATGGAGATAGTTGAAAAAAAACTTAAGTGCATCATATTGTATGAAGCATTTTCCCCAACTGCATACGTTTCACAGTGCGGTTACATTGAAAAATATTCCTGATTGTTTGGAATACATTTATTTCTTCACTTTGCTCAAAGAGTATAGTGAATTTTATAGATTAGTTCTTTAATTGTATGATTATAAAATTTAATTTATTGTTTATATTCTTTTCTTGTATAGGTCAATATGCATCTGACCAACTATAAATAGAAAATGGTTCACTCTGCCAATGTCACCCCTGTTTCAGGGAAGGTCAGCAAAGAGTTGCAGGGTGTATGTTCATTTGAGATTTGGGTTTTTATGTTGTAGGTTCACACGCAGAATGTGCAAGTGTGAACTTATACGTGTCTGCTTGTGGGCATGCACTTAATGTGAATTCCAAATGTAACAATTATATCCATGCAACTTAGAATAGATTAGATGAGTGACGTTACATAGCCGATTTTTTTATCTTAAATATAAATGGAGCACCGCAATCGATTTTCCCTATGCTTGGCTCTGCTGCTTAACAGTTGTACCTAGACGTTTTTTTTTAGAAAACGTGAAGATTAACCTAGAGATAAATTGTGTGAAGCTTGATTCCGATTAGCACACTTTTTTTTTTGATCCTGTTGTTTCCTCTTTTATCTGTAGAAAAAAATTGATACCACATGCCCAAATGGCGTAGTGAAACACGCCGGGTACTGCTAGTGAGTCATAAATGTTAATAATTATATCTTTGCAACTTAGATTATCGATAGGTAGGTTGCAATGCAAACATGAACAATGTGTCACTAAATGAAATATATTTATAGAATGTTTAAGTGCAGTCTAAATGATAATAATCACAGTAAGCAATAAACAAAATAAAATGTAGAGCATTCATTAAATTCAAGTCAGCTTAGTTTGCATAATTTCAAGGTCGCCTGAGTAACAAAACATTCGTTGCACAAAACTGCACCAATTTAGCCAAGTTGTGAGTTGATTTACCGCGAAGTTGTTCGTGCTCCAATTAAAGACGGCGCATGTCGGACGCGCAACTCACGGTACGTGCCGGGCTATTTAAAGAGCGGCATGTTGTGTTACATGCTCAGTCTGATGTCGGCGTTGCGTCAGTGTAGGTGTGACGTCTATATAATGCACAATGCTGGGCAAGGAGTCTGTGTATATTCTATATTTTACAACAGCAGCTTTCAAACTCATACAACCTTTAGGGCAAAATTTAAATCGCACCAGTGTATTCTAGTGTCGTAGTCTTCTATTTCAAAGAAATACCTTCAGCTTTTTAAATCAAACAATGTTTTGTAAGAATGAACATTTGCGAGTTGTGGATTATTTTGGCACACCTAGACAGGACGAGTGTGAGGTTCATTTGGACATAAGAACCGCATCAAGTATATTATGGAAAATATAAGATTTTTTATACAATGTTGTTTATTTGATTTTTTGAAGCAAAATACGATGCGAGGTACTAGAACTTTGAAGAGCTTTTTTTCAATAAACAAATGCTTACTTGATTAATTATTTGTTTTTGACTTTACATGAATAAAAGTTTCGGGAAAAAATGCCGCCTCACTACCAAATTTTCATAGTTTTAAACTAAAAAAAACCAGGTGATTTTTCTTGTTATACATATTATGATTTTAGTGTAAGCGAGTTTTGTTGTAAACTGTAAAGCGGTAAACTTGTGTTGTAGATATTTGTTACTGATATTCGTACTATCGCGCCACCAACTTTGTGAACCTATGCTTTACCGGATACAAGGAACTGTTGACTCATAAAATCGTTTAAGTTTTATGGCATGTATAACAACAATGTATGGAGCTTCTATGAATATCAGGGCTGAAATTCGCATTACTAAATTTGAGTCATGAATTTTACGGTTATATAAGTCGTAAACTAGTGGTTAACCCTTCGGACTTATATTGGAAGGTACTGGGTACGAATTCCCCCCAAAATCGAACAAAGTAATGCTTATAATTGAATGCAAGTCCGTTCGAAAGCTTAGCTGGTATAACGCTTACGAGCCCAAGGACTTTGATCTAGTATGAAAATTCATGCCACGCACAGATGACACTCTTTACCAAAATATGCGGCAGAGGTGAGCATATCGTGTGAGCTGCATGAAAAATGCTCTCTTGATTAATGTACAAGATTCTTAAAAAAAATGTATGTAAATTTAGTATTTTCCTTCTAATTTACTGACAATATTCAAATGGTTGACATATTAAGGCTGATTCTCTTATCTGTGAAAATAAATAGGTCCCACATACCAAATGCTCACATCCATACTCTTATAATATGTTTGTACACTAAGCAGCTTTGTTGCGTTGCATATCTTTATCCTCTGCTCCATGCAAGAATTCCACACAAAAAAAAGAAAACTTGATGATTTGCAACGAATTAAAAAAAACTTTGCCTTTGCGTGGGTGTTGCTCTGTTCTCACATGAACAGTTTGTGGAACTGAAACCACAGAGGTGAGCGAGACGAACTCGTAAACAATGATATTATAGCGATGATGATCCACTCTCTCAGGTATTCGCGAGCACTGCTGCACCCATTCCTCACACGCCGCGGCCATGCTATCTTACCAGCATGTGTGAAGCCCTAAAGATTATCATATTATTGCTCTTCATCTTCTTCTTGTGCCTCGCCAATGATGATTGGCGATCATAACAAAACTTTTCACCTTCGATACTGCGACATGAAAAAGGGATATTGTGCTTCTGCCAAACCACTGTCTCAGGTTCTTCAGTCAAGATGTTCTTCTTTAACCTGGAGATCGTAACCCCTTCATTCTTCTCTGTACAATGAGATGCAGGAGTGAAAAAATCTCATTTTATTTTATATGCCCGAAATTAAACAGTCTTTGCCTTTCGATGGACCTCAGGTGTTCTACTTTGGTATTCGAAACTCAGCATTTGTGTCTAGATCCATCCCTGGGCTGGAAGTCTCATCACCACGGTAATTCTTACCTACCGAACATCGGTAATATTTGTATGAAGACCTGTCAATCCAAGATGGCCGCAAGTGAACAGCTGATTTGTCTTCATACAAATACTACTGATATTCGGTAGGTAAAAATTACTGTGGTGATAAGACTTCCAGCCCCGCAGTCTTTTGTTGGTCACTTCAATATCTTTTCAGGTTTTTGTGGTTCATTCGCTGAATGTGACCCAGCCACTGCACTGCTGACTTTTATTGACTGAACCACATTAGAGTCTTACTTTCTTACTTAAAGACTTCCAGCCCAGGAAACATTCAAAATCTATTGGTAGACGCACATTTCTAAGACAGTGATTCTGTTCTTAAAGCACTGTGTGAGTGTCTGCCTTTTCATGCAATCAGTAAGATGTAGCATCTCACCATGCGCAGATGTAACTCTAGTTTTAGGTTTCCATTAGTTAGTTATTGCTCGATTTAACATTAATGGTTCCCACAATATTTGGCATTGCACATTTCTTAGCAACATCTTTGAGAGAAAAATCTCGGGACTACGGACAAGAAGTCGCCCAACTACTTTATACATAAGACTGTTTTTTTTATGTGTATTCAAAACTTGGACCATCCAGGATTCAAAAGGGACCGCCTAAAGGCATTCGTGATGTGGATTTGGAGGAGGATGGCCATGACATCATCGGTCGAAAAAAGTTCGACAAAAAGATGTTGCAGGACGTAAAAGACCCAAGAGAATTTACAAGTCACATTTGAAGAGGACAATCAAACTAATATTAATATGGCACTCGGTTAGACATGGCACCTTTCTTAGCAACATATTGGGAAGACGTACATAAGTTCGCCCTAGAACTTCATACTTCTTAGATTTGAAGCGGCACATGGATGTCTTCTCCTATTCGCAGCTCAAGAAGATGGCAACTAACAGAGCCAACTCTTTTGATATCTTTAGAAATTCTGAAAAAGAATGGTAGTTATTGTTTTCTTACGCGTGTAAAATTAACGTAATATACGAGTGTTATGCATTCGAAACAATCAAAATGGATTGTGGA
Organism: Agapetus fuscipes; assembly: GCA_951799405.1. Taxonomy (NCBI): domain Eukaryota; kingdom Metazoa; phylum Arthropoda; class Insecta; order Trichoptera; family Glossosomatidae; genus Agapetus; species Agapetus fuscipes. The sequence continues at coordinate 13,835,247 of OX637351.1, read as the reverse complement.
CGCAAATGGCGAAAATCTCTAATAAAATTTCCATCAATCAATACCACTGATGAACGTAACTTAATTCATGATCGCAATTAAAACAGAAATATGCAAACAGACAGTCCTGTTCACGTGTATGTATGTTGCTTGCAATGCATACCAGTTGTTCCTAATCAGTGATCCGCGGGAAGCCTCATAGAGCAAATAAAAAAAACGCAACTAAGCTACGCATGTAGTGTAACTTTTTGCCGCATTATCCCCGAAGGGATCGCATATGGCGAGTTGAACCTATTTATTTTTACAGGTAAGGGGGCCGGCCTTACGCCAACGACTTCAGTTGAAGTGGGGGTTCCAAAGCTCTCGAGAGAGCTGGTACTCATTTATTGTATTTTATTTTGGGATTTGAAATAAGCACCGAAACGGGAAATCATTTCTGACACCCTCGGTGGGATTCGAACCCGAGCTCACGGCATGGAATGCAAGCACTCTACCTACTGAGCTATCGACCGGACTATACAGCATTCTTAGTAAAAGTCGATAATAAATTATTACTAGCCTTAGCAACAAACATAACAATCGTTTGCATTTTCACAGCAACCCAGCCGTTTGACGTCACATTTTGTAATCAATAGATGTTGCTCCGACTCCTCCATTATTTTTTTTAGCTTGAACAAAAATGTTAAAAAACTAAACTAAAAATACAACATCTTTCTTCACATTAAACGAAATTCTAATATGATTCTCTCTTATGCAATTATTTTAACAATTACTATAATTAGTTTTTTCTTGATCGTTGTGGTCCCTGACAAGAAAACGGCAGTCTAATCTAAGTCTAAATCTAAGTTGCAAAGATATGTATGATTGGAGATTCATATTAAATGCATTCCGACAAGCAGACACGCAAAATTTCGCTCTCACACATGCCGCATGTGGACCTACAATAAAAAAAACACTCTCAAATGAACATAAGCTCTGCAACACTTGTCGACCTTCCCTGAAACAGGGGTGACATTAGCAAAGTGAACCATTTTTTACAGTATGGGTGGTCAGCCTCATACCAACCAATAAGTCGACATGGTTATAGTCCCATGGACCGGTCCGTAGCTCAGTGGTAACACTGCGGACTCTGAATGGGAAGGTTGTGGGTTCGATTCCCGGCGGAGCACAAAAAATATACCATTTATATTTTCAAATTTGCTCTTTGCCGGGTGGAAAAATTCATAAAACCTTTACCAATGACCGGTCACCAAAGGTCCATCCAGCCTTACAGCAACTGGGTCTTGCTTGAGAATTGGCGCTTTGTAGCGACGACGATCAAGCTCGTAAAAAGGTCGAAAATTGGTAGAATGCTTGCATTCCATGCCGAGAGCAAGGGTTCGATCTCAAAGGCTTACTCCGCCTTCACAAGAAATGAGAACCAGCCCCCCTGGGAGCTGGGAAACCCCCACTTCAACTGAAAGTGGTTGGTGTGAGGCCGGCCCCCTTACCTGTAAAAATAAATAGGTCCCGAAGCGCCACATGCGACCCCTTCGGGGATAACGCAGGCAAGAAGTTACACTATATGTGTAGCTTAGTTGCGTTGCGTTTTGCGTTATAGTCGAAATACAACAGTGAAAGTGGTCCCTTGTCGAAAAAACTTGGCAAACACTGATTTGTTTGTGCACACATGGACTTGAATATTATAAGTTTTGTTCAATACCCCGAGTATAAAGCAATGCGTAAACTCCCTTCGATAGCGTAAATAATGAATAAAACGTATGAGAACTTAATCACTCACTAGGAGTGCCGTCGTATATTTCATACAGTTTTGATTTACGCAATCGAGGGGAGTGTATGTAAATGTATTGCACTCAGAGTACAGAGCAAAAAACTTCGCAATTAAAATGACCTTAAACCGTCTGGATAAATATTGATCATATAATAACTATGTCATATATATTTAAGTATGGAAAAAACATCTGTGTAATAAATTATCATGTCAGCCTATACAATATAGGTATACACTGGTATACACCTATAGTTTTTTTTTTGCACTCTTTTAAAAAAAATGTGATATTCACTGATCACAGTGTACTAAATTTGAATTCTCTCGAGCTATCCATGAATTCACATTGATTATAGTAGACCTAATGATCGGTCTGTAGTCCAGTGATAGCACTTGGGAATCGTAAATGGAAGGTTGTGGGTTCGAATCCCGGCGGAGCACAAAAATATGTCATTTATATTTTCAAATATGCTCTTCGCTGGGTGAAAAAATCATAATATACATACCTTTACCAAAGACCGGTAACTAAAGGTCCATCCAGCCTTACACCAACTGGATCTTGCTTGAGTGTTGGCGCTCTGAAGCGACGACCAAGCTCTTTAAAAGTCCGGTCGACAGCTCAGTTGATAGAATGCTTGCATTCCATGCCGTGAGTAAGGGTTCGATCCCCACCGAGGGTGTCAGAGATGATTTCCTGTTACAGTGTCTATTTCAAACCCAAAATGAATACCGGTAAGGTGTACTCAGCCTTCAGAAGAAATGAGAACCAGCCCCCCCGGAAGCTGGGAAACCTGCACTTCAACTAAAAGTGGTTGGTGTGAGGTCGGCCCCCTTACCCGCAAAAATAAATAGGTCCCGAATCGCCACAGTCGAACCCTTCGGGGATAACGCAGGCAAGAAGTTGCTTTATATGTGTAGCTTAGTTGCGTTTTTTTTTTGTTTTATGCTGATTGGTTTATAATAGCATTTCGGTCAATAACATGAATCAGCTATGTCGATGGCCGCTGTTCTGCCGACAGCATTTCAAGGATTTTCATAAGTATGAAGTACAAACATACCTGCAGTCAAATACTGTATTGACTATTTGAAATACATGGCATAGTTTTTCATTATCAGCGTGCTAGGCTATTTTGAGACGAGATGATTCAAGCTGTGTTATTAAAGTCAATGAAAAAATGTACGTAATAGACTAATGACGTTTGATTCATAGACAAAAAGTGAAGCGCCCCGGGTGGCAGCCATTGTTGTTCCCGCCCAAACTAGGTACTGAGATTTGCTTTATTTTTTGCGCCAAAATAATTGGTAATATTGTTACTTCGTGTTTATTGAAATTTACTTACTCAAACAATGGACGAGCAGCATAAATTTGAATTTAGAACTATTCTCCCCACGGGCAAACGTCACACTTGTAAAGGACTACAGTCCTTAGCAACTCATCTATAAAAATCTTTAATCTAAGTTACAAATAAATATTAAACTTAAGATTTATAATAAATACGTTCTCACAAGAAGACACATATAAGTTCTCGCTTACACATGCTGAATGTGAATTTGCAACATAAAACCCAATCTCAAATGAACATATGCCCTGAAACTCAAGCTGACCTTCCTTGAAAAAGTGTTGACATTGGCAAAGTAAACCGTTTTATACAGTATGGGTGGTCAGCCTCATACCAAACTCAAAGTCAAGAAACAATTAGCAAAATATTTGATCGCCTTTTCCCTAGCAAACCGGCCGTGCGACGTCACAATTTTGTCTATATCTATTCATGTGCGGAGTCCATTCAGCTTACCCTACCTATCTGTGAAAAGAAAACCCTCACAAAAGTAAATAAGTACTATTCTGATAACAACGATGTAAGAGTTTTACAAATATGCAACTTAGATTTGGTGTAAATTAACAAAAGCACAATTAACAGGTACTTTATCATCGAGTATATTTTTCTCCAAAACACAATGCAGGTATAAAGCATTCATGGATGGCTGAATGTCGGAATTCCTTGTAGGATGACGCATGGCCTCTGGAATCTGACAGGTAAATCAAAGTCTGCCTACAAAGCCGCGGGATCAAGCCCTCAGCAACTAATAAAATACATTATAACGTATAAATATTTAAAAATATAAATGGTACAACATTGTTTTAATTCACTTTATTCTATTTGTTTATGCTCGAATATTTTCGCATAATGAGGTAAAAATATATTTGTAACCATTCTGCTCTTGAAGATGCCTCATTAGGCGAAAATATTCGAGCATAAACAAATAGAATAAAGTGAATTAAAACAATGTTTTACCATTTATATTTATAAAAATGGACTTTCACTATGTTAACAGATCAACACTAAAAAAAAATATTACATTATAACGTTCTTATAAACGTATAAAAACATCTTAAAAATACAAGTTTTAAAAATATTGGGTAGGTACAAAATGACAAATGATTATCTTGTTGTAAAGTTGGTACCTACCTACATTGATTCAGAAACGTTCGAATTTTGAAAAAAATATTGCCAAATATTATCACCAACAACATTGTACATGTATTCAAATACACTTCAAATACAATTCAACCTATGAATTCAACAAATACAATTCAAATAAATACAAATCTTCTGAAATAATCTTGCAACAAAAAAAAAATACATTTAAGTGAGTCAAAATTATTGCAAGGAATGTACCTACCTACCTACATTGATTCAACTAAGTCTGAATTTTGAAATTGGTATAGATATGAAGGTATCATTACCAACAGTATTGTAGGTACTTACACATTTTCCAAAAAATCACGGATGGTTGTTTAATTTTTTTTCATAAAATATAACCTGATGGTTGAATGATAGTATGCAGTTTGGAGTGAGGCTGGCCAATGACCATTTGATATTTCAAAAGTAGGTACACGACATCAATACTATTTCGTTCCCAAAAAAGCTAACGAATTAGAACTCAGGTGTACATTACAGTAAATTTCAAGAAATACATTTTTTTAATAACAAGAAAATAAAACAAGGCCGAAGTAAGTACCTTTGTCGTAAGTCGTTTATAAGTCGTTCGCTTCTGATTTTATAAAAAAATAACACACTGAACTTGTTTTTTTTCTGTTAATTTATCCTTGAATACACTTTTGAAAATTCTTTCATGAATCAAGTTTTAATGTTTGATTAACTCATCCTCTCAAGTTTTATTCAAGGAGTCCCACCCACAAAAAGTAGTTAAAATGATTCATTTCAATTTGCCCTAAATTCATGCAGACGGTTCATGGCGCATTAGCAAAAAGGGTCTGCGTTTCATCCTGTCTGGGCTCAAAATTGTAACAAAGAACTTTATAAACATTTTAGTATGAGGTATAATATAAAGAATTCTGAAGCAAGGAATTCCAGCACTTCAGGTAGACATGACACATAATTAATATTGGCGATAACAAAACAACTATTGCTACACGGTGGTCTAGTCTGGGATGACAACTTATCTGAGTCAGAACAATTTATTGGGTAAAACATCCAATAAAAGAAGAAAACAAAAACCATAAGTGTAAGCCGATAAAAATGTTGTAAATTTAGAAGGCAGTTGATAAAATAAAGTTATTTTTAATTATATTAGAAAATGAAATAAAAAAATAAAGGTTGCTAGATAGGCAATTCCAAAACTTTGTGCCTACCTGCACGTCTTTGTGACATTAATTTATTTTTATTTAATGACAACAATGCAGTGATGTATAAATTTAAAATAGGAACCCAGAGTAAGTAAGACGCGATACATCTATGAAAAGGAACGATTTTGAACGAAATTTGAATATTTCCTTCGAATAGGGATACCAGTGTAATAAATTTAATAATTAAACAAGAAATGCTAGGTACTACATGGTGGAAAAAGCTTTTTTTTCTTTTAATTCAGTATTCTTTTAGTCCTTCGTGCTTCGTGCATTATTCAATACTATACTTTCTTTTTATATCACACAAACTTACTTATTTACCTCAATTACCTGCAATTGCTTAAAAATCCTTCGAATATATTTTACTCTGTAAAATCAGCTGTAGATCCTTCTAAATAAAAACTAATAATATTCGGTAATACGAATACATATTCGAATCGCTTACAAGAAAATAAAACATCAACCATTACGCATAGAACTTTCTCGATGACGCAATGGCCGGGTACAAGTACGGATTATTCTCAAATAAAAAATACGAGTGCATGGCATTTGGTTCTTATGATTCCCGGAGTAAAAAGAAGAGTAGTTGTATCATCTGTGACCGGTCGGCCGCCACTTTCACCCACTTATCATTGAATGGAATGCTGTTTCACATTATCTGGTCAATCGAAACTGCCGGAGCCTTGATGCACTCAGACGCACAAAAAGCCTCGGCACATAATAATATTGTGTACGCATGTACCTACTACTGTAAAACCATGTTGGTGGTATAAAAGCTAGGCGACAGTGAGGCGACATTAGGATTCTGATAGTAGGTAGTTAATGTTTTGGTTTTTGAGTCTTTGGTTTTGTCCTGTCGATAGCTCAGTCGGTAGAGTGCTTGCATTCCATACCGTGAGCCCGGGCTCGAATCCCACCGAGGGTGTCAGAAATGATTTCCCGTTTCGGTGTTCATTTCAAACCCAAAATAAAATACCGGCAAGGTTTACTCAGCCTTCACAAGAAATTCCCGACTTCAACTGAAGTGGTTGGTGTAAGGCCGCCCCCCCTACCTGTAAAAATAAATAGGTTCCACTCGCCACATGCGAAACCCTTCGAGGATAACGCGGCAAGAAGTTACACTTATGTGTAGCTTAGTTGCGTTTACTATATTTGTAGCTTAGTTGCATTTTTTTAACTGCATACATGCAGCACGAGTAAGCATGAACTGACACGTATCTGTTTGTGAGCATCCAATAAATATACATCTTAGATATTTTCTTTGCAACTTGGATTAGATATTATTTTAGATAGATTAGCTGAAGGTTCTTTTATAAAAAAGATATGAACACATACCTAATAATGGTACGAGAAGATCTGATGATGGTCTAAGGACCAAAAATATTTGTAATTTCTTAGATGAAAATAACCAGCATTTCTTAATACTTTTTGAAAAACCGATTATGATTTTTCACAGTTAACAAATCATTAAAAATATAATTAGTATTATGTTTTCATCGATTTTACAGGACACTAATTTTGTGGTTGATGCATTTTAATAGTTTCGCATTTTAAATGGCTCACGGTGGATTGATTGATTACCTAAAATCCTTGAGTGAAAGCACTAATTACTGTTTTCTCAAGATCCCCTACGTATATACCAACTTATGTAAGCAGGTGTGTAAAATATGACGTCACTGTTTTTAAAGCTGCTACAGACAGTCTGTCTTGCATGTCATTGATGCCTCGGATGACACAAAACCGTCGTTCAAGTTATTAGGTATGTGTGTGGGTTAGGTTCTATCTGACTTACGCATGCGCCACACTCACGCCAATACAAGTTTACTGGAGTGTGCATATGTTATCACTCACGTTGGCGCTATGGCCAAGCGGTCAAGACGGTAATCGCAGCTAGCTTGTTTGAAATTAAGGAATGCTGGTTCGATTCCCGTCGAGCTCCTTGATTTATTGACTTTGAAACTTGTTCAACTGATTAGGTAATTAGCCATTAGATAATTATCAACAATTCATCAAATAAAACAAAAATGAATCATACTGTAAATATCTGTTTCTGGCCTGTTGTAAAATAGGTTGGTGAATTGCATTGCTCTTCTGCAATGCATTTTTTTAAATACTTACACTCTCATACTAATGCGTTAGCACTCGACACGTAAGTAGTATACCTGCAAACGCCGTCATCTCCAAAATTTATGATTTTTGAGATAGTGATTGAATTTGATTCTGCGCAGTGTTACAAATCATTTGCTGTGTGCGATATAAAGTAGACCTCACTTAATCCTTTGTAATTTTAATTTAAAAAGTATGATTTCGTGCAAACGCCGTCATCTCCAACTAGTGTTGTCGTTTTACAAGTTTACACGTTTATTATTTTCAAAATCATCGCGTAAGAAGTTGACGGCGTTTGCATTTATACGACTCATTTATGACTCGGAAATCTGAGACTATCAACTGAACTGCCAACTGATGAAAATGGTTTGGTATTCATGCAAAAATGACACTAATTGATAATAGTATGTGGCGGTTTTGACGTTATATTTAAAGGAAATACCCCTTGCACAATAATTACTGATATAATGTACCTTGGGCTGTACCTTGCTTCACTTATGTTAGTCCACCATCAGCTGATGACCACACGACAAGGAAAATCTGCTGCATAATCGCAGTGAAAGTGTATTGACTTTCATCATTAACAGTCTTATTCATACTCTTGCGTAAAGTGTTGCGGATTATTTTGGCCCTATTTGCATATTAAACTAGCAGACTGACCGTACTGCGTACGGTTGTCTGCTAGGCCCTTCGGGCAGTGTAAGTCTGGCTTCGCAATATTTTTTCCTCAGACCTCCTTCATAGTAATTAAATGCTTTAAGAAGTAATTTGAAAAAAAAATTGCGGTAAAAGGGTTATTTAGTTCTTTCATGTTCTGAGTATCTTGTATGAAGCATGAGGTATGAGGCTGACCTCCCATACCTAAAAAAATGTTCACTGAACGAATGTTTCTCTGTTCCTGAAAAGGTCGGCAAAATTGCAGGGCTTATGGTCAAGAGAGGCTGAAATTTTTATTTGTAATTAAACATGCAGCATTTGTAAGCGCAAAGTCACTCATGTCTGCTTGGGGGCATGCATTGAATATGAATTATAAAATGTATGTATGCAACTTAGATTTATATTCTAAAATTAAAAACATCAAGTGCCACAATTAAATGTTAGCGTGAAATGACATTTGCCAGTTTGTGGGCGTGCATTCAATTTGAATCATCAAATAACTTTTTTTGCAACTTTAGATTATAAATTAAATTTAACATTGTTGAAGGATTTTTTAAACTCAAATCCTTGACGGATAGGTAAGTATGAGCTTGAATACCCATATCGCAAAAAATGGTTCACTTGACAAATGTTTCCCCTGTTTTTGAAAAGGTTGGCAAAAGTTGCAGGGCTTATGTTCATTAGAGGCCTTAATTTTAATTTTTAAGTTAACATGCAGCATTTATAAGCGCGAACCCACTCATGTCTCCAGGGGGGCATGCATTGAATATGAATTATAAAAGTTATTGTATCTGTGCAACTTAGATTATATATTCTAATATTTAAAAAAAATCAAGTGCCACAACTATATGTTAGCGTGAAATGACATTTGCCAGTTTGTGGGCGTGCATTCAATTTGAATCATCAAATAACTTTTTTTGCAACTTTAGATTATAAATTAAATTTAACGTTGTTGAAGGATTTTTCAAACTCAAATCCTTGACTTATAGGTAAGTATGAGCCTGAATACCCATATCGCAAAAAATGGTTCACTTGACAAATGTTTCCCCTGTTTTTGAAAAGGTTGGCAAAAGTTGCAGGGCTTATGTTCATTAGAGGCCTTTATTTTAATTTGTAAGTTCACATGCAGCATTTATAAGTGCGAACCCACTCGTGTCTCGAATATGAATTATTAAAATTATTGTATCTGTGCAACTTAGATTATATATTCTAATATTTAAAAAAATCAAGCGCCACAACTACATGTTAGCGTGAAATGACATTTGCCAGTTTGTGGGCGTGCATTCAATTTGAATCATCAAATAACTTTTTTTGCAACTTTAGATTATAAATTAAATTTAACGTTGTTGAAGGATTTTTCAAACTCAAATTCCTTGACTTATATATTAGTGTGAGCCTGTATATCCATATCGCAAAAAATGGTTCACTTGACAAATGTTTCCCCTGTTTTTGAAAAGGTTGGCAAAAGTTGCAGGGCTTATGTTCATTAGAGGCCTTAATTTTAATTTGTAAGTTCACATGCAGCATTTATAAGTGCGAACCCACTCGTGTCTCCAGGGGGGCATGCATTGAATATGAATTATAAAAGTTATTGTGTCTGTGCAACTTAGATTATATATTCTAATATTTAAAAAAAATCAAGCGCCAGAACTATATGTTAGCGTGAAATGACATTTGCCAGTTTGTGGGCGTGCATTCAATTTGAATCATCAAATAACTTTTTTTGCAACTTTAGATTATAAATTAAATTTAACGTTGTTGAAGGATTTTTCACACTCAAATTCCTTGACTTATATATTAGTGTGAGCCTGTATATCCATATCGCAAAAAATGGTTCACTTGACAAATGTTTCCCCTGTTTTTGAAAAGGTTGGCAAAAGTTGCAGGGCTTATGTTCATTAGAGGCCTTAATTTAAATTTGTAAGTTCACATGCAGCATTTATAAGTGCGAAACCACTCGTGTCTCCAGGGGGGCATACATTGAATATGAATTATAAAAGTTATTGTGTCTGTGCAACTTAGATTATATATTCTAATATTTAAAAAAAATCAAGCACCACAACTATATGTTAGCGTGAAATGACATTTGCCAGTTTGTGGGCGTGCATTCAATTTGAATCATCAAATAACTTTTTTTGCAACTTTAGATTATAAATTAAATTTAACGTTGTTGAAGGATTTTTCAAACTCAAATCCTTGACGGATAGGTAAGTATGAGCTTGAATACCCATATCGAAAAAAATGGTTCACTTGACAAATGTTCCCCCTGTTTTTGAAAAGGTTGGCCAAAGTTGCAGGGCTTATGTTCATTAGAGGCCTTAATTTTAATTTGTAAGTTCACATGCAGCATTAATAAGCGCGTACCCACTCGTGTCTCCAGGGGGGCATGCATTGAATATGAATTTTAAAAGTTATTGTATCTGTGCAACTTAGATTATATATTCTAATATTTAAAAAAAATCAAGCGCCACAACTATATGTTAGCGTGAAATGACATTTGCCAGTTTGTGGGCGTGCATTCAATTTGAATCATCAAATAACTTTTTTTGCAACTTTAGATTATAAATAAAGATTACCGTTGTTTAAGGATTTTTCAAACTCAAATTCCTTGACTTATATATTAGTGTGAGCCTGTATATCCATATCGCAAAAAATGGTTCACTTGACAAATGTTTCCCCTGTTTTTGAAAAGGTTGGCAAAAGTTGCAGGGCTTATGTTCATTAGAGGCCTTAATTTAAATTTGTAAGTTCACATGCAGCATTTATAAGTGCGAACCCACTCGTGTCTCCAGGGGGGCATACATTGAATATGAATTATAAAAGTTATTGTGTCTGTGCAACTTAGATTATATATTCTAATATTTAAAAAAAATCAAGCACCACAACTATATGTTAGCGTGAAATGACATTTGCCAGTTTGTGGGCGTGCATTCAATTTGAATCATCAAATAACTTTTTTTGCAACTTTAGATTATAAATTAAATTTAACGTTGTTGAAGGATTTTTCAAACTCAAATCCTTGACGGATAGGTAAGTATGAGCTTGAATACCCATATCGAAAAAAATGGTTCACTTGACAAATGTTCCCCCTGTTTTTGAAAAGGTTGGCCAAAGTTGCAGGGCTTATGTTCATTAGAGGCCTTAATTTTAATTTGTAAGTTCACATGCAGCATTAATAAGCGCGTACCCACTCGTGTCTCCAGGGGGGCATGCATTGAATATGAATTTTAAAAGTTATTGTATCTGTGCAACTTAGATTATATATTCTAATATTTAAAAAAAATCAAGCGCCACAACTATATGTTAGCGTGAAATGACATTTGCCAGTTTGTGGGCGTGCATTCAATTTGAATCATCAAATAACTTTTTTTGCAACTTTAGATTATAAATAAAGATTACCGTTGTTTAAGGATTTTTCAAACTCAAATTCCTTGACTTAAGGGTTAGTATGAGGCTTATCACCCATATCGCATAAATGGGTTCACTTAACAAATGTGTCCCCTGTTTCTGAAAAGGTCAGCAAAAGTTGCAGGGCTTATTATGGTCATGAGAGGCTGAAATTTTTATTTGTAAATACACATGCAGGATTTGTAAGCGCAAACTCACTCGTGTCTCCGAAGAGGAGTGCATTGAATATGAATTATAAATGTTAATGCGTCTATGCAACTTAGATTGTATATTGTAATAATACTTTAAAAAAATTAAATGCCGCAATAAGTACGGTTTCATATAAAAAGTTGACCTAATCGATCGTCATTATTTCTAAAAAATACATGTTATAACTGGTTGAAGTATAATTTTGAAATAAATAAAGAATATAGGTAGGTACTCAACGGAATTCAACCGAAAAATAATCGACTTGGCAATGGCAACGATGGCAACTTTGAAGCCTATGTTGAAGTGCTGGCAATTTATTTGAAATTCGAATGTCAAAATGAGTTTTGTTTCTCGCATAGGTTTTACATAAAAAGGTGTTGTGATTGATCATGTTTATTTATTTAAAAAACAACAATTTAAAATCTACTAATGATGAGGAAGCACATCCCAAGTCCTGAACAATATTTGTTGTGAATATGACGTGCATCTGTTCAGGAGTTCTTCAGTTTGAATGCCATTAACGCACAACTATTTTGTATGGGGAGGCCGTTGCATTTTATATTATAGGGGGATAAATCGATTCGTAGTGTAGGTATTTTTATACGAGTGCAGCAGTATTAAGAAAAAAATATAAATAAGGTACGTTTATTTTGTAGAATCCTTAAGCAAGTACCTACATACTTGAACATCAATAGTTCTAGAAATTTTCAAAATATTTCGACTAATTAAAAATAACGTTTATGAACGTTGTCATATAAAATAGTTTTTTAAGTTAAATATTATTCCACGTTTATAAAAAAAATATTTTGTTTGCACGTTTAGAAAATATCCAGTTTGGCATTTATATGTATTTTTTCCAATTAGGTAACACACCTGTTGACAGTTGAAAGGTTACCGATCTGAATTTGGATGTTTGTATGATGAGTGCGTTAGCGCATTATCCCACTTAGTTTTTACACATCGATGATTACCAGGTAATCTTTCTAATGATTTTGTTCCATGTTGTCTCCAGGTGAACGGTGGAAGTCCCGCTGAGAAGGCAGGTCTGCTGGCCGGAGACTCCGTGATCAAGGTCAACTCCACCGACGTCTACAATCTGCGTCACAAGGAGGCCCAGGATGTCATCGTGAGAGCGGGGCAGAATATGGACATCACTGTTCAAAGGTATACTTTATTATAGTGCTACGAACATATCGACGGCTAAAAGGCATTTTGGTCAAAATGAGTTATGATCAAGGATATATAGGATATAGGATCATAGGATAGCAATCCTACTTGAAATTTTCCGCTCTTTCTAATGCGCTGACTCCCATAGCTCTACGATGATTTTTGTGCTGTTTATGCCTAAGCAAACAACAATTGCGTTTTCGAAGTATGATTTTGGTGTAATCAAAATGATTTTGGCCTTTTTTATCCTAAAGGCGCTTGTGGGATAAGAAAAAACGTAAAATATCGTAAAACAGCATTAATAGGAATGCCAATAAATGCCTTTATTTTTGTATTTATTATAGAGCTGTTTTGATTTTAACGATATGATAAAAAATAAAAAAGTTATGTCATTTTTCTGCAATCTCAAGCTTTAAACTGCTCTCCTGAACAATTTAGTTTATGTCGCTGATGCCTTATCCTGCTATATCCTTTTAACCGTCGATATTTTTATGAATCGATTTAATATGAATCTCAAATGATTTCATATATCTTTTCAACTTAGATTTAGATTTAGATATCGAATCTTTCCATTCATGTTCATTGCTTACACTTTATTATCTACTTAGCAAACAACACGTCTTCACATACAATTGTTGCACCTTTTTAAGGAAAAATACAGGAAAAATAAAGGAAATTCAAAGCTCGAGAATTACTGTCCAATTTTAATAGTATCTAATGCAATCAAGTAAAAAATAGCATTGTATTCAAATTAAAGATTGCAATCGTGGGTAAGTTATTTAAACCGATTTATGGCAAATTTAAAATAGAGCATCCGCAAAGAGAGTTCTAGAAACAGTAGAGTGATGATACTTTGATCCGATGAATACTGAATGGGCAATTAATGCTGTTCAAGACTTCGTTGGCCTGGGATTAAAACATCCGGCTTTAAAAGCTAAAGTACAGTGTTCGAGATTAGGGTTAGAATAATCTAATCTAATCTAAGCTGCAAAGATATATATCATTTAAGATTTATATTAAATGCATTCCCACAAGCAGACATGTATAATTTCGCGCTAACACATGCCGTATGTGGACCTACAATATAAAAACCCAATCTCAAATGAACATAAGCCCTGCAACTCTTGCCATCCTTCCCTGTAACAGGGGTGACGTTGGCAAAGTGAACCATTTTTACAGTATGGGTGGTCAGCCGCATATCAACCTATAAGTCAAGGAACATACACGACAAATTACATTTTTTTTAAATCAACAATAATGTATGTATAGACATCAAAACTAAAAACAACACAAATTCCAATTTAATAAACCCTAGCCGCCAACATTACAGATTAATCGCCATTTCTTTCTGTCCTTACATACTTTTTTCATTTCCTCCAGAGTCATAACCTTCCTCATACAAGTTCTTCTTTTATTATGACTCTGGATATTCCATTCATTCGCAATTTCGGATATTTGGTCCATCCATACCTTTCTCGGTCTTCCTCTACCACGACATCCATCTAATCTTTGCAACTTATACTTTCTTCGTCAGTCTTTCCTCATTCATTCTCTCCATATGCCCAAACCATCTTAACATTAAAGTAAGTTTTGTTTAGATGGTTAGAATAATATATTTTTAATTTAAATACCGACAAGGTTTATTTACTTCCTCACTTAACCTGGACAAAATTAAAAATCTATTTGTCTCCTCTTTAATAACCCTATTAAAGAAATTTGTAGGTTATTGAAACCTATTCGGAGAGATCATGGAGCGAATTCAAACGCCCTTTAAGTGACAAGGACCAAAAAACAGCGTTCTGCCAAATGCATGACCATGGAATAAAGCCATCAATGGCTTGGCTCTACCCTATCTGACTGACATGATTTCGCCTGTAGAGATGGGTGTAAGGAGGAAAATAGTGCGATCAATTTGGTTCAGCAGCACCGTCAGATCCGCACAATTTTCGGGGACCGTGTTGCGAGTCTGGTAGAGTGGAACAGACTGCCACCCGGAGTGAAGAACTCCAAATCTGTGGGTGTATTTCGTGGATCACTCATGACACAAGACTTTTTAAAAAGGCTTATCTGTAATTGGAGAGGGCCCTTGAAGTGTGACACACACAAAAACGGCGCTCTCGTATCATATGTAATTTAAAATAAATAAGCCTGATATATTTAAATGGAATGATAACTTTTATTTAGTTCTTAATTCTATAATCTCTAGTAAAAGTGCGCACTTGTTTGAATGGCACATAGGTACATGCCTACATTAATTTGGCCCGTTGCTCGAGTTGTTTGATAGCCACTTGCACTGTTGTGGTGTCTAGTTGCAAGTCATTAATCGGAACGCAGAGCAGCATGAAGGAAACAAGAGTGCGATTGTTTGCTGGGGCAACAGCGCCAAACAATGGGATCACGGTCACGACCGTGGGACCTCAGTATGTACATACCACAAATGTAGTAAACTGTAGGCTATAGCATAGTACACATACAGTGAAGCTTCTTGCTTAGTTTTCCCTTAAGGAATCGTATGTGGCGAGTGGAACATATTTATTTTTACAAGTAAGGGAGCCAACCATTTCAGTTGAAGTGGGGATTTCCCAGCTCCTACTGGGGCTGAGGTTACTCTTTTCTTGTGGATGCTTAGTAAACCTCGCCGGTATCTTTATTTTGTGTTTGAAATAAGCACCGAAACGGGAAATCATTTCTGACACCACCGGTCCAGTCGATAGCTCAACTATAAGTAGAGTGCTTGCATTCCATGCCGAGAACTCGGGTTCGAATCCCATCGAGAGTGCCAGCAAGGCTTACTCAGCTTTCACAAATAATGAGTACCAGCCCCCCCGGGAGCTGCACTTGGACTGGAGTTGAACTTCAACTGAAGTGGTTGACGTAAGGCCGGCCCCCTTAACCCTTACCTGTAAAAATAAATAGGTTGCTAAGATATAATTGTAAAAATGAATAGGTAAAATCAGTGCTATATCAACAATAAAAATGCACTTCTCCACAAAACTCAGTGGCAGAAGAAATGTCTAGGGTCCAAAGCTCAGATCGAGCAATTGGATGGAAAGGGAATTGTAAGCTCTGGGGCTAAGAGTAGCGAATAAGCAGCACCTACATGGAAATAAACCAAATATTCTGTGCCTTTACTCATTTGGGACATATTTTGTTCAAAACTATCTAACGGTGTAGAACTGTGTATTTTTACGATTTTAGTTGTGGTTCTCTTTTAATTGAACTACAATTATTTATTGTAACACAATTTATTTTACACGGTTTGGTTCACAATTTACAACACTTGATAATCTCTGCTTATTGGGCTTCACAGCAAAATGCTTGGAGAGACTAATCGCTCCCCGCACCATTGCAGTCCCTATAAATAGATACAAAGGGATCTTTCTCGCGTATTCCAGATCATTCTTCGATTTCTCGCTCACACCAGAACGCCATTCTATGCACTATCACCATCATGTACTACTCCCAAACTGTTCTACCCACACTATCGTAGATGTATAGGTGCGCGTAGGTACTTTGATTTCATAGTTTTTAACAGTATGTTGTTGTGTTTACAAAAGCATTTTCCTTTGATTGTCCCCAGAGGTGGAAGTACTTGGAAGCCCTCAGTGACCGCTGTCTCCTCCATCCCGTCTCCGGTGCCGAGCGCCAAGCTGCCCAGCTGCATCTCTCCCGTGACGCAGACCTCTCTCAAGGCCAACCAGCAGCCGGCGCTGCACATCGGCTCTGCGCACAACAACCAAGTCAAGCCGTTCAATTATGTTCGTCACAACACACAATACCTCATCCATTAATACTACTAAATATGTCTACATTTTGAGACATCTATTACCATCAAGGCATCACGTTCATACGTTTCTTATCCCCGTTTGTAATAATTGATCATGTTTTTGTGACCAGATGAATGGTAACGGAGACTCGACAGTGAAGAGTATCGTGAACAAGCAGTACAACACTCCAGTGGGCATGTACAGCGAGGAGACCATCGCCGAGACCCTGTCTGCTCAGGCAGAGGTCCTGGCTGGCGGAGTACTGGGGTAAGGAAGACTTTCCTGTACAATTCACATCAAAATTGAGAAAACTTCGTGTTCGAGACTCGTTCCATTGCCAAAATGCCCTTTATGGAACGATTTACCGGTATCTGTGTTCCCATTCCAATTTGATTCCGGTCAATTCAAAACCAATATTAATGGGCACTTACTTTGAGTGTCTCAAAACAAAGCCAACACAACACTATGCAGCTTACACCTCTGCTATAAAGGATCAGGACATCAACTGCCACCTCACAAACATCCACACCTCTGCGGCACTCCAAAAGTGTTTTTTTTTGAAAAAAAATGCGCTCCACCGGGAATCAAATCCATAACCTTCCGATTACTTAACTCCACTATGGACTTCCTATAACACAACCTTTTGATTACAAGTTTATAATGGACTTCTAATCGGAAAGTTGTAAGTTGAGACTTCTCAGCCAACATCAATCTTACTTCTCGCTTAATTTCAGTGTCAACTTCAAGAAGAATGAGAAGACCTATGATGCCGAGAAGAGTGAAGTCTTTAAGATGCTCCAGGAAGCTGATAACGATCCCGAGCCAGGTACGGATTTCGACTATTTGTTATGCTATGTTATTAATTATTCACTTTGGAACTTTTTCTGTTTAAAAGATATCGCAGACTGCAAAATTTGTATCGGTCGATTATGAAAATGCGAACAATCAGGAAACCTTGCTTCAATCTATGAACATACTCATTATTTTGTTTCAACCCTAGGATGTATTTACTGCAATGTTGATCTATCTTTTTTGCTTCCCCAGTTTAAAAAAACGCTGTCATAGGGAGAACAGCAAATGCCATATCTACCAATATATCCTGTAAGAACTTTCGGCGTTTGTGCCATCAATTATGTCATGCAAGAGACCTTCCTTGCGTATTGCGTGTCCTCCCCATCTTGCAAGCCTTTCGGAAAGGGTTTTGAGCAGGTGACTACCTCTTCGATTTTTTGGAGAACTTCTTCATTTGTTGTAATCTCTAGGAAATTCTAAGAAGCCTTCTCGAAGGCATCATTTCAAAGCATTTTTTCTAACACTGAAAGGCACCAAATCTCACAGCCGTACGTTCAAATACTCCGTAAGCCATTCATAGTGTACCTTATATAGTTTCAGCACTGTATTTTGTTAAAAAAAACATTATCAGAAAATTTTTCGTGAATACCTCGTTTTTTTCTTGAATAAAGCGGAACATTTTCTGGATTTTAAATAACCGACCGAAAAGAAGTCTGCAGTCTGCAATGACATTAAAGACAAAATCTGAGAGTTTCAGAAATTAAATGTCATTGTCTTGCTCTCTGTTATGTGTTGTAGAATAGAAGAAAGCATAGTCACAATCCTTATTCACGATTCTTCATGTCATCTTCTATAGAAAGCATGATGATTCAGAGTCTGTATTATAGGCACTCCTAAACGTCACATTCCATCAATGCTATCTTTATTTTGAAGAAATCTAAAGTACGTTTATGAATGTTTGTATTTTACAGTACTTAGGAGAAAATTTGTACGAACTAACTAAGTAATGTTGTCAAAGAATATTCATTTTTTGCTTTTTATCCAATTTATGAAATGCACTTCACCAACCCATTTGGTTCTATCAAGAATTTTAAAAAAGTACATCTCCCTTTCAATGATTCATTTATTTGCATTGCATACAATCTAGATTAATTATTACTGTCAACTCAAGACATCCGACTCAGGATCAAAGCTAACGTCCAACAGGCTAAATTTGAATCAAATCACGTCTGTGTTATGGCCGAGGGGGCCAAGTAGGCTGATCTTTCTAGCGTCTTTGGAAAAATTTGTTCGAAACGTTGGTTAGATCCCCGCCTGGGTCATTTGACCATAGCATTGGATAATTGCATTCCTCTTCACAAATATATTTTATAAAAGAAATCGACAACCGCAAAACTATTCCCCTCGATAAATCAGCCATAGCACCAGCACCAAACTTTGAACACTAAAATATTTCTTTACCTGGAAAAAGTTCGTACTTAGGCTCCTTCCCAAAGAGTAGATTTTTTATAGTTTAATTTTCTTCATTCATTCATTTCATTGTACCTCAACCTCATTGCATGCCTCCCGTGTGTGTCCCATTGCAGAAGCGACCTCCTACTCTCCAGCTCCCCCAAGCGTAGCCGCTGTAGCTGGTCTTCGCCACGTGGTGGCTCCAGTCACCAAACCAGACGCTCCAGTCAACAACACAGGAGGTCTGCCACCGGGACAGAATATCTGCGAAGAGTGCGAGCGCCTCATCATGTAAGTGAAACATTTAAAACCTTTCCGATTGAATTTTCTAGAAGCGTCTCAGTTTTATTCGACTGCGAGCAGAGTCCGAACTGCCAGCCCTCGTCCTCTGTCACCTTGGCCACGCTGCACCCCTAAACCACCGAGAAGAGCGACTCATGGAACGCAGACTCCAACTCCCGAAGAAGTTCCACCTCCCAGGCTCACCCCAGAACCTCCGCACAGACCAAATCTTCCTGTCGGATGTCACACTGTGACTCCGGACGGACAAGTCATCCTCGGAGCTCCGTCGCCTGTTCCTGAGGCTTCGGAGCCGCTTGGGGAGGTGGAGGACACCCCGGATTGTGCGGAGTGTAAAGAGCATATCGTGTAAGCGGAATGATTGCATCAATCATTGTAGTCCCCGCATCGATTACATGATCCAACCTATCCAGAATCAAATCTCTGTCACGATAGAGTTATCTTCATTGTATTGTGACTTGTAAATCATTATTCATTACCTATCCATAGTTATTCATCTAGATTATTTGGTAGAAATAGTACACCTGTAGATTAATTGCATTGCAACTTTTCATACGCAGACATTTTAAAGTCATTTTTTCCACCACATTGTAAACATGCATATATTTTGTCAAGTAAATTTAGTGAAACAATTTTAATACAGTCAGAAGGCAGGTAGATGAGAGTAATGTGTACACTTAGGCCAGGATTAAGGGCGGTTCGAGCGGTACGATCGAACCAGGGCCCTTACACCCAGAGGGGCCCCAAAGCGCGAAAAAAACAAATATTTATTTTTCAGGTCTTTCCGGACATTTGCAACCAAGAGTTCTCGATTACAAAGTTGAAATGCATTCCAACAAAAATGTATTTGGGGATCAAGTCTAATGAAGCATACGTGACCAAAGGCTCCCCCAAAAGCTAAAATAGAGTGTAAAGAAAACATTTCAACATTATTTTTTCGGGAAAGATATGCATCTTTGGCGTTGTGAAAAAATAGGGATGAAGGGGGAAATTTTCAGAGATGGAGGGGCCTAACCCTCGTACCAGGGCCCCAAGAAGGGTTAGCCCGGGCCTATGTACATTGTACACTATATTTTGCCAAAAACAAATCTTCCAAATATTTTAAAATATGAAAAAAAACACAGTTTTTTATATTTATATTAATTGTTGAACAAACCAATAGTGAGTTTGACCGGTTTCGGCCTCTTGGCCATCTTCAAATAAATCAGTTTATTCAAGGTTAAGTTTAGGATCTATTTAAATGAAAAGATAAACAAGACAAAACAAGAAAAAAGCAATGGACCACGAGAATCAACACCGGGAAGACCAATTTCATATATCACCAGATTTAAAAATGTATTCTTTGTAATCTACAGGATGACGCTGTAGCTATATCTCTGATGGCATTATTCAAGAGGTTGTCAGAGACTATTTTTTCTTCACATAATCATTTGCTTGGTCTATCCCCAGCGGCGTGTTTGTGCGCATCAAGGACAAGAACTTGCACGTGGAATGCTTCAAGTGCGCCACGTGCGGATCCTCGCTGAAGAACCAGGGCTACTACAACCTGAACGGGAAGCTGTACTGCGACATCCACGCCAAGATGGTGGCCCGGCAGAACCCGCCCGCCTCCAACCTGGAGCCCATGACCTTCCCAGGGTTAGTAACCCAACAAGCCCCTCAATATTGCCATACTTGCAGAGCGACTTTCCAGCGATAATCCAGGTCCTTTTGCAATGTGTCTTTCTACGGTCAAAAAGCAGCTGATGTAACTGCATCGATTACATGATCCAATCTATTGTTAATCTGCTTAGTTGGAAGGCTTTTATAGGAATCAAAATGCCACTACAAAAGTGTGTTGAATTTAATGACAACAGTCAATAGTGTTAAAATGGTTCATTTCTGATGATGCTCGGGAAAAGCGACCGAGTTCAGTCATCATACTAGAGCAGACCAGTGGACAGTGATTCCTAGGTTGCTCTACCATACCAAAAACTTGACCATTTACAAGGATTACGTTCTGTTTTATTTACCCTGTTATATTTTGTATAATTTCTTCTCATTCGCATTGACCTTCCCGAATGTGGTTTTACCTGTGTCCCTAGTATACAACACTGCGTAAGCTCACCTCGATTACGTCATCAATTACGTCTGAATATCCACATCATTAACTGGTAATAAAGTTTGGACACATGTTTCTGTTACTCAAATACTGTTTTCTTGTTATCCTTTAGTGGAAAAGGTTCAGCCAACACCATTTCTTCTGCGCTGTCTTCGCATACGGTCCCCCTGCCGCCCCTCACCACGACCTTCCCGCCGCCAAACCCAGCGGGCAACGGACTGTCTTTCATGGTAAGCAAAACACCAAAACACCCCCCTTCTTGAATCGGTGTTGTGAATGAACCCCCTCCATCGATCAATATAAACCAACCAGTTGGAGAGCTATGGGTTGTATGCATGTGCCTGACGAATACTTGGCCTGAGAACACGACCTGTGTATTTCATGTATTTCAGGCCGGTCCGTAGTCCAGTGGTAACACTTCGGACTCGTAAATGGAAGGTTGTGGGTTCGAATCCCGGCGGAGCACAAAAAATTTACTCCTTGCTGGATTGAAAAAATCATAAACTTTTACCAAAGACCGGTCATTAAAAGCTCCAAAAGACAGAAATTGGGCCTAGCTTCAGAATTGGTGCTTTGTAGCGACGACCAAGCTCAAAAAAGGTCTGGTCGATAGCTCAGTTAGAAGAATGCTTGCATTCCATGCCAAGAGCAAGGGTTCGATCCCAAGGTGTACTCAGCCTTCACAAGAATAAGAACCATCCACTTTACTGGGAAAACCCCACTTCAACTGAAAGTGGTTGGTGTGAGGCCGGCCCCCTTACCCGTAAAAATACATAGGTTCCGAATCGCCACATGCGACCCCTTCGGGGATAACGCAGGCAAGAAGTTACACTATATGTGCAGCTTAGTTGCGTTAATTTACCAAAAAGTCGTAATGATGCCGTGGCGCATCACCCAGTAACTTTGAGAATAAAACTTTTCAATAAGTCTTATGCAGACATTTTTAAGTGTAATTTTATAAGATTTAGATAGAAATCTTACAATAGAGATCCTCCCAGCGTGTTGATAGCTGTGAGGGTGCACTGTAACTAGGTGATGCACAAAAAAAAGACATAGACAGCATAAATGCTAGTGTTCCCAAATAGCAATGCACGTGTCATGATACACGGTAATGGATTTACTTTCAGCGAAAAAATGAGGCATAAGATATAAGGGTCGTACGTCAAAATATAAACATAAAATAACGACGAATTTTGCTCGATAATTTTCGTTGACGGTTGCCTGGAAGCTGATTAAAACAAGACCTCCTCTTATTAAGATTACGCTTTAGGGTGTAGTCTTTTTAGCACACTAAGCAGTTCTGATTTTTCAACTATTTTATTTATTTTTTTATTGTTATTCAATTAAATAACACTTTTTAAGTTTCAAAACACGGTTTTTATTTCCACAAATCTCTAATATATTTAAAATGATCAATTTTTAAAATATTTTAAATATTACTCACGTTTTCGACCAATATAGTCTTCTTCCATATATTTTATTTATGTTGATCGATGGACCCCTCATTTTCCTTGTAAAGATTTTAGCCCCATTAAAATTTCAGTTTTGCCACTTTTGAGTAATCAATTGGCCCAAAAGCTTCAAATTCCTTTCGTGGACGTGACGATAAATTTTGTGAGGAAATTATAGTCAAAATTTTCCTGTGAAATTTTGGGGGAAATTTGACGTCACGTTTTCGAGAAGTATTTGAATTAAAGTGGGTTCATTGAAAGCTTAATAATTCTATTTAATCCCCGATTTTTTAAAAATAGTCATGGCAAGATACATTTTTTTGATTTCTATTAAATTATTATTAATAATTAATAATTTAATTACTCACTGATTTCAATATTTGTTCTATGAATTTTTTATTTGTTTTTACTTACATTTTATTTCACTAGATAACGGAATAATTTGCTATAATTAATTTCAGATATATATATATTTTTCATGTATACTTATCATTTTTATAAATATTGTAATTATTATTTATATTTTTTCCTATTTCCAATTTGATGTTTTTTTGAAAATGTAATGGTTTATTCACTGAAGCATAAGACGAACGGTAATGCTTAAAACCCTAACACGAATCTACTGGAAGGCTATGTTTTATTTTGGAGAAGGCTTATTCACATTTATTCAAAAAGGTTCGCATGATTTTTAATCATATAATATTAATTCACAATCAAAAACAAAAATATTTTTCAGCTTTCTCTCATTTCTAAAAACCGAGAAGTATCCATAGAAATATCATAATTCCATAAAATACACCTGGCTTCTCAGTAGTAAAGATACAGCTAAAATCTGAGATGTCATTTGCTTCTCAATGAATTTAAAAAATATATACACATCATTAATTGATGAGGCATTCACTTTGTAACCTTTCATTTTAAAAAAAATAAAATTATTTTTTTAATATATACATAGTTTAGAAAATAAGTTTTGGGTTTTAAGCTGCCGTTTGTTTTTGCAAGATTCGTCCAATTGGTGGATATACAATATACATATTTTGCAAAAACGCCCGTCTGTTTAGGAGCTGATTCTATGGCTCTACAGTGCCCTAGCAATGAATTCACAAAACGGAACATTAAAAAAAGATTAATTATTTTTATTGCATTGTTCCTTGACTTATATGTTGGTATGCGGCTGACCACCCATGCTGTAAAAATGGTTCACTTTGCCAATGTCACCCCTGTCTCAGGGAAGGACGGCAAGAGTTGCACTGTATGTCCATTTGAGATTTGGTTTTTATGTTGTAGGTTCACATGAGGCATGTGCAAGCGCGAACTTGTACATGTCTGGTTGTGAGAATGCATGTAATGTGAATCTCCAATGTAACATATATTTGCAACTTAGATTAGATTAGATTTAGATTGCATTGCTTTTGTCAACGTGGCAATACGGTCAATAGTATTGTTGCATCAAAAGCTTCTCAAGAGAAAAACAGATGAAATAAATGAGAGAAGCAATTCCTATTCCTGTCCATGCATGGATTGGAACGAGCTGATCCAATCGACAAAGATTTGCAAATGTTATCCACCCATTGAACAACTCTTTATATATTGACAATAACAGTGTCAGCATGACAACTAACATCGATGTTGTATCTTGTCGTTTGCATCATTTTCAGCCAATGGAATCCCACTTGTCGGAAGATCAGTTTGATAGCACTCTTAACCTAAACCAAGAGACCGTGGACACCTTTACCACCATGATGAAAAACGAAAAGGAAACCAAGGAAAACCAGTTCAGCCACTCCAACTCTAGCACTCTAGAGAGAGCCCAGGCCGGGATCAAACCCGCGACCAATGGACAAAATGTCTCCGCTAACCATTACGCCAATGGTAGCGCCAACGGCTTACACGATACTGTCGTTAATAGTGGCTACAAAAAGGTCATACCTCCACACATGGGTGGGAGCTTCAAGGTACAAACTAAATACATTTATGTAGAAAGATAATTCCGAAAACAGAGTTTCAAAAACCAACCGCAAAGGAAATGCGATACAGCAAATAATATACTATTATGTATTCAGGATGTTTCACATATTTATTTTCAAAGTTTTATGCAACATACCTACTTCTAAATTAACGCTTTTTCAAAATTTTCTTTTATAAGCCTTAACCGCATAAGCTGTGCGACTCATACAAATTATCCTATTCACATAATCCTACTCACTCACGTGTAAATGAATAATTAAAATCAATAAATGATATTCAAAGTGGATTGTTCCCTAAGGGTGTGTTTTTTCAACATTAGTGTAGGTGGCTTACAACCTTATGCTTACAACTTGACAAAAAACTGAGGTTCAATGAGATACTTCTGTAAATGGAAAACTTCGAAAATTCTATTTATTTGTATTAGATATTTTTGTACCAATAACACAATCCTAGATGCCACTATCGATAGTTACTAAAGAACTCTTTCAATTTGAATTCACCAAGCTTTGTTTGAAGTAACACACTCGGGCCTGTTGCACCAACCTCCGATCAATATTTAATTGACAAATCAAATTTGATTGCTTCATTCTGGTAAGGCCCTCGGTTAAATATTTATCGGAAGTGGGTAAAAATATGATGGAAGTTGAACAGGAAATATAATGTACATCAGCTGATTTACGTGTATGCAACCAAATGCTTGATTTGAAAGGTTGAAATCACACTTAATTTTTATTTTTGTCTGATTGGAGCTTGGTGCAACAGGCCCTAAGGGTGTGTTTTTTCAACATTAGTGTAGGTGGCTTACAACCATATGCTTACAACTTGACAAAAAAACTGAGTTTCAATGAGATACTTCTGTAAATGGAAAACTTCGAAAATTCTACTTATTTGTATTAGATATTTTTGTACCAATAACACAATCCTAGATGCCACTATCGATAGTTACTGAAGAACTCTTTCAATTTGCTGTATTTGTTTGCACGCTGTGTTTGAAGTAACACACTCTTAGACATCAGATATGATATCATTATACATTATTCATTTTGTTTTTATGTTATTCAAGTTTGAAAATTTCCACAGGCCAACGCTAACGCCCCCGGCCCGCGGCCCTTCGGCTCCTCCGCCCCCCTGTCCCCCGCCGCTCCCTTATCCACCAGCTCCCTGTCCCCCCGTTCTGTTCCATCTGCGCCCATCTCGCCCGCCCAGCGCGCTTACCAGCCTCCCGCCTACCAGGCGCCAGCTCAGCCCGCCTACCACGCGCCCACGCAGCCCGCCTACCAGGCGCCAGCTCAGCCCGCCTACCACGCGCCCACGCAGCCCGCCTACCAGGCGCCCGCCCCCCAAGCTATGCCAGCAGTCGGTAAGCACGTGTCCTTTGCCTTCTAATCTGTAAAAATAACTGAACAAAAACATTTTATACTGAAGTAGCATGGTTATGTCTAAATGACGTCATATTTATTATGAAAATCTTCATCGATGAGTTGATGATTTCTAAGGCCCGGTATATTCAAGTTTAGTTATATTTTAGTTAGCTATTACTTGAACTATTATTCAAAATACTCCAGTTCGAGTTGACTAAAACCGAAAATTACCGTAGTGACAAGCCCCGCCCCAAAATCTTAGAAATAATAGGGTAGTTGCAGTGGTAGGGAAAACGGTTAAAAATAATATGGTCGTGTAGAGTACATTTCAAGGATCACAACGATATATTTTTTGTGTAGTCAAAATAAAAATATCATTGATAATTTTCAAAAATAAAATGCGGAGAATTTTAGTCGCGCCAAAACGCAGCTCGTTCGACTTCGCGAATCTTGACGTCAAAATGACGTCAAGATTCGCCACTGGGCGCGCCGATACCTACACTCCGAAAATGCATCGCCGTCATATCTGCCTAAATAAACAAAATGACCTTTTTTCCGGAAATCGAGAATACGCTAATTTTAAAGAGCTTTAGTTTAAAAACTAATCAAGATAAACTTTTTTTAAAAACGTAGATGCATTTTTAAAAATGTATTCTACGTAGTAAAGTAAAATGTAGTCCGGTCGATAGCTCAGTTGGTAGAGTGCTTGCATTCCATGCCGTGAGCTCGGGTTCGAATCCCACCGAGCGCGAGGGTGTCAGAAATGATTTCCCATTTCGGTGTTTATTTCAAACCCCAAAATAAAAATACCGGCAAGGTTTACTCAGCCTTCACAAGAAATGAGTACCAGCTCTCTCGGGAGCTGGGAAACCCCCACTTCAACTGAAGTGGTTGGCGTAAGGCCGGCCCCCTTACCTGTAAAAATAAATAGGTTCAACTCGCCACATGCGACCCCTTCGGGGATAACGCGGCAAGAAGTTACACTATATGTGTAGCTTAGTTGCGTTTTTTTGCGTTTATTCTACCATTTTTCTATTTATATATATTCTACCAAATATGTGATACTTCCCTATTACAATGTCATTCAAAAGCTTTAAAACAAACAACTGGTTATAAAAATCAAATGCTTAAAACCTTCATAAAGCTGGAAAATGAGCTGGAAAAGCTGGAAAATGTTCAGTTTGCAACAATTTTGATGTATCCTTACATTAAAAAAAGAAAAGCTGCTGTCAGTGAAGACGACGCCATCTTGAAAATCGTTAGTTAACTAATTAAATATTTACTGGCGAAATTTGGTGAGTTACATATCATGAAAATTTGACTAAAATAGCATTTTAGTTCACTTTACTTTACTTGAAAATACCTGGCCTTAATAGCGCCGTTTCGTGATGTTCTTAGTCACTACAAGGGCGCTCATCGATACCTACTATCACAATAACAGGTCTCACCCCGCGTAAAAAACATAACATAATGTTCCCTTGATCGTGTTAATAGAAACAAATGTATGATAACTAAACCACTCACTAGGTGTGCTGTCGTTTCATTTTCGATTTACTTCCATTTTCAGACATCACTGTGCTACTTTGATAAATTTTATGTCTCAAAAAAAAAAACAAATCCTGAAATTAATCCTACTGTGATTTATATTGAAAAACCTACACTCTGGTACCATGTAGGCCACTGATTCTATTTTACTATTAATCAGTTGATGAGCATACAAAAGCTTTTTAAAGTTTGCACACCATGTTCATATAAGGATGAATTATCAAGAACCCCAAGTGTCCTAATTTATTTTTCTTAATTCTCGTAATACAAAAGTTATATCAAAAAGCTACATGTACGCACGAAGATTTGATTTATGTTGTAGTTTCAATACTTAAAAATAAAAGGGCTCGGAATGACCTCTGATAAATATAATATTACCGGATAAATCCGATGCATTTCAACAAAGCTCTGGTTCTTTGATGTCACCAAATGTAGGAAATGAAAAACATAGTATGTATTATTCAATCTAAAAATTAACGGACGAACATAGTTCATAAGACTTTTTTTCAAAAACGATAAAATGAAATTGACCAGAAAACATTTTTGTCTTCATTTTTATCTTCTTGCCCCTAGTTAGTGGTCAGATTTTTTTTACTGCTCTCCAGATTCTAACAAGAATCTCGTTAGAATCTCGCCTATCTCTGAATGCAAACGAAGAAGGCTTGAAATGGTAGCAGGTGTTGAGATAACAAGTCAATACATGTTTAACTTCCACAATACAAACAATTGGGACCTTTTCTATGATATCTTCTAATATTTCACACATTTTATTTTGTTTTGTTTTTAATGCATCCCTCCTTCTAGGTCAATATTCTACCTTAAAAGTGGCAGCGCCTTTCAAAGGTAATTTTAGAAGAACAAAGCTGCCATTCTTACACTCCATCACACGCCGAATAAAGCTGTCTTAAATTATTTCCACCATTTTTAATCTTTCGCCTCTTTTGAGAATCATTACAAATACCTTCGAAAAAAATCACCTTCTTCTTCTTCTCGCGCCTTTTCAGTGAAGATTGGCGATCATAAATGGAAGGAAGGGAGTCAACACAAATAACGAGAAAAACATGTGACATCACCCGGCCAGATTGCTAGTAAAAATCATTTTGGCATTGATTCTAAGGAACCTTGACCTGAGGCATGTCTGCTCGCCGAGAGGCACTTTTTTCCGATTACATTATAAAAACAATCAACGTGTTCTGGTATAATCTGTTTATATCTGTCGTACAGAATCAAAAGCAGCAATTTGGGATTTTTTTTAAATTGAGATTCATACATCAAAATGGTGAAAAAAAAGTAAATATGTGTATTTAATTTCCGTAAAAAGTTCTGAATTGACGTCTTTGCCTCTATACGACTCATATGACTGATTCTCAATACCCTTTGCGAATATCAGGTTTTTTTCAAGAGAAGGCATCCAATTGCATTGGCCGGTCAATTCAGTATGTTAAAAAAAGCGGCGATTAAACAATCAAATGAAAGAATAATTTAAGATGTTTTTTTAGGCTTTTTCAGCTTTCATGTTATGTTACATACTATTTAATAATGGCATTGGATGTGACTGCGCTTCTAGCATTCGTCCGCTGTATTCAACTGCAGTCAAACAATAATATAAGTATGTTATTATAAGCAAAACCCCATATTTTAGTCAGCAAATGCCACCTGTCAAAAAGCCTTAGCGCATACAAGTAGGCGAGTCCCCAACATCTAAATAATTTTAAAAAAATCATGTTCACAAGGAAAATACGAAACATTACTTCTAGATATTGACTAGTTTTTTCTCACAATGAAACTCGTAGTCAAAATCGATAAGTGGTCTACGTCAAAGTCATGTCAGAGTAAAAATTATGATTCTCGAATCTAACTCGCCTTCCTGTGGTAGGTACCTACCGTCCTTTCAGTAAGTGCCAAGGCCTTATTTGATAGTGGGTATTGCCCCAGCTGCTTGGCTATTTATCTTAGTCTATGAATAATTTAATAAAAGTTAGAAAAAAAATAAGTGAAAGATCTTGTAAGTCAGAAATAGTGGATTAAGTAATTTATGTAAGTGCATAAAATATAATTAATTCAATAATAACTATTGATGAATTGCAAGAACTTTTTGCTTTTAAGCTCTCAATGTAGCTTTTATAAGTCTTTATTATAAAAATATTTTAAGAACCTCAGTGGCGTAACTTACTATGGGACAAACACGCCAATTTTTGTTTTTGTTCCTAGAATACCTAATTAATATTTGGAATAAAATAATTAGAAGCTATTTTTTATGCGGGTAATGGATACCTGCATAATGTTTTTATGATAATAAAAATAAATACTTACTTAATTACCTTGTAAATTGTAATTATGTTGTGTACTGTTGTGCCTTATTTACCGATAGTTACCGCTTTTACTATGGATGTGTTGTTTCAGTAATAGTTTAGCTACTTTAAACTGTGAGGAAAGTAGGTACTACCTTATTTAATAACTTTGTATAGGTATTTTTTTGTTTAGTTTAAAGCCACTTAACTATCGCTCCCTCAGTTCTTGTTTATCGTATACGCCAATCTTGTCAAATATGACTTTTTCATGCAGTTGTTTTATGAATCAAATTCTACACAATCCGAGCTAAGAAAAACCGTCAAACTCGATAATGTGAGAGTTCTTTTACATGTTTTTTAAATAAATGTATTGTTTTCATAAGACACATTGGTCCAGTACACATGCAAGCATTGCTCATGTAAAATTTTCTCAATGGCGTATACGATAAACAAGAACTGAGGCAGCGTATTGTTGAATCAACACGCCTAAAGTTACGCCACTGACACAATTATATTAATAATCTAGGTATAGTGTGTTTACATAACATAATATAAACTGTTCACACACTCACATGTGGAGAATGCAGCAGCAAAACCGCCAACCACATAAAGCTAACCATTAATCGCTTTTATTGTTTCTCCAACTGATGACTTATTTCTATCATTTCTCTCCTTCCCTGCTATCGCGTGCTCCCGTGGACTCCCAATTAACCTATTTTACACATTTTCTAACTTTGATTTTTGCACGTTGGACTAACATTCAACATAAATCACAACCAAAAAGGTCAAAGAGTTAAAAATGTAGTTTGGCCTCCCAAGAATCCCCCCGAAGAGGTTGAGTCAGAAGGCGAGATTCCTGGTCCCGCTTCCTTTCCCCCCCAAAACCCCACCCCAACCCACAACCTCACCCTCTCTTGTCCAATGCCCTGCCTCCCACCTCCTCTCCCCACCGCCCCCTGGCTCGTGAAACAAAACCCAGAACATCACGTCAAATTTATCGATGATGTTCCGCAAACCCAAATTTGCCAAAACGCTGCGACCATCTGCAGCCAAATGAATCAGTCATCTAAATCTTCGAGCATGCAAGTGTCATCTTCAAGCACCATGGAATCCATGCAGTCAATGCAATATTCGGAAAGCTTTGCTCAACAGAATGTAGTGTCAAGCAGTCATCAGGTCTTCTGCAGTGAAAGTATGAAGCAAGAAGCTGAATCAATACAGCAAACCATTTACCAATCTCAAACTGGATGTCCTATTCAAAAAACATACGACACACCTTTGCCTGAAGCTACTGCAGCACCTGCAAGCATTGCAGCACCAACAAGCATTGCACCACTTACAAGCATTGTAATGAATACGTTGCAATCAAATGAAGTGGAACAAGAACTGATGAATCAGGTTCACCATAAGGAGTCTATCTGCTCAGCTGAAGTAACAGGAATCAATGAAAGAAAGTCACCGATGGAGTGCGCTGAAACCATCGGGGAGGCTTTGGAATGCCAACAGTTAGTTTCCGCTCTGACAGGATGTGAAACACCCAGACCACCTTCTCCAACTCCTGAAGATAAACCAAGTCCTATTGAGGAGAAGACCTTTGATAATATGTGCAACACGGCAACATACCAGGAAAGCAAAGTTGAATCACAAAATGTGGTCATTGAAAATGGGAAAGTTGTTCAAAATGAATCATATTCTACCTCGAATGTGGAGTCTAATTTTGACAACAAACCTGTGTGTAGTATTCAAAACCCTATCCTCAAACGCACCCAAAGTCCTCTTCTGGTTGCATTGACAATTGCACCTGATAGACCATTCTCTCCATTGCCTCAAACAACTTTGGCGCAAACTTTCTGTGCCACATCAGCCGCGTCGTATGATGTATCAAATAAGAGAGACTCTATTGTTTCTCAATCGAATTTGGCAACCACATCTATTGAACAACAAAGCAATACTGTTCAGGAAACAAGTACATCAGTTTGTACGATGGAAATGGTTGATATGCAATCATCGGCTCAAAATACTTACTCATCATTTTGTCAAATTAAGCCACAGCAACCAAGTCAAGTCTCTCAAGAAGCAGTGCCAATGCCAGAAGAAACTGTGCCTTATATTCCTCCCGATATACCTTTTACCATTGAACCTAGGAAACCTAGAGAAGGAGCAGAATCTCCATTTGTATCAGCTTTGACTATTGCTCCTGCACGTCCATATACACCACTAGGCAGTCAACCTATTGAGAGAGGATCCCTCCTGGAAGCTTTAACCATTGCACCAGATCGACCTTATTCCCCATTTGTATGTGAACAACCAAGAACTGAGTGCATTATTGCACCTGCACCAGCACCTGCTCCTCAAGAAATTCAATGTGTGGAGCCAGTTGACACACAGCCCTCAATGCATGCAAATATTTTACCCCAGGAATGTATTAGACCTGTTGCTACACAACCTTGTCAAAGCTCAATAGTGCAGACTTCCAAAGCTCCCATTCAAACAGCATGTAAGCTGCAGTCTTCTACTCAGTCATCTGCATTCAAGCCAGTCATAAAAGCTGTACAAACATTTCCTCCCCCACCACCTGAGGATTTTGCTGAGCCAATCTGCTCATTCCCCCCAATAACTGATGAACTGAAAACAGCTTTCGGCTCATCTTGCTCCATGAAAACCAAAACAAGCACTAGTCAGGAATCTTACATGCAATGCTATCAGTCATCACAGTCACATGCTGAAGAGCACAACCAAGTTCAATATCAGCAGCAATCTATAGCTGGGCAGTATTCTGATAGCCAATGCCCATTTGACACAAATTTGAAGAATGATAAATTTACATCTTTTGCCAAGAGGTCATCATCTGGGTTACATCAGCCATCAGATATCCCGTGCTATCAGAAAAACCTTGAAAAGCTTCCTTCTCAACGTGGGGGTACACCAGAGGTTCCCAATGAACCAGCTGTGCTTCAGAAGCCAATCAAACAAACTATTGCTCCTGATACCATTGATCCACATGTGAAAAAAACTCAAGGTCATCAGGATGAGACAATTTCAAGTGAGCAATATCAAGAATCTTGTGTCACAACGAGTGCATCCAGCACATACCAGAGCCAACAGTCTTATCAACAACAAATCTATGATTATCATCAAGATATGCCAATCTCGATGACGTTTCAACCTGTTTCAGAAGCTTTGAATATGCGTTGTTCTCCAGCCATCAAAAGTCGCTCCGCTACACCTAGTCTGATAAACAAGCCGGCACCTCTGATACCTTACTATCAAATGAACTTGGTTGCTGTAGAACAAAATGCTCCTGAAAGTAACCTCTATCAGCCATCAAGCCCAGAAGTAAGTCGCTCCCCGACTCCTAAATTGCGATCTAAGTCTCCCGCTCCAGGACCTCCACCAAATCCTTTGAAAGCTCAAGCGCCACGCATCAAGGAAGGCGCTCCCACACCATATGCTACACATAATCTACTCACTCAAGCAACATCTAACTTACGCAAAGAACACGACATGGAGAAAAACAAGACCCAATCAAATGTTGAAGTCTTTAATGCCTCTGGAGCCAAAAACTGGCCTCAAAATCAACAATTAGCAATGAGCAACCAAAAGAATTACTCCAAAATTGGTTTCCATTCTCAAGAATTTTCTGATGCTAACAGAGAAACCATAGTGAGAAAATCTTCTCTTACAAACCAGATGTGCTCTCAACAAGTATCTCAATCTCAACATTTCTCGGAAGTAGGAAACTCAACTGTGCAAAAAACAAAGAAAGTGTTTGAAGAATATGAGAGAACCCAGTCGGCGAAAGTTGTAGAAATCAGTCGGAACTCAGGGGGCACTGTCTCCCAATCCATTTCCCAATATCCTTCACAAGTAATCGCCAGCTCCATCCAAAGTCAACCACAAGCCATCTGTCCCAAAAGCACATGTCCCAATCCATCCACATTCTCCTGTCCTTACGCTCAGTCCCAGTGTGCCACTCCTTTGGCTAATAAGGCATCAAACCCTCAACTCAAGTGTGGGGCGCCTCCCTGCCCCAGTGGCCCAGTATGTGATCCCACCCCCTCCGCAGGTGGAGCCAACGGCAGCAGTCCTCGCGGCAAGACATTTGGAGTTTCTTCAGCTCCCAAGCGCGGTCGCGGCATCCTCAACAAGGCTGGAACTAGCACCCGCATGGCTCTCTGTGCCCACTGCAATGGACAAATTAGGTACCACCCGAACAACTGATGTTGCGTGTGTGCTGCATGAACTGTTGTACTCATCATGTTTGTTTTTACTTTAAGCTATTGATTCCTTTTGTTACAGGTTTTACAAATAAGTGCTAGTTTCCATTGCATGGTGTGATTTTTTTGTGTTTTTTTGCAATTTTACTTTCCGACTTATGTTTACAATATGTTTACTTTTGGTGTAGTAATGTGACTAAACAGTTTTTCATTTTGTTTGACTTTAGCTAATGAAGCAACTAACAACTCACAACTACTCAACGCCAAGCTGGCAGAACTTTCAGCCAATGGAATCACAAAGAACGCCATCATGAAACAACTGTCAAAACATGCCTTTGATGGCAAGTATGAGATTGGAATACAACGCAAAATAAAGCCTGGAGATCATATAGCTAGCATGGCTAGTAAGATAAAAGACACAGTTGTTCTGAAACACCCTCTTAACAATACAAACTTAGAATGCCTTCAAAACGATAACAAAAACCACAATCATTTTAATCCTACATATCATGCAAAAACAGACGGTGGTCACAACCAAAAAAACAATTCAAATGACAAATTGAATTCCCCGCAGTTGATTATGAATAAGAACAATTATAACGGAGGCATCCCACCTCCGCCTCCTCCACCACCAAAATTCAAGAGTGACTCTTTGTCTCCGGCTTCCACGAGAACTGGCACAAACAGTTCCCCAAGTCTCAGCCAACACTCGTCACCTTTCACCAGTCTATCTGGAAGTGGTTCCCTATCACCAGCAAATGAGAAAACACAACATGACACATCCAACCTACCACCCAGACAACTGACATCTGCTTTATTAAACAAAATGATCCTGAAAAACGCTATGGAAAGAGAGAGCGCGCAAAATCACATGAAACAAGAACCCAAAATTAATTTTGTAAACGGAAATGGAATCAACGCAAATGGACTTACAAATGTTAATGGATTAAAAAACACAAACATTATAAAAAATGGTTGTTCAAAAGACAAGATCATTGACAGTGATTCTTTATCTAAAGTTTCAAAGTTGCACAATACTGAAAATATTATCTCACACACTGTGAACCATGTTTCAACAGATCAAAGTAAGGGTCTGAATAAGATGAGTAATGGAAATTCTGAAAGAATAACAAACAGTGTCACAAAAACAGAAAAAAATCCATACAACAATACAAATACAGACTCAAATGAAAATTCTCCTGTTAAATTAAGAAGTAAGGATAATGCAGTGACTAATATGAACGGGAAAAGAGATTCTCATATGACTTCAAGGCCTTTGAGTACTGTTGTGGTGGACCACGTAGATGGAGTGTATCCCATCTGTAACCAATGTAACAAAGAAATAACCAGGTAATGCATGATTGTTGATTGTTTTAATACAGTTTAAAGCTTCACTAATATAATGTAGGTACTTATAAGACAGCCCCGGACTAAG
Source organism: Agapetus fuscipes (assembly GCA_951799405.1). Lineage (NCBI taxonomy): Eukaryota > Metazoa > Arthropoda > Insecta > Trichoptera > Glossosomatidae > Agapetus > Agapetus fuscipes. The sequence continues at coordinate 13,799,644 of OX637351.1, read as the reverse complement.
TAAGCAAGTTACATTAAACAAAAATCAAGAGGAAAAGATTGATAAGACTGAGCATCCTAGTGATAACTGGGTAATAATAATAATACATGTACAATTTTTACTGCGCTGTTTAGTGGTATTTGCCACCCTAAAGGCGCTTGAACTACTATCAAGTAGTAGTTCATTTACAATTTACATATTCAGTTGATTCAATCATATTTTTAAATAAAGTATTTAGTGAAGAAAAAACACCAAGTTACAGTATAAAAGTAAAGGGTAAGTAAGGACTTCTTATCTAGAATTTCACATGTTTTTACTTACATAATAATGTTAGAGAATTTTGCTGTCATTTGAAAAAAATAATATTCTTCATCAGTTGCCATACTTAATCAATGTTTTATTGTAGTTTATCCATAAAAAAACTATGGACAATAACATGAATCTTTTAAGACACTGGTGTGAATCTGCTGAAATAATATTTAAATTAGAAACTGAAGAAATAATAACTAAAGTTTTGTACATGCAATCGCCTTCCTAAAGCAAAAGACTGCCTCCAATGGTTTATATTTTTAGCTTTCAATAATGGCTACATTCCTAATTCCAAAATACTTTAATTAATATAAAAATAATCATTTTGCGTTTTTTTTTTTATTTTGCGTTGCGTTTTTTTGGACTGAATTTAAATTCCATTTCTTAAAGCCTTGAAGCAAACAATGCTCAATTTGTGGCACCACCGATTGAGCACTAGTGCCACTTTTTCTCTATTTCCTGTGCTTATTTGCTTTCTCCATTTGCTTAATGTGTCTGCACATACACCAGGGGTCCCTTCATCACGGCGCTGGGCAGGATCTGGTGCCCCGAGCACTTTGTGTGCGTCAACAACACGTGCAGGCGCCACCTGCAGGACATTGGCTTTGTGGAGGAGAACGGCCAGCTGTACTGCGAGTACTGCTTTGAGCAGTTCATCGCTCCGGCCTGCGACAAGTGCCACGGAAAGATAAAAGGGGTAATTACAAACCATATTGCTTGGTTTACTAAAAGGCGCTTTTCACAGTAGACGCATTTTTCCTGGTTTATCTATGAATTACCGGACAGACTCTATGAAAGCTTTCATACATCCCCATACACTATTCGACTTTTGACCTGGTAATTCACAGACAAACCATAGACAATCCGGACAGACTAGGGCAAAATGCGTCTAGTCTGTAATGGGCCTAACTTTGGAGAGTTGCTTTCCAGGATCTGTTGCCAGGATCTGGGGGAGGTGGAGCTTCTAGACATTTCGCTCAAGTCTCCAATAGGTTTCTCAGGAAAGTGAAGTGATGATTATGATGTTGATGAAACGGTGACTTACTTTTACTCTTGTCGACATTCAACTTGGGTTGCCTGAGCCTATGCGGAGTTGTCTCCATTGCAATACAAGAATATATTGTCAAATAATATTACAAAACTGGAAATAAAAATGACCTTTTCCATGATATGTCTGCATTTAAATACAAGAATGAATTGTCAAATAATATTACAAAACTGGAAATAAAAATGACCTTTTCCAAACTATACTCCTACAAGTAATGTTTCACCGCACGCAGTGTGTGGTATTCTCAGAGCCATAGGAATTTCAATACATTTTCATATTTGCTTCTAAACCAGCCTTTGCTTTGTGTTTCCAGGATTGCTTAAATGCCATTGGCAAGCATTTCCACCCTGAATGCTTCAACTGTGCCTACTGCGGGAAGCTGTTTGGGAACAACCCATTCTTCCTGGAGGAGGGACTGCCTTACTGCGAGGCTGGTGAGAAACATTTAAAAATCTAAAATAATAGAAAAGAAAGATGCAAAAAAAGAGTTTACAAAGATAAGTCTCCAAGATATCCATGTCACTTTTCTATCATAATCCAATTAGATTTTTTTAAGTCAAAAATGTGTTAAAAAAGTTAAATAATCTATGTACCTAGTTAGTAATGAAGGTAATGTTACAAGAGAACAGTTTGTGAGTGATTTAGTTTTCATCCATCTTTTCTACGTACATGATCGATGGGAGCTTACAAAATGTTTTATACTTGGAGTACAGTAATTTGTCTTGTTATATCTTTTTCCAATAGTTGCCGCTACAACAAGCTATGTCTTGTAAGATTTTTCTTCCAATATTATTTCACTATGACAAGAAAGGACAATTTTTCGATGCCAGTTATTTGTACAGATATATTTAGGCACATAAAACTCTGCTGTTATTTGTATTAAGCACTTAATGGACCCTGAGCATTCAGAATATCTCAGCTGTGTGACGTCACCAATAGTTGATAAAAATGGATTCCCGATAATTAGGGATTTTGTCTAGTTTACAGCACTGTTAGTCCATACAGGTGTTTATTCTAAGTGCAGTTTAGAATCTTTTTATACCTACACAATATTGTAATGAAATTATGATGCTCTGTACTGTCTTTAACCCAACCAGGTGGCTCATTTATTCCCCACATTTCAAATACTCTGAGTCCGTTGTCGATGATTGTTAGTACATTATGATACTAATTATTGTGTGTTTTGGTTGGCAGACTGGAACGAGCTGTTCACCACCAAGTGCTTTGCGTGTGGATTCCCCGTGGAGGCGGGAGACAGGTGGGTGGAGGCCCTCAACAATAACTACCACAGTCAGTGCTTCAACTGCACGGTGCGTATGCTCACTTACACATTACTCCTACACGCGTCCACATCGCCACTTCTACTTCTCATTGCTTCACCGCAGAGAGTCTCCATGAGCTTCAAACCTTTATCGCAGTTCATCACTTTAATCGTAGGTATAGGCAAGGGCTAAGAATCAAACTTCAAGCTCGCCTAGGTACCAGCTCTTATCACATCAACAATACCAACAATAAGTCATTAGCTTTTGCAGGCTGTATTGATGACGCTGGCAAGTCACATTTGGTCCAAGCTTGGAGAGTTCACAGTTTGAAGACACCTGGCAAAGATAGCAGCCAATTTTTTTAAAAGTAATCTTCAAAATTTAAGTGCATAGTTGGGGTCATTTTGATGGCTCGTTAACGACAAGCTCAAACATCATCCCTTTGCTAGTAAGGCCTTAGCTAAGCTTTGTCTAGGGACAAGTACTATGTAATTTTTGTGAGGCTAAAGAGCCCTTAAACTAAAGTGTTAGTAGGTAAATATATGTGTTTGTCTGTACATATACACGCCGAGATTTCACTGCACTAAGACAAGATCATAGATCAAGGAAACGCATACATTCAACTACTACTCTAGGGTCACCTTACGATGAGTTCTATGACAGTTCACAAATTTTCACCAATATAATGAACAAAAATGACTACTCGCTTTCATCATATGTAGGCCATATAAATACGACTCATTTTAATCATCGATTTAAATATTGATCCCCTGGGCTGAACTTTATACCATGCTTTTTAAATTCATATGAACTTAGTGATTTGTGGTTTTATGAAATTACTATTAAAATAAGCAAGATAGTATTTAGTTCTGAGCTATCCATAATATATACTTACACATCAATAGCATAAGTGTATGCCAGTTTTAGTTTATGGATGAAGTAGAAAAAGGTGACATTTTTAGTGGGAAATTTGTTCAATTTCAAACCGTACATAACTTATGCTCTTGTACTGTCTACTAAAAAGTTAGTAAAATTTAATATTTAGTTACAATTCAATACATATAAGAGGAATTCCTTTGATCTCTGGTCACACTGCGGGCAAAGCCGTAAATAACCTTAGGAGGTTTGAGTAAACTGGAAGTCCAACTTCATGGAACAATCAAATGAAAAAACCATGGCTTCTCCATTATGTAACAGAGTTTTAAAAGCAGCTTAGTGAAAAAAATAACGATGGAGGGTTGTCCGATTATTCATCTTCATAAATGATTCAAACTGATGAGAGCTTTGAACTGTAGAGAGATAGAGAAGTTTAGATAAGAAGAAGAGTGGAAAAATATATTAAATAGGAAAATATACAACAATCCCTGCTTCAAATAATATGGCTAGTGTTTTGTGATTTTGTTAACACATATTTTTACATTTTACATGCATCTGTAGATTATCAAGAAGGTAAATAATGATTTGTATAATTAACATGTTGGATGGCCGGGTATTATAGATTTTTTTAGGCGTCACTCTAACACATTAGTTCAAAACATGTGTGAAAGAAATGTTCTTTATTTGAATTTAAATAATTGTTTGAAGTCACAAACACATGAAACAGAATAAAATGTTTGGATGGCACATTATTTATTTGAATTTAAGAGTGAGTTTGATGACACTACAAAGCGTCAACTTCATTACAACACAATGTTACAACATGAAATCAAAAAGTGTTGGAAAGAAATGTTCTTTTTTTTTAATCTATGTGTTTTTTGGCGCTTTTTAAGTGTCTAACTAGCACATAAAATCAAAACATATTTATAGAGGAAATGTTCTTCATTTGAATTGAAGTATTAGTTTGACGCATGCAAATGTTTGTAATACTGGCCAATAGTAGTAGGTTTGCTGTAGACAAAATGTTTTCATAAGTATGTTTGAAGTGTTTGATTTACCCATTCTTTAGATATTTGGTTTTAAAACATTTATATGGCTAAAAGATTTGACATCTATTTGTTTCAAAAAATATATTGAATGAAATGAGAAACATTCTTCAAAAGATGTATTAACAAAATATAATAAGATATGAATGATATATCATGAATGTGTTGTATTGTCATTTTAGATTAGAGGTTTTTAACTATTTTTTTTGTAGCAAGTTTTGGTTCAAATACTAACATAGTGAGGCAGTATTATAATCGTTTTGAGCGCCAACCTATCACTTACATTAAAAAAAAGAAAAATCGTTTTCTTTTTTTGAATTTAACTGAAATATTGACGCTTAAAAACCCTGTTATAAATAAATTTATAAGGTAAAACTGTAACTCCCCTCCATTGCTTACATAGAAAATTTATGGTAAATACAGCAGCTCCCCTAGTGAGTGATTTAGTATAGATACATTTTTTCTATTAACATGATCGAGGGGAGCTTACGCAATATTTTATATTTGAGGTGAAGTATCTTAATGATACAAGCCATATTATGTTATTTTATTGTTACACCAGTATTCACAAACAACGCTTTGCCATATTATGTTATTTTATTGTTACACCAGTATTCACAAACAACGCTTTGAGAACTGATGACACTATGAGTACACTCTAAGCATGTAATTGGTGCTTTAATTTAAACAATTTATTATAGAACAATAAGTTAACACATATTTTTTTCGCACAGCACTATTTGTGAATACAGGTGTTAGATAATTTTCAGGATACTGTGAATTTAAGATACCATACTTCCCAAAGACAATAAAATTCAATTCTCACTAAATATACAAGTCCATAAAATAAAAACAATACTTCCATACATACAATAAAATTTACAAATTCACTGAAAAGCACAATTAAATAAAATAATTTTAAAGATTAATTTAAATACTAGAAATCAGCATTTTATGGTTAGATTCTTGATCTTAAAAAAAATAATTGGCATGTACATCTAGATCATCTTGATCTCAAAAAAAAAGAATTAGAAAATAATCTACATTTTTCTGATGATTAATCTTAACTTCTTTTTTCGACATTGATAAGTTAATAATTCAATTGATGGAGTCAGTTGTTTCAATGATAGCTTACCAACTTCAAAGTAACATAATATTGGTTTTATAAAAAATTCTTAAGTCTGTGAAAAATCAAGGATTAAACTCTTGTTGAAACAACCAGCCTCCATTTATGTGGTTTACTAATGGCAATTTTAATGTCTTCTATGCAATCCAGATGTGCAAAAAGAACCTCGAGGGACAGAGCTTCTACGCCAAGGGAGGGCGTCCATTTTGCAAAACCCACGCTCGCTAATCCCCTGCATGTGCCGACGTTGCGCAGCGCCTCCGCATCCCCTGCTCTCTACCACCCCACGCTCCTCGCAGACAACTCTTCAAACACCAGCGGCGGAATCTTCGATGACATCTTGAGCCCTACTGGCAAAGTTCTCAGCACTATCACTGTTGACAAGATACACAGTTCCACATTCTGCGACGTCACCGACACTCCAATCACTGAAGAGATATCCGATAATGAAATAGACACTCTCCAAAATTACGGAATATACCCAAAATCTGTGAGCGACACTATCAGAACAGAAACATACACAAACGAGGACGTACTTAAGATCAAACTAACTCCGACTTTAATGGATTTCGATGACTTCCTTGTAGGAAGAATAACGCCGAAAGATTCACACTTCAAAACTGATCTTGACAGGTGTACGCCCAACAGTTTGAATAACATGTTTTATACGACTGATGTAACTGTCGAGGAAAGAAGCGTTATGCCTATGGAAGTGTTTCATGAACCAAACGAATACATAATTAAAACAGAAGTATTATCTGGTGATACATCGGTTAATTCTAGCATAAAGAACTGTTACGAAACAAAACAGGTTGAGGAAAATAATAACACATTGCCATGTAAGGTTACTACTTTGGAGAATTATTACAATGATAATAGTGAATCTCTTAAAGTTGATTTGCCAGTGAAAAATAAGAATGATTTTTATTCAAAGCTCTGCAGTATCCCAGCTCACTACCACGCCGCTATCCTCTGCTTTCTACTAGTTGCGTACAATGTTTTATTTCATATTTATCAACAGTATCAAACATCAAAAGTAACTAAAGATAAAGTGTAAATTAATTTTTATATCTTAACTTATTATTCAACGGTATAATATAGTTTACCAATAGGCATAAAGTTTGATCAGAATAAAGAAAGTTTGAGTAGCAAAGTCAGAAACCTCTGAGTGATTATCATAAAGTTGCACAAGAGGTATCATGTTATTTTAATATCATAAATTATTTAAAACACTTTTAGTAGTAAATCATTATTTTATGTACTAGTCAATATATTGAATATCTTTAACATAAGTACCTAATTACAGTTTCATTTTAAGATGTATGTATAGTTTTACTTTGAAAAAGTCATTGGATTACTTCCAGAAATAATAAAAAAAACAGATTTATCCTTAAAAAAATAATACCGTTTATAATTAATCATATAGAATCAAATACGGATATCTAGGATTTTTACCATCTCATATGTTTTATAAACATAACATATTATTATGTTTAATTATTGCACCTCTTACTTTTTTTTCAAAATAATATTTCTGTTAGACATTTAGATTGTTTCAAACATACTTTTTATTGGATTGATATTAACCTTAGCTTGTAAGGTTAGTAAACTATAATTGAAGTAATATAAAACATATTATAAATAATACACTTTTGCTTATTTTATTGTTTAGTTTTTCGAAGGCGGAGATCAAACTAATCTTTCAAATGAGATAAAATTTAAAGAGTATGTTTAAACTTATTATTACATTTAAAGAAATGCTTTATCATGATTGTAGATGTAGCTTTATTGCTTTACGTGAAATAAATACTTAAAACTTAAGGAGGCGCTTTGATTTCCTATTTTGTGTACTTATTGCATGATTGTAAGTTAATATACCCATGTCTATCACAGTGGCATAACTATATCTTATATACATTGATGGAATATTATTCTTTGATAATAAGTTGTTATGATAAAAGAATTATGTATAAAGTATGTATTTTTCTGCTTTTAAAATAAATGATAAAATCTAAAGGCATTTTTATTTTCAGAAATAATTATTATCCTTAATATGACAACACCATTTATTTGTGAGTTCACTTTAAAAACCCGCTGTGTAGATGTTTACATGGTAGCAGTGGCGAAGGGTGCTATACAAGCCGGTTTCCATCTGTTTCCCGTTTAAAATGAGGCAGAAATGATAATAAAGTAAACTGCATGGTTTCAATGGAGGAAAAATATGTATTGTTTCTTTGGTTTTAAATGTATTTTTGTACTTTGTGCCTATATTTTTTAACTACTTTGTTACATCATTTTAAAAGGGAAGCCGATGGGAACCGGCTTGTATGGCACGCTTCGCCACTGCATGGTAGGTACCTTCATCTACAGCATAGTAGGACAGAACAGATAGCGCTGGCAGCAATTGATCAAGAAAACCAAGAAACATCCTGTATTTTTGTGCCATTGATGATGATTTTACAGCTTTCTGCCAATCAGATGGTGTTGTTTTTGCAATTTGATAGATGGGTGGCCACAGGTTTGAACATTTTTTCGTAGACCCCCTCTTACAACTTGTAGACCCCCATTGAGTATCCCGTAGACCCCCAGGGGTCGATATCGACCACTTTGGGAATCACTGGTCTAGATTACAGGCTGTTTACAATGCCGCAGCTAAAATATTTTTTGGAGGACATAAAACCGATCATGTCACTCCCCTATTGCAGCGTCTTCACTGTCTGCGTGTCCCGGAGAGAGTGGAGTATAAAGTGTGCCTTATGGTATTCAACTCTCTAAGACGAGTGGCCCCGTCTTATTTGACTGAACTGTGTGAGGGTGAGGAGATTTTTGGTAAGTGGTGCACCCTTCGCTCAGCGAGAGGCGATGCTATCAACAGGCTGAAAATGACACCTCGACAGAGCAGAGCGGGCTTTAGGGATAGGGCGTTTGGCTCAGCGGGACCGTTGTGCTGGAGCCAGCTACCTCTGAAGCTGAGGACGGAGACCGGTGAAGAATGTTTCAAGAAGGAGTTGAAGACGTTCATGTTTTCCAAGAAGGAAGTGAAGGATGGGGTGGCTGGAGCCACTAAACCGCGTCAGAAGAAAAAAATGATCCAACTATAATAACTAAGAACATGACCATCTCATATTGCGAATAAAATTGCAGATTGCAAACAAATAATTTATTTTTAAATAATTAACATGACTATAACAAAAACAAATAAAAACCTAAGGTTTAAGCGAAGCAAATAACTCTTTCACTGAAACAGAAATCCTGTCTGATAAGCTGGGCTTGGGTTCTGCTTCTTGGTTTTGGTCTTCGTTGCTTTCCTTTTCAAAGCAACGTGCATAAATCCTAAAAAAAACACCAAAAAAGAAGTAAATGTTATTTAAAGCATTATTATTGTTCCTTCAAGAAAGACCAATCTTATAGAAAATAGCCCGTATTTAAAAAAATATGGCTTAAAAAAACTGAAATATTTCTCAGAAAAAAAAATACATTGTGTGCTGTTTGGATACAGATATGTGATATGGTGGTATAAAAAAAACCTGACTAAACTGCATAAATAGAGCAACTTTTTAACACATTGTCCTCACAGGAGTCGCATGCGTCGGGTGAAACTTATTTATTTTCACATGTAAGAGGCCAGTCTTACGCTAACTACTTCACTTGAAGTGGGAGTTTCCCAGCTCAGTTTTCATTTTCGTTGGCTCTCATTTCTTGGGAAGGCTGAGTAAGTAAATCTTGCTTTTATTTTCAATTTGGGTTACAAATAAAAAACGAAACAGGAAATCACTGCACCTTGGGTAGGCATCGAGCCCCAGCCATCTGGCATGGAATGCAAGCTTATTCGGAACTGAGCTATTGACTGGACCGGATTTAATATATTCTAAAACGAAAACTTACGCATCAAAGTCCGTGCAAGTGGCAACAAATCCTATGGCGAGAGCCCAGTACCATATTGCTGTGAAATAAGGCAACGGCTCCTGTTTGTGACCGAAATTCTTATAACTTCTCCTTAGAACTGCTTTGTTTTGGTCGAACAAAATTGCGTAAGGCGTGTGACATTTTGCTGTCATGCTACGTTTTAACAAATGACAACTGGAGCGCAATGACTGCATTTTTATTACTGAATCTAATGGACACTAGTTAATACTTATTTTGATTTATTTATATATGTTCTGGTTCAAGCTATGCAGTTTTGGGCAAAATTTTGACAGATGTGAAACAGTTATTGAAACTTCTTCTTCTTTTCATCTTTAGAAGTGATCACACATACTTATTTATTATTTGATACTATGTGCCTATGAAACAAAAAAATCTTTTTAAAATATAAAAAAACAGTAGGCAGGTATTTTAAAATTCTTTCAATGGACTTTTATAATGGAATATTAATTAGTTTCATAAAATAAAATAATGATAGCCTACCTTCTACGAAACGTCACAGCATTTGGTTCTCTCAGTTCCGAATCTCGGGATATTATTTCTAGAATTGACGTGCTTAAAAATAAATAAAGCTCTCGCTGCCTCAGCTATTTCGATTTTATATTGAATAAAAATCCTATTTTGGGCAAAGTCAAGACGAAAAGTGAATATTGTTATGTAGACCTGTCAATTCACCGCTAAGAAAAGTAAGTGACCGCCGTCTTTTTGGAGTAATTTTTTCGTCAACACATTTTTCAGATACGCGTCGCGTAAATCATGGTCAATGCTAAGAAATGGTTTCCCTTGGCCTGCATTAGTACCTTTTACAGGAGTTATCCTTGATATATAACATAATTGCACGATTATCTTTCATTTCCTCTTCCGCGTATGTGCAGTTATTGCAGCAGTATGTTAGTAAAACAGCGATTGCATGTGCCCGTACAACTGTCAACAACTGTGTACCTAGTCACAACATAAAAAACAACACAGCTATTAACTCATCTAACGTTTCATTTGTCTATATTGTGTACATGGCTAACTATTGAAGAATCTGTATTATTATAAACACCAGGTAACTTGATATTTTAAGTTGATTGAAGCAACGTCATTTAAAAACAGAAAGCACAGTCCCCAAAATTAGTGTGTTCTCACCTCAAATCATTTTCCAGATGTTGGCCAAGATGGGCATGAAGCTTCCCATGGGGTATGTCTCGCGAGCAGCATGCCCCCGCACCTGCAAGTCTCCCCAGGCCTGCAGGGCGCTGCTGCCCCAGTCCTGCCACACGCAGGCAGACGGCAACACTCGCAGCGGGGCCTTGGACACCATCCACACTTTCAGCGATGCGCCCCCAAAGTTCAACTGCCTTTCCGCCACTTGCTACACCCTGTTTGGCATCACCATGATGGGAATTGCGGTTGATTATAAAAGGTTTGTTGTGTAACAAATAAGTTGCATAATATGAGAATGAGACTTTTTAGACCGGTCCGTAGTTCAGTGGTAACACTTCGGACTCTGAATGGGAAGGTTGTGGGTTCGATTCCCGGCGGAGTACAAAAAATACACCATTTCTATTTTCAAATTTGCTCTTCGCGGGGTTGAAAAATTCATAAAACCTTTACCAATGACTGGTCACCAGGTCACCAAAGGTCCATCCAGCCTTACAGCAACTGGGTCTTGCTTGAGAATTGGCGCTTTGTAGCGACTACGATCAAACCAATGCTTGCATTCCATGCCGAGAGCAAGGGTTCGATCTCAAAGGTTTACTCAGCCTTCACAAGAAATGAGAACCAGCCCCCCCGGGAGCTGGGAAACCCCCACTTCAACTGAAAGTGGTTGGTGTGAGGCCGGCCCCCTTACCTGTAAAAATAAATAGGTCCTGAAGCGCCACATGCGAACCCTTCGGGGAAACGCAGGCAAGAAGTTACACTATATGTGTAGCTTAGTTGCGTTTGCGTAGACTTGCACGGTGAATAAATGCGAACTAAGTAAAGAAATGGTTATTTTAATAGTAATGGCCAGTTAAAAGTTGAATGATAGGGTCTGAAATGACTTTGTTATGAATGAGTGTAGTGTAAACAATAATATAGGAGTGAAAATACAAGGGAGTACAATGAGATGTATAGCTAGAAAGAAGAGGCGATGAACGACTAACAAAAACAGTGTACAAAGGGAATGTTGGTAAGGGTTGAAGAGGAAGACTGAGGAAAGAATGGCTTTATCCAACAAGTGAGATTGCAAATGACTGGAGTCTGTAGAGTGAGAGAAAGAAAATAGCATGCATGATGAAAGTGAAGAATGTTGAGGATTTGAAATAACTGTGTAAGGACAAAAAAGTAGACGCATACACGGAGGTACTGGCCACCCTTAGCGGAATGGTGCCATGATGCAATACAGGAACATCTAGGAAAGCAGATAAAAAAATTTTTTTAGTTGCAACTTTAGTATTCAATAACAAATCATTAGTAAGTCTTCTCCCTAACAACGCGGAAGGATGAAATAACTTTTTTTAATTTTTTTACTTCTGAACATTCTGGCTTTATGAATACCCCCAGTGCGGAATACTTTTTCAAGCACATTTTTTAAATCATTTATTGATTTCCTACCTTAATTGATTGACGACACTTCAAACTATGTGAACAGCCACATGTACGTATTAGTTTTCCAAGAACAAAAATCGCAAAGGTTTAGCACATATTTCCACTTGCAGACTTTTGAACTCTTGAACACAGATTTCAGGGATAAGTTCAAAGTTGGATGACGTCTATGATTGCACTGTATGCAAGTTTACACTTGACGCCTATACGTGTCACCCGCAGTTAAAGGGTTAATGCGTAGACTTGATTATTTTTCATGATTTTAGATTCAAAGAGTTCATCCTGCCCAGTGTGGGTGCCCAGCAACTTGTGATTCCGGCAATCGAAAGTGTGGAGGACCAAGAGGCCAAGAAGAAGAAACACAAGAAGGAAAAGGTTGGATTCCGTGATAGAAAGGTCGGTAAACACCTAGTCAATTATCTCTCATGATGTACATCACTTCTTTTTAAATAGTCATAGATCGTGATTTAGTTGTCATGATTTTTTATCACTCGTAACTGTAACCATGCTGTTAAATGTTTTCAATTTTCAGATCAGTAATTTAGTCCCTTTGATCGTTTCAAACCAATCCATTTAACAAAATTTTAGATCTACAGTTACACTTAGTATAAAACACTATAAATTCCCTACCATTGGGAAAATAGAAAAATGTAGGGAAGAAACTATAGCACCCCTAGTAAGTGATTTAGTTTTCATATAATTTTTCTATTTTTGTGATTATTGGGAATTCACGTGATGTTTTATACTTGGAGTAAGCTTTTTTTCACAAAAAGTCATCTCCATTTCACTCTGTTGTTTTACCATTTCAATCTTTTTTTTTGTAGTTTTAATTTTTTAACGTTTGTTTAGTACCTACCTACACCTGTGAACTAGATATTAGTTTAATTGAAAACTAGTCTAGAATAGACTGTTGTTAAACAAAATGTACTTATGTCAATGTAATGAAATATGCAAGTGTTTCTTTTAGCAGCCTAATCAATTATAACAATACAAGAAATAATACCACAAGTATACATTCAAGTTATCCAGAAGTTCGGCCAAAGACCCAACCTTTAATTTTCATTGTTTGTATAAGATGATTTCATGTAGGTACTTTATTGTATTTATTTACCTTAATTTTTATCAGAATTGGTTTTTAGTCCATTTGTTATGAATTCCATTTTTGATCTGTCATCAATAATAAAATTTACAATGTAACTCAATTACACAATTAAGAACTCTATGCTGACTCAGAGGTAACATCTTGTTGAACCTACTTACTTATGTCAGCAAATATTGTTGTAAAGATTATTATCTATCAACTACCTAATGCACAATAATCAAAGGTAAATATTGCTAATAAATAAGATTGTATCTGTAATCAGAAAAAAGTGCTTAGTATTGATTTGATGTAAAAGATAAACAAATATTACTTTATTTTGCTCCTTTTGTCCCTAGATAAATTACACTAAAATGGCTTCTAGTCTATGGCTTCACTACAAAATCATCTGTAAAATTTGAAAAAGGAATACTTTGGTGTTGTAAAATAAATTTCCCATAATTTAGGGAATCTTGTTTGTTTCCTTTTCCATTAATCCTGGTCCATTATTATATTGCGTGCAACAGTAAAAATCTATTATAATTTTCTCACTCAACCACTTTGAATGATGTATTCACTTAATTAGTTGAAAATGGCATTATTTGCACTCTTTTCTGTTGAAATGACCGTCTTCTAGCTTCACTTTACCTACACAAGGGTGCATTTCTATCAAAGCTTTCCATAGGTTTGAATGAGTTTTTGCTTGGAAACAATAAACAGAATTTGTGATATTCACTGCAGATAATTGAGTATGAGAACCGCATGCGTTCCTATTCCACTCCGGACAAGATATTTCGTTATTTTGCCACGGTGAAGCTGTCGTACGGCGACACCAACGACGTCTTCATGACTCCCGATGATTTCCTACGGGCCATCACACCTGGCATGAAGCAGCCCGATGGTAACACCTTCTCTCTATCTCACTTGCAACACAGCACGCCCAAAAAACTAACCAAATATCTAACTAAGTGTGTTCACTCGTTCTTGCTCACAAATTTTCCCCATGTAAACGGAATTGTTCACCCCAAGTATAAAACTTTCCCCGTATTCAAAAGATTTTTTTTATTTTTAATCGAATTCCTTCAATTTAGTTCCTTGATTTATAGGTTGGTATGAGGTTGACCACCCATACTGTAAAAAATGGTTCACTTTGCCAATGTCACCCCTGTTTCAGGGAATGTCGGTAAGAGTTGCAGGGCTTATGTTCATTTGAGGTTTGGATTTTATTTGTAAGTACACAATCAGCATTTGTAAGCGCGAACTACACGTGTTTGTTTGTGGGCATACATCTGAGAGCTTTGAATGAATATATCCTTGCAACTTTGATTATTATTATTATTATTATCGGTTGGTATGAGGCTGACCCAACATGCTTTAAAAAATTGGTTCACTTTTGCGAATGCCACGCCGGTTTCAGGGAAAGGCGGCAGGAGTTTCAAAATTTATGTTCATGTGAGGTTGGGTTTATTTTGTATGTACTCATGCAGCATGTGTAAGTGTGAACTTACATGTGCCTGCTTGTGGGTATGTTTTAAATATGAGCCTTAAATGTCAAAATATATTTGCAAGATAGATTAAAGATTATACAATCCAGTTTAAAGTCTGCTTTTCCATACAAAAAAATAAGTTTGAATATTAGTTTTGATTTAATTTATCTAATGAATAAGTGTGTGTACGTTTAAACTCAACCATAGCGCTAACCAAAAATATATGTAAACTAAAACAGCGCCTCTAGTGAACGCTTTAATTCACATCAATTGTTGGTAAAAAGCTGTGGTGAAGTTTAAATGTTAAGTTGTAAACTTAAAGAGTACGCAGAATTCAAAGAAAGAAAAATTACTTCTATAATCTATAATCTAAGTTGCAAGGATATATTCATTCAAAGCTCTCAGATGTATGCCCACAAACAAACACGTGTAGTTCGCGCTTACAAATACTGATTGTGTACTTGCAAATAAAATCCAAACCTCAAATGAACATAAGCCCTGCAACTCTTGCCGACATTCCCTGAAACAGGGGTGACATTGGCAAAGTACTTAATTAGCGTTATTTAATTAATGTTGTTTTCTTTAAACTATTCTTCGTCAAATTTTATTTAACAAATGAGACAATTTAAATCTAATTGTCAATGAATAAGGCTTTATATCATTACTAATTACAATAGGAATTGAAAACACAAGTATACATTTTTTTTCTGTTTTCATTCACTTTCGAAACATTACTTCTAGTCCTTTTGTTTTAAATGAACTTTGTATTAAGATTCTGTAAGACATTTTGATTTCCCATACTATTTGTACATTACATTTTCCGTGCACATTAATGAAATGAGTGAGTTTGTATTATATTGATTTTATGTATCATTCCTGTAATTTACTCTATTGTATCATACTCAAGTTTTATGTTTATGTAATCAAATATTAACCGCATGGATTTACAGTTATTGGTGATATATTTATACAATATATTTAATAATCTACTTACTATATCTGTTCCCACAACTATATTTTACATTTACAATGCATGAATTTTGGGTGATGTGATTCTCCAAACCATTTTCCTCTCCTTCCATCCACTGATGTATAAAAAGAATCTTCAAATAATTTCCAAATAATAGTGTAACGACTGGGTCTTGTGCAAAAATTTCCGCTCTCTATAGAGAATGCCAAGCGTATAAAGGGCTCTTGAGGTGTGATTCTAGAGAAACACTGCGTCCCTAATAAATCAGCCTGATGTTTATTTATTTTATACTTCAAAAAACAGAAGGCTTGCTCGGGTCAGATTCTTCGTGGTGACAACCGAGACCAGAGCCCTCTTGACTATTAATGCAACTATATTGCTAGAATAAGTGCCTGACTGTAGACGCAAAACCAATCTACAAAATTTCAGGATTTCTATTTTATAAATAAAGAATAATCTAATAATCAAAAGGTTTCATACTTGAGAGAACTGATTGTTTATTACTTGTTTTGTAATAGAGGCCTTGCTTTTCTATTTTTATCATGTCATCCCTGCATCAAGGAAGGGCGGCAAGAGTTGCAGGGCTTATGTTCATGTGAGATTTGGGTCTTTATTTTTTATGTGCACATCGCAATGTGTAAGCGCAAACTTACATGTGTGCTTGTGTGCATGCATGAAATATGAATCTTAAGTGATAATTTGTCTTTGCAACTTAGATTGTTATGAGACTTAGACTGTAGATGACTTTGTATACTTCAATGCGTCCATCATCCCATTCTAAAGTGAAATAATTTTGTGGTGGGCACGTGGTGTGCAGATAATAGAATACGAGAACAGAATGAGGCACTATTCCACGCCCGACAAGGTGTTCCGCTACTTTGCCACGCTGCAGGCGCAGCACCACGACCAGCACGAGGTCTTCATGACCCCCGACGACTTCCTGAGGTCCATGACTCCTGGTGTTAAGCAGCCTGATGGTAAACCTCCCTCCAAGACAAATATTCTTCATAGTTTCTATCCGTGGTACTCAGATTCAGCCATAGATTAATCACTTCATAGTCAACTTTCACTCTTACACCGGTAGTCTTTAAACAATGCTATTCAAACTTTTTTTTTTTTTTTAAATTCCTAATACATTTTTTTTCCTTAACTTTTCGCTACTGAATATTCTGGCTTTATGAATACCCCCAGTACGGAATACTTTTTCAAGCAAATTTTTAAAACATTTATTGTTTCCTACCTTAATTGATTGACGTTACTTGTGAACAAACTATGTGCACAGTCACATGTATTAATTATTCAAGAACTAAAACCACAAAGGCTTAGCACATTTCACTTGCAGACTTTTGAATTCTTTAACACAGATGTCAGGGATAAGTTCAAAGTTGGATGACGTCTATGATTGACAGCCGCACTGAATGCAAGTTTACATTTGACGCCTATGCGTGTCACCCGCAGGAAAGGGTTAAATCTATTACATAGTTGATCAAATTGTTGTAACGCTATACCTCATCAAAATGAGACTAAGTTTTTGTGTGTGGCGAGGGGGTACTCGTAATGATATTTCCATCCTGTCTCCAACACTCAAACTTATACGTGTCTGCTTATCGGAATGCATTTAATATGAATCTTAAATGTAATTCATAATAGTGTGAAAATAAAATATGTTTAATTAGAAATTTGAGAAAGTTCTATTAAGTTTAGTAGAAATCAATGTAATATATCTTTTCAAATAAGATTTTAAATAGATTTGTTTCTTTCAATGAATTTAAGGGTTGCACTAAATGAGGTGACAGATTATTCCATGGCTGACTGAATACCACTGTTAGTCATTAGTTTGAACGGTATGCAAAAGTTTTAGTGACATCATTCAAATCATCAACATTTCGCAAAAAAATAAGATCTGGCTAGCATTATTCTGTCTTGCAGAAATAGTTCTTATAAGGTGCTTTTTAAGAAGCTATTTAGCTTGACACACAAGTGGTATAAAACCAAAGGTGGCAATCTATTTTTTTTTTGCAAAAGAGATAAGTATATGTACATGATGAGGAAATAATTTCCCTTATTTCCATTTACTCATCTCATTTTTTTTTATTCTTACATTGCTGCCTTTGATTCTACATGACTTGAGGCCTGAGTGTTTCAATATTTGGATATGTGACGTTAAAGTAGGGAAAAAATCTACCCACACAATTCTCGTCAGCTTAAAGTTGCTAAGCTGACTGGTCTGTTGTCTAGTGGTAATGCTTCGGACTCTTAATCGGAGGGTTGTGAGTTTGATTCCCGGCAGAGCACAAACAAAAAATATATATTTAAAAAAAAATGCTCTCTGCTGGGTTGAAAAATTCATTGCCTTTACCGAAGACCGGTCACGAAAGGTCCATCCAGCCTTACAGCAATTGAGTCTTGCTTGAGAATTGGCGGTTTGTAGTGACGACCAAGTTCGTAATAAGTCCAGTCGATTGGTCAGTTGGTAGAATACTTGTATTTCATGCTGAGAACTAGGGTTTGATCCCCACCATCAGGGTATCAGAAATGATATCTCAATTCGGTGTTTATTTCAAACCCAAAAATAAAATACCGGTAAAGTTCACTCAGCCTTCACAAAAAATGAGAACCAGCCCCCCCCGGAAGCTGAAAAACCCCCACTTTAACTGAAGTGGCTGGCGTAAAGCTGGCCCTCTTACCTGTGAAAATAAATAAGTACCACTCGCCACATGTGATCCCTTCGAGGATAACGCAGTAAAAAGTTACACTATATGTGTAACTTAGTTCCTTGAATTATAAGCTGGTATGAGGCTGACCACCCATACTGTAAAAAAAAAATCACTTTGCCAATTTCACTCCTTTTTCAGGGAAGGTCAGCACGAGTTGGAGTGCTTATGTTCATTTGAGATTTGGGTTTTTATATTGTAGGTCCACATGAGGCATGTGTAAGCGCAAACTTACACGTGTCTGCTTATGGAAATGCATTTAATATGAATCTTAAATTTAAGATATCTTTGCAACTTAGATTATATCTAATCTAATCTAAGTTGCAAAGATATGTTACATTGGAGATTCACATTACATGCATTCTCACAACCAGACATGTTCAAGTTCGCGCTTGCACATGCCTCATGTGAGCCTACAACATAAAAACCAAATTATACATTATTATAATTGCATTTGGGTTTTAAGCTAAGTTTGGAACACCCGGATCTAAGAGTTGATTTATCAACTGCAAGCTTTAAAGTTATGTGTTAAATTTTAATAACTTTTTATCCTGCGATTGTAAAACTGACCAAAAGATCAAATAGCTCTTTTTAATCATGCACCAATGCTGCAAGCAATCATTATTCTTTTTCTTTCTTTTCAGAATGTCATTCATAAGTTTATTCAAATCATTCCTTTGTTATTTCTTTCATCATTTTCCTAGTTATACCTTCATCACTTCAATCTTTATCTGCATCGTCAACTTTTATTTCTCCCACAATTTTTTTTTATGTCCTTGCATCCATCAAGGTAGGTACCCACATTTCACATTCATTTATTCTTTACTAATATGCTTTTTATTTAGTGTACTTAATCCTGCCCCCTTATGTGTTATTTTATGCTTTGAACTAATTCACACGCTTACTCACTTATTATATATAATTTTATGTAAATTTTCATGATAATACAATTTTAAGTATTGATTGATATTTGTTTTAAGAAGCTGCGTTTTTAAAAAAAAATATTTTTACCTAAGTTTATGTGTTAGCATGTATATTTCAAACAGTACCTATGTAGATTGGTAATAGCCAAAAATAGAGTTTAACATCCAATAAACATGGTGTGCCCTGCGAAATGTATTCACTATTGGTAAGATAATAAAAAATACTCAATTGTAAAAATAAAATCTGGTTTTATACTTTTTATAATAATTATTATTAAATATATTTACCAATCCTACAAACACTTCCCTAAGCCTCACTACCACTTAAAAAGGTTTTAATTTATGCACTGTACGCATAAATAAAAACCCTTGAGGTCTAAGGGAAGGAAGTGTAAGTAAGTAGGATTGAATATGGGGGTGATTTATACATACAATAAATGTCTGTTCTTTCGGAGATGGCGGACCACTGTATCGAAAATGACCACTCATTCAATAATGACGGTGTCAGAGTTCTCCATTCCGGATGTAAGGGCAGACAACTAATTGCCCTCGAAACTTTGGAAATCCATAAACACAAAAATTCTAATTCTTATAGTTTGATCAATGTTCAAATTTCTGCTGCTTCACCTTTGTTATTACCTTATTGTACCCCTTTGTCGTTAGTCATTTTTTTTGTTTCTCTATGGTTTTTGTATTGTCAATTTTGTAATAGTGTCCTCTTAAAAATGGCGTAAGCAAGTGGAAAGTACTTGAGGTGTAATAAACACTCAATTTGTGATAATAAAACTGTGTGTTTTTTAAAATTAATATAAGAAATGACATACCGTGAATGTTGCAGGTTTGGGGCTGGACCAATACAAGCGCTACGATCCCAAGGTATGATTTGTTCACTCGCAACCTTAACTACCTTTGTTTCCACATATACTATTCACTGAAGTATTTAGCATCACAATAATAATTGATTGACTGATTACTTTTGTGCTAAACTCAATGTCTTCTTGGTATGTTTTTTGCCTGTAGGTGTTTTTTACAATTTTGATGCCAGTCGCATTGTCTCCTTTAATACTTATTAATCCTCATCTGAGGTAACAGATTGTCTAATAATAACTTAACAGAACCCCTATGATGTTTGATCACTACCATTTTATGTATGAGCATTATTATTATAATATTTTGACACTACCATTTCATGTTTGAACATTACCGTTCAATCATTAAACACAACCATCTAAATCTAAATCCAAGTTGCGAAGATATGTATCATTTGAGATTCATATTAAATGCATTCCCACAAGCAGACACACATAATTTCGCGCTCACACATGGCACATGTGGACCTACAATATAAAAAAACTTAATCTCAAATGAACATAAGCCCTGCATCTCTTGCCGACCTTCCCTGAAACAGAGGTGACATTGGCAAAGTGAACCATTTTTTACGGTATGGGTGGTCAGCCTCATACCAACCTATAAGTCAAAGAATACCTGTAAGTAAGGAATTAACCATAATCCATATTTTTTTTAGAATAAATGGGAAAAATCCATGATAATTTTTTAACTCAGCTATGATAATGTTGAAAGTAAGTACTATTTGCAGGCATAGTCATAATGTTTGAACATTATCAACATTGGTAATGTTTTAAGGTTACCATGATAATTGTAGAACATTGCCATGATTACCTCTGAAGATGATTAGTATAATATTTCGACATGCTTTAATGAAGCCATGGCAATCTATAAAAATTCAAATGTTTGAACATTACCGTTGTTATTTTCATATGTTATAATGTTCAAACATAGCCATGGCATTTTTCGGTCATATTCATGGGAATGTTTGACCATATTCATGAAATATTTGCATACAGTCAAGGCAATGCTTGAATATAACTTTGATAATGTTTGAAGACTTCTAAGGGAATGTTTTCATATGATTTTGATTCATGTTGATGTTAGAATACATCCAAGGCAATGTTTGAACATATCCACGACAATGTTTGAACATATCCACGACAATGTTTGAACATATCCACGACAATATTTCAATACATCCAAGACAATGTTGCAATGTAATGTTGATTACGTTTGAATATTATCAATGATGTTTGTCAATGTCACCCCTGTTTCAGGTAATGTCGGCAAGAGTTGCAGGGCTTATGTTCATTTGAGATTGGGTTTTTTATATTGTAGGTCCACATGCGGCATGTGTGAGCCCGAAATTATGCATGTCTACTTGTGGGAATGCATTTATTTATGAATCTCAAATGATACATATCTTTGCAACTTAGATTTAGATTTTAGATGTTTGATTGTAAATTATTTATGAAAACGTTCAAACATTGCTATGATAGTGTCTGATCATATCCATGGTAATGTTTGGTCACATCTAACGTGATAGTTGAACTTAACTTGATGATATTTAATCATATCCATGATAATGCCTGATTGCTGTGTTCATTAACTGTCACGTGACAGAACTCAAGTTGTCACGCTGGATTGTCCCGTGTCCCGTATTTGCCACCGGCAGCAAACTTCTCACTGTAACTCACTGTGCCCCAAGTATAAAACATTACATTAAAACTCGACCACAACATTTTACCAAAAAATGTACAGAAACTTAAACTCTCAGTAAGAGGCTCTGCTATGGTTTCTGTGCATTTCTTGATAAACTCTATGCGTGAGTTTAAACGTAAAGTTGCATCACTTGTGGCACTGTATAGTGTAATCCATGTTGAGCCAACTACATCTTGCTGTCTTATCTCTTTGCAGAACTTCAACGAGGTATTAAACTCTATATTTCTTCTTGAGCGCACACATCTTTCTCTCTCTCTCTTGCGTTGTTTCCTCTCTCAGCTTGTATTTCAAATCGACTAACTGCACAACTAATTTGAATCATTAACCTCGCTTTTACATTCAACCTAACGGCATCGTTAGCGGCAGTCTTAATGTAATAGGGATTTTTCACATACCTACATGTACCTTTAACCGAGGTCCCAATGGCCAGCCCCCTTCCCTGTAAAAAATAAGTAGGTTCCGCACACCACATGTGATGGACCCTTCGGGTATCATGTAAGAAATTGCAATATATCGCACGCTTAATCATAAAGAGCAATAACTCGAAAAATAAGAATGTTGGGAAATCACGTTTGAAGTTCAGACAACCAGTACAACTTGTATGGGATGAATAAGGCGACCAATGCTGTATACCAGTCATATTCGTCCAAATTGAACGGCTGTCGCATTCTACCTATTCTTCTCGCATTGTTCTTGTGTTTTATTACAAAATCTCGATTTTCCCAATTTTTTATTTATTTATTTTTATGATTAAACGTGTGATATGTTCAGCTTAGTTGCTGACAAGATGTGATATCAAATGTTAAAAATGGTGTTTTGATAAACTGCACATCAGAAGTTGGCACAAATGGATGTGCGAAAAATCAGGACGGACCGTTGGCCTGAGATAATAAGTTTTAGTTCTCATGAAATTATACTGGCATCTTAGCCGGCTTTTTCAGGAGAGCTTTTTGCAAATTTTAAAATTAAAAAAAAAGTGAAATTTCCCTATTAATATTATTATTGGCTTGTTTCGATTTTTGATATATTACAAACATAGCAATTGATAAACCTCCTTAGGTAGGTTATTATTTAATTTTGCCCTTATTTAGGTTCTGAACCCGTAGTATGACTTCATAATTTTTTGATTAGTAAGTTTCTGTTAAAAAAATGTATGGAAAAATATTGGAGGTGCTATCCAATTTTTTTAAAAGTCTCATAAAAAAAGGAAAAAGTCATGCTTGTGTTACTAAGCTGTTCTATAGAGTCGGCAACGGCTATGTAAGATTTGTTCCAAAAATGAGATGTATTTCCATAAAAATGGCAAACACAAAGAATGCCATTTTCTGTATTTCCATACAGAAAATGGCATTCTTTGTGTTTCCGTGTATCTATGTCGTTTTTTAGAAAAAATCCTAAATTTCCGTCTTTGATTCTATACGACTCATACAAAAGTTTTCCATTATGTAGGTGCCCAGATTTTTTTTTTTAATTTTCATCTTATAGACTGCCATAGAAATAGACATAGATTAGACCTTGAGATTTTCAGTTTACATAGTAGATTTAGTGCCCATCTTTAAACCTCGATTAAGCAATTATTCTGTCGAATAAACATATTCAGAGATATATTATTTGAGAGTTGAACTTTTTATTTGGCTTTTGAAAAATAGTCGCAATCTTCTGGTGAGAAGTCTCAGCATTTCTAGCAATCTTATCGGTAGATAGGAATTGAAAAAAAAAAGGCCGTGCGTGACCAGCCGATCGCAAGGTCTAATGCTCTTCGTACAAATTGTATGGAAAACTTTTAACCAACTGATCAACTGACACAACAATCACTTTATTCGGGCTATGTAGCCGTGGTCTGGTTAATTCTTTCCGGACAGTTTCGCCCAATTGCTCCGATGGGAATTATCAGCGGTTGGCTAGTCGCTGTGATCTTCTATGAGCAATGGGCGAAACTGTCCGGAAAGAATTAACCAGACTACGGCTACATAGCCCGAATAAAGTGATTGTTGTGTCAACAAGAACCGGCCGTGAATGCTTCAATGTACAATTAACTGATCAGCTGTTCACACACAACCATGTTCTATGGATTTTGTCTACAGATATGATTGCTAGATATGTCAAGTTTGCAGGGGCCGCTCTGTTTTGAATCCCTTATAGGTATTTTTAACATTATTACCAGTTTTCGATTTTTTATACAATTTTTTTGTGCATGGTGTGTGCTGTTTTCTGTTTCACTTTTTTCTCTTCCTACTAATGCCTTCTAGAAATCCCTAGCTTGGCATGAAAATTAATTCCCAATAATTCAACTGTTAATAATTTAATTGCAAAACGTTGTACATTTTATTTAAATTTTCTCTAGTATAAAAATTGCATAAGATCCCCACCATCGCGTAAATCGAAAAAATGTATGGAAGGCACAACAGCACCCGTAGTGAGGGATTTAGCTTTCAGACATTTTTTTTCTATTCATGCTATGGTGGAGAATTTACCCAATGTTTTTTACTAGGTTAAATTTAAAATATTATCTCAGCGATTATTTGGATGTCATCATTTTTACAGTTTGATTCCCGAGGCATCTTGACGAGAATAGAAACTAAGCCTTTCTAAATTAGCAATTGTGTCATCTTTACTTTCCATGATTTTATTAATTAAAAATGTAATTAATTCTATTGAGATTTTTCTACTTTTAAAGGATTAGCTTTATTTGTCAGCTGCTATATTTGGATTACTTAGTTTTTCTTTAATAAAAAGTATTTATTTCCATGCATTTAAGATGGGGGTTGAAATAGAAAAATAGAGTATAAAGCTGCTAATGTTGCAAGTAAAGAAAATAGGATTCTGTAGCTTTTTTCTACTTGGCATAATAATGTTATGAACAATCCTACAGATTTTGTTGCATTGTTATTTTTTAGTTTCGCAGGAGCGCTGCTACAGAAATTTTGAAAATGAAAATTGCAAAACTAACAAAATGAATCTGAGAAAATGATTTAATTTTTATTATTCATTCATTCATTTGTAGCACCAATGAGATTTTGTCAGTTTTTCAAATAAAAAAAATGTGAAAAGGGTAATAAACATATTAGATATTATTTTTAGATTTGTGGAAAAATATTTTTTGCGGTAAGTAATTTTAAGCAATGTATTTTTACAAATGGTGGATGGTAACACACATGTCTCGCTTATACTTTTCCATACTCCTGTGCACATCAAATACATGGTAAATTTTCTGGAACATATTTAAAAATATTCATGCATCTATGTGCATTCAAGTCACCATTCACATATTTTTTTGTTCCCATTTTGAACCAAAGTTTTTTTTTGTTATTTCATCATTCATGTTTTGACAAGTTATAAATGCATTCATTGTTTTTTATTGAATCCGAAAGCCTGGCCTCTGCTTTGAGTATATGTTTTCCCAGTATGACTTGAAGACTTGGAGGTCCATAATGACATATTTATGATCAATTCTGTCTACAATAGGCAACTATTCAATAACAGTAAATCGTTCTGCATGACTGTGATCCGCTGATTACATGATGTTGGTTTCAAAAAGCCTTTTTCATGGATAAGTTGATCTTGCCTTTTGATTCTGTTAACTTACAAGTTGATTAGTTAATCCTACAGTTGACACTGGAGAGTAACTTTCCGGGATATGTTGATCTTATCTATTTGAGCTGGAGCTTCTGAAAAGTGATCGTTGGAAGCCCGAACTCTGATGGATCACGGCAACAGATCCCAGAAAGCAATTCCCAGTGTCAATCACCAGCGGTGTAAGCCTAAAACTCCCAATTCTACAGTTTCTCTAAAATTGAGCTAAGACACAGATGAATCCAGAAATTTTATCCTCTATCTGCATTAGTAGTATGAGTTTTTACTTGGTAACGTAATAAGTAAGTGTTTCAAATTATGTATGGAACGCTGTAAGCACATTATCCTACATTTTGAACACTCGTTTATTATATGTAATGGCCCTTTAGCTCATATCGAGCCTGAGCCTTCCCAGAACCCTCACTTCCAACTCCTCCCATCTCCTGCCTCGGTTGTTTTCCAGTCTGTCCATCTTACCAAGTTAAAACTCGTCCTACGGATGCTGTGCATGAGTGGATATGCCACCTGAATTCCCCGCAAACCCTCTGAGCATTGTTCTCTTCTGTCGGACTGTCTTCTTGTGCTACTATCCTGTGGTCACTTCCTCAACCTACACGGAGGAGCAAGAAGACTAAGTCTGCAGCAGTTGCCCGATGTGACAACTGGAAAACTAGAGTGTGTTTGAGCATGCACACAAGATGAAAATTATTATTTTGTTGTGTTGTCAAATATTACAGGTATTACCCATCCACTTTTATTTCACATTGTTTTAAGCAGCAAACATATTATGTAACAGTTGTCAAATCATTGAAGTAAGTGTAGGTAGTTGAAAATATCAAATAATACAGTTCTAAAATTGTACAAACTTTGGCTAAGATTCATGTTTACAATGTTGACCAGTCTGTAGTCTAGTGGTTAACGCCATGGACTCGTAAACGGAAGGGTGTAAGCTTGATTCCTCGAAGAGCAGAATTTGTTCTTCGCTAGGTTGATAAATTAATGTGTCTTAAAAATACAAGTCACCAAAGGTCTTACAGCAATTGGGTCTTGCTTGAGAATTGGCGCTTTCTAGAGCGACGACCCTTGCGGTGGGCTCTTGTGGTGTGATTCACACAAATACAGCACTCACCAAATAAATCATCCTAATATTTATTGGTTAATGCTCAAAGCTGTGAGATAAGGTGATTTCTTCTAAGGTATAAAAAGGCACTTGGAGATTTCGAAATGTGGTTCCATGAAAGAGTTTTTTTGGCGCCTTGAATTTTCTTGTGCATCTTTTTGTAGAGCCACAGCATTTTATCCTTACGTTCGGTAGCTGTTCATTGAGCTATCAAAATATTGGCCTTTGGAATTATATATATTGCAGAACCATTCCATTCAACACATTTTTTGTCATCTTTTATTTAATTCATTGTTAAATCAATCCATCATTAAAGCTATTCATAAATTTAATTTTCTTATAATTCACTTTTTGAGTTAATTTTGTACACAACCAGTTTTGGGTGAAGTAGCACCTTCCATCTTCAGGTGTAAATTGAAATAAAGATATTTGCTATGATGTGCCACAAAGCGATAAACACATTTACCAAGATAGGCGTGTATTATGGCAATACTTGAGTTGGCTTATAATTTGAATGTGTGCTTCTACTAATGATGTGTTGTATGCGTGTATTGCAGAACGTCCACAATCGCTTGGCCCTGGCGCTAGACCAGGACTCCATATTTTATAAGCTGGGCTCAGCTGGCCTCATCACGTTCTCAGATTACATATTTCTCCTCACGGTTCTATCAAGTAAGTCCCTTCAAATTTTGTCTGGAGGTCATTTGACATATTTACATATTATGATTACATTTCAAGGTTAATTACACTTTTCCGATATGGGACATGGTCGGAATTCAGCCTGACAGTTTGTCAAACTAAAAAGAATATATCTGTAATAGCTATAAAAATAAAAAGGAGACGTATTGTGTCTTCTGTCGTTTTGTATGTGAGCTCTCTCTCTCTGTTGTACCAACCTCCGACCAAAAAGGTAGGGTTCTGGCGTGTGTAAATTTTGACCAATATATGGCGTGTTAAAAACAACGACTTTGATTTCTACGAGTTTTAGTCCTCTCCGGTGTTCCTCCTTTATCCTGATTCCCAATCCCCGTCCCGATTCCTACCAGGACGAATCACTATGAGAGAACTTACATTATTCTCTATGTTTCATTGGTCGTGTACCAATGTCTTCAGGAGGCACCCTTTCTGCACGACGATTGAGGATGAACTGGTTCTGATATCGCAAATTATATGTTCCCTCGATGGAAGGCTCTCAATTCCCAATTATATTTATAACCTTCGTTCGAGGGTACATAATAATTTCTTCTCTATCGTCTAATATTCGGAAGGTGTAATTAACCTTGAAAACTACAACATGATGATGATGATAATGATGACTTGGTATAGCGCCGTTTCGTGAAAATTGTCACTCAACATGTTAATAAAGTAAGTATATTTTTATATTCATTAAAATATCACTGTATTCCGAGCTTTGGGGAAAATAACATAGATGTCCAACATTTATTCTGTGGGGAAGAAGCCCTCTGTATGTCAAGGACAGATTACCATTGTGATGAAAAATGCTATGAACTCTAGAGAGTTGCTTTCCGAGATCTGATGCCGTGGCATAATGTAGCTGGATCTTCCGGAATTTTATTCATATCTGCGATAGGCTTCTCAGCGCCCAGTACTCTTCCAAAAATGTGAAAAACCCCATGTTGTTGCCTGTCCCGGGCCAAAATACTGTGTATGTCCTTGTTGGAGAGAACCGTTTAACCTTTTCACTTCTGAATATTCTGGCTTTATGATTACCCCCAGTGCGGAATACTTTTTCAAGCACATTTTTTTTAAAACATTTATTGATTTCCTACCTTCATTGATTGACTTCAAATTATGTGAACAATCACATGTATCAGTTATTCAAGAACAGAAATCACAAGGGTTTAGCACATATTTCCACTTGCAGACTTTTGAATACTTGAACACAGATGTCAGGGATAAGTTCATAGTTGGATGACGTCTATGATTGACAGTCGCACTGTATCCAACTTTACACATGACGCCTATGCGTGTCACCCCCAGTTGAAGGGTTAGTGTGATTTCACTAAATTAATCAACCTTTGTTCTCATTTCACTGTTTCAAGTAGCATTTGCAAAATTCATTCCAAAAAAGGCGTGAATGTGACTAAAGTATGTACATAGTGTAACTTTTTGCTACGTACTCGCTGAAGGAGTCGCATGTGGCGAGTGGAACCTATTTATTTTGAGAGTTTAGGTGCCAGCCTTACGCCAACCACTCTGTACTCATTTCTTGTGGAGGCTTTTTCAACACACTCATTCTTGTACTCATTAAAGCGCTTCTTAAACTCACTCATTCTTTAACAAACTCATTCTTGTACTCATTTCTTGTGGAGGCTTAGTAAACCTTGCCAGTATTTTATTTTGGGTTTGAAATAAACACCAAAACGGGAAATCATTTCTTACACCATCGGTGGGATTGGAACCCAAGCTCTAATCTAATCTAATCTAATCTAAGCTGCAAAGATATATATCATTTAAGATTTATATTAAATGCATTCCCACAAGCAGATATGTATAATTTCGCGCTAACACATGCCGCATGTGGACCTACAATATAAAAACCCAATCTCAAATAAACATAAGCCTTGCAACTCTTGCCGTCCTTCCCTGAAACAGGGGTGACATTGGCAAAGTGAACCAATTTTTTACAGTATGGGTGGTCAGCCGCATAACAACCTATAAGTCAAGGAACATACATGACTAATTACATTTTTTTTAAATCAATAAATAACAAAATATAAATGGACATAAAAAACTAAATCATAAAACCAATTTCACTTTAACAAACCCTAGCCGCCAACATTACAGATCAACCGCCATTTCTTTCTATCCTTACACACTTCTTTCATTTCCTCCAGAGTCATAACCTTCTTCATACAAGCTCTTCTTTTATTATGACTCTGGATATTCCATTCATTCGCAATTTCGGATATTTGGTCCATCCATACCTTTCTCGGTCTTCCTCTACCACGACATCCATCTATTCTAGCAACGTATACTTTCTTCGTCAGTCTTTCCTCATTCATTCTCTCCATATGCCCAAACCATCTTAACAAACTTCTTTTAATCTTCACTTTCACACTTTCTCTTGCACCACATTCTTTTCTTTCAAAATCATTCCTCACCCTGTCACTCTGTTTTTTCCCAATCATACTTCTTAGAAAGTCCATTTCAACAGTATGGACTTTACTAATTCTACTTTCATTCACCGTCCAGGCCTCACTTCCATACATTAAGGTGGGTAAAAGTATGCCACTGCGTACCGCCAATCGAGCATTTTTAGATATGTTTTGATTTTTGGCGATACAAGCTGTGGCACCCAGTACACACCTGCCCTTCATTACTCTTCTTTCAAGTTCACCTGTCATCCTGTTCACCTGGAACCCAAGCTTTCTACCAATTAAGTTAATGACCAGATGAAAAAAAAAAAGATGGATTTCATCAAATACATTTATTTTTATATACACATACACTTTTGTTTGAAAAAGTTTTATAAAGAAAGTCATTAAATTTTTATACGAAGAAACCATTTCTTTGCCAAAAATTTTGCGATTACTTATCCAAATTTGTTAAAGTTCACAATTTAAAGTGTAAATAAAAACATTTCATTTTTTGGCATTTTTTACATAAGAAAAATCACAGACAAGTCAGCCGAGTACATAGGTAAAAAATATACATTCTTGATATAACATTTTAAGTGATTAACGATAATGAAGATGCGTACAACTCGTTAAGTTAAAACAGAGAGATAATTTCATAACACTACTTAATTAGTTAATGACATTCAGAATATAAAGTGTATTGTTTAAGTACAATTAAGTCAGTGCAAACATTAATACTTAATTATAAATATTACCCAGACATTGAATATGTATTATCTGTAATCTAAGTTGCATGGATATATTACATTTAAGATTCATGTCTCACAAGAATACACTTATGAGTTCACGCTTATACATGCCGCATGTGGACTTACAACATAAAAACCCTATCTCAAATAAACGTAAGCCCTGCAACTCTTGCCGACCTTCTCTGAAACAGAAGTGACATTGGCAAAGTGAACCATTTCTTACAGTACGAGTGTTCAACCTCTTACCGACTTAAAAGTCAAGGAATATTGAACATTGAATATGAATAATAATCAATTACTTAAGTCCATATGCTTCATGTGTACTTACAAAATAAGTCAAACCATGAACGTAAACCTTGCAACTCCTGCCACCTTTCCCTGAAACGGGGTAGTATTCCCTAAAATGAACCAAGGTTTTACAGCATGGTGGTCAGACTCATACCAACCTATTAGTCATACATACAACATATACTTACATTATTTGAATTAAGTTTTCCCTCTGAAGAAAAGTATAATATACTGAAAATTCCTACTTTAAACCAAGTATTAAAAGTTGTAACTTATTTACAAGATGTTTTGTATATTTTAAAGATGTTGCGGAAAACAATAGTGTCAGTCAAATTGAGTTTTACAGTCAAATACAGATAGATTATACATGTTAGTTCATCTCTATGAGAGCAATACCTGCCATCAAATAGACCTCCGCACTGTTATACATACATATATGCCATCACTGTAGGTAGGCAAGTCATTCACACAAGGCTTGCTAAAGAAATTAGGCAACATTTTAAAATTTTCTTACTACTTATGTGTGTGTATAATTGCACTCTGCAAATTTTGGGGTAAAAGATGTGACGACACTTGGCCAGCAGCTAAAGACAGGGCAGTCAGTCATAGCTTCAATGGAATATTATTATGTAGGTGGATTGAAAAGACACTAAAGCGGTACATACAAAATTCAGGACGGTTCTCATCAGAATATATTTTACAATGGTGTAAATTTAAAAGAATTCAGATTTTTGGGAAACCATTTTTTATTTCCTATGAGTTATGTCAAAAAGTTATTTCCGTTTTTTATTTTTCTCCAAAAAAAATATGTGCCGAGCACATTGAATTATATGGACTATCTTCATCCAGTTAGGTCCAGCTTATAGTGTCTGCATTTTTAGTGCATCACTCAGCCTTAAATTTGATTGTGTGGGTGTTTTATTCTAACCCCATTTATTATCCACCCTTCAAAAAATATGAGAACCCACTCCTTTAAAAGTAGTCTTTGAGTTGAGTATTTACCATTATATTATGAAAATTAATAGATTTTCACACCAGTGCAATGCTTTCAGATATTAAGCAGGAAGAAGTTGCATTCTTTATGTGCAACTGAGAAAGATTGATTAATCTTTCACTTGAAATACAATGTTTCTTACAGATAACTCTATTATGGTAGAAGGTATCAAAGGTCGGTCAGGCTTCACAGACTGTGGCAAAACCTGGGTTAACTCGCAATAAGGTGATGCTGTGTCTATGGTGGGATTGGAAGGGCATTGTTCATTATGAGCTTTTACCGCCGGGCAGAACCATCAATTCGGATCTCTGCTGCCAACAACTGATGAGATTAAAGCAAGAAGTTGAGAGAAAGCGGCCGGAATTGATTAATAGAAAGGATGTTTTTTACTTTTTTTGTATAGATTTATTTTTAAGATTTTGTTGTTTTTTTTTTTTTATTCTTAAATGTTATTTATTACTCGTATTCCTTGACTTATAGGTTGGTATGAGGCTGACCACCCATACTGTAAAAAATGGTTCACTTTGCCAATGTCACCCCTGTTTCAGGGAATGTCGGCAAGAGTTGCAGGGCTTATGTTCATTTGAGGTTTGGATTTGATTTGTAAGTACACAATCAGCATTTGTAAGCGCGAACTACACGTGTCTGTTTGTGGGCATACATCTGAGAGCTTTGAATGAATATATCCTTGCAACTTAGATTATAGATTATTATTATAGTATTGCAGCAAGTTAAGTATTTATAACTATAACACAATAATCTTAAAATTATTTTGCTAAAAGCTCAAGCTGAAACTGAAATTAAATTTCATTTATTCTTGCTTTTTCTCAAAAATGTAAATATATTTATAGGTTTGTAAAAATAATACCCGCGGAAAATATTCTATTTAACTTTCCGTGTCCCAAACCATTCATGCGAGGTATCCTTTAAGACTAGCTACGACTTTGCACATTTTTATTGGCTCAAAAATGGACTAGCAGATACACTGTGTCTTCTGTTAGAAAATGTGTGATGCCATCCACCCACGTTATACCATTTGTTAAAATATGTGCCGAGTCCTAAATAATTCTACAATCTTAGCATTTTTTTTTCTAGCAAACTTTCAATATCATCTTGCTTTGCCAAGTCCTGGATAACCCCGCAATCACTCAAAACATTCCTTTCACTCTCAATACGACTAGTAAATTCAATTTTTAGCAGTCACAGCAATATTTCAAAAAAGTATTTGATATTTTTTTAAATCAAGAATAAAACAGTCAGAAGACGGCCATATAAAAATACATCCATACAATAAGTTTTAATAAAATAACCTCAATTAACGATGAACGAGAATGTTACTTAGTAATTTTCTTAATTATAGTACTAGGTACGTTGAAATATGTTTTTTTTATATAACCTGTTATACCGTTAATTTTTTTTTTTTTGATGATTCATTTGGTAAAAATAGAAGATAGTTACTTCATCATCACTGGTATGGCAAGCCGGAGTGAGACATGGCTTTCTTGATTAACTACAGCCACCGCTGCCTGTCCAACGCCTTCCTCCTCCAGTCCCATACTCCTACCACATGACAGTCACTTTGCCCTGGGTCTCCCCATTGCCCTGCGCCCTTTTGGGTCCATTACTACAACTGTCTTTTCCTGGCTCCGATGTTCCATTCGCTGGATGTGACCCAGCCAATGCAGTCTGCCTACTTTAGTTGACTCGACCACACCAACATCGTCAGAAAATGATTTATTAGGTTATAACTTAACATCCATTGTCACAAACAATGCTATGTATCTGTCCTTGACTTTTGATTGGTGCTTGCATTTAAAACAACCAATCATATGCTTAGAATTGATGCTTAGCATTGTATGATTGTTCCTGAATACGGTGTATCAGAGTGGCTGCTTACTTAAGTTACCCTTTGCGTTTTATTATTATTCTTATTCCTGACCATATCGTAGTAAATTTTTGAATCATACCCAAACATTTCAAAGTCTATGCCGTATATTTGCAATAAATCATCCAGATTAGATTTATCTAACTCGTGGAAGTATTTGTTGAGCAGACGCTTGGTGTTCTTCCCGTCTTTGGCTTTGTTCATGATAGTCTTGATTCTGAGCTTCTTTTCTTTAACAGGCTTCAATAGTAGACTTTCTAAGCCCGCTTGATACACAACGTACTCTGTATCTCTTTTCAAAGTCTCTACTTTAGTTATCACAGTAAAATTAATATTACACGGAGTACAAAATTGATAATACGGCGCCCAGTGCTCATCGAAACTCATAGATTTCCCTTTCAACTTGTAGCTATCAGTTATGTACTTAACAAACTCATAAAATGTCGGACCATAGTTCTTCACCTTCCCAAATATGGTCTCGGTTTCATTGCGGTACTTCTTCATCATTTGGTGTCCCATCTTGCGGTAGAACTTTTGGCGATATCTTTCTAGTTTGTTTCTATAAGCTGACAGTAATCTTTCAAATGGTTCTCTTACTGTTATGAAGGACAGTGCTCCAGGCAGACTGGATTCCAGGAAGTCTAGAGAAGGTCTGGGAAACTTTTTACGGGCCAATGTTAGTGGAGTCTCTCTGGTTCTTTTAAGGAAGTCTTCTTTGTATCCACCTGAAATATGACAAGGTGTTAGATTATCGCCCTCTATTATTTCTCTGAAAACCTGTACCATGAGGTTAATGTGGTCCGGTCATTAAAAGGCAGCAGACTGCATTGACTGGGTCGTATCCAGCAAATGAACCATTAGAGTCTAGAAAAGATGGTTGGGATGACGGAGCCAATGGGCGCAGGACAGGGGCAAGAGCCAAATTAAGGTGATTAGATGGAGTGGAGGTAGACTGCCCTGTGGTAGAAGTATGAGACTGGAGGATAGGCAGGTAGCAGTGACTGCAGTTGATCAAGGGGGCCTTGCCATTGATGATGATGATTAATCTATAATCTATAATCTAAGTTGCAAGGATATATTCATTCAAAGCTCTCAGATGTATGCCCACAAACAAACACGTGTAGTTCGCGCTTACAAATGCTGATTGTGTACTTACAAATAAACTCCAAACCTCAAATGAACATAAGCCCTGCAACTCTTGCCGACATTCCCTGAAACAGGGGTGACATTGGCAAAGTGAACCATGATTACTTCTTCAAAAAAGGGCAATTGCTTGGACGTCAAAACTAAACCCCGATTACATATTACAGATTTACATTTGTCAGATTTCCCTGCATGTCATCAATATATTTATTTTATCTCCACCATCTTTACAAAAATGTAAATTTAATTAAAGCATAGTCTTTAAATTTAAACCCTCAAAACTCTATAAAAAGAACACATTACAAAAAGCAAGGTTGTTACCTAATATATTGAATTTATACATCCAACTTGAACTAGCAGCCTTGAATATGTTGCACCATATGAGATTGTACTGCGGAGCTATGAAGAACTCCCAATGGTTGGGCTTCACCTTCTCGTACAAGTTGTACTTGTAGCAAGTCTTCCACACCTGGTTCCTGCGCTGCTCGTGTTCCTTCTCCAGTCTTATGATATCAAAGTCTGTGTACTCCTCGTAGTTCTTGATACTCTCTTGGTCCTCTTCAAAGTTCTCCGCCCATTTTTGCTGAAAGCAAGCAATCACTTTATCTGTAAGTTGTCGGCTTACACGGCCGGTGTTTGACGTTGGCGAGTTTCTTTCTGGGTTCTATCGGAGCTGGGCTGGAAGTCTCATCACCATGGTAATTCTTACCTACCGAATACCGGTAATATTTGTATGAAGACCTGTCAATACAAGATGGCCGCAAGGGAACAGCTGATTAGTCTTCATACAAATATTACCGATATTCGGTAGGTAAGAATTACCGTGGGGATGAGACTTCCAGCCCTGGAGCGTTACACTGAATAAGTCTATCACAGATATGAGCAAAATGTCCGGAAGCTCCACAGCAACAGATCCCTATCGATGAAATAAACTATCGTGAATCATTTTATAATTGATAAAAAGCGTAAAACTTTTCATGAGGTAATTCATTTTGCGATTGATAATAATTTTTTGGAGCTTCTGCATGGACAAATGGCGCTTACTACAATATTTATTGTGTGGAAGTGTAAGTCTCATCTGACAGATTAAAGAGATTTCTAATTATGAAATTTTTTAAATTAAAACTTTGTTTATTACCACTTGAGTACATATTTTAATTCAATGACGCTTTCGGTATCTCTACCATCTGTAAGTTCAACCGAAGATGGTAGAGATACCGAAAACATTATTGAATTAAAATATGTACTCTATTTATGACGTTTACAAATCACCAAACCATAGGACCCCGTATAAGTCTCCTTAATAAAGCAATATTTACTCAAATGAACATAAACTATTCAACTTTTGCCGTCTATCCCTGAAACAGGGATAAAAATAGATGTCTTCTCACCTGCCACACTTCCGTTTCATTGCTGGGATACTTCTCTTCATCGTCTTTCTCAATCGTTTTGTTAGTCTTAAATATTGTCAGTCTCATAATAAGCAAGTAGACCATGGCCCACAGAAGAAATGTGCTGGTCTTGGCCGCACAGTGGAAGTATTTATACACGAGATGGAGAAGCCTTCTCTTGCAATATCCCACAGCGCATCCCACCTTCACCATCTTCAGTTAAAATACTTCAGTTAAAATACTAAAATTGTGAACTCTTAATTTTCGATTCAAAGGGTATATTATGTACGTTTCTTCTTCAAAACTGCATCTCAAGTACCTAGCATTGTAAATATATTATCAGTTATCACTCTTGTTTAGATGTGAATAATTAATAAATAAGATCACAGGTTTATAATTTTCCTATTACTATGTGCACTGAAGTTTATTTATTACCAAATTTCTAGATAAATTAAAAATTTGGCACAGTTTTTGTGTTAAGTTTTATACTAGTAGAAAGTTTAATTTAAAAGGGTTTGTTTTTAATTCAGTGAATCCATTTTCCAACCACTTGTATTTTCTAAACACTACATACAGACTTGTGGAGTGAGAAACAGCGTTACTGGGCATGCCTGAGATTATTGATTTTCTTTCAACATACAATTTCATACAACATTATAATACTATAGACATGAATGTTGTCTATTTTGGTTTTCTTCTTCTTTCTTTCTACCCAATTTTTATTAAAAGTGATAACTAATTAAACAAACATTCCACACTTTGATATAGGGAAGTCTTTAAAAAAATTGCAAAAAAAGGTTTTTTTTTGTTTTATTTTATTCTTACCTGAAGATGATCGACATTATCGAAAACGTTAGTAATATTAATTAAAATAAATTAATATCATATAAAAAAAAACAGTTTTTTTTATTGGAATTTGTTTCTAAAAAATAAAAAATCAATATGAATTTTCACACTGTAATACACAAACAATACAAAGTATGATAAAAGTATGTTTATTATCTTTTTCAGCATCCAGGCGTCACTTTGAAATTGCATTCAGAATGTTTGACTTGAACGGGGACGGCGATGTGGATTCTGAAGAATTTGAAAAGGTCGCCACACTCATCCGTCAGCAGACCAGCATTGGCTCACGGCACAGAGATCATGCCAACACTGGAAACATGTTCAAGGTAAATGTCTAAGGCTGAGGTGTCACTAGTGTGTTGCGGTGCACTGCGTTTTCGCAATGCATCAACGCAGTGTGGATGTGCGCAGGCAAATTCCTCGCGCAAGTCTTCGCTTGGTGATCCTATTTTAATATTTCGAGGCCCCTAATCCGACAAATGATCGAGGTGCCTCGACAATTGGGGACGTAATTACTGCTTCGAAAGCCTGGACTTTCTGTTGGTCGGGACAACAAGGATGAAGAACCGAAGGAATTTCTCCGTGGTCCAGGTCTCTGCCGACTGCTGCTCCCGAAGTAACAATGTTAGGCCCACACGCTTTGGTCGCACTCTGAGAACTCACGTTTACGATATATCTTGACTTGCTTTGACTATTCTCAAGAGACCGAAGTTGAGAACAGTCGGGCTCGACAACCTTCCTCGACGAAAGATCTAGCGCAAGTGACAATACAGGTAGGTAAAACAGATTTTGGGCAATTGTGGAAATGTTTGGATAAGGATATTGATTTACAGTATGACCGAAAGATGTCGCTTTGGCGCGAACACAGTGTATGCCACACTTGAGTTGTAACGACCCATGCAGCCACACAAGATCACGCCATCGCAGCATGCCTATATGGCCTGTTGGTTGTTGCATCAGAGCTCCAAGCACGTCACCCTTCCCGTGCTTCATCTTTTGTCCGTTGACCTGTTGAAATGTCGCTTGTGACAATGCGAAACATAAATTTGACATGTCACAAAAAATATATGTAAAACAACGCACTGTTGACCCTGCATCGATGCAATTCAACAACTAAGGGGCCGTCCATAAATTACGTCATCGATTTTGGCCGATTTTCGACCCCCCCCCCCTTACAATCATCCTATAGTCATTATCTAATGACCCCCTCTCCCCGTCTTGCTGTAATAATGGATGAGCTTAATTATTAATAATGTTATATTACTTACATAATATTTTGTATATTTTGTAGAAATTGGTATTTACAAGAACGACGTCACTTTTGGTACTCCTACATCATTTGCCATCATCCGCAGACCAGACTCACCCCCCCCTTAATGCGAATGACGTAATATATAGAGCCCCTAAGTAGGCTGCAGCCTTACAAACTAACAAAATGGATCTAAGTGTACATCTAATCTAAGCTGCAAGGATATATATCATTTAAGATTTATATTAAATGCATTCCCACAAGCAGACATGTATAATTTCGCGCTAACACATGCCGCATGTGGACCTACATTATAAAAACCCAATCTCAAATGAACATAAGCCCTGCAACTCTTGCCGTTCTTCCCTGAAACAGGGGTGACATTGGCAAAGTGAACCATTTTTTACAGTATGAGTGGTCAGCATGATATTCACCAAACGCATTGTGCAATCTTAAGACTCTTCCGATCATTTTTTTAGACAGAAGACCATTCAGTTAAAGGTAGAGAAAGGGTTTGAGGCATTGACTAATAACATCTGTGGACAAGAAGTTATTTTAACGACATATATATCTGTCTCAACTTACTTACGAAATTTGGTCATTGTTAGAAAGAGAACAAAGAACTTCACAGTTGCATTTTCGTTTGTACAAAAAACTCAACAAAACCCCAAAAAAAAATCTTAAATGTTGGTACCATTGCAAAAAATGGCTGCCGATTTGACCGGAAATAGCTTAAGTTGACAAATAACACGCGTTATAAATATTGTGATCGTCAAAATTGATGCCAGTATTTTATATTTTCTAAGTGTATAATCATATTTTAATTTTATCACTCATTTCATTATAACCATTGTGATATTTTATGCGTAATATTTGTAATTGTTGCCGCCATACATTCGGGGTACCACTGCAACGTTTGACACAAGAGGAGCGCAAGAGGGAACAAGTATGAACCAATTCAGTACTTTAGTTACCGCTCCCCTATATTATAACTCCATGGTTTGAGGAATGTAGAGTCTAGAAGGCGCCAGCTTCTTTGCTCATAAACAATTGAAGGAAAAGGACTTTTGTCTTGAATGTAGACAGACTTCAATCTTCTGATTAAAGTCTTGTCTACAGTCATTGTTTACAAAACCGTTGGTACATGATTAAATGTTAGTCGCCCCGTACAATTTATTTTGAATTTTTAATTATCTAAAAATGAAGGGTAACCCTGTAAATGCCTCATCATTTAATGATATTAAAAATATTATTTGTGATTTCAGATCAATCTGAAAAGGAGATTTGACTTTACATTTTAAATTTAATTAGACTTGTGAAATGATTCTGCCATGCGTAAATTCACTAAATAATTTCAGAAATCTTTAAAAATGTGAATTGTAATGGTATGTGTAATCAATCTGTATTTTGTTTTTGTTTTTCAGGGAGTGAATTCTGCTCTTACGACATACTTCTTTGGAGCCACCATGAAGGAAAAGTTGACTATTGAAAAGTTCCTTGATTTTCAGCAACAGCTGCAGAGGGAGATCTTATCTCTTGAATTCATGAGAAAATCTCCAGGCAAGTAATCCCCAAGTTATCTTAAATATACTGTATTTTTTATTCTAGTTTATATTCTTGTTGTGCTAATATATTGAATGTATTATTTCCAGACGAAAATGGCCTTATAAGGGAAGCAGACTTTGCTGAACTTCTCCTAGCCTATGCGGGATACCCTGAGAAGAAGAAGGCTAGGATGTTGAAAAGGGTGAAGAAAATGTGAGGCTTGCTATTTTACGATTTACAAAAAACATTTTGGACCACTTGATTGTACTAATTTTAGGGTATAACATCAGTTATGCTTTTTCAAAGGCAAAACCCAAAACATTTTCAAATTCCCATGGGAAGACATATTTGTATCTATGTTAAAAAGGTCTATCTTGTTCTACAATAAATATTTTTTGTTTGGGGAGTGGCTTCCCTGAAAAACGATGCTATCTAAATCTAAATCTAAGTTGCAAAGATATGTATCATTTGAGATTCATATCAAATGCATTCCCACAAGCAGACATGCATAATTCACTCACACATGCCGCATGCGGACCTACAATATAAAAAACCCAATATCAAATGAACATCAGCCCTTTAACTCTTGCCGACCTTCCCTGAAACAGGGCTGACATTGGTAAAGTGAACCATTTTTTTACAGTATGGGTGGTCAGCCTCATACCACCAACCTATGATCTTGAAATTAAATATTAAATTGAAACCTGAACTAATGATTTTTTTTTGTTCAGGTTCCGCGACCATGGAGTTGGCATCTCCAGGGATGACTACCTGAACTTCTTCCACTTCTTGAACAACATCAATGATGTGGACACAGCGCTGACCTTCTACCACATATCCGGGGCTTCCATTGATCAGCCGACCCTCAAGCATGTGGCAAAGACTGTCGCCCATGTAGACCTCAGTCCACATGTGATTGATGTAGTGTTCACAATATTTGATGAGAACAGTAAGTGTGGATTATTAATTATTATCAATGCTATATCGTTCCATTAGCACTTCTACCCAAATTGATCCTTGACCGCTCATTGCATATGTCTAGATCAAACTGTCATCTAGCCTTATTTGTCTTTGTTTAGACCTGCGGGTCTGTTTGTTACATTACAATAGGCAAGGGCGGATCCAGGATTTTTTTCTGGGAGGGGCACAAGGGGCAGACGGGCAAAAATAATCAACAATAACTACTGTTAAAAAATAAATAATAACGACTATTCCAACCAAAAACAGACAAGAGTATCACTCATGTTTTTTCTGTATTTTATTATTTTATTTGAACAACTTGTGACGTCGTTCTTGTAAATACCAATTTCTACAAAATATACAAAATATTATGTAAGTAATATAACATTATTAATTATTAAGCTCATCCATTATTACAGCAAGAGGGGGGGGGGGGGGAGGTTATTAGATAATGACTATAGGATGATTGTAAGGGGGGGGGGGGGGGTCGAAAATCGGCCAAAATCGATGACGTAATTTATGGACGGCCCCATACAGCAATCCACCGTCACAGTTCCTTTAACATTTGCAGAACATTTAGAGAGCTTTGCGCCAAATATAAAATATTGTGTTAAAACTCAACCATCGCGTAAACAGAATAAATTTATGATAACTAAAACACTCCCTAGAAAGGTTGTATTAACATTGATAGATACTATAATAATAATCCATAATCTACGTTGCAAAGATATATTTACATTTAAAGCTCATATCATATGCATGCCCACAAACAAACACGTGTACTTAGTTCGCGCTTAGAAATGGTGAATGTGTACTTACAAATAAAATCCAAACCTCAAATAAACATAAGCCCTACAACTTTTGCCGACCTTCCCTGACACAGGGGTGGCATTGGCAAAGTGAACCATTTTTTACAGTATGGGTGGTCAGCCTCATCCAACCTATAAGTCAAGGATACAATGTTCCATATTTTTTCTGTGTACAAGTCTTGTGTAATTGTTCAATATTTACACAATATTTTACACCAGGGGTATTTTACCTACATGAATATGTTGATTTCTTAACAAGTTTTTCCTTATTTTACTAACGTCATCATTTGTAATTTTTCAGTGGATGGCCAGCTCAGCAACCGGGAGTTTGTAGCTGTAATGAAGAACAGGCTGCTGCGCGGTCTGGAGAAACCTAAGGACACCGGCTTTGTCAAACTGATTCATTCCATAATGAAATGCCTTAACGATACAAAACCTGCGCTGCTCGACTTCTCTAAAAAATAACCTATTTACTTTATTTTATTCTGTTATTTAATTGCAAAAAGTGACAATGTTGTACTAAGCTTTATTATTAATGATCTTGTTTTGATTTGTCACAAATAGAATTAATGAACCATACCCCAAAATAAATAAAAAACATTATTTCAACTCCCCTTGATTGTGTGAATAGAAATACATGCATGAAAACTTAATCACTCATTAGGTGTGCTATAGTATCTTTCATACAGTTTTCTTTGTACACGATCGAGATGAGTTAACCTAATGTCTTAAACCCGGTGAACTATTAATTGAATTCAAACTGGAGTTATGATTGTTTGGCATGTACACAAATTAATTTTAAAAATGCATATATCAGACAAACCGTTGCTTGAGGGCTAACAGTAATTCATTCATTCATATGTGGAAGTTGAGGCGTTGGGTAACATGGTCTGATAGAGCCATTCTTAGATTTAGATTTACATCCAGCTACCGAACTCTTGGTTTTGATTTTAAATATCTCCAAAGATTTAAAACAATATCTCCTATTCATTTTTTTCATCTCAAAAAACAGTGAAATTAAAGTTTTTCTAGTGCATAACTTAATGAAACGTCATGAGTGAGGAATTTACTGCACTGCCTCATAATATTTCTGTCTTATCTTAAAAAAGATATGGTACGATCTACTGACTGCACTCCAAAAAGTATCGTAGATCTTGAAATTATATGAAATCTGGAGAGCCTAAAAGCCAATCACTCATTTGTTGTTGTTTTGTTTTGACTTGTGGCACTCTGCATCTAGGGTGGAAGTTGTATGAAGACTAACTTGTCAACGACGATACCATGTTGAAAGCACCAGTTCTCATCAGATCACAAAAGTAAAGCAACATTGGGCGGGGATGCTACTTGGATGGGTGACTGCTCAGGTACACCGCGTGTCGTTGGCATTTCTTGGACCGGTTCGTAGTCCAGTGGCAACACTTCGGACTCGTAAATGGAAGGTTGTGGATTCGGATCCCGGGGGAGCACAAAAAAGATACAATTTATATTTCCAATATGCTCTTCGCTGGGTTGAAAAAATTCATAAAATCTTTACCAAAGACCGGTCATTAAAAGGTTCATCCAGCCT
This sequence comes from Agapetus fuscipes, assembly GCA_951799405.1. NCBI lineage: Eukaryota > Metazoa > Arthropoda > Insecta > Trichoptera > Glossosomatidae > Agapetus > Agapetus fuscipes. The sequence continues at coordinate 13,756,537 of OX637351.1, read as the reverse complement.
TACAGCACCTGGGTCTTGCTTGAGTATTGGCGCTTTGTAGCGACGACCAAGCTCGTACACCTCTGCGGCACTCTAACAAGTGTCATAGACCCCTAGAGTCTCTAGAATCTAAGGAGTCTCCCGCACAGGATTTCTTTAAAAAAAAAAAAAAAAACCGAGTGTACCTGCTAAGGATCTCCATTGGGAGCGATGAGGGGGCCGCGACATTCTGACGTCAGTTCGTCCTTGCTTCCCATGCAACAAGGGTGTCTCATGAGAAAGTTGGTTACAATATCAATGAATCATCAAAAATTAAGAGAATTCTCCTGTAAATTTTCTTCTAATATCCGTATTTGATATTAATTTGTAAACAAGTGAACATTTTTTTGCATTTTAACATCTAAAGCAAGATACAGACTGGGGTAATGAGTAGAGGATAGTAGAGAATGTGTGCGTATCCAATTGCTTAAACCAGTGATGGGCAAAGTACGGCCCGCGGGTTCATCTACAGCCTGCAAATGCCGACGATGGTCCTTCGACATGAATAGTATATGGCCCGCGATAATTATATTTTGACGGTCCTGAAGTATAAAGTAGTAAAGTATTTCTTAATCTTTCTGGCCCCTCATGAAAAAAGCTTGGCCTCCACTGGTTTAAACTCATGATACCTGTTTATACTGATATTATGCCACATACCAACAGTCTTTGCTGTATGGCCTGTATATTGCATAAAAAAATTCAAGCAAGGCATGTTGCAGTATGTTTATGGATATAGAGATGAAGTATCAAATGAAAAAGTACAATAATGCCTGTATTTGTAAATGAATAGCATTTCATATCATAAGTTTTTCTTCCTGTCACTTGTAAACATTGAAAAATGCATTGTTTTGAAACATATAAAACCTTCAGATAGAAGGAAACAAAAAAATCAGTGCTTACTTATGAAATTATACTCATGTAAGTAAGTATATACTCCTTGAAGTCTTTAAAAATATTATTTATTCATCATTATACTTATAGTTATAAATTATCTTCATCTTTTTGCAAAAAATTGGGAAATTTCATTTTAATAAGAATTTGCTTTACACAAAATAATTTATTTTACAGTCGATTAGTTTTTGGAGTTAAATGAAGTAATAGACAAATTTTTATTAACCTTTTACTGTTTTGGATTTTGACTTTATTTAGGCCTTAACAATTTGGCAAATTTATCAGAGTTTAGAATACTGCGTTGATGGAATTTTTAAATTGTAAGTTTATTTTTATTTTTATGTGTGATGTTGACTATTTTATAGATTTAAGAATACTGCCAGCCAACGATAACAAAAAGGGCATGTTTTTCATGAATGCTTTCTCTCATTTTATCTTGCTGATGAATAAAACTATGGAGTCAACGCAAATGACACAGATCAAAAAAATGTGATGTCACTCAGACGGGTTGCTAGGGAGATAGCTAGCAATTGTAAACATTTGTATCAGTATTCATAATGCTATGCGTGAAATTTGAGTGTATAATCGGTGATTTCAAATGCCTTACATTTGCTCATAGCATTCTGAACTCTGATAGTATTGATTGTGAATATCAGTGTAATACTTGGAAAGGTTGGCCATTTGGTGTGTATTTTGAAAATAAGAGAATGAGAAAGTACTTCCACAATTAAGCATTATCACCAGAAATATGTTTTCTGGTTCTTTGAATAATATGAATCGCATAGAACCAAAGACGGCAATCTAAGAATATTAAAATGATATAAAGATGAGTAATACAGAGATTCTCATTACTATGTTTCTATATCTATTTCATTTAAAAAAAAAACAGATGGTTGCATTTGGTTCTATACGACTTGTATGAAAGACATCCTAGTTTATAATTTATTTATTTTTGTTAATTATTTTGCATTTTTTGCAATAACCTAATTTATTTTACGTGTGATTTTACCAATATAATTAAATAGAAACAATTGATACTAACTCTTAACTTGTATTCCTTTTGAGTTAATAAAATGAGTTGCATTAAATAAGGCAGTATAGGATTTTTTTATTTGACAAATATAATATGGAAATACAAAAATTGATATTCTCTGTGTTTCCATTTATTTATCTGATTTAAAAAAAAATCTTAAGTGCCGCCATTGGGTCTAAATGACTCAAATATTAAGCATTTCTAGAATAATCCACCTACTTATTTATAGTTAAGTTTCTATATTTATTTAGGAATTGTGTCAACTACTTACCCATTAAAACTTTACTGTTACAATATACATTTTGGAAATGTTACAAGAATATTCTAGATTTGTCCGCACCTCAAATACATGAAATAAAGGATTGAAAATCAACAGATGTATTTTCATTTTACATAGTTCATCTGTACTGCCTGATTGGTGTTCAAATATATTTAAAGGAAATCAAAGACTCCCCAGAACATTCAAAATGAGATTCTTTTCTTATCTTATCTTATCTGGTCTATGTGACTAGAGTCCGTCGAGAGCCCTTTTTTTGTAGTTTACCTTTCCTTAGCAAGCTGGAAACACAAAAAAATCAGAATGAAATCCGCTTATGAATTGACATAGACAAATTTGTGACAACAGATGGGAAAAATGAAACAAAATTCCGTAATAGGTAGATAAGGACTATAGTCCCATGCAAGTGTGATGTCGCTCCCCCAGTTCTTGTTTACCGTATACGCCAATCTTGTCAAATATGACTTTTTCATACAGTTGTCTCATAAATCAAATTCTACCCAATCTGAGCCAAGAAAAAACGTAAAACTCGATAATGTGAGAGTTCTATTAAATATTTTTTAAATAAATTTATTGTATTTATAAGACACATTGGTCCAGTACACATGCAAACATTGCTCATGTAAATTTTTCTCAATGGCGTATACGGTAAACAAGAACTAAGGCAGCGATTTTTATCTGACAGGAAATTAACAATTTAGTCTGAGGCATGAATACCACTAAAGAACTTCTGCCAACCATCAAACAGAGAAAGCTGATTTACTTCGGTCACACTAAGAGGAGTGAAAAATACTGCCTTCTTTATCTTATCACACAAAAAAAGATTGAGAGGTGAAGAACTCAGGGACGCTGAAGGACCTCGTGGCTGAAAAACCTGTGACAGTTGTTTGGCAAAAGCATCAAGGCCCTATTTCTAAGCCCAGCATCTAAAATGAAAATAGCCATAATGCACAGCCATAATGATTGCTAATCTTCATTCGAAGTAGCCATACTCTGTGCAAGTAGCACTGAAAGAATAAGAAGAAAATTTTATAAATTCAAATTTGTGCAGTAAATTTTTTCGCTGTGGGATCTGTGCTGAGTCCATTATCATTCATCAAAGAAAAACAGATAAGTCACAATATTCACAAGGGATGAAATTATTTGTCTATTGAACAAAAAAGCGGGAAATCTTGGCAGCTATTGCAAACCATTGAACAGAATAATGTGTAATAAAGTTCCATAAATATTATATTTATGGTCGTGAACTTGAACCACAAAAATAATAATCTATATTTCATGTTTGAAGATTATTGCGCTAAACGATATTTTATCATTTAACTTTAATTTACAAAGATCGCACTGGTTTAAGAAGTGGAGTACCTAACAGCCAGTTTCTTCACAATATTTTTTTAGCCTTGCAGCATCTACATGTCTTAAAAAACGCAACTTGCTGAGCAACCATATTTTTTTGAAAGACACAAAAACAATGTATTAACTAATTCAAAATAATATCTTCATTGTAATTTGCGTCTTCTGTTCAAGTTTCCGTTGAAAAAAAATCTAAGAAACGCGATTAAAAACCTGTTTACAATCAATTATCTAAATGAAAATAGCAAAGATCATCTTAGATTCATAGTAACCATCTAGCCACAAGCAGACACGTATAATTTCACGCTTATGCATGCCGCATGTGTAGGTTCTTACAAAATTAAAATCCAAATTTCAATTGAACAGAAGCCCTGCAACTCTTTTCGACGTTGACAAAGTGAACCATTTTTCGCAGTATGGGCTTTCAGTCTCATACCAACTATTAATCATACCAACTAAGGTACCCAAAAAAAACATTTTTCCATAAAACATAAACATGAATTATTAAAAAGGTTTAATGAAAAAATACAAATGATACTTTATCTACATTTTACCTGCAGTGTAAAAGTTTTGTTTATAATATAATATCAGCTGTGTAAAACATGTTGAAACCAGTTAAGCACGTTGTTTTTTTTTCATTATATTATGCAAACTTAAAAAAAATGCATTGGGATTGTTTCCATACACGTGTGGGATCATAAGCTATAGTATTTGTAGCACGCGCAGAGTGAGTTTTTTAGAGTCTTATCGTTCGAACGTCTGTCCGCGACTGACTTTTGAGTTCAGGTAAATGAAAAATTGCGAAAATAAATGTTATTTAGTGCAAAAGTCAATAAAAAAGTGCTCAGTGAATAGATCTGCAACACACACAAAAGTCCTGACCTTTTGTGGCATTTTCCCCTGTGCATGTTATATAACTAAATAACTGAAAAAATCCCATATTGATTTGGGGACCTACAGTGCTCGTGTGCCTGTGTTAATCTTTAATTTTGATTATCTCGGAAAGAGAAAAGCGTTGTGACATTTCTGGTATTTCTTCGTGTTTTTATTTTATTTTTTACTGTTTTATTTTAAGTAATAATCATTTTAGCCTTGTGCCTTTTCTGCCACCGCAGTACCGAGGCTCTCAAATAGATTTTCGAATAAGCAAACGTCAAATGTGACGTCACTTTTATTGTGCAATATATTCGTACGAGATTTACGGTTTTTATCGGCACGTAGTTGCAATGAGCCGCTAGGACGTTGAATTCTTTGAAAAGATAACAAAATACCGCATTGGAAAGCAATGGTGGAATCAGTAAAAAATGGGGCTGTACCACATCTACAGAGCATGATTCACCGTACGAAAACTAACCAAAAAAAAATGTTTACAAGCTGAGTTCTGGGAATCGAGCGGCTTAGTGATCACGGGATAACCCAAATCATTATTTAATGATAATTAATTATATTGATAGTATTTTACAAAAGCAGCTTTATTTTTTGTGGTATTAAGTGAGTCGTATAGAAGCGAATGCCGAATTCTAAGATTTTGTTTTTGGTAATCTGTTTATTTGGTAACATTTAAAATTAATGCTTGATTTTCTGGTTCCGGGTTTTGACCATGATCCATGTTTTTGCTTGTCTTCTTCTTTTTTCTTTTTATTCTTTCTTGAACTCAGCAGAACTCCGAAGAAGTCGCCCACAGAGGAGACGAAACGTAAGCTGAAAGTCTTCAAGAAAGAATAACAAGAAAAAAGAAGAAGACAAGCAAAAACATGGACCACGGTCAAAACCCGGAACCAGAAAATCAAGCATCTAGATCCGGCCGTGAAAGCCTAAAAACATTTAAAATTAATGTTTAATGCATGCCCACAAGCAGACATATGCAAGTTCGCACTTAAACATACTGAATTCATACTTACGAAATAGACCCAATTTTCAAATGAACATACACCTGGCAACTCTTGTCAAATTTTCCTGAAACAGGAATGAGTTTCACAAAAGCGAAGTATGCTTTCAAAAATAAGCTCTTCACAGGTCTGTGCAGATTTGAAATCATAAGATCACTCGTAAGGAAAACTGAGAATATTATGTCTGGATCACATTGGTGAAATTGTAAAAGAATGGGGATACGCAGAGTGAATGTAAAAGAAGAAAATGTATGCGAGAATGGGAAGAAGTGGATATAACTCTGCAAAATATTGATCCATTTATTAGCTATGGATCAAATGATGTGTGAATAACAATCTACTTAAGTATGTGACAAGGGTCCTGAGCAACTATAATAAATCTATAATCTAAGTTGCAAAGATTTATTAACATTTAAAGCTCATATGAAATCACCATAAACAAATCACCACACACAAACACATGTAAGTTTGCGCTTACAAATGCTGAATGTGTACTTACAAATAAAATCCAAACCTTAAATGAACATAAAATTTACAACTTTTGCCGACCTTCCCTGACACAGGGGTGACATTGGCAAAGTGAACCATTTTTTACAGTATGGGTGGTCAGCCTCATACCAACCTATAAGTAAAAATACCAATAACAAAATAAGATTAATCAGCTTTCTCCCTAAGTAATAACTTGTCTTTTTGTGGTTGTCATTTGAGCTTACTCTATTTAATAAATACTTGCATACATAAGGCCTGTCAGATAATATTCCCTAGATTAAGTCAATGATAGAAATCTGCCCTTTATCTTTAAACAATGATCGGAAATTGCAGAGATATGTTAACATTTAAGATTCATATTCAACGTCCACAACATGTCAGTTTGCGCTTTACAAAACAGGAACTCAACTCTCAATAGAGTAATTGCAGTGGTGGGGAATACGGTTAAAAATATTATGGTTCTGTAGAGTGCATTTCAAGAATCACAACCATATACTCGTATTTTTTAAGTAGTAAAAATAAAGATTTCCTTATAAATTTTCTAAAATAAAATACCAAGAATTTGAGTCCGCCAAGGCACAGCGCGGTTGGCTAGCCAAGCCGTGACATCACTGGATCCACCAAGCTACCTGAAGGCCTCTGTGCAGTTCTATAAAATACATACTTACTATCCGAAGATCCAGTGGCATCACATCCGCCTAAATAAAAAATGACCTGTTTTACCGAAAATTGCAAAAATATATTTCAAAAAATGATGAAATTACTGTGTTGAACAGTAAGCCTTGCAACTCTTTTTATTTTCACTTTCTGAAACAGAGGTGACATTGGCAAAACTGAACCAATAGCCCTGTAGTGGAGATTTCCACACGGACAACTGCGTAGTCTAATCTAATATAATCTAAGTAAGTTGCAAAATATATGTAACATTAGAGATTCACATTATATGCATTTTCACAAAACAGACACATATAAGTTCGCGCTTAAACATGCCACATGTGGTCCTACAATATAAAAATCCAAATCTCAAATGAACATACACCCTGCAACTCCTGCCGACCTTCCCTGAAACAGGGGTGATATTGGCAAAGTGAAGCATTTTCTACGGCATGGGTGGTCAGCCACATACCAACCTATAACTAATTAATACTTTAGTCATTTTGTATATTGCACTTAAAATTTGTTGTACATTTGTGTATAGGTATACGAAAGCATACTCATATATATGTTTGTCTCTGCTTCAATATTGTTTGCTTGATTGCAGCGCTAGTTTTCAAGAAGAATAGACCTTTCCGCCTTAAAAACCATTATCTAACACATTCTTGCCGATTTTTCACACCCAGGGATATAATTAGTTATGTTGGAGTTGGTTCTCTGCCAATATTATACAAGTTCCGTGTTTAGCATTACACTTTTTTTTGTATAATGAAGAAATGAGAATATCCATCTCACTGTAGAGCAACTCAAATAGTATATCACACACACACAAACAGACAAGGTCATTTTTTATATGTTTTTTTCTTTTATTTTACTGTAATATAGTTTTCCTGTTGTATTTTTACATTTACACTAAAGAGGGCTATTTTGAAAGTTTACAATGTCCCCTTTTTTCATGAAAAGAACCAATTCGATTACAGTATGGGTGGTCAGCGTCATAACAACCTATAGTCAAGGAATAAAATAAAACTCAAAATGTTGTTATTACTTAGGTTAAAAATGAAGACTTTTAGAGTTCCTTGACTTATAGAGTTGATACAAGGTTGATCACTCATCCGGTGAAACATTATTAACTTTGCCTACGTCACTCCTATTTCGGGGGAGGTCAGCAAATGTTGCAGGGCTTATGTTCATTTGTGGTTTGGATTTTTATTTTCAAGTACACATGCAGCATAATTGTAAGCGGGAACTTACTTATAAGGTCCATCCAGCCTTACAGCAACTGGGTCTTGATTGAGAATTGGCACTTTCTACAGCGACGACCAAGCTCGCAGAGGGCTCTTGAGGTGTGGTACACACAAAAACAGCGCTCACCAAATAAATCATCCTAATATTATAATATTATTACAGGTACGTGTCTGCTTGTGGGCATGTATTTCATACGCTAATATGTCTCTGCAACTTAAATAATAGATTGTAAAGAAAGTAAAAATGTGAGTATAATCAAACATCTTATAGGTACCTATATTACAAGCTTTGGTTCTACACGACTCAAATATTACAAAACTAGAAATATGTTGTATTGATAAGAATGTAGGTTCTCATTATAAATGCATCAGGTAGGGAACAAGTCAGGAAGCAAGAGCAGCATTTCAATGGCAACACATAAGGTTACATGTATTCTAACTATTGAGTTATATAATTGGTGGACAAGAAACTAGCTTACGGCATACATACATACCGCGTGGCTCACCTGTCATCCACAGAGCTGTCAAACACCACAGAATACTGATTACTCATGTGAAATCCTATGTTTTCTCCATTTTGTGTTTTGGCACCCAATAATTGCACACACCGTTGTGTTTTATAATGTAGGTATAGGTATATTTTTTTATTCAATTCCATTTTTCTTTCAAAATTCATAAATTTACCGACGATAATAATTGCAACGGGTAAACAGGATTTGTGCGTAGACAAGGCATTGCAGTAATGCCAACAATGCAGAAGAAAATCTAGCGATTGTACCTGTGCCTGTTAACAAAGTGTTGAAACTCGGAGTATCATTGTTCTCTTTCTAACTAATGGAGATTTGTATTGAAGTAGGTTGAAACAGATATAGTGTCTACTTGCAAAATGGCGGTTGATCTGTAATGTTGGCGGCTAGGACTAGGGTTTTTTAAATTAGAATTTTGTATTCTATTTTAGTTTTGATGTCCATATATATTATTTATTGATTTTAAAAATGTAAATTGTGGTGTATGTTCCTTGACTTATAGGTTGGTATGCGGCTGACCACCCATGCTGTAGAAAATGGTTCACTTTGCCAATGTCACCCCTGATTCAGGGAAGGTCAGCTAGAGTTGCAGGGTGTATGTTCATTTGAGATCTAGGTTTTTATATTGTAAGTCCACATGCGGTATGTTTAAGCGCGAACTTATACGTGTCTGCTCGTGAAAATGCATATAATGTGAATCCTTAATGTTACATATCTTTGCAACTTAGATTAGATTAGATTAGATAATAATTGCAATGGGTGCACAGGATTTGTGCGTAGACAAGAATCTAATGACTGTACCTTTGCTTGTTAACAGTGTTGAAATTTGGAGTATCATTGTTCTTTTTATAAATAACGTAGATTTGGATTTGGATAGGTTGGAACCTATACAGTGTCTATTTGCGTCAAAATAGTTTCAACTCCACTGTATTATAACTCGATGATTCTAACTGAAATGGCCTTAAACAGCACCGTCAGGCGCTAATCCGTCAGTTGTTATGCAGCGGTGAAAGTGAGGAGACCTTGTCACACTTACAAGTGCCCTCAATTTATTCATTCATTGTGTTTTTTGCCCAACTCTGGCATAAAAAACGTCTAGTGTTGTAATCATTCGCGCTTCAACGGGCTTTGAGAATAATACTGTTGACAGTTATGCTGTAATTCAATGTTATTTAGTTGGTAAATACAATTGTGATGCATGTCAGTGCAGTTGGTTTTAATATTGTTGTTTTGATTGTGCAGTGACAATTTTGTTTTGGAGAACTGTCTGTTAATTTAATTACTAAAGGCTAATTGAACAAAGTTATTCTTCACGAGCTGAGTCAACTTGTGAAGAAAAATTTTTGCAGTTGAATTTTTACATTATTATTATCTTTTTATGTGTCCGTTTGGGTGAGTGCTTGCATTCCATGCCCCAAAGCCGAATCCCACGAAGGGTGTCTGAAATGATATCCCGTTTCAGTGTTAATTTCAAACCCCAAAATAAAATACCGGCAAGGCTTACTCAGCCTTCACAAGAAATGAGTACCAGCCCTCTCAGGAGCTGGGAAACCCCCACTTCAACTGAAGTGGTTGGCGTAAGGCCAGCCCCCTTACCTGCTAAAATAAATAGGTAAATAGGTTCAACTCGCCACATGCGACCCCTTTGGGGATAACGCGGCAAGAAGTTACATTATATGTGTAGCTTAGTTGCATTTTTTTAAATGGAAGGTTGTGGGTTCAAATCCCAGCGGAGCACACTAAAAAATTATTTATATTTTCAAATATGCTCTTCGTTTGGTAAAAAATTCACATACCTTTGCCAAAGACCAGTCACTAAAGGTCCATCCAGCCTTACAACTAGAGATGGAAAAAACGGCTTAACGAAAAAACGCTTACGCTTTTTATAATAAGCAGCTTAAAAAGCGTTAAAAATTAAAACTTAAAAATTTTCCGCTGGCGGGGGGGAGGGGGGGGTGTTGATACGATTAACCTTCCCTGGCCGAAGCGGGGTATATGAGATACCCCAAAAAAACGTTTTATTTGATTACTCAATAATTAATCGAGCAATTCAATTGAAACTTTTTGTAATCTTCGTAAAGCTACTTAGAAACATTTCTGTATTTTTTGTTTTTAAGTATTCAAAGCATGTAGTCTTCAAATCATTGTTTTTGATAAATATTCGCGTACTCTACTAATCACGTGGTCAGAAACACGTCACAGTATGCCCTCGCGGGGGGAGCGCTGGAGCATGTGAGGGACGGGAAGGGCTGGCGCGCCATTGTGTGTGTGGTGGGTCCAGAGATAAGCTACTTGTTTCACTTTTTTACGCGAGCTTACCGCGTCACAGCTGTGCGGAAGAGAGTCAACTATATTATCCGCTGACGACTTTACTCCGTCTTTCTGGGTAAGCGAGTGGAACAGTCCTGTCATTCCTGTGGTTCCCAAAACGTTCTATAATATTTTACACATATAAAATAAATATATTTTTGTGAAGAGAAAGGTAAGTTCGTTGTTTTTTTTTCTGAATAGGAATATTGTTTTTCCTTTGTGATATGTGCCAACCATTTGATTTTTTTCTCTCTCTAGAAAATGGCTAGAAAAAATACCTATGAAGAAATAGAAAAATTGCAAGACTTTAGTGATGACGAAGTTATTGACAGTGACTTAGAATTCGAATTGTGTAATTCGGATGATTCTGAAGTCGGAGATATAATTGAATCTGAGTCTGCATACTGTAAAAAAAATGTTTCAATTATGTCAATGCCACCCCTACTTCAAGGAAAGGCGGCAAAGTTGCAGAGCTTATGTTCATTTAAAAAAAAAAAAAAAAAAAAAAAAAATTAGGCTGATTTATTTGGTGAGCGCTGTTTTTGTGTGTATCACACCTCAAGAGCCCTCTGCGAGCTTGGTCGTCGATGTAGAAAGCGCCAATTCTCAAGCAAGACCCAGTTGTTGTAAGGCTGGATGGACCTTTTGATGACCGGTCTTTGGTAAAGGTTTATGAAGTTTTCAACCTAGCGAAGAGTAAATTTGAAAATATAAATGGTATATTTTCTGTGCTCCGCCGGGATTCGAACCCACGACCTTCCAGTTACGAGTCCGAAGTGTTACCACCTGGACTACGGACCGGTCATTTGCGGTATTTCCTACTGTAGACACATTTGAAATTGTATTTGTATGCGCGAAAATCTTACGTATGTTTACTTTTGTGGGTGTATAAGATGTGGATTGTAAATTTTAATATATATTTGCATCTTAGATTTAGATTTAGAGTATTTAAATAAATAACAAACCATTCGTTAATTTGTTGCAGATATAAACTACGCCCAGATAATAAAAGATGCCTTCGCTTGATATTTCTCAACACTATTGTACATAACTTGAAAAATTGTATTTATGTTTTTTTGGATTTTAACTTTATTTATGTTTTTTTTTATTTCGTATGTTGCATATTTCACTATTATACAATTGAAAATGAAATAAAAATTATTATAAAAATGTTTATTTTAAATTCTCTTCCACCGTTTAGGAAACACTGGTTGAGTTTGTCCTATTTGCGTCATTCCCACGGCGTATGCGGAGCGAAACGCACGTCTGGCGGGCTCTCTGCCTTATGATTATTTTGTATGAAAAGTAGCTGGGGTCCTCCGGTACCCCACTTCGGACCATGTGTAATTTTTAGATACTTAGGGTGGTAAAGGTTAAAAAAACAATAATAAATAAGTTATCGCAAAATAATTATTATGTCATTAAGTAGGTTCATTTTCGTAACCTATGTACATTTTACATTCCGTGGTACCTAAATAAATGACTATTCAAGTTACCGAGTTACTGCAAAACGAAATATAAAAAGTATGACATCGCGTCGCATATCCACGCAGGTCAATGGCCGGGAAGCAACTGAGAAATGATCTACGCCGCACGCGCGATACAAGTCGTTTACAAAACGATTGAAAAAATGTAGCGCGCTTATTCAACGAAACTTAATTAAACGAAAGTTGCTTATGCTGATTTTATACGCTTCTTTTTCAAACGCTTATACGCTTATTTTTCAAAACGACTTTTCGTTTAAATTGTAAGCGCGCTTAGTTGCTTAAATTAAAAAGCAGCTATTTTAAACTGCTTTTCGTTTAAACGGCCACCTCTACTTACAACAACTGGGACTTGCTTGAGAATTGGCGCTTTCTACGGTGACGACTAAGCTCGCTTACATCTGTCTGATACACACAAAAACAGCACTCACCAAATAAATCATCCTAATATTATTATTATTATTAGCTTATTTGAATCTAGTGTTTTAGCATGTGTAATTAAGAATGTGTAATTGTCTGTTTGCAGTCAGTTTAGTATATTGGCGCTAGTACTTGGAGTGACACAGAGATGCATCGTGCACGGACAGTGCTGACCCAAGTGGCGCCCCGCCTGGGCTCCGGGGACAGGAGCTTCGCGTCCTGGCTCATCAACAAGAACCATGCACAGGTAATCACTATCATCCTTAGTGTGGTCGGCAACATCAATAAGAAGAAGGCTGCGTACACATTGTCCAGCAAGCCGCATCATGTGTGCATGCACTTTGATGCGGCTGCACAGTAAACCACAAGGCTAGTGATACACCAATGTCTTTATAAACACCATAATGGGCGAGAGCATTGACCCCCCAGGAATCTCTAAAATTCTTAGGTGTTCATCTGAATAGAGCACTCTCCATGGAAAAGCAAATACCAGGGATTGTAAGCTCAAGCTTTTTCCATCTGAGGCAGATAAGATGCATTCCCAAAAGAGAAAACAAATCATCCAACTATATAAAATCATCATCATCTTAGCTCTCACTGTTCCACTGTTAGACATAGAATTCACCATCTTGCATTCCCACATACCAAGATGTATTGCTAACCATAGATGTCTGTACATTCCAGGCGCCATGTGTGACATCCAACTTTAGCCCTCGCAGACACAGATCCGCTGCAGCCACTGAACCTTTCCTCAATGGCTCAAGCGGAGCCTACGTGGAAGAGATGTACAACTCTTGGCTGGCAGACCCCAAAACTGTCCACGCCGTAAGTACAACCAAAGTGCCATCTTCTCCTAAATTTTGCCATACAATGCCCCTTCTCCATGAACTTCACTGGCTTCAAATCAGCGAGAGGATACTGTATAAGCTCTTTGTACTAAACTCATTATCATTATTATCATAAACTCTACAGCTCTGGGTAGGCCTCTTGAATCCAGGATCCTCCTCCACTCTCATTCTTTTTCGCTCCAGCCACATATGTCCACCTTTGCTGCATTTGCGTTCACACTGTCCATCCATTGCAATTTTGGCTTTCCTGGACTCTTTCCACCTTGTGATGATGAAATTGTTATGCACTGCAGGCGTCCTATTTTGATGGAACTTCGGAAAACCAGATACAATGTCGGCATTCAACTGTCAAACAAAAGAATGATTGTATCTTAGAGCGATAACTATCAGGGATTGTTATCTTCCATTTTTGAAAAATCTGCTGTCGAGCTTAGACCCTACCACTAAATAAAATAATTTCTTAATGGCTTCGGTAATAACTAAATGATTTTAGTTGGTCCCCTAATTAGTCTACCTTAATCTAGCATAGACCGATTATAACTAATCTAGTTCATAATCTAAATTGGCGTTTGACTTACTTTACACATATTGATTGTAGATCTGAACAATCATATTAATACTACCCATCAGTCTTGATTTTTTCCAGATTTTTGTGGTTTTTCTCTCATGCGACTTTCGAGCGCTAATCAAGATATAATAAATGCAAATGGTATTTAGCAACATTTATCAAGATGGCATTTAGAGTGTAGGTTATACTGACGTTATATTGTCCGGGGAATTATCATTTTCTTATGACAGACATTGAAATGATTTCATAAGAATTTTATTGAATCCATTTTTAGATTTACTTATCATTAGGTAATTAAAGATTACTTTTAGTGAATTAAAGCGCCTTTTATCTTATCATTACAGGTGGATTTTTAGGCTTATAAATACTAAAAAATCTCACAATCAGGCAATGAAGATACCATCAGCCATTTATTTTAAGTTTGTTGCAAGGCGTATCCATTATAGTTTTGCTCTTTTTATAATATCACTTTCCATTCTGGCAAAACAGGCAGATGAATGAAGTTTTAGGTTAGTTTGAGCTGCTCTGTCATTGCTTGTGGCAAGTAATTGCTACAAGTAGAGGAACCTGTGAAAAGAGGTTATAATTTCAGTATGTACATTCAGTTTTCCTTTTATAGTATAAGAATAGTACAACTGTTTGCGTTTCTTTCAAAGAGAAGGTTTATGTTTGTATATTTAAGGTAAGTTGCTCTTACAAAGCTGTTTTTCACATATTGAGTATTAAAAAAAAACAGATTTTGCCAGGTTGTAGAGTTTGAAAAGACAGAAATTTTGATTTAACTAACTTAAACTCCCATTTTTTTTTAAGTTAGTGTTTTACTAGAATGAAGAGGATATTTTACTCTTTTTACAGATGCTATTCTTTTTTTTAACTACAAATTCAAGTCATAACTTGTATTTTTTTCTACAACAATTTAGTGAGATTGAGACAATTTAATGAGAATGCGGAGTAAAAGAAAGCGTGAAAGTGAAAGTTCAAAGAAGTGTGATGCAATGGTTTGGACATATTGAAAAGATGAATGAAGACCGACTGACAAAAAAAGTATACAAAGGGAATGTAATAGGTAAGCCTGGAAGGGGAAGACCTAGGAAAGAATGGATTGATCAGATAAGTGAGATTGCGAATGAATGGAATTTACAGAGTGGAAACAAGAGAAGAGCATGCATGAAAAGAGTGATGAAATTAGATGAGATGAAAGAAGTATGCAAGGACAGAGTCAAGTGGAGGCACTTGTGTGGAGGTACCGGCCACCCCTAGAGGAATGGCGGCAGGATACAAGACAAGACAAGTTATCACTTCAACTTTGTTACTTGTTATCTTATTTATTATTACTCTATTAATCTCGTCCAGACATTATTATTATTATTGAGGGGGTGTGTGCCCACACTTTACTTTCATATCATTTACGTGATAAAGATAAACTCAATATCTTAGCTCAGAGGTTCCCAACTTTTTTCAGTCTGCGTCTCTCTAAATAATTGGGTTTTTTTCCGCTGCGCTTTTATTACATAAGATTGTTTTCTACAAAGGGGAGGTATGTAGAAACACCTCCATCGACCTTTTCTCAAAAAAGGCGTCGACACAAAAGGGGGCGGGGGGGGAGGGCACATTTTTTTTTTTTATATTTGAGAATGGGAAACAATTCCAGTCCATTGACACAACAATCACTTTTTTCAGGCTGTGCAGCCGTGGTCTGGTTGATTCATTCCGGACAGTTTCGCCCATTGCTCCGATGGATTACCGGTATCGGCCGTGAAAGCTTCAATATACAATTCCAGTCCATTGACACAACAATCACTTTTTTCAGGCTGTGCAGCCGTGGTCTGGTTGATTCATTCCGGACAGTTTCGCCCATTGCTCCGATGGATTACCGGTATCGGCCGTGAAAGCTTCAATATACAATTTCAGTCCATTGACACAACAATCACTTTTTTCAGGCTGTGCAGCCGTGGTCTGGTTGATTCATTCCGGACAGTTTCGCCCATGGATTACCAGTATCGGCCGTGAAAGCTTCAATATACAATTCCAGTCCATTGACACAACAATCACTTTTTTCAGGCTGTGCAGCCGTGGTCTGGTTGATTCATTCCGGACAGTTTCGCCCATTGCTCCGATGGATTACCAATATCGGCCGTGAAAGCTTCAATATACAATTCCAGTCCATTGACACAACAATCACTTTTTTCAGGCTGTGCAGCCGTGGTCTGGTTGATTCATTCCGAACAGTTTCGCCCATTGCTCCGATGGATTACCGGTATCGGCCGTGAAAGCTTCAATATACAATTCCAGTCCATTGTCTTGTGGTTAACACTTCTGACTCGTAAATGGAAGGTTGTGGGTTCGAATTCTGGTGGAGCACAAAAAAATATACCATTTATATTTTCATATGCGCTCTTCGCTGGGTTGAAAATTATAAACCTTTACCAATGACCGGTCACCAAAAGTCCATCCAGCCTTACAGCAACTGGGTCTTGCTTGAGAATTGGCGCTTTGTAGCGACGACGACCAAGCTCGTAAAAAAGGTTGATAGCTCAATTGGTAGAATTGCTATGCGCGCTGGGTAAAAAAAACATAATTATTACCAAAGACCGATCACTAAAGATCCATCCAGCCTTACAGCAACTGGGTTTTGCTTGAGTATTGGCGCTTTGTAGTGACGACCAAGCCCAAGCGTAATCAACACCACTGCAGCACTACAACAAGTGTCATAGGCCTCTAATCTAATCTAATCTAATCTAAGTTGCAAAGATATGTTACATTGGAGATTCACATTACATGCATTCTTACGACCAGACACGTACAAGTTCGCGCTTGCACATGCCTCATGTGAACCTACAACATAAAAACCAAATCTTAAATGGACATACACCCTGCAACTCTTGCCGTCCTTCCCTGAGACAGGGGTGACATTGGCAGAGTGAACCATTTTTACAGCATGGGTGGTCAGCCGCATACCAACCTATAAGTCAAGGAACTAGAGTCTCTGAAATCTAGGGCACAGGCTTACTTGAAAAAAAAAATCCTTACAAGAAAATTGCAGAAATTTTTAATTTAATATTTTGCGGTGCCCTTTTGACGGCACAGGTAGACAGGAAGTCATGGCGCACAGGTTGGCAATCACTGTCTTAGCGCATTATCAAGTGTAGTTTTGACCTAGTTATCAATGAAAATAAGACCAGTCAAATACTCGTATGCTGCATTCTACTGGACTTACGTGTTAAATATAGAATCACGCACAAGCTATATTTTGGTTCTTGCAATAAAGATGCCTTTCTCTGTGATGCTGAAATGAAATCATCAGGCGAAAATAATTTCACACTATGCCCTATATAATCTAGAACCCAGGTCAAGCAGAATCACAGCTGCAACTAAGCTGTACATTCATAGCAACTTCTTACCATGTTCTTCATATGGCTTGTGGAACGTATTTATTTTCACAGGTAAGGGGACCAGCCTTTATATGTCAACCACAACACTTAAAGTGGGGGCAGATTCTTATTTCTTGAGAAGGTTGAGTAAACATTGACAATAATAATAATTACACAGTTAAAATTAATGAATTGGATATTAGACGAACGGTTATAAGGGAACTTACATTATTCTCGACGTTTCGTTAGCGACGTAGCTATCGTCTTAAGGAGACACCCTCTCTGCACGACGACTGAGGATGAACTCAGGTTGAGTAAACCCTGCTGGTATTATTTTATTTGGAGCTTGAAACACATGGAAACGGGAAACTGTTTCTGACACTCTTGGTGGTGATCACACCCTAGTTCTCTGGCATTGAAT
This sequence comes from Agapetus fuscipes, assembly GCA_951799405.1. NCBI lineage: Eukaryota > Metazoa > Arthropoda > Insecta > Trichoptera > Glossosomatidae > Agapetus > Agapetus fuscipes. The sequence continues at coordinate 13,738,740 of OX637351.1, read as the reverse complement.
GCAAGCAATCTACCAACTAAGCTTCCGACCGGACAAGCCGGGGGTCTCTAAGCTACATGAGGGCCAAATGTGGCCTGCCAATCGATGACAGCTTTGGCCCTTGGAACTTACTCAAGTAATCAATGTGGTTTCAAGGATGGAGACTCCGTCATACAAATATGTGTATTTTTTTATATATTGTAACTCTCTGTCGCCATTCCGCTAGGGGTGGCCAGAGCCTCTGCAGAGCTGCATCCATTTCTTCCTATCCTTACATACCTCTTTCAATTAATTCATATCCATCATCTTTTTCATGCATTTTCTTCTTTTACTCTCACTTTGTATATCCCATTCTTTCACAATCTCCTTATCTGATCACTCCATACTTTTCTCGGTTGTCCCTTGCTTCTTTTTCCTTTCACACTTCCTCTGTATGTATATTTTGTCAGTCTATCATCATTTATTCTTTCTACATCTCATCATGTTCTTTTGTACCTTAACTTCAACATCCTCTTTAAAATTACATTCTTTCTTTACCTATTTATTCCTAACTCTATCCTTCAGAGTTTTTCCTGTCATGCTTCTCAAATGCTTCATTTCCATTGTACATACTTAACTCATCACTATCATTCACTCTCCATGCTTCACTTCCACACACAAAAATTGGTAACAATATGCCATTGTGTACCGCCATTCTCAGATCCATCGCCAATCGCTTGTTCTTTGCTATTCCCTTTAATATTGTCTTGTTTATTTTGCAGTCGTGGGATGCATTCTTCCGCAACACAGCCAGTGGTTCCCCTCCAGGATCAGCCTACCAGTCCCCCCCAGGCCTGGCCCCCCCTGCCCGCAACACCATCCCCCTCTCCGCGCTGGTGCCCTCCATGGCCTCCATGGGGGGAGCCCCCTCCCTCTCAGGTAAACAACACACAACACTACATCCTCCCCTTACCTCAGTCAGAACAGGTGTTAAGAATATTCTGTACACAGAGCCATGGCGCCATTGAGATGGCCATGAACCATTAATAATAATAATAATTCAGAAATGTAATTTGTTGTGTACCTTGCTTGACTTGTAGGTTGGTATGCGGCTGACCACCCATGCTGTAAAAAATGGTTCACTTTGCCAATGTCACTGCTGTTTCAGGGAAGGACGGCAAGAGTTGCAGGGTGTATCTCCATTTGAGATTTTGGTTTTTATGTTGTAGGTTCACATGCGGCATGTGCAAGCACGAACTTGTACGTGTCTGCTTGTGAGAATGCATATAATGTGAATCCCTAATGTTACATATCTTTGCAACGTAGATTAGATTAGATAAAATAATAATAAAGTATTTATTCCTGCGTAGTCACGCGGAGGGTTAGGTGAGCAGCCATATTAAATTTAAAAGTTAATACTGAGGAAACAAAAAATAACAATATAATTGCACACATATAATAAAAATTAATCAAAGAAAAGAAAAAAAAATACAGAGAAAGAAAAACACATGTCAGAAAGTATAAAAAGAAAAAATACCTGAGAAAAAAAGAAAAAAAATGCATGTATATTGGTGCACGGAAAAGAAATGTATGGAAGTAACTTTGGAATTAAGATTAAGTTTGACCGATATAGCTCAGTTGATAGAATTCTTGTGTTTCATGACAGAAGGCTAGGATTCCATATCCACCATTTGTGTCAGAAATGATTTCAAGTTTCAGTGTTTGTTCAAAACCCAAAATTAAAATACCCGCAATATTTTCTCTTTTTCATATTCGCCTTCACAAGACCGGTCCGTAGTTCAGTGGTAACACTTCGGACTCTGAATGGAAGGTTGTGGGTTCGAATACCGGCAGAGCACAAAAAATATATCCTTTATTATATTACTCCAGGCTGTCGTCAATCGCTTGGAGATTTGATTTTCAAAATTAATGCCATCACAGCAGATGAAACACATTCCTGATCTATGGCAAATTATTTTTTGTATGTATGCTGCAATGCTGCGAGCTTTCGCGTATGTGCTTAAAACCCACTTCAAATACACTGAAAACTTCTTTCAATAAATCTGTTTGTTCATATTGAAAATGTATGGAAATATATTGACATCTAGCGGCAAAACGTGAAAGTTTTTTTTATATTTTCTTTTATTTCATGCAAATTAACAAAAAAAAAAAAAAAAAAATTGGATTTAAATCTGTAATCTAAGTTGCAAAGATATATAACATTTGAGATTCATATTACATGCATTCTTACAAGCAGACATGTACAAGTTTGCGCTTACATATGCTGCATGTGTACTTACAACATAACAACCCATTCCAAATGAACATAAGCCCTGCAACTCTTGCCAACCTTCCCTGAAACAAATGTGAAATTTGCAAAGTAAACCATTTTTGGATGTGGACTTACAACATAAAAACCTAATCTCTAATGAACATAAGCCCTGCAACTTATCCTCAAAAAGAGATGAAATTTGCATGGTAAACCATTCTTACAGTATGGGTGGTCAGCCACATACTAACCTATAAGTCAAGGAAATTATTTTGTTAAGTTCTATAATCTAAATGTTTTTAGGCTTTCACCCGGAACCAGAAAATCAAGCATCTATAATCTAAGTTGCAAAGATACATACCATTTGAGATTCATATTAAATGCATTCCCACAAGCAGACAGGTATAAGTTCGCGCTTACAAATGGCCCATGTGGACCTACAACATAAAAACCTAATCTCAAATGAACATAAGCCCTGCAACTCTTGCCGACTTTTCCTCAAACAGAGATAAAATTAGCATTGTAAGCCATTTCTTACAGTATGGGTGGTCAGCCACATACTAACCTATAAGTCAAGGAAATTATTTTGTTAAGTTCTATAATCTAAGTTGCAAAGATACATACCATTTGAGATTCATATTTAATGCATTCCCACAAGCAGACAGGTATAAGTTCGCGCTTACAAATGCCCCATGTGGACTTACAACATAAAAACCTAATCTCAAATGAACATAAGCTCTGCAACTCTTGCCGACTTTTCCCCAAACAGAGATAAATTTTGCATGGTGAACCATTTCTTACAGTATGGGTGGTCAGCCACATACTAACCTATAAGTCAAGGAAATTATTTTGTTTAGTTCTATAATCTAAGTTGCAAAGATACATACCATTTGAGATTCATATTAAATGCATTCCCACAAGCAGACAGGTAAAAGTTTGCGCTTACAAATGGCCTATGTGAACTTACAACATAAAAACCCAATCTCAAATGAACATAAGCCCTGCAACTCTTGCCGACTTATCCTCAAAAAGAGATGAAATTTGCATGGTGAACCATTTCTTACAGTATGGGTGGTCAGCCACATACTAACCTATAAGTCAAGGAAATTATTTTGTATAGTTCTATAATCTAAGTTGCAAAGATACATACCATTTGAGATTTATATTAAATGCATTCCCACAAACAGACATTTATAAGTTCGTGCTTACACATAATGCATGTTGACTTACAACATAAAAACCCAATCTCAAATTAATATAAGCCCTGCAACTCTTGCCAACCTTCCCTAAAACACAGCTGAAATCTGCAAAGTGAACCATTTTTTAAAGTATGGGTGGTCGATTTTCTGTTACAAAGGCTGCGTGTTTTTATTTTACATGTTTTCCGAATTTTAACGCGAGGAAACTATGCGAAATATACACATTCACCAAATGTTAAGGGGTTGGGCTGCGTAGCAGCCAGGGGCAACACCCCTAGTACTATTTATATTTTCAAATTTGCTCTTCGCTGGGTTGAAAATTCATAAACCTTTACCAATGACCGGTCACCAAAAGTCCATCCAGCCTTACAGCAACTGGGTCTTGCTTGAGAATTGGCGCTTTGTAGCGACGACGACCAAGCTCGTAAAAAAGGTTGATAGCTCAATTGGTAGAATGCTTGCATTCCATGCTGAGAGCAAGGGTTCGATCTCAAGGCTTACTCAGCCTTCACATGAAATGAGAACCAGCCCCCCCAGGAGCTGGGAAATCCCTGCTTTAACTGAAAGTGGTTGGTGTGAGGCTGACCCCCTTACCTGTAAAAATAAATAGGTCCCGTATCACCACATGCGAACCCTTTGGGGATAACGCAGGCAAGAAATTACACTATATGTGTAGCTTAGTTGCGTTTTTTTTTGCCTTCACAAGAAATGAAAACCAGCCTCTCCAGCGGGGAACCTATCACAACATTACATTTATGTAATTTTACACTTTTCCCGTTACAGGCTCGCCAGTAAATGAAAAAATCATTGACGACCATTTGGCAGTCCAGGCCATCATCAGAAGCTACCAGGTGAATCCATTTCTAATTGCAATATTTAGAATTCCCCGTTTTTTTTTTTGTATTTACCTAGTTCACCAATTGCTATAAATATGTTTCCCAAATGCACAACGCCAAGTTGCGCTGAATCCCTTTTGCGACGACTATTTGAAGATTGTATTATTATTTTGTTGATGTGCTTTCTGTTGAGACATATTTTATGAAGTAAGGGCTTTGTTGTCTGTGCTCCCCGACTGTCCCCGAATGTTGTCCCGTGCATTTTGTAGTTGGGTTATCGAATAAAAACAGGTTAACTGGTATTCTACCCCCTAATCTAGTAATGGAATCGGCACAAAGTTTGAAATTTATTCAGCCGAGTGACGTCACGGGTCTATTTGACAAGGGGCCTTAGCCACCTATAACAAAATATATTGAAAGTATTATTTAGGTGTTTCTCTAGTGACCCGTCAGGGTGATGTCACAATTTTTTTGTCTGCGGAATTTGTGCCGGCTGCATTGTTAACTTTTTAAATCAGTTGTTTTTAGTTTCAATTAAACAAGATATTAATTTTTCTGGATAACTTAATAATTTACTTTGGTTTTGGGGACATCTTTTTTCGTTCATACATAACTAAAGTATTTTTTTTTCTTTAATAAAGTAATACAATATTGAAAACATAAGAATTTTATTGGTGAGTTTACATGTATCAAGGGGAACTGCTGTTTTAATAGTAATTTTCATCAGGAATATCTTTCTCATTCAAAATTTCAGTTGCTTGAGCATCTTATTTCTAAATCCATAGATTGGCTTTGAATGTGGGTGTCGCTGGTATGGTCAAGCAGTTAAGGCTTGGGCACTCAAATTTGCGTTATTGAAACAAGCGCAAGTTTGAACCTCACTTGTGCCGTGTCCTATCGACAATTACTTTGACCCTCGGTGAACAGATGCCATTGGGTGATTGTTAATTAATAATTCATTAAAAAGATTAAATTATGAAACATTAATTGATAATGTTAATACCTGTTCCTGGCCAGGCAAAATAGGTTGGTGAATTGCATTTCTCTTCACAAATGTATTTAAAAAAAGGATATATTAAGAACCTGCTCCTTTAAAGAACAAGGTGAAGCCTTTTGATAGAACAAAAAGCTGACAACTGTTCCACTTACTGCTGCCAAGCTCAAGGTGTAAGAAGTGACAGTGAACAGGCAGTTTAGCTGCATTCTATTTCAATTCATTTCACTATTATTGAAACAACAAACCCTCCAGATTCATTTATTGGGTCATTAATTTATTTATCATTGCATATATTGTTTAAATCCCCCACACATTTTTTGATTACCAGCATGTTTTAATTTCTTGGGTTAGTTAACGAGAGATTCATAACTTAACAGTACCTACTTTAAGTGTAAAATTTTACATTCAAACTTAACCATAGCAAAAATATATGAAAAGTAACTTCAGTATTCACCAACACTACTAACAATTCTGTACCTTAGAGCATAAACAACGGAAGTCCACTTTTTTGCGTTTTTGAGTTAATGATGCAGAAATTATTATAATTAGCTGTTCTATAAGTGGTAAAAATATTGGAGTCCTCGGACTCATAGTTACTGAGATATCAATTAGTGTAATAAATATGGGATGCACATAAAAGTGCGAGCATAAACCACGGAAGTTCCACATACGTTGTTCACATTACTTCACATGAAATAAATATCGATAAAAGAAGATAAACAGTTTTTACAGATCAAAAATATCTTGTCTAGTTTAGAAGTAATGATGGTTTTAAAAAGTGCACATTTTCACTAAAACTCGTCTCCTGCACATTTTACTAAATGTGACTACCGTTGTTTATGCTCTAAGGCATGGATCGGCAACCTGCCGCCCGCGGGCCGCATGCGGCCCTTGAGGCGTCTTGGTGCGGCCCGCAACGCACGTGCCGGAAAACTACAAATGGATTTTCAGTAAATGACAAAATAAAAGCATTTATCAAGAAATTTAAAATTGTAAAAATGAGCGTATTGAATGAGAACCTAAACGAATCGTGGGATTCCCAAATTGCATTGGCGGGGATTCTACAATATAAGATTTATTTTGGGGGGTAGAATTAATAGTGAATTTGGGGGTAATTTTCATTTGTAGTTCGTACGTCAATTGATTAATGTTTACGATGCATGACTCACAAGAGGGTCCCAGGGGCCGTGGCAGGGGAGGGGGGGGTGGGGGTTGCTAGTCAGCATTTGCTGAAATGATGACTATTAGATCCGCCACTGCCCAAGTGCGGCCCGCACTAAATCCCACGTAAAATATTTGGCCCTTTTACAACAAAAGGTTGCCAACCCCTGCTCTAAGGTACAGAATTAATTACCTTAGGCCTCGCTAGCGCTAAGAATGTTTTTTTTTATGTGTACGATGCATAGATAAAAACGTTCTAAAGACTAGTGAGGCTTAACTCCTCAAGTGCCGGAACGCGGATCCGCGCTCATAGTACTAAACATGTTTTTTTCATTTTTCTTTAGTTTTTACACAGCAATAAGATCGAAAATCGCATGAAATACTGCTATTGGGTAGAACATTGAAAATCGCTGGCACTTAAGAGGTTAAGTGTTAGTGGGTTTGGTGAATACGGGGGGGGGGGGGGGGGTAAAATAGCTCTTCTAGTATGTGTTTTATTTTCCATACATTTTTGGTGAAAAACTATAGTTGAATTTAAATGTAATTTTTTCTACTAGAGGTACATATTATCATCTGGTTGGGTAAGAAGTAATGATAGAATCTCTCTCATCTCTCTTCATGATGTCCTGTAACGCGTGGTTACCATCTGAAATCAAAGCGGAGGCTAGGCTGTCTGCAGTGACGTTTGAATGGTCATTACTTGTTTGCTTTCAATTGAATCATTCCGCCCCAAAACGTTTAATGTTATCCAGCATGCATGATAAACGGTGCACATTTTGTATTCAGACAAAAAATCCAGATCCAGTTCCGTAAGTATAAAAGTTTACGCTTAGATTCAACCATATAGCGTTTATCACAAATTGTATTGGAAATAAAATCTTAGCCTGCATATTCCTTGATTACTAGAATGATATGTGACTGACCCCCCATGCTGTAAAAACTTGGTTCAATTTTGCCAATGCCGCCCAATTGCAAAGTTTATGTTCATGTAAGCTTTAGTTTATTTTGTATTTACACATGCAGCATGTGCGTGCTTTTGGGCATGCATTTCATATGAGCTTTAAATGACAATATATCTTTGCTTACTTAGATTATAGATTTACTTTTGGTAAAATATATCTATGTAATCTACAATCTTAGTTGCGGAGGTATATTAACATTTAAGATTTATATTTAATGCATGCCCACAAGCAGACTTTTGATAGTTTGCGCTTACACATGCTGCATGTGTGCTTGCAAAATATAAAACTCAAGTTCTCAAATGAACACAAACCCTGCCACTCTTGCTGCCCGCGCTTCCCCAAAGCAGGGCTGACATTGGCTATGTGAATCATTTTTTACATTATGGATGGACACCGACATATAAGTCAAGGAACAAAAATAATGGCATGCATATAACTGTATAAAACAAATAAAAACCTAGAACACAATGTAACAATAAAAACAAGCATTTGAAATTTAAAAACCTTGGCCGCCAACATTACAGATCATATGCCATTTTTTTCGATCCTTGTATACTTCATTTCATCCAGAGTCATAATCTTTTCTATACAGGCTCTGCTTTTATCATGACTCTGGATATCTCATTCATTCGTTATTATCTATGGTTGAATTCAAACGTTTAGTTCTATACTTAGACCACAGACGCATTGTATTCTATAACCTACAAAAATTGGGGAAGGACATTAATTGTATCAAATATTTCAAAATTGGTGTAAAAGTGTGTTCATTATATTGGCAAATGTTTTTCTCATAATCTGCATTGGATTCTTGGGTTTCATCTATATTTTGTTAAATATGTTTTGCATTGTCAACTTTTTGTATTTTTTTTTTGGAGTGCCGTCGTTTATTCCAAACATTTTTGATTTGCACAATCAAAGTGAGTTTTTTTGCAATGTTTGAATACTCAGAGCACTGATGTCAAAATGTATGTTTTGTACTGTCTGTCCTACATTTTAAACCATAAATGTGTGAAAAGTCAAGTGATTCCAGATCTTGTATAAAATTATTTTGCGTTCTATTTTTTGGTTTTTATTTTATGACTGAATCTTAAGTCATAAAGTGACAAGAGATTATAAGCAAAATGTCTGAGTTCTAAGACTGGAAAAGGGCTTTTTTTCTAGCATTAAAGAGAAAAAAGCAATTTACATTGAGCTTAGTTATTTATTTGGTTTGTCATAGCTTAGATAAAATTATCGACACATCTTTTCTGTATAGTTTTTGGAAGATTCAATTGTGATGAAATCCAAGTTTCCTCTGTGGATGCAGTCTCTCACATCCTGCGCTCGACACATCCATGCTGTGCTGTGTGTGTGTGAAGTCTCTCACATGCCTCACTCGACACAACCATTCTGTGTTGTGTGTGTGTAGTCTGTCACATTCCAAACTCGATTTAAATATGTTGTGTTGTAAATGTGAAATCTCTTACATATTACACTCGGCACATCCGTGCTGTGTTGTGTGTGTGAAGTCTCTCATGCTAAACTCGACACATCTATGTAGTTTTGTGTGCGTGTGGGTTTTGCATACCTCACTCGGAATAATCATGTTGTGTTGTGTGTGTGAATGACACACCACACTCGACATAGCTATGTTGTGTTGTGTGCCTATGTGTATAGTTTACTACGTATCACATTTGACACAACCATGTTGTATTGAGTGTGTATATAATCTCTAATATACCTTAAACTCTACATAGCTATGCATATTGTATTGTGTGGGTATGTACATAGTTGACTGCATATCACACTTGATACAACAATGCTTATATTGAGTGCATCTCTGCAGTCTGACATACCACACTCAGCATAGCTATGTTGTATTAAATGCGTCTGTGTAGTCTACTACATATCACACTCGACACAACCGTGTTGATTCAATGCATATGTGCATAGTCTCATAGGTGTTGTATGGAGTGTGCTTCACATGCCACACCCAACACATTTATGTAGTGTTTGTGTTATATACACACTCGACACAACTATGTTTGTATTGAGTGTGTATGTGCATATGACATACCACACTCGGCACATCCGTGTGGTGTACATTGTGAGAGATTGTGATGAGACCAGAATGCAATGGTGTGTGGTGATGTAGTCCCGAGGTCATCTGGCCGCTGACCTGGACCCGCTGGGCATCACCACAAACGCCAACAAGAGCGTCACCGAGTCCGGCCAGGCAAGGGCCTCCGAAGCAGTCGTGCGACAATACATGCAATTCGGTATGCACCTAACATCGCTCTCTCTCTCTCTACATCCCTATCTTTCTACTTGACTCTACCTTACACAACTCGGCACATTCATGTCACAATATGAACATTGTGAAAAAAAAAAATAAAGACTCACTGTTATCATAACTAAATCTACGTACCTTTTTAATTGTTTTTTTTTGTCAGTGTAAATGTAAATGTCATGTCAAGATTTCACGCTTTTACAACTTAAATTCATGTGGCTTGCCCATTGTAAAAGTCATCATAAAATTATTACATTTACTGTTTCACGTCATTGCTTTCATCATTGTGTTTACCTTGGAAATTACATGCATGGCCTTATAAGTCAACTACAACAAAAAGTGAAGAGTGAATATTTTACATTGTCCAGCAATGATATTGAAATTTACAGTTTCCTACTTGGGTATCCTTGAAAACAACTCCCTGTAGTCACGATTAATCAATATTCACATGTAATCCAAATTTGTGTGTAGTGTAATTTTTAATGATTTTTTTTCTATGCAGCGTAATTTTGATGAAATTATTGTTTCCGCTGTAATTTTTAATACCATCATTTTCTTCATGTGAAAGAGAAGAAAAACTAAAAAGTAAATTTAAAGATTGTCTTTATGAATCTTCAAAAAATTCAGTAGGTAATCTCTCATCCTTCACATATTCACCTCACACAATACTTACAACACTGTCTCAGATTTGTCCCTCTGCGGCTTGATCAATCTTATTTATTTCTCATGGTTGTGAATGTTTACATATCTTCATACTCTCTGTCGAAAACTGTCGGGGAATATCATTATTGGTGAAGCATCGGTGTGAACAAATAAAAGTGCTTTTCAAAATGGTAGTGTCATGCTGCATTCCCGCTGTATTAAAATTTACGCTTACTGTAAAAAATAAACTTAAAATTTACGCTTACAGATATATGTGTACCGACCAGTCTAAATATTGAGTAACATTGTTAGCACTATGGCTAAACTGTATAAGATGATGTGAACCAGTGTGTGCTTTAACAAGGTATCACTGGGCTGGAAGTCTCATCACCACGGTAATTCTTACCCACCGAATATCGCTAATATTTGTATGAAGACTAATCAGCTGTTGACTTGCGGCCATCTTGGATTGGCAGGTCTTCATATAAATATTACCGATATTCCGTAGGTAAGAATTACCGTGGTGATGAGACTTCCAGCCCTGGTTTGAGTCCTTAATTAATTTAAAAAGGTGATAAATCAGCACCTGAGCTAAAAGATAACAGCTGATCTATGGCGGGAACCAATGGGTGCCCAGCAGTTTTTGGAAGCCATTAAGCTTGCTTCTGTCAACAGTACTGACAGTAATCTATCTTACCCGTCTGGTGTACAAACCTTCTCATGTCCATTTTTTTTAAAAGAAAGCCTTCGTATAAAGGTTCTATAACTTGTCAAAGCCTGTAGAATTCTACCCTTTGAATGTATCTTTAAAGAAATCTTTCATTGGAACTCCAATATATAAATCCAGTCAGTACTAGTTTGTCTACTCAGTAAATGCTAAAATTTACGCCTCAAGGCCTGGAGTCTATTCTAACTCATCCAGGACTTGAAGTCTCATCGCCACGCGAAATTCTTACCTACCGAATATCAGTAATATTTATATGAAAACTAATCAGCTGTTCACTTGGGGCCATCTTGAATTGACAGGTCATACAAATATTAACAATATTTGGTAAATGAGAATTACTGTGGTGATGAGACCCCAGCCTAGGATGGATAACGGAACAGGTAACATTGGCTTGAATCATTAGTCTATGTATCCATATGTCCTTATTAGCTATTGGTTATTTATTTCGCATGCTCGTTACCTGTTCACCCGATGAGCTTTGACTCTGGCCTTAAAGCAAAGTAAGCGTCAATTTTAATACATCTCAAATCTTATGCCATTTTCAAAAGAATATGAAGTGTAAATTTACCTTCATTACCTTCAATCGCTAAATTGAAAAGCACTGAGTGTTGTTGCTGCGGAGGAGATTCATTCTCATTGAATGAAATGTAAGAAAAGTTCATCAGAAATGGTAAGAAAAGCGTGTGTCTATTGATTTGTATGTTTTTCAGATTTGTATTGTATTAAGGTGTATTGTCTGGTGATAGCTTATTTACATTATTTTAGCTTACATTTGGTGTGGAGTGTACGTAAATGCTTGAATAATTAACACAAATGTAAAAAATCTAATCTATATAGATTAATATACTGAAATTAAATTAATTAATCAATACTTTGTTACGTTTTTATTTTTATTTTCCGCTCGGGAATATATATTTATTTTGTTGTCTTTATTATATCAGAAATATTAACATTGTATGTACGTATATGTTATTATTTTTTACTATGAGTAGTTGTACATTAAAAATAAAAATATGAGGGTTGGAATTCCAAAGATCCTTTGTAGGGATTATTAAGGTAAAATTATTGACCATTTCATTTTTTAAAGAAATTCCACTCTATCTGCATATGAGAAACAGAGGCAGACAATTTTTTATTGATTTGTTTTAAAAATGAAATCGTCAATTAATATATCTGTCATCGTATTAAGGATAGAATTAAATTAGGCTGTACTTAAGTGCAACTTAATCAAATCATATCCTTAAGGAATATTTTACCAAATTGAAGTAGGACCTACTTCCTGTATTTTGAAATTAAGAGTATTATTTTTCATATTTTATTGTTTTGGACTATTTAATCAATATTTTAATTATTTCTATTTACCCATGTTTTTCCTTCCTTAGTTTCTATTTATTTAAATTTATCTGCAATTCACTTTTTTTGTTATTCAAAATTATTTTACTTTTATTGTTTAATCAAAAATGCAACAGACGTCTTATTGTGTCGAGATTCTTGTGCCAAGCACAGTCGTTAGCATTTCCCCACATTTAACACCCCATATCTATCATTTATGTGTTTGTGAAAGTGACAAGCTTTATTAATGCAAAGTTATTATAAACATAAACCAAAAAAACAGATTCGAGGTCACCACATTGCCAAACTTGACCCGCTGGATATATCGGCAGCCGATCTGGACACTAAGTCACCTCAGGAGCTAATCTACTCCAGCTACCGCTTCGGTAAGAACTGTCATCATCTCATCTCGCCACACTGTCATACACATCATAGCACACTCGTCACAACACCATAGGGTAGACTCTCTAACCTTTCTCAAATAGCAGCTTGGTGTAAGATACATCCATAACAATAGGCTAGACTCTACTAGGTTGGTATAAGATAGATCCAACACAAAAGGCTAGATTACCTCTCGCTTAAGAATCTTAAACCTTTCTTATAAGCTATTATATGTTGGTATGAGGCAGCTATAATATTGTACATTGAAGCTTTCACGGCCGGTTCTTGTTGACACAACAATCACTTTATTCGGGCTATGTAGCCGTGATCTGGTTGATTCTTTCCGGACAGTTTCGCCCATTGCTCCGATGGGCATTATCAGCGGTTGGCTAGTCGCTGTGATCTTCTTACAGGATCTGCTGTACTAGAAACAACGCCAGCCTTTGGATTAGTATAATATTATTATTATAGTTATAATATTAATTATTTTAATTTAATAAACCCTTCAAGGCAACTAGGATATATTGCCTTGTATTCCAAAAAGGATACTCCCAATTCCTCATTAATAAGTTGGTATGAGGCCGACTACCCGTACTGCAAAAAGGGTATAACTTGTCAGTGCTACCCCTGTGTCAGGGAAAGGCAGCATTAATTGTCGTGCTTGTGTTCATTTTAAGTTCAGGTTTTCTTTTGAAGGTACACATGTAATTGTGTGTGTGGATAGCGAATGTCAAATGACATGTATCTAAGTCTCTTGCAACGCAACGCAACTAAGCTACACATATAGTGTAACTTCTTGCCGCGTTATCTCCGAAGGGGTCGCATGTGGCGAGTTGAACCTATTTATTTTTACAGGTAAGGGGGCCGGCCTTACGCCAACCACTTCAGTTGAAGTGGAGGTTTCCCAGCTCCCGAGAGTGCTGGTACTCATTTCTTGTGAAGGCTGAGTAAACCTTGCCGGTATTTTATTTTGGGGTTTGAAATAAACACCGAAACGGGAAATCATTTCTGACACCCTCGGTGGGATTCGAACCCGAGCTTTCGGCATGGAATGCAAGCACTCTACCACCGGAGCTATCGACCGGAGTGCAACTTAGATTATAAATTATAGTAAATAAACCTAAGTTGCAGAAATATATTAGCATTTGAGGTCCATTCTCCATGCACTCAAACAAGCGGGCACATGTTTGCCGAAGCTACATGTGTACTTTTGTAAGAAATTCTGACAAGCAAAGGAAATTAAACTCCTGTCGCGTATCTGAGAAACAGGAGTGACATCGATTCTAAATATTCTACTAGAATACATTTTTTATCGACTTAAGTAACAGATCAATGATTTTTTCCCCTCATATTTAGTGATTTTAACAACCAAAAACATCAACCCCTTTAAAAGCTGTTTCGATAAAACCCTTTAGATTTTTCTTACGGACGACGTCTATAATTTTAACTACATTTTTGCATGTCCCCCTATGAGCATAGAATTTGCCTTTTAGTTTAAATCTTTGTTTTTTTAATGAACACATCTTTTATTCAGTCGCTATAAAATCGAGGCATACTTTTTCTTTTGATTTCATTTTTTTTAATGTACTTCCCGCCAGGCCACTCTATGTACCCGTTTTATTGTGCACTCTTTTACTTTTTTGAGTTTTCCCTGATTATGTTTTGTGTGCGTGCATAGAACGTGCACCTCCCATTCGACAGAAGATGGAACTCCACCTCAGGAAGCTTGAATACTTCAGTAAGAGAACAAAGAAACATGTAACAAAATAATATTGGTATTACTGGGTTCGAATGAGGTGTTGATTGAAGGGTCTGGGTAAGAGAGGGCAGCTAAATTTTGTAATCTACAAAGTAAAGGAAAATATTTCAGGGATGAATTTGTAATTTGTTGTGTATGTTCCTTGGCTTATAGGTTGGTATGCGGCTAACCACCCATGCTGTAGAAAATGGTTCACTTTGCCAATGCCACCCCTGCCTCAGGGAAGGTTGGCAAGAGTTGCAGGGTGTATGTCCATTTGAGATTTGGATTTCTTGTTGTAGGTTCACATGCGGCATGTGCAAGCGCGAACTTGTACGTGTCTGCTTGTGAGAATGCATATAATGTGAATCTCCAATGTAACATATCTTTGCAACTTAGATTAGATTAGATATGGAAAGTCTTAGGGCCGTTTTTATAAACGTTGGACTAAATATCCGTAAGTAAATCCTCATTTCACTAACGGATGGACGTTAACGGACTGATCTTACCGATGGTCGTCTTATAAAGCTTTTTTAACCGTTCGTTAGTTCTCAATAATGCACTCGTATTTTTGATGATTTTTTGCATGCATTCATGAACATATGTCATCCGTTTGCTGTCAGAGAAGAAACATAACCTAAAGTTGCGTATGACAAACACGAAAACGACTGATACAGCCCTATTTCAATGAATTCTTTATCACTGTCGGAAGAAATTATCTTCAACAGGGTAGAGCGTAGAAGTCCAATGACACGCAAAACTCACCGCAAAAAAAGAATGCTTTGACAGCTGACCTAACCTCAAACCTTAACAAACCGACCGGTATCTACCTGGAAACCGGGGGTCGGCTGTCGGTTAGATCCGCCGGTAAAATTAAACCAAAAATTTACGAACGAATTGTTATAATACAGAAAAACGAAATCTGTACCAAACTTCGGTTTATTAGATTTGACATTTAACAAACGGATGTTTATAAGATCGGCCCTTAGGGGCCTTTTTCATGTATCACGTGAAATTTAAATTCTCACTAATAACTAATAAATGAGTTTTATATAATCAAAGACGGCAATCTGTGTATATATTTTTTAATGTGGTGTGAACATTCAAAATATCCCTGGGCTATGTGATATCACCCATAGTGAATTCCCAATAATCAGGGAATTTTTGTTAGCTTACAGCATTTAGTCCATACTTGTAGGTCAAAGATGGAACTAGCAATTTCATATTAATAATAAAATATCACTAAGAAGTACACACAAATACTTGGTAATACTGAGATTAATTTTAGAAAATATTTATTCTTGTGAAATTACTTTTAAAAATGAATTTCTTAAACATTAAAATATACTCTTGTCAAACTGAAATGGATGATATGAATAATTAGTAAAATTGTTTTTTTTTAGATTTTGTAGGGTTTGTGTATTCACACAGTGAAAATTCATTTTTTTAAAATAAAGCTATTTTTTGTTTAACGTAGTTTATTTTCACAAAAATATTTAAAGGTTAAATTGTGAAAATAAACTACGTTAAACAAAAAATAGCTTTATTTTGTTTTTTTTTATTTAACCAGAAGCAAAATTGTATCCTCTTTGAATTATTTTGCTGATTCAACCAATTTAATAGGTGTATTATCTTATTTTGCATTAAAATGATGTGCTTACAACATGTTCTGAGTGTGTTAAGGATTTAATCTCTGATTTGACAGATAAAAAAGCTTTGTATGGATAAGAGACTAGCGCCTCTGGCAGTCAGATTTGGAAGTAATCTGGCCGAATGAGGAGGTTTATTGTTGCGCCCTTTTTATTGTTCCGACCTCATCAGGTAGATGTTCTAAAATGATCTACTGTAATTCTATTTCATTTTGAAAAAATTCTAGGTTGCCACTTTGATTCTACAAGACACAAATTACAAATTAAAAAGTCCTATTACGGATAACCAATACAATTTTTCTATCATCTCCTAAATTAAAAGACCTTCAAGCAGTACAAAACTAATGGGTTATGTGTAAAAAATATGAGCAGGAAAGTAGTTTTGGAATCCTTGAAAATGAAATCAGCAGTTGGCGGATCTTGATCCAATGATAGGAAATTCTTGAGTATCAACTTTCTATTTTGAAGTGTGCAGTTTTATGCAAAATCATTTTGTGCATATAATTTAGAACAGAGAAAAAACAATATGGATAATAGTATAAGAGCCGGCCGCACGAAACCTTACCTCATTTCTACCAGGCAGAGACTAGTAAGAGGTGATGCTCTACATTAATTACCTGCTTTTAGCATAAAAATAAATATTCCAAACCTGGAGCGTTTTGAATGCGGCCATTTTTTTGTAAATTATAAAAAACGATCTTTTGAAGTTAGTACTGTTGTATGAGCCATAGAAATAAAGTAAGAAAATATTATAATACATACATTACTTGTAATAAGAGGATAAACATACTACAAATTTGTATTTCCAACCCTTCTTGTTCAGGAGAAAAGGGGGTAAAATGTTATTTTTTACAATATATTTTATAACTCAAAAACAAAATTGGAAAATATGATATTTTTGTACGTCAAATATAAGAACATAAATTTTTATGCAATAATGACCTCTTACATATTCTTGCTATCTGCTATAGTTTCAGAGAAAATAAACTTTGAAGTGAAATATTTTCCCAAAAACCGTTACGGTGTTTCCCGTTTTTTGGTGAAAATCCGGTTTGAACGCCTTAGTGTTTGATTGTAAAACTATATAAAAAATACCATCCCCTAGAAGATTAAATTGCCTGTAAAACTGTAACTGGATATGAACTATTTTATCGTGAAAGGTTTGAACAGAATAGCGGTTAATCTTGTGGTAACATATTTTGCGTGATATTATGATGATAATATGAAATCATCATAATATTACGCAGATACTCGTGCTAGATAGGTAGGTACTTATATACAACCATCAAAATACGTTACAAAAGTTAAACCGCTATAACATACAATCCTTTCACAATAAAATAGTAATTATTCATACAATTTTAAAGGAAATTTAATCTTCTAGGTGATGGTATTTTTTATAAATTTTTAAAATAAAATACTAAGGCGTTCAAACCGAATTTTGACCCAAAAACGGGAACTGCCGTAAAGTTTTTTGGAAAATGCTCTGAAACTACAGCAGATAGCAAGAATATGTAAGAGGTCATTATTGCATAAAAATTTATGTTCTTATATTTGACATACAAAAATATCATATTTCTTATTTTGTTTTTGATTTATAAAATATATTGTAAAAAATAACATTTTACCCCTTTTTCTCCTGAACAAGAAGGGTTGGAAATACAAATTTGTAGTCTGTTTATCCTCTTATTACAAGTAATGTATATAGTATCATATTTTTTTACTTTATTTCCATGGCTCATACAACTAACTTCAAAAGATCGTTTTTATAATTTACAAAAAAATGGCCGCATTCAAAACGCTCCAGGTTTGGAATATTTTTTTTTATGCAAAAAGCAGGTAATTAATATGGAGCATTCGTTTTTACTAGTCTCTGCCTGGTAGTCGATGAGGTAGTTTGCATCATTTTTTGGGCCTCTTTGAAGAGGCCGCATCCAAAACGCTCCAGGATAGGAAAAGGCAGATCTGTGAAAAAATCATGTACTCGATGCAAACTACCAGCCTGACCATGTCTCTGCCTGGTAGTCGATGAGGTAAGGTTTCATACGTCTAGCTCTTAGACTATAAGGGACATTTAGATTTTTTTACATATTTGATTTAGCAAGAATATGTGTTTATTTTATTATTATCCTCGTACATAGGTAAGTATCATAGTTCTTCATTTGTTGATTTTGATTGTTTTATATATATTTTTATTAACAAAATTGGTTTTGGATATGATGTTTTATAGTAGTTAGTTGTATCTACTAATATTTCTTCAATCTTCTATCAAATGAATTAACCCTGCATCAATCTTCTATAATTGTCTATTGATTCTAATTATTTTGTATAGTTTTGATTCTCCCTGAAATGTGCTTTGACAATCTGCTGTAATCTTTAATACCCCCAAGTACGACCTTCTACCAAGTAAGGAAGAAATGAGTATTCAAATCATTTTGGTTAAAATTCACAGAGGTGCTATCCTAACTTAGTAAAAGTTTATATTAGTCCATAAATGGGGTACTGTTCCCTGAGTATTGCGTAAAATCATGTCGATTGCGTAAAAAATATACAAAAACTAAATCACACATTTTTTATTTATGCAATCGAGGTGTGATTTACACATTTTTTTATACTCGGGGTACTACACCCTGAATATAAACAAGGATGAACTTTTACTGAGTAATTTATGAAATTAGTATTCCAAATTTTGAATGAAAAGTTGTAGAGGTGCTTTCCCATTTTGATACAAAATTTGAAATACTCACTACTTCCTTGCTTAGTGTAAGTTTGTACTCAGGGTACTACTGGTATTCAAATACTTAGTCATAACTTGTTATGCAGAGACATAGTTAGTAACTGATTTACGCTATTACTATTGTGGCAAAACACTACATAAAAACATACACATGACATATGAGACTGTACAATAAATAGCTCAAATCAATTACTCTAATAAATGTCTACTCTAAGAATCTAAGAATTGCATATTACGGTGTTATTCTTTAACAACAAAGCCATGGCTCATCAGCAGCTTACAGTGAATTTCCCATATAAAAAATGGATGATCCGTTTATCAGCTATAGATCAAATGTTTTGTGAATAGCGCTGTTACAAGCTTATACTTGGGGTCTAAGTAATAAGTTATGACTGAGTGTAACGTTGCAATATCAACATAAATCAAAAGTAAGTGATCAAAGGGTTTTTTCTTTTCAAAATTTTCCAAATTCCCACATATGTGTTTAGGTAGTGAGGGATACGTACAACATTCACAACCTTTCATATTCATTTTACAATTTAATTGTACTTTCATATCTTCAATGTGAAGTGAAATAGAGAACTTGAAAGCTAAAGTGATGGACCAATTTGCAGGAATTTATTTACACTGGGATCCAATCTTAATAGCGTCCCTTGCGTCAGCTTTAGCTGTCACTGAGCGATTTTCACGTCAAAGGGAGATAGATGAATTGAAAGTCGGCAAGTGAGGAAGGGGGATAGATGCATAGAAAATAAAATCCTGCCGCTAGGGGTGCTATCAAAATTGGATCCCATTTATGGGCATGTATTTTTTTGGCTTGTATATATATATTATATTCTCAAGCTTGAAAAAGTATTTTTACTGATCTAATGTTCTCACACATTGTATATTAAATTTGACAGATACATAGTGCTGTGGTTAATACTGCCGACTCACTATCGGAATGTCGTGGGTTCAAGCCCCGGCTGAGCACGAAAAAAACATTTAATTTTCAAAATTGTCGGGGTTATAGCCGCGGGGGCCAAGAGGGCTGATCTTTCTAGCGTGTTTCGAATGGAACAACGTTGGTTCGATCCCCGCTTGGGTCACTTGACTTTAACTTTGACCCTGGTTCAACAGATGTTATTGGGTCTATAATCTATAATCTAAGTTGCAAGGATATATTCATTTAAAGCTCTCAGATGTATGCCCACAAACCAACAAGTGTAGTTCGCGCTTACAAATGCTGAATGTGTACTTACAAATAAAATCCAAACCTCAAATGAACATAAGCCCCACAACTTTTGCCGACCTTCCCTGAAACAGGGGTGACATTGGCAAAGTGAACCATTTTTTACAGTATGGGTGGTCAGCCTCATACCAACCTATAAGTCAAGGAAGGGAAGGGTAATTATTATTTAATAATTCATTAATAATAAACAATAATGAATTATTTAATAATGATATTAATACCTGTTTCTGGCCAGGCAGAATAGGTTGGTGAATTGCATTCCTCTTCACAAATCTATTTAAAAAATATATATATAGATATATATCCTCTTTGCTGGGTTGAAAAATTCATTTTACCAAAGACCGATCTCCAAAGGTCCATCCAGCCTTACAGCAACTAGGTCTTGCTTGAAAATTGACTTTTTCTATCGGGACCACCAATGCGGCAGAGGTGCTATTCACACAATAACTCTTGTAAATGTTTACTCACTGCATTCTTGAAAAAAAAAAAAACCTGAAATTTGGTACAAAATTAAATTTTCTTGTAAACTCCAGAATGTTTTTAGTTATTATTTTAATTTAAAAATATATTTTATTTTGAATTGGTTCTCTATTCCATTTCATGAACAGTGATTCTCTACCATTAAATTAAAATGATGCGGTAATCATGTCACCCGTAATAATAAAAGCCATCCATGCTTTCAATATTTTATTCCTGCAGAATTGTGGTTGGGAATCACTGATCTCGTAGAATAGATCTATAGATGTAAATAACTAATATTCTTAATACTTTTAACAGGTTCCCAATCTGTCAAATATACTTTTTTCTGTAATTGTAACTGTAACTCTGTCGCCATTCCGCTAGGGGTGGCCAGAGCCTCTGCAGAGTTGCCTCCATTTTTTCCTATCCTGACATACCTCTTTCAATTCCTTGAAGGAATACTTTTTTCAACAATTCTTAATGTCTTATTTGAAGAACAAAACAAGTAATTATGTTTATTAATTACACTTTTTATTTTCACTTCTCTTTGAAATAATATTAAACCAAAAACAATCAAATTTATTTTTTTGAATGTTTTATTCAGTCTTTGAAGGAAACTGAGAATCTTCCTTTTAATTAAAATAAATTAATTTACTTACTGTCTTATCAGATAAAGTCAAAAACTTATTCATATTTATCAAAATGGAGTATACTGGCTCTTGCAAAGCTTTAATTTAAATATTGGTTTACAAGTATTAATTTTGTACAGATATTGCAACGTATAAAGTTGCATTTGGCTGTCAAAGGCTCGGCAATTGATTGTTCTGATTGTGATCATCAGAGGAAGCTGATATGGACCGAGTATTCAAATTGCCGTCAACCACTTTCATTGGGGGCGACAAGGACAAAGCACTTCCTTTGAGGTAAAGTATCTTCGTGCAATATTTTTGTTATGTTTTCTGCTACATTCTATTTTTTATTAAAATGCCAGATTTATTTTTTACAATTTATTTCACAATTTGCCAGTCACTGGTTATATGTGTTGCTTAGCAAATTGTTCTCTTGTGACTTCTGCTGTCCTGCCATTTTGACCTCTTATATAGTAAACCGGAGAGGTTTTCTTGCAATTTCTGTATTATTCCACCACCAAAACATTTACACACACACAATCACTAGAATGTCATTCCAAGGCACGAATAGTCCTAGATGTTTCTGTATTACGTGCTTCAGTGTGTGTAATCATTTTGATGTATGTGTGTATAAGCGCACATATTTCAAGTTCGCAAATTTGAAAACACAAATGGTATATTTTTGTGCTTCGCTAGGATTCAAACCCGCAACCTTCCATTTACGAGTCCGAAGTGTAACCACTGGACTACGGAGCGGTCGCTGACTTCATTAATTTTGAACCCTCTTGCATTTATTTAAAAAGTCAATGTTGTTTACAGAGAAATCTTGAATCGGCTGGAAAACGCGTACTGCAACCACATTGGCGTGGAATTCATGTTCATCAACTCGCTGGAGCAGTGCAACTGGATCAGACAGAGGCTGGAGACTCCGGGGGTGACTGCCATGAATGCTGACCAGAAGAGGCTTATCCTGGCACGTCTCACCAGGGCCACTGGGTGAGCATAAAGACGAGATCTGTACTCCTAGTGTAAAAAAGAAAAACGTAAGCTCACATCTACTGCTTCAACGAAGAAGGCAGTATCTCCGAAATTGAGGTTTTTGATTTATTTCCATTTCTGAAGATAATAAACCATTATCTTCATTCCAAGAAGGACAGCCGTGTCTCTATCTCTTTTAAATTTGTTAAGAAATTAATGTAAAAAATAGTTGTATGTCAAAAAGGCATTGTCATCCATGGAATAAATAACATTCAACTGGCTTTCATGCAAAACTATATTTTTTGACTTTGTGCTGTCTTCGTTGGAGCAGTCAACATGTTGTGCGGAGTAAAAAATGAAAGATATAGTATATTTTACTTAATTATGCACTAAAAAAAACTTTATTTCACTGCCTTGAGATAAAAAAAAACGGTTAAGAGATATGCTTTGTATCTTTGGAGATATTTAATATCAAAACCAAGAGTTTGGTAGCTGGATAATGACTGAAAATCACGAGTACAATAGAAGTTAAGTGTTAATTATGATGTTTGCTCGCAGATTTGAAGGTTTCCTTGCAAAGAAGTGGTCGTCGGAGAAGCGCTTTGGTCTGGAGGGCTGTGAGATCCTCATCCCCGCCATGAAGCAAGTCATCGATGTCTCCACCAAGCTGGGGGTGGAGTCCATCGTCATGGGAATGCCGCACAGAGGTACAAAACATGCTTTACTAAATCTCATGTATTTGATTCTCGTGACACAGTGTTTGTGGTCACACTCCTCTGAAACCGCTCGACGGATTCTTATGAAATTTTGTACACATATTTGATAGGTATGAGAATCAGCCCACAAGTTTATTATTTCATATAGCTACTGATTTAGAAGAACGTACACATTTTCTTCTTTAATTTTTTTTGATCAAATATTTTTTTTGATCAAATATTTTTTTGTACTTATTTAATTATTTGTCATCAAAATATACATACGATCTGAAATTTTTACATTCCTAATATCTCACTTTTCAAGTTTTAATTGCGCTTTTAGTATTTTCAATGGAATAACACCTAATGCCTGTTTGTAATGTATGTAACTTGTTACAGGTCGTCTGAATGTGCTGGCTAATGTTTGCCGCAAGCCCCTTCACCAACTCTTCACACAGTTTGCTGGCTTGGAAGCTGCAGATGATGTAAGATTTTTTGATTCTTCAATTTAAAAGGCTCGTCGTCTAGTGAATTTTGTATAGTTGATTAAAAGGTTCCGAGATGTAAACTTGAAATATTTCAAGACTAGTTATGTGGTGCATCTTACTTTATAGCAGAAGAAGCTGATCCAGGAATTAAGATAATAAGCCATGCTGAGGCTGTGGAGGCATTCAACAAATTAATTCAATGGGTGTCATTTCAGGACACATTGTTGCTGCAGCGATCCCAATTTTTATTTTTCCCCTCCATATAATTTGTCCCATACTATAATCCAAACACCCCGTTATTTCAAACCCTCGTGTGTTTTTAGGGGTTTAGGCTCTACTGTATTTTTATTATCTACTAAAATTGCTAATTTTGATTTGTTTGATTGCGACAGGGCTCCGGTGATGTGAAATACCATCTGGGCACGTACATTGAGCGGCTGAACCGTGTGACCAACAAGAACATCCGCCTGGCCGTGTGTGCCAACCCCTCCCATTTAGAGGCCGTGGACCCCGTGGTGCAGGGGAAGACCAGGGCTGAGCAATTCTACAGGGGGGACGGAGAGGGCAAGAAGGTATCAATCGCTTCTTGTACAATTATCTCGTTGAATTGGGCACGTACATAGAGCGGCTGACCAACAAGAACATCCATACTCTCCTCCACTCCTCACCTTCAAGCTCTGCATTGGCTGAAAATCTCTGAGAGGATCACCTTTAAAGCACTCCTTGGGAGTGCTCCGGGGTACCTGATGGAGTTGGTGTCTCCAGCAACTACAAACTCGCGCGGACAAACACTGAGGTCAGCTGCATCAAGAAGCAGCTGCCTGGACATCCCTGCAATAAGGCCCTGCACTGTTTTTTGGAGACAGGGCATTCAAGGCAGCCGTTCCAATGACTTGGAATGCTATTCCCGCCTCACAGAGGGAACTGGATTTGGAGAGGCTGTTCAAAAGACGTCTCAAGACTCACCTCTTCGTCCAATCATATGGACAAGCGCCTTTGCAATGACACACTGTTATAAAGGTGGTATGTAAATTTTGTACTTCATTCATTCATTATTTATTTTAATGAACTTTTAATTAATGATCAACCAATATGGCTGTTAGGCCAGGGTTACAGATTACAGGGCACGATTACAGCCACTTATGCATGCTACCATAACCTGATATGTTGTGCCTGTTTAGGTGATGTCCATCCTGCTCCACGGAGACGCAGCCTTCGCCGGGCAGGGAGTTGTGTTTGAGACCATGCATTTGTCAGACCTGCCCGACTACACCACGCACGGCACGGTGCACATTGTCGCCAACAACCAGATTGGTTTCACCACCGATCCCAGGCACTCAAGGTCGTCTGCCTACTGCACGGGTAATTGTTCAACATCTCTTGTATGCTTAATTCTACCAGCTTCTTTTTCAATAGTGCTACAGCTCAATGGACTCTGAATATTCAATATAAACCAATAGACACCTTCCATAGGACATTAAAAAAGGGATCCCCGATAATCAAGGCTAGACAGCATCGAGTAGAGACAATATCTGGCAAAGGAAACACTAATGATTCTTTATTTGATACAAGATTTTGGAGGTTAAGTCACCTTCTCATTTTTAATGTAAAATAAGACAATACACCTAGAAAATAAGTTAAATCTGTGAAATATTTCACAGAGTATGTAATTTTGCTTGGGTTATATATAACAAATTAATTTTTATGATTATTTAGCTTACTGACTTCAATTTGATGTATACCTGGGTACATTATGATGTGCCAAAAAAGAAAATCAGCTCTAAAAGTAATTTTACAAAAATTAAAAAAATTACATTTAGGTACTATCCTATTTATGTGTATTCATGAATACTGTGGATGAAAAACCATGGTTTCTGGCGGTCAGATTTGGAACTAGCCCGGTCCCAATCAATCCAATCCAAATTTCCAAATCATCCAACAAAAAAAAAATATTATTTTGTTTTCCAGATGTGGCCCGCGTGGTTAACGCACCCATCTTCCATGTGAACGGCGACAGCCCTGAGGCGGTGATGCACGTGTGCAACATTGCGGCCGAGTGGCGCGCCACCTTCCACAAGGACGTGGTCATCGACATTGTCTCCTACAGGAGGAACGGCCACAACGAGATTGATGAGCCCATGTTCACCCAGCCACTCATGTACACTAAGATCAGGAACACCAAGCCTGGTAAATATTGCATAGTTTGTCTTCTTCTGCTTCCGGTCAGAAAATAGCAGGGTCTTTGTGCAATGTCAGGCAACAGCAATCCCCTCTTTGTTTTGCTGGAAGGTCCTCAAATGTCAAGGCTATGGCTAATCGATCAAGGTGATCATTTTGATTAGCACATTTGAAACAGCGCTGGTTCGATTTATGTATAACTTGAACCCTGTCTTAACAGCCATATTGGTTAATAGGGTTCAACCTTTTCACTTCTGAATATTCTGGTTACCCCTTACTGGAATACTGTTTCAAGCACATTTGTAAAACATTTATTGTTTCCTACCTTAATTGATTGACGACACTTGTGAACAAACTATGTGCACAGTCACATATCTTAGTTATTCAAGAACAAAAATCACAAAAGTGTAGCTCATCTCACTTGCAGACTTTTGAATTCTTTAACACAGATGTCAGGGATAAGTTCAAAGTTGGATGACGTCTATGATTGACAGCCGCACTGTATGCAAGTTTACACTTTACGCCTATACGTGTCACCCGCAGTTAAAGGGTTAATTAATAGTTCATTAAAATAAATAATGTAACAATAGTAATAATGATTTTAAATTGTTCCACAGTTTTGGACATCTACTCCGATAAGCTGATCAAGGAAGGCGTTGTGACCGCAGAGGAAGTCAAGGACGTTCGCGACAAGTACGAGAAGATCTGCGAGGATGCTCTGAACCAAGCCAAGCAGGAGACCCACATCAAGTACAAGGACTGGCTCGACTCTCCCTGGTCTGGATTCTTTGAAGGAAAGGATCCGCTCAAGGTGACAATTGAACTTAAACTTTTTCTTCTATTCTTATTTATCTCATTGATTGAAATTATGACCCCGGTTTCTTAGATTTCAGATATTTCTTTACTATGAATTCCTGCAGTTAGCTACTTTTGAAGCTCCAATAGCTCAAAGGACCATGAAGGGGTTCTTTGATGACCTTTTCCTGGCCCTTTTTTAACTCTTTATGCCACTTCTCAGCTTGTGACCTTGAAACACAGTCATCTTTAAAGGGGCTTAACCCTTTGGCTGCGGCTGGCATGCATAGATGTCATGACGTAACTTGCATACAGTGCGGCTGGCATCTATGCATGTCATCGAAGTTTAAAGCTTCCCCTGACATCGGTGTTCAAATTTTTCAAACTTTTTTGTTGCTTACATTATAGGTACACTAATATAATATCATATTATACATATTTTGAAAATATTCTTTCTCAAATATTTCGTCAGAACAGCTCGATCTCTCGTCCCGCGCGTGTGTACCAATGTTTATAAACAAAATCCAAGCAAGTATGCTCTATTCAGATAGGTATAACTGTTAACGTTTTTTGTTTTTTTGTACAATAACTAATATTTTTTTTTCTTTAGTGACGAGTATTTAAGTGAGTAAAAAAAATGTTTAAAACCTAATGGATATAAAATCTAGTTATGGAATGTGCGTATAATATATATTTTTTAATAATATTATTGTGATTTACTTGTTTTTATATAAAACAACAAGTGAAAACATTTGTTGAAAGTTTGTGATTTGTGTTCCTGGATAACTAATGAATATACTTTTTCATAAATTTTGAAGTTATATCAAGTAATTAAGGTAGGAAATCAATTTATGTGTAAAAAAATAAACTCAAAAAAGTATTCCGTTCTGGCGGTGCTTATGTAGCAAATAAATTCAGAATCAAAAAGGTTAAAGCATCTGAAATGTTTTGGTTGAATTCATTCCAAGCTTGATGAAAAACTTAATGATATATTGCTGTTGAAGCAAACACATCATTGCGCCACTACGCTGTGTTGCAAAGTTGAAAACAAACTCTAACAGGGAGGCACGTTTTTCTGCTCTCACTGCTCGGAGAAAACTGGCAATCTAGTGCATTGGTAAGGCAGACCCGCCACTGTATTTCCCATCCGGTTATATTGCGCTGTCATGGATAGTCAACTTAACCCTTGAAAAGTAATTATGTATCAGGTCCAGCCAAAAATGTGTCCACATAATATGAGCTGTAAAGGTTTGTAATGGAAGTGTTCGATATCACTCCGTAGATTTGAGGATGTTCAATGAAGATATGGTAAACGCCCAATTTATAGAGGACACAGAGCTTTATTGTATTTTTGAGTGTTAGTAAGTAGAGAAGGTTTGCACTCTCCGACTGCAGGATAACGAAAGATCATCAAGCAATTCCCCTGTGTCCACCCAAGTGAGCTGAAAGATGAGTCATAATGTCTGCTCCAGATACCTTACCATATTTGTTAATGTGAAAGACCGGTCCGTAGTCTATTGGTTAACACTTCTGACTCGTAAATGGAAGGTTGTGGGTTAGAATCCCGGCCGAGCACAAAAAAACATACCATTTATATGTTCAAATATGCTCTTTGCTGGAAAGGTCCATCCAGCCTTACAGAAACTGGGTCTTGCTTGAGAATTGGCGCTTTCTACAGCGACGACCAAGCTCGTAAACAACACCTCTGCGGCACTACAACAAGTGTCATAGACCCCTAGAGTTTCTGAAATCTAGGGAGTCTCCCGCACAGGATTTCTTAAAAAAAAAAATGTACACAGAAAGGGTTGTGTTGGCTTGCTAAGAACAGAGGCGTTACTATTGAAGAAGCCAAAGGCGTAACCATTACAGGTTTATGAAACTGTCATTGCTTACTTGCAGTCTTCCCCCACCGGCGTATTGGAAGAGACCTTGCTTCACATTGGCAAGCGCTTCAGCTCCCCGCCCCCCAACGCGGCTGAGTTTGTCATCCACAAGGGCATTGGGCGCATCCTGAAGGCGCGCATGGAGATGGTGGAGGCGCGTACCGCGGACTGGGCGCTGGGCGAGGCCATGGCCTTCGGCTCCCTGCTCAAGGAGGGCGTGCACGTCAGGCTCTCCGGCCAGGATGTGGAGAGAGGCACCTTCTCACACAGGTTATTTCTATGTTTCTATCATAACCTGATATAGAAATTTTGTTTTAGGAATCCGGGGGACTCACCTAGATTTCAGAGAATCTAGAGATCTGTGACACTTGTAGTGACGCAGAGGTGTCAGTAATGTGACAGTTGATGATTTGTAGAGCGCCGTTTCGTGACTACTGTCACTGCAAAGGCGCTTTCAGACTTGACGCGGCGGTGAAGTAACGGGTCTTCATTCTGTTCTTAAAACTTTCAATCTCTTCTTTGGTGCGCACTTCTGGGGGCAGCTGATTCCAAGTGGACGGTCCTGCAATGGCAAAAGCGCAGTCTGCGAACACGTGCTTCTTTTTCTATTTCTGCATGGTGCCCTGACAGAGGTTAGTGCACTGTCAACAGATCGCAGAGTGAGCCCCTTCTCACTCAAACTCCTCGGGATTATCATTTCCTGCAAGTATTTTGGTGCCACTCCATGCGATGCTTTATACACCGTAAGGCCTAGCTTAAATTTGATCCTTTCTGGGATCCATAGCCAGTGGAGCTTCTGCAAGAGTGGGGTAATGAAGGTGATGTTCTGATCCTTTGTAACAGGGCTGTTAGCTGAGCAGTGTTGGATTGTGTTGCCTTTGTTTTAAGACACTGAAAGGAAATGGCGATTGATATTGGTTTTGAATAGGACAGGATCAAATTGTGATTAAAATGACTGTCTTTATATGTTTCAGGCATCATGTTCTGCACCACCAGAATGTAGACAAGGCGACATACAGGCCCCTCTGCCACCTGTACCCTGACCAGGCTCCCTACACGGTCTGCAACAGCTCTCTCTCTGAATATGGTAATGGCTACTGCATCTCTGCTGCAAGCACATACATTATACCCTCTAGTCTATCCACCCTATTTAGCTTTCAATGATCTCGGTAGAGTGCCTATCCTTGTTTAATAGACGCATTCTGCCACTATTCTACCACATTTCTCTATTTTATTTTTTCTATCCGGGGCCGGAATTCAGAAGTGTATGGAGATGTATGAAAGCTCTCACATAATTTGTCCATTCATTTATAGACAATCCAGGCTGAATGTGTTGTGCCTGAAAAGTCCCTTAACTTCGCATGGTAATGGAATCACTTCATGTTTGGCTAGTAATGTTTGTGTGTTTTGTGCAGGTGTGCTTGGCTTTGAGCTGGGCTATTCCATGACCAACCCCAATGCCCTGGTGCTGTGGGAGGCGCAGTTTGGTGACTTCAACAACACGGCGCAGTGCATCATCGACCAGTTCATCTCCAGCGGGCAGGCCAAGTGGGTGCGCCAGTCCGGCCTGGTCATGCTGCAGCCGCACGGCCTGGAGGGAATGGTAATACTTCTGTAGCATGTCATTCATATCCACCAAGGACAATACAAGATGTGGTGTGATCAGTTCACATAGCATTCACATCCACCAAGGACAATACAAGATGTGGTGTGATCAGTTCACATAGCATTCACATCCACCAAGGACAATACAAGATGTGGTGTGATCAGTTCACATAGCATTCACATCCACCAAGGACAATACAAGATGTGGTGTGATCAGTTCACATAGCATTCACATCCACCGAGGACAATACAAGATGTGGTGTGATCAGTTCACATAGCATTCACATCCACCAAGGACAATACAAGATGCGGTGTGATCAGTTCACATAGCATTCACATCCACCAAGGACAATACAAGATGTGGTGTGATCAGTTCACATAGCATTCACATCCACCGAATACAATACAAGATGTGGTGTGATCAGTTCACATAGCATTCACATCCACCGAGGACAATACAAGATGTGGTGTGAACAGTTCACATAGCATTCACATCCACCAAGGACAATACAAGATGTGGTGTGATCAGTTCACATAGCATTCACATCCACCAAGGGCAATACAAGATGTGGTGTGATCAGTTCACATAGCATTCACATCCACCGAGGACAATACAAGATGCGGTGTGATCAGTTCACATAGCATTCACATCCACCGAGGACAATACAAGATGCGGTGTGATCAGTTCACATAGCATTCACATCCACCAAGGACAATACAAGATGTGGTGTGATCAGTTCACATAGCATTCACATCCACCAAGGACAATACAAGATGTGGTGTGATCAGTTCACATAGCATTCACATCCACCGAGGACAATACAAGATGTGGTGTGATCAGTTCACATAGCATTCACATCCACCGAGGACAATACAAGATGTGGTGTGATCAGTTCACATAGCATTCACATCCACCGAGGACAATACAAGATGCGGTGTGATCAGTTCACATAGCATTCACATCCACCAAGGACAATACAAGATGTGGTGTGATCAGTTCACATAGCATTCACATCCACCAAGGACAATACAAGATGTGGTGTGATCAGTTCACATAGCATTCACATCCACCAAGGGCAATACAAGATGTGGTGTGATCAGTTCACATAGCATTCACATCCACCGAGGACAATACAAGATGCGGTGTGATCAGTTCACATAGCATTCACATCCACCGAGGACAATACAAGATGCGGTGTGATCAGTTCACATAGCATTCACATCCACCAAGGACAATACAAGATGTGGTGTGATAAGTTCACATAGCATTCACATCCATGAAGGGCAGTATAAGATGTGGACAATACAAGGACCGGAAGTAGTCCAGTCCGGCCTATTAAAATCTACATATTTATAGTTTTTTTTTACTATCAGCATGTTTATATTTAGGTGATGAGAGGAACAGTAATTTTGTCTAGGCTTCTGTTACGGCAAAAAATGTATCATATAAATTGGTAGATTTTATTCATTTTCGGAATTCCCTCTTTAACGGAATCATCCTAATGTACCCTATTCTTCATTTCATTTCCTACAATGTGTCAAAGTAACACCATCTATCTCTTTTAAAGTGTTTGCAGGAATTCCTTCTTATTTATAACTGCTAATAGTTTCTGATTTATGGTGTGATTTCAGGGCCCGGAGCACTCCTCAGCCCGCCTTGAGAGATTCCTCCAGATGTCTGCTGACGACCCCGACTATTACCCACCAGAGAGTGAAGAGTTCGAAGGTATACCCCGGCCCAATATACATAAACATCTCTCTATTGTTTGATCTAGAAGTAGTCACATGTGTGGTTACTGCCAACCTACCCTGAAATCAAGCTGTATGGAGAAAGGTGTGAAACTTGGATAAAGCGCGATGGCGATTGTTGATTGCCTACTTGTCCCATAATCATAGGTTGACAACACTGCTCACAGCGCCTGAGCAAAAAGTGTAAAAGCTGATCTTTGTTAAGGTGTGGACCATTGGGTGCATAGCATTTTTTGGAAGGCGGTAGGCTTTCTCTTGTCGAAAACCCTATATCACCCTTTAGGGCCTGTTTCACCAAACTCCAATCAGACAAAAATCAAAATTAAGTGTGATTTCTCCATCAAATCAAAAAAATATTTGCGTACACACAAATCAGCTGATGTACATCGTCTTTCCTGTCCAAATTTCACCATATTATTACCCACTTCCGAGAAATATTTAACCGAGGTCCTTACCAGAATTAAGCAATCAAATTTGATGTGTCTTATCAAATATTGATTGGAGGTTGGTGCAACAGGCCCTTGAACTATTAAATTTGATTTAATTATCACCTTTAAAGAACGACAACCAACCAAAACTGTCAGTGTACCCAGCTTTACTCTGAGTATAAAACAATGTGTATACTCCCCTCTATCGCGTAAATAGAAAAATGTATGTAAAATACAAAAGCACGCCTAGTGAGTGATTTCGTTTTCATTATTTTTTTTAATTTACTTGATCGAAAAGAGTAAGGCAATGCTTTATACTTGGGGTACTGACATATCCACCTCGCTTTAAATACAGTTGTCTTCCTTTTGTGTTTGTTTTTGTTTCATGGTAAAAGGTTTTATTATCTTGGTTGTAGGAAGAAGCTATTTCACCTGTCACTCCCTTATACAGTTCCTTATAATGTAGCTGCCCTGTCACTTTTATTTGATTCACTTTTCTTGGATATCCTTTGACATGTGTGGTTGGTTATTTTAACTCCATTAGATTATTCACACTGCACCATTTAGATTTTTAATGTGTTTCGGAATAACTATTGCAATATCAGCTTATATAACGTTATTATTGAATAATAGATGATCCTATCTTCATAAATATAACATCAGAATCCCTAGTATTGTGTCACCTTGTTCCCCTCAATTGAGTAAATAAGAAAAACGCAGGGAAAATACAGGAGCACCTCTATTGGGGGATTTAGTTTACTTAGATTTTTTCTATTGAGATTGGTATGAGGCTGATCACCCATACGGTAAAAAATGGTTCACTTTGCCAATGTCACCCCTATTTCAGGAAAGGTCGGCAAAAGTTGCAGGATTCATGTTCATTTGCGGTTTGGATTTTAATTTGCAACATTTAACATGCAGCATTTGTACAAGTGCCTGTTTGTGGGCATGCATATAATATGATTTTTAAATGTCAATATATCTTTTTCCTCTTTGCAACTTATATTATAGATGGATTATAGATTATAAGCGATAGAAGGGAATTTATGAAATGGCTCCAGCCACCCGGATAAGTGTCCAAAGCCGAATTGCTTCTTCCAAACAAATTTGTCTTATTTTCTCTTATACCTGGCAAATTGTGTGTATTGTTATTATTTGTATGATGTAACATTATTTATTTGTTTACTGGCACTTGGTCGGCAATCATTGGGTTGCACTCGTGTAGAGGAATTTTCAGGTAAAGCATCATCATGTGAGCATTACATACAGCTTTCACGACTCACCAATAACACACTACACTCCGTCCTACCCAACCTTACTTACACTTCCCTTAGGCCTCGCTAGCACATGCGCCACACACATGTTCGGTCGATAGCTTAGTTGGTAAGCATGCTGGGCTGGAAGTCTCATCACCACGGTAATTCTTATCTACCAAATATCGACAATATATGCATGAAGACTAATCAGCTGTTCACTTGTCAGCTGTTCACTGTGACATCTTGGATTTACAGGTCTTCATACAAATATTACCAATATTCGGTAGGTAAGAATTACCGTGGTGATGAGACTTCCAGCCCTGGCGTCCCATGCTAAAAAGGCTAAGGTTTGATGCCCTTATAATACTTTTTCAAGCACATTTTTAAAAACATTTATTG
Organism: Agapetus fuscipes; assembly: GCA_951799405.1. Classification (NCBI taxonomy): domain Eukaryota; kingdom Metazoa; phylum Arthropoda; class Insecta; order Trichoptera; family Glossosomatidae; genus Agapetus; species Agapetus fuscipes. The sequence continues at coordinate 13,705,110 of OX637351.1, read as the reverse complement.
ATTTCCTACGTTAATTGATTGACGACACTTTAAACTATGTGAACAGTCACATGTATTAGTTAGTCAAGATCAAAAATCACAAAGGTTTAGCACATGTTTCCACTTGCAGACTTTTGAATTCTTGAACACAGATGTCAGGGATAAGTTCATAGTTGGATGACGTCTATGATTGACAGCCGCATTGTATGCAAGTTTACACTTGACGCCTTTGCGTGTCACCCGCAGTTAAAGGGTTAAAGGGGGTCAAAAGTGACATTTCGATATTTATCAAAACCACAAATAAAATACTTTTTATAATACTGGTGTTGAAGTACGGGATTTACTCAACCTTGGCAAGAAATGAAAACCAGCCCCCTCAGAAGCTGGGAAACCCTCACTTCAAGTGACATGGTTGACGTACGACTGGCCTCTTCAACAGTAAAAATAAATACATTTGTGAAAATAAGCACATACGACCCCTTCAGGGACAGTGCGGTAAGAAGTTGCACTATATTTGCAGCTTACTTGCATTTTTGCGTTAGTTGCATATATTTTTTTACCATAATAATACGAGACACTTTGGTAATTAAATTTTCGGATATAAGACGAACCGCTATGGGAGAACTTACATCATCTTCGACGTTTCCTTGGTGACTTAGCCAATGTCTTCAGAAGACACCCTCTCTACATCACAACTAAAGATGAATTGTTTTTTAATAGCAAAAATTTACACAAATTACTGCATTATCTGGGCCGGAGATAATAATTGTAACTTTCATTCAGTTTTAAGACCATGAAAAATCATCCTCAGTCATTGTGAAGAGAAGGTGTCTCCTGAAGACATTGGCTATGTGTACGTCATATAATGTGCACCATTCTAAGCGCTAGTAAGGTCTAAGCGGGAAGTGTTGGCAGTGTTGGTGAACACGGCGGTATAACATATGTTTTTTTTGTACATGCCTCATTACCAACACTACATCAAAACACACCATCATACTCAAATCAATTATATCTCTGTGTAAGGTATTGTAATATCATCAAACGTAATAAAAAAAAAGCCATCCCTGCATTGTTTACATTCCTATGCTTAAAATCATTTCCAACATTGTCCATACTTTCACTATACTTTTATTATCTTCTTTTTTTGATCTTCAATTTCGAATTTTGCACATTATAGTTCAGTATCCGGAATATAAAACATTGCATAAATTCCACCTCGATTACGTAAACTGAAAGGATGTATGAAAAGTAGATCACTCTGGGAGTGCTGTCGTATATTCCATACATTATCGATTTACGCAATTGAAGTGAGTTGATGCAATGCTTATACTGGGGGCGCAGACAACTACTTGCATTTATCAGCTCAACAACCAATCTGAGAATTGAATTTTAGATTGGTAGTTCTCATATAATTGATTATAAACACTGATGATTGTCTGGTCGATATATCAGTCGGTAGAGTGTTTGCATTCCATGCCGAGAGCTCGGGCTTGAATCCCACCGAGGGTGTCCGAAATGAGTTCCCGTTTTGGTATTTATTTCAATCCAAAAAAAAAATTCGGCAAGGCTTAATCGACGTTCACAAGAAATGAGTACCAGAGAGTCGAAAGCTGGAAAATCTCCACTTCAACTGAAGTGGTTGGGGTAAGGCTGACCTCCTTACCTGTAAAAATAAATGGGTTCTATTTGCCACATGCGACTCCTTCGGGGAAAACGCAGCAAGAAGTTACACTATATGTGTATCTTAGTAGCGTTTTTTTGTGATGAAATATTTTCCATGAAGAGTTCATTAGCTTACAGTGTAAATGAATGATTTATGATTCTCATTCAATCTTTAAATTGTCTAATAAATAATTAAATGTTTCAAACACATATTCATCATCATGCATTGCTTATCAAAATATACATAGTCTACACATTTGTTGTGAAAAGTTTTGTCTATGCCACGTGGATTTACAATGTAAAATGTCTTTTGAAGTTTATGTGCTATGTATTGTTGTATAATTCTTAAACAGCAACCATTTTTTTTATGTCGGTAAGTTGTTAATCTGTGCCATTTTTTCTGAATATTTTATGTTGATTTTAATGAAGGCTTTCAGTATTGTTCATTTCAAAAGAATTACTTATATTATCATTAACATTGTAAGGGCTGCTTACTGTGTATGTCCACATGTGAACATTGCCATGTTTTCATTTGATCTAGGTTACAAATAAGTATACAACATGTGTTTTTCGAAAATCCCTACTCACAGTGAAGACGCCAATGCTTCAATAGGAAATCAATTAATGTTGATTCCCTAAAATTAGGGAAAATGCTTCATTTTACAGCACTACTCTTTTTTTTCTCTTATTTGACCGCAGAGTAAGTAAACTAGAGTAGCGATGTGAAACTCCATAGAAGTGAAAGATATGCAACGTCATATATTTGTTTCAGCCATTACCAGTTCTAGTGTACTTGTTTGAAAGAGACACATATAGTTTAAATCTGTTTGATTGCATTGATGAGGTGGCGTCATGGCTACCCGTCCAAGTCTCATGTCATGTTTGGCCATCTTGGTGTGGCCAAACAAAGGAAGACGCTGTCATACAACTTGGGTGTTTTATTTTTATTAAAAATTAATGAGTGAAAGTAATATTACTTGTAAATAGTTTCTGCAGATATGGGTGGGTTCATCATCCCAAATTGTCAATCAATATCGGAAAACATTTGTTCCATAAGTTAGTTTTTCTCAAAAAGTGGATATTTAATGACATACAAAACAACTGCACGTAGGGAATGTCATTGGTAAGCATACAAGCAACTATCGAGGACAAAATGAATTGATCGGAGGTATCAGTCTCTCTCCTATGACGCTTGACCTTGAATGGGACCTTGGTCTCCCAAATGCTACGCACTTGTTAGTTAGTAAAAAGTGTCACAATACAACATATACTGTATTATTGTTCATCAATGAGCAAGCATGAGGGATCTGGAGCAACCTGATACTTAATTTAGTTATTAAAAAAATTGTTTTATTTTCACTTTTTTTATTATTTATATAAAGGACACAAACGTTTTCGACTACTTCAATTATTTTTATAACTTAGACTATTTCATATCTATGTGTATTGTTTTGAATATTTTTAATTTTTAATTGTTGAACAATGGTTAAATACCTACCTATTTTATTTACCTATTTTTATTTTGTGAATTTCTAATGTACCTTCTGACAAATATTATAATTTTTTATCACCTGATGATGACTGCGAAGTAGTCGAAAACGTTTGTGTCCTTTATATAAATAATAAAAAAAGTGAAAATAAAACAAATTTCTTAATAACTAAATAAAGATGAATTTTCACAGTGTTAATGCACCAACCATCCAAAATGATACTTAATTGTACATTGAAGCTTTCACAGCCGGTAGTTGACATAATAATCATTTTTTCGGGCTGTGTAGATGTGATCTGCTTGTTTTTTTCTGAACAGTTTCACCCATAGGCTTCGATGGGCATTATCAACGGTTAGCCAGGCGCTTCCATCTTCTCAGAGGAGACCGTTGATAATGACCATCGAAGCCTCCATCAAGAAGCAGCTGCCTGGACATCCCTGCAAGAAGGCCCCACACTGTTTTTGGAGACAGAGCATTCAAGGCAGCCGCTCCAATGACTTGGAACGCTATTTCCGGCCTCACTGAGGGAACTGGATATGGAGAGACCATTTAAAAGAGGTCTCAAGACTCACCTTTTCGTCCAATCATACGGACAAGGGCCTTTGTAGTGACACACTGTCATAAAAAGCGCTATACAAATTTTGTTATCTATCTATCTATGGGCGAAACTGTTCGGAAAAATAACAACCAGACCATAGCTACACAGCCCAAAAAAAAAATATTATGTCAACTTGATACTTGGCTATTCTCAAAAAGGCCTTGAATTGACTTTGTAAGAGCGTTCTGTAATATGCCTCTCGGAATGGAGGTGTGAGTAGGGAACGGCTGTGATGTATGATACAACACACAAGTGTCAGATTCCTAATGCGTTTTGAATGTTTCCAGTCCGGCAACTGCACGACGCCAACTGGATCGTGGCTAACTGCACCACGCCCGCCAACTACTTCCACATCCTGAGGAGGCAGATCTCGCTGCCCTTCCGCAAGCCCCTCATCCTCATGACGCCCAAGTCCCTGCTGAGACACCCCGAGGCCAAGTCTTCCTTCGACCTCATGAAGGAGGGCACCAACTTCTTGAGGTAACCCTTTTACCATATTTTTCCAGTAGTAACTTTTCAGTGTATTTGAGAGGCATTAACTTCGTAATCGTTCATCTTAAAAGATAAAAAAGTAAAAAAAACTTTGTTTACAATTACTTTGAGTATATTTAATTCCACAACCGGTTTTGAAAACAACCCGTTCGCATCATCAGGTGGTTAAATTAATACTAAATGGTTCAGAAACGGAATCAATCTTAGAGGGTGTCATTGTGTGAGGGTGTGAGGGAGGGAGGGGGTGCAGGACGGCCATGGGTGGAGCTTATGTCATCTGGAACATTTCTTAGAAATTGCTTCCTTGGGAATATGGTCAACAGAGGGGATGAATTGGGTACTAGGATGTTATTGATGTATTAGGGGATTTTTTTAATTTGTTAATTTCAATTATTTCAAGTGCGGAGAGAGTTGGTCCGTCGGACACACATTGACACCCTCTAAGATTGATTCCGTTTCTGAAATATTTTGTGTTTGTTTTTTCCTGTGAAACCATGTTCTACTTGAAGATGTTTCTGCTGACATTTTGTTTCCTCCTGTGGTAAATATTTAGAGAGTCAGTTAACTAATAATAACAGCTAAGTAACTGTGAAGGTGACCAGTAAATTACCGTTAAAACTAGATGTGAAAATACCTATGTTGCTTGTATAACACGCTGATGACGTATTGGAATTTCCTGGAAGGACCACATAATAAATGATGAGGTTCTCCAAAGAATCGGAGGAGAAAGATACCTGCTCAAAGCTCTGTTTCAAAGGTGTGCTAAAAATGGATATGACACAATACATCTTAAAGAGTAATTAGTCTTCGGCAGGTACTCTTTCTGCACAACAATTGAGGGGGAAAAGTATAAAATTTACCGTAAACGCAACTACGCAAATAAGGAAACTGTATTGTTACGAACTAAGGATTTGAAGTACGCTTGAACATTTAGGCTAGTGTGTAAAACAATCTGGCTCTAGTATTATGGTAAGGTACATAGAACGGCGGTCTGGTATGAGCGAGAGATTGAATGATCTAGAATATGCAAGAATGATCCCTTTTGTACCTATATATACGGGCTGCAAAGGGTATCAGTGGATTAGTTGCAGCCAACATTTGGACGTGAATACCATATACGCAGAGATGATCAATTATTGTAAATTGTGAACCAAACCGAATAAAATAAATTCTTTAATTGATGAGGCATTCACTTTGTAACCTTTCATTTTAAAAAAATTAAAATTAAAAATAAAAAACATATAAAATTTTACTCGCCCCGTAACCTTATACAATTTGTTTTTTATGTTAATTTTAATTTTTTAAAATAAATTCTGTTTAAATATTAATTGCAGTTTAATTTTTTTTTTTTTTTTTTTTATTTAAACAAGAAGCAGCATTGAATAGAATTTTGTACATATATAAGATATTTTTTACATTTCATGTCGCCTATTACTGTATTCTACAATTGGTATTTTAAATTACAAATCATGCCAGGTAAATAAATAAAAAGTAAAGAAAAACAAAAAAGAAGCAACACCCAAAACCAAACACAAATAAATATACAAATCAAAATAGAATAAAAAAATAAAAATAAAAAATAAATCTCGTCCTCATGATGGGATAAGGAAAGAAAGGTCAGGAGAAAGGGAAGGGAGTAGAAATACAATGCGCACACCAAACAACACGTGTGTTTAATTAAAAGAGAACCCCAGTAAAAACGTAACAGTATCAATCATGTTCACACAATCATGTTCACATTAGATTTATTGATAACTTCCTGGTTATTGATTGATCGTGTGTTATTTCAGGATCATCCCTGACGAGGGCCCCGCCTCCCAGAACCCCAGCAGCGTGAAGAAGGTGGTCTTCTGCACCGGCAAGGTGTTCTACGACTTCCGCAAGTACCGCGGCGAGAAGGGGCTGGACGAGCAGATCGCAATCGTGCGCATGGAGCAGATCAGCCCCTTCCCCTACGACCTGGTGAAGAAGGAGTGCGAGAAGTATCCTAACGCGCGGCTGGTGTGGGGGCAGGAGGAGCACAAGAACCAAGGCGCCTGGTCCTACATCCAGCCCAGGTTCAAGACCTGCCTCAACGGCCAGAGGGACATCAGGTGAATTAAAACAATACTCTTTTTTTTTTTCATAAATTTGTGAAATGAATGCATGACTTTGCAAGTCGTCACGCAGCCTGATTGCCAGGACTAAGGCTAACTAATATATTTATTATTGGTAGCTAAGAACCTTACTTGCATAGACGAATGATAATTTTTTTAATTTTATTGTACCTGACAATGATGGTAATTTAAAAACATTTGTAAAGATGAATTGAAGTAAATTTGGTGAAAATATGGTGTTTCATTGGAATTTGATGCTAAAAAAATATTACTAATCAATTAATGTGAACAATACAAAATAGAATGACAATGGACTCGACACAAATTTCAATTAAGACTTTTTTCTTGGCTGGCAAACGCACACTTGTATGTGACTATGATCCTTAGCTACCAGTAACAATATATTGTTAAATAATCAATACAGCCTTGTGATGTCACAATTTTGTCTATGTTAATTTATGTGCGGGCCTCACTGCACTTACATACATAGACCAAGAAGTTTTTTTTTGCTGTAAAAGCCTTGGAAGACCTTATCAAAGTTGATTCATTCCATAATATAGGGTTGTATTATGAAAGTGAATGCTTTTATTTGTTAAATTTGTGAATTTCAGTAAATCTGGGGGTGGTGGTGGGAATGGTTGGTTGTCGTCAGTGTTTGGAAAGTTCAGTTCAGACAAAAAAGCGGAGCAAACAAACACTGACAGTGTTGATCTGCCAGTCAGAGAAATTAGGTGAGGGGCGATGTCTCAGGCCACATCTGTCAAATGCATTTCTACTGTCCCGTGTTGCAAGTAGTCATACATGTTTAAAATTAATGAAAACACAATTTATTTTGGTCAATTTTACATGCAAAACCACCACTCCTGTTTCAGGGAACGTGGGTAGAGTTGTAGAGCTTTTATTCATTGGCGGTTCAGATTATTTTGTTATTACATTCCTCGACTATTAGGTTGGTATCTAAATCTAAATCTAAGCTGCAAAGATATGTATCATTTGAGATTCATATTAAATGCATTCCCACAAGCAGACACGCATAATTTCGCGCTCACATGTGGACCTACAATATAAAAATCCAATCTCAAATGAAAATAAGCCCTGCAACTCTTGCCGACCTTCCCTGAAACAGGGGTGACATTGGCAAAGAGAACCATTTTTTACAGTATGGGTGGTCAACCTCATACCAACCTATCAGTCAAGGAATACAAGCAATTAAATACATTCAATTTTGGTATGAGGCTGTAAAAACTTGGTTCACAGTTGCAAATGCCACCCCGAGTTCAGGGAAAGGTGGCAGGAGTTGAATGGTGTATGCTCATCTGAGATTTGATCTATTTTGCAAGTACACATGCAGTATATGTGTAAGCGCAAACTGCGGGCGTGCATCAAATATAAGCCTTAAATGTCAGTACATCTTTGCGACTTAGATTATAGATATTCAGGATTCTATGTGCACATTGATTGTGAATCATAAATGTTGATATATCTGTACAATTTAGATTACTACATGTGAATTATTCAATATTATTTTGTATGAACTGAACTTTCCTTTCATTAGTAACCAGTTTGTGATAAAGATTTATTTTCATTGATATTAGACATGTGTTCAGCTTTTTAACAGTGGCTTAGTTTGTTTGCTAGAATATGTGTTAGCTCTTTTTGCTAGATGTATTGTTTGCTAGAATTCATTTTGAAAATCCCCACTACCTGCAGTATATAGAGTGTCAATATCTGCAACTCATTTACACCAAGAATAATAAAAATAAATCCCCACTACCTGCAGTATATAGAGTGTCAATATCTGCAACTCATTTACACCAAGAATAATAAAAATAAATCCCCACTACCTGCAGTATATAGAGTGTCAATATCTGCAACTCATTTACACCAAGAATAATAAAAATAAATCCCCACTACCTGCAGTATATAGAGTGTCAATATCTGCAACTCATTTACACCAAGAATAATAAAAATAAATCCCCACTACCTGCAGTATATAGAGTGTCAATATCTGCAACTCATTTACACCAAGAATAATAAAAATAAATCCCCACTACCTGCAGTATATAGAGTGTCAATATCTGCAACTCATTTACACCAAGAATAATAAAAATAAATCCCCACTACCTGCAGTATATAGAGTGTCAATATCTGCAACTCATTTACACCAAGAATAATAAAAATAAATCCCCACTACCTGCAGTATATAGAGTGTCAATATCTGCAACTCATTTACACCAAGAATAATAAAAATAAATCCCCACTACCTGCAGTATATAGAGTGTCAATATCTGCAACTCATTTACACCAAGAATAATAAAAATAAATCCCCACTACCTGCAGTATATAGAGTGTCAATATCTGCAACTCATTTACACCAAGAATAATAAAAATAAATCCCCACTACCTGCAGTATATAGAGTGTCAATATCTGCAACTCATTTACACCAAGAATAATAAAAATAAATCCCCACTACCTGCAGTATATAGAGTGTCAATATCTGCAACTCATTTACACCAAGAATAATAAAAATAAATCCCCACTACCTGCAGTATATAGAGTGTCAATATCTGCAACTCATTTACACCAAGAATAATAAAAATAAATCACACACACACCTCTATTATTATTGTGTACAATTTCATCTCAAACTTAATTCTTCTGTTAACCGAGAATCATGTGTTACTAGTGCATGCAACGTTTTTCCTTTGCTTCAATTTTGTTTGAATTCTAAGCCCTTTTTCACACAGTTTGGCCCAGTGTTGCATTGGAAGTCACGTAGTGTGTGGGCATGCATGTTAACTTTCACACAATCCAACGTGGTTTGTCCGGTGATCCATACATTTCGCGACCGGATCCGGATTGAAACTAAACTGTGTGAAAAGCAGGCTAAGATTGAACTTTTGCCATTGCCTACCTTTCATCCCTTCAGGGATAATGCGGTAAGAAGTAGCTCTATGTGAACAGCTTAGTTAAGTTTACAATATATAAACAATGTAAGTCCTTATTATTATTCCTTGACTTATAGGTTGGTATGAGGCTGACCACCCATACTGTAAAAAAAATGGTTCACTTTGCCAATGTAACCCCTGTGTCAGGAAAGGTCGGCAAAAGTTGTAGGGCTTATGTTCATTTGAGGTTTGGATTTTATTTGTAAGTACACATTCAGCATGTGTAAGCGCGAACTACACGTGTTTGTCTATGGGCATGCATTTGAGAACTTTAAATGAATATATCCTTGCAACTTAGATTATAGGTGGTAATGGTACTTCTGACTCGTAAATGGAAGGTTGTGGGTTCGAATCCCGGCGGAGCACAAAAAAAAAACATTTCTATTTTCAAATATAGTCTTGGCTGGGTGAAAAATTCATAAACCTTTACCAAAGACCGGTCACTGAAGATCCATCCAGCTTTACAGCAACTGGGTCTTGCTTGAGTATTGGCGCTTTGTTGCGACGACCAAGCTCGTTAACAACACCTCTGCGACACTACAACAAGTGTCATAGACCCCTAGAGTCTCTGAAATCTAAGGAGTCTCCCGCACAGGATTGCTTAAAAAAATGTAGAACACATCAAACAGGCATGTAATGCAATATAATTTTTTGCAGCTATGTTGGTCGCGCCGCCGCCGCTTCGCCCGCTACGGGATCCAAGGCCGCGCACTACAAGGAGCAGCACAACATGCTGGAGGACTGCTGCGCCCTGTAGGCCCAGCCTCAGCCCTCCCCCATACAACAAACATCCTAGACAATTACACAACACACCTAGCGCTTAGTATTTATTCAATTCTAGGACGGTCTGACATGATTATTTGTTACTGCTTCTATTTAAAGTATTATTACCATTTCGTTAGCGTGTTTGGTATACTTGTAGCGAAGACATGCTCTGTTGCAAAGGTGGTATACTTGTAGCGAAGACATGCTCTGTTGCAAAGGTGGTATACTTGTAGCAAATGCGCTACTTAAAAAATTGTATACTTGTAGTGCAAACAATCTCACTTGGTTCGAATATGTTATATAAGTATGCTGTAATGCTGTGCTGCAAAAATGGTATACTTTTAGCTGGTAATGAAAATAATCTCATTTGCTACAGATTTTGTAGCAAGATTTAAAAAAATCTTTCTATGCTTTGCTACAAATTTGAAATACTTTTAGCGAATGCTCTGTTACAAAAATGGTATAAACAGCCAAACCACTGCCTCAGGTTCTTCAACCTTGATATTTTCCTTCAATTTGAAGCCCGCTATCCTTCAATTTGTTCCTGTGTGATGAGATTTAGGAGTGAATATTTCTCATTTCTCATATTGTGGCTGAAATCAACCTATTTTTGCCTTTTGACTTCAGTAGTTTGACTCTAGTGTTAATAGTATCATCTTATATGCTTCGCTACAAACATGGTGTACTTGTAGCTTGCAATAAAAACAATTCCATTTGGTATGCCTCGCTACAAATATACCAAACCTATCATTTCATTAGACTAATTAACGAGATGTTTTAGTACATTATTAAAATATTCATTTCAATTAGCATCTCACTAACGCCCGCCTCTTATTTATTTCATTCTAATCTATATAATAATTATAAATAAATTCTATGAACAAACTATTTTTGAAAATGAAAAAAAAAATAAGCTGTGTTATTGTGTATAACACCAGAGCTAGTAGGAATGAATATATTGTAAAATACTTGTAAGCTAATGTGTCTTGAAGGCATTTTACTTATTTTATTCACCTCGCTGTGGAAATTAATGAAATTGTGTATAAAAAATCATGCAAACTGCTGTATTGTGCAGTTTAGTACAGGAAATAAGTATTCTACTATTATTTGTAAGGTTTTGTAGATATTTATGTTAGCTAGGAAAAAATTAGAGGGCGTTCGGGCGGCTTGCTTTGGTAACGAGAGCACATTAAGCAAAAAGTAGTCCTTGGGAGGTTCATACTTTGCTCACAGCAAAACATCCCAAACGATCACAAGCAAATGAAAGCAAACATCTGTCAAAGCGCAACAGCATCATCATCATCATCAATCTACAAAGATTGATCTCAAAATGCATTCTTCTCTAGTTCAGCAGATTTTTCTTCAGAATCTACTTACACATTTGTTAAAAAAGTTGTGACTTCACATGGAGGATTGTTAAGGCAAAGGCTAACTAATCATTTGTTATTGGTTGCTAAGGAACCTAGTTACATTTACGAGATAAACATCAAATGGGAACATCCATACAAAGATCATTCCATCTTGATTATTTGTGTTTTTGAGGTTAGCTGTCAACTGCCAGTAAAGCAATATGTGACGTTAGCAGCCCAAAGTAGGCACGAAAAGCAAAATTAGCAAATGCTTATGAAATTACCGTGTGGGATATTTGCTGTGAATGAACTTCCTAAGCAACTTGTGAACGCTTAAAGTGCGCTCCCCGAACGCACCCTTAACGGTGTAATGAGATTTAACAAACAAAAAAGAGAAAATCAAAAAAAAGATTTGCACCCACATTTTAAATGTTACACCTTTTGATGTTTAATATTGAAAATGTATTTTATCAAATTGATGAAATTTTTGCAGTGGCGTACTGTCTCAAATGCTATGATTTGATCCACATCAAACATACTTATATTTGTGATTGACTTACAGATGAATCGTATGGAACCAATGGTGACAATCTAGATTTTTTTTTTAAATGCGTTTAACATATGGAAACACATTAAATAATTTTCGCACCGTTTCCATATATTTATCTCATTTTTGGAAAATATCCTAGATTGCTGTTTTTGGTTTGTTACGACTCGTATACGACTACAGTATTTTTTTTTTGAGGTAGAAATTTTAATGAAATTATCGTTGATTTCAATAGTGAAACAAACCTCTCATAGCATCTTATTTTCATGAATATTTTAGAGACATGTTTTTAAAGTAAGCCCCATTTTGAATCTCTCAAATGCAACTCCGCTTCTTGCTTTCTGTACTTGTGTTTCTCACATGTATTCTTGGTAAGCTACAAGCGCAATCATAGAAACATTTGATGGTGAATATTTTTGTCTTTCAATATTTAAAATACTTCTCCTAATGAAAAGCTTTGAACACTATGAAATGCAATTGGTGTTCAGTTTTCTATGTTTCAAAAAATAATACACATTGAGAATCTAATAGTATTTTTTTTTAGCCAAATTTATGTTTATTATGAAAATTTCACCAAGTTTATTTCACAGCCAATCGGATTTTCAATAGGTAAAGCCATTTTAAATACTAAAAAAAAAAACTCTGATTATGTTGGTAGCTTGATTTAATATACACAAGCCTACATAGTTTTAAAAACGGTCATCTAGGTTTTTTTTTCCAAAATATAAGATAAATATAAATGAAAACCCAGGAAATGACATTCTCTTGTGAATTCACGCATTGATATTAATTTTAAAAAATCTTTAATTACCGCCGTTAAATCTATAGAACTCAAATGCACTGAAACAAGTGTAAGCAAAATGGTATTTACTTTAAAGCATGTCTTATATTTCATAGCTATTAACTAATTATAGTGCTATTAATAATTTGAAAAATATTAGGCATTGTTTTTTTTGTTCAAGTCATAAAAATAGGATGACTAAAGAAGAAGCTGTATGTCGGGGTACATATTGATGGTGCTGACTTTAAGATAATTGTGATTAGTTTACAGGAAAACCATTTCAAATATTTAAAATTAAATCATCAACAATATTGTTTTGGTTAGAAATGTTTGTGTTTGACTTTCATCACTTTGTTTAGAAGAGCACACTAACTGTAAATTGAAGGGAACTTTTCTCAACGAGTACTTATTGTATCGCTCTCCTCCTTCAACTTTTAAATAAACAACATCTGTAAAATACAAAAAAAAACCTTTCATTTTCTTGACCTTATTTCATTCATAATTCTATGGTTTGTTGCCTGAATTTACCATTATTCTGCAAATAGAAAAATGTATGAAAACTGAATTACTCACTGGTGGTGCTGTTCTGTCTTCTACACTTTTTATATTTACGCAATGGTGAGGAACTTATGCAATGCTTTATACTAGGGGTAGGCATTGGTTCTCAATTTCAGGTTTAAGGCAAATCTTAAATTTCAGTTTGTGAATGTCTGCAAAAACAATAATTTATGTTGAAACCAGGTTGACAGACATCTGTAGTTTTGTGGTGAATACTTGTAAGTAAAATAAAAAGAGTTGGATATTATTTGGATTAGTTGTGCACAATAAAAATAATATTAGGATGATTTATTTGGTGACCGCTATTTTTGTGTGTATCACACCTCAAGAGCCGTCTGCGAGCTTGGTCGTCGCTGTAGAAATCGCCAATTCTCAAGCAAGCCCCAGTTGCTGTAAGGCTGAATGAACCTTTAGTGACCGGTCCTTGGTAAAGGTTTATGAATTTTGCACCCAGCAATGAGCATATTTGAAAATATAAATGGGTTATTTTTTGTGCTCCGCCGGGATTCAAACCCACAACCTTCCATTTACGAGTCCGAAGTGTTGCCAATGGACTACGGACCGGTCAATGAATCTCGGTTAATATGAAAAGGTATGTACACTCGTTAGGTATGATTGTTTGCCATTCTGTTCCTCTTTAAAGGGCGCTAGTGCTGTCGACAAGAGCACGCTTGTTGGCTGCTAAAGAAATGGCCACTATTGGTACACGGTACACCTCACAATAAAGGTCATCTGATTCCCCTTTTGCTCAGGCGCTGCGAGCAGTGTTGGTGCAGCTAACTATGATTGTGGGACAAGCAGGCAATCAATGTTAACCGCTGTGCTTCTTACGAGATTTCTCTTATTCATGTCCACCTTGCTTCAAATAAAGCTCTTCATATTTAATTTCTTTCACATGGATTTTTTTTTAAATTTAATTTATATTAAAAAACCGGGAAAGGAAAAAGTACATAAATAAGAAATAAAAGTAAAATGAATCATTTTTATTTTTATCTTATGTTTTACAAAATCATTCTTATTTCTAAAAAGACTACCCTTGTCTTATGAACAAAGTCTTTAACATAATACGGTGGGTACCTACTTTAATAGATCAATCAACCATTTTACTAATAATCATATAAAGAGTCTATTCCAATTTGGTGAAGTGAATACTTATGTGCCTGTTATTTTTGGCGTATAATTTTTGTTTTATTTCTTTTAGAACTAAGTATTGGTGTAATGTGATCTCTTATTTAATAGGATACTGCCTTCTGGTAACAGTGAATCAATCAACTTTGAATTTAAATAGTTTATGAATTTTAGTACAGTGATCTCACAATTCAGTCCATACCAAGAAACACAAATACTTATGAAATAAGATATAATTATTGAATACAACTAACTTATAATGTATTTAAAATGATGTAATAAGAACATGTATCTAATCCTATAAACACCAATACAAAACATAGGAATAAAAATATTACATCTAATTTATATTACTTGGTCCCATTAAAATATATTTTTTCTGACAAGCTTTGTTGCACAGTATCAATTCAAGAATATCTGGTTATATTATTGTCAAATATAGCACTGAATGGTTCAATTTTATCGTTTAATATAAAACGTATTTCCAAAAGCTCAATTGATTGAAAGATTATATTGTTTAAATAGTTAATTTAGAGGAATCCGGCTTAGAAAATTATTTGTGAAAGCTATAAGAAGCCGTTGGAGACCTGATTGTCCTGGGTATTCCACGCACTCAGAGCAGCAATGCTTTGGAGAAGGAAATGCCGGGTGAAATAACCTTTGACTCCTTTGTAACAACGCTGATAAATACAAGAAGCTTCTTTAGTTGCAGGAGGTCAAGTAAGAAGTAATATTTTGTTCCATAAATTGAGAAGTGAAGCTAAATCACAGCTTTTTCAAGTCTTTTTAAAATATAATTCTTAATGTACCGCTAAAAATTTTCACTTAGTATTAAAGTGCATTAATGTAATGCATTTTTTTAATCTTTCCCTTACAGAAAGATTACAATATATTAAATCAAGTTGCGTGATATGTGCAGCTCAGCTTAATTACCTCAGATTATAGTAAGATTTAGATATAGTATTAAGTGACGAAATATCGGTGTCACCTTGTCTAGTGTCTACTCGCATATACGAAACGGTGAAATTGACTGCGTTTATGCTTTTTTCCATAGGCTTGTCCGGTGCGTGGACAAACAGATTCATTGTTTTCTTTGTGTCGATTTGTAAAGGCAGAGCTTAACAAAAAAGCTTATTAAAGCTGCGAGACATGGCATATCTTTCTGAATTTACTAATTGAAATTGAAATGTACAGATTTTAAGGTTTTCCCAGCTGGCTTCAGATGTTGAATATTCTTCTTTTAGGTTTTTGGCCTGGTTCTTTCAAAGACGTCTTCGCCACTAGTTTCAAAGTGTAAACATATCTATTGCGTGGTATATCTAGGTATGGAGCAGTATCTCTGTTGGTAGTAGAGCATGTTCTGGTAGTCAGCCTCGTACACGTCTGGTATGTCTCTGCCTGCCGCTTCGTTGTAGACAATCTTCACTGAACTTTTACCAAACAGCTCCTCTTCATACTTTATCAACTGCTTGAAGAACCCGGTGTTTGGTCGCACTTGCTGCCTGTAAATTAAATGAAATAGTGAATTAGCCAAAAGCGTTCTATCAAACAAACTATCAACCAGACTGTAAACTTAAGTATTTTTAAAAGATTATTTATAATTAAATAGGATTAAGTTAATTTTACAGAATCCTTCCTGCTTAAGAAACTGGCAAGTACTCAATTGTTAGATTTTACATCTGTACCCTGAGTAGGTATGCAACATTGTGTTAATCTCACATCGATGTGTAGTTCTAAATTGTATGGAAGATACAATCGCACTCCTAGAGAGTGAATTAGTTTTTTTACATTATTTCAATTTACGCAATCTAATCTAATCTATGTTGCAAATATAGGTAACATGATATTCACATTATATGCATTTTCACAAGCAGGCACGTATACATGCCACATGTGGACTTGCAATATAAAAACCTGAATCTCAAATGAACATACACCCTGCAACTCCTAACGACCTTTCCTGAAACAGGGGTGACATTAATAATTAATGATATTAGGTTGATTTATTTGGTGAGCGCTGTTTTTATGTGTATCACACCTCAAGAGCCCTCTGCGAGCTTGGTCGTCGCTGTAGAAAGCGCCAATTCTCAAGCAAGACCCAGTTGTTGTAAGGTTGGATGGACCTTTCAGTGACCGGTCTTTGGTAAAGGTTTATGAATTTTTCAACCCAGCGAAGAGCACATTTGGAAATATAAATGGTATATTTTTTGTGCTCTGCCGGGATTCGAATCCACAACCTTCCATTTACGAGTTCGAAGTGTTGCCACTGGACTACGGACCGGTCCAAGACATTGGCGACATTGACATCCGACATTGGCAAAGTGAACCATTTTCTACAGCATGGGTGGTCAGCCGCATACCCAACCTATAAGTCAAGGAAATTGGTTTTTTACTCGGGGCATGGAACATTCTCCCAACTAAAATCATTTTGTATTGCCTCAAGTATTTCTTGAAATTTAAATAGTAGACTGAAACTTTGAAAATTTCATACAAGTATTTCCTTAGGCTTGTTTGACACAGTTCTGTGTACAGTTTAGGAAATAAATTTATATCCCAATTACCTTTGCTCTCTGAGATGGAAGAAGGCATCCCTCAGGCTGAGCTGCGAGTATCTCATGAGGTAAGCCAGACAGAGGGAAGCAGAACGACTGACTCCTGCAACGCAGTGGACCAGGGTGCAGCCCCCAGAGAGACGGACCTGTAACAATGGAAAACACTCCGTAAGAACGTCGAAGACACACTGTCATCAAGTATAATATAACCAAAGTGCTTAAATGTGACAAATTAGTGGCGCTAGCCCCCCCAAGTGCCCCAGCGGCCACGTAATTTCCACAAGTAATTTTTATGTGTGGTCAAATAAAGCCGCAGCTTCACATCTAAAGAGCCGCATGTGGCTCGCGAGCCTCAGGTTGCCGACCCCTGCCCTAGTATGTTCTCTAGCACTAGTATAAAAAGCGACTTTGGCTTGGAACAGCAGTTCGACCAAGCTTTGTTAACATAGCAGTACAAACATAGTACAAATTTAAATTCTGCAACAACAACAAAAAACGTTGTTGTCTTCTTATTTAAAAAAAAACGAGGAGCCCGAAAACGGAGCAAAACTGTGAATTGATATACAATGATTTGATAAATTGAATGGGGCATTACGTGTAGGTACCTAGGGATGTCAAGTGATGTGGGTGAATGATGAATAGGTACTGACATATCATCAGCGTCTGTAGGTCAGTATGCAGTATGCGCCACGCAGCAGTGACGTCACATGTATATATATATAAATATTCAGGAACGCGTCAATCGACGTACATTCGAATACTTCTAAATATACCGTTCATTAGGGAAAGTGAAATATTCGCTGATCTTAAATCACATGATGTAAAAGTAAGATTCCTGTGACGGGAATAGCCAGGCACGTGAGTGGGCGACCGCGGGCCAACCATTCACTTTGTTATTGCTTGTTATTTAGCACGTAGGTGGTAGCTTGTGCCCGCCGCGCGTCTGTTACGTACCAGGGGCGGGTCTGACCATTACCACCTATATAGAAGGCGTTGGTCTGACAAAGGAGCATCAAGCGTACGCGACTAAGCTGCACATATAGAGCACATTCTAAACGCGTTGTCGCATTTACCGTGTGGAAACTATTTATTTTCACAGATACGGATGTCGGAATGAAACCAAACACTTCATTTGAATTGGGGGTTTCCCAGCTCACGAGAGGGCTGGTTTTAATTCTTGTGAAGGCTCTGCCAATATTTTTACTTTTGGGATGAAATATATACTGAAACGGGAAATCATTTCCGACACCGTTAGCAGAATGCAAGCATTCTACCAACTGAGCAATAGTCGATAGACTGGACTAAAATTTATTTTTTAAAAATGACTTTTCTTGACTAATAGGTTGTTGTCTGACCGCCCATACTGTAAAATAATTATTCACATTTTGCCAATGTCTTTAAGCGCAATTCTAAACCCCGCCTGTGCTGTGTCCTGTTAATAATAACTTTGCCCCTGGTTTTGAACCATGTCATTTTAGATGTTATTAATTCATAATTCATTAAAATATTACATAATGAATTTTTAATTGACAATGTTAGTGCCTGTTTCTGGCTGGGCAATGGGCTTGGTGAATGCATTCCTATTCACAAATGAATTTAAAAATAAATGCATTTAGTGTGTAAAGCTACTTACTGCGAAAACCCTACACACAGCACTGCTATATTCTGTAACGCACATTCTGCCAATTTTCGCGAGAAAAGTATTTTTACTTTTCGCTGGTCACTCAATACAAACAATAGAGCTCACCGACAGCTGGTCAGAGATTTGCCAGAACTTTGTGGTAAGTATACGTAGCTCTTCACACAGTCTGTGCCAGTAGATCATTGTAATAACATAGACTATAGAGCAACAGGAACTAACTTACTGCATTGATACATACTATTTACTACTTTTGTCTCAGTCCTGTCAAACGTTGCAGTTGTTTAGTCACACAAAACATGTTTTTGCGTGTCAAATTTTATGTTTTCTTGCTTTCTCCATTTTGTGTTTTGACACCTAATTACAACACATGCCATAATATCTTAAAAATGATGCCTTTTTCCTTTAAATTACAATTTTATCGATCACAAGATTTATACCGCTGCTGCGTCTATGTTCGGACTGCTCCCGGCATAGTACGCGCGCGACAATGCTGCCACCTTTCTAGAAACATTTTTACATTCGCCCAAATTTGTTTGTACACATGGAAATGCAACTGTGAAGTTACTTACTAATGACCATTTTCGCAAGTAAGTTGAAACAAATAAATATACATTTATTATGATGTATATTGTAAGAGAAGAATGTGGTGCAAGAGAAAGTGTAAAAGTGAAGATTAAAAGAAGTTTGTTAAGATGGTTTGGGCATATGGAGAGAATGAATGAGGAAAGACTGACGAAGAAAGTATATGTTGGTAGAATAGATGGATGTCGTGGTAGAGGAAGACCGAGAAAGGTATGGATGGACCAAATATCCGAAATTGCGAATGAATGGAATATCCAGAGTCATAATAAAAGAAGAGCTTGTATGAAGAAGGTTATGACTCTGGAGGAAATGAAAGAAGTATGTAAGGATAGAAGAAAATGGCGGTTAATCTGTGATGTTGGCGGCTGGGGTTTGTTGAAGTAAAAAAAAATGGTTTTATGATTTAGTTTTTATGTCCATGTATATATTGCTATTTATTGATTTAAAAAAATGTAATTTGTCATGTATGTTCCTTGACTTATAGGTTGTTATGCGGCTGACCACCCATACTGTAAAAAAAAAATTGGTTCACTTTGCCAATGTCACCCCTGTTTCAGGGAAGGACGGCAAGAGTTGCAAGGCTTATGTTCATTTGAGATTGGGTTCTTATATTGTAGGTCCACATGCGGCATGTGTTAGCGCGAAATTATACATATCTGCTTGTGGGAATGCATTTAATATAAATCTAAAATGATATATATCTTTGCAGCTTAGATTAGATTAGATTAGATTATATTTTCGTTAAAATAATTTCTAGTCCACAGATATCATATGCAGTAGATACTCTCTTGAGTGTGTTTTGTCTCCTCGACTTCAGTTCACCTACTTTCCGCCTATTAACTTTGACACGAATCTTCACGAAAACGCAGAGAAATCACTGAAATGTGCTAAATGCTGAAAGCTGACACATTAAAGCTTAATTGGACCTGTTGTACCAAACTACAATCAGACAAAAAATCAAAACTAGGTGTGATTTCTTCCTTTCAAATGAAAAATTTGGTTGCATATATGTACGTAAACCAGCTGATGTACATCATACATCCTGTTCAAATTTCATCATATTATTACACACTTCCGAGAAATATTTAACGGAGGTCCTTACCAAAATTAAGCAATCAAATTTGATGTGTCAATAAAATATTGATTGAAGATTGGTGCAACAGGCCCTAAGCCAGGGATGCAAGGCGGTGGAAATATCAAGAAAAAGCTGGCTGGACGGAGTTTTGTGTGTGTTACAGCCATTACATTACACACAGAGCCAGACGTATTCTGTCCGGTTTGTTTATGTTTTTTACTATCCGGTGCCGGGTCGCAACTCGCAAGTCAGTAGTGTATGATAGCTTTCACACAGATTGTCCGATAACCCATAGTCCATAGACAATCTAGACGCAACGCAAAAAAAAACGCAACTAAGCTACACATATATTCTTGGACCGGTCCGTAGTCCACTTCGGACTCGTAAATGGAAGGTTGTGAATTTGGATCCCGGCGGAGCACAAAAAATATACCATTTATATTTCCAAATAATTCTTCGCTGGGTTGAAACAAATCATAAAAACCTTTACCAAGACCGGTCACTAAAGGTCCATCCAGCCTTACGGCACCTGGATCTTCTTACGTTTCGGCGCTTTGTAGCGACGACCAAGGTTGTTCGACCAAACACCTCTGCGGCACTACAACAGGTGTCATAGACACTTGTTGTAGTGCCACACACTTCAGTTGAAGTGGGGGTCTCCCAGATCCCGAGAGGGCTGGTACTCATTTATTGTGAAGGCTAAGTAAACATTGCCGGTATTTTATTTTGGGGTTTGAAATAAACACCGAAACGGGAAATCATTTCTGACACCCTCGGTGGGATTCGAACCCGAGCTCACGGCATGGAATGCAAGCACTCTACCAACTGAGCTATCGACCGGACAGAATGTGTAATATCTGAAAAGGCTCTAAGGAGTCGATGATTGTGCAAATGCCGATGATGTTTACCTGCTCTATGACGTCAGCCACCAGATCGAAGTACGGCGTGAGGTCGTCGTGCACCGTGTCCATGACGGGCACGCGCAGGAAGGGCGTGTCGGCGTGCGGCAGCGGCGTGTCGGGCAGTTCACGTGCCGCGCTCACCACGCACGTGACGCGTGCCGCACGCAGCGCGCACGGCCGGCACGCGTTGGCGCCGCTCAGCAGCAGGCCGGCGGAGACCAGGGAGAGGCCGCTGCTAACGCGAGATCTGGGGAGACAACAAACCTTACATCAGTTATGGAATGCAGCTTTAGAAACGTTTCTTATCTGATATGTTGTGTACGAAGGTTGGTGTGACCATCTTTGAAAATGATACCTATACCCAGGCCCGGATTCAGACCATTGGGGGCCGTGGTGTGGGAAAAGTCAAGGGCCCCCAACCCCCTCCCCCTCCCTAAACTCACTCCTCTCCCGCACCCACAAAAAATACATACTTATTGCGAACCAAAACGATTACCGACGGTATTTTATTTGATTTTTGGGAAACCTATTTGGGAGGTCTATGACACGTCTTGTTGGAGGGAGCTTTGTTTTGTTCTTTTTGTAGAAAGATTACTGGATTTTTTTTTGTATACAATTTCATACAAGTCGCCATGGGCGTCTTTGGTCCCAGAGTCTTTTTGATTTGGACCCAAAAAAAATATATATATACCTACTGTATCATTGTATTATTCTTTAAGTAATTTCTAGCAGGGTTATTTACAACACATTTGATACATAGTTGATCCATGAATCATCGTTTTTTCGTAAGGAAAATTCACGTTAGGTGGCGGTTGAGCCAGTAAAGTAAAGTAATAGTAAAGTAATAGATAACTAAAGTAAAACTAAACATGAAAATACCGGACCCGATAGTTCCTTTAATTTGCAGTTCAAGAAATCTTTCCTCAAAATGCACGCAAGCAAAATAATAAACTTAGACGATTCGCCACGTGCATGATGAAGATTAACTGTGAACTTTAAATGTTAATTTACGTTGACAGATCGGATCCAATTTCTGAATACATCATGTGGTCATTTAATCATTTCATCATTAATGAGTTAAGGAGATACAAAGTTGCACCAGACACAATCTAAGTTACAACGGCTAGTGCCAACAATGATTCGTCAATTATTAATATTAGTAGCAAACCTAAGTGCCTTCGTTACAGTAACAGTGCCAACAGCTGCCAAAAATATCAAGAGCTTATTAAAATAAATGCGATCAGTTTTTAAAATGCAAAATAATTTTTAATGAAGATGAATGTTATTTCCATAGCAATATTTTTTTGGTCAGACAAAGGTTACATTTTCAGTTAACATTTCCTAAATTTTATTTAATAATATATTATAATAATTACTCAATGACACCTGTCTAAATCTAAATCAGCGTTATTTTTTATTTTAAATAAACTGGTTTTTATTTCCATCTTAACCACTTGACCATAGCGCCGATTTACTACCCTTACAAAGAATTTCAGGGTTTTTGTTCATTTGAGATTTGTTTTTTTTTCATGCAACATGTGTAAGCGGAAACATACACTTGTCTGCTTGTGAGTTAACATTGAATACAGATCCTAAATTTCAATATATATTTGCAACTTAGATTATAATTAAATAGATGGATTATAGACTTAAATAGTTTGTATGGTTTGTGTATTAACACTGTGAAAATTCATATTTGATCTGTACTTAATTTTAAAATTAAATATTAGATAATTTATATCAGTAAGCTCCCCTTTACTAAGAGTGCTATGATGGTTGCCTATACATTAGGAGCCAAGTTCCTTATAAGTTTTCTTTGTTATGATTTACATTATGTTATTGCTTTTGTACTTATAGGCAACTGATATTCTGAAATCCAATTGTTTTTGTTAAGTATAATATCGAAATAATTTTTAGCTTACAAAATATAATATAAGAAAGGCGTTGTCTATTCCACAAGTTTTTGAAAACAAATTCACCATCGCTTCGCAGGAATTCCAGGACTAATTTGACATTAAACATGTAGGTGCATGTACATTCGAAATCAGGTATTTTTTAACTGGCAATACTATAGATTTTTTATTTTTTGAAGAATTAAAGGAAAAATAATTAATACAAGTGTGATTCTCATTCCTCCTTTCAAGCGAAATGTAACAAAAAAAGTAAACACAAGTCGCTTCATTTGCTTCAAAGCTTGTTTCTAGGATTCATTTTTTTTAAATTAAAACAGATCCCTATCATTTTCCCCTCCTACAATCCTGACCACTTTTTAATCACTTTTATTTATGATTACACATTATTTCATTATGTATGTTATATTATTTATTTACTTTCAGTCGTTGAAATTTCAGTGCTTAAATTCCTATGAAACAATTTCCTTGATGTATAAAAAATTCACTACGTTAGGCGGGCTTCTACTTATACTTTTAAATAAAATTTCGCAAAAACATGCCGGAATAAGCTGACCACTAACTTTCGTAGCAAATGTTAAATAGGGTACCCTTTTGACCAGGTGAAGTAAATAATAATCTACAAAGGTGGGAGATCCTTCTTCGTCAACGGCATAAGTTGTGGAATCGAATTGAAAAACACATACCACATTAAAGGCTCAAGTGGCATCTCATGAACCAAACTTGATATGTGCTATTCCTCCTACGAAGAACTCAAAATACATTTTGCATTGAATAGGAAGCGAAAAAGATGGATTAACATTGTAGAAGAAGATACTAAGGGCCTGTTGCACCAACCTCCAATAAATATTTGGTTGACACATAAATTGGATTGCTTAATTTTGGTAAGGACCTCGATTAAATATTTCTCGGAAGTGGGTTATAATATGATGGAGTTTGAACAGGAAAAATGATTTACATTAGCTGATTTACGTAAATGCAATCAAATTTTTGATTTGATGGGAGAAATCACACTTAATTTTTATTTTTGTCTGATTGGACTTTGGTGCGACAGGCCCTAAAATTATTCATTTATCTATGTAAATACCTTGAGTCATCGCTGGCAGCTAGAATGTCTTGCACATCTGTCCTGTTCTTGTCGCCTTGCTCTTCCTCACACAGCACGTCCTCAGTCAACACCTTCATTATGAAATTTAGATAATTTCCGCTTTCACGGCCACAACACGTGACGTTAAAATGTTAGGTCACTGAAAAGTCTCTCCTGTCAACAGTAATATTGTCTACAAGTTTAAGTAAACGAGAGCAACGTCTAGTTAACAAGATGAAATTAAGTAAAGTCTTGCGTTTTGTTTTTAATTCACTTTAATCAATTTATGTTCTTCTTTTTTTCGATTTACTTAAAGCAAAAAAATGTTGATTAGAATCATAAATTTAAAAAAGACCAATCTATAAATTGTCCTTTACGTATAGAATCTTGTTGTTAATTCACGTTTCTCAATTAGAGGTTCTTGATTCACTTTCATCAGTGGAAAATCTTGTTAACTTTATTTAAAAGCTCAATATTTTTTTGTTATTTTATCACATCATTTCAACGATCTTCAAATCATATTTTAAAGTACAATTAATCGTTGGATCTTATTGATTTTTCAATAATTAACACAGGTTTTTAAGTGTGTAACAAGTTGTTTTTTTAGTTATCGAAATAAACTTCGAAGTTGATTATTGTTTTCTTGTCTCACTCGACATACATCCACCTCGGAGGTTTGTTTGCAACTGTCACAGCCGGTACAAGGCGGTGTGTTTTGAGGTAGAGTGAGTCAGTATGGAGAGGGAAGGCGCCGGCGTCGCGGCGCTTTACCTCGTTCAGACGGGCCGAATTAGACGTAGCGAGTACAGAGTAGCGAGTGATTGAGAGTGAATATTTCATTGTACGCAGTCCAGATTTGAGAATTTCCTGATCAAGTTGCTTCGGTCTTGCTCATGAGAAAGAACTGGATCTGCAAGCACAAATCAAACGCTGGCCAATACTGAAAGTGAATTTCGTGTGGGATTAAACGGCGCCACGATCTTTCGATTCTTTTAAAGCGATAGTAGCTTAAATTCTTAATATGCCACGTACTCATTGTTTTGTTTTTCCCCCTTTATGCAATTTCGTTGCTCCTCACTATTTTAATAGCTTTCAAATGTCCGGTCGACAGTTCAGTTGTTAGAACGCTTGCGACTAGACCCTAGCCCTTTGGCTTTGTAACCAGAGGGTTATGGCTCAATCTCCACCAAAAGTACCTATAGAAAACGATTTTCCGTGTCAGTGTTTATTTCATACCCACAAACCATAGCACGGAAAATTTTACTTAACCTTCACAAGAAATAAAAACCTACTGCCCACGGTAGCAGAGAAACTCAATTGAAGTAGTAAACGTAAGGCCAGCCTTCTTATTTACACAGGTGACCTGTTCTATTCGTCACATGCGACCAAAGATGGCCAGTTCGTGTATTCAAGGCTTAGAAAGCAAAGCGTAGAAGTAAGTAAAGCAAGCAAGTAAACTTGTGATAGATATTTTTAATTGAAAGAAAAACACGCAGAACCGATGTTAAGTTACACTCGGTCTGTAATGTAGTGGTTAGAGCGCTAGACTAATAAAAAAATATCATTTTATAAGCAAATCTTATTTTCGCTGTGTTTAAATATTCACATAACTTTACCAAAGAATTGTCACCTAAAGTCCACCCAGACTTGTATCAACTGTGTTTTGCTTGAAAATTGGTTCTTTCTATATCGACGACCAAGCACTCAAAGGATTTGATTCACACAAAAACAGTTAATAGTCAAAACAAACAAATCATACAAAAATTTAATAAAGTTTAAAACTTTCACTTTCACTTTCATGGCCGGTGTTATTAATAAGTAAATCACTTTTGTGTTCTTTCGGGTTTGACCGTGTTCCACGCGCGTCCGTGAAGACAACGAAAACCGCCACGGCGCTTTGAAAACTCGTCTTGAAGATGCTTTCTGCTCGTGAAAGCGAAACGTTGGCAGATGTGGAAGCTGCAAGTGGAACATGGTCAAACCAGAAAGAACGCAAAAGTGATTTATTTATTACATACAAATATTTGTTTAATTTAAGCGTGATAATTTGTATGTACACGCACGCACACCCCCACCTACAAATGCACTCGCACTAGATCCGTGTGAACGCGGTGCAGAGCGGTACAGGGCTTGCCCGGCTCATGCGTCACCATACAACTATTTACACAGATTCCCGCCAGAAAAACATCTCTGGAATGCGCGCGCACTCACTTGTTGTGACCGCCTAAAATGGCGGCAAGGGGAACTTATTGCAATGTAAACTTGTCACGAAATCGTAAAATTATTTTGTTGTCATTCTCAAACAGCAAAGCCATGGCTCATCCGCAGCCTACAGAAAAAAAATCCATACAAAAAAACGACGATCCGTTGATCAGCCGCGGATCAAATGTTTGGCGAATAGCACTGTTTGTTTATTTCGAATTTTAAATTTGAAAATGAATTTGCAATTTACAGTATATTTAAAGAAAGTATGAATAGCACTTTTTTATTTGTGAAAAAACAAAAAAATGCGAAAAAGAATTCCAAAGTCACTTGGTACTCGGCATCTTACCCTTACTTAGCTATTTCCCGCTGTAACATTTCATAGATTATAGACACACTCATATGTAGTTAAGCATCAATGTAGTTAAGAGTAAAATGCCAAGAAATGTTTTTTTTTTAAACTTGAGCGAACTTAAATGTGCAACTTTTATTTCACAATTATTGAAAAATATTTCATCAATACTCATTTATTGCAACCAATTCCGGTAAAAGTTTTCTGTTAAGTTTACAATTTTACATAAACTTCTATGCTTCGAGAACGACTGGTTAGACTAAAAATACTTTTTATGTATTAGATTTTATTTGGCTTTAAAACGCTGTTGCTGTTTCGTTAGGGATGACCAGAACCTCTGCAGAGTCTACTACACTTATTTATTTCCTGACATACTTTCTTCAGTTCATTCATAATTTTTTTCACACATTTTCTACTTTTTTACGTACCTATTAGATTTTGATGGCTGTAACGCTGTTTCGTTAAGGATGACCAGAACCTCTGCAGAGTGTACTCCACTTATTCCTATCCTGACATACTTCCTTCAGTTTATTCATCACTTTTTTCACACATTTCCTACTTTTACATTCATTTTGTACATCACATACTGCCCTAGTATAAACAAAACACATTTACTCTCATTAGTATCCTATTAGATTCCTTGACTTATAGGTTGGTATGAGGCTGACTACCCATAATGTAAAAAATGGGTCACTTTGCCAATGTC
Organism: Agapetus fuscipes; assembly: GCA_951799405.1. NCBI lineage: Eukaryota > Metazoa > Arthropoda > Insecta > Trichoptera > Glossosomatidae > Agapetus > Agapetus fuscipes. Next base: position 13,677,706 of record OX637351.1, on the reverse strand, counting down.
ACCCCCGTTACAGGGAAGGTCGCCAAAAGTTGCAGAGCTTATGTTCACTTGAGGCTTGGATTTTAATTTGTACATTCAGCATTCAGCGTGTTTGTTTGTGGGAATGCATTTGATATGAGCTGTGAATGTTAATATATCTTCGCAACTTAGATTATAGATTATATAGTAGTAGTGAGAAGTGAGAGCGAATTTTATGCAAATATGAAGCTCGAAATTTAGCATTTTTCACACGTTTCTTATTTTATTCATTTACTCTGTGTTTCTCATACCAGTGTACGTCAAATATTAATAACTTATTAAAATGCCTGTTTCCAAAGCAAACTTAACTATTTTTTTTTTGCTGCATTGTTATTCAAAAAGCAAACATAAATCTATGAAAAATATGTAATTTACTTGTGAAAACACCATCACTTAAAATTCCTATGTTCTTATATAAATCATTGTGTATAATGAACACTTAAACAAACTCTATTTCTGTACGCAATGAGACTCTGCACATGTTTTTTTCAATTTCACATGAAGAGAAAAGCTGTAAAGAACCAAAGCCGGCTATCTAGGATTTTCCCTGAAAATGCGATAAATATATAGGTACACAGATAATGAAATTCTCTGCTTTTCCATATTGTTATTTCATTGAAAAAAAGCGATACTTTGCCGCCTTTGGTTGTAAATGACTGGTGTTATTTCAGGTATTTTCATTGCAGTTTTTTCAGTGCACGCCAATTAAAAGCAGCCAAGAGAGTGACCTCCAAACGAGTAAAGATAAACAGTACTGTAAATACTAGACCACAGCGGCAACAGAAAAATGTATGCAATATACAATAGCAAATTTAGTGAGCGGTTTAATTTTCAACTTGTTTTCCTGTTTACGCGATGGTTGAGTATTGACTTAACGATTCATACTCGATGTATACATTATGCTTTTTAAATAACTCACAGTGTGCATCGCTTTATGAAATACTCTATTATACTTCAAATATTATCTATCATTATGCACGCAGAGCTTATTATAAAAATTCGGTTTCAAATATCTCTATAAAAAATAAGAAATATAAAATTGCTTCTTTTTCATATATTTGTTTAGTTTTGGCCTAGAATTCGGTATTATTTATTATTCTAACCTGATTTCAAAAAGCAATTTCCCACAGAAATATGTCGGAAATATCACTCGATATAATGAAAATGATACTTTAAAAGCTTCGCAGTTACAAGCTAAAGGGGACTCGACTAGCGACAGGCGAGGCGAACTGCTCGAGGGCAATCAAAAGCGATAATTTATTAGAATAAGTCCTACCAAGTAACTTAAAAGACGAGGAATTCTCTGAGAATTAATGTTTAGAAGTTAAGAAGGTCAGAGTTCTGAATATCCTGAATTAGAAACGCTAGGGTAAGGAGAATATGTTATACGGAGGGCATGGTGGGCATGATCAAATTTCTGAAATAGTGAATGAATGGGATATTCAGAGTCATAATAAAAGGAGGACGTGTATGAAAAAGGTTATGACTCTGGATGAAATGAAAGAAGTATGCAAGGACAGGCGGCAATGCGGTATGCAAGAAGTGGCGGCTAATCTGCAATGTTGATTTGTAATGTTGGTTTATAAATTTGCTATATTTTTTGCATAGGAAATTTTTTACTTTTTTTTTGTATAGATTTCTTTTTAAGGTTTTGTTCTTTTTTTTACTTAAATGTTATTTATTATTCGTATTCCTTGACTTATAGGTTGGTATGAGGCTGACCACACATACTGTAAAAAATGGTTCACTTTGCCAATGTCACCCCTGTGTCAGGGAAGGTCGGCAAAAGTTGTAGGGCTTATGTTCATTTGAGGTTTGGATTTTATTTGTAAGTACACATTCGGCATTTGTAAGCGCGAACTACACGTGTTTGTTTGTGGGCATACATCTGAGAGCTTTAAATGAATATATCCTTGCAACTTAGATTATAGATTATAGATGGTAAGATGGACTAGGAATTCTACAGTGATCATATTGTAATCGTTTGTCTATAGCAGTAGCGAAACCTCAATAAATTGTATTACTTGTAATTAAAAAGATCATCCAGTAGATTACTACTGATCTGAAATGATATTAAGCTTCAGAAGTCCTTAAACTGAAAAGCATGCACCAGATTTTTACACTATCTGGTTTTTTATTTGGTGTAAGCTGGAATTATACTGGTTTGACGTATTTAAAAATATAATTACTGCACAGATAGGAATTAAACTTGTCGTATATTTGCCGAACCGTTTGCGTTATGTTAAACGTTAAATCTTCAAGAGACACCATCTTTGCACGACGAGTGAGGATGAACTGATTTTTTAAAATCCCTGCGTACCCTGGGACGGAGATAATAAATAATTATGCTTCGGTACAATAATACAATAATAATTATCATATTCCGATTTGGGTCCATGTCACTAGATTGTACTATGTTGCCCATACATACGTCGCTGACTTTGTCATTGTCTTTGAAAGTTGTCGAGCAGACAGGGTGTCTCCTGAAGACATTGGCTACGTCGTCAACGAAACGTCCAGAATGATGTAAGTTCTCCCATAACGCTTCGTATACTACCGAAAAGTTTAATTAGCTAGCTGTTTAGTAATTATATTTGTTGTTGTTATATTGAAATTATATTTGTCCCGCTACAGCCCACATGCGTCTTTGTAGTGATATAAATCACAAAAAGGCGCATGTAAATTTAATTATTATTATGTATTATTACTAAAAGTATCAAATCCATATGGTTGCCTACTACAGAGAGTCCTTGGGGATTTTAGTGCAGGAAGCCCCGAGCCGGATAAAGTAATTTCAAAGTAAAAGGATTGCACTTTGTATTTTCCATACATTTTGGTGCAACGCTTTGTTTGAACTTAAAAGTAAGTTTTTACTTGGGCCGCTGTTCTATGACATCTAAATATATGTATATATATATTTAAAAATATAAATGGTAAAACATTGTTTTAATTCACTTTATTCTTTTTGTTTATGCTCGAATATTTTCGCCTAATGAGCCTAATTTCGCCATTTATATTTTTAAATATTTATAAAAATGGACTTTCACTGTGTTAACAGATCAACACTAAAAAATATTATCTAAATATATGGTTTGCATATGTTTCAACTGTAATATTAATTGTTTCAGCGAGTACATAAGTATTTAACATTTTTTTACATAACAAAATACACAACATTTTTTCACAACAAGAAAAAAATGTAATGGGCAGGTAAGTATTGTCATATTTGACATTTTCATAGCTGCTGACAAAACAGCTCGTGAATCACTCTGATAAATAAGAAACGTTCCTACGTGCCAAGTCAGCAAGGTCGATGTAAAGTTAAAGTGGCCGTACGCTATTGTCAAGAGCTAATACCCGCTGAGTCTAAGACCAGTCGTAGCAAAACGCAACTAAGCTACGCATATAGTGTAACTCAGGCGCGTGCATAGGGTGTAGGCAAATACATGTCAGAATAAATTTTTTCTCCCATTCCTTTAAAAGAACTCATTTAAAATTGACTGAAGTGGTAACGATGGCTCCAATCGAACTTAAATTTAGAATTTTAAATCTGAAAATCAAGCTTAAATGTTTTTTTTACCATATATTGCCTACCTATTAGGCGAATGTGCCTGTATGGGATGCACGTCCCTGGTGTAACTTCTTGCCGCATTATCCCCGAAGAGGTCGCATATGGCAAGTGAACCTTTTTACTTTTACAGGTAAGGGTACGCCAACCACTTCAGTGAAGTGGGGGGTTTCCCAGCTCCCGAGGGGGCTTGTGAAGGCTGAGTAAACCTTGCCGGTTTTTTTTTTGTATTTAAGGTTTGAAATAAACAACGAAACGGGAAATCATTTCTGAAACCCTGAGCCCTATCAACTGAGCTATCGACCGGACCCTTGTGATTGAAGCCACAAACTTGGGATCCAAAGGAACCGGTTCAAATCTTTAACCAATCCGAAAAAAGTATCATTTCAGTTTCAAAGTTAAGTAGGTATCGTGGTGAAAACCTATCAAGATTCACTCTACGAAATTGTCAAGACATTTGTCAAGACATGTCAAGATATTTTGGCATTTGACATTCACATACACCAGTAGATACGCAACGCAACTGAGCTGTACATATAGTGCACATCAAGGCCGTACATCTCATAAAGATAAAAAGTTCTTGCCAAACTACAAAATGTTGATAAATAATTGTGAAATAAATAAAATTGGAGTACTTGGGAAAATTAAAGAGAGAAATGGTGTTCTGTCATGCACCTTTTGCTGTTCTTGGGCGTATCAGCTTCCTGGTTTGTTTGCTGGCCTATAACTAAAACTTACTTTTGAAAGTTGAAAAAAAGGTTGCCCAACTATCTTTCAAAACCAATGATCACCCCTGGTGCACATGCTACTCTCCAAGAGGTCGCATATGTGCGAAATCAAATTGCTTTAACAGGTAAAAGTTTGGCTTTGCGCCAACTACTTACTTCACGTAAGGTGGAGGTTTTCCTGTTCTCGAGGAGGCAAGCTCTTATTTGTTTTCATACCTTGCTGACTAAACCTTGTCGTTTAGATGTTTGAGTTCAAAATAGACACCAAAACGGGAAAGCATTTCTGATGCATTGGTGGGGGTTGAACCCTAGCCCTCTGACACGGAACGCAAGCATTCTATCAACTGAGCCATGACCGGACTTTAGTACCGAGGTTAGTCGGTGTAAATTTATGAAAAACATGATGCATATTGCATACATACAAATGTACTTTCTTGAACTGCAAATTCAAAAAGACTCTCGACATCGATTGACACTCTTATTTACTACAAACATTCATACAATTTTACTGATTCAGCTGATTGCAACATTTCATTTAGTTGTTGCATCTGCCTTTTGATGTCTCAGAACATTTGAATCGGGCTTTTAAAATAGCTGTCTGACCATGGCATAACTTCACAATCATTCAGGCATGCTGTGTTCTGGACTCTGGAACTACAGATGCACATCGCCCGTGCCGAGAAGTCATTTCCTCCGACCAACATGCATGCTTCACTGCACTGTTATGTTTTTACTGGGCTCCATTTTAAGGCTCCTTGATACCCTAAATCTGCCGTTTTTGTTTCTTACACTTTATTTTCTTTGCAAAAGAGTTACGGTTGGCGTAAAAATAAGTAATTTACTTAAAAATTCTGTAGTCCAGTGGCTGCACTTCAGGTCTCGTAAATGGAAGGTTGTGGGTTCAAATCCCGGCGGAGCACAAAAAATGTACCATTTACTCGTATATTTTCAAATATGCTCTTCGCTGGGTTGAACAATTCACAAACCTTTACCAAAAACCGGTGACCAAAGGTCCATCCAGCCTTACAGCAACTGGGTCTCTTGCTTGAGAATTAGCGCTTACGAGTAAGCTCGCAGAGGGCTCTTGAGGTGAGATTCATACAAAACAGCGTTCGCAAAATAACTCAGCCAAATATTTTTATTATAAATAGTCATATAAAAATAAATAGGTTCCACTTGCCACAGTTGCGTTGCGTAATACACTTATAGATTCTCCATATGTATGGCTCAGATGCAAACCTATAATGAGAGCTGAACTATTTGGTTGATAACGTAACACTACAGTAAGTGCGTTGGTATGGATAGAGGAATAGTTGATCATGTGCCAAGTCGCGGCTCTCCAAGTCGCTGCTTACCTGGACATTTTATTGCGCGCCTACTCACAGACTCGCAAACTATACTCACAGCTGTATACAAGAGGCTACCTGATGAAAATCAACAGTTGGTTGCAACAAATTCTGGGGAATGCACTAGAATCACAAAATGTCTTAGAACGCATAGGTTGTAATGGTTGTGGGAAGATAATGAAGAAAGTTAGTTCCTTGACTTATGGGTTGGTATGCGGCTGACCACCCATACTGTAAAAAATGGTTCACTTTGCCAATGTCACCCCTGTTTCAGGGAAGGACGGCAAGAGTTGCAGGGCTTATGTTCATTTGAGATTGGGTTTTTATAATGTAGGTCCACATGCGGCATGTGTTAGCGCGAAATTATACATGTCTGCTTGTGGCCTGTGGGAATGCATTTAATATAAATCTTAAAAGATATATATCTTTGCAGCTTAGATTAGATTAGATTAGTGGCCGAAAAGGGTCGCCCTGTGGCGGCCCAGGATATCCAAAATAAAAGGTCTACGGGACACAGAATCAACCTGTGGCCTAAAAGTGTTCACTGGACTGGAGCATTAAGTGCCATAAATAGGAGAATGCTAGGAATTCATCATCTACTATCGTGCCTTGTTGTGTCAGCCATTTGTCTTTGTCTGTTGCCATCCTCTTGAGATGCGAATAGGAGACATCCACGAGCCGCTTCATATCCTTGAAGTATGAAGTTCTTTGGCCACCTCTTGTTCGTCTTCCAAAGATTTTGCCTTCGAAGATGTTTATAAGAAAGATACTATGTCTAATCGATTGCTTAATTAGCTTGGCTTTCCTCATAAACATGTGACTTTAAAACTCTCTTCTCTCTTTTACGTTCCGCAACACCTCTTCGTTGGACTTCTTTTCGACCCACGATATCTTGGACACTTTTCTTCAAATTCACATCTCGAATGCCTCCAGGCGGTCTTTTTCATATTTACTGAAATATAAACTGGTCATAGAAATTCATGTCACGAGAAAATTCGAAGGAGCTGTAAGATTGTCCAGTGGTGACGCAGAATTGGCCAAATGAGAGGACAGACTTTGTCCAAGATGGCTGGTTGATGTTCAAGGGACTGCGGGGAGAATGTGAACGAAACGAAGTCCGGAAGCGAAAGTTATCGGATTCAAACCCATGCATTCCAACACAAACGCTATATCAATGCTGACCATACTATTTGGTGAACGCCATATCTGAAAAAAATGCCCATTGCTACAACGCTCAAAATCCTGTTGCTATGTACAGCTTGTTGAACATTTGTGATCGCTCTTGATAAACACACAAACATCATATCTCAGTTCAAAATATTTTTGAAAAACGAGTTATAAATTTAAGAGCTTTGCTAAGAATTTGAATCAGGAATTTCCCCTTGATTGAAGGAGAAGAAACATACTCGCAAATTCAATTTTCTTGCATGCATATCAGTGAAACAAAATATGGTGTCACGTGTAGGTAATAATAACTACTTCTCATTTAATTACTTGAAACCTTTTTAACTACGGCAGTTTATCAACACGTAGCACGTGCGGAATTTTGCGGATTTTGAAAATGGTATTTTGCCAGTCGATAATAATCGACTGGCAAAATACCATATTTTTGGCTTCTGACCTAGATCATGGGGATAATATTCTGTATTTGTTTTGTTGGACAATGAGAGAAATTCAGCAAATATTCGAAAGTCATTCAAGCATTTGTTGATCCCGCAGCAGACTTCGGCGTCGCTACGCGTCCGCTGAGAGCGTCGCGTTGCTCTGTTTTCAGCCATGGAACTGAATCAATGCCAGAAATAGTTTCAGCAGCTCGGAACGGATTCCCGAGGAATGCCATATTGCACGCATAATTGATTTCCCACCACTTCTTCTTCTTCTACTCTGGCTACTTCGAAAAAATACATAATCATTCTAGTGCCCCTTCCCTCACCCCACCATTGCTCCACCCCTTAAAACATTCTCCGGAATTCACTTCTGTAATTTTTAAGATTTGTTAGTTGAGACCTTAGTGACAACACCGAAAGCGCTCGAGGAAATTAATCAACTCGTTAAGATTTTTTATTTTACATAATTAATTTGTCATGGTCCAGTGGTTATCGCTGGGGACTCTTTATCGGATAACAGTAGGTTCAAATTTCCGACGGATCACAAGAAGTACCTATTCAATTTTCAAAAATATCATTTTCCTGCTATCATAAATTATGTACTCGTAGATATTTATGAAAGCATTGCGCTAGGATACAGCGTTAACAAGCGATGACCAACCACGTAGAGGGCTCTTGAAGGCTTGGCTCGCTTGATCGTCGCGAAAGAAAGCGCTAATTCTCAAACAAGACCCAGTTGCTTTATGCTGAATAGACTTCTAGTGATGGATCTTTGGTAAAGGAAAATGATTATTTCAATGCAACAAAGAGCGAATTGTAATAATTACATTTTTTTTGTACTTGACCAGGGCTGGAAGCCTCATCTCCACGGTAATTCTTACCTACCGAATATCGGTAATAATTGTGTGAAGACTAATCAGCTGTTCACTTGCGGCCAGCTCGGATTGACAGATCTTAATACAAATATTACCAATATTCGGTAGGTAAGAATTACCGTGGGGATGAGACTTCCAGCCCAGGAATCGAATTCGTGAACTTCCGTTTGACGACTTTCCGTTGACCACTGGACTACAGACCGGTGGTTATTTACGTAGCTGTGCTTGTGAGTTGTTACCGACCGCTAGAGCTTCTGGCTTATTCAGCATCTTACACCTATAAACTTAATTATTGTTAGCATTCAGATTGTGATGGAGTAGAACACAAATAACAATGACTTTGGCCTCGTGCCTGCATTGCGAAGTGTACATGCATTTAATATATTTTTATTTTATTGGTATTTAAATTAATGATTGTTTTATAATTAAAAACAAATTGTAATTGTACTCGTATGTAATGCTGCATATTCAAATTATTGTGTTGTATTACCATACTTAATTCCTGCAGTAATGCTTTCTCAACGTCAAAAAGGTATTGGGTTCGAAATGGTTTTCTCGCTCCACAAAATTCAAGATATATATTCTTACATTGTTCGGCCAGTTGTGTTTTACGGATGTGAAGCCTAGAGCCTCACTCAGAAACAAGAGAAAACTCTTTATAGGCTTTGAGAAGAAAATGCTTTGTCGCATTCTCCGACCTGTACATACATGAAAATTGTAAAAATAATATGGAGATCAATCTGATCAGCTGATCACGCACGGCCATGTTTTCTTGCTTTCTTCTTCTTCTTCCTCAGTCTACTCATGGATGTAAGCCTCATCAGTCTTCTGTTGTATCGCTTTGTATTTACCTCAATGTAGGTATACATGTCGAGACTGCTGGAGTAGAATATTTGATTAAACTTGCACTAGTTCAACGTGTCAAGTGAAACTTAGAATTTGTAAAATAGTGCCAAAAGCGAAAGACTTCTAATAATGGTTTCCTTGAGCTAGAATTTAACTTGCAATTTATAACACCAATGATAATTAAAGACCTTCATAAATTATGACGAAAGTATCTGATTTATTTCAACGATAAATAACAAAGGAATGCCCCAATATTTCAGTTTATTAGCCTTGTCCGCTGGGATGGCGGATTGTGTGAGACATTGACTTTATTTATTGTCATTCCGCAGGAAGTATTCTAGAGCGGACGTTTCATTTTCCGGAATGCAGATTTGAGTATTTTTCAATAAAGTTGTGCATAATGGTCTGGCTCATGTACAAAACAAGAACTTCTAGTTCTTCTTCGTGTCAGCTTCACACCGTATTGGCCCAGTAACGAGCAATGTCTACAGCTCTTTGGTTTCCCGCAAAGAAATCATCCATGGAGCAGCTTGTCGAACAGGAGGCGAACAGGGGCAACACCGCAGGTGCTCCATTGTTTGCTGAGCTCCACACTCACATAGTGTAGAGTCCTCCCGTCCCAGAAATCCCCAGGTCAGCATGTTGGCCCGGGCTCTTCCAACATTGGTCCTCAATCTGTTCATGGATCATGTGAACTTCTAGTCAGAGGCTAACAATAATTTATTAGAAAACGTCGGGTGGCATGGGATTTTTGCAAGATTAGCATTACCTAGAAGTAGCTTGAGGAAATAAAGATAAAGGACTGGATCAAGCAAGATTTTCAATTGCTTGAATTGCTTTTCAATAGATTGAATCTCATTTGCCTCTGCAGAGCGGAGCTTCTAGTCGAGGACGCCCGTCAGTTAGTGGAAATGTGTTGTCTTTGCCGGGAAACTGCGGTGACCGGACTACGAGGAATTCGCTGTGATTTGCGAGGTTGGTATTCGCGACATTTCTGCGGCTGGGGCAGTGTACTTGCGGGGTATTTATATACATTTTTGTAGGACAGTTTTGGAAATATGCCACGCAGACAGAAATCATTACTTTGAGCGGACGCACACACGTGCTGTCAGTGAGCCATGTCAGACAAAGAAGTGGGAACATCTCCAAATCGGTAGTCAAAATTATCCCAGTTCCTACTTACCTGACCTTTTGGGGAAAAATAACCGAAGAAAGAGAGCGGAAGAAAGCTTCAAAAATGAGTTACTTTGTGACCCTCGGATTTAAGCTCAAGCCTCGCGATAATACGGCAAAAGCTCCACCAATTAAACTATGAACTAACAAAGCATATTCTATGGAACACACTGATAACATAATTATCTGTGTAGGTATCTAAATTTTCGATGTAGAAGGAAGAAGAAAGTGTGTAGCACTTCCCAAATGAGTACGGAACTTTTGTCACTTAGGAACAATGCCAAATTTACTTCAAAATTTTAAATGTTATGAAACAATTGAGTTAGGAGGAATCAAAAGCTAGCATCCTGTACAAGCACAAGTACCTATAAATTACAACCTCCTGCTTATCCTGAACCTGAGTAACATTTATTATGAAACGGATAATGCCTGCTGTAAAAGTTGACCCTATTTTAGGGAATTTACAATTTCTTGTAGTAGGTAAGTCCAGGAGGAGTTTTGACCTCCGGGCTTTCAAAAGTTACTCAACATTACAAAAGACTTGCTAGTTGCTACTAATAACACTTTAGAATTGATAAATAATTGTTGGGACAGACTCTGCAGACAATCCATAAGTTTCAGTTTAAAAACTCCAACGCATTTCTCGACGAAAATCAAAATAACATGAGAAACTCTTTCAATTGGTAAAAAATTGCGTCTTTAGAAAACATCGGAAAAGCTAAATTAGTCCCAGCTGTGTTTTGAATTCCTCGGTCATATTTATGTATGTTTTTTGGGAGCAAAGTTTGTAGTCTGGATTGTTGCTCGATATAAAGTGACGCGCAAAATAATAAATAGGCGGCATTCCTAGCCGTTATTTAATGGCGTCACCCACTAACGTACTGGGATATGATGACATAGAAAACGCATTGTCAGCTTGGTCACATTCAAACTTAGCGAATGGACAATCAGAGCCTGGAAACTTTGCACTACTAAATTATTCGATCAAGATACAAATTACTTGAAGGTTATCTTGATTTTCGGCAGTAACTTTGTGAAAGTTTATTTTTATATTTTTTGGAATGAAAAAAAATGGATGTTATTGACCGTGTGTAAAGAGAAGAACAATTTTCTCTACGATTTTTCGGAGTCATATCCGACATCTTCAGGAGACGTGTGTCTTCTACAAGGAAGAAACACGAACTGTTGAATGATTGTTGTTTGCTCGAGGTCGAAGGTTGTAGGTACATTTATTGACCTTCGGTGATGCTTCATAGATATCGTTCTTCTCTTTACACACGGTCAGTAACATTCGTTTTTTTTCATTCCAAAAAATGTCAAACGACCGTAATCATAATTTAAAATCTTCATTTTTATAAATTCAATATTGTTGTAATTCAATTTATGAGTTTATTTTGTTACACAAGCAGTTTCAGGAAAAGCAGTACCTCCCATCTTCAGCTGTAAATAATAAACTCAAAATGTGAATGATGAGAAGATTGAATTATATTTAAATTTATAAGTTGAAGCTTGTTGGATGAAGTCAATATCGGTTTCATGAAAAGGCAGAATGGTGATTGTTTCAAAAATACAAAAAGGCTCCAGAAATACGTGAGTAAACTATAAAGAAATCCACTCGATGTGATTCAAGAATATCCAAGAAAGTGTAGGAATAAAATGGACTCACCAATAATCCCTTTTGGTGATTGTATAACTCTTCTTTTTCTGCGTTGCTAAGTTCATTGCGTTGTCGCGTGCATTGATTCAAATGCTTAGGTGACCTGAATCTCATCACCACGGTAATAGGGTAATTTCACTTTTTTTACTTCATAAAATGATAAACTACATTTAAAAAAATGGATCTGCGTTTCTTAAAAAAAAATATCTTGTTCAGTTTTTAAATAAAAGCTCTTTAAAATTCGCCCATTTTCGATTTCCGGTAAAACAGGACCTTTTTTATTTATGCGGATGTGACGTCGATGGATCTTCGGATCTTTGGAGAGTACCGTTAGGCCCTGAAAGACTGTCGAATGATTCGACAGTAGATTCTACGTCATTTTGCGTGCCGCGCTGCGTTTTGGCGGGACTCAAATTCTCGGCATTTTATTTTTGGAAAATTATCAATGATATCTTGGTAAAAAATATATGGTAATTTATTAATAAGGATAATTTATTTATAAGGTACCTACACATAATTGAAGAGCGCCGTTTTTGTGTGTGTCACACCTCAAGGGCCCGATCGTTATGATCCTTGAAATGTATTCTACACAACCATAGTATTTTAAACCGTTTTCCCCACCACTGAAATTACCCTATATTTGTATGAAGACCTGTCAATCCAAGATGGCCGCAAGTGAACAGCTGATTAGTCTTCATACAAATATTACCGATATTCGGTAGATAAGAATTACCGTGGTGATAAGACTTCCAGCCCAGCTGCTAAGTTCGATAATAAACTGAGGTAGGTAGTTCGTCTTGTTGTCACATGGACACTCGATGGTACCTACTCGTAGGTATTTATAGATTACAAGGGAGGAAAGGCTAATTTAGGGGGCAGAAAGGAATCGACTCTGAACTGAATACATTTGAATTCATAACTTTTTCTCGACGGGCTAACGTAACACTTGTGTGGAACAGTGGACCAAATTACTATTTCCTTTGTATCTGTTTGTGTAAACGGAGCTTACCCGGAAATGCAAGCACAAGGAACTCTCGGTAAGAACAATCAAACCATATTTCTGGAAGACCGCCACGGCGCTTTGATAACTCGCCTTGAGGATGCTTTCTGCTCGTGAAAGCAAAACGTCGGCAAATGTAGGAGCTGTATATAGAACATAGTCGATCTGTCGCTGTGCATGTCTCCGCCGAAAACTGCCTGTTTTTTTTTTCAAAACTTTATCAGAATTTAGAGCTCAAATTTTGTACATTATGCGTTATCAATGTATTCAAACTACCTTATCCCCTACCCTGTACCCCGATTAGAAAACATTTACGTACGTAAACTCCCCTCGGCGGCGTAAACAGAAAATGTATGGAAAATAAAGCACTCACTAGGGGAGCTGTTGCATCTTTCATACATATTTTCAATTATGCGATCAAGGGGAGTTTGTTAAAATGTTTTATTCTCGGGGTGTTGATCTGTAGAGATCATTGAGTAATAACATAGAGGAGCTGAATCTAACTTACTGCATTGATAATACTATCTAGTATCTACCACTTTTGTCTCAGTCCTGTTAAACGTTTCAGTTGTGTAGTCATACAAAACATGTTTTTACGTGTCAAATTTGATATTTTCTTTCTTTCACCATTTTGTGTTTTGACACCCAATTACAACACATAATGCCTTAAAATAATGCCTTTTTTCTTTGAAATTCTTCAATTTTATTGATCGCAGGATTTATACTGCATGCGTCTATGTTCGGACTGCTCCGAGCATAGCGTGCACGCAGCAATGCTGCCACCTTTCTAGAAACATTTTTACATTCGCCCAAGTTTTTTTCGTACACATGGAAATGCAACTGTGAAGTTCTTTGTTCTCTTCCTACTAATGAACATTTTCGTAAGTATGTAAGTTGAAACATATATATTGTCTATTTTCGTTAAAACAACTTTTAGTCCACAGATGTAATTAGTTAATGGTAGAGATATTCCGCGAAGCAAGACTTAATCCCTCGCATTTCGCGGGCTCTTTATTTATTATGCAATCCATATGATTTTATCGCTGCATGCAAAAACTTTGCGGTGAATAAGCACCACGCTAATAATGATGGCTCTGGTTATTGCTGTTCCTGACAAACATGTTGTTCTTTCACGATCCTAAAGCATTTTTCACCAAGAAAACATGCTGAAAAAAACGCACTTTTCATGAAACTTGGTACGAGTATATTATCCGTTCATAAATCATATCACTTAGTAAGAATTAGTATTATAATTTTAATATGAATATATTTGAATATAAATGTAATTTGTTGTGTATTTTTTATTATTTTTTTATTATTTTATTAGGATGACCAACAGCTGAATTTACAGGATTTAAAGTATGAATACTTTTTTTTTTTTTTTTTTTTTAAATAGATTTGTGGAAAGGAATACAATCCACCAACCTATTTTACCTGGCCAGTTGTCTTCATGCGAAAGCAGAAGCTTGTGTGCATGCAACGGCATCTGTTGAACCAGGGTCGAAATTATCGTCGCGGGATTCGAACCAGCGCTATCCGGTTCCAAATAACCTGTCTTGATCCCCGCGGCTATAACACCGAGTTATAAGGAGAAAAAATTATAGGTCTTCGCGAATAAAGATAATTTAAATTAACCTCCATATAAAAACAAAGGGGTAGAGTATGATTGTACAAAATTAAAAGCAACAAAAATAATAAAAATAAACTAAAAACAATAATGATGGAGGGTGCGATTACATAAAAGGAAAAGAGACACAATCTAAGATACACTTTGACTTATAGGTTGGTATGCGGCTGACTGCTGACTGCTGCTGTAGAAATGGTTCACTTTGCCAATGTCACCCCTGTTTCAGGGAGGGACGGCAAGAGTTTCAGAGTGTATCGCACGCTTAATAATAAAGAGCAATAACTCGAAAATTCGGAAAATCGAGATTTTGTAATAAAACGCAAGAGCAATGCAAGAAGAATAGGTAGAATGCGACAGCCGTTCAATTTGGACGAATATGACCGAGATAAAACATCTGTCGCCTTTTTCATCCCATACAAGTTGTACTGGTTGTCTGAACTTCAAACGTGATTTTCCAACATTCTTGTTTTTTGAGTTATTGCTCTTTATTATTAAACGTGCGGTATGTCCATTTGAGATTTGGGTTTTTATGTTGTAGATTCACATGCGGCATGTGCAAGCGCGAACTTCTACGTGTCTGCTTGTTAGAATGCATATAATATGAATCCCCAATGTTACATATCTTTGTAACTTAGATTAGATTAATCTAAAAATCTAAATCTAAGCTGCAAAGATATGTATCATTTGAGATTCATATTAAATGCATTCCCATAAGCAGACACGCATAATTTCGCGCTCACACATGCCGCATGTAGACCTACAGTATAAAAAAACCCAATCTCAAATGAACATAAGCCCAGTACAAAAGTGAACCATTTTTACAGTCTCATACCAACCTATAAGTCAAGGAATACAAGCAATTAATTAGATTAGATAAGAATATTATTATCTTTGGAATTATAAACAGGTTAAAATCATTTAGTAGGGTGGGTCGCCTAGATAACATTTTTTTGTTTTTTAGCCATTATCGGTGGGAATCGAACCCAAGCTCTCGGCATAGAATGCGAGTATTCTACAAACTGAGCTAACGACTGGACCTTAACATCGTGCAGTAATAAAATTGTACAGGATGTTTCTTTCAGTAAATTTAAAAAAACTCTGAAAGAAGGAAATTCTTTCAGTAGAAATGTACGTAGGCTGTTGCCTACGCAATCACATGAGTCCAAAAGTAAATACGTTTTTTCTATGTTTTTTTTCATCATCCTATTTTGTTTTCACCAACCTACGACTCAAATACTTTCTCAAAGTAATCTACAACTTCCTTCTCTCTAACGGCGCGCGTCACAGCATAACTACGTGTTGTTTGGCACATTTTTTCTAACAAAGTCTCTATTTTAAAACCAGCAGGTGTATTTAAAATGAGATTTTGGCACGTTTGCGTAATTCTATTTTCCTGAAAATAAACTCACTGGTCTTAATTTGTAGAGGTGATGGGGAGATGGCTCAGCGGTTTTGTGACGTCAGGAGTATTTTTTACCTGCGTCAGGTCAAGCGATACCCTCTGTCAATACAGGTCTCTTCACTAGTGCGCAGGTAGGTGAATACTGCCCAAATTAGGGAATCTTGGAATTAATTGTAAAAAGGCACTAAATATCTCGCACAGTAAGCGACAGTTTGTAGCAAAATGTCTAAAATGCCTATTCCTTATTGTCATTCCTTTTATTTCACACCCTTTGTAAAAATCTTACGCTAACTGCAGCAATCAATGTGTGGGTTTTCCAAACATCGACAAGCCGGTTTTCATTTATTGCGACGGCTGGGTTAATCGTTTAAAATGAACACCAAAACGGGAAAACATTTCTGACACTTTTCTTACCAAACGTTATTTTTTAAGGAAGCAAATTGTGATTTCGCTGTGATGTCAGCATGCAATATAATCTCTTTAATTCACTTTTTTTTAGAATGGCATTGCATTTTCATTCGCCTGCCTTCAATGACGTCACGTACACGGCACATCACGGGGGAAGCCTTTTTCCTTGATAGTGGGTATTGATCCTTTCGGTCACACCTTACACCGAGCCCCTACAAAGACTCGGTCATGACCGATGGTCTCTTGAGCCAGTTACCGACTGGTGACTGTCGATGACTGACTGCTCAGACGCTGATGGATGGATGTCTCTCACGTGCGAAACGCTATCTGGTGCACATCTTCTGTTTCCCGCCCTAAATCTTTGTTAATAAACCACCGCCCTACATTCTGATGTTTCCGCATTCCTTTTTGTTTTTCGGAACATTTAAAATTAACAGACAGACCAGCATGTGGCTTACAGTACACATTACGGGGAACATAATATGATGTACCTACTGATATACTTACCTAGTACACCTGTATATACACTAATGTATTTAAATTCAGGTTAAACAAATAACAAACCAACACAAATTGCTTGAAAAAGTAAGTAGGTATTTGTAATATAAGTAGATTATACTATAGCCGCTAAGATGAGTATGAAAGTATGTAGGTGTCTGGAGCCTTCTAACACAACACTTGGAATTGTAAGACAATGTATGAAGAATTCAGGAAAGCTATAAGAGGTTCTATGCTCTTTTTTTAGCGCTGGTAGGTATATAAGGTGAGTTTTGCGTAAATCAAAGCACTAATAGGCAGTGAAAGACGAGTCTACAGTCAGTGACAAAAATGTGTTCAATCCAAAATAGATAAGAAAGAAACAAAAAGTGATTTTTCAGTTTTAAAAACATAGACGGTTCTTTAACGATTTTTTCAACATTTCTTCAACTCGATCTGTCCTTCACAAACCAACTAAAATCCCTTTAATTGTTTCCTGTAACTCTATCGCATATTTTTCCGATGACCACATTGGCTGAAAGCCCTTCTTTCTTCCTTGGCTTCAGTACCACGAGTATACAAATTTACGTGTAAACGCCACTGCAGCGTTTTCTTAAAAAATATGTGAACTAAAACAATCTCTAGAGACGCTGACTTAGTTTCCAAACATTCTTTAGTTCAACGCTATGGTTGAGTTTAATAGTTAAGTAGTAATACTTAGGAATCGGAATTCTCAACATTGAGTTCTAATATTGTGGAGTTGATATTATTTTGACGCAAGTAGACGCTGTATCCGTTGCAACCCGCTTTAACACAAATCTTCGTTGGTTAGAAAGAGAACAAATGATACTCCAAGTGTGACCACACTGTTAACGGACAAAAGGTACATAAGTTAAATTTTATTCTGCATTTTTGGCATGACTAAAATGTCATACATGCGCGAATATTGTGTGCAAACTTTGCAATTTTTATGGTCGGTTTTTATTGGGTACCGAAACACCAAATGGAGAAGGTAAGAAAACATAGCATTTTACATGATTATTCCTTTGACATATTCCATTCCTTGACTTATACGGTCGTATGAGGCTGACCTCCCATACTGTAAAAAGATGGTTCACTTTGCCAATGTCACCCCTGTTTTAGGGAAGGTCGGCAAGAGTCGCAGGGCTTATGTTCATTTGAGATCGGGCTTTTATATTGTAGGTCCACATGCGACATGTGTTAGCGCGAACTTATACGTGTCTGCTTGTGGGAATGAATTTAATATGAATCTCAACTTATATATATCTTTGCAACTTAGATTTAGATTAGATTAAGATCTTAGTATTCTGAGGTGTTTGACAGCTCTGTGGTTGGAATTTTAGTCTCATAGTAAGGTAAGTGACCCAAATAAGGCCTACCTTAACTTTGTTATCACATAACTAGTGGGCTTATAATAATAATGCAATGGTAATTTTAAATACTTATATTTATTTATTAAACTTTGTAATAAACTAAATTAAGTTGCTTTATAAACAAAAATCA
Organism: Agapetus fuscipes; assembly: GCA_951799405.1. Classification (NCBI taxonomy): domain Eukaryota; kingdom Metazoa; phylum Arthropoda; class Insecta; order Trichoptera; family Glossosomatidae; genus Agapetus; species Agapetus fuscipes. The sequence continues at coordinate 13,659,450 of OX637351.1, read as the reverse complement.
CACTTTTGTGAACACAAATAACTAAAATGGCATTTTGGCCTTATTAGGAACCCTATATCTTAATAAGGCCTAAGTACATAAAAACAAATAAGCTTTAAATTTTTTAATGAATACAATACGTTCTCAATACTTATATTAAATCTTAGAGGACATGTCTGCACGTATGATTATCCTATAGAGAAAGCACAGCACACCGTGTACAATTTTTTTTTTTTTTTTACTTTTAACTCTGCCAAAACCTTTAATTTAAACCTTTAATTAAGAAATCAAGCGTGCGCTCCGCGTCCTGATTGTTTTGGACTCCAGAATCCAACATGCTCACGCTAGGACGCTAGGGACCACTTGTTGTGCTTGTGTGCGTTAATTAATGTCCACACACACTTCTACAAACATTGGCGACCATTTGAAAACTCGAAGCGGGAAATTTCATCGATAGGCCTTATTAGGACATAGGCCTTATTAGGACATAGGCCTTATTTGGGTCACCCCCCTTACTAAATGTCGCACGCTTAATCATAAAGAGCAGTAACTCACAAAAATAAGAATGTTGGGAAATCGCGTTTGAAGTTCAGACAACCAGTACAACTTGTATGGGATGAAAAAGGCGACCGATGTTTTATCTCGGTCATATTCGTCCAAATTGAACGGCTGTCGCATTCTACCTATTCTTCTGGCATTGTTCTTGCGTTTTATTACAAAATCTCGATTTTCCCAATTTTTTAGTTATTGCTCTTTATGATTAAGCGTGCGATGTGTGTTACAATACCGTAAGGTAGTTTCGTCTCCACCGATGCTATATCTACCTTAATGATTTTCACCTACGGGAAGTTGGTGTAACGCTGCCCAATGGGCGCATTCCTGCCTCCCACACTATGGGCCACGAATGCCAAAATGGCGACCGAGAGAGCACTTCCGTGACTCTGAACGCAAAGCGTGACCCCATTCATTGTGACGCCTCACACACTGTCTTGTCGTTTTAATTGCTCGCCACTTTGATCTTTTCAGATGACTTTTACATTTTGCATATGGTATAAATTAAACAATGTTGGTTAAACAAACCTGACCGGTCCGTAGCTCAGTAGTAACACTGCGGACTCTGAATGGGAAGGTTGTGGGTTCGATTCCCGGCGGACCACAAAAAATATACCATTTATATTTTCAAATTTGCTCTTCGCTGGGTTGAAAAATTCATACACCTTTACCAATGACCGGTCACCAAAGGTTCATCCAGCCTTACAGCAACTGGGTCTTGCTTGAGTATTGGCGCTTTGTAGCGACGACCAAGCTCGTACACCTCTACGGCATTACAATAAGTGTCATAGACCCCTAGAGTCTCAAGAATCTAGGGAGTCTCCCGCACAGGATTTATTAAAAAAAAAATGTGGTAGGTACCTAAGTACTCAGTCAAGCTACAATAAAGAAAATTAAGTGGTTTGTATTTTTTTAATAAATATAATATTTCTTGTGATTGGAATAGAAAAGGGAATAAAAATTAGGGATTGTTGGAATCAATTAAAAAAAGGCGCTTAATATCTCGCACGGTAAACGACAGTTTGTAGCAAAATGCGTAGCGGAGATGAGCGCGTCTTGTCTAAATCTAATCTAAATCTAAGTTGCAAAGATATGTATAATTTGAGATTCATATTAAAAGCATTCCCGCAATCAGACACGCATAATTTCGCGCTAACACATGCCGCATTTGGACCTACAATATCTGCATTTTCATGCAAGCTACTCTGGTGACGGTTGATCAAGAATTTAAAAGAAATATTGTTTATAACCTTCTCAAATACATTTTCCTCTTTTTCCCAGTTTTTTTTTTTAATAGATTTGTGGAGAGAAATGCAATTCACCAACCTATTCTGCCTGGCCAGAACCAGGTATTGATATCATCAATTAATAATTCATTATTGTTTATTTTAATGTTTAGTTTATTTTAGTTTTACCGTATTATGTTTAAATTTATGTTTAACCGTAAGGTTTCATACTTTAATATTCTTGTATTTTATGATTTTTTGTTGTTTTGTATAAACTCCCTTAATATTTATTTTGTAAAAGGCTTATGCCATAAATAAATAAATAAATAATTACCTAATTTCAGTGATTCCTTGACTGATAGGTTGGTATGCGGCTGACCACCCATACTTTAAAAAATGGTTCACTTTGCCAATGTCACCCCTGCTTCAGGGAAGGTCGGCAAGAGTAGCAGGGTATGTTCATTTGAGATTGGGTTTTTTATATTGTAGGTCCACAACCACATGCGGCATGTGTAAGCGGGAAATTATGCGTGTCTGCTTGTGTTATATGAATCTCAAATGATACATATCTTTGCAGCTTAGATTTAGATTTAGATTTAATAACATCTGTTGAACCAGGGTCAAAGCTATGGCGAAATGACCCAGGCGGGGATCGAACTAACGTTGTTCTATTTCAAACACGCTAGAAAGATCAGCCCATTTGACCCCCTCGGCCATAACACCGACTATTGTTGTTGGACTATTATGGTAATCTAATCTAAGTTGCAAAGATATGTTACATTGGAGATTCACATTACATGCATTTTCACAACCAGACACGTAAAAGTTCGCGCTTGCACATGCCGCATGTGACCCTACAATACAAAAACCAAACCTCAAATCGACATACACCCTGCAACTCTTGCCGTCCTTCCCTGAGACAGGGGTGACATCGGCAAAGTGAAACATTTTTACAGCATGGGTGGTCAGCCGCATACCAACCTATAAGTCAATGAAATGATACTTTGTGCTTTTTTTTAATTAACCATACATTTAACATCCAATCTACATACTTTGTAATCATATCGAGGTAGGAAAAGCAACAGTGTTTTTCGAAGATCGAGGAAAGAATGGATTGATCGGCGTTATAACTGGTACCTGCAGAGTGAAAGAAAGATATCAATGTCGATGGGAGGAAAAAATATGAAGACAGTGCAAAGTGGAGACACTGTGCGGAGGTACTGGCTACCCCTTGAGACAAAAAATCCCTAGCAACAAAACATATTTGCGATTTTCCAAGTAACGGTGTACCACAGATCACAATGCCAAAATTGTTAGTTACCTTGCTTTGTGATTCATTGAATAGGAACGCCAAGCTCCTGGCGGACTGAAAATAGACTAAATTCTAATTTCTAACTAAAAATACCGAACTATACAACTTTACGTTCTTACTTAACCATTGCGTTAACCAAAAATGCCTGAAACTGAAACGCTCACGGCAGGAGCTATTTCAGTTTAAATACAATTTCAACAAACGCGATGTCCAAGCTTGTATATAAAGTGCTGTACATTGGGTGTGTTAAATCGGCCGAGATCAAACAAAGCTTATTCGTACTACAGTGAGTTGATGTCACACTTCAGGTATTCTTACACTGAAAAAAGTATCCCCACAGAGCGCTAGTTAAAGGGTTACATTTTTGAGCCCCTTGACGTTTTCAGCTTCTTATCTTTCTTTAAAGTCAGAAAAAAAAAACTTATCACAATGCTTCTTTCGGATGCAACCACTCATTCTCGTACATACTTTTATTTTATTCTCCCTCTGCAGGTTCTATTCTTTCGGAATCTCCCCTATATGGTCTATTCATTCATTATTCGGTCTTCCTCCTTATACATATTATATAGGTCGCACTATCCTAAGACTTGGGATTAGTGAGAAAACAAGCCTCATCAAAATTATATAAAAATAAAATAATTAAGCTTCACAAAAATATCAATTTATGTTTAGGTACCAAACCAATAAAAGTTTATACATAATATTGATACTTTTTTGCAACCCTCCAAAAATCACCCATTTACCAACTCGCAACTCGTAATTGCAACTCGCATGGGTTAAAAAAAATCCCGTGAACTGTTCCTGTTCATAATTTTTAACACCGTTAAACATGTGATCGATTTTATTGAAAGAGGATTTAGATTTACGACATACAATTTTCAAAACTTCTCAGTTTTATTTTCACTGGGAATATTATCAATGGTATTATTAACTGGCAAAATGATACTTTCAGATAAAGAAAAGCACACTCGCAACCAAACAAAAGTCACTCGCAATTTGCGAGCTAGCGAGTAGAATTTTAGAGGGTTGCTTTTTTGTATTTAATCCCTTAGGCCGACCGTATTCTTTTGGGGGCTATATCAACTACGCAGTAGGTACACACACAAGTACAGTAGATAAGTTCTACGAGTACTCGTACATAGTCAGCATCCTTGCACTGTTGTAACACGTGGTTAGTATTACAGGACAGTAATCTATGCCCCGCTGATTGCGTCTGATGACTCAAGCTCGCATCGCTGCATTCCTGTGCCAAGAATAGCCCCTTACTACAGAACCAAACATTTGTTTTACGCCCGGTATTTTTATTTTAGTTGACTATTACTTTGACGTTCATTCGAAATGCTCCAGTTAGAGTTAAATATAAACTGAAAAGCTCCGAAGTGACAAGCCCCGCCTCAAAATACTAGAAATGATAGATAACGAACGGGTCATAAAAATAAAATGTCTATCCTTCATGAAGCTGGAAAACGACACACAAAATTTCAGTTCGCGGTAATTTTGATGTACCCTTACATAAAAAAAACAACAGCAGCTGGCATATGGCATATGTAAGGCGTATGTTTTAAGCAGCTGCTGCTGTCAGTGAAGGTGACGCCATCTTGAATATCGTTAGTTAACTAACTTAACATTTACAGGGAAAATTCGGTGTGTAAAATATGAAAATGTAATGAAAATTTAATTTTACTTAACTTTACTATCCTTGAAATTACCGGGTTGTAAAGTCAAGCCGAATCTAACAATAAACTTTTATGTACGAATCCTTAATATTAGCATAACCTAGCACAACCGTTGTGGACAACACTACGGACTCTTAATCGAAAGGTCGTGGTTTTGATTGAGCACAAATTTATCTGCCTTTACCAAATACACCACAGTTCCATCCAGCCTTCATCCTGAATTCATCCTCAAATGTCGTGCAGAAAAAGTACCTCCTGAAGGTGTTGCCTTCGTCGCCAATGAAACGTCGAGAATAATGTAAGTTCACCCATAACACGTTCGTCTAATATTTAAAAAAATGTTTCAGATATCTTTTGATAACCTACTTACTTACATATCTTTACATTTAAAAAAACGTGTCAAAAATCGTCTAAAATGGAGGAAATACATTAAAGAGAAATCTATGGAAAATTCCGTAAAGATTCAAAATAATTTACTCATTATTTCGTACGTAATAGGTCATAATCGGAGCCGAATGTACGAATATTTGGTTTCTCATATGAAAAGTGTGCGGTTGGTCTATGAAAAATACCGCTCGGAAAATCCCCAAGAAAAACATGATGGCGACTGAAAAAATAAGTTGTTTGATGTGTGTGGCGAGGCATTCTAAGTGTCAGCTTGTGTATATTATGACAAGGAAAACAGATAAGTCTGCGAGATTATCCGAAGCTTTGTTCTAAGTGGCCGGCCATCAATTGGACTAATCGCCGTGTAAAAAAAAATGGCAGCCAGCAGTTAATTTTTTTCGCAACGGCAATATATTTATTTTTATTGTAAGTTGTAACTGCATATCTACATTTCTCGACTAAAAAAAAATAGTTTACGTTTATAATGGACTGGGAACGTTTTCGGCACGGATCTTCTGAATGTGTTTTTTTTTTCTCGATAGGCAAACATCACACGTCTAGGATCCTTAGCAACCAGTAGCAAAATAGTTAGCTTAAAGAAATAAATAAAATTAGTAAGCCTTCTTCTAGCAAACCTTCCATGTAGCGTTTTAACCATTTGCCTATGTCAATAATAATAATAATATTAGGATGATTTATTTGGTGAGCGCTGTTTTTGTGTGTATCACACCTCAAGAGCCCTCTGCGAGCTTAGTCGTCGCTGTAGAAAGCGCCAATTCTCAAGCAAGACCCAGTTGTTGTTAGGTTGGATGGACCTTTCAGTGACCGGTCTTTGGTAAAGGTTTATGAATTTTTCAACTCAGCGAAACCGGGTGCTCCGCCGGGATCCGAATCCACAATCTTCCATTTACGAGTCCGAAGTGTCGCCACTGGACTACGGACCGGTCCAATGAGTGAACTCCATTTACCCCGGCTTTTTTTGGCATAAATCTATTTTTACTTTTACGTATTTTGGTACAAAAAAATGTTCTTTACTAGGTACCTACCGGAAATTCTCCATACTGGCAACCCCAAAAGGTTTTCATAAATTTCAAATAATATATTCTTTTACGTGATAGGTATAAAAGAACAAGTTTTAAATTCAAAAGCGACGTGAAGAACGCCATTTTGCAGAGAAAACTTTTATTTCATATTTTGGTACAACAGGTTCAACTCGCCACATGCGACCCCTTCGGGGATAACGCGGCAAGAAGTTACACTATATGTGTAGCTTAGTTGCGTTTTTTTTTTTTTTTTTGGTCATTTTTATGTTTTGATAATATTTACATTCTCTTTTATTTTATCTGAAAAGATTCATCATTAAAAAGAAGAAGACATTTTTATTATGAAGTTAATAGTAATTTAAATATAGGTACGAAGATGCTGTACTGAATCAAGACGCCTGTTGCAAAAATGGCATTCCTTTTGCTGGTACACATGCCTATATTTAACAAACAAGAATAGCCATCCTTACGACCTCTGACTCAAAGAATGTGAGAGCTTTGTGCTTTATTTACATTCCTTTATCCCAGGGACGTGCACAGCATTTCACGTGCGGGTAGGCAACACAATTAAGCTGAACATATGTATACTGCAACTTCTTGCGTGAAAAACTACTTTTAAGCATGCGTTCTATGTCAGAGTGCTAGGGTTCGATCCTCATAAAGAGTATAAGAAATGATTTCCCGTTTCGGTGTTTATTTAAAAAAATCCGTGAAAATTTGCTAAGACTTCACAAAAAATTAAAACCAGCCCCCTCGGTAGCTGGGAAATCTCCACTTCAAGTTAAGTGTTTGAGTAAGGACGGCCCCCTTACCTGTAAAAATAAATAGGTTCCATTCGCCATGTACGAAACCTTCGGGGAGAACGATGCAAAAAGTTACACTATATATGTAGCGCAGTTTAGCAGAGCGTATAATAAATATTTACTCTGTGATTACCAACCACAAGGCATTGTGATCCTATGCATGACAATTATCGTTTAATCGGTACCCCAAGTACGAGTTGCATGTTTAGCAAAATTTGAGTAAAGTAGAAGTTTACGGAAATATTAAAACTTTGGTTTCAGTACCCCGAGTACGAGTTGCATGTTTAGTACACGTTCAAATTCTTTCCAACACGCAACTTTAGGCATGCAACACGTACTCGGGGTACTGACACCGAAGTTTAAATATTTCTGTAAACTTTTACTTTACTCAAGTTTTGCTAAACATGCAACTCGTACTCGGGGTACTGGGGCTCAAAATCACACTTTTATTTTTTCATAAAAACTGCTATAGATACTCCTAAACCGATGAGGTTACAATAAAAATATTCAGTTTGTAAAAAAAAACAGAATAAATATCTACCATATACATTGATACAAAACAAAATATTTTCTAAAGTAATAATGTGGGCATTAAAATGGCAAAATATTAATGTGATTTCCAGCTCTGGTTCTTTTTTCATTCAACTTAGTACTTTAACTCTTAAATTAATTATAATACAAGCAATTATTTTAATGAGCTGTTAGATGAATGGTGAGAAGCAAAGTGAACCAAATTTATCTCTGGCACGTGCAAAGATAAATGATTGGTGTATGTAGAGCCAAATGCGGGAATCAAGGATTAATTGTGAAGAGGATATGAATATATGGGCCCACGAGAAAATATTTTCTGGTCATTTAAGAACGTATTTTTACTCTATTTTTGGAAAAAAAAGCTCCTAGATTTCCATCCCAATACATCTGTAGGTATTGAAGTCGTTTGTTGTTAATTTAAGTGAATAAAAAAATGTGAAAAATATAATATGATGTAAAGATATTGTTGTGTTTTTAGGGTTCAAAAAGTCTTCAAATTAAAAAAAAACTGATCTTCTTTACAGGATAGTTATTTAACACTTAGATTTATTTAACAATTTATATTTATTTTTTAACAATTCACATTAGTTTATAGTTTAGCAATTTACATTTATTTCACCGTTGGTTCACTTTCACTGATACTGTCTTTTGCAAGCCGCTTGCAGCCCTTTATACTCCCAAAGACAGTAGTTACTAGAAGCCAATCTTGCTGGAACATTCCAGAACATAAAGCTTCCAGTACCCTTAGTACGAGTTGCAAAACTTGAGAAAAGTAAAGTTTACGGAAAATATTAAACAGTGATTTCTCCCAAAATCTGCCATTTTTGTTTCTTACACTTAATGGTCTTAGCAAAAGAGTTACAGTGATTAAGAAAATCAAGTTCAGAAAAACAAAACGAGCAGATTTTGGGGGAAATCACTCTTTAATAATTGCCGTTAACTTTACATTACTCAAGTTTTGCAACTCGTACTAAGGGTACTGTGCATAAATTTGAATACCTCTTCACCCTAGGTACCTATAATAATTAATCCAACTCTCATCGGCTATAACTAATACACCTACCTACATAACATTTATATGTATTTGTTATTTACATAACAATATTATGTTTGCAGGAGTCCAGACAAAAAAAAATAGCACGTGACGTAAGCCGCGATGTTTTATACTAGGGATACTGTCGTTCCATGCTGTCGTCTTACTTTTAATGGATGTCAAAACAAATAGGTAAGGTTTTTCTTATACCTACGGTTGTATTTGGGTATATTATTTTACTAAACAAGAAAACAAACTTTTCAAAACATGGCGATTTTTAAGTGGTCAAAATTTGTAAAATAAACACTTCCACAGTGCCAAGCCGTTATTCAAGCTTGTTTTTGGCAGGTTTGTTGGGTTTATTTTGGAGCAGGGTTTTATTGTGATTTTGGTGCCAAGTATGCATAATCTCAGGTGAACAGTAAGCATACTTAAGTGAGCGCATACTTAACACTGTGATGTTCAGCAAAGTCTGCACATTATAGGTTCTTCACTGAAAACGAGTGTGATTAATTTTACGTGAAAGAATGAAATCCTTTCATAACTTTCTTAGGTATAAAGTGTCACAATATGCCAGTAAGGAAAGAAAAGAGATTCTCTGTGTTTATGTGTTTCTAGTCGAATTGAGTCGTCTAGAACCAGAAGCGGCAAATAAGGTTTTTTTTAGAAAATGTAATTCATCAAACAGAAAATTATATTATTCTTTATTCCTATATATTTATAATCTGTTTTTTTGTTACCTAAAATCTAAGGTAAAAATCCTAGATTGCCTTCAACTCATTTAGTACGTATACAATATTTGACCTTATTTTGATAAAACTATCACGATTAAATTTTCTGTGTCTTAAAAATCATTCGAAAAACAATGTGAACTTCCATTAAAAAAAAGTTTAGCAGCCTTGGTTTCTATAATCTATAATCTAAGTTGCAAGGATATATTCATTCAAAGCTCTCAGATGTATGCCCACAAACAAACACGTGTAGTTCGCGCTTACAAATGCTGAATGTGTACTTACAAATAAAATCCAAACTCAAATGAACATAAGCCCTGCAACTCCTGCCGACATTCCCTGAAACAGGGGTGACATTGGCAAAGTGAACCATTTTTTACAGTATGGGTGGTCAGCCTCATACCAACCTATAAGTCAAGGAATCATCAAACAGAAAATTATATTATTCTTTATTCCCATATATTTATAATCTGTTTTTTTTACCTAAAATCTAAGGTAAAAATCTAGATTGCCTTGAACTCATTTAGTACGTAGGTAGGTATACAATATTTGACCTTATGTTGATAAAAATATCACGATTTAATTTTCTGTGTCTTAAAAATCATTCGAAAAACAATGTGAACTTCCATTGAAAAAAAGGAGTTTAGCAGCCTTGGTTTCATAAGTCCATTCAAAATGCATCAACACTGCACACCTAATTTGTACGTTTTAAACGCAAGCTGATCCTAGGTACTTACATGTAATTCTCATATTCGCCAATGAAAGACGGCTAATATATAATGAAAAAAAATGCGAAGTATTAGTGTTCAAGCCTAAGGGGTGGAACCTTCATGTACCCTCAGTCAGTGTCAATGGCAGAGAGATGAAACGAGTGCGGGAGTTTACATATTTAGGCCACGTGCTTAATGAAACATTAACTGATGACAATGACATCAAACGACAACTACGCTCGCACTGCAGGAAAGCTAATATGTTAGCCCGGCGGTTCGCACAATGCTCGGATATCGTTAAAAACAGGCTCTTCCTCGTTCTATGTACGCAACAATACACCAGCGAGTTGTGGTGTGACTATAAAGCACAAAGCATGAACGAGATGAGAGTCTGCTACAACATGGGCTACAGAGCATTGTTACGACTGCGGAAGAGCTGTAGTGCGAGTGGGATGTTTGTGGCGGCTCAACTACCCTCCTGGAATGGGTTGCTGCGAACCCGAATGGCTGGGTTCAGAGACAGAATTGAATCCAGCGAAAACTCTCTGATCGTAGCAATCAGAGGCCTGAAATGGGAGTTGGGCATATATGGCGTCATTGGGCTTACTTGAAGCTTACGTAGCCTTTTTTCCCTGTTTAATATGTTCCTGATATTCTAATGTACAATGAACATGTATTTCTCTTTTCTTTCACTGTTTAACTATATATTTTGTTTGCTCTTTTTTCTCATATATTTCATCACATATTTTCATGTTTCTACATTTTTGTAATTTTCTATGTACTTTTTCTATTGATGTATTATTTTTTTATGGCTGGTCATGTATTGCACCCTCCACATGACTAAGCTGGAATAAACGCATATTATTATTATTATTATTATTATTATTATTATATTGTCCTCAAAGGGGTCACATGAACCTTTTTATTTTACAGGTCCTTGTCAGCCATATGCTAACCATTTCATTTTGAAGTAGGGGTTTATTTGCTTCCGACATGCCAGGCACCTGCTCATTTCTTGTGAAAGCTGTGTAACCCTTGTTGGTACTATGCTGGTGCTTACTTACATACATATTGAATCCGGCTCACTCACCCTGAATGCTCCTTTTTCCATCCTCCGGGACGCTCTGTATTGTGATCTCTGTATTTTCCATCCTCCGGGACGCTCTGTATTGTGATCTCTGTATTTTCCATCCTCCGGGACGCTCTGTATTGTGATCTCTGTATTTTCCATCCTCCGGGACGCTCTGTATTTTCCATCCTCCGGGACGCTCTGTATTGTGATCTCTGTATTTTCCATCCTCCGGGACGCTCTGTATTGTGATCTCTGTATTTTCCATCCTCCGGGACGCTCTGTATTGTGATCTCTGTATTGATGATCATGAGTTGATGATTTCTAGGCCCGGTATTTTGATTTCCGTGATTTAGTCAGTCCAAATACGCTTGTGCAATTAATGATGCCATAAATTTGCTTATTATGGAGAAGAAAGGGCCACTAAAGGTATTCTGCAGGGTATACCCGAGGGCAGGAGACCGTTAGGCAGACCAAGACAAAGATTATTAGATAACATCAACCGAGATCTGGAGGAGCTCAATGCTAAAGACGACTGGCAGTCCATTGCTGAGGATAGAAAGGCTTGGAGATCTATTGTTTCGGAGGCAAAGGTCCTACAAGGACTGTTCGGCCATCGGAAGTAAGTAAGTAAGTATAAATTTGCTTGTCTCTAATGCATTTCGTAACTTCCCATTGTTCTCTACCGCTCTCATATGATGAGGCAGGTGGTTCCAGACCAGAGGACCAGCAACTGCAAATGCACGCTCTTCCAGGACTTTCCCTTCGTCCTTGGCATTGTCTGCCCACCGTATCCTGGGACGTTCGAGTGGTCTGACACCGGAGGGGGCACCATCCAAGACATTTCTGATTATTCTGGAGTCATCTGCACGTACTGCATGTCCGCCTCACTGAAGTATGAAGGAACTATGGTTTTAGGTTTGAAATAAAGATCGAAACGCGTAATCATTTTTTAACACGCTCGGTAAGGATCGAATTCGAACGATCGAACAGATTTTACTGACCGTGCAAACGAGAAGAACGATTTTCTCTACGTTTCCTCGGAGTCATATCCGACGTCCCCAGGAAGCGTGTGTCTTCTGCAAAGAAGAACCACGAACTGGTGAATTATTGTTGTTTGATCGAGGCCGAAGGTTGTTGGTACTTTTATTAACCTTCGGTAATGCATCCATAGATGTCGCATTAGCTCCACTTGTACAGAAGGACGATATTATGTCTTCCTGTGAAATCGTCCGATTAATGAAAGGGTGGATCATAGAAGTTAGTACTGGCCTCCATATATACTGAAAAGTTTGTAGCTGTCATCTCTGTTGAAGTTGGAGTGCCTGGAGGAAGTTGGAGAAAGCTTGAGCATCGAAGGGTAAAAGCAGAGGTGATTCGAGCATTCATTTGCCTACAGTAGCTTCTATACTGAGCTATTTTGAACTTTACGATCCAAGTGTTATAGATACTTATTGTAAGATTAAGAGCGTACCTCCGACATGATGTTCTTGCCAAAATACCGTCTAATAAATGTGGAAAATACGGTATTTTTTGTGTCGGAAAATAAAAACAAAATACGTGGCTTTGACGTACAAAGTTTCACGATATTAAATTATTTTTACTTTCATAAAAAAGGTGTTCTCTTAGCTTTAGACGGTTGTAAACAAAATTCAAAATGGAATGCAGCATAAATATATGCGAATAAAATTTTCAAATCAAAACAAAGTTGAGGTAAAATAACTGCCCAGTCTATAGCACAGTTGGTAGAATGCTTGCATTCCATGCCGAGAGCTAGGCAGTGGCGTGCATCCCATACAGGCACATGCGCCTTATAGGTAGGCAATATTTGATAAAAAGACGCTTTTAAGCTTGATATTGAGATTTAAAAAATATGTTCGATTGGAGCCATCGTTGGTATTTCAGTCAATTTCAAATGAGTTATTTTGAAGGAATGGGAGAAAACATTTATTCTGAAATCTATTTGCCTGTACCCTGTGCACGCGCCTGGAGCTAGATTTTGATCCCCACCGGAGGTGTCAGAAACGATGTCCCGTTTCGGTGTTCAAACTGAAAATAAAATACTGGCAAGGTTACTCACAAGAAATGACACCAGCCTCTTCGGAAGTTGGGGAACCCTCACTTCAACTGAAGTACTTGGCGTAAGGCCAGCCCCCTTACCTGTAACAATACATAGGTTCTACTCGACACATGCGACCCTTTTGGGAACAACGTGGCAAGAAGTTCCATTATAATTATAGCTTAGTTATTTTTTATAGGAACTTTTCCAAATGGCTTTTACTGAGATCATTCTTGTGACAAGCCCCTAAATGTTGCTTCGGGTTGTTTGACGCCATCTGAGTAACATATTATTCATCATGTATCTTCTTGAAGTATTAAATGTAATCTAAAAAACAATTAAAGAAAAAGGTATTGATTTGCAGACATACACACATATATTTATTTAATTTCATCACAGTTGTAATAATTAGGTAGAAGATTACTATATAAGCATATTGAAGCAGGAACGTACATAGCATTTAAAGCATTGGTAGGCAACACCGTAGAATTTTTCTTAGTATTTTCATCAGATCAGATTTCATTTATAGTAAAAATTATGTACTAACCTACCTCGTGGTTTCAAGATCTTCAGAGGCTAAAATTATTTCAGATCATAATAAAAAAGTTTTGTAATTAATCATTTACGACAACAACTATTTGCCAATATTGAGGTTTCGCACCTATTCTTGGACTAAAATGTTGGTATGAGGCTGACAGCTCCATGTTGTTAAAACTTGGTTCGCTTTTGCCAATTCCCTTTCCCCGGTTTCAATGGAAGGCGGCAGGAGTTGCAAAGTTTATATTCATCTGAGGTTTGGTTTATTTTGTATGTACACATGCAGAGTGTGTAAGTGCAACTTGCATGTGTCTGCTTGCGGGCATGCATTTAATATGAACTTTAAATATCAATATATCCTTTTTTTCTTTTTTTTTTTATCCTCGCAGCTTAGATTATAAATTTTAACCATTCCTAAACATCAAACATGCCAAATATAGAAATTTATTTCATAAAAAGGCTGATAGAGTAATTGACGCTTTCTATAGTGACAACCAAGCTCGCACAAGGTTCTTGTTGTGTGATACATACGAAAACAGCGCTCACCAAATAAAGCATCGTACAAAATATATTAAGTGACAACTGAATTTTTTCCATACTTCATCCTTTAACATTATAATATTTCATATAAGTATATTTTTGCCATACACTAATTCACTTATAGATAGAGACATAGGTTAACATTGACTTTAGCTGCCTTTATAATTATTATATTCTTACAGGTACTTTGAATCAACAGTTTTTCAGATAAATCTAAAATTCAGCACATTTTTTTATTGCACTTAGTTGTAAGTAAAATATCTATAAAAAATAGTTTTCCAAAATTAATAATGGACTCCAGAGAATAAAAAAATCCCCCGGATATGTGACGCCAAGCATAGTAAATTACAAAACAGATTCCCGATAATTAGGGGTTTTTCTTGTTCACAGCTGACCACCCATACTGTAAAAAATGGTTCACTTTGCCAGTGTCACCCCTGTTTCAGGGAAGGTCGGCAAAAGTTGTGGGGCTTATGTTCATTTGAGGTTTGAATTTTATTTGTAAGTACACAATCAGCATTTGTAAGCGCGAACTACACATGTTTGTTTGTGGGCATACATCTGAGAGCTTTGAATGAATATATCCTTGCAACTTAGATTATAGATTATAGACAGCATTGTGAACCGTATGCAGTTGACAGTCATACTAAGCGCAGGATGTAGCGCTTTAAGGTCTTTCCAAACAACCTTCATAATTTCATATTGAACATGTGACATCACATTTTTTTTCCTACATTTCAAATGTGTTGAGTCAATTAAAAAAAAAAATACATCTATTTCAGTTTTAATTTTAAAAAAGCCTTGCCATAAAACAATGGGTAAGGAGGTAAAAAAGCTGCCAGCATGTAATTTTCTGGGTTCATACATATATTTATATATTTTTTAGAAATCCTGTGCAGGAGACTCCCTAGATTCTAGAAACTCTAGGGGTCTATGACACTTGTTGTAGTGCCGCCGAGGTGTTACAAGCAGCTTGCTCGTCGCTACAAAGCACCAATACTCAAGCAAGACCCAGTTGCTGTAAGGCTGGATGGACCTTTAGTGACCGGTCTTTGGTAAAGGCTTTATGAATTTTTTCAACCCAGCGAAGAACATATTTTGGAAATATAAATGATATATTTTTTGTGCTCCGCCTGGATCCGAATCCACAACCTTCCATTTACCAGTCCGAAGTGTTGCCACTGGACTAAGGACCGGTCTAAGATGCCAACGACACGCGGTGTACCTGAGCGGTCACCCATCCAGGTAGCATCCGCGCTGAATGTTGCTTAACTTCAGTGATCTGATGAGAACCGGTGCTTTCAACATGGTATCGTCGTTGACAAGTTATTAAAGTTTTACTTAATTTTTTCCTCGAGTTAAAGGAAGAATACAGATATGTTTATATAAAAAAAAGATAAATAATGTCTATAATGTCTTATGCTCCCTTTAATTAATAAAAAAAAACACTTATTTATGTCTGGGTATGATATGTACTTAAAATACTAATGGTTAAAAAATAATTTCTTTTAAAAAATATAAATGTATTTTTAGAGATGCAGAGGAACGTCTTTTAATACCTTAAGTCACTAAAATTGTACTATTCACTAAGATAAATGTGGCTAACTCTCTTATTTAATAATTCATTTATATTCTCATATGGTCCGGTTGATAGCTCAGTTGGTAGAGTGCTTGCATTCCTTGCCGAGAGCTCGGGTTTAAAACCCACCGAGGGTGTCAGAAATGATTTCCCCCTTTGGTGTTCATTTCAAACTCAAAATAAAATACTCGCAAGGTTTGTTCAGCCTTCTCAAGAAATCAGTACCAGCCCCCTCGGGAGCTGGGAAACTCCCACTTCAACTGAAGTAGTTGGCGTAAGGGCGGCCCCCTTACCTATAAAACACTCGCTTTTGGTTCAACTTGCCACATGCATTTGGGGAAAATGCGGCAAGAAGTTACACAACATGTGTAGCTTAATCACGTATATAAGCTGAAATAGGCATTAAAAGCATCTAACAGATGAATAAATAACAGTTTCTATATTTCAAATATATGCCAGTCAAATAACCACCCTATAGCCTGCTTGGCCATAGTACCGACAATAATTTAAATATTTATTTTAAGTTAGATATTTAATTCATTTGAAAATGGTTAAATTTTCAATACATATATTTCTTTAAATTCATATAACAATGACTTATTATACACATAAAGACTATTAGTGTTATTCTCACATAGAAAATCCATGGTTCATCCGCCGCCTAAAGAGAATTTTCCATACTTAAAAATAATGATCCATGGATTGGCTATGTATAAAATATTTTGAGGACAACAATTAACACACCATCTTTTTTTTTTAAGAAATCCTGTGCGGGAGACTCCCTAGATTCTAGAGACTCTAGGGGTCTATGACACGTGTTGTAGCGCCGCAGAGGTATACGAGCTTGGTCGTCGCTACAAAGCGCCAATACTCAAGCAAGACCCAGTTGCTGTAAGGCTGGATGGACTTTTTAGTGACCGGTCTTTGGTAAAGGCTTTATGAATTTTTTCAACCCAGCGAAGAGCATATTTGGAAATATAAATGGTATATTTTTGTGCTCCGCCGGGATCCGAATCCAAAACCTTCCATTTACGAGTCCGAAGTGTTGCCACTGGACTACGGACCTGTCCAAGATGCCAACGACACCCGGTGTACCTGAGCGGTAACCCATCGAAGTAGCATCCGCGCCCAATGTTGCTTAACTTCGGTAATCTGATGAGAACCGGTGCTTTCAACATGATATCGTCGTTGACAAACTAGTATATGGATGTACATAAATATAATCTCTTTTTCAAAGGAAATGTAATAAAAGTATCAAAATATGAAAAATACTAAATTAAAATAGTCTCACCAAAAATATGATTACTAAATATAAAGTACTTACATAATTGCACCAAAGTTGTTCGTGTCGGAATGGTGGGATAGAATGCGAGCGTTTTTACATTTCTAGGAAAAACATGTAAATATTCTCTATGATCAATAACGTTTATTTTAACTTTATATTTAACTTCATAACAATTTATGAAGTTAAACACTATTCATCAATCCTACTATCACTTCCCTTAAACCTCACTAGCAGAATAGTTTTTATCACTATTAACAGCTGATACATTTTGCATGGTTTTGCCATCAGCTGTTGACATGCAATCACGTTATATTACGTTTGATCTTCCAAAAGATATAGTAATATCTACCGATACATGTTGAATCTGCAGAAGCTGGGCAGGAAGTCTCATCACCACGATAATTTTTACCTACCAAATATTGGTAATATTTGTATGAAGACATGTCAATCCAAGATGGCCGCAAGTGAACAGCTGATTATATTACCAATATTCCGTAGGTAAGAATTACAGTGGTGATGAGATTTCCAGCCCTATAATCTATAATCTATAATCTAAGTTGCAAGGATATATTCATTCAAAGCTCTCAGATGTATGCCCACAAACAAACACGTGTAGTTCGCGCTTACAAATGCTGATTGTGTACTTACAAATAAAATCCAAACCTCAAATGAACATAAGCCCTGCAACTCTTGCCGACATTCCCTGAAACAGGGGTGAAATTGGCAAAGTGAACCATTTTTTACAGTATGGGTGGTCAGCCTCATACCAACCTATAAGTCAAGGAATACGAGTAAAAAATAACATTTAAGTATAAGAAAACAACAAAACCTTAAAAATAAATCTATACAAAAAAAGTAAAAAAAAAAAAGAAAAAAAAAAAAAAAAAAAAAAAAAAAAAAAAAAAATGTCTTATGCAAAAAATGTAGCAAGCCAATAAACCAACATTAAAAATCAGCATTGCAGATTAGCCGCCACTTCTTCCTGTCCTTGCATACTTCTTTCATTTCATCCAGAGTCATAACCTTTTTCATACAAGTCCTCCTTTTATTATGACTCTGGATATCCCATTCATTCGCTATTTCAGAGATTTGATCCTTCCATACTTTTCTCGGTCTTCCTCTACCACGAAATCCATCTATTCTAGCAACATACACTTTCTTCGTCAATCTTTCATCACTCATTCTCTCCAAATGTCCGAACCATCTTAACATACTTCTTTTAATCTTCACTTTCACACTTTCCCTTACACCACATTCTTCTCTTACAAAATCATTCCTCACCTTGTCACTTCGTTTTTTCCCAATCATACTTCTTAGATAGTCCATTTCTACTGTATGGACTTTACTAATTTCCCTTTCACTCACCGTCCAGGCTTCACTTCCATACATCAAGGTTGGCACTAGTATACCACCGTGCACCGCCAATCTAACATTTTTTGAGAGATTTTGGTTCCTGGCGATGCAAGCGGTCGCACCCAGTACACACCTGCCTTTCATTATTCTTCTTTCAAATTCACCGGTCATTCTTCCATCTTTTTCAAACTTACTTCCCAGGTATACAAACTCATTTACGACATCAACATTCATTCCATTAATTTTAAATTCATAATTCATATTTTCATCATCTCTTTCAAAAATCAATACTTTCGTCTTACTTGCATTCAACTTCAAATGGTTACCTAACAAAGCTTCATTCAATCTAGAGAGCATTGTTTGCAATTCTACTGCAGAATCAGATACAAGAACTGCATCATCTGCATACAGTAGAACACTCACTTTGCTCTCTCCTATCATCAATCCACAATCATTAAGTCTAGCATCCCTGACACACTTGTCCATAACTATGTTAAATAGCCATGGACTCATCACACATCCTTGCCTCACACCCTTATACACTTCAAACCACTCACTATACTCACCATCAATACGGACACATGCCTTACTATTTTCATAGTTTGCATGCACCGCACCTAGGAGAGCCCCATTCACTCCGTATGCTTTCAAAACATCCCATAACATACCTCTGTCTACTGAGTCAAAAGCCTTTTCCAGATCTACAAAGGCCGTGAACAGCTTCCGCCTCATCGACAATTGTTTTTCAACAAGTTGTCGTAGAGTAAAAATCTGATCAACACAGCCTCTACCGGCCATAAAGCCTGACTGTATATCGGAAATCCTTTCACTAGTAGTCAGAATCACATTTTTTATAATCACCTTACAGAAGACTTTTCCTGGTATACTGAGTAGACTGATTGGTCTGAAGTTCTGACAGTCTTTTTTGTCCCCTTTACCTTTGTAAATGGGAACAATGACTGCCTTCCTCCAATCCATCGGTACTACTCCTGCATTCACACAAAGCTTACATAATTCGTACATCCAATCTATCACACATTCACCTCCTGCTTTCAACATTTCACCATTTATACCATCAAACCCAGCAGACTTCCCATTCTTCAGACGTGAAATAGACACTTTCATTTCTTCTTTCAAAATATTCAATTCATTCTCTTCATCTATCTGTTCATAAATTCTTCTTTCACCCTGACCAAAAATTTCTTGAAAATAGTTCTTCCATCTCTTGCATACTTCTTCATTCTCCCATACCATCTCACCGGCAGCACTTTTGACTCCTGGAGTGGTCAATGCAGAAGATTTATTTTTATCCGCATTGATCCACCTCCAAAATTCCTTCTTACTGTCGGTGAAACTTCTGTTAATCCTTTCATCAATCTTTCTTTGTTCATTCATCTTGCTTTCATAAATTATAGTCTTCGCCATTCTCTTAGCTGTCTTATATTCGTCTTCTAGCTTTCTATCATTTCTATCATTCAGCCAATTTTCATAACACTTTTTCTTAACTTTCACAGCTTCTTTCACTCTATCATTCCACCAGGCATCTCCTTTCAATCTTCCACCTTTCGTTACCCCACATGCTTTTTTAGCGCATTCAGTCATTCCTTCTTTCAGATCTTTCCACATACTTTCAATATCTTTTCCACACACACTCTTCTCAAGTTCACTCACACTTAAAATTTTGTGGAGCTCTGATACATACTTCTCTTTCACATTTTCTTCATTCAGCCTTTCTACTTTTATTCTAGGCAATCTTACTTGCCTCTTGCGTTTCTTCTTTCTTACTTCACCAATCATTATTTTAGCACATAAGAGATAGTGGTCACTGCCTATTTCAGGCCCCCGGTAGACACGGCTATCTCTTACGGCTCCTCTCAATCTTTCATCCACACAGATGTAGTCAATGATTGTGCGACTTCCCACAATCTGCCTCGTGTACAGATGCACATCCTTATGCCGAAACCAAGTATTCGATGCAAAAAGACTGTGCTCCGCACACAAAGCAATCAGATGTCGCCCATTATCATTGACTACACCTCTCCCACCAGGACCAATTATTTTCAAACATTCATCTCTCTGTGCACCTATCCATCCATTCATATCACCTAAAATTACAATGTTTTCATTATTCTTCCTTTCATGCACAACCGCATTCAATTCATTCCAAAAACTCATTCTCACCTCCATACACTCTGAATCAACAGGAGCATAACAGGCAACCAAGAAAAGTCTCAAACTGTTAATTTTGAATTGAACAACCAAAATCCTGGGAGAAATTCTTCGATAACCTGTTATACATCCTTTTACACACTCACTCACAATCACACCTACACCTTGCCTTTCATTCCCATCTTCCACACCTGACCAAATATACAATTCACCGTTCACTAATACTTTCTCACCATTCCCTTTCATTTTTGTTTCAGTCACACCCATTACTTTTATTCGTTTCTCTTTCATTACATTCATAATTTCTTTCTCCTTGCAATCATTCATCTTCCTTACATTCCATGTCCCGAAAACCCATTCATTCTTTCTATGAAAATTAGTGGCGGCATTTCCACAACGTGCACGTACAAAATTATTGTGGGTGGCCATTTCTACATAACAAAATTTGAAAAACTTAAGTTAGTAAATATAGTACACAGAACAAAAAATATATAGCTAAAAAACATAAAATTGAAACATAAAAAAGTTAAAAGTAAAGTTAATAAATATACAAAGAAAAAAAATTAAAATAGTTAAAAAAAACAATAATACATTGTCCATATAAAAGTCCACAATTTTAATTTAGCGTCATGTGCCATGTTGTCCTCTTGAATCAGGTAGGTAGGACACAAGTTGTATTTTTTCCTTCCAATAATTTTGTTTTTGTTCCAAAAAATTTTTAAAATAGTTGAGGTTATGTACCAAAAATTTTTCTTGAAAAGATGCAAACACAAACTATTGCCTTTCCCTTTAAAAACTTCACATCCAAATTATCTTGTCTTTATACGCCTGCAGACTCTTTTGATCCCTTATTTCATTTAATGATGTATTTTTTTTTTTCGTTTTCGTGTAGACATTTACGACAAATTTTGTCCATCGACAAATCCATTTTGTTTTCACTTGTATTACAACAAAATGTAAATATAAGTTTTGCTCTTATTAATTGAAGTAGAGTCTGAGTATTATTGAATATTTTATTTATATTTTGAATGTTGAATATTTATTTATTTATTTATTTATTTTAGCCCTGGTCTACATTATTGAAGTGGAAATAAAAAAAACATTTGTTCTTAAAAAATAAAACA
Organism: Agapetus fuscipes; assembly: GCA_951799405.1. NCBI lineage: Eukaryota > Metazoa > Arthropoda > Insecta > Trichoptera > Glossosomatidae > Agapetus > Agapetus fuscipes. The sequence continues at coordinate 13,637,752 of OX637351.1, read as the reverse complement.
GGCTTGCGGAAAGGGGCGGAGAAGCAAACTGCGGAATCATAGAGGGTATATGAGAGAGTATATGAGATTTTCATTGATCCTTAAGTCAAGATCCTTTTCTCCATTGATCCTCACTAGCATTAAGATAAAATAACTGACAAAAAGTGGCATCTATTTTTGGTGGTGTTCTTCAAGTTCCGCCGCCTCATTGGTGTACCCCAAGGTGTCTCCGGACGGTGCCATGGATGAGGGGGAGGAGCAGCGCTCTGTGTCGGTGTCGGGGGAGGAGCAGGTGGGCGTCTGCGCCCACACCTGCAGGAGGCCCGAGCACCAGCTGCCGTAGATGATGGCTCCACACAGATAGACGCCTGACGAGATGAAGAACACCGTGCGCCATTGTTCTGTTGTCTGCAAAATATAACATTCATTTGAAATACTTCTTCTTCTTCTTGTTATAGATCTATGATCTGTTTATTGTGGAGCTCTCTCCTGTGATGCAGAAGACCAGCTGTTCTTCCAGCTTTTGGGAGGGCGACCTGGTAGACGCTGGCCGTCCGGTATTTCCTGGGACACGACTCATCTTAAATACTGCATCTATAATAATCTATAATCTATAATCTAAGTTGCAAGGATATATTCATTCAAAGCTCTCAGATGTATGCCCACAAACAAACACGTGTAGATCGCGCTTACAAATGCTGATTGTGTACTTACAAATAAAATCCAAACCTCAAATGAACATAAGCCCTGCAACTCTTGCCGACATTCCCTGAAACAGGGGTGACATTGGCAAAATGAACCATTTTTTACAGTATGGGTGGTCAGCCTCATACCAACCTATAAGTCAAGGCATAATGATTTTAAATCCTTTTCTGTTTAAGCACAGTCGATAGCTCAGTTGGTAGAATTCTTGTATTCTATGCTAGAAGTAAGGGTTTGATCCCCAACAAGGGTGTCAGAAATGATTTTCCGTTTCTAGGTCAGAGGCGTACCCTTGACTCTAAAAGTAAATGGTTTTATCTTATAAAAGCTAATAGCAGAGGCATGCGTCCCATACACGCACATGCGCCTAATAGGCAGACAATATATGGTAAAAAACTATTTACGCTTGATATTCAGATTTAAAATTCAAAATTTAAGTTCCATTGGAGCCATCGTTAGCACTTCAGTCAGTTTCAAATGAGTCGTCTCAAACTGAATCCAACCAAGACTGAGTTCATGTGGGTCGCCTCTCCAGGTCGGCAGCACCTCTTGGGTACTCAGCCAATCTTTTTCTCTGGTGCAAGCATAATACCATCCTCCACCATATCCGTCCTTGGTGTCTTACTAGACGGAGCACTATCGATGGAGGCACAAGTGTCCAGGACAGTGAGCACAGCTTTCTTCTATATCCGCCAATTGAGCCTCATCTCAAGATGTTTGCCTGTGGATGCTGTCAAAAGCCTCGTAGCTGCTTTCGTCGTCTCCTGATTAGACTACTGCAATATCATATATGCTGGACTACCGCAAAAATCATTCGATCGGCTGCAAATGGCTTTCAATGCTGCTGCCAGGGCAATTTTTCGACAGGGAAAGAGCTGTCATATTTCGCCACTGCTGAGAGAACTGCACTGGCTGAGGGTCCGAGAGAGGGTGGAATTTAAGTTGTGTCTCACTGTACATAGGGCCCTGAACGGCACGGCACCCCCATGTCTCGCTGAGCTATGCTCTGTCGATGGGACTTCAAAAAGACCACTACCCTCTGCCCTTACTGCTGTCAACAAGGTTATAGTGCCCAATAGAGCAAACACATCAAATTTTGCAGACAGAAGCTTTGCGGTGGCCGGGCCGGTTGCCTGGAACAATTTGCCCATCGGTGTTCGCGCGAACCAGCCTACCACCACCTTCAGAAAGGAACTGAAGACACTACTTTTCTCCAGAAGCCATGGCGCCCTTGAGATGGTCCTGGACCATTAAATGGCGCCACAGGAAAGAAATCATCCATCATCATCATCATCATCACGATTATTGTAATTTTAGCCAGAAGTGGTACAAAATGAAAGGCTTTTACCTTTAATAGGAGTTTTAAGCTTACACATCTGGCGGTTGACATTGGAGAGTTTCTTTTTGGGATCTGTTACAGTGGTCTATTAGCGTTGGAGCTGGAGCTTCCAGATGTTTCACCCATTTCTGTGATGGGCTTCTTTAGCGCAATGTGATATTGATGTAAGTTTTATGAAAATTAGGATTTACCTTGTCAGTGACTATGGCTCCAGCCAAGGCAGGACTGATGATGCCGGGGAGAGTGGCTACAGTGTTAGAGAGACCCATCAAGACACTGGCATGCTGCGGCGCAATGTCCAAGTGATTAACACTGCCAACAGATGAACACACATTATGTGAGGTACACTGTCCCTTCATAATGTAAGTAATGTCAAATTATCAAAAAATATTTTTCTGTAATGTATTGGATTGAAATAAGCTATGCACATAATTTTTTATACAGTACTGTACTGTATTTATCATTGACTTTTGATATCTGTGGACTAGAAATAATTTTAACGAAAATAGACATTACATATCTGTTTCAACTTACTTATAAAAATAGTCATTGGCAAGAAAGAGAACAAAGAACTTCACAGTTGTAAAAACCATTAGGTATCTTTGAATAAATGAAAGATGTAAGTATTTACGTACTTATTTACTTTAATTATCGAAAGACACATGTGCATACACAAACTGAATCACACAGACGCATGTAGGTATGAGTATGCAGGTCAATTGATGGCAACCAGACTATCATGGCAAAGGTAGAAAATGTGCAATACTTGTGAACATTATAATGTCAATTATTTCTTATTTCATTATTTATTTAATGGTTGTAGAAAAAGTATTGTATGGCACTGGACGTAATTAGTCATTGTAACACTAGTGCTGCCCATTCTGCCTCCTGCTTTGATGTCCCCGTGATGAACAGCCCAACCGTGGGACCATTACAATAGTTAAAATAATTACCTGAAGCCAGACCAAGCAAAGCCACCCAGGCCTACAGCGATGACCAGACATATCACACAGCCCAGGGGACTGTCCGTGTAGCTGGCTGCTACAGTGAACACCGTCTGTAACAATGTTAACAACATGTCAAAGCATGTAGACAAGTGGCATGTTTGATTGGCATGCCATCAAACTTTTTCAAAATACACAGTCTTTCAGATTCAAAAGTTGTTAAAGGGTTTATTTTAAAAATAATAAAAAATATTTAAAAAAAAATGAATATTAAAACTTTGTTTTTTACCACTTGAGTACATTTATTTCAAGGTTTTCGGTATCTCTACCATCTTCGGTTGAACTTATACTAAAACTTAAAAATAAAGACATATGGGACAACAATTTGAGAATTGGAAACAATTTCCTTATTGTCTATAACAATTGCCAAAATGTCTTAAAATAATGACTTTTTCTTTGAAAATTTGTCAATTTTATCATTCACAAGATTTATATCGCATAATGTAATATTATGTCCATGTTCGAACTGCTCCAGGGATAGTATGCACGTGGCAATGCTGCTACCTTTCCAGAATCATTTTACATTCGCCTGAGTTTTTTGGCACACATGGAAATGCAACTGTGAAGTTCTTTGTTCTCTTTATTACTAATGACCATTTTCGTAAGTAAGTTAAAACAGATATATAATGTCCATTTTCGTTAAACTAATTTTTAGTCCACAGTTATCATAAGTCAATGCAATAAACGCTTATGAATATCTTTATCATAAGTCCAAGAGTGGATTGAGAAGGGCTGAGACAAAAAGAAAAGAGGTTGGTATACCTGTGCCAGGAAGGCGCCGCAGTTGAAGAGCTTCCTGACTTGTGTGGTGGTGAGCAGGTTGTGCCTCTGCAGCCAGTCAGCCAGGTGACCAGCTGACTGCAGCACCAGGGACATGGCCAGATAGGGAAGCGCCGACAGCAGACCTGTAGCTGACAGCTGGAACCCAAACCTGTCTGTAACGATAACAAAATATATGTGCTTGTGATGTCTCCGATTGATTATTGCTCATCTTTTTATAGTGGTCAACCCAAGAAACAGTTTAACCACTTTCAATCTGTGTTGAATTCAGCAGCAAGGCTCATAATAATAATAATAATAATACAGTATTTTTATAGCGCCTTTTCATGACTCTTGGTCATCCCAAAGGCGCTTGCTCATATGAGCGCGCGAACAGGTGGGTCTTCAACCCCTTTCTAAAAGTACTCTCCAGATCCATTTCGCGCAGGTCATCTGGGAGGCCGTTCCATATCGTTGGAGCAGCCACCTTGAAGGCTCGATCTCCAAAAACGGTACTCATATTCAGGATATCCAAATTTGCTCACATCACTCCGCAATAGAAAAAACTACATTGGCTTCGTTTCGCGGAGAGGGTGGTCTACCGTGTTTGTTTGATGGTATATAAAGCCATCAATGGCTTGGTTCCACTTTATCTGACTGACATGATTTCGCCTGTTGAGATGGGTGGGAGGAGGCAGACACTCAGATCCGCGGGCGATGGTGCTATCAATTTGGTTCAGCCGCACCGTCAGATCCGTATAAATTTCGCGGACAGTGGTAGCTCTACAAGACCATCTTACCCAACGCCTCTGTACTTCCCCAACTGTTCAGAAGTTACCTCTCATGAAGGTGGGCAGAAGTGTCAGCAGCGTATAGAAGCCCCAGTTCTCACTGAAGTGTGCAGCCACTATGGCCCAGACTGGGCGAGATGTCAGGATCTCTTTCCACGGGTGGATGATAGTTTTACCTCGATAGTAGCTATTACCCAGGGAATCCTGGAATTCAAATAATACAGATATCATACCAAGGGGATAATATTGTTACGAACTTGGAGTACCTACGTACGACTGTATATGCATACATAGAACAGTCTGGCACTAGTATGATGGTGATAGTGTTACGAACTACGAATTTCAAAGTACCTACGTATGTCTGTACAGGTACAATAGTGTGTGTAAAACCGTCTGGTATAATCCATCATGGTAGTGGAACAGCTTCTAGTATAATCTAGAACATAGATCGAATAATTTGGAATACGTAAGAAAGATCTCTGTTGTACTTATATAAAGGGACTGCAATGGGGCGGCAGCAGAGAATGTTGATTAAAACATTGAGCCGTGAAGTCAGAAGCCAGAGCTAGAAATCAACTGTTGTAAATTGTGAACAAAATCATGTAGAATAAATTATTTTATAATAAATATTTGCAGTTTAATTAAAAAAGAACTCAGTAAAATCATAACAATATGATGATGAATCAGTTGTCTTTTACATCGGCGTAGTTGCCACTTGCCACTTCAAGGGCGCCCCAAAATATTCAGTAAACAGATCGGTCTTGATACGTCTCTTGAAGTAGCTGCTGTCGGCAACCTACAACCACAGGTGACAGTTGGTTTCATGCCCTTGGAGCCGCCACTGAAAAAGCACGCTCACCAAACACTGTTGCAGACTTGCAAAAAGGCTCATTGAACATTATTTTGGCTCCTCTCATAGAATACCTTATGATTGAGCACAATTATTACTCAAGAGCTAAGAAAAAAGTAAGAAGAGGTCAGAAAGAAAGTAAGAATGGGAAAAACTGGTTAAATGGCACATATTTCATCATAATTTCTATACAGATATTATTTACCTGAATGTATTTGAGTTCAGATGGAGATATGTGAGGATCGTTTTCTGGTCCCTCCTTTACAACGGACCACCATATTGCAAACCAAATCAGCGCCACAATACCTGAACATTACAATTAACATTTCAATTATATTAATTTTCAGATATTTAACGAACCGTTCGGTGAGAACTTACATTATTATAAATAATTATAAAAAAACACAGAGTTTTATTTTCACAAATTGAGTATTTAATACCACCTCAAGTACTTTCAACTTATTCACGTCATTATCAAGAGGATACCAGTAGTATCCTAACGAGGATACCAGTAGTATCCTAACGAGGTGGTATTAAATACTCAATTTGTGAAAATAAAACTCTGTGTTTTTTTATAATTTTTTATAATTATTTATAAAAATGAATTTTCACTGTGTGAATACACAAACTTTAAAAAGTCACTTACATTATTCTCTACGTTTCGTCAGCGACGTAGCCGACGTCTTCAGGAGAACATCCTATCTGTACGGCGACTGAGGATGAACTTAAACCTAACATTTGAATACCTATGGCGTAAGTAAATATCAACAGGGTTTTCTAAAAAAAGGGATTTTTCTAAAAATGCAAAGCATTTACAAGTTTAAAAGAAAGGACAATTCAGTTACAAATAACAAATATATTGTATGCTGCTGCTTTACTATCTACCAGTTAGTCAGCTCTTTCTCTTAACAAAATATAAGGTGTGCTGCCACTTCATTATCATCATCAATGGCATGACAACCCATGAGTAGTCTTGGTCTCCTTGATCAATCACCTTTGGTGGAGATCGCATTCTAGCCCTCTAGCTTGGAACACAAGCATTCTACCAACTGAGCAATCGACCCAACACCCTCTTATTTCTCATCTGGAGCAGCTGTTTGGCATCTCTTCTCACACGAATAGTGTACACAGCACAACTAAGTGAAAAGTCATAACTGTTAGCTTAACACGTTCAGTGCGCATACCGCGCCTAGCGCGTTTCGCTGTCACAACACTTGTATGCCACATTATTTTCATAGCACAGCTGGAAAGTATAATATTCCCAGCACTTGATAAATCATCAGTATATGTTCCAATGTCAATTTTTACGGTAGTTTTGCGATGTTTTAAATTTTCGACATATTTGATTTTTGACCAGGGGTCGGGGCAGAACAAACATTGCGAGCAATGGTGGAACGGAATATAAAGCAACCTTTCGACAAATAATAGCACTGCTTACCTTCCTGTTTCAACAAGTACTTTGTGTCATTTGTATGGTATATATGAGCCTGCAGGTGCCTGTGTATTGAAGGTCAATGACTCTTCTGTCATTTCTAAATACACCTATTGAAATTATAGTTTTAATGGAGTTTTAGAGTTTAGAAAAATATGATTTTTTCAGAAATTCCATACTGTTAATAAAATTTTATGCACAGTGAATGTGTTTACCAACTAATTGACTCATGCAGTTGTGTTTACCAAAGACATAAAAGATGCTCGGCCATCCCAGTTTATCAGCCAGAAATCCTCCGAGGGGCATTGCAACAACGGTCCCAGCATAGCTCCCACTGAAGGCGAGGGTTGCAAGGCGAGACCGCTCCAGAGGGGGCGCCCATCGAGCCCAAACAGCGTGGATGCAGGGGTAGGTGACACCCTCGCATAGGCCTTCCAGAACCCGGGCTGCCACCAATAGCCATGTGCCCCCGTGAGCCAAAGGAGGGGTAGCTAGGGTTAGTAGAGCGGTGCCGAATATACCGAGGCCAAATAATCTGAAAATAAAAAAGAAGTATTGTAAAAACTGAAACAGGACAATATAATATGGTTGTTTTTTATTCAACCTCCAAACTGCTACAAAGCAGGCATCCCAGATTGATATTATTTACAAGTCTTGGCGAGCCGTAACCTATATGTTGGCGGGCCGGGTGTTTGCTAGAAAGGAAAAACAGGAGAAAGCAAACTTTTTGTTACAAAAAATAATGTATTAAAGTAACTCCTTATATAATCATCTAGATGATTGACATCTAGGCGTCTTTCATAATTGTGAACAAGCTTTAAGACGGAGTCAGGAACCAAAAGGTTTTTTTTCTCGGTGGGCAAACCTCACAGTTCCACGTGAGTAGGATTCTTAGCCACATAGGAAGCAATGCCTCCAAGACACTTCTTCCATTCAAAGAAAAGATGATTGTCACTAAGAGCCAGAACTATTTAGTGAGTATTTGAAAATTTCAAGAAAATCTAAGAAACCATCAAAGAAGTATGCAAGTAGGTACATATTTATCACACAAAAGTAAATTAAAAGGGTATTTTAGTGACACTAATAATTTTCTATAAAAAAGACATAAAAAAAAATTCCAAAGATTTATGGTTAATAACTAAGTAAAAAAAAGTAGTTAACGTAAAAAACAGAGAAATACGGGTACATCCTATTTACAATATGTAAGAAGTGATTTTAGTGATGTCACTATCTTCCAATGACAATTTTACTTTCTTCTTACTTGTTGCCTCCAATTTTTGTAGCCAGCCATCCTCCGGGTAATTGTGTCAAGATGTATCCATAAAAAAATGAGCTCAGCACCAGCCCCTTTGTACCGCTGTCCCAATCAAACTCTGGACCCTGAAAATTACAGAATTTTATAATCATCATAAATAGAATAAAAACCGAGGAGAATTCTTGGTCTTCTTTATCAACCTCTGGCAGTGCTGTCGATCTTAAGTCTTTCTTGTGCAAGTTACACACTCTAGCAAGGCGAGAATCCATGTATATATTGTCACACATATCTTGCCCAGGACGTCAATGACCATATAGATTAAATAAAAAGAAGAGTTGCAAAGCATTGCCTAAGACAAAATGTTTAAATATTTATTACCAAAATGTAAGAGGACTAAAAACAAAACTAGAGGAATGGAGAACTAATTTGACTATTGTTGAAGATACTTCTCTAGTAGCGGCAACGGAAACCTTTCTCGATGACTCGGTTCTTGATGCTGAGCTGGGTCATAATACATGGTCCATACTTAGGCGTGATCGTGAATCGGGGAAAAGAGGAGGAGGCGTGATTCTCTGCGCTAAGACTTCACTTCGCATTGAAAGACTTCCAGAATACGAAACTAAGGATGTGGAAGATTTGTGGGCCAAATGCTGCATTGATGGTCATAGCATTGTCATATGTGTAGTGTACCTGCCACCCAGAAGTACCGAAGATGCATACGAGGCCTGGTTCGATTCAGTCGAAAGAGTATGCTCGAAGCATGGGAGTAGTAGAACCCTCATTCTCGGTGACTTAAACTTATATAGTGCCAGTGAAAACACCAATAATCATTTTAATTGCTTCAAAACCTTGTGTGATTTAAAACAATTTAATGCTGTTTATAACAAAAATGATCGTATATTAGATGTGGTGATGACGAGTCCAGATCTGAGCGATGCGTTGCGTGTGCATGCGGCTGAGTTGGGGGAGGAACTAGTGAGAATCGATGGCCACCACCCACCCTTACATATCTCTGTCAAGTATAGCTTCACAGACAAGGCTAACACCATGTCACCCTCCAATATTGACAATTCATTGGATTGGAACTTTGCCAAAGCCGATTTTCTTAAACTTTATTATTACGTCAGGGAAATTGAATGGAATACCTTATTCCACACTACTGAAGTAAATACAGCTGTAGAAATATTCTATAATCTTAACTATCTTGCTTTTAACGAATGTATTCCGAAAAAAGTACGCAGGATATATAACAACCGATCATATCCTACGTACTATACAAGAACGATTATCAATAATATTGCTCTCAAAGCAAGATATCACCGCAATTGGAAGCGTGATGGTGATACTAGCTCTCGCAGCAATTTTCAGGCATTGCGATCAAAGGTAAAACATGACATCCGTGATGCGTACAAAAATTATATGTATAATCTATCGGGTGATCTAGCAAAACACCCAAGAAACTTTTGGCAACACTTTGACCGTTTACGCAATCGGGGAGGGATCGAATCTAAGATTACGCTTGATGATGTCGAATATGAGGGAGCTGAAGCTGCATCCGCGTTTGCTAGACACTTTGAGTCTGTCTTCTTACCTCATCAGCCAATTCTTAATTGTAAAATGGCTACCATAGCTTCATCTGCTGATAACCGCCTTGTTAACATACTAAATATCAATGAGTCTGATGTCAGAGGCGCCGTGAAAAAACTTAAGCCTAGTACATCACCAGGACCTGATGCCATACCTGCAATTTATGTCAAGGGCTGTCTTGATTTGTTGCTTCCACCAATTCTTCACATTTTCAAAATTATTATTTCAACTGGTGTTTATCCGAATATTTGGAAGTGTTCTAGAGTTATACCTATTCACAAAACGGGCTCGAAATCCAAAGTCGAAAATTATCGACCCATAGCTATTTTGTCCGCACTGGCGAAGATCTTTGAAACCATCATCCACGACAAATTACTACCCCAATGTTTACCTTATGTATCCAGCGCACAACATGCATTTTTACCTCGTAGATCAGTTACCACTAATCTCGGCGTTCATGTTGATTTGCTGACACGACATCTGGATGGAAGGGAACAAGTGGATGTTGTGTACCTTGATTTCCAAAAGGCCTTTGATAGAGTAGACAATGATGTTCTGCTGGTAAAACTTGCTAACATGGGTTTCGTCCCCAAACTGTTAAAACTTTTTGCATCATACTTATCTAACCGTACACAATTCGTGAAATACGGCCCATACACTTCTTGCAACTACTTCACCCGGTCAGGCATTAGTCAAGGGTCGAATCTGGGACCGTTTTTTTTTGTTCTTTTCATTAATGACTTACCTGATGCAGTCTCTAGGTCAGATATAATAATTTTCGCTGACGATGTAAAACTTATCAAGACTGTCAGAAGTCATGCGGATGTAGTTGATCTGCAAAATGATCTGACTTCGGTCAACGACTGGAGCAGGCAGAACAAATTACTGTTAAACCTTAAAAAATGTCAGATAATGTCTTTTACACGAGTTTCAAGTCCTTTCACACATGACTACTTTATTTCCAACGAGCTTGTTACTAGAGTGAGCTCAGTTAGGGACTTGGGCGTGGTCTTCGACACCCAGCTCAACTTCCATACGCAGATCAGTAACGTAAGGGACAAGGCTTACCAGCGCTTGGGTTTCGTCATCCGTAATACGCAGATGTTATCTGACACTGCAACTCAGATATTATACACTGCACTAGTGCGTAGTATTCTCGAATCCAATGCACCGATCTGGGCTCCATATGAAAATAAATACATCTTAATGCTAGAACAGGTGCAAAAAGTATTTTTGAGGCATCATTACAAAGTGTTGTATGGATACTATCCCTTTATGTATCCCACCGCCTTCCTGCAGGGACATCTTGGTTTCGACTCCTTATTCCTTAGAAGGCAACTTTCTCTTGCCAAATTCATTATCAAACTCCTCAGAAACGAGGTTGACTGCATGGAATTGAGCGGGCGTATTCTGACGCTCTATGTGCCCGACTCCTTTACCAGAGCCAGGTCGCATAGGCTCTTTAGCGTTACCTCGAGCCGGACTAATCTCCTCCGTAACTCATTTGTTTCTCGTGCGCACGCGATGATCAATGATCTGATGTCGTCATCGCCGAATATGGATATATTTTATTCCGGAATAAATGAGTTGATGCGTGAGTGGAAGGTTTTGTTAGAAAGACGTATGCTTGAGTAATTTTTAAGATAAGTTAAATATATTATGTTTTATGTTAAGTTAAATATAGTATAATATGATGTTTAGCGCTATGGTCCTTGAACTGTTAAGTTAAATGTATTGCTATTGTAAATAAATAAATAAATAAATAAATAAATATATATCTTGAAGCTGGACACCCTCATCTCAGGAGTCAGAAGCGGATATGAAACTTTTTGAATCACAGATTGACGATCTAAATCAATCAAAAGAAGGAGAAGAATACAAATTGTTAGGGTTAGGTTGGAATTGCGGTCGTTTGATATATTTACAATAATAATAACTACACATTTAAAATTTATTAATCGGATATTAGACGAACTTACATTATTCTCGACGTTTTGTTAGCGATGTAGCTAACGTCTTCAGGAACACCTTCTCTGCACGACGACTGAGGATGAAATGATTTTTTCAATAACACTCGTCCCAAATCACGGCATACCTTCGAGCGTAGGTAGTAATATGATTAGGTTTGTCATGAATATTAACACTTTTATTCTGTTTCCAGTCCACATCACCTGATGGCACTATGTTATCCGTACATACAGAGCTGATTATATCATTGTCTTTGATACAAATATTAGGTATTGGTTTAAAAAATGAGGTGAGTGTTGGTTTCCAAATACTGGACAATTTAAAGCTGTTATCCCTGTCGAATCTCATATCCGATTAATAAATTTTACCTGTGTAGTTTTTATTATTGTAAATATGAAGAATACAAATGTTTTTACGCATGTTGCTTACATATGTGAGAGAGCCATTCTCAGCCACTTGAGTCTTGACTTCTGTCATGGCGACGACAGCGATGGAGAGGTTGACCCTGAGAGCGTACACATTGAAGAAACCAAAGAAGGCCAACACGGCAACGATATATCGTCTGCGCTTCCAAAACCTCCATGTGAACTCTTCCTGATCAGACAAATCAAACCTGTAACAATACCATTAACAAATTATGAAATTTTTCAGCAGAAACTTTGTAGAACTCTATTTTATGTTTTTGTTAACTCAACAAATAAAAAATATCAGTAGAATAAAACCATAGGGCATTAATAAATAAAAGATTGTTTTATTGTCATTAAAAAAAACTAATAAAAAAGTTGGCTAACTAATAAAAAATGGCAAACATATGTTTCTTCCCATAGTAACAAACGTATCATGAACACAGAATAATAGGTACACAATGAAAATATAAGATATAAAAGTCCGGTCGATAGCTCAGTTGGTAGAGTGCTGCCTTTCCGTGCCGTGAGCTTGGGTTTGAATCCCACCGAGGGTGTCAGAAATGATTTCCCGCTTCGGTGTTTATTTCCAATCCTAAAATAAAATACCCGCAAGGTTTACTCAGCCTTCACAAGAAATGAGTACCAGCCCTCTCGGGAGCTGAAAATACCTTACATTCGGGAAGTTCGAATTTGATTCACAGGAAGCACCAAATATAATCATTAATTTTTCATAAATGCTCTTTGCTGGGTTGAAAAATTGACCACCCTTATCAAAGACTGGTAACAATGATTTATCCAGCCTTACAGCAGGTAATAATTGTCTAAGAAATTGGCACTGCCTCACTATGTGTAATCAGTGACAATTTCTAGTCACTATTACCATAGTTCACAAATCCTTCCCAAGAGAAAACAGGTATCTATTAACCACCCTATGCATATGAATGTATGCAATACGCAAAATTTGAGTGTACCATTCTGCTACATCCCGTATCGCATATGCGCTTGAGAAAAGCTAATATATTTGAAAACTAAAAACCGCCTGGCGTCCGCCTGAGCTACAAAGTCACGCCATTACAAGTCCAGACAAGTTAGTTCCTCAAGGGCAGGCTAAGCATTCAGTTGTTTGCTTGACGTTTCGTAATTTTTCATAAATACTCTTCAAAAGTCAGGAGTATGTGCATTGTGGTTTCGATTCCTGATTATTTTTTGCCTTTTTTTGGAAGTTAACCTGAAAGTAGGCTACATTTAATTTGATTTCTTATAATACTAACAAGCATCTTTATGCTCATGTTTAATATTATCTATCACTAATGATTTATTTTTCTTGTGGGTATTTATTTATCTATCTATCATTAAACATCCCTATCTACCATTTTTTCTGTCAATCATTCATTATTTTACTAGCTATTGGGTTAATAGACGATAAATTTATAAGAATTCATTGATAACCTTTCCACTCTCTAAATGCTAACGATGTAGAATACGTCCAAATGAACAGCACTACTTGCTTCATGAGGTCCACAGATTTAAAATAAATCAATAAAAAATTGTGACATTACAGAGCAGAATGTCAAGGATGAAGGCTACCTTATATTTTGTTATTGGTTGCCAACGACCCTAGTAGCGTGAGCATGTGGCTGCCAGGAAGTATTTTTTTTTTTTAACATCTATACTCGTCAAATACATTTTGAGTACATTCTTTGGTCATAACATGTCTGTTAAACTTACCTACTTCTTCAGGAGCAGGAAAGCCCCCCCTAAAACAAAGTGGTTCGCATAAGGCTGGGCCTCTTACCTGTGTAAATAAATAGATCCCTCTCGCCAAATCTGACATCTATGGTCAAGTTCATAAAAAGCTACTAAGCTACACATGTAGTGTAACTTCTTGCTGCGTTTTCCTCAAACAGGTGGCACGTGGCGAGTGGAACCTATTTATTTTTATGGCTAAGGGGGCCGACCTTATGCCAAACACTTCAGTTGAAGTGGGAGTTTTTAAGTTGAATATGTTTAATTGTTCATTGAAGCATTCACGGCCAGTTCTTGTTGACACAACAATTACTTTATTCGGGCTATGTAGCCGTGGTCTGGTACAGGAGTGATCCTGTAAGAAGATTACAGCGACTAGCCAACCGCTGATAATGCCCATCGGAGCGATGGGCGAAACTGTCCGGAAAGAATCAGCCAGACCACGGCTACATAGCCCAAATAAAGTGATTGTTGGGTTGAATATATGTTTATTTATACTGCCCATGATATTTGAGTCCAATAGAAACAAACTTGGAGATGTGTATTTTTTTTAAAATGAGATACGTACATAAGATGCACTTATATGGTAACACAGAAAATGGCATTTACTGTATTTTATATCAGTGCCATTCACAAAACATTTTTTATCCATAGCTGATCTATGGATGATCGTTTTTCTTTTTTGGAAAATTCAATACAGGCTGCTGATAAGCCATAGCTTTTCTGTTTGAGAATAACACCGTATGTTTTTAATTTTTAAGTATCAAAAAACATCTTACGTAAATCAAAAATCATCATCATCATCATCATCTATCGAATATACGACAGCACTCCCAGAGAGTGGGTTAGTTTTCATACACTATTCAGTTTTACGTAATCGAGGTGAGTTTACGCAATATCATATTATAAACATAAAAGTATAAAAATGTTACCTATGCGGAAATGATAAAATTGAATTTTAACCAGTAGATAGATAATAATATATTAAAATACATACATACTAACAAGAATACAACATTCGCGAGAGGTATTTCAAGGCTTTTCGCAAATGAAATTGTAAAATCAACACATTATTATTAAAGATTTATTATTATTATTATTATTATTATTGGAATCTTAAATAAATAAAATGAATTTGTTAAAAGTTGCATAAAAATTAGTAAGTAACAAAATATGATTTATAATGTTATAAGAATGACTGGCAAATTTTTTAGAAGTTAAATTGTATTATGATAATAATAAATAGCCATTGAAATGTGTGGGGTAATGTCGAGTCTTCTAAAGCAGAGCATACACGGTCAATAATACTGACAGTATCGAAAAATATTGTCAGTAATACTGATCGTGTAATCCGAGGTATTGAAGTACTGAAGAGGGTACTGAAGATTGATGCTTCAATCCATTCATTCCTCAGTTCTGGTCGCCGAGTAGTGGGGATACTGACAGTAATAATGACCGTGTGGCCGGGTTTGCTTCATTCTTCAGTAATGAGGCGGGTTTAGGTTGTGAAAACACGTGCCATCTAATTGATGAAATCTTGGAGTTCGACGTTGGTTTGCTTTTTGTAGAGTTGCCGTTTATTTTCTCTGAAAACGTGAAGCCTGCTTATTTTCTTACGAATTTAAGTTAAATTACGTTTTAAATTAAGTTAAATTAAGTTTAATTACGATAAATTTATCTTCCTCAGTTATTAAATTGTGCAAAAACTCGTGCATCCAAAGTAAGTACAAGATTATTTTTAAAATACTGTGAATTTAAACCTCTGGGTACCACGGTCCTCATGAAAGTCAAGTACCACAGGGGTCCTTTTTGGACCCCAAATATTTTTTTCCATTTTAAATCTTGGGTTATTGAATAGGAAGTTGAAACTTGGTACTTTCACATGTTTTTGAATGCTAATAATGAATTTTACCTTCAAGTTTACTCATCTTTTAACTTATGCCCAAAAATAAATAAAAGGTGCAACTTGTTTTTTCTTGTATTTTCTGAAGAAACAATATTTTAAAACGGAGTTTACAAAGGTCATACAGCAGAGAAAGTTAAATTCTCGTAAAAGTGTTGGGTCCCAAAAGGACCCCATGGTACTCGGAGGGTTAATAACGAAAATATTAATCATAACTTCATTTACATTTTGTTAAATAATTTGCAGATGGAGGATAATATGGACGAAGATCTTAAATTATTTATTCATACTTTTGAATCCATGCCCGAATTGTGGAGCTCCACAGATCCAAATTACATGAAAAAAAATAAAAGGATGGAAGCCTTAAATAAATTATTGCCTTTGTACAAAAAAATAAAACCTAACGCGGAAATTTCCGATGTCAGGAAAAAAATAAATACATTAAGATCAAATTTTCGAAAAGAACTTAAGAAAATTGAATCTTCGAAAAGGTGAGAATATATACCAACATTTTGATTTTCTTAGTAAAATTTTATTTAGGCATTAGGTATAGTTGTTTTTATAATAATTATATAAAAAAGAAAATATGAAATGAATTTATTATGTTATTAAAGGTCTGGATGTGGTACCGAAGACATTTACACTCCGTCGTCATGGGTATTTTATGCTCTTCAATTTCTTGATAAAATCGAGCAGCCATTCGAAACCCACTCGTCGATTGATGTGGAAAACGAGGAAGAGGAACAGGTATGATTTTGATTGTTTGGTTTTTACCATAAATTTCAGTATTAAATTTTTTGAAATAAAAAATTAACATTTGCAAAAGTATTATGACAAATTATTATGTAAGATTAAAATATGTACAATATTTATCCCTTGTGGATTTTGCGTCGCTTGCATTCCTACTATGTTCTTCACGAAGACTAGCCCCTACATCTATGCTTTCAATTTCGTTTTGTGCACTAAAGTTTAGAGATTCCTTTTTTAAGTAAGTATGCAGATAGCAGCATGCTAGTGTAATTTTTGTTGCTTTGTCAGGACCAAGATTTATTGGCTTTTGAAACACACCAAATCTTGATGCGAGAATGCCAAAGGCATTTTCGACTACACATCGAGCTGTGGACAGTCGTTTATTGAAAGTATCTTGCTCCTTTGTACATTTTTTTTGAGGGTATGGTTTCATAAGGTTGCAGTGCAAAGCAAAGGCCTCATCTGCCACAAAAACGTAAGGAAAATAATCCTCTGAACCTGGTAACTTTGTGGGAGGTGGAATATGCAATTGCTTTTTTAGAAACAAATCCCAAAATTTTGTATAAAAGAGGACCCCACCGTCGGAGATCCTACCATTAGCTCCTACATCCACCATTATAAATTCCTTATT
This sequence comes from Agapetus fuscipes, assembly GCA_951799405.1. NCBI lineage: Eukaryota > Metazoa > Arthropoda > Insecta > Trichoptera > Glossosomatidae > Agapetus > Agapetus fuscipes. Next base: position 13,620,649 of record OX637351.1, on the reverse strand, counting down.
TGCATTGACCAATGCCATTAAAACAATGCTAAAGTGTCCTTTATAATTATAATACAGAGAGGAGGTATTAGCCGGTTTTTTTATGGCGATATGCTTTCCATCAAGAGCTCCGAGACAAGTAGGAAAGTGGCAGTTCTTGCTGAATTCTGCTGCAGTTAATAACCATTCCTCTTCTGTTAAGGGAAGCTGTAAAAAAAAAAAAATATTTTTTAAATAATAATAAGATTGTTATTATTAGTAGTAATAAAAATTTGCTGTAATTAGTTACAAAGAATGTCAATCATTTTTAAAGCATGAAATATGAACATCGAGGAATTTTTTAACTCTTGTTTTATTTTTTAGGCTCAAGAAACTACAAACATAATTCCAGAGGACGATGTTATCACTCAGCCTTCGACTTCAATAAATTACAACAGAAAATCCAAAAAACAAAAAAAATGTAATAAACAATCAGAGCTGCTGAATTTAGCGTGTGAGTACCTGACCAAGGAAAAAGAAGGAGATTACAATCTTAACTTAGCGAAAGTTTGGGCTACAAAATTGCAAAATTTGGATGCGACCCAAAAAATACTTGCCGAAAAGGCCATAAACGACATTTTATTTGAGGCTACAATGGGGAATCTGCATCACAACTCCGTTAAAATCAACGAGCCGCAATCCTTCCCAAATACTGAACGGAACCGTTCCTAGTCCAGTCCATTCATCAAATCCTTCCCAAATACTGAACGGAACCCTTCCTAGTCCAGTCCGTGTCCCTTCTACCACCACCACTTCCCCCCAAAAAATTATGATTTTAAACAATAATAACAATTATGATCCAATCGATGATAACGGCATTTCATCAAAAAATAACTTGAAGGACTACTATCATACATTTTGTGAATAAAATAAAATTTTGTAAAGTGTATAAATGCCTATACATACTAATAAAATATTTTACTAATTGAATTTTTTTGTTCAACTTACCTTGATATAATCTCGAAGCACATAGATGAGAGTTTCACATGTTTCAATTATCATTGAACTAATTGCTGCTGGGGAAATCAATGCTGAGAACTTGAGGTCAGCAAAATTTCTTCCTGTCGCCAGGTATCGCAAAGTAACAGCGAGTCGCTCTTTTGGACTGATACTTTGTCTCATATTAGTGTCTTGCTTTTTAATATGAGGTGAAACCATGTCCAATAAAGTTAAAAACGTTGTTTCACTCATTCGAAAATAATTTTTGAAATCTGCAGGATTTTTAACTACTATTTCATTCAATAGGTTTAAATGGGTGTACCTGTCTCTTTCCAACAGCCAATCCTTAACCCATATTCTTTTTTTTTTTCTTTTCTTTACAACAGCAGAAGCTATAACTATTGCCAAACAGGCTCTATCCATGTTAAGTTATCTACTAAAGGATGGAAAGCGGGAACTGACGAATAATATTGACAGTAATAATGACCGTGTGAATTAAACGAACATCAGTAATACTTTCAGTAATAATGATCGTGTAATCACAGAAAATACTGAAGAAGGGCACCTTCAGTACTTTTATCAATACCTACTGTCAGTATTATTGACCGTGTATGCTCTGCTTTTTACATACTCGGGCGTGCTGATGTTTATGAAAGCATCCAAACACGCTAAAGTGAACTCTTGATCCTTCTTTGGATTTTTACTGGTAGATACTAAAACGCTCACTAGAAGCGCTGTTTTGGTTTCAATACCTACATTTTTTGTTAAAACGCTATAAGTACTCAGTTGAGTTAAACCGTTTGGTTTTATTCCTACGTTTATTATAATTTACAAAACACGTAAAAAAAATGATAAGCATTTTATTGTACTTAATAAAATCTAGACGGATTAATTGAGCATTTGATCGTTTTATGAAATTGCAAATAAAGCTGATATGCATGTTTCTTTATGGCATAAAATTGCACAACGGAACACATTTATTTTCACAAATAGGTACTTAAGTAACACTTTTATGTATCTGGCTGGTAATTGAGCATTTAAATAGCTTTTATCGAGATTAAGTAAATAAATAAAAAAAATACTACTTACCTACCCTACCTAATTGAGATGAAAATTAGTTTCCATAAACAAATAAAAGTTTTTTACTCTTTATAATTTATTTTAGATGAAACCACAGAGTAAGTAAGACTGTATCTATGGATGAAACGCAGTCCGTGCATTACATACGGGCTGCTAGGTAAAAGACACACTTATACTTTGCAATAGCTAGTTAACCCTAGAAACATACACCTGTGACGTTTGTACGCTGCAAAAAAATGAAAAGTACCTGCCCATTCCATTGTACACATATTGTAATGTACATACTTTTACACTTAAAAGATATCCGTGAGGGGCATTTGAAGGGTTGGTATTTTTAACATTAAAAAAATAATGCATTACTTTATTTTTATTTTTATGTTGGTTGATGCTAAGAATGATTGTACACAATACTGGCATTACTTATAAACAAATTTGCACCACATTTTTTTCTAACTTTGTGTGCAGGACATAAAAAAATCATAAACATAATGTATGTTGTTATTTTTCACTGAATAAAATGTATAATTTAATGCCGGTACTTACAGAAAGTGTAAATATGCAATTGTATTTTTGTTGTTGATTATACACAAGGCCTTGGTCATGCATGAATTTTAAAATAAAATAAAATATATCTATGGCAAAAACATATTAATTTAATTGGCGTCTAAATTTAGTTTCACACTACACGATTTTCAAAGACAAATAAATATTTAAATAGAGAAATCTTTATCGAGGAATGTAAGCTTCTGGATGAATGAATACGTAGCTGATTAATTCTATATAATATAATCTAAGTTGCAGAGATATACTGGCATTTAAGGCTCACATTTAATGCATGCCCACAAGCAGGTGCATGTAAGTTTGCGCTTACACATGCTGCGTGTGTATTACAAAATAAACTAAACTTCACATGAACATAAACCTTGCAACTCCTGACGCCTTTACCTAAAACCGTGGTCGCATTGGAAAAAGTGGACTCATGCCAACCTATTACTCAAGACTGTAACTGTAACTGCAACTCTGTCGCCATTCCGCTAGGGGTGGCCAGAGCCTCTGCAGAGTTGCCTCCATGTTTTCCTATCCTGACATACCTCTTTCAATTCCTTCACATCCATCACCTTTTTCATGCATTTTCTTCTTTTACGCTCACTTTGTATATCCCATTCTTTCACAATCTCCTCAATCTGATCACTCCATACTTTTCTCGGTCGTCCCTTCCCTCTTTTTCCTTTTACACTTTCTTTGTATACATACTTTGTCAGTCTATCATCATTCATTCTTTCCACATGCCCAAACCAAGGAAAAACTCAAGGAAATAAATATTACAAAAAATGGCAAACTTCTGAATAGAATTATTGGAAAGATAAAGGAGCAGGAAGTTGATATAATAAAGGCAAGTACCATAGTGGTCAAACTGAGAAAAAGAAGAAAACGTATACGAGTAGGTTAGAAATGTTTGTCGGAATTTTGTACAAAAATCGACAAAGTAACTTTTTTATGCAGCTCACACATTTTGGTAAAAGCTGATGTTTACCGTGCATGGTATTTAATGCGTTTAAAAAAAAAAAAACAAAATCCAACTCGCGACGTTTAAAACCACTTTTGATGTAGGTAAGTACTGTATACTTCCTTTAAAATTGAATATCTTTGTACTAACATTGTGACTAAATAAATTAACAAATTAAATGTTTTTTATGCTTGTATTCATAAGAAGGTCAGACTTACACCAAAATTTCATTCAAACATATGGTTTTCTTTATTCTGTGTCCTTGAAAATAAACAAGGGAAGGCAAACCTTCGGCGACCCTTCAATTCTGAGATATTAAAAAAATGATTATACCTGAAGATTGAAAAACATAGAGAAATCAAAAATGTCACAAAAAAACTGTTCGCAATGGAGTCCGCACAAATGGCATAAACAAAAACAAAAATGTAACCTCGCACGACCGGGAAAGATGCACGTTGCTAGGAAAAAGGCTAGCTTATTTATTTGAGTCGCACAGAACCAAAGACGGCAATCTAAAATGAAATAAATGTATGAAAATGATGAGAAAAATATTTCCTGTGGTTCTATATAGGTACTTTCCACATTTGAGAAAAATCCTAGATTTTCCCCATAGTTTTATACTACTTATTTTATTATTGGTCGCTAAGGCCCTTAGTTACATAGATCTATGACGCTACCCGCCGGGAAAATTTAAAATTATGAAAAATACGTTACTTATAAATCCATATTGTACGTAAGTACATATTTCTTTACAATTGAATATTTGAATTTCTAAAACAAATTATATGAAAACGAAGATTTGTGAGAAGAAATGAGAAGAAGAAGAAACGAGGAAGAAAAAGTTTTATGTAAAGTTGCATTTGCTTACCGAAAAGAATTTATTTCTGTCGATTTCGCTGCAGTATTGTAATTCAAACCAGCTTGATTCTTAATCTCTTCCGACACATTCCTCCCGCCTTCCGTCTCTTCCATTTTAATCCAAAAACAATTGCCAACCTACTTTGTAAACACCATTTTACGATCAATTTCACTTTACAACATTTTCTTGATGTTAAAAATAAATTTAACACAATGTTTTCACGGCCATATGTTATCAGGTTGCGGGTTAAATATTTCCCAAAAAAATATAATTAAAAATTATCAACAAAAACAAAATAAACACAAGATTAAAGAACTAGATTTTTAACATGTCCTTCATTCATTAACATGTAGAAATCATACATTAATTCATTATTTTTTTAAAACACAAGCGACGCACCTAACACGTTGAAAAATAGAAAGCAACTGAATCGATTTGTACCCCAAGTATAACGCTTTACCAATTACTCAATCGTGATGTTATACCAAAAATGCGTTGATACTAAAACGCTCACCACCAGCGCTTTTTTAGTTTAGATACATTTTCAGTAAATACTTGGTACCTGGGGAACTGAAGATGTTCAGTTGCCATTATAAAGGTTCACTCACGCAACACAAATGAGAAACTGTATGAAATTGCGCGTGTGCACAAATCTAACATTTCACTATAGTGATTTGTGTGTACAGAGCATGTACGACTAAATAGTCAACAGGTTGTATGTAGACTGTATTTCGGTAGGGCTAGCCCTCACTTTATGCGTTTATTTTTTCAATTATATATTTCAAGATAAACTGCGACTTAGGAGCAAATACTATGATGGACTGCAAATTACTATGATGGGTCGTAGGTCTACGTGAATGAGGTCTTTACTTAGCAACCAATAACAAAATATCAGTTTACGTTTTCTTTAGTGTGAAGTCGAATTTTTTTGTCTACGGATTTGTTCCAAGTGCATGAAGTTGCGAATGTAACAATTGAAATATATTTTGAATTTTTGAATTATTCTTAACTAAGAATTAGTATAAACTTTATATTCCGTGATCTGTGGTATAAAGTATAAACTGATTCACACCATATGGATGCTGAATCACTGAGACATTTTTATTTAATTACGAAGTATTTTCGGCTTAAGTCGAGGGAGGCTTTTCTTTTCACACCTCAATAATTGCCCAAGTTTTAATTCCTCTAAAATTAATAGTATTTTGTTCAAATCAATTCTAAAAAATTGTATAAAAATCTAAAATCAACACAAATAAGTTAAAAATTAATTCTTAAACATTCCTACAACTAACAGATGAATCCACGGCTGTAACATCCTTCAGGGTGAGATGCCAAAAGAAAAAAAAAAAAGAAAAAAAATTGCCCAAGTACTTACACGTAATTAACTGGTATAATTATTTCGTAATAAATTAACCTGTACCCTGAGTACGAGTTTTTTCACAATACTGGAAGTATTGAGTATTCGAGAAAAATGTATGTGAACTAGAAAAGCACCTCTGGAAAAAAGTTTTGGTATTGTGAAAAAAACTCGTACTACGGGTACTGTTTTGGTGGCAATTTAAAATCTGTTCTTCAAAAATCATATTTTGAATTTTTTAAATAACTGGCTGCCCATGGACACAATGAATAGAAATATATTTTGGAAGATAGAAAAGTAATTATTTTATTTTATTTTTGAGGTTTAGATTAGACTGTATATGAATTAATAAATAAATGAATAAGTAAACATAGAAACAAACGGTATGTAGTCTAGTGGTTAAAACTATGGGCTATTAAACGGAAGGTCGTGAAATCGATTCACAGCAGAACACAAAAAAATGGCATTTAATTTTCACGTTTTGCTATAAGCTGGTTTGAAAAAATCATTTGCCTTCACCAAAGGCAAAGACCAGTCACCAAAGGAAGGAACATTCAGCCTCACAGCAACTGGGTCTTGCTTGGAAAATGGTGCTTTCTATAGGAATGACAAAGCTTGCAGAGGGCTCTTGAGGTGTTTGTAATCATCTATAATATAAGTTGCAAAGATATATGACATTTTTTCATCTAAGATTCATATTAAATGCATTCCACAAGCAGATACATATAAGTTCGTTCTTAAACATGCCGCATGTGGACTTACAATATAAAAACCCAATCTCAAATGAACATAAGCCCTGCAACTCTTGCCGACCTTCGCTGAAACAGGGGTGACATTGGCAAAGTGAAGCATTTTTTTACAGTAGGGTGGTAAGAAAAGGTGGTAGAGGGCTCTTGAGGTGTGATACACACAAAAACAGCGCTCAGCAAATAAATCAGCCTAATTTAATTTAATTTTAATTTTAAGCCTCACACCAACCTATAAATCAAGGAATGTGTCTAATCTAATTTAAGTTGCTAAAATATGTACAACATAAAAACCAAATCTCAAATGGACATACACCCTGCAACTCTTGCCGTCCTTCCCTGTAACAGGGGTGACATTGGCAAAGTGAACCATTTTTACAGCATAGGTGGTCAGCTGCATACCAACCTATAAGTCAAGGAACAAATCCTAATTTTATATAAAGTTGTGTGGAGCCAGAGGTCATTACCCTGAAACGGTGCGCTAATGTGTTTTTACCCAGCTAGCTACTGCACTGTGTAAAAGGACCAGAAACATACAGCGCTCCTATTGGCCCAGTCCGCGCGCCCTGCGTACAGAATTGCAACAAAAACCGTGCGCATTTCTGGACCAGGACATTCACTCGCCCGGCCTCGACGAATACACACGCTCGCTCGCTCGCTCGCTCTCACCTGACACTTTGCCTGACGACCGGACACTGCCAGCAACCTCACCGCCACTCTTCAACCGCAAGAAACTCGAGGAACTGCATTGCTGTCTACAATACCTGGCCACCATAGCTAACTGCTCTCAGGATCGAGAAACCTCTCCAAACCCATCCTTTCCTTCCGAGCTCAACAGACGCAAGTTTCATTTCCATAGTGGAGCTTTTCAGGACCACTCTTTTTCTCAAAAGTTAATGCCTTGCGTCTAGCAGCTCAGCTAACCTTTCCACTCCTCCTTTTTATCATCACACTCCTCCAAACTCTTCCGCACTCTCGGACATCCTCCGTGAGACCACGGGAACTATTTGGAAACCGGAGATCGACACGCCGCGACAGTCTCTGGAAACAAGACTGCCGAACGCCCTTCAAGAAATCACAATAATATTGTAAAAAAGCTGTACACAGAATTTTTCCAATAAACGAAGTTTCCACAGTTGTTTAGTGGCACTAGCCACCCTGAGGAGCTTTTGAGTTGTGTTGAAGCATTAACAATATTTTTAAATTAAAATAACGATCCTTTACTTACGTTTTCTAGGTTGATACAAGGCTGACCACCCAAAAAAAAACCTGCTGTAAAATAATGTAAATTTGCCAATGTTACCCCTGTTTTCAGGTAAGGTCGTTTAGGGTTATATTCATTTAGGATTTGGGTTTTTATTTTGAAAGTACTAAGTACACATGCGGCATGTGTAAGAGCAAACTCATAAGCATCTGTTTTTGGGATATATCTTTGCAACTTATATTTATACTGCGGCTAGAATTGTACCTGTTGATAATAAGTCATGTGAATTGAAAGTTACTCTAAGTAAAAATACTGAATATAAATACCTGTTAAAATCAGTGCCACCCAGTAAGGGAGAATAGTCGATTATGTCAGAATATTTCATGACAGAAATATAACAACACACATTATCCAAAGCAAAAATATTTTTCAATCACAGCCACAGATCATAAAAATTAAATAGAAAATTCTGTTTTGTTTCATTTATTTGACAGCTGTCATCATCCGCTAACTTTCTTTATTTTCTTTAAATGTTTTTTTTTAAATGGTAGGTATGAAGAGTTGTAGATTTATTAAGTTGGCAGCCTTTTTCTGCCTTTTCTAGTGCTGCCATATTCAGCGGAACTATTTCAAACTCATTTAATATTTTAAATGACTTGAATTCGTAAAATAAATATTTTGAATTATGCTTCATGTTTTTATCATGAATTATTTAATTTTTTCATTTTTAAAATAAAATTGTTGAATTTTACATAAGATTTCAAAAATTACGTTTACATTCATTGTGCATTCATCTGCATTCATCTATTCTGACCTGGCAGTATTCGTCCGCATGGTGAAAAAAACAAGACGCTGCGACGCCGGTTTCATTGTTTCGTTTTATAATATTGACCAAATAAACTTGAATTGTATTCTATTTTAATTTATAGGTAATAATTATAATCTCCGACCTTCGTATATGAATGTTAAATATTCTTTTAAAGACTATATGGATATTTTTCTGCTTTGACAGTTCGCCGCCACTTTTTCATCATGAAGATAGAAGAAGTGAAGAGCACAGCCAAAACCCAGAGGACTTCTGCCCACAGTCACATAAAAGGCTTGGGACTTGATGAGAACGGCGTTCCAAAACAAATGGCGGCAGGTTTGGTTGGACAAGAGCAGGCGCGAGAGGTTAGTTTTTCGAAACTTTAGTAGACTTGTTTTTAAACGTTCTTTGGATTGGAAATGGTTGTCTTGTATTGTATTGAGGACTGCACAATATGAATTGACACAGACGTAATTGTGACGTCACACGGCCGGTTGCTAGGGTAAAGACAAAATAATATGTTTTATTGGTTGCTGAGAGGCATAGACCTGTCGGTGTAATGGCCGTGGTCAAGTCGCTGTTCTTGAATAGTTATTTGGAACATAATACGTTGGTTCGAATCACGTCTGGCCCATCTGACCATGACTGCGACCCTGGTTCAACAGATGCGATTGCATACACACAAGCTTCTGCTTTCGTATGAAGACAACTGGCTAGGCAAAATAGGTTGGTGAATTGCATTCCTCTTCACAAATCTATTTAATAAAAAGACCCATGCAAGTGTGATGATAGCGCGTCGAGATTTTTTTTTAATTCAAATTTGTGGGGAATCCATTAACTTTGGGCCAGCTAACTCAACGGGTGTCGCTAGATCTTACTGTATCCATTGTAGAGCTTGTATGAAAAAGTTTATGACTGGATGAAATGAAAGAAGTATGTAAGGACTGAAAAAAATGCCAGCTGATCTGTAATGTAGGCGGCTAAGGCCAAAAATCAATTTCCATTTTTATAGATGTTTTGTAGATTTTTTAGTGTTTGTTTGTTTGTATAACAGGATGTAATTAATTGCTTGTATTCCTTGACTTATAGGTTCGTATGAGGCTGACCACCCATACTGTAAAAAATTGTTCACTTTGCCAATGTCACCCCTGTTTCAGGGAAGGTCGGCCAGAGTTGCAGGGCTTATGTTCATTTGAGATTGTGTTTTTATATTATAGGTCCACATGCGGCATGTGTGAGCGTGAAATTATGTGTGTCTGCTTGTGGGAATGCATTTAATATGAATCTCAATTGATACATATCTTTGCAACCTAGATTTAGATTTAGATTGTAAGGCTTTGTCAAACAGGCAGTATTCTTAGATTTTGTCAAAGCGCTAAAACGTACTGGCTTAGGTTTGCGCTAGAGGGCTACGCTGTGTTGTACTGAACATGTGTACACCGGTCAAACAGAACAAACCCTGCCACCAGTACGGCACAGTCTATACAACAAATGTTATATTATCATTTGAAAACAAATATTTTTTTTGTCGTATTCCTTTTTTATGTCAAATATTAATGGTGAGTTATTCAATATTCCACACAGGGAATGGTGCTAAATCAGTATTTTTATTATTTGCGGCATCTCTATGGCAGACTTTACTAAATTATTTAAATGAAATGTTTTTTTCAGGCTGCCGGGATAGTGGTGGACATGATCCGCAGCAAGAAGATGGCCGGCCGCGCGCTGCTGCTGGCTGGCCCTCCTGGCACGGGGAAGACAGCCATCGCGCTGGCCATCGCCCAGGAGCTGGGCTCCAAGGTGCCCTTCTGCCCCATGGTGGGCAGCGAGGTCTACAGCTCGGAAATCAAGAAGACCGAGGTGCTCATGGAGAATTTCCGGCGGGCCATAGGGCTGCGCATCAGGGAGACTAAAGAGGTCTACGAAGGGGAGATCACAGAGTTTACGCCGGTGGAAACGGAGACTCCCATTGATGGTGGTATGTATTCTCATAACCTTTCAATTTCTTTCAAATTATTCAGATATTTTTTTACTCTTTTCGTAACGTATTACATACAGACTTTAAAATATAATATCAATCTGGCCTTTTCATCTTGATGGTAGTTTTTGTAATTGAGAGCATTTCTTATCTCTCCCCGAGAGCAGCGAAGCCATTGAATTCAATTCGCCTGTGAAAGTAAATACATATCCTTTGGGGGTTTATGTTTATACATATTATTTGTGATTTAAAAAATGTAGCTTGTTGTATTTGTTCCTTGACTTATAGATTGTTATGTGGCTGACCACCCATGCTGTAGAAAATGGTTCACTTTGCCAATGTCACCCCTGTTTCAGGGAAGGTCGGCAAGATTTGCAGGGTGTTCATTTGAGATTTGGGTTTTTATGTTGTAGGTTCATATGCGGCATGTACAAGCGCAAACTTGTACGTGTTTGCTTGTGAAAATGCATATAATGTGAATCTCCAATGTTCCATATCTTTGCAACTTAGATTAGATTGCTGGAAGAAGTTGCGCTACCTGTACGTGTAGCTTAGTTCTTTGTTACCATTTCTTTATTGGAAGATGTATGCCTCAGGTAGGTATATGTGTTATTGACAAAGTATGCCTACTTTCAGGTTACGGAAAGGTTGTGTCCCACGTCATCATTGGCTTAAAAACAGCCAAAGGCACAAAGCAACTGAAACTAGATCCCACCATCTACGAGTCGCTGCTCAAGGAAAAGGTGGAGACTGGAGATGTGATCTACATAGAGGCCAACTCTGGAGCCATCAAGAGACAAGGTCGCTGTGATACCTACGCTACAGAGTTTGATTTAGAGGTGTGGATGAATAATATATTAACATTTTTACTTTGTCAAACATTCTGTTTGCCGAATACTCTTATCTGTATTAACTGCTCTTCAAATACAAATGTATACATGATGTGTTCGCTATATTGTCAACACGCCCCAAATTCACTTGTTCTGGTATTCTTTCAGATACAAGATATGTGTAAACCGACAAAACGTCCCTGATAATTAGTCAAATTATTTCTAGAAGTTTTAAGCATATTATCTTAAGTATTTCGAGATCAGCCAAGTTTAACAGAAGTGTTGATGTTTTTTTTTCAATAATAAACCAAAGCTAGGGATGGTGAACACCATTCTTGCAATTAAAAAAATCCCCATCACACAACTGCATGATCTATCCTACATATCTACATCTACAGTCATTATTGCCATTATTTTACAGGTGCTATAAGCAAGCAGCCTAACAAAGGATCACAAATAAGCTTTTTGCTTAAAGCTCTTTCAACCTTTTACGCCAAATTTCAACGAGTTACCAAAATGCACTTCTTCTTTTCGTGCCACTTCTATCGAAGATCGGCGATCATCATGGCTATTTTGACTTTGGATGCTGTGGCTCGAAACAGGGACTTGGTGCTTCTGCCGAACCACTGTCACAGGTTTTTCAGCCATGATTCCTTGACTTAGGGGAAAGTGGTTACCCTTCGTACACTTTTTAGATTTTATTTTTTTACTTTATGAGTAATTGTCAAATTTATCGAATTTATGTACCTAAGTGGAACTTATATATTGTAGTTTGTCACAAAAAAGTCCGAAACTGTTAAGTCAAAAGGTTAATGGGTTATAGCCATTTTTCTACGATAAGATATTTGTACGAACGTACCCCACCTACGGGGTACATTCGTACAGTAGGTGGTGTACTTTCGTACGTACGTATACTGGGTAATAAAAAGCCAATTAAGTTGGTATTTGTTTTATTCATTATTATTAAAATATTTATTCATCAAAGAACTAACTTCATAATATGTGACTTGACTCATAGTGGATAAATTTTTCTTTAGAAAAATAACAAAAAATAAAATCGTTCAACCTTAGTTTACTTATTGATAATTCTAAGCTTTACAATCAATCAATCAATCTAAATGAGATGTTTACAATCCTTTAAAGGAGAAGACTTGCAGACTCGTGAATTTTGAATGAAATGTCCATCGGCGTTAGAGCCATCTTTAAATTTCTTGACTCTGCTTTCCAACGTTGATGTTATGATGTTGTATTTTAACGCGGCTTTCCTATATGACAACAGTCCTTGTATAACATCATCAATTGCTAACTTCATGGACTCTTCATCCACTTCTTGAGTACGCGTACCCTTTTTTTTATATTTCCACACCATGATTCTGCAATAAAAAAATAATTATAAGGTTGACTTAATTAAAATAAAATAAATTTTGTTAGAAGTAGAATACTTCATAAAGGGAAAAATATGTTATTGTGCTATCTCCACGATAATTCTTAAAAGGTAAAACTATATTTATTTTCATAAAAAAAAAATTTTTGATGTACTGGTGGTTAATAAAATCTAAAGGGGAGCATTCGTACGCGTACGAATGTGCCCCATGTCTGGCTGTCCGAATGCACCCCATGCCTTTGCACGAAACTAAAATACAACTTTATACAAATTCTAATTTATTTTGAGAAATATAACAATTAAAGCTTAAAATAAACAATGTTAACATTAATCAATCATCACCATTTTGTTAAAAACATGTTTTTTTTTACTTACAATTACGAACTAAAGTTAAGTAAGAAATTTACTCACCGCACGCGAAAACACGTTACGTCTTGCCAGTTGATACACTGTTGTGCGACTGGCGGGACACTTCACTAGCAACATGGTGGCCGGTATGTCTATGCACACAAGCAAAGGCGTGTTTGTGTGCTGTTTAGTTTTACTGGAATATTAACTGTACGAATGTGCCCCGCGTACGAATGGTGACCACCTTCCCCTATAGGTTGGTATGAGGCTGACCACCCATACTGTAAAAAATGGTTCACTTTGCCAATGTCACCCCTGTTTCAGGGAAGGTCGGCAAAAGTTGTGGGGCTTATGTTCATTTGAGGTTTGGATTTTATTTGTAAGTACACATTCAGCATTTGTAAGCGCGAACTACAATTGTTGGTTTGTGGGCATACATCTGAGAGCTTTATATGAATATATCCTTGCAACTTACGGTGTTATTCTTAGACATTTTCGTCGCCCTTTGAACCCACGTTTTGCTTAATTTTGATTCTTGAACATTTCTGAAGTAGTTAGGCTTGCGTCTCGAGTTCAACGCCCGCCTAAATCTAGCCTCCAAATGTATGCGAAGTTAGGCCAAGACAAAACGGAGAGGGTTTTGTGGTACAATCGATTTTGACAACTGCCATATTTAATATTAAATCGTAAATATTTGCTTTATTACTGTTTTGTTTTGCGATTTGTTTTTGTCATTTTGGTCACATTGACAGAATTCAGCATCATTTTGCTAATCAATCGCTTTTTGAGGCACAAAACACAAAAAAATAAGAAAGAAAAGAAATCATTTGAAAGATTGAATCACGGCTCGCGGCAAAATTCTTCATATGACACATTTTACAAAACTGTTTAAAATGAGTGAAGAAGATATTCAACACTCCACGAACACATATGAGACACTTTTTCCACCTGAAATAAAATATTTAGATGCATTTCGGTCGACATCTGTTTGTTTACAAACAAACAACAAGCCGCCCGCCATTGTGACGTCTGCCCCGCTCGTCTCCGCCTGCCCGCCACGGCCATATCTGTGTGGTCATCCCAAACGCATATTCCCTACATTTGTTTTATTTTTCCCGATCCACAAAAAATATACGGATTTATTTGGCTAATCAATTGTTTTCAAAGTTTTTTTAATTATAAATTGCACAACAAATTTAAAAACTGATTATTTGCTTTTATTTTTCATATTTTTTTTGCGTTATTGTCAATGGTTATTGTTTTAATAATTATTTAAAAACGACTGAAAATTCCCTATTCTTTAAATAATATTTATAAAGTGACATCTCTAGAACAGATTTTTTTTGAAATACGACATTGAACGGACGTAATTTCAGCCGTCCAAATTTGGTCGCAGGCTCAACTGTTCCTACGTTACACTATGAACGGGAATCAATATTTCAAATTTGGTCTAGTCCGGCGTTGTACCCAGACTAAGTAGTCGCCAGTTAGGCCGATGGCGAAATATGACAAGTAAGAATAACACCGTTAGATTATAGATTATAGAATTATAGATGTCCTTCGGCGTCCCTGAGATCTTCTCCCCTCAATCTTACCCTGTATGATAAGATGAAGGAGACGGTATTTCTCATCTTATGCCATCATGTCTGTAAAAACAAATCCTGGAGCTGATATTGGATCCGACAATAGGTTTACTAATGGGGAAAATTTGACTAAAACTAAAAAAAGCACCCAAATAAGTCAATAAAATTGCAACAGACCCAAGACTGCTCAAAGAACCAAACACCAAAGAATGCACTTATTTATCTTATAAAATTTATGTTCTTGAATGCTGATGATATTTTTAGGCTGAGGAGTATGTACCGCTTCCCAAAGGTGACGTGCACAAGAAGAAGGAAGTGGTCCAGGATGTGACGCTGCATGATCTGGACTGTGCCAACGCCAGACCTCAGGGGGGTCAGGACATCATGTCCATGATGGGGCAGCTCATGAAGCCCAAGAAAACAGAAATCACCGGTAAATAAACATCTCATTATAATAATTTATTGATAGTCTAACATCAGCAAAGAAGACGTAAACTTTCTGGGCTTGAAGGAATAATTGATCAAGGCTCCCAGGGCTGGAAGTCTCATCACCACGGTAATTCTTACCTACCGAATGTCGGTAATATTTGTATGAAGACTAAACAGCTGTTCACTTGCGGCCATCTTGGATTGACAGGTCTTCAGACAAATATTACCGATATTCGGTAGGTAAGAATTACCGTGATGATGAGACTTCCAGCCCAGGAAGCTCGTGTGGTTTTTGTTTCAAGAATAATGATATTGTAATACCCTTTGATTTAGTACTCGAAAAAGTTCACATATAAAGAAACTAAGCTGTGCATATAGTTAAACTTCTTACCATGTTGTCCTCAAAGGGGTTGTATGTGAATGTATTTATTTTCACAGAATAGGGCCGGCCTTACGCCAACCACTTCAGTTGAAGTGGTGATTTTCTCAGCTCCCGAAAAGGCTGGTTCTCATTCCTTGTGCAGGCTGAGTAAAACTTGCCAGTATTTTTATTTTGGTCTTGAAATAAACCCTGAAACGGGAAATCATTCCTTGACACCCTTCGTGTGGATCAATCCCTGATCCTCTGGCATGGAACACAAATATTCTTCCAAATAATTTGACCAGAGTCGTGCAAATGTAAAAATGTGTTTTTTTGTTGCAGACAAATTAAGAAAAGAGATAAACAAAGTAGTGAATCGCTACATAGATCAAGGCATTGCTGAATTGGTTCCCGGAGTTCTGTTCATAGATGAGGTGCTTATGAAACACAGTATTGAAACTATTGACTAGAACAAACTTGAAACTAGACAATTTTATGTTGAAATTGATGCAAATGAATGTGTGTTGTATGTTTGCAGGTTCACATGCTGGATATTGAAACATTCACATACTTGCACCGAGCCTTAGAGTCAGCCATTGCTCCCATTGTCATCTTTGCAACCAACAGAGGCCGATGTCTAATCAGGTAATAATATGCATCACAAAAACCCCTTGCTTTAACTACAAAATAAGTACAGGGTGGTTAAAACAAGCTGCCAAAAATCAATAGTGTCAAAAGAAAAATGTGGCTTTGCTGTTAATTGAACAGTAAATTTAATTTTTTCTACTCCCATTTGGTAATTTACTAAATACAAAACGGCTAACGGAATCACAATGCTATACATTTCCACAGCCCGTTGTGTAATGGTCATTACGCAACGGGTAACCGTGTTGAAATGAAAATGTGCGCATGCGCATTGTCAGAAATGGAACCATTTTTGAATTTCAAATATTAACCTTGTATGGGGCTATCCTTCTAAGCAACCGATAACAAACTAGTATTTGCGGTTTCCATAGCAACCACGTTCAAACGTCAGCCATGTGCATGAATATTTTCATCTTATTGATAGTTCCTCCCCACTATGTTCAATCCTTGTTCAAATGAAAATTAATATATTTTATGTGTAGATTCAAATAAAAATTGTTAATAGTGTAATAATTCATCAAAGTTATTTATCAAAATTCTTATTTTTATATAGTTTTTGTTATTGTGTTTGTTTTGTTTCATTTTACTTTCATATATATTTATAAATCTTTTTTAATCTATTTTTAATTGTGTTTTATATTCAGCTACTTACTTCTAATTTCTGCTTACTATTTATACATTCATAGACTGTCTTTTCTCTTGTTTTTTTATCTCATCTCTCTATTTTTAAAGTATTAATACCTACTTATGTAATCATTATTTTGTTTTATGTTACTTTTTTATCCCAGATAGTTTTTAACTGTAGTTCTGATATATTTGTTGTTTCATTTTATAATTTTTACTTGCTCTTGTATTTACAACACTATTTTTAGTATGTTTTGTAAAAGGCACAATGTGTCGTGAAATTATAAATAAAATACTCCAAATTGTAGCTTTCCTTTTTTCAAAGGAAAACAAAAGGCTTGAAAGGAAAATAATGCAAGATATTTTCACCGCAAAAAATAAACAAATTTAAACAGTTACTTGGCTAATAGGTCGGTATGAGGTTGACCATCTATGCTATAAAAAGTTGGTTCACTTTGCCAATGACACCCCTGCTTCAGTGGTTGCAGGGCTTATGTTTATTTGAGTTTTGGGTTTGAATGTTAAACCTTGTATGCGGCATGTATAAGCGCAACCTTATATGTGTCTGCTTGTGGGCATAAATTTAAAATGGATCCTAAATGTAATATATCTTCGCAGATTAGATTTGATAATCGAGGGGAATGATAAATTACAGGGTTTGGCAAAGGTGGGGTTTTAATTACTTCAAATGGACGAGTACATTATAATGACTATTATGTACTTTTTTGTTATTTATTTCATGGTCGTAGAAAAAGTATTGCATGCCACTGCACGTAATTAGTCTTTGTAACATAGCACTCGTGTTACAAAAACTATCATTACTAGGCAGTGGCATAAATAACTATTATTTTGTTTTCTTAGTACCCCACTCACTGGGACTTTAGCCAAAAGGAATTTAGACTCCATTAATCAATTGATAAAATATATACTCAACATTAATCCACCATTTACTTCATTCATACTTATTTCATTGTCATATTCATCACCCATTTCAACAAATGAAAGATGAATGTTGACCAAGTTATAACATGCAGCGTAAAGGGCTAATCTTATTTTGTCCAGGGACCACCTACACCGTTTTCTTTCAACCAGGGACCATTGTAGCTTTACAGCCAACAGCCACACACCAGACAAATTCTGCCACAATTCTGCCTGGCTTGTCGAAGGTTTTTTCTATCCGGCGCTGGGTCGGGAGCCTAGTAGCGTATGGGGATGTAAGAAAGCTTTCACACAAATTTTTCTGTAATTCATAGACAACCTGGGTAGAATGTGTTGTGTATCAAAAGGCTCTAATGCTTTCAAGGCTGGTGGTTGGCACTTAACGCAAACGCAACTAAGCTACACATATAGTGTACCTTCTTGCCTGCTTTATCCTCTAAGGAGTTGCATGTGGCAATTCGGGACCTATTTATTTTTACAGGTAAAGGGGCCGGCCTCACACCAACCACTTTAATTCAAATTGGGGGTTTCCCAGCTCCCAGGGGGGCTGGTTCTCATTTCTTGTGGAGGCTGAGGACACCTTGCCGGTATTTATTGTGGGTTTTTGAAACAGACACCGAAACAGGAAATCATTTCTGACACCCTCTGTGGGGATCGAACCCTTGCTCTCGGCATGAAATGCAAGCATTCTACCAACTGAGCTATCGACCGGACTTTTTACGAGCTTGGTCGTCGCCACAAAGCACCAATTCTCAAGCAAGACCCAGTTGCTGTAAGGCTGGATAGACCTTTTGATGACCAGTCTCGGGTAAAGGTGTATGAATTTTTCAACACAGTAAGAGCAAATTTGAAAATATAAATGGTAATTTTTTTGTTCTCCGCCGGGATTCGAACCCACAACCTTCCATTCACTAGTCCGAAGTGTTACCACTGGACTACGGACTGGTCCGTAGTCTTGATGGTTGTTTTCCAAGATGAGTTACTGTAGCCGATGACAGATCCTAGTTTTTTGAGATAGTTTATAATGTATTGTATGTGGTGTTACAGAGGAACTGAAGATATAATATCTCCCCACGGCATTCCACTGGACTTGCTTGACAGGCTGCTCATCATCCGAACACTTCCATACAACAAGAGTGAATTACATCAGGTAATGAGTTACCACAATGGCTGAACTTCAACTCTGCATCTTAGTGTTAAATGTGTTATGCTCCCTCTGTTGCCTACCTTAACCCTTTACGCGGCTGTGTTGCATCACTGCAACAAACCAAATTCTTTCATATCATTTAGTAGTGAAAGATAAAACAATAAAATATTTGACGCCATATAGCATAACTAGAATAAATCTTTGTGCACAACTAATTTCAAAATGAGCCTCTAAATAGCAAAACGCTGTCATAAAAATACTACTTGTAATTTTTCTTATTGCATGTACATACCTATTGAGAGCTTCCGTCAATTTTTTAAAATTTTTATTATTCCTTCTTGTGGAATATTCAGTTAAAATATGGATTCAGTTTCTTGATAATATAGTTGGGCGTGATAATTGAACCCGCATTTTTTTTTATCTCGTGTAAGAAGACGGAATGTTGCTTATCGACACTTTGTATATTTTTTATATAATAAGTCTACTAATTTCATATACATATTCATCACCCATTTCAACAAATGAAAGATGAATGTTAACCAAGTTATAACATGCAGCGTAAAGGGCTAACCTTATTTTGTCCAGGGACCACCTACACTGTTTTCTTTCAACCAGGGATTATTTTGATAAGTTTGTTTTAAATGCATTTAAAAACTTATTTGTTCCTTTATGTATTAGTTGCTATTAATCAAAGGATAAATGAGTTAAATATACAAAAAGTATAAAATATTCCGGCTAATATACTGTCGTAATTTTCAGATCCTGAAGTTGCGCGCCAGCACAGAGGGCGTGGCCGTTGAAGAGGGTGCACTGAGTGCCCTGAGTGAGGTGGGCGCGCGCACCACGCTGCGCTACGCCGCACAGCTGCTCACGCCCGCAGCGCTGGCAGCTCGGGTGGAGGGCAGGTCTGCCATACACGCACAGGACATACAGGAGGCCTCGCAGCTCTTCCTGGACGCCAAGTCCTCCGCCATGATCCTCACGCAGAACAAGGACAAGTTTATGATGTAATCTAAACGATTACATCATAGGGAAACTCTTAGAGCCATTTCAGACACAACGCATTCTGCCCGAATCGTCTACGGACAAACTGAGAAAGCTTTTATACATTTCCATATCCTTCTGATCCGGCGCAAACCCTGACAATCTGGGTAGAATGAGTCTACTGTGAAATGTCTGTTGCCTCATCCGAAATATACAATCTAGAAGATAAAACTGTAATAAAAGTGACCATTTATTTTGTTCATCAGATTTTGACTGCAGCAGTATTAAGTAAAATAGCTTTTTGGTGTTAAACATATTTTTCAAAACACGATAGTCGACTGCAGTTGGGAAGTGAAAACATTTTCTGCAAAAGTGGGAGATTTTTCGGGACGCAGGAGTAAGTGTGGTAATCTCTCAACCATAAAGGAACTATCTCAAACCCAAAGAAGGGCTATCTCGCTCCCAAAGTAACATATGGTCACATTCCCTCTTAAGTGGATATCATAATATAGAAGTACGTATGGTCCGTTATCCATATGATATGTTGCATTAGTTAATGTTTGAAACATGATTTCAAAAAACTTACTTAAGGCTGGTTCCCTTGGCGGTTATTCACAAACAATGCTGTGAGAAATCAATATGCTATGAATGAATTAATTGTTTTAAATTAAAAACACTTTAATATGTTTTGCATTCATTTGTGACATTATAATTTATCCATGTATTGCTTGTGAATACCGCTGGAGTACATTACAAGATTTACATTTGTCAAATTTTTGTTATAAGTTTTGTCAATTGCTTAAGCCAATAGCTTAAAATACATTTTTAACTCTAGATCATGTGTTATATTTTTATATAAACCTCAGTGACCATTACAAAGGGATGAATGATGATATTGTCTTAAAATGTGAACAAATTTGTGTGAAATAAAGATTGTGATGGATGAAATTGTTTAAAGTCTTATTTTCTTTTAAAGCTTATCTGCTTATTGGTCAAATTCAGTATTAAAGTAATTACACAATGCTAAAAACAATAGGTGCGAAACTATTGCATGCATAGAGGGTGTGGCCGAAGGGCCATGAACAAGTGAACACTTGAACAAGAGGATGCCCTGAGTGCCTGTGAGTTGTGCATTTTTAGAAAGATAAACAATAAATCATGGTATGAAAAGAAATCCAACGAGAGGGCACTCAACAGGACAAAACACATTCAATAGCAACATCTTGGAAGGAACACTTATCTAAACAAAATATGCGAGATGTTGCCACGAGCATCATACTTCCAGGTTTTGTATTGGCTCATGGGTGTGAGCTATTCACAGCTCAAGAGAATGACGACCAGCATAGACAGTTACAGCGTACCACAACAAGGCACCACCTTTACAAGATGATTACAAAAGAGCAAACGTCAGTCTTGTATCGCAACCAATAACAAAATATTTGTAGGCTTTTTCCCTAGCAACCTGGCCCGATGAGAACACAGTATTGTCTATGCCAATACTAGTGCAGACTGCATTTTGAAGATTTTAGCTGGGTTGAAAAATCCATCCAGCATACCAGCAACCGGGTCTTGTTAAAGAATTGTTACTGTCTATAGCAAGGAACCAAGCTTGCAGAGGGCTCTCAAGGTGGGAGTCACACAAAAACAGCACTCCCCTAATAAAATGTCCTAATATTTATTTATATTTTTACTCTCTGAAAAGTTAATAATTTGTTGGCTTTCAATTCAATTGTTTGATTGCGAGGAGTAAATTGCTTGAAATAACAAAACGCTATGTTCATCTCATTTTTCTTTATTTTGTTTGTATAAATAAAAGTATTAAAGGAAACTAAAACAATAACATAAAAATAAACATAATATGTAAAATTAATTCCATACAACTAAATAAATAACATTATAAAATAAATACTAATCTAGGCATTGATGCTAATCAATAATTAATACTAAAAATATTTGACTAATTACATTTATTTATAACAGATGGACAAAACAAACTGTCATTCTTTTACCATTTTTAATTTCTCAATTTTGTTGCAATACAATATTTATTTCAATGTGGAATTCGCTTGTCACAGTGGTACACGGATCATGATGGGCATAGATTATAACAATTACCGGCGCCAACCTGTAAAACATCACTTTTGACAGTTAACCATGAAGTTAGCTGTGTTGCTTGGCTTGTGCTTCTTCCTCTATGTTTTCAGAAAAGCACGACTGGCGTGCCTAAACTCATTAGAAGTGGTCAGGGAGGTTGTGTTATAAAATGAAACAGAATTTATACAAAGAAAATGTAATGAAGCCCATTCATTTTATCAGTTCGTAGCACTGAATATCACAGCTGCGCCCTCGTTTAAATGTCACTTGCACTTATTACAATCTGTGCACAACAGTAAGTACTTAGGCAATATTTCTCTATTCAGTCGCATAACATTTTTTTAAATATATTTAATAATAATATCCCACGAAAACAACACTACATCACTGAATATAAAGCATCCTTATGCCCGCTTTCCACTGCGAGCGGGAAATAGCTGAGCGGGAGCGGGAAATAGCTGAGCGGAGCGTAGTAAAATAGTTTTGGCCTTCCATTGCGAAAGAGTTTTAAAAAATAATGGTATTTGCCTTCCACAGCCAACGAGTTCGGCGGAGTGAGCTAGGCGGGAAATGAGATGAGTCAGATGAAAGAGTTGTTTGCCTTCCATCTACAGCGGGCTTAGCGGAGCCAACTAGTGTGTGACAGCTCGTTGCAGCCTACGCCCAGATCAAACGTTTTAATTATTAATAAAAGAGTTTTTTTTTGTTTCGAAACATAAAAAGTAATGTATTATTTTGCTTTAAACATAAAAAGTAGATGTTTGAAATAAAACATACATTTTAATATTTTCAAATTAATAAAATAATGTATGATGTGTTTTTGTAAATCATGTATGATGTGTTTTATCGCTGTCACGCAACTGCGCGGGTTGGCGCGGGGGGCACGGGGGAGCGAAGTCAGTTGAAAACTAGCGGCCGAGACCATGACACAGCGGACCCATTTTTACTCGCTCAGTCTGCTCCGCTCACTCCGCTGTCGGTGGAAGCACTTCTATGAAATTTACTGTTGCTAGTCGAGCGTAGTCCGTACGGAGTCCGCTGGAAACTCGCTCAACTCTGCGACCACTTTTGTAACTCTTTGTACTCGCTCAGTCCGCTCCGCTGACTCGCTGTCGGTGGAAGCACTTCTATGAAATTTACTGTTGCTAGTCGAGCGGAGTCCGTACGGAGTCCGCTCCGTTCGCAGTGGAAAGCGGGCATTAACCTGTACCTATCACTAGAACAAGCATTTACTTTACTAGGTAGTAAGTGAACAATAACACCAAGTCCCTGTTCTGAGCCGCAGTATCTTAGGTGAAAATAGCCATGATGACCGCCCATCTTTGATAAAAGTGGCACCAAAGAAGAAGAAGTGAGAAATCATTTGTATTAAAAATTGTGAATTTTTGCTTTTTTATAAAATGTTGAGAATACTCCAAAGAAGTAAGCTATTTGCAGGGGCAGCATCCCATACAGGCACATTTCTCTACCTTGACTAAAAGGTTGGTATGAGGCTGACCTCTGTGCTGTAAACTTGGTTCACTTTTGCCAATGCTGCCTTGGTTTCAGGGAAAGGTGGCAGAAGTTGCAAAGTTTATGTTCATGTGAGGTCTGGTTTATCTTGTATCTACACATGCAACATGTGTAAGCGCAAACTTGCATGTGGGCATGCATTAAATATGAGCCTTAAAAATCAATATATCTTTGCTGCTTAGGTAATAGATTATAGTAGGCTACAAATTATGGTAAAAAATGCAAATGACCTTAAAATTAAGATTTTTAAATATAAATTGATGTTTGAATTTAAGCCATTAACCTTCCCTTCCCTGTGAAGTGTAAGAAGTACACTTACTTGTTATAATCTTTAATATCTCTATAAATATAATTTACATGGGGTTCAGATTCTAGGTATTCCTCCCTCATATATTTACGAATTTAATTAAAAATATATATTTATAATAATCAACACTAATTAGGCGCAGCAGAGCTGTTTTGTAAAAGTCGAAAATAAATTCACCAACACAATAAAAAAAGAATGGCACCAGTACAGGCGAACGGCGCTGTGGGTAGGTCGCGCATGCATGAAAAGTGTGCGGCGAGTGCGACGCTATTCACATCTCACTCTCACATATTTCGCTACGATCGGAGCACACGAAATAGCGCATCTCCGTCGCTACCGCCGCAGTCGTATTTTATATTTCAAAGCGGTACTTATACCGTCACTCTCAGTCGCTCTTGGGCGCTCGCCTGGAGTGGACTCTTTGTCCGCTATATAGACGTTGGCCGATGATTTTTTCATGTTTTTAGCATTCAAATATTAATTATTGTAATTTTTTACTTCAATTATACTTTATTAAAGCGATTAGCTAATAATATACATCATTTACCGATCATAAATCAGATTTTTATGAGTGTGTAGTCATTTTAGCTTATTTTTAGTATTTTTTTTAGCACAGAGAGGGGAAGGTTAAAGAAGTAAAACATTTTTAAATAAAAATGTATTTATCTCTATCCAGTGCATGTAATGCAATTAAGCTGCTTATGAAGTGCAACTTCTTAATGCGTTTCATGCTCCTGATAAATTGCCTAGTAAAGTAAGGACCCTTATTAGGGATGCTGTATAATAGGTACATAGTTTTCATCCTAATATATTGACTTTTGCAGTGTTTTTTTCTGTATTATTGACTAATGCATGTAAAATATATGAAATTAGTAGATATCTACTTATATCACACAATGAAATTAGTAGATATCTACTTATATCACACAATGAAATTAGTAGATATCTACTTATATCACACAAACCTACTGAGATGGTATCACTTTTGTTAAAAAGATAATTATACATCATAGATAGAAAATGGAATGTTATTGAATTTTCAAGATAAACTAGCACTATCCAGCCATTCATCACAAGTTACTTTGTAAACATTTACAAATTATGAAATCTACTGAAAAACAAAGAAATCCAAGAATATTATTTTTCATAAATCAATTTTAAGGGCACGTAGCTAGTTTCAAAAACAGTTAAGCGACTTTAAACTCCTGGAAAACTACAAAATTAGCTTTATTAGCTTTCCAGTAGGTAGTATATTTTATTTGGTGTAACCCTTTCCGCATTGCATTTTTTCACTTAATAAAATGTGCCTCCAATAATACTACAAAATATTTTTGACTTTTTTACTGTAAGTGCCTTTTCAGACACAAGCTTTCGGCCCGGATTGTATATGGATTGTGGGACAAACCGTGTGAAAGTTTTCATAAATCTCCATACATTACTGACTTCCAATCCGGCGCCAGATAAAAAAAAACAGGCAGAATGTTGTAGTGTGTAATGCCTGTAACGGCTGTAACTGATTGCTTATCTTTATTAACAAATAAACACTCTCGTTTTGAAGGCAGAGGTACCTTTAAACTTAGATGGCATGCATACAATGCTAACTCCACTGTATACAAGTCTGCTCACGGCATCTATGCATGCCACCTGTACTCGAATGATTTAAAGGCACACAAACTATTGTTAAAAATACTCACCCTAAATATGAATAGTTTTTTAAATGCAGATGATTTGCTTTAATGGGGCATGTCTATTTATTTGAAGTAAAGTAAAACTACAATTATCTGCACTACGCCTATCCAAATCACTTTCAGAATTTCAGAAAAGACAGAAATGTACTGCAATATGCAATATGACAAATTTGCCTACACCTGCTATTGACCTTCTCTCTGTGAAGCTAGAATAGGTACAACGTGAATTTTACAACGTGGGATTTGGTCCCAATTAGTTGGGATAATTAGAGTTCATTTGTATGTTTATTTGTATTGTATGATTGTATTTACGAGCTTGCTTGCGATTCAGATGGATATGACACTGGGATAAATTTAGGCGTAGTCGAGTACGGTTTGACATACGGATAGGGCGTTGGTGCCTCCGTGGGAGGCTTATATGTCGGTAAGTCTATTCTTATTGGTTTCCCTTTCTCGTCAGGATACAATTCATCTTCGTAATCCAATTTAGCACTCCTGCCGTCTGTTTTTTTATTCAGAGATTGTTGGTACAACGACTCAAATTGCATTATCTCTGAAAATGTGTGAGATTGTATTTTTCTGTCGTCTCTTGCATTTGTTGGGTACACAATGATTATCTTGTCTGATGAGTTTTCGCCTGCCGGTAACATTACAGGAGGAAGACCCGTGGTCACCATATCCGGGCCTTTTACTATTTTGATTGGGTTATTCTCTATTTCAGCATTTGTATCAGTGCCAATAGGGGGATTGTCATCTGTAAATTCCCTTTTACTCTCTGCATGATTTGTTTCCGCAGGATTAGGTGGTGTTATTTTTTTAACTAATTTAATCTTGTCTTCTTGCGCTAGCTCTGGTACCAGCTGACTTGTGTTGAGTCTTTCTTGCAGAGGAATATATTTAGTTTTCGCCGGCTGTGAAGGTTCGGCAGGTTGTCGGTCTTGTCCAAAGAACAAGAACTTTGGTGTGTAAGCCGATACTAGAGGCAGCAGAGTGTTCCTTGCGTATCTCTCAGCTTTTTCCAAAAATGACACTAAACGACTAGGTAAAAATTGAACAGTAAAACTGCTGTCTGTGCTATTGTTGATTTGAAGCGCAGGTTCATCATTGTCTTGATTTTGCCATTGGAATAAACTGTAAGTTTCATCGTTCTTTGAAGGTTTCTTGTTAACGTCATTAGATTTCCTAGTTCTGTTATTCTTGGAAGACCGATTATTGGGGCTGATTTGATTCCAAGCAAGTGATTCATTATATCTTCGCTCAGGAAAAGCATTCTCAACACTGGTTTCTACAACTCCTGTACCTTCGGCTGAAGAATCTAGAAGAGGTTTCCTAGCTCTGTTAGTTCGCCCATGTGTGAGCTTATTTTTATGTCCGTGCCCTGTTTCCGACTTGACAGTTGTCGAACCAAGAATGGGTTCCGTTATTTCATTTTTCAATTTGTTTAAATCGTGCGATCTTGCATTTTTGTTTGATGGCAACCTCAAAATTGGTTCAACTATCTCTGAAGATGAATTTTCATTTTGTAAAGTGATGCTGCTTCTTGAAAATGGGAAGTTGTGGTACTTAGTGTTGATGCTGCCAAAAGCTCGCCCACTCTCTCTTTCGTTTGGAGTGTTGTCCAGAGTGTTTGCTAGAAGAGGTTGCCATGGCAAGTTTAAGATTTCCGTGGCATCAAACAAGGAAAGCAAAGGATCTGCCGTATTGTTTTCTTCATCAATCCTAAAGTGTTGCCCCATCGGGATAACATTAGGTTTATCTTTGGGCTCTTCTTTAACCTCAGTTTCAGACTTTGAGTAATCTATAGTTGTTTTATCATGTGGTGATGCAGTAAATACATCTTCCCGTTTGATTTGACTGCTCTTCAGTTTTTCAACTTTGAACTCTGCGTCATTTATAACTTCATCGCCAATCTTGATTACTTCAGTCGGTATAAAAGGACGACTTATTGTCTTAATCACTTCATTTGCTCTCTTATCATTATTATTCTCCACAGTAGAATTCAAGTTGTCATCAGAAGTCTGTAAACAGAAAGCAGAGAATTAGATTTTAATTTAAAGAACATGCTTATTTTATTGAAATTAAATATTTTATCTTACGTTTGTTGGATGGTTGCAGTTCCCAGGATACAGAGGCAGTAAAACGGGAGTGCCAGAATTTAACACCAAACCTTTCTTGCAAATAGAAGACCTGGAATGAAAGAAAACCTTTTTAATTTATCTTGTTACCAGGGGCAAACGCTCTGTAGAGGCAAAGGTTGGCAACAAAGGTACGGATCAAACTGAATGTGGTGAAAATCAGAACTTACATTTCTCATCTTGTAAAATGACACTTTTGATAAGTTCAATGTGATGTCAGCTAATTGCTAAAATTTCAGAAGTATTTTGCTGAAGAAAAACAAAAGAAAATCCTTTGATATTATCAGTTAGAAGGGACTAGTCATAAACCTCATTTAGGTGTCATCTCAACTCCGTGTGTACATCTGTACAGAATGCATTTAGTCTAAATAAATGTTGCCATTTGTTCAACTCAGATTTATTACAGCCAAATACAGTCTGCACCTTTGAATTGGGAAAAAATATGTGATGCCACGTGACCAGGTTGATAGGCACTTGTGATGGTTGGAATGGTTGCTAAGGATCTTACTTCTGAATCTGGCCACCTCCCTCCTGGTGCTGTCAAAATAAAACATTGCACTAGAGACAGAACTTACAGGTCACACAGCATCTGCAGTCGACAAGTAGGAGATAGTAGAAGTATTGGAGGCGCAGTATTTGGAAGGCCAAGGTTTAATTTGGATTGTAGCTCTATTAGACAGAGACATCCTGACACTGATCATTAAAATACAGTTTATGATTCAACAAAACTCTTACATCTTGCCGAAGCTATCGCTCAGCAGAACTTTGTCTATTGTCCACCGGTTGAGTCCAGAGCTGATCCATCCAGAGTAGGCCTGATACTGCAGCTGCACTTGTATGGGGACTCCCAGAGCTGGATGAGGCACCAGCATTCTGGACAGCACACCTCCCACAGTCAACTCGGCGTCGTCCTTCCTAAAAAAACAGGATTCTCCATGATATTTTTGAAAAATATATTAACTGTGGTCTCTTATATATTTTTCACCTGTAGTAAGAAAAATGTGTTCATAACAGAACTAAACAAAATTGCTATAAACCTCTGGACAATCCATCCTTCTCAGTATTAATAGTCAGTTAGGGGCACAGATTCCATGAGGGCAAAGGTATGCAACATATTCATATTCTTTTGAAGAAAAATAAGTGTTTCTTTAGGTTGTAACACTGTTTACTTACACTACTTTTTATATGAACAAAATTGCATTCTAGATCAGGTATAAGAAAAAGTTTGTATATTTTTACCTACAAAATAGTGAAAATAAACAGTGTTATGACTAAAAACAACTTTTTCTTCTTTAAATTTATTTGAATTCAATAAGAATTTTCATTGTTAATACACAAATAAATTTAAAAAAATATTCAAATGCTCGTCAAAACACTGGTCACCAAAGGTCCATCGAGCCTTACAGTAATCGGTTCTTGCTAGATAAGTGGCGCTTTCTAAAGCGACAATTAAGCTTGCAGAAGACTCTAGAGGTGTGTTTTTGAGTGTTATTTTTTTCACAAATAATAATTCTAACGCTTCACATATTAATAATTCTAATACCATTATTATTATAGTAATGAAATAATAAAGAATACTTTAGGTGCTCGCTAATAAAAATACTGTACAAACCTCGTCATGGGGAAAGTTTCATTGAGCCCTGAGTCTCCGACTAGGGCCAGTAAGATGCGACCATAGCTGACCACGGACTGGTTGTTTTGTCTGGAACTTTCCACTCTCACATGGTACTGATGTGCTGGAAGAAACATCATTCAATTAATATTTCATTTTATATGGTTTTCAATTTCGTAGTCAAATTTTTTATATACAGTCACTAATAAGAATATGAGAATGAAAATATAAAAGAGTAACAATGAAATGGGGTTTGAGCATCTAGAAAGAATGGTAAAGGAACACCTGAGAAAATGAGGGTACAAAGAGAATGTCAAAAGCCGGTGTGGATTGATAGGAAATGTGATTAATTTATCAAATACCCGAGATGGCAAGTGACTAGAATCAGTAGAGTAAGAAAAACAGAAGAGTATGCATGAAGAGAGTGATGAAAGAAGTGTGAAAGGACAGAATAATACAGAGACACATCTGCGGAGGTATCGGCCGCTCCTAGCGGAATGGCGGCTGGATAGCTCAGTTGGTAGAGTGCTTGCATTCCATGCCGTGAGCTCGGGTTCGAATCTCACCGAGGGTGTCAGAAATGATTTCCCGTTTCGGTGTTTCTTTCAAACCCCAAAATAAAATACCGGCAAGGTTTACTCAGCCTTCACAAGAAATGAGTACCTCGGGAGCTGGGAAACCCCCACTTCAACTGAAGTGGTTGGCATAAGGCCAGCTCCCTTACCTGTAAAAATAAATAGGCTCAACTCGCCACATGCGACTCCTTCGGGAATATCGCAGCTAGAAGTTACACTACATGTGTAGCTTAGTTGCGTTTTTTAGTTGCTTAGTTGCGTTATATGTGTTACTTTTGTCACAGTAGAAATATTAAAATACAAGTTTATTGTATCCTTACCACAGAAAGGTTCTTCCTCTCTAGTCAGCAGATACAGTTGTCCTCTTCCAGTGGAGCGATCAGCATAGTAGCCCATGTTACCACAGCGTTTATCTCCATTGCACCCAAAACAGTTGCCCTGAAAATCATTATCAATCAAACAATGTTTTGGACTCTCTGTCTTTCTCTTATAGTCAGCAGCTTCTAAGAGCAGTCCCTCATTGTGCCAGCCATCTGTCCCCGTTGGTTGCCATCCTTTTGAGCGGCTAATAGGACGAGATATCCATAAGCCGCATCAAACCCTAGAAGAATTGTTGTTGAAGAAGTTATTGGTCAACTTTTTGTTTGTTTTCCCAAGATTTTTCCTCATCTTTGTACAAGAAAAGTGCTTTGTTTTATCGAGTGTCCTTTTAGATTGGTTTTCCTCAAGCTTTTTTGTTGGACTTTCTTTTGACTTATGATGTCTCGGACATCTTCCTCCAAATCCACATCTTGAATGGGTCTATGCAGTCCCTTTCATATTTCTGGATTGTCCAAGTTTTGCAGACATACAACAAAATACTCCACACCGAAAGTTTTCATGAATCGCTTTCTTATTTCCATTTTTAAATTAGTAGGTAATCAGGTATTAGTTAGAAGGTTATATTTTTTGTAAATTCTTGCTTTGCTTGCGTTTAGCTAGTCTCGCAGCAGCTGTGAATTGCTTGAAGTGATTCTTTGTAGCGATAACCTAGCTTGCAGAGGTTGTTTCATATACAAGTTAATTATAATTATAATATAGGATTGCAATCATCAAAACTTACCGCTAAAAAGTCTTCATAAGTTTCACACGGGAACGATGGAAAGTGGCACTTGGGTGAGACAGAGTCAGTGAAGAACTTGTATGCTCGTCTGTGGTTACACAGAGACCTTCCTTCCACAGCCGATGACCAGATGATGTCTGTGACAGCCCCAACAAACAGGTTAGAGCAACCTGTCTGCATCCGACCACCATTAGGATAGAAGTCCACATGTCCCATGGGTTGCCAAGACCCTAAACCACCCAGGATCAAGTTCTCTCCGTTGGAATGGATGACATCTACAAAGTTGGCATCTGAGCTGTCTAAACGGGCGCGCGGATCTTGAGCTTCGAATAGAGGACCGGCAGGATCCAAACCTTTAAGAAAAAAAAAAAAAAATAGTTTATGTCATGTGACACTACCGCAAGAGCATGAAAAGAATGGAATTATATTAAGTCATTTCTGCTCTGCAAAACCTTTTTTCAGAAGAAGTCTTGGGAGGCCAAAGTTGAGATGGAGCGATTATTTGGAATGGATTTTCCGAGCTCTGGGCGTGACCAATTGGCGATGAGGGGTGATGGAGAAGGAAAGGTGGAGGCAGTTCCATATGGAGGCCAAGATCCACACCGGGTGGTAGCGACAATGATGATGATGGTGACATTTAGGGAGACACATTATATAAAGTTTCTCAAACATTTAATTTGGATCCGTTTTCCTTAATAAGTACTAGGTTCCAAGTATGCCCACTAAAAAGAAACGATTACAGTAGTTAAATAAAATAGTTACCTCCCTACTTTATTTTATGTTATTGATCAAGTTTGATTAAATCAATGGTGAAATAAATGCAGTATTAGTATTGTTAGCTTTCAATGTTATAGAAATACATGGGGAAAGCTATGTTTAATCTCAACCATTTCTAACGTTATACCAAAAATGTACTACAATTAAAAAACTCTCTAGAGGCGTTTTTTTTTTTTTTTTTAAGAAATCCTGTGCGGGAGACTCCCTAGATTTTAAAGACTCTAGGGGTCTATGACACTTGTTATAGTGCCGCAGAGGTGTACGAGCTTGGTCGTCGCTACAAAGCGCCAATACTCAAGCAAGACCCAGTTGCTGTAAGGCTGGATGGACCTTTGGTGACCGGTCATTGGTAAAGGTTTTATGAATTTTTCAACCCAGCGAAGAGCACATTCGAAATATAAATGGTATATTTTTGTGCTCCGCCGGGATCCGAATCCACAACCTTCCATTTACGAGTCCGAAGTGTTGCCACTACGGACTACGGACCGGTCCAATTTTTTTCCGGTTGATTTATTTTCAATATATTTTTGGTAGACGAGGTCAAATTTACACTTGGAGTAATGATCACCATAAAAAATAATAATGAGACAATAATATTTATGATTTATTTTTCACGTTTGTCTTACCCATTGACTTATGATATCTGTGGACGAGAAATTATTTTAACAAAAATAGCCATTATATAGGTACATAGGGGCCGTCCATAAATTACGTCATTGATTTTGGCCGATTTTCGACCCCCCCCCCCCCCTACAATCATCCTATAGTCATTATCTAATGACCCCCTCCTCCCCCTCTTGCTGTAATAATGGATGAGCTTAATAATTAATAATGTTATATTACTTACATAATATTTTGTATATTCTGTAGAAATTGGTATTTACAAGAACGACGTCACTTTTGGTACTCGTACATCATTTGCCATCATCCGCAGAACAGACTCCCCCCCCCTTAATGTGAATGACGTAATATATGGACAGCCCCATATCTGTTTCAACTTACTTACGAAAAATGTTCTTTAGTAAGAAAGAGAACAAAGAGACTCACAATTGTATTTCCATGTGTACAAAAAAACTTGACCGAATGTAAAAACTAGAAAGTTGGTACTATGGCGAATAATAATGGCTGCCGAATTGACAGATAACACACATTATAGATATTTTGATTGCTAAAATTGACGAACCTTACAGGAAAAAGGCATTATTTTAAGACATTATGGCATGTGTTATAACTGGGTGTCGAAACACAAAATGGATTTGGACAAAATGGTCTTATTTTGTATGACTATACCACTGCAAAGTTTGACAGGACTGAGACAGATGTGGGCTGTATCAATGCAGTAATTTAGTTGTTGCTCCTCTATGTTATTACTCAATGGTCTTACCCGTTATCCTCGACACATTCTTGATTTGCGAGCCAGCAAACCCTGCTACATGCGCTCCCAAACTGAATCCAATGAGATGGACGTTGTCATACTTCAAGTTGATGTGATCTGCCAGACCTGAAACACCCTTGTTTATTTAGAGATTCATATTTAATAGGGTACTTCATATATTGTCCATTTTGTACATGTCTTTAATACTACCTTGTACCTGCCTACCATAATCTAGATATAATTGTAATCTATGTATGTTGCAAAGATATATTAACATTCAAAACTCAGGTTATTCACTAATTAATACTTTTAATTAAGCACAGGTGAGTACTTTTATTTGCTTTTGAGTGTTTTTATAACCTATGTAACTTTTAACTTTATTAAGGTGGTCTCTATACAAGTTGTTTATTTCTTATTTTCAGAAATAGGTACTGTGTTTCCTCTTTAAATTGTTAAAACTGATATTAAAGGATTTCTATTACATGCAAAACGCAAGAATTTTGTATTTGTTTTTAATGTTTATACATATTGTTTATTTCAAAAATGTAATTTGTTGTGTATGTTCCTTGACTTACAGGTTGGTGTGCCGCTGACCATCCGCGCTGTAGAAAATGGTTCACTTTGCCAATATCACCCCTGTTTCAGGGAAGGACGGCAACAGTTGCAGGGTGTATGTCACTTTGAGATTTGGGTTTTTATGTTGTAGGTTCACATGCGGCATGTGAAAGCGCAAACTTATATGTGTCTGCTTCTGAGAATGCATATACTAATGTGAATCCTCAATGTTACATATTTTGCAACTTACATTAGATTAGATTAGATTAGACATTGATGTCTTTCGAACAAGCGCCTTTGGAATGATTTAAAATCATGAAAAGGCGCTATATAAATTTAGAATTGTATTGTATTGTGTCTATTTGCAGTGCGTACCTTCCAACAGCATTGCCAGCTGTTTCCCGACCAGCCTAGTGTTGGCCGCTGCTCTCACATAGTTGGGAATGAGAGCTCCAGCCTCCCAGTCCACACATATCACGTTGCACTCCTCCTGGTAACATAAAATGTACAATTGGCATTTAATACTATGATGAATGAACTGTAAAAATGGTTCAATTTGCCAATGTCACCCCTGTGTCAGGGAAGGTCGACAAAAGTTGTAGGGCTTATGTTCATTTGAGGTTTGGATTTTATTTGTAAGTACCCATTCAGCATTTGTAAGGCTGGTTTTAGTGTCGCGCTGACAACACGCTGACCGTCAGCGCTGACAGCCAAATATATGAACTTGTCGCGCTGACAGCTACGCGCCATTCTAAAACGCTTCCTACAAGTTCATATATTTTGAACGGTCAGCGCTGACGGTCAGCGCGTTGTCAGCGCGACACTAAAACCAGCCTAAGCGCGAACTACATGTGTTTGTTTGTGGGCATACATTTGAGAGCTTTAAATGAATATATCCTTGCAACTTAGATTATAGATTATTATACATACATCAATGACCGGTCTGTAGCTTAGTGGTAACACTGTGGACTCTGAATGGCAAGGTTGTGGGTTAGATTCCCGGCGGAGCACAAAAAATATACCATTTATATTTTCAAATTTGCTCTTCGCTGGGTTGAAAAATTCATAAAACCTTTACCAATGACTGGTCACCAAAGGTCCATCCAGCCTTACAGCAGTTGGTGTGAGGCCGGCCCCCTTACCTTTAAAAATAAATAGGTCCCGAAGCGCCACATGCGACCCCTTCGGGGATAACGCAGGCAAGAAGTTACACTATATGTGTAGCTTAGTTGCGTTAATGAATAACGACGAAAGTGTGCAGAGGAAATGTCAGAGGAAAGCGTAGAAGGGGAAGACCGAGGAAGGAATGGATAGAGACCAAATAGGTGAGATTGCGAAAGAATGGAACCTGCAGAGTGAGAATAAGAGAAGAGCATGTATGAAGAAATTGATGAATGTTGAAGAGATGAAAGAGGTATGCAAGGACAGAAAAAAGTGGAGATGCATCTGCGGAGGTACCGGCCACTCCTAGTGGAACGGCGGCAGGATACAGTAACAGTAACAGTAACAGTGATCCATAAAATTTAGTCATTGTAGGGGTATATTATTTTAATTAAACTCAAAGTTTTATCAATATCTTTGAAAGGAAAATTCTATAATGCACTTATGGTCCAAAGAACTGGAACACACGACAAAGAAGACACAACTCTGAACTCTACAACCTGTACGTAAAAGTTGATGTGGTGCGGTCAATAAAAGTCAGTAGACTGCATTGGCTGGGTCACATCCAGCAAATGGACTATTGCAATGACAAATCCAAAAGCGCGAAAGACAGTGAGAAAGCTAAGATTAAGGTGGCTGGATGGAGAGGTGGTAGGCTGCAGTGCGGTAAGAGTATGGGAATGGAAAAGAAAGGCGTTGGACAGGCAGCAGTGGTTGCGGTTGATCAAGGTGTCTAGGATCCATCCCGGTTTGTCATGATATTGATTATATTGTGTCAATGTGGCGGTCAATAAAAGTCGGCAGACTACATTGTGTCACATTCAGGAAATGAACCACCAGAGCCTGGAAAAGATGGCTGATTTCCTTTCCGACACAATGCTTGAGTCTTGGAATATGGACCTCATATCTGCGTTTGTACGGATGGGTCACCTACTACCCTCAATATAAGTCCGAGAATGCAGTAAAGCATTTATTTCTTTAAGATTTGGAAAGATTTCTCTTGTTTCTGAGGCAGACTTCAGGCTTCACATCCGTTCAACATGATCAGTTTTTTTTGTATCCTCATCTTTATTTACTTTAAATTTGTAACAGAGGTCACATAAATAAGCAGGTTGGTACTTACCACAGCCATGAGAGCTGACCGCATCTCGTAGACCCACACGTGGTCACAATTGGAACCAAAACCATGCACGATGACCTTGGTGGGGCTGGAGGAGTTGAAGGCGCGGTCTGCCCAGCGCCACGCCTCTGACATGTTGCCAAACGGCACGTCCAGCAATGGAATGTCTCCTCTGGAATCAAACATTCACCATGCTTAACATTTCATACACTCTTTCTAATGGTTTTCTAACAGTGGTCCTTTTATTG
This sequence comes from Agapetus fuscipes, assembly GCA_951799405.1. NCBI lineage: Eukaryota > Metazoa > Arthropoda > Insecta > Trichoptera > Glossosomatidae > Agapetus > Agapetus fuscipes. The sequence continues at coordinate 13,584,618 of OX637351.1, read as the reverse complement.
TTAGTGGGAATCTTATGAAAGTAATCCACTAAAGGGTCATGCAGTAACAAAACGTATGGAAACCTATTTTTGAAACCTGTGGTCATCGATGATAACAAAAGCATCAAAATGGTGCCTAGAAATATATAAAAATGATTTATAATTTAAGTATGTTCGCGTTTACACAGATTTGTTTTGTGTATATTGGTTTGTGTTCACATGTGTACTTACAGAATAAACCCCAAATCTTTCTTGCCGACTTTCTTTGAAATAGGAGTGACATTTCCAAAGTCAACCACTTTTACAGTAAGGGTGATCAATCTCATACTAAACCTATTAAGTAGTTAGGGAACTTACAAGGAAATACTGAGTGTTTCGTTCAGTTAACTTTCCGTCTTATGCGCCACTCTTCTCACAGCTTAAGTGCTTCAGCTGATTGAGCTGGCTAATACACTTCAGACGATTGTCTTATATGAGGTAGCCTTGGTCTTTCTATGGACGTTATGCGACTAAATTTTTTCATATTAATATTGTTATGATTTGACTGGGGTTCTCTTTTAATTAAATTGCAATTATTTATTTGAACAGAATTTATTTTACACAGTTTGTTTCACAATTTACAACAATTGATAATCTCTGCTTATTGGCAAAATGCTTGGAGCGACTAATCACTCTCTGCACCACTGCAGTCCCTATATATAGGTACAAAAGAGATCTTTCTCGCATATTCCTAATCAATCTTCGATTTCTCGCTCACACCATGAACGCCGTTCTGTGCACTACCACCATCATGGACTACTCCCAGATTGTTCTACCCACACTATCGTATATGTATAGGTGCGTGTAGGTACTTTGATTTCATAGTTCGTAACAATAAAAAAAAAATATTGACCTGCTCTTGGTGGAATACAGCAGGAACCTCGTGTTGATTTCCTGGGGAGAGCTGGGCAGCATTTCCAGGTAACCAAAGGGACCGGAGTCCTCGAAGCAGCCCAGCTTGTCATAGCACACGCTGGTGGGCTGGGAGCGCTTTATCCTGGAACCAATGACAATAAGAATATCACTATTCACTCGGTTAACTATTAAAAGCCTGGTTAAGCCTTTAGCTTCCTCCTTCTCGCACTGATTGAAATCGTCAACGGATGGAAGCGGTAAAAACCATCAAAGCTTCTGCAACAGTTTGGTGTCAATGGACTATCAGGGACAGGAAAATATAGTTCTGGTAACAGATGCGGAGGAGTGCGGGCTGGAAGTCTCATCACCACGGTAATTCTTACCTACCGAATATCGGTAATATTTGTATGAAGACTAATCATCTGTTCACTTGCGGCCATCTTGGATTGACAGGTCTTCATACAAATATTACCGATATTCGGTAGGTAAGAAATTACCGTGGTGATGAGACTTCCAGCCGTGTTTCCCACGTTGGTAGTCTCATGTGCAGAAATAAGCATATGTGATACACAAATAGACAGTTAGGTATCTAGGTAGGCATCTATAAAACCTGTGTGATATAAATCATGGCATATGCGGAGGAGACAAGATATGACACTTCATGAACTAAGAGCCTACTCAGAACTCCGAGACAGTACTGGAGTAACACAAAAAAAAAAAAAAAAAAAAAAAAAAAAAAAAAAAAAAAAAAAAAAAAAAAACTGACAGACCGATCAAGGAACTCAAAAATCAGAATCAGGTGCTACACTGAGGGCATCTCGGAATAGGAGACTGCATGAGTGAAAATAGGGGAAACTGAATCGTTACACGCGAAATACCAGATAGCCAGCTTCTAATATACCTACCTTTTTTATTATTTTTATCCATTCTTCACATACGGGGCTATTCTTAGACATTTTAGTCGTCGGTTGAGCCCACGCTTTGACAAACTAATGATGCATTTGTATGAAGACCTGTCAATCAAAGATGGCCGCAAGTGAACAGCTGATTTGTTTTCATACAAATATTGCAAAATTCGGTAGGTAAGAATGACCGTGCTGATGAAACTTCCAGCGCAGGCACCATAAGTTTGTCAAAGTGTAAAGCGATGTACCTATGTGTGCGCCAGGCGCGTGCATAGGGCATAGGCAAAATACATTTCAGAATATATATTTTCTCCCATTCCTTTAAAATAACTAATTTGGATTTGCAGTGCTAACGATGGCTCCAATATAACTTAAATTTTGAATTTGAAATCTGAATGTTAAGCTCAAATGGCATTTTTACCATATATTGCCCACCTGTTAGGCGCATGTGCCTGTATGGGTTGCACGCTCCTAGTGTGCACGTAGAAAAACAGTAAATACCAAAGTAGATCCGGGATAAAGAAAAATAGCAATTTTACCCAGATGTATGTTTTTAGTCTTGGAGCAAGTACCGTCGGCAAGTGCCTGAAGTTCCCAGAAAGTAGCGTAAAATATGTTTACGTCTAACAGTGCGTCTTGTGAACATTTTCAATGGCTTTCCGCCTACCTTACATCTAGGCATTCAACACAACGGAGCTGGGAGTAAAAAAACTTCACTTGCGTTTAAATTCAATCAAAGGGATCGCAACTGAAACGGAAAACAGAGGTGCTGTTTAAAGTTTCTATATATTTTTCAGTAAACGCTATGTTGAATGTATCCTCGGGTGCAGTATCAAACATGTTACAATCATCCTGCAACTGTTTAGAGTTCCATTTTCTATGGAAAATGGTAATAGTGGGAAATGAGAGAAAAAACCTTAGCGTCTTTCTAAATGAACGGTACCCATACATTTCTGATCGGTTCAATGCGATAATCGTACATACGGTGGGTAGTCTAGCGATGAACAGTATGGATTCGTAATTGAAAAGTTGTGGGTTCAATTCCCGCGAAAAGCCCAGTAACTTTTGTCACACTTCACTGAAACAGAGGTGACAATGGCAAAGTGAATCGATTTTTACAGTATGTGTCCGGTCGATAGTCCGGTCGATAGTAGGTAGAGTGCTTGCATTCCATGCCGTGAGCTCGGGTTCGAATCCCACCGAGGGTGTCAGAAATGATTACCCGTTTCGGTGTTTATTTCAAACCCAAAAATAAAATACCGGCAAGGTTTACTCAGCCTTCACAAGAAATGAGTACCAGCTCTTTCGGGAGCTGGGAAACCCCCACTTCAACTGAAGTGGTTGGCGTAAGGCCGGCCCCCTTATCTGTAAAAATAAAAAATAGGTTCAAATCGCCACATGCGACCCCTTCGGGGATAACGCGGCAAGAAGTTACACTATATGTGTAGCTTAGTAGCGTTTTTTTGCGTTTGCGTTGCGTGTGGTCAGCCTCATACCAACTTTAATATAAATAAATATGGTCAAGGTTTCTCTGTTTTAATTAAGATCACACTAAAATTAAATTTTAGTGTATATTTAATCTCAAATAGATATTAAAAAGAGTTTTTTTACTCGGTAAATGTGCAAATTCTAGAAAACTGAGAAACTAATAAGTACCTAATTGGTACTAAAATGATTTCTAATACAAAACCTTTTTACATACTCACTTACCACTTTTTACATCATTTAATATTAAAGCCGTGAGGTTTCCTCGACTTATCGGTTGGTTTGAGGCTGACCACCCATAGGTACTGTAGAATCCTTGTTTCAGAGAAGGTCGGCAAGAGTTGCAGTTCTTAAATATGTTCATTTGAAATTTGGATTTTTATATTGTAGGTACACATGCGGCATTTGTAAGCGCAAACTTATACGTCTCTGCTTATGGAAATGCATTTGAAATGAGCTTTAAATGTTAAAATATCTTTGCAACTTAAATTATAGAGAAAGTAAGAAGTACTAAGGTACCTACCTGCTTGGTACTAAAATGATTTCTAATACAAAACCTTTTTACATACTTACCACTTTTTACTTCATTTGAATATTAAACCGTAAGTATCACAATATGTTGATAGCAGCACCCGGAGCTTTACAGCTGTACAACTACGTTATAAATATTATGTACCTATAAACCTTCTGCATGCAGATTGTACTCGTGTGCAAAAACATCCAGTTCATGTCATTCCCAAGAGAAAACAAGTTCTTTGATTCCCCCACGAGCGCCATTCTTTGATCTTTCATGCTGGTAGGTGCCCCATAACAATGCAGTCATCTAAAGGCCACTAGCAAAAGCAGATTATAATAGTGAACGACGATACCATGTTGAAAGCACCGGTTCTCAACAGATCAAGTTAAGTAACATTGGGCGCGGATGCTACTTGGATAGGTGACCGCTAGGTACACCGCGTGTTGTTGGCATTTCTTGGACCGGTCCATAGTCCAGTGGCAGCACTTCGGACTCGTAAATGGAAGGTTGTGGATTCAAATCCCGGCGGAGCACAAAAATATAGCATTTACATTTCCAAATGTGCTCTTCTCTGGGTTGAAAAATTCATAAACCTTTACCAAAGACCGGTCACTGAAAGGTGGTCCATCCAACCTTACAACAACTGGGTCTTGCTTGAGAATTGGCGCTTTCTACAGCGACGAGGTGTGATACACACAAAAGCAGCGCTCACCAAATAAATCAGACTATTTCTTAATATTTTATTTTATAAGAATTGGCATCAACTCTGAATTGGAGATTGTTTCATTATAATAAGAATGCAATTAATTTACAGTCATCATCGTGTCTGTTGACGTCTTCGCATCTTCAAGTTTTTTTCACATTTTTCTCACACATCATTTAAAATACAGGTCTGTTCATTGTTACATTGATATCTGCAAAATCATTATTTTCTTGTTTGAGTGCAAACACGCCAGGGGAAAAAATATATAGCTGTTTGCATTGTTCTATGCAGAGAATAAAATGCAAACAAAAAAGTGTTTTATAATTGGCACACGCTAACATAGAGCCAGGACTTGAGAAAACATGTAGAATCCTGCAATCTCTTATAGGAAAAAAAGTAAAGGCGCTGTTATGTATGGAAGGTTGTGGGTTCGAATCCCAGCGGAGCACAAAAAATATACCATTTATATATTTTCAAATTTGCTCTTCGCTGGGTTGAGAAATTCATAAACCTTTACCAAAGACTGGTCATCAAAAGGTCCATCCAGCCTTACAGCACCTGGGTCATGCTTGAGAATTGGCGCTTTGTAGTGACGACCAAGCTCGTAAAAAGCCCGGTCGATAGCTCAGTTGGTAGAATGCTTGCATTCGATGCCGAGAGCAAGGGCTCGATCCCAACCGAGGGTGTCAGAAATGATTTTCCGTTTCGGTGTGTATTTCGAACCCAAAATAAAAACACCGGCATGGTGTACTCAGCCTTCACAAGAAATGAGAACCAGCCCCCCGGGAGCTGGGAAACCCCCACTTCAACTGAAAGTGGTTAGTGTGAGGTTAGCGTAAAAATAAATAGGTCCCGAATCGTCACATGCAATCCTTTCGTGGATAACGCAGGCAAGAAGCTACACAATACGTGTAGCTTGGTTGCGTTTGGTTGAGTTGTGTGAGTATCTTACTGGATGGGTATCTCAGTTGTTGTCTAAGTAGCATCATGGTGCTAGTACTGTTGTGTTGGTGTCTCACCTTGTGTGGTTCTTCTTCTTGGTCCACTGCTCCATGGAGGAGAGGACCGCCCTCAGGATCTCGGCATCGTGCACCTCGTCAGCAGCCTCATCCAGCGCCTGCGCTGGTCGAGGCCATCCTGACTCGATCTCTGGAAGAAAACAAGCAAATTGAAGACGTATTCTCAGTGTGGGACAGCTCTTCAACAGATGAATTGATCAGAGTCGCAGGAAGCCGCTGGTTACAAACGACAATACCTGCACTGTGGATTATTGGAATCCAGGTCCAGCAGTGGATAAGCAAGGACTATGGTATCTAATGATAATGATGATGATGGAAATATTATAAATCTAATCTAATCTAAGTTGCAAAATATAAGTAACATTAGAGATTCACATTATATGCATTTTCACAAAACAGACATGTTGAAGTTCGCGCTTAAACATGCCGCAAGTAGTCCTACAATATAAAAACCAGAATCTCAAATGAACATACACCCTGCAACTCCTGCCGACCTTCCCTGAAACAGGGGTGACATTGGCAAAGTGAACCATTTTCTTCAGCACGGGTGGTCAGCCGCATACCAACCTATAAGTCAAGGAACATACACAACAAATTACATTTTTTAAATCAACAAATTATAACATGTATGGACATCATATGGCATGAATGACATGTATGACATGTATGATGACATGTATGACATGTATGGACATCAACGACTAGAGTTCCAGAGTCTATCTTTATGACCAACCATAGTCATCGCTGGCTGTCAAACACCTTCTTCCTCAAGTCCCATACTGTTGCTTCATGATTTGCCATAACTCCATCCAGATATCTTTCTTTGGGTCTTCCCACTGACCTGCGCCCCTCTGGGTCCGACACAACCACTATATATTTTCCAGGCTATGATCAATATCGATATTATTGTGAATGTGTATTACTTTACAGTCATTTATAATAATATTATTAGGATGATTTATTTGGTGAGCGCTGTTTTTGTGTGTATCACACCTCAAGAGCCGTCTGCGAGCTTGGTCGTCGCTGTAGAAAGCGCCAATTCTCAAGCAAGACCCAGTGTTGTAAGGTTGGACGGACCTTTCAGTGACCGGTCTTTGGTAAAGGTTTTATGATTTTTTTCAACCCAGCGAAGAGCACATTTGGAAATATAAATGGTATATTTTGTGCTCCGCCGGGATTCGAATCCATAACCTTCCATTTACGAGTCCGAAGTGTAGCCACTGGACAACGGACCGGTCCAAGAGGTCCATTAATCAAGCCAGTCTAGACTTATGCCTCTGAAACCTGGGTAAGATAAAAAAACGAATGCAACATTCGAACGCAGGATACTTAGGTCCATCAGATACTACTGTCCGTTGAGAAATAACATCGGTTGGCTGGTCTGTACAAAAAAGAGCTCTATGATATCTACAGGGAGCCCGATGTGATCAGTTCCATCAAAGTAGGGCGCCTGCAGTTGGCTGTCCACATAATTAGAATGGGTGACACAAACCCCACTAAGCGCTCTTTCAGCACCACAAGGCTGAAGAGACTAGGGCGGGAAGTCTCATCACCACAGTAATTCTTACCTACCGAATATCTGTAATATTTGTATGAACACCTGTCAATCCAAGATGGCCGCAAATGAACAGCTGATTTGTTTTCATACAAATATTGCCGTTATTCAGTAGGTAAGAATTACCGTGGTGATGAGACTTCCAGCCCAGGAAGGCCAAAAATTCGATGGATGGGCAAAGTCTACGCAGATACACGTCGCTGGAGAGCAAAGGCGATGGACAGGCGTGAGTGGAGGAGAATCCTGGATTCAGCCAAGGCCCACCCAAAAATGTCGAGCTCACGATGATGATTTGTTTTACTATGAACCACAGTATAATGCTCATCGTTTCCGATTGCTAACGATTAAGTGTGTGGTGATGAAACCGTTAGCACACCGCGAATGCTTAATTCATTTCCTTTCATATCATAATTAATGCATTAGGTACATTTGCATGCATGTGTGGCCGCATAGCTATTATCATAAATTTTCATAACGTCCATATCGTGGTAGAAAATGCAGTAGTGAAAGTACAATAAATATAATATGCTCACTTCCTCATTAGGATCTAAATTTTGTAAGATCTATAATTAAAGTTGCAGAAACATTCTGTATGTATATATTGATATTACTTAATTAGTTTATTGTCAGAGGCGGAAAAACATATTTGAGTTGTGTAGAAAAAGGGCGGTAATCTAGGATTTTGTATAGAGTTCAAAAGTGATTATATAAACCGCGCTTAAGAGAAGAACGGGTTTCTCAACGTTTTGTTGAAGTCGTTTCCTAAGTCATCAGGAGACGTGTCTCTTTCTTTAAGAAAGAGCATGAATTGAACTTTGACGAAACGTTGAGACACCCGTTTTTCTTTTTAATCCGGTTCGTAAAATATTTTTTTAATCGTACACAAAATACGGTTGTAATTCCATTTTTAAATTCTGAATTTCTTTCGAGATGAAAGTATGGGAACACAGAAAACATTTTTTCAGAATTTTGAAGTATAAAACGGATGGCAGAACAAATTAAATGGCAGTATTATTGGTGGCCAGAACCAATACAGATGGTCTACCTTACATAAATAGAAGTACGACTGCAGGAAGAAGAAACGTGACTAAGCTACAAATAGAGTGTAACTTCTAGCCGCGTCCGCTCGCAAATGTGACCCCAAAGAAGTTGCATTTGACGAGTGGAACCTGATTTTTTAACTGATCAGGAAGCCGACCTTTTTATCCGGTATTTTATCCTGGGTTTGAAATAAACACCGAAACTATTATTACGATTGGGATGATTAATGGTGAGCGCTGTATTTGTGTGTTTTTAAATCTAAATCTAAGCTGCAAAGATATGTATTATTTGAGATTCATATTAAATGCATTCCCACAAGCAGACATGCATAATTTCGCGCTTACACATGCCGCATGTGGACCTACAATATAAAAACCCAATCTCAAATGAACATAAGCCCTGCAACTCTTGCCGACCTTCCCTGAAGCAGGTATATCACATCTCAGGTGTATCACATCTCAAAAGCCCTCTGCGAGATTGGTCGTCGCTGTAGTGACCGGTTTTTGGTACAGGTATATGAATTTTTCACCCAGCGAAGACCATATTTGAAAATACAAATGGTAAATAATATTATAGTGTCGAAGGGTGCCATACAACTAGATTCCCATCGACTTCCCTTTTAAAATGAGGCAAGAGAGTAGTTAAAAATATATGGGCACAAAGTAAAAAAATGCATTAAAAACCAAAGAAACAATACGTATTTTTCCCCCATTGAAACCATGCAGTCTCCTTTATTATCATTTTTGCCTCATTTTAAAAGGGAAACCGATGGGAATCGAGTTGTATGGCACCCTTCGCCACTGTCACTATATATTTTTTTGTAATCCGCTGGGATTCGAACCCACAACCTTCCATTTATTAGTCAGAAGTGTTAACCACTAGACTACGGACCGGTCATGTAACTTCTCATCATCACAAAACAGGAACTTGTCCTGTCAGACCTAATTAAGATAAATAATCATTAAAAGTGTAAAAAAACAATGCACGCTAGTAGGAAGGTGCATGCTATTATTTTCCAATTTTCTTTGTTTTGAAGATAGATATTAATTAATTAAAATTGTCATACTCTTATTGATAAAATAACATCCATCGTGAAGTCCCTGTAATGCTTTTTATAGCCCATTGTAGTACAATTGATGAGATGCTTCACCTTTAACAGGCAATTGTTTCATTGTTTTTGTACTTTTATTTAATTATATTGCTATATTCGCTCTCGAGTCGATTCCTGCTTAAAAATCATCATCATCTTCACCTTATCGTGTATCTTGCCTTCGTAGAAATTTGATCAGCATTCAAGCACTAAGATCACACTTTGGTATTGTTGCATGATAAGCAGGTAATCTGGATGAACGCAATTAAGCTACAGGTATTGAGTAAATCCTTGCCTGCGTTATCCCCGAAGGGGTCGCATGTGGCGATTCGGGACCTATTTATTTTTACGGGTAAGAGGGCCGTCCTCGCACCAACCTCTTTCATTTGAAGTGGGGGTTTCCCAGTTCCTTGGGACTGGTTCTCATTTCTTGTGAAGGCTGAGTACACTTTGCCGGTATTTATTTTGGGTTTGAAATATATACCGAAACGACAAATCATTTCTAACACCGTCGGTGGGGATCGAACCCTTGCTCTCGGCATGAAATGCAAGCATTCTACAAACTGAGCTATCGGCCAGACCTTTTACGAGCTTGATCGTCGCTACAAAGTGCCCAAAGCAAGACCCAGTTGCTGTAAGGCTGGATTGACCTTTCGATGACCGGTCTTCGGTAAAAGCTTATGAATTTTTCAACCCAGCGAAGAGCAAAATTGAAAATATAAATGGCATATTTTTTGTGCTCCGTCGGGATTCGAACCCACAACCTTCCATTGACGAGTCCAAAGTGATACCACTGGACTACGGACCGTGACAAGGCCGTAAATGCCGTAAATGGATAAATAAGAAACGAGTTTAATATCCCATAGACAAATCTACCTTACTATTTGCTCAAATAAAAAGAATATGACCAAAGCCCGGTATTTTCAACGTCAGCTTATTTACTTTAAATTGATAAAAAAAAAAACTACCGACGCGTTCGACAGAAGTGCGTCCTTTTTCATTCAGTATAAAGCCACCATGCTATCGTTGAAAACACCGAGACTTAGGGTCATTTTTTGTAAGTTAGTGTTTGATTATAAGTCTTTAAGATTGTCTTCTGGAAATCTCGAAAACGCAACTAAGCTACACATATAGTTTAACTTCTTGCCGCGCTATTCCTGAAGGGTTTAGCATGTGACGGGACCGGCCTTACCCCAACCACGTCATTTGAAGTTGGGGTTTCTACTCATTGTTTGTAAAGGCTGAGTAAACCTTGCCGGTATTTTATTTTGAGTGTTTAAAATAAACACCCGAAACGGGAAATCATTTCTGGCACTTTCGGCGGGATTAGAACCCGAGCTCGCGGCATGGAATGCAAGCACTCTACCAACTGAGCTATCGACCGGTATCGCAGTGACTGTATTTTCAATTTCATGTAAGCGCATTTCTCCATCAGACAGGCGTATTGTACCACATTATACTGTTACCCGAGTATAAACATTCCCTAAACAAACTCAACCGTCGAGTTATATGAAAAGTACCAGCTGTACCCTGCCAAGACCAGCTGTACCCTGCCAAGACCAGCTGTACCCTGCCAAGACCAGCTGTACCCTGCCAAGACCAGCTGTGGCTCAGTCACGTTAAATAGAAAATACATCATTATGAACAAACCACCCCGATCTAATCCAATCTAATCTAATCTTAGTTGCAAAGATATGTTACATTGGAGATTCACATAACATGCTTTTTCACAACCAGGCACGTACAAGTTCGCACTTACACATGCCACATGTGAACCTACATCACAAAAACCAAATCTCAAATGGATATACACCCTGCAACTCTTGCCGTCCTTCTTTGAGACTGGGGTGACATTGGAAAAGTGAACCATTTGTACAGCATGGGTGGTCAGCCGCATACCAACCTATATACCACCGTGCATAAGTCTAAGAACATACACGACAAATTACATTTTTGTTAAATCAATAAATAATAATATCTATGGACATCAAAATCAAAGCAGAAAAAAAAACAATTTAATAAACCCTAGCCGCCAACATTACTGATCAACCGCCATTTCTTTCAGTCATTACATACTTCTTTCCCGATGATTTCAATATTAATCTTTGATATATGATAATATGTACATATATACAATGATAATTTACTTTTAAAGTACACGTAATTAAAGAGCGCCGTTTTTGTGTGTGTCACACCTCAAGGGCCCTCTCAAATCACGCATAAGATTTCAATAAGCTCCTTTAAAGATTCCAGCAGTTTTTGCCTTCCTCACATTTAGATGGTAGTCTGTTATGTTGATGTAAATATAATATCCTTATGATATTTATATTCACAGAATGCGTTACTGGAAAATTAAGAAAAAGGAACTATTTGTTATTCAATCAGCATCAAACATTACAAAACTCATTTAAAAAATATCATACATGTTTCCTAGCAATTTCGTTAAAATTGGAGAAGCTGTTTAGGAGTCCAGACAGAACATACATATCTACTCGTATACATACACACATCCTATTTTATATTTAAAGATATTCCTTGAATTATAGGTTGGTGTGGTGCTGACCACCCATACTGTAAAAATGGTTCACTCGTAGTCCGGTCGATAGCTCAGTTGGTAGAGTGCTTGCATTCTACCCCGTGAGCTCGGGTTCGAATCCCACCGAGGAGGGTGTCAGAAATGATTTCCAATTTCGGTGTGTATTTCAAACCCCATAATATAAATACCGGCGAGGTTTACTCAGCCTTTACAAGAAATGAGTACCAGCCCCTTCGGGAGCTGGGAAATTCCCACTTCAACTGAAGTGGTTGGCGTAAGGCCGGCCCCCTTACCTGTAAAAATAAATAGGTTCAACTCGCCACATGCGACCCCTTCGGGGATAACGCGGCAAGAAGTTACACTATATGTGTAGCTTAGTTGCGTTGCGTTGCGTTACTCATCACTCCTGTTTCGGCGAAACTCAGTAAGAATTGCAGGACTTGTGTTAATTTAATATTTTTTATGCGGCATGTGTAATGGTGAACTTATACGTGTCTGCTTATAAAAATGCATGTTATATGAATCCTAACGGCCTGTTGCACCAACATTCAATCAATATTTGATTGACACATAAAATTTGATTGCTTAGCTCTGGTAAGGACCTCGGTTAAATATTTCTTGAAAGTGGGTAATATGATGGAATTTGAACAGTGAAGATGGTGTAGGTACATCAGCTGATTTACGTACTTACATGCAACCAAATTTTTGATTTGTTGGGAGAAATCACATTTAATTTTTGTCTGATTGGAGTTTGGTGCAACAGGCCCTAAATGTTATAAATATTTGCAACTTTGATTATAGATTATTACTTGTAAACTAAAACTCTCACTACTGGCGCTGCTCAAGTTTCTATACAAGTAGGTAGTTGGATGAGTTGAAACGTAATATTTTCCTCTTTCAGTACTGGCCGTAGCATTCCAACTTTCTCAAGCATCAAAAGCTAGGCCAGGTGTTTCAAGGCCGTTCACCAAGAACGTACCTGTTTTGTACTTGAAGTACTTACCATAACTTTTTCATAAGAAATGGAAACGAGTCATAAATTAACAAGAACGCTGGGCAGACAAAGCCTATGGCTACGTAAACATTTAACTTTGAAAGGTTTTATTCACAAACCTATGTTGAGCAAATCCATGGTTTATCCACCGTTTAAAAAGAATTCTACATAAAAATAAAATACGATGATACATACTTACATTGTTCTCGATGTTTCGTTGCCAATTTATTCAGAAGGCCACCTTTCTGCAAAATGATTGAGGATGTGGATGAACCACCGTGCAGAAAGAGAACCTCCTGAAGAAGTTGGATACAACGCCAACGATACGTCGGAAATAATAATGTAATTTCTCACCCAAACGGTTCGTCTAATATACGAAAAGTGTTATTTTAAATTTTAACGTAAATTAAACTAAGTATTTAAATATGTCAAACAACTGTAAAAGTATGTATCTTATATGATACAAAGTCAGGTCCAATTCATTTTTTTTCATTTACAAATTTAAGACCAGTCATAACTCAAAGCTCAGTGGTAAACGCTTCAGATTCGTAGACACAAGGTGGTGGGTTCGAAACAAAAAAACATTTCATTCATGAAATTCGATCACTAAAAGGCCTTGCAACTGGTCTTGCTTGAGAATTGACACTTTTTAATCGATCCTTCTTCGATCTTCAGGTGTGTTTTGGATGGACTTACAATATAAAAACCCGAATCTCAAATGAACATCCACCCTGCAACGCTTGCCGACCTTCCCTGAAACAGGGGTGTCATTGGCAAAGTGTACCTAAAATACGTAGGTACTTAAAAATTGCAAAAATGGGATTTCGTAAACCGAGAATAGATTTTTTTTTTTTTTTTCGACGAATGTCATGTTTTTATTCACATCTCAATGGCAATGATCTGCAATCAGTTTTACACAAATATTAGTTATTGGTGTGTCGTGATGAAATTCACTTTTAATTTGACCGTCACCTGTTTAAAGCAAAAGTCGTGAGACTCGATAATGGGCGTGTGTGGAAATGCAGCGGGGAAATGGTACAAACCATTAAAAAACTCGCTTGTATTTTACGTATAGAAGTAGGAAAGTGGGTGCCCATTAAATCAGAGGTTTCCAACGTGGTCTAAATGGACCCTTAGAACAGCGGTTCCCGAATGGTGTTCCGCGGAACCCTGGGGTTCCGTAGAAGGTTCTCAGGGGTTCCGCGAAAATATTCAAGATTTCGATGTTTTGTTTTCTAATTCTAGCTATTTTAAATATTTTCCAGAAGATAAGTTACAGTTACAGGATATCGAATGGGTCCGAAATCCATTTAGGATTTATACCAAACCTTCAACATTGACTGTGTCGGAGTATGAAAATTTAATTGATATTAAAAATTCATCCACACTCAAATAACTTTTCGAATCAAAAGCTACCACGAACCAAAGCCAATTTTGGTTTGGCCTGAAAAACGAATACCCGGGCATCGTCGAAAAGGCTATCATGGCGTTACTTCCATTAGTGTCAACTCATAGATGTGAGGCTGGGTTTTCAGCTTACCCCTACACGAAAAATAAATTTAGGAGTAAGCTGAATGCTGCACCAGACCTCCGAATCCAATTGTCAGACATAAAACCTGACTTCAATGTTATTTTGTCAAAAACTATGAAAAGATTTCATTCTTCACATTAAGTTCATCTAACTAAAGTAAATATCTTTTTGTTTTAACTAAATAAATATTTTTATCTTAAAAGTCTTTCTTTTAAAGTCAAACTATACTAACAAGATGCGAACACCAAGCCAAAAAGCCTCAGTATGGTGTGATCTCACGTAAAAAAACAATGTTACACTTAGTTTACTTGTTACTTGAGCTCTAGGCCCTACTAGGCTCTAGGGCCTAGCTAGGGTTCCGCACAAAAACGGTGAGCCAAAAAGGGTTCCGTAGCCAAAAGAATTCGGGAACCGCTGCCTTAGAAGACCATTATGCCATGAATTCCAAAATTTAATTAAGTTTAACTTTAATGGTTTTTTTGTAAGCTAAGGACACATTCCGATTTTTTTGTATTTCTTGACTAATAGCGTGATATGAGGCTGACTAAAAACTTGGTTCACTATTGCCAATGTCAACGCCGTGAATGGAAAGGCGGCAGTAGATGGAAAATTTATGTTGGTATAATGTTTGGTTTATTTTGTTCATACACACGTAGCATTTTTAAGTGTGACTTGCACGTGTCTGCTTTTGAGTATGCATTAAATATGAGCCTTCAATGTCATTATATATTTTCAATTTAGAAATTATATATGAAATGTAGAATGAAATTATACATGAATAACCTACATTTCAATAATAACCGGTTTGGCAATTGCGGTGACTAATTGCCAACTTTGTTAACGGTGAAGGATCGCGCGAAACCAAAAAAGAGCTCAGTTGGGATCTTGTATCCTTGGTTATGATGCCAATAACTTACGGGGCGGGGCTATTTTAGACATTTTAGTCGTCGGTTGAGCCCACGCTTTGACAAACTAATGATGCCTGAGCTGAAAGTCTCATCCCCACGGTCATTCTTACCTACTGAAATTTAGTAATATTTGCATGAAAACTAATCAACTGTTCACTTGCGGCCATCTTGGATTAACAGGTCTTCATAAAAATGCATCATTAGTTTGTCGCTCGACTAAAATGTCTAAGAATAGCACCGTTAGAGACGGAAATTAATCTGTTTTAGTTAAAAGGGTTCTTTGTAAAGAGACGAAAGGTCAAAACAGTGTCAATTATTTGTATCGTACTTTTTGCCTTGCTGATCCCTTGTTGTTCATTGCCTTACCGCACGAATTGAGGGTTGTGCAGAATGCAAAAGACAAATTTAAAGTGGTTCGTTTCAGGAGATGTCACTGGAGAGAATTTGATGACCGGTCTGTTTCTAGTGGTTAACACTTTTGACTCGTTAATGGAAGGTTGTGGGTTAGAATCCCGGCGGAGCACAAAAAAACTATTTATATTTTCAAATTTGCTCTTCCCTGGGTTAAAAAAATCATTAACCTGAACTAAAGAGCGATCACCAAAAGATCCATCCAGCCTTACAGCAACTGGGTCTTGTTTGAGAACTGGCGCTTTCTACAGCTCGCAGAGGGCTCCTGAGGTGTGTACCACACAAAAACAGCGCTCACCACATAAATCATCCTAATATTATTAATATTATAAGTACACATTCAGCATTTGTAAGCGCGAACTACACGTGTTTGTTTGTGGGCATGAATTTGAGAGCTTTAAATTAATATATCCTGGCAACTTAGATTATAGATAGATAGATTATAGATTTACTTTAAAAAATGCCTTATTTTTATTACTCAAGACTTTGGGAGCCACTGCATTAAATGTATAAATAGCTGGTTGTTTTTTTATCCGAATGTGAATAATTGGTCCCTAATGTGCAGTTTGGTTTAAGCCTCGATTTCTATTCGAGACCAAATTTCATTTTTACGCTGTAAATATAAAGTTTCACATTCTTGTTCGGTGTCGCAGCTAAGTGATTGCGCTTACTTTGTGATAAACCTAATTTTGTGAATTCCTCGACTTGAAGACGAATGTGAGTTGAGTACAGTATGTACGGTTGAAATGGCTTACCTGAGAGCAATGACTGGAAAGACACTGAATGATAGAGTCTGCAATGATTGGGTGATGAACGAGTGTGGCATAAAAGATTATTTAAGAATGAAAGTACAAAAAAGCACAATGAGATGGTTCTGACATCTTGAAAGAATGGATGATGAACGACTAACGAAGAAAAATAACAGAGGAAATGTCAGAGGAAAGCGTGGAAGGGAAAGACCGAGGAAGATATGGATAGACCAAATAGGTGAGATTGCGAAAGAATGGAACCTGCTGAGTTAAAATAAGAGAAGATTATGTATGAAGAAAATTATGAATATCATTAATTAATGAGGCATTCACTTTGTAACCTTTCATTTTTAAAAAATTAAAATAAAAAACAAATTGTATAAGGCTACGGGGCGAGTAAAATTTTACTCGCCCCATAGCTTTATACAATTTGTTTTTTTATTTTTTATTTTAATTTTTTTTAAATTATGAATGTTGATATAAAAGAGGTATGCAAGGACAGAAAAAAGTGGAGACGCATCTGCTTTATGGCGGGCCTATTCTGCTAACTAGAGTACCTTGAGTACATTGAAAGTAATTGATAACAAAATAAAACTGAAATAGAAAATACCGAAACTTCATTGCGTTTTTTATGTACCTATACGTTTTTTATGTACCTATATGTTTTTTTCTTTCTCACATAATCTAACGCAGGTAGCTGCTTAGTCAGCAATAATTCCATGTATGACATTTTAATTAAGTAATCAAGCACCTCGCGCTTTCTTCCTCCTCATAATAATCGTTGATCTGCTTGCATAACCCAATCTGCTTTAATGGGATTTTCTATGAACACAATTTCCATGCCACTTTTTCTTGTAAATAACATAATATTACATGTAATATGCATTCTCATGGCATTTGTCCTAAATTGAGTTTTGCGTACTCGTTAGTTTCATATTATTGCGTATTTAAATGGCGAATGAGATCGTTCAGACGTAGGCAGTAAAGAAAATACTGTAGTTTAATAGTACTCGTACGTACTCGTAATTGGAAGATTTTTTCTTCTACATTCTTCATATATTACATCTGTGATTCCTTGACTTATAGGTTGGTATGAGGCTGACCACCCATACTGTAAAAAATGGTTCACTTTGATAAAGTCACCCCTGTTTCAGGGAAGGTCGGCAAGAGTTGTAGGGCTTATGTACCTTTGAGATTGGGTTTTTATATTGTAGGTCCACATGCGGCTTGTGTTAGCGCGAACTTATACATGTCTGCCTGTGGGAATGTGTTAAATATTAATCGTAAACTTCATTCCCGACCTCGCTATTATGATTCAGAAGACCAGCTATTCTTCCGTGGTCGGAATTGGAAGGTCGTTGGTTCGATTTTCAGCGAGCACAAAAAAAATCTTAAAATCTGCTCTTCGCATGGATTTTCATCGTGCTGTAAATTTTCACCGTTTTACTGTTTACAAGAGAGTAAAAATACAAAAAAAAGCTCTCCTGCTTTTGTTTGTTGTTAACTTTCTCCCGTAGGAACACCAATATTTGTGACTCCCATCTAAAATCTAGGTTTCAATGATATATTGACATTTAAAGCTCATAATATTCGATACATGCCCACAAGCAGAAATTTGTATTTTCGCGCTTACACATGTTCCGTGTGTACATACACAAAGTGATAGTAGATAGTAGGTACCCCGTTGAAGCGCTATTTAAGCAAAAATAAGACCCACCGGTTTGCTTTATCTTACAAAGTATCTATGCGTAACCAAGGCACAAAAAAGTTCTCTAAAATCTCACAAGTGTAAAAAATAAGTTTCCTAGTTTCGGTTTGAAATCAAACGGGACTATTCTTAGACATTTTAGTCGTCGGTTGAGCCCACGCTTTGACAAACTAATAATGCCTGGGCTGGAAGTTTCATCACCACGGTCATTCTTACCTACCGAGTATCGGTAATATTTGTATGAAGACTAATCAGCTGTTCACTTGCGGCCATCTTGGATTGACAGGTCTTCATACAAATGCATCATTAGTTTGTCAAAGCGTGGGCTGAACGGACGACTAAAATGTCTAAGAATAGCACCGAAAGACACTGTATTCTCAGTTTTACTTATTAAAATCTAGAATCACAAGTTTCACTTTTTAGCGCATGCGTGTTAAATAGCAAAGTCCATACTGCTTTCCTGCGAGCTCAAAGCTAAATGAGTACATATACTTAAGAGTTCGCACAAATGACATAGGCGAGAACACTGTGACGTCATTCAGAGGAGTTGTTAAGGAGAGTACTATCGGTGCTATTCTTAGACATTTTAGTCGTCCGTTAAGCCCACGCGTTGACAAACTAATGATGCCTGGGCTGGAAGTCTCATCACCACGGTTATTCTTATCTACCGAATATTGGTAATATTTGTATGAAGACCTGTCAATCCAAGATGTCCGCAAGTGAACAGCTGATAAGTCTTCATACAAATATTACCGATATTCGGTAGATAAGAATGACCGTGGTGATGAGCGTGGTGACCTTGTAGAATGTGCAAACTCTCGAGCAACCCAGTTGCTTTATGGCTATATAAACCTTCGGTAACCAGTACATGAAAGATAAATTTTGATCTTCGCTAGAAATCGAATCCACTACCTTCCGATCGCGAATCAGAAGCGCTATTCTGCTAAATTGCTTACACTTTGGATATCAATCCAAGTCGGAGCTTACTAACGCTTGCGAAAGAACTCCATAGATCAAAAAAATCACAGTAAGTACACCTTAGTTTTGGACACGAATCGCTATCTCGTCGCCTTAAGACCTTTGGACCGGTCCGTAGTCCAGGTGGCAACACTTCGGACTCGTAAATGGAAGGTTGTGGATTCGGATCCCGGCGGAGCACAAAAAAATATACCATTTATATTTCGAATGTGCTCTTCGCTGAGTTGAAAAATTCATAAACCTTTACCAAAGACCGGTCGCTGAAAGGTCCATCCAACCTTACAACAACTGGGTCTTGCTTGAAAATTGGCGCTTTCTACAGCGACGACCAAGCTCGCAGAGGACTCTTGAGGTGTGATACACACAAAAACAGCGCTCACCAAAGAAATCATCCTAATATTATTAATATATTATTATTAAGGTCGTAAGATATTTAGCAGAAATATACCACTGGACCACAAACCGTTCACATTAACCTGATTTAATCACTTCGAATTTCCGTGTTTCTCAATAAATAACGAAAAAAGTCGAATTGCAGAATGCTACAGATAAGTGTAAAACGTTTTAACTCAGCGTACACATATGTGATTACAACCGCATCAACTGCGAAATGCTCTCGGCAGGATGACAGTTTCATTATGTAATATCCATTGATACGGCACACTTTTTTGTGCAGGCCCTGAATTTCGCCATCCGTCGAACTCCTTGACAAAACTTAACCCTACACGCTGATTGGCCGGCGTTCGGCAAGACACCGGCCGAGCCGAATTTACTGTAACAAAATTAATATGTTTAATTGTAATAAAAAGGGAATAATTTGTCACAAGGTTCGTCGGCCTGTTGGCCCGAAGACCGGTTCTGTTTTTAACTTGTACTGAAAAGAGAAAAAGAGAATAAAAAAACGAAAGTTAAGAAAAACCCTTCAACCAAGTCTAAGTCTTCCTCATTTTAAAGAGAGGGTATCAATTGACGCCGCGAACGTGGGGCCAAGTCACTTGGAAAGTGACAACCCAAGTACCGGAGGACTGACTTGTGGCGCCCAACAAAGAACCAGAAGCAAGACAATGAAGACTGCGCGGCCCTGTGATGACTTGATGGAGCAGGGAGCTTCAGTCAATGAATACAGGACGCCAGTGGCACGGCTCCCCATGCCATTTTCGGGGAAGCCGGAGGAAGACCCAGGGCTATTTTTGGAGTCAGCCCTGGCGTACTTCAAGGAGAATGCAACCCCAGAGAGCGAATGGGTGATGTGGGCAATGGATTGGCTGCAGGGGGAAGCGGCTGCCTGGATGGCGGAGCTCCCAGTGACAGACTGGCTGGAGGTTGAATGTGCCCTGGAGGGAAGATTCAACAGCAAGTCAAGGAGGGAGAGAGGCCACTTCCTGTACCTCTATGGACGGCAGGAGCCCGGGGAGGAGGCAATGGGATTTATCCTGAGGAAGAGAGCGCTGGCCAAGCGCTTCTGCAGCACGCACTCGGAGCAGGAGGTCATCCAGCACACCATGGACCTCCTGTTGCCGCAGTGCCAGGCGAGACTTCAGAGCGCCAGCGCCTCCTGGAGCAAGCTTCTCGCAGCTGCGGCAGGCTGTGAAAGCAGGGGCAGCAGCGATGACCACCATCCACTCGTCGGATCTCATCAGCAAGGAGGGCGATGGCCAGCCCAGGAACAGCAACAAGGGGATTGGCAGCCAGCAGCCTATCACCATCAGACCGAAAGGCAGTCACCAGGCCAGAAAAATCGTCCAATGGCATGGCAGCCACGGCCATGTAGCGAGCAAGAGACCGCACGGACATACTGGCACTATTCAGGGCCACATCTCGACCGGTCTTGCCCCGACCGTGAGGGGAAGCCTTCGCAACCGGAATCAAGCCAGGATGAAGGTGAACCGGAGCATGCAAGTGTCAGCATTCTGAGGGACGCAGAAGTTCCTGAGGACACTCTGAGAGCAGTCGAGGAGTTTCAACGTGTGGAAGAGACACTGGCTCCAGAAGTTTCAGAATCCAGCCACGTCTGCCCTAGCCAGGATGGGAGGCCTGTACAGCCTGAGGTAGACGCGCTTCCTCGAGACCTGGAAGATGACTCTTTGGAGAAGGAGCTGCACCGTGAAAGAGAATCCCCCCCGCAAGTGTGCGAAGTGGAAGACTCGACGTTTGACACGATCAAGAGGAACCTGAGACAAGTCAGCATGGAGGTGCAGAGTGGACGACAACTCGTGCTAGAGGACTCCGGCTCGAAGAGGAATCAGAGCCATGGGATGGCCAGGAAACAGCCACCCCGCACCAGCAGAGACGTGCACCTAGATCAGCTTAGGTTACCGCCCGACAAGCAGGAGGAGGATCCGATCGAGCAGTACACGAAGCCGCCGGATACGACGCCTCGCCTTCAGCGCGCACCACCTCTCCACGAACATCGGAAGAGAAGGAAAAGGATGAAGGAACCGTGGCCAGGAGTGAAAAATCTGTGGCAAGGGTTGAGGGCGTAAGGAGGGTTAAGTTTTGTCAACAGAAGACGGTGGGAATTGATACGGCACACTTTTTTGTGCAGGCCCTGAATTTCGCCATCCGTCGAACTCCTTGACAAAACTTAACCCTACACGCTGATTGGCCGGCGTTCGGCAAGACACCGGCCGAGCCGAATTTACTGTAACAAAATTAATATGTTTAATTGTAATAAAAAGGGAATAATTTGTCACAAGGTTCGTCGGCCTGTTGGCCCGAAGACCGGTTCTGTTTTTAACTTGTACTGAAAAGAGAAAAAGAGAATAAAAAAACGAAAGTTAAGAAAAACCCTTCAACCAAGTCTAAGTCTTCCTCATTTTAAAGAGAGGGTATCACCATATTATTGAGTGTAAGTCAAAAATCATTAATCACATAAAAACATTGATTACTTCAAACTGAACAAACCAATCTACTCAATCTAAATTACTTTGGCATGCCGCATGTGAACTAACAAAACATGAGTTCATCCTCTGTCGCCGTGCAGAGAGGGCGTTTCCTGAAGACGTAGGCTACGTTGTCAACGAAACGTCGAGAATGATGTAAGTTCTCCCATAACGGTTCGTCTAGCATCCGAAAAGTTCAATTACTTATCTGTGTAGCTATCATAATTGTAAATATAAACATAAGCCCTTAACTCTTGCCGATCTTCCGTGAAACAAAGGTGACCATTTTTTACAGTATAGGTGGTCCGCCTCATTGCAACGTACAATTCAAGTAATATCGATACAAACACGCGTCGTCTTTTCTTGAAACTGAACATTCATCTTAGTAGCTTAGATTAAATATAATAATGGTACGATTTAGCTGGGGGCTCTTTTAATTTATTATTTAACCGCTTGGTTCACAATTTACAGCAATTGATAATTTCTGCTCATTGGTCTTCACGGCAAAATGCTTGGAGCGACTAATCGCTCTCCGCACCATTGCAGTCCATATATATAGATACAAAAGAGATCTTTTTTCGCATATTGCAAATCATTCTTCGATTTCTCGCTCACACCAGAACGCCGTTCTATGCACTACCATGGTGGTAGTGCATAGAACTATGTATAGATACAGATATAGAACTATAGAATGGACTACTCCCAGATTGTTCTACCCACACTATTGTACATGCAAGTACTTTGATTTCATAGTGCGTAACAATACAAAACACCAGGTTTCAATCTCAGAGTATTACTTGCATTTTTCGATTAAAATCTTCGTTGATTAGTCACGAGAAGTGGTTTGAAGTACAAGGACGTGGTCAGTGTTCACCTCGCCCAGATGCACCGAGTAAGTACAAGAGTATCACTCATTGAGTAATAACATAGAGGCGCAGAAACTAACTTACTGCATTAATACATACTATAGCCCACATTTATCTCAGTCCTGTCAAACGTTGCCTTGATGAAGTCATACGAAATAAGGTCCATCTATAATCTATAAATGTATGCCTACAGACAGGCACATGTAGGTTCGCGCCTACACATTCTGCATGTGTGCATATCTAATCTAATCTAATCTAATCTAATCTAAGCTGCAAAGATATATATCATTTAAGATTTATATTAAATGCATTCCCACAAGCAGACATGTATAATTTCGCGCTAACACATGCCGCATGTGGGCCTACAATATAAAAACCCATCTCAAATGAACATAAGCCCTGCAACTCTTGCCGTCCTTCCCTGAAACAGGGGTGACATTGGCAAAGTGAACCTTTTTTTTTTTACAGTATGGGTGGTCAGCCGCATACCTACCTATAAGTCAAGGAACATACATGACAAATTACATTTTTTTAAATAAAAAAATAACAATATATACATGGACACCAAAAAAACCTAAATCATAAAACCAATTTCACTTTAATACAAATAAACAAAACCTCACATGAACATAAACCTACAACTCCAGCACGGGTGGTAAGCCTCATACCAACCTATCAGTCAAGGAGCTCATATGTCCAAATCCGTTTTGTGTTTTGACACCCAATTATAACAGATTCCATAATATCGTAAAATAATGCTTTTTTTCCTTTGAGATTCATCAATTTTAGCGATCACATTATTTACAACGCGTATTATCTGTCATTTGGCAGCCATTATTATTCACAATAGTACCAACATTCTAGGAGCATTTTTCCATTCACCCGAGTTTTTTTGTACACATGAAAATGCAACTGTGAAATCTTTTTTCTCTTTCTTACTAATGCCGATTTTCGTAAGTAAGTTGAAACAGATATACAATGTATATTTTCATTGAAATAATTTCTAGTTCACAGATATCGCAAGTCAATGGTATCGCTAGTACTAGAGTGTCACTTGACCAAGGTGATGCGAGTGCAAGTCATACAACTGGGCTGCTCTGCGGCAAGCAATAAACCTGCATTAGGACTAACCAATAACCATGCACAGATTAAGACCACAAGGGGCCCTGGTGCGGGGAAGATCACGGGGCCCCACTTCATATATTTTTGAACTTATTTGCAATTACGACTCTGGATGAAATAAAATAAATATGCAAGTCTAATCTAATCTAATTTGAAAAGATATATCATTAACGATTCACATTAGCATTCTCACAAGCAGACACGTACAAGTTCGCGCTTGCACATGCCGCATGTGAACCTACAACATGAAAACCCAATTCTCAAATAAACATACACCCTGCAATTCTTGCCGTCCTTCCCTGAAACGGAGGTGACATTGGCAAAGTGAACCATTTTCTACAGCATGGGTGGTCAGCCGCATATCAACCTATAAGTTGAGGAATAGAGAATATAAGTCAAGGAATAGTGCAAGTACCACAACAAATTGGCGGTTGATCTGCATCGCTGGCTGCTAAGGTTTTTTTTTCATTTTGATTGCTTGCATTTATTGTTATTGTTTTGCAAACAATTATTTAATTTATTTTTGTTCCTGTAAAGTTTCTTGTATTTCATCATTTTTGTTCCTTGACTAATAAGTTGGCTGACCCGCACATTTTAAAAACATGATTCGCTTTTGTCAATGCCACCTCGGTTTCAGGGAAGGGCAGCAGGAGTTGCAAGGTTCAGGTTTTTTATTTTTTTTAAGAGCACATGTAAACACGTGCTTATAAAATTACACGTGCTTATCTGTGGACGTTCATTGAGTACCTACATGACTTAAATGTCAACATATCTTTGCAACTTAGACTATTATTAGATTTGTAAATTATCGATTAATTATAGATGTAAAAACTTGTTCACTTTTCTGATGCCACGTCTGTTTTTATGTTTAGTAAGTCTTTCGGGAGCCCTTGAATGCAGGGGCCCTGGTGCAGTTACGCCACTCCAACCACCCTTGCTCCAGGCCTGGGACTAACATATTCTCAGCTTTTAAGTGCAAATTCCAATGAACGTGTACGAGCAAATATGTGCCTACCCCTATAAAAAAAACTGTTTTTGTGTGAATCACACCTCAATAATCCTCTGCGATTTAATCGTCACTATAAGAAAGACATTACTCTAGCAAAATGCAGTGGCTGTAAGACTGGATTGACCTTTGTTGGGCCGAATAAAAAAAAAAGCATATGAATTTATTTAAAATAAAATGTTTTTTTGTCGACCAAGAACTTCTTAATCTTCCAGAATTTGAAGCGGCTCATGGATGTCTTTTTTTATTCACATATCAACGCAGACAGATGGCTAGTACAATAAATAAAGCACTATCTATATTTTTGTTGTTCACTGAGAATCAAGCTCACTACCACCCGATTTCGAGTCCACAGCGTTAGTAAACAGACTGTGGACCAATTAAATTCACTATGCATGTGATCACCGTCCGTGCTATCAATAAGACATTAAAATGGTTTCAGGCATGACATTGCAATAATGATTTTCTTGATATTCTGCTTGTGAGATTATCAGAAACCCGTTTGATTATCAAGGTTCTGTACATTTACAAATACTCGTACCCGCAGAAAGTTAATGATGCCCAATAAATACAAGTTAAGAAGGGATCAAGTTATAAGAAGGTTCTTCACTTGATTGCTGTAAAGGTTGTCTTACATTTTAAATAGGTTTTTTTTAAATGGTATCATATGTAGTAAATGGATTGCTGCGTAGTCTAAAACGGTATAAGAATTATAGATGATCGCCAATCTTCGATAAAATTGAAACAATTTAATTTATCCAATACTTAACTGTGGGCGAAAGGAACAACGGAATAACGCAAACGCAACGAAGCTACAGATATAGTGTAACTTCTTGCCGCGTTATCTCCGAAGGAGTCGCATGTGGCGAGTTGAACCTATTTATTTTTACAGGTAAGAGGGCCGGCCTTATGCCAACCACTTCAGTTGAAGTGGGGGTTTCCCAGTTCCCGAGAGGGCTGGTACTCATTTCTTGTGAAGGCTGAGTACACCTTGCCGGTTTTATTTTTGGTTTAAAATATACACCGAAACGGGAACTCATTTCTGACACCGTCGATGGGATTCGAACCCGAGCTCACGGCATGGAATGCAAGCTCTCTACCAACTGAGCTATCGACCGTACTCTGTCATGTGTCAATGTGTAAAAAAAAACGAGTTTTGAGTGCAGTACCTATGCAGAGTGATTTTTTAGATATATATTATCTTGTAAGGAAAAATTATTTGAGTCAAAAATTAAAATAGAATTTGGATATAATTTAAAAAAACACAAATGGCGTGAATAATTATCTCAAATATTTCGCAAATTCTTAATTTTTTTTGGCTCTCCTCAATTTTTTGACTCATCTCGTTGTTCCTTTCGCACACAGCTATTATCGCAAAAAATGGCGCATAGGTATCAATGTATCATAGACATAAATTCATCTTAAAATCCATCACAGATTAGAACACATTTTTAATGGTATAGTATAGCTAAAAGATCAGCTCGCTGTCATTGATAGTTTTGGTGTAGGTCATTATGAGATGCTTGTGTTTGTGTGTTGTGTATGGAGGTGGCCCAGACTACCGCGGGACTGTGTCAGTGGGTGAACTCCTCTCTCTCTGTCTCTCTCCACCACTCTCTGATCTCTTCTAGCGGTGGAGCATCTGCTTCCAGTGCTTCCTAGTCTGTTTGCGGTACTCTTAGGGCCTGTTGCACGAAGCTCCAATCAGGCAAAAATCAAAATTAAGTGTTATTTCTCCCATCAAATCAAAAATATGGTCGCATACCTATACGTAAATCAGCTATGTACATAATCTTTCCTGTTCAAATTCCATCATATTATTACCCACTTATACCCGAAAAATATTTAACTGAGGTCCCTATCAGAATTAAGTAATCAAATTTGATGTGTCAATCAAATATTGATTGGAGGTTTCCTGACATTGTCACTCCAATCCAATCTAATTTAATCTTGTTTGCAAAGACATATTAACATTTAAAGTTCATATTAAATGCATGCACACAAACTTAACAGACACGTATTAGTTCGCTACATGTGGACTTAAAACATAAAAACCCAATCTCAAATCATCATAAGCTCGGCAACTCTTGCCGACCTTCCCTGAAACAGAGAAGACACTGGCAAAGTCAACTATTTTTTTACTGTATTTTACAGCCTCATACCAACCTATAAGTCATGGCACATTGACAAAGAAATAACGATCTTGGCGGCTGCTACTGAAAAGTAACACAATATTTTGAATGTCTGCTAAGGACCGTAGTCACATAACCTGTGACGTTTGCTCGCCGAGAGAAATTCTTATTTCGAATAAAAAAAAAGGGTACCATCTCTGGCGCACACTTTGTGAAGCATTGCACTTAACTACATTGGGAGCTAAAAATTAGACCAACTATAACCACAAATTCGACACGGCAATTAAAAATAGTTGCTTACATCATTTGTATTTGTAGATGTACTATTTTTGCGGCCTTATTCATGAGAAATCCAAACAAACATTTTATTGTGTTTTTTTAGTTGTTTATTTTTTTTAGTTTGACTTATAGGTTGGTATGCGGCTGACCACCCATGCTGTAGAAAATGGTTCACTTTGCCAATGTCACCCCTGTTTCAGGGAAGGTCGGCAGGAGTTGCAGGGTGCATGTTCATTTGAGATTCGGGTTTTTATATTGTAGGACTACATGCGGCATGTTTAAGCGCTAACTTAAACATGTCTGTTTTGTGAAAATGCATGTAATGTGAATCTCTAATGTTACTTACATTTTGCAACTTAGATTAGAATAGATAAGATTAGTAGTAAGAAAAGTTAAAATATTACACAACGCAACCAAGCTGCACATATCGCATATAATCTAAGTTGCAAAGATATATTACATTCGAAATTCATATTAAATGCATTTCCACAAGCAGACGCGTAAAAGTTCACACTTAAACACTCAAACAAGCCGCATTTTAATTTACAATATAAAAACCCAATCTCAAATGAACATAAGCCCCTGCAACTCTTGCCGACCTTCCCTGATACAGGAGTGTCATTGACAAAGTTAACCATTATTTTACAGTATGAGTGGTCAGCCTCACACCAACCTATAAGTCAAGTTACTGTAACTGTAACTCTGTCGCCATTCCGCTAGGGGGGGCCAGAGCCTCTGCAGAGTGGCCTCAAGTAATACAAACAATTCATTACATCCAGGTGTATAAAAAAAACAAAGACTTAGCAAAATCAATAAGACTAAAATCCAAAAAATTGTTTAATTTTTATCGTAAAAGTATTATTGGAAGGTATTTTGATATTTTACGTACAAACTGTTAAAACGCCGACCCGCTCGGTACAGTTTAAGTGTGGTGCCGTTAGTGAAGAGCTGAATAGTAAGTGAGTTAAGGCTATAATGCAGTGGATCTGCACCAGTGGCACACGGGGACACATGTGACATGCGTAAAATAATAGCCAAGAAACGGGATAGGCGATCATCTTGGCTATTTTCACCGCAAAATAGAGACTTGGTGCTTCTGCCGAATCATTGTAGCTGCAGGTTCTTTAGCCACGATGTCCTTCGGCGTCCCTGAGTTCTTCTCCCTTCAATCTTACCCCGTATGATAAAATGGAGAAGGCGGTATCTTTCATTTCCCACAGCGTGAACCGAAGTACATCAGCTTTTTCTGCTTAATAGTTGGCAGAAGTTCCTTTGTGTGATGCATGGATTGGAAAAATGATTGAATTTGTAAAGTCACGTTTGTATGGAGATCTTTTGGTGTAAAAATGATATTTGTCGTGCGTGAATATTACGTTTATTGGATTATTTAAGTTGCAAGGATAAATTATCATTTTAGATTCATTTTAAATGAATGCCCACAATGAGAGTTTGTACTTACTCATTTGATATTTGTACTCATAAAATACAACTCAAATCAACATTAAGCTCTGCACTTTTTCCTGAAACTGGGGTGGAATTGACATTGTTTAACTAATTCTTAAATACATGGTCAGCTTGATACTAAAGTCAAGCATCAAGGATAAAAAAAAGATCAAAGTGTTCCGAACGAATTCGAAAACAAAATGTTTTCTCAGCGGATAAACGTCACACTTGTATGTGAGTATACTCATTAAGAACGAATTAAAAAAAATGTTTCTTGGTATTTCCCCTAGCAACCCGGCCGTGCGAAGTCACAACGTTGTCTTTGTTGATGTGTCCTTGATGTTGCCTCCAGTCGAAAAAAGGTTACAACCCACTGATATGATGTGTATATCGTGCCAAAAACGCGAGCGGGTCATTGACCTGGTGCGCGTATGTTCATCCTCATCATCACCAACTACCACGACACACATTTAAGCGGCAACGCATGTTCATGCTCGTAACATACATGTGGTTACATGCTACCAACAGTACGCCACAAGAGATTATGAGAATCAACAGCTGGTATTTTCAACGTTCGTGTGTAATGAATAGATGGCTACATGTTCAAGCTAAAGGTATTTGTCATTTGAATAACGAATATCAAGGCCATCTTCCGTTATTATTTTTGTCAATTTTATCATTTTTTTCCAGTGCCATCCATGTTCTGAAGGACATGATTTCGGCTGTTGAGTTGGGTGTGAGGAGGCAGACACTCAGATCCGCGGGCAATGGTGCGATCAATTTGGTTCAGCCGTACCGTCAGATCCGTACAACTTTCGGGGACCGTGTTGCGGGTCTGGTAGAGTGGAACAGACTGCCACCCGGAGTGAAAAACTCCGAATCTGTGGGTGTATTTTGCGGAGCACTCAAGATACACCTTTTCAAAAAGTCTTATCCGTGATCGGTTTTTATGTGTATCATACCTCAAGAACCCTCTTCGAGCTTCGTCGTCGCTGTAGAAAACGTCGATTCGCAAGCAAGACCCACTCGCTGTTAGGCTCGACTTATAGTGACCGGTCTTTGGTAAAGGTAGGCATATGAATTTTTCACCCAGCGAAGGCCACATTTAAAAATATAAGAGGAATATATTTTTTTGTTCTCCGCCGGGATTCGAACCCAAAACCTACCATTTACGAGTCAGAAGTGTTAACCACTAGACTGCGGACCGGTAAACTATTGATAGAAAGTGTAGAAATATAGCTATAATGAATATCCCTATGACGTCACAAGGTCCGTTATATGACTTCTGGGTGTGTCTTTTCATCACATGTTTCAGTGATGTACTAATACCCTGCTGAGGTTTTCATCACAATAAACTAAGCGATTCTTCTTGAATAAACAAATAAACCGAAATACACCGTTCGTAATGCAAGTTCATACAGTGGGAGATTGTAAATGGGTTTCGTTGATTACCATGCGTTGAAGTATTTTAAGCGGACCGAAAAAGAATGTGAATTATTATTGGTATTGTTTTTATTTTATTTTTCAATTTCTGGCATAAAAAAAAAACGAAAACAAAATTGCCGGCAAATTGAAATCTTTTACAGTACGGAAGGGGACGAGGAGGTGAAAAAGTACCAAAATGTGCATGAGCTGAAAAAATCATAAAACCTTTACCAAAGAACAGTCACTGAAAAGTCCATCCAACCTTACAGGCTACAGCAACTGGGTCTTGCTTTAGTATTGGCGCTTTGTAGCGACGATCAAGCTCGTAAGTACCTTTGCGGCACTACAACACCTAGAGATAGACCCCTAGAGTCTCTGAAATCTAGGGTGTCTCCCGCACAGGATTTCTTATAAATATATAAAAATACGTTTAATTTATGTTTTCCCGGATATTATACATGTTTTTAGGTTTTTGGGTAATCCATTGACTATTATTATTTTTTAGCCGACTTTTCAGATCGGTTACACGATCCCTTATCAGGGCGGTCCGCGTGTTCCCATTCCACGACCTAAAAGGAATGTTTACTCAGACAAGCACACGGAAAAAATTAAATTCATCAAGTAGTTTCAGTTTTTCCATATTTACTCAAAAACTATTGACATTATAAAAAAACGGTTTCGATACTACACTAGACAATGTATAGTTCTATAAATAGAATGAAAAAAAATATTTCCAAAACATAGCACACACGAGAAAGTAGCTACAGAAGTGAAAAAAACGTATTTTTTTTAAATATTTTTTTGTGGTCGCAATTTTTAAGTTCTATATTTTGTTTAAACTTTATAATTAAGATAAAAAATTAATAAACATGCTTGATTTTTTTCATTACTGTCACTTTTTTGCTAAGACCATAAAGTGTAAGAAACAATAACGGCAGATTTAGGGTATGATACTTCCGTGTGCATTTCTGAGTGAACATTTCTTTTAGGTCGTGGAATGGGAACACGCGGGCGGTCCTCTTGTGCGTAAGGCTGATATATATTGAAATTCAGACTTACCAGCTCTTGCCGTGAACTGCAAGAAAGAGAGGGCGATAGTCGTCAACACCAGCACGTACATCTCTCTCGTTCTCCATTAGGACCGCACACTCACGCACATACTGCACCAGAGTGGACAAAACCAGAGTCACAAGGCCACTCTACTCGTATAACAGTGATTCACTTAAAGCGATACGGTCGACTTTTCTTTGGTTTCCTTCCGATGGGGAAATCTGAAAAATAAAAAATAACAGTTTTTATTATATTTTCAATTCATCAAAAAAAATGGTAGATGAATATTGAACAATTTTCCTTGACTTATAGGTTGGTATGCGGCTGACCACCCATGCTGTAAAAAATGGTTCACTTTGCCAATCTCACCCCTGTTTCACGGAACGTCGGCAAGAGTTGCAGGGTGTATTTATTTATTATTTTTTTTATTTTTTTATTTATTTGAGAAAACTACAGCTTTATAAAAATGATTACAATGGTGTTCTTAAAATTGATATAAGCCAAAATTGTTTCTTCTATTTAAAATTATAGAGATAGAATAATAATTTGATCAGTATGCCGAGCTAGTATTGATATATAATAGAAAATTGAGAAGACAAGAAAATAAAAATAAAAAGAGAGCAAAACAAAAAGCAAAAAGCAAAAAGACACAAGTTGTCAAGCAACAAAAAAGAAAAAAAAAGAAACAAGGTGTAAGAAAATAAATTAAAAGTAAAAGTAAAGTGGAAAGGAATGAGGAAAAGGAAGGATTATTACGTAAGTGAAGGAGCTTGATTGAGGGAGCTAGGGGACAGAGTTGAAAAATATCTCAATTTATTGCGAAAGGTTGTTAATGAGTCATGGAAAATATCTAAATTTTTGAAATTTTGGTTATAGTCACGCTGTATTCTGAATAAAGTTCGAGTGGTATCGGTAATTGGTATGACAAATGGGTAGGTGAAATAAATTTTGCGAGCGGGTATGTCTGTTTGGTATAAGAAAAGATATGTTACATAATAAATCAGGGGAGTCAATTGTATTATTGCATATTTTGTACAATAGTAATTGATCAAAGTAAGTCCTTCTATCTTGTAGTGTGTTAATATTGAAAAATTCTATGGAAGATTTGTAGTCCATTTAAGATTTGGATTTTTATGTTGTTGGTTCACATGCGGCATGTGCAAGCAATCGTACGTGTCTGCTTGCGAAAATGCATATAATGTGAATCCTTAATGTTACATATCTTCGCAACTAAGATTAGATTAGACAACCGTGTTCATATCACAATCCATTTTAATAAGAGGTAAGCTAGTGTACCAAAACCAAATCACCTCAAGAGACTTCTACAAATTTGGTCGTCGCTGTAAAATAAGCTAATTCTCAAGCAAGACTCAGTTTCTGTAAGGCTGGATGGACCTTTGATGACCAGTATTTGGTAAAGGTATATGAAGTTTTCACGCAGCGAAGAGCATATTTGAAAATTTGAATCATTTTTTTTTGCCCCCGGGGATTCGAACCCACAACCTTCCATTAACGAGTCATAAGTATTATCCATTAGACTACGGACCGGTCTAAGCGGACCTTATCAGTCTTGGAAAAAGTAGATGCATTTTCAAACCCACGGATGAAATTATTTATGAAAGAAATAATTATTACCTTTGAATATTTATAGCCTTTACTTCTTTATTTATTTTGAAAAAAATGGATATTGGCTAGATTAGATTTATAAAATCGTGAGTCTCGAAATAAAATATCGACCGGATTTATATCACGAATCAATTTGTATGGAAATATTTTCTACTCTATTTTACCTTCAAACAAACTTTTCTTTAAGTAAATACTTATAACAATAAAACAAGTAACTCTACTGGTACCTACATGAGAACAAAAAAATGATACTTTCACTAAGCTTGTCTAATGATTACACTAAATTCAGGTATTTACACACAAGTGTCAAAAGATTTTGTTTATCCAAGCGTTTCACATTTCTTTGTGAAGTTTCCAATACAATACACTACATACTTAGCTATTAATATACAGTAGTGTTTTAGAAAAGCACTTAACATCAGTAAAACAAAATATTTTTGTTATTTTCATTGTCAATTGATGAACTTTTTACTCGTAGATACGACACTTTTTACAAACTGATTATCAAATTACTGATTTTTTTTTGCGTAACTATTTATTGAATTGTTTTCTTAACTTCAGATTATCTTTCACAAATATTTTTTGCGCTTAAACGATTTGAAACTTCTTCCTTTCTCATAAAATCAGAAGTCTATTGATGTTTTTTGGGTTTGCGTGCAATATGACTACATACTTCTCCTTTGGAACAATTCAAAAGATGATCCAAAACCCCTATCGATTGGACTATAATATAGAACGTGGATTATTTTATTGTTACCAATAATAACCCTATCGTTTCTTCTTCGTGTCAGCTTCACACCGTATTGGCCCAGTAACGAGCAATGTCTACAGCTCTTTGGTTTCCCGCAAAGAGATCATCCATGGAGCAGCTTGTCGGACAACACCGCAGGTGCTCCATTGTTTGCTGAGCTCCACACTCACATAGTGTAGAGTCCTCCCGTCCCAGAAATCCCCAGGTCAGCATGCTGGCCCGGGCTCTTCCAACATTGGTCCTCAATCTGTTCATGGATCTCCATACGGGCCACTCGAGGTTCTTTCCTGGAGGTAGGCTCTCTGAAGGCTGCACAAAGCTCTCCGGGCATTCCTCCTTCCACATTTCCTCCATCCACCCTATCGCTATCAGACATAGTTGATGATAGCCTATGCAAAGTTGTGTTTATTTCATCGCATTCTTTAAATTTATTTTTATCCATCACATTTTTCATTCTTATTTACTTACTAAACGCTATGCTAACATTCTGTACCCACCTGTATTCCCCTCTTGCCACATTCTCTTCTATGCTAACTAAGTGCTTCTTTATTGTTTCTTTTGTGGGTCAAATGTCATTGTTAGCAATGAAAACATTGTATACAATTTTGTAATGAATCTTCAAACACAGAAAAAAAAATAGGTTAGACGATTTCTTTTTCTCTCTAAAGAATAAATCTTCTGCGGACAGTTTACACAAAAGTAATGCGAAGCCGACATTCTGTGCGAGTTGAGTAAAAGTCGTCAAGTATTCATGTGGTGTTGGTTGGAGAATTACGAAATAAATTACTAAAGAGTTCAACCATGCAGGCACGTCTTTCAAATCTGTGAAATTACTTGCATACATTTTCTTTAAGTGGTGTTTAAATGTGAGAGGTTTGTTAAGTCAGGGTATACGAGCAAATAGAAGACTTGAAAAGAAAAGGTACATGGCGAAGGTGAGGAAATTCAAATCCCTATTCAAATAAATATTACTTGAAATGGTTGTGAAATACTTTGAGTGTTTAAGTATATTACATTATTGCCGTAGGTTTTGTTATCTGTACCCTGAGTACGAGTTGCAAAATTTGAGTAGAGTAAAGTTTGCGGAAAGTATTAAGGAGATGGTATTCTCCAAAATCTGCCGTTTTTGTTTGTTTGAACTTGATTTTCTTCATCACTGTAACTCTTTTGCTAAGACCATAAAGTGCAAGAAACAAAAACGGCAGATTTTGGAGAAAATCACTCTTTAATACTTTCTGTAAACACTCAAGTTTTGCAACTATTACTAAGGGTACTGGCTTCGAAGTATTTAAGCTCATCTTAACAAAATAGTACGTATCTTAATTTTGCTTTCACAATGATTAAACAAATACGAAGACGCCTAAGATTACAATATAATTAATATAAGGAACCAACGCCCATAAAAAAAATATTCACATTTTTTTAGAAAAATAAACGCATTATAAATGAGTAACAAAAGATTAGCTTTGAATTCCATTCTTCTTGACGAATCTTTTTAAAAAAATTCCGATTTCAAATTCGTACAAGTAATAGCAAACTGAACTAGAAGTAGCAAGCAACCGAAAAGACAACGTAAACCAACACGTCGATTTGATAATTCACCTTGAGAATGCTTTCTGCTCGTAAAAGCAAAACGTCGGCAGATAAAAAAAACTGCAAAGAGAACATGGTCTTACCCGAGAAGTACATTTTTAAACTTACTAAGCAACAAGTTAGTAAGGATTGATTTTATATTTTGTGTTTCATTCCGTTGTGTCTAATCTAATCTAATCTAAGTTGCAAAGATATGTTACATTGGAGATTTACATTACATGCATTTTCACAAGCAGACACGTACAAGTTCGCGCGTGCACATGCCGCATGTGAACCTACAACAACAGGGGTGACATTGGCAAAGTGAAACCATTTTTACAGCATGGGTGGTCAGACGTATACCAAGTATAAGTCAATCATAATTTAATTTAAATACTCATATTAAAATGAAAGTTTCAGTATCTTTGATAAAGATTACTTTCATAGATAAAATTAGCTCCTCCCTTTCCATGAAAACTCACTAGTACGAAAAAAAGATAAACGTAGGAGTTGCATTGAAAATAGTGCAAAGAATCAATAAAAAAACTTTCGCTGTTTAAAACTTCAGCGTCCTGAAAGAATAAGGCCATAATTTTTACGAGTCGATGACACTTTGACATGCGAGCGACATTGTTTAAAACTTTAAAAAATTCCATTTATATTATACTGGAGTTCAGATGGAAAATTCCGTTTATATTATACTGGAGTTCAGATGGAAAATTCCATCCGAAAATGGACAAATCAGTTCCATATTTCACGCTGATTTCGAGCAGAAAAAAAATGTGGCTCGTGGAAAACCTATAGACCTAAATTTACACATTTATATTCTCGGATTTGTTTATCAATGGAAAGAAGTGATGCTCTCTCTTTTATTATTTGTCACATTTAAAATGTTTATCGTGATTCGTGACCGAAAAAAATACAAAAGCAATAAAATTGTATCGAGAAAAAAATGTATAAGAGAAGAGGTGACTGTAGCTGTGCCGCTGTTGCACTATAATAATCTATAATCTAAGTTGCAGGCATATATATTTATTTAAAGCTCTCAGATGCATGCCCACAAACAAACACGTGTAGTTCGCGTTTACAAATGCTGAATGTGTACTTACAAATTAAATGCAAGCCTCAAATGAACTTAAGCCCTACTACTTTTGCCGACCTTCCCTGACACGCGGGTGACATTGGCAAAGTGAAACATTTTTTACAGTATGAGTGGTCAGCCTCATACCAACCTATAAGTCAAAAAATATAAATAATAAATAACATTTAAGTATAAACAAAAGGGCAAAACCTTAAAAAGTAATCTATACAAAAAAAAAAACAATTCTTTAATATACAAAAAAAATGTAACAAATGAATAAGCCAACATTTCAAATCAACATTGCAGATTAGCCGCCACTTTTTCCTGTCCTTGCATACTTCTTTCATTTCATCCAGAGTCATAACACTACAAGAAAAAATAAAAAATTATCGTCCCAATAACCTTTGATACTAATATAGACCAAGAATAAATTGCTTTGAAATTACTTTATTGTGATTCTGTGTTTTATCTTCAATCTTAGATGAAAAGACCCGTTGAATATAACCTAACTTAAGTAAATGCATTTGAAAATTTATTTTATGCGAAGAAAATTTGAGATTTCAATAAAAAAAAAACGATAAAAAATTTTAATAAATAAAATAGATTTCGTATAAATAGATATCAAAATACATGTAGACACGATGTCGGGAAATAAATGAAGTAAGATTTAAGAAAACACGAATTGTCGGTTGTTTCATGTTTTATTTTATATTTTAAAATAAATATTATTGCTGGTTGCAAATAGAGTGTAACGTTCTTTATTCAACCGTAGGAAAACGATTATAAATTATCAGATTTCAATCGTTTCATTGAGAATCACTTTTGAAACCAATTTTATTTTGAAAATGAGCGAACTTAAATTCAGAAAAATCTTAAATAAGATTCAGCGTAAATTGAAATCAAGGTTGTTTCACATTTTTCCAAATAAAAAGTAAGAAAAAATTACCAAAATTCGACTCAGAACAAATATTAGTTTAGATTTTTTTTTTCGGCGAGCAAACGTCACTCTTGTCTGGGAATGCCTTCCGAAGCAAAGCAACGCAATCGCAACTAAGCTACACATATAGTGTAACTTCTTGCAGCGACATCCCCGAAGGTTTTCGCATAAACCTTGTCGGTATTTTAATTAGGGGCTTGAAATAAACACCGAAACGGGAAATCATTTCTGACACCCTCGGTGGGATTCAAGCCCGAGCTCATGGCATGGTTGCAAGCACTCTACCGACCAATAACTAAATATTTGTTTACATTTTCCTTAGCAGCCCGGCCGGGTGATGTCACAATATGTCTATGTCAAATCATGTACTGGGTCCATTGGAAAGTATTGTTAGCATCGTGAGGTAAAAAAGGGTGTCTCTTGAGGTCAATTTCAGAGTTTTAACGATAGCTCAAAGGAAACCATAATTTTTCAATTGTTAGTCATCAAGGTAAAATGCATTTTTCCCTGTACTCTGCGTCTTTAATGGTGAAAAATGTTTTTTTTGCACTCCGAAAGCGCTCGAGATATTAAAACTAAAGTCCTGAAGGAAAACTTGTTTTTTTATTTTTGTTGTACCATATTAATTCAAATTTATCCATTATCTCATGACTTTGAGTGTTTAAGTAGGTATATTACATTATTGCATGGAATTTACAATTTCCGTAGGTTTTGTTATCTGGCTTCGAAGTATTTAAGCTCATCTTAACAAAATAGTACATATCTTCATTTTGGTTTCACAATCTTGATTTGATTTCTATGGTAAGTATTTTTACATGCAATTGTTTTCTTATTTTTATTTACCTGTCCAGTGAAAGTGATTTGGCGCTCGTTCCTTGTCAATAAATAATCAATATCATCAATGCAATAATATAAGATTCCATCATTCGTGTCGGCACGTGCGACAGTCCGAAAACGTGGACTTATGTCAGTGCTCCAAGTGTGCAAAACTAACATTTACTCCAACATAATGTAGGCAGACTATAACGCTTCCTAGAAGCGTTGAATCACTTTTCATACGTGTTTTGTTAAACGCTTAGATTGAGTTTAAAGGTAAGGTTTATACTTGGGTGGCAGTAAAAAGTGCTTCAATAAGCGAGTGCCCTCAGATGGTGAGTCAAGTATAAAGACAAATATAGAGGAGAAAGTTATACATTCTGTTATCACCAAAGTACGAACAAAGATCGTCACCAAAGTACAAACTGTTACCGGGCTTGGATGAAAGCCACCGGGGTATCTGGTGGTAGGAGAGACATGACATGAGGAGACATGAGGAGAGACCCCTTACTTTTTTAAATAATAATATTATAAGAATTATTTATTTGGCAAGCGCCCTTTTTTTTAAATAGATTTGTGCAGAGGAATGCAATTCACCAACCTATTCTGACTGGCCAGGAACAGGTATAAATAAATTATTAGAATTATTTATTTGGCAAGCGCCCTTTTTTTAAATAGATTTGTGCAGAGGAATGCAATTCACCAACCTATTCTGACTGGCCAGGAACAGGTATAAAAATATTTATTACTGTTTATTTTAATAAATTATTAATTAAAAATTACCCAATAACATCTGTTAAACCAGGGTCAAAGTTATGGTCAAATGACCCAGTCGGGGATCGAACCAACGTTGTTCCATTCCAAACACGCTAGAAAAATCAGCCCACTTGGCCCCCTCGGCCATAACACCGACTTTTTGCGCGCATTACACATCAACAGGCTTCTTCGAGCTTGTTCGTTGCTACAAATAGCGCCAATTCTCAAACAAGATCCAGTTGCTGTAAGGCTGGATGAACCTGTCGTGACCGGCTTTCAGAGTAAAGATTATTTAAGAGCCTGTTGCAACAAACTGCAGTCAGACAAAAATCTAAATTTGTAAGTGTGATTTCTCCCATCAAATAAATAAATTGGTTACATAAACGTAAATCGGCTTATGTAGGTACATCATCTTCTCTGTTCAAATTCCATCATATTGTTACCCACTCTTAAGTCTTGGCAGCCCCTTTGAACTCGTTGGGCCTTGTGAACTCGTACTGCTCAAACTATCCTTAATCCTCATCCAAATGTTATTACAATCTAACACGCGTGGTCCTTTAATAAAAGAGTACCTACCTCTTTGTTGCAAGATAAAAGATATCGATTTGATCAGTTCTGGGTTGGTTGGCTATTTCGTGAAAAACACAAGTAGGTAGTAACGCAACGCAACGCAAAAAAAAAACGCAACTAAGCTACACATATAGTGTAACTTCTTGCCGCGTTATCCCCGAAGTGGTCGCATGTGGCGAGTTGAACCTATTTATTTTTACAGGTAAGGGGGCCGGCCTTACGCCAACCACTTCAGTTGAAGTGGGGGTTTCCCAGCTCCCGAAAGGGGCTGGTACTCATTTCTTGTAAAGGCTGAGTAAACCTTGCCGGTATTTTTTTTATTAAGGGGTTTGAAATAAACACCGAAATAGGAAATCATTTCTGACACCCTCCTCGGTGGGATTCGAACCCGAGCTCACGGGGTAGAATGCAAGCACTCTACCAACTGAGCTATCGACCGGACTTGACTGGACCGGAGTGATTTTTTATATGTAGCAAAATGAGTAAATAACAGTACTATAATGGTATAGAACTGTTTTCAACGTGAAATAGGAATGCAAAAAATGTATTGAAATTTGAATGTTTCATACTAAAAATGCGACAATGCTAGTACGCGCCGAAATTCATAGAAAGCGAAGTAAGAATTCTTAAAATGTAATAAAATTTGATTACGTGTATCACACTGAAAATGTAAAGGTCGTTTCTTGTTTTTTTTTTACAAAAAACAAAAATTAAATATTGTATTTCACATAAAAACTGCACAAAAATAAATTACACGAAAACATCATAGATTCGACTTAAAAAATTTAAATCATAAATAAAATGGATTGTGTTAACAAGAACCGGCCGTGAAAGCTTCAATGTACAATTAAAATATATCTCTGCATCGAACAAGCATATCTTATTTTTAAATTGTTTTGTTGTCTTTTAATTTTCATTTTAAATTTTATTGAAGTTAGGATTTTTTAAAAGTGATTTTTAATTTAGAAGTAGAAGATCTGGATTGTTGAAAATACTGCCATTCATACTGCATACAAGAGATAAGAACTGGTTAAACGGCTATCCTTTCTTGTAAGATGATTCGTAAACTCGGAA
The DNA here is from genome assembly GCA_951799405.1 of Agapetus fuscipes. Classification (NCBI taxonomy): domain Eukaryota; kingdom Metazoa; phylum Arthropoda; class Insecta; order Trichoptera; family Glossosomatidae; genus Agapetus; species Agapetus fuscipes. The sequence continues at coordinate 13,544,227 of OX637351.1, read as the reverse complement.
CAAATTTACTATAGAGTCTAAACACTACACAAATGACAACAAGATGTGACTAAGGAAAAACTAACTTTTATTTTGTTATCGGTTTCTAAGAACCCTTTAACCATAGACCTATCATGTTTGCTCAAAGAGAAAAACAAACAAATTCAGAATATTATTTTGAATTTTAGATTTAGACATATATGGTTAGATGTTCTCCAGAGAGCAAGAACTGAGAGACAATAATTGCTGACAAGACGTGTCAAAGTCAGAGAGTGGCGTACTTGGGACTTACTATTCAGTAAAGGACAAGATACGGAATGTTGCATTTGATCATCAGAGGAAAAATCGAGGGAAAAAGGCTTGTCAGCAGGAAGCAGATCTAATGGCTCTGTAACATGCGAGACATGGAACATGGATAAGAAGACCTGATACGGCACTAGTAGGAGAAATTTCCAGTACTTACGTTGCTATCACCAAACTTGATCTAATCTAATCTAATCTAAGTTGCAAATATATGTTACATTGGAGATTCACATTACATGCATTCTCACAACCAGACACGTACAAGTTCGCGCTTGCACATGCCATACACCCTGCAACTCTTGCCGTCCTTTCCTGAAACAGGGGTGACATTGACAAAGTGAAACATTTTTACAGCATGGGTGGTCAGCCGCATACCAACCTATAAGTCAAGGAACATACACGACAAATTACATTTTTAAATTAATAAATACTATGGCCATCAAAACTAAAATATAATAATAAAAATAATAATATAATAATAGTCCTTAAATACTTCTTTCATTTCCTCCAGAGTCATAACCTTTTTTATACAGGCTCTTCTTTTATTATGACTCTGAATATTCCATTCATTTGCAGTTTTGGATATTTGGTCCATCCATACCTTTCTCGGTCTTCCTCTGCCACGACATCCATCTATTCTTGCAACGATCAGAGCTAAAAATAATCTTACAGTATGCATTTAGCTTGTGCTTACATAACCAATTGATTTATAAATCTAACAACCGTGATAGTTAATCTGGTGATAAATTAATAGCCCGATTATAATTAAATCACTGCAATTTGTCGGTTAGCGGTTAGCTGCAACATGATGTCGACCCAAGTGAAAGTTTGTATCGAGTGACAACGATCACCATCTCTATAGGTACCTCTTGCAAAACATGGACTAATGGCTGCCGCTGGTGACAATCATTATGTGAAGTAATTGTTGTTTATTAACCATAAGACAACAAAGTTTATAATGCATGAGCAACATGCTTATACGAGGCGTTTTGAATTTCTTTGAAAGTATTTATAATTCCATCAATTTCTACTTTTTGTGTACAACAGTCTTTTCTTGACTCATAGGTCGGTATGCGGCTGACCACCCATGCTGTAGAAAATGGTTCACTTTGCCAATGTCACCCCTGTTTCAGGGAAGGATGGCAAGAGTTGCAGGGTGTATGTCTATAATAATCTATAATCTAAGCTGCAAAGATATGTTAACGATTAAGGCTCATATTAAATGCATGCCCACAGACAGGCACATGTAGGTTCGCGCCTACACATTCTGCGTGTGTGCATACAAATAAACAAAACCTCACATGAACATAAATCTTGCAACTCCTGCCGCCGTTCCCTGAACCGGGGGGGCATTGGCAAAAGTGAACCGATTTTTACAGCACGGGTGGTCAGCCTCATACCAACCTATCAGTCAAGGAGCACTTGAGATTTGGGTTTTTATGTTGTAGGTTCACATACGGTATGTGCAAGCGCGAACTTGTACGTGTCTGCTTGTGAGAATGCAAATAATGGGAATGCCCAATGTAACATATCTTTGGAATTAAGATTAGATTAGATAAGACAGTTTTCCCTAATAACAGCGCACCCTCACAGCCATGAACACACTTGGCGGAGCTGTTTTGTTAGATTTTGTAATCTAATTAAATCACAAATAAAAATGTCTGTTTGAGACTTATTTTTAAATAACCTTACCGCCGAATTTCGATAGGAATGGCTCTAAATGAAGATAAAAATTGACACATAAAAATGTGTGAAGTTTTCTCACTGAAAAAGTTACAAAAACAATCCAACTACATTGCGTATGCAACAATTTAAATTTTGCTATTCCTTTTTGATGTCAGACAATGGAAACGAGGCTTAAAGATATGTGTATTTGTTTAAAAATATGAATTTGTTATTATTCAAAGAATACAAATAACGGACGTTATGTAAGATTTTTAGGATAATCTGAATGCATTAAGCACATAAGCAAGGCTGTTAGAACAAAAAAATTACACGTGAATTGTGATTTCACAGGATATGATTTAAAAATTAAAATTATTAAAGGCCTTCAATGACTCTCAATCTCCTCCTCCTTTTCCTTCAATCATTTTTTTTATATAAAACTTAAATATATCTGTTTATTTTATTTTATTTATAATACTTAATTACGAAGAGACCTTAAAGAATGCATACCTACTTGCATTTTAATCAGTCCAATTTTTTTTTTGATTCCGTTCTTCTTTAAAAAAGAACAGGTCTCTTTCTTCGTAGGATCTTACAATACTATTCACATTTCATTATTTTTTTGTGATCTGATTAAAGTTGTATGTAGAACATTACAAGTACTTACAGCAACCACTGTGGCCGGACAACTAGACGTCCTTGTCTTGTGCATCACCATATAATCAAAATTAATGCCCGCCATAGTCATTAAAGCGTCATTACTGCAAATTCGGAAGGCCGCCATTTTGAATTGCTCATTTATTTGTGATTGTGCGCGAGTGATTGATGTTATTTTTTTCATAACGCAAACGTTCATATGAATTAACAATGACAAAAATGTGGAACTCTGTCATTACAAGTTGTTATTTTTGTGATTGAATAGGAATTAGGAACTGGAACTACTTACATATTGTCCAACATATTATTACATATTGTCAACACTAAAAATAAGTCAAAATGGCAATGTTGTTATATACTATACTAACGATTCGGTGGTTCAACTAATTTGTTGTACATTTGCAATTAAGTACATGTTTGCAAATCTAAAAAAAAAATTGACGGTCTAAACTAAACCATAACGTATAATTAGTGATGATGTAGGTAATTCCTTGACTTATAGGTTGGTATGAGGCTGACCACCCATACTGTAAAAAATGGTTCACTTTGCCAATATCACCCCTGTTTCAGGGAAGGCCGGCAAAAGTTTTGGGGCTTATGTTCATTTGAGGTTTGGATTTTATTTGTAAGTACACATTCAGCATTTGTAAGCGCGAATTACACTTGTTGGTTTGTGGGCATACATCTGAGAGCTTTAAATGAATATATCCTTGCAACTTAGTTATTGATTTATATTATTATAGGTACATACATCATCCACTTATTGTTTGTTTTATGTATAGTTAATAGTACCTACACTTGACTTGTTGGTTGGTATGAGGCTGATCACCCTATTGTAGCAAATGGTCCACTTTGACAATGTCTCACCTGTTTCAGAGGTTTATAATAATATAATCTTTAATCCAAGTTGCAAAGATATAGGTATTAACATTCAAAGCTGTATCAAATGCATGCGCACAAACAAGCACATGTGGGTTCGCACTTACAAATGCTGAATGTGCAAGTACAAATTAAAATCCATACCTCAAAAGAACATAAACCATGCAAATTTTGCCGACCTTCCCTGGAACAGGGGTAACATTGGTATTTCAGTTAATACACATATTTTCCAACTTAGATTATATATCATACATAGGTATAGCAGGTGTAACGTTAAAAACTGTACTAGGTAGGTAATGCAAAAACATGAGTGAACAGGATATCTTTTCTCTTGATATCAGTATCTAAGATCTGAATAGCATGTTAATATTTAGGTTTTAATATTAATGGCGATTACCCATGCAGCCACACATGTAGCTGTACTGCCACTATTGAAGGGCCTAGTAAACCAACCGTGCGCAACACGGGTAGGCCTGCTGGTAAGTACTTGTAATTTTATTTAAGACTCCGGTCAAAAAAAAAATCCCGTTGTTTGTAAAAATATGTTTCTTGTACTTTATGGTCTTAGTAAAAGAGTGACATTAATGAAAAAAATCACGCGTGTTTAATAATTTTTTGTCTTAATTTTAAAGTTAGTTTTTTTATATAACTTAAAAAATGACGCCACAAAAAAATATTTCAAAAAACTCGTTTTTTTTACCTTTTTTTGCTCGGATTTTGTTGTTTTATATTTTGGAAATTTTTTTTTTCTTTATAATTATAGAATGATACAAATTCTAGTTTGTAGTGTGATTTTTAATAAAATAATGTGAATAGTTTTTGCGCTAATATGAAAAAACTGAAACTAATTAACTTATTTAATTCTTGAAAACAGTTTTTTCATATTATCTTAAAAACTATTCACATTATTCTGTTAAAAATCACACTACAAACTAGAATTTGTATCATTCTATAATTATAAAGAAAAAAAAAAATCCAAAATATAAAACAACAAAATCCGAGCAAAAAAAAGTAAAAAAAACGAGTTTTTTTTAATATTTTTTTGTGGCGTCATTTTTTAAGTTAGATAAAAAAAACTAACTCTAAAATTAAGACAAAAAATTATTAAACATTTGTGATTTTTTTCATTAATGTCACTCTTTTACTAAACCATAAAGTATAAGAAACATATTTTTACAAACAACGGGATTTTTTTTTTGAACACGGCCTTAAGGCGTGTTATAAAGCTAAATCTGCCGTTTTTGTTTCTTACACTTTATGGTCTTAGCAAAATAGTTACAGTAATAATGAAAAAAATCAAGCATGTTTATTAATTTTTTATCTTAGTTATAAAGCTTGAACAAAATATATAACTTAAGAATTGCCACCACAAAAAAATATTTAAAAAAACGCGTTTTTTTACATTTTTAGCTTTTTTTTCGTGTGTGCTGTATTTTGTAATTTTTTTTTTTGCTTTTTAATTACAGAACTATACATTGTTTAGGTTTCGTAGTTAACATTTTTTTTATAATTAAGATAAAAAATTAATAAACATGCTTGATTTTTTTCATTACTGTATCTATTTTGCTAAGACCATAAAGTGTAAGAAACAAAAATGGCAGATTTAGCTTTATAACACGCCGCAAATTCACTGAATGATAATAAATAAAGGTTTGCATTCTAAAATCTAAATCTAAGCTGCAAAGATATACATTATTTAAGATTCATATTAAACGCATTCCGACAAACAGACATGTATAAGTTCGCGCTAACACATGCTGCATGTGGACCTACAATATAAAAAGCCAATCTCAAATTAACATAAGCCCTGCAACTCTTGCTGACCTTCCCTGAAACAGGGGTGACATCGGCAAAGTGAACCATTTTTTATAGTATGGGTGGTCAGCCTCATACTGACCTATAAGTCAAGGAATACAAACAATTACTTTACAGAAAATCCATTAGGAATTTATTATTTAATAATTTTATATAATCTAGTTATACATATCTAATTATACATATCTGCTTGTGGGAATGCATTTAATATAAATCTTAAATGATATATATCCTTGCAGCTTAGATTAGAGTAGATTAGATTAGTTAATAATGTCGTTGGTGCTCTCTCATAAAGCCATAAACGGCCTTATACCTACACAGGAGACTGCTACTGCTGCCAACCCTCACTGTCGATGATATCTATCACCCATTGTTATCAAGTGACCTATTGTAAAGCTACAGAATTTAAATTGTGTATGCTCCAGATGACTACAAATGTGGGCTAGGACATGACTTATTTCATGTACCTACTTAGCGAAATGCCGTACCTCCCAGCGTGTCTGCCGGTCTGTGAGGATGCACTGTACAAATTATGCAAAATTTTATCTGCAGTCCGGTCGATAGTTCAGTGTTCAGTTGGATAGCTCAGTTTATAGAGTGCTGGGATAGCATGCTGAGAGCTCGAGTTCGAATTCTACCAAGGGTGTGGCTGTGGCTGGCGTAAGACCAGTGCAACTCCTTCGGGGAAAACGCGGCAAGAAGTGACAGGCTCTCTCCACCACTCTCTGATCTCTTCTAGCGGTGGAGCATCTGCTTCCAGTGCTTCCTAGTCTGTTTGCGGTACTCTTAGGGCCTGTTGCGCCAAACTCCAATCAGACAAAAATCAAAATTATGTGTAATTTCTCCCATCTAATCAAAAATTTGGTTGCATATACGTAAACCTGCTGATGTACCTACTACCTACATCATCTTTCCTGTTCAAATTCCATCATATTATCACCCACTTCCGAGAAATATTTAAGCGAAGTCCTTACCAACATTAAAAGCAATCAAATTTGATGTGTCAATCAAATATTGATTGGAGGTTGGTGCAACAGGCCCTAGCTTAACTAGGGACATACCTTAGTAGCGTTAACGTTTTTTCAGTTAATTTTACAGCTCAAATAGTTGCACTACGATTGTCTTTTTTTTTAAATACAATGATGAAATGGACTTTCTAAGAAGTGTGCTTGGGAAAAACGAAGTGATAGGGTGAGAAATGATTTTGTAAGAGAAGAATGTGGTCTAAGAGAAAGTGTGAAAGAAAATATTAAAATAAGTTTGTCAAGTGGTTTGGGCAAATGGAGAGAATGAATGATGAAAGACTGACGAAGAAAGTATATGTTGCAAGAATAGATGGATGTCGTGGTAGAGGAAGACCGACAAAGGTATCTATGGATGGACTAAATTTCCGAAATTGCGAATGAATGAAATATCCAGAGTCAAAATAAAACGAGAGCCTGTATGAAGAAAGTTATGACTCTGGAGGAAATGAAAGAAGTGTGTAAGGACAGAAAGAAATGGCGGTTAATCTGTGATGTTGGCGGCTAGGGTTTTTTAAATTAGAATTGGTTTTCTGTTAGTTTTTGATGTCCATACATGTTATAATTTGTTGATATTAAAACTATTATTTGTTGTGTATGTTCCTTGAATTATAGGTTGATATGCGGCTGACCAACCATGCTGTAGAAAATGGTTCACTTTACCAATGTCGCCCCTGTTTCAAGGAAGGTCGGCAGGAGTTGCAGGGTGTATGTTCATTTGAGATTCGGGTTTCTATATTGTAGGACCACATGCGGCACGTTTAAGCGCGAAGTTATACGTGCCTGTTTGTGAAAATGCATATAAATAATGTGAATATATATATTTTACATATATTTTAATTAATTTTTTTTTAATTTTTTTAATACATATATTTTGCAACTTAGATAAGATTAGATTAGAAACAGTTGAGTCAATTCACCTATCTGAATACCGACAATTCACCTACTTACTATTGAAAACTCACCAATTAGAATGCAAAACCATGATTGCATTCACGAAATTAATATTGGCAAGCATGACAACATTGTAATGAAAGCAAACGGTTAATTGCCGTGTGGTCATTCTGTCGTGAGCATATAAGCTACACACAGAGTATTATAGCGCCAGTCACTTCTAGCATCTATATTTCTATGGGTGTCAAATTTAATGAATCAATGAAAATTCAGTCGTATAACTGCAAACGCCGTCATCTATGATTTTTGAGATCTTAATCTAAATATAAGCTGCAAAGATCTGTATCATTTGAGATTCATATTAAATGCATTCCCACAAGCAGACACGCATAATTTCGCGCTAACACATGCCGCATGTGGACCTACAATATAAAAACCCAATCTCAAATGAACATAAGCCTTGCAACTCTTGCCGACCTTCCCTGAAGCAGGGGTGACATTGGCAAAGTGAACCATTTTGTACAGTATGGGGGTTCAGCCGCATACCAACTTATCAGTCAAGGAATATAAGCAATTAATACATTCAAATATATAAAACAAATAAACTCTAAACAATTAAACAGTAAAAAATTACAAAACTACAAAACATAATAGATAATTATTGAATTTGATTCTGCGTAGTGTAACAAATCATTTGCTGTGTGTAATGTGATGACAACCTCACTTAATCCTTCGTAATTTTAATTGAAAAAGTATTATTTCGTGCAAACGCCGTCATCTCCAATTGGTTCCAAATTGCGTTCAAAACACAAGTTTATTTTTCTCAAAATCATCGCGTAAGGAGTTGCCGGCGCGGCGTTTGCATTTATACGACTCAAATAATGTAACAATAAATATGAGCATTTATAATTTAAATTCGTTTCTGTTGCACCAAACTGCAATCAGAGAATAATTGATTTGGAAATTAAGTATGATTTCTCCCAACAAATAAAAATTTGGTTGCATATACGTACAGGTAAATCAGCGGATATACATCATTTTTCTTGCTCAAATTCCATCATATTATTATCCACTTCCAGAAATATTTATTAAGCAATCAAATTTGATGTGTCAATCAAATATTGATTGGAGGTTGGTGCAACAGGCCCTTAGCCGCCAGCATTGCATATCAACCGCCATTTTTTTCGGTACTTTCATAAATTTCTGAGTAAACTTTGTCGGTATTTTGATTTTGGATTTGAAAATCATTTCTGAGACCTTTTGTGAAAACCGAACTTTCCTTGGACGTTTCTTAACGTATAGGTTGGTATGAAGCGGACCACCCATAATGTAAAAAATGGGTTACTTTGCCAATGTAGCCCCTGTTTCAGAGAAGGTCGGCAAGAGTTGCAGGGCTTATTTTGATTTAAGATCAGGTTTTTATGTTGTAAGTCCACATGTAGCATGTGAAAGCGTGAACTTATACGAGTCTACTTATGGGAATGCATTTAATAATATAAATCTTACATGAAATATATCTTTGCAACTTATTTATAGATAAATAGAACCTTAGGCTTTTAGCGTGGAACGCAAGCATTCCACCAACTGAGACTGAACAACGGTTACAAATGTATAAAAATAAACTTCCATGGTATTATTGGTAAAAGATAATAATAATAAAAAGACATGTAAAAGCAACGCCCTGTCGGAGGCATACCGTTGAACAGTTTCAGCAATGGAGAAACTCTGTCACAAAGTGAAATGGACAACTGGATATTGAGCGGGCAGTTTTCTGTTTTCAGCATCATAAAATATAATGGATGCCTACCCACTCTACCTTTCTAATTAATGTACTAACATTATGCCTAGACAGGTTATGCCTTAGCTTACAAACAGGGACGTGCTCAGCATTTAAGCAAGGGTAGGTAACAATGTGGGAATGTTCCCTGTAACTGTAACTCTGTCACCATTACAATAGGAGTCGTCAGAGTCTCTGCAGAGCTGCATCTGTTTCTTCCTTTCTTTACATACTCGTATCTCTTTCAATTCGTTCATATCACATTTTTTTATTAATTTTCTTCTTTTAAATCCACTTTGTATATCCCATTCTGTCACTATTAAAAATCCTGTGCAAGTACCTAATTATCTCATCTCCATGTTATTTTAAGAATTTTTCTCTAAAACTTACAATCATTTCATATCAGATAGAATCGAATCTTAGATCTTTGTTTAGTAAGAAAATAAATAGGTGACGCAACAGCTTTTTAGGTTGTATTGATATTTCGTCACTGATGCTTTACTATAAAAATGTAACATTGATAGCTAAGGATTAACAACTCCATTGCAACAAAATGTCATTTTTGTAACGCATTGCAACAGTATTTTTATTTTGCAAGACACAATTTTTTTTTGAATAACAATGCAATTTCATTTTTGCATCAAAATTTAATTGCTGGGTTGTACTAAAATTCCACTTTTTATGGTGACAAATTTGCATTTTTATTAGCATCGAAGTTTCATTTTGTTTTAAAAAATAAATAAAATCATACACGTGCTACCCTTGACAGACTAAGACGAAGGTCAAATTTAAGCTGGATTTATCCTTAAAATATCTGAAAAAGAGTAATTAATCTTGAAAATTAATGTAAATAAGAACTTAATAGTTTCATCCTATATTTCCATATATTTATCTCATTTTCGGAAGAAAAAAAAACATTTTGGATTGCCGTCTTGAGTTTTACACGCCTCAGGTCCATATCAGCCTTTTGGTAACCACGGACCACTTTGAAATTTCACGTATTTTCTAAATGCATAGGAGTGCATGCAATAGGTGTCCTAGTAGGTACGCTGTTTCTCCGTAGCTTTGTTTGTCCAGCACAGCCTCACTTTCTCCTGCCGGCCGCGCGCAGTGACGGTCCCCTCTCCGCTCTCTACCCCAGCCCATAGACATCTTTCTCTAGTTGCTGTAAGCCACAGTGGCGTAGAGTAAAGCCGGGGATACACATGCCCGTAAATCGGGAAAGTAGCTGGCATGAAAGTTAGTGAGTAACTGGCACACTGCGGATACATTTGCAAGTAATACTGGCATGCAAGGGCACAACTTGCATGCCAGAATTACCGTCGCGTATAGACAGGACAGTTCGTAAGAGTCACTCGTACCTATTCTTGCGCGCCAAAAATGGATAACAATCGAAGTGAATAAAACAAAATCGTGTTGTTACTAGCAAATTAATGTGTAGCTAAGTTAATGAGAGATAAAAAGAAAAAAAGGGACGGCTTTGGGTAAGAGATTGGATTAGTAGAAGGGAAGATTTTGGAGCAAGTAGTTGTCTGCTTAAAGAAATTTGTCAAAAAGATCCTGGTGGTTACAGAAACCATTCGAGAATGCTCCCAGAAAAATTCGCGAGAGCAATAGGCATGCCCGTAGCTGTCGCTTCTGATCACACGTGCCAGTTTGGCAACCCCCCGCGGCCCCTCCCTCAACAGGCATACAAGTAACTCAAATATTGTGGTAGCTACTTGTATGCCGTTGTTTGCCAGTGTTGCAGGCATGCCAGTAAGAGTATACAAATGACCGTAGCTGGCACGTGCAAGGAGCTGGTATGTTAGTGTGCAGGCTATAAGTCGAGTCCAAGCAGCTTCCATTACAGCACTGGCACAACTACAAATCCCTCTGTCATAATTATGACATCACCATCTATATTTATAATGTAAGCTGTAAGCGTAATTTGACATTTAAGATTCATAATTCATGAATGCCCTCAAAACGGACACGTGTAATTTCGAGCTTTATGTGCACTTACAAAATAAACACTCGATTAATCTTTTAAATGAACATGAGCCCTGCAACATTTGCTGCCCTTCCCTGAAACAGGTCCAATCAGCTTTCATTTTAATATTGAGCTTTCAAATTCCTTATTCCTTCCTCATCTTCTTTTTCCTTCAAATTCCGTATTTTCTTATTCCTTGACTAATAGTTTGGTGAGGCTGACCACACAATACTGTAAAAAATGGTTCACTTTGCCAATGTCACCCCTGTTCCAGGGAAGGTCTGCAAAAATTGCAGGGTTTATGTTCATTTGAGGTTAGGATTTTTAATTTGTATGTACACATTCGACATTTGTAAGCGCGAATTTACACGTGGTTGTTTGTGGTGATGCATTTGATATGAGCTTTGAATGTTAATATATCCATGCAACTTGGATTTTAGATATACTATACCCTTGGGGAGGGATCGAATTCCAGCTCTTCTTTAAAGCAATTCTAGCTATAGGTTTTTCTCGAATGATTATAAAAGTCGGTGAGAATATTGTGTCTGTTTCCGCCACTGGCCCAACACAAGGTGTAGTGCTATACGCTGCGCAGCAGACTAAAGGTTGACCCACTTCCTGCATTGTTATGATGCGGCACCGCAACACACAACTTCATTTCATTGTGGGCATCCCTAGCAAAAAAAAATGCTTTGCAGTAAAGCAGGGTTAGAAGTCTCATCACCACGGTAATTCTAACCTACCAAATATTTGTATGAAGAACTGTCAATCCAAGATGGCCGCAAGTGAACAGCTGATTAGTCTCCATACAAATATTACCGATATTTGGTATGTAAGAATTACTGTGTGGATGAGACTTCCAGCCCAGGAGTTACCAAATTTCCTACTCGAGGCTATAGTAATCATTCGATTAAGCTCCAAGGTCATATTTATAATCTAAGTTGCAAAGATATACATATTGACATTTAAGAGCACTTTATACCGTAAATCTGCCGTTTTTGTTTCTTACACTTTATGGTCTTAGCAAAAGAGTAACAGTAATGAAAAAAAACAAGTACCTAGGTGTGTTTATTATTTTTTTTATCTTAATTCTTATATATACATTTTTTTTTATTATTTAATTTATAATTTTTGAAGGAATTCAAAGAAAACACTGTTTATTTTCACTAAAATTTATTTAAAAAAGATTAAAATCTTTAAAACAAATTACAAACGCGTTTTCGACCTAGTAGGTCATCATCAGGTATCAATTTCACATCACAAGGTATCAGGCATTTTTTTATTATTTAATATAACACATTTTGAGTACATTCTTTTTTTTTTTTAATTTATATCTATTACATAATAAGTCAATAGTTTTATAAGCTGTACCTCACCAAAAAGAGGCAAAGCTCTTGTGTGTGGTTTAAACAAAATATATTACTTAAAAATTGTAACCATAAAAAATATTTTGAAAAACACATTTTTTCACATTTTTAACGTTTTTTTCGTGTGTGCTATAATTTTGGAATTATTTTTTCTTTTTAATTACCTACAGATATTAAATTATAATTATATTGTTCAGTGAAATATCGGGCCAATTTTTTATAATGTCAGTAGTTTTTGAGTAAATATGGAAAAACTGAAACTACTTCATTAATTAATTTTTAATTCAATCAAAGAATACAGTGTTCTTTCATATTGTAAAATATTTTTCATAAAGTAAACAAAGTTTTTTACAGTAGGTAGAGGTTGATAGCCAAACTAAGTATTTATTTTAATTATATTCGAGTAGATTTTTAAGATTTCATACAAAAACAAGGCTTGGCTTTATCAAATTTGAAAATCTTCCGCATTATTTTCGATTTTTTTTTGTATTTACTTACCTCACTTAGATTACAAACATCATTTATAGATGAAAAACATCCAGATTGCTACAACCGTTCTCGAGTGATGCTCTTACCAACGAACGTCATTTGTTTTTTATACAATAAGAAGATTTTTATAACGTAATCGCAATTGAAAGTATGTTAAATATACCCAATGAATGAAAACAATTAACTGGGTAACGCAAATCACTTTTCCCATTAGCCAAACACTTTTGATTCGGTTAAAATCACAAAAGTTAATTAAGGCAGTGTATTTTACATAAGCAATTTAATGCTCCGGCATACCGGTAGTCAGACTCGCTTCCTGTTCATTTCCTATTTCTATTTTTACGCGGAAATTCAAGAGTCACACAGCGTGATCGCTGCGTTTTGTTCGCATATAAGTTTATGGCTGTTCACCGGCTTATGCAATCAAATAATAATCAGAAATAGGTGAAAATGCGTAGGTAGGTATCTCTTATCGAACATCATCAGTCTGAGCTATCTATTGAGTATATTGATGAGGAGGAAACTAGCTCACGGTATTGATGCATGCTATATGGCTACACCTGTCAAACGGAGCCGTCAACCACAGAACTGTCAAATACCGAAGAATACTTAATAATCATGTGAAATCCTATGTTTCTTGCTTTCTCCATTTTTTTTTCGACATCCAATAATAACACTGCCATAATGTTTTAAAACAGGCTTTTTTATTGTCAATTTTACCAACCAAAATACATCTAAACATTTATAGCGCGTGCGCTCAGCGTTCGCGCAGGCATGAATTTCAATTCTGCCAACTTTCTGTAAGGATTTCGTAGTTTCGCCGAAGTTTTGTTGACACTGTGAAGATCTTTGTTTTCTTTCTAAGTGAGGATGTTGAAACGGTATGGTGGCTGATCTTTTTAAAATAGTTTCTAGTTTACAGATATTATGAGTCAATTAGAACGATTTAATGTACAGACCGATCCGAAGTCCAATGGTTAACACTTCTAACTCGTAAATGAAAGGTTGTGGGTTCAAATCCCGGTAAAACACTAAAAATATAACTCTTATATTTTCAAATATGCTCTTCGCTGAGTTAAAAAATTCATAAACTTTTACCAAATACCGGTCATCAAAAGGTCCATCCAGCCTTACAGCAACTTGGTCTTTCTTGAGAATTGGCGCTTTCTACAGCGACGACCAAGCTCGCAGAGGGCTCTTCAGGTGTGATAAACACAAAAACAGCGCTCATCAAATAAATCAGCCTATTTTATTTTTTAAATCGCATTTTGTAGATCTGGATGAGACGAGGAATGCCATGTGCTGAACGACATCTCCCAGATGCGCTTCACCGCCTACTTCCGTGATGGGCTGGGGCAGTCTGCCCAGGGAGAGCTGCTGCTGTTGGCTCATCACTCCCCCATGAACCACCAGATCAAGGTACAACCAACCAACAGCACACAGGATGTCAAGGTAAATGTTCCCTAAATACCAACATGTGCTCTTAACGACACCAATCCAGTTGTGTGCCGAAGCACCAACTCCAATCCAAGGGAATGAAACTTTGATGATCAGGGTTCAGTTGATACTGATTTATTTAGACGACCATCCATTGAGTGCAAGTTAATCCTGGATTCAGCCAAGGCCCACCCAGTGTTGTCGAGCTTACAGTGGCCAAGGGTGCCATGCAAGCCGGCTTCCATCGGTTTCCCGTATGGGTTGTATGGCACGCTTCGCCACTGCGAGCTTATGGTGCTGATGATGAATTGTAATTATTATTTGTTATTGATATACCTACCTGCGGATAAAAAAAAACTGCAAGTTTCGTAATTTTATTTTTTCTTTTTCACCTTGTGAAAAAAGTAGTTTTTTTTTCAATATTTGGAAATCTGCTTGTTTCAATAATGTCGTTTACGTAAAAAAATATTTTAAATTCAAGGCAAACTTGAAGCATTCGAATAATCTGTAATGTTTACGATCGTATTTCGTCAATTTCTTGTTTTAATCAAATACAAATCTTGACAGCATTTTCGTATTTCGAAGATATTTCATTTGAATTCGTTTATTGAAAGTATTGGTTTTTTATTACTTTTATTCCATGGCTTAAAAGACCGACCAGCCAAACTGTCAAAATTGGGTCACTTTTCCAATGTTTCAGGGAAAGGCAGCAAGAGCTCCAAGGTGTATGTTTTTTTTAACAAGAATACAACAGCATTAAATTAAGTTATTTTCATTTGTTTATCAAACCCAAAGGTTCATTTCTTTAGTACACATTCATTTTGTGTATTTATCTAATTTGTATATACTTAATTGAAAATAACGCAATTTAACTATCATGTCGAAGAGAAGAACGGCTCTCTCAACGTTTCGCGGAAGTCATATTCAATTGATACATTCAGGAGACGTGTCTCTTTTTCAACGAAGAAGCATGAACTACAGCTTCAGTAATCATTGTTGTTGCTCGTGATCGAAGATTGTAGGTACCTACGTGAGGTGACGTTTGGTGATCAACAGATGGTATAGCATACTTTGTTAGACGTTGTCGACATGACGTAGGACAACACCTTGGATGTGAAATATTGTTGAAAAATAAAGTACCTAAATCTAAAATATGCTATGAAATACTAACTTCTTAATATTATGCAGTCATTGAAAACAATTTTATTGATTGGAGTGAACCGTTTTTACTACTTATGTAAGTATGCGAGTACGTAGGTATTTAGAGTAGCACGAGTTTTTACAATTACATAGTTCAATACTTCATAATGGCTTCTAATTAACGATAATCATGGAGTTTACATTAGTACCAAACAAATACTTAGATTACTGATTAAAACGTTAAAAAAATAATCTTATTTAGATTTTCATTCAAAATGGAAACGTGAACAAAGTATTTCATAATAAACTTTCGTGTCTGTAGGAACATTTCTACATAGAAAATAAATTAAAACCTTATGACGCTCGTTGTGTCTCTAAGTAAAAATAGTTAATAAATAATTATCTATAATCTATGGTTCATTGTTCTAAATTTGAAATTTGAATTTGTAGTAAATAATAAAAATCCCCGCAGTATATTTTTAAATGCATCGACTTTAATTTTTTTCCCTAAAAATAAATCGCAACAATGATAGGTACTTTTCAAAAAATATTTATCATAATATCAGTATCGGATATTCAATAAGAAAAGAATATTTAAAATAAAATTCTAATAAGGAATTTATGCGAAATATTTTTATTGCAACACTACTCACAATATGAATGGACTTCATACAATTTTACAGGAATTTCATGAAGAATCTGCCAGTAAATAATAATAAATAATTATTGTTATTGCTACACGCCATTTGTAATCATTCGTGAAATACAAGACAACGAATGAAAATATAAATTATGAGTTTTGCAAAATTACATTTCTTGACTTATAGGTTGGTATGAGGTTGACCACCCATACTGTAAAAAATGGTTCACTTTGCCAATGTCACCCCTGTTTCAGGGAATGTCGGCAAGAGTTGCAGGGCTTATGTTCATTTGAGGTTTGGATTTTATTTGTAAGTGAACAATCAGCATTTGTAAGCGCGAACTACACGTGTTTGTTTGTGGGCATACATCTGAGAGCTTTGAATGAATATATCCTTGCAACTTAGATTATAGATTATAGATTATAGACATTAGAAAGACTAGATCCAAGTGCCTTACCCAAGTTAATGACTTTTACGAGTAGTTACGTAGAGTAACCTTAGTGTGTCTCTATAATCTATAATCTAGGTTGCCAATATACCTATATTAAAAAAAAACAACTAAGCTATACATATAGTGTAACTTCTTGCCTACGTTATCCCCGAAGGGGTCGCATGTGGCGCTTCGGGACCTATTTATTTTTACAGGTAAGGGGGCCGGCCTCACACCAACCACTTTAAGTTGAAGTGGGGGTTTCCCAGCTCCCGGGGGGTCTGATTCTCATTTCTTGTAAAGGCTGAGTAAGCCTTTGAGATTGAACCATTCTAACAATTGAGCTATCGACCTTTTTACGAGCTTGTTCGTCGTCGCTACAAAGCGCCAATTCTCAAGCAAGACCCAGTTGCTGTAAGGCTGGATGGACCTTTGGTGACCGATCATTGGTAAAGATTTATGCATTTTCCAATCCAGTGAAGAGCAAATTTGAAAATATAAATGGTATATTTCTTGTGCTCCGCCGGGAATCGAACCCACAACCTTCCCATTCAGAGTCCGAAGTGTTACCACTGAACTACGGACCGGTCTTTAAAAATTCATATTAAATGCATGCCCACTAGCAGACACGTGTAACTACGCGCTTACAAATGCCGCATGCACCTATACTTACAAATTTAAATCCAAACCTTAAATGAACATACCTAAGCCCAGCAACTTTTGCCAACCTTCCCTGAAACAGGGGTGACATTGGCAAAGTGAGGTCAGCCTCATAGCAACCTATAAGTCAAGAAATCTATGTTGCAAAGATATATTACATTTAAGATTTATATTAAATGCATTCCCACAAGCAGACACGTATAAGTTCGCGCTTAAACATGCCGCATGTGAACCTACAATATAAATCCCATATCTCAAATGAACATAAGCCCTGCAACTCTTGCCGACCTTTCCTGAAACAGGGGGGACATTGGCAAAGTGAATCATTTTTTTACAGTATGGGTGGTCAGCCTTATACCAACCTATAAGTCAAGGAATACCAATAAGTAAAGAAATCATTACTTTTAAGCCTTATAATGGATTCAGCACAATTTTAATAGGGAGGAAAAATGTACTGTCACTCGGCCAAGTGCTAAGGCCTGTGAGTATGTCTGTAAACTTTATTTTACAAAATACGAGTAATTAAATTATTATGTATTTATTTTCTTAACAGCACCTCATCATAATCTTAAGGGTGCGCTCCACGCATATTCAAGATTTTTTTTTTTAAAGTATGTTTTCATTTATTTTTTTAGAGCATCATTAAGACATAAATTAATATTTCAAAAAATTACGTAAGATTAATCAACATTTAAACTATATATCATATTTTTTTCAAAAGTCAAATAAATTATTTACGTATATAAATCAAAGCTTAATCTGGACTTGTTTTTGCTAGTTGCGGAAAGAGCTTTGCTAAAAAGCATATCCTCCAAAAACAAAAAAAAAATCTTAATTTTTTCTATGATAGAATAATTTTAAAAGAGTTTGTTGAAGGCATGATCAGATTACTTTTTTGAAATTTGATATTTTTTTCATTATTTTACCTTTTGAATATTGCAAAATTTCTTTTTTTTTTGTATTTTTCGTACACGTTTTTTTCCGACATTCAATGTTTAAAAAAAAAAATGAAAAAAATCCCATGTAGATAAAGTCTTTTTTAAACGTATAACAACAAAACAAATAGTCAAAATATTTTTTTTCATGGATTTTTTCCTTATTTCGCAAACCTTTAAAATTCTGTTCAAAATGAATCAGTCTCCCTTTGTTCTTCAAGGGGCTCGGACGTGGGATCTGTGCCGCTTGCTTGTCCAACCTCTCTACCGCACGGTACTTCTCCCTCACACACGCAGAGCATATGGGTTGAAGGCAACGCGTATTACAAAACCTATCCACACGTCTGCTGTGATTGGAGCTTTAAAAAAATAATAATCTAAAATATAAATTATTGAAAAGAACGCATTACAACTGTAAAGTAGGAAAATTTCATTATTTTTGTAGTATGTTTTTAACACATAGAATTTATCATCAAAGCAATTATGTGTCGTGCTGAAAATTACTATTAACATTTAAAATTCACAATTCATGTGCGCTCAAATAGGTTCAAAACGCACATCTAAATCTAAGTTGCAAATATATGTACATTTCAGATTCATATTAAATGCATCCCCACAAGCAGACACGCATAATTTTACGCTCACACATGCCGCATATGGACCTACAGTATAAAAAACCCAATCTCAAATGAACATAAGCCCTGCAATTCTTGCCGACCTTCCCTGAAACAGGGGTGACATATTGGCAAAGTAAACCATTTTTTACAGTATGGGTGGTCAGCCTCATACAAAATAATAATAATAATATTAGGATGATTTATTTGGTGAGCGCTGTTTTTGTGTGTATCACACCTGAAGAGCCCTCTGCAAGCTTGGTCGTCGCTGTAGAAAGCGCCAATTCTCAAGCAAGACCCAGTTGTTGTAAGGTTGGATGGACCTTTCAGCGACCGGTCTTTGGTAAAGGTTTATAAATTTTTCGACTCAGCGAAGAGCACATTCGAAAGCACACTGGTATATTTTTTGTGCTCCGCCGGGATTCGAATCCACAACCTTTGATTGTTGCCACTGGACTACGGACCGGGGCAAGATGTCTTGCTTGAGAATTGTCGCTTTCTATAGCGACGACCAAGCTCGCAGAGGGCTCTTGTGGTGTGATTCACACAAAAACAGCGCTCACCAAATAAATCAGCCTATTTTTTTTAAGCCTACAGCTCCACAGTAATAGGGGCTTTCTTGAGAATAGGTGCATTCCATAGCGACGGTAAAGTTCGGCTCTTGAGGAGCGTTTCGCATCACCTTAGAATAAACACAACTAAGCTGCACATATGGTGTAACTTCTTGCCTGCATTAACCCCGAAAGGGTCGCATGTGGCGATTCGGGACCTATTTATTTTTACAGGTAAGGGGGCCGGCCTCACACCAACCAGTTTCAGTTGAAGTAGGGATTTTCCAACCTCCGCCTCCGGCTGGTTCTCACTTCTTGTGAAGGCTGAGTAAACATTGCGATCGAACCCTTGCTCTCGGCATGGAATGCAAGCATTTTACCAATTGAGTGATTCTTTGAGTTTTAGGTTTGTATGAGGCTGACCACCCATACTGTACAAAATGGTTCATTTTGCCAATGTGTCAGGGAAGGTCGACAAAAGTTGTGGGGCTTATGTTCATTTAAGGTTTGGATTTTTTTGTAAGTACACATTCAGCATTTGTAAGCGCGAACTACACGTGTTGGTTTGTGGGCATACATCTGAGAGCTTTAAATGGATATATATCCTTGCAACTTAGATTATAGATTATAGAGCTATCGACCTTTTTACGAGCTTGGTCGTCGTCGCTGCAAAGTGCCAATTCTCAAGCAAGACCCAGTTGCTGTAAGGCGGAATGGAGCTTTTGTTACCGGTCATGAGTAAAGGTTTATAAATTTTTCAACCCAGCGAAGAGCAAATTTGAAAATATAAATGGCATACTTGTTGTGCTCCGCCGGGGTTCGAACCCACAAATTCCATTCAGAGTCCGAAATGTCACCACTGAACTACGGACCGGTCATCACTAGAATAATTTATATTATAAAGATTATGAAAAAAAAGACAATTTTTTTTGCAAAATATTTTACTATAATCCTTTATTATAATATTTTTCTATTTGGTCGTCATTGTAATATTATGTCTTTCAATGGAAATAGGATAATATATTAAACAATGGTTCTTTGTTCAAATTTTACCTACCCCCATAAAAAGGATTCTCGATTTTTGAATGACATTTTTCTATGACTTATGCTTACCAAGTGATCTTATCTAAGCTGCAAGGATATGTTACATTGGGGATTCACATGATATGCATTCTCACAAGCAGACACGTACAAGTTCGCGCTTAAACATGCCGCATGTGTACCTACAATATAAAAACCCGTATTTCAAATGAACATACACCCTGCAACTGCTGCCGACCTTCGCTGAAACAGGGTTGACATTGGCAAAGTGAACTATTTTCTACAGAATGGCTGTTCAGCCGCTTACCATATATTGCATACCGCATATAATATTTGTTTATTTATTTTCGAAAAACATAAACCTTTGGAAATCTTTGGAAAATATGAGGCTTACATATACTAGGTAACAAATGCGGCAATGCAGGGTTTTTCCCCCAAAATTTAGGTAAAACCCGCGAAGTCAAGGAATTCTTCATCAATGTTCATCTAAAAAACACGACTCAGCTTTATATAATATGTAGTGTAACTTCTTGCAGCGTTATCACCGAAGTGGCCATAGTAAACCGAAGGGGTCACATGTGGCAATTCGGGACCTATTTATTTTTACGGGTAAAGGAGCCGGCCTCACACCAACCACTGCAGTTGAAGTGGGGGCTTCCCATCTCCCGATTGGGTTGTTTCTTATTTCTTGTGAAGGCTGAGTAAGCCTTGCCGGTATTTTGGGCTTGAATTCAACACCGAACCCTTCTAATCTAATCTAATCTAAACTGCAAAGATATATATCATTTAAAAGATTTATATTAAATGCATTCCCACAAGCAGACATGTATAATTTCGCGCTAACACATGCCGCATGTGAACCTACAATATAAAAACCCAATCTCAAATGAACATAAGCCCTGCAACTCTTGCCGTCCTTCCCTGAAACAGGGGTGACATTGGCAAAGTGAACAATTTTTACAGCATGGGTGGTCAGCCGCATACCAACCTATAAGTTAAGGAATATACACGACAAATTAATTTTTTTAAATCAATTGTTAAAATTTGGCCAAACGCTATATTTTTTGTGCTCCGCTGGCATTCGAACCCACAACCTTCCATTCAGAGTCCGAAGTGCTATCATTGGACTACGGACCGGTTTGTTTTAAATAATATAAATTATATTCCTTTGCAATCCGTGGGGATTCGAACCCACGACCCTTCATGTCAATTTATTTATTTTTAGATTGCCGCCTTTGATTCTATACCTACGACTCATCTATAATAATAGACTTCAGGTAGAGTCTTTTGAATTACCAACAAAGAAATTAACAATACATTAGTCCGACAAGTAAAGCTGATTCATAGAAAACCCTGTCTACCTTAGGACTCATTTTGTTGACATAATGACTTGTGTTTATAGTTACTTGCAGATTGCTTTTTTTTTTGTTTTCTGGTTTTTATTTGGTTGGCACTGTGTGACTGTATTTTTTTCCGGTCAATAGCTCAGTTGGTAGAGTGCTCGCATTCTACCCCGTGAGCTCGGGTTCGAATCCCACCGAGGAGGGTGTCAGAAATGATTTCCTATTTCGGTGTTTATTTCAAACCCCATAATAAAAATACCGGCAAGGTTTACTCAGCCTTCACAATAAATGAGTACCAGCCCCCTCGGGAGCCGAGAAACCCCCACTTCAACTGAAGTGGTTGGCGTAAGGCCGGCCCCCTTACCTGTAAAAATAAATAGGTTCAACTCGCCACATATATAAATATTATTTTATTTAGCTATTGCTTATTACAACTTAAGCTATGTTAATAAAAAACAACAAAAGATAAACAAACAAAAATAAAAAACCAAACAAAAATGAACAAATCAAAACTTATTAATAATTATGCTAAGGCCGGTTTGCACGTATATATTTTTTTAATTTTACTTTAAATTCATTAATATCCCTACTTTCTTTTATTTCTACAGGTAAATCATTATACAAATCCAATCCTCTGTGCAAAACGCCCTTATCATATTTTACACATTTGAATTTTGGCTTCCTTAAATTATCCTTTTTCCTGGTAGGTATTATATTCATGAATGTCTCTGTTCTTAATTAAAAATTTGCTCAAATACTGAGGTAACATGTTTTTTTCTACTTTGTGTATAAAAATAATAGCACTCATTCTTAAATTTTCTTCAATATATAACCAATCTAACGTATCTATCATATAATTTATTTTACAGTCTAGTTTTTTATTCAATATAGTTCTCATACCCCTGTTTTGTAATTTTTGTAATGTATTTATATACTGTTTATTTGCCATAAATAATATTGTTGGGCAGTATGTGTAGTGAGGCTTAATTATGCTACATACATGCGACCCCTTCGGGGATAACGCGGCAAGAAGTTACACTATATATGTAGCTTATTTGCGTTTTAATCTAATTTAATCTAAGTTGAAAAGATATATTTCACATTACATGCATTTTCACAACCAGACACGTACAAGTTCGCACTTGCACATGCCTCAACATAAAAACCAAATGGGCATGTGAAAAAGAGCTTACTTTGATTAAATATACTTCGAATTAAAGTAAAGGGTCACACAAAATAATGACTATCGTGGCCGGTCCGTAGATCAGTGGTAACACTTCGAACTCTGAATAAGAAGGTTGTGGGTTCGATTCCCGGCGGAGCACAAAAAATATAAGTAGGTACCATTTATATTTTCAAATTTGCTCTTCGCTGGGTTGAGAAATTCATAAACCTTTACCAATAACCGCTGACCGGTCACTAAAGGTCCATCCAGCCTTACAGCAACTGGGTCTAGCTTGAGAATTGGCGCTTTGTAGCGACAACGATCATGCTCGTAAAAAGGTCGATAGCTTAATTGGCAGAATGCTTTCATTCCATGCCGAGAGCAAGGGTTCGATCTCAAGGTTTACTCAGCCTCCACAAAAAATGAGAACCAGCTCCCCGGGGAGTTGGGAAACCCCACTTCAACTAAAAGTTGTTGGTGTAAGGCCGGTCCCCTTACCTGTAAAAATAAATAGGTCCCGAATGGCCACATGTGACCCCTCCGGGGATAACACAGGCAAGAAGTTACACTATATGTGTAGCTTAGTTGCGTTTTTTTTTTTTTGCGTGATGGGAGTTCCACAAAAGTCGTATGTAAAAAAAATTCTACAAACGGCAATAGCAAGTCGAGCATATTTTGTGGGGCTAAATCCATACGGTCTGAGGCGAAAGGGGATGGGGGGAAACGGGTCGCAACTTTGACAGCTTTCGGCGCGGTGCAACATGAGAGCGCCCCCTTAATTAAGGAGACATTTACGTTCATGGCTCATGTAAAACAACTCAGGAAACATGTAAAACATCTTCGGAACGGTTCGTTAAAGTTTGAAATCGATCAGATAAAGATCAAACAACAACAGCCATTAAAATAAAGATTCGAAATTGCCAAGTAAGAATGGAAGTCTAAGTTTTTTTTTGAAATGAAATGGATGTATGGAAACACAGAAAATGATAATATATATGAGGATAATTTATTTAATTAAAATTTAATACATGACAAAAGAGCGCCGTTTTTGTGTATGTCACACCTCAAGGGCCCTCCTAATAATGAATGAGAGAATATATATAATATGCTTTTATTTTTTATTAACCTCTAGTCTATGTACCTATATTTACATATCTAATCTAATCTAATCTAATCTAAGCTGCAAAGATATATATCATTTAAGATTTATATTAAATGCATTCCCACAAGCAGATATGTATAATTTCGCGCTAACACATGCCGCATGTGGACCTACAATATAAAAACCCAATCTCAAATGAACATAAGCCTTGCAACTCTTGCCGTCCTTCCCTGAAACAGGGGTGACATTGGTAAAGTGAACCAATTTTTTTACAGTATGGGTGGTCAGCCGCATAACAACCTATAAGTCAAGGAACATAGATTTAAAGAATAGTGAGACAAAGTTTAAGTACGTTTAGAAAAAACAGTAAAGATATTTATATTTATCGTAAAAAAAAAACGAATAAGTAAGTAGTAGGTAGGTACCTACCTAAAAAAAGAGTTATATTTTTTTACTATTTAAGTAACCCATAGGTATACTCATAAGTAAAGCACATTAATAATTTAATACAATTCAGTGTTGAGACATAGCCGTGGCAAGAACAAAAAAGAAAATTAATTATAATATGAAACAATAAAGAAACTGCAATCTTACTTTCAATCCAAATGTGCAGGTAACTGAAAAAAGGCTCTTGCAAATCACAAAACTCAACTACAACATTAACAATCCGCCTTTGATATTTTAATTTGGAAACAAACACACAAAACACGCGAAGTTGTGGAAAGGAAAGTTCAAATAACGTTTTATAAACAGCGGAATTGTCGCTTACACGTTGGCCACAGAAAAGCAACTGATGGAAGAAGCCGGTTGTAGAAATCACCGTGTCGTGTTCCTACCAGACTAGTAACTTCCCACCACTGCTCACTAGTACTGGATAAGTAGGTGCTGTACCCCAAGTATATTTACGTTTAAACGTTGACTTATTATGTTGGTGGAGAAGAAACTACTTTACGGCATTGATACATACCACGCGGCTCATCTGTCAACCGGACCTGTCATCCACAAAATTGCAAACACCACAGAGCACTTAATAACCATGCGAAATACTATGTTTTCTTGCTTTCTCTATCTTTTTTTTCGATCCCAATAATTACACATTCCGTTATGTTTTACAATAATGTCATTTTTCTCCACGCACTGCAACACATACCACAGCACTGCGCAGCTAACGGCCCTGCAACCGGATAAGGATATCAACTGTCGCATCACCAACACCTCTGCGGCACTATAACAAGTGTCATACAATTCAGTGTTGTTTCCCGCACAGGCTTCCTTAAAAAAAAACACTGACCACAATAATTGCAACGCGTAGTAAAAGCATTTAAGCAATTCCAACAAAACGGAAAAATCTAACATCGTACCTTTTGCCTGTTAGCAGTGTGGTGGAACTTGGAGTGTCATTGTTCTCTTTCTAATTAACGAAGGCTTGTGTTGAGGTGGGTTGAAACAGTTATAGTGCCTACTTGCGTGAAAATACTTTCGACTTCACCATGTTATACCTTAATGTTTATACTCAGCTGTCACTTTTAATCAAAACTTGTACAGAAACTAAATTAGCGCTGCGAGTGAACGTTTTAGTTTCCATGTATTATTTGGTAAACGCTATGGCAGAGGTTGGTATGACATGTTGTATACTTGGGTGAGCAGGTAGATACAGCCATTGACTTATGATATATGTGGACTAGAAATTATTTTAACGAAAATACACTATATATATATATATATATATCTGTTTCAACCTACGAAAATGGTCATTAGTAATAAAGAGAACAAATAACTTCACAGCTGCATTTAAATGTGTACAAAAAAAAACGGGCGAATGTAAAGTGTTTCTAGAAAGGTGGCAGCATTGCCGCGTGCGTACTATGCCCGGAGCAGTCCAAACATAGATGCATGCAGTATAAATCTTGTGATCGATAAAATTGACAAATTTTAAAAGAAAAAGGCATTATTTTAAGACATTATGGCATGTCTTGTAATTGGGTGTCAAAACACAAAATGGAGAAAGCAAGAAAACATATAATTTGACATGAAAACACATCTTTTGTTTGACTACACAACTGCAACGTTTGACAGGACTGAGACAAATGTGGTTCATAGTAATGTATCAGTGCAGTAAGTTAGTTTCTGATCCTCTATCTTATTTACTCAATGGATATAGCCCACTCACAGGTTAATCAGTGCAATTTCCCCAAGAAAAAGTGCCCAGATTTTATTAATCCATTATATAGCCCAACAGATTCTGCAACTTTTCCCGCCTTTCACTGATAAGGCAAGTGAACCTACATATTTAATTTTATTATAAAACTGTTTTTTTTTGACTGAAAATTTTCCTAATTATATTAAAGTGCACCTCACATTCATCAACCCTATAATCTAAGTTGCAAATATACATTACATTTAAGATTAACATTAAATGCATCATTCATATCATCATTCATTCTTTACACATGCCCAAACCATCTCATCATATTCTTTTGTACCTTAACTTTCACATCCTCTTTCAAATTACATTCTTTCTTTACCCATTCATTCCTAACTCTTTCCCTCAGATTTTTTTCTGTCATGCTTCTCAAATGCTTCATTTCCACCGTACATACTTTACTTATAGAAATCATATCAATGTTTTATTGTTTTACTGTGATATTATTTTTGCATTTTTAAGTCTAAATCTAAATCTAAGCTGCAAAGATATGTATCATTTGAGATTTATATTAAATGAATTCCCACAAGCAGACATGCATAATTTCGCGCTTACACATGCCGCATGTGGACCTACAATATAAAAAAACCCAATCTCAAATGAACATAAGCGCTGCAACTCTTGCCGACCTTCCCTGAAGCAGGGGTGACATTGACAAAGTGAACCATTTTTTACAAATAATTTTAAGTGATATAAAAGATTAAATTTTAAAAAAATTCAAATTTTAAGTGATAAGCTATCCTTTATTATATTACCCTTCGTCGTCGTCATTCGTCGTCGAGTTTCGATTTTCAAAATCAATGCCATCACAGCAGATGAAACACATTCATGCTCTATGGCAAATTAATTTTTGTATATATGCTGCAATGCGGCGAGCTTACGCGTGTGTGTTTACAAATGTATGAAAACTTTTAGGAATTAATCTGTTTGTTCATACTAAAAATGTATGGAACAATATTGACATCTAGCGGCAAAACGTAAAAGTTTTTTTTACATTTTCTTTTATTTCATGCAAATTAAAAATAAAAAAAAGCCAAATAAAAATGGATTTCAATCTGTAATCTAAGTTGCAAACATATATAACATTTGAGATTCATATTACATGCATTCTTACGAGCAGACATGTATAAGTTCTAATCTAATCTAATCTAAGCTGCAAAGATATATATCATTTAAGATTTATATTAAATGCATTCCCACAAGCAGATATGTATAAGTTCCCGCTTACATATGCTGCATGTGTACTTACAACATAACAGCCCATTCCAAATGAACATAAGCCCTGCAACTCTTGCCAACCTTCCCTGAAACAAAGGTGAATTTGCAAAGTAAACCATTTTTTAAAGTATGGGTGGTCAGCCTCATACCAACCTATAAGTCAAGAAAATTATTTTGTGTATTTCTTTACATAATCTAAGTTGCAAAGATACATACCATTTAAGATTCATATTAAATGCATTCCCACACGCAGACAGGTACAAGTTCACGCTTACAAATGCCCAATGTGGACTTGCAAAATAAAAAACTAATCTCAAATGAACATAAGCCCTGCAACTTTTGCCGACTTTTCCTCAAACAGAGATAAAATTTGCATGGTAAACCATTGCTTACAGTATGGGTGGTCAGCCACATACTAACCTTTTAGTCAAGGAAATTAATTTGTTTAGTTCATTAATCTAAGTTGCAAAGATACATACCATTTGAGATTCATATTAAATGCATTCCCACAAGCAGACAGGTACAAGTTCACGCTTACAAATGCCCAATGTGGACTTGCAAAATAAAAAAAACTAATCTCAAATGAACATAAGCCCTGCAACTCTTGCCGACTTTTCCTCAAACAGAGATAAAATTTGCATTGTGAACCATTGCTTACAGTATGGGTGGTCAGCCACATACTAACCTTTTAGTCAAGGAAATTAATTTGTTTAGTTCATTAATCTAAGTTGCAAAGATACATACCATTTGAGATTCATATTAAATGCATTCCCACAAGCAGACAGGTATAAGTTCGCGCTTACAAATGCCCCATGTGGACTTATAAAATAAAAAACTAATCTTAAATGAACATAAGCCCTGCAACTCTTGCCGACTTTTCCTCAAACAGAGATAAAATTTTCATTGTAAAACAATCTTACAGTATGGGTGGTCAGCCACATACTAACCTATAAGTCAAGGAAATTATTTTGTTTAGTTCTATAATCTAAGTTGCAAAGATACATACCATTTGAGATTCATATAAAATGCATTCCCACAAGCAGACAGGTACAAGTTCACGCTTACAAATGCCCAATGTGGACTTGCAAAATAAAAAAAACTAATCTCAAATGAACATAAGCCCTGCAACTCTTGCCGACTTTTCCTCAAACAGAGATAAAATTTGCATTGTGAACCATTGCTTACAGTATGGGTGGTCAGCCACATACTAACCTTTTAGTCAAGGAAATTATTTTGTTTAGTTCATTAATCTAAGTTGCAAGATACATACCATTTGAGATTCATATTAAATGCATTCCCACAAGCAGACATTTATAAGTTCACGCTTACACATAATGCATGTTGACTTACAACATAAAAACCCAATCTCAAATTAATATAAGCCCTGCAACTCTTGCCAATCTTCCCTGAAACACAGCTGAAATCTTCAAAGTGAACCATTTTTTAAACTATGGGTGGTCGATTTTCTTTTACAAAGGCTGCATGTTTTTATTTTACATGTTTTCCGAATTTTAACGCGAGGAAACTATGCGCAATATACACATTCACCAAATGTTAAGGGGTTGGGCTGCGTAGCAGCCAGGGGCAACGCCCCTAGTGTATAATAATGGCTCATATGACTGATAGTAAAACCAAATGATAGCGTTAAATAAAGTCTTACCATACTTTCACAAGTTATTAATAATCTTATATCCGTAACCGAAACTATCAAAAACTAGCAGATTTCTGTAGATAATAATTCCATATCCTTATCCGAAACCGAAATAAAATTATTTCCATAGTCATGTCCGGCTGATAGCTCAGTTGGTATAGCGCTTGCATTCCATGCCGTGAGTTCGGGTTCGAATCCCACCGAGGGTGTCAGAAATGATTTCCCGTTTTGGTGCTTATTTCAAACCCCAAAATAAAATACCGGCCAGGCTTTCTCAGCTTTCACAAGAAATGAGTACCAGCCCCCTCGGGAGCTGGGAAACCCCCATTTAGGGGATACTAGCAGCAAACACCCTCGTGTATGCTGCTAGTATTGTGATGGCTACAAGACTGTTTCCGTTTCCCCTATTAGGGTAGTTGCAGTGGTAGGGAAAACGGTTGAAAATAATATGGTTCTGTAGAATACATTTCAAGGATCACAACCATATATTTTTTGTGTAGTAAAAATAAAAATATCATTGATAATTTTCAAAAATAAAATGCGGAGAATTTTAGTCGCGCCAAAACGCAGCGCGTTCGACTTCGCGAATCTTGACGTCAAAATGACGTCAAGATTCGCCACTGGGCCCGCCGATACCTACACTCCGAAAATGCATCGGCGTCATATCTGCCTAAATAAACAAAATGACCTTTTTTCCGGAAATCGAGAATACGCTAATTTTAAAGAACTTTAGTTTAAAAACTAATCAAGATATATTTTTTTTTTAAAAACGCAGATGCATTTAAAAAATGTATTCTACCATTTTATACAATGAAAAAGATATGTGATACTTCCCTAAATTCAAACATCATTTGTTGAACATTGATGAATAACTTTGTAAAAAAAAGCAAATAAAAATAAAATTCAAGAATTTTTATGATTGACAAATATAAAGGAATTTAAATCAACAAGATTTTGTTTTGCAAAATTTTCCTATTGAAGTAAAAACTGACAGTTGAAGAATCTGAAAAAAATTGAGTGAGACTTAAAAAAAGCTTATCAGTTGTAAAACACAATATTGAGCTTAAATTAAAAGGTAAGGAATTTTCCATCGGGAACTAAATAAACAAAAATCACTACAGCTTGTAAGTAATCCATTGTAAAATACTTGAATTTCGCGCGATATTGTATTTGAACCGGATCAAAATTACAGATCCAAAATCATATATAACTGTCATCTGTCAAAATTTGACAACACCAAAAACATGTGCGTGTGTTTTAAATCATTCTAAACAGTATTTTTTTTAACATTTCATGGAAAAAATGTTGTCCAAAGTAGTAGATATTGGTTTTGTTGAAAAGTGTGAATCGTGGAAACTCCACAGCAGGTTCTTCCCGAGTAAAGTCGGTGGAAGACCTGCTTGGCTTAACCTCAAAGATTTGCCGAAACCAGACGAGCTAAAATGTGGATTTTGCCAAGAACCGTTTGTATACCTATGCCAGGTAAAGAATTGATCAATCATTTTAATCTCACCTGCAAATTTTAGTGAGCAACTCCTTCCTGTTTATCCCTAAAGATGTGCATTGGAATGTGACCTTTTTATACTCACAACTTCGATGGCGTCAGCATTACGCCAACCACTTTGTTGAAAAGCACTTTGAAATTTTCTCACAATATAAAATATGCCCTCATTTGTACTGTTCCTACCTTTATTGAGAGATAAACACTATCTTTACGATGGCATTTATCAGAGGTACCTTAAAACTTTGATAACATACATACAGGGTTAGACACAATGCCTTTCATCCGTAGCTGATCCATGGATCATCGTTTATTTGCATAAGAAATTCACGTTTGGTAGTGGTTGAGCCATAGGTTTTCTGTGTGTGAATAACACCGATAGATGCTAACCACACTAAGTGCAAGACACTGCATGTCAACCATAGTCAAACGGTTAAATACAAAGTATTATTTAAAATAAATAAAGTTGTAAACTTTCACTTTCATGGTCAGTGTTATAAGACCACACGTGTTCTGGCGTGCACGGCAGTTTTCCCTACTCGAAACAAAGAGAGATGAGGAAAGTGCATTGTACTTCCAGCCAGTTACCAACAGTAAGTAATCGTGAAGACAGCAAAGACCACCTGGTCTAACTCGAAAAAACACAAAAACAATTGGTCGTATCATCGAAAATACTTACCTTAAATATTGTTGGTTTTGAAATGCAAATTATTAACTTTAATAGGGCTTGCATTGGAAGTACAATAAAACTCCAACTATGTGAACTCCGTCCATACAAATTACCTAACAACTATGGAAAAAAATGAAGACAGAAATGTACACTAGCTATTGTCCTTCCCTCTGCGAAGCTAGTACAGGGGCAGCAAGAACATTGTTTTTCACTGTCACCAACTCATAGTCCTGTTCCATTATTGTGACACCGAGTGCCATCCATCTTCTTCATGCCATCCATACTCACCTGTCTATTGTTCATTTCTACTGATTTATTTTTTAGATATACGCTCCCGTAGATGACAATGCTGAAGCCTTCCACCGCACCTTGTTTGTGTTCATCTGTAAAAATGGATCATGCAGTAAAGCAAATACAGCGGAAAACCTTGTAGTGTTCAGATGTCAGCTGAAGAGAGAAAATCCATTCTATCCTTTTGAGCCACCTGAGGAAAATGAAGAAGCAGTAAGTACAGTAGGTCCTCGCTAATTCAGACAAGCAAAAATCACACCCTTCTGCTTCTTTTTGTGCCACTTCTATCAAAGATCGGTGACCATCATGGCTATTTTGACTTTAGATGTTGCGGATCGAAACAGGGACTTGGTACTTCTACCGACCCACTGTCACAGGTTTTTCAACCACGATGTCCTTCGGCGTGCCTGAGATCTTCTCCCCTCAATCTTACCCTGTATGATAAGATGAAGGAGACGGTACTTCTCATTTCTCAAAATGTGACCGAAGTACATACATAAGTAGGAGTAGTCAATTTGGTTCAGCCACACCGTCAGATTCATACAAATTTCGGAGACCGCGCTTTTCGTGTTGCAGGTCCGGTGGAGTGGAACAGACTGCCACCCGGAGTGAAGAACTCCAAATCTGTGGATGTATTTCACGGAGCACTCAAGACACACCTTTTTAGAAAGTCTTATCCATGATCGGAGAGGGCCCTTGAGGTGTGACACACGCAAAAACGGCGCTCTCTTTGTAATTTAACATAAATTAGCCTGATATTATTATTATTATAAGCTTCCTCTGCTTAATGGCTGGCAGGAGCTCCTTTGTAGTGCGCATTCGTTGGAGGACTTCTTTATCATACCCTTGGCAGTTTATAAAGATCCCGGATCATAGTGTCTATAATTTTAACAGCTGTAAAATTTGAATAAACAAATTATTCATGTACTCGGTTACTTTAATTTTCAGAGGATGCATGTAAGACAGACAATAAACGCTATTGAAAAACAAACATTAGATTTCTAAGCCTTTGATAAGATGTCAAAGCTTTTACCGGGAATCAAACTCTTGGCCTTCCATTTACGAGTGTAGCGTTAAACACTAGACAACAGACCAGTCCTTTTGTGAGATTTAGTTTATTTGCCTTCTAAACTAGCTTACGACTTCTCTCTCTTCAATTAAATAACAACCTATCAAGCCTAAACATTTTCCTACTAGAATGTTTTTAGGCTTTCACGGCCGGATCTAGATGCTTGATTTTCTGGTTCCGGGTTTAGCCAGTAGCGAGCAGAACTCCGAAGAAGTCGCCCACAGAGGAGACGAAACGTTAGCTGAAAGTCTTCAAGAAAGAATAAAAAGAAAAAAGAAGAAGACAAGCAAAAACATGGACCACGGTCAAAACCCGGAACCAGAAAATCAAGCATTTTCCTACTAGGCTTCTTCTTTTTAAGAATTTAAATTTCTCATGTGTAATATTTCAGTTTGACATGTCAAGATGGCCGCCTCTGTGCTGTGTTTGTGGATCTAAAGGACCGAGTCATTGTGGAAAATGTAAGAGTGTGAACTACTGCAGCCGGAGTCATCAGGTGTTGGACTGGAAGTGTGGACACAAAGAGGCATGCGCTGAAGGCCAAAATGTAACTTTAAAACTTAAAAAATAATAAATGTAACTTGAAAAATAATAAAACATCTTCTTACCTGGACGATTCTCATAAGTTCGTCATTTTAATTCTGTGCTGTCCGGTCGATAGCTCAATTGGTAGAGTGCTTGCATTCCATGCCAAGAGCTCAGGTTTGAATCCTACCAGGGTGTCAGGAATGATTTCCCGTTTTGGTGTTTATTTCAAACCCAAAATAAAATACCAGCAAAGTTTACTCGGCCTTCACAAGAAATAAGTACCAGTCCCTTCGAAAGCTGGGAAACCCCCACTTCAACTGAAGTGTTTGGCGTAAGGCTGGCCCCCTCACATGTAAAAATAAATAGGTTCCACTTGCCACATGCAATTTTTTCGGGGAAAACGCAGCAAAAAGTTACACTATATAAGTAGCTTAGTAGCATTTTTATAAAGTCAAAGCTAAGTTTTGAGCACCCAGTCCTAACTGGTTTTGCGATTAAACAAGTTCCATCATTGATTGTTCCTATAACTGAATGGTTTTGTATATTCCAGGTGGAATCAAAAACAAAAGTCTTATTCCCAGAATGGGAGCTTGTTACTGAAGCGGAAACAGAGGTATTTGTTGCAAATTTATTCACTCTTGTTTTTTATCTAATGCATATTAAATCAAAGTTGTGACATCACCGGCCAGGATGCTACGACAAAGGCTTACTAATATTTTTTATTGGTTGCTAAAGATCTTAGTTACATAGAGCTGTGATGTTTGCCCCTTGAGAAAATATTAAATTTGAAATATCAAACAAAAACTTTCAAGACTCCATTGAAATTTGAAATGCTCTTTATTTCTATGATTTTTTTTCTTAGGATATTTAAAGTGGCTGCCGGTATGATGTGTTGTTAAAGCTATTTCCCTCAAATTATAAAATCATTGTCATCATCATCATCTTCTAAAGGCAGCGCCTTGTTGTGTCAGCTATTCGTCTCTGTCTGTTGTCATCCTCTTGAGATGCGAATAGGAGGAGACATCCATGAGCCACTTCACATCCTTGAAGTGTGGAGTTCTTTGACGACCTCTTGTTCGTCTTCCCAAGTTTTTGCCTTCGAAGATGTTGTTAAGAAAGGTGCTATGTCTAATCAAGTGCCCTATCAGTTTGGCTTTCCATTTCAAAATGTGTGATTACTAAATAAAAACTTTGTAATAATTTTTAAAGGAGGAAATTGTCAAGACATCAGAAGAGGCTGAAATGAATTACTTACGGAAACTCATAGATGAGAAAAAGGCTGGAACACTGGTTGATGAAAGTGAGAAGGAATTGGAGCAGTATGCGAATAAGGACGTTGAAGATAAAGCCTTTGAAACATTCAAAGCCAGGATCAGCAGGGATCCTGAACAAGTGCTGAGATATGATAGAGGTGGAAGTCCACTATGGATATCATCACAGAACATTGTGAATGCTGATGATGTACCAGATTGTCCATATTGTAATTGCAAGAGAGAATATGAATGCCAGGTGAAAATTTTGTGTAGCATGCCCATTTGATTTTAAAATTATGTGGTTTACTCCCTTCTAAATATTAATATGTTTTCCAGATCATGCCTCAGTTGTTGAACTTCCTGGATCTGGGTGTTGCAGTGGACAGCATCGACTGGGGAGTGATTGTCTTATGGACGTGTAAAGACAGTTGCTCCACAGATGAAACTCCATACAAGAAGGAGCACATTACCAAACAAGATATTGTACAAAAAACAACAGCAGAATAGGTGTTTGTTTTAAATCAAATATACTCACATTCACAAATAATGCTATAAAATATAAATATAACTGATTTATTTGATGCACACTGTTTTTGCATGAATCACACCTCAAGAGCCCTCTTGGTCGTCGCTGTAGAAAGCACCAATTCTCAAGCAAGACCCAGTTGCTGTTAAGGCTTGATTGACTTATGGTGACCAATCTTTGGTAAAGGCTTCTTAATTTTTCAACCCAGAGAAGAGAGTATTGGAAAAAAAAATTGTCCTCCAACAGATTTTTCAAAATAAAAGATGGCAAATGATTTTTTATACTTTTATTCTTATAAAATATTTTTTTATTTTAAATACAAGGTGTAACAGCACTAAAATAATCATTGATCAATGAAATCAACTTTTGATCATATTTTTCATAATATAATATCATAACAGGTTTTCATAGAATCTTGACACTCAACAAGCAGGGAATAAAAGAAAAGAACGATAAGGCAACTTATAATACTTCTTGTGGGTAACAAACTAATAAACATGAACAGAGTTACATTCTCAAGGACAGACCATGTTTGCAGCGGTTGATCGAGAACAGGCGCATCCATATGGTATAGGCAAATACATTTCAGAACAAATATTTTCTCCCATTCCTTTAAAATAACTCATGCTAACGATAGCTCCAATCAAACTTAAATTTAAAATTTATATCAATATCAAGGCTAAATGCATTTTTTTGCCATATATTGCCTACCTATTAGACGCATGTGACTATGGGATGCACACCCCTGATCGTTCGCAAGCCTTGGTCTTCTGACCAAGGCTTATCCCAATTTGATGAAACATTCATATTATGTAAATGAGGTAATAGTGAAAGAAAAAGTTTTCATAATTGTAATAAGAAGAAAAAAACTCATAAATTAGGATTTAAGTGTGTATGTATGTTCTATAGACTCCTGAAATACAAATCCAATTTTAATTAAATTTGTAGAACACGTGTAATATATTCATGGGATAGTTCCTGTAAAGTTTGGGGCCGATCATATCAGAAACAGTTCACTATTTCCGATTTTCCAGTAACACGGTCAGTTAAGAAAGTGACCATGTGTACATCAAAGATTTGTACAATTATTGAAACCTTCGGGATAGTTTACACATAATGATGAAATCATTAGCTTATGATATCTGTCGATTAGAAATTATTTTAACAAAAATAGACAATATTTACGTATCTGTTTCAACCTACTCTATCATTAGTGAGAAAGAGAACAAAGACCTTTGCAGTTGCATTTCCATGTGTACAAAAAAACTCGGGCGAATGTAAAAAAGTTTCTAGAAAGGTGGCAGCATTGCCGCGTGCGTACTATGCCCGGAGCAGTCCGAACATAGACGCATGCGGTATAAATCTTGTGATCGATAAAATTGATGAATTTTAAAGGAAAAAGGAATTATTTTAAGACATTATGGCATGTGTTGTAATTGGGTGTCAAAACACAAAATGGAGAAAGCAAGAAATCATAAAATTTGACACTGAAACATGTTCTGTATAACTACACAACTGCAACGTTTGACAGGACTGAGACAAATGTCTTAGATAGCATGTATCAATGCAGTAAGTTAGTTTCTGCTCCTCTATGTTATTACTCAATGGATGAATTAATGATACAGAAATGCCCTTTACTTTCCATTTACACAGATTGAACCACAGCAAGACGTGACAGGGTACAGCTAGTAATTAATAAATGTCTATTTTAAAATTTCATAACAGTTAGATAACAAAATAAATAACAAATGGTTCATACAACAAAATCAAGATTCTGCCGTCTTTTCTTGATTAGATTTTTTTCCAAATTTTTCTGTTGAAATGTACGTGAGAAGATCATTCAGTCCTGTAAATTCTGTACGAGATAGCGGCGGATCATTTCTAGGAACACGTGGTAAAATATTTCCCATTCTGATTCTGAAGTCTTTAATCTGGAAAAAATCATGATAAGAAAACATCTCTATTATTGGAATAGGTACACATAATTAAAGAGTGCCGTTTTGTGTGTCGACTTCGCGGCCTTCGAACTCCTAAAATCAATGGGTGCTATTTTGTTTTTCTTCAACAAAATACTTCTTATAATGCATGATCTTAACTGCAAAGTAGTATTTGCATGCACACAAGCAGGCACATGTAAGTTTGCGCTTACACATTCTCTATGTGTACATACAAATTAAACTAAAGCTCACATGAACATAAACTTTGCAACTCCTGCCACCTTTCCCTGAAACTGCGATGGTGTTGGCAAAAGTGAACCAAGTTTTTACAGCATTGGGGGTCAACCTCATACCAACATCAAGGAATTTAAAAAAGTTAAAATTTTATCAATTCAGCTAACTGCATTGAAATTTTCAAAGCGACATTTTACAAGATGGCAATGTTTCTTACAATTTTTACCACATTTGATCCATACTCGGTGTTCAGAAAAAATATGATGCATGAGATATTATTAGTTGAACATTTGTGGAGAACTCACGTCTTTGGCGCCTGATATTTTCCATATCCCATAGCAGATAAGTGATGTCCCAGTTATAGCGTACAGCGTTCCCCAGCCGAGGGCTCTCAGAGCCAAGTGGGCCCCGGTGTCGGTTATTTGCGAAGTGCCTACCATTCCTACAACAAATATTGTAAATTAGAGTATAAGTTACGGTGTTCTATGTTGATGAACGAATTGTAGGGTCCGGTTCTACTCACTGAAATGCGCACTAACTTGCGCTGCGTTTTTTAAGGACGCAAGCAAAAATAAAGTCTTGGTCCATTTTACTTATACAAAAAATATATTGTTTACTTGCCTTTACTAAAGAATTGTGGATCTTTCTTTTTAGCTGATGCCAGCGTCGCCCCAAATCCAAATATTGCAGAAAAGCCTGCGACTGACGTTAAAAATACGCCGCCTGAAAAAAAACAATGAGTTTATCAGATATTTTTTATTCATTGAAGAATATTTTATATGAATTTTAAGGTTAAATTGTACAAAGTTCAGTATTTTTTATTGCTTTTGTAATTACCTTTAAATCTGAAAAGCTTATCTTCTCTTTCTTTCAGCAGTCTATCCGCTTCAGTAGTAGACATTGACATGTTAACATTTTCCATTTAAATTCGTGGTTTTTACTTATTATTTACGTCCGAGGAAAATGGAAAATTCTGACATTTATTTTTTTACATCTCAGACAGAGCGCTATAGTGCTTTGAAATTTAAGTATTATAGAAGTGAAAAACTTATGTCGAAAATTAAAATTAAGACAAATTATCGTTTTATATTTCAAATTTAATTTTAAACGAATATGTTGACATACTATTAATTGTACCTATTCATTAGACGATCCGAATCTTTCTAGCCCTTACATCTGTTGATGAACTTTGGAAGCTTTTTTTGCAATCATAATTTTGTTGGTAATACAAAAACTTGTTTTACCGACGGTCACATTTGACGTCAAAATAGTTCACGAAATTTACACAAGCGCTATAAAAAAATAGTACAAGAAAAAATGGCAGCGATCGCTGCCCGTGGTGATTGTTCGTGTTGTGAAAAATATCGAAATTTTATCAGTGTTCTACGGGAAATAAATATTATTTAACGATTTTAAGCAACCCTTTGTGTGTTTTATATTAATTTAATTTATTTTTGGTGTGCAGACAATATTTTGGATGTAAAGACGAGTTAAGAATTTGGCCGACATCTACCCTGAGAAAGAATCCAAAGGTAAGTCACCTTTTCCGTATTTACTTTACTCTTTTTTACTTAATTCATTTAGCTAAATCATTCAATTAATTAATACTCTTCAATTTAATGTACAGAAATCGTTTTACACTTGTATTTATTTTTATATTCGAGCCGATACGTCTTACATAACTAAGAATAAGTTTTGTTGACTTCCGAGATGTATTTCATTTAGATAAAAAAAAATATCCAGACAATATGAAAAATAAATCCACCCCTTCACAAGACATTAAAAAATCATTCCGTATTTTTATTCATGCACAAATCCTGCGTACATTCATTCATCAAGACAAATTCTTGGTACACACTTTTACCCTAAATTTTCATACGGACCTCTCAAGGTTTTAACTTTTATTTTTGTCATTTTTTATTTTGTCGGAGTATTTTTACACATCCGATTGAGTAGAGCCGAGTGACGAAGGTGGAAAGTTGTGTTTTTTCTTGATTATTTTCAATGGCATTCCAACATCTGCGGTATTTCGGCGTACCCTTGAGTGTGGGATCCGCGGGACCATGGCTCTCCGATTACTATATTATGATTGCAGTACGTCAAACCATATTGCCATGACATCAGCAAACTCTGTGATGAATCATTCTGACTGCTACATTTCCTCAAAATCAAAACATTTGACTTTGTGTACCTAAAATCGTCGGGTTCATCGCTTCTGCATGCTCTCGTAAATCTTATTTTTATTGCTCGATGTCGTACCTACTTAACGATGTAATACCTCCGTTGGTAGTACCTACTTAACTAAACTAGTAGTACTGCGTTCCTACAACCAATAATCCTTATATTGAAAGAAATATGCTAAATAGAATGTGCCAGTTACTCATGTCACTAAGTATCATCATACACTTTTTATCACCCAATAGTTTTCTCTTGTATAAGCTATGTTGCAAAGATATTTGAAGCTTATATTCAATGCACACCCATAAGCAGACACATGCTGCATGTGTACCTACTTACAAAATAAAAGCAAACCTCACATGAACATACTCGAACCTTGCAACTCCTGCAGCCTTTCCCTAAAACCGTGATGGCATTGGCAAAAGTGAACCAAGTTTGTACAGC
This sequence comes from Agapetus fuscipes, assembly GCA_951799405.1. Taxonomy (NCBI): domain Eukaryota; kingdom Metazoa; phylum Arthropoda; class Insecta; order Trichoptera; family Glossosomatidae; genus Agapetus; species Agapetus fuscipes. Next base: position 13,504,646 of record OX637351.1, on the reverse strand, counting down.
ATACGGGGTCAGCCTCATACCAACCTATCAATCAAGGAAATCTTAATTTCGAATAAAGAAATATATTTTTGGGTTTTATTTTCTTGTTCAAAACTTTTTATCCAGCAACTTATTTATTTTTCTTTGGACTCGGAACGTAAGTTCCAAATTTGATATTTTCTCGAAGGGAAAACGTCACAGTCCTTTGTAACTAAGGTCTGTATTAGCAACCAAGAAAGCTTTATGACATTATTTACCGCTATATTTTACGTAAAAAAGTAATTTATAATCTATTAATCTAAGTTGCAAGGATATATATTCATTTAAAGCTCTCAGATGTATGCCCACAAACCAACACGTGTAGTTTGCGCTTACAAATGCTGAATGTGTACTTACAAATAAAATCCAAACCTCAAATGAACATAAGCCCCACAACTTTTGCCGACCTTCCCTGAAACAGGGGTGACATTGGCAAAGTGAACCATTTTTTACAGTATGGGTGGTCAGCCTTCATACCAACCTATAAGTCAAGGAAAACATTTTAAATAAATAAAAAAATACAGAATGTAAGTTACGTAGCCGTTTGCCTATCGACAAAACGTTTTTGTCTAGTTTAATTTGTGTGGACTCCATTGACACGCAGTTTCTTCATTTATGTATTGCAAAGTTATGATATGATAGCATCGATCAATATATACACCTGGATGTCCTACGTCTGTTTCTTCCCAAAGTAACAAACGTGCCATCATACGGAATTATAGGTAAACATTGAAAAAATTAGACATACAATATTAACGTCATAAAAAGAGACGTAAACATGACGGTTGCCTGGAAACTGATTCTCGTTTGTCTCATTTATTCGTGAATCGGCTCAGATGCTCCATTTATATCGTTTATGTTGATCGATGTATGATACGAGTAGATGATGGTTTTCTGCTCCGAAGCTTTTCACAAAATAATGTTTTCTATCCGCTTGTAAACTGAGAAGATTTTGTTCATCTTTCACTCTGTCGATAATTATGAAGGTTTGGTTAACCACTAAATGAAAAATGAAAACCATGAACCATGAAAACTCTTATCAACGCCGTTATGCGGTACATACTTATTATCGACCACTTTTCTGGTCGACAGCATTTAGAAATTAATTTGCCATTAAAAAATTACTGCAATATTTTAGACATAATTAATTTTTGAATTTTATCAAAAATAATACGCACATTTGAATATTAGCTATTGCTTTCTGCAGTCGGTGGATTCGATTCATGTTTTTTTTTATAAAGAAATGGTAAAGTTCTTCGCTGTGTGAAAAATAAAGTCCGGTCACTGAAGGTCCATCCAGCCTTGCAGCAACTGGGTCTTGGTTGAGAATTAGCGCTTTCTACAGCGACGACCAAGCTCGGAGAGGGCTCTTGAGGTGTGATTCTCACAAAAACAGCGCTCACCAAATAAATCATCCTACTTAATATTATTATTATTATTAAAGTAGTGGCATAGCTTATTTTCCTGTTATTTTTCTCGGAAGCATTTCGAATTTTCATTCTGTTTTTGTTTTGAATAGAAGTTATATTGTGTCTTTCACGGCCGGCAATTGACACTGGACTCTGGAGAGTTCTTTTCCGGGAACTGTTGCCGTGGACTATATAATAGGGACTGGAGCATCCGGACGTTTCGCCCATAGTCCGGTTGATAGCTCAGTTGGTAGAGTGGTTGCATTTCATGCCGAGATCTCGGGTTCGATTTCCACCGGTGGTGTCAGAAATGATTTGCTGTTTCGATGTTCGGGAGCTGGGAAACCCCCACTTCCACTGAAGTGGTTGGCGTAGGCTGCCACCTTGGGGGAAAACGCGGCAAGAAGTTACACTAAGTAATTCAGTGGCGAAGGGTGCCATACAACTCGATTCCCATCGGTTTCCCTTTTAAAATGAGGCAAAAATGATAATAAAGTATTACCGATATTCGGTAGGTAAGATTTACCGTGGTAATCAGACTTAGACGTCCTCATCTCAGGATATATGAGCCGATATGAAGTTATTTTGTGAATCACAGATCTAAAGATTGAATCTTGAAGATTAACCTATAAATTAACAAGTAGGTACTCGAGGCATTATTGTAGCATGCAAATATAGGCGTACATATGAGACTTTAGACTTTAGAACATTGGAAGCGTTTCGCTGAATCGATTGATCTAAATTCGAAATCAAAAAGATCATCTTATATTAATAATCCCTTATTATAGGAACGACTCTAAACACTTATTTATTTGAAATCAGCTTAGCAGAGGCGAAGCGGCTTAGCCATGTACAGGAGCTTGCCAAATATTTTTGCATACGCTAACTATGTCGCCCAGCCCCTTTGATTTTCCGCGTCAATCTATGATAATGATGGTGCATTTGCCAAACATACATGCCTTTGTCTTAAAAATGCTTTTTCCTTTTATTTTTTTAGCATTCGAAGAGACATTAAAATGGGTGTCTGAACAGTTGGTTTTTGTAACAGGCGTAAGGTATTCTAAATAATTCACAGCGTTTTAAATATTTTTCTTCTTCTTTTGGTGCCAATTCTATCGAAGATCTGCGATCATCGTGGCTATTTTGACCTTGAATGCTGCGGCTCGAATAGAGACTTGGTGCGTTTGTTTCACCATTGTTGTAGGTTTTTCAGACACTTGCTCCTTGACTGATAGGTTGGTACGAGGCTGACCACCCGTGCTGTAAAAATCGGTTCACTAATGCCAATGCCACCCCGGTTCAGGGAACGGCGGCAGGAGTTGCAAGGTTTATGTCCATGTGAGGTTTTCTTTATTTGTATGCACACATGCAGAATGTGTAGGCGCGAACCTACATGTGCCTGTCTGTAGGCATGCATTTCATATGAGCCTTAAATGCTTACATATCCTTGCAGCTTAGATTATAGATTATAGATAGATGACCTTCAGCGTCCCTGAGTTCTTCTCCCCTCAATCTTACCCTGTGTGATAAGATGGAGAAGGCGGTATTTCTCATATCGTGACCGAATTACATCAACTTTGGTTGATATAAGTTCCTTTGTGGTGCGCATATGTCGGAGGACTTCTTCATTGGTGACCAGATCAACCGGCGCCAAAAGATCCGAATCATTTTTCGGAAGGCACGTATTTTGAACGCTTCGATTCGTCTCTTCAGTGCCTGTGTGAGCATCCATCCCTCCATACCAAATAGAGCGATTGGGAAGACGCTTGCGCTTGCGGAGTACAGGGTTCAAAGGCGCAATAGTACTTTACTCATTTTGGCGAAGACATTTCGGACTTACTCTAGTCTGCTTCTGACTTCTTGACACATGCCCCACTTCTCGTTGACCACATATTCCAGGTATTTGTAGCGCTTTCTTCATTGAAGCATATTTTAAATCTATATCTATAAAGAAGGATGTGTGTATGTATGTATGTATGTATGTATGTATGTATGTATGTATGTATGTATGTATGTATGTATGTATGTATGTATGTATGTATGTATGTCCCCTATAGACTCATAAACCGCTCATCCGATTTTGACGAAATTTTCAGGAAACATGTAACATATTCTTAGAACGAATCCTGTGAAGTTTGATGGTGATCAAATAAACAGTGGTTCTCAATTCTCGATATTTCAGCAACGAGGTCGGTAAATTTTGAAACCACCCAATAGAAGAAGACCATTATATTCAACTACAATACATAATCTTAGTTGCAAATATACATTTACATTAAAGATTCATATAAAATGCATGCTCACAAGTAGACACATGTAAGTTCACGCTTACAAATGCTGCATGTGTACCCACTCATAATTTAAAATCCAAATCTAAAATGAACAACCCAGTAACTTTTACTTTACGCCAACTTGAAATGGATGTTATTCAGCTCCTGAGTGGCTTGACACTCATTTCTTATGAAGGCTGAGTAAGCCTTGCCGGTATTTTATTTTGGGTTTAAAATAAACACTGACACGGGAAATAATTTCTGACAACTTCGGTGGGATTCTAACTCGAGATCTCGGCATGGAATGCAATCTATCTATCTATATCTATAAAGAAGGATGTGTGTATGTATGTATGTATGTATGTATGTATGTATGTATGTATGTATGTATGTATGTTCCCTATACTCATAAACCGCTCATCCGATTTTGACGAAATTTTCAGGAAACATGTAACATATTTTTAGAATGAATCCTGTGAAGTTTGATGGTGATCAAATAAACAGTGGTTCTCAATTCTCGATATTTCAGCAACGAGGTCGGTAAATTTTGAAACCACCCAATAGAAGAAGACCATTATATTCAACTACAATACATAATCTTAGTTGCAAATATACATTTACATTAAAGATTCATATAAAATGCATGCTCACAAGTAGACACATGTAAGTTCACGCTTACAAATGCTGCATGTGTACCCACTCATAATTTAAAATCCAAATCTAAAATGAACAACCCAGTAACTTTTACTTTACGCCAACTTGAAATGGATGTTATTCAGCTCCTGAGTGGCTTGACACTCATTTCTTATGAAGGCTGAGTAAGCCTTGCCGGTATTTTATTTTGGGTTTAAAATAAACACTGACACGGGAAATAATTTCTGACAACTTCGGTGGGATTCTAACTCGAGATCTCGGCATGGAATGCAATCTATCTATCTATATCTATAAAGAAGGATGTGTGTATGTATGTATGTATGTATGTATGTATGTATGTATGTATGTATGTATGTATGTTCCCTATACTCATAAACCGCTCATCCGATTTTGACGAAATTTTCAGGAAACATGTAACATATTTTTAGAATGAATCCTGTGAAGTTTGATGGTGATCAAATAAACAATGGTTCTCAATTCTCAATATTTCAGCAACGAGGTCGGTAAATTTTGAAACCACCCAATAGAAGAAGACCATTATATTCAACTACAATACATAATCTTAGTTGCAAATATACATTTACATTAAAGATTCATATAAAATGCATGCTCACAAGTAGACACATGTAAGTCCACGCTTACAAATGCTGCATGTGTACCTACTCATAATTTAAAATCCAAATCTAAAATGAACAACCCAGTAACTTTTACTTTACGCCAACTTGAAATGGATGTTATTCAGCTCCTGAGTGGCTTGACACTCATTTCTTATGAAGGCTGAGTAAGCCTTGCCGGTATTTTATTTTGGGTTAGAAATAAACACTGAAACGAGAAATAATTTCTGACAACTTCAGTGGGATTCTAACTCGAGATCTCGGCATGGAATGCAGTTACTCTACCAACTAAGCTATAGACCGGACTTTTTACAAATATGGTGGATCGATATCGGTTTGGTTAGGGGTAAGCAACCTGCGGCTCACCAGCCACATGCGGCTCTTTGGGTGTGAAGTTACGGCTCTTTAGCTTCATACGCAAATATAAAAAAAAACACAGAATTATACTTCTGATCGAAAAAAACTAAATCGTTCTGAATCGATTAACGATCTCTCCGCAACTTGTACTCGCTTTTCACCCCCCACCCTCCCCCCGCCCCATCGACGCTATTTATTGTTGGCAAAAAAACATTTGTGGCTCTTTACAAATCCAAATCCAAAATAAGATATGTATCATTTGAGATTCACATCAAATGCATTCCCATAAGCAGACACGCATAATTTCGCGCTCACACATACCGCATGTGGAACTACAATATAAAAACCCAATCTTAAATGAACATAAGCCCTGCAACTCTTGCCGACCTTCCCTGAAACAGGGGCGACATTGGCAAAGTGAACCATTTTTTACAGTATGGGTGGTCAGCCTCATACCAACCTATAAGTCAAGGACAAACTTTGAAATTTGAAAATTGTAATTTTTGGCTCTTCCGACTCAAAAGGTTGCCGACCCCTGGCCTAGACAAAAGTTCCAAATTAAAAAATGTTATTCAAGTATTCCAAGTTGAATTTTAGAAATGTTAGAAAGCTTTTATATCCCGCACTTATAAAAAATACGATAAAAGAAAGTTCGTAGGTCACAACTAGAAGACCATATTGAAATATATTATTATTATTAAAACCTTTTATTGAAACATACTTTTAATTAAAATATACATAATATAGTTGTTTTTTCAAAAAACGCATTTCTGTAAAATTATATACTCACCACAAATTTAAAGATCGTTTTTTTCTCGGCGGTTAAACGTCTTTCTTCTATGTGACAATGGTCCAAAGCAACCAAGATAAACAAAATGTTTGCCTTTTACCTAACCCGGCCGTGCGACTTAAAATTTTGTTGTCAATAGAAAATGTTCCGTGTGCACTACCTAATCTAATCTAATCTAATCTAAGGTGCAAGGATATGTTACATTGGAGATTCACATTACATGCATTCTCACAACCAGACACGTACAAGTTCGCGCTTGCACATGCCTCATGTGAACCTACAACATAAAAACCAAATCTCAAATGGACATACACCCTGCAACTCTTGCCGTCCTTCCCTGAGACAGGGGTGACACTGGCAAAGTGAACCATTTTTACAGCATGGGTGGTCAGCCGCATACCAACCTATAAGTCAAGGAACACACACACACGACAAATTACATTTTACACCTAAAACTTTCACTTATTGAAATAATGGATAGAGCACATTTTAAATGTGGGGAAAAAATGTGAATTCACTTGGCCGGGATAAAGACAGGACAGGGTGTCAAAAATTCAACATAAATTAAACACTTTTATGGTGATAGTTGAAAAAACACTTAAGTGCATCATATTGTGTGAAGCATTTTCCGCATACTGATTGATGATTTTTTTATCTTAAATATAAATGGAGCACCGCAATCGATTTTCCCTATGCTTGGCTCTGGCTGCTTAACAGTTGTACCTAGACCTTTTTTTTAGAAAACGTGAAGATTAACCTAGAGATAAATTGTGTGAAGCTTGATTCCGATTAGCACACTTTTTTTTTTGATCCTGTTGTTTCCTCTTTTATCTGTAGAAAAAAATTGATACCACATGCCCAAATGGCGTAGTGAAACACGCCGGGTACTGCTAGTACCTTATATTGAAGACATTACTCAATACTTATTTATACCGAAAAATTGACCTGTGAAATTTTGAAAGCCCATTTAAGTACCTACATACTCGTAGTTAAAATTACTTGAATGTAAGGAAAGGAGGTAGGTAATAAAAATAATGTCAGAATATCTTTGTAATATTATATTGTATTTGTAGCCATTGCAATTATTTATTTTTATGTTCACTTTGTACATCCATTTCAACCTTGATATTTGTTTTCAAATTTGGAATGCGTTTTTGGGGGCGTCATCATAGACTAAATACCAAATTACAATGCATTTCTTCTAGATACGGAAGAGGCGCAAGGTTATACATTTTTAGTATTTCTACTTGCAGTTTTTTGTGTGAGTGACATGACATGACACTCTATTTCTAAGCAGCAAATATAGGTCAACTTCTTACCGCGTTGACCCCAAAGGGGTTGAATGTTGTGCGTGGGGCATATTTATTTTCACAGAAGTAGGGGTTTCTTTATCTTGAAGGCTGAAAACACTTTGCTGGCATTTGTATTTAGGATATGAAATTTGAAACACCGAAACGGGAAGTCATCTCTGACACCCTTGGGGGATCTAACTCTTCCCCTAAAAACGCAACTAAGCTACACATATAGTGTAACTTCTTGCCGCGTTATTCCCGAAGGGGTCGCATGTGGCGAGTTGAACCTATTTATATTTACAGGTAAGAGGCCGGCCTTACGCCAACCATTTCAGTGAAGTGGGGGGTTTCCCAGCTCCCGGAGGGGCTGGTACTGATTTCTTCTGAAGGCTGAGTAAACCTTGCCGGTATTTTATTTTTGGGTTTGAAATAAACACCGAAACGGGAAATCATTTCTGACACCCTCGGTGGGACTCGAACCCGAGCTCACGGCACGAAAAACAAGCATTCTACCAACTGAGCTATCGACAGGACCTGGAATAAGTAAGTCAATTTCTTTCGATTGGGGGTTTTAGAGGACACAAAGTCATCAGCATCGTCATCATGTTGTTATCGTTATTTTTTGCCTGTAAACGTTTGCTGTATAAAGACCTTTTCAGACACAATTTGGATTCGGCCCGGATTATCAATGTATTGTAATGTTTTTGGGTTCGGAAAGTCTCTAAATTAAAACATACAGGTCTTCTTTCACGATATTTATTCTTCAATTAATTTGTTTTTACAATTTATATTTATTTTTAACACTTTTAGCAACTCAAATTTATTTTCACAGTTCAGCACCGCTCACACTCTTCAATCAAAGGCAACCATCTCACTGTCCTGGTGCACTCAATTTTGCTCCTTATATACGCTAGAGACAGACGCTTCTAGGGGCCAATTTCCAGCACATTCTACCAGCTTCGAGAGTACAAAAGGATCATTCCACTTCTAGACTTCTTAGGCCTATAATTATTGCTATACACCTATATTAATCTACTTTTGACATAACACTATAATAACTATTACTACCTAAGATGTACACCTATATTAATCCACTATTTACATAACAGTATTACCGAAAAAAAACTGTGGGAAAGCTTTCACACATCACACATACACTACTGACTTCCGACCCGGCACCGGATAGTAAAAATACACAGACAAATCGAGCAGAATGCGTCTAGTGTGTAACATTACACGCTGCTCGCCCTCTGTTCTCCTTGCTGGAGCCACGACACGTCTTGTAGTTGTGGTGTAGGCACAAGTTGCTCTAGCAGCTGATGACGCGCACCGCTCCCTCCCACGTCTCCGCGCGGGTTATTTGTATTCCCGCGGTGAGGTCACTCGACTATCGTGGAGGCTGATCGACCTAGACCATTTTTTAGATCTACCCGAAGAGTTCGCGTCGTATCCGAGTCGATCACGTAGGTTGCAATTTCTCGTCCCTGAGTTGGTGGCATTGATCGGTCGTTCCTATGTGAAAGGGACAGACGGAATCACACAGTTACAGATTAGGTTCGATTTTATGTCCCTTTTTCAAAGGCGCTACTTTTGTCGCTAGTGTGCAAGCTTATCGGTTACCAAGAAATGTCGCGCGCCCATAAGTCCAGTCTCAACACTTCGGACTCGTAAATGGAAGGTTGTGGGTTCGAATCCCGGCGGAGTACAAAAAAATACCATTTATATTTTCAAATTTGCTCTTCGCTGGGTTGAAAAATTCATAAACCTTTACCAAAAACCGGTCATCAAAAGGTCCATCCAGCCATACAACAACTGGGTCTTGCTTGAGAATTGGCGCTTTCTACAGCGACGACCAAGCTCGCAGAGGGCTCTTGAGGTGTGATACATACAAAAACAGCGCTCACCAAATAAATAAGCCTAATATAATAATAAGAGCTGTTTCCCTTTTTGCCAAGGAGCTGCGAACTGTGATCGTGGGACACACTGGTAATTAATGAATGAGCGCTTTATACATCCACCTTCTCATTTTTTTTCACCATTCGTTCACAAACCAAGGTATTTGTCCAGAAAATAGAAGCCCTGCCATTTGATCTATCATGTGTCAACCCAACTATGCATACTACGGGTTGAATGTAATACTACGTGTCATATCGTGGCAACCTTGAATGTGTATGGCATAAATTTTAAGACCTGGAGACTAAAAATGGTGGCATAGACTCCCAGCATCCAAACACGTCGCTGTAGTGGATTTAGTGAGAAGTTGGCCGCACATTGTTTCCATTATGAGTCCGATTCTCTTTTTACGACAGTTTTGCATAACACTGGAGCGTGGTGCTGACTTGTTTCTTATTCATTTTCCACTTAAGTGGCCTGTTACTCTGCATTTACTGTGTTTCGGCTTGGCTCAGTTTTTTTTACGTTTCTCAACAGCAACATTTTTTGTTGTTAAAAATATTGTCATTATTTTGAGACATCGACAGTATTTTTGTTTGATCTTGAGTTATAGATGAGTAGGTATGAGGCTGACTAAAAATACTGTAAAATATGTTTCACTTTTACCATGTCAGGAAAAGTCGGCAAAAGTTGAAAGACTGATATTAATTTGAGATTAAGATATTGTATGGTAAATATTAGACTTCTAAACAGTTATCTCACACATCTATAAGGTACCAAGACGTTTTGATTGTAGTCCGCTAAACAAAAGGTAAGACCTGCATTTGCGTCCAGCGAATGGGCCATTGAAGCCTAGCAAATATGGTTGTGATGACGGACCCTAAGGGGTACAGAGCAGTGTGAAGACCCAGATCAAAATGGCTCAATGGACTGATAGTGGACTGTCATGCGGTAGGAGTGTGAAACTATTAGCAGTAGCTGCGATTGATTAAGGAGGCCTACACCCACCCCGAGTTGCGGTTTCAATGATACTTACTTTACGTGTCCAGAACCACCTTCATATGCTCAGTATCTCCAGTGACTAGCGGCAGCCACTGCATTATCGTTTCCTTGAAGCAGGTCCGTTAGTTTTTTTTTTTTTTTTTAAGAAATCCTGTGCGGAAGACTCCCTAGATTCTAGAGACTCTAGGCGTCTATGACATTTGTTGTAGTGCCGCAGAGGTGTACGAGCTTGGTCGTCGCTACAAAGCGCCAATACTCAAGCAAGACCCAGTTGCTGTAAGGCTGGATGGACCTTTAGTGACCGGTCATTGGTAAAGGTGTATGAATTTTTCAACCCAGCGAAGAGCAAATTTGAAAATATAAATGGTATATTTTTTGTGCTCCGCCGGGATTCGAACCCACAACCTTCCCATTCAGAGTCCGCAGTGTTACCACTGAGCTACGGACCGGTCAAGTGTGCATTTTTCACTAATTAAGGGGCACACTGACATATGTGCCGAGTCCTGGATATAGTCGCAGTCTCACAGGGTGACCTGCCCACGGTCGAGCAGGCCCCACCTCTGAAGGGTTGTCCAGCAGCTTGTCACCCCAGTCCTGAGTCTGTTGAGGGTTCTCCAGGTATTGCATGGTACCTGGTTGCCAGGTGGGAGAGTCTCGGCTGGTTCCATCCAACGACTACCATGCCCCACAGTCTCAGGCGCCTCGGTTTCAATGATAATGATTTCACATATCCCAGCGTATACCTATCCATCATAGATATTCGCGAAGCCTCTGTAGGCCGCTTAACCGATTGTTTTCTCGGCGAGCTAGTCCCCTGTAGAGATTTGGTCGTGATCGCGTTCCCTATACGTTCCTCCTATGCTCTCCAATCGCTTCATTTTGTGGTTCATTCTTTCTTTGATATTCCTCTTGATTGTGCTGGTGATTATCTTGATGTTGAATTATTGGCGGTGCAGTTGGCGACTCTGCTGGATTTCCTGGTACAGGTTCGTTATCTATAATCTAAGTTGCAAGGATATACTATATTATTATTAAGATTCATATTGGTGCGTCATCATTGTTTATGTGCGTGGAAGGAGAATGATGTATGGAAACGTTTTCCTTGTTTGCTCGGATGAAGTTGTGGCTTTATCACGTTTGCCTATTTTTGTGAGCATTGAAATTCTTCTAATCTAAACGTTTACATACATACCGATTTTATCGGGTAATAATGAATATCGACGGTGTCCTAAAGGCGCTTGTGACATTAAAAAAAACGTAAAACATCGTAAAACCACATTCATAGGAATGCCAATAAATGCCTTTATTTTTTTAAATTTAAGAGCTATTTTGATTTTAACGATATTTTTCTGCAATCTTAAACTTTAAACTGCTCTCCTGAACAATTTAGTTTATGTCGCTTATGCCCTACTTCCTTTTAACCGTCGATATCTATTTAATTTGTTTGCTAATTAGGACATCTTTCTCTTTTTTCCGTGGATAAAAATTGTTCTACTTTCTTTAATATAATCTATAATCTTAGTGACAAGGATATATTTTAACATTTAAGATTCATATTAAATACATGCCCTCAAATAGACACGGGTAATTTCGCGCGTACAAATACTGCACGTGTACCTACTTACAAATGAAAATAAACCCTGCAACTTTTGCCGACCTTCCCTAAAACAGAGTGACATCATGGCAAAGTGTACATTTTTTCCAGTATGACTGGTCAACCTCATACCAACCTATAAGTCAAGGAATTCTTCTTCTCTCATCTTTAATTGTTCAAAATTGTTTACACGTTTTGCGGTCGATAGCTTAATTATTAGAATGCTTGGGTTCAATGCCAGATGGCTAAGATTTGATTCTCAAGTGTTTAAAAAATTTGTAGCCTATTCGGTGTTTATTTAAAATAAAAAAATCAATGGTTGATTTAATCTTCTCAAATACGTTTTCCTCTTTTACTGAGGTTGGCTACTATGGTACTTATTGCCTTATTTTAATCAACTGTTCATATAACCGTCATGTTTCACTCAGTTTAGTAGTTTAGTCAAAAATGTTCAATACAACACTTCCTTCAGGGCACCTACGTCATCTTAATTGGTTCCGATGGTCTATTTGCTGTAATTGAACGGTTATTTATGTCATTCAAATCGCTTGCTTTTGCTTGAAAAGAAGTTATCCTAAAAGATAAAAAGTAAAAACAACTTTATTTACGATTACTTGCGAGTATATTTAATTCCACAACCGGTTTCGCAAACAGCCGGTCCGCATCATCAGGTGGTTGAATTAATACTAAATGGGTCAGAAACGGAATCAATCTTAGAGGGTGTCATTGTGTGAGGGCGTGTGGAATTGAATATAAGTACTCAAAGTAATCGTAAACAAAGTTGTTTTTAATTTTTATCTTTTAAGATAAACGATTACAAAGTTGGTGCCTCTACAATCAATAAAGAAGTTATCCTATAATAAGAAGTTATGAAGATGCTTCATTAGGCGAAAATGTTCGAGCACAAAAAATAAATAAATAAGTGAATTGAAACTATGTTTTACCCATTTGATTTTTTTTAATAATTAAAAAGTTATCCTATTTAATTCTATGCCAATTTACGCAGGTCAGAGTTCCTCTATATTCGTGTGGATCTAAATTCTTCTTTTACGTTGGTCTATTTGCGTGGTGCAAACGCGTCGCGCAGCGTGCTGCACTGGCTTTAGACTCAGTGTTTGCGGATCACTACAGATCGTTGGCAGCGGGATCGGTTTGATAAGCAATCGATTCAGCGAAACGCTTCCAATGTTTTATTTAAGACTCATGCAAGCCAATCGCTGCATATTACAATAACGCCTCGGGTACTAATCTAATCTAATCTAAGCTGCAAAGATATATATCATTTAAGATTTATATTAAATGCATTCCCACAAGCAGACATGTATAATTTCGCGCTAACACATGCCGCATGTGGACCTACAATATAAAAACCCAATCTCAAATGAACATAAGCCTTGCAACTCTTGCCGTCCTTCCCTGAAACAGGGGTGACATTGGCAAAGTGAACCAATTTTTTACAGTATGGGTGGTCAGCCGCATAACAACCTATAAGTCAAGGAACATACATGACAAATTACATTTTTCAAAATCAATAAATAACAATATATACATGGACATAAAAAAAACAATTTTACTTTAACAAACCCTAGCCGTCAACATCACAGATCAACCGCCATTTCTTTCTATCCGTACATACTTCTTTCATTAATTAATTAATTAATACTCACTCATTAATTTATTCGTTTGTGATCATTTTCTCCTAATTCAATTATGTGATTTACAAAAACAACGTCATACTGGCTCACGGATCTTGAGATGAGGACGTCCAGCTATCTTTCCACCTTTTATGAGGTTTTCGAGCTGGGCGTTGACCAATTTGCATTTCATTAGATACGATATGTGTCCGTCTTTCATGACTCATTCTGGAGACATGATCTCTCAAAAATCACCTCCTAGATCTGCCCAACTCACTATGATGAATCCCAGCAGTCCAACAGGAGTGATCTGGTGCTAAGATCCTCTGTATCAGGAGGGATAAGACTAAATGAGCCTCATCGTCCATACCGAACATGCTTCGGCGACCGAGCCTTCCACAATGGTGCACCTGCAGTGTGGAATGGACTTCCTCTGGATGTCAAAACCGCAAGCCCAGAGTCGACGTTCCGGAAAAAACTCAAGACCTACCTGTTCAGTGTATCATATCCCAATTAATCCTACACTTTATTTAACTACTTTTATGTTTATGTATTACTGTACGAATATATTATTTACCTATAATGTAAGATTATTATGTATGTGCATTTACATGTATACGAGTATGGACATACCCCATTATTTATATTATTCCCTTCATATCGTCTCATTCCTCATATATTTTATACCAAGGGCCCTTGAGGTGTGCTACACACAAAAAACGGCGCTTCAAATAAATTATCCAATTATATATATATATATATGATAATATATCTCTAACTCTCCATCGATCTTTATCGCTGCATATTATATTTTACAGGCTTTTCGTATGTGGCCATTGCAGATGCGACTCACAATTATCTGCCTTTGATCATTCTTCGAATTTAGAATGATCTGATTAGTCATTAGGTTATTCTTATGTCCGCTCTAGCTTATACGGTTTGTGATTGTTATAAGCTATTTCTTTCCAAGGAAATTTCTATTTTAATATATTCCTATTCAATCGATGAGTTCTTAGCAATAAAGTCAGCAGACTGCATTAGCTGGTTCATATTCAGAGAATCCATTTGAGCTTGGAATATATCGACGGATTGGTAGTGTGCTATGAGTATAGAACTGGATTAGGATTAGGAAGGCTTTACTTGTAACGTAAATTTATTATCCACGAGATGCGCCCTCTTCCATTGCGTCCTCCTTGACTTATCGCACGATCCTAATTACTCACATACGAAGTTAAATTAATTAACTGGCCATTACCCTTTGAACTTACAATTAGAAAAAATGACCCAAATTTTCGGAGCAATAAAGTTTCTCAATGCATGGCAAGACGCTAACACTTCGTCTGACTATATTTCTCTAGGTCTTCCCATTACCCTGCTTTCTTCAGGGTATGTCATCACAACTATCTTGTTCAAGCTCCGATGCTCCATTCGCTGTATATTAATTGTAATAGCCAATGTGTTGTTCTGGCTTTTATCGACTGAACCAGGGAAGGTCGGCAAGAGTTGCAGGGCTTATGTTTATTTGAGATTGGGTTTTTATATTCTAGGTCCACATCCGGCATGTGTTAGCGCGAACTTATACATGTCTGCTTGTGGGAATGCGTTTAATATGAATCTTAAATGATACATATCTTTGCAGCTTAGATTTAGATTTTAGACCACATTAGCTTGTTGATGGGACTCGTAAAATTAGAAGCTGTATATCATATTCGCCTTATGTTTTTATATTCTTTTTACGTTGAACTATAAATGCAGCAATTTTTAGTCAGCATTGGTCTCGTTTGGTCCAGTTTTCGGAAGAGATTGACCATAGCTTAGCCATAGCATCTTTACAAAAAATCTTATCCGTGATTTGAGAGGGCCCTTGAGGTGTGACACACACAAAAACGGCGCTCTTCAATTATGTGTACCTTATAAATAAATTATCCTTGTATATATATATAGCTGAAGTTCGAGACTTGGAATATGTTTATTGAGACATTTTTTTTTAGGTATAACATGAAATCAAACCAAATGCAAATTTCTTTAAAAAATACACCGTAGGTACTTGAAGAAGTAAACGTTACAAAAATTTTATGAAACACTTTTTTTATTATAATAGGAGTTTTGGTCTCACGGTTGCCACTGAAGAGTTTTTTTCCAGGATCTGTTGCAACTGGAGCAACTGGAGCTGAATGATTATAACAGTTTCATTAAATCATCATCACGCTGATGAAGCCCATCGCAGAAATGGTCGAAATGTCGGGAATCTCCAGCTCCGATAGACCACGGCAACAGATCCTTGAAAGCTACTCTTCACTGTTTGAATTGTTCCAAAATGCAGTCTTTTTTAATTATTTTTACTGTCAAATAATTTATTTACATAACTGATAGACACTACGCAACTACGCTACACAAATAGTGTAACTTCTTGGCTCCTGCCTACGTTATCCCCGAAGGAGTCGCATTTGGCGATTCGGGACCTTTTTATTTTTACGGGGAAGGGGGCCACCAACTGGAAACCACCAACCACTTTCAGTTGAAGTGGGGGTTTCCCAGCTCCCGGTGGGGATGGTTCTCATTTCGTGTGAAAGCTGAGTACCTACACCTTGCCGGTATTTATTTTGGATTTGAAATAGACACCGAAACGGGAAATCATTTCTGACACCCTTGGTGGGGATCGAACCCTTGCTCCTGGCATGGAATGCAAGCATTCTACCAACTGAGCTATCGACCGGACTTTTTACGAGCTTGGTCGTCGCTACAAAACGCCAATTCTCAAGCAAGACCCATTTGCAGTGAGACTGGATATACCTTTTGACACTAATAATATATATATATTTAATCATTTTCTCTTTGGATCATTTGCCGATTATTTATTTAACTGTTCTTTATTATAACACAAATAAAAAATACAAAATATAAAAAAATATATATATAACACAAAAAAATGTTTATCCAATACCCGTGATTAATGGCAATTATAATTACTATCAGTCGCCATTTGAAAAGTGAAACGACTCGTTAATTTTAATCTCGGCAGGAGCGTGCTAGCGAGCGAGCGTCGGGCCGGTTATCGATAATGCTGATGAATTCGGGATCGTGTCTTTGGTGGTGAAGCCTCGGCGGAAGTCCCGGCAAGACGCTCGCGCCGCTGGCAGAGAGCCAGGTCGCCTGCCGGTATAAATAAACACCCAGAGGATGGGAGGAGGGGAGAGGGCGTGAGGAGTGCAAGAATCAGGGGAGGAGTAGGAACATTGTAGGGGGGCGGGAGGAGTAGGAAGAGGTGGAAACTTGAGGGGCGAAAGGAGTAGAAACAAGATGAGTAGGAGGAATAATTTAAGAATAAAACAAAGCAATTTAACCACCTGACGATACGAACGGATTGTTCGCGAAACCGATTTTAGAATTATAATATGCTCACCGTAATCGAATACAAAATTGTTTTTATTTTATCTATTAGGTCCTTACATATGAAATCGGTGTTTTGCCGTACTGGCCACTTTGATCTCAAATATCTCCTCTTTGGTTAGGAATTCCAAATTCAAATTGATACAGCTTGTTACCATTGATCTAAATAAAATATATAGATGGAGCATTAGCGTATATATCCGTTCCACATCATTGTTGCCCTAAATGATAGTGTATGCCCCATTTGCAATCAGTTGTTTACCAAGCGTCGGCAAGGAAACATCGAGGTACCTACATGTAAATCGAAGACAACTATCATGCGAAGATAGCCTGACAGTTCCATAAATTTTTGAAATTTCCCCATATAATAGAAATAAGTTAATTTAATGAAATAAAACTCATGATAAGCGCGTGATGAATTATTACAAACAAAAGCATACAGTAAAAAACCACAAAATATAAATAAAAAAACTCAGTTCTTCATACTTATACCCATTATTTGACTATAGATTTTTTTTCGTATATTAGACGCATTAATCGTATTTTTTAAGGTTTATTTAGATATAAATACAAAAGAAATAAAGATATTAAAATGTAAATAAGCATTTAAGATAACTTTCAGAGATGCTCCTTTAAAATAACGGAGAAAAAAATCTGCTGATATTCATAAAATTATCAAAAAATACTCTATTACATAAAAGTAAGATACAGTCAGTAATGCGTCTTTTTTGTTTAAGTTTTTTTTAGTTCCTACACAACTTTAAATATAATGCACTGTTTTTTTTTTTTAAATGTGAATTTATTCGTATTAAGTTATTTTTCCTTACATTTTGGGAAACGTATGTTGTGAGACGTCAGCCTCAGATGTCACTTGTTAGGTTTTCTTCACTTCGGCTTGAGTACCATGGAGTTCTATTAAATGGAGAGGCTATTTATTTGATTTAGTTCTAAACACTGTGTTCCATACAGTCAGATAAAATATCAATTGAATTTACTTAAATATTAATATTCACTGGTAATTACGAGTGAAAAGTTACTCCCGACTTTTTATTACAATTTCTCGTATTGTTTGTGCATTTGGAAAATGTGTGGCTTGGCATTTTGATGATTTTTCTTTCCAGTTAGGAAACACACCTGTTAATAGTTGGAAGGTTACCGATAGACTGAATTTGGATGTTTGTATGATGAGTGGGGTGGCGCATTTCTAATTCACAAAGGATTGCTTTCTCAGCCCATCCAGTCCTTACAAATCCATGTTGAGTACGGCCCCTGATGTTGTCATGGAGATCAGAAAGAGACAGAAACATAACAAAATTTCTAATGTTTCTTTCTCTTTCTTTCTACAATTTTGTGGCACAACCGTTTGTATAGGAAAACACTCACGCGCTCCATCTATGTATATTATTTATATCGATGCTTGTTACTCATGCATTTGTGTTTTGAAAATTGTAGTTAATTTGTTCGTTCCTCAATTGTTTTTTTCTTTGCGTCAATCATTTTATGAAATGGAAAACTTGAAATATCGCGTTATTTACGAGTATGAGTTCCAGCGTGGCACCAGCGCTGCAGAAACGGCTCAATTTTTTTTTTTTTTTTTTTTTTTTATTTATTGAAATAATATAAACAAGTTTACATTTCCCAGGAGTTACATAAACTCATTTGGGACTTAGTACTTATACTCTTACACAATACTAGCCATACAATATAATTAAAAAAATATTAATAAAATAACAATTACTGAAGCAAACAAAGACAGAAGAGAATTAGCGTCTCATACCCAAAATAAAACAAAATCATCACACTGGTACAGCATCATTGTAAAAAGACTCTAAGAAATAAGACTTTATTGCATCATTTTGTTGTTTATTTTTCATATCCCTCTTTATTTTTATCGGAAGTCCATTGTATAGGGACTGTGCAACATTTGAAAGAGACCTCCTTCCAAACTTTGTCGATCGAAAACCTTTAATATGTAGATTTTCTGAGCTTCGAGTATTATAATTATGAAAATCATTATTATAATGGTACTCTAAATTTGTGTGAATTGAGGATTTTAGAATTTTAATAATGGTGACAGTGATGTCGTACAATGGTAGGACCTTGAATGGAAGAACATTGCTCTGTCGATAAATGTCCTTCACGCATGTATCCCATGGTATGCCAAGAATGTTCCTCAAAGCTCTGTTTTGCACAACTTGCAGCTCCGATATTTGTTTTTTGGTGGCAACCCCCCATATGCAAGTAAGATACGAAAGGTGGGAATGGATCATGGCATAGTAAATAGCGAGTAATGTTGACTTTGGAAGTAAATCCCTTAGTCTGTACAGAACGCCAGTAATTGGCACTATTTTTTATTTAACATGGTCAAATTGGTAATTCCAAGAAAGTTGTGGATCAATATATAAACCAAGATATCTAACAAAGCTGACTTTATCAATATTATTCGATCCAATAGTAATATTAAAGGACATATTTCTCGATTTTCCAAACAGCATATATGACGTTTTCTTGACATTCAAACTTAATTTATTTAACCTTATCCAATTAGCAAGATGTGAAACATCTCTTTTCATTAAATTTTCTAGTTCTTCTCTCGTTTGCGAATGATAGAAAATTATGGTATCGTCTGCGTATAGTTGGAGGGTACCTCGAATATCCCATGTAGTTATATCATTGATATAAACAAGGAAAAGAAGAGGCCCGAGAATAGAACCTTGGGGTACACCACATTGTATTTTAGTGAATTCGCTGGAATATTTCCCAATTTGAACTGCACAGGATCTATTTGTAAGATAATTGGTAAACAGTTTTAATGGAGTTCCTTTGATTCCCAAATGTTCCAATTTATTCAGCAGAATTTTGTGGTCGACCGTATCAAAGGCTTTCTGTAAATCTACAAAAATGCCTGCGACATATTGGCCATCATCTAAATTTTTTTGTAAATTCGATATGAAATCAAAGACTGCACATTTTGTGTTAGAATGCTTCCGAAATCCATACTGTTGTGGTGCAAGAATCTTGTTAGAAATGAGATATTCGGTGAATCTATCTTTGATGACATGTTCAAATATTTTTGAAAATATTGAAAGTATCGAGATTGGTCGATAGTTGGAAACATTTTTTTTACAGTTGCCTTTATAAATCGGGACTATTTTTGCTATCTTAAGCTGATCTGGAAATATACCACTTGACAGTGAATCGTTTATTAAAAGTACAAGGTGATCAGCTAACTGATCCTGACAGATTTGGACAAGCGCAGGCGTGATACAATCAACACCAGGAGCTGATCTCTTCTTAAGATTTGAAATAATAAGCAAGATTTCCGATTTACTTGTTTTAGGCAAACTAAAAAAACAATTTGCTCTGGGTACAGTTCTAATTGTGCATGTGTCACCTGAAAGTGATTGAATTCTATCTGCCAACGAAATACCAACTGAGGCAAAAAAATTATTGAATTCTGTGCAGATTTGATTTGGTTCCTTTATCTCTGTATCATCTTTTAAAATGCAATCAACTTGGGTTTTTTCATCTCTCGTAGTGTTCGATAGGATTGAATTTATTGTTTTCCATGTTTGTCTAGGGTTATTAGCATTTTGTGAAAAGACATCCTTATAGTACATATTTTTTATATATCTCCTAATGTATAATCTAATGATTAATGATGTGTATGGAAACGGTGTCGCAAAATAAAACACAGTGCGTTTTTTATTCCAACGTTTTCTTTCTGGAAATTTCGGTCTGCAGAACAAGCCTCGTGGACAGCTGGAGACCAAAGTTGATAATGAGGAATTGAAGACTATTGTGGAAGCGGATCCATCGCAAACCACATCCGAGTAAGCTGTAGGCTGCGAAATTAGTGATAAAACTATTTTAATCCACTTGAATCAAATTGGAAAGGTAAAAAAGCTTGAAAGGTGGGTACCTCACAAATTGGGTGAAGCAAATCAACAAACGCGCGTCGACTGCTGCATTACATTACTCAACCGGCACAATAATGAAGGGATTTTAAATCGAATTATTACTTGTGATGAAAAATGGATCCTGTAGAATAATCGGAAGTGCTCATCGCAATGCCTGAACCCTGCCAAACCAGCTAAATCATGCCCCAAGCGAAAATTGGCTTAAAAAAGTTACTTGTGAGCGTTTGGTGGACTAGTGCCAGTGTCGTTCACTACACCTTTCTTAAATCTGGTCAGATGATTACGGCAGATGTCTATTCTCAGCAACTGCAAACCATGATGGAAAAGCTAGCTGCTAAACAACCGAGGCTGGTCAATCGCTCTAGGCCACTGCTGCTTCATGGCAACGCTAGACCACACACTGCACAACAGACGGCTACCAAATTAGGAGAGCTTCAATTGGAATGTTTAAGACATCCCACGTACCTCCGGATCTTGCTCCAACAGATTACCATTTTTTTTTAAATTGGGATAACTTTTTGCAAGGGAAATAATTCAACTCCGATGGGGCAGTCCAAACCGCCTTCAAAGATTGTATTGATTGCCGTCCGAATGGTTATTTTAGTAAAGGGATCAATGAACTACCTTTGAGATGCCAAAAGTGCATAGATAGGAATGGTACATAGGTACTTTGATTAAATAAATATATTTGATTAAAAAAAAAAAAGACTTTTTGTTCCTCCCATACAAAACGCCAATTTCATATCTAAGGACCTAATATTAGAGCAAAAGAAGTTTATGTATGAATGTAAGAGGAGTAGAAATGTTAGAAGGTTTCCTTGAAACAGGGGTGACATTGGCAAAGTGAACCATATTTCACAGTATGAATGGTCAGCCTCATACCAACCTATAAGTCAAGGAATCATACCAACGTATATATATCAAGGAGGCTTATGATAAAAAAAATAATGGTGGAAAGAGTAAGAAAAACAGGAGGGACAGGAGTGATAAAAGGACTATGAAAGGAATGCGTAGTTGTTACAAGATTGGTAGACGAAGCAAGGAATAAAAAGATATGTAGTATGGTGAGAAGTCTCAACATACCTACCAGTCATATAGGTATATAGGAAGCCTCATCAGCTGATCACGCATGGCCATGTTGACTATTGGGACAAGAGAATTGGAAGAGACAGAAGTAGTGAGGGGAAAGGAATAGAAAATGAGGGGAAGCAGGAGCTAGACGAATAAGCATGCATACTAGTTGACCACATACAGTGGAACCTCTCATAACGGGCATAATTCATTCCAGAATCTCGCTCGTTATGTGAAACATTCGCTAAGCTTTTAAATTTTCCCGCGTTCCAAGCATGGATTAATAAGGACAAACTCCATGGTTCCAAGCGAAACATTTTTTTAACGTTTATATTGTAATTGTTGCCGCCGTACATTGGGGGCACCACTGCAACGTTTGACAGGAGACGAACGCAAGCGGGAACAGTATGTATCAATTCAGTATGTTAGTTTCCGCTCCCCGCAAGTAACAAACAAATTAGCATTTTTCTCTGTAATCTTGACCCTGTTTCCATCAGCCAATGCGCTCTTGTTAGTGAACACTTGGACGTCAGCTGCGTGCTTGTAGATTTAGGCACTTCCTACAGCGACAGTATGAACGCATTATGCTGTTTTAACAACAACTTTTTCTTTCTCAATAAATACAGAAGCATAGTTATTGATCGATTACAAATGTGTATAGCCAGGTCGACAGCTGAAACGCAACTAAGCTGCACATAAAGTGTAACTTCTTGCCGCGTTATCCCCGAAGGGTTCGCATGTGGCAGTTGAACCTATTTATTTTTACAAGTAAGGGGGCCGGCCTTACGCCTACCACTTCAGTTGAAGTGGGGGTTTCCCAGCTCCTGAGAGGGCTGGTACTCATTTCTTGTGAAGGCTGATCAAACCTTTCCGGTATTTTATTTTGGGGTTTGAAATAAACACCGAAACGGGAAATCATTTCTGACACCCTTGGTGGGATTCGAACCCGAGCTCACGGCATGGAATGCAAACACCTAACAACCGAGCTACCGACCGGACTGAGCTGAACCGGACCAGCTGAGTTGGTAGAATGCTTGCGTTTCCTGACAAGAGAGCCGTGGGCTTGAGCTTACCAAGGATGTAGAAGTGTTTACCCGTTCCGGTGTTTATTTCAAACCCAATATGAAAATCCGGCAAGGTTTACTCTGCCTTCACAATAAATGAGAACTAACCCCCTCGTTGGGGAGCTGGGAAGCCTCCATTTCATTTTTTTTTTTGTGCACAACAGGTTACCCTAATTACAGTGCACCCTCACAGTTATCAACACGTTGGGAGGAACTCTTGCTAGATTTTTAAATCTTAATAAATTACATTAAAAAATGACTGTATTTAAGAGATGAAGTTGTTTCGTAAGGCCGGCCTGGCCTCCTTATTTGTGTTATTGTTATCTACGTTGCGTTGCGTCTATAGAAACGGTTTCCAAACTTTATGCTACCACGCCTCCCTAAATTTTTTTTTTCGCGCCTCCCTTTGTACGTTTTATTTCTTAATATTCATACTAATACTACTACAGACACATTTTTGGCGCCTCCCCTGGAAGCCGCGCCCCCCAGTTTGGAAACCGCTGGTCTATAGTCATGGATATGCATTTAAAAATTGACCTTTTTTCTACGGCTGCATTATTTATCTACTGCAGGTTTACTTTACTAAGAATTTCTTTAAAAAAAATGTGCAGCGATATGCGCATAACTAAGAAATGTAAAAAAAAATCATGCATAATTTATTGCGTATGTTCCTGGACTTATAGACTTATAGGCTGGTATGCGGCTGACAAGCCATGCTGTAAAAAAATGGTCACTTGGCCAATGTCAACCTTGTTTTAGGGAAGGTCGGCAAGAGTTGCAGGGTGTATGTTCATTTGAGGTTTGGATTTTTATATTGTAAGCCCACATGCAGCATGTTTAATCGCGAACTTATACGTGTCTGCTGGTGAAAATGCATGTAATGTGAATCCCCAATGTTACATATCTTTGCAACTTAGATTAGATTAGATAATTATGCAATATTCAACATACTGCCGCGTTGTTTTTTAGTGTTATTTTTAGACATTTTGGTCGTCCGTTGAGCCCACGCTTTGACAAACGAATGATGCCTAGGCTGGAAGTCTCATCACCACGGTCATTTTTACCTACCGAATTTTGGTAATATTTGTATGAAGACTAATTAGCTGTTCACTTGCGGCCATCTTGGATAGACAGGTCTTGATACAAATGCATCATTAGTTTGTCAAAGCGTGGGCTCAACAGACGACTAAAATGTCTAAGAATAGCACCTTGAGTCTTTCATGAAGCAATCCTCTTAGGTGAGCATTTACTATTATATTCGAAGTCTAGTTGTAGCCCGTAACTTATCACACGAATGATATGACTTTAACCTAGCGCACAAGAATTTAAAGAATCACCGACACGTATTTTTTTTACACAGATTTAGTTTACTTTTAAATTTTTATTTTTTGCTCAAATATTTTCGCCCTAAGACTTCTTCTGAAAATGCCTTTTAAGGCGAAACTATTTGAGCACAAAATAAAATTTTAAAAGTGAACTAAAACTGTGTATTTTTTTTTAAATAAGAAACTAAGTCACATCGTTTGTCAGACAGGTTGGCGGCTACCTATTGGTCCGCGAAGACTAATTCATTTCATCCCTACCCTCCACACAAGCCTGGCGAGCATTCCTCTATCCGCCACCTTGGGGACGCGCTTTGTAGAGGTTACAGGTTCCTATGAATTTGAATAAAATTTGCTCTTTTTTTTTAGAAATGATGCCGGTTTACAATTCGTGCTACCTGTACATAACCACAAGGTTATTTTTTACCGTGCCATGTTTATTTTAGAAATTAGATAGTAATAATGATTATCATTTACTTTGTACAGTCGTAATTTTTGACGTAAAAACAGCGATATTTTTCGCACACAAAAAGCAATGCGTACACCCCGGGGAATTTGGCGGTGTCAGTGACCCGAATCGCGTGTTTTACCCCTTAGCCCAATTTCTGCCCGTCTGTCTTTATGATGACAGTAAAAAATAAACCAAACTAGGCCACTCTAGGACGTCTATGTCAATTCTAATAATTATTTTTCATGTGAAAAAAATACAATTGAATCGGCACATTTAACTTGAGGGGGGGGGGGGGGGGGGGCATGTGATGTACATGCGTTGTTGCTAGGGAAAAGGCAAACAAATATTTGGTATTTCGTGCGTAGTCTAAAATAAGTGTGACGTTTTCCCCTGAGGGAAAAATCAAATTGATCATATCGAGAGGTCATCTTTAATCTAAGTTGCAAGGATATATTCATTTAAAGCTCTCAGATGCATGCCCACAAACAAACACGTGTAGTTCGTGCTTACAAATGCTGATTGTGTACTTACAAATAAAATCCAAACCTCAAATGAGCATAAAATATGTGTAAAAGACATTTGAAATATTCCTTATTCCCCTCGATCGAGTAATTAGCAAAAATGTGTAAAAACTAAATCACCAACTATGTGGTGCTGTTTCATCATCCATGGATTTTTCTTTTACCTAATCTAATCTAAGCTGCAAAGATATGTATCATTTAAGATTTATATTAAATGCATTCCCACAAGCAGACATGTATAATTTCGCGCTAACACATGCCGCATGTGGACCTACATTATAAAAACCCAATCTCAAATGAACATAAGCCCTGCAACTCTTGCCGTCCTTCCCTGAAACAGAGGTGACATTGACAAAGTGAACCATTATTTACAGTATGGGTGGTCAGCCGCATACCAACCTATAAGTCAAGGAACCTGATCGAGGGAATTTACGCGTACATGAAAGCTATTTTAACCTAGGTAATATCACCTCCATATTGTGCCGTCGCTTTCAATTTTCGCAGGAAGGCCTTAGAGCCCGTTCCCACTTGTCTCTTACCCAGAGCCTCGAGAAAAACATCAAGTGCGGTAGTATCGCAGGAAGGCCTTAGAGCCCGTTCCCACTTGTCTCTTACCCAGAGCCTCGAGAATAATATCAAGTGCGGTAGTATCGCAGGAAGGCCTTAGAGCCCGTTCCCACTTGTCTCTTACCCAGAGCCTCGAGAATAACATCAAGTGCGGTAGTATCGCAGGAAGGCCTTAGAGCCCGTTCCCACTTATCTCTTACCCAGAGCCTCGAGAATAACATCAAGTGCGGTAGTATCGCAGGAAGGCCTTAGAGCCCGTTCCCACTTGTCTCTTACCCAGAGCCTCGAGAAAAACATCAAGTGCGGTAGTATCGCAGGAAGGCCTTAGAGCCCGTTCCCACTTGTCTCTTACCCAGAGCCTCGAGAATAACATCAAGTGCGGTAGTATCGCAGGAAGGCCTTAGAGCCCGTTCCCACTTGTCTCTTACCCAGAGCCTCGAGAAAAACATCAAGTGCGGTAGTATCGCAGGAAGGCCTTAGAGCCCGTTCCCACTTATCTCTTACCCAGAGCCTCGAGAATAACATCAAGTGCGGTAGTATCGCAGGAAGGCCTTAGAGCCCGTTCCCACTTGTCTCTTACCCAGAGCCTGTAGAATAACATCAAGTGCGGTAGTATCGAAGTGCTATGATTTGACACGAGAAGAAAAATTAAAGAAGGCATTCCGGTCCGTAGTCTAGTGGTCAACACTTCTGACTCGTAAATGGAAGGTTGTGGGTTCGAATCCCGGCGGAGCACAAAAAATATGTACCATTTGTATTTTCAAATTTGCTCTTCGCTGGGTTGAAAAATTCATAAACCTGTACCGAAGACTGGTCATCAAAACGTCCATCCAGCCTTACAGCAATTGAGAATTGGCGCTTTGTAGTGACGATCAAGCTCGTAAAAAGTCGGTTCGATAGCTTAGTTGGTAGAATGCTTGCATGCCATGCCGAGAGTAAAGGTTCGATCCCTAACGAGGGTGTCAGAAATGATTTCCCGTTTCGGTGTCTATTTCAAACCCAAAATAGATACCGGCAAGGTGTAGGTACTCAGTCTTCACAAGAAATGAGAACCAGCTCCCCCGGGAGCTGGGAAACCCCCACTACAGCTGAAAGTGGTTAGTGTGCGGCCGGCCCCTTTACTCGTAAAAATAAATAGGTCCCGAATCACCACATGCGACCCCTTCGGGGATAACGCAGGCAAAAAGTTACACTTGTATTCCGATTTCCGATTGAAAAATAGAAATTATAGCTTTGAATGAGCGTCCACGTGCTGTGAAGGACCTGCTGACATATTCATGAAGAGTCGTGCTTATTTATGTGTTGTATTAAATAGTTTGAAGATATTCTGCAAAAGTTTGCAAATTATGGGCTCCCCGTGGCACGGCTGGCGTGTGTTTAAAAAGTGTCCCGACATAAATTGAGTTGGCAATTAATGTCAGAGCATTCCGCAAGTACAAGTTAAACTGTTTTCTGTAGCCCGAGTGTGAAACTCAACCTAAAAATGCAAATGGAAAGTAAAACGCTCACTAGATGCTCTTTGTTGCTTTTCATATATTTTTAGGGGTTCCACGAAAAAATGGCCACTGACAGATCAGCCACAGATAACTCCACGAGTACAATTCGGCCACACGACAGTTCATCCACGCGACTTTTCGGCCAGCGAAATTTCAGTCACATACAATGTATGGTCCACAGACAGCTCCATCTCAGAAAAGTCCAATTAATTAATTTATTGATAAAAACCACAGTAATTACAAAAAACGGTGCTATTCTTACACATTATAGTCGTCGGTTGAGCCCACGCTTTGATAAACTAATGATGCATTTGTATGAAGACCTGTCAATCCAAGATGGCCGCAAGTAAACAGCTGATTTGTTTTCATACAAATATTACAAAATTAAGTAGGTTAGAATGACCGTGCTGATGAAACTTCCAGCGCAGGCACCATTAGTTTGTCAACGCGTGGGCTCAACCGACGACTAAAATGTCTAAGAATAGCCCCGAAAGGATTTAGGAGAGCAAGTTTTCTGTGATGGAGCTGTCTGTGAGCCTATATTTTATGTGACCGAAATGTCGCCGTCAGAAAAGTCCTTTGAACGAACTTTCGTGCGGCCGTTTTTTTTTGTAAATAAATTCGTAGTGCATTTTTTTCCTTAAATCTATTACATTATTGTTACGCTATACCTCACCAAAAAAGAGACTTAGCTCTTGTGTGTAGTGACTTGAGGGACTTTTCAATGGATGATTAATCTTTGATCAATTTGTCGTGACACGATTTCTAGGTGAACGCTATATTTGAGTTTCAACGTAATGATTCTGTACGAGTATTGTACATACTCTGTCGCATTAGTGAAAATGAAATTGTTGGCCTAGCGCCACATTCCTTCACACTTCACTCCGCCAGTATCCAACAATATTGCTGCTTAATACACCTCAAATTAAGAACCAATCATCTGTTATTGATTATGAAGAGATCTCAATAGTTGATGGGTTGGTATGAGCCTGACCACCCACATAGATTTTGTCATGTGAGATCAAAACCAATGTCCACAACGCTGTTTTTCCAAGAAAGCAGATTAATAGTTGACATTTTATACCAAATGATATACGATATATAACTGTTGTATATAATCTAAGCTCCAAATATATATATTATTCTTCTTCTTTCTCAGTCTTTCTCAGTCCACTCCTGCACGTAGGTCTCCTCCAATCCTCTCTTTTCCTGTCTATCGGCTGAAATGTTCAGCCATCCTCTGCATGCAGTTCCCTTGATGTCGTCCAGCCACCTCAGTTGTGGTCTCCCCACTCCTCGCTTGGACATCCTGGGTCGCAACTGTACGATCCTTTTCGGCCACCTGTCATGGTCCTGCCTTGCGATGTGACTAGCCCAGCGCCACTTTAAGCAGGCCACTCGCTGCATGACATCAGTGACACCAGTGCGTTTACGGATCTCCTGGTTTGGAACCCTGTCTCTGAGACTGATTCCCAGCATCCTCCTTTCAATGGCTCTTTGGCACGTCCTCAGTCTGTTGGCGCTATACTGAGTGAGCCCTTTTGTTTCCAAGCCATAGGTGGATATTGGAAGCACGCATGACTCGAAGACCTTGCGTTTCAGGTTCACAGGCAAAGATATATGTATTAGCATTTATGATTCATATTTTAATGCACGCCCACAAGCAGACATGGGTAATTTCTCGCTTACGCGTACTGCACACGTGTAATGTGTAAAATGAGACACAAATTTCAAATGAATGTACACCCTGAAAATTTTGTCGACCTTTCCTAAACGGATAGGTGAACATTTTTTACATTAATTAATCGTCAGCCTCATACCAACCCTTGTAATAAAAAAACAATTTAAGATAATTTCTTTAGTGAGCGCTATTTTTGTGTGAATCACACCTCAAATCCCAAGCGAGCTGATCATCACTATAGAAGGCGCCAGATACACAAGTAAGACCAGTTGCTGTAACGATGGATGGGTTTTGGTAAAGAAATATGAATTTTTCAGTCCATTGAAAAGCACGTTTGAAAATTTTAATGATATTTTTTGTGCACCGGCGAGAATCGAGAGCCCATGATATTGCTGGTACTTTATTTTGGGTTTGAAATAAACATCGGAACCGAAAATCATTTCTGATACTCGGTGGGAATAGAACCCGAGCTGTAGCGTTTGTCATTAGAGTACGGACTGGTCTATAGAGCTACCGACCGGATTAGCATTAGCACTGTTTACTGATTTGTCACGTACCTAGTTCACTCTTACTTTTCCAGTGGGTGCTCCTCGGTGTATGACGGTGAAATTTTGCCTTTCTTTACCTCTATCGAAATTCACCTTTTGTCTTTTGTTACTTTTGTTTTTGTCCAGTTGCAGAATAAAAACACTCGAAAGTTGTCTGCCAATTTCTATTGACATTATGTTTTTAATGGTTGGTGTACTGACACTGTGAAAAATATTATTATTGCAGACAGATTGAAAGTATAACAAGTTACTCTTTACTTTTACAACATAACAAAAAAACAATCTAATGGTATACTATTCTTTGTTTCTAATCTCATCTAATCTTGGTTGTATCTAGGTTGCAAAAATATGTAACATTGGGGATTCGCATTGTATGCATTCTCACAAGCAGACTAGTTCGCGCTTGCACATGCCGCATGTGAACCAACATCATACAAACCCAAATCTCAAATGGACATACCCTGCAACTCTTGCCGTCCTTCCCTGAAATAGGGGTGACATTGGCAAAGTGAACCATTTTTTACAGCATAGGTGGTCAGCCGCATACCAACCTATAAGTCAAGGAACTGTTTTCATCGTAAAAAATAACTCCAATGATATCGAGGGTGATCTGGCAATAAGTCCTATCTAATTTTTTGGTGTTTTTTTTTATGTGTGGTTTTGTCCTATATTACATTAAAACATAACTAGTAACAATTTTCATATTTTGTCAAAATAACATTAAACATTATGAAAATAAACAGTTATGTATTTTTGTTTTATAATCATGTGACTGAGACATTATTTATTAAACACATTTTAGTCTATCTATAATCTAAGCTGCAAAAATATGTTAACATTTAAGGCTCATATGAAATGCATGCCTACAGACAGGCACATGTAGGCTCGCGCCTACACATTCTGCGTGTGTGCATACAAATCAACAAAACCTCACATGAACATAAACCTTGCAACTCCTGCCGCCGTTCCCTGAAACGGGGTGGCATTGGCAAAAGTGAACCGATTTTTACAGCACGGGTGATCAGTCTCATATCAACCTATCAGTCAAGGAGCTCTCCTGTAAAGTTGGCGTTTTCGAGATAGGACTTATTGCCAGATCACCCTCGATATGAATAACTGAGGCGCTTAAAATATTATATCTACATCACTGAAAGGAGCTGAAAGAAAATTGATGTAGGTAGGTATTATGATTGTAAGTTTCTGTATGCAGCATGGACCAAGTCCAACTGCGTCACATGCGAATAATACTCACGTAACGTGTGAGGCCAACATAACAAATGCTGTATGAAACAGATTACGGCTACTCTGAATGAATTGAAAAATTATGTGCTCGAATAATTTACATTGTAACTGTGCACTTTTGACTTGCACGGGTTTTACATTGGAGAGTTTGATGTATGGAAGTGAAGCATGGACAGTGAATGATAGCGAAATGAGTAAAGAATGTGCGGTGGAAATGAAGCATTTGAGAAGCATGACGGGAAAAAACTCTGAAGGATAGAGTTAGGAATGAATGGGTAAATAAAGAATGTACTTTGAAAACGGATGTGAAAGTTAAGGTACAAAAGAATGTAATGAGATGGTCTGGGAGCAATAGCAATAGCAACTAAGCTACACATGTAGTGTAACTTCTTGCTGCGTTATCCCCGAAGGGGTCGCATGTGGCGAGTTGAACCTATTTATTTTTACAGGTAAGGGGGCCGGCCTTACGCCAACCACTTCAGTTGAAGTGGAGGTTTCCCAGCTCCCGAGGGCGCTGGTACTCATTTCTTGTGAAGGCTGAGTAAACCTTGCCGGTATTTTTTTTTTGGGGTTTGAAGTAAACACCGAAACGGGAAATCATTTCTGACACCCTCGCCTCGGTGGGATTCGAACCCGAGCTCATGGCATGGAATGCAAGCACTCTACCAACTGAGCTATCGACCGGACTATGGGCATGTGGAAATAATGAATGATGATAGACTGACAAAGTATATATGCAGAGGAAGTGTGAAAGGAAAAAGAGGTATGCGACGACCGAGAAAAGTATGGAGTGATTAGATTGAGGAATTATGAAAGAATGGGATATGCAAAACGAGCGTAAAAGAAGAAAATGCTTGAAAAATGTGATGGATATGAATGAATTGAAAGAAGTGTGTAAGGATAGGAAGAAATGGAGGCAGCTCTGCAGAGGCTCTAGCCACCGAGTTACAGTTACAGTGGGCACGAATAATTAACATTTAAACTGTGCACTTTTGACTCAGAACTTTGACAAAAAAAGAAAAGACACTCAGGACCGAAACCCAACAGATTGTAATTTAATATCTAAATCTAGATTTAGATATTAAATTACAATCTGTTGGTTATCATCGAGCTTATTAATATTTAATATTCCTTGACTTATAGGTTGGTATGAGGCTGACCACCCATACTGTAAAAAATGGTTCACTTTGCCAATGTCACCCCTGTGTCAGGGAAGGTCGGCAAAAGTTGTAGGGCTTATGTTCATTTGAGGTTTGGATTTTATTTGTAAGTACACGTTCAGCATTTGTAGGCGCGAACTACACGTGTTTGTTTGTGGGCATGCATCTGAGAGCTTTAAGTTAATATATCCTTGAAACTTAGATTATAGATTACCATGGATCCCGATTCATAATTGAATTAAATAATATTATTCTGGAAAAAACATTTCCACCTCTCCATAAAAAATCTCTTGAACCTCAGGTAAAGATCTCTGTAGGTAAATAGATCTTACCTCTTACGTTGGCATTCAAAACACACCAGAGGAGGTTTCAAACAATTGTCGGAAATGCCTTGTCGTTTTTTTTTATTCACGCAGTATGAGAATCCCACATTCTCAAGGGTACAAAATAATGTGAGTTGTGTATAAAACAATGATGACTTCTCATGCCGTTTTGCTTTTCTTTTTAGTCTTTTGTTTCAGCCTTGCTGAGTTTTTGTGACATTTTGAATTAAATGAAGTGCACCGTTGATATTTGAATCACGTCTCCTGAGTGGAATGAATGCAAGGCTGCCATGTCAGAGGTGGCGAATGTGTGTACTGTACCCGCAGTACGAGTTTTTTCACAATACTCGAAGTATTGAGTATTCGAGAAAAATGTCGAAACTTTTTTTGCCAGAGGTGCTTTTCAAGTTCACATACATTTTTCTCGAATACACAATCCTTCGAGTAAAGTGAAAAAACTCGTACTCAGGGTACAGAATGCGGCTAGTGTGTAAAAACTACACCATCGTTATAATTCACGCATAGCATCAGAAGTTTTCATAGCGTAGTTTGTGAATGTGGGTATCGATAACAAGGTGCTTAGAGTAAGTCGGAATGAAACTGAAATTTCTAGTCTATTGCGCTATGCGACAGTGGGCGGGAACGGCGAGTATAAATCTGACTTGGGCGAGAAGTGGGCGGCTGCTGGAACCGATAGAGAGGAAGGACCATAGGCGGGGGGCGTGGGCGGGTAGGCCAGGTACCTTAAGTACAAAACATAACGTCACCATAGCGTTCTAACAGAAAAATATGTAAACCAAAACAACACCTCTTGAGAGAGTATTAGTCGCAATGAATTTTTGGTAGACACTATGATTGAGTTTAAACGTAAAGTTTTCCAGGTAACCAGCGAACACTCACTCTCAGACTGTGCCACTTCTATTGCACATTATCTAAGGCAAAATTACACCCAAAGGAGTAAGGTAAAATTACACCCAAAGGAGTAAGGTAAAATGACACCCAAAGGAGTAAAGTAAAATGACACCCAAAGGAATAAGGTAAACACACGCTGTGGTATCAAAAATTTATACCCTGCGATTTCTCAACAAATTTGGTTTATTTTTAACGTCACAATTATTGCGCCGACGAAAACCTCATTGGCAAGTTCGTCAGTCGTTGCAATCGCCACTGTTTTTCCTGTCCACAAGTATTAACTCAAGCATAGCGTTTCACCAAAAATATATGGCAGCCAAAACCCTCACTGGGGGTGCTGATTTACTTAACATAGTAGACTGTTCTGGTACAGTCCACTATAGAATAAGCAAGAATCGTCACTTTTATGCCTATGTATTTGAGCCGCAATTGTGTGGAGGCCAGATTCAATTGAAACATTGAGCCGTGAAGTCTATAAGCTAAGAGCTATTAAAAGTGATCAGTACATCGTAAACCGTATACTGTGTAAAAAGAACTTGAAAAATAAATAAATTGCAGTTTGATTAAAAGAACCCAAATAAAATCAACAATATCCACCCATTTTGGTAAAACGCTATGCTTGGAGTACCGCGCACACTCGTCAGTTTTGGCGTGATTGCTTTCCCATATGGTCGCTATTCGGTAATAAATCTGCACTCGAGTTATGTGTGTACATAACTACAAGTTTGTATGAATCTAAGTACGAGTAGTAATGGCCAGTGACTCTGAACCTGCGGTTCGGTGAAACAAGACATTACTTATCTTTACATGATTAACAGTTTACGCGGGTAAATCGATGTGCTGTTATCTACATATCTGTGGGGTCTAGATTATATTTTTTTTCATTACTGCACGAAAGCTTTATAAGTTTATTGATTAATTGAATTGTGTGGTTGAATAAAAAAATCTCAATTCTGCATTCCATAAATTAAAATGGGGCGCGGCGCCTTACATAGATAATTTTAACAATCCCATTTCAACGACAATGATGCATTCGCAAACTCACAGGTTGGCCATCGCAGCGCACAAACAGCTTGTTGGTAAAAGGTATGCCGACGGCTTAACCATGCTGCACGAGCCAAAACACGCAACGCCATTCCATAGACTTTTGATTTCGTAATTAGCAAAACTAATGAACAGCCTAGTCGCATCTCCGCATCCATCGTCCGCCTTTGGCCGCTCGCGCTGGAACAAGCGACTCCGGATTAGGTCTACCTGGGGCCCTGGTGCGGGGAAGGGCATGGCCCCTCTCAGCATATGTGTTTTCGTTTAAATGTGTGTTAAAAACGGCTTCTATAATAATCTATAATCTAAGTTGCAAGGATATATTCATTTAAAGCTCTCAGATGTATGCCCACAAACCAACAAGTGTAGTTCGCGCTTACAAATGCTGAATGTGTACTTACAAATAAAATCCAAACCTCAAATGAACATAAGCCCCACAACTTTTGCCGACCTTCCCTGAAACAGGGGTGACATTGGCAAAGTGAACCATTTTTTACAGTATGGGTGGTCAGCCTCATACCAACCTATAAGTCAAGGAATATGCAATATGCTTCATATGCAATATTAGAAAATTTCACTTTTACGAAAATTTACAATGTGTCTATTCATTGAATGAGTTGAATAAGTTTCTTTCATGCGTTGGAAAATGTGAATCAAATAAGAAATTTAAGAAAATGCATCTTTTTATTGTATTTTTTCTTTCGAATTTATTCATTTTCTTTGGTGCTTTTGGGCCAGTCGCCTGTAACCAGCTACCTGTCAACCTGCGAATCGACCTACTCACCGCCATCTTGTAACTGTAAAACTGTAACTCTGTCGCCATTCCGCTAGGGGTGGCCAGAGCCTCTGCAGAGCTGCCTCCATTTCTTCCTATCCTTACAAACCTCTTTCAGTTCATTCATATCCATCACCCTTTTCATGCATTTTCTTCTTTTACGCATTTTTCATACCTCACATTCAAACTAGCAATATTTCAATCATCTTCTTTCTTACGTCTGCTTTTACCAGGCTACTGTGGTTTCCCACTGTACCTGGCAAAGCTTTTGGCAACCCTGCAGTGGCCATCTGACACTCCTCCAACAATCTAGCGACCGGGATTGTCAGCCCCTGTGCGCCTTCGCATGGCTTTCTCATCGTTTGCTCACAGGAGCCCACATCCCAGCACAGTGAACTAATGCCATGGTGACACAAGTTTGCCCTAAACTAAAAATATCCTGGTGGTCAGTCAGGCGAAAGAAAACACGTGGTCAAAAAAGTAGAAAGAAGGCTACGAGATGAGAAATAAACAATGAAGATAAAAGGAGAACGAGATTTTTTTTTTGCCTTTTTAAATATTTTAAATTAATAAAAAAAAAACACGGAGCAACGCTGGACACGTCCGCACGCCGCGGCAGGTTGATGAGAAGTGAAGAGGATTAATGAAAATGCTGTACTCAAAGAGCCATAGCGCCCTTCAGATGGTCATGGACCATTAAACGGCGCCACAGGGAAAAAGCCATTATCTTTCTTGACCGAGGGGCTTCCAATAAAAATTATGTTCGAATGCATCTTTCCGATTATTTGTAAGTCTTTGGGGACCCTGTGCTGGAAGCCTCATCACCACGGTAATTCTTACCTACCGAATATCGGTAATATTTGTATGAAGACTAATCAACCGTTCACTTGCGGCCATCTTGGATTGACAGGTCTTCATACAAATATTACCGATATTCGGTAGGTAAGAATTACCGTGGTGGTGATGAGACTTCCAGCTCTGGTGCGGTCGCACAAATAGAACCGCCCTTAATGCACAACTGAGAAAAAAAACTTCAAACCACTGGTGGGCCTGACTTCCGGCGTCGACAGCTGTTCAGTACCTCAACTATAAAACCTAACGTTAATATAAAAATGTATGCGCACTAAAACGCTCGCTAGAGACGCTGCTTTTGTCTGTAGGTATACATTGTTTGGAAAACGCTTTGGTCGAGTTTTGACATGAAATTTTGTGCTTGCTTTGCAGGTTATTATTAAACAAAAACTGGATGGATGCTCCTCCTGGGATTATGATTTTAGATTTATCGTGCGGTGGACTGCAACCCGAGTATATAGCATTGCGTAAATCAAAAATGTATGGAATATACGACGGCAGTCCTAGAGAGTGACCATGTTTTCATACAATTTTTCGATTTACGCAATCGAGATGAGTTTACGGAATGTTTATACTACGGGTAGTAATTCATAATAGTTTCGACTATAACGGTGTCATTCACATACAGAAAACCCGTGGCCCATAAGTAGTCTAAAATGAATTTTCCATGCAACAAAACGATGATACACGGATCAGCTATGGATCGTTTGTTTTGTGAATAACACTGTTAGAAGTCCGGCGGGGAAGCATTGGCTGTGCTCCAAGAAAACTACAATACCTAATGTTTATCGTGTCCAATCAAAGATACGAATCAATTTTTAGAACACTATTGTTTTACCTACTAATCAAGGAACATCATCAGTAAAGCAAA
Source organism: Agapetus fuscipes (assembly GCA_951799405.1). Classification (NCBI taxonomy): domain Eukaryota; kingdom Metazoa; phylum Arthropoda; class Insecta; order Trichoptera; family Glossosomatidae; genus Agapetus; species Agapetus fuscipes. The sequence continues at coordinate 13,467,909 of OX637351.1, read as the reverse complement.
GTTAGGAACAATGGAGTCTGTACTTTTTTTACACGGATGTTTGAGATTTGTTTTGTGTTTTATTTTTAACATTTGATCTCTATATACACAAAAAAAATATATACATTACTACCTCCTACCTACCTAACTACCTCCTACATTACTCGTATGAATAGACAAGGCGACGAATTATACATAAAGCTTGGATCAAAACATTATCCTCAGTTCTTAGTTTGTCATATAACACCTTAATCCACTAATTTCTTCCATGGACTCGATTTGAAAATATTTTTTTAACAGGTAAACATCACACTCCTATGTAGCAACGTTCCCTAGCAACCAATAACAAATATTTGTTTGTCTTCTCCCTAGCAACCGGGCCGTGTGACGCCACAATTTTGTTGTCTGTGAAATTAGTTCAAAAAGTCCTTAATCAAATTGAATATTGAGAAGAAAAGATAGGGTCGGGTCAATCCTCCTACAATCAGAAACGATCTTAAATGACCAGAATGCAAGTTAGCAGCCAGTTGACCCAGGACTAAATAGCCTGGAAGAATTATATTAGGATTGCTGACCCCAAATAATTGGAACAGGTCAAGACCTGTGGTACCCAACCTGGCGGCGATTTGGGCTCTTTGGGGGTGAAAATTACGTAGGGGGTGATGGAGCGATTAGGGGGCGATAGTCCCCTAAATCCTGGGATTACTCCCTCCCCCCTCCCTTTGTCGACGGTCGGTTTTTGGAAAAAATAATTTTGTTTTTTGGAAATGCAATTCTACCGCCCGCCCGTCAACGATTTTCATTTAGGTATAAGGGGGCGATTGGCTTATCTATTTACGCATAAAGGGGCGATGGGCTAAAAAAGGTTGGGAAACACTGGTCGAGACAATGATGAAGATTTATTGAATTAAAACTAATTGCTTACAAAATACTGTTTCAGTGCTCCCTCCAGACTTTTGTGAGATGACTGCTTTTGGGAATCTATGGGGCCGTCCATAAATTACGTCATCGATTTTGGCCGATTTTCGACTCCTCCCCCCCCCCCCCCCTTACAATCATCCTATAGTCATTATCTAATGACCCCCCCTCTTGCTGTAATAATGGATGAGCTTAATAATTAATAGTGTTATATTACTTACATAATATTTAGTATATTTTGTAGAAATTGGTATTTAAAAGAACGACGTCACTTTTGGTACTCGTACATCATTTGCCATCATCCGCAGACCAGACTCCCCCCCCCCCCCTTAATGCGAATGACGTAATATATGTACAGCCCCTATGTACTTTAGATGGAATTTTTCCTCTGTTTTTAAATAAATAAAATATTTAGAAATACATACTTATTTATTATTATCGACTTATTCATAGTGGTAAAAGTTCATGTAATTTACGTTTCAGCTTAAAAACGGCTGGTAAGTAATGTATTTACTAATTATTTTTACATCATAGCATTGTTCCTATAAAAATAAACCGCCCTAACAATCAATCGGCTTTATGTAATATTTTATAAGGTTTCCTATATCCGACTGTAGCTTAATGATAGTAAAAAAAATGTTATCCATAATATATCGTATGTATGCGCCTACCTGAATAGACCCGAGGTCGAATTTCGTCGCAGGTGGTTCAAATTTATTATTGATGGCTCACTGACCTCATGGTGCGACTCTAAGTAGAATACGTCTGACCTCTTTGTCCTCTTAAAGCAAAATGTAACCATTGCCAAATTGAATATCGCATTTCATGTAAAGACTGCAACTCTGTGTATGTTGGACAGACCTCTAGGTATATCAATGTGAAGTTAAAAGAGCATAAAAGGGCGTTTATGGTGTTTGGGATTTTAGAATGGAAAAAATCATTTTGGATCAAATATTTGAATATGGTAAGTAAAATAATTATTTAGTTCGTCAATTTGAATTTATCAACCAAAACATTGATTTTGTATTTTCACATTTTTTATGTATAAGATTGGAGGAGGCTTACCTCCAGGAGTGGGCTAAGAAATATTAAGGGAAGAACACATCAGTATTGCTAGAGAGCTTCAATAATGTTGTAGGAGTAGAGGTGGCCGTTTAAACGAAAAGCAGTTTAAAATAGCTGCTTTTTATTTTAAGCAACTAAGCGCGCTTACAATTTAAACGAAAAGTCGTTTTGAAAAATAAGCGTATAAGCGTTTGAAAAATAAGCGTATAAAGTAAGCATAAGCAACTTTCGTTTAATTAAGTTTCGTTGAATAAGCGCGCTACATTTTTTCAAATTGACCTGCGTGGATATGCGACGCGATGTCATACTTTTTATATTTATAAATAAAATCGTTTTACGCTTTTTAAGCTGCTTATTTTAAAAAGCGTAAGCGTTTTTTTTACTAAGCCGTTTTTTCCATCTCTATGTAGGAGTGATGTTTTCCGGGATCTGTTGCCGTGGTCTATGGGAGCTGGAGCTTCCGGACATTTCGCCCATTTCTACGAATGAATGAGGAGAGACTGACGAAGAAAGTATATGCTGCAAGATTAGATGGATGTCGTGGTAGAGGAAGACCGAGAAAGGTATGGATGGACCAAATTTCCGAAATAGCGAATGAATGGGATATCCAGAGTCATAATAAAATGAGAGCTTGTATGAAAAAGGTTATGACTCTGGATAAAATGAAAGTGGTATGCAAGGACCGAAAGAAATGGCGGTTGATCTGTAATGCTGGCGTTTAAGTCTGAGGTTTTAAAACAAAATCACTTTTTTATAGAATATGTTTAGTAGCTTTTTAATTTTTTTACTGTTTAATTGTTCAGTGATTATTTGTTTTTTTTTATACTCAAATGTAATTAATTGCTTATATTCCTTGACTTATATGTTGGTATGAGGCTGACCCCCATACTGTAAAAAATGGTTCACTTTGACAATGTCACCCCTGTTTCAGGGAAGGTCGGCAAGAGTTGCGTCCATTTGAGAATTGGGTTTTTATATTGTAGGTCCACATGCGGCATGTGTGAGCGCGAAATTATGCGTGTCTGCTTGTGGTAATGCATTTAATATGAATCTCAAATGATACATATCCTTGCAGCTTAGATTAAGATTTAGATTTAGGCTTCTTCAGCGTGATGATGATGATGAAGATGATCTTGATGAGAACTGTGAAGCTCTCACAGTTCTCATCACAGTTTTCATTAAGATCATCTTCATCAACGTCTGGAAGCTCCAGCAAAATATCACTCCAGCATCATCAGCCGGCCGTGTAAGCCTAAAACTCTTATTCAAAAATGTTTTATCTTATTGGATTTTCTAAGAGCACGAGACTAAAGGCATTGTCCTAACTCCCAACAGACCACTAGTAACTAGTTCTCCATGCTTTGCCGTCAATAATTGGGCGTATAGCGTAGGTATAGCGCTCAAAGCTATCGACCGATTGACACCTACTGACCTTCAGCAATCGGAAACTAAGTATAAAATATTGCGTTTTAACTCAGCCATGTCGTCTAACAAAAAAGTGTATGGAAACAACAATTTGTATAGATGTAGACGCTCTAGTTTCCATACATTTTTGATAAAACGCTAATGTTGGGCTTAAACCGTGTTTAAACGTAATGTTTTTTACTTAGGGTACAGAAACCAAATAAAATACTCTTGGAAAAGACCAGAGGTCCTCCTCAATCTTTTTCAAAGACCGTACCCTTTATTTTATTTATTTATTGAATCGTAAAGACATCAACAGAACACTGAAAAGAATTTATACAAGACAACACATGATACAGAAACATAACGGGGCATCCACACGCTTGCGGCAAACGCCTTGCGACGAGCAGTCTATGAGAGAGACGTATGTAACCTTACCTCATCCACTACCAGGCAGAGACATGGTCAGGCTGGTAGTTTGCATCGAGTACATGATTTTTTCACAGATCCAAAACGCTCCAGAATAGGAAAAGGCAGATCTCGATGCAAACTACCAGCCTGACCATGTCTCTGCCTGGTAGTGGATGAGGTAAGGTTTCATACGTCTAGCTCATAGACTACTCGCCGCAAGGCGCTTGCCGCAAGCGTGTGGATGCCCCATAAGTAGGGACTGGAAAATAGTGGTGTTATTTTTTGGGAAATTCGCGTTATTTTTTTGGGAAATTCGCGTTATTTTTGATCGAAAACAAGGAAATTCGCGTTATTTTTTATGATAACCGCGGAGATTCGGTGTAATTTTTAGGGTTGATTTGATCAAAATAAAGGTTTATATAATTGCAAAACAAAAAAAAATACCAATATTTACAATTTATTATATAAACAACAATATGTACGAACAAAAACAATGAATAAACAACATCTGAGTCAATACGAGTACCAACTTACAAAAAACCATTGATTGAAAAAAGTATTAATATTTCAATGACACTCCGAAAACCCTGAAATATCCTTTTAAAATATTTAATTTTTGTGCATTTAGTCTCTAAGATGAGGATTATCTAATTTTTCAAAGGATGTTGGCTTTTATGAAAGCCTCAAGTTGTGCTCTTGGCTAATTCAGCAGCAGCTTCACTCCTTGATGTATTTTCCTTCATTGATGTCACGATTCAAGTCTCTTTGGATGATCCAGGACAGTTCTGCTTATCATTCTTTTTTTTTTAATAAAATAGATTTGTGAATAGGAATGCAATTCACCAACCTACTCTGCCTGGCCATAAACAGGTATTAATATCATTAATTAATAATTCATTATTGTTTATTTTAATGAATTATCAATTGATAATTACCCAATTACATCTGTTGAACCAGGGTCAAATTTATGGTCAAATGACCCAGGCGGGGATCGAACCCCGCGTCTAGCGTTCTAGCGTGTTTTAACGTTGAAAGATCAGCCCACTTGGTCCCCTCGGCTATAACACCGACCAATTTTCCTGTGTTTTGCACCTTGCAAAGGGTTTTCGCAGGAATCTTTTCTTTCCCACAAAATCGTTGCGTTGCAAAAGCGACACATGACAACTTTTTCGCACAATTCCTACCAAAAGTACGAAAATTCGCGATATTTGCGTAAAACATCAAATTTCGCGTTATTCGCGTAAAAACATCAAAATTCGCGAATAAATTCGTTTTATCGCGATCGCGAAATTTTCCAGTCCCTACCCATAAGATCTCCAATGCTCCAATAACAGATGTCTATCACATAGTTACAATAGTTTTGGCACTGTTTAGTGAAAACTTACAATTTTGCGTACCCCCCTTTTTATGTCGGTTAAATTAAAAAACACTTTTTACATCTTAAACACAATATATTTTAAACGCATCACAAAAAAAAATAAGAATGAGCTTATAGGTTGGTATGCGGCTGACCACCCATGCTGTAAAAATGGTTCACTTTGCCAATGTCACCCCTGTTTCAGGGAAGGTCGGCAGGAGTTGCAGTAGGGTGTATGTCCATTTGAGATTTGGTTTTTATGTTGTAGGTTCACATGCGGCATCCGCAAGCGCGAACTTGTACGTGTCTGCTTGTGAGAATGCATGTAATGTGAACTCCCAAGGTTACATATCTTTGCAACTTAGATTAGATTACTTCTTTTGACGTAGTTCCTCAATGTTCGTCTTAAGCTTTGTTAAGTACTTAACCTTTAATCGTCCTCAACATTTTTCATTAACCTGCCCCCGCGCACCCCCGAGGGTACCACAGCTTAAGAACCCCTGCTCTAGTCTAGGTTCAGTGTGTATATTGGATTAAGAGCGCTCTCGAAAATTTTTAATTTTAAAATCTGCGTTCGCTTAATACCTATCTATGCCACAGCCGCACGCTCGGAGCTCTTATTTTGTAGTTTTTGAAAGGTACGTATATTAACTTATAATATCTGTGGACTAGAAATTATTTTAACCAAAAAAGACATATATATATAATATGTCTCAACTTACTTACGAAAATGGTCATTAGTAATAAAAATAACAAAGAACTTCACAGTTGCATTTCATTAGTAATAAAAATAACAAAGAACTTCACAGTTGCATTTCCATGTGTACAAAAAACTCGGCACAACGAAAAAAAAATCTTGAATGTTGGTGCCATTTCAAATAACGGCTGCCGACTAGACCGGAAATAACTAGAGTTGACAGATAACACACGTTATAAATATTGTGATCGCCAAAGTCGTGGCAATATTTCATATTTCATATAATTTTATCACTTTTCATTTCATATTTCATATTTTAACTTTATCACATTATAACCACTGCAACGTGTGACAGGAGAGAAACGCAAGTGGTAGCATGTCGCTGCCTTTGTTCTTGTTTGCCGTAGAGACCATTAAGCTAATTTTACATGAGCAATTTTTGCATGTGTAGGTACTGGACCAATGTGTCTTATGAAAACAGGAAATTGATTTCAAAAATATTTAAAACAACTCTCACATTACGAATTTTACGCTTATTCTTAGCTCAGATTGTGAAGAATTTTATTCTTATGACAACTGCAGTATGTATCAAATCAGCACGTTAGTTTCCGCTCCTCTATGTTATTACTCATAGTAGCTTGCAGTACACTTTTTGGCAGCCATTTTTTTATGCCGGTCAGATAGACTCAACCTTTTCCATCCTTCAACACCCAAACTAAAAATGTTCAACAATAAATCAATAGTTTCGCAAATTATATTTTTAGTAATAATAATATCAGGATGATTTTTGCGAGCGCTGTTTTTGTGTAAATCACACCCCAAGAGCCCCCAGCGAGCTTGGTCGTCGCTAAAGAAAGCGTCGATTCTCAATCAAGACCAAGTTGCTGTAGGGCTGGATGAACTTTGGTGACGGGTCTTGGTAATGGTTTGTGTATTTCCACTTTATTAATTCATTAGAACTTTGAAAAACATTAAATAAAAAAAAAAACAAGTTTTTAGTTACTCGTAAGCGTAACTACAGATGTTATGGATATGTGAAGGTTCCAAGGAATTTTATGAAAAAAGTGGTCAATATAGTGCATACACGCAGAATTTCTTAGTAAATATTTAGTTTTTACATACTGTAAAATTGCGTTTCCTTTCTCGCAATTTCGCTTTCTTGATGACTAAAATTATTTTTTAGCGTAAAATCCGTAGGAAGTAGAATGTCGACCGATTATTTCTAAAATAGTAATAATAAATTTCTAAGTTAAGTATCAAAGTCTTAATCTAAATTAAAGTTGCAAAGATATATATCATTTCAGATTCATATTAAATACATTCCCATAAGCACACACATAGTAGTTGAACATAAGCCCTGCAACTTTTGTCGACCTTCCCAGAAACAGGGGTGACATTAGCAAAGTTAACCATCTTTGTACAGTATGGGTGGTCAGCTTCAAACCAACCTATAAGTCAAGGAATGTATTATTAAGAAATTGTTGATTGCAAAAAATAATATTTTTGTAAAAATGTAACATGGAAAATCGTAAAATGTTCTCGCTTCGAAAATGTTGCATATCACTTGCCGACGAAGCAAAGGTTTGTTATGAGATAGTTTTAGCGAAAAAAAAAAAGTGCCGCAGGTCCCGCCTTCTGTGAGCGTTAGCGCTCGACTGAGGTTTACCCCGCGAATCTCGCATTTAAAAGCCATTTGTAAAATAATAATAAAAAATACATCTTGTGAAATAAAAAATTTGAAAAAAAATACAACTAAGCTCAAGATTATATTGTTCAATATTTGAAAATAATTGGGCACAAATAACCATTTTTTGAGATTTTATTCGAAGATACAATGTACACTTTTTTGTCCGTTTTTGCTTCTAGATTTTTTTTTTAATTCAGTTTTCTTCATCTGAATCACATTTTAAATCACACCACGAACTAAAACAGGATATAAAGTATATTTGTAATTTTTTTTTAGATTTCAAAACACCACCAATTTACAGAAAAACTGGTTCAAAAATTGTATGTTTTCCACTTACCGCAAGAAGGTGTTCGTAATTTATATTTTTTCAAGTAATAAAAGCGTTTATAGACATATATTATTTGATGCATATTGCAAATGAAATGTTTAACTAACACTTAAAGTTATCAAAAATTTATATTTGTCCATATTTATTGAAAAAAAACCACGTCAAAAACTGTGTTTTCGAGAAATTTCCTAGCACCCTCTTAAGTGTATGGATAGTCTATCTAATTATTATGCATTTGGCAGTGGGTAGTGATCTGGTACACTTATTCGGACGTCTACTAATGTCACCTCATTATGGCTGTCCCGTGTAGGTATTCCATCATAGCTGTCAACAATATGATCGGAAAATATGAAGAGACCTATGCAGCAGTGGCGAAGGGTGCCACACAAGCCGGTTTTCATCGGTTTCTCGTTTAAAATGAGGCAAAAATGATAATAAAGTAGACTGCATGGTTTCAATGGGAGAAAAATACGTATTGTTTATTTGGTTTTAAATGTATTTTTCTACTCCCATTTGGTAATTTACTAATTACAAAACGGCTAACGCAATCACAATGCCATACATTTCTACACCCGTTGCATAATGTTACATTATGCAACCGGTAACCGTGTTAAAATGAACATGTGCGCATGCGCATTGTCAGAATTGGAACCATTTTTTAATTTCAAATGTCAACCTTGTATGGGGGTATGAAGACCTGTCAATCCAAGATGGCCGCAAGCGATCAGCTGATTAGGCTTCATACAATATTAGTGATATTCGGTAGGTAGGAATTACCGTGGTGATGAGACTTTCAGCCCTGTTCAGATGAAAATAAATAAGTATATTTTATGTGTAGAGTCAAATAAAAATTGTTAATAGTGCTAAAATTTATCGAATTTATTTATCGGATTGCTCCAAATAAAGCTTTCCTTTTTTCAATGGAAAATAAAAGGCTTGAAAGGAAAACAATACAAAAAATTTCACCGCAAAAAATAAACAAACTCAAAAAGTTACTTGGTTAATAGGTGAGTATGAGGTTGATCACCTATGCTGTACAAATTTGGTTCACCTGCCAATACAACTGCAGGGCATATGTTTATTTGAGTTTTGGGTTTGAATGTTTAAGCTTATATGCAGGTTTTTTTTTTTTTTTTTTTTTTCATTCCCGTTTTTTATTCGTGTGTACCACTTATATAGTATACCACACTAAATATAATTTACAAAGTAATAATTATACATACATTTTTTTTTTTTTTTTTTTTTTTTTTTTTTTTTTTTTTTTATTATTATTATTTTTTTATTATTATACACTACACTCTCATTTTCTTTCACTTGAATTTAATTCATATCCAAGCCGATTGGAATTTGAACCGATTTTTGTGTTGAATTTGAATCGATTGGAATTTCCATTTTTGTGTTGAATTTGAATTTTGTTAGATAGGGTTCTTTTTTTTTTTTAAATTAGCCAAATTAATTTGTAATATATTTACAATATTTTGGTTTCTGATCATTTTGATTAGTCAAATTTTTTATTTCTTTTTTTTTTTTTTTAAATCAATATCATTCAAGAAATTCTTATAATAATTTAAATAAGAATGGCATGCAATTTTATCTAAAGCATCATGGTCTTCAAATGTGATAACTTTGTCTCTCTTATTCAAGTGATAACAATTTATACAAATTTTTTTATTAGATGTGCAGTTCTCAGTCAAGTGGCTTCCTGCACACTTGCCGCAAAACTCAACTTGACTTGTGCAAAATTTTGTTGTGTGACCATATTTTTGGCATTTTAAGCACTTTTTAATTTGTACAAAGTCTTCTACTTTACAGATCGACCACATCATTTTAACTTTTTGTAATAATAATAAATTTCTTGTATCCTTGTTACAACTTATTACGAGATTTTTTCCAGAATTAAACTTATTCTTGAAAATAAAAAGAGGTTTAATAATATCATCCTCCTTCAAAGAATTTTGAGTTTTAATAATTTCTACGCATTCCTGTAAATCAGTTATTTCTTCCGGAATGTATTTTATGATTAAATTAGGCTGGCGTTTTTTAACAACAGTGGAATTTAGATTTTGAATTTTGTTTACTTCTTTATCCAATAGATCACATTCAGATTTTGTTTCACAACTAATTACAATTTTGTTTTTGTTGATCTTAATATTTTGAATGCCAATTTTTAATTTTGCAGGATTTATTTGCTTAAAAATTTCCTCTTTAATTATTTTACCAGAGCAATCCTTTTCATCTGATTCAATTATTATTTTATGATTTTTCACAGTATTTTTGATATCAGTGACTTTTTTATCATACATAATTTCTTTGCTCATCGAATTTTTTCTATTCCTTTCATTTTCAGAAATAATTTTATTCTTTGCATTTATCATTTCCTTGAGGTCATTTATTTCTTTTATTTGTTCCAAATTGATTGTTTGTAGATCTGAAATGGCTAGGTGAATGTCTTTTCGTAAATCATTTCGTAGATTTCCTGACATTAACGTTACATTTTCTAATTTTTTAATGGCACTTAAGAAATCCATATTTACTTTGATATATACTGTAACTCTCTGTAACTCTGTCGCCATTCCGCTAGGGGTGGCCAGAGCCTCTGCAGAGTTGCCTCCATTTTTTCCTATCCTTACATACCTCTTTCAATTCATTCATATCCATCACCTTTTTCATGCATTTTCTTCTTTTACGCTCACTTTGTATATCCCATTCTTTCACAATCTCCTCAATCTGATCACTCCATACTTTTCTCGGTCGTCCCTTCCCTCTTTTTCCTTTCACACTTTCTTTGTATACATACTTTGTCAGTCTATCATCGTTCATTCTTTCCACATGCCCAAACCATCTCATCACATTCTTTTGTACCTTAACTTTCACATCCTCTTTCAAATTACATTCTTTTTTTACCCATTCATTCCTAACTCTATCCCTCAGAGTTTTTCCTGTCATGCTTCTCAAATGCTTCATTTCCACCGTACATACTTTACTCATTTCGCTATCATTCACTGTCCATGCTTCACTTCCATACATCAAAGTCGGTAACAATATGCCATTGTGTACCGCCATTCTCAGATCCATCGTCAATCGCTTGTTCTTTGCTATTCTTCCTATTGCACCGACCACTTGCTTGCCCTTACACATCCTATTCTCAAGTTCTCTTGTCATCTTTCCATTCTTCTCAAACATACTTCCCAAGTATCTAAATTCATCCACTATATATATTTTTTTTTTTTAAATAGAATTAAACGCACAAATATCCCTTGAACGGAATGACGAACTTGGCTGCAACACTTATGTAAAGCATGGAAGGTAGAAAGTTAGAAAAAAAAAATTCGAAAAAAATTCAAATAAAATTTCGTAGTGCAAACGTTCTTCCATAGAAATTTTATAAACAAAAGCAGAACGATACTGAAAAAATACATACAAATCACCGAAAATCCAAAATATTTTCTTCAAAACCAGCAGAAAAACACTATTTTGACACAAAAATTTACTGTTTCAGCGTTTTCATCCCGTAGAGTATTAAGCTCTTCACAATATTCATGCAGCATTTTTTATTATTATAATTTTATGGTAATTTTTCGTATGAAAACACATTAGAAAAAAAAAAAAAACAGCCGAACAAATGGCACTTTGTATGAAAATTTATGATAAACACAAAAACCCCACTAGTCCTCCAGCAAAAACCACACAAACACACACCAACAACGTTCAATCGCCCAAACTCCAATCAATCCTCAGTCCAATCAACAATTATTAACAAAATATGCACAAAACCCGAAAAGATGTACGGAGCGCACACAAACACGTCCGCTTGCCACAAAGGTTCAAATTCCAATCCCCATTATGCAGGATGTAAAAGCGCGACCTTATACATATGTGTCGGCTTGTGGGCATGAATTCAATATGAAACCTAAATATAATTTATTTTTACAACTTAGGTTAGATTAGATAATCGAAGGGAATGATAAATCACACGTTTTGACAAAGGTAAGGTTTTAATTACTTCAAATGGACGAGTACATTATAATGACTATTATTCACTATTTTGTTAATTCTCTCATGGTCGTAGAAAAAGTATTGTATGCCACTGCACGTAATTAGTCTTTTAACACTCGTGCTTTCTATTGTGCCATTCGGCTGCGCCTCATGGCACAAACTAGCACTCGTGTTAAAAAGACTATCATTACTTGGCAGTGGCATAAATAACTACTTTTTACTTTGTGCCTATATTTTTTAACTACTTTGTTTCATCATTTTAAAAGGGAAGCCGATGGGAACCGGCTTGTATGGCACGCTTCGCCACTGATATGTAGTCATCATCATCATCATCATCGGCACAACAACCCGGGGTGGGTCTTGGCCTCCTTCAGCAACCGCTGCCAGCGCTGTCTATCCAACGTCTTCCTCCTCCAGTCCTACATCCCCACTGCACGACAATCCGCCATCACTCCATCCAACCATCTTGAACGTGGTCTTCCCACTGTCCGGCGTCCCTCCGGGTTCGTCATCACAATCGTCTTCTCCAGGCTCCGATGGTCCATTCGCTGAATGTGCCCCAGCCAATGCAGTCTGTTGACGTTTATTGAGCTAACGAACGATATTATCAGTGAACTCTTTAACTCTACGATATTCACGTGTTTTACATACGTAATCGCATCAACTAGTTTTTTCAGCTCAGCCTTCACAAGAAATGAGTACCAGCACTCTCGGGAGCTGGGAAACCTCCACTTCAACTGAAGACTTCAACTTGGCGTAAGGCCGGCCCCCTTACCTGTAAAAAATAAATAGGTTCAACTCGCCACATGCGACCCCTTCGGGGATAACGCGGCAAGAAGTTACACTATATGTGTAGCTTAGTTGCGTTGCGTTTGCGAGTAATAACATAGAAGAATAGAAACTAACTTACTGCATTGATATATACTATAGCTCACATTTGTCTCAGTCCTGTCAAACTTTGCATTGGTGAAGTAATCTATAATCTAATTTCTAAGTTGCAAGGATATATTCATTCAAAGCTCTCAGATGTATGCCCACAAACAAACACGTGTAGTTCGCGCTTACAAATGCTGATTGTGTACTTACAAATAAAATCCAAACCTCAAATGAACATAAGCCCTGCAACTCTTGCCGACATTCCCTGAAACAGGGGTCATACGAAATAAGGCCAGTTTGTCCAAATCCATTTTGTGTCTCAACACCCAATTATAACACACGCTATAATATCTTAAAATAATGCATTTTTCCTTTAAATTTATAAATTTTAGCGATCACAATATTTATAATGCGCGTAATCTGTCAACTGGCAGTCATTATTATTCGCAATAGTACCAACTTTCTAGGAACATTTTTACATTCGCCCGAGTTTTTTTGTACACATGAAAATGCAAATGTGAAGTTCTTTGTTCTCTTTCTTACTAATGACCATTTTCTTAGTAAGTTGAAACAGAAATATAGTAGATTAAAATAAAATACTTCTTTGTTATGATTCACATGAGTTTTTATTTTTTAAACACTACCGGTTTCGGGAGAAGCAATACCTCCCATCTAATCAAATCTAATCTAATCTAAGCTGCAAGGATATATACCATTTAAGATTTACATCAAATGCATTCCCACAAGCAAACATGTGTAATTTCGCGCTAACACATGCCGCATGTGGACCTACATTATAAGAACCCATCTCAAATGAACATAAGCCCTGCAACTCTTGCCGTCCTTCCCTGAAACAGGGGTGACATTGGCAAATTGAACCATTTTTTCACAGTATGGGTGGTCAGCCGCATACCAACCTATAAGTCAAGGAACTTATAGGTTTAAATATAAACTAGCATACGAGTACAATACATTATAACGTTACAATACGTTACAATACATTATAACGTTTAAAAAATAAAAACTCATGTGAAATATAACAAAGAAGTATTTTATTTTAATCTATTAAAATGAACTTTCACGAAGTTACTGCTAAAAACCTAGATAATATACAGAAATATAATGTCTGTTTTCGTTAAAATATTTTCTAGTCCACAGATAATAAGTCAATGTTTTTTTCTGGTAACTCGAAAGTAAAATATTACGTGACTATATGGATCATACTGAACATGGTGAAGTATGGAAGTTCAGCCGCCATTGTGTGTAAAATTCTATAGCAAGACTCAAGTGCTTGTAAGGCTTGATGGAGCTTTGGTGACTCGTCTTTGGTAAAAGCAAATGAATTTTTCAACACCGCAAAAAGCAAATTTTAAAATATTTTTTTATTATTTTTGTATTCATCCGGGAATCGAAGTCGTTATGTTCCATTTATGAGCCTTTAGCGTTATCTACTAGATACACACCGGAAGTTAACTGTGCTGTTGATGTTTGGGTAGTATTTTGTTGAAGAAAAACAAAATAATTGTCATTTATTCGATCAGTTTTTAGGTCCTTACATTAAGGGTATACGAGAGCTTAAGAAGATTATTAATATCGGGACTAAAGAACCTCTTTAATTGTTTTATGAAACTAAAAGCGTAATTTTATGTCAAATAACTTTGACTGATCATGGGCAGATGTCGTTGCTGAAGTATATAAATTAATGTTCTATGTCAAGCATTACGTTTCATCAAAAAAATATGTAAAGTATATTAACGCTTTTAGCGAGCGTGTAAATTTTATAAACTTTTGTTTAAACGCTATGTTTGAGTATTCACGACTGCATGTTTGGTACAGAAGTTATGCATGCAAAAATTGCAAAACGAAACAACTTTGCATAAGTATAATTCTATGTTGAAATAATTAAACATTTTTTGGCATCTTGAATTCAAACGTTTGTTGTGAGCAGAGCATATCTTTTGTTATAACAAAGGCGTGCAAAAGTACTATTCCGTCTGTCTCACACTGTATATTATGAACGTGGGTATTTTTTTTATATATCGCACACCTAACAAAAAAAAGCAATAACTCAAATATTAAGAAGGTTGGGAAGTTGCGTTCGAAGTTTTGCATGTTTAATTAATTGTCGCACTAAAGCCCACATCAGCCATGACACAAGTTAATAGTTCTCTTTTCTTTTAAAATAAAACTTAAATAGCTGTAAGCTGTAACTCTGTCGCCATTCCGCTAGGGGTGGCCAGAGCCTCTGCAGAGTTGCCTCCATTTTTTCCTATCCTGACATACCTCTTTCAATTCCTTCATATCCATCACCTTTTTCATGCATTTTCTTCTTTTACGCTCACTTTGTATATCCCATTCTTTCACAATCACCACAATCTGATCACTCCATACTTTTCTCGGTCGTCCCTTCCCTCTTTTTCCTTTCACACTTTCTTTGTATACATACTTTGTCAGTCTATCATCATTCATTCTTTCCACATGCCCAAACCATCTCATCACATTCTTTTGTATAAATTGTAAAAAAATATCATTGGTATAAATTTGACTTATTTCTCTTTTATCCGTAAAATACAGAAAATTATGTCAAAACATTATCCATTATTTTTTATTGCACTTTTTTTGAAAACATAATTGGAAACTGAAAAATAATATTTCACGTAATTATTTTAGTTAAGTGATGATAAAAACCGTGAAAAGTAAAACAAGGACTTGGCTTGGATACTATTTTAATCAAAATACACTTTCAGTCTTAAAGTTTGGCACATAAAGACAGAAACTAGTAAGGTAACAAAAAAATGAAAATAACATAGAAACTTCTAGCACAGGGGTGTCCAACTCAAAATCGTGGCAAGCCGGGTTTAGCACTTTTGTAATCGTGGCGGGTTACATTTTTTTTGTTGTACTTTAGTCCATAATAATTCTGTTGACGGGGGAGGGGGGGAGGGGATGGTAGACACGCAATTTTAAAAGTTCATATTGTCCATAATAATTCTGTTGACCGGGGGGGGGGGGGGGGTAGGCACGCAATTTCAATCTTCGCGCGCAATTCAAATCTTAATACTTATCAATATCAAATACAATAATCAAATAGTTCAAATTAAATGAGTCTTAATGAAGTAAGGACTCTTCAACTTACGTCTTGTATAATCTATCTATAATCTAAACTGCAAAGATATGTTATGGCTCATTTGAAATGCATGCCTACAGACAGGCACATGTAGGTTCGCGCCTACACATTCTGCATGTGTGCATACAAATAAACAAAACCTCACATGAACATAAACCTTGCTACTCCTGCCGCCGTTCCCTGAACCGGGGTGGCATTGGCAAAAGTGAACCGATTTTTACAGCACGGGTGGTCAGCCTCATACCAACCTACAAGTCAAGGAGGTCTTGCTTAGGCAATTTATAACAGTTGAGATCTGGAGCTTACAACAAAATCAACTTCAAAAACAACAATCAAAAACTCCTACCTTCTTTTCGCATTTTTATTGCGTTCTTCACATTGGTTCTTCATCAAAATCTCAATTTTCCCAATTTTTGAGTTATGGCTCTTTATTGTAAAGCGTGCGTACATCTTGCGTGTGCCGAAAACAACGAATCCCTTCTCCAAGTATAAATGTCAACGCTTTAACTATGCCGCGGCGCATACAAATAATGTATCTGACTCACAGCAGCACCTCTTACGAGCGTCTCAGTTGCTATACACTTTATAAACACTAGTGTCGAGTTTAAAACGTAATATTTTACGTTCAATATCCAATAACCCATGGCTGTATTATGTCAATATGCGACATAATACAGCGCTTACCAAGTATGACACTCCACGTTTTAACTTAATCATAACGTAAACAAAAAACCTATTAGGACTTATACAGCGCTTAAAGTTTGCGTCATAGTTTTGATGTATTTTGACAAAACGATTTATTCGAGTAACAACGTTAATTTGCTTTTCAACTTTTTAAAGCCAGCGAAATACATTTTATTCTCTTCTGCCATGCTCAGTGAATAATTATTATTTTCTAAGGTTCCCGAAGCGGCCGCATGGCGCTGAAATCAGTCAAAATTGTGTATGGAAATCTTTATTTTTCCATGATAAATAGAAATCGGGGGAGAAAAAATAAAACAAGTATTGAATTACAAACATAAAAAATATTACTTCAAATCCTAAAAAGAAAATATACCATTCAATGGCAAATTTACCTACACGATCGTATGCAAAATTTGTGTACTTTTTAAATAACTATAAAAAATCAATGAAAAGTATAAAAAAATAATTTTCATCTAGAAAAAATAAAACTAATCAAAATAAATGTTTTGAAATAAAAAAAAGTTATGAATTATTCATAACAACAGTAGAAATCTCCATTTAAGGTATCTCCGTAAATAAAATTATTTTGAATTGGTGTTTGATGGGAAAAAATACCTAATTTTATGTGTTAATTTAATCTGGAGAAAAAATGCTACCTTAACATTGAAAATATGGGTTATTTCGGTCATCAAAGTTGGGCGCGCTGACCTCTCAATCACCCTTAACAGCGTTCTTCCTCAACTTCAGTATAAACAGTGTGAATTACACTCATCTTTAATTTAAAATTAATGGAATGAATGTTGATGTCGTAAATGAGTTTGTATACCTGGGAAGTAAGTTTGAAAAAGATGGAAGAATGACCGGTGAATTTGAAAGAAGAATAATGAAAGGCAGGTGCGTACTGGGTGCTATCGCTAGCATCGCCAAGAACCAGAATCTTTCAAAAAATGTTCGACTGGCGGTGCACGGTGGTATACTAGTGCCCACTCTGATGTATGGAAGTGAAGCCTGGACGGTGAGTGAAAGTGAGATTAGTTAAGTCCATACAGTGGAAATGGACTACTTAAGAAGTATGATTGGAAAAAGACGGAGTGATAGGGTGAGGAATGATTTTGTTAGAGAGGAATGTGGTGTAAGAGAAAGTGTGAAAGTAAAGATTAAAAGAAGTATACTTAGATGGTTTGGACATTTGGAGAGAATGAATGAGGAAAGACTGACGAAGAAAGTGTATGCTGCAAGAATTGATGGATGTCGTGGAAGAGGAAGACCGAGAAAGGTATGAATGGACCAAATTTTCGAAATAGCGAGTGAATGGGATATCTATAATCTATAATCTAAGTTGCAAGGATATATTCATTCAAAGCTCTCAGATGTATGCCCACAAACAAACACGTGTAGTTCGCGCTTACAAATGCTGATTGTGTACTTACAAATAAAATCCAAACCTCAAATGAACATAAGCCCTGCAACTCTTGCCGACATTCCCTGAAACAGGGGTGACATTGGCAAAGTGAACCATTTTTTACAGTATGGGTGGTCAGCCTCATACCAACCTATAAGTCAAGGAATACGAGTAAAAAATAACATTTTAGTATAAGAAAACAACAAAACCTTAAAAATAAATCTATACAAAAAAAGTAAAAAAAAAAGAAATGTCTTATGCAAAAAATGTAGCAAGCCAATAAACCAACATTAAAAATCAGCATTGCAGATTAGCCGCCACTTCTTCCTGTCCTTGCATACTTCTTTCATTTCATCCAGAGTCATAACTTTTTTCATACAAGTCCTCCTTTTATTATGACTCTGAATATCCCATTCATTCGCTATTTCAGAGATTTGATCCTTCCATACTTTTCTCGGTCTTCCTCTACCACGACATCCATATCCAGAGTCATAATAAAAGAAGAGCTTGTATGAAAAAGGTTATGACTCTGGATGAAATGAAAGAAGTATGCAAGGACAGGAAGAAGTGGCGGCTGATCTGCAATGCTGATTTGTAATGTTAGTTTATTAGTTTGCTACATTTTTTGCATAAGAAATTTTTGACTTTTTTTATAGATTTATTTTTAAGGTTTTGTTGTTGTTTATTACTCGTATTCCTTGACTTATAGGTTGGTATGAAATGGTTCACTTTGCCAATGTCACCCCTTTTTTTAGGGAATGTCGGCAAGAGTTGCAGGGCTTATGTTCATATGCGGTTTGGATTTAATTTGTAAGTACACAATCAGCATTTGTAAGCGCGAACTACACGTGTTTGTTTGTGGGTATACATCTGAGAGCTTTCAATGAATATATCCTTGCAACTTAGATTATAGATTATAGATTTACCCTAAGTATAAAAAATTGCATAAACTTCCCTGGATCGATTTTTCTTCCATCGATTTACGGGATAGACGAGAGTTTACGCAACATTTTATACTTGGTGTAGGTACCTACTTAACTCAACCATTGCTTGAAGAGAAATAAATTGTACAGTGGACTGAACATGACTTTATAGCACAAAATACGGTCATGTTTAGGTCATAGCCAATTTTCATTACAAAACATTTAGTTGTGTGTAAGTAATGAAGCTAATCTTTTTAAGCAATCGTCTTTTTGCAGTATTATCATTGATCGCGTTTATATCAAAACTAACACTTTGTTTGGTGGGTACCTATACTTTTCATTGATATTTTGGAAAGTTTTGATTGAGAAGAGTGAGAAACGAATGGGTTCTGAATGAATGCGGAGTAAAAGAAAGCGTGAAAGCGAAAGTTCAAAGAAGTGTGATGCGATGGTTTGGACATATTGAAAGGATGAATGAAGACCGACTGACAAAAAGAGTGTATAAAGGGAATGTAATTGGTAAGCGTGGAAGGGGAAGACCTAGGAAACAATGGATTGATCAGATAAGTGAGATTGCGAATGAATGGAATTTACAGAGTGGAAACAAGAGAAGAGCATGCATGAAAAGGGTGATGAAATTAGATGAGATGAAAGAAGTTTGCAAGGACAGAGTCAAGTGGAGGCACTTGTGTGGAGGTACCGGCCACCCCTAGAGGAATGGCGGCAGGATATAAGACAAGACAATGATTGATTGTTATATGGGTACAACTTACTAGATTTTAACCCCCGTATTCACGATCAAAACTGGCACTTAAGGGCAAACTAGCGCTTAGATTGGGGAAATTCATTTCAAGAACAATACTTAAGGTAAAATTAGCACTCAAGCGCTCCAAAAACTAGCACTTAGGTAAGTAAGGTCGACACGTATATTAACCAACGCTTAAGCGCTGTCAAAATATTCCGTCATATTTCATTGTTATCACATTTTTTGTTTGATTGTGAATTTACATGAAAAAATGAATTCTTACTATAAACATGATTTTTACGAGTGTATTAACATTGTTTTGACGAGTTCATTTACATTGCTTGACCATCAGAATTGGGTTTGTTCTCCGGTATGGTCTAGGACCATACTGCAATGACAGATGAACTGTCAAAATATTCCGCCGCATTTCATCAGCACATTTTTTGTTTGGTTGTGAATTATTTACATAAAATAATGAATTCTTTCGATACAGTTGACTTAAACGAGAATAATAACATTGTTTTGTTCAAAAATAGTGTCCCAAGAAAATATATCAGAGACTGTAAAGACCCATTTACGTATTACGAAGAGGAAGAATTTAGAAGACGTTTTTGATTGAAAAAATGCGTCGTTCTGTATACAGTTTTGCCGTTGCTCATTGAGGGTTGCAAAGTCAACAATTTCTTCGATCTGTTATTTTATCTTCTATTACAGGTTTTTCTTTAATCAGAGCCACCAGCAGCTCCTTTTCCGCTGGAGAAAACAACATCTTTTTGGCGCTGAAATCGATCAAAACACTTTACATTGGATATTACATAAATGTATTTTTAAAAACTAATAGAAATTGTAAACAAACAAATTCGTACTTACGGTTTACTTAAATTAGTAATTGCGTTATACGTACTTATTTGTTGTCAAGTTTTATGCAAAGCTGATATACTAAATGGCTTAGAAACGGAATCAATCTTAGAGCCAATCTTAGAATCAATCTTACTCCACACATGGCCGTCCTGCACCCCCTCCCTCCCTCTTACCCTCACACAATGACACCTGCTAAGATTGATTCCGTTTCTTATGGCTGGTTCGGACAAGGCGAGTAATTTAGCCAAGTAACGAGTAATTTAGTGGCTAAACGTGTGCGAACCCCAACAATTTAGTCCAGTAGTTAAGTCAATGGTTTAGTCAAGCCGATCCATTTCATTCTATTTTTTCGGGCAAGTAGCGGCCCCGCCCACCGTCCGTGGGCGAGTGTTGCCGAGAAGCCACGGAAAAGTCCGAGTCCGAAGAGCCACGGAAAAGCCCGAGTCCGAGTCGAGTTTATTAGCGGCCGCGCCATTGGCCGCTCACTCTTGGCGGGGAAACGGAAATGCAAGAATGGCGGCAATTTAAATTGGCTGCAGTTTGAAAAGATAATGCCCGTTTTCAGCAAGAATATTTAAAGATAAAGTGCTGTTTAAAAATATTTAAGTACTTAAGAACTTCTTATATTTGCGAGCCCGATGTTCCGCTCCCTAAACTTAGCGACCTGTCAGTGAGGTTATGTCATGTTTAAACTGTAAATAAGTGGATATGCACACCGATATCCTTGGTTTTTTAGAAACTCTTGAGAATATAGAAGTTGCTAGGACTTATCTACTTCCAAAAAGTTTTGAGAAAGGTAATTTTTTTTCGATAAGAATAGTATGACATCGATTTTTGGTGCGGATATCAGCTGTCAAAAATACAATCATGTAGCTCCTTGCTGACAATAGAGCTGTACAAATATAGTTTTGGTAAAGATGTTGTGGAAATAACTATTATCGTCCATGAATTTATTACGTATTTAAAAACATCGATCTTTTACATTGATCGATGTTTATAGGTACCTACCATAAATTTGTCATATCACAGGCCTTATGATATCCTTCAGATGGATTGTTACTTATTGTTTTGTACAGAAACAATTCAGTGACACACGGGGATAACTAATTAGAGGCATTACAATTTTATGCCACTGTAAGCCATCAGCTGGTATATATCTGTGACAGACGTGAGAGGCGTATGTAGCAGGATTGAACAAGTTTCTCGCGGTCAGCCTCTGAAAAGTTGAACCATGTTTCTTCTTTAACTTGATAATTGATTGGTGACCGCCGTGTATTTGAAAATGCCGATTTTACATGTTGAATATTGATGTTAATTGTCAACAACGAAAAACGCAACAGAGAAATGCATCTGAATGCAGCTGCAGACTAGAGCCGTATTATAGTGTGTGCATACAAAATATACTTTGTACACATCATTGAAAAGATAAAAATTCAATTAAAAAATAATGTTTGCAGCGTAAATGGTAGATATTATTATAAACATCAAATAGTCATGTGTTGTTTTTATTTAAAATGTGTATATTATTTTATAAACCATAAAATACATTTCGAATTTACAAAAGTCGAGTTTCGAAGTTGTTTGCTAAACAGGCTCCTAGCTAGGTGGCCGGGCATAAATCAGTTAATATTACCAAACCATAGCCAATTTAAAGGGCTTTATAATAACATGATTTTAATACTCAATTAATATTTTCAAACTGCAGCCAATTCAAATTTTCCGCCATTATAGAAAGGGCTTTCTGCAGCCAACTTCGCACTTGTGTACTGTACTGGACCGTAATGCGAACGCTTCACGGGCGAGTAGCGCCCCGCCCACTACTAAATTACTCGTTACTTGACTAAATCAGTGGCCTTGTGCGAACCAGCCTTAAGCCATTTAGTATTAAATTTAACCACCTGATGATGCGAACCGATGTTTGCGACACCAGTTGTGGAATTTAAATATACCTGATAATGCCCTGAATGTTGAAGGTTGAAAGGGCTTGAGGTAGATAAAATTATTGTGAAAATTAAACAATGTTTTGAAAAAATATATATATTTTAAATTAAATATACTCATAGTAATCGAAAACAAAGAAAAAAAACATGTCAAATACAGCAGCGCCTCTATTTTTAATGTTGCAGTTTTTCAAATGCCAAAAGTCCGTGCAGACTTGCTTGAACACCGCAGGGTTAAGGGGGATTTGAGACCCAAACAACTTTGGCTGTTCAAAAAAATAAATATACGGTTGTCTTTATATATATTTAAAAACAATGAAAATATTTTTTTTATTTTTTTTTTCCTTCAAGTCAGCTGGAAATATGCAAAAAACCAATTTAAAAAGGCTCATTTTCCAAGGCGACTCACGTTTCTTTTCTTAATATTTCAAAACCAAATATACAATTTAATGATAGAGTATGTATTCAGCTAAATTACCACGACTTCCGAAAATTCATTACTTACTTAGTTACTGAGTTATTAATTTTTTTGAAAACGTATTTACGTAAGTTTTTTTCGTACGCGTTTTAAGTTCCTCCGAGTAATTTTCCGCAAACATCACATCGCTATTAAATGAAAGAAGTGTTTTTAATTATTTTCGTAAAAGTTTCATTTCTTTAACTTAAACACCTAATTTTTAAATAATTATTGTAATTCTCTATTTGTTTATTGTTTTATTTGTCACACAGATGGCGCTGGTGTCCCCAATTGCGATATTTTGGCCAACAGTGAGGATAAAACAGTTTACTTCATGTCCGACCAATGGGCTCATGTATAAATACATCAGCTGTATATGTATAAAAATTCCGAGCCATGTCGTATAGACACTGCAACAATATAACTATACGAGGCATGGACACAGTCGGCCATATGCAAAAATACTCAACAAACGTTTGACTATTTTGATCATATCATCAAAGTCAAAAACGAGTTGCGGACATAATATAAAATTTGAATGGGAATGGAAAAAAGGCGATTTTGTTTTATTTTTTAATTACATCGCCACTTAATGCTTTTTGCAGTTTTTTTTTGTATTTCGATACGCTTTTCATTTACTTTACTCTGATAATTTTAGAATTCAGTAGAGATCACCAGTTTTTATGAAAAAGCTGAAAATCATTAGGGGACACACGCACAAGACAAAAGGTACAGATTTCGACGGCGATACCCTTATATTAGGTTTCCAAGCTCCCAATGGGCCTGAATGGAAGGTTGTGAGTTCGAATCCCGGCGGAGCACAAAAAATATTCCATTTATATTTTCAAATTTGCTCTTCGCTGGGTTGAAAAATTCATACACCTTTACCAATGACCGGTCACCTAAGGTCCATCCAGCTTTACAGCAACTGGGTCTTGCTTGACAACTGGCGCTTTGTAGCGACGACGACCAAGCTCGTAAAATGGTCGATCGCTCAATTGGTAGAATGCTTGCATTCCATGCCAAGAGCAAGGGTTCGATCAGCCTTGACAAGTAATGAGAACCAGCCCCCTCGGGAGCTGAAAAACCCCCACTTCAACTGAAGTGGTTGGTGTAAATCTGGCCCCCTTACCTGTAAAAATAAAAAGGTTCGGAATCGCCACATGGGACAACGCAGGCAAGAAGTTACACAATATGTGTAGCTTAGTTTCGTTCTGTGCTCCACCGAAAATTGAACTTATGACCTTCCGATTATGAGTTGGAAGCGTAACCACTAGACTACAGACCGATCTTTTGCACGCATTTGAAAAAAAATTACGAATTCTAAGATTATAATATTATCAATGAATATTATAAATAAAAATGGAATTCAAGTTTTTACCCGAAGAAATAAGAAATATTATTATGTATTATTGTATAACAAGTAGGTACGAGCCCTCTGCGAGCTTGGTCGTCGCTGTAGAAAGCTCCAATTCTCATGCAAGACCCAGTTGTTGAAAGGCCGGATCGATTTATTGTGACGGACCTTTGACAGAGACAGATTAATTTTGCAACCCAACGAAGCGCAAATTTTAAAAATGATATCTTTTTTTGTGCTCCGCCGGAATTCGAACCCACTTTTTTCCAATCTGGATTCAAAGTTGTGACCACTAGACTGCGGACCGGTGTGCCTTTTTATGTGTAGGTTCCTACAAAATAAATCAAATCTCACATGAACATGAACTTAGCAACTCTTAACGCCGTGTTTTAAAATCGGGGTGGCAATTGCAAAAGTGAACCAAGTTTGTTTCAGTATGGGGGTCAGCCTCATACCAAACAACTAGTAAAGATTAATAGATAAAGGCATTATTTTCTCTAAACTTACTCATTTGATCTCTCTTTAAATAATATTAATTTATGTTGACAGACTGCATTTGCGTCAACCCTTGTGAGTGATAAAAAATATGTGCATGTGGTTTGTGTAGCGGCGAAAAAACACACACTGCAATGTTTTTTTTTGTATATTGATGGGATAGCTCCAAAACTTAATATATACATTTTGTATTATTTTCAAAACAATTCAAAGATTTCAAAATAAAATTAACAGTTAATTGTGACAGGTTTGTAGTTCAGTAGTAACACTTCGAACTCTGAATGGAAGGTTGTGGGTTCGATTCCCGGTGGAGCAAAAAAAAAACATCTATATTTTCAAATTTGCTCGGCTGGGTTGAAAATTCATAAACCTTGACCAAAGACCGGTCATCAAAACGTACGCTTAATAATAAAGAGCAATAACTCAAAAAATAAGAATGTTGGGAAATCACGTTTGAAGTTCAGACAGCCAGTACAACTTGTATGGGATGAAAAAGGCGACCGATTTTTTATCTCGGTCATATTCGTCCAAATTTAACGGCTGTCGCATTCTACTTATTCTTCTCGCATTGTTCTTGCGTTTTATTATAAAATCTCGACTTTCCCAATTTTTTAGTTATTGCTCTGTATTATTAAACGTGCGAAAAGGTCTATCCAGCCTCACAGCCGTAGCTAGGGGGGGGGGGGGGGGGGGGAGGCATTGTGGGGCAATGCCCTACCTTAAAAATACCAAAAACCAAGACAAATTATTATAATTAAATTGTTTGTTCATAGCTTGAGATAAAAAAAATGTAGAAATTAACCAAACTTTACGCAGATCAGTTTAAACAAAATCAGTTGATCTGAACGAAGTTCTTCGCATTTTTAATAACATGGGGAATCGTAAAACTCAGATGTTTTAAATATTTTTATTATTATGTTAATGGAGAGATTTCACATTTTTTTTTTTAAATATTTTTGGCTAACCAAATAATTTGTACTTACGTGTTTTTTTTTTCAAAATTCTCATTACTTTATTATTTTGTGGGAAAACAAAAAATCACCATGTACATCACTGACCCGTGCTTCGAGGGCAGATATTATGATATTTTTTTTACTTCCGCCCTACTTGTAACCAATGCTGCCCTACATCAAATTCGACTCTAGCTACAGCCCTGTCCAGCCTTACAGCAACTGGGTCTTTCTTGAGAATTGGCGCTTTCTAGAGCGACGACCAAGCTCGCAGAGGGCTCTTGAGGTGTGATACACATAAAAACAGCGCTCACCAAATAAATCAGCCTATTTTTTACTTTTTTAAATAACATCGATTTGGAGCTCCCTACGTTTGACAGTATGCCACAGACCGGATAGCAGACAGAGTGCAAAATATCTATGTATTGGTAGGGTCTGGTCGTCTTAGTGTGGAATTGTAGAAAAAATATGATTATTTTTGTTAGCACATCTGCCGGAACACAGTGAAAGTTAAACATTATAAAAAAGTGCTGACCTTATTTAGTTACGACATTTATCAACAGATTACGAATTTTACGTTTTGTTACGAATTCCGTGTATCTATAACTTGCCGTTAAGCTGTAGATCTTCGACAGCATGGAATACCGTCAACCCGCCGTACATAAATATTTTGATTCGGCGGGTTAATAACCCAGACAGATTCGTCTTGATATACTTACCATACTTCGTGTATTTCTGATACCACTTCGCCGGAATTTCTTATTTAGTGTTGATCCTCTCCGATACTTAGCACGCGCGTTTTTCACACTCGCTGCGCAACTAAGCTACACATATAGTGTAACTTCTTGCCGCGTTATCCTCGATGGAACACTCGTTGATGGATAATAATGTATACACTTTGTACTTTTTAATTTGACTTTGTTCTTTTGTAGGTATGTATTGGAGTCAAAGAGGACATAATAGAGGCTTCGACGGAACAGAACAAGCGTTTCTCAGTCCACTCCTGGACGTAGGTCTCCTCTTAATGTCTGCTGGTGCCTCTGAATCGGCTGCTGTTATCAGTGTTTTTTTACTTCGATATTTCGATGTTTAGTTGAAGGCAGACGGCAATAAGTCACCACGAATTGCCCTAGTACGGCCTTGCGAATTGCCGTACCTGGTACACTCATAATGTACGCCTTATTTTTTTTTTTAAATCCTGTGCGGGAGACTCCCTAGATTTCAGAGACTCTAGGGGTCTATGCCACGTGTTGTAGTAACGCAGAGCAGAGGTGTGTACGAGCTTGGCCGTCGCTACAAAGCGCCAATACTCGAGCAAGACCCAGTTGCTGTAAGGCTGGATGGACCTTGAGTGAACGGTCTTAGGTAAAGCTTTTATAAATTTTCAACCCAGCGAAGAGCATATTAGAAAATATAAATGGTTTTTTTTTGTGCTCTACCGGGATACGAACCCACAACCTTCCCATTCAGAGTCCGCAGTGTTACCACTGAGCTACGGACCGGTTTTATGAATTTTCAACCCAGCGAAGAGCATATTTGAAAATATAAATGGTATATATTTTGTGCTCCGCCGGGATTCGAACCCGCAACCTTCCATTTACGAGTCGGAAGTGTAAAACCACTAGACTACGGACCGGGCATTACTAAACTTGAAACTAAAAAGCGCACCTTTGCTCACTGGAATAGTCTTATTGCTTTGCGGACAGAAATGTGTCCAGGAATTTGGTAAGACCCAGACGAGCTGATTGCATCTGGTCTCGTCTGCGAATGTGTCAAGGAGGACCTTGGAGTCCAACAACTGGCAGAGGGAATGTGGCCCGCGAGAGATATCTTCGAGACTGTTGTGTTGTTCAATGTTTGGCTTTGGCCCAATCTCCCAATCTACACAGTACAACACATTACGTTCAAACTCAACATTGGGCTTTACCGCAAATTGTATAGAAACTGAAACAGCGCGTCTAGTGAGCGTTTTAGTTTTCATATATTTTTTGGTTAACCCCAGTGTATACTTGAGATACTGATGTTTCGCCTCCATTACTGATCCACCAATATATAAAATTGATTAATATTAGCAATGCTGTCGTTTGCATTCTCAGATTTGAATGACTCACTTGTGCAGAGCTATTTACCTGGTTGATGCTGATGCTGGTGCTATATAGACCTACATACTTGCTTACAATTGCACACGAACGTATTCATGAATATTTACAGAGTAAAATTATTTACACATTTCGAATATTTGTAGGAAAACTCACATCATTCCAGACGATTCGTTTGGCGTCATAGCCAACGTCTTTAGGAGGCACCCTCTGTACAGGAAGACTAATGATGAACTGTTTCTTACAAATCTTTTTTTTTAAATTATATTTTGTTAGTTTTTATTAAGTTAAAATTATGATTAGGATTACAATAAACGCAATTAAACACAAATAAGCTACACATATAGTGTAACTTCTTGCCGTGCTATCTCCGAAGGGGTCGCATGTGGCGAGTTGAACCTATTTATTTTTACAGGTAAGGTAAGTATTACGCCAACCACTTCAGTTGTAGTGGGGGTTTCCCAGCTCCTGTGAAGGCTGGTACTCATTTATTGTGAAGGCTGAGTAAATCTTGCCGGTATTTTATTTTGGGGTTTGAAATAAACACCGAAACGGGAAATCATTTCTGACACCCTTGGTGGGATTCGAACCCGAGCTCACGGCATGGAATGCAAACACCTAACAACCGAGCTACCGACCGGACTGAGCTGAACCGGACCAGCTGAGTTGGTAGAATGCTTGCGTTTCCTGACAAGAGAGCCGTGGGCTTGAGCTTACCTAGGATGTAGAAGTGTTTACCCGTTCCGGTGTTTATTTCAAACCCAATATGAAAATCCGGCAAGGTTTACTCTGCCATTTCTGACACCCTCGGTATGATTCGAACCCGAGCTCTCGGCATGGAATGCAAGCACTCTACCAACTGAGCTAACTGTATCTTTCTGCTTTTGAAGACAAAATTAGGTATCTCTATCCGCCATCTTGGAGATGAGCTGTCTGCTCCTATGACAGATCATTTTAATATATAAATAATCATAATAAAAGTAAAATCAAATACTTAATTGATATATTTTTGTTGTTTGCAGGGGCGGCAAGATGGTGGTCGGCGAGCCAAAGCGGAGTATCATGGAGGGGATAGAGAACACCGGAGACGTGCGTCTGCACGACCATAGACTTAGACTCAAACAAAGGTACACACCATTCTATTCATTCATTTACTATTTTCAAGTATACCAGGCTTCCATATTCTTCATGCGGGGTGTACACTCAACCCTGCTTGGAAGGGGAAGTAAGCAGAGCAGTGAGTAAGGCAGGATGTAAACACATTTTTACAATAACTTATGTATCAGATATTAGATGAACCGTTATAAGAGAACTTACATTATTCTCAAGGTAGCTAACGTCTTCGAGAATGATAACGCCAAGTTTGACGCTATCATGTGGAATGCGAGGGGGAGGATTTGAGATCGCAAACTGGTTCTCGATTATCGCGTTCGGAC
Organism: Agapetus fuscipes; assembly: GCA_951799405.1. Taxonomy (NCBI): domain Eukaryota; kingdom Metazoa; phylum Arthropoda; class Insecta; order Trichoptera; family Glossosomatidae; genus Agapetus; species Agapetus fuscipes. The sequence continues at coordinate 13,438,715 of OX637351.1, read as the reverse complement.
GAACTGCCCAACAAATCTGTCTAGGCAGCCAACCAAAGGAGCAAAGGAGGGGGTCACGGAATCAAAGTCTGGACTCACCTTATCTCCAATGGATGCCTCTTTCGCGGAGCACTGGTCGCGATTTTGTGTAGGGTTTCTCCTTTATTTCTGTCGCGCGCGATGAACACTGCGATGGACACGTCTATCCAAGGCCGCGTATGAAGAAGTACTGGCTGGAGACAGGTGATTGGGTAAAGTAGGAGTGGTCAGTTTATAGGCTTAAGGACACAGGATTTTATGGCAAGCTACCTATAAACAAATCTACCTAACAGCTCGCCCAAACATGCCCCCCAGCTTGAGAGGACGTAGTCCTTTCAAAACAACGATTTATTTATTTATTTATTACTATAATTTAAATCTACTTAATTTAGCGAGTGGACTGTATATTATTTTGTAATGTTATTGATTTGGCAACGGACAAACCTTGACAACTGGACGCCTATAAGTTCCAGTTTTCGTCCGGACATTAACTACTCTAGCTATACCGTCCGCTCCCGGAAAGACATCCTCAATAACTCCTAGTGGCCAATTAAGAGGTGCACTACCTTCAGTTTTTAACAAGACAACAGATCCAATCTTGATTGGCTCTGTTTCCGTGTTCCATTTCTGACGCGTTTGGAGAGTGTGAAGGTACTCCACCTTCCACCGTTTCCAGAAAGACTGAACTAAATGGTCCACATACTGTTTACGAGACAGTAGACTAATGTCTCTAGAGGAGGTATCTGTCGCCGGAAGTGACTTTAGAGGAGTCAATGTGAGAAAATGTGCGGGGGTTAGAGCAATAGGTTCGGATGGATCGGCACTCAAACATGAAAGCGGTCTGGAGTTTAAAATTGCTTCAATTTGCGCAAGTACTGTAGACATTTCCTCGAATGTCAATAATTGTTTACCAATTACTCGATTCAGATGGAGTTTGATACTCCGCACGTTACTCTCCCAAATTCCACCGAAATGCGGGGCGGATGGGGGATTGAACTTCCAATCTATCCGATGGTCTCTTAGTTCCCTGTCGAACTTATTTTGAAAAGCTTCAGACTCCAGGAGACCATAGAGAGCATCGAGGTGAGATTTTGCACCAATGAAGTTTGTCCCACAGTCTGAGTACATTATTTTTACCGGCCCGCGTCGAGACAAAAATCGCTTAAGAGCGTTAATAAATGTTTCCGTGCTTAGATCTGATGCGAGTTCGATATGAACCGCTTTCGTGATTAAGCACACAAACACACAAATGTATGCTTTAATTTTGTGCACACCTCTTTTTCTATAAGGAATCACACTTAAGGGGCCCGCGTAGTCTATGCCACAGTGGAAAAATGCCTTACCTTCATTTACCCGACAGGCAGGTAAATCCCCCATGAGGGGGAAGCGTGATTTTGGATTAACCTTATAACAAGTATTACATAATTGGACGCGTTTACGCACAATATTTCTAGCCGACAAAATCCAGAAATTTTGTCGCAAAAGGGACATTAGTAACTGAGGTCCGGGATGCAAGAATTTTCTATGATAGTAATCAATGATTAAATTCAAAATATGACCGCGACCTGGTAAAAGTATCGGATGTTTACTGTCATAAGCTAAGTCAGCGTTTACAAGTCTCCCTCCTACTCGTAACAACCCATCAGTGTCGATAAAGGCATTTAGCTTACGAAATGCAGGAGATAAGACTTTACCGGCTTTCGCGTTTTTAATTTCGTTCGAAAAATGATGATTTTGTAAGTCTTTTATAACTACGATTTCTGCAAACCGTAGGTGAGAGACTTCAAATTTTGATGACAATCTTTTTATAAAACGAAGTATGTAAATAACAACTCTTTAACAATTTACTCCAGGAAGAGATTCGTTCAGCGAGTGAACCTAATAAAGTTGGTTGCTTGGGTAAGTTATCCATTACAGTCATAACTTTTATTTTTTGTTCCGGCGGGTTTTCAATAGTATTTGGATCAAATTTACAAAAATTCCATTCTTCAATCGGTGAGCGCGCGAAGGCAGGGCCTTTAAACCAGAGCGGGTGGTCAATTAATTGTGCGGGAGTCAGGCCGCGTGAGAGACAATCCGCGGGATTGTCTTTCCCGGCAATATGATAAAACTGACTTGGAGGTATATTATCCTGAATTATAGTTACTCTATTCGCGATGAAAGTCTGCCAGCGGGATGGGTGTGAATGAACCCAAGCGAGTGCCACTGTACTATCAGAAAAGGCGTATACATTATTAATTTGGCAGCGAGTTGAATATGTATCAATGACTACACGCATTAATTTTGACAATATCAATATTCCCGATAATTCAAGTCTTGCTAAAGATATTGTACGACTTGGAGCTACTCGCGACTTTGCACAAGCTAAACTTATTTCTCCGCGTTTACTTGGAGGATTATATACATGAATATATATCACCGCTCCATATGCTCTCTCACTTGCGTCCGCGAATCCCAATAGGGATATAATCGACTCCTGCGTTACACCTGTATGCCGTGGCAGCTGAATACTTTGAAGGAGTGGGAGTTCCGATTCATAATTTTCCCAAGTTGAAATTATACTCTGAGGAGGACAATCGTCCCAATCGATTTTATGTTCCCAGAGAAATTTAATCATTAATTTAGCTGTTACAATCACGGGTGCTACAAACCCCATCAAATCCCAGAAGCGCGCAATTGTCGACAGAATATTTCGTTTTGTACATTTACGAAATTTGTTAGTGACACTAAAGGTAAAAACATCTTTTCCAGGCAACCAATGCAAACCAAGGATGGTACATTGATCTTCTGAACTGAACTCTACAGCTTCAGAAATGCGACAAGCTGAGGGAATGCCTCCCATGACTGATGGTGAATTACTCGAGAACTTCACTAATTCAAAACCGCCCGCAAGAAATAATTCAATCAACTGGTTTGAAAGTGCGATTGCCTCTTCATCATTTAAACAGCTAGAAACCAAATCATCCATGTAAATATATCTCTCTGCTACAAGTGCCGCTAATGGAAAACGTGTTCGCGCATCATCAATTAAACGACGAACGGTACGCATTGCAAGGTATGGGCTGCACTTTAAGCCAAATGGTACGCGTGTAAATTCAAAAAGCTGAAGTGGATCATTTTTATCAAACCGATATAAAACTCTCTGATAGCATCTATGCTCTTTATTTACCAGAATTTGCATATACATTTTACGTATGTCAGCGCTTAGAGCAACTGGAAACAAGCGAAAGTGTAATATTATTTTAAATAGATCATTTTGAAGATTTCTACCCGTATGTAGAACATCATTCAGCGATAATCCTGATGTAGTTTTCATACTAGCATCTATTACTGCGCGAACCTTAGTTGTGGATTTATTTTCACGTATCACTGCATGATGCGGGGCTATGTATTGCAAGCTCAAGCATTGATCCGAATTTATATTTACAGGATTTAAATACCCTTCTTGTATGTAATTTTTGAAAATAAGGTCGTATTCCAATTTTACAGAAGAGTTTGAAAGCAGTTTCCTTTCCAACGCGTAAAATCTCCGCTCTGCCGCTCTCTGAGAGTCACCGAGCTGCCCCGGATCGGTCTTGAAAGGCAGCATTACGGAAAATCTACCAGTCTTGTCTCTCGTGGTGGTGTTGGTATATTTCTCTTCACATACCAGCTCCTCGATTTGCGGAGTGGAGACGTCCGGTACGTCCTCCAACTCCAAGAATTTTTTCATTTCAATTTCAATTGCTGAAAAGAAACTATAATCTGTTTTGATTAACGGTAGCACTGGAACTTCCCCTAGTACCACATACCCAAATCCAGTGCAACTGGCTCGCCTAAATTTCGTGAGATAGTGTTGTGTTTTATCACACGGGAGAATACATCTGCACCCAGAATCATGTCAATTTTTCCGGGAATAAAATATTTTTCATCAGCCAAACGTAATGATTTTAAATATTCTAAATTTTCAATATTAATGTTGGCGACGGGTATTTTATCAGTTATTTGATTAACCACCAAAGGCGATAGTTTAAAATTGACCGATTTCTCAACTCTCGAAAGAAGGGTAATTGTTGTCACTCCCTTGATAGGGTTGACAATATCCCCTATTCCTGAAACAACTTTGTCTCGCGTCGTCTTTACATCAAGATGAAGTTCTCGACAACAGGAGGCCGTTATTATGTCTCTCTGTGAAGCACTGTCTAATAAAGCGCGAATAGTGTGTCTTTGACCCCGCTTGTCTAAGATTACACAACAAACAGTTCCTAGTAAAACCGTAGATTCTACCTCACTAGAATTAGGGCCCATAGCACAAAGCGCTAAGGGCTCCGCCTTTTCTTCGGCCGCGGCTTGCAAATTCAAGTTGAAATGCAGGCTAGTATGGTGGGATCGATTACAAACGCTGCATCTTCCCTTTGATTTACAATTCTTGAGATTATGCATCGTACTTAGACAATTGACACATAATTTCTTTGATTTTATAAAATTGTACCTTTCCCGAGCGTCCAGGATAGTGTATTTCGGACACTGGTACAACTTTGAGTGGTTGTTATCTCCGCACAACAAACATTTGTCAGTATTAACTGTCACAAATGCCCTAACGTTTTTCTGGGAAGCTGAGGGCTTGCGCGGCATCGCGTTAATTTGATTGTTAATTTTACTGCTTCTACTTCCGTTTGCGCGCTGTAGTATTCGCGAGTAATTTCTAATGAATTCCACAAATTTTATTGAATCTACTGAGTCTGAAGAATCTTGTATAGAAACTTCAAAAGCCTTAATCGTATCCATGTCGAGTTTCTTACACGCAATGTGTATGAATATAAAGTCTTCTAGATTCTCTATGTTCAACTGTTTGATTGCAGCAGTCAAACCCGAAAATAGATCAATAAAGTCCTCCAAGTTTGAGGCAGATGGTTCCTTTACTGCAGGAATATTTAACAATTTCTCTAGATAAGTTGTTGCCAGAACGCGCTTATCGTTGTATTTCTTGACCAACGAATTCCATAAAATTGTATAATTTTGAGCAGTTGGCAATAAACCTTGGCAAATGCTTTGAGCTTTTCCTACCAGTTTTCCAACTAAATATTGAATCTTTTCACCTTCCGTTAGACTGTCATTCTCATGGACCATCGATTTAAAATTTTCATAAAACACCGGCCAATTGTTTACATCTCCGTTGAAGGCACACAGCTCTAATCGTGGTAGTTGGATGCTCCTTTTTAAAGGAATATCATTTGCACTTGAGGATTTTGTTGTGTCTTTTAAATTCTCGTAAGTATATTTAATTTCAGCGTATAAGTCTTCAAATGACAGAATAATATTATTATCTGTTGCTTCATCTTCCTCACTTTCTGCAATTAAATCATTTTTTTCTTTCACCAGTAATAAAAATTCTTTACGCCAGTTGTCAATGCCTGCCGCGTGCACTTTAAATTTACGCAAATAAATTTCTCCCAAATGAATTGAATTAATGGTATCGAAAATGCATTGTGCCCGTTCCAAGTACGTCTCTATCTCATTCTGGAGGCGCTCCTTACGTCGTTGAAATGCTCGTTTTTCGCGTTCTGAAGTCATGTTTTAATTTGGCTTTAATAAATTAAATTTGATAAAATTAATAATAAATTTTACAAATCCCGTACGTACAAGTCCTTATAAATTGAAGTAGCAAAGAAAAAAGAAGGTTATAATAATGTTATCAAAATGTAAACAAATAATGTAAACAAAGAAAGTAAACAATGCAAGTACCTAGGTAGTTACTTATACCGCGGGCTTAATTCGAATGTACCTAAAATGCAAGAGATAGGTATACCTACAAGGCAATTAAAGAATTAACCCGCACTTCGATTCCAAAGCGATATTTATGATAATAATGTATGAACGCGTCACGAATTGCATTTTTGTAGCAATAAAAATGGCGAATATTTTTTTGAATCCGATTTCAAACTATAAGAATCTGAATTAATATTACGTGAATCTAGTTTTTTAATTTACGATCTGGCTTCGTTAAGGACCAAAATTATGATAACGCCAAGTTTGACGCTATCATGTGGTATGCGAGGGGGAGGATTTTTAATCGTACTGGTTCTCGATTATTGCGTTCGGACGAACTGCCCAACAAATCTGTCTAGGCAGCCAACCAAAGGAGCAAAGGAGGGGGTCACGGAATCAAAGTCTGGACTCACCTTATCTCCAATGGATGCCTCTTTCGCGGAGCACTGGTCGCGATTTTGTGTAGGGTTTCTCCTTTATTTCTGTCGCGCGCGATGAACACTGCAATGGACACGTCTATCCAAGGCCGCGTATGAAGAAGTACTGGCTGGAGACAGGTGATTGGGTAAAGTAGGAGTGGTCAGTTTATAGGCTTAAGGACACAGGATTTTATGGCCAGCTACCTATAAACAAATCTACCTAACAGCTCGCCCAAACAAGAATAATGTAAGTTCTCTTATAACGGTTCGTCTAATATCCAATAAATAAATTTGAACTGTGTAGTTATTATTGTAAATATGTCAAACGGCCGTAATTCCAACCTAAACCTTAGAATGTAAACACGTTGCTCCCACTGCTCCTGCCCATGCTAAACGCGCTGCCCAGTGATCCAATCTGAGTTTGTCATCTTCCTACCATCTATGCTGCTCGGCCCATTATTTCCCGCATTGTCAAGCAAGATCACGGGCAGGAGCAGTGGTGTGGACACTTGTCTTATATGTGACTCTTACTTTCTCTTTCCTCTGTTTAGAGATATCCTTCTCTGATGCTAAAGTAGCTTGAAGCTTCCTTGTTATTGTATCCAGCCGCTACTCCAGTGTCTCTGCACATGCATATCTTCTCAAAATTCAACACTCTCTTCATGTATCCTCTTCTCTTTTCTCACTTTGCAGATTCCATACATTTTCAATCTCGCTTAATTGATCAATCCATTTTTTCCCTCTGTCTTTTCCTTCCATGCTTACTGTATGTCCACTGTGTCAGTCTTTCAATATTTGTTCTTTCTACATGTCTAAACCATATCATCATACTCTTTTATACCTTTACTTTCAAATCCTTTTTCAGCTTACATTACTCTTTTACTCATTTTTCACTCTATTCCTTAGAGTTTTTCCTGTCATACTTCTCAAGTTTTTTGTTTCCACGGTGCATACCTTACTCATTTTACTGTCACTCAATCACAATCACATCGATGCCATTCTCTTCGCTGAACTTAACCTTTTTTCAAAAATATGATGAATATTGTATGAACTATCAGTGAGTATCATTATCAGTATGGATTTTGACCTCCTCGAAGAGTTGCATCCACCTTTCCCTCTCCATCACCTCTTGTCGCCAATTGGTTACGCCCAGAGCTCGAAAGTTCCTTTCCACCCCATGGTTCCATCTCAGCTTTGGCCTCCCGACACTTCTTCTGCCACTGGGTTTTGCGGAGTAGATCCTTTTTATTGTTCATTCTTTCTAAGTGTCCCAACCATCGGAGTCTGAAGTATTATAGTCTTTTGAATCTTTTCACTTTTATATTTCAGGTTTGACATCATAAGAAAGCTCGGGCAGGGCACGTATGGGAAGGTGCAGCTAGGAATCAACAAGAAAACTGGACAGGAGGTCGCCATCAAAACAATAAAGAAATGCAAGATAGAAACAGAAGCGGACCTCGTGAGGATCAGGAGAGAGGTCCAAATCATGTCGTCCGTTAGGCATCCCAACATTGTACATATTTATGAAGGTTTGTATACTTATTATTCTGAAGATCTTCCATGCTATTGGCCTCAGGTGATGAATCATTGCACTTATGTTATCGTTTAAATTAGTTTTTTTAATTGAAAGGGAAATTAGGGCTCCCATGTGTTTTGCATGTACTTTGAAACCAAGAGCTATAAAAATAAATAAGTTAATTTATTTGTTGTTTGAAAAATGTATATTTCAATGATGATTATGATGATGATTTCTTTATCAGCGCCGATTCGTAACTCAATGTCACTCCAAGGGCGCTTAGTAGTTTACTGGGTGAAAAAGTGTGTCTTCATCCTCCTCTTTAGCTCCTCAATCGTCCTAGACCTCCGGATTTCTGGTGGCAGTAGATTCCAGGTCGCAGGGCCGGCCACCGTAAAAGCACGGTCTCCGAAAACAGTGGCAATTTTCCTTCTAGGTTCAATGTTTAATTTATGCTGGGAAAACTTCCTACTGTGCTATAATTCCAAGTTACTTATTTCAATTCAGTAATCATTATTAAAAAATAGTAGGACTAGACGTCATCACATGTAACAAATTCTATCCGGATTGTCTATGGCTTAGCAAAATGGATGGGATCCACAAAACTAATCTTTTTCGTCGTGTCAAATTTCCTTAGAACTTTGCTTTTTACCAGCAGCTTTGATTTGTAATAATACCAAATTTTTTTATTGCAGTTTTTGAAAATAGTGAAAAGATGATTTTGGTTATGGAGTATTGTGCTGGAGGGGAATTGTATGATTATCTTAGTCAACAAAAAGTATTACAAGAAGACGAAGCCAGAAGGTAATGTAAAACTTAATACTCATTTATGTATTCTCATTATTTGTCAACCAAAATTAATCCTTCCCTTTTTTATAATTCCAGATTATTCAGGCAAATAGCGACGGCAGTATATTATTGCCATAAGCATAAGATTTGTCATAGGGATCTTAAATTAGAAAATGTACTGTTAGATGAGCATGGAAGTGCCAAAGTATGAACATCCTTACATACTTACAATATTAATATGTCACCACTGAAACCAATGATTTAATATGATTTTTTACTTAATCCAGATTGCTGATTTTGGTCTGTCAAATGTATTTGAAGAGAGAAGGTTACTGGCAACCTTTTGTGGTTCTCCCTTGTATGCCTCGCCTGAAATTGTCAAAGGTACACCTTACATCGGACCTGAGGTTGGTTTTACAATTATTCTATTTGATTTTATCAAAAGTGCACAAAATAAATCTTTAAAATAAGTGAATTGCAATAAGTAGATGATTGCTTAAATAAGAGGAGAATTTTGGCTTACACAGCTGGTAGTTGACACTGGAGAGATTTTTTTCAAAATCTGTTGCCGTAGTCTATTGGAGTTAGAACTGATGCATCCGGACGTTTTGCCCAAATCTGCGATGAGCTGTCGATGTGATATGATATTGATGAAACTGTTATATTTTAGAGGAAGTTTCACAAAGTTTATAGGAAGCTCCAGCTCCAATAGACCACAGCAAAAGATCCTCAAAAGGAACTCTCCAGATGATTGTTTATCAGTCATTTAAAAAGTCTCCTCTGAATCAAGCATTGAATATCGGTGAAGAAATGTAAATTGCAATCTTTGTTGTAGGTGGACTGTTGGTCGCTGGGTGTACTGTTATATACATTAGTTTATGGAGCCATGCCCTTTGATGGCTCCAATTTTAAACGCCTGGTCAAACAAATTAGCACAGGAGATTATTTTGAGCCCAAGACACCATCATGTAAGTAGCAACTCTGTTTATTGAAAAAATAAAAAAAATTGGACAATTTTCCATAGCGCCATTTAGTGGTAGTAGCCACCCAAGGGCGCTTTTATGTGTGGAAGCCTCTATTAAACGGATGTGACTTAAGCAGCCTCCTAAAACTGCCAACATTGGTCTTGATTCTCAACCCCAGAGATAGGCTTTTCCAACAGGATGGACCAGCCAAACTAAAAGCCCTGTCCCCATAGCTGGTTCTGATTCCTCGAAGCCTCTATTATGTCCTCTTTCCCTCTCTCAGAAGCTGGATGAACCTTGCCAAAAGGTTATTTTATTATGTTTCAACCTTCTTTTGATTAGCACCATTTTGTAACACTGTCACTCCAAGGGCACCTCAAAAGATTTGTTGGATACATCAGTCTTGAGAGGTCACTTGGAGTGACTGCTCTCGCCAATCTCTCAAACCACAGGTAGCAGTCGAATCCTTGCCCTCGGAGCCACCATTCACCACTCACACATTCGTAAATTTACCGTAAATTCTATGTCTAAACATTCCTCCGTACGTTTTTAAGTCACGTGAAGTGCATGAGTGATGAATTTAATGTTATTTGTTGTTTATTTCAGCGGCTTCTCCTCTTATAAGAGACATGTTGACTGTGGATCCCATACAGCGAGCAGACATTACTCATATTTGTGATAATCCGTAAGTTGATAAATTATAATCTGATTTTAATAGCCCCATCTCTAAATCTCGCAAAAAGGTTATTTACAAATTCAAAACAAAGTTGGAGACTTCCTGAAGTAGCCAAGAGCTAAGTACAAAAGTTATTAAAGCTATCATACATATGCATACACTACTAGACCCCTGATCTGGTACCAGAAAAAAAAACAGATAAATCAGACAGAATTTGTTTGGTGTGAAAAAGCTTTCACACATGCAGAATGTCAGAAAACAAGATTTCTGCAAAACTACATTATCACAGTCCCAAAACCATAACATCACTCTCCTCTTTTATTATTTTATTTTATTTTATTTTAGTAGGACAACAAACAGCCTTACATAAGAAATAAATAATAACAATTACAAAAAACATGGCTAATTATATTATTATGTTGCCACGGATATCAAGCTTAGGAAGTTGGAAAGAATTACAAGATGTTAATTACAAGTGACTAATTACAAGAAAGAAAAAAAAAATACTGCTCTCAAAACAGTTATGACTGAAGATCCAATTCATTCCTTAATTATTTGGTTTATTGATTTCAGATGGGTGAATAAGGGCTCCGATGTGTCATGTCTAGAGTTAGCTGAAGCCCTAGCCAATGAGACTCCAGTTCGACTAGACCTTCTCCTCTCCCTTGCTCCACCTCCCATTCACGGCAGCGACAAGCTACTTGTCACAGATGAAGTAAGTCACACAGTTACTAATAACATACAAAACAACAAAAAAGACCGAGATCTGGATTGTAACATTTGAAAGGATTCTCTGAACCATCTACGGCTCGGTGAGAGATAACAACAGGGTTACCGCTCAGGTACACCGCGTGTCGTTGGCATCTTGGACCGGTCCGTAGTCCAGTGGCAACACTTCGGACTCGTAAATGGAAGGTTGTGGATTCGGATCCCGGCGGAGCACAAAAATATACCATTTATATTTCGAATGTGCTCTTCGCTGAGTTGAAAAATTCATAAACCTTTACCAAAGACCGGTCACTGAAAGGTCCATCCAACCTTACAACAACTGGGTCTTGCTTGAGAATTGGCGCTTTCTACAGCGACGACCAAGCTCGCAGAGGGCTCTTGAGGTGTGATACACACAAAAACAGCGCTCACCAAATAAATCATCCTAATAAAATAATAAAATAAACAATTGTTGGCGTCATAGCCCATAGGTACAACAAAGAGCTCTATGGCATGTTCAGAGAGCTCAATGGCATGTTCAGAGAGCTCAATGTGATCAGTTCCATCTATGTAGAGCGTCTGCAATGGGCTGGTCACATAATAAACTTAGAGGGCGCAAACCCTATTAAGCGCCTAACACGCTCAACACTACAGGCTAAAGGAGACTAGGGCTGGAAGTCTCATCACCACGGTAATTCTTACCTACCTAATATTGGTAATATTTGTATGAAAACTAAGCAGCTATTCACTTGCGGCCATCTTAAATCGACAGATCTTCATACAAATATTACCGATATTCGGTAGGTAAGAATTACCGTGGTGATGAGACTTCCAGCCCAGCAAGACCAAAAATTCAATGGATGGATGGTGTTAACACAGATGCAGCCAAGGCAGACATACGTAGCTGGAGAGCAAAGGTGATGGATAGACAGGCAATAGTGAAAGAGAATCCTGGATTCAGCAAAGCCCCACTCAGGGCTGTCGACCTCATGATGATGATAACAAACAATAGCAGTCTGTGCCTTGTACATGTCACTTATTATGTTTTAACTTTTCCAGATTAAAGCTGCGCCTTCCGATAGCTCTCCAACTCGTTCAATGTCCCTAGCAAATATTGAGAACTCAGCTGAAAGAAGAATATTGGAAATGGTTGCAGGTAAATAAATGATACATCTTTACCACCAAGTATCGTCACAGTGTACGATGTTAGGTTGAAAGATAAAGTGATTGTTAATTTTTGTTGAAAAGGAATTCTTTATTCACTTTGATGCTTTAAAGTAATATCCTTCTCGGACGTTACACCCTTGGGCTAGCGCTTTCTCCAATCTTCTTGTGCGCTTTTTGAGCTCTTCCTGCGATGTCTCCTAAATCGTGACAAAACACTTTAATTCATGGTTTTTAGTGTCCGGGACAGGTAAAAGTCACGGAATACAGTAGCTGAGGCATGATTATGGTGTTGTTTTTGGCCAGAAAATCACAAACAAGTAAAACAACGTTTTGATTGGTTATAAAAAACAACTTTTCTTCAAGAGATGTAAAAATCCATTATATGCATACTCCTTATTCATGTACTTAACTGCTATTACAGAGGGAGGTACAGACGCCATCAAACCTTCACCAACCAGAACCATCGTCGGGGCGGAACAGCCGAAGAGGAAACTAGAACCTGCAGTCTCCATGGACAGTGCTCCAAGCCAGAGGAAGAAGGAGAGAACTCTCAGATCCAGCAGCAAAGTCAACCAGGCACCCAACGAGCCTGAACCCGCTAGCATGGTAGCGGCTGAAGCTAACGAGGTTGAGAACCAAGAACCGGTGGAGCAAGCGGCTGCAGTAGCCAAACAAGAATCCCCTAGTAAAGCAATCAAAGCGGAAAAGGAAGCAATCTCAGATGCTCAGCCTCCTCAAACAAACAACACAACTGTTGTTTCACCAAAACAAACACCGGTAATTATTGTATTCAAGCTTTATCATATTGTTTAAGGTTCAATATCTTCAGGCTTTCTCAATCAGCTGTTGACACTTGAGTGGTGTTGTCCAGGATCGTTAGTTGTGGTCTATCGGGGATGCTATTCACCACAAATATCTCGTCACTGAAGGTACCTGTTGTAGATGTGAGTAAAACATCTGGAACTAGCAACCGATCCCGGTCAATGCAACTCAAGTGCCATTGTAAGGTTCGTACATTCATCTAGTGAAAATTCATTTACAACAAAACAATAAAAAATCAATGAAATGCCCTATTTTTGATTGCACAATGGCATCTATCCAAATGACATTGTCAAAGAAATTGTGATGCCACCAGTGGGGTGCTTGACCGGGACGAAACCCAATTGGCTAATTAAAAAGTGTATGTTTTTAAATTGTTTGAGTTGTTAGATGATTTCATCAGTTTGAAAATTCATCTTGTAAAAATATTCATATTTTATATGTGATTGAACAGGCATCCAGCACTCCAAATTATTTGTGTTTTGTTCTTGTTCTTGTGATGTTAATAGGCATCTAATCTACCAAATCATCTGTGGTATTTGTGATTTTAAGTTTTGAATAGGATCCCATCTACCAAATCTATAATAATCTATAATCTAAGCTGCAAGGATATGTTAACATTTAAGGCTCATATGAAATGCATGCCTACAGACAGGCACATGTAGGTTCGCGCCTACACATTCTGCATGTGTGCATATAAATAAAGAAAACCTCACATGGACATAAACCTTGCAACTCCTGCCGCCGTTCCCTGAACGCGGTGGCATTGGCAAAAGTGAACCGATTTTTACAGCACGCGTGGTCAGCCTCGTACCAACCTATCAGTCAAGGAGCACAAAAAATTATAAATGATTTACAGAAATTCATAATGAGACACATTACAAATTAAAATTAATTAAACTTAATATTACACTTAGAATTAATGCCCTAGCCGCCATTGTTGCAAATCAACCGCCATTCCTTTCGGTCCTTACATACTTCTTTTATTTCATTCAGAGTCATAATCTTTTTCATGCACTCTCTCCTTTTGTCATGACTCTGAATATCCCATTCATTCGCTATTTTGGAAATTTGATCCATCCATACTTTTCTCGGTCTTCCCCTACCACGGCTTCCATTCATAGTTGCAGCGTACACTCTTTTCGTCAGTCTTTCGTCATTCATTCTTTCCATGTGTCCAAACCATTTTAACAAACCCCTTTTGATTTTTACTTTTATACTTTCCCTTGCACAACATTCTTCTCTCACTAACTCATTCCTCACCCTATCTTTCCGTTTTTTTCCAATCATACTTCTTAGAAAGTCCATTTCGACCGTATGGACTTTACTTATTTCACTCTCATTCATCGTCCAAGCTTCACTTCCGTACATCAAAGTGGGCACTAGTATACCACCGTGTACCGCCAATCGAACATTTTTCGATAGGTTTTGGTTTTTGGCTATACCAGCGGTGGCACCCAGTACACACCTTCCCTTCATTTGTGTTATTTGTGATGTTACGTTTCTAAAAGGATATCATCGTTCCAAATCATTTGTGTTACATGTGACGTTACTCTTGAATAGGCATTCATTCCCCAAATCATTTGTGTGTGTTTTCTGTGATGTTAAGTCTTGAAGTGTTTTCGCTTACTAGCTTCTATTGCCGTATTTTTTGTCATTTCAACGCAGGTTAAAAAGGAATCTAAAGTGGACAAAAAAGCCAAAGATCCGGCCACTGTCAAAGAGAAAAGTACCGTAGCCAAACCGTCGACCATTGTTAAAAAGAAAGCTTACTCCGGCGCTCCGAAAACAGATGATAGAGCTAAAAGCACCGGGGCTAAGGTAATGCAAGCATTCAACGCTCTAACCCTGAACTTCAGCACTTCTATGTATCCATTAATATCATCTTCTTACCATCCTGTACAATAATCGCCATTTTTACTAATTCAGTGCCATAAACTAATGAAATTTGAAGGTATGTACTTTAATATTTCTTCATGATTAAACCAACAAACTCTAAATACTTATTCAGGGATTGAATGATATGATAATATTTATAAACAACACTGGCAGGTACAATAATGATTTACTCTATCTTCTTAACTCATGTATATGTAACTTCTGATTCTATATCTTTAAGCCGATAACAAATTTCATTTTACTAGGAATACCATAATTTTTATGATCATCATTTAATTTTTAGATATTTTTTAAATATTAATGTACAGAAGGGGTCAAGGTCACCCATTTTTACAGTTATTAACGTATTTAACGGATATTTGACCCAGGACAAAGAACAGCTCTAGTTAATAGTAATCTTTATCTATGACTGAGCCAATTTTCTGAGCAAGAAAGGTGTAAATATTTTAATAAGAACACACAAAAAAAGAAAACTGCTGCATTTCAAATATTCTTTACTTTTTAAATTTTCATTCATATTGTTATGAATTTCGAAGTACCTACGTATGCCTATACAGGTACAATAGTGTGTGTAAAACTGTCTGGTATAATCCATCATGGTAGTGGAACAGCTGTCTAGTATAATCTAGAACAGAGATCGCGGAATATGCAAGAAAGGTCTCTGTTTGTACCTATATAAAGAGACTGCAATGGAGCAGCAGAGAGTGTCGATTAAAACATTGAGCCGTGAAGTCGAAAGCATGAGCTAGAAAGCAATTGTTGTCAATTGTGAACCTAACCGTGTAAAATAAATTCTGTTAAACTAAATAATTGCAGTTTAATCAAAAGAGAATCCAGTAAAATCATAACAATTTGCTTTATGATTGCAGGAAAAATCTCCCCCTCGCAAATCAATGGACAAAGAGAATTCAGTACGATCGGCGAGTGTAGAGAACAAAGCAGCCAGTGAAGACACAAACGGCAATGATTACGCCTCTGCCCCCAAGCAGCCGACTGAAAGACGGAGATCCAGGATACTGGATGCAGCAGAGAAACTAAACAACCTCAGTATACAGCCCGGAGAGGCGGCGGGCCAGCTGGAGAAGCCCAAACCTAAGAAGGTCATCATACCTGGTGGGTGTAATCAATTGTTTCAGCATTTACTCTCTGAAACCTCTGTTTTAAGAAAAAACTATAAAAGGGCTTCAAAAAATTTGTTGATGCTTAATGATTTTAAAGTAGAATTACAGTCGTAACATATCCTGTATAGAATGGACTCTACACAAAATTGTGGCGTCATGAGGGTGGGTTGGTAGAGAAAAGGCAAACAATTTTTTTTTTTTTTTTTTATTAAGAACTCTAGTCATGTAGACCTTTGATGTTTGCCCGCTGAGAAAACTATGTTTTAAAATTTTGAGCTCATTAAAATACTGAAAATACTGAATAATTATGGGTTTGACACAACAATCACTTTTTTCGGGCTATGTAGCCGTGGTCTGGTTGATTCATTCCGGACAGTTTCGCCCATTGCTCCGATAGGCATTATCAGCGGTTGGCTAGTCGCTGTGATCTTCTTACAGGATCTGGTGTTCTGGAAGCAACGCTAGCCTTTGAATAAACGGTCCTGAATGAATCAACCAGACCACGGCTACATAGCCCGAAAAAAGTGATTGTTGTGTCAACAAGTACCGGCCGTGAAAGCTTCAATGTACAAATAATGGGTTTCTCTGCGTTTCATCTAACTCAAATACGATGTCATCAGGAGACGTGTGCTTTTTGATAAAGAAGCACAAACCAACTGTCAGAAATAATTGCAGTTTGTGATTGAAGATTGTATCTGTGTGAGGCGATCAATCTGTGTTTAAATATTTTTTAGTGTTGATCTGTTAACACAGTGAAAGTCCATTTTTATAAATCATACCTGATGATGACCTTCTAGGTCGAAAACGTTAGTAACTTACTCTAAAGATTGTAATCTTTTTAAATATATTCATGTGAAAATAAACAGTGTTTTTGAATTCCTCAAAAAATTTTAAACTGTAACAGTATGAATTTTCACAGTGTTAATACACAAACAATACAAAATATTTTTATAAATATTTAAAAATATAAATGGTAAAACATTGTTTTAATTCACTTTATTCTTTTTTTTTGTTCGAATATTTTCGCCTAATGAGGCATCTTCAAGAGCAGAATGGTTACGAATTGTCAGCATTCTGCTCTTGAAGATGCCTCATTAGGCGAAAATATTCGAGCAAAAAAAAAGAATAAAGTGAATTAAAACAATGTTTTACCATTTATATTTTTAAATATTTATAATCTGTGTTTTATTCAATTTACAAAAAAAAACAACTCAAATGCCACTCTGCCTATCATCTTAGTCAAATAAATTTATTTAGCTTATCAAATCTTAAATTTTAATATTGAAGGTCTTAAATCTCTTGATTCAAAAGGTGATACTCCAAATAATAAAATAAACTTACGTCCTATTTGTTAGGGTTTGGTAGTTCACACTGTGAAAGTCCTTTGTGTTTATTTAAAAAAAAACACACAGTTTCAATTCACTATTATTTATTATTTATGCTTAAACGTTTTCGTCTGAAAGTAACAGCTCCTGATGATGCCTTTTAAGGTGAAAACGTTCGAGCATAAATAATAAATAATAGTGAATTGAAACTGTGTTTTTTTTTAAATAAACGTACGTCTCAGGATCTACTGTTACTCTTTCACATGCACTATTCACATGTTACTTTTACTCAACTTACTCATTTTCCCCACAATTTTCAGATACAATATCCTCCGCCCCCAATTATCTAAAGAAAGGTGTGTAAGTCCTAGCTCTTGCCAGACTGTCGCTGTATGCGTGTGTGATACTGCTTTTGTTTGAAGTTGTACAGCTACATAATTGCATTATATTTTATTTTGTATTCATAAATCAAATTGAAACGCCTACATTCATTATCTATTTATTATTATCAAAGTTTGCCATTTTTATTCTTACAATTTATGATATTTTTTCATTCTATATCTGTCAATAATAGTCATAAAAATGTCAAATATGTTCTACTTGACATATGCAATCCCTTCGAGGATAACGCGGCAAGAAGTTACACTAAATGTGTAGCTTAGTTGCGTTTTTAGTAGCGTTATATCTGTCAATAATTTACAATCTGCATTGCAAAGATGGATTCACATTTAAGATTCAATCTTATTGATTGTAGAGGCATTTACTTTGCAATCTTACAATATCAGTAAATTATTTAGCCACCTGAGGATGCAAAAGGTTTATTTGCAAACCGGTCATGGAACTGAATATACTCACAGTTATCATTTAAGATTCATATTAAACACACATTCACAAGCAGACAGGTGTAAGTTTGTACTTATACGTGCTGCATGTGTGCTTACAAAATAATGAAATCCTGCAACTCTTGCTGCTCTTCGCTGAAACAGGGGTGACCTTGGCAAAACTGAATGAATTTGTACAGTATGGTCAGCTTCATATCAACCTATAAGTCTAACAATAAAGAACATTCATGAACAAATTCAAATGTGCCCATATATTTTTGTAGTATTTTTTATCATAGTTATATTAGTTTTTATTTAGTTGTATTCATTTCTATTTATATTGTACAATTTTTTTCAGTGCTATAAAAAATTAAGCCATTCATCATTGAATTGTATATATTACATTCTTATGCATCTGAATTGTAGCATATTTTCTCATTTTCATATTCATCTTATTACTTGTAATCATTTATAAAGAAACACTGCCGGCATTCTATATATTTTTCCAAAATTAGGTAAATACATGGGAACAGAGAATCATTCTCTCATCATGTCCCTTTATTTATCTTTTTTTTTTTTAAATAATCCTAGATTTGCCATCTTTAGTTCTAAGCAACTTTATTTTGAGTTATTTTTGTCATCGCAATGAAGAATGAATGAGGTCCGAATATTCAAATTATCTCTCGGCTATGTGACGTCGCCCATACTAAATTCCCTATAATCAGGGATTTTTTGCTAGCTTACAGCATTAAGTCGGTGATTTTTTATAAAACATCAACAAGAAATACACATAAATAGACATTACTACTGATATTAAGTGTAGAAAATATTTATGATTGTGAAATTACTCTAAAAGCTGAATTTCTTGCATATGAAAATGTACTTAGATCTTGACTCGGATAAATGTCAAACTGAAATCGCTTTATTAAAATCCCTTTGTTTTCATTTAACCGAATCAAAATTGTATACTCCTTGAATGATTTCATAGATATAACCAATTTAGTAGGTATATTATCTTATTTAAAGGGCAGGTTTACAACTTGCAATAAGTGTCTTTTGGATTTAAGCTCCAAAAGTTTGACAGATAAAAAACCTCTGAATGGATGAGAGACTAGCACCTCTAACGGTCAGATTTGGAAGCAATCGAGCCGAATGACGAGGTTTATTTTCGCGCCTTTTTCAATGTTCCGACCTCATTGCCATTTATCCATTGAATATTCTTATACATACATCTGAGTTTTATCATTCAACATTTAATGAAGCTTGCTTGTGGAAAAAAACACATAAAGAGTGTTGCTTTTAATTTTGAATTTTTATGAAATATTTTGGCTTTGCTCTGTGAGGTTTTCAAATAGAGCCAACATGATGTGCGAATATACCTACTCATAGAAATGTATGTTTTCCTGTTCAGGTGTGAGTGTGGGAAGTTTCAAGGAGCAATTTGAAAGGAGAGCATCGCTAACAGCTGCAAATAATACTGGAAATGAAGTCAAGAAGATTCCTAATAAATTTACGACTCCAGGTACAAATATTTATTTTGCTATAATATATTTTTTTGTATGTTTATTGGTCAATATTGTTAACATTCTTGTCAGATCTCATTTCAGCTTCTCTTCGGTTGTGTTGATTCAATGTCAGCGTATGTGATGTTATAGTTTGGATTTGGTCAATTGGTAGAATGCTTGCATTCCATGCCAGAGTTCTAGGGATCGATCCCAATCAAGGGTGAGAGAAATGAGTTCCCGTTTCGGTATTTATTTCATACCCAAAATCAAAATACTGGCAAAGCTTACTTAGCTTTCAAAAGAAATGAGAACCAGCCCTCTCGGGAGCTTGGAATCCCTTCACTAGAAGATACACTGTGTAGCTTAGTTGCATTTTTTGTTTTTTTTAAATGACCTGCTTCATTCTGAGAAGTTGTTCACATTTGACTGTTCAATCGGCTGTTCATACAATGCCATATTGGATCAATTAGCTATCAGGAAATATTGATTAGTCAAGACTGCATACCCTGCTTCATGCTAGATGTAATTTAACCCCCCACCTTGAGGTTATTTTCCGAGAAATAGGGTAAAAAATTATCAGGTTTCGAAACCACAATGTACGTACTCCTGACTTTTGAAGAGTATGTATTAAAAATTACAAAACGTTAAACAAACAACCGAACGCTTAGCCTGTCCTTGAGGAACCAACTTGTATAGACTTGTAATGATGTGACTTTTGAAACTCATGCGGATGTCACGCGGTTTGTAGTTTTCAAATATATTTTTTTTCTCAAGCGCGTACGCGATACGGGATGTAGCAGAATGGTACACTCATAGTTTGCATATCGCGTATGTTCATATGCATAGTTAATAGACAATATTTTAATTTGTTTCATAGCTACCATGAAATCCCTGGCCGACAAGAAGCTGCACAGCTTGGACTCTGAACATCCACCAGCATCTGTGGAAAACAAGGACCCTTCTTCAAATGTGAGATTGCAGACCATTGGAGTGGAGCCATCTCAACCGGTAAAACTCAATCACTTTGTTTACTGATCCCAAACACATTATGTCTCACTTAACTAAATGAACAACAAAATATGAAAACTTTCCTTGACATTACTGACTGGTGGCTTTTGAGATGTGATCCTAGAGAAGACTGTAGAAATTTCCTGGAGGGGCCTCATAACGAATAAAGAGGTTCTCCAAAGAATTGAAAAAGGAAGATACCTCCTCAAAACTGTGACTCGAAGGTCCTATTCTAGGCAGATTGAACACCTAACCTAACCTAACGTGCCATAAAGGTTTCCAGTGTACCATAATTGAGAGGGCAAATGCACGAGGATGACCATTCGGAGAGTTCCTGCAGGATATTTTTGCACGTACATGCTGTTCTTTTAACGAGGATCTCAAAAGGAAATTAACCTTGTACAGGAAAGAATGGAAAAGAAAATGGATTAATACGGCTGCAAACAATTCAGTCCTAGGATGGAAACGAAAGAAGAAAATTGATGCGTTCCTGTGAGAGGAATCGTGGTATTCTCTTATTGTTCATTAATTTTTTGTGGCAAAAGAGACACGTCTCCTGATGACATCAAAAACTCCGACATAGCTTTGAAAAATACATTCTTCTTCGCACCATGTCCTTTAAATATTAGTCATCCAGACTTTATAATTTGTGTAGGTGACAGTCAATTTTGTACATTTTTAATTGTTTTTCAGATGAAGAAGGAAGTTCCAGTGGCCCAACCTGTAGAGGCCAAGAAGCCAGGACCTCCTGAATCTAACCGAGTGACTAAGCCCCTTCACAAGAGCGAGTCTCTGAAAGAGCCGTCAGCTAGTCGAGACAATCTACAGAGCAGCATGTCACTGGAAGATGCCAGGAGGTAACACACTTGCAAATATTTATAATTCATGATATTAAATTAGACATTTTGTTTAGAATCGAGTGTCGCAGTTAAAAAAATAATAATGAAAAGCCATATGTGAACCCTTCGGGGATAATGCAGGCAAGAAGTTTAAAATTGTATCATCTGTTTTTAGGAGTCTCCAGCAGTCCATGGCGCTTATCAACCAGGCGAAGAGCGACATGGCTCCGGGAGAGAGCTCTGACGATGTGTCGGCCCAGCAGCAAGACCGGCAGTCCCAGCTGAAGACCGCCAGGGAGATCATCTCTCACGCCATCGGAGACGACTCCAACGGCAAGAAGGTGCACCGCATCTGCATGGGTAAGAAAATAACCACAAATCAGTCTTACATTAAACATATTTCAAACAATCCTTTGTGTACCTAGTATAACACATTGCGTAATCTTACCTCTAATCTAATCTAATGCAAGTTGCAAAGACATGCAACATTGGGGATTCACATTATATGCATTCTCACAAGCAGACACGTACAAGTTTGTACTTACAAATTCTGAATGTGTACTTACAAATTAAAATCCAAACCTTAAATGAACATAAACCTTGCAACTTTTGCCGACCTTCCCTGGAACAGGGGTGACATTGGCAAAGTGAACCATCTTTTTACAGTATGGGTGGTCAGCCTCATACCAACTTCTTACATTTATTTGTTTGTTTCTTTTTGCAGGTGGCAAGCCCCCGGTGCCGTACGGTAGCGGTGGCCGCAGCGCCTCTGGCTCCATCAGCCTGGGCTCCCTGCCGGGCTCCCCCCCTGTGAGCCCCCCCGGCCCCCTAAGTCCTCCGCTGCCCCCCGCCATGGCCCGACCCCGAGACAGCCCCGCGCGCACATTCAGGACAGAGGTGCAGCACCGGGTGGACGATGTCAGGAACAAGTTTGTCCCCACGTCCAGGTGAGCAGATTCTTCAGTTGCATCTAGAGAAAGGAAAAGGACCAGGAAGACCAAAAATTTAATGGATGGATGGTGTTAACGCAGATGCAGCCAAAGTAGACATACTGAGCTGGAGAGAAAAGGTGATGGATAGACAGGCAAGAGTGAAGGAGAATCCTGGATTCAGCAAAGGCCCACCCAGGGCTGTCGACCTCATAATATATAATCTATGTTGCAAAGATATATCACATTTAAGATTTATATTAAACATATTCTCACGAGCAGACACGTTTTAGTTCGCGCTTAAACATGCCGCATGTGAACCTACAACATAAAAACCCAAATCTCAAATGGACATACTCCCTGCAACTCTTGCCGTCCTTCCCTGAAACATGGGTGATATTGGCAAAGTGAACCATTTTTTACAGCATAGGTGGTCAGCCGAATACCAACCAATAAGTCAAGGAACTGAGTTGAAAAATTCATTGCCTTTACCAAAGACCAGTCACAAAAGATCCATGCACCCTTACAGCAATTGGGTCTTGCTTGAGAACTGGCGCTTTGTAGCAATGACAAAGTCCAGTCAATAGATTAGATGGTAGATTGCTTGTTTTCCATGCCGAGAGCTAGGGTTCTATTTCCATCAAGGGTGTCAGAAATGATTTCCCCTTGGGGTGTTTATTTCAAACCCAAAGTCTAAATTCCGAGAGTGAGAGATTTACTCAGCCCTCACAAGAAATGTGAACCAGCACCCTTGTGAAACTGGCCCACTTCAAGTGAGGTGGTTGGCGTAAGGCTGGCCCCCTTACCTCTGAAAGTAAATAGGTTCCACATGCCGCATGCGACGTCTTCGAGGATGACTACGTACAGATTAGATGTTAATACTTGTTTCATTTATAAAAAAAACATTATGAAAGTCTATGTTTTGTTGTGTATCATTAACAGACTTGTTGTCCACATTTAACATTGATTATTATCTTTCCAGGGGAGGATCTGTGGAGAGGATAATTCCCATTCAATTTGCTGAAGAAGCTCCCAAGCCACAGTCACACAGTGGACAACTGCCATATCAGAGAAACAACACCATGCCTTACAGGTCACTGGCATTCATGTTTATCAAATTATTCATTGACGAGGTGTGTTCACTGATAGTTTTGGTTGATTGCCGTTCTGTCCCTTTTTAAAGGGGCCTAAAATTGTTGTCGAGAAGGGCAAGCTTTTGGCTGCCAAAAATGTTTGTTTATTGGTCCATCCCATGGAGTTGTAATAACATAGAGGAGCAGAAAACACTTTTTTATCTTATAAATAAATCCACTTGTAGGTTGAGCTCCCTGCCGCGCGGCTGCATCTCTGACAACGAAGTGGAAAGGACGCCTCCCCCGCAGACGCCCCAGTCCTCCGTTCCGAGCACACCACTGAGCCAGTCCCGCGCCGAGCCCATCAAGAAGAGCCCCCGCGAGTTCATCATCCCCATCGCAGTGGAGGGCGTGGGCTACGTCACCCCCAGGCAGGGCAGCCTGGAGCCCAGCGAGACGCCCAGCAAGCTCAACCCGCAGGGGCTGGGCTTTGCATCGCGCTTCCCCAAACCCAGGAGAATAAGGTGAATAATATTAATATTAATGTTAGGATGATTTATTTAGTGAGCGCTGTTTTTGTGTGTATCACACCTCAAGAGCCCTTTGCGAACTTGGTTGTCGCTGTAGAAAGGGACCTTGTTGCTATAAGGTTGGATGGACTTTTAGTGACCTGTCTTTGGTAAAGATATATGAATTTTTCACCCAGCGCAGAGCATATTTGAAAATATAAATGGTAATTTTTTTGTGCTCCGCCGAGATTCGAACCCACAACCTTCCACTTACGAGTCAGAAGTGTTAACCACTAGACTACGGACTGTTCAACTTGACCATATTGTAGTCAAAACAATGTTTTTGTATAATTTTTGATAGGAAAATCTCAACTTGATTATATTTATTGATTTATATGTATCCTCTATACCAGTGATGGGCAAAGTACGGCCCGCTGACGTCCTTCGACATGAATAGTATATGACCCGCGATAACAAGTCCAGAAGTATAAAGTAATTCTACTTAGTAGAATAATAGGCAGGGCCTTCAAATAAAAGTTCAACAGTGATGAAGGGTGACATTCAACAGCTGGTTGAAAAGTTATAGTAATTGTAATTTGAACAAATTGAACTATGATTTTTTTGTTTCAGCTCTCTTGTGAGTGGAGGAGAATCAGAGGATGAAGAAGATCTTCACATGCATCGTCTCAGGTAAATTATTAAACACTTGGTGACAATTATATCAAACTTGAACTAGATCTATCTTATTGCATTAGTCATGACATACATTTCTTTTGCCACCTTTCAGGAGTTCACGTCGCACCCGTGCCGAGCCAGAAAAGGAATCCGTCAGCTCGGGCGAGGAAGATGATGATGAAGGCTTTGAATTGCTCACCGCTGACAATCTCTTCTCTACACTCTTGAACAGGGTATATGCTTGTAGCTTTAATACATTATACAAGGTTAATGTGAAAAGCTTTTATGAGTTTATCAACCAACGGAGCCTGGAAAAGATGGTTGTGATGATCCAAAAGGGCGCAGGATAGTGGTAAAATCCAGATTAAGGTGGCTTGACGGAGCAGTGACAGACTGCCGTGCTGTAGGAGTATGGGACTGTAGAAGAAAGGCGTTGGACAATCTGTGGTGGTTGCGGTCGATCAAAGAGACCAAGACCCACCCTGGGTTGTTGTGCCATTTTTTTTTCAACGGCACACGGTGTTCTCAAGCGGTCACCCATCCAAGTACTATCCGCGCCCAATGTTGCTCAACTTCGGTGTTCGGATGAGAACGGGTGCTTTCAACATGGTATGGTTGTTGGTATTGATAATAATGATGTTTATGGGTGCCAGCTACAAAGTGTTTTATACTGAGGGAATCAAAAAGAAGAAAATATATGAAAATGGTGATACATTTTTGTGAATTTGAGTACATATTCAGGGATATAAGGAATGTGAGAGGTTCTGGACAAAATTTAGGGAAATAACAGCAAAAAGACACATACAATTACTCAAATGGTAACATTTGCTGAGCCCCAATGCTGGCTCAAACCATATACTCGTATTTACATTTATAGCTACCTACTCATTTTAGTGTAAAAGCCTAGCAAAGATAGTAGCTCCTTCCAATGTTTGAATCAAACTGCCTGAAGTGAAGTTAGCTGCACATTGTCAAGGTGACAGCACTTTGCCATGAAGTCGGCGCTGTTAAATGCATTCCTTTGGAAACAGCACCATCTACAAAACAAGGCTTGTAACATTATGGATTATTTATTCCAGGTTTGCAGCCTCACCAACAGATTAAACGGAGAAGAGGGGACAGGCTTCCCCCAGCATCATCAGTCACTCTTCAACAATCTTCACTCTCCCTTCTTTAACAGGTACCCTCCTTCTTCAATTCTCTCTAACTTGGGCTCTTATTTACATCCTATATGTGTTCAATTACTCTCATTACCATTAACATGATCAGAGATACATATTTTTTATGTACACAATTTTTTTTTATGTAACTTGATTGGATTAAAGGCAGGAGAGAGTGTCATAAATTTTATTTAATATTATTTAGATGCATTTAGGACAACTGTCACAAGCATATGTTTCACAATGCTGTAAAATAAAATAAATCCCTAATTATTGGGATTAAAATTTTTCTTTTAATATAGGTGATGTTACATAGCAGAGGAATATTTTGAATGTGCGGACTCCATTGTCTGAAAAAATATAATTCTGCAACTCATATCCCTTCGGACTCTAAAACTATATTAAAAAAACGTTATTTACATGTTAAGGCACTCAATAAATTTATCTTATAAGGGCCGATTTTTCAATGGTCAGATAAACAGTCAGTTAAGGTTTATTCCACAGTTAACAAGGTTTTCAATTTTTCAATTGACAGTTAGGCTGTATCGGCCCGTTTAGTTCCCTATCTGACGAATAAACTTATCTGCCCCTTTACTCCGCCGTTAGCGCGCTAACTGTCAAATAAATTGACATTTCTGTCACAGCGCGCATCTAATATTTGTAGGTTGTCTTTGTTTTCGTAGTCTTTCATTGTAAAAATATGGATATATTTTTATTTCATTGACGATGAACTAATATAAGAAGATTATACAGTGGTATTTTTTTTAAATCCATGCAGTATTGTAAGAGAAAGACCTGATAATATGTCTGTATGGGACGATGAGGAATTTCAACGAAGATTTTGTCTGGCCTGAAGAGGGCTCGCCACCAGTTTTATATATATTATGTTTCCATTGATTTTTTCGTTTCTTTTTTATAGCTTTTATATTTGAGCTTTAACGCCTGAAGCAGCATTAAATAATGAAGCAATTTTGTTAAAAGTTGCTTCCTTTTCTTTATTTGTGACAGCATCTGACTTTTTTTTCAATTACTGTGCGATAATTCGCCACCAATTCAGTTAACAACCTCACTTCGCTCTTACTAAAATTGGTACATTAGTATCTTTGACATATTTAAATAAGCTATTAAAGTTAAAAATAAGAAAATAGTAACACGGAGCCAAGCCGACAATTTAAGGTTATGTTTTTATTTGGTCAAACGCCGTCATGGCTTCAAAGTTCTCTATCTCTTTCTAAAGTAACAAAACGTGCATAAGCGTGTCTCGCTCGCAGATGTGTGTGAAGCCAGTCTGAGCTAGTCACACAAAATCGGTCAGATAACTAACTAAACATAATCTGGGGTTTGAAAAATTGAAAAGTTTTATTCGTCCGTTAAAACCTCAGATAAATTTAATGGACAGTTAGCTTTTTGATTGTTTATCTGACCATTGAAAAATCGGTCCTAAGTTATGCAAATATTTTAAAACCCATGTTTTATTTTCAAATTATTAATATACAACATACACATTTTAAATATATGGACCATTCAGCTATTATTTAGTCACCTGAGGATGCAAACGGTTTGTTTGCAAAACTGGTTGTGGAACTGGATATACTCACAGTAATCAAAAACAATGTTCTTTTTATTTATTATCTTGAAACAAATATTATGTTTATTAATATGCTTACTAATGCTTCTAATTCTGCTTTCTTAATACAGCCCGCACTTACCAAGGAAACATAAAAGACATAATATTGTGTAAGTATTCATAACATATTTTATCAATTATTTCATATTTAAAATCATCTCTTTCAAACTAACCAGATATATCTTTCTTCTCATATATGAACTAACTAAGCAGTGTATTAAAAAATATCTTAAAAATTGATAAATCATCCAATGAACCTGTGATATCTCAAGAAACAACCCTTAGTTCGTTCATGTCACAGGGTAATCAATAGGATAGGGAAAAAATTCAATAATCCCTTAAATCAGGGAAAAAGCTTTTCAAAGCACAAACTGCTGTTCTTTTTTTAAATTTGACAGATATCATAGACAATTTTGATTTGTTCTGTCAAAAGACAAGACGACCGCCATAACCCCACTATTTAAACCTTTGATTTATTTTTGTTTCATCTTGCAAAATGTAGCAGGATGGTAAAATTTTGTTTAAAAAATATCACAAGTTCATTGTTATGATTTTTATTGCATTTTGAAGTGTTCATTTGTTCATTCTCTATCACTTGCATTGAAATATGAGTATCAATGTACGTGCATTATAATGTATGGCATTTTACTGGGACGCAGCACAAACAAAGTAAAGTCTGAGCGGGCTAGCTCTGAAACGTAAGTAGGTATGGATAGATGCTCATGCTTTATACCTTACTACAATTTAAAAATTATCTGATCTATAATCTTAGTTGCACAGATATGTTAACATTTAAAATTCATACTAAATACATGCCCACAAACAGACTGTAAGTTTGCACTTACAAATGCTGCATGTGCACTTACAAATTAAAATTCAAACCTCAAATGAATATAAACCCTGTAACTTTTGCCGACCTTCCCTTAAACAGGGGTGACATGAAACAGAGAAAGGCTGCAAGAGTTAGGAAGCTTATATTCATGTGAGGTTTGGTTTATTTTGTATGTACACATGCAGCATGTGTAAGTGCAAACTGACCGGTCCGTAGTCCAGTGGTAACACTTCGGACTCGTAAATGGAAGAGTGTGAGTTTGAATCCCGGCGGAGCACCAAAAATATACCATTTATATTTTCAAATTTTCTCTTCGCTGGGTTGAAAAATTCATAAACCATTACCAAAGACTGGTCATCAAAAGGTCCATCCAGCCTTACAGCAACTAGGTCTTGCTTGAGAATTAGCGCTTTCTACAGCGACGACCAAGTTCACAGAGGGCTCTTGAGGTGTACAAAAACAGCGCTGACCAATTTAATCAGCCTAATTTTTTTTTTGTTTACATGTGCCTGCTTGCCTTATGGGGCATCCACACGCTTGCGGCAAACGCCTTGCGGCGCGTAGTCTTAGAGCTAGACGTATGAAACCTTACCTCGCAGAGACATTGTCAGACTGGTAGTTTGCATCGTAGACATGAATTTTTCACATATCCAAAACGCTCCAGGATAGGAAAAGGCAGATCTGTGAAAAAATCATGTACTCGATGCAAACTACCAGTCTGACCATGTCTCTGCGAGGTAAGGTTTCATACGTCTAGCTCCAAGACTACGCGCAGCAAGGCGTTTGCCGCAAGCGTGTGGATGCCCCATTAAATATGAGCCATAAATATCAATATATTTTTGCAACTTACATCATAGGTTATAATTAAAGTGAATACGCTTAGTTGACGGTATGGTTCATTAAACATATTTCTTTAATATTTTCTAACCCTATGATGGCATTTCCTGTATCTGGTTATTTCTTCCTAGATTGCATTCTGTCATGGTCAGTTATTTGAAATCATTTAGTCCTTTTCAACTACAACAGTCTGAATTTTACTTTAGTTTGTACTTTTATAATTTGCCCTGTCATTTTTATATTTCTTTGTATAGTTTTGCCTAGAATTTAGATACATTAGTAAATTCTTTAGTATTGCTTTAGTTTCTAGTGTTCACAAAAGATATAAATAATCATCTCCAAACTCTGTAGATAGTGCCAATAGAATCTGCTTTTGGAGATCATTTCAACTTTAAGGAATAATATACTCTTACTGTAACTTCTTTCAATAAAATTTAGTAGGTTAACAAGAGGTTTAAATCTCATTAAATTTCATAGACAAAACATTGTGACTGGTCACTGGTATGGTTGTAAAAAGAACAAGAGAAGGAAAGAGTCTATTTCTATCATAAACATGTGTACCTGTTGTAAAAAGATCGAGAGAAGTAAAGAGTCTATTTCTATCATAAACATGTCGCACGTTTAATAATAAAGAGCAATAACTCAAAAAACAAAAATGTTGGGAAATCACGTTTGAAGTTCAGACAACCACTACAACTTGTATGGAATGAAAAAGGCGGTCAATGTTTTATCTCGGTCATATTCATCCAAATTGAACGGCTGTCGCATTCTACCTATTCTTCTCGCATTGTTCTTGCGTTTTATTACAAAATCTCGATTTTCCCAATTTTCGAGTTATTTCTCTTTATTATTAAGCGTGCGATGTGTACCTGTTGTAAAAAGAACAAGAGAAGGAAAGAGTCTATTTCTATCATAAACATGTATACCTGTTGTAAAAAGAACAAGAGAAGTAAAGAGTCTATTTCTATCATAAACATGTGTACCTGTTGTAAAGAGTCTATTTCTATCATAAACATGTGTACCTGTTGTAAAAAGAACAAGAGAAGGAAAGAGTCTATTTCTATCGTAAACATGTGTACCTGTTGTAAAGAGTCTATTTCTATCATAAACATGTGTACCTGTTGTAAAAAGAACAAGAGAAGGAAAGAGTCTATTTCTATCATAAACATGTGTACCTGTTGTAAAAAGAACAAGAGAAGTAAAGAGTATATTTCTATCATAAACATGTGTGACTGTTGTAATTTTTTCGATAAGTGATGTTGTATTGTGTTGCGTTGCAGACGAGACGGCCCGTCCTGGCGTCGCAGCACATCCCGGGACATAGCCTCCGACTTTGACTCCATGTTCCCCAACCACCCTCCCTTCCCCAGAGGTAAGACACCACAATTCTGCCCTCCTTAATCTTTGTATTGTTTGCATTATTTTTTTTTGTTTCAATAATATCTTAACAATTATTAATGAAAAGAGATTGCATAAATATCAAAGAAATGCACTTTACAGAGACGAATAAAGAACAAAATGAATGGTTGACCTGTGGAATGGCAGTGTACCCCTATCTATCTGTAAACTAAGTTGCGAAGATAAATTTATACATTTAAGATTCATATTTAATTCACGAGTTCACGCCTATACATGCTGCATTTGAAAAAACAAAAATGAACACCTGCAACTCTTCCCTGTCAGGGTTGAAATTGGCAAAGTGAACCATTGTTTACAGTATGGGTGGTCAGCCTCATACCAACCTTTAAGTCAAAGAAGATAAAAATTAGGACACTCTCATGTCATGTGGGCTAAAAAATGTGTTGCCATTTACGCTCACTGGAGGTGCTGTAGAAGCTTTGTTTGGAAGATTTAACGATGCTCTATATATATCTAAACATGTTTTACTCAGCACAAACTATTATGTTGTTCTTGCCTCTGTGAAATGCATACTGATAAAAAATGACTAAAAAGAAGCTACACTATATGTGTAACTTAGTAGCGACAATCAAGGGGAGTTTATGTAATGGTTTATACAGGAAAGTCCCGCGTTGAAAGAAAAGGCTTGGCCTAAAAATATCAGCCTTATTTAAGGAAAAAAATGAGGTGCTTTTGTTTTAATTTTGAAGATACAGCAATCGAAAATATGCTTGTCCTTAAACGAAGTACCTTAAAGAATACTTTGTAAAAGAGAGATTTTAGTATTGAATACAAATGTATTAGTTTCCTTGATAATTTGTAAATCTCTTTGACTGTTTGGTGTAGTATTTTTCTCTGTAGTGCATTGTCTGTGTGATTTATTTGGAGTTTGATGTCTAATGTTTTTTTTTCTGTTTTTTATTATTTAGCGAGTGCTCACGACTAGATAACTACATGAAAATCATTTTTTTTATTGAAAAATAAGTATAAACTCGAAATCAAAGTGATACTCTAAGTCGGGGGTGTCCAAACTATTGTACCCAAGGGCCTTATTGAAATTTCGAGGTGGTATGGCGGGCCAACAGGGTCTGGGGGACTTGTCCCCTAGGGTGGAAAATTTACTTGGAAACAGTGTTTTTAAGCATTTCCAGTTCTATTTTTACAAATAAATATTTTTTTAAACGTAAGTTTTAAATGTCTTTGCGAGGCTGATCTTTCCGTTCTCAATATTTGAAACAAAACTTATTTTTTATTGAATAAGAGTTTTAGGCTTGCACGGCCGGCTGATGATGCTGGAGTGATGTTTTCCGGGATCTGTTGCGGTGGTCTGTGGGAGCTGGAGCTTTCGGACGTTTCGCCCATTTCTATTTCATTCATCACAGTTCTCATCAAGATCATCTTCATCATCATACTTCACGCCGAAGAAGCCCATCGTAGAAATGTGCGAAACGTCCGGAAGCTCCAGCTCCCACAGACCACGACAACAGACCCCGGAAAACATTGTTCTTTTTTATTGGCGTCTGCGGGCCAGATCAAATCCTTTCCATAGTTTGGAGACCCCTGCTCTAAGTTAGTCAGCAAATTGCTATTCTCAGGCAGCAAATCCATGGGTCATTCGCTGCCTAAAGGGAATTTTCAACACAGAAGATGATCTATGGGTTAGATATTTGTGAATAGCATTGTTACTCACTTATTCGAGTTGAACTGTAAATTTCATGAAGAGAGAAATATGAACATTTACTTTTAAATTTGGATGTTTGTCAGATTGGAGAACTTATTCCCGTTTTTTTGTATCATATCCAACGACCTCAGGAGCCTTGACCTTGTGCGATCAGCAAGGATGACCATAGATTTTAATTTTATTTAATGATAATTTCATGCATTTTTTCTCCCTTGATGAAACATATAGTTAAACTTGAATAATAAATGAAGTTTAGTTCAGGAATGACGAAATAGCTGGTTCTTTTTTTTTCAATTTGTTTTTTTTTCCAAATTTTAGATGTTTCGTTAACTGTAGACAGTTTTCATGTCTGGCTGAATTTAGTGTCAAAATCATCTAAATTTATAGAAAAACGTAGATGCTATGTAATTAGTGTTCATACAAAAAAGGCATAATTTTTTTTTTTATTACAATGATTTATTTGAAAATTAAGGCAGCTCACACACAGTGCAATGGTTGCATTTGCAAACGCCATTTTCAGTTTTCTACTACAGATGCTCCTCACACAAAGCCGTCTAGGGTCCATTTGAGTCATATAGAACAAAAGCGACAATCTTGGCTTCTTTTCTAAATTGTGATAAACTCAGGAAGTAATTTTCTCATCATTTCCATGTATTTATCTATCTATTTTCGTAAATAAAATTCTATATTGCCCCCTTTGGTTCTATACTCCTTTGTCCCTAACGGTTTGTGACTGCTCAGACGGTTGTGTAGATTATTCTGCTGTGCCCCTATAAATGGTATAAATCATCACGTAAAACTCACCTCGATTGCGTAAATCTAAAAAAGTATGAAAACTAAATGGCCCTCAAGGAGTGCTGTCGTTTATTCCATACATTTTTTATTTACGCATTCAAGGTGAGTTTTACGCAATGTTTTATAATGGGGCACATGGGTCTGAGTGGATAAGACTCAATGGCAAATAGCAGAGTTTATCGAGGTTGAAAGCTTAAACGACAAGTAGTTTACTGAGAATTGAAAATGGTCTCTTGAAGAACAGGGGAAACCTCCACTTGCAACAAAGTAATTGTCAGCCTTCCTGTCTGTGGAAAGACTTGCACTCTCCAACGCTTCATTTATAAAGTCATAGAGGAAGGTGCATACCTTCTAAATGTGCCTAAATGTAGAGAATGTGACTTAAGTTTATAATTGCATGTTGGCAGATAGTTGCAATCGCAACCATCATTGCTTTGCTTGTTGGCTGCCTAAGATCCCAGAACTAAATTTGATTTATAGAAAAAACTTTACAATATGAATTGAATTAGCTATCTGATTGATAAAATCCTTGCATTTTTATTTACCGACAGTCAAGCCACTTTGATCATAATTTTACTCCTTTGATTTCAAATTGTCCCTCTTTTTAATTTAAATTTTTCTATAAGTTTTGTCAGTCTTTCCTCCTGTTGAGCTTTGAGAATGTCCCTCATAAATGACTACCACAAGCCTTACAAGCTACTAAAACATCACAATGCCTTCAAGCTGCCGTTCCTTATGGTTTTTCTCGCATTTACTTTATAATTTAGTATTATGACCTAAGCCAAGTGCAATTGTGTAAATCTGTTGTGTTGTTAGTTCTCTGTTTAATGTATGCAATGCTACACAGATATTTTCTTTTGTAATACTTGTAGATCGTGCATTTCATTCACACGGTTACATTTAAGTAAAAGATCAATTCATTTGGAGTCAAATATATACCATTTCTTAAAGGTGTCCAAACTGGAGTTTTTGTAATATTTAAAAGCTCATTTGTGTCTAAGTTGTGGAAAGCTCTCCCACGGGAGGAACATGAGTGTCAGTCAATTGTATTTGTTAAGTGTTGTCTATATTTTAACCAGTAATCTGTTGTATGTATAGATGTTGAGGAGTTGATTAAGAGTTGGTACACATATCTGTAAAATATATGTGTATGTGTGGTGTGGTTGCAGTTGGGTTACGCGTTACTCTGCATGCACCGAACGCAACTGCGAATGCCGGCGGGTCGACTAACCACATGCCCCAGTCAAATGCCACAAAACAATAGGTACAACAATATTCTGCTCTTTTCTTATGCCGCCATCACCTCCATTCAGACTTGTGAAGCCAGTTCAGTGTGCCGGGACCAAAGTGATTCTCTCTCCCTCACCAGTAATTACTGAATTGTTAGTGCAAGCTGTCGACATCACACATCAACGTCAGTCCACACCTCATCACATCACTTCACTTCACCCATCAGCTCATGCTCCACTAACTCGCCGCTTCACAGCAATCAGCGCCGCCACCCCGACACCCTCAAGGCCAGGGGAAGGGCGGCGCTAACATACCACTCATCTGCTCAAACAACCATTTGCCCTGGAATGTTTGTATAACCCTGTTTGCTGCTCATCTTAACGTGTGCAATAACAAAGCCTGGTTTTGATTTGATTTTTATTTTACACACTAGCTAGATAACTAGATGTTTGCAAAGCTTCGATAACTATCGATTCTATCCTATTTTGATTATAACATTTATTTTGGCAAAATTTAAAATATTTTAAATTGAAACTTCAAGTTCTCTTCTCAATAATATATTTTAATTTGGTGAAATACTTAAATGATCATTGTAAATACCATCTGGCTGGCTGCATGATATGTGTGTTTGAATTGTTTTGCAGGCTCCAAGAAGTCGTCCCGTCGTGCAGCGTCATCCAAAAGCGGGACCTCGGAAACATCCTCTAACAACCAAGACACAGACAACCACTCCCTCCCCAATAACTCCGATAAAAACAAACATCTGTTCGATCTGCCAGACCTGGACCTCAGCAAAATGGAACTGTCAGAGAAAGAAGTGGAAACACTGTCAGGGCTAACTCCTGCGCTATCACGACGTCTACAAAAGCAACTGCTGGCACATTTACCGCCTGCTGCTGCGCGTTCTCTGCGACGAACTCTTTCCATGAACTGTCCTCATATGAGTGATGATCGGCCATCTCAACACAAGTATACAAGAAGTCTGTCTGCTAACAAAACAACACTTCCTGAAGAGGACTTCAATAGAAATGAGAACATACCCATTGATAGTTCTAATGTTAACGAAGATCGGACATCTCAACTCAAGTATACAAGAAGTCTGTCTGCTAACAAAACAACACTTTCTGAAGAGGACTTCAATAAAAATGGGAACGTACCCATTGATTGTTCTAATGTTAGCAAAGATCGGGCATCTCAACGCAAGTACACCAGAAGTCTATCTGCCAACAAAACAACATTACCTGAAGAAAGCTTTGATGAAAATGAGAACATGCCCATTAATAATTGTCCTAATGTTAGCGAAGATCGGACATCTCAACACAAGTACACCAGAAGTCTATCTGCCAACAAAACAACACTACCTGAAGAGAGCGTTGATGAAAATGAGAACATGCCCGTTAATAATTGTCCTAATGTTAGCGAAGATCGAGCATCTCAACACAAGTACACCAGAAGTCTATCTGCCAACAAAACAACACTACTTGAAGCGAGCGTTGATAAAAATGAGAACATGCCCATTAATTGTTCTAATGCTAGCGAAGATCGGACATCTCAACACAAGTACACCAGAAGTCTGTCTGATAACAAAAAAACGCTTCCTGAAGAGACTTTTGATAAAAATGATAACACATCCGTGAACTCTTCTCATGCAAGCGAAGATCGGTCATCTCAACACAAGTACACTAGAAGTCTGTCTGCCAACAGAACAACATTACCAGAAGAAAGTTCTGATAAAAGCGAGAACTTGTCTTCTGCAGCTGATGACTCTTTCCTCAAAACAGACTTATCTGGGGATAATAACAATACACACAGCAAACCTGTCTATGAAAAATACGCAGATGACAAAGATCCTAGCTCAATTTCATGTGCTTCAAGTAAGCAAGAGAATCTAATTCATTCAAAAGCAGATTACTCTCTTTCTGATCTCTCAGATTCTTCATCTTTGAAAAATGATAGAGGGAGGAACGGTGATGCTACTGAAGATGCTTACAGTGCAGAGTCTATAACTCCAAGGTTGTTATCAAGTGTCCGCAGCACACCTGACAGATCTGTCCTCGGAAAATACTTCTCTGACAGACCAACACTTGAAGATTATTCGCCCCTCAGAAGCGACTATGAAGGAAGCAGTTTGTTAAGTGAGCCCAGTTACTTAGCAGCTTATGGTGGCAGCGTAAGTCCATTAGGCTCGCTGCGTCGACGCTCCTTGAGAACGCCACCGGCAGAAACGTCCAAGAAACGGATTTCAAGATTCCTCCGACCGGATTTCTTTGACACTCCTCGCGAAGAAAGTATATATGTGCGAGAGAAGAAAGAAAGAGAGCTTGAAACTCAGCAAGTTTTAAAAGAAATCAGACAGAAGGAGAGAAAGAAAAGTCGAGGCTTGGACCCTGGTTCGGGATTGTCTAGTCCTTTGATGTCTACCGACGTAACTTCCTTATTTGACTCTGCCAATTCGAGAATCAGCTCTAGAAACTGCTTATCTCCGGTTTCTCTAACGCCTCGTGATAGGAGTCGGTCTATCACACCTTTTTATCCGATTCTTGATAACATAAATGAAGTCCAGAATGACTATGATTCAAATCGCCGCATACGGGAAACCTTAATGAACATTGACAAAAAAGTCAAACAGTCCAATAATAATCAAGGCTTACAAGAAAGAAATGAATACACAATGAATAATACTTCTCAACAATCAGAGTCTAGTAATAAAGGATTTGATAGTGTCAAGGAATCTGGTGGTGCTCGTCCAAAGAGCTATTCAGTTGAATCTACAAATGACAACTCATTTTTCAAAGAAGAAAAGAAACCATCTCCAGATAAAGCTTCTAGAGGCGACAGTGTGGTGAGAGAATCTAAACTGCTGAGGCCTAAAAGTTATCCAAGTTCTTCAACGTCTCCAGAGAAACATGTTACTAACATTCCTGTCATTTTAACAGAACCAGTTGCATGTTCTCAAACTTGTTCAAATGGAAACGGTGAAGGAAATTCCAGGTTGATTGCACTTGATCGCAACAAAAGTAGCAGTCCTATGGACAGAGACAGCAATGGTAACATTACTGTTAGCTTCAATATAAACCTGCCATCCAAAACGATCACTAAAGTTCAAGAAAGAGTGGAAGAGCCAACTGTTAAACCTCCCGTCGAAGAGAAAAAGAAATCTCCTGCGAAGAAGAAAATCATCATCAAGAAGAAGAGTGCCAGTCAGAAAAAGGTTGACGCAGAGCTACAAAACGGAGGAGAAACAGTTAAACCTGCTAATAATGTGACTCCTGTTAAAGAAAATAAGAATGGAGAGCAAAAAGTGTCACCTAAAAGGAAATCAGTTCTCCACTCTATAGGTCAGAAATTTGAGAAGTTTCGTAATGACAGTTTTAGCAAATCCAATTCACAAGAGAAAGAAATCCCTGTGGAAAAACCTCCAAAAAATGTATCGGAAAAAGAAGAACCTAAACTTTCGAGGATTGAAAATGTGATGCGGGCGCTGAGAGAAAGGTCTGTTCCTCCGCCAAGTCAAGCAGAGTCCATCACGGAATCCAGCCTGATAAAGAGAGCGGTGACTGTTGATGATCTGCCAGCCTTGGATGTAAAAGATACCCAAAACAGAACTAGTGTCAGTAGGGTCTTGGGACTTTTCAAGAAAAATGATTCCAAGGATAAAACTAAGTGTCTGGAAAATGATACAAAAGAGAAAAATAAATCTGAAGACAGAGGTTTGTCTCCTGAAGCAGAAAAAGAAGGAGCTAAAGTTGCTCAATCGGAAGTATCAAGTTCAGCTGCAGTTCCAGTGGATAATAAACCTAAGAGACCTACTTCACTTTTGCTGAATGGTATTGGCAAACGCGTCCAAGCTTGTTACAGCGGTGCAACTAGCGATAGTGTGCTAGTTAGAGGAGACAAGAAACCCATCTGCAAAGATGATGACCCGCTTGTGTCTAATGACTCCAAGGACGAAAACAAAACATCTCAGAAAAAGGGTTTAAGGTTGGACTTTTCCAGATTGCCTATCCTGAACCAGGGATTATTCAATAAAAGAAATTCACTTGACTTGTCTAAGCAACGAGAGGGAAGTGAAAGTAAAGAGTCAAATGAGAAGGCTGTTAACACTTCATCAGAAAATACAACTACAGGTGTAATGGATGCAAAAGTTGTTAAGAATGGTGAGTGTAATACGGAAGAATCACATTTCAGGGCAGAAAGCAATAACTTGAGCGCCACACCAAATGGTACAGATTTTTCGCCTTCTTGGTCACCTGATTGTGATTCTTATAAGCATTTGTCGGAAGCTGTAGATGGGAATGCAAACCAAAGCCTGCCTCAACGATTCCATGAGGCCACGTCGCCTGACACTGAAAATATTGAAGATCGCATTCGCCGCAAGAGCTTCTACTCTCGCTTCAATGAAAAAAAGAATCAAAGAAGAAGTACCCTGGTTGGTCCCGGTGCCAAAGAATACATTCCTTCTGCCAGAATACATCCTCACACTGAAGTGGACCGCACGCTGTACTCCAATAAATATGATATGTCTCCCACTTCTTCCAAGTACACTGCTTCTCCGTTGTCTTTGGAGCACGCAAGGCTGGTGCATCCCTTAGACAAGCTGGAGTGTATCAGCCCCTCTACATCCAGGTTCAAATCATATGCAAGCGATCACAAGCCCGGGGATAAGAACGACAATAGAAGTTCTGATTCTAAATTTCTAGATGGAAACTCATACTCAATCCCAAGATACACGAGGACTGTGTCGCTGTTTGACAATTACGACGTCCGGAATAACGGGAACGATACAAAAGCTGGCAACTCCCGCTACGGGAAAAGTTTTTCCATGATGTCGCCAGGGAGCTATGCCACTTACAGCCCCAGATCACATTCCAGGAACTCGGCCATTCTGCTGAGAGACAGCGACGATGTCAAGACCGACACAGAAAGTTTGCTCATCAAAATTAGGAACAGGAAAAAGTCTGCGCCTGCAAACGCCACCTTTGATGAAGATGTGAATTTGGACTCTAAAATCAGGTACTTATATCTTAAATATCATATACTCTAAGCGGCTCCCCCAAGGGTATCTACTTGACTATTCAACAGATACTGTAATCTGCTATTTTTTAACTTTGGGGTTGGAACAAAATCGGCGAGAAACAATTGTGATATATCCCCTGAAATCTGTAATCTGAATTGCAAAGATACATCAACATTTACATATCATTATGATAGGATTCATTATAATCTCCACCGAGGAAAAATGGTCAAGTGCCAACTCGATTAATATAGTTTATCTTATCATGCATTGAAACCTGTCATTGCTATAATGTTTCAGTTTGCTGAACTGCCATTCCGTCTCTCACGCACACAAATATATTTCAACACTTTTAGACCTCGGATGATACAAAATCTGAGTAATTTATATTACACATCTAAAAATATATAAGAAAATATGCTAAAATTTACCATCACCACAATAGAATTCACAAAAGCATTAGTAAAGGGGTTTTAAATAGAGCAATAATTTAACATTATAAAATAATTGGAAAAGTAAACAACAACATGTAGACATGTCCCTCCAATATCGTAATCAGACTGCCTTGAACTTAGTTGCACATTGCCTAGATGGCAGCACTGCACTCTGAAGATAACGCCATAGTTTTATACATTTCTTTGGAAAGCGCCATCTTTAAAAAAAGCATTCACACACATTCTTAGTTGAATTCAATTTGGTTAAAGTTAAACGGGGCTATTCTTAGACATTTTAGTTGTCGGTTGAGCCCATGCTTTGACAAACTAATGATGCCTGCGCTGGAAGTTTTATCACCACGGTCATTCTTACCTACCGAATTTAGTAATATTTGAATGAAGACAAATCAGCTGTTCACTTGTGGCCATCTTGGATTGACAGGTCTTCGTACAAATGCATCATTAGTTTGTCAAAGCGTGGGCTCAACCGACGACAAAAATGTTTAAGGGTTTGTGTATTGATAGTGTGAAGATTTGTTTAAAATTAATAATGTAAAAATAAAACACAAAGTTTTTCTTCGCGAGTTATTTATTCCTCGAGCGCTTTCGATGTTATCTATACATAGGTTATCCTCTTGATAATGGTGTGATAACATCAAAAGTCCTCGAGGAAATAAATAAACTTGCGAAGAGAAACTTTGTATTTAATTTTTACATTATTAATTCAATTGGGTTAACTTATCACACCGATCTGATTTTAGCAAACGAATGTAATTGGGATTTTTGGTGGAGGGCTAACGAGATACTTCTGTACTTTATCTATGAGCTATTTTTAAAAATCATTCACCGAGCACATTTTCATTGCATTCACAATCTCTTCATTACGTTTCAGATCCAATCACAGCCCCAAGACTGACAATGAGAGCCCCTCCAGTAAAACTGAATAAAACGTGATCCGAGGAATGTTCTTTACTACACTATGACATTTATCATTCACTTGTTAACTCGTCTAAATGTCGCTCGCATTCTGTTAACGACAATTCTATAAGCTTTCTAGGGAATGAAGCTAAACTTTAAACAAATTGTTTTCATCGGTTTTAGGGCTGCTACAGATTGCAGCCTTTCAAATTGATACTTTAACCATAGTGAAAAGCGCAAAGATGAGATGTCTGTCTGTAGTCTGCGGATCCCTCAATAAATCGATGGAAATGATTACACATTAATTTATTATAAAGGAACAAAATGTTATCAGTATAACATTTTTAGGCGTCTACTTTTTTACAATGACAATTAGAAATTATTGTGTCACAAATTTAACTTAGTTCCAATGTGTTATATATGAGGCGTATAGAATCAAAGCAGCACTCCACGGTTTTCTTCAAAGATGAATTCAATTTTTTTTTTTTTAAGAAATCCTGTGCGGGAGACTCCCTAGATTCTAGAGACTCTAGGGGTCTATGACACTTGTTGTAGTGCCGCAGAGATGTACGAGCTTGGTCGTCGCTACAAAGGGCCAATACTCAAGCAAGACCCAGTTGCTGTAAGGCTAGATGAACCTTTCAGTGACCGGTCTTTTGGTAAAGGCTTTGTGAATTTTTTTTCAACCCAGCGAAGAGCATATTTGGAAATATAAATGGTATATTTTTGTGCTGCGCTGGGATCCGAATCCACAACCTTCCGTTTATGAGTCCGAAGTGTTGCCACTGGACAACGGACCGGTCCAAGATGCCAACGACACGCGGTGTACCTGAGCGGTAACCCATCAAAGTAGCATCCGCGCCCAATGTTGCTTAACTTCGGTGATCTAAAAAGGGAACCGGTGCTTTCAACATGGTATCGTCGTTGGAATGGTACCGTATGGAAACACATGATATGGCATTCTCTTTGTTTCGTAACATAAAACGTAACTAAGCTACACATGTAGTGTAACTTCTTGCCGTGTTTTCCCTGAAGGGTTTGCATGTGGCGAGTGTAACCTATTTATTTTACAAGTAAGGGAACCGGCCATATACCAACCAAGGGGATTTTCCAGCTCGCGAGGGGGCTGGTGCTCATTTCTTGTGGAGATGAGTAAACCTATGTTATTTTGGGTTTGAAATAAACACAGAAATGTGAAATCATTTCTGACACCTTCGGGATTCAAACCCGAACTCTCGGCATGGAATGCAAGTAAATTGCTATCAACCGGACACCATATATTTAAATGAGAATGAGATCATTTTGATTCATTTTTTAAACTAAAACCTAAATTGCTGTCTTTGATTCGAAACTATTCACATATGTACATGGCTTTGAATCTACAATCAATATGATCATATGTTATTATGATTTAACTATTCATAATTAGCTGGCTAACACACGTTTCCTAAGTGATTAGCCATTACAAAAAATATGTATGGTTACACATTATTCTTTCAATTGAAAAGCAATATTTTATTTTTATGTGAAAGACTGAATCTTGTAAATTTTAAAGATTTCTAGAATTGGAGTTGTTCAAGCTATGAAACAAAACTTTAAATTAGTTATTTTAGGCTGATTGAATCAACAACAAGACAGTTTTTTTTAATTTTGCATAGACAACTTTTAAGGGCCGGCAATGCAAATGGCACGATCCAAATATTGAGTAGTGTTGCACCTGGTACAGAGGAAGGTTGGCAGCTTTGGGCTCGCTACTACATTGAAAAGCATGTTCAACCACTTAACCATTCACAGGGACCTAATTTTACCATCATGAAAATATCTTTAATTGTCGATTCATACCTTAGTTACAAATAACTAACTTTGATGTCTTTTATCCATATCTCTTTTTACTTTCAACAGCCTAAAATATTTAAATCACTTACAAAATAACCGGTGCTATCATCTCCATTTTGTCAAAGATAACATATTTTTTATGTTAGTATGGTAAGATTCGTCGTGGAAACTGAAATGAGCTGTCAAAAATGGATTAGTTACTAAAATGCATGAAAGTAAACACATTTTCGTGTCTAAGCCTTGATGTGTTTTTACTACACATAAGAAATATAACTTGCTGTAAAACATATGGAATCAGAGACTACAATCATGGTGTTTTAAGAAGTCATAAATATGTGGAAACAAAGGAAATGGCAATTTCTGTGTTTCCATGTGTTTATCTCATTTTCCCCAAAAATCATTGATTGCCGCCTTTAGTTCTGTATGATTCTTACGTCATTTTGTCTTGAACGGTTTCTGAATGAAATCACTTTTGGCATCTTCCTGGAAATTTCAAAATAAGAAAAGAATAGTATGTAATGTTCTTTTTAAATTATAGACAAAAGAAATTAACTCTCTTTCTTTTAATGTTGATTAAAAAATAAATAAAGATGTTTTTAAAAAGCAAGCTTGAATTTATGGTATAAATTCCTACTTAATGAATGAGTCAAAAATGGCATTTCAGGACGTTTTTGAAAATGAGATAAGAAACAGAGGAAATGGCATTTTCTGTATTTCCACATATTATCTCATTTTCAGAAAAGATTCTAGATCGCCGTATTTGATTGTATTAGACTTAAATAGTTGTTGGTGTTGTCTCAAAATTTTTATCGATAGCTAAACCCCGTGATATCTTACGGGCGTTCAAAAGTATGACGAATCAAAAAATTAAACTTATTAAAAAAATTCTATATTTCTTGGTGTATTTTTGACAACAAAAAAAAAAATGTAAAATACTTGTAAAATAAAATGATGTAATATAGACTGTGTGTAAATATTATTCTAGTCTATTGCATAATCTACTTGGTGCCGAAAATAACTGCAAAATTATACTTATTATGTTAGCACTTAAGTTAGTGACAAAACAATGAATCCCTGCTTTAACTTCACCATCTAGATAAGGAATTTCTCAATTATATTTGTTTTAAGCCAATGTAGAAAGATTATAAATGTTTTCATGTCTTGCTTCAGGTGCTTGATATTGATCTTCCAGGTCTTGACATTTTTCTTGCTCATGTTTTTATCAGCAACCGTGTCAAAAATTATAATCCTAAAAGTAAACATTTCCATACAAAAAAAGGTATATCTGGGTTCTGATTCAACCTATCTAGTGATCAAGGCATGATGAATCCACTGACTTTTCCTGACATTGTCTCTCCAAGCGTCCTGCAAAGATTCCGTGAACGAATCTGTCTTAAAACGTCTCTTGAAGTGGCTGCTGTCAGCAATCTATCAAACCACAGGTGGCAGTCAGCCCTCAACTTTTAGATTTATGAGAACTTCCTGCCTAGGTGGTGTAATAATCATAAATTAGAGTGCATACTAATAAAAACACATGCATATTAAAAAAATAACATTATAATCATTGTTTATTTTAATCTTAGTTATTTAGTATTAGTGCAATTCCGCATATTCAGTTCTGATAAACATAAACGACTGTCTTCTCAAAAGTATTTTAAAATTTCTTAATTTCGTTTTTGTCAATGTTTGATATCGATTTTTAATGTGATAGTCAATTAAATGTATGCAATCTCAAGATCTTATATACTTACTTGGTTTTACTATTTTTATTTATTTATTTTTTGTGCATGTTTTGCTATAATTAAGAGAAAAAAAATGTAAAATC
Organism: Agapetus fuscipes; assembly: GCA_951799405.1. NCBI lineage: Eukaryota > Metazoa > Arthropoda > Insecta > Trichoptera > Glossosomatidae > Agapetus > Agapetus fuscipes. Next base: position 13,394,599 of record OX637351.1, on the reverse strand, counting down.
TTCTAGTTGGCAATCATAAAAGCAATCTTTATTTGTAATGTGAACTGTTTTTCGGAATTGAACACTTGTTTTAATTAAGTTTTAAAGTATTGTTTGAGTCAATAGATTTGTTAATGCATGGAAGTGAAGCATGGATGGTAAAAAAAGTAAAATATGTACGACTAAGTTGACAATCTTGTGAATGTTTGAAATTTAATATTGTGAAGCAGCGTTTAAAAAGTAGAATGAGATCTATTGAATGACGAAATCAATTAATAAAATGCAACCAGTTGTTGATTTTAAATTTTAACATTGGCAATAAAACATGCAATTTGTGAATGTTTGTTTTTTATCAAATTACTAGAATTAGCAAAGATTCAGTGATATAGAAATGCGTGTCATTTTGTGTGATTAAGCATTACTTTACCAACTGCATACCTTTTTTAAACACATTCTTTGTGCAAGAATGTACAAAATTAATATCAGTTTTCTGGCTCGAATTTCATTTTGAATCGGTTGACAATATATGTAAGAATAATTTTATTTAATGCAAAAATATTTCTTATTAAATCAGTATTAATTTGTACTTTTTACAACTTTATTGGCCAAATTCACCAAGCTCTTTAGCGGTATTCACCAAGCGATATTTCCAATTAAAAACGCCCTCAACTTAAGTCCACTACCTGCCCCGCTCAAATATCGCTTAAATTAAGTATTAGGCTTAAATGATCCAGCTGTCAAAATGTGCAGTCTCATTTTGTGGCGTACTTTTCATGGCGTACTCACAACGTCAAACAACGATGTATTTAAATTGTTGTGTTACGATTTCATTATCTAAATAACAAAAAATATTTAAATATATTTTTTTATTAATAATAAATTATGCTTATAATGTAAAATGTGTTATTGTACTGCATAAATGAAAAAATAAGTAAATAGCTCGTCTTTCTAAATTATTTCCTCGTACGTTAGTCCCTCAAGCGGTGTTTTTTCAAAGTAATGGGAATTGTTATTTGTATTTGGGATGGGATGTTTTGAAAGCATACGGAGTGAATGGGGCTCTCCTAGGTGCGGTGCATGCCAACTATGAAAATAGTAAGGCATGTGTTCGTATTGATGGTGAGTATAGCGAGTGGTTTGAAGTTTATAAGGGTGTGAGGCAAGGATGTGTGATGAGTCCATGGCTATTTAACATAGTCATGGACAAGTGTGTCAGAGATGCTAGACTTAATGATTGTGGATTGATGATAGGAGAGAGCAAAGTGAGTGTTCTACTGTATGCAGATGATGCAGTTCTTGTATCTGATTCAGCAGTGGAATTGCAAACAATGCTCTCTAGATTGAATGAAGCTTTGTTAGGTAACCATCTGAAGTTGAATGCAAGTAAGACGAAAGTATTGATTTTTGAAAGAGATGATGAAAGTATGAATTATGAATTTAAAATTAATGGAATGAATGTTGATGTCGTAAATGAGTTTGTATACCTGGGAAGTAAGTTTAAAAAAGATGGAAGAATGACCGGTGAATTTGAAAGAAGAGTAATGAAGGGCAGGTGTGTACTGGGTGCCACAGCTTGTATCGCCAAAAATCAAAACATATCTAAAAATGCTCGATTGGCGGTACGCAGTGGCATTCTTTTACCCACCTTGATGTATGGAAGCGAGGCCTGGACGGTGAATGAAAGTGAAATTAGTAAAGTCCATACTGTTGAAATGGACTTTCTAAGAAGTATGATTGGGAAAAAACGGAGTGACAGGGTGAGGAATGATTTTGTAAGAGAAGAATGTGGTGCAAGAGAAAGTGTGAAAGTGAAGATTAAAAGAAGTTTGTTAAGATGGTTTGGGCATATGGAGAGAATGAATGAGGAAAGACTGACGAAGAAAGTATATGTTGGTAGAATAGATGGATGTCGTGGTAGAGGAAGACCGAGAAAGGTATGGATGGACCAAATATCCGAAATTGCGAATGAATGGAATATCCAGAGTCATAATAAAAGAAGAGCCTGTATGAAGAAAATTATGACTCTGGAGGAAATGAAAGAAGTATGTAAGGACAGAAAGAAATGGCGGTTGATCTGTAATGTTGGCGGCTAGGGTTTATTAAATTGGAATTTGTTTTTATTTGTGAATGGATATTTTGTATTTGGATATTATTATTTAGTGATGTATAAAATGTAATTTGTCGTGTGTGTGTGTTCCTTGACTTATAGGTTGGTATGCGGCTGACCACCCATGCTGTAAAAATGGTTCACTTTGCCAATGTCACCCCTGTCTCAGGGAAGGACGGCAAGAGTTGCAGGGTGTATGTCCATTTGAGATTTGGTTTTTATGTTGTAGGTTCACATGAGGCATGTGCAAGCGCGAACTTGTACGTGTCTAGTTGTGAGAATGCATGTAATGTGAATCTCCAATGTAACATATCTTTGCAACTTAGATTAGATTAGATTAGATTTTCTATGCTGGTATCCCAAAACTTAGCTAAGCGGACAAATAATTGTTTGGTGAATACCGTTGGATAATTAAGTTAAAGGGCTTGCTCAGCTGATTGATACTTAAGTTCTGAATGATGAATACGGCCGTATATCTTATAGGCCTGATCAGATGAAGACAGTCACTGAATCTTAAATTGGCTTCATTTAGGTTATATTAGTTGTAAAGCATGTTCTGTCTGTATACACTGACTGTGTACTGTCCAGTATCCTGAGTATAAAGCATTGTGTAAATTCCCCTCCATCACGTAAATAGAAAATGTATGGAAGATACAATAGCACCCCTAGTGAGTGATTTAGTTTTCATATATATTTCTGCCCACGCTATTGAGGGCAATTTACACAATGCTTGTACTTGACGTTCTTGTCTGTTCCGGACTTCAGATGTTTCTCCCAGCAACTGACTGTATAAAGGATGAGATGAAAGTGGTTATTCTAGTTTATCTCTTTCTAACCAAAACTTATTACAATAAAGCTGTTTCATATTGCATGTTACCTTATGAAGGGAAATTATATAAAGTTACTTAGCAATATTACTCTGTAAGTTTCATTATTGTATTATTTTACTATAAATAATTACTAGCAAATAGATCGTGATAGCTTTTTTCAAGAATATAATATATTTTACAGTTTCAAAAGTTGTTTTCATTTCTGCACTCCCTTTCTGCGACTTAAACATAACCTGAAAAATAATATTAAAATACATTGGTATATAGATTGTAATGAATCTGAGTGACATTTAGCAAAGGCGCTGCTGAGATATTCAGTGCACCTGATGGATAAAATGGGCAGGCGTAGTTTTGTTTTTCTTTAACAAAATACTCCCTTATTTAAATCACAACCTCCCTGGCACCACGTCTCATAACTTGCCTGAATTGTGTTTTTTTATCAAATTATAAAACAAGAACGTGTTTTTTTATCAAATTATAAAACAAGAACGCAATAAAAAAAAACACAGCTAACTTCATGGTTAACTGTCAAAAATGATGTTAATACAAGATGGCGCTAGGAGTTCCCTTTTCAACTACATTTAATGCAATCCATGCACCACTACCTAAAAATCTTGGCTACGACACCCATGGAGTTCTAAATATAGACCTTGGAATGAGAGAAGAGCAAAAAATTATATAAACCCTGTCGTGGTAGAAGATGTGCAAGACTGGCTCAGGAAAGAGCTTACAATCTAAACTAGCGGAGAGATGGCAGAACACAAAAATAGTATGGAAAACAGTACAAAAAGATATAATTTAATTTCGAAGACTGCTCTTCGATGGGTTGAATAATTTATCTACCTTTATCAAACACCAGTTACAAAAGCTTCATCCAGCCTTACAGCAACTGGGTTTTGTTGAAAAAAAATGGGGGAGTTTTACCTACCATTAAAACTCTTATTATGTTTCTATAGATGTCTGGAGTCCATATTATGAGAGAAACAATCACTTTTTCCCTTTTATGTGGTTTTTTAGTCTATTCCTGGGTCTTTGATTTGCATTTTTTTACACTTTAGGCACTTTTCTACTCTATGGTCGCTTTTTCCCCATTTCCTGTTTCCCTATTTCCAGTTCCCCCATATACCGGTGGCCATTTGTCATAAAGCTCATAATACACCAGGTAGGGGTTACCTGGACTCCAGACATCTATAGAAACATAATAAGAGTTTTAATGGTAGGTAAAACTCCCCCATTATGTGTTCTGAGAGATGTCTGGAGTCCATATTATGAGAGATCTGTCTATTATCTCCTGGTGACCGGGGACGTCTTTATTTGATATGAACTGGTTGAAATAGGGAGGGATCTTCTGGAGCTGTATGTTTCAACATCTCTTTCTGATAGTATTTTCTGAAAGTGTTTTCTATTGGGTAGTTCTCCAGCCAATTAAGTGATGCGACCGCTGAACGTGTGCTGCCGGGAGTGGCCTCTACTCCTGCTGATTTTAGCGTGTTCTTTACCCCTCCTCCTATGATTGTTCTTGTAGCTGCCTTCACTTGTCCTCGGGTGCTGATGAACAGGTTATAAATATTTTGTCCTGATCTCCTTTCGCGTGATAGTTCAATCAGCTTCCTTATCCAGAAGACTGGGTTGACGTTGTGTTCCTTGGATTCCAGAAGTGTATCTGTTTTTGATCCAACAAATGGAATTAACACAATTGATGTGCCTTCGTCTAGAATGTTTCCTTCTGTGATATTTAGCAAGGTCAGATCGTGTACTCTTCTTCCTGAGGATAACAGAAGTAAGATTGCTGTTCTACACGCAACTTCATAGAGAGAATCTGAACGAGGAGTGTTCCTGACTAGCCAGTCTTTCACTATCTGCGGATTCCACACAGGGGACTTAGGAGGGTTAATCCTTACCATTGCTATGGCTTTTAATGTATGTTTCACTAGGAAATCTGAGCTGAGATTCTTTTCCATCATTGGGTTGCAGAAGGTTACGATGGCTGACTTGTGTACCAGTATAGTCCTGTATGACAGTTTTTTGTTTATGAACAGTTGCGCTAGATACCTTGCCAATTGATTAGGAGATGATGTGTTGGGATGGGTATTTTCCGCCAGTATCCAGCGGCACCATCTTTGCCAAGCAGGTTTATATGTGTTGAGTGTGGAAGCTCTCCATCCTGACAGGAGCAGTCTTTTCTCTTCCGCGTTTTGAAAGATTGCGCATGAGTCTGTGGAGTCTCTGGATACGTAAGTTGAACTCATGTGTGCCGTCGTGGATGCGAACAGGTCTATATCTGGTACTCCGAAATGATTGAAAATGGCCTTCGTTGCTGTTGATAAAAGATGCCACTCTGGAGGGGATCTTCCTCTTGATAGGTGATCCGCGTCTCCGTTGTATCTTCCCGGTAGGTACTGCGCTGTTAGCGAGATTTCCCATTGGCCTGCCAGAGTCAACAGATCTCGGGTAAGATTTAGGAGTGTTTTGGATCTGGTGCCCCCTTCCTTGCGGATGTAGGCGACTACTGTCTTGTTGTCTGATTGTACCAGAATTTCGGAGCCAGAAAGGTCGTGCGCTGTGCGTTGCAGGGTTGTGAAAACAGCGAACAACTCTTTTTGTTTGGAGTGCCGCTTCTTTTGTTTGAACGGTCCATTGTCCTGACAGCATCAAGTCGTCCAGAGTTGCTCCCCAAGCTTAGTCTGACGCATCTGTTGTCAAGAAACGTTTGCAGGTTTCCCTGTGGATGGAACTTGATTCGTTCGCATTCCCTATCCCCCACTCTATTACTTGTAAGCTGTCCTCGGTCATTTGTCATGACCTTCTTGGTGACAGGTGCTTCAGTGGCCTGCTCGCTATCTGCAATTGTCTGCAGTGGAGGGGACCATGAAGCTGGCAAAGTTTAGTCTTCCTAGGAGACTTTCCGCCAGTTTTAAGGACCATTTTCGAGAAGTCAGTATTGCTCGAAGTGAGTGGCACAATGCCTCTTGCTTCCGGTAAGAAAGACCTTCTTGGTGACAGGTGCTTCAGTGGCCTGCTCGCTATCTGCAATTGTCTGCAGTGGAGGCGACCATGAAGCTGGCAAAGTTTAGTCTTCCTAGGAGACTTTCCGCCAGTTTTAAGGACCATTTTCGAGAAGTCAGTATTGCTCGAAGTGAGTGGCACAATGCCTCTTGCTTCCGGTAAGAAAGGAATTTGAAATTGTTATGCGTGTCCCAAACGATTCCCAAGTACTCTAATTGTTGAGTGGGGAAGAGCACTGACTTCTGGAGATTTACATACCACCCCAGAGATTGTAGGATATCTACTGCTAGATGCGATTGCCGACGAAGATCGTCCTTGGATTGGTTCGCAAGGAGGAAGTCGTCGAGATAAACGATTGTCCGGATATCTCGTCGCAGCAGTAAGTAGTTGGGCTACCCAATTTGTGAGGGTTGCAAACATTCTGGGGGCAGATGAAAGGCCAAAGATGCGATTGCCGACAAAGATCGTCCTTGGATTGGTTCGCAAGGAGGAAGTCGTCGAGATAAACGATTGTCCGGATATCTCGTCGCAGCAGTAAGTAGTTGGGCTACCCAATTTGTAAGGGTTGAAAACACTCTGGGGGCAGATGAAAGGCCAAAGATGCGATTGCCGACAAAGATCGTCCTTGGATTGGTTCACAAGGAGGAAGTCGTCGAGATAAACGATTGTCCGGATATCTCGTCGCAGCAGTAAGTAGTTGGGCTACCCAATTTGTGAGGGTTGAAAACATTCTGGGGGCAGATGAAAGGCCAAAGATGCGATTGTCGACAAAGATCGTCCTTGGATTGGTTCGCAAGGAGGAAGTCGTCGAGATAAACGATTGTCCGGATATCTCGTCGCAGCCGAAAGTAGTTGGGCTACCCAATTTGTGAGGGTTGCAAACATTCTGGGTGCAGATGAAAGGCCAAAGGGCAGACTTGTCATCTGAAGTAATTCTCCTCGATAGACCAGTTGCAAAAATCTCCGATGTGCTATTGGGAGATGAAAGTAAGCTTGCGATAGGTCTATTTTCGACAACCAATCATTTGGCTGCAGAAACTCTGACACTTTGTAGTGGCTTATGAGTTTGAACGGAGCCGGGTCTAGGAAGAAGTTTTAACGATTTCAGGTTGAAAATCATTCTCGGGGAATCGTCCGATTTGAGTGTTAGGAACATTTTTGATAAGAAACTCTGACACTTTGTAGTGGCTTATGAGTTTGAACGGAGCCGGGTCTAGGAAGAAGTTTTAACGATTTTGGTTGAAAATCATTCTCGGGGAATCGTCCGATTTGAGTGTTAGGAACATTTTTGATAAGAAGCTGGGAGATGACTCCGCTGCCTCTATAACTCCGGATTCGGTCATTTCCTTTATTTGAGAGTCCATTTCGGGTGAAGGACTCGTCTGGTATAGCATTAAGTGGCTCCCTCTGGGAAACCAGATAATCTATCCTTGGGTCCAAGACAACCCTAAGCCGTTTCTGACGCCGCGGCGGTGAACCTGATTCCGAAGTGTCATATCCGCATTTTTACATCCACACATTGAGATATATACTATAGAGCCGCAACCATCATACAATCAGGAAAAAAATGTCAAGCCGAAGTCCGTTGGAAACGTTTTAATGCAGATGCAAGGAGACAATCAGTTTTTATCCAGCTTCTGCATCGAATAACGCGCACTGTACTCTCCGGTTAAAACGAGATAGCAATAATTTTAGCAAACACATGGCAGACTTCAAACACGACAAAAAGGGCTGGATGTCATAATTCTCTGATATAAAATTCCCCTACAGTAATACTATTAAAAATGAATGTCAGATTAAAATGAAATGTAACTTTAGTCCTTTACTTTTAAAAATAATATGAGCAAGTCTTCAACCAGCAACCCGGCAGTATACAACCTTATTGTCGGTGTCAAATGTGTAACATTAATTAAAATATATTTAAGAAAAAAATATTTTTTTCAAAAATAAATTGTTTTAATAATTAATCTGTGCTAGTATGTTGTGTTTTTTTTTTTTCATTTGTGCATGTTGTATAATTGATCAAGTTCACAAACAATGGTGTTTGAGAACTCCAATCACAATATTTAGACATTTATGGCAATATGTATTACCACCTGTCACGTCCGTTCGCTGTGTAAGGCTGCGTGAGACTGACGAGCCTCAAAATCGGGTTTTTCTCGAGTACGACTTTTGACTTACTACAGGGTGCTACGTGTTTCGAGCAACGTTACGTCTCTAGTATATATACCTCAATGCATCCACATCACCTGAATCCTGTGAGATTTCGGCGGGAGGTGGCCCTTTTTTGTTCACAACTCATAACACTGATTTTGATGTTATCTAAAGTAAAAACTCCGTAAAAATAACGAAAAACGTTTTTCGTAAATGCGTGGCATACCCACAAAAATACATTATATTTTATTCAAGATGGTAAAATAACACTCTTTTTTAAATGTTTTTGCCCAGGAATATTGTCAATTCACTCAAATTTTCGAAGGTGAATTCAACTGACATGTGACCACAAGGGAAAAATGACGCTTTATGACAAATGGCCACCGGTATATGGGGGAACTGGAAATAGGGAAACAGGAAATGGGGAAAAAGCGACCATAGAGTAGAAAAGTGCCTAAAGTGTAAAAAAATGCAAATCAAAGACCCAGGAATAGACTAAAAAACCACATAAAAGGGAAAAAGTGATTGTTTCTCTCATAATATGGACTCCAGACATCTCTCAGAACACATAATGGCTTCTGATTAGCAACAACCAAGCACGTAAAGCATTGGGGGAAACCTCAATAAAGGAAAATAGTTATGTTCCTTGACTTATAGGTTGGTATGCGGCTGACCACCCATGCTGTAAAAATGGTTCACTTTGCCAATGTCACCCCTGTTTCAGGGAAGGACGGCAAGAGTTGCAGGGTGTATGTCCATTTGAGATTTGGTTTTTATGTTGTAGGTTCACATGAGGCATGTGCTAGCGCGAACTTGTACGTGTCTGGTTGTGAGAATGCATGGAATGTGAATAGATTAAAATAAAAAAAAAACTTATTTGTTACAATTCACATGAGCTTTTATTATTTTTTAAACACTACCGGTTTCGGGAGAAGCAATACCTCCCATCTTCAGGTGTAAATATAAACTAACATACAAATACAATACATTATGACGTGAGGATTTGAATTACTGAGGGGGAGGGGGGGGAGTGTTATGTGGGCGGGGTGTAGTAGGAAACATAGAAAGTAGGGGAGAAGTGTTAGGAAATATAATACTATTTAAGAGGTTATTTACTGAGTTAATATTTTTTTTTTTTTTTTGGATTTCTAGGTTTTCAAAATTATTCATGATTTTACCTTTGTAGGGAATGGAGTGAAGGAGTTTTAGTGTGTGGGTATGAAAGGAATGGTTAGACTCTATTATATGGTTGGCGAATTCAGAATGACCGTTGCTTGTTAGGCAACGGCGGTGTTCTTGAATTCTAGTTTTAAGGTTTCTTGCAGTTTGACCTATATATTTCAGATCGCAATCTCCACAAGAGATCTCGTAAACTCCACTTTTCATCATGTAGTCTATTTTATCTTTTGAGTTAAAGAGGATAGTTTTTAAGTTCGTATTTGTATAAAACGCGGGCTTAATATTGGTGGGGAGTATTTTTGAAATTTTCGTGGATAATGGGCCTGTGTATACAATTTTTTTCCAGTATTTATTTTCTGTGATATTATTATCGAGTCCAGAGTACAGATATCTTTTGGTAAGTATTTTATGTTTTTTATTATTAAGTAATTTGTCTATTAGTTTGTGTTCATATCCATTGTTGCTGGCTATTAGTTTGATGGTTGACAGTTCCTGATTGTAATCATTATTATTGAGTGGGATTGTGAGAAGTCTGTTGATCATTGAGTGGAAACTAGCTAATTTATGTGCGGTGGGGTGGGAGGAGTGAAACGGGATTACAGTGTCAGTGTGTGTTGGTTTACGATAGATGTTGAAATTTAGTTTATTATTTTTTATTTTAATAGAGATGTCTAGGAAGTTTAAGTTATTATCGGTGTTTTTCTCAAGTGTGAATTTAATCTTGTTGTGTAGAGTATTAATGTGGGAAAGGAGAGTGTCAAGTTGTCTATCGGTGCCATTAAATATACAAAATATGTCATCTACATATCGATACCATTTAAAAATATGTTTAACTAGGGGGTGGTTTGAACTAAGTAGGTCTTTTTCTAATTTATTGAGGAACATATCGGCTAATAGTGGAGAAATTGGTGAACCCATGGGTATACCTTCTTTCTGTTCGTAAAATTTATCATTAAATTGGAAATAATTTTGCGTTGTGCAAACATTGAAGATTCTCATCATTTCCTCCACCGTATCATCACTTAAATCGGATTCATACAGTAGGTCGTTGAAAATAATTTTTGAATCAGGTACGGGAACGTTGGTAAATAGGTTAACAACGTCAAAAGAAATGAGTTTTGAGTTTGAGGGTACAGTTAGATTTTTAAGTAAGTTAATTAGTTCTATGCTATTTTTTATCGTGTGAGTAGGGTTGAAAATTTTTGAAGAGTTTATACCGCCGTTGCCTAACAAGCAACGGTCATTCTGAATTCGCCAACCATATAATAGAGTCTAACCATTCCTTTCATACCCACACACTAAAACTCCTTCACTCCATTCCCTACAAAGGTAAAATCATGAATAATTTTGAAAACCTAGAAATCCAAAAAAATATTAACTCAGTAAATAACCTCTTAAATAGTATTATATTTCCTAACACTTCTCCCCTACTTTCTATGTTTCCTACTACACCCCGCCCACATAACACTCCCCCCCCTCCCCCTCAGTAATTCAAATCCTCACGTCATAATGTATTGTATTTGTATGTTAGTTTATATTTACACCTGAAGATGGGAGGTATTGCTTCTCCCGAAACCGGTAGTGTTTAAAAAATAATAAAAGCTCATGTGAATTGTAACAAATAAGTTTTTTTTTATTTTAATCTATTAAAATGAACTTTCACGAAGTAACTGCCAAAAACCTAGATAACATGGAATGTGAATCTCCAATGTAACATATCTTTGCAACTTAGATTAGATTAGATTAGTTACCGTAATTAATATTAAGAACAAAATATTAAATTCTGTACCTTAGAGCATGGGTCGGCAACCTGCGGCCCGCGGGGCGTCTTGGTGCGGCCCGCAAGATATTCGCCGCAACGCACCACGTGCCGGGCGATATACACATACACAATGGAGTGAAAAAAAACAATAAATGTCATAAAAATGGACAAAAAGAATTTTATTTGTAAAACTAAAATATTTATATACAAATACCTATTTTAGGTAATGACATGTGATCCAAGCGTAGGGGCGGGTGGTAGAATCAATAGTGAATTTAATTTGTAGTTCGTACGTATATTTATTAATGCTCACGCTGCATGACTCACAAGAGGGCCACAGGGGGCGCGGCAGGGGGAGGGGGGGGGGGGGGGTAGTCAGCATTTACTGAAATGCTGCCCGTTAGATCCGCCACTGCTCAAGTGCGGCCCGCAATAAATCCCACGTAAAATATTTGGCCCTTATACAACAAAAGGTTGCCGACCCCTGCCTTAGAGCATAAACAACGGAAGTCCACTTTTTTGCGTTTTTGAGTTAATGATGCAGAAATTATCACAATTAGCTGTTCTATAAGTGGTAAAAATATTGGAGTCCTCGGACTCATAGTTACTGAGATATCAAGTGTAATAAATATGGGATGCACATATAAATGCGAGCATAAACCACGGAAGTTCCACATACGTTGTTCACATTACTTCACATTAAATAAATATCGATAAAAGAAGATAAACAGTTTTTACAGATCAAAAATATCTCGTCTAGTTTAGAAGTTATGGTGGTTTTATAAAAGTGCACATTTTCACTAAAACTCGTCTCCTGCACATTTTACTAAATGTGACTACCGTTGTTTATGCTCTAAGGTACAGAATTATAACTTCTCTACAATGATTTTAAACTTCAGAACATCTTGAAATGCAAGGTGAATACACAATTAGACACTAGTATGGTTTTTTATGATAAATAATTATCTGCTTTTCGGAATATTGTACAAATCTGATATTGCTGAGTACTCACGGTTGAAATGCTGTGCACTTCCCCGACGCAAAGGGCTCTTGAGGTGTGATTCACACAAAAACTCACCAAATAAATCAGCTTAAAACTTGTTTATTTATAGCAAAAAAATCAAACCACAAATGAAAAATGTTTTGGCATTTATTGATTGAAGAAATTATAAAAATGTAAGAAACTATAAAAAATATAAGAAATATCAACTTTACAAAATAGACAGTAAAAGGTAATCTCGAAAAGCCATATTAGATCATATTCTCAAATTGCTTCCTGTCTTTTTCCGCCAAACTCTCGAGGATGTCGTCCACATCTGTCTGAGGGAACCTGTCTACCCAGGACTGCACGAGGCCCACCAGGCTGGGCTCATACCGCTTCAGGACCACATCCCCTCCTGTAACAAGAATCAAAACCTTAACCCCCCTATCTTCAGGTTATTTTCCGAGAAATAGCCAAAAGAATAATCAGGAATCAAAACCACAATGTACGTACTCCTGACGTTTGAAGAGTCTATGAAAAATTACAAAACGCAAAACAAACAACCGAACGCTTAACCTGCCCTTGAGGAACTAACTTGTCTAGAATTGTAATGACATGACATTAGAACTCAGGCGGTTCGTAGTTTTCAAAAATATTTTTTTTTCTCAAGCGCGTACGTGATACAGGATGTAGCAGAATAGTACAATCAAAGTTTGTGTATCGCATACGTTCATATGCATAGGATAGGAGGAATCATTAAATATTGAAGATTCAAGGTGTCTGGACAATAACTAGGAAATATGAATGTTTTACAGTTTTACGATGTAATTTGTTTGACTGTTTCTTAAATCAGCAGAAACAATTTAACCTTCCCTCCCCTATGAAGTGTAAGCAGTACACTTGCTTATTATAATCTTTAATATCTCTATAAATATAATTTACATGGAGCTCAGATTCTAGGTATTCCTCCCTCATACATTTACGAATTTAATTAAAAAAATTTTTTTTTAATAATCCACACTAATAAGGGGCAGCAGAGCTGTTTTGTAAAAGTCGGAAATAAATTCACCAATACAATAAAACAAATGGCACCAATACAATCACACAGGCTGTGCGTAGCTCGCGACATGCATGTAAAGTGTGCGTGGTGAGTGCGACGCTATTCACATCTCACTCTCACATATTTTGCTACGATTGGAGCACACGAAATAGCGCATCTCCGTCGCTACCGTTGCAGTCATATTTTATCCTTCAATATTGCTTGAGACGAACTTGCAGGGATACTAAAGTGATTTATTATTTCCGATAATAAAATAAATAAAAATTCTTGTTTTGGTAAGTATTTTTATATGTGTTTCTAAATAACTATGTAATCTTTATTTTATATTATTATTTGTGTGTAATACGTAGAAACACATATTTATTTTGGATTGAAAAGTATCCAGAGTAGGAAAAAAAATAACAGAAGCAAATGAAAATGCTTTGTAAGAGAACTTAGTTTGGAGTTGGCTAAGCCTAATATTATAAGAAGAAAAAATAGTATGGTTAGATTTCATAAGCAACAGCAAGATGCTTTTGACACGGTTCTATCCTATTATCAGCATATATCACCCGCAACTGCTGTTACAGATGAAAATATTCCAACTAATCCGCTGGGCGAATCAACAAGGAGTGTGTCAGTGTCCCGGCCACCTTCAAGAATTTGTAGATTTTGTCCATACAATTAAAATAAATTGTACAGTGGACTGCACAGGACTTTATAGCACAAAATACGGTCATGTTTAGGTCATAGCCAATTTTCATAACAAAACATTTAGTTGTGTGTAAGTAATGAAGCTAATTTTTTAAGCAATCGTCTTTTTGCAGTATTATCATTGATACCGTTTGTATCAAAACTAACACTTTGTTTGGTGGGTACCTATACTTTTCATTGATATTTTGGAAAGTTATGATTGATTATTATATGGGTACAACTTACTAGATTTTAAGACTCGTAGCCTAGTATTTTATATTAGGCGTTTTAGTACCAAGAATATTACAATTATTTTTGTATTAAAATTTGTCACTTTGTATGGTGGCTACACCTTATAATATTTATTTGAAAAAAGTAATGATTAATGTATGTAGGTATATATATAAGCTTTTCAATTGTAGAACATTATTTTTTAGTTAACCCGTTCTCTGCCGGGAAAATTTAAAATATTGTTTTCTCTTGTATGGCAACCCCCAAAACAAAGAGCATTAAGAGGCAATGCTTATTGTTGTTATATAACAATTGATTGAGCGAATTGTGATGTAGGTTTATTTATGGGTATTAGACGTTTTGCTACCAAAAATATTACAATAATTTTTTGTATGAAAATTTGTCACTTTGTATGGTGGCTATACTTTATAATATTTTTTTTAAAAAAGTAATGATTCATGTATGTAGGTATATATAAAATCTTTTCAATTGTCGAACATTATTTTTTAGTTAACCCTTTCTCTGCCGAGAAATTTTAAATTATTCTTTTCTCTTGTATGACAACCCCCAAAACAAAGAAAATTATGAGTCAATGGTTATTGTTGTTACATAGCAGTATTACAATGACTATTTTGCACAAAAAATTATGAAAATCGTAGGAGCCGTTTTTGAGAAAATCTCATTTGAAATTTTCAGCTGTTCGGAAGCCATCTTGAATTTTCTAAAATTTGAAAAATGTTTCACTATGAATTATAGTGATAAAAAAGTTTTTTCTGATAAAGTTAAGAAACATAAAAGTTTTTTGCGTTCTGATGGGTTTTTGTAGCCTTTTAATTTCAATTTTTGATATCATGTAAACGGCCCCTTATGTTTTTATTTTCAAAAATTTTATTTAATTTTTATATAGGATTTGATGTTACGTATAGTATTGTAGAACATATCTTTTTTGTCAACGCTTTCAATTCTGAGAAAATCACAATTGTTTATTTTTTTCATATGGCAACTCATAGACGCAGATTAGTAAAAATGTTGCCATAACTAAATTTGATAAGAATGTATCAAGCAACTACTTTACTGAAAATTAAAAAAAAATCGTTTGAGCCGTTTTTGAGAAAATCGCATTTGAAGTTTTCTCGTCTTTGGAAGCCATCTTGAATTCTCAAAATAGTGAAAAACAAATTATAGTACAAAGAAGTTTATAAATTTTTCTTTCTTCTGAACCTAAAAAAAGTTTTACAAAATTGCGTTTTTATGGGTCTTTTTAATATTTTCGATGAAAATTTTGAGATCGTGTAAACGGTACTTTAAGTAAAAAAATTTTTATAGTTTTCTGTAAATTTTTGTAGAAATTAATATTGCGCGTAATATTGTGGAACATTTTTTTTTTGTCAACCCAGCCATTTCCGAGATAATCACAATCGTTTTTTTCTTTCATATGGCAACTCATAGACGCAGGTTGAGAAGAGTGTTGCCATAACAAATTTTTTTCGCGACAATTTAAGCAACGACCACACTGAAATTTTAAAGAAAATCGTTAGAGCCGTTTTTGAGAAAAGTGCACTTTTATGTTTTTTTTTGTATGGCAGCCATCTTGAATTTTCAGGGTGGTGCCATGCCGGTCGGCTCATCAAAATCTGTGGTTCTCAATTCTCTAAATCCAAAAATTGAAGTCTCTGTGATCAGTAGTTTCGGCTGGGACATACACTCATACGGACGGACAGACGGACGGACGGACGGACGGACAGGTTGGACAAATTAGGTTTTTTTGCATGTCCTGGTGCAGGACAACTCATTTCCGTTGAAACCTCGAATTTTTTTTTTCGGACGAATACAATACTTTATAACAGTCCTTCGGACTGCTATAAAGTAAAAAGAAACACAATAGTGTGTCTTATTTGTCAAAAAACTGTGTGTGCTAGTCACAGAAAAGAAAAAAAGTACATTTTTTGCAGCAATTGCAATAAAATTTAGAGATTGTCTTTATTTGGTTTTTATATTTCTATTGTTTTATGTTTTTCTTTTAACTTACGTAATTTTCGTTATTGTGCTTTAACATAATGCGAGTAATGTGGAAATAATTATGAATGTTTTCATTTGTTGTTCAATTTAACATTATTTAGGTACATATTATTATGAACTCTTAATTTTCTGAAATATTTCAAAAGGTTTAAATTCCCTGGCTAGCCGCCGCCTGTCGCATTCCCGATATCACGTGGCAACTAGCGTCAGTCGCTGTCAGGCGCTCGCTCAGAGTGGACCTGTCGTCCGCTTTATAGGCATCGGCCGATGTTTTTTTTATGTTTTTAGCATTTAAATACGAATTATTGTCATTTACTTCTTCATTAGACTTCAATTATACTTTATTACAGCGATTAGCTATTAATATACACCATTTACCGATCATAAATCTGACTTTTATGAGCGTGTAGTCGCTACACAACACCGTTGCGCGTGTAATTTTTTTAGCACAGAAAGGCGAAGGTTAAATAACTAATGTTTGTACTAGCCTTGAACAAAGGTGTTAGCTTGCACCATCATCTTGCGAGGTTGCTTATGAGCCAGGACGATGTCTCTCCAGGCTCCCCAAGGTCCTCCCAGCTCACTGTAGTGGGCAAACAGCTCTCGGGCTCCTTCCACATCCGCAGTGGATTTCAACACCTGAAGCTTCATCAAGAAATCACCTAAAACAAAACTCACAATGTTAAACATCACAAAAACAAGTATCTAAGCACAATTGTTTAGTCCAACATATTGTGATGATACAGAAGGCAATTTTAGAGAGTTCCTTGACTAATAGATTGATATGAGGCTGACCCCTCCTCATGCTGTAAACACATTGTTCACTTTTACCAATGCCACCCCGTTTGAGGGAAAGGTGGCAGGAGTTGCAAAGTTTATGTTTATGTGAGGTTTGGTTTGTTTTGTATGTACACATGCAGCATATGTAAACTAACATGCGCCTGTTTGTGGGCATTCATTAAATATGAGCCTCAACCCCTTACTGCATGATTTTGTAAAAAATATATATGATGTGTAACTGATGACAAAAGACGGGTCAAATGTAAACTTGCATACAGTGCGGCTGTCAATCATAGACGTCATCCAACTTTATCCACCAAATCAACATTGAACTTATCCCTGACATTTTTCAAGAATTCAAAAGTCTGCAAGTGGGAACATGTGCTACACCTTTGTAGTTTTTGTTCTTGAATAACTAATACATGTGACTGTTCACATAGTTTGAAGTGCCGTCAATCAATGAAGGTAGGAAATCAATAAATGTTTTAAAAAATGTGTTTGAAAAAGTATTCCATACTGGGGGTATTCATTCATACAGGCAGAATATTCAGAAGCAAAAAGGTTAAAGAGGACAGACGACAATCAACTACACAACATTTTCAATCCCTAGTTTAGTATAATATTCTTACCAACTACCCTCTTGCCAACAGTCTGGATCTTAGACTTGTCTAGCGTGCAGAGAAGATTCTTGCCAGCCTCTGTTTCGGTGACCTTGAGAATTCCTTCTCCGTCCAATTCCAGCAAACGCATCAACACAAAGCGGGCTTGAGCGTGGGACTAAAAGTAAATAACAAGCATTTCATACTACAAATACATTCTAATTTCAGTAATGTTAAACTTTTTACACACACAATACTGAAAATGCACATCTGTCTTATTGAATAACTCCAAGCAGTCCAATGCACTGTAGAGGTTTATACTATAAAAATCATAAGCAGATAGAATAGACATAAAAAAAACATGCATCAAAAGATATGTATGTTGATGTACTAAAATGGCAGAAGGCAGGATATCCTTGCAAAAAACATTGTATGGGAAATAGACAGACTAAGTTCTGGAGAGATGTTCCAGAATAAGCAAGAGGAAATTTGACTGCGACAAAGTCAAAAGATGCATAATATTAAGGAAGACATGTCACAATGTTGAAAAGAATAAGGGCCTTTTCAAACACACCACATTCTGCCATTGTCCAGATTACCAGGAAAACCATGTCTTACAGCTTTCATTCATCTCCTTACACTTCTGACTTCCGACCCGGAGTAGGATAAAAAACCATAGACAAACCGAGCAGAATGCCTCTAGTGTGAAATGGCTGTAAGAATCAGTAGAGAATAGGAATGGTCAATGTTCAGCAGTGGATTGAAGTAAGCTAATAATTAAGAAAACTTTATGGAAGCTGAAGAAACTTATGAGATTAATCAGAAAAGAAATATCACCTGCAGCCATGCTTTAGTAGCTGGTTGGTACATCTCAGTAGCCTTCGCAACTCCATTCCATAACAAACTCAACCAATTGCAGTATATAATGTCATCAGCCACCTCTCCTTCATAACCAAACACTCTGAAATCACAAAAACACTCGGTCAATTCAAATATTATATCAAAATGAAGACACCAATTTTAAGAAATTTAGATTGTAAGCTTTTATTAATAATTTAGTTATTAAAAAATCTTGTTTTATTTTCACTTTTTATATTATTTATATAAAGGACACAAACGTTTTCGACTACTTCGTAGTCATCATCAGGTATTAATAAATTTTGAAAAATAAAACATAAAATGGTTTCACATCATTATCAAGAAGACAACTGAACTTCTAAAATTATAAATGTGTATTCTGGGGAAAGCTATGGAGGGGTGAGGGAAGGGGTGAGGGAAGGGGTGAGGGAAGGTGTGAAGAAAGGGTAAACATAACATTAATTTTTTTTACAATTTGCATTCAAGAGAAAGTTTTGTTAAAGGGCGGGGTTATGACGGGGTGTGACAAGGGGTAATTAGTAGGGGAGAAGCTGGAGGGATTTGTATATTTACAATGTGGCCATTTTGTTTAAATTTATCGATTTCTATTGTTTCTAGGGCTCGTGAATAAAAACTTTGTGTTTTATTTTTCAAATTTTAATCAAAATGAATCTTCAGAATGCCAACACACAAACACTTAAACTATTCAGTGGCGTGACTATCATACAAGCTAAAAAGCTAAGCATGCGTATCCTCAGAAATGCAAATCGTCGTTGTTCTGGCAATAGGTCGTATGTCAAAATTTTTCGATTTTCTTTTTATGATGCCATTTGATAGGGAAAAAATCATTTTATAAAACTGCAATACCTCCCATACCATAAACCATACAGTAAAATTTAAAATGCGCCCAATCTAATATATCGTATGTCAGCACCATTGAAATTTGGTTCTGCAATTTGGCGTATGTCAATGTTAATAATATAAATAATAATAATATTAGGATGATTTATTTGGTGAGCGCTGTTTTTGAGTGTATTACACCTCAAGAGCCCTCTGCGAGCTTGGTCGTCGCTGTAGAAAGCGCCAATTCTCAAGCAAGACCCAGTTGTTGTAAGGTTGGATGGACCTTGAGAATATTGAGTTGGATGGACCTTGAGATGGAAAATAAAGGATCCTGTTGAAGGGTCTAATGTGGTGAATCCTGTACAACACAATAATAATATTATGTGTAAACAGGGTGTTGAAGATTTTCTTGTTTCGTTGCCGAAAGTTGAGTCACACTACTGCAGGGCATCATCTTCAAAAAACTATCTGGAGCCAATTTGGAACAGCTACAGGCAAGTCTCCTCTGTGTATGTATCGAAATGCAAAGACGACAATAAAAAAGAAGCTTCATGGTCGACATTTTTTAGAATTTTCAGACGTCTAAATCTAGATATATGGGCCCCTAAAAAAGATCAGTGCAACACCTGTTCACAATACAAAATAGGTTCAGAGATGGAACTAGCATACCTCTCTCATATACATAAGAAGGAAGAAGCACGGAAAGAAAAAGATAAAGATAAAACTGAATGTCAAAGAAATACAAAAATGTTGGTTTACACAGTGGACCTACAAGTCGTTCTGTTAGCTCCACGTTCGAATGTTGCAGCTAATTATTACAAAACTAAACTGAAAGTTCATAATTTGACGTACTTTAATCTAAACAACAAAGATGTAAATTGATATTTATGGCACGAGGGAGAGGGAGGCCTCGAGAGTGACGTCTTTGCTTCGATAGTAACGAAATTCTTGGGGCAGGAAATTTCTAAGCACAGTCCAACAAAAATTATTATATGGAGCGATGGATGTGCTTACCAAAATCGCAACATTAAGCTATGTATCTAACGCACTCCTTGTATTGGCAACCAAACATTCTGTAATTATTAAACAGAAATATCTTGAGGTAGGCCATACTCAAATGGAGGCAGACTCGATCCACAGCTCAATAGAGCGCAAGTTGGGACGCAGAAAGGAAATTTATCTCCCGAGTGAGTACTTGCATGTTCTAAGATCGGCACGACAGAACCCGGAACCATACAAAGCATTTTCACTGTCCTACTATGACTTCTTACAGTTTGAACCCTGGTTCTATGCGAGCATAAGGCCTGGAACGAAGACGGGAGACCCAACAGTCACAGATATCGTTTGCCTAATGTACACTCCAGATGGAATTATACCTACAGTAAACTCAAATTCTCGGACAATTGGGTACAGCTACCTACCCCATAGACAAATGATGAAGCCTAAAGGAAATAAGGAATGGTCCCCGCTTTATAAAGGGCCCTGTTCAATTGAAGGTTCAAAATATTCCCACCTACTAGAATTTAAAAAAAACACATACCACGTGATTGCTGGTCATTTTATGAAAATTTGTTACAAAACTGATCTGATCTTGAATTTGTGATTTAGAGGTTAGTTTATTATTTTTCCTGATTTTGTTTTCTCACATTGTTTCCAGTAAATTTTCCTTAAAGAAATAAAAATTACATTTCAGTATCCAATTAAATGAGTTTCATTCACTTTATCATGCAAATTATTGTATGTCAACATTCGAGAACCATTTCCATGTATCAAATAAGTCGTATGTCAACCTAACTCAGTTTAAGACTTCATTTCCCGTAATTGAATGATTTACTATTGTTTGTCTTCCTAAAACTAAGTAATCCTGTGAAGAAAGTTTTTTACTACACAAACCCGGAAAAAGTTGTAACGTTTTTTTTGTCTCCTGAAAAGTTGGTATACTTTGACATACGACCTATCGCCAGAACAACGACGAAATAATGAATATTTTTGAGTAGATTACAGACATTTAAAGTCATTCGTCTTTTTAAATTTCCCCCCATCAAAAGTCATGCTGCTGCCATCTGTGTGTGGCAGTAGGTTATTATTATTAGGCATTGATGAAGTAAACTCTGTTACGCAACCGTTATTGAGAAATGTATCCCTCTCTTTGTTTAACGTATGAAAAAAGCTTGATCTCTGTAAGCTTGTATGAAAATAGTCGGTTAAGCTCTTTTGTCAATATAAATGAACACAATATTATTACAGATTGTGCTTGGGAGTACACATGATAATTATATCACCATATGCTTAGCTTTTCGTCCATTCAATTTTACGATTCCAGACTGGAGCCATTTACAGTTGTATGAATGACCGATTGTATTTTGAATAAACTGTCGCGTCAGGTGCGTTTTATTCAAATATCAGAATAATTGACTTATTCCTTGTTTGCGATCGAATCCACCTTTTTTGATAGTATAAATCTAAAATCAACACAAATAAGTTAAAAATTAATTCTTAAACATTCCTGCAACTAACAGATGAATCCACGGCTGTAACATCCTTCAGGGTGAGATGCCAAAAGGAAAAAAAAAAAAAAACCGGTGAAAATATTGTTGTTCCTTGTGAGGATCTTAAAAGTGTGTGAAGGTTTTATTGTTTCAATCCAAAATCTAAGTCTGAAGAAATTAAGAAGCACTGGGGAAAAGAAACATCGGGGTAAGATTTATTATTTGTAATTTAGTGCAACCTTAATTATCCAGCATGCGTATGGCAGAAACTGTAGGCACGCCACTGAAACTATTACTGTTATTAATAGTTACTACTATATGGTACATAAATATCTTGGTAAGACCTTACTTCAGAACATCCTTATCCAATGACAAATACAGTCCCACAGCCTCTGCTCGGCATTCTTCAAACGTAGATCCAATGCTAGTGAACTGAGAGTCATAAGTTTCTCCTTCCTTGTACCACGACTTGATAGGCTCACCTGAAAAATCATGCACATATACATGAAATGAATGTATCTCAATTTGTTCTAAGAGCCCAGTTTATAGCTAATTTGGTTGAATTATTGCGTTTCATGCCAGAGGGCTAGGGTTTGATTTCAGCGGAGGGGTGTCAGGTGTAATTTTTTATTTTCGTGTTTATTTTAGGCTCAAATATAAATTACCAGCAAGGCTTAGTCAGCCTTCACAAAAAATGAGAACTAGCCCCTCAGGACCTGGGAAACCCACTCTTCGAGTGAAGTGGTTGGGGGGAGGCCGACCAGCTTACCTGTGAAGGGTGATAGGTTCCACATGCCACATACAACCCCGCAGTTTCATTTTTCGTAAAAAAAAATTGGGCTGATCATGTGAGGTGACAAGATTGAGAAGATAAGACAAATTTAAATATAGTGTATTGGAGACCTAGAAGGCATAATCAAGAGCCTTGTAGACCAAAAAAAAAAGATTAGATAGCATAAAAGAGCAGTCAGAAAAGTAACTGTACTAGATGACACAAAACTACGCAAGAGACAGGTCAATTGAACTTTGTTTAAAGAGTATTCATTAATTTCAAAGATATTTCATATTTGCAGAGGACTCCTGGATAATCAGAAATGTATTGGATGGTGGCTGGTGCCCTCTCCGGTGTTAGAATACTCGAACACCCCAGAATGTGATGGGCAGACAAAGTTGAGGTCGACGCTGAAATTCTGAGAGTGAGGGGACCATGGAGAGAAGCAGCAGAAGACAGAGAGTCCTGGAGGATTGTGGTGCGGGAGGCCCTGAGCTTTCAAGGCTTTTGAGTCAAAGAAAATAAAGAAAATTCATGAAGTAATACGTAAAATGCACACATTACTCTGTTTAAATGTCTGTACATACCTGTAATAGGATTTTTGACTTTTTCAATGTCAAAGTTGTACGTCCCATCAGCAAATTTATAAAACAACTTTCCGCTGCCGTGCCCCAATAACTCGTGCAAGCCAACTTGAACCTAAAATAAAATACATAAAGAGTTAACAGTTTGAACAAATCAATTGTAATAATTAAACAGTTGGACTCTCAGAGATAAGAAAACAAATGAGAAGTTTTTTTGTATAAATTTGAAATCTGGTAAGATGAATCTTGGTAAGATGAACTAGAATTCCCCTAGAACTTCATAACTTTGAAGATCTAAGGTGGCTCATGAATGTCACCTCATTTTCAAAAGAATGGCGACCAAGATTTAGACAAAGCACGGTTTTTTAAAAGATGATGATGATTAAATATATTATAAGAGATTAACAAATAAAAAAATAAACTTTATACATGGGTGCAGGGTGAGTACAATTTATTTACGTACAACCGAAGCCATGAACAAACTTATTCATACTTTCATGGGTTTTTCTTTTAAATGTGGGGACAGAAAAACTGTGAATCAAGCCAGTAAAGTGAATACCATTGCTTAGGCATGATTACAATATCGCTTTTGACCAGAAAGTCACAAACAAGTATTTAAGTGTGTGCTGGCGCATTATCACTGTACAATATTTATTACTGGTTCCATAACAATTCTGGGCTGGAAGTCTCATCACCACGGTAATTATTACCTACCGAATATCGGTAATATTTGTATGAAGACCTGTCAATCCAAGATGGCCGCAAGTGAACAGCTGATTAGTCTTTATACAAATATTACTGATATTCAGTAGGTAAGAATTACCGTGATGATGAGACTTCCAGCCCTGGGCCTTTTTATTTCCATATTGCTTCACACAATTGGCATATAGCTTCACGATAATATTCCTCATTGATTGATAACCTATTATAGAATAATTAAAATGAATCTTGAATTACAGTCTGCAAAGTTTACCCTTTAACTGTGGGTCACACGCATAGGCGTCAAGTGTAAACTTGCATACAGTGCGGCTGTCAATCGTAGACGTCATCCAACTTTGAACTTATCCCTGACATCTGCGTTAAATATTTCAAAAGTCTGCAAGTGAAATGAGCTACACCTTTGTGATTTTTGTTCTTGAATAACTAATACATGTGAGTGTGCACATACTTTGTTCACAAGTGTATTCAATCAATTAATTTAGGAAATAATAAATGTTTGAAAAATGTGCTAGAAAAAGTATGTACTGGGGGTATTCACACAGCCAGAATATTCAGAAGCAAAAAGGTTAAAGTTTTTTTTATAAAAACAGGCATTGTGTGTATGTAGATTGGATATAAATATTTAGTATGGTAACCTCAAATGCGGGAACTCTGTATTTGTTAATCAGATCTGAATCCTCCTGAGAGAGGAACGGAGTGACGGCATCTTTGTAATGAGCAGGGATGACATTGCCGAGGGAAACATTCTTGAATCCTTCGCACTGACGGATTTCATCGTCTGCAAAGAAATAAACAATCAGTCAATGGACTCGGCACAAAATTTTAAATTAGATTTATTCTTAAAAATCTGAATCTGAAATGAAAGCTGTGGGTTAAAATCTCGGCAGAGCACAAAAAATATTCCATTTATATTTTCAAATATGCTCTTCCCTGGGTTGAAAACTTCATAAAACCTTTACCAAAGAGCGGTCACTAAAGGTCCATCTAGCCTTACAGCAACTGGGTATTGCTTGAGTATTGGCGCTTTCTACAGCGACGATCAAGCTCGAAGAGGGCTCTTGAGGTGTGATTCCCACAAAAACAGCGCTCACCAAATAAATCATCCTAATATTATTATTATTAGGAACATTGAACGTACAGTTGGGGATATTGATTCCCGCTGGGATCCCGCTGCCTGCGAACGTGAGGACATCCAAGCTGGTGAAGTCTGGCTGCAGGAACTTGTCCTTCTCCAGCTGGGGCCCCCAGGGCAGCAGGCTGAGGAAGCTCTCCGCGTTGTCCACCAGCGTGGTGAACTTCTCAGTCATCTTCTTGTTCACCATGGCGACGAAACCCTCAAACTCGCCGCGCTGACCACTCGGGTCCCGGTACGTCTCAATGAAGCCTTGGTATCTGTAATAATTGATTAACTTAAAAATGTACTTAAGTGTACAAATAGTTAACAAAAATTAATGGTACAATACCACCTTCAGGAAGATTCAATGTTTTTACATTAAAAATGTGAGACTTTAAAATAATAATTAATATACCATTCTAAAAAATTAGACCATGTGGTTAATATGAATCATTTTTATATCAGAAATTAGGTCACATGGAATGCTGTTTATACAATATTCAAACATCACCTTGACTTCTAGGTTGGTATGAGGCTGACCACCCATACTGTAAAAAATGGTTCACTTTGCCAATGTCACCCCTGTTTCAGGGAAGGTCGGCAAAAGTTGTGAGGCTTATGTTCATTTGAAGTTTGGATTTTATTTGTATGTACACATTCAGCATTTGTAAGCGCGAACTACACTTGTTGGTTTGTGGGCATACATCTGAGAGCTTTAAATGAATATATCCTTGCAACTTAGATTATAGATTATAGATCTTGCCCAGAATAACAGTCTACCAATGATATGAAATTTAGACTAAATTTCAACACATAAACGTTGATCATTATTCTTTGTCCATTACAAATACAAGAAATATCCTTACGTTTCAATAACGGGTCCTTTGTCTCTGATCCAGTAGCGACTTCCATTTTTGTGCTCGTTGAGATCTCCTTTCTGGAAGCTGCTCATGTAGTGGGTCAGCATTTTCTTCTCATTCTCATTGGCAGCATACTTCAGCGCTTCCCTGAGATATTCATTAACCTTGCCTAGTAACGGAGAGTAGTCTCCTCTAACGACCTCAAAAGTCGCCTCTTTATAGCTCTCCTTTCCAAATGTTATACTTTCTTCTGAATCACCGTCAATGCTGGCAAGAACTATCGAATACAAGTTTCCTGAAACATTAATAAGAATGGATTAAAAGCAAGCATAAATTCAAAGTCAAGATCACAAGCATCGCACAGTACCCTTAGTACGAGTTGCAAAACTTGAGTAATGTAATGTTTATGGCAATTATTAAAGAGTGATTTCCCCCAAAATCTGCCGTTTTTGTTTGTTTGAACTTGATTTTCTTCATCAATGTAACTCTTTTGCTAAGACCATAAAGTGTAAGAAACAAAAGGCAGATTTTGGGAGAAATCACTCTTTAATGTTTTCCGTAAACTTTACTTTTCTCAAGTTTTGCAACTCGTACTAAGGGTATAGGTCTTTCTGTGCCACTGTTTCTTTTTTTTAAGAAATCCTGTACGGGAGACTCCCTAGATTCTAGAGACTCTAGAGGTCTATGACACTTGCTGTAGTGCCGCAGAGGTGTACAAGCTTGGTCATCACTACAAAGCACCAATACTCAAGCAAGACCCAGGTGCTGTAAGGCTGGATGGACCTTTTTAGTGACCGGTCTTTGGTAAAGATTTTTATGATTTTTTTCAACCCAGCGAAGAGCATATTTGGAAATATAAATTGTATATTTTTTGTGCTCCGCCGGGATCCGATCCACAACCTTCCATTTACGAGTCCGAAGTGTTGCCACTGGACTACGGACGGGTCCAAAAAGTCCTAGTCTAGTTGTCATCAATCCACCTGCGTATACATACCTACTATGTGATTCGGTTTGTGATTGTACATCTTTACATAAATACACAAACATTTCATTTATTCTAGTTTTATGGCTACTACATTCCGGACGCGTGTTCCCATTCCACCACTCAACTCGAATGTTCACTCACACATGCACACGGGTTTCACTGTTACTAGTAAATATATTTTTGCTTTTCGAGAACATTTTCGTGCTGTTTTTGGTGAACTTTCGATTTTTTCAAATTGCTGATCCAATTTTATAAAGTTTTTAATACAATCTGCAGCGAATTCATTACATTGGGCTATAATTCAATTCTACCTCGATATCGAAACGAAATACCTTTAACTTATAAAGGTTTGTGCATTTACTTAGTGAAAATTCATCTTCATCTATTGAATTTCTTATAAAACGTAAGTATTTTTCTTTTTTTAATATTTGTTATTTTATCCTCGAGTACTTTCGACTGTCGTCATTTTCAAGAGTCATTTATATAGAAATTAAATAAAAAAAACTGCAACTTTTCATGAAATGTAATCAAGCTGTCTTATTTATCAATTTTCAACACTCATAACTGTGTATGTGCCTTAAATTGCTTGTGTGCCAGTATATAGCTATTTGATACCTAACAGTTGGTTTTCAGCTAGGTTCACTCATCTGCAATACTTCCGTGTGCATGTGTGAGTGAACATTCGAGTTGAGTGGTGGAATGGGAACATGCATTCCGGACCCCATGATAAACTGCCAATGGTCTACTTTTTGAGAGACGCAACGCAACTAAGCTACACATATAGTGTAACTTTTTTTATCACATGCTGTCAAAATTCTGGAACCTTGGTATAAAATTTACCCTGCAGTCTTCAAAAACAATGATATAAACATTTTTTTTTTATATATAGAAATTCCTGCGTTATCCCTAAAGCGATTCGGGACCTATTTATTTTTACGGGCAAGGGGGCCGGCCTCATACCAACCACTTCAGTTGAAGTGGGGGTGTGAGGATTGGCAACAAAGTTAACCTTTTACTCAGAGCTTTACAGGCAATTTAAAAATCATATCAAACCATTATCAGAAGATGTTTTAAACGTTCTACAGATGTAAGCTTCCAATTTTTTAGAACGCAGCCAATCATTCACAAGATCCGCATCTTTCATGGTACAGTTGCCAGAAAAGTACGTAGAGATACCCTGAAACAGATAACAAATATTATGTCATTTTGACAGGGAAGTAATAAGTGTCCGGATAACATGTTATTGATATTTTTTAAAACAAATTTTGGCTAAACCACCATTCTGTGGTTAAAAATAGGTCGGTGACCTGAAATCAACAAAAAGTATTCATTTTGGATGCTTGGTGCATTAACACTGTGAAAATTCATCTTTTATTTAGTTATTAAAACTCTGTGTAGTCGAAAACGTTTGTGTCCAAAAATTAAAAAAATAATAAAGAGTGAAAATAAAACAGAGTTTTAATAACTTAATAAAAAGTATTCAAATTTACTCAGAAGCGCATGTTATTAATAGAAAATAATGTGATAATCTATCACCTAAGTTGTAAAGATTCACTCTTAATGCGTTCACATAAGCAAGCATGTGTTTGCGTTTGTGTACTATGCCGCCTGCGTACTTACAGAAGAAAACCCAAACCTGGAACCATTCTTTTAAAGCATAAAAATTATGGAAAACTTTTATTTACCACATGGGTCACATTTTACCCGCAGGCTGTGGATCCCTATTTTAGAAAAATACTGAAATCTGTCTCACCTTCTCGCCGAGCCCCAAACTTTTCAGTCTCTCAGTTAAGGAGTACATTCTTCCCCTGCACTCGTTCCACAGATTCTCCAAATGCTCGGGATTGCTCTTGTAAGCTTTGGATGCTTTCACAATGATGCCAAACTTATTCTCTGGCAGCAACGGAATAAACTTGGTGTCTCCCATGGACTTGTAGTTTCCGGCATTGGACAGTACTCCACTGATGTACACTAAAAAGGACTAAAACAAAACAAACTTATAAACATTCATTCCAACTTGAATCAGTTAAGTTTTTTTATTTTATTTCTTTAAGACGGGTGACATGCATATGTACAGTAAACTTGGGTATTTCGATCATGGATGTCGCGAGTTCTAAGCTATAATGAGCAATCGCTTACTGATATGTTAGTACGGGCTTATTTTCAAACAACGTATACATTGTAGCGAATAAGGAATGTGCTTCACGAATATAACATCCAATTTGTAACAGTCGAAACAAGACAAAGGAAGCTACATAGGCTGGAAATCTCATCAACACGGTAATTCTTACCTACCGAATATCGCTAATATATGAATAAAGACCTGCCAATCCAAGATGGCCGCAAGTTAACAGCTGATTAGTCTTCATACAAATATTACCGATATTCGGTAGGTAAGAATTACTGTGGTGATTAGACTTCCAGCCCTGCACTCAGTGCAGTTAGCGTCACTACATGTCATCATAATCTGAAGGTACTTGTATTATCTGCCATTACAAAAGTAGATGAAGGTGGGAAGTAAAATACTAAGTCAAAAGATATTCTGTAGTATAACTAGAGGCATATTTAAATTGATGAAAATATACACTCGGTTAGTTGTAAGTGTTGAATAACTTACTGTCCACTCATCTTCTGTCACACCTTGAGCAAGCGCTGCGACCTTGAGGTCGTCCAATGCTTCAGCAACGATGATACGATGTACAAGAGAAAATATCAACGGAGACTCGGGACTTGTCTGCACCAACACAATAAGGCCACCCGTCCAACAGGCCTGGAAGAATACAACAAATATAACAAGATGAATATTAAACTTTTTAGAGTTAGTGTATTCACACAGTGAAAATCCATTTTTATGAGAAATTATAACATTTAAAAAAAAACATTCTATATACACCTTGCCTCCATACGCTCAATCTTATATTAATAAAGATAAGATTGAGCGTATGGATGCCGGGGGTGTATATCAAATATCTTGCAATGACTGCAATTCCGTGTATGTTGGACAAATCTTTAGATAATAAATGTGAGGTTAAAAGAGCATAAGAGGGCATTTAGGGGTTTGTCTGGTTATTCAGAGATGGCGGACCACTGTATCGAAAATGACCACATGGGCTTTGATGGGCATTATCAATGGTTAGCCAGGCGCTTTGATCTTCTCAGAGGTTCTGGTGTACTCAAACCGGTGCTGGCCTTTTAGATCCTCATGGGCAAAACTGTACAGAATAAAAACCAACCAGACCACAGCTACACAGCCTGGAAAAAAAAAATATGTCAACTACCAGCCGTGAAAGCTTTAATCTACAATTGACCTCATTAACGTCCCGATCCCTCCCATATCTTCCCTCCTCCTTTCAATTTTAGCCCCGCCCCCTCCCCAATGTTTAATGTTACTCAACTATAAGAATTGGAATTTTTGTGTTTATGGATTTCCCAAGTTTCGAGGGCAATTAGTCGTCTGCCCTTGCATCCGGAATGGAGAACCCTGACCGGCATTATTGAATGAGTGTACATAGCCCGGAAAATAAGCTATTATGTTAACGAGGTAATTTCTATTAATCTTAAAAAACAATTTGAAAAGTTAACGTATTGTGTTAAAAGGCATTAAAAGATGAAGTAATCAAATAGGAGAGTTGCATTACCTGACTGAGATGATGCGCGTACAGTTTCTCATTGAGAGTGAGGGCGTTGAAGGCCGCGCTGCAGTCCAGCTCCACCACGGGCTGATTGTTGGGCAGCACAAACTCAGAACTAACACTCGTCGACATTGTCACTGCAAACAAACATCATGCAACTCATTCAAAACACTGCATCTCGCACATATATTTGGGATAAAAGCCATCGCAAATAATCACAAAAAACCTAAACTTGTCTGTAATAATATATAATCTAAGTTGCAAGGATATATTTACATTCAAAGCTCATATCAAATGCATGCCCACAAACAAACACATGTAAGTTCGCACTTACAAATGCTGAATGTGTAGTGTACTTACATATTAAAATCCAAACCTCGAATGAACATAAACCCTGCAACTTTTGCCGATCTTCCCTGAAACAGGGGTGACATTGGCAAGGTGAACCATTTTTTACAGTATGGGTGGTCAGCCTCATACCAACCTATAAGTCAAGGAATACAGATAATAAACAACATTAATGTCTACAAAAAAACAACAAAACCTTAAAAATATATCTACCTATACAAAAAAAGTCAATAGTAAAATTATGAATGTATAAATATATAATTAAAAAAATCCTCCTTTTCTCAGTTTGACCATTATGGTACTTAGTGTATTTTTTTATCAACCATTTAATTACACTTTTTGAGATTATTTGCGATAGGCTTAGTAAAAAAATAATTGAATCAAACTAACCGCATCTAGTAGTAGTCATATTACGGGGATTTATATTATACACTCTATCAATAGTACAAGGATTTGTATTGTACACATTGATTATTTTTTTGCATTGTTTATTTATTCTGAAGATTCGACTAGTCTGAGTTATGCATTTCATACATATGCTAGATTTATACATTATACACCTAATAATGTAATAAGGTTGGAACATTTTAGAATTTGTAACATTTTTTTAATTTGGAACTTTTTTCTCGGCAAGCAAATGTCAGCCTTGTATTGGACTGCCGTGTTTAGCAACCGATAATAAAATATTTGTTTGCCTTTTCCCTTGCCGACCTCTTTATTGATTTTTCTCTTAATCATTGTCTCCATATTTGACATGGATAAAAAAGTTGCGACATCACATTACCAGACAGCTAGGTTAAAGCAAAATACTTAAATGTTATTGTTTGCGAAGGACCTAAGTTACACAGACCTGTGACCTGAAAATATTCCAATTGACTTTTTTTTCTCGGCGGGTAAACGTCACGCATCTATGAGACTAAGTTCCTTAGCAACAATAAAAAAATGTCCCTACTTACGTCAATTTTTTTGTCATTGGTTTTTGATTTGAATTTTATGCCACCCACCATGGATTCTCAGATGGACTTGGTACATTAATTAAATTCATGTGATGAGAATCACTCAGGGGGAATCGTGTGATGTCATTCAGTCGGGTTGCTGGGGAAAAGGCAAACAAACATTTTGTTATGTGTTGCTAAGGACCGTAGTCTCATAGACGTGTGACGTTTGCCCAACGAGAAAAAATAGATTTTCAAATTTGTCATTTCATTTAAACACTTTATTTATCTTGCTTGGTAGGTATCTTTTGTAATAATAATAAAGAAAGCAGGTAAGATTAGATAAGCCGACAGCTGCGGTCTTTGATGTTCAACATATTTTAAATGAAATAACCGTATAAATAATCAAATAAATGTATTGTACGCTAATTAATACAATATTTGCAATTAACTTATGCTTTTTAAAACAAAAAAATATCTTTGAAGAGATATTGGATGATTTGCATAAAAACAACTTTCAATCAATAGTAATAAAGATTTAAACATCCCGTATGAATGAACAAATGTACAGAAATATCACGTGCATACTTAGAAGTTTTCTGTTATTTATTGAAATGAGGAATAAATAAGTAAAACAAGTTATCTTACAATAATATTTCGCAACTTTGGTTAGGATGTTTCGCAACGTCACTTCACCACGACCACAGACCACGACAACTACTCTTGAGAATGAGAGATCTTTCGTGAATCGATTCAATTTATTTAATGATCCAGTGATGATTTGCGCCCATCATTATCATTTTTTTACTTTTTTAATCTCAAAAATACAGTTATAAGTTTTTTCGACACAATATACATTTTTTCAATCGTGGCATTTATTTAAAAAGTAAATTTTGAAAAATCTATTTATCACACGTTCTTTCTTTAGGATCATTACCAAAGACAACAAAACACCGATAAACAAATGTCTGTCAAAACTCCAAATATTCGAGATTGCGTTGAAACGTTTTTTTTTTTAAAGAAACTTCTATTTGATTAAAGTATTTGTTAAGATATAGTTTTAACCACTGAAAAACTGTCACAATGGTAAGATATTACAATGTCAGCTCTTCTACAGGTTGTTTTGAAGTATGTATATTTTCTAACCTCAAATATTGAACTAATATTGTTTGTTATTTTTTTACAGGCGCGAAATGCTGAAAAGGCGATGTAAGATGAATTATTGTTCTTTTATCTTTGATTATTATTTCAAAGATATCGACGAATCTAAATATTTTTTATTTTATTTTCAGGACTACGTTAGCTAGATGGCGGGCAGCGCAAGTCCAGGAAACCGGAGGCGCCGTTAAGAACAGGCGGCCATTTTTGGCTTCTGAATGCACAGAGCTTCCACAAGCAGAAAAATGGCGCTTACAAATAATAAGGGAGATTGCCAAAAAAGTCTCACAGATTCAGAATGGTTTGTAACAAATTTCCTTCATAAAAATCATTACACTACTTCAAAACCCACTGCATAACAATGTAAGCACTATCCTCTATGTTTTAGGGGCTCCAGGGTTGGAAGTCTCATCCCCATGGTAAGTCTTACCTACCGAATATAGGTAATATTTGTGTGAAGACTAATCAGCTGTTCCCTTGTGGCCGTCTTGGACTGACAGGTCTTCATACAAATATTACGGATATTCGGTAGTTAAAAATTACCGTGGTGATGAGACTTCCAGCCCAGTACGGTTTGAGTAGCGACATATGCTAAAATAAAGACCAGGGTGAGCAATCCTGACTTAAGTACGTAGCGATTGTATCTGTCAATAGCATGTTACGTTCAATTAAAATTTGTTTGCTTCGAGCTGTGTGGAGAACCTTTGACTGCTCAATCAGGTGTTATCTTGCGGCCATGTTTTATCAACTACTAGGATCGCTAGCTAAGACAAGATTGCTCACCCGGTACACCTGTGGTTTTATTTGTTTTTAAATTTATTTCGGTACAAATTTACTTCTAAGTTAACATTTTTATGTCATTTGTCAATGAGTGTTGGTCAAACTTTCTTCCAGGCAAAGCTTGCCTCTTATACTAGTGCTATAGAACAGACTAGAATCCAATTGGGCTTAGCTAGATCCTGTATGTACATTCTCGAAGTTTACTGTGATGTACTAAAAAGCTGTCACCTGGGCTGGAAGTCTCATCACCCTGGAAGATCCTACCTACCATATATCGGTAATATTTGTATGAAGACCTGTCAATCCAAGATGGCCACCAGTGGACAGCTGATTAGTCTTCATTACCGATATTTGGTAGGTAAGAATTACCGTGTTGATGAGACTTCCAGCCCTGTGTAGGTGTAGTGTGTACTCACAGCAGTTATAATTATTATTACTTGTCCCTCTACCTTCTAAATAGTAAATAAGCATTCATATAACAATACTTAATAACACATTAAAATTTATCCTTTCTAAAAAATATATTGAAAACACTTCCATTACATATTCACAGCTGGACTGGGCGAGTTCAGGATACGAGACCTGAATGACGAGATAAACAAGCTGCTGAGAGAGAAGCGGCACTGGGAGGAGCAGATCCTGGAGCTGGGGGGGCCCGACTACGCCCGTGTGGGGCCCCGCATGCTGGACCACGAGGGCAGAGAGGTGCCGGGCAACCGCGGCTACAGATATTTTGGGGCGGCCAAGGATTTACCTGGTGATACTTTTTTCTTGTAAATCAGTGACCTAATAATCTTGAAATGACTCTTTTTTGTAAATAAAAAATAGTATATACTTAAGTATAACAAAATAAGCATAACAGCACTAATAACAATCGGACAAGTGGAATTCATTTTTAAAAAGTTAATTGTAATTTTGTTAATATTTCAAACAGACCTTTACTCCAGTTGAGGTTTTACCTTAATTAAAGATTTTAAATTATGATTACGGTCATTAGACATTTTTTGGAATGAAAAAAATATGGATGTTACTGACTGTGGAAAGAGAAGAACGATTTTCTATAAGTTTCATCAGAGTCATATCCGGCGTCTTCAGGAGGCGTGTGTCTTCTACGAAGGAGAAACACGAACTGATGAATTGTTGTTTTTTACTCGAGGTCGAAGGTTGTAGGTATTTATTGACCTTCGGTGATGCATTCATAGATGTCGCAATAGCACCACTTGTACAGAAGGACAATATTATATCAAAGATTTTAAATTATGATTACGGTCGTTAGACATTTTATAGAATGAAAAAAACGGATTTTACTTACTGACGGTGCAAAAGAGAAGAACGATTTTCTCTACGTTTCGTCGGAGTCATATCCGACGTCCTCAGGAGACGTGTGTCTTCTACAAAGAAGAACCACGAACTGTTGAATTATTGTTGTTTGATCGAGGCCGAAGGAGTGAACAGGGTCCCATGCGAATGCGGAGCCTTTTATATTGGACAAACCAAGCGCAGCATCAACACCCGATTGAAGGAACATATTGGTGCAGTTAAGACGAATAACCCGAACAAGTATGCTGTCTGTGAACATTCACAAAAAGGGGTGAATCATCTGTTCAGATTTGATAAAACAAAGATTTTATCCAAAGAAAAATTTCTCATCCCCTGACTTGTTAAGGAAGCAATCGAAATACACAGGCACCCCAACTTCAGCAGAGATGACAGCTACAAACTTTCCAGTATATGGAGGCCAGTACTAACTTCTATGATCCACCCTTTCATTAATCGGACAATTTCACAAGAAGACATAATATCGTCCTTCTGTACAACTGGAGCTATTGCAACATCTATGGATGCATCATCGAAGGTTAATAAAAGTACCTACAACCTTCGGCCTCGATCAAACAACAAAAATTCAACAGTTCGTGGTTCTTCTTTGTAGAAGATACACGTCTCCTGAGGATGTCGGATATGACTCCGACGAAACGTAGAAAAAATCATTCTTCTCTTTCCAAGGTCAGTAACATCCATTTTTTTACCTTAATGTTATGTAAGTATGCTATATTAGGATACAAAATATTAAATTTTATTTCAAAGGCAGTGAATTAAAAAAATATGGAAAAAAACTCTATCGGTGTTATTCTTACTTGTCATATTTCGCCATCGGCCTAACTGGCGATTACTTAGTCTGGGTACAACGCCGGACTGGACCAAATTTGAAATATTGATTCTCGTTCATAGTGTAACGTAGGAACAGTTGAGCCTGCGACCAAATTTGGACGGCTGAAATTACGTCCGTTCAATGTCGTATTTAAAAAAAAAATCTGTTCTAGAGATGTCACTTTATAAATATTATTTAAAGAATAGGGAGTTTTCAGTCGTTTTTAAATAATTATTAAATTAAAAGACGAAATAAAAAGACCCTTTTATTCACCAATTCTAGTATCACTTGCCTCAGGCGTCACTATCGCATATAATTTCTATTTATGGATGTGCGATAGCTCAGTTGGAAGAGTGGTTGCATTCCATGCCATGAGCTCGGGTTCGAATCCCGCCGAGGGTGTCAGAAATGACTTCCGGTTTCGGTGTTTACCTCAAACCCCAAAATAAAATACCGGCAAGGTTTACTCAGCCTTCACAAGAAATGAGTACCAGCCCGAATGAATGAATGCCCGAATTGAATGATGATGGTGCAAAAAAAAAAGTGACAGCTCAGATCTGTTTTGCAGTGATTTATCTAAATAAATATTTCAAAATGATTATTGCATGAATTTGCATACATCAACCAGATAAAGCCAACCAATGCACTTGAATTCATAACACATTCAATTTCAGTCCATGGTGGTGGCTATTTTTTAAAAACAAAATACCTGACATAACCTCAAAATTGAAACTGAAGAGAAGGAGCGCCAGTTAAATTCAAATTAATTTTGAAGAATAGTGTGAAGCTGTGTATTCTATTCCAAACAAAAATTCAAAAGTGTGAATAGTGAATTGTGGCGGGATTCTCGACATGTATTCCAACGAGAGCCAGTCTTCCCCCGCATTGATTTTTGGATGTAATATGTGGTTTGTGTTTTCGTTTTGTACACTGTTTACTGGGACTTGTTACGTGATTGCTGGCGCTGGACACATATCTGACACCACCGGCTGCTCCGCCCGTCAGTTCCAGTGCGCCAACGGGCGCTGCATTCCCTGCACCTGGGTGTGTAACGACTGCGACGACAACTCTGATGAGAACCCCAAGGAGTGCCTAGCTACAGGAGGCTGGGTGTTGCACGGCGAGGGGGCCCAGCGTAGAGACGCGGGCATGGGCGAGGACCCACGTAGCCCGCCAGGAGCTACTCCGGCAACGCCAACTTTAACTTCAACATCATCCTGACATAAGCACCCTGCGACTTTCCTAGAGGGAGAAGCCGACACCCCGATTAGGATTAGGATTAGGATTTAATTAATTTTATATAATGATCATTATAATAATTTATTTATTTATTTTTAATATTTTAATTTTTTGATAATTTTAATATTATTAATTTTTTATTCTTATTGTTGTTACGAGTATTATTTGATACCTATATTTTTATTTAGTTTTTTGTATTAAATAAGGCCTATGAACGCCAACATAAGCTCAGTTCCACTTTGCAGAGACACCGCCAGAAACTTGCTCAGAGAGAATGAATGGGTGATTGGAACTTGGAATGTCAGAAGAATGAATGAGTGTAAGGAGAAGGAAATTGTGAATGTGATGAATGAAAAGAGAATACAAGTGATGGGTGTGACAGAGACAAAAATGAAAGGGAATGGTGAAAAAGTACTAATGAATGGTGAATTGTATATCTGGTCAGGTGTAGAAGATGGGAATGAAAGACAAGGTGTTGGCGTGATCGTTAGTGAAAATGTGAAAGGATGCATAACGGGTTACAAAAGAGTCTCCCCAAGAATCTTGATTGTTAAATTTAAAACAAACAAGATGAGAATTTTCTTGGTGGCCTGTTATGCTCCTGTAGATTCAGAATGTATGGAGGTGAAAATGAATTTTTGGAACGAGTTGAATGCAGCTGTGCGTGAAAGTAAGAAGAATGAATTCATTATAATTTTGGGTGATATGAATGGATGGGTAGGTAAGCAAAGAGATGAATGTGTGAAAATTGTTGGTCCTAGTGGACGAGGTGTAGTCAATGATAATGGGCGACACCTGTTAGCTTTGTGTGCAGAGCACAGCCTTTTTGCATCAAACACATGGTTTCGGCATAAGGATGTGCATCTGTACACAAGGCAGATTGTGGGAAGTCGCACAATCATTGACTACATCTGTGTAGATGAAAGACTGAGAGGAGCCGTAAGAGATAGCCGTGTCTATCGTGGGCCTGAAATAGGCAGTGACCACTATCTCTTATGCGCTAAAATAATGATTGGAGAAGTAAGAAAGAAGAAACGTAAGAAGAAAGTAAGAAAGCCAAGAATAAAAGTAGAAAGTCTGAGTGATGAAAACGTGAAAGTGAAGTATAAATCAGAATTACAAAAAATGTTAAGTGTGAATGAACTTGAAAAGAATGTGAATGAAAAAGATATTGAAAGCATGTGGAAGGATATGAAAGAAAGAATAATTGAATGCGCTAAAAAAGTATGTGGGGTAACGAAAGGTGGAAGATTGAAAGGGGATGCCTGGTGGAATGCTAAAGTAAAAGAGGCTGTGAAAGTAAAGAAGGAATGTTACAAAAAGTGGCTGAACGACAGGAATGATAGAAAGCTAGAAGATGAATATAAGATAGCCAAGCGAATGGTGAAGAATGTAGTTTATGAAAGCAAAGCGAATGAACAGAGAAAGATTGATGAAAAAATGAACAGAAGTTTCACCGACAGTAGGAAGGAATTCTGGAGATGGGTCGGTGCCATTAGGAATAAAGATTCTGCATTGACCACCCCAGGAATCAAAAGTGCTGTTGGTGAGATGGTATGGGAGAATGATGAAGTATGTAAGAGATGGAAAGAATATTTTGAAGGGATTTTTGGTCGGGGCGAAAGAAATTTGTTTAGAAAAATGACAGAAGAGAATGAATTTAGGATTTTGAAAGAAGAAATAAAAGTATCTATTGAATGTTTGAAGAATGGAAAGTCTGCTGGGTTTGATGGAATAAATGGTGAAATGTTGAAAGCAGGAGGTGAATGCGTGATAGATTGGATGTACGAATTATGTAAGCTTTGTGTGAATGCAGGAGTAGTACCGATAGATTGGAGGGAGGCAGTCATTGTTCCCATTTACAAAGGTAAAGGGGACAAAAAAGACTGTCAGAACTTCAGACCAATCAGTCTACTCAGTATACCAGGAAAAGTCTTCTGTAAGGTGATTATAAAAAATGTGATTCTGACTACTAGTGAAAGGATTTCCGATATACAGTCCGGCTTTATGGCCGGTAGAGGCTGTGTTGATCAGATTTTTACTCTACGACAACTTGTTGAAAAACAATTGTCGGTGAGGCGGAAGCTGTTCACGGCCTTTGTAGATCTGGAAAAGGCTTTTGACTCAGTAGACAGAGGTATGTTATGGGATGTTTTGAAAGCATACGGAGTGAATGGGGCTCTCCTAGGTGCGGTGCATGCCAACTATGAAAATAGTAAGGCATGTGTTCTTATTGATGGTGAGTATAGCGAGTGGTTTGAAGTTTATAAGGGTGTGAGGCAAGGATGTGTGATGAGTCCATGGCTATTTAACATAGTCATGGACAAGTGTGTCAGAGATGCTAGACTTAATGATTGTGGATTGATGATAGGAGAGAGCAAAGTGAGTGTTCTACTGTATGCAGATGATGCAGTTCTTGTATCTGATTCAGCAGTAGAATTGCAAACAATGCTCTCTAGATTGAATGAAGCTTTGTTAGGTAACCATCTGAAGTTAAATGCAAGTAAGACGAAAGTATTGATTTTTGAAAGAGATGATGAAAGTATGAATTATGAATTTAAATCGATTTCTCCCTATTGATATTGAATCGATTTCTCCCTATTGATCCTACTGCAGTTTTATTTTTCTTTAGTTTTTCCATTTATCTGTTTTTATCTTTGTTCTTATTTTTATTTTTTCTTTATCCGTTCTTATTTTTATTTATCAGAGCTTTCCCTTTCCTCTCCTCCTATGGTTATTTCACATTTCCCCCTCTCCCTATTAATTCCAATGCCATGCATTTCAAGATTATGTTTTTACCTACGTTGGATGTTGCCCCTATCTTTTATTATATTTATTATTTTCTTTGTGCGCCTCAGTGTCGCAAGGTGAGTTCTCATATAATATTTTATAATTTTATGACATATCATTTCTATTATTTTTACATTTTAATTATGCATAATAGAAACACATCATGACTTTCAGGTTATATTATCAAAATGTACGTGGGTTACGTACTAAAACAAATATTTTTTCACAGAATGTTTTATTGAACAATTATGACATTTTACTGATTTCTGAAAGTTGGTTAAATGACGGAATTCTGGATGGTGAGTTGTTTGATGGTCGTTATGACGTCTTCAGAAATGATAGAGACCCTCTTGACACAGGATTGTCTCGAGGAGGGGGAGTAATGATTGCAACTCGCAGAGTGTTAAATGCTCGCCAGCGACCGGAGTGGCAGTCGGGGCTAGAATGCGTCTGGTTGACCATTCCTGGAAAATCGTTCAGGAACTCTATTGATTTACATATAGCTTGCATCTATATGATGGGAGGATCTTCTCACCAAGAAATGATGCTCAATTTTGCATCGACACTTACAAATTTACTTAATTTTTACCCTAAAGATATTTTTATTGTGGTTGGAGATTTTAATTTGCCCAATATAAAGTGGACTGAGGAAAACAACAATGATCACCTCACCCCAATTTTCTTTGAACGCCACACTGCTGAGATTTTCCTTAACTATTCTGCTACTGGTTTGGAACAGTATAATAATATTCTTAATGCTAATGGGAGAATATTGGATCTTATTCTTTCAAATACTGCTATAAAAACTATACATGCTGCTTTTCCTTTGGTTCCTGAGGACCTCCATCATCCGTCACTTGAACTGACTGCCGACCTTGTTCCCAAGAAATACTTGGTTAGTGCCCCACGCTTTACACGTCTTTTTAGGAAGGGTGATTATACTAAACTTAAAAATTTCTTGTCTAATATTGATTGGGAGCTGATTCTCAATCAGTGCGATGTGAATGACTGTGTTGATGTATTTTATAGAATAATCAATGAAAGCATTGACTCTTTTATACCCGGTAAAATGATTAATTGTAATAAGTATCCAACTTGGTTTTCAGCAGCATTGATAAAGATAATTAAAGAAAAACATAAAGCTCACAGACGATGGAGGTTAACAGGAAATCCAAGGGATTATCAAACATTCTCCCTCTTACGTTCTCGTCAGAAACACGTACAGGGTGAGTGTCATGCCAGGTTTATCAGATACTCAGAGCTATCCATGTCTAAAGAGCCAAAGAGATTTTGGTCATATCTCAAGGGTGTGCGAAATTCCAGTTCACTACCAAGAGAATTATTATTTGAGGGGCAAGTGGCCTCTGATGCTTGTAGTATGGCAAATCTGTTTTCAAAATATTTTAGATCTGTTTACACTGATTTTTCTGATATCACTGATTCATCTACTGTCGCTTGTCCTCCGTCCTTTGGTGAATTGTCTACAAATCAAAACATTGCTTGTGGACTGGCGGTTACTCCCATTATGGTTTGCAAATATTTAAACACACTTGATGCTAGCAAAGGAGCGGGTAGTGATGGCATTCCTTCGTTTTTTGCTATTAGTTGCGCTAATGAACTATCACTCCCTCTGGCAATGATTTTCAATAAGTCCCTTATTACAGGTATATTTCCTGATGCCTGGAAGAGGGCGCACATAGTTCCAATACACAAATCTGGTCCTAAAACTTCTGCAGAAAACTATCGACCTATATCCATCTTACCCGTATTTGGTAAATTGTTTGAGAAGTTGATCTATGATCAAATATATCATTTACTCGTTTCTCAGCTACCCAAATCCCAACATGGTTTCCTCAAAAAAAGATCAGTCGTCTCCAACTTAGCAGTCTTCACAGATTACGTGTTTGATGAGATGGAAAAGGGTGGCCAAATTGACGTAATCTACACGGACTACTCAAAGGCCTTTGACAGGGTAAGCCATAGCATATTATTGGATAAACTACAAACACTTGGCGTGCATGGGAATCTGCTGCGGTGGTTTGCATCATACCTGATAAAAAGATCTCAAGCGGTTGTTCTTGGTGGCTGCAAGTCGGACTTCTTTAGTATTCCGTCTGGTGTCCCCCAGGGCTCTCACCTCGGACCGCTTCTTTACAATGTATATGTCTATGACATTGAACAGTGTTTTAATTTTACAAAATGTTTATTATATGCTGATGATACTAAAATTTACTTAGGAATTAATAGCATTCAGGACTGCATGAAGCTGCAGGATAATTTGGACAACCTTACACATTATTGTATTAAAAACAAATTAGATCTTAATGTATCTAAGTGCCATAAGATATCTCTTACCCGCAAGACAAACCCCTTAAAGTTTAATTATCAACTCAAGGGTGAATACCTTGACACTGTGACTGGGGTGAGGGACCTTGGTGTTTTTATGGATGCTAAATTAATTTTTGATGCCCATATTTCCTCTACCACCGTTAAATCTTACAAAATGCTGGGATTTATTTTAAGGACCTGTGAGCCCTTCAGGGGTTCTAATGCCGTTAAGATGGCCTATTGCGCGTATGTTCGCAGTAGGCTTGAATTCGCTTCACCTATTTGGAATCCACAGTACAGTGTTTATAAGGAACAAATAGAAGCTATACAAAAGAAATTCCTAAAGCATCTAAATTACAGGGAACATTTAACTTTTAATAATTATCATGATGCTTGCCGTCATCACGGTTTTATGTCCCTAGAAGCCCGTCGAACGCTATTAGATATGGCTTTTCTGTACGATATAGTACACGGCCATATTGACTCCACCGTTCTTTGTGAGGGGCTCACTTTGCGTGTACCTACA
This sequence comes from Agapetus fuscipes, assembly GCA_951799405.1. Classification (NCBI taxonomy): domain Eukaryota; kingdom Metazoa; phylum Arthropoda; class Insecta; order Trichoptera; family Glossosomatidae; genus Agapetus; species Agapetus fuscipes. The sequence goes on along the minus strand of OX637351.1, from coordinate 13,352,129 downwards.
AGGCGCACTAGGTTAAATTCACTTTTTTATACGGGAGCGCACACTACAAATTATGCCAGGAACTCGACTTTAACGAGAGCTATGTTTTGTTATAACTCAAATTTTAATCACCTGGACATTTTTTGTTTGTCCAAAAACGCATTTCTTCAAGGGGTGCGGATGTACTACTTGAGAAAATGCTAAACTGATTGAATGGCATCCTCTTCCCCTTCCATTGTCCTTTCTATCCTATTTTCCCAAATCTTCTCTGATAAAAACCTCCGCATTCATATTATTTTTCTTTTGTTCTTTTCGTTTGCTGTTACATTTGCTGTAGACAAGCTTTTATTGTAATTATTTTTATTTAAGAAAACTATTATTGGCCTTATATGTATTTATTATAAATCTTTACTTGTTTCATGTGTATGTGCTGTTGTTTTCTGTAATAAATAAAAAAAAAAAAAAAAAAAAAAAAAAATTAATGGAATGAATGTTGATGTCGTAAATGAGTTTGTATACCTGGGAAGTAAGTTTGAAAAAGATGGAAGAATGACCGGTGAATTTGAAAGAAGAGTAATGAAGGGCAGGTGTGTACTGGGTGCCACAACTTGTATCGCCAAAAATCAAAACATATCAAAAAATGCTCGATTGGCGGTACGCAGTGGCATACTTTTACCCACCTTGATGTATGGAAGCGAGGCCTGGACGGTGAATGAAAGTGAAATTAGTAAAGTCCATACTGTTGAAATGGACTTTCTAAGAAGTATGATTGGGAAAAAACGGAGTGACAGGGTGAGGAATGATTTTGTAAGAGAAGAATGTGGTGCAAGAGAAAGTGTGAAAGTGAAGATTAAAAGAAGTTTGTTAAGATGGTTTGGGCATATGGAGAGAATGAATGAGGAAAGACTGACGAAGAAAGTATATGTTGGTAGAATAGATGGATGTCGTGGTAGAGGAAGACCGAGAAAGGTATGGATGGACCAAATATCCGAAATTGCGAATGAATGGAATATCCAGAGTCATAATAAAAGAAGAGCTTGTATGAAGAAGGTTATGACTCTGGAGGAAATGAAAGAAGTATGTAAGGATAGAAAGAAATGGCGGTTGATCTGTGATGTTGGCGGCTGAGGTTTGTTAAAGTAAAATTGGTTTTATGATTTAGTTTTTATGTCCATGTATATATTGTGATTTATTGTTTTTAAAAAAATGTAATTTGTCATGTATGTTCCTTGACTTATAGGTTGTTATGCGGCTGACCACCCATAATGTAAAAATTGGTTCACTTTGCCAATGTCACCTCTGTTTCAGGGAAGGACGGCAAGAGTTGCAAGGCTTATGTTCATTTGAGATTGGGTTTTTATATTGTAGGTCCACATGCGGCATGTGTTAGCGCGAAATTATACATATCTGCTTGTGGGAATGCATTTAATATAAAACTTAAATGATATATATCTTTGCAGCTTAGATTAGATTAGATTAGATTAGATAACCATTGACAATAATGCAAAAAAAAGATGAAAAATAAAAGCAAATAATCAGTTTATAAATTTTTTGTGCAATTTATAATTAAAACAACTTTGAAAACAATTGATTAGCCAAATAAATCCGTATATTTTTTGTGGATCGGGAAAAATAAACCAAATGTAGGGAATATGCGTTTGGGACGACCACACAAATATCACTGACGTCACAATGGCGGACGGCTGACTGTTTTGTTTGTAAACAAATCAGATGTCGGCCGAAATGCAAGTAAATATTTTATTTCAGATGGAAAAAGTGTCTCATATGTGTTCGTAGAGTGTTAAATATCCTCTTCACTTATTTTAAACTATATACATAACTTCAGTTTCGCGGCAAATTTTTCATATTGAGAAATTTGCCGCAAGCCGTGATGCAATCTGTCAAATGATTTCTTTTGCTTTTTAATTTTGTGTGTTTTGTGCCTCAAAAAGCGATTGATTAGCAAAAAAGTGCTGAATTCTGTCAATTTGACCAAAATGACAAAAACAAATTGCAAAACAAAACAGTTATAAAGCAAATCTATAATAATCTATAATCTAAGTTGCAAGGATATATTCATTTAAAGCTCTCAGATGTAAGCCCACAAACCAACAAGTGTAGTTCGCGCTTACAAATGCTGAATGTGTACTTACAAATAAAATCCAAACCTCAAATGAACATAAGCCCCACAACTTTTGCCGACCTTCCCTGAAACAGGGGTAACATTGGCAAAGTGAACCATTTTTTACAGTAAATATTTACGATTTAATATTAAATACGGCAGTTGTCAAAATCGACTGTACCACAAAACCCTCTCCGAGGCGGTTTTGTCTCGGCCTAACTTCGCATACATTTGGAGGTTAGATTTGGGCGACCGTTGAGCTCGAGACGCAAGCCTAACTACTTCAGAAATGTTCAAGAATCAAAATTAAGCAAAACCTGGGTTCAAAGGGCGACGAAAATGTCTAAGAATAACACCGTATGTGTTTGTGTGACAGGTGTCAGGGAGTTATTTGATCAGGCCCCTCCAGCGCCGCCAAGAAAGACCAGAACCGAGTTGATGCGAGACATAGACGCAGACTACTACGGCTACCGAGACGACGACGATGGCTTGCTATTACCACTTGAGAAGAAAGCAGAAATGGAAGGTGACACCATTCACATTTATTTTATTCCAATTCAATTATGATTATAAGTAAAGGATAATTATTATTGTAAGAATGGAGTCCGCACGTGAATTGGCATTTACAGTATTATGTCGTGGCTAAAGAAAAGGAATACAAATATTTTGTTATTGGATTATTATATTCCTTGGCTGACCACCCATACTGTAAAAAATGGTTCACTTTGCCAATGTCATCTCTGCTTTAGGGAAGGTTGGCAAAAGTTGCAGGGTTTATGTTCATTTGAGGTTTGGTTTTGATTTGTAAGTACAGGGAACAGGATATGGAGAGACCTTTTAAAAGAGGTCTCAACACTCACCTCTTCGTCCAATCAGTATGGACAAGCGCCTTTGTATTGAGACACTGTCATAAAAGGCGCTATACAAAATTTGTCATATATACACATTCAGCATTTGTAAGCGCGAATTACACGGGTCTCTTTGTGGGCATGCATTTGATATGAGTTTTGAATGTTAATATATCCTTGCAACGTAGATTATATATTCTTCTTCTTCTTCTTGTGCCACTTCTAACGAAGATCGGCGATCATCATAGCTATTTTGATTTTTGATGCTGCGGCTCGAAATAGGGACTTGGTGCTTCTGCCGAACCACTGTCGCAGGTTCTTTAGCCACGATGTCCTTCGGCGTCCCTGAGATCTTCTCCCCTCAATCTTACCCTGAATGATAAGATGAACGAGACGGTACTTCTCATTTCTCGTAATGTGACCGAAGTACATTAGCTTTCTCTGCTTAATGGTATATATTTATTATAGGATGCTGAAGACGGCAGCCTTATACAAGACTTATGTTTGCTCTCTGAGGAAAAAGTTTCAAACTCATTGTGTTATATTTAAATAATGTAAGTAGATTATATTATTATCTACTAGAATTCCTAACCAAAGAGGAGATATTTGAGATCAAAGTGGCCAGTACGGCAAAACGCCAATTTCATATGTTAGGACCATAAAATAATTATTTAATAATCCATAAGTAGGTTAATGATAAAAATAATATTATGTATACTAGAATGTACTATATTGTTTTTGAAGGCTCGTGAATGGAGTAAAATACAAAAATTTGATCTATCTGCCAATGAAAATACACCTATATAAGGAAAGTGCTTTCCGTAACAGAAAGAGATCACATATAAGTACAGGGAACAGGATATGGAGAGACCTTTTAAAAGAGGTCTCAACACTCACCTCTTCGTCCAATCAGTATGGACAAGCGCCTTTGTATTGAGACACTGTCATAAAAGGCGCTATACAAAATTTGTCATATATACACATTCAGCATTTGTAAGCGCGAATTACACGGGTCTCTTTGTGGGCATGCATTTGATATGAGTACATATTATGTCAGTGTGCGAAGAACCAGTGTATTGAAGTGGCCATATTATTTGAGTGAACATAACAAATTATCTTCTAAATTTTTCAGCGAGAGCAAACTCCATAGCCGAGTGGAAGAAAAAGAAGGAGAGTGGGATTACAGATGATTCTGCCAGCACGGAAAATGAAGAAGAGGTTATATATGAACCGGTAAGAATAAACAGTTACATTTGTGTCCATTTCTTACTGTCATTTATATCATAGCTAAAGTGCAGAACATGAGCCCCAAAATAATCATTTTTGTGGCTGCAATCGTCCAGTTGTCCATTGTTTCAAGCATTAAAAAAAAATTAAATTAGGCTGATTTATTTGGTGAGCGCTGTTTTTGTATGTATCACACCTCAAGAGCCTTCTGTGAGCTTGGTCGTCGCTGTAGAAAGCGCCATTCTCGACAGTTGCTGTAAGGCTGGATGGACCTTTTGATGACCGGTCTTTGGTTAAGGTTTATGGATTTTTCAACCCTGCGAAGAGCAAATTTAAGAATATAAATGGTATATTTTTTGTGCTCTGCCGGGATTCGAACCCACAACCTTCCATTTACGAGTCTGAAGTGTTACCACTGGACTACGGACCAGTTTGCATTATATGCGGTATATGAATAACAAGTGATTCATCACAGTTTGGCTCTCATGGTTCATGTCTGTAATCATGTGATATTTTTGCTTTTATTAATGTCTTTTAGGGTGTGGGGGCTTTTGCTTTCATTGCCAGTGTAAGTTGAAAATTATTTGTTGACTGTAAACTTACTAAAATCAAACTCATAGCATGGATTTTGTAATGGACTCCACACAAAAAAAAATGCAACTAAGCAGCACACATTTAACTATTATTTACGTACCTCTTTGTTTCCGCAGGGGTGGTATGTGCAATCTATTTATTTTTACAGGTAAGGAGGCTGGCCTTATGCCAACCACTTCAGTTGAAGGGGGGTTCCCGGCTCTCGAGTAGATGGTTCTCATTTTTTGTGAAGGCTGAGTAAAAATTGCAATTACAAAAACAGAAAATCATTTCTGACAACCTTGGTGGGGATCGAACCCAAGACCTCGGCATGGAATACAAGTATTCTATCAAATCAACTATGGAACGAACTAATTTGAATTATTCAAATCAGTTTTTCAGTTTTTTTTCGGCCAGCAAACATTACAGGTATAAGTGGCTAGGCTTCTTAGCAACTAATAACCATATATTAGTTTGCCTTTTCCCTAGCAACTCAGGAGTGTGATGTCACAATTTTGTTGTCTAAGGAATTTGCGCAGAATCCATTAGCTTTATATAAGTTATATCCTATAATATATCATTTTATGTTTTATTTACAGGATGTGACTGCTGCTGATCCAGTTGACACCACATTGTCAGCACCAGAAGAAGTGACATCTCTGTTGCAACAGACATACACATCACATGTCCCCGTGCCGTCACAAAAAGACATTGAAGATGCTTTACTAAGGAAAAAGAAACAAGAGCTCCTCGATAAATACGGCTGTCTGGAAGTTAAAATGGAATTTTAAGTGTATCCAATGGTGCTGCATCTCATATTGAGCCTGTCAAATGCTGCGTTTTCCAACTTACCACCTGGGCTGGAAGTCTCATCACCACAGTAATTCTTACCTACTGAATATCGATAATATTAGTATGAAGAACTGTCAATCCAAGATGGCCGCAAGTGAATAGCTGATTTTACTTCATACAAATATTACCGATATTCGGTAGGTAAGAATTACCGTGGTGATGAGACTTCCAGCCCTGAAGAAGCTGCGTGGTGTCTCTCCTTACCCATCCTCCCACTGAAATCTGCAACCAAATCTCCTACCTGAGCATAGATTCAGACAACCAAATCTCCTACCTGAGCATAGATTCAGACAATTTGGCATCCTCTGTCTCATTTCAATTTTAGCAATTTTATATTTATGATGCTGGGAGTCTTGTCGAAATTGAAATGAATAAAACATATTTTTGCAACATGGTTGTATATTTTATTGTATTGCCCTGCAATATCCATAATATAGCCTCAAAATACAATTTCATTTATATAATTTAAGCAGAATATTTAACATTTTTACATGATTTCACATAAGGATAATTAGGTTTATTTACTAATTAGGGAAAATTTGGAATGTCACGGCTATATATGATTGGTTTACCTGTCCCCGACTATCTCACAAGATCATTCTCAATATCTACAATCACTTTATATGCAAATCTTACAATAGGGACAGTACAGCCTACAGCCTAATATACATCTCATAATGATAATACTCTCAAACAACAATATACATAGTGTTACTTCTTCAAAATTACTAACTTTACAACAGGCATGTCAAACTCATGCGATATATATATATATGAGGATGATTTATTTATTTTTGTTTTGTACATGACAAAAGAGCGCCGTTTTTGTGTGTGTCACACCTCAAGGGCCCTCCCAATCATGAATGAGATATTTTATAAAGGTGCCGTTTCAGTGCTCCATTAAAAATGCCAACAGATTCCGAAACCCTCACTGCGGGTGGCAGTCTGTTCCACTCCATCGGTCCCGCAAACCGAAAAGCGCGATCCCAAAATTAGTGTGTATTTGACGGCGAGACTGCATCAACCTAACAGCACCACACCCCGCTGACATAAGTGTCCGCCCCCTCACACTCACCTCAACGGGGGAAAACATGTCTGCCAGATATGATGGAGCCAAACCATTTAGGGCTTTAAATACCACCAAACACACACGGTAGACCACCCTCGATATTGTGAGCGCCATGATCTATTTAGTAGTATAAGGTGGGGGCCGCTAAGTACCAAAGATCAAAAATCTACATCAAATTTGTGTGTTTGACATGCCTGCTTTACAAAATACATTCAACGATAATGGAATTTATTTGATTTAATTTTCAAAAATTGGAATTGAGCATGATTTTTATTCATCAAATGAATTTATTGTTTTCTCTTTGAAATTTAAGGGCAAAAGGAAAACTTTGTGTAAAAATATACCGCCTCTTGTATGTATTATTTTTGTAAACCGACCTTTTGATTTTACATTTTTTGTAAATTTTTATACATAGAATTTTGCATATCCTGCTGTTTTATTCAAAACACTTTTCAACAGAATTTTCCCAATGCCCATCTCCCAGTATAAATATTGATTCTACATATTTTAATGTTCACAAACTTATCAGTTATTCGTTGCCGCCTCTTTTGCTGTCAAAGTCAGAGAAGTGATGTACACAGATCGTAATGAATGTGGTGAACATTGAAACTAACAGTGCCATCTTGTAAACAATCACTTTTGATAGCTCACCATGAAGTCAGCCATGTTTCACTCGTGGTTTTACTATATAAATTGGAAAAAATAAATGCCCAATTGACATTAGTTGTGTAAGGGAGATTGTGTTAAAGAAAAACAAAATGGCGCCCATTAATTTTCACAGTTGGTAGCCTCGAAAATCACTGCAGCACCTTTGCTCAACTGTCACCTACGTTTGTTACCATCCATTCACATCTGTATCTGTCGATTCCAAAATATTTATAAAATAAGTACCTACACCAAAGTGCAAAATATTGTCTTAAATGTGTAATTTACGACTCAAGAATAACGCGAGGATGAGGGAATGGTATCCATACACTAAAATTGACAATCTGAGCCACACTATGTGAACAATTGTAAATAATACAGTACCCTGAGTACGAGTTTTTTCACTTTACTTGAAGTATTGAGTAGGTATTCGAGAAAAATGTATGTGAACTTGTAAAGCACCTCTGGCAAAACAAGTTTAGAAACCTTTTTTGCCAGGGGTGCTTTACAAGTTCACATGCATTTTTCTCGAATACACAATACTTAGAGTAAAGTGAAAAAACTCATACTCAGGGTCCAGTTGTAGATTGAAAGAGAGATTGCTTCCTGTGAGTATTGAAGGCATGGCTTATTACTTAAAGTGTTCATATGCAGATATCTAAAAGTAACACCTTCAACAACCTTATTGGTTGAAGGCTTTCATTGTTAGATATCTCAGATCAAGAAGAAAATATTGACTTTTTTCTGAATGTTGATTTTTATTAAAAGAAGGTATTGCCCATTTTATCAATATATTTGTCTCTTCTGTAGCAAATACCTTCAGTTTAAAACAACACGTAAATTCCTACTATGGCGTACACACAAAGATACAACAGCTCCCCTAGTGAGTGGTTTAGTTATTTTTATTTTTTATTTACGCGATGGTGAAATATTTATGCCATGTTTTACACCAGGGTATAGGTAACTATCCCTATTTTTTGTGTTTTATGTGACAACATCCATGTGAAAGTATTATAAACAATGCCAAGCTGAAACATTCACACATTTTTAAACCTAAATGATGTTGAGTAAAATTTACCTTACTGTTTCCATATGAGACATATAGAACCTAAGGCGGCAATCTAGAATTTTTCCTAAAAATGAGATACGTGGACACACAGAGGTCATTTTCTGTGTTTCCAGATATGTATCTCATTTCCAAAAAATCCTTGATTACCTACCGCTGTGGATCGATTCCACACATGTGTAAATGTAATGGAGTGTCTTCGGATGATTTTTCTTTTATATTTTTCGGTTTGGAAGATGAGCTTAAAACAAATTTATAAGTTTTCAATCGTTAAGCATTATATAGAAGAGTTCAGGAGGCATCTTTGCAGAGACACTGGCCACCCCTTACAGAATGGTGACAGAGTTACAGTAACAGCTTACCTAGTTGATTAAATTTTGAAATAGGGCTAAAGAATATGTGAAAATATATTTTTCATGCATAAGAATTATGTACTATTTACTTAATAATTTTATTTTATTGAATTGCATTAGTCAACCATTATTTTTTTTATATAATAGTAATAATACTTACTTTAAAATCAAAACTATCTCCTATCAATAAATGGATGAAAACAAAAATCACAGTTACAGTATACAAAAAAAATAAGTAAATAATAATTATTGTCAGTTGGCAAGACTGCAAATCAGAAGTTAGAAAAACAGAAGTTATGTGTGGTTAAGACGGGTCGTGTATTATTGCATTAGTAAGTGGATATAAGCTATTGAGCTATAGGTAGGGACTGGAATATTTCGCGATCGCGATAAAACAAATTTATTTGCGAATTTTGAGGTTTTTACGCAAATAATGCGAAATTTGAGATTTTTCGCAATAAAGCGAATTTTCGTACTTTTGGTAGAAATTGTGCGAAAAAGTTGTGATGTGTCGCTTTTGCAATGTAACGATTTTGTGGGAGAGAAAAGATTCCTGTGAAAACCCTTTGCAAGGTGCAAAGCGCAGGAAAATCGGTCAGTGTTATGGCCGAGGGGGCCTAAGTGGGCTGATCTTTGTAGCGTGTTTGGAATTGAACAACGTTGGTTCGATCCCCGCCGGGGGCATTTGACCATAAATTTGAACCTGATTGAACAGATGTTATTCGGTAATTATTAATTAATAATTGCAGATAGATATTGCAGGGTATTCCGTGTGTCATTGAAATATTAACACTTTTTCAACCAATGTTTTTTTTGTAAGTTTTTACTCGTATTGATTCACATTTTGTTTATTCATTGTTTTTGTAAGTACATATTGTTTTTTATATAAATAAATCGTAAGTATTAGTAATATTTATTGTTTTGCAATTATATCAACCTTAATTTTGAACAAATCAACCCTAAAAAATAACACCAAATCTCCCTGTTTTTGATAAAAAAAAAACGCGAATTTCCCTGTTTTCAGGGAAATAACACCGGAATTCACAAAAAATAACACCATTATTTTCCAGTCCCTAGCTATAGGTCTTAATACGTCAATGATGCAAGCTTGAGCCTCCATGTTTTACACTCACCTACTAATGTAAGCTTACTGGCATGTGTGTATAACCAGACACCCTCCTGTTAAAGCGTAAGTATACAAATCATATGAACGCCTGATTAGGACACTAAAAAAATATTTGAAATCAATGCCGACACCATAAATGTTCAGTTTAAATTTTCAATACATTCCAGCATTCCCATTTTGATATGGGGTTTTTAACTATACATTTTTTATCTCTGTTTCCATGTGGATATTTTTTTTATTATGTCTGTCGTCCCCACTTTGTCATGGAACATTTTTTATTACGCATAACATTTCTTCTTGAATAAGGGAATTTTTTTCACCTGTTATCCCCATTTTTGACACGGGAATTTAAATTTTTTAGGAATAAATTACATGACAAACAGTTGCATTCTATTAGATTTTCTACATCAAAAAGTGATGCTGCATCATACAAATGAAAAGATTTGCAGTATTTCCAAAAGAAAAAAATCATAATGCAATGTAAATATGCATTACATTATTCAAATATTGATCTATCTACGACTAAAAAATCATCATGGGTTGACAATTGAAATGCTTAAACCAATAATCAGTATACGTTGTAGGAATTTTCAACATATTTATACAGCTAAAGTACTATAAAACATATCTAAAAAGTAGTTTCATGTGAAGCACAGTTTAAAGTTAGCTACAACTCAAAGGGATGATACAATGTTGGGAAATATGTCGCATAGGATCAAAGATGACAATGAGGTCAGAACATTCAAAATATCCCTGGCTATGTGCGTTGCCCATACTAAATTCCCTATAATCAGGGATTTTTGCTAGCTTACAGCATTAAGTTGACACTCGTGCGTCAAAGATGGCATTAAAAGTGCATTATTTTTTCCAATTCCCCAATTCAACCAATTTAGTAAGTGTATTATCTTATTTTGCATTAAAACGACGCGTAAAGACAGTTTTGGATTGTAACCTCCAAAAGATTTGACAGATAAAAAGCTTTGTATGAATGAGAGACTGGCGCCACTGGCAGTCAGATTTAGAAATAGTCCGGCCGAATGATCAGGTTTATTTTTGCGCACTTTTCAATATTCTGGCCTCATCTGTTTTTTTTTAAATGAGATAAATACATGGTAACACAGAAAATCATTTCCATATATTTACGTAATCTAAAAAAAACAATCTAAAATGTGTTGATTCTATACAACTCTTATATAATTAAACATGAGAGACATTTAGTTTCAAAACCCACTATTTTTTTTTAATTAGTCAGTCACTTAGGCCGGGTATTATGAACAATAGTTAACTAAAACTTGCAATTTACTGCACATTCAAAATTTAGATAGTTTGATCTTCAGTTTTAGTTAACTAATAAACCGAAAACACCCGAAGAGACAAGCCTTGCCCCTTATTTTAGAAATGATAGCAATGGCATTGAAAACCTTTAAAATAAACAACTTGACATAAAAATCAATTTTATAAAACGACACAGAAAGTGTTCCGTTGGCAGCAATTTTAATGTATCCTTACATCAAAAACATCCAGCTGCTGTCAGTTAAGAATATGCCATCTTGGAAATAGTTAGTTCCTATGGTTACTGTAAGTTACTTAATCATACTCAATAAATATTTTAACAGGCGAAATTCGGTGAGTTCAATACTAAGGCCAGGTAATTAAAGTACCTATAGTAAAGTTAACTAAAATGCAATTTTAGTTCAATTATCATGACATTTCACTCGCCAAATTTCACCAGTAAATATTTAGTTACTTAACTAACAAATTTCAATATGGCGTCGTCTTCACTGACAGCAGCTGTTCTTTTTTATTGTAAGGATACATCAAAATTATTGCAAAGTGAACAATTTTTGTGTCGTTTTCCAGCTTAATTAAGGTTAGGCATTTTAATTTAATAAATAGTTGTTTGTTTTAAAGCTTTTGAATGTCATTGTAATTATTTCCAAGATTTGGGGGCGGGGCTTGTCACTTCGGCAATTCTCGGTTTTAGTTAACTCGAACTAGGTATTTTGAATAATAGTTCAAGTTATAGATAACTAAAATATTACTAAACTTGAATATACCGGGCCTGACTAAGATTGCATTTTAGTTAACTTTACTAAACTTGAAAATACCCAGCCTTAGACCTGTAACATCACTCTACCAAGGAAAATTTAAAATGTTAGGACTCCATTAAATTTTTGGAAAATTTAAAGACAAGGTTTGTTACGGCATCATCATTTAAATTGAATTTTTAAAAGTTAACACGTTCGCGGACGAAACGGTTATAGCCGCTCTATGAGCTTGTCTAGGACTGGACGAAACGGTAATAGCCGTCGTGATAAAACGTTATCACTAGGGACGAAACGGCTATTTCTTTTAGAACTTGCATACATGTAGCATTCGTGCGTCCCTACAGAAATCCAAAGAACACGGCAATAGCCGTTGCGTCCCTGGATGTCAAAAAAATAAAATAAATTATAATAAAAAAACCATTTGAGATGATGAAATAAGTGTGTTTTTTCTAGCCTACTTCACATTTTGTGTGTCCGCGAACGTGTTAAGTGGATTTTGCAACAGGACTGTCTCTATGAATTTAAAGTAAAGTCATGCATTTATCAATAATGGTGTTTGCTGAGTAAATAAAGTACATTGTATAGGAAGGGATAAATGCTCAGATTGTTATATGACAACTGAATTTCCTAATTAAAGTATTAATACCTAAATAAAGATGATTTTAAAAATCTAATCAGTTATTCAATTATCATAAAAGGAATGGCCAAGGACACAAAAATAATAAACAAATATCTGGAGATGTGACATTTTCCAATTCCCTGCAAAAATTAACCAAATACGTAGTAGACTTTTTGCAAAGGTGTTGCACTTTGATTTTTTTAAATCCCTATTTTTAGGGATTTTTCATATAATCAAGAAATTCCCAACGCCTGTCTATTTATCACATTCTTCTTTCTCAATCCACTCCTGAACATAGGCCTCCTCCAATCTTCTGCATTTCTTTCTAACTGGCAGAATTCAGTTTGCAAAAATAATCCCTAAATACATTTCGCATTTGCTCAGGAAATGGACTCAAATTTGAAATTAAAACTTTTTTTCTCAGCAGGAAAATGTCACACTTATATCAGACTGAGATCCTTAGCAACCAATAACAAAATATATGCTCGCCTTTACCTAGCAACCCAGTCGTGTGGCATTACAATTTTGTCAATTCATATGCGGACCTCAATCATTATCATTTAGAAAATGTCACATCTCCATTTAGTACAGAACTAAGAACTAAAATCGATTAAACAAAATTTTCAAATCAAATTGGTTGGTACAAAAATTCTAACTTAACTATAAAATAAGAATGTCTTTCATAATAAAATGGAAGGCTATTTGTGTTGGGATGTATATATAATGTTCATGGATATTAGTTGGCCATCCCTGATGTGTAATGTATGTATTATAAATAAGTAGTAATTTCAACTTAGGACTGAAACAGATTTTGTTGTTTTTCGTCGCCCTCAAAGTCACTCCAAGCATTGTTAAGCTCCATGAATATCAGCTTAGCTATGTTCTCATTTTCTGTTCCCATTTGCTGAAAATTGACAAAGAAAATTTATTTAATAATCACAAATTGCAAAGAAAAAGTCGTATTTTAGCCGAGGGTAAGCTGTCAGCAAAATTACGTCACATTATGCAATGTTTGCAAACTTTGCTGGTTTTTTAACTGTCATAACTATGCTTTGATTTAAATGTAACACACGTATTTAACTGTTTGTTTGCTTGATAAATAAAATAAAAATGAACAAAATGACACAGGATTTTCATTCTCTTTTTAACTAAGGACCATTTGCGATTATGTAAATTGAAACGGAGTGTATATTTTCATTTAAATAGTTTCTAGTCCATAGATATTGTAAGTCAATCAACAGCACCATAAGTGACTGATTGAGTTTCCATACATTTGTTTATTTATGCAATCGGATTCCTTGACTTATAGGTTGGTATGAGGCTGACCACCCATACTGTAAAAAATGGTTCACTTTGCCAATGTCACCCCTGTTTTAGAGAAGGTCGGCAAAAGTTGTGGGGCTTATGTTCATTTAAGATTTGGATTTTATTTGTAAGTACTCATTCAGCATTTGTTAGCGCGAACTACACTTGCTGGTTTGTGGGCATACATCTGAGAGTTTTAAATGAAAATATCCTTGCAACTTAGATTATAGATTATAGGATGAGTTCTCGTTAACCTCCAGAATGCCGAAACGCAGATCCGCGCTCTATTTTGTTTTTCTTTAGTATTTACACAGAAATAAGATTGAAAATATCATTTAAAATTCTCTTCTTGGGTTAAATTACCCATCAATAAACTCAAAGCATTTATTTTAGTTTGTGAGTATTAAAAAAAAAAAAATTGTAAGAAGTTGATCTTGAAAAAAGGCAAGTTTTAAGACGAAATGCTTATTTTATTAATTGACACACACGCACAACAAAGAGATGTTTTTTTTTACATTACAAAGATCACTGCTCCATAGCATTTATGTGCCTAACCCTCTACATAACCATGCATACTAATGACATACGTCCATTTTTACTTACTTAACGTGTCCAGAACCACCTATTTTAGAACACAATTTTTTTGTAACCATAATATTGTTAGAAAAAAACATTATTTTACTGCCTTTTGAGATAAAAAAACCCGATAGGAGACATGTTTTGTATCTTCCGTCCAAAAACGCCTCACCAGGACACTCATGTACCTAGATGGTCTCCATCGAGAGCTTTCCGACTATCATGGGATGTTTTGAAAGCATACGGAGTGAATGGGGCTCTCCTAGGTGCGGTGCATGCAAACTATGAAAATAGTACAGCATGTGTTCGTATTGATGATGAGTATAGTGAATGGTTTGAAGTCTTTAAGGGTGTAAGGCAAGGATGTGTGATGAGCCCATGGCTATTTAACATAGTCATGGACAAGTGTGTTCGAGATGCTAGACTTGATGATTGTGGATTAATGATAGGAGAGGGCAAAGTGAGTGTTCTACTGTATGCGGATGATGCTGTTCTTGTATCGGACTCAGCAGTAGAATTGCAAACGATGCTCTCTAGATTGAACGAAGCTCTGCTAGGTAATTATTTGAAATTGAATGCAAGTAAGACGAAAGTTTTGATTTTTGAAAGAAATGAAGAAAATACGAACTACGAATTTAGAATAAACGGAATGAATGTTGATGTGGTAAATGAGTTTGTATACTTGGGAAGTAAGTTTGAGAAAGATGGAAGAATGACAGGTGAACTTGAAAGAAGAGTAATGAAGGGCAGGTGTGTACTGGGTGCCACAGCTTGTATCGCCAAAAATCAAAACATTTCTAAAAATGCTCGATTGGCGGTACGCAGTGGCATACTTTTACCCACCTTGATGTATGGAAGCGAGGCCTGGACGGTGAATGAAAGTGAAATTAGTAAAGTCCATACTGTTGAAATGGACTTTCTAAGAAGTATGATTGGGAAAAAAACGGAGTGACAGGGTGAGGAATGATTTTGTAAGAAAAGAATGTGGTGCAAAAGAAAGTGTGAAAGTGAAGATTAAAAGAAGTTTGTTAAGATGGTTTGGGCATATGGAGAGAATGAATGAGGAAAGACTGACGAAGAAAGTATATGTTGGTAGAATAGATGGATGTCGTGGTAGAGGAAGACCGAGAAAGGTATGGATGGACCAAATATCCGAAATTGCGAATGAATGGAATATCCAGAGTCATAATAAAAGAAGAGCTTGTATGAAGAAGGTTATGACTCTGGAGGAAATGAAAGAAGTATGCAAGGATAGAAAGAAATGGCGGTTGATCTGTGATGTTGGCGGCTAGGGTTTGTTAAAGTGAATTTGGTTTTATGATTTAGTTTTTTATGTCCATGTATATATTGTTATTTTTATTCTTTGATTTTAAAAAATGTAATTTGTCATGTATGTTCCTTGACTTATAGGTTGTTATGCGGCTGACCACCCATAATATAAAAATTGGTTCACTTTGCCAATGTCACCCCTGTTTCAGGGAAGGACGGCAAGAGTTGCAAGGCTTATGTTCATTTGAGATTGGGTTTTTATATTGTAGGTCCACATGCGGCATGTGTTAGCGCGAAATTATACATATCTGCTTGTGGGAATGCATTTAGTATAAATCTTAAATGATATATATCTTTGCAGCTTAGATTAGATTAGATTAGATAAGGCGCTGCAACACTATGGTTTGTCATCGCTCCAAGCGAGATGAGTGTTCTGGACCAAATGTTTCTATACAAACTCATCCAGGGTAACGTGTCTTGCTCCGAACTCCTGTCAGAAGTAGGAATCCGAGTGAACTTTGGAGATATTTCAAATCAATGTTCATTGTGGTTAAAATCGATAATGGTTAAAAATCTCCGGCACACTGGAGGTGAATGTTTTATAGTTGAGGTGCAGTTCCCAGGCAAGGCAGTGATTTTTGGTATACCTTATCGGGATGTATGGCCAGGCAGGCCTTGCGGTACGCCTTGCGCACGTCCCCGGGGCCCACTAGCGCCCCCATGTCACAGCGGGTCCAGCGACAGTTCTCCCACACCACGGTGTGCAGGGAACACAGCAGGGCTCGGATATTGGACTTCTTTCCTTCCGTCTGAAACACACAACTTCATTTACAATAGGGTAATTTTACATATTTTTTGATTTCATAAAATGATAGGCTTTAAATAGATTTTATAGATTAGATAGATTTTAAAAATGTAATTTGCCAGGTATGTTCCTTGACTTATAGGTTGTTATGCGGCTGACCACCCATACTGTAAAAAAATTGGTTCACTTTGCCAATGTCACCCCTGTTTCATGGAAGGACGGCAAGAGTTGCAAGGCTTATGTTCATTTGAGATTGGGTTTTTATATTGTAGGTCCACATGCGGCATGTGTTAGCGCGAAATTATACATGTCTGCTTGTGGGAATGCATTTAATATAAATCTTAAATGATATATATCTTTGCAGCTTAGATTAGATTAGATTAGATAGGCTACATTTTAAAAAATGCATCTGCGTTTTAAAAAAAATAATATATGGCTTAGTTTTTAAATTATAAGTCTTTAAAATTTGTGCATTTTCGATTTCCGGTAAAACAAGTCATTATTTTATTTAGGCGGATGTGACTTCGATGTATCTTCGGATCTATGGAGTGTACCGTTAGGCCCTGGAAGACTGTCAAATTCTCGGCATTTTATTTTTGATAATTATCAATACTATCTCTATTTTTATTACTTAAAAAATATATGGTTGTGATCCTTGAAATGTATTCTACATAACCATGAGATTTAAAACCATTTTCCCCACCACTGCAATTACCCTGTTGTTTTCAGAATGGAGTCTGAACAAATTTTCTGAATAATAGGACTAGGCGTCCTTAGCAGACAAAAACATAATGGTTGATGTGGGTTACTAAGGCAATGCTTAATTATGATTAGTTACTAGTCGTTAAGGACCCTCGTTAGATAGACGAGTGGTGTTGTCAGCCAATTTTTTTTTAAATGTTCAGACTGCCGTCACTTGTACATAGCACCCTTGAAGTGACTACATCACAATGTCGTTAAAAAAAGCTTCATCATCATTCCATTTTTTTATTATTATTCTTCAATTTGGTCTCTTAAACTGCTTTCTGTGACTGTAGCTGTATAGAGCCTCATTTCGTTAAGGGAGCCAGAACCTCTGCAGATGTGTTTCTACTTTCTGTTATAGCACACTTCTTATTCATCTCCTTAACACGATCTGGTCGATAGCTCAGTTGGTTAAGTGCTTGCATTCCATGCCGTGAGCTCGGGTTCGAATCCCACCGAGGGTGTCAGAAATGATTTCCCGTTTCGGTGTTTATTTCAAACCCAAAAATAAAATACCGGCGAGGTTTACTCAGCCTTCACAAGAAATGAATACCAGCCCTCTCGGGAGCTGGGAAACCCCCACTTCAACTGAAGTGGTTGGTGTAAAGCCAGCCCCCTAAATAAATAGGTTCAAATCGCCACATGCGAACTCTTCGGGGATAACACAGCAAGAAGTTACACTATATGTGTAGCTTAGTTGTGTGTTGTGTTAACACGCATCCCACTCTTCATGCATGCTCTTCTCTGTTTCTCATCAACAGATTCGAGTCATTTGCAATCTTGCCTATTTCATCAATCCATTCTTTCCTCTATCTCCCTCCACTTTACCTTTTCCCACAAAATTTTTAAACAATGAAAAAATATGATTACCCATTCCATAATAAGTAATCTCTCAGGGTCCATCTCCTTGACGACTTCCTCTTTCCTCATCTGGTTGATGGTCCGGGGCCCCATGTCCTTGCGCGCTGCAAACTCATAGCCCTGGCTGCCCAGCAGGTCTCCAAACACGTCTCCCGGCTTCTTCCCTTTTTCTGCTGCTGCGGCTGCCGGCGGTTTAGGAGGATCAAAGTGTGACCGACTGAAAGACAATGTATATTGAATGGGGGTTTTAGGCTAAAGACATTATTACAGTAGAGTTTCTTTCCGGAATCTGTTGCCGTGGTCTATCTAAATAAGGGGAAAAAATGACACTTGGCCAGGGTAAAGACAGGACAGAGTGTTATAACGTCAATACAATCTCATGTAGGAAGATTGAAGACACTAAAGTGCACCGTATTGCATTTAGTATCAACGCCAACTCTTTACTTTTCACAGTGCTGTGAAATACAAAAATTCCCTGATTTTCAAGAATACATTTTTATTGATATTACAGGTGACATCACATACATAGCTAAGGATTTTTTTTTTATTGTGCCAAAATAGGATTGTAAAAATAGGATTTTCAGAACCGTGATTAGGAGTTTCAGAAAGTGATTTTGTTTTACATTTTTTACATTGAGAAAGCATTCCTGTTCAATTTATAAGCTTGAGTCTGTACAAAGAAGAACAGTGAAGCTCACTGATGACCCTACTCTTACAGCCAACTATATGAATATCCCTAGTATGGAACACTTTTTCTAGCTCGTTTTTAAAACATTTATTGTTGCCTACCTTAATTGATTGACGACACTTGTGAACAAACTATGTGCACAGTCACATGTATTAGTTATTCGAGAACAACAATCACAAAGGTTTAGCACATTTCATTTGCAGACTTTTGAGTTGTTGAACACAGATGTCAGGGATAAGTTCAAAGTTGGATGACGTCTATGATTGACAGCCGCACTGTATGCAAGTTTACACATGACACCTATACGTGTCACCTGCAGTTAAAGGGTTTAAAAAATATACCAAATTAAACTTGTTTACCTGTAGTCAGGTTGATGTGAAGGACTGGGAGTGGCCGCAGCTCTGTGTACAGGACTAGAGAGGCGCGAGCCTGAGGCGGAGTTGTCTCCACTGTGGGGGGCGGTGCTGGGGGCCTGCGACATGGGCGGGGAGCTTGCAGACCCTCCCCCCAGGTTGCCAAAGTCAGCAAACGGATCCCGCTTCACGGACGCGTCTTGCTTACCTACGGATGAAATCATTGGGGAAGAATATAAGTGAAGAATATATAACCTGGAATGACTGGTTGTGATTGATGGCTTGGAGGAGGAGAGAGGAAGAGGAAGATCCTCCACACATACGGGGCTAATCTTAGACATTTCAGTCGTCGGTTGAGCCCACGCTTTGACAAACTAATGGTGCCTGCGCTGGAAGTTTCATCAGCACGGTCATTCTTACCTACCAAATTTTGTAATATTTGTATGAAAACAAATCAGCTGTTCACTTGCGGCTATCTTAGATTGACAGGTCTTCAAACAAATGCATCATTAGTTTGTCAAAGCGTGGGCTCAACCGACGACTAAAATGTCTAAGAATAGCCCCGTAAGGGTATAGTCAAATACATTTTAGAATAAATATTTTCTCCCATTTCTTTAAAATAACTCATTTGAAATTGACTGAAGTGCTTACGATGGCTCCAATCAAACTTAATTTTTTAATTTTAAATCTAAATATCAAGCTTAAATGGTTTTTTACCATACATTGGACCGGTCCGTAGTCCGTAGAGGCAACACTTCGGACTCGTAAATGGAAGGTTGTGGATTCGGATCCCGGCGGAGCACAAAATATACCATTTATATTTCGAATGTGCTCTTCGCTGGGTTGAAAAATTCATACACCTTTACCAAAAACCGGTCACTGAAAGGTCCATCCAACCTTACAACAACTGGGTCTTGCTTGAGAATTGGCGCTTTCTACAGCGACGACCAAGCTCGCAGAGGGCTCTTGAGGTGTGATACACACAAAAACAGCGCTCACCAAATAAATCATCCTAATATTATTATTGCCTACCTATTGGGCGCATGTGCTATAGTCTATAATCTAAGTTGCAAAGATTTGTTTACATTCAAAACTCATATCAAATGCATGTCCACAAACAGGCACATGTAAGTTTGGATTTACAAATGCTGAATGTGTACTTACAAATTAAAATCTACACCTCAAATGAACATAAACCGTCAAAGACGGTACATCATTTAGATTGGAACTAAATCACATTCATAGCCACTCCATTGAATTACTACTTCCACAGTTAAAACACAAAATAAAAACCTACATACCATTGTTATTTTTACCATTTTTAGGCATGACGTTGGGTGTCAGAAGCGAGTCGTCTTCCAGCTTGGGAGGTGCGGCAAGACCAAACGGATCAAACACAAAGTCTGCTTTGTTCTCAGACGTTCCAGAACCGCCGCCTAGAAGATCACCAAAGCTAGAAGGAGCCTGCAACATACAAAAAATATTCATTACCAAATAACGTCACACTTTCATTAAACGCAAAAACAATGCACATTGTTTTTGCGCATTGGTTTAGGTTGGAATTACGGTCGTTTGACATATTTACAATAATCATCTATAATCTATCTATAATCTAAGTTGCAAGGATATATTCATTCAAAGCTCTCAGATGTATGCCCACAAACAAACATGTGTAGTTCGCGCTTACAAATGCTGATTGTGTACTTACAAATAAAATCCAAACCTCAAATGAACATAAGCCCTGCAACTCTTGCCGACATTCCCTGAAACAGGGGTGACATTGGCAAAGTGAACCATTTTTTACAGTATGGGTGGTCAACCTCATACCAACCTATAAGTCAAGGAATACGAGTAATAAATAACATTTAAGTATAAAAAAAAAACAACAAAACCTTAAAAATAAATCTATACATAATAAATCATAACTATACTTATTCCTTGACTTATAGGTTGGTATGCGGCTGACCACCCATACTGTGAAAAAATGGTTCACTTTGCCAATGTCACCCCTGTCTCAGGGAAGGACGGCAAGAGTTGCAGGGCTTATGTTCATTTGAGATGGGTTCTTATAATGTAGGTCCACATGTGGCATGTGTTAGCGCAAAATTATACATGTCTGCTTGTGGGAATGAACTTAATATAAATCTTAAATGATATATATCCTTGCAGCTTAGATTAGATTAGATTAGATTAGATATACAGTTAAAATTTATCAATCGGATATTAGACAAACCTTTACAAGGGAACTTGCATTATTCTCTACGTTTTGTTAGCGAAGTATCTAACGTCTTCAGGAGACACCCTCTCTGCAAGACGACTGAGGATGAACCCTAGTACTTTTAGAGTTCATCCTAAGTCTGCAAAGATATGTATCATTTGAGATTCACATTAAATGCATTCCCACAAGCAGACATGCATAATTTCGCTTACACATGCCGCATGTAGACCTACAATATAAAAAAACCCAATCTGAAATGAACATAAGCCCTGCAACTCTTGCCGACCTTCCCTGAAGCAAGGGTGACATTGGCAAGTCATAAAACATATAAAATTAAAAACAAAAGAAATCAGTGGAGTGATGTTTTCCGGGATCTGTTGCTGTGGTCTTTGGGAGCTGGAGCTTCCGGACGTTTTGCCCATTTCTAGGATGGACTTCTTCAGCACGAAGTATGATGATGAAGATCCGGAAGCTCCAGCTCCCACAGACCACAGCAACAGATCCTGGAAAACATCACTCTGACATCATCAGCCGGCCTTGTAAGCCTAAAACTCTTATGCAAAAGAAATTGTTTGAAAGATTGAATCACATCATTTTTTTTTATAGAGAACAATATGGCAAGAAGTTACTCTACATGTGTAGAGCCTAGTTGCATTTTTAGGTGTGTTGTGTTTAAGAAAATTCAAATCACCGGATTATTACAAGTATCTGTCCCACCGCCTCCCCCGCCGCTGAGAAAGTCTCCAAAAGTGTCATCCTCCGGAAACAGCAAATTGGCATTCTGGCTGGACGCGTCCGGCACCGGAGTCACTTTGCTGGGTGGCGGAGGGAAGTTGGCAAAGAGATCAAACGTATCAGAGGTGACATTGGTGCTATCCGCCAGCTTTGCCTCTTCATTGTCAGGCTCCTCTGTCTTGTCATCGGTGATGTTGGTGTTCTTGACTCTCTCCGTTAGGTTTTCGGGTGGCGGGGGGCGGCGGGGGGGCTGGGGGGAGGGGGGCGCAGGCCGAACAGGACGAGGTCTGCTGCGTACAACTGAAACTAAACAATAAAAACTAACTCTTTAATATCAGTTATTTTGTGCAGTAATTATTACTAACCAAGAAATCATTCAAGAATTATTGACGAATGGACTTTTTCTTCTCAAAGGTCACACTTGTATTAGTTGCTATGACTACCGTCATAGCAACTAATAACAAAATATGTGTTTGCCTTTTCAAATAAAAACCCTTTTCAATTCCTTAACTTATAGCCTGGTATGAGGCTGACCACCCATACTGTAAAAAAATGGTTCACTTTGCCAATGTCACCCCTGTTTCAGGGAAGGTCGGCAAGAGTTGCAGGGCTCATGTTCATTTGAGGTTTGGATTTTATTTGTAAGTACACAATCAGCATTTGTAAGCGCGAACTACACGTGTTTGTTTGTGGGCATACATCTGAGAGCTTTGAATGAACACAATAAAATAAAAATTGCTTTGTTTTAATTCACATGAGTTTATTTTTGGACACGACCAGTTTCGGGAGAAGCAGTACCTCCCATCTTCAGGTGTAAATAGAAACTTTGAATGAATATATCCTTGCAACTCAGATTATAGATTATAGATTTATAGACATGCGGCATGCTTAAGCGCGAACTTATACTTGTCTGCTTGTTGGGATGCATTTAATTTAAATCTTAGATGTAATATATCTTTGCAACTAAGATTATAGATTCAAGCAATCCAGATGAGTAGAAGATTTTATTTCAATGTCATCCCCTACCCAAAGTTTTAGTTAAAGCCGCTACTGCCGGCAAGGTTTACTTAGCCTTTATAAGAAATGAGAACTAGCCCCCTTGGAAGCTGAGAAACACTAAGGTTGGCCCCCTATAATCTTTAATCTAAATCGCAAAGATATGTTATCATTTAAGGCTCATATTAAATGCATGCCCACAAACAGGCACATGTAGGTTCACGCCTACACATTCTGCGCGTGTGCA
The DNA here is from genome assembly GCA_951799405.1 of Agapetus fuscipes. NCBI lineage: Eukaryota > Metazoa > Arthropoda > Insecta > Trichoptera > Glossosomatidae > Agapetus > Agapetus fuscipes. Next base: position 13,328,805 of record OX637351.1, on the reverse strand, counting down.
TACAAATAAAAAATAAAAACCTCACATGAACATAAGCCTTGCAACACCTGCTGCCTTTGCTTGAGACCGGGGTGGCATTGGCAAAAGTAAACCAATTTTTACAGCAACCGAGGGTCAGCCTCATACCAACCTATCAGTCAAGGCATTATCTGTAAAAATAAATTGGTTCCACTAAGCTCATATAACCACGCAGTAAGAAAAGTGCAGTTTGTCGTTACCAAAGTTATCAACAGTTTCATCCCTCTCGAGGACGGTGGAGAAGACGACCTGGCTGGACCTCCCAGCGAAGGTGTCGTCCTGCATCCAGGGCTCGTGCTCCAGGGGGGCCCGCCCAGCCGCCCCCGCCACCACCACGGCCAGCGAGGCATTCACGCCACTGGGGAAGTGGTCACTGCCCTCACCCACGTCGTCCAGCTCTGACCTGGAATGTCCCCACATTATGGTTACTTTATGATTGATTTAAATATCGGAAAACATTCAGTTAAATAATTTTTTAAAGTTTTAGCGGAAACATTGTAGAACTCCATTTTAATTATTAAAAAATGATAACAAACTTTGTTTAGTTCTACTTTATTTAATTAATAAAGTAGAACTAAACAAAGTTTGTTTTCATTTTTTAATAATTCAGTTAAATGTCTATCAGAGGAAGTAGTCAAGATGAAGTTTGAATGAATGATGATGATGAAGTACAAGATTTATAGAGCGCCTTTTCTGACAGTATGTGACAAGACGTCCATTGAAGAGTCTCTCCAAATCCAGTTCCCTCAGTGAGGTGGGAATAGCATTCCAAGTCATTGGAGCGGCCGCCTTGAATGCCCTTGAATGCCCTTGAATGCCAAGCAATGTCCTCACATTATGGTTACTTAAAATGCAAACGCAACTAAGGTACACAAATAGTGTTCAATACGTGTGACTTCTTTCCTGCTTTATCCCCAAACGGGTTGCATGTAGCGATTCGGGACCTATTTATTTTTACGGGCAAGGGGGCCAGCCTCACACCAACCACTTTCAGTTGAAGTGGGGGTATCCCAGCTCCCGGGGGGGCTGGTTCTCATTTCTTGTGAAGGCTGAGTACACCTTGGGATCAATCCCCTGCTCTCCGCATGGAATGCAAGCATTCTGCCAACTGAGCTACCGACAGGACTTTTTACGAGCTTGGTCGTCGCTACAAAGCGCCAATTTTCAAGCAAGACCCAGTTACTGTAAGGCTGGATGGACCTTTTTATGACCAGTCTTTAAGGTTTATGATTTTTTTCAACCCAGCGAAGAGCAAATTTGAAAATATAAATGGTAAATTTTTTGTGTTCCCCCAGGATTCGAACCCACAACCTTCCATTTACGAGTCGGAAGTGTTAACCACTAGACTATGGACCGGTCAATCTTACTACACCAAAATGACTTCATGCATTTTGGTGATTGTTTAAAATCATATAGGTTAAAATACAGTTGCTGTTTTGTATTGGGTTTTATGTGAGAGTTGAACAACTGTCGAGGTCATTAGCCATAGAGAATAGGGTAGTTGCAGTGGTAGGGAAAACGGTTGAAAATAATATGGTTCTGTAGAATACATTTCAAGGATCACAACCATATATTATTTGTGTAGTAAAAATAAAAATAAGAGTGGCGCCAAAACGCAGCGCGTTCGACTTAGCGAACCTTTGTCGAACGTCAAAATGACGTCAAGACTCGCCACTGGGCCCGTCGATACATACACTCCGAAGATGCATTGGCGTCATATCTGCCTTAATAAACAAAATGACATGTTTTACGGAAAATCGAGAATACGCTAATTTTAAAGAGCTTTAGTTTAAAAACTAAGAAAGATATTTTTTTTAAAAACACATGCATTTCTAAAAATGTATTCTACCATTTTATACAATGAAAAAAATATGTGATATTTCCCTATTGAGCACATAGAAATAAAAAAATTCAACTTATAAATATTGAGGGTAACAACTAACCGTGTGAACCTCAGAACGAGTTGATCTTGTGGCACATATCCCGTGTGGAACTGCAGCTGAAGTATTTTGATGCCAGTGGGTCGTCCCATCTGGTGCCTGGCATGGTACACCACCACTAATGCGTCTCCTGTCACAGTGACGTTTAATGGCAGAACACACTGGAAAACAAGCAATATTTAAATAATAATATCGATGGTTAAAATGCAGTAGATGCGACATAAACTAAATTGTTCAGGAGAGCAGTTTAAAGTTTGAGATTGCAGAAAAATGGCATAACATTTTTGTATTATGTGTTCTGAGAGATGTCTGGAGTCCATATTATGAGAGAAACAATCACTTTTTCCCTTTTATGTGGTTTTTTAGTCTATTCCTGGGTCTTTGATTTGCACTTTTTTACACTTTAGGCACTTTTCTACTCTATGGTTGCTTTTTCCCCATTTCCTGTTTCCTTATTTCCAGTTCCCCCATAACCCGGTCGCCATTTGTCATAAAGCGTCATTTTTCCCTTGTGGTCACATGTCAGTTGAATTCACCTTCGAAAATTTGAGTGAATTGACAATATTCCTGGGCAAAAACATTTAAAAGAGTGTTATTTTACCATCTTGTGTCCTTGTGAACAATTAAAAACTAAAACAGGTGATATTGTGGTGGTTAAAAGTTCGCATACGTATTTTTGTTGGTTATGCCACGCTGTCATATTTACGAAAAACGTTTTTCGTTATTTTAACGGAGTTTTTACTTTAGATAACATCAAAATCAGTGTTATGAGTTGTGATAACAAAAAAGGGCCACCTCCCGCCGAAATCTCACAGGATTCAGGTGATGTGGATGCATTGAGGTATATATACTAGAGACGTAACGTTGCTCGAAACACGTAGCACCCTGTAGTAAGTCAAAAGTCGTACTCGAGAAAAACCCGATTTTGAGGCTCGTCAGTCTCACGCAGACTTACACAGCGAACGGACGTGACAGGTGGTAATACATATTGCCATAAATGTCTAAATATTGTGATTGGAGTTTTCAAACACCATTGTTTGTGAACTTGATCAATTATACAACATGCACAAATGAAAAAAACACAACATACTAGCACAGATTAATTATTAAAACAATTTATTTTTGAAAAAAATAAGTTTTTCTTTAATATATTTTAATTAATGTTACACATTTGACACCGACAATAAGGTTGTATACTGCCGGGTTGCTGGTTGAAGACTTGCTCATATTATTTTTAAAAGTAAAGGACTAAAGCTACATTTCATTTTAATCTGACATTCATTTTTAATAGTATTACTGTAGGGGAATTTTATATCAGAGAATTATGACATCCAGCCCTTTTTGTCGTGTTTGAAGTCTGCCATGTGTTTGCTAAAATTATTGCTATCTCGTTTTAACCTGAGAGTACAGTGCGCGTTATTCGATGCAGAAGCTGGATAAAAACTGATTGTCTCCTTGCATCTGCATTAAAACGTTTCCAACGGACTTCGGCTTGACATTTTTTTTTCCTGATTGTATGATGGTTGCGACTCTATAGTATATATCTCAATGTGTGGATGTAAAAATGTGGATATGACACTTCGGAATCAGGTTCACCGCCGCGGCGTCAGAAACGGCTTAGGGTTGTCTTGGACCCAAGGATAGATTATCTGGTTTCCCAGAGGGAGCCACTTAATGCTATACCAGACGAGTCCTTCGCCCGAAATGGACTCTCAAATAAAGGAAATGACCGAATCCGGAGTTATAGAGGCAGCGGAGTCATCTCCCAGCTTCTTATCAAAAATGTTCCTAGCACTCAAATCGGACGATTCCCCGAGAATGATTTTCAACCAAAATCGTTAAAACTTCTTCCTAGACCCGGCTCCGTTCGAACTCATAAGCCACTACAAAGTGTCAGAGTTTCTTATCAAAAATGTTCCTAACACTCAAATCGGACGATTCCCCGAGAATGATTTTCAACCAAAATCGTTAAAACTTCTTCCTAGACCCGGCTCCGTTCAAACTCATAAGCCACTACAAAGTGTCAGAGTTTCTTATCAAAAATGTTCCTAACACTCAAATCGGACGATTCCCCGAGAATAATTTTCAACCTGAAATCGTTAAAACTTCTTCCTAAACCCGGCTCCGTTCAAACTCATAAGCCACTACAAAGTGTCAGAGGTTCTGCAGCCAAACGATTGGTTGTCGAAAATAGACCTATCGCAAGCTTACTTTCATCTCCCAATAGCACATCGGAGATTTTTGCGACTGGTCTATCGAGGAGAATTACTTCAGATGACAAGTCTGCCCTTTGGCCTTTCATCTGCCCCCAGAATGTTTGCAACCCTCACAAATTGGGTAGCCCAACTACTTTCTGCTGCGACGAGATATCCGGACAATCGTTTATCTCGACGACTTCCTCCTTGCGAACCAATCCAAGGACGATCTTTGTCGACAATCGCATCTTTGGCCTTTCATCTGCCCCCAGAATGTTTTCAACCCTCACAAATTGGGTAGCCCAACTACTTACTGCTGCGACGAGATATCCGGACAATCGTTTATCTCGACGACTTCCTCCTTGCGAACCAATCCAAGGACGATCTTTGTCGGCAATCGCATCTTTGGCCTTTCATCTGCCCCCAGAGTGTTTTCAACCCTGACAAATTGGGTAGCCCAACTACTTACTGCTGCGACGAGATATCCGGACAATCGTTTATCTCGACAACTTCCTCCTTGCGAACCAATCCAAGGACGATCTTTGTCGGCAATCGCATCTTTGGCCTTTCATCTGCCCCCAGAATGTTTGCAACCCTCACAAATTGGGTAGCCCAACTACTCACTGCTGCGACGAGATATCCGGACAATCGTTTATCTCGACGACTTCCTCCTTGCGAACCAATCCAAGGACGATCTTCGTCGGCAATCGCATCTAGCAGTAGATATCCTACAATCTCTGGGGTGGAATGTAAATCTCCAGAAGTCAGTGCTCTTCCCCACTCAACAATTAGAGTACTTGGGAATCGTTTGGGACACGCATAACAATTGCAAATTCCTTTCTTACCGGAAGCAAGAGGCATTGTGCCACTCACTTCGAGCAATACTGACTTCTCGAAAATGGTCCTTAAAACTGGCGGAAAGTCTCCTAGGAAGACTAAACTTTGCCAGCTTCATGGTCGCCTCCACTGCAGACAATTGCAGATAGCGAGCAGGCCACTGAAGCACCTGTCACCAAGAAGGTCTTTCTTGCCGGAAGCAAGAGGCATTGTGCCACTCACTTCGAGCAATACTGACTTCTCGAAAATGGTCCTTAAAACCGGCGGAAAGTCTCCTAGGAAGACTAAACTTTGCCAGCTTCATGGTCGCCTCCACTGCAGACAATTGCAGATAGCGAGCAGGTCACTGAAGCACCTGTCACCAAGAAGGTCTTTCTTACCGGAAGAAAGAGGCATTGTGCCACTCACTTCGAGCAATACTGACTTCTCGAAAATGGTCCTTAAAACTGGCGGAAAGTCTCCTAGGAAGACTAAACTTTGCCAGCTTCATGGTCGCCTCCACTGCAGACAATTGCAGATAGCGAGCAGGCCACTGAAGCATCTGTCACCAAGAAGGTCATGACAAATGACCGAGGACAGCTTACAAGTAATAGAGTGGGGGATAGGGAATGCGAACGAATCAAGTTCCATCCACAGGGAAACCTGCGAACGTTTCTTGACAACAGATGCGTCAGACTAAGCTTGGGGAGCAACTCTGGACGACTTGATGCTGTCAGGACAGTGGACCGTTCAAACAAAAGAATCGGCACTCCAAACGAAAAGAGTTGTTCGCTGTTTTCACAACCCTGCAACGCACAGCGCACGACCTTTCTGGCTCCGAAATTCTGGTACAATCAGACAACAAGACAGTAGTCGCCTACATCCGCAAGGAAGGGGGCACCAGATCCAAAACGCTCCTAAATCTTACCCAAGATCTGTTGACTCTGGCAGGCCAATGGGAGATCTCGCTAACAGCGCAGTACCTACCGGGAAGATACAACGGAGACGCGGATCACCTATCAAGAGGAAGATCCCCTCCAGAGTGGCATCTTTTATCAACAGCAACGAAGGCCATTTTCAATCATTTCGGAGTACCAGATATAGACCTGTTCGCATCCAAGACGGCACACATGAGTTCAACTTACGTATCCAGAGACTCCACAGACTCATGCGCAATCTTTCAAAACGCGGAAGAGAAAAGACTGCTCCTGTCAGGATGGAGAGCTTCCACACTCAACACATATAAACCTGCTTGGCAAAGATGGTGCCGCTGGATACTGGCGGAAAATACCCATCCCAACACATCATCTCCTAATCAATTGGCAAGGTATCTAGCGCAACTGTTCATAAACAAAAAACTGTCATACAGGACTATACTGGTACACAAGTCAGCCATCGTAACCTTCTGCAACCCAATGATGGAAAAGAATCTCAGCTCAGATTTCCTAGTGAAACATACATTAAAAGCCATAGCAATGGTAAGGATTAACCCTCCTAAGTCCCCTGTGTGGAATCCGCAGATAGTGAAAGACTGGCTAGTCAGGAACACTCCTCGTTCAGATTCTCTCTATGAAGTTGCGTGTAGAACAGCAATCTTACTTCTGTTATCCTCAGGAAGAAGAGTACACGATCTGACCTTGCTAAATATCACAGAAGGAAACATTCTAGACGAAGGCACATCAATTGGGTTAATTCCATTTGTTGGATCAAAAACAGATACACTTCTGGAATCCAAGGAACACAACGTCAACCCAGTCTTCTGGATAAGGAAGCTGATTGAACTATCACGCGAAAGGAGATCAGGACAAAATATTTATAACCTGTTCATCAGCACCCGAGGACAAGTGAAGGCAGCTACAAGAACAATCATAGGAGGATGGGTAAAGAACACGCTAAAATCAGCAGGAGTAGAGGCCACTCCCGGCAGCACACGTTCAGCGGTCGCATCACTTAATTGGCTGGAGAACTACCCAATAGAAAACACTTTCAGAAAATGCTATCAGAAAAAGATGTTGAAACATACAGCTCCAGAAGATCCCTCCCTATTTCAACCAGTTAATATCAAATAAAGACGTCCCCGGTCACCAGGAGATAATAGACAGATCTCTCATAATATGGACTCCAGACATCTCTCAGAACACATAATGGGGGAGTTTTACCTACCATTAAAACTCTTATTATGTTTCTATAGATGTCTGGAGTCCAGGTAACCCCTACCTGGTGTATTATGAGCTTTATGACAAATGGCGACCGGGTTATGGGGGAACTGGAAATAAGGAAACAGGAAATGGGGAAAAAGCAACCATAGAGTAGAAAAGTGCCTAAAGTGTAAAAAAGTGCAAATCAAAGACCCAGGAATAGACTAAAAAACCACATAAAAGGGAAAAAGTGATTGTTTCTCTCATAATATGGACTCCAGACATCTATAGAAACATAATAAGAGTTTTAATGGTAGGTAAAACTCCCCCATTTTTTATCATATCGTTAAAATCAAAACAGCTCCAAAATTTTTAAAAATAAAGGCATTTATTGGCATTCCTATTAACGTGGTTTTACACTGTTCTATGATTTTTTTATGTCACAAGCGCCTTTAAGACAAAAAAGGCCAAAATCTTGTCGGTTACACCAAAACCATACTTCAAAAACGCAGTTGTTTGCTTGGACATAAACAACACAAAAATCATCGTAGAGCTATGGGAGTTAGCGCATTAGAAAGAGCGGAAAATTTCAAGTAGGATAGCATTCATAACTCATTTTTGTCCAAAATGCCGCTTATGCCGCATTGCCTTTTAACCGTCGATATGTCAATTCAACGTACCATTTTGTGAGTTCCCTGCAAAGGCACTGCAGAGCCATAACGCTTTTAACCCTTTAACTGTGGGTGATACGCATAGGCGTCAAGAGCAAACTTGCATACAGTGTGGCTATCAATCGCTATATGAAATGTGCTAAACCTTTGCGATTGTTGTTCTTGAATAACTAATACACGTGACTGTGCACATAGTTTTTTCACAAGTGCCGTCAATCAATGAATATAGAACACAATAAATGTTTTTAAAATGTGCTTGAAAAAGTATTTTGTACTGGGGGTATTCATTAAGCCAGAATTTTCAGAAAAGGTTATCTTGGCGTTACATTCGCACTTGGCTCGTGCGGTAGAGTATTCCACAACAGGTGGTCGCCCATGCAAAATGCACACTCTCTTAAAGTGTTATTTACATGAAAATGCGGGTAACCATGTTATCATACAAGAAGAGATTGAGGAATGAAAAGCTCAAGGATGCCAAAGAACATTGCGGTCAAAGATTTTGCGACAATGGTTAAAGAAAAGCATTAAATCCCTATTTATGGCTACAGCATTTTAAGTTAAAAATAGCCATGATTATCGCTGGTTTTCATTAGAAGTGGCACTCAAAAAAGAAGAAGAAGACGGCGACCAAATAAAAATCTCAATTACTTTATTGATTATTATTATATTACTCATAAAGTTACCTTTCCTTCCGCGATGTTGAAAATATGCAATCGCTCATAGTCTTGCAGTGTGGAGAGGACACATCGGTCATTGTTGAATACTTCTACATAAGGCCTGCACCCATCCCTGTAATTAAAGTCCAAATTTCATAATGATGGATGTTCATTTGAGGTTTGGATTTTATTTGTAAGTACACAATCAGCATTTGTAAGCGCGAACTACACGTGTTTGTTTGTGGGCATACATCTGAGAGCTTTGAATGAATATATCCTTGCAACTTAGATTATAGATTATAGATAGATGGATTATAGTCAACCCTCCAAAATTCTACTCGCTAGCTCGCAAATTGCGAGTGACTTTTGTTTGGTTGCGAGTGTGCTTTTCTTTATCTGAAAGTATCATTTTGCCAGTTAATAATACCATTGATAATATCCCCAGTGAAAATAAAACTGAGTAAAACTGGTTCCCAGTGAAAATAAAAATAAAATTGAGGAACAGTTCACGGGAGTTTTTTTTTAACCCATGCAAGTTGCAATTACGAGTTGCGAGTTGGTCAATGGGTGATTTTTGGAGGGTTGATTATAGTACAGTAATAGAAACTGAACTTAACACTGGATGTATGCATCTCCGATGACAACAATGTGCTTTTTTCGGCCTCAAAAAGCGATTGTGTTCAAAATGGCTGGTGAGCCTGACAAAAATTTGAAAAAACATTTAGAGGAATAAGTTTCCCAGAGGTGACTGCCTATGATAAATTCTTGCGTAGTGATTTCTGAATTCATTTCCTGTAAGAAAGATAGAAGTATTGGTGGTTTACCTGACTTTAGTAAAGAGCGGGACGGGTTGTATGGTGAGGGACGTCAACATTACAGGTTTGTAATGTGGCAGCAGAGGTTCAGGCCTAGAAACAACAACACATTTAACAAAACAAACATGAACACACTTTTTGCTGCTCTACAAGAAAGTCCCCCAAAGAAGATGACTGCATGTGCTTGTATGATTGCTGGTGAGTCAAAGTTAAATCCCATTACTCGTCTTCTGCAGAAGCTTCACTGGCTCCATGTCCCAGAGCAAAAACGCAATGCAACTAAGCTGCACATAAAGTGTAACTTCTTGCTTCGTTATCCCTGAAGGGGTCGCATATGGCGAGTGAACCTATTTATTTTTACAGGTAAGGGGGTCGGCCTTATGCCAACCACTTCAGTGAAGTGGGGGTGTCCCAGCTCCCGTGAGAGCTGGTACTCATTTCTTGTGAAGGCTAAGTAAACCTTGCCGGTTTTTATTTAAGGTTTGAAATAAACACCGTAACGGGAAATCATTTCTGACACCCTCGGCGGGATTCGAACCAGAGTTCACGGCATAGAATGCAAGCACTCTACCAACTGAGCCATCAACCGGTATTGAGCGGGTCGAGTTATCTCGATGGTCCACAAACCTCTAATGGAAAAAACACCTAAAATAGCTGATGATCTAATCGCCCATCGCCCTTGGCAAAAAAAGTCTGACACTACGCCTCACAGGAGCCAAATCATGGATTGAAGAGTAAAAACTGTGTTTAGAGAGTGCGGGTTTGCAGTTGCTGGTCCTCTGTCCTGAAACCACCTGCTCATCATGTGAGAGAAATAAGAGGACAAAGAGAAATTCAGAAATGCACTGCAACAATCAAATTTCTGGCATCATTTGCACAAGCCCCCTTGGAGTGACTACATCACTTTAAATGAAATAATTAAAAAAAAACAAATCACGAAACGGCACTCTAAGGAAGTCATCATCTAATGATCATCATCATCATCAACTGAGAGCTAAGCAAAGTGCAAATATGAGGATGATTTATTGATTTTTATTTTTTACATGATAAAAGAGTGCCGTTTGTGTGTCACATCTCAAGGGCCCTCCAAATCATGAATGAGATATTTTATAAAGGTGCCGTTTCAGTGCTCCCTTAAAAATGCCAACAGATTCCGAAACCCTCACTCCGGGTGGCAGTCTGTTCCACTCCAGCGGTCCCGCAGTCCAAAGGCGCGATCCCTCAAAATAATAAATACAATATAATATGTATGATTTTTGGGAAAATATGTTGTTTTTCATACATGAAAATAAAGTGCATGTCTTACCTGATAATATTGGTGAGGTAATAGAGGTATCTAAGTTGACTAGGCTGCATGTTGGCGGGACACCTTTTCACAGCAAACATTTGCAGCGCGTCCTCTGGCACAGTCACCAGGCGGCAGTACAGCATTATAGCGCAGACCATGATGGCCGATAGGGATTTACCATCCTGAAAAATAAATATTCCATAATCTAAGTTGCAACGATATATTACATTTAAGATGTATATTAAATGCATTCCCACAAGCAGACACGTATAAGTTCGCTAGCATGCTGTATGTGAACCTACAACATAAAAACTCAAATCTCAAATGGGCATACACCCTGCAACTCTTGCCGACCTTCCCTCAAACAGGGTTGACATCGGCAAAGTGAATCGTCACCCGTATACCAACCTATAAGTCAAGGAACATACACAACAAATTACATTTTTACAATCAACAAATAATAATATATTATGTGTTCTGAGAGATGTCTGGAGTCCATATTATGAGAGAAACAATCACTTTTTCCCTTTTATGTGGTTTTTTTAGTCTATTCCTGGGTCTTTGATTTGCACTTTTTTACACGTTAGGCACTTTTCTACTCTATGGTCGCTTTTTCCCCATTTCCTGTTTCCCTATTTCCAGTTCCCCCATAACCCGGTCGCCATTTGACATAAAGCGTCATTTTTCCCTTGTGGTCACATGTCAGTTGAATTCACCTTCGAAAATTTGAGTGAATTGACAATATTCCTGGGCAAAAACATTTAAAAAAGAGTGTTATTTTACCATCTTGTGTTCCTGTGAACAATTAAAAACTAAAACAGGCGAAAGTGTGGTGTTTAAAAGTGTATAAGCGTGGCATACCTACAAAAATATAATGTATTTTTGTGGGTATGCCACGCATTTACGAAAAACGTTTTTCGTTATTTTAACGGAGTTTTTACTTTAGATAACATCAAAATCAGTGTTATGAGTTGTGATAACAAAAAAGGGCCACCTCTCGCCGAAATCTCACAGGATTCAGGTGATGTGGATGCATTGAGGTATATATACTAGAGACGTAACGTTACTCGAAACACGTAGCACCCTGTAGTAAGTCAAAAGTCGTACTCGAGAAAAACCCGATTTTGAGGCTCGTCAGTCTCACGCAGACTTACACAGCGAACGGACGTGACAGGTGGTAATACATATTGCCATAAATGTCTAAATATTGTGATTGGAGTTTTCAAACACCATTGTTTGTGAACTTGATCAATTATACAACATGCACAAATGAAAAAAAAACACAAAATACTAGCACAGATTAATTATTAAAACAATTTATTTTTGAAAAAAATTAGTTGTTCTTAAATATATTTTAATTAATGTTACACATTTGACACCAACAATAAGGTTGTATACTGCCGGGTTGCTGGTTGAAGACTTGCTCATATTATTTTTAAAAGTAAAGGACTAAAGTTACATTTCATTTTAATCTGACATTCATTTTTAATAGTATTACTGTAGGGGAATTTTATATCAGAGAATTATGACATCCAGCCCTTTTTGTCGTGTTTGAAGTCTGCCATGTGTTTGCTAAAATTATTGCTATCTCGTTTTAACCTGAGAGTACAGTGCGCGTTATTCGATGCAGAAGCTGGATAAAAACTGATTGTCTCCTTGCATCTGCATTAAAACGTTTCCAACGGACTTCGGCTTGACATTTTTTTCCTGATTGTATGATGGTTGCGACTCTATAGTATATATCTCAATGTGTGGATGTAAAAATGCGGATATGACACTTCGGAATCAGGTTCACCGCCGCGGCGTCAGAAACGGCTTAGGGTTGTCTTGGACCCAAGGATAGATTATCTGGTTTCCCAGAGGGAGCCACTTAATGCTATACCAGACGAGTCCTTCACCCGAAATGGACTCTCAAATAAAGGAAATGACCGAATCCGGAGTTATAGAGGCAGCGGAGTCATCTCCCAGCTTCTTATCAAAAATGTTCCTAACACTCAAATCGGACGATTCCCCGAGAATGATTTTCAACCAAAATCGTTAAAACTTCTTCCTAGACCCGGCTCCGTTCGAACTCATAAGCCACTACAAAGTGTCAGAGTTTCTTATCAAAAATGTTCCTAGCACTCAAATCGGACGATTCCCCGAGAATGATTTTCAACCAAAATCGTTAAAACTTCTTCCTAGACCCGGCTCCGTTCAAACTCATAAGCCACTACAAAGTGTCAGAGTTTCTTATCAAAAATGTTCCTAACACTCAAATCGGACGATTCCCCGAGAATAATTTTCAACCTGAAATTGTTAAAACTTCTTCCTAGACCCGGCTCCGTTCAAACTCATAAGCCACTACAAAGTGTCAGAGTTTCTGCAGCCAAACGATTGGTTGTCGAAAATAGACCTATCGCAAGCTTACTTCATCTCCCAATAGCACATCGGAGATTTTTGCAACTGGTCTATCGAGGAGAATTACTTCAGATGACAAGTCTGCCCTTTGGCCTTTCATCTGCCCCCAGAATGTTTGCAACCCTCACAAATTGGGTAGCCCAACTACTTTCTGCTGCGACGAGATATCCGGACAATCGTTTATCTCGACGACTTCCTCCTTGCGAACCAATCCAAGGACGATCTTTGTCGACAATCGCATCTTTGGCCTTTCATCTGCCCCCAGAATGTTTTCAACCCTCACAAATTAGGTAGCCCAACTACTTACTGCTGCGACGAGATATCCGGACAATCGTTTATCTCGACGACTTCCTCCTTGCGAACCAATCCAAGGACGATCTTTGTCGGCAATCGCATCTTTGGCCTTTCATCTGCCCCCAGAGTGTTTTCTACCCTCACAAATTGGGTAGCCCAACTACTTACTGCTGCGACGAGATATCCGGACAATCGTTTATCTCGACGACTTCCTCCTTGCGAACCAATCCAAGGACGATCTTTGTCGGCAATCGCATCTTTGGCCTTTCATCTGCCCACAGAATGTTTGCAACCCTCACAAATTGGGTAGCCCAACTACTTACTGCTGCGACGAGATATCCGGACAATCGTTTATCTCGACGACTTCCTCCTTGCGAACCAATCCAAGGACGATCTTCGTCGGCAATCGCATCTAGCAGTAGATATCCTACAATCTCTGGGGTGGTATGTAAATCTCCAGAAGTCTGTGCTCTTCCCCACTCAACAATTAGAGTACTTGGGAATCGTTTGGGACACGCATAACAATTGCAAATTCCTTTCTTACCGGAAGCAAGAGGCATTGTGCCACTCACTTCGAGCAATACTGACTTCTCGAAAATGGTCCTTAAAACTGGCGGAAAGTCTCCTAGGAAGACTAAACTTTGCCAGCTTCATGGTCGCCTCCACTGCAGACAATTGCAGATAGCGAGCAGGCCACTGAGGCACCTGTCACCGAGAAGGTCTTTCTTGCCGGAAGCAAGAGGCATTGTGCCACTCACTTCGGGCAATACTGACTTCTCGAAAATGGTCCTTAAAACTGGCGGAAAGTCTCCTAGGAAGACTAAACTTTGCCAGCTTCATGGTCGCCTCCACTGCAGACAATTGCAGATAGCGAGCAGGCCACTGAAGCACCTGTCACCAAGAAGGTCTTTCTTACCGGAAGAAAGAGGCATTGTGCCACTCACTTCGAGCAATACTGACTTCTCGAAAATGGTCCTTAAAACTGGCGGAAAGTCTCCTAGAAAGACTAAACTTTGCCAGCTTCATGGTCGCCTCCACTGCAGACAATTGCAGATAGCGAGCAGGCCACTGAAGCACCTGTCACCAAGAAGGTCATGACAAATGACCGAGGACAGCTTACAAGTAATAGAGTGGGGGATAGGGAATGCGAACGAATCAAGTTCCATCCACAGGGAAACCTGCGAACGTTTCTTGACAACAGGTGCGTCAGACTAAGCTTGGGGAGCAACTCTGGACGACTTGATGCTGTCAGGACAGTGGACCGTTCAAACAAAAGAAGCGGCACTCCAAACGAAAAGAGTTGTTCGCTGTTTTCACAACCCTGCAACGCACAGCGCACGACCTTTCTGGCTCCGAAATTCTGGTACAATCAGACAACAAGACAGTAGTCGCCTACATCCACAAGGAAGGGGGCACCAGATCCAAAACACTCCTAAATCTTACCCGAGATCTGTTGACTCTGGCAGGCCAATGGGAAATCTCGCTAACAGCGCAGTACCTACCGGGAAGATACAACGGAGACGCGGATCACCTATCAAGAGGAAGATCCCCTCCAGAGTGGCATCTTTTATCAACAGCAACGAAGGCCATTTTCAATCATTTCGGAGTACCAGATATAGACCTGTTCGCATCCACGACGGCACACATGAGTTCAACTTACGTATCCAGAGACTCCACAGACTCATGCGCAATCTTTCAAAACGCGGAAGAGAAAAGACTGCTCCTGTCAGGATGGAGAGCTTCCACACTCAACACATATAAACCTGCTTGGCAAAGATGGTGCCGCTGGATACTGGCGGAAAATACCCATCCCAACACATCATCTCCTAATCAATTGGCAAGGTATCTAGCGCAACTGTTCATAAACAAAAAACTGTCATACAGGACTATACTGGTACACAAGTCAGCCATCGTAACATTCTGCAACCCAATGATGGAAGAGAATCTCAGCTCAGATTTCCTAGTGAAACATACATTAAAAGCCATAGCAATGGTAAGGATTAACCCTCCTAAGTCCCCTGTGTGGAATCCGCAGATAGTGAAAGACTGGCTAGTCAGGAACACTCCTCGTTCAGATTCTCTCTATGAAGTTGCGTGTAGAACAGCAATCTTACTTCTGTTATCCTCAGGAAGAAGAGTACACGATCTGACCTTGCTAAATATCACAGAAGGAAACATTCTAGACGAAGGCACATCAATTGTGTTAATTCCATTTGTTGGATCAAAAACAGATACACTTCTGGAATCCAAGGAACACAACGTCAACCCAGTCTTCTGGATAAGGAAGCTGATTGAACTATCACGCGAAAGGAGATCAGGACAAAATATTTATAACCTGTTCATCAGCACCCGAGGACAAGTGAAGGCAGCTACAAGAACAATCATAGGAGGATGGGTAAAGAACACGCTAAAATCAGCAGGAGTAGAGGCCACTCCCGGCAGCACACGTTCAGCGGTCGCATCACTTAATTGGCTGGAGAACTACCCAATAGAAAACACTTTCAGAAAATACTATCAGAAAGAGATGTTGAAACATACAGCTCCAGAAGATCCCTCCCTATTTCAACCAGTTAATATCAAATAAAGACGTCCCCGGTCACCAGGAGATAATAGACAGATCTCTCATAATATGGACTCCAGACATCTCTCAGAACACATAATGGGGGAGTTTTACCTACCATTAAAACTCTTATTATGTTTCTATAGATGTCTGGAGTCCAGGTAACCCCTACCTGGTGTATTATGAGCTTTATGACAAATGGCGACCGGGTTATGGGGGAACTGGAAATAGGGAAACAGGAAATGGGGAAAAAGCGACCATAGAGTAGAAAAGTGCCTAACGTGTAAAAAAGTGCAAATCAAAGACCCAGGAATAGACTAAAAAAACCACATAAAAGGGAAAAAGTGATTGTTTCTCTCATAATATGGACTCCAGACATCTATAGAAACATAATAAGAGTTTTAATGGTAGGTAAAACTCCCCCATTTTGTATTGTTTGTGTATTAAGACTGTGAAAATTCTAATAATAATAAAATAATAATATGTATGGACATTAAAACTAAAATAGAATACAAAATTCTAATTAAAAAAACCCTAGTCCTAGCCGCCAGCATTACAGATCAACCGCCATTTCTTTCTGTCCTTACATATTTCTTTCATTTCATCCAGAGTCATGACCTTCTTCGTACAATCTCTTCTTTTATTATGACTGGATATTCCTCGTTCCTTGACTTATAGGTTGGTATGTGGCTGACCACCCATACTGTAAAAATGGTTCACTTTGCCAATGTCACCCCTGTTTCAGGGAATGACGGCAAGAGTTGCAGGGTGTATGTCCATTTGAGACTTGGGTTTTTATGTTGTAGGTTCACATGCGGCATGTGCAAGCATGAACTTGTACATGTCTGCTTGTGATAATGAATCCCCATATCTTATCTTATGTAACATATCTTTGCAACTTAGATTTGATTAGATATTCCATTCATTCAAAGTAGCTGACATTACCTGGCACGTGATGACACACACATTCTTGTCGTCCTTCTCCAGGTGCCTGTAGACATTGGCGAGCAGCGTGTAGAGAGGCCTGAGCGGCGGGGACTTGCAGGGGGGCGGGGCAAACACATCCAGGCAGCGGGCGGGCGGGGGGAACATGCTGGACGTCTGCTTGCCCGAACCATTCACAATCAGGCATCTGCCGGCCGGGTGACGACTGTCTAAGAATGCCTGCAACAAACAATCAAATCCATTGTACAGTACAAAATTATTAATTGATGATGCTACTGTTACAGCCAGCCATTGACTTATGATATCTGTGGGCTAGGAATTATTTAAACGGAAATAGACACTTTATATCTGTTTCAACCTACTTACAAATATAGGCCTTAGTAAGAAAGAGGACAAAGATCTTCTTAGTTGCATTTCAAGGAACCAATTAGATCAAAAAGTAGAGATAAAGGTGATATCTAAAATCTAAATCTAAATCTAAGCTGCAAAGATATGTATCATTTGAGATTCATATTAAATGCATTCCCACAAGCAGACACGCATAATTTCGCGCTTACACATGCCGCATGTGGACGTACAATATAAAAAACCCAATCTCAAATGAACATAAGCCCTGCAACTCTTGCCGACCTTCCCTGAAACAGGGGTGACATTGGCAAAGTGAACCATTTTTTACAGTATGGGTGGTCAGCCGCATACCAACCTATCAGTCAAGGAATACAAGCAATTAATACATTCAAATATATAAAACAAATAAACTCTAAACAATTATACAGTAAAAAATTAAAAAACTACAAAACATATTTTTTAAAAACAAAATTTAAAAGCCTCAGCTTTAACCGCCAGTATTACAGATCAACCGCCATTTCTTTCGATCCTTGCATACTTCTTTCATTTCATCCAGAGTCATAACCTTTTTCATACAAGCTCTCATTATTCATATTATACAACAAAAATAGGTTTAGAAATGACACATCTTATACTGATAAGTTTGTGATACTTACGCGGACATCATCAATGTGGTTGGTTTTGTATGCACTCTCAATGCCCTCTGAGGGATACGGCATCACAGCTATTCTGCTGGTTATATAAGTGATGTCCAGGTCATTCCTTGCAATCGTCCTGAAATTAAGGAGAACATTTGTCACACGTCGATGTAAGTAAGGTGGTGTCATTAGATTCAAAACCACAACCTTCCATTTACGAGTCCAAAGTGTTGCCACTAGACTATGGACCGGTCTTTTAATTGACTGTTACCGAGCTACCATCAACTGCCAGCTATGATAGCCCAAAGGTGCAATGCAAGAGAAAAGGTGTTTAATTAAAATACTTTTTTAACTTTGTTACAATTCACTTGAGTTTTATTTTTTAAAAAACACAACCAGTTTCGGGAGAAGCAGTACCTCCCATCTTCAGGTGTAAATATCAACTAGATATTTACACCTGAAGATGGGAGGTACTGCTTCTCCCGAAACTGGTTGTGTTTTTTAAAAAATAAAACTCAAGTGAATTGTAACAAAGTTAAAAAAGTATTTTAATTAATTAAAATGTGCTTTCACAAAGTTACTGCCCAAAATCTAAATAATATGAAAAGGTGTTTCATTACTCACTGTTGTACGGTCTGCATAACCTTTGAAGACGTGTCCTTGAGGTTTTTCAGGAAGGAGCCAGCTCCGCCCTTCAGCGAGGAGAACAGCCCCCCTGCTTGTGGAGGAGGCTGGGCAGGCTGAGCAGGGTGGTGGGGGGGCTCCGAGACTGTGGGGGGAGGAGGGCGCGGGGGCTCAGGAGGCCTGCTGGGGGCGCGACTGCTGGACGCATTATTTGCATTGCACTTGGTGTTGTCACGCGGCAAATTACCTAAACGAACAAAAAATTCAATTTGAGTTATTGTTCCTTTTTTAAAAACATCTTATTCTTAAAAAAAAACAGTCGTCGTGCAGAGAGGGTGTCTCCTGAAAACGTGGCTAACCAAACGTCGAGAATAATGTAAGTTCTTGTCTAATATCCGGTAAATAAATTTTAACTGTGTAGTTATAATTATTGTAAATAAATCTTATTCTTTTTGTTTTAGATTGATGTTCTCTTGCTAAACGGGAATGGACTCAAGTCTCGACTTACTTCTTAAGATATTATTGAAGATCCACAATACGCTTAGTTACGTTTAGAATTAAAAACAGATTTACCGATCCGTTTTCATTTCTACAACAAAATATCTAATGACTGTGATGGACTGAGAATATTTGCGGAATATACGTGACGTCGCCTGGCTGTATAGTGTCATAATTTCAATAAAATACTATGTAGGTACTTTGAAAAGACACTGAAATGCACCATACTGCATTTAGTATTCCCACCAAGTGTATGGGCTGACAGTGCTGTGAACTATTGTCTGGAATCCATTTTTTATTTACTATGGGCAACATCACATAGCCGAGGGATATTTTGAATTTTCGGAGTCTATTGTTTATTTTCTAAAAACATATTATTTTTGTTTTAGATCAATAATCTGTTGTTGAATAGGATTCGTCCTCTTGGGAAGTAGAGCACCAGCTATCTCTCCATCTAATCTAATCTAATCTAAGCTGCAAAGATATATATCATTTAAGATTTATATTAAATGCATTCCCACAAGCAGATATGTATAATTTCGCGCTAACACATGCCGCATGTGGACCTACAATATAAAAACCCAATCTCACAGGGGTGACATTGGCAAAGTGAACCAATTTTTTACAGTATGGGTGATCAGCCGCATAACAACCTATAAGTCAAGGAACATACATGACAAATTACATTTTTTTTAAATCTCCATCTCCATCTTTTTAGAAATCTTGCTTGAAGGCAATTTCCTACAGGTATACTGTTTTAAAGTCTATGTTCATGTGAGGTTGGGTTTATTTTGTATGTACACATGCAGCATGTTTCAATGTGAAATTACTTGTGCCTGCTTGTAGACATGCATTAAATATGAGCCTTAAATGTCAATGTATATTTGCAACTTAGATTATAGAAGGTGCTAGAGCGTCCTGGTTCATATTGGTGCGCTGTGTTGTACAAATGGGAAAACTAAAAACTCGTAGTACAAAATTCGGTTTTGAACATTGGATATTTCCTAACAAATTTGAGATTAGAATTGGGTCATTAGAATAAAATAGTATTATTATTATTGGATCAAAATATTATTTAGTTAGATCCTGAGCGACCCGGCCAGGTGATGCCACAATTTCACTTTTTCTTTTGTGACAACTATCATAAGAAACTATTCTTTTTAAAGATACAACGCCAAAATAAGCTTATTGATATGTATCTAAGAAAACTGTGAGATAGCACTTTTTACAAGTTAATGGTCAAACAATCAACCAAGCCAATAATAAGACAAATCATCCATGAGATGTGGATTGTATGTATTAAAAAAAAAAATTGGTAATTTAATTGTATACCTACCTAATAATGTCATGAATTCCATTTTTTATTGTTTATAATGAAAACAATCTAGAATATTTTTTCTCTACTTAAACATCTAGTTGTGGCAGCTTTAAAAAACCCAAAAGGATAGATCTCATATAAATATAGGAAAGCAAACTGCGATGGACTGAACACAAATTTGAAAATTTAATGGTTTTCTACACGGGCAAACGCCACATGTCTTTGTAACTAAAGTCTTTAGCAACCAAAAAAAAAATTGTTTGCCTTTTCCTGTGATGTCACCATTTTGTCCTTCCTGAAATTTTTGCTGGGTACATTTTTTTCCTTTTTAAATGGTAACTGTACCTGTTCCATCCATAAGGATGGCCACAGAATACTTTTCTTGTGTACTTGTATAAGTTATACTTATCTATACTTTCCGATTATTTTAAATCTCGCTACTTTGGGTAATTCCATCTAAAATCAGTCTTACCTTTTATTTATTACATTCTGCTAACTTCATTTCTTATTTTTATTATCAAGACTTCTGATCATTACATATTTTGATGTGTTGATGTTTATTATCACGTGTATTGTCTATCGGTGATTTGTCTTAATTTTTGCTTGCATTTATGCACAAATCTGTGCTGGATAGTGTTCAAATTTTGAAAAACTATCCATATGAACAGTGTACGTATATAAGATGTATTCTTTTTGTCTTTTTTTTAAATCTTTTACCATTCTGAAATTTTTAATGACTATATTTATAGTGGCTTCGTCAAACAGGAAGGGGTTCTTACTAACACTGAGAATTACCAAAGTGACAAGCAATGACATTCAAAAGCTTTAAAACAAACAACTAGTTATAACAATCAAATGCCTAACCTTCATTAAACTAGAAAACGAAAAAAAAAAGTTCAGGTTGCAACAATTTGATGTATCCTTCCATAAAAATAAACAGCTGCTGTCAGTGAAGACGACACCATCTTGAAAATCGCTCGTTAACTAAATATTTACTGGCAAAATTCAGTGAGTTAAGTATTATGAAAATTTAACTAAAATTGCATTTTAGTTAACTTTACTATATTTGAAAATACCGAGCCTTAAACTTTTGCAGTGTTATTCATTAGATTCCGCCCATACCTGTTTAGTGCGAGATTTTGAGAAACCAATTTAAATATGTACCAGCCCGCTAAACCAAAATAAATAAAAAGGTGATTCATTAGCGAAATACGTACATTTTTTTTTTTTGGTTTACCAAATCCTGCTTAAACAGACTTCCGGTAGCTTTTTCTGTATGAAAAAATACGAAATGCTCGACATTTATGTAGGTACATATTTTCGTGTCTATGATTTTTTTGAGGTTTTTGCAGGTTTTTGCATGGTTTTTGACAACTTTCGGAGACCCTCGGAAGCATTCGGGTAAACGCCTCCTCCCGAACGTTTCTCGACACTCCAGCTGTCAAACTCAGGTCGACTGCAGCTTCGAATGAACTAAAAATGGAAACAAGTATTTTTCAAAGCATGACTTCATTGTGGCTTCAGGTTTTGGCTGTAGGCATCACGAAGAAAATCTCAAAGATGGACCTTCATACTTCATTTACAAGAAGAGTGACAGTTTTACAAAATTGGTGACTTGAAAAGTAGCACGACGCGGCATCTGTCACTTTTTTTCTTGTCACAGTTTTTATATTTGTTTCGTTGCTGCATGCCGTAGATTTGTTATAGTGTAAAATTCTAATGTTTTAAAGTTACTGTAATTGCTGAAACTCTTATTTGATTCCTAAGTCTTTTATTCTGAAAGTTATCTCGTACATTACGATCAGCTGGGGAATGAGGAAGATTGCCATTTTACGTATGTCAAACTAGTTTAAAACGAAATAAACCTACTCGGAGGTGGTTTACAAATGTTATCATGTTTTGAAACACGTTTAGTGTTAAACTGAATCATAAAGTTTTTATGAATCACCTTTTTTGTAAATTGAGATTAAATTGAAAAATTAAACCAGATCTCTAAAGAAATCTGGTTTCAAATTCTAATGAATAACACTGTTGAAGTTGAGTAAACAAATTACAAAAAATGACATTTGGATCTTCTTCACAATTCTTCGGTTCAAAAACAATTCTACTCTCAACCTTTAATTTTAAATTTAAATAACTATTAAGATAAAATATTTTTTTAATTACTAAATTTTAATTGAATATCTTAATTTTTTTTTTTCAATATTTAATGAAATTAATTTTGATAATAATTATGTGAAATATTTTAAAAGTCTTGGGATGTACAAAAAAAGTATGAAGGGTATTTACTGAAAAATTAAAAAGAAATTTCATCAAAATATTTATTCTGACCAGTTGAAGTATACAATGGGCTATGCGATAATTAGAAATATCATAATAATCTATAATACACAACTTAAGTAATACAAAAAATAAATACCTAAGTAAAGAATGTTGTTTGATTTATTCATAATGTGTGTGAGTGGAGTCTGCACTTTTAAATCGGGGGGGAAAAATTGGAATGTCACTCGGTAGGGTTACTACGAATTTGTGATTGGTTTAGTTCCAAATCTGACCACCCATACTGTAAAAAATGGTTCACTTTGCCAATGTCACCCCTGTTTCAGGGAATGTCGGCAAGAGTTGCAGGGCTTATGTTCATTTGAGGTTTGGATTTTATTTGTAAGTACACAATCAGCATTTGTAAGCGCGAACTACACGTGTTTGTTTGTGGGCATACATCTGAGAGCTTTGAATGATTATATCCTTGCAACTTAGATTATGGATTATAGATCCTCCTGGTGCCGTTATCAATACAAAATGGACTCGTCACAAATCCCAAAGACAAAAAACATGTGACGTTGCACAGCCAGATTGTTAAAAAGCCAACTAAGATCTTGTTATTGGTTGCTAAAGACTGTGTGGTGTTTCACCGCCAAGAAAAATATATCATTCCAGCCCACTAAATATTTCACTAGAGACCGTTCATACAGTTATAAAGTACTGTATTTATAACATCAGTCACTAGATGTCAATATTTCACTATGCTATCATACAAAATAAAATCCCTTATTATCTATGGTCAATTTTTATATTTTTTTAATGGCAAACAACCTGTGAGGTCACCCACTTAAAAAGAGTTTGGAATGTACAGACTCCAATAAAATAACCATAAATAAATAAATAATAAGTCAGTGCTATGTACATGATTTTTGGTTTTGAAAATATATTCCTTTGCACAATCTGATTTTCTTAAATTAAATTTGAAGTATCTAATCTAATCTAATCTAAGTTGCAAAGATATGTTACATTGGAGATTCACATTACATGCATTCTCACAACCAGACACGTACAAGTTCGCGCTTGCACATGTCTCATGTGAACCTACAACATAAAAACCAAATCTCAAATGGACATACACCCTGCAACTCTTGCCGTCCTTCCCTGAGGCAGGGGTGACACCGGCAAAGTGAACCACTTCTACAGCATGGGTGGTCAGCCGCATACCAACCTATAAGTCAAGGAACACACACACACACGACAAATTACATTTTATACATTACTAAATAATAATATCTGAAGTAAAAATATATAAATTCATTAATACTGGATTTATGGATTTGTTTAAACTCAACCATAGAGTTAACTAAAAACTGTATGGAAACTAAAACAACACTTCTAGAGAGTATTTTAGTCTCCTTGTATTTCTAATAAAAGCACTATGGCCGAGTTTAAATGTATTTTTTTTATACTTGGAGCATTACTTATTTCTTGTGATGTCTGACATCTACAGAAAAAAGCATGAAACTTTTTTATTATCTTTTGCAATTAATTGCAGATTCAAAAAGAAGACCCATTCGGGGCTATTCTTAGACATTTTAGTCGTCGGTTGAGCCCACGCTTTAACAAACTAATGGTGCCTGCGCTGGAAGTTTCATCAGCACGGTCATTCTTACCTACCGAATTTTGTAATATTTGTATGAAAACAAATCAGCTGTTCACTTGCGGCCATCTTGGATTGACAGGTCTTCATATAAATGCATCATTAGTTTGTCAAAGCGTGGGTTCAACCGACGACTAAAATGTCTAAGAATAGCCCCGATTGAATTTCTTCAAGTGGTTTAATTGGAATCAAAAGTTTCCAAAAGAAAATTGGGACAGTTGAACAAATTAAAAAAGATGCAGTGAATATCATGCATGCATGATTGGAATACTTTATAATATTTATATAAAAATTGGACCCAAGTCACAGAAAATGCTTCAATCTATACGGAGGAATTCACAGAAAGCACAAAGCTACACTTCGGAAGGTAAAAAAAAATATGGAGAGAAGCAATCAATAAAGAATTAGTTTTAAAAATATTTACAACAAATCCCTGTCATTTATTCTGGAAATAAGGATGGCATTAGCCCGCCAGGTATCTATACCTGCAACCTGCAACTAAGCTTCACATATAGTGTAACTTCTTGCCTGTGTTTCCCTGAAGGGGTCACATGTGGCGCTTCGGGACTTATTTATTTTTACAGGTAAGGGAGCCCGCCTCACACCAACCACTTTCAGTTGAAGTGGGGGTTTCCCAGCTCCCGGGGGGGGCTGGTTCTCATTTTTTGTGAAGACTGAGTAAACCTTTGAGATCGAACCCTTGCTCTCGGCATGGAATGCAAGCATTCTACCAGTTGAGCTATCAACCTTTTTGAATCGAATATACAACTAATAAAATAAGGTATTTTAATAAAAATCGTCTGTCAAATTCAAAAATAGAATCTATACTGTTAAGAGAATAATACTCCCTCATTTAACGGAATATGTTTTATTCTGTGCCATCTAGGGATTTCTGAAATGTCACGGGAATTTTTCAGAAATGTGAATACCTTCTCGATTGCTGCATTTTCTGTATCATTAACCTAATATAAGTAATGAAATCACTTTCTATCATAAAATGTGCAAAGCTAATACGTAATGAGTAAATTCAAAATAAGAAATATGTATTGGAGTTACATACACCGCCGGACAAAAAAAAATATGAGTTTACCTGCTACCACACCGCTTGACTTTACTGAACCCTTTTTCTAAGAAATCCTTTATCAATACCTCTTTCTTTTGTGTGATAAATTAAGGACACTGTGTGTCCTTAATTTTGTTATAAAAAATAAAGGTGAATTCACTAAGTATTAAATATTTTTAAATTTTATTAATATGTTTAAATTTTAAATACTTTAAATTTTAAATAATTTAAAATAAAGCGATACGAACCTACTTCTTAAATATTAATTTAAAAAAAAACATGTCTTTTATTATTCCATCACAAACACTGGACCTTAAGTGAACCGTTATGGATTTCTAATTTTCGGGTCATCTGATACCTGATATATAATGCCAATTTCTAACTACAATTCATGAGTAAGATTTTTTATTTTAACCTTGAAGTAAGGAGTAGTCATCACATATGTCAAACAATACAAAAAAACTAATTAAATATCAAGAATAATTCATTATAAGTCAATTTTAGTTTTTTTTAGGACTCGTAATTTTTTTTTGTCCGGGGGTGTATAATGGAAAAAAGTAAATAAATAATCTTACATTAACATATCATTGTACTACAATTCAAATAATTTACTATTGTTTATTAGACTAGTGATTAATAATATAAAGCACCCTTCTTAGCATTCAATTCATTTGCAGTCATTGTACATTACAGTTAAATGTGTCTATTTAAAACAGAAATGAAGTAGGGGATTTAAGTACATACAATACTAGCTTGAGCTTCAACAATCAATGCAAAACTCTTAAAAGTTAAATGATATCGGGCAGCCAAACAAATTCATCAACCAACCTGTCAAAACAATAAATTTACATTGGTAAGCGGGTATAAGTATTGATTATTTTCATAGAAACAAAATGGAATTGGAATGTTATTCAAAGTCATATCATTAATAAGCTGTTTTAGTATGCAGTTAATTAAAGGAATAAGAAAATCAGTCAAATAAATATTACTCTACTACCTTTCAAATAATTAACATCAATCAAAATAAATAAATAAAACCTACAATTCACATTTATATCCTTCATCTTGAAATAACAATTGAGTCTGTGCTTTGGTAACATATAATTTCTAATGCTTATATTCTTTTTTGTCTTCTGTAAATAAAGAACCAAACAAATTCTCAGTAAAAAAGATTACATAAAATTCTTTGACCTTCACAAGCTCGAGAAATAAAGCAAAACAAAAGAAAATGGAATTTGAAATGAAACAAAATGATAAAAGTAAGAATTGCGGCAATTCTAGGATATGGTAGTAAAGTATTTACTTGACTTTTTATTACCTGGCGAGCTAGTGGCCACAGATTGTTCAACTTTTTTACGCTCAAATTTGAGTGGTTGCTTTAAGTTGACGTTGGTTGTCTCGGCTATTGCGGCTAGTCGCTCCAAGACCCCACTGATGGGCAATCTCTGCTCGGGGTTCACTACCAGACAACCACCTGAAACATAACAGTGGCACACTCTATAGCTGTCCATTCTTTTACTCAATGCCATTCAATAACTTGACACAAACATCAAATGTAGTCATTGAAATCATCCCTTAGTTTAGGAGATTAAAATGGCAGTGGACAGGATATGTTTAAGGCAGCGGTTTCCAAGCTTTATGCTACCATGCCTCCCTAAAAAGTTTTTTTTTGTTTGCGCCTCCCTTTGTACGTTTTTTTTTTTGCGCCTCCCTTTCTACGTGTTATTTCATAATATTCATACTAATACTACAATAGACACATTTTTGGCGCCTCCCCTAGCCATAGCTCGCGCCTCCCCTGGGAGGCGCGCCCCTCAGTTTGGAAACCGCTGGTTTAAGGCAAACGGACTCCCAAAATAATGATGACCGCCCACCCAAGAGTACGAAGAAGAGTGGGAAGGCCCAGACTGAGATGGAGGGATAAGCTGGGGAAGGATGCGGCTCAGCTTTGGTGTCGGAGGACAGGTGGAGTTAGAGGAAGTCTTTTGAAGCTTCAGCTCCGATAGACCACAACAGCAGATCCCAGAAAGCAACTCTCCAGTGTAAAAAGCAACTTTTCAAAAGGCAATAGTCCGGTCGATAGCTCAGTTGGTAGAGCTCGGGTTCGAATCCCACCAAGGGTGTCAAAAATGATTTCCCGTTTTGGTGTTTATTTCAAACCCCAAAATAAAATACCGGCAAGGTTTACTCAGCCTTCACAATAAATGAGAACCAGCTCTCTCGGGAGCTGGGACACCCCCACTTCAACTGAAGTGGTTGGCGTAAGGCTGGCCCACTTATCTGTAAAAATAAATAGGTTCAACTCGCCACATTCGACCCCTTCGGGGACAACGCGACAAGAAGTAATAGTATATGTGTAGCTTAGTTGCGTAGTTGCGTTGCAATATGTATTCTCCGAATGAAACATTGTTTAATGGTAGAGTAAGCACATAATACAAACTTACGTATGATTTCATTGAAACATTTATAGTTGGGATCATTCTGGTTCATATTGTAGTTTCCGTTGAGGATGGCGAGCTTGGCAGAGTCCTCAAAGGGATGCTGCATGTAGCACAGCGTATATAGGATGCACCCCAGTGCCCAAATGTCCACGGAGTGGTCTATTTGGTGGTTGTTCCACGTGTCTAACATCTCTGGGGCTCGGTACATAGGAGTTGTGAACATGGCAAGCTGGAATTCAACAGAAATGTAGAGATGAACAAACAGGTAGCTAAAGCAGACAAGTAATAATAATAAGACAATATTTATAGTGCTGTTTTGTGATAAATCACTGCAAGGGCACTATTCAACTGTAACGTCTCCAAACAAACATGTCTTCATCATCCAGTACTTCATAATCCAAACATCCAGTACCCTAACGGGGCTATTCTTAGACATTTTAGTCGTCAGTTGAGCCCACGCTTTGACAAACTAATGGTGCCTGCGCTGGAAGTTTCATCAGCACGGTCATTCTTACCTACCGAATTTTGTAATATTTGTATGAAAACAAATCAGCTGTTCATTTGCGGCCATCTTGGATTGACAGGTCTTCATACAAATGCATCATTAGTTTGTCAAAGCGCAGACTTAACCGACGACTAAAATGTCTAAGAATAGCCCCGTAAGTATAAAGTATGCAATTGTATCTGCATAAATACACTTTGCATATAGATACAGTATTGTTCGAATTAATGTGAACACAAGTGAAAATTTGAAAAAAGCAACATTTATTAGTTATGGAACAAAAAAACAGATACATGAATACAATTTAAATTGTTTTAATAGAAAATGTGTCCTCCCTTGACTTTTATAACTTCTTTAACACGTTTCGGCATAGAATCGACAAGTTTTTTACAATTTCTGATATTTGCTGGTCTCGAAACCATGTATGGATTACAGCCTCAATCAGTTTTGTTTTTGTTGTGCAATCTGTTTTACGAAGTCTAGCTTTTACAATAGCCCACAGATTTTCAATGGGATTAAGGTCCGGTGAGTTTCCTGGCCATTCAAGGCATGATATATTTTTGTCCTTGAAATATTTCATCATGATCTTGGACACGTGGCATGGAGCCGAATCCTGTTGAAAAACTTCTTGACCATTGGCATCAACTTTTCTTGGTTCAACTTCCAATCTGCTTTATAAAGGTACCGGATGCCTTGTGCCGATCAAAGGGATGATGAACTCAAAGACTTACCCCCATATTCATGACCAATACTGCCTCAAGTAACAATACTTACCTAAGTCAAGCGCTACACTTACTCAAGGGTCGACATTCTGGAGCGTTTTGTTTCACAAAGAACACTAACCCCCGTATTCATGACCAATACTGCCTCAAGTAACAATACTTACCTAAGTCAAGCGCTACACTAGCTCAAGGGTCGACATTCTGGAGAGTTTTGTTTCACAAAGAACACTAAAGCAGTAATCAGCCTAGTGCCCAACTTAGTGGAGATGTACGGCCAGTCATTGGCTCTCGAAAAAAACCAGCTCTGTAATTGGTCATTACCTTCGACCAATATTCGGCGTAATTCATTCTTATCATTGCCGCTTCTTTCAAATTTCAATGACATTTGAGCTGTTGAACTTGACAAATCGAAGAAATGTCAATGTCATATTTTGAGCTGTGCATAAAACTTGACAATCGAAGAAATTTTTGGCTTTGTTAAACCCTCAATGAGCAACGGAAAGACTGTATACAAAACGACGCATTTTTTCAATCTAAAACGCCTTCTAAATTCTTCCTCGTCGTAATACGTAAATGGGTCTTTACAGTCTCTGATATATTTTCTTGGGACACTATTTTTGGTCAAAACAATGTTTTTATACTCGTTAAAATCATCTTCATGTAAGAATTCATTATTTTATGTAAATAATTCACAACCAAACAAAAACTTTGCTGAAGAAATGCGACGGAATATTTTGACAGTTCATCTATCATTGCAGTATGGTCCTAGACCATACTTGAGAACAAAACGGATTCTGATGGTCAAACAATGTTAATATAATCGTCAAAACAATGTTACACTCTAAAAATTGTCTTCATCGAAAGAATTCATTTTTTCATGTTAATTCACAATCAAACAAAAAATGTGATAACAATTAAATACGAAGGAATATTTTGACAGCGCTTAAGCGTTGGTTAATATACCTGCCGACCTTACTTACCCAAGTGCTAGTATTTAGAGAGCCCGAGCGCTGCTTTTACCCTAAGTATTGTTTCTGAAACAAATTTCGCCAATCTGACAGCTAGCGCGCCCTATGGTAAGTGCTAGTAGGATTCATGAATACGGGGGTTAGACTTAGCAAAAATACAGAGACTTGCTAGAACAGAGATTGGAAGTTGAACTAAGAAAAGTTGATGCCAACGGTCAAGAAGTTTTTCAACAGGATTCGGCTCCATGCTACGTGTCCAAGATCATGATGAAATATTTCAAGGACAAAAAAGCGGTTGAAAAATGCTGATGGCTAGGACTGGGGTTTATTCAATTAGAATTTTGTATTCTGTATTTGTTTTGATGTGTTAGGCTGGTTTTAGTGTCGTGCTGACAACGCGCTGACCGTCAGCGCTGACCGTTCAAAATATATGAACCTGTAGGAAGCGTTTTAGAATGGCGCGTAGCTGTCAGCGCGACAAGTTCATATATTTGGCTGTCAGCGCTGACGGTCAGCGTGTTGTCAGTGCGACACTAAAACCAGCCTTAGGTACATATTATTATTTCTGATTTAAAAATGAAACTTGTTGTATAA
The DNA here is from genome assembly GCA_951799405.1 of Agapetus fuscipes. Taxonomy (NCBI): domain Eukaryota; kingdom Metazoa; phylum Arthropoda; class Insecta; order Trichoptera; family Glossosomatidae; genus Agapetus; species Agapetus fuscipes. The sequence continues at coordinate 13,298,431 of OX637351.1, read as the reverse complement.
TTATGTTCCTTGACTTATAGGTTGGTATGTGGCTGACCACCCATACTGTAGAAAATGGTTCACTTTGCCAATGTCACCCCTGTTTCAGGGAAGGTCCGCAAGAGTTGCAGGGTGTATGTTCATTTGAGAATTGGGTTTTTATGTTGTAGGTTCAGTTGTTGTAGGCAAGCGAGAACTTGTACGTGTTTGCTTGTGAGAATGCATATAATGTGAATCCCCAATGTAACAGTGGCGTGCATATCATAAAGACCATTAGTCCTCGCCGAACTTACTTTTTAGAAAAGAAAAAATATTTTTGAAACAATAATTTTAATAAGAAACAATATTAATCGACGCCTAAAAGATAGGCAATTTTCGTAGCCCCGAATTAGACATTTGTAAGTTAGCGCCTACCGTTTTCACGCATGCAATACGCTGAGCGCGGTCCAGCAACGAGATTTTAAACTTTAGCTCGGTTCCAGCGCGGCAATACATTTAAACCAAATTGCCACTCATACATCCACATGTGGCCACCGTCTGTACGCTTCAACTCAGGCTTGCCTGGGTCAAAAGACAATAATAATTGGGAACGCACTTACGTCATAGTAGAGTAGAGACAGAAATAAACTGGTGATATATATGAAAGAGATGCAGAAAAGAAGTGTGTGAGTTTTAACTTTTTGTTCATTCTCCAATTTCTTCCAAGCCCGCGCACGATGTTTTTGACGTCTGTGATTGTTTTTGTGATTTATTGTGAAACTTAATTAGTACAATGGATAACTTCAGTTCTTCATGATGTAGATAATTTTATGCCTTAGATACTGTGTGTGTTTGGAAGAATTGAGAAAAACGGCATTTCTTAAGGCCACTTCAAGTATCGAGTTATTGACTTGTCTTATTATAATCAATCATTTACTCTGATATTTGATGTGGCTCAGGCGGCTTCCACTAAGCTTTTCATTATTTATTTGTAAGTGTCGTGGGACCAGAACAACTACATAATGCTGATAATGCTAGAGATTCTACAATGACTAAGGTAAGAGTTTCATAGATACTTTAAAGGTCCGTCTGAAACGGCAACAAAAAACCACGGTGGTTATTTATTTAAGACAACTAATGCAATATTATTTCATTTTTAGGTTCAGGTTGGAATTACGGTCGTTTTACATGTTTCTAATAATTATAACTACACAGTTTTTTTTTAACGGATATTACACGAACCGTCATAAGACAACTTACATTATTCTCTTATAACAGTTCGTGAAATATCCGATAAAAAAACCTACCTGTAATTATTGTAAATATTATTTCAGTTTTATACATGAAGGGACTATGTTATTTGTTTCTAAACATTGTTTTCAGATAATTGCTATTTCAAATTTTGTTCCGACAGATTTCCCTGGAAAAATCGGTTTTTCGTTTTTGGTTTAATTAAATTGTAAATGCCACTGGCTGTATGGAATATGAAAAAAATCGGATTTTTATTGTTTTGGAGTTGCGCACAAAAAATAATCTTGTCCTGTCGAAAACCACCCAAAACCTAGAAGTTGCCGAACTAGGTCTTAATTCCTATGATCGCCCCTGCAATGTAACATATCTTTACAACTTAGATTAGATTAGAAAGGGATTTGGTATAAGTAAAAAGTCAAAGTTCAACAGCAAACAAACAAATTGAACTCACAGTACAAGACTAACGGGATATGATGAATTAGCACTTGTTCCTTTATACATTCCTTTACTGTGATCCATTAGGACTCCTGCATTAATTCTTTTCATTGATAAATCCCTTTAACAAAAGCCTAACACTGCGCTCGGCTGAAACTGGAGCCAAATCAAAGATTGAAGAACCGATAAAAAGAGTTAACACTATGTTTGGAGAGCGTGCATTTGCAGTTGCTGGTCCTCTGGCCTGGAACCACCTGCCACATCATGTGAGAGAGCTAGAGGACCATGGAAAGTTCCGGAATGCACTGAAGACAAGCAAATTTCTGCCATCATTTGCACAAGCGCCCTTTGAGTGACCACATCACAAAACGGCGCTATAAAGTAATCATCATTCCTTGACTTATAGGTTGGTATGAGGCTGACCACCCATACTGTAAAAAATGGTTCACTTTGCCAATGTCACCCCTGTGTCAGGGAAGGTTGACAAAAGTTGTACAGCTTATGTTCATTTGAGGTTTGGATTTTATATGTAAGTACACATTCAGCATTTGTAAGCGCGAACTACACGTGTTTGTTTGTGGGCATGCATTTGATAGCTTTAAATGAATCTATCCTCGCAACTTAGATAAGAGATTATTATTACTTACGTTTTCTTCCAGCATAGTTCTTTGGTTCACATTCCATGCGTTGTCTGGGGAGAAGACCTCAGTAGTAGCGGAGCCAAAATCACACAGTTTTATAGTACCTGAAATATATATTAAAACTTTGGGTATCTACAAATAAATGTTATGTAATGTTAACTGTGTATACCTTTGCACAATAAGGCTAATGCATTTTCCGTGTTCAGACATCCGAATGTATAGAATCAGTAAAAAATTCTGTTCGGAAAAAAAGCGAATGTGTGCGTCAGTTCATGTATTTTCTACTGATTCCATGCACTCGTACGGAAAACGAATTAGGAAATCGAATACGGAAAACGTGTGTATGCGGCCAGCCTAAGGAAGCTTGTAAATTAAGAAAAGTTATAATTTGTACATAGGAGGTTGCGAGGCTGGTTTGTTGAGAAATACTGCTGAATATTTCCTTTTGCAAAACTTAGATTATTGTTTCTCAAGGTTCACTTTTGACAATGCCACCCTGATTTCAGGGAAGGGTGTCAGGAATTGAGTTACTTATATGATGTTCATGTGGGGTTTGTTTTTTTTGTAAGTGCACACGCAGCATATGTAAGCGCAACCATGCACGTGTCTGCCTGTGGGCGTGCAAACCTTAAATGTCAACATAATTACTTTCGACAGGTCTGTAGTCTAGTGCCCAACACTTCTGACTCGTAAATGGAAGGTTGTGAGTTTGAATCGCGGCGAAGCACAAAAAACATGCCATTTATATTTTCAAATATGTTCTTCGCTGGGAGGTACAATTCGTATACCTTTACCAAAGACCAGTCACTAAAGGTCCATGCAGCCTTCCAGCAGCTGGGTCTTGCTTGAGAATTGGCACTTTTTACAGCGACAATCAAGTTCGCGAAGTACTCTTGAGGTGTGATACACACAAAAACAGCGCTAATCAAATAAATCATCCTAATACTACCGCTATATCTTTGCAACTTAGATTATAGCTTATTTATAGCATACCTTCACTAGTAATAAGGAAATTTTCTAATTTGAGGTCTCGGTGAGCGATGGGGGGCACTTGAGCGTGCATATGCTGCACGGCGCGACACGCCTGATAGAACAGACGTAGAATGGTGGCAGGAGGAAAGGCTGCTCCCCGAGCCTGCAAGGCTTCCATAAGAGAGCCCCCGCTGCACAAATCCGTCAGCAAGAGGTACTCGGCCATCCCGTGAGAGGTCTTGCTGTTGTCTATGAAACTCGCCGCCATGTACTTGATGATGTTGGGATGGCCAGACAGCTTCTTCAGCAGGCTGATCTCTTGAATGATGTTTTTGTTGGCCTCTTGGTCGGCCGCCATGAGTCGCTTCAACGCATATTCTGTTCCAGATGATGTGTCTTGTGCGACAAAGACGAAAGCAAATCCACCTGAAACATTGTGCTGAATAACCAACAATGGACTAGAAACATTTCATTTGAGGGTAAAAATGTGATTTCATGTGGCCGGGTTACTAGGGAAAAGGCTGACGGATATTTTGTTATTAGTTACCAAGGACTTTAGTCTCATAAAAGTGTAACCTTTACCCATTGAAGAAAAAGTTCTAAATTCAAAGTTGGTCCGTAGGAATATTTTCTTAGTTTAATTTTTAAAATTCAGTTTATTTCAATACATTTCGTTAATGGGTTATTATTCATTAAAGCATCAGTCCTGGTATAGGCTCAAGTTGCGCAATGCTATTGTTTGTGGGTATAATTTCTCTTTCTTTGCCAGTGAAAGTGTTTAACGCTTGACCGCACATGGCTAACAATAAATCCCACCTAACAGCACACTGGATAAATTTAATATGCAGATAAAAGTAACCTTTAGGTATTATGATAATAAAAAACATTTCCTGTTGATAAATTATAATCATTCATGTCATGAACATGGTGTGTGATATCAAATCATACTAAAAGGTGGGTATGGTTACACGGGTTTTCATTAGATTACCTTGTTCCTAATTTGAAAACGATTTTTAAAAAACGAACACATCTTCAAAATTTCAAAAAGAGGGGACTTCTAAATTTGTATACCTGTCAAGTTCACGTTATCAAAAAAGATAAGGGTTGACCTCGAATTAATTGGAATCAAGAATCAATACTCATTTTCAATTTGGGTGAAAAAGCATGAAGATGTATCAATGAATAATAAATGTCACAAATAAACGTAAACAAATACAGATTGAAATAAAAGCCATACAGCTGTGAAAATAATAATTATGTGGATGACAATATATTGAAACAAACCTTCTGCTATTACTCTCTTTACCCTTATTTTAATATTGCCAATTTCAACAATCTGGCCCACAAAATCATTGTCTGAACCACCATTGGTTCCACTAGAACTAAAATATCCCATCGCTGATTTAAAGACACTCATTTTTCTATTAATTTCCTAACAATGTAACCACAAAATTGGAGACCCTTAACTTGCACTTTCTGCCATTTTCTTTCTGTCGTTGTGTCGTTTTGTGTTTTGCTAAACACACTGTATTGCACCTTTTTTTAAGTGGCGTAATAAATAGATTTCATATTGGGAAATTTTTGATATTCGAAACTATTGTTTAATTTCACCCTGGTCCTTTTTATTTTAATGGTTTCCAATATTTTACCAAAACTTATTCAAATCACGGATTTGGTTTTCAATTTAAATGATGTGCAAATAGTAAATACAAAGTATTGCCACTTTATTGGCTTGAAGTAGGTACATTTCCAAGTATATTATGTTCAATAATGAAAAAATATTCCTTGTGCACTCAAAATAACAACTTTTCAGTTAATTTAGTCATTATTATTTTCAAGTAAAATTTAATTTTTTTAATGCATTAATGATCATGTTAATGATTGTTTTAATTTTTTGTACAATATGAAGTATTTTTTGACATTTAAAACGTCAAAATACTTCAAAGGTCACCTTCACATTAATATTATTTGTTATTGATATTATCCAGGTACTAAATAAATTCTAGTTCTTCAAAGTGCGTTGATTTTCTTTTAAGTACTTATTATTATATTATAAGCCAAGAAATTTACAGATCAAGGCGCTTAGGGCAAAGTTGTATGATATAATTTTGTCTAATAGAACTCTGCGAAAAATGATCATAAATACCTAACCTTATCACTTTTAACTGATAAAGTTATTTTGCACATTTGATATTCGACTGGCGACGCATCGACATGGCAAGTGGAATTTCAAATACAAATTTAATTTTGGTTGAATCGTACATTGGTCATCTCTAATCACTTACCTTCGTAAAACGCATGATAAACAAAAATAAAAATAATGTAAGTACCTACGTAGTTGTAAGGGATCTAACTTAATATTACAAAACAAACACATTTCCGTACTTACATAAGTTAGGTATTCTTCAATAAAATACTTTTTCATTTTTATCTAGCATGACTTTGGTGATTTTAGAAGTAGGTAGGTAAACCTATAATGCTCCTACAGATGATTATTGGGCATCCAACATCCTTATTCATTTATCCATGCATGACATTCAGACGCGATAGTGCTATGTCGAAGTATGAGTCGCATGTCACTTGAAAAAATTGTTTTCAAAAATAAAATAAATTGATAAGTGTCAGTTTTTTCATATTATTTCAAAATCTGTTCACATCATCTTAACTAAATTTCATCGTTTTCTTGACATTGTATCGTTCTATAATTTTGAAGAAAAAAAATATTTCCAAAACATTAGTAAAATAAGAAAATTAAATTTAAAAAAATTGAAAAAATCATAAAAAATTGTGAAGTCATTTTTTAAGCTATATGAATTAACTTAACTTTACAATTTGGATTAAATTCAATAAGCACGCCTGATTAACTTTACAATACTACTTAAGTCCATAAAGTATAAGAAACATATTATTTTAAAAACAACACAATTTTTTTTGTAAGCTGCTACATGTTGCAAAACTTGAGTAAAGTTAAGTTTAGGGAAAGTATTAAAGAGATTTTCCCCAACATCTGCCATTTTTGTTTCTTACACTTTATGGTCTTAGCAAAAGAGTTACAGTGATGAAGAAAATTTAGTTCAAACAAATAAAAACGGCAGATTTTGGGAAAAACCACTCTTTAATAATTTCCGTAAACTTTACTTTACTCAAGTTTTGCAACTCGTACTCAGGGTACTGTTTGCAAAAGAATCTTCATACCTAACAGTAAAAGTGTAAAGGGTTGTGTATTGACATTGTGAAGATTAATTGTGAATTAATAATGTAAAAAATAAACAGGAAGTTTTTCTTCACAAGTTGATTTATTTTATCGAGCTCTTTCGATGCTTTAACATCATTATCAAGTTGAAAGCGCTGGAGGAAATAAATCAACTTTTGAAGAAAAACTTTGTGTTTTATTTTTACATTATAATCAACTAAAAGAGCTAGTTTTTAAATCGCACGACAGTCATATAATAAACATAAAGCCCACTAATGTTTAAACAAACTCAATACCAAAACTACAAAAAATATGTTTTACAATGTTCCACCATGTTCTTTGTTTTTTAGGCCAAGTGGGCTGATCTTTCTAGTGTGCTTGGAATAGAGTAACGTTGGTTCGATCTCCGCCTGGGTCATTTAACCATAACTTTGATCTGGTTATCACCCTGTTATTGGGGAATTATTAATTAATAATTCATTTTAATAAACAATAATGAATTATTAATAATTGATGATATTAATACTTGTTTCTGGCCAGGCAGAATAGGTTGGTGGATTGCATTCCTCTTCACAAATCTATTACAAAAAAAAGATCACATTGAGGAAAAAAAATCTGCTGCGGAAGCCAAGCTTTAAATAAGTATGCTGAATTGTGCGCAGCACGAGTAGGCAGGCTAGTAGAAAGTTTAAAAAAGCGCTGCATATAAAGGTATAAATATAAAATGATAGCTGTTAAAAATAAATTGCACAGAATCTGCACTCGACTTTCTTGCAAAAATTAACCCACTGTATGACGTATGTAAAGCTATAATCATCTACCATCTTATGCAGTTTCAATGAAAATATAATATATCGATAATAAATCAATTTTATTCCACCGCGGTGTGTACCTGCATACCCGTGCGAGTATGGAAATAGCCATATAAATTCTTAAGTGAATAAAAAATATTTGGATGATTTATTTGGTGAGCGCCGTTTTGTGTGAATCACACCTCAAGAGCCCTCTGCGAGGTTGGTCTTCTCTGGAAAAAGCGCCAATTACACAAGAAAGATCCTTGACTCATAGGTTGGTATGAAGCTGTGATGGGATGGCTTGCAGTTTAGCGGATGTTAAAGAAAACACATGTCACTTGTAGAGTGGTTTGACAGACAGTAATGTATTTGTGCTACCAACCATACAATGTTATACAATAGGTAGTTGCCAACATGGCTGTGACAGGAGTGTCATTCTAACACCCCCACTCACTCCTGATACCCTGCCATCTAGGTTGTATCAGCTGTTACATTTTACCATTTCAAAAACAAAAAATACACATGCATATTATGGAAACATTTGCATCAATAATTTGACATAAAAATATTGATTTCAAATAAGAGTAATACATGGTAAACATAAGTGCACAATTCTAAAAACATGAAAACCATTAAGAACATAGTAGGGTGATGTTTTAAAGTATAAACACATATTTCAATTTAAACAGACATTACCTACTACAGTTGCATGGACAAAAAATAGTTTCAATAGTTATATGATTCAAGTAGAGAACAAAAAATGTATGAAGTACAATGATAAATGAGATTCAAGCATTAATTAATAACTCACACTTAGTAATTATAGACAGTATTTGCAGGCACACAAAGATAATAGTATCATATTCACACATTGTCGTTGAGACACTTGTTCATCCCAAGCTTACTCATTAGTGATTTCATCTTGTCGGCTGACAGTGGCTTTGTGAGCAAATCAGCCTCGAGCTCTTCAGTCTTCTTGTATATTAACTCGACTGCGTTGTGTTTCACTGCATCTCTTATAAAATGTTCTCTGATATTTATATTCTTTGATTTTCTGGACACAATTGGATTCTTTATTAGCTGTTGTGCGGCTTGACTGTCATTACAGATTTTCAGTATTCCATGATCAATTCCCATGTCCTTGTATAACTGTGATAGGTGCATGGCTTCCTTGGCAGCTTCTGTGAGAGCCATGTACTCTGCTTCGGCCGTCGATAGGGCAACGGTCCTCTGCTTCCGGGACTCCCAACAGATAGAAGCTCCTGCATATACAAAACAGTATCCGGTGAATGAACGCCGGTCCACCTCACATGCGCCCCAGTCAGCATCTGCAAATCCTTCTAAGGGCTTTCCAGTTTTTTGAAAAGTTAGTCCTAGGTCTTGAGTTCCCTTGAGATATCTTAATACTCTCTTGGCGCATTTCCAGTGTTCTTGACTATAATTGTTATTGAACTGGCTCAAATAGCAACTCCTCAGTGTGATCTTGAGGTTCTTCCTCCTCAGTGTGATCTTGAGGTTCTTCCTCCTCAGTGTGATCTTGAGGTTCTTCCTCCTCAGGGTGATCTTGAGGTTCTTCCTCCTCAGTGTGATCTTGAGGTTCTTCCTCCTCAGTGTGATCTTGAGGTTTTTCCTCCTCAGGGTGATCTTGAGGTTCTTCCTCCTCAGGGTGATCTTGAGGTTCTTCCTCCTCAGTGTGATCTTGAGGTTCTTCCTCCTCAGGGTGATCTTGAGGTTCTTCCTCCTCAGTGTGATCTTGAGGTTCTTCCTCCTCAGTGTGATCTTGAGGTTCTTCCTCCTCAGTGTGATCTTGAGGTTCTTCCTCCTCAGGGTGATCTTGAGGTTCTTCCTCCTCAGTGTGATCTTGAGGTTCTTCCTCCTCAGTGTGATCTTGAGGTTCTTCCTCCTCAGTGTGATCTTGAGGTTCTTCCTCCTCAGGGTGATCTTGAGGTTCTTCCTCCTCAGTGTGATCTTGAGGTTCTTCCTCCTCAGTGTGATCTTGAGGTTCTTCCTCCTCAGTGTGATCTTGAGGTTCTTCCTCCTCAGTGTGATCTTGAGGTTCTTCCTCCTCAGGGTGATCTTGAGGTTCTTCCTCCTCAGTGTGATCTTGAGGTTCTTCCTCCTCAGTGTGATCTTGAGGTTCTTCCTCCTCAGGGTGATCTTGAGGTTCTTCCTCCTCAGTGTGATCTTGAGGTTCTTCCTCCTCAGTGTGATCTTGAGGTTCTTCCTCCTCAGTGTGATCTTGAGGTTTTTCCTCTTTGCTGGTCCGCTCGATTGATAAACTGACTCCAGTTTCAACCAGGTCTCTCGGGCGGTGGAGCATCTTTTGATGTGTTTCAGCTCCGCAGGGCTGATCAGCAGGATAATGTCTGATCTAGCTCTTGCATCCGCCAAAATCCACTTTTTTGATGCCTCTGCTTCAACCGGTTTTTGGGAGAGACCGGTGACGTGATCCTACGCCTCATTTCTGATGAGGAGCGCCTCCATATGAATCCGCCACATGTCGTAATTGTGACATGCGAGCGGTTCGATCGCAGCAATGTTAGTGCGAATGGTTCTTGGCTCCATTTTTCGTTTTTTCAGGCAAATAACGGCGGTGACTGCTTTCCATGTTTTCTCAGCTGCTTCTTGGGTTATTCTGGGCCCATAACCTGATGGGATGGCTTGCAGTTTAGCGGATGTTAAAGAAAACACATGTCACTTGTAGAGTGGTTTGACAGACAGTAATGTATTTGTGCTACCAACCATACAATGTTATACAATAGGTAGTTGCCAACATGGCTGTGACAGGAGTGTCATTCTAACAAGCTGACCTCTGTACTGTACTATACTGTATCCTGCCACCGTTTCATTAGGGGTGGCCGGTACCTCCGCAGATGCGCCTCCACTTTTTGCTGTCATCACCTTTTTCATATATACTCTTCTCTTATTCTCACTCTGCAGGATCCATTCTTTCGCAATCTCACCTATTTGGTCTAACCATTCTTTCCTCAGCCTTCCCCTTCCACGCTTTCCTTTGACATTTCCTTTGTACACTTTCTTCGTTAGTTCATCATCCATTCTTTCAAGATGTCTGAACCATCTCATAGTACTTTTTTGTACTTTCATTCTCATATTCTCTTTTATACCACACTCGTTCATCACTCAAGCATTATGTACTCTATCACTCAGTGTCTTTCCAGCCATTGCTCTCAGGTAAGCCATTTCAACCGTACTTACATACTTTACTCAGCTCACATTCATTAAGCCTCACTTCCACCAACCAATATGCCATTGTGGACCGCCGATCTCATATTCTTCGTAAGTTTCCTATTCCTTGCAATTCTTCCAATCGTTTCCATTACACTTCTTCCTCTACTAGCGCGCTTTTCCAATTATTTCGTCAATTTCGCATTCGACTCAAACTTGCTTCCCAGATAATCAAATTCTTTCACGACCTCCACTCTTTTTTCATTCAGTCTTATCTCAATTTTCTCGCATTTCTCAGTCCTCCCAAAGTGTAAAAAATAATTCACTTTGTTAATGTCACCCCTGTTTCAAGGAAGGTCGGCAAGAGTTGCAGGTTTTATGTTCATTTGGATTTGGTTTTAATTTGTAAGTACAAATTCAGCATTCGTAAGCGCGAACTTACACGTACCTGTTTGTGGGCATGCATTTCATATTAGTTTTGAATGTTTATATTTCATTGCAACTTATATTCTAGATTATTATAGATGGTCATTGAACCCTTCTGTATGCAAACTAGGACTTTGTATGGTGGGTAAACTTTTTAGTTATATTTTGAAAAAGTAACGACTGATTATTATTGGTATTTAAAAATTTTTAAGAATCGCAGCCTTTTATCTATTTTTAACCCTTTGACTACCAAGAAAATTGCTAATACATTTTGTATGGAAAATTTTCACTTTGTATGGCGGCTATACTTTTGATTCACTTTTTGGAAAAAATAATGATGGCAATATATAGGTTATTATTATTATTTTACATTTGTCTTACACTATTTTTTTATTAACCCTCTAACTGCCGAGAATTTTTCCATTATTTTTTTCTTTTATATGGCAACTCCCTAAACCGAGATTATGATGAAGAAATGATTATAATTATTAGATAGCACTATTATATAAATGGATTCACAAAAAATTTAAGAAAAATCGTTGGAGCCGTTTTTGAGAAAATCGCATTTTAAATTTTCAGCTCTTCGGAAGCCATCTTGAATTTTCAAAGTAAAAAAAAAATGATTACGAATTAAAGTGATAAGCTGGTTCTTTCTATCAAATCTAAAAAAAAAAAAATATCTTGCATTTTAATAGGTTTTTGTAATATTTTCGATTCAAAATTTCAGGTCGTGTAAACGGTGCTTTATATTTATTTTTTCAAAAAATTTTTTTGTAAATTTGTAGAAATTTATGTTTTCCATAATATTGTAGAACATTATATTTTTGTTGACCCCTTAACTTTCGAGAAAATCACAATCGTTTGTTTTTTTCAAATGGCAGCTCATAGACACAGATTAGTAAGAGTGTTGCCATAACTAATTTATAAGATTAAAAATTAATTAGTGGCAACTCTGAAAATTTAAGAAAAATTCTTGGAGCCGTTTTTGAGAAAAGTGCAATTTTATGTTTTTTTTGTATGGCAGTCATCTTGAATTTTCAAGTTGGTGTAATGCCATGTTATTCATACTTAATACATGTCCAAAAAAGTTGATGTAGCCAAAATTTGGTATCTCTAGGTCTTATACTTTGGAAAGTGACACACACACACACACACACACATACAGACGGACGTTTTTGAAAGATAGTGTTTTTTGGCATGTCCTGCACCAGGACAACTCATTTCCGTGAAAACCTCGAAAAAAAAATTTCACGCCAAATCATAACTTTCTTTATAGCCTTCGGCTATAGCAAGAAAGTAAAAAATAGGGCTTTATATATTTTTCAGGTTTTGACTGCCCCATAGTAAAAGTAATAGTGCTTAGCTTAGTCCTCTCTGCCAACATAAAGTATGAAATTTGTGACAACACTGAATATTTTCTTTCCGAGATCTGTTGTCGTGGTCTATCAAAGATGGAGCTTCCGGACACTTCGAAAGCAACTCTTCGGTGTCAACTGCCGGCCATTTAAGCTTAAAATTTCAATATTACAACAGCTCAGTTGGTAGAAAGCTTGTGCTCAAAGACAGAGGGCTAGGGTTTGAATATACCGCCATAGGTGCGGGACATGATCTCCCATTAGTGTTTTCTTCAACCCCAAATCATAGCACCAGCAAGACTTACTCAGCCTTCACAAGAAGTGAAAACCTGCTCCCTTGGTATTTGGGAAACCCTCACTTTAAAATAAAGTTGTTGGTGTAAGGCTGGCCCCTTGCTTGTGAAAATATACAGATCCAACTTGCCGCATGCGACGCCGTACAGTATAATTTGGGAATAAGTTGCACTAATCTTTAGTCTAGTTTTTTTTGTATTTGAACATTTCTTTTATTCATGGTTTATTTCAAGGATTTTTGAAAAAAAAACTTGTAATGTGTATACATCGCAAACAAATAAAAAATAGCTGTCACCTTTCTGTCAAAGGATCTTAGTTTGATTTCCTTGAAAAACACAATGCAGAGGTACTCCATTGTTCTTCATGGAGAGATCATTGTTCTGGAACCCGTTTAGCTTCATACAAGTAAAAGTACTTGTATGAACAATTGGGTTTTAAGTTTCATGCTTCCATTGAAACAAATGTACAGTTTTTATAGCGCCACTTGAAATTAAAATATGAAGGTGAATTACAACAAGGTTCCAAATACTATCCATAACCTAAGTCCTAATGATATATTATTATTAAAGTTCGAAAATTAATGCATGTCCACAAGCAAGCTTGCGTTACAGATCTTGCTTCCGCATGCTGCATGCATACAAACAAAGAAAATCCCAAACCGAAATGAACAATAACCTTGTAGCTCTTACCCTTCTCTGAAACAGAATTTGTACCACATAGCTTGAATGTCATCCACATAAGATACATTTTTAGTAAGTATTTGGTTCTAAAACAAAATTGATTAAGTTTTATGAAATTGGTATCTTTATTAACAATAAGAGAAATCATCAATATTATAAAACAAATCGATAAGAAATGTCACCAGCGTGGCCGAGTTTAAAGAATATGATTGACCTCTAACCTCTCGTAAATCTGCGGTGACCGAGTTTTGAACATAAACAATAATGTTAAAATAATATTAATACCCCCTTAATAATTATTTTGCACATATTTAAGTACAATCTTTAGCCAATCATTCAATTTTAGTGTACGAAGCTAACAAAACTTAAAAAAAGAACAATGCCATAAGGTTTCATGCCATTATCATCATGAGTTTGGCAACCCTAGCTAGGTAACAAGCTGACCACCCATACTGTACCAAAAATGGTTTACTTTGACAATGTCACCAGTACCCTGAGTACGAGTTTTTTCACTTTACTCGAAGTATTGAGTATTCGAGAAAAAATTATGTCAACTCGTACTCAGGGTCCAGAAGGTCGGCAAGAGTTGCAGGGCTTATGTTCATTTGATATTGGGTTTTATTTTGAAGATTCACATGCGACATGTTTAAGGGCGAACTTATATGTGTCTGCTATGATCGAAAATGTTATTAATTAAAATAAAATTAATATAATTGTGGAAATGAAACAGTCTTTCATTAGAATTTTTTAGGTTCTTTAAAGTGTAATAGAATTCAATGCATATATTTACTGTAATTGTAACTCCGTCGCCATTCCGCTAGGGGTGGCCAGAGCCTCTGCAGAGCTGCCTCCATTTTTTCCTATCCTTACATACCTCTTTCAATTCATTCATATCCATCACCTTTTTCATTCATTTTCTTCTTTTACGCTCACTTTGTATATCCCATTCTTTCACAATCTCCTCAATCTGATCGCTCCATACTTTTCTCTTTATTTAATTTTACAATTAAAAAACAATTCAAATTTAGAACTCCTGGAATAATTATTTCAAATATAAAATGAAGGTAGGTTTTTAGGCAAAACTCCTTTGCATGAATCCTGCCCCTTCTAGCGGAGATGATTTAATACAATATGAAATTGTATAGTTTTGTTGAACTGACATTTCTGGTTTGGATGCGCTACAGTTGTTTCATTGTTTATAAAGGAGACATGCGTGCTAGCAAAGCCTCAGTTTGGCAAAGTGACTTGTGACAGGATCCCACACATCTGTGATTATGAGAAAATTTAAAATCTATTGAGATCATTGTTAAAAATTGGGTGTACAATTGATATTCAAAATGAGGTCAAACCGATCTTTCACCAAAGTTAGTAAATTATTTTATTCCTTCTAGCTTTGATTTTAATGGACAAGACAGGTGAGATTTGTGACTGACTAGATATCCAAGCTATCGTGTCTGTTGGTGCTATGGCAAACGGCTCAACATGGTTATTTTGACTAGCAATGCTGGTTCGATTACCCTTGGGCTCGTCGACCGGAACTCTGACCGTGGTTCAACCGATGCTATTGGTTAATTATTTATCAATTAATATTCATTAAAGAACTAAATATCATGCAAAAAAAGGTTGGTGAATTGCATTCCTCTTGAAATTTTTAAAATATGCAAACCCAACTAAGCTACACATACAGTGTAACTTTTTGCTGCATTCTCACCATAGGGGGGACATGTTGGGAACAAACCTGTTTATTTTAATAGTTAAGGGGCTGGCCTTACTTCAACCACTTCAGTTGAAGCGGGGGTTTCCCAACTCCGGAGGAGGCTGGTTCTCATTTCATGTGAAAGCTGAGTAAACCTTGCCGGTATTTAATTTGGATTTGAGATGAACACCGAAACAGGAAATCATTTCTGACACCCTCGGTGGGATTTGAACCCGACCTCTTAACATGGAATGCAAGCACTCTACCTATTGAACTAACAACCGTAGTAATACTAATACAGAACTAAAAGAATACTACAAAACTCTAAAAGATGAAACTAAAAATAATAAATAAAAATTTTAGTTGATGATAGGTCTCTTGAATGCTAGCAGCCAGCTTATAGTCTGTACCCGTAGTACGAGTTATTTCACAATACCCGAAGTATTGTGAAAAAACTCATAATATAGGTACTGTTGACAAAGTCCGCTATCCACAAGCAACAGATTGTGGGAAATTGTCATTTTAAATATTGGCGATGAAAGAATTAGGAACAAACCTGTTGTTTTGGATTAAGATTTAGCGCAGCGGTTTCCAAACTTTATGCTACTATATATTTTTTTTTTTCGCGCCTCCCTTGTAGGTATTTTTATTTCGCGCCTCCCTTTCTACGTTTTATTTCTTAATATTCATACTAATACAACTATACGTATAGACACATTTTTGGCACCCCCCCAAGCCATAGCTCGCACCCCCCAGTTTGGAAGCCGCTGATTTAGCGGGAAAAAATGCATTAAGGGTACTTATCCCTGGAAGGAGATATAAAAAGTCATTTTTCATTGTAAGTGGAGATAGCAGCTTATAACTGCACAGTTAAAAAAATATTTCAAACGACCATAATTCCAACCTTAACCTAACGTCTTATATCCTCATCTATTCATTTACTCACACTCCTTTCGTGTAAACTCCAAGATATATGTGTCAATTATTGATGATATGATTAACATTTCAGCTGCAGGCAGAGATGTGTGACGGTGGCAGGTCGAGTCCCGTGATGTTTGGCAGCAAGGCGGCCACTCCACAGTCCAGCCCCGCCCTTCTGGTCTCCCGCCATCCTGGATCCCACACCAGGATCCTCACTCTCAACCATGGCGAGCATCTGGACTCTTCTCTGTTCCGGTTTGTTATTCCAGTACCCTACATTTAAAAAAAGGTCCATCCAGCCTTACAGCAACTGGGTCTTGCTTGAGAATAGGCACTTTGTAGCGACGACCAAGCTCGTAAAATGTCCAATCGATAGCTCAGTTGGTAGAATGCTTGCATTCAATGCCGAGAGCAACCACAGAGGGTGTCAGAAATGATTTCCGGTTTCGGTGCGTATTTCAAACCCAAAATAAATACCGGCAAGCAAATAAATCAGCTTTTAAGTACATCAGCTTTCTCTGATTGATGATTGGCAGAAGTCCTTTCTTGATATTCATGCACTGGAGGATGTCTTCATTGGTGACCCGATCATGCCATGCGAAGCATTTTATAGTAGACACATTTTTTCAAGTAGGTATATGACTCATGATATGGTCATTTTCTGAAAATATTCAATCGACGGTTAAAAGATAATAGGGCATAAGCGACATAAACTAAATTGTTCAGGAGAGCAATTTAAAGTCTGAGATTGCAGAAAAATGTCATAACTTTTGTTTTACCATATTGTTAAAATCAAAACAGCTCTTAAATTTAAAAAATTTAAGGCATTTAATGGAATTTCTATTAATGTGGTTTAATGTTAATTTACGAGTTTTTGTGTTACAAGCGCCTATAGGGCAAAAAAGGCCAAATTCTTTTCGGTTACACAAAAACCATACTTCTAAGACGCAGTTGTTTGCTAGGGCATAAACGGCAAAAAAATCAATCAGAGCTATGGGAGTTAGCGCATTAGAAAGAGCGGAAAACTTTAAGTAGGATAGCATTCATAACTCATTTTTGACAAAAACGTCAGCCCTACTTCCATTTAACTGTCTTTATTTTATGTTTATTTATTTATATATTTTTAACCGTCTATATTATAAGTATATGACTCATGATATGCTAATTTTCTAAAAATATTGAATGCATTTGATAAGTTGCTTTTTAAGTGTTCTACTTAGATGTTATGAAGAGATGTTGCATGGTTTTAATCAGTCATATTTGTTTGTTTCCAGGCTTGATAAGGGCACGTACTTGCACTTCTCCCCGGGCCCCAGTCTGATGGGGCACAAGGTCTTTGTGTATTGCAATTATGCCGATCAAATCAGTGGTAAGTATTACCTATATACTTACTATTCGCAATACTCTCCTCAATCAGAAATAACATAGAGGAGCAATACTGTGGTTGAATGCAAGGAAGACAAAAGTTTAGATTTTTGAAAGAGATGATAAAAATATGAATCATGAATTTTAAATAAATGGGATTTATTTTAGATGAATTGAAAGAGGTATGTAATGATAGGAAAAAATGGAGGCAGCTCTACAGAGGCTCTGGCCACCCCTAGCGGAATGGCGACAGAGTTACAGTTACAGGAATGAATGTTGATGTTGTCAATGAATTGGTATACTTGGGAAGTAAGTTTGAAAAAGATGGAAGAATGACTGGTGAATTTGAAAACAGGATAATGAAAGGCAGGTGTGACTAGGCTCCTTGGCATCTATTAACCATACATTAGTTTGACTTTTCCTTAGCAACCTAGAGCTGGAAGTCTCATCACCAGGGTAATTCATATCGCTACCGAATATCGCTAATACTTGTATAAAGACCTGTCAATCCAAGATGGCCGCAAGTGAACAGCTGACATAAAAATATTACCGATATTCGGTAGATAAGATAAGACTTCCAGCCCAGGGGGTGTAAAAAAAGTGCAATTTGATAATGTACGTTTTCATGTCAAAAAAATGTTGAAATTTCAGGTGGCGATCAAGCTGAATTCATAAGAAATCAATATTACGCCTTGGAATGGAACCGGCCAAACCCAGATAACCCGTGTGCCCCGCCCACTGTCCTGGGAACAGGGACCTTGGTGCAGGACACAGACATATACTGCGAGCTGCATGTCAACAAACCTGGATGCTACCACTTCTACTTTGTCTATGAGAATAAGTATGATGCTTTTCATTTAACCGCCCTATGCATACTATTATGCCACCCCTTAAAAATTCTATTCGCTAGCTCGCAAATTGCGAGTGACTTTTGTTTGGTTGCGAGTGTGATTTTCTTTATCTGAAGGTATCATTTTGCCAGTTAATAATACCATTGATAACATTCCCAGTGAAAATAAAACTGAGAAGTTTGGAAAATTGTTTGGAGGTCTATTTGTGTGGTGTATTGAAAGCCCATTTAACAAGTTTATAGTTTTAATGCAGTAAGTAATGTTTAATCAAAGTGAGTTCAATATGTTAAAATCTTTCAATCTTGCGGTCTTCAAGCTTCCACTGCGTCCAGGCGGGAGTCCTCCTCAAACCGCCATGCTTGTGAGGCGAGCAGGATGCTTGATGCTTGAAGTGGGGGAAGGAAAGGAAATATGGAAGTTGAGATCAGGAATAAACACGTAACTTCTAAATAAATTCTGATTGGCCCTAACAAGGACCTTTGTGTTGAAGATGGAGAAGAATTACGTAACCCTCGAGGAAACGTAAGAGTGGTCCTAAGAAGGACCTTTGTGTTGTGTCGTGAGCGTGTACTACTGGAGACTGTTGCCTCAAGTCCGTTCCAGGCGGAAGGTCTAGAAGTCTTCTAGGTGAAGATAAAGCTGCGGGGATGTCCAGGCGAAGGTGCAAGGTAGTTTGTACGTCTTGGCCTGGAATTTGGCGGAAGCGCGAGGCGGTTTGAAATTTGGCGGGAACGCGAGGCGGCTTGAAATTTGGCGGGAGCGCTGTAGCTGTTCTCTGCTCGGTGGTCTAGGCGTCTCTGCGGGATTGCGATTCGTGCGCAGTTTTTAAAGCGGCCGTTTTTGCACACGGGCCCACTAATAGGGGTGGGCACACACGATTTTTGGTGTATCTTATCTGGTTTTTATTCTTCTGGTCATCTGCACCACGATCGTATGTCGTAAATCTAAATCCCCTTTCAATAAAATTGAATTTGGATGGGCGGCGGCGGATTCTTTATTGTTCTACCCTGTGTCATGTGCACAGGGCAGCCAACCCAGTTCGGCGGCCGCTTCAAAGCACTGAGTGAGTCTAAATCTAATCTAAATTTAAGTTGCAAAGATGTGTATCATTTGAGATTCATATTAAATGCATTCCCACAAGCAGACACACATAATTTTGCGCTCACACATGCCGCATGTGGACCTACAATATAAAAACCCAATCTCAAATGAACATAAGCCCTGCAACTCTTGCCAACCTTCCCTGAAACAGGGGTGACATTGGCAAAGTGAACCATTTTCTACAGCATGGGTGGTCAGCCGCATACCAACCTATAAGCAATAACCTAACCTAACCTATAAGTAGAGCCACGTAAAAATCGCTTTACGAAATAAACGCGAAATAATGCGATTTGGGCTCTTTACCGCGAAATCTACAACTTTGGTGAATTGGCGAAATAACGACAAAATCGCCATAAATCTCAGACGACATTTTACGGCAATCGTCACTACCGCGCCGTTCCAAATGCCACGACACATCTCAGACTTGACTGTTGCATTCAAGCCAGGCGCCAAGTCACCGACAGATCACTCGAGTTTGTTTCCGCCTGTGCCCCCCTCCCCCCCCCCACAGCTTGTGCACCCGAGCTTGCTACGTCGACCACGCACGAGACATCCTGATTTAAAAATAGCCGGCCCGACCCGACCCGAACTGTTCTAGCCTTGACAGAGTTTGCCACCGAGGTCGCTTGGCATCCCGTACGTAGGCTTTCGTTCACACGCATTGAAATCTCACTTTACTTCGTCCGGTGGTGTCGGTATATGAGAGTGCGGTAAAATGCCTAAAGTGTCGGTTAGTGTTAAAAAACGGGCTGAAGAATTCGAAAAGGAAAGTTTCTTGTGCCAGCTTCTGTGTTCAGTGAAAGCAGACTTTGTAAGATTCACAACGATTGCATTGAAGGCAATTTGGTTGCTCACATTAAGTGTAGATGCTGAGCGTTCCTTTTCAAGATACTCTGTGGTAGTAACCGACCGCCGCAGAAGCCTTAAGCCTGAGAATGTTGAGATTGTTACTATGGTAGCATTTAAATAATAGTGTAAACACTGCCTTTAAAGGTATTTTTTGTTAGTAGTATTTTGTTTTCTGTATTTTTTAGTGAAACAAAGTAGGCCTACACTATAGTAACCATCAACTAAAATAAAAAGTCTGGACACTCAGCCTATGTAGGAATTTTCATTAAGTAGTTATTTGGGTCCAGTTCCTAACTTCCTGTAATGCCAATGTAAATGTTTTTTTTACTTAGTCTATGTTGGGTTGGTACGGTTGGTACATTACACCTTAAAAAATAACCCCGCCAAAACGCGAAATTTCCATTTTTTAAAACGAAATGAGGATAAAAATAAAAACATTTCTGTAGGGCTCTACCTATAAGCCAAATGTACAATACATATTATTGTTATTAGTGGACCGAGAGTGGGGCCGCAGGGTTCCGGCTTCTTCCAAGTGCTGCCCACATTGCGCTTCAACAGGACCAGCCAGGAGTGGCTGCCGCTGGACTGCATCCAGTGCCAGACTGTGCTCTCCAAGTCTCTGGGGCCGCTGCACACCTGGGAGGGCAAGCTGAGGGTCACCAAGGAGTCCGGGTACAACATGGTCCACTTTACTCCCATCCAGGTGATTGTTTCTGCCGTTAATAATGATTTGGGATTTGGAATTGGGGAATGACAGGGCGCCTTTATGTCTAACCCGTGAAAAACCACATCATTTAACACCGACCATGAAAGTGAATGTGAAAGTTTAAAACTTTATTTAGTTTTCATTGCTTGAATTTTTTCTTGTGAGTCTTGAGCATGATGTTCCATTGCTTTTTTTTCTTCCTTTCTTCTCTTCCTTTTTTCTTTGTCTTTCTTGCTTACGTTTCATAACTAAACAGTGAGTAGGTTCTTGATGGCTCGTTTACCCCTGATTGAATCTGAATTGACTTTAATTGTAGATTAAAGGTTTCACAGCCGGTAGTTGACATAATATATGTTGGTTAACAGAACCTCTGAGAAGATTGAATCCCCTGGCTAACCGTTGACAATGCCTATTGGCCATCAAAGCCTATGGGCAAAACAGTATGAAATAAAAGTCAACCAGACCACGGCTACACAGCCTGATTTTTTTTTTTTATAATGAATTGACTTTGTTTTGATTATTTTCCAGGAGCTTGGAGGGTCTAACTCCAGTTACAGTTTGTCCGACCAGCTGAAATTGAACCCCCTGTTCAGTCCTGACCCAAGCAGGGAGGTCACATTCTTGGATGTGGAAAACTTCATCAATAAAATGCGCACTGAGTGGAAGGTGAGGACGTCATATTGTTCATAAAAACTAAGCTACATCTTTGATATTGTTATGATTTAACTGGGGTTCTCTTTTAATTAAACTGAAATTATTTAGTTTAACATAATTTGTTTTACACGGTTTGGTTCACAATTTACAACAGTTGATAATCCCTGCTTATTGGTCTTCACAGCGAAATGCTTGAAGCGACTAATCCACTGATGCCCTTTGCGGTTTGCAAGAACAAAAATCACAAAGCATTTGTTAGGGTTTGGTGGTTCACACAGTGAAAGTCCACTGTATTTATTTTGAGCTGAAAATATTTTGAATTTTTTTTGGATTCTATGAGAAATAAATGTTTGGGAACCTCTGATTTATAGCTTTACAAATGCTCCTTTTAATTGCAGGTCCTGTCCATCTGCGACATTGTCCTGAACCACACGGCCAATGAGTCGTCCTGGTTGCTGGAGCACCCTGAGGCCACGTACAACGCCTACAACTGCCCCCACCTCCGACCAGCCCTCCTACTAGACTTCCTTCTGGCTAAGCTGACTGACGACGTGGGTAGGGGAGACTACGAGTCCTGGGGAATACCTACCAGGGTCACTCAGCCACATCAATTGGATGTAAGTAGTTTTTTTTAATGATTAATTTGGTGAGCAATCATTGTACTATTTTTTTTATTATTCGCAGTACTCCAACGGGTGTAAGTCACATTTTTTACTGTGATTTTAGTTACAGCTTCATTGTAGATAAAAAATTGTAATAAAATCTTTTTTTTTGTTTCTAGCCCAAGCATGTAAAAATACATTATTTTTTTTTTTGTGGATTTATTAATGTCTAGTCGATAGCTCAGTTGGTAGAGTGCTTGCATTCTTTACCGAGAGCTCGGGCTCGAATCCCGCCGAAGATGTGTCAGAATTGATTTCCCGTTTCGGTGTTTATTTCAAACCTCAATAAAAAAAACCGGCAAGGCTTACTCAGCCTTCACAAGAAATGAGTACCAGCCCGGGAGCTGGGAAATCCCCCACTTCACTGAAGCGGTTGGCGTAAGGCCCCCTTACCTGTAAAAATAAATGGGTTCACTCGCCTTATTCGACCATTTTCGAGATAACGCGGCAAGAAATAACATAATATGCGTAGCTTAGTTGCGTTAATTATTAAAAATTTTGATGTTTCAGGCCATCAAGAATCTACTGCTGACAAAGCTTCTCCCTGAAGCCAAACTACATGAACTCTATCTCTGTAATGTGAACGATATTGTTCAAGAATTTTTCACTCTTGCTAGAAACAAGTAAGCAGAATCATAATTCATTTAACAATATAATGTACACCTAATTTGAATGTTTTATCTATCTAACTATGCGCTGCAAAAATATTCCTGTGGATAACAAAGGAATACACCTTGACTATTGTAATTTTTATTTACATTGCATCATTGTAGAAGCCTTGAAACGAGGCGCAACAGGTCCCTTATGGTGCTCACTCATAAGGTCATCAACGGCTTAATTGACAGTCCCACCCTGTTGGAGGGCTACAGGTTGTATGTGCCTGACGACTACACCCGAGGGCGAGGACATGATCTATTTCATGTACCGAAAAGCCGTACTGATGTCGTGGCGCAACACCCTGTGACTCGGAGTATAAAGCTCTTAAATAAGTCAAATATAGACATTTTTTAATGTAATTTATTATGATTTAAAAATTTAGCAAAAGAGTTCCTCCCAGCGTGTTGATAGCTGTGAGGGTGCACTGTAATTAGAGTAACCTGTTGTGCACAAAAAAAAAAAAAAAATCATTTTCATTTACTTGTTTATTATCAAATAGCAACCACCTTAGGACCAACAGGTAGTCACCAATACTAGTGGCGTGCATCACATACAGGCACATGCACCTAATGGGTAGGCAATACATGATAAAAAAAACCATTTGTTTGATATTCAGATTTACAATTCCAAATTTAAGTTAGATTGGAGCCATCGCTAGCACTTCAGCCAATTTCAAATGAGTTATTTCAAAGGAACGGGAGAAAATATTTATTCTGAAATGTATTTTCCTATACCCTATGCCCGTGCCTAACAAATACGTCTGCAAATGCGCTGACTTATTGCCAACTCCCTCCAACTACTTAAACATAAAAATGTTGAAGTTAAAAAAAAGCTGAACACAGCAGCCAATTGATGGAGCAGATCGAAGGAGGCCTATGTCCAAGAGTGTATTGAAAAAGGGTAAGGAAGAAGTAGAACCACTCGAGATCAATGTAAATTGTGGGGAAAATCTGATTCACCAGCAAGTCTTGAGGAAATAAAAACTAGCAGACTCTGTTATGAATTTTGGTGCATTTATTTTTGGATGAAGTACAAAATTTATATGGCGCCTTTTATAAAGGTATGTCATTGCAAAAGTGCTTGTCTATATGATTGGACGAAGAGATGAGTCTTGAGACGTCTTTTGAAGAGTCTCTCCAAATCCAGTTTCCTCAGTGAGGCGGGAATAGCGTTCCAAGTCATTGGAGCGGCCGCCTTGAATGCCCTGTCTCCAAAAACAGTGTGGGGCCTTCTTGCAGTGATGTCCAGGCAGCTGCTTCTTAATGCAGCTGACCTCAGTGTTTGTCCGTGCGAGGTTGTAGTCGCTGGAAACACCAGCTCCATCAGGTACCGCGAAGCACTCCCATGCAGTGCTTTAAAGCATACCACCTTTTTTAATAACTAACAATCGACTTTGAAAAACAGGCAAACACATAATGAAATCTTTATTAGTAAAGGCATTCGTTGAGATTTTTGTTGTTGTTGCTCTTTTGATATCCTTCCTTATTTTGCAGGGTTCCTCCCGTGTCTGCAATCGGCAAGGAGCCGGAGGAACTAAAGATAGTCCAAGATCCACAATACCGGAGGATGCAGTCTATGGTGGATATGGAGCTTGCTCTCCGCATGTACAATGTCTACCGGTAAAGTAATTTTACATCAATAGACTGTGTGTAAATTTTAATTTAGAACTTTTCCCTCGGTGGGCAAATGTCACACTTGTAAGAGAATACGGTCCTTAGCAAACAAAAATAAAATAAGGATAAAAGAAAAACAGCTTTGTTTTCGATTACGTGAGTATATATATTTTTATACCACAACCGGTTTCATAAACCAGATAAAAATATATATACTCACGTAATCAAAAAACAAAGCTGTTTTTCTTTTATCCTTCATGATGAACATTACAAAGTTAATGCCTCTACAATCAATAAAAAAAAAATATTTGGAGAGTTGTTTTCCAGTACCTGTTTCCTTGGTCTGTAGGTACTGGAGCTTCCGGACGTTTCGCTCATGTCTGCGATGGCCTTTTTTAGTGTGAAGGTGAAGTGATGATGAAGATGTTGATCTAATCTAAGATATGTTACATTGGGGATTCACATTATATGCATTCTCACAAGCAGGCACATACAAGTTTGTGCTTGCACATGCCGCATGTGAACCTACAACATAAAAATCCAAATCTCAAATGCACATACACCGTGCAACTCTTGCTGTCCTTCGCTGGAAACAGGGGTGACTGTGAAACTGTGCTCATACAGATCACGACAATAGATCCTGGAAGGCAACTCTCACATGTATGAACAATCGCCCATGTTAATCTAAAACTTGTGTTCAACAAAACGTTTTTTTGCCTTTTTCCTATCAACGTCATTTTGTGACATTACAATTTTCTCTATGGCAATTCATGTGCCTACTTCATTAACTACAATTTTGAATGTACGCAGTAGCACTCGAAACAATGAACCGATTTGGCTGTTTCTTATCGTAAAATTGTGTTAGTAATCTGGTACAGGTTAATGAATTATGAATGTTAGGAAAAATATCACAGAATATTTTGAAATTTACATAAAACTGAACATGCTTTTTTGAGTTTTTTTTTCTCATTGTTACCATTTTCTAACTGCTTTTCCTTATAAGAATTTCACACAATAATCACTATAAAATATATTGCAATTTGGAAAGTACAAAGTCTGGTGGGGCAGTTAGTAGAAAAATAAAATCACAAATCTCGAATTTTCTTTGTTTTCTCAGCTCCGACTGCTTCGACGAGGACTCTAGACTGAAGAAGTGCACAGAAGAACTGAAGAAACATCTGGAGAAGTTGAACCATGAGATGTATGAAGAGATCCAGTCACATCTGAATTATGCAGTAGACAACTGCATTGCTGGTATGAGGTACTTCCGTGTACAAAGTGATGGACCCAAAATTGAAGAAGTCACTGTCAAGGATCCTTTGGTTCCAAGGTATTTATTGTAACTGTTACTGTATCCTGCCGCCGTTCCATTAGGGGTGGCTGGTACCTCCGTAGATGCGTCGTCACTTTTTTCTGTCCTTGCATACCTCTTTCATCTCTTCAACATTCATCGCTTACTTCATACATACTCTTCTCTTATTCTCACTCTGCAGGTTCCATTATTTCGCAATCGCACCCTTTATTTTATTTCACGCTTTTCTCTGAAATTTCCTGTGCACACTTACTTCATTAGTCATTCTGCATTCATCATTCATTCTTTCAAGATGTCCAAACCATCTCATGGTGCTTTTTTTGTACCGTCATTCTTAAATTCTCTTTTATATCACTCTCTTTTATCACCCAATCATTGCAGACTCTATCATTCATTGTCTCTCTCTTTATTTAGGTTGTTTTTACAATGATATCAGTGATGGTGGGTATAGGGGTATTTCTAAAGCTAGCTAAAGGATGAGAACATTGTGTCATATCAGTTTTAAAGAGAGCTGGATGTTAGTTGAAGAATTATAACACAGATGGCCATAATAGTGTTACGAATTAAGGATTTGAAGTACCCACACGCCCCTGAACATGTACACTAGTGTGCAAAACAATCTGGCTCCGAGTGAAATATTCAAGAATGATCCATTTTATACCTATATATACGGACTGCAAAGGGCATCTAATCTAATCTAAGCTGCAAGGATATATATATACCATTTAAGATTTATATTAAATACATTCCCACAAGCAGACATGTATAATTTCGCGCTAACACATGCCGCATGTGGACCTACATTATAAGAACCCATCTCAAATGAACATAAGCCCCGCAACTCTTGCCGTCCTTCCCTGAGACAGGGGTGACATTGGCAAAGTGAACCATTTTTTCACAGTATGGGTGGTAAGCCGCATACCAACCTATAAGTCAAGGAACATCAGTGGATGGTTTGCTTCTAACATTTAGACGTGAATACCATACACGCAGAGATTATCAATTATTGTAAATTGTGAACCAAACCGTGTTAAACAAATTCTGTTCCAACAAATAATTGCAGTTTAATTAAAAAGAGAGCCCCAGTAAAATCATAACTATAGGTATTATGGAATATAGTACGATAAAATGAATAGATACTCAATAAAAAGCATGAATAGTTACATGAGGCATTCCGCAGGTTAGTGCAATTCCGACTCCCAAGCAAGCAACACCTATTGCAGTATTACAGGCCGCCAGTCCTGGTCTGGAAGTCTCATCACCACAGTAATTCTTACCTGCAAAATATTTGAAATATTTGTATGCAGAACTGTCAATCCAAGATGGCCGCAAGTGAACAGCTGATTAGTCTTCATACAAATATAACCGATATTCGGTAGGTAAAAATTATGTAAAATTAGGTAAAAATTATGCTTCATGCGTTAAACCTTGAGATGCAGCATGACTGGATCACTGTTGGTGAAATGTGTCTTCCACCAGCACTACACTGGAAGATACTTATATACAATTGGTCTCCTGAAATGCTACGATTTTACTTAAATGCATTTCAAAACACGCTCCCTGACCCTGGAAACCTAAAACGATGGGGTAAAAATACAACTGCCTCCTGTGATCTCTGTGCCATTGACAAATGCACAGCAAGACATATTCTAACAGGGTGCAAAGTGGCCCTTGAAAATGGCAGATATACCTACAGACACGACAGGGTACTGGAAATACTAAGGGAGAGTATAAGCCTAACAATTTCCAGAGCAAACAAAGGTTTGACAAGAGAGTCCATTGAAAAAATAAAATTTGTTAAGCCTGGAGAAAAGGGAGAGCGAAGGGCCAGGACCCAGACTTCCATTATAAAAAAGGCAAAGGACTGGAGGCTTGTGATGGATTCCACCACAGGACGATACATTTTCCCAGGAGAACTATGCACTACGGCTTTGAGACCCGACATAGTTCTATACTCAAATGAACTAAAGCAAGTACTCTTGGTTGAATTGACGGTGCCGTGGGAGATGAACATCCCTAAGGACCATGCCTACAAACTAAATAGGTATAAAGGACTAGTGGATGAAATCACAAAGAATGGATATATCACAAGATTGTATGCAGTGGAGGTGGGAGCGAGAGGACTGCCAGCCAAATCGGTATATACTTTCCTTAAGGATCTGGGACTGAATAGATCCCAAATAAATGGATTTCTGGAAAGACTAACAAAAGCGGCCATCTCGGGATCATACCACATTTGGCTGCGAAGATCTGAGAGCCCAGACACCTCTGGACATGCAATGTAGTTAATCGGACTTACATATTGGAAGGAAGGATGAGTTGGGAGGAATTGGGAACGTTGTCATGACGAAAGGATCCTTAACCAACCAGAGACAGGTCGTAAGTCCTGTGACTCCCATCTCATCCTGACTCCGTGCGGCGGGCCTGAGTTTGGGTCTTGGATTTTCAAAATTAGAGACCTGACTCGGTGAGACCGTGGATGCTCAGCTATTTCACAAATGAGACTTCCAGCCTTGAATTGGTAACAATATAGATGATGCATTAGTAGTCTTTTGATTCATCCCTACGCCCCAGAGGTTCAGCGAGCGTATCATATAAATTTGTATGGATAATTGTTTCACGAAAATTAAACAATTTTACCATTTCAGGTATTTCACCTATCATGGAAAACTGACAAATCTTCAAGACATGGAGAGCAAGATATATTCTTTGGACGCGAGATTTATGATGGCCCACAATGGCTGGGTGATGAACGCTGATCCTCTCAAAGACTTTGCCAACGTCAAAGATGGCACTGCCAATGTTTACTTGAGAAGAGAACTGATTGCCTGGGGTGACAGCGTCAAACTGAGGTAAGTGATTCTATAATCTTTGTCGCCAAGATATATTACATTTAAGATTTGTATTAAATGCATTCCCATAAGCAGACACGTAGAAGTTCACGCTTACAAATGCCACATGTGGACCTCGCAATGCAATGCAACTTAGCTACACATATAGTGTAACTTCTTGCCCGCGTTATCCTCGAAGGGGTCGCATGTGGCGATTCCAGACCTATTTATTCTTACGGGTAAGGAGGCCGGCCTCACACCAACCACTTTCTGTTAAAGTGGAGGTTTCCCAGCTCCATGTTTGGATTGTTGCAGATATGGTGAAAAACCCGAAGACGTTCCTTTCTTGTGGAAGTACATGAGGGATTATGTGGAACTGACTGCGCGGATCTTTGATGGTGTACGGCTGGACAACTGCCACTCAACACCTCTGCCTGTAAGTATAGTGCTAATCCTAACTTCAAGCTTGAATTCATAACAAAATAAGATCCAAACTTCAAATGAACATTATTGACCCTGTGACTCTTGCTGACTTTACCTGAATCAGGGTTGACATAGGCAAAAGCAAACCAAGTTTTACAGTGTGGATAGTGAGCTTCATAACAAACTTCTTGTTTTATAATGTAATCATTATATCGACGGTTAAAAGGATATAGGGCATAAGCAACATAAACTTAATTATTCAGGAGAGCAATTTAAAGTTGGAGATTGCAGAAAAATGGTATAACTTTTTAATTTTTTTATCATATCGTTAAAATCAAAACAGCTCTAAAATTAAAAAAAACAATGTCATTTATTGGCATTCCTATTAATGTGGTTTTACAAATTTTTATTTATATTTTGTATTGTTTGTGTATTAACACTGTGAAAATTCATTTTGTTTCAATTTATAATTTTTGAATGAAATTTTTCAAGCAAAACACTGTTTATTTTCACTATAGACTTTATTTAAAAGATTAAAATCTTTAAAACAAAATTACTAACGTTTTCGACCTAGAAGGTCATCATCAGGTATGATTTGATTACAGAAATTAATTTTATTTTATGAAATTTTGTCAATAGGTACAAATGATGTCAGGTAGGTAAAACACATACAGTAAGATTTTAAATTAATGAAATAATTAAATAAATTAAACAAGTAAGAGGAGATCTATTAGGTAATAACTAATTAATTAATTATAAGTCCATTTTAATAATAAAATAAAATAAATAAAAATAAAATTGGTCAAAAGGTATAAAATTCAGTTTGGTAGGTAAAATATTCAGTAAAAATTCTGTTAACATTAAATTAGTTTTATGGCAATTATGAAAGAATAAGAATTAATATTAAACGTCATTTGGTGAGACATTATGTATACAAGATAAAGGATAGATTGAAATAAGTATAAATCAAAGTTGGAGGCTAAAACGGTCAAAATTATCAAAAATAGATCAAAAAACATCAGAATGACAAATTTAAAAAGCTAAAAAAGCTAAAAAACAAATAAAACAATTAAAAACAAGAAACAAAGACAAATGCACCACTACACCAGCCATCTCGAAAAATCAAACAGCAAAACCAGTAAACCAGTGTCATCCTACACAAGGACATAATAAACAATGTAATCAGACGGTCTTGTCCTCGCACATAAGCAGCGGGGAGACAGGAGGGATCTGGATATTCACGACCACTTCTCTGTGTCTGTGGATCTGAAGTGCCTCAAAAGCCATCAGACGTCTGCCAAAACACTCAGAGTGTAGGACCAATGTATTGGCCGTGTCAAACCACAAAAACAAAAGCCATTTAACTCAATTTTTATTTATTTTACAAACGCCTTTAGTACAAAAAAGGCCAAAATCAAGTTGGTTACACCAAAACTATACTTTGAAAACGTAGTTGTTTGCTTGGGCATAAACAACAACAAAAAGCATCATAGAGCTATGGGAGTTAGCGCATTGGAAAGAGCGAAAAAAGTCGCTAGGATAGCATTCATAAGTCATTTTTGACCAAAACATCGTTTATGCCCTATTTTTTTTTTTTTTTTTTTTTTTTTAATTGTGCACAACAGGTCACCCTTATTACAGTGCACCCTCACAGCTATCAACACGCTGGGAGGAACTCTATTGCAAGATTTTTAAATGTTAATAAATTACACTCAAAAATGTCAATATTAGACTTATTTAAGAGCTTTATACTCCGAGTCACAGGGTGTTGTGCCATGACATCAGTACGGCTTTTCGGTACATGAAATAGATCATGTCCTCGCCCTCGGGTGTAGTCGTCAGGCACATACAACCTGTAGCCCTCCAACAGGGTGGGACTGTCAATTAAGCCGTTGATGACCTTATGAGTGAGCACCATAAGGGACCTGTTGCGCCTCGTTTCCAGGCTTCTAAATCCAGTCTCCCGAAGTAGCTCCTCATGATGCATGAATTGTGGATAACTTCCACACCGCCTCATGAGGAGATACCTGAGAAACTTTTTTTGGACTTGTTCTATCATATCTATGTACTTCAGCTGGTATGGAGTCCAAACCTCGACTGCGTACTCTAATTTGGATCGTATAACGCAGCTGAAGACGTCAACCATCGCTCTGGGCTCAGTGAGTTGTTTGCTCACTCTGATTACTAATCCCAGCAGCTGGTAGCACTTAGTCATCAGCTGCGTTATATGATTGGAGAACTTCAGTCCAGGATCAAACACAACTCCCAGATCCCGCATTGATTTCACACGAGACAGTAATTGCCCACCAATACTGTACTCATGCAAGATGGGTCTGAAAGATTTAGTGAACGACATTGAGACACATTTCTTTGAGTTAAAGAAGAGCTTGTTTTTCTCAGCCCAAGCTGCTAATGCATCTAAATCATCTTGCAGATTTATGCAGTCGTGAATATCTACGACTTTCGTGTAAACCTTCAAATCATCTGCATAAAGAAGACAAGAGCTGTACTTAATGATATCTACTATATCATTAATGAATATAATAAAGGCCAATGGACCCAGATTTGATCCTTGAGGAACGCCGGATAGTGGCTGAAAGGTATTAGAGGTAAAGCCATTTAACTCGACGTACTGTTGCCTGTTCCTCAAATAGGAGGCAAAGAAAAATAAGAGGGATTTAGAAAACCCAAGAACATGCATTTTTTCAAGAAGGTTATGACTCTGGATGAAATGAAAGAAGTATGCAAGGACAGGAAGAAGTGGCGGCTAATCTGCAATGTTGATTTCTAATGTTGGTGTATTCATTTGCTACATTTTTTTTTTTTTGCATAGGAAATTTTTGACTTTTTTTGTATAGATTTCTTTGTAAGGTTTTGTTCTTTTTTATATTTAAATGTAATTTATTATTCATATTCCTTGACTTATAGGTTGGTATGAGGCTGACCACCCATACTGTAAAAAATGGTTCACTTTGCCAATGTCACCCCTGTTTCAGGGAAGGTCGGCAAAAGTTGTGGGGCTTATGTTCATTTGAGGTTTGGATTTTATTTGTAAGTACACATTCAGCATTTGTAAGCGCGAACTACACTTGTTGGTTTGTGGGCATACATCTGAGAGCTTTAAATGAATATATCCTTGCAACTTAGATTATAGATTATAGATATCATGATCTACCTGATCAAATGCTTTCGAAAAATCCGTATACACTACATCTGTCTGGAGCTGAGAATCCAGATTAGAAGCTACGTCTGTACTAATAATAAGAAGATTAGAGACAGTAGATCTCTTTGGCAGGAAGCCATGTTGATGTATGGTGATATGAGATTTAATATTTTCTAGTAGATTCTTATGAATCAAACTTTCAAATATTTTAGCAAATGTTGATAGTATAGAGATTGGTCTATAGTTATGAACATCTGTCTTAGAATCAGATTTATGTATGGGGATGACTTTGGTGAGTTTCCAAATTTGCGGAAATGTGCATCTTTTCATACATAGATTGAAAATAAATGTCAATGGTTTTGCGATGGATTTTGCAATAGCCAAAATGACTTTTGGTGGAATATTATCTGGACCTGCTGCTTTGTTAGGATTTATGCCAACTAAGCAAGATTGTACCTCATCCAATGTGAACAGGTCAATGCTAATATTATTGGAATTAGATATTGGCAATTTTTTGAGAGTAGATTCCACATCTAATTCAGGGATTCGAGAGCTGTAAACGGATTGAAAATATTTTGAAAACCTTTCACACACTGATTGAGGATCTGTAGTAATAAGGTCTTCATCCATCAGTGTAGGGATTGAGTTACCATCTTTCTTAAATGATGTAACATATTTCCAAAATTCCCTAGAATCACTTCCGATCCCGGACTGAATTTTATCAAGGTAGGACCTCCGAGCACTCTTAATATCAGTTTTGAGCTGCGCGCGCTTTTTTGAGAATTCACCGTAATTATAAGTCGTTCGGTTTTTATAATATTTCTCATGAAGTCGCTGCTTGCATTTGATATTGTCTATAATATCACGAGTAAACCAAGCTGGGTAAGTCCTACCTTGATAATTAGTTCTCTTTTTAGGTGCACAAAGACAAATAATCTTAAATAAAACATTATAAAAATATTCCAGTGCACAGTCAGGATTTACAAAATTATACAAGTCATTGAAATCAAAATTCCTTAAAATATCATTAACTCTAATGACATCCAAGTATTTATAATTAATATCATTGTCAGAGGACGGCCACCTTTGTATGTATGAGTGCAATGCATTGCTGCTCTCACCGACACATACATCAGCGCCCCTAGCTCGTACCTGTGTGCGTGCACAGCGCAGAGGCGTACCTCGGACCTTTGCCCTAATTGAGAGTGTGGGGTGGTAGCTGTCCTCAGTTACCAACGGCTCCAAACATCGATCCACTGCACACGACATCCTCTCATTCGTCAGTACGAAATCTAGGATGCCGGCGTGGCCGTTTGGAATAGTGTTGGATTGGGTGAGGAGGTTGCTTTCAAGGAAGCAGGAATACTCGAGGAGAGCAGAACCGCTAACGCTATTCATGTTAAAGTCCCCCAGTATCATAACACTGCGGTTCCCTAGTACCCGAGCATTCCTCTCCATACATTCATAAAAGAGAGTTCTTTCCTCCTCTCCTCCCTGACACTGAAAGTAGACGACGCACACGAAGATGGGGGAATGATTTTTAACAATCTTTATCCACAAGTGCTCTCCGTCCGTTTCCAGGTCAGGCATCCTTTTTGACACCAGCTCATTTCTGACTGCAAGGCAGACACCGCCCCCCCGATTGCCGCGGTCACGCCTATGCACTGTGTACCGATTGTCGAATAGCTCAGATGATAGTACAGAGGTATTCAACCAGGTTTCTGTGAGGGCAACTATGTCTGAGTTTTGAAGGTAGATACTGGTTTGAAAGTCATCTACCTTTGTATTCAGACCTCTCACATTCTGGTATATCGCACTAAAAGCCATCTTTCCTATGGTAGTATTTGGCGATATACACGCCCTTTGGCCACATGACCGGGTTGAACACTCGGTCCCATCCGTCCTCTGGCAAACTTATTTTAAATGACGCATAGTCCCCTTTGCTTGGAAGAATTTCCACAATCGCCTCCACTTTGGCGGCTTCTTTTATGTACTCTTCCACTTGAAGGGGAGAAGTGTCCTTGGTGAACCTCCAGGCATGAAGCGTCCGCCTCCTGGTTACAGCCGTGAGCTTGCTACTGGAGGTGGTTCCTTGCAGCTTGGTCTGCCTACGTGGGCGCCTTGGCCCCTGTATCTTCCACGGGTTTGGTTCCTGGGGCTTCAACTGTTGCTGTTGCGGCAGCTTCTGTTGCTGCGGCGGCAGCTTCTGTTGCTGCGGCGGCAACTTCTGTTGCTGCGGCGGCAGCTGCTGTTGCTGCGGCGGCAGCTTCTGTTGCTGCTGCGGCTGCTTCTGTTGCTGCATCTGTTGCGATGGCTTTGTAGCAGCCGCCTCGTATTTTTTGGGCTGCTGCCCCTTTACGTGGCCGGTTTGTATTCCCTGGCCCTCCACAACAATCTCTAATTTGATCATTTTGGCACAAAGCTCATTAATTATTTTAAAAAATTGATTATTTTTCAATAAAACATTAAAAAATAAAAGAAATTAAAAACTTTGTTTTATTCCACTTTTATTGTTTTTGAGTATGTTACAAACGTTTTCGGAATACCTTCCATCATCGGGTAACAACAATTACCGATGATGGAAGGTATTCCGAAAACGTTTGTAACATACTCAAAAACAATAAAAGTGGAATAAAACAAAGTTTTTAATTTCTTTTATTTTTTAATGTTTTATTGAAAAATAATCAATTTTTTAAAATGAATTTCCACAGTGTTTCACAAAAATCTTTTCAAAAAAAAAAATTAATTATTTTGTTTTGAGCCTCCACTGTCGCTTTTAACTCTGAGATGATGGAGGTAAGGCTTTCGAGCCCCTCCACCATCTTGTCCGCGGTCGTTTGCCCTCTTGTGGGCATCGCACTGCACTGAATTTATTATTATACAATATTTTTAGCGGCACTTTATGACACCCGACATTCTTCGTCAGGGTGTTGATATTATTATATTATTTTAACCGTCTGTATAATCCACAGATACTAACTTTAGATGTATATTCATTTTTAAAAACTCATATACATATTTACGTAATATTGCAGGTGGCTGAGTACTTATTGGACTGTGCTCGCAAAGTGAAACCAGATCTGTACGTGGCTGCCGAGCTCTTCACCAACTCTGACCAGACTGACAACATCTTTGTCAACCGATTAGGAATCACTTCTCTTATAAGAGGTATGTACTTGGTCGCATTTTTTTTTAATAATACCTGTGTGGGAGACTCCTTAGATTTCAGAGATTCTAGGGGTCTATGACACTTGTAGTAGTGCTGCAGAGGTGTTTATGAGCTTGGTCGTCGCTACAAAGCGCCAATACTCAAGCAAGACACAGTTGCTGTAAGGCTGGATGGACTTTGAGTGACCGGTCTTTGATAAAGGTGTATAAATTTTTCACCCAGCAAAGAGCATATCAACAGTTAAAAGGCAGTTGGGCCATGAGCGACATTTGGCTCAAAAATGAGTTATGAATGCTATCTTACTTTAAATTATCCGCTCTTTCTAATGCGCTTACTCCCATAGCTCTACAATGATTTTTGTGTTGTGTATGCCCAAGCAAACAACTGCGTTTTCGAAGAATGGTTTTGGTGTAACCGACAAGATTTAGGCCTTTTTTGGCCTAAAGGCGCGTGTGACATAAAAAAATCGTAAAACATCATAATACCACATTAATAGGAATGCCAATAAATGCCTTTATTTTTTAAAGTTTAGAGCTGCTTTGATTTTATTGATATGATTAAAAATAAAAAAAGCTGTGCCATTTTTCTGCAATCTCAAACTTTAAACTGCTTTCCTGAACAATTTAGCATATGTCGCAGATGCCCTACTGCCTTTAACCGTTGATATTTGAAAATATAAATGTAATAAAATAAAATAATAATATGCTCCAGAGGCCCTGTCGGCGTGGGACAGCCACGAGCTGGGCAGGCTGGTGTACCGCTATGGGGGTCGCCCCGCTGGCGCCTACATGCAGCCCCCCCGCCGCCCCCTCATGCCCTCCATCGCACACGCCCTCTTCCTGGACCTCACACATGACAATCCGGCTCCAGTGGACAAGAGGTACTGCGCTTTATCATCCCTCTAGTGAAGAAGGACTGAGGACTATGGATGGGCTGTTCTCTTAAAATGACTACCACTTCCCAACAGTGCTGTGAAGCGGGAGACCTGACAAAGCAAAAAAAGAAGATGAATGAAAACTTGAATAAAAGTATAAAAATCTATGTTATGTTCAATAATGCAAGAATAGATGGATGTCATGGTAGAGGAATACCGAGCAAGTTATGGATGGACCAAATTTCCCAAATTGCAAATGAATGGAATATCCAGAGTTATAATAAAAGGAAAGCTTCTATGAAGAAGGTTATGACTCCGGATGAAATGAAAGAAGTTTGTAAAGACAGAAAGAAATGGCGGTTGATCTGTAAGGCGGCTAGGGCTAGGATTTCTCAAACATTTTGCTTTGAGATTTACTTTGTGAAATATAAAAAGATAAAACTTTGTGTGCGGTATGTGAGAGTGTGCATTGTGTTGGAGAAAAACCTAATCCTAGGTCCATTTTAACCAATAAGTAAATTGGAAATATAAGGATTTTGTATTTTATTGATTGCAGGAGTGTATATGATCTTTTACCATCTTCCGCTTTGGTGTCCATGGCCTGTTGCGCTTCTGGCAGCAATAGAGGATATGATGAGCTTGTACCACACCATGTAAGTACATCTCAACAATAAAGTGCATCTAATCTAGTCTTATACACTCAACATCTCCACGCATATGAAGCTTCAGAGATTGAGATGGGCTGGACATGTGCAAAGGTTGTCCAACTCACGGTTCCTCAAACGCATTATGTATGAGCACCTAGGACAAAGAAAAAGGGTCGCAAAACCAAGGCTGAGGTGGGAAGACATGATGAGTGGGGATGCGAAGCGGCTACTTCAGGTGCCACGTTGAAGGACGGCAGCCGTTGACAGAGAAGGATGGCGGAAAATAACAGAGGCTATGGTTCGATTTGGGCTGTAGAGCCACCGAAAAAGAAGAAGAATCTAGTCTTATCTATAATCTAAGTTGCAAATATATATTTCATTTAAGATTTTTATTAAAGTATTCCCACAAGCAGACACGTTTAAGTTCGCGCTTAAACATGCCGCATGTGAACCCACAATATAAAACCCAATCTTATGTAGTTGTAAATTTTAGTTTCCAATGTCTAACCACTTCAAGTAGCTTTCATCCTAATTACATTCGCAGATGAGGTGGCTTGTCTTTTGCAACTGACTTTTATCAATGTATGTGTGTACCTACCCTTTTCACAAAGACGCAGGTTGTCATTTATTTGTCTTGGTATTGTTAGGGTTGATAAGACCTGAGTTGGATGAAAATATGCAAACAGGAAAGCTTGTCTGACCTCTAAGATTCAAGCTAGGACTTCGCTGTGGTTCCTCTACCAAACAACCATATTCCAGAATATTTTGAATGTGATAAGCTTTTTTAATCGTTATTTAATTAAGTAAAATAGGTTCCTGAGTTGTAAACAAATTTTATTTTCAATATTTAATGGACAACTAAATTTATTTGTTTGCATTTTTCAGATTCATGTGGTGGATGAAACTCGTCAGTACAGTGAATGGAGCAATGAGTATGGATCAGGCGGAATTGACATCAACTCACCCGTCTTAGTGAACATGCAAACTGGCATCATAGCGGCCAAAAAAGCTCTTAACCAGCTGCATTTTGAGCTTGGTTATAAAGGCTTTGATCAGGTACCTGTTCAATTTTTCTCATTTATGAAAGTTTAATACCGTGGTGGTAAAAAATATAATCTCCAGGGTGAATTTTCAATTTTCCAAAATAACTTGAGATGGTGAGGCATGCACATAGAATGCCTTTTAAACATATTGCTAAAATTAATTTTACATTTTTTTATGGCTTTTACCTAACAAGGCATTTTTGTGATTTTGCAGTTCCGTTATTGGAGCATTTTTACAAAAATACTGTTATGATTTTAGTTGGATTCTTCTAATCAAATTGCAATTTATTTTTTAAGATTTATTTTATATAATGTCTGTTTACAATGTACTGATTTCTAGCTCTTGCTTATCGACTTCACGGCTCTATGTTTTAATCGGCACTCGTCTCTCACACGATTGTCGTCCAAATACATAGCATCTAAACGGACGCCTCTCGCATATTCCAGACCCTTCTATAGTGAACCACACACTTGTGTATTGTTCCATAATATTCTAGTTACACATACTATGTGCCTGAGCGCATGCACACATTCAAACCCACAGTGGACTATACTAGAGGCGGACACATACACATAAGCAAGTCAAGCAATCGGGCACATAAGTTCGTAACAATACATTATCTTGTCTGTTTCAGGTGTATGTGGATCAAATGGATTCTGATATTGTTGCAGTCACAAGACATAACCCAAAAACTCACCAAGTAAGTACCTACCCTCCTCTATTTTAAGCATAAATTGATTCCATAGATTTGATGTAAGATTTTTTCAGTTGTTAATTTTGTAACCCTTCATCAGTTCAAACTCTTTCATTTGCTTTTGACATCTTTGTCATTAACCAAAAAATCTAGTTCTGTTTGTAGTTAGGTTTTTTTTTATCTGTTATCAAAAACATTTTTCACAAGATATTTTAATTTATTGACAGGATGTAGACTTCATTTATTTTCGATGAAAGTAAATAAAATTTCATGAAATGTTTCAGAGTGTTATTCTTGTTGCTTTTACGGCATTCTCGCAACCGGACACAAACTACGGAGGCAGATCAATCAAACCTTTGAAATTCGAAGGAAAGCTTGATGAGATCATCATAGAAGCTGGTCTAAAACATGTTGATCATAGGTAAGAATTATCATAGGCTTTCATAAAGAACGATTATTTCTCTCTGATGCTTTAGATTTTATAACAAACTTCTTATTTTTTTTAGAAATGGAGGCTCAGCGTTCCTGCCTCCAAAAAGTTTTTCAAAGCATTCATCATACATAAACGGAGTAGCTGAATATGAGGCTTCAGTCAAGCAAAACATTTCACTGAATCAATCATTCGTGTTTAACCCCTCAGAGAGACGTGAAGGAACCTACACAGTTTTGGATTTCAAGGACTTTGTCCCTGGTTCAGTTGTCGCTATTCGAGTATCACCCCCGGAAGAAATCAAAGTAGCATTCCAAAAACTACATAAAATCACTGATGCTTTACATCTGTTGCCCTATGAAGGCATGATCAACCAGTTGGGACTTGGAGGGATTGTGCCCAGACTGACTCTAGCAGATCTCAACCATTGTCTGTATGTGTGTGATCAAGAAGAAAAGGACAACGGAGGTTCAGGAGTATATGACATC
The DNA here is from genome assembly GCA_951799405.1 of Agapetus fuscipes. NCBI lineage: Eukaryota > Metazoa > Arthropoda > Insecta > Trichoptera > Glossosomatidae > Agapetus > Agapetus fuscipes. The sequence goes on along the minus strand of OX637351.1, from coordinate 13,259,096 downwards.
CCGGGCTCTGGACCTCTGTTTTATTGTGGATTACAAGGATTTGTCTCTGTTTTGAGTGAGCTAAGACCCAACAACGATCTTGCTCATGGACTGTGCAACAATCTTCGTGAAGGGGATTGGATGATAGATTACATTTGGCAAAGACTTGAAAACTATCCAAACCTGTCTGAGTTTTCCCGTTGGTGCCGGTCCACGTTTCAATCTCTCAAAGAAATTCCTCGGTTTTTGATACCTTGCTATTTTGATATGATGATAACAGGATTGTACCAAATATTGGTCAGAGCATGCTTTATGCAAATGGGCGATTTTGTCAAAAATGGAACATGGTTTGAAAAGGCGTTAGCTCTGGGAAGTGTGCAGTGTGCAGGAGTTGTGAAGTCAGTGAATCTTCCTCCCATGTCTCCTCACTTGCCCCCTCCAGCCTTGCCACAGACGGACACTGTAAGTCTTTCTGCTGGTCTGCCTCACTTCACCACTGGCTACATGCGCTGTTGGGGCCGAGACACTTTTATCGCTCTGAGAGGAATGTTCATAATCACTGCTCGTTATCAAGAAGCCCGTCATCACATCCTTGCATTTGGATCTTGTTTACGCCATGGTCTGATCCCCAATCTACTAGACGGTGGTCGCAACTCGCGCTACAATTGCAGGGATGCCATTTGGTGGTGGCTCTACAGTATTCGGGATTATTGTATGGAAGCTCCTCAAGGACTCGCTATCTTGCAAGATCCTGTGTCTCGTATCTTTCCAACTGATGAATCTCAGCCTTGTGGTCCAGGACAAGTTGATCAACTCTTACAAGATGTTATTCAAGAAGCTCTCAATGCTCATTTCCAAGGCAAAGTGTTCCGAGAACGCAATGCTGGAAGAGGCATTGACGCTCACATGTCTGACAAGGGTTTCAACAACCAGATAGGCATTCATCCTGATACAGGTTTTGTCTTTGGTGGCAATGAAGCCAATTGTGGAACGTGGATGGATAAGATGGGATCCTCTGATGCTGCTGGCAACCGTGGGAAGCCTGCCACACCAAGAGATGGAAGTGCCGTAGAATTGGTTGGACTCTGCAAGGCAGCTGTAACTTGGCTTGCAGTCCTAAATTCTAAAGGAAAATATCCTTATTCAGGAGTACAAAGAAAGCATCGGGATGGATCCGTTATTACATGGACATATGTGCAATGGGCAGAAAAAATCCAACAAAACTTTGAACGATACTTCTGGATCAATGTTACTCCATCAGCAAATGATATAAGACCAGACTTGATTCACCGCCGAGGAATTTACAAAGATTCATATGGAGCCACTCAGGCTTGGGCTGATCACCAGCTGCGTTGTAATTTCACGATTGCCATGGTCGTAGCTCCTGAACTGTTTGATCCACAACATGCTTGGATTGCTTTGGGCAACATGAAAAAACTTCTATTAGGACCATTGGGAATGAAAACTCTAGATCCTGAAGATTGGGCTTACTGTGGAGACTATGATAACTCTAACCAGAGTGCAGATCCTAAAGTAGCACACGGGTTCAACTACCATCAAGGACCTGAATGGGTTTGGCCTATTGGTTTCTATTTACGTGCTCGCTTACACTTTGCTCAGGAGAATGGTTGTCTTAGAAAAACTGTAGCTGAAACTCAGGCTGTTTTGTCACGTCATCTGGCAGAGCTACAGAGCACTCCTTGGCGAGGTCTTCCCGAGCTCACCAACAGTGGAGGCAGCTTCTGCGGAGACTCCTGTAGGACACAAGCCTGGAGTATGGCTTGTGTCCTTGAAGTTCTATATGAAATCCGCCAGTGGCAGAGCAAGCAGCCCGTAGTGCTCAGTACGGAAGAAAAGTGACAGAAGAACCGCATCGTAGTTCACATTGTGCCATATGCCCGAGACCTGGCACATCAAATTTATTCCAAAAGACAAAAATGCGGAGAATGTAAGGGTAAAAAGAATAAAAAAGATTCAGATGAGATGGAACATTTCTATTCTGAACCGCTGTTTATTTATGATTCAACAAAGAAGAAGGTAAGGTGCAAAAAGAAGTTAGGAAGTAAAGAGCAACAAGATGTTGGCAGTTCTGTGGGGAGTGTAGATTATAGCAACTGGCAAGGAAGAAGGAAAAAAAGAAAACGAGGGTTCAACTTTCTTAATTTTCAAAGAAGTAACAGAAAAAGTAAAGAGAAAGTTTCTCGCAGCGTTTTCTTTGATGCTAGAGATTGCAATCAACCTAATAGTGATTCAGAAATTGTCTCCAACTTCCAAAGCATGTGTCAGAAGCATTACAAGGCTGCGAAAGACATCTCCAAAAATATTTACAATAGATTGCTTCACCATTACGACTTCAAATTCAGCTATTCAACAGTCGTGTACAGTGATCGCTACTTCGTCTTTAACTTGTCATTGCAAGCCAAAACAATGCCACTCAAATGCTTCATTGCTAATGACTTTGGGAATGATGTGCTACACAAGAGATTTACTCGTACCTGCAAAAACTATGTAAATGTCTTCAATTGGGATTGCAGTTTCTTCAACGACAGTTATTCCTTTACCAAGCACTACCTCCCTATATTCACCAGCTGGGGTATTCAACCTTACTCTCCAATGTGTGGACCTCTTTCCGACTTTGGCGATCGTTATTTGTTTTTGTACACTGATCGCCGCCACTATTACTCTTCGTTCTTTGATGACATCCAACAGTTCTACGACCGCAACCGTCTCATCTGCTCAAATTACCGACCCGCATTTGACATGTTTGCCTGCAGTAGAGAACTCCTGGACTACGATGACTTTGTGTACTCGCATTTCAAATTGGGAGAAATGAACCAAAAGCAAATGCAACCGCTCTTCTATTATGAGAAGCGCATATTGAATTACCGCTATTCTGAAAAGGGAACAATTCCAGGACAAATATTCACTGATTATGAGATGAATAAAAAAAGAAAGGCGTTTAAAAAAAATTACCCGATTGATGAACCAAAAACTTTTGGACACAACCGCTTTGTGTCTAAGTTTCCTGTACCAGATTTTGCTATGTCGGATGAAGATCTGTTGATGAGGCTAAAGAATACTATTTATGAAAATAACAAAAACTACGAACCTAACAAAATATATGAGAAGCTTTACAAGCCTGATCGTCAAATATCTAATATGAACATTGCTCTTCTGGAATCAGAAGTCATGTCTAAAAAAAATAACAAGAAGAAGTTAAATTTTGACCAGTCACAGTCACAAACTGTTCTCAATACAGATGGACTGGGCAAAGAAATCAACATTAATAATATTACGACATCTAGCCAGATTAATTTTAAGAGTGAATTGAAAAATTGTGATCTTGCCAAAGTTAGTGGAGGTTTGATAGACATGTTGTCAGCGAGCAACAGTACAGGAAATCTTCTAGTTATGGAGCCACTTCTCATAATGCAAAATATAAATGAAGAAAGGTTGAAATATAAAATACAAGCTTCTAAAAGGGCTCAACAGTTGATGATCCGTGTAATTGTAGGTTATACAGTGTTCTTTATAATTTTCTGCTTTTTCGCTTATTACATTGTGTATTTCATTTAAGATTGTTTTTGTTTGCTTGGCAATGTTACACGTCATACTATAATCTATAATCTATAATCTAAGTTGCAAGGATATATTCATTCAAAGCTCTCAGATGTATGCCCACAAACAAACACGTGTAGTTCGCGCTTACAAATGCTGATTGTGTACTTACAAATAAAATCCAAACCTCAAATGAACATAAGCCCTGCAACTCTTGCCGACATTCCCTGAAACAGGGGTGACATTGGCAAAGTGAACCATTTTTTACAGTATGGGTGGTCAGCCTCATACCAACCTATAAGTCAAGGAATACAAGTAAAAATAACATTTAAGTATAAGAAAACAACAAAACCTTAAAAATAAATCTATACAAAAAAAGTAAAAAAAAGAAATGTCTTATGCAAAAAATGTAGCAAGCCAATAAACCAACATTAAAAATCAGCATTGCAGATTAGCCGCCACTTCTTCCTGTCCTTGCATACTTCTTTCATTTCATCCAGAGTCATAATCTTTTTCATACAAGTCCTTCTTTTATTATGACTCTGGATTTCCCATTCATTCGCTATTTCAGAGATTTGATCCTTCCATACTTTTCTCGGTCTTCCTCTACCACGACATCCATACTCATGACTATTATTTTATGTAATACACAATGATTTATTTAATTTAAGGATTTTCAATTAGGTACACCTATTAAATGATTAACTACTTTTGTAGTACCTGAGATTAATTTAGTGCCATTTAATTTTATAAATATTTACATACGGGTAACGCCGTTTAAATTTGTACCATAACTGTCGACCAGCAAGATTCAAGAAAACGAAAACATCGTGAGTTAAATTAAGGTCTATTCAAAATGACGGACAGGTTCGAAAAATTAGGTTTTTTTACATTTCGATATCTCATTTCTTTTTTCGACGACAAATACAAGATTTTATAGCAGTTCGTAAACACTGTTCAGTAAAAAATATAAGAGCACCATTTTGAATGTCTATAAATATGAATGTTGTTTGTCTATGAATGTTTAATAAAAATATGAATACGCACATTTAATAACTACCGAAAATCGTTCGTTTATTGTATTTCAATAAGTTTTCTTGACTTATAGGTTAGTATGAAGCTGACCACTCATACTGTAAAAAATGGTTCACTTTACCAATGTTATCATTGTGTCAGGTAAGGTCGGCAAGAGTTGCAGGGTTTATGTTCATTTGAGATTGGGTTTTATATTGTAGGTTCACATGCAGCATGTTTAAGTACGAACTTAAAGTCTTAAATGCAATATATTTTTGTAACTTAGATTATCATAGATTTAGATGGATAGGCAATGTTTTTTTTTGCGTACATTTTTCACAGTATCCAGCTGTTCCAGCACCGATATAAAAATTAGGTACCTCTGTGGTCCAAATTTCATTTAATCGTTTAGCCCACAGATCACGGAATAAACCTTTTTGCTATTTTGAATAACAAACATCAAACGGTGCATTTAAAATATTAATAGCATGTAGTAAGGTTGATTAGATAGTTTTATGTTTCAATTAGGTACGTAAATGTTATTTGTTAGTCAACCATAAATTAACGGTAAGTAGGTGTATTTTTTTAAACCTACGTGAATACACCTTAATACTGGTAACATACGGTAAAGATTGTAAATAAAAAACCGCCCGACATTACCTTAAACTTGTGCCATTTGAAAAATAATACTGTCAGCAATGATAAAAACATACAATCATTAGAAGAATTAATGGATCTAAGTAAAAAATATACAACTGACAACATATTCGAATACATACCTTAATAATGCCAAGCTAACTTCCACTCAAAACACACACGACAAATTCCCGAGTCTGATGTAAACGTTCTCAAAAGAAAATGAAGGTATCGAATGAGTTTTTTTGTGTTGTCCACACTACATCAAAGAGTTACCATACGTGAACAAATACTTAAGATTGCAAGATTTTTGTCAGTTCCAATGGAATTGGTAACATACTAAAAGAAAAATTTCGGAGCCAAAAATGGAGACAACCCTTAGCAATCAATATTTCGTGTTTAAATAAGTAAATATTATTGTGGCTAGTACAGAAAATGAAAGATACGTTACTAAGGTATATGCAAAAATACTCAACTTTAAAAACGTTTGACTATTTTGATCGTATCATGCCATCAAAGGGTCAAAAACGGGTTGCGGACATGTAAAATTTGTATGGGAATGGAAAAAAGGCGTTTTTGTTTTATTTTTTAATTACATCGCCACTTAATGCTTTTTGCAGTTTTTTTTTGTATTTCGATACGCTTTTTATTTACTTTACTCTGATAATTTTAGAATTCAGTAGAGATCACCAGTTTTTATGAAAAAGCTGAAAATCATTAGGGGACACACGCACAAGACAAAAGGTACAAATTTCGACGGCGATACCCATACATTAACATCCTACTAAGTCATGAGACCAACCATTTTTTGATTTTGTTATAGACCGTTCAAACGAGGACAGTTTTAGGTGATAAGCTGGCTTTTGAAAGATAGTAGGTTTTACAGTAAAAGAGCAAAGGTGTCTTGTCAGTATATCGCACGCTTAATAATAAAGAGAAATAACTCGAAAATTGGGTAAATCAAGATTTTGTAATAAAACGCAAGAACAATGCGAGAAGAATAGGTAGAATGCGACAGCCGTTCAATTTGGACGAATATGACCGAGATAAAACATCGGCCGCCTTTTTCATCCCATGCAAGTTGTACTGGGTGTCTGAACTTTAAACGTGATTTCCCAACATTCTTGTTTTTTGAGTTATTGCTCTTTATTATTAAACATGCGATATGTCCTGACAAACATACAGTCTTTGCCGCCTTTGGTTATGTACTGTCCTCGTCTATTTTCACTTGAGCTTATTTGCCCAATTACTTTAGTACCTTTGTTTCTTGACTAATAGGTTGGTATGAGTCCGACCACCCATTCTGTTTAAAAATTATTCACTTTTGCCGATGCCACCTGTTTCAGGAAAAAGTACTAGTATCTCAGTACTTTATTCCTGATTAAAAGAAGTCTTAAACCAGCTTTGGTTTCACTGCTATTTCTTGTTGCATTAATTTTATTTGTAATAATACTCATATCATCAGGAGTTGTCCTATTTCTTGCTAATAGTTTTTATGAGTCAATAACGCTTTAAATAATATGTAAGTACTCAAGTAGGTACCTACCTAAAGACTACTGACTTTTTGAGTCATTAAAATTCTTTTAAGCACATTTTTGGCACAATTGATGGCATAAAACACAACTGACTTTATTCCTTCATTGCTCAGAATCAGGTATTTAACACATCTTTTGGGCTTTGGAACCTCACTGCCTCAACCATCGCATATTTTATTTGTGTAAGCTATAATCTAAGTTGCAAAGATACATTACATTAAATGTATGCCCAAAAGCAGAGATGTATAAGTTCCCACTCACACATGCCCCCTGAGAACTTATAAGCTATTGAGATATTTAGAATTATCACCAACACTAGCCCTGTATTCACCAATCTTACTAACTTAGGCTTCACTAGTGCTTAAATTGGTGAAATCCATTTCAAAAACATTATGAAGAGGAAGTGCCGCGATATGGTTGTATAAATACTAATACTAGGGTTAGAAAACTAGTGTTATATAGGTGAACCCTTAGCTCTGTAGTACGTCAAAACATTGTACCATTAAGGTCGCTTTGTTACTAATGAGTAATGAAGTATTGATCATGAATACGGCGCAATACTATATTTATATGTACATGAGTAGGTACATTAAAATTTGATCAAGATTTTTCCGAAATATGACTTTTAATAACATTGTAAGGTTGTTTTAAGCTGTTGTTTGTCTATACAGACTTTTATTGATGTTAAGTTATTGTAGTAGACAGCTTTCAGTTTATTTGTACCTAACATTGTTCCAGGACCAAAATATTTTGTTAACAATTTTTCAGAAAAAGTTAAGTATGACTCTAAAATGAAAAATGGTTGTTTATGGAATTCCTGTTATTGTTAAACCGTGAAATTGTCCACCTTTGAGTGGATTAGCCATCATAGATTAATACGTACTAGGTACATAATGTGTGTTTTTATCTTTAAGAATGATGATTTAAAATGTTTTATGAATAATAAACATTTTGTTATTTTTCATTACTTGTTTTATTTAACTGATTTTTAAACCAAATCTTATTAATATAATGTACATAATTTACACATCCAATTTCATTTTATACTTTCTCATTAAAAAAAATGGTGCAACTATTACCCGCTTTTCCCATGGTCCGATTTTGGTCGGGATCCAGTCGTGAAATGCATGGGATTGCCAGACAAACCATGCCAGATTGTGTGAAAGCTAACATAAATCCCCATACCCTACGTGACTTCCAATCCGGCACCAGACTAGACCGTGTCAAAAGAGCTTAATCGCTATCAAAAAAAAATATTTTGTCTATGGACTCATACTCATATCATTGGTTTCAAATAAAAAACATTTTTTGACTTAAAATATAGCTTCACAACCACCAATATTCACAATATCCCCCATAGGAGTGACACAATTTCATGGCAATATGAATGCAGACACTAACCTCAAAATGTGTGTACCTATTTATAATAACTACTATGAAAACTCAAGGCACAATATCCTGATAGGCACTACATTGACATAGGTTTGGGACGAAACATGCTTTATCCAACATACAAGCAATATCAAAAATTGCTGCATTTTCATCAGACATATCTCTTTGCTACTTCCAGGAACTGGTTGCCCCAAAGAATCGGCTGCTACCAGTAGTATCAATGTCGGTCAAAAAAGTTCAAGAAGAAAATGAAGAAACACTTTTTTTCTGAGTCCATACAAAATAGCAATCAAACCATCATCAGAATAGCTATCAATCAGTATGTTTTATTGAGTTCATCCAGACATTTCAAATAAGCTTTTTTCAATACCAACTTGGGAAGTCCACAAATATTTCTCCTTCTTTATTTTCTTCTTTGGTGTAGCCACAATTTCTTCACTCTGCCTTTTTCTTTTCTTGCTCTTACTTGGTTCAGGTTCTTCTACAATCTGTTCTTTGCGCTTCTTAGACTTGTGAGTTTTGGTTGAAGACACGGTTTGCAGTTTTTCCTTCACCAGACTAGGTAATTCTAATAAATTGTGAAACGCATGGCCAAGCAGTGGATGACGCTGTTTTAAATGTTTCGGGAAAGGCACCGGTGTATCTACTTCTTCAATAACATGGTAAGGTTTAGCTCTTTTTACCTTTTCCCTTAGAACATAAGATCCACAAACTTTCACGGAGGATATTTTACATACATCTTTAGTTTCTGTTGGGGGCACGAGTAGAGTCACCTTTGAATCTTGATTATCGTCAACTTTAACACATTCATAATATGTGTTGCCGAGTTTAAGCTTTTTCTTTTCAGCCTGTAAAATGTTGACGTCTTTTAGAGAGGCAAGATCAATGCTCATCGGGCATTGCAGCAACCATATATCATCATTATCCGTGATAATATTAGAAGGAACTTTTTCATTTGAGCGTTCAAGGGAAGGATTCTTTTTTATGTAATTTTGCAGCATCTTCTCATTTGTGCTAACATTAATTTCATCATCACAATCATTTAGAAATCTTGAAGATCTATCACTTCTTTCTAAGATTTTTGCTTGTGATGTAGGTGTAATAGGTTTCTTTAATGACAAGCTCAGCCTTTTTTGTTGAACGCTTTTGTCAACGTTTGAATTATTGTGATTGTCCGACTTGTTGGCGTTGCTTCGTCTATCTTTATCACTGATTTCCCTAATATCCTGGCTTCCACTATCATTACTTGATACAGAGACAGATTTCTTTCTCGGAGATCTACTCTTTTGTGATCCTGAAAGCAATCTTTTTCTTGGAGATTGATCTCTGGTTGATACAGGATTAGATTTATTTCTTGGGGGAGATGTATCCCTACTCGACACGGAGATAGATCTACTTCTTGTCCCAGATCTTTCCCTTATTATTACAGAATTACACCCATTGTTCGGTGATCCATCCGTGCTTGACACAGACGCAGATCTTCTCTTTGGAGATCTATCCCTACTTGAAATGGAAGTAGATTTACGTTTTGAGACAAACTTTTCCCTTTTTAAAGCAGGATTAGATATATTTCTTGGAGATCCATCATTACTTGATGCAGAAGCGGATATACTTCTTGAAGATCTGCTCATACTTGAAATGGAAAGTGATTTTTCTCTTTTTACCACGGGAGTAGATTGAACACTCGAATCAGAACCATCTTTACTTGACACGGAGCCAGATCTACTACCTGTAGGAGATTTATTTCTTTTTGGTGTAGGAAGGGCTCTATTTTTTGCAGGAGATACACCCTTTTTTGGTGATGTAATAGATGTATTCTTAGTAGGAGATTTATTCCTGCTAGATACAGGAAGAGATTTATTTCTAAGAGCAGGTTTGTTTTTAATTTTTTCATCTTCATCAGATATCTCTTCTGTTTTAATTTTAGAGGTTCTTTTTCCGCCAGTGCCATTCACTATTTTCTTCATAGCAGCTGCACAGTACCTAAAACATAATCACAAATTATGTTATTCACACGCAGTAAGGCCATGGCTCAGCCGCCACCTAAGATGAATTTTCCATACAAATAACGATGATCCATAGATCAGCTATGGATCAAATGATCACTTTTATCAAGGATACCATTTAGAAAGATAGCCGTTCTTTTTCAAGATTAAATAAGTAGGCATTGCCATTGAAACAATAGGAGGAGAAATCCACGAACCTCTTTAAATCCTTGCAGTATGAAATGCTTGGGAGACCTAACCTATTACACATATATGTATATTTTAATATATAAGATCCAACACTCACTTTTTATCTCTAGAGTTCAAAGGGATCCAATCGATGCCACCTTCTAAATCAGACATACAATCAAATGTGCGGCACGGAGACAGCTCCGCACTAAAAGACCAGTCGATAGTAAAGAAATAGTCCTCTCCAGAATAAGCACACTTTTCTCAGGGTTTTTTATAACTTTTATTTCGTCGACCTTGAAAGCTTGAATCTACATGATTGTAGTAAAGTATTTAGTGCAGTTTGATATGATTGATATTGTGATTCAAATTTAAATTTGGAATATAAAACAAGAGCAAGAAGGATCTGTCAAATGTCAGCTCACATGTCAGCTGTCAAGCACCTCGTGTTTGTAGGGATGTGTGCGGTAATTTTCTACAAAATCCCTAAATGTAAGTAAAATGGAGATTTCAAAAAACTCAATCTACATGTAACTGAGTATTTTTCAAATACAACTTTCTAAACATTTATAAACTAGGCAGTTTATATATAATAATAATAATAATAACAGGCTGATTTATTTTAAATTACACATGATAAGAGAGCGCCGTTTTTGTGTGTGTCACACCTCAAGGGCCCTCTCCGATCATGGATAAGACTTTCTAAACAAGTGTGCCTTGAGTGCTCCTCGAAATACACCCACAGATTTGGAGTTCTTCACTCCGGGTGGCAGTCTGTTCCACTCCACCGGCCCCGCAACACGGAAAGCGCGGTCTCCGAAGTTTGTACGAATCTGACGGCGCGGCTGAACCAAATTGACTACTCCATCACCCGCAGATCTGAGTGTCTGCCTCCTAACACCCATTTCAACAGGTGAAATCATATCCAATCCAATCCAATCCAAGCTGCAAAGATATATATCATTTAAGATTTATATCAAAAGCATTCCCACAAGCAGACATGTATAATTTCGCGCTAACACATGCCGCATGTGGACCTACAATATAAAAACCCAATCTCAAATGAACATAAGCCTTGCAACTCTTGCCGTCCTTCCCTGAAACAGGGGTGACATTGGCAAAGTGAACCAATTTTTACAGTATGGGTGGTCAGCCGCATAACAACCTCTATCAGCCAGATAAGGTGGGGCCAAGCCATTGATGGCTTTATATACCATTAAACAAACACGGAAGACCACCCTCTCCGGGAAACGAAGCCAATGAAGTTTTTTTAACAGCGGGGTGATGTGAGCGAATTTGGGAATGCCGAATATGAGTCTTGCTGCCGAATTCAACACAGATTGAAAGCGATTAAACTGTTTCTTCGGCTGACCACTATAAAGCGTCGAGCAATAGTCAATCCGAGACATCACAAACGCACTCACCAGGGTCTTAACCGCATCTGACGGCAGACATTTTCTTATTGCCTTTATTTGGCGAAGCGAAAAAAAAGAAGAAGCTATTGTGGCATCTATTTGCCTATCCAGTGTCAGGTTACGATCCAGTAAGACTCCTAGAAGTCTTACCGAATCAGAAGGCTGGATTAGCTTACCTCCTATGGAGAGTGGTACTCTATTCACCAGAAGGTGGTCACGCCTCGAAATTTTATTTTAAATTAATTATAAAATTTTTATTAAAAATATATTTTGTAATAGATTTTTATTATGATTGGTGTTGTAAAAAGTTGCAACTAAAATATTGGGAAATTGTAAATAATGTTATCTCAGCACTTGTTCATTTCCGCAGAGAAAATATAATCACAAAAAAAAGTTTTTTTTTTGGTGAAACTTTATTTTTGTTTTTATTGTCGTAACATTCATGACATTTTATTTATTTTAGAAAATTAAAATTAAATCTTAAGTAAAAGGATAATGATACGGATCTTTGAGGCAAGTAGGTAGGTAGTTGTAAATGTCACTCTGTCACTTGTCAGTGTGGTCAGTGTTCGTCAGTTGTCATCTGCTACTGGAAGCGAGTTGTCAGTCGAAACTCGAAGGCCGTCTATTTCATATTGTGTTCTTATTCCCGTAGTCGTTTAGCCGAATTTTTCCGTGATAATTTAAATTCACTCTTTTCGAAAATATTTCACGAGAAACATTGTAGAAACTTGTTGCGCAATGTACAAGTTCAAACTATTTCTGTGCTTGGCTTTTATCGGTAAGAATTTTATTTGTATTATTTTGTTGCAAAATTTCTAGAATTGTGTAAGTAAATAAGCGATAGTTACTAGGAAAAACGATGTACCTATGTGTCAATCACTGGTTCATGCGAAGAACTGCATAATTTCTACCTAGACCGACCTTAAGGTTGTTAAATTAAAATAAATGTGACCACTTAAAATAGGTAGGTACTAGATAAGATGCCGTTTGTGAAGGTTGCCGTATTTTGTTGACCAGACATGCTCAACAAAGCTATTATCTAAAAATAAATACCTACTTATGTTTAATGTTTTAAAAGTTTACAAATAAAATTATTGATTAATTTATATTGTTGGAAGAAGTTCGAAATTTGAAATTTCCTCAGCGGGCTTAAGTCACCGCTCTATGTGACTAGGGTTTCTAGCAACCAGTTACAAAATTCTAACATCATGACCAAGTAATGATAGACTCCATTGTTGGTATGATGCTGATTGTCCATGCAGTAAAAAAATGGTGCACTTTTGCCAATGCCATCTCTGTTTCAGGGAAAGGTCGCAGAGTTGTAGGGTTAATGTTCTTCTGCGGTTTGAGGTTTATTTTAAAAGTATGCATACAGCATGTCTAAGTGCAAACTACCAGAAGTTTGCTTTTGGATGTGCATCAAGTGTGAATCTGAAATGTTAATTTATCTTTGCAACTCAGATTATATACTTATGTAGATTATACTCCTTGTTGGCAACACTTAATTCGACTGCCAATCTTTTATTGTGAATGAAAGGGCCGTAAGTAAATACAACACTTTTAATGTTCTTAGCTGGCCAACTTTATGCCAGATTCCAACTATACATTTTAAATTTCTTGTATCCATTGTTAAAAATTGGCAAGCAATTGATAAACTTATTTTTTTTACTTATAAATCACTTTGGTCAATAAAAGGCGTCCAATCTATATAAGTAGAGAGAAATAAGTACTTCCTCAATTTATCTTTCATGCTTATTTTATTTTGCTAAGGTATTCCTAAAATTAACCAGGTTTTAAAATTTGCCATGTAGGGATGTACTTAAATGAACTGATATCAATTTATATTATTTATTTATAGGGACTGGAAAATTTCGCGATCGCGATAAAACGAATTTATTCGCGAATTTTGAGGTTTTTACGCGAATAACGCGAAATTTGAGGTTTTACGCAAATATCGCGAATTTTCGTACTTTTGGTAGAAATTGTGCGAAAAAGTTGTTATGTGTCGCTTCTGCAACGCAACTATTTTGTGGGAAAGAAAAGATTCCTGTGAAAACCCTTTGCAAGGTGCAAAGCACAGAAAAAATGGTCGGTTTTATAGCCGAGGGGGCCAAGTGGGCTGATCTTTCAACGTTGAAACACGCTAGAAAGCTAGACGCGGGGTTCGATCCCCGCCTGGATCATTTGACCATAAATTTGACCCTGGTTCAACAAATGTCATTGGGTACTTATAAATTAATAATTTAATTAAAATGAACAATACTCGTAATGAATTTTTCATTAATGATATTAATACCTGTTTCTGGCCAGGCAACACCTTCTCTCAGGGGTCAGTCTCCCCTCCACTGACCCACGCCCTGTATATCCATCCCATCCGGGGATGTGTCACAGGACTCGCATGCAAAAGTTATGTGAGATGCGAGTGGCAGAAGGCCCTCCCGTGAAGCTACACTTTCCCAAGTGTTTACACAAAGCAGGCCAGGCAGAGTAGGTTGGTGAATTGCATTCCTATTCACAAATCTATTTTATTAAAAAAATAAAAGATAAGCAGAACTGTCCTGGACATCCAAACAGACTTGAATCGTGACATCTTGGCGCCCTTGAGATGGTCCTGGACCATTAAATGGCGCCACAGGAAAGAAATCATCCATCATCATCATCATCAATGAAGGAAAATACATCAAGGAGTGAAGCTGCTGCTGGATTAGATTAAGAGCACAACTTGAGGCTTTCATAAAAGCCAACATCCCTCGAAAAAATTAGATAACCCTCATCTAGAGAGACTTAATTTAATATTTTCAAAGGATATTGCAGGGTATTCGGAGTGCCATTCAAATATTAGTACTTTTTTCAATCAATGGTTTTTTGTAAGTTGTAACTCGTATTGATTCAGATGTTGTTTATTCATTGTTTTTGAAGGTACATGTTTATATAATAAATTGTAAATATTAGTAAAATCTATAGTTTTGCAATTACATAAACCTTTATTTCGATCAAATCAACCCTAAACATTACACCGAATCTCCCCGTTTGTCGTAAAAAATAACGCGAATTTCCCTGTTTTTGATCAAAAATAACGCGAATTTCCCAAAAAAATAACGCGAATTTCGCAAAAAATAACACCACTTTTTTCCAGTCCCTATTTATTTATCACGTTGTGAATGATAAAATGCCGATAATCTGATAATCGTGTAGGGGCTTTAAACTTAATTTTTTTCATAAAACCCAAACTTTTTATAAGGCATTAGGGATGCCATTTTCTTCACAAAAAAACATTTCTTTATGGTTGCAGAGTGAGTAAAATAATTATTGGTGTAACTATCTATAATCTAAGTTGTAAAAATATATTACATTTAAGATTCATATTAAATGCAATCTCGTATAAGTTCGTGCTTACACATGCCCCATATGGACCTACAACATAAAAACCCAATCTCAAATAAACATAAGTCCTGCAACTCTCGCCGGCCTTCCCTGAAACACGTGTGCAATTGACAAAGTGAACCATTTTTTTTACAGTATGGGTGGTCAGTCTCATACCAAACTTTTTTTTCTATAAGTCATGAAATTAAAAAGTAGTAGGTAGTACATAAAGTACCTACTAAAATAAATAGAAATAAAAAAATAGTCATTCTGTAACTTCGTGTAATAATTTTTTTTTATTTTTATATTTTTTATCTTTTTTTTTTATCTATTCCTTGACTTATACGTTGGTATGAGGCTGACCACCTATAATCTATAATCTAAGTTGCAAAGATATATTAACATTCAAAACTCATATCAAATGCATGCCCACAAACAGACACATCAACTGCTCCAAGGAAGAAGGAAGTAACTCCGAAATGTAGGTTTTTGACTTATTTCCATTTCTGAAGGTAACAAATCATTATCTTCATTCCAAGATGACAGCCGTGTCTCTATCTCTTTTAAATTCGTTAATAAATTAATGTTAAAAATAGTTTAGGCATTGTTCTCCATGGAATAAATAAAATTAAATTGGCTTTCCTGCAAAACTATCTTTTTAGACTTAGTGCTATCTTCCTTGGAGCAGTCAACATGTAGTTCGCAAATGAACATAACCCTGCAACTTTTGCCGACCTTCCCTGAAGCAGGTGTGACATTGGTGAAGTAAACCATTTTTTACAGTAATTTACAGTTTAATTAACACATTTAAATACATAAAACATGCATACAAGTTGTCAAGACCACCTGACAGATCTAAATCTGATCTAAATGTAAGTTGCAAAGATATGTATCATTTGAGATTCATATTAAATGCATTCCCACAAGGAGACACACATAATTTTGCACTCACACATGCCGCATGTGGACCTACAATATAAAAACCCAACCTTAAATGAACATAAGCCCCGCAACTCTTGCCGACCTTCCCTGAAACAGGGGTGACATTATCAAAGTGAACAATTTTTTACAGTATGGGTGGTCAGCCTCATACCAACCTATAAGTCAAGGAATAGTGCCAATAGTATGTTTGCAAAACCGTTTGTGAACATTTAATTTTAATAAAAAGTAATTATAAAACAAAGTGGTTTCATTTCTATCTAATAACATGAAAGATTACCAAGTTTATGCCTCATAACTCTTAAAATCAATGAGACTGTAAAATACAGTGTCAAATACGAAATTAAAGTTGATAAGAATTGTAATAATGTTTCTATGCATATGTACCTATGTCTATATTTCTACACATATAATTATTATGTATTACATATATTTATTTATAATTCAACCAAGATGATTAAGTCAGTACTTTGTTCAATTAAATATAATTATTTAAAAATCAATGTACCTATTATATTATTGACTCAGAGTGACCTTTTCCAAGCGGATATATGAAATTGGACTTTGACCGTTAATCACACAGCCTATCTAATTAGAGGCATGCAATGCTATTCACAATACATTTAATCCATAGATGATCCATAGTTCGTATTTTTTGTTGATTAGAGAATTCACTTTAGGTGGTGGATGAGCCATAAATTTGTAATGTATGTTGAACGAGCATAGAAGATATTTATATGATAAAGGTATTTGAGTCTCATGAGAACAAAGTATTCACTATATGACAATGTTGCTATATGCTTAGTCACTAATGCTAAACTTTGCCTTTTTTACCTGATTAAGGATTCATTGATGAGTAATGAGTACAAATGAATGTTATCTTCTAATAGTTTATGACTTGTAATAGAAAAACAAACACATGAGTTGTTCAAGTCCACTCCTATTTATTCCATACTTAGTAATCTATAATCTCAGTTGCAAGGATATATTAACATTCAAAGCTCATGTCAAATGCATGCCCACAAACAAACATGTGTAAGTTTGCGCTTACAAATGCTGAATGTGTACTTACAAATTAAAATCCAAACCTCAAATGAACATAAACCTTGCAACTTTTACGTTGCATTGGCAAAGTAAACCATTTTTTACATTATGCGTGGTCAGCCTCATACCAACCTATAAATCAAGTAATATACTTGCAATATTGTATAATTTTTGTTCTTTGACTTATAAGTTGGTATGAGGCTGAAATTTTTTTGTTCCACAAGTAAAGAAGGCAGCCTTACGCCACAACAGGGTCGTTTTTTGTTTCATTTATTATTCAATCGACATCACACTTCATAGGAACCATTCCGAAAGCATTTTACAAGCTCCCTAAAAATTTCATTAAAACCAGTTGAGCAGTTTGGGTGTGCATAAGGAACTTACATTATTAGTGTCATGAAAACCCCGGGGGGTCGTGACCTCCTTGATCAACCGCAGCCACCACTGTCTGTCCAACGCCTCCCTCTTCTAGTCCCATACTCCTACCACAGAGTAGTCTACCACCACTCCGTACAGCCACCTTGTGTCTTCTGGGTCTTCCCACTGTCCTGCACCCCTTTGGGTCCGTCATCACAACTAACTTACATTCATACTTTTCATTTTATATATTAGATTCATGAATAAGCTGAGTTTGTGTAATAAAGTAATTTATAAAAACTTGCATCGGAAAAGCCGCCGATTTAAAACAAATGTTTTCCTTATGTTTCTAATGGTCAATGACTGTAAGATGACTCCTGCAAAAAATTAATTGCACCAAGTTGGTATTTTAAAGTTAATACTTCCTTTTAGTCAATTTTGTAATTATTTAAAAAATATTTGGCCAGGGCAAAAGGGACTCTTATGAGAGTAGATATAATATCATAGATGAAAAATTAATGGAATGAATGTTGATGTGGTGAATGAGTTTGTATACCTGGGAAGTAAGTTTGGAAAAGATGGAAAAATGATCGGTGAACTTGAAAGACGAATAATGATAGGCAGGTGTGTACTGGGTGCTACCGCTAGCATCGCCAGGAACCAGAATCTTTCAAAAAATGTTTGACTGGCGGTGCACGGTGGCATACTAGTGCCCACTCTGATGTATGGAAGTGAAGCCTGGACGGTGAGTGAAAGTGAGATTAGTAAAGTCCATACAGTGGAAATGGACTACCTAAGAAGTATGATTGGAAAAAGGCGGAGTGATAGGGTGAGGAATGATTTTGTAAGAGAGGAATGTGGTGTAAGAGAAAGTGTGAAAGTAAAGATTAAAAGAAGTATGCTTAGATGGTTTGGGCATATGGAGAGAATGATTGAGGAAAGACTGACGAAGAAAGTATATACTGCAAGATTAGATGGATGTCGTGGTAGAGGAAGACGAGAAAGGTATGGATAGACCAAATTTCCGAAATAGCGAATGAATGGGATATCCAGAGTCATAATAAAAGGAGAGCTTGTATGAAAAAGGTTATGACTCTGGATGAAATGAAAGTAGTATGCAAGGACCGAAAGAAATGGCGATTAATCTGTAATGCTGGCGTTTAAGTCTGAGGCTTTAAAACAAAATCACTTTTTTATAGAATATGCTTAGTAGCTTTTTAATTTTTTTACTGTTTAAGTAATTGTTCAGTGATTATTTGGTTTTTTTTTGTACTCAAATGTAATTAATTGCTTGTATTCCTTGACTTATAGGTTGGTATGAGGCTGACCACCCATACTGTAAAAAATGGTTCACTTTGCCAATGTCACCCCTGTTTCAGGGAAGGTCGGCAAGAGTTGCAGGGCTTATGTCCATTTGAGAAT
Source organism: Agapetus fuscipes (assembly GCA_951799405.1). Classification (NCBI taxonomy): domain Eukaryota; kingdom Metazoa; phylum Arthropoda; class Insecta; order Trichoptera; family Glossosomatidae; genus Agapetus; species Agapetus fuscipes. Next base: position 13,240,265 of record OX637351.1, on the reverse strand, counting down.
TGTGTTTTTATAGTGTAGGTCCACATGCGGCATGTGTGAGCGCGAAATTATGCGTGTCTGCTTGTGGGAATGCATTTATTATGAATCTCAAATGATACATATCCTTGCAGCTTAGATTTAGAAGCAATGGTGAAAGAGGATGTGAGAATAACCTACCTGTCGACGTACAAACCGACCAACCCACCGCCTCCTTCAGAAGCGAATTGAAGAAAATGCTGTACAAAAAGAGCTATGGCCCCTTGAGATAGTCAAATTCAAGTCACTTTATTCATATTGTAGGACTTGTCCAAAGTACGTTGTTTTTTTCCCGAATCACAAGAAATAATGCCTTGTGTAAGTACATGACTTATGATGCTGTTGTAAATTATACACCAATACAAACCTTATTTCAGTGCCTTGCAAAATCAATAATTAAATAGGAGACATTTTTAGTATCTTTCGAGATATTTGATATCAAAACCATGCGTTATGCTACTGCGCGATGGCTGAAATCACCAGCAGAGGGGGGTAACAATATTTCGCTGCCATTGGCACATCAGAGGTTAAAGGGCCCCACAGGCAAAAAATCATCAGCATCAGAATCATTGAAATATAGAATATTTCATCAATTATTTGTGTTTTCCAGGCTCGTGTTTGGCTGACGACAGCGCTGACATCAACGCAATACAGAACACCCTCCAGGAGAAGTTCCCTGAGCTGAACAGCACCGGTGTGAACTTGCAAGAGGTCGAGGATGTGCTGAAGCAGAAATGTATCAAGGAGGCTAACGAAGAGGCCTACAATAACGTGCTGGTAAGATTATACATTCATTTTTATCTGTGACTGTAACTCTTCTTCTATTCAACTAGAGGTAGCCAGAGCCTCTGCAGATTTTCCACCACATAATCTAACTTTGAATCTAAGCTGCAAAGATATACAGTAGAGCCTTGATAATCCGAACTAGCAAAAACTAACCCCTGTTCGGACTCACGAAGCGTTCGGATTATAGTATGTAAGGAGAAAAAAAAACATTTTTATTCTTAAAATAGTGTTTAATTATATACATAGTTTAAGAGGTACAGTAAGCAACGAGCTGGGCTTTACATATTGACCTTGGGAACGCTCTTATTACAAGCAGCGTAAGGACTACAGTCGTAATGCAAATAAAAAGCCCGGCTCGTTGCTTTATAACCTCTTTATAACCTCAAAAAACACGCCGCGCACGAGTACAGAGCAGAAAAACGTGGAATGGACGCGCAACGTGGCAGTCGTAACTGCAGACTAATTAATAAACAACATAGCAGCGAGGCGAAGGCGAGGAAGTGGGGTGGGGTATGCAGTTCGGATTATAGCGACGTTCGGATTAGCCTGAGTACGGATTATCGAGGCTCTACTGTATATCATTTAAGATTCATATTAAACGCATTCCCACAAGCAGACACGTATAAGTTCGCGCTAACACATGCCGCATGTGGACCTATAATATAAAAATCCAATCTCAAATGAACATAAGCCCTGCAACTCTTGCCGACCTTCCCTGAAACAGGGGTGACATTGGCAAGTGAACCATTTTCATAGTAATGATAATATTAGGATGATTTATTTGGTGAGCGCTGTTTTTGTGTGAATCACACCTCAAGAGCCCTCTGCGAGCTTGGTCGTCGCTATAGAAAGCACCGATTCTCAAGCAAGACTCAGTTTCTGTAAGGCTGGATGGACCTTTGGTGACCGTTCTTTGGTAAAGGTATCTGAATTTTTCAACCCAGCGAAGAGCATATTTGAAAATATGAATTGTATATTTTTTCTGCTCTGCCGGGATTTGAACCCACGACCTTCCATTTACGAGTCCGAAGCGTTACCACTAGACTATGGACCGATCCTTCTTCTTATCCTTATATATCCAGCGGCGAAGGGGCATTATGTTTTGGAGTGAAGCCGCAACATTCCCAAAAGAATGATGACCGGCCACTTGGGAGGTAGAAGAAGAGTGAGAAGGTATGGACTGAGATAGGCTACAAGTTGTGAATTCTAGACAGAATTGGAGGCAGAAGTTAAAAGGGGTAAAGGATTAAAAATTGGGCTGTAACGCCATTGAAGAAGTAGAAAAAGTGAAGCCACATCGGGCAATTTAGAAATAAATACATTTTTTTAATGGAACAGGGAATAATTATATCGGAATAACACTAAGGATATCAGCTTATCACAAATGTTAGCTTATAACACATGTAAGTTTACACTTACACATGCTCCATGTGTAACCCTCCAAGTCTTGCTGCCTTTCCTTCAAGCAGTGGCATTGGCAAAAGTCAACCAATTTTTACAGTATGGGAGGTTAGCTTCATACAAACCTACTAGGCAAGAAAGGAATACGTCTACCAAATTTACTTATTTTCTCAGGTAATGTATAATCTTTCCCTCAAACAGGGCTGATAAAATGAGCGAGGAACATTTTTAAGTACTTAAAGCAACGATTATAACACTTTAAAAACAGTATCTTGCGTATAATGAAGTTGTGAGGTCAATGATAATCAATAATTATCAATAACTGATTATTGAAGTAGTTGTGTGCTGACCTGCGACCCTGTGAGGTAGCCCACATCGCCAGCTACACAAAACGTGACTCTCCAAGTGTTTACTCGTATCATAAAAGCGCACAACTTTTCCCTTTATGTTGCATTTCAAATCATTCTAACTTGTTATTTGCACTGATGAATGCTCCTTGACTGATAGGTTGGTATGAGGCTGACCCCCAGTACTGTAAAAATCGGTTCACTTTTGTCAATGCCACCCCGGTTTCAGGGAAAAGCTGCAGGAGTGGGAGGGTTTATGTTCATGTGAGGTTTTGTTTATTGTATGCACGCATGCAGAATGTGTAGGCGCGAACCTACATGTGCCTGTCTGTGGCCATGCAATTAATATGAGCCTTAAATGTTAACATATCTTTGCAGCTTAGATTATAGATAGAAATAAGATTATTTTGCAGGTTATATTTTAACCTATGTCCTTGACTGGCACACCAATCCAACTAATGTGTTAATTTCTGTTTATAGGATGTTGTCAATTTTAACAAAAAATATTTTTTTGCAAAATTCACACATTCCTTATAGGGTCACGCTCTGTAGCTTGTGCAATTTTTGAATACATTGAATTATAAATAATTGTTAAAGTAGCGCCTAAATATAGAAAGTCATTGAGACAGTAGGATGTACATATTGTATCATAAAATAAGGAGTGTAATTCATGATTACACACAAGTGAATAATACTCCTACCGTTGCGATGTGTGCCCACACAAATTTGTTGATAAATCTTGTTTGTGTCCCTTACATATTCTAAGCTATTTTAAAAGAAATAAGTCAAGATGAATTCAAACATTTTTTTTCCGCTCTATGGTAGGTATTTTTAATTTGGTAATTAGTAAAATTCTGTATTGTATTTATGGTCAAATTAAGGATGGAAACTTATAGAGAATGCGATGACCGGACTGTAGTTTAGTGGTCAACGCACGGACTTGTAATCGGAAGGCTATGAGTTAATAACTCGTCATCGGCAGAGCCCGGAAAAATATATTAATAATAGTTTGTATTATTTTTCATCCATGTTTTTTTTTATTCATTTGATGGAAGTTTTTGACCTTTGGACCGTTGGGGTTCTACCGTTCAGGCCGTTGGGGTTTAGACCGTTGAGGTTCAGACCGTTGAGGCTCAGACCGTTGAGGCTCAGACCGTTGGGGTTCGGGCCATTGGGGTTCAGACCATTGTGGCTTAGACCGTTGGGGTTGGGGCTCCACCTTAGTACAAAGAAGATCATGTGGTTTACAATATCATATGAGTTTGATATACCTGATCTATATACTGTATTCCTGGGTCATATTCAGCAAGTGGGCGGTCAAAGCCTGGAAAAGATAATTATGGTGGTGGATTGCAAGGTGTAAGGTAGTGGAAAGACACAGGTCAAGATGGCTGAACCTAAAGATGATAGGCTTCCTTGCGGTAGGAGTATGGAACTAGAGGAGAAAATACAAACAGTGCTGACAGTGGTTAATCAAAGGGTCCAAGGCTGGAAGTCTCATCACCACGGTAATTCTTACATACCGAATATCGGTAATATTTGAATGAAGACTAATCAGCTGTTCACTTGCAGCCATCTTGAATTGACAGGTCTTCATACAAATATTACCGATATTCGCTAGGTAAGAATTACCGTGGTGATGAGACTTTCAGACCAGGGCTCATCCAAGGTTTTCCTGCTACTGATGATGGTGATAATGATTGAAAGAGTGGACAGTGACCCCTTGTATTAACGTCTATAAAATAATGGAGCTGTGTTAGCCTACCCACATGTATGACGGCCTTTTTGCAAGAATCTTCCATGTGTAAGATCATTCAGAAATAATAAATACTGGTACCTACCGAATGCTTAGGTATGCCTCACAAGTATAACAGATGATATTATTAATACATCTTATTTTTATATGAGAGCGTTCTCTTAAAAAAATATTTCCATTTTAAATGTTGTAACTTTTATGTCCCGTAGTGTTACATTCTTTATTTTTGTCCTCATAGGGGTAACATAGCACGATAGGCCTGTAGTCTAGTGGTTAACGCTACGGACTTGAAATCATAAGGCCATGGGGTTAATTTCCAGCGGAGCACAAAAAAAAAATACCAAAGGCCAATTATCAAAGATCCATTCAGCCTTACAGCAATTGAGTCTTGCTTGAGTAATTGGCACTTTCTATAGCGACGACCAAACTTCAGAAGGCTCTTGAGGTGTGATTCACGCCATGGGATTAATTCCCAGCGGAGCACAAAAAAATCATGTGTCTTTCCCAAAGATCCATTCAGCCTTACAGCCTTGCTTGAGTAATTGGCGCTTTCTATAGCGTCGACCAAACTTGCAGAAGGCTCTTATTCACACAAAAACAGTGCTCACCAAATTAATGTTCCTAAGATTTATTTGTATTGAACTTGGAGGTCTCCCTATTTGTGATGAAGCAGGTTCTTGTTTCTTGTTGGATACAATAACACCAAAATACTCTGGGGAACTCCATGGAGCCATCGACCGGAGTATTTACATAAATTTTCCATTTTTTACTAACAGGAAAACCATGTAGTTTTCGACTGAGATATATTTTTCCAACTCTTTACCGAGATATATATTTCCGTATTAGGTATTGATAATAAATAAACAATGGAATAATTAGTGTGTTTCTAAATCTAAATCTAAATCTAAATCTAAGCTGCAAAGATATGTATCATTTGAGATTCATATTAAATGCATTCCCACAAGCAGACATGCATAATTTCGCGCTTACACATGCTGCATGTGGACCTACAATATAAAAACCCCAATCTCAAATGAACATAAGCCCTGCAACTCTTGCCGACCTTCCCTGAAGCAGGGGTGACATTGGCAAAGTGAACCATTTTTTACAGTATGGGTGGTCAGCCGCATACCGTGTTTAATTGTATGTAAATGCTGTAGGTGATACGGCTGACCTTGTGTTAGCATCGCAGATGACCTGCCTGTACTTTGTCTCCTGTGTGAAGGAATGCTTGTAGCTTGCATCTCTTATCTGTGTGACTAACATGCAAACCTTGTCTGCTTGAGGAAGTATATTTTCTTACTTTGTGCTGGACTTTTTCTCATCATTTGAGAGAGCATGAGTTGTGTGCAGATGCATTTCTCTGATTTTGTGAATTTTCATCACAAAGATAAATATTTTTTAATGTTATTAATCCAGACAGTTTACTTCATCAAATAAGACAACCCGAATTAGACTATGATTGCTCTAAAAAGATGAATTGTATTGTTCCTTATGATCGTGAGAGATCAAAAACGTTTGTGTATATTAATAAATTGAGTTTTATTCCTTGACTTATAGGTTGGTATGAGGCTGACCAGCCATTCTGTTAAAACTGTTTCACTTTGCTAATGTCACCCAAGTTTCAGGGAAGGGCGGCAAAAGTTGCAGCGTGTATGTTGATTTAAAATTTGGGTTTTATTTTGTAAGTAACATGCATTATGTGTAAGCGCAAACTATACATATCTCCTTGTGGGCATCTATAATCTATTAGATTATAGTTTTCTGTAGATAATCAGGAAGATTTTCATTTTTAACTCAATTGAAAAATGTTGAAGTCATTCTATAAAATGAAATGAATTAAAAAAGTGTCTTAAGAGGAAACCTCAAGGGCTACAGAATTGAAAAATAGGTATTTGTAAAATCTGTTGCTGTCTCGCATTGCCCGCACAATCGAGCTATCGATGTGTGAGTGAGGCTGTCAATGTATGCGTACCACGCTGCCCCTCCCCCCTCCCCTCGCCAAGTACCCGCGCCCGCCTGCGCCTGTCTGCGCCCGCCCCGCCCGCAGGCCCCATACTTCACATCTTGCTTGCAGTCGGCCGGCGAGTTGATATGGCTTTTGCGGAGTATTATTAATATTCGTGTGATTTTAGTATTTCAATAAAAAAATTCAAGAAAATGTTTATTAGTAACACTTTTTTTATTACCTTCCAACAATCGAACAGCACAATATTGTGCTAAAAATATACTTCATGCAAAATATTCTAACTGGAAATATCGATATCAATGAACAACACTAGGATATCGATAAATTAATTATCGACTACGTGTCACGTCACGAGTGTATACCACAGAAGGAATATACTGAAAACAATAACAATAAATTGTACAGAGAACTGCACTCGACTTTCTTGCATCAACGAAACCACAAAATGTGTGTGTAAAGCAAAAATGATGTGCCAGCCAGCCATGTGTTATTTCAGTATGAAACAAATTTGTATGAAAATAATAAGTTTGTATAGAGACTACCATTTTTTTTTGTTTTTCTGGAAAAATAATAATTGATTATTATAGGTATTATTGTAATGTGAAAAATTGCAATGCATCGTTTTTTGTTTAACCAATGGTGTTCCGAGATATTCGCAAACGATTGCTTTTTTTATATGGCAACCCACAAAAAAAGACTTTTTTGGAAAAAATGTTTATAACTGTCTGGTAGAACTAATAAAGCAATGACTACACAGAAAATTTAACGAAAATCGTTGGAGCTGTTTTTGAGAAAATCTCATTTTAAGTTTTTAGGTGCTCGGGAGCCATCTTAAATATTAGAAATAACAAAAAATGTTGAATGAACAATTACAGATATTTGTTAAAACTATCTATAAAAGTTTTAAAATAGCTGTTTTTTTTGCATTATAATGTCTTTTTAGAATTATTAAAAAAAAAAAATTCACACACACACACACACACATACAGCCGGACGTTTTTGCAAGATAGTGTTTATTGGCATGTCCTGCACCAGGACAACTCATTTCCGTGAAAATCTCGATTTTTTTTTCTCGCCAAAACAAAACTTTCTTTACTCCGTACCGGGAGCAAGAAAGTAAAAATCAAATCCCAATTTTTCGAGATTTCTGCTTATATGTAATTCGTGTTTGGATTCAGACTTTTGCATGTTTTTTTTAACAGATATCACATATACCTAGTGACGCACATTTTGATGTTGAAATGAATGACTTGTTTTTATCAAATCTTTCGTTTTCTTCAAAGTTTCTGTATCAAAAAAATGAAATAAAAAAATTGACACCAAAAGATTTTTGCCAGCCGGCCCTGGTCAAAGGAAGCAATAAAAAAGTGTATAATGAATAATATCTCCTTATTTTCGCAGCAATTATTATTGCTTTTTCTTCCTTTGTCTGTATACGCATTAGTCCGCCCGTCCCCAACCTCAAGCCTCCCCCCGCAAAGCGCGATAGGGACAACTGCAGCTTGGACCGAAAATACCTATTAAAATTACACAAAATCAACGTTTCGTAATCCCCTGTTCCCTTCTCCAAAACTTGACCGATTTAACTAATTTTTTTCTTTAATAAATAAAGATAGACTTTGGCCGTGTTTCTATGTTTTCCTTTTTTTATATAATTTAGTCAATTTTGTTTTCTGGATGTTTAAACACAGCGAAAAATCTGACAAATTTTATGGGTCTTTGAATGTTCATATCTCTTTTAATAATTAATTTATGAAAAAAAAGAAAACCGAGGGACATGCCAATAGTAGTCATTGATTTTTGAGACAAAAATGATTGCTCTACTAACATTATCCAGGGAGAAAACAGGGGACTACGTTTGTATGGCGTAACGGCCCTTTTGTTTCCTCTTAAGAACAAACTTGTTCTACGCAGACTAAGGCAGAATAGAGTTTAACATGACTCATCTTGACATTTATTCTTACATCTATTTGCAATACACAATATATAGAATAATTAAAACAAGATGAAGTAGGTACCTACTTTGTATGTAAAAAAAATCTTATATATAATTAAAATATATATATAATTAAAATATATATTAAAATGTATAATTAAAAATGCTAGTTGAATAAAATTATAAAAAAATGTTTTGTTTTATTTTTTATGAATAGTTAAGTATTTTGCGCAGTAATAATATGTATACGTAGCTTAATTAACATGTTGGTAAGAGGCTGACTACCATACTTACTGTTAAATGGTATACCTTTTCAAATGGCACACTTATTGCCACTTGAAAAAGCTGTTTTGCATATTCTTTACCATTCCCACTATATCTTTGTTCTATTTTGTACGTATCATTATCATTGGCGCTACAGTCTGGTGGTACTGGCCTCGTCAAGGAGTAACTTCCACATTTTATTGTCCATCACCTTTCCTCGCCAATTGGTTGTGCCCAGAGCACGCAAGTCCTTTTCCACCCCATCGCTATATCTATCATTTATGTCTTCCCGACTCTATTTTTCGGCCACTGGGTTTTGTGCTTTACCTATATCCATACTTTATCTGCTTTGCCCATGTACAAAGCTGACCTGCCAAACGTTATGACTATAGGGACAGCAATGGCTATGCTCAATGAGATCTCCTCCTCAGTTGATATCTTCCACCTGAGTGAGAATCAGCTTTGACAGAGGCTTACGTTTCTGTTAAGCTGATCCAGTTTTTCTTGTTATATCCTATTATGAATATTACTTTCAAAATTAATTTATTGAATCATAAATAAAACAATTATTTACTCCATCACATTGTTAAGATTATATGTATTACATACCATTAACTTTAATTGAAATATGTTTCCAGACTGCCAAGGACAGTTTTACCCACTGCCTCCAGAGTATTGTGGATGTGGAAGTACTGAAGGATGAGATCGAAAAGGCCAAACCCACCGGGGACCTGGACACTGTCTTTAAAAAGTAAGGCTAATTTTTATTGAATTAAAAAACTAGAAACAAAGAACATCTGAGATGAAAACGCTCTGTGCCATTGCTGCAAAATCACTGAAAGACCAATTAAAGTACTTAGAATTCAAAAGCATAAGTGACATTGAGGACATTGTCAGATGGAGTAGAAAGAGGAGATGGTTCTGCAGGGGCCATGTAGACCGCATGAGCAAAAGTAGGTTAACCCGAATTATGTCACAGGAAATACTAGACGGTCAGTATCTACCAGGCCGCCCAACCAAAAGATGGCAGAACAGCTGGTCTTCTGCATCACAGAAGGGAGTTCCAGAATAAACAATCTTATATCTAATACAAAAAGGAGAATAACTAATTTTACCAACCATGATGTGAAAAAGATGGTTGGATTTCTCAACATTTCGGCCGAATCATATCCAACATGAGGTGCAACATTAGAAAGGAGGATTCTTAACCATCTATGGTCCGGTGAGAGATAACAATGGTTGGCTTTGTTGGTACAACAAGGAGCTCTATGACATCTACAAAGAGTCCGATGTCATGAATTTCATCAAAGTAGGGCGACTGTAGTAGGTCGGTCACACAATTGGAATGGACGATGCAAACTCCATTAATCATGAAAGACTCTCAGCGCCACAAGGCCATAAGAAGAAGTCCAAAATGCGATGGAAGGTGTCAACACCGGTTGGCCGGTCTGTAGTCCAGTGGCAACACTTCGGACTCGTAAATGGAAAGTTGTGGGTTTGAATCCCGGCGGAGCACAAAAAAATACCATTTATATTTTCAAATATGCTCTTCGCTGGGTCGAAAAATTCATAAAACCTTTACCAAAGACCGGTGACTAAAGGTCCATTCAGCCTTACAGCAACTGGGTCTTGCTTAAGTATTGGCGCTTTGTAGCGACGACTAAGCTTGTAAACACCTCTGCGGCACTACAACAATCATAGACCCCTAGAATCTCTGAAATCTAGGGAGTCAAAAAAAAAAACACAGATGCATCTAAGGCAATGCTGGAGACCAAAGGTGATGGACATCATGAGTGCAGGAGAATACTGGATTCAGCCGAGCCCAAGGATTCAATCCAGGGCTGTCGGTCTCACGGTGATGATAATTGGCAAGAGTGAACAAGTTTGTATAGTCAGTCTCATACCAATTTTTAAGTTCAGAAACAAAAATTGATTAAATTAAAATCTGGCAACATTGTGTACTATATTTTTCTTACTTCCATTCACATTTTGATGTTACATAGATGACTTAGATTTAGATTTTGATGTTTGTTTTATTTTCAGGTATTGTCAGAAAACTCCATTGCTGAAGCAGTGTGTCTCTAATTTCACGGACTCCATTGAGCCTTGCCTGAACGTGAAGGAACGGGAAAATAAACGCATCATCATCAACGTCACCGAGAGTCTGGCCGACTTCATCTGCTTCAAGGAGGGAGACAGAATTGCACGTAAGTACATCTAATCTAATCTAATCTAAGTTGCAAAGATGCGAAATTATACATGTCTGCTTGTGGGAATGCATTTAATGTAAATCTTAAATGATATCCCTATATCTTTGCAGCTTAGATTAGATTAGATTAGACATTAGATGCATTCTTACAAGCAGGCACATACAAGTTCGCGCTTGCATGCGCGTGAACCTACAACATAAAAACCAAATCTCAGAAGGACATACACCCTGCAACTCCTTCCCTGAAACAGGGGTGATATAGGCAAGGTGAACCATTTTCTACAGCACGGGTGGTCAGCAGCATACCAACCTATAAGTCAGACGTGTGCATAGGGTATAGGGAAATACATTTCTGAATAAATATATTCTCCCATTCCTTTAAAATAACTCATTTGAAATTGACTGAAGTTCTAACTATGGCTCCAATCAAACATAAATTTGGAATTTTGAATATGATTATCAAGCTTAAATGGTTTTTCACCATACATTGCCAACCTATTAGGCGCATGTGCCTGTATGGGATGCACACCCCTGCTATATGTCAAGGAACATACACAACAAATTACATTTTAGAAATAAACAAGTAATAATATGGATAAACATTAAAAACATTCTAATTTTTAATTTTGAAAATTTTGTAATATAATCTTGAAATATTGTTTGCAGTTTTCATCGCTGAAGGTGGACCCGAATGCTTAGAAAACAACAACGAAGCCATCCAGGAGTGCGTCAACAGCACGGTGGCCAAGTACGTCCCCAAGGAGACGCCCACGCTGGCCAACCTGCCGGAGCTGGTGATGAAGGCGGAGCAGTGCGAGGACATGCTCAAGCTGCAGGACTGCATCGTCACCAAGCTGGAGTCCTGCAAGGAGCCCACGCCCAGCAACATTGCCGAGTCCCTCTTCAAGTTCATCCGCAAGGTTACCCCGTGTGTGAGTATAAAGGGCACATGCCTTTTTTTTTTTTAAGAAATCCTGTGCAGGAGACTCCCTAGATTTTAGAGACTCTAGAGGCCTATGACACTTGTTGTAGTGCCGCAGAGGTGTTTACGAGCTTGGTCGTCGCTACAAAGCACCAATACTTAAGCAAGACCCAGTTGCTGTAAGGCTGGATGGATCCCAGCCTGTATTATTTTAAGAATAAATACAACTAATCTGCACATATAAGGCAACTTTTTACAGCGTTTTCTCCGAAGGGGTTGGGTGTGGCCTATAATCTATAATCTAAGTTGCAAAGATACATTAACATTTAAAGCTATATCAAATGCATGCCCACAAACACGTGTATAGTTTGTGCTTACAAATGCTGAATGTGTACTTACAACTTAAATCCAAACCTCAAATGAACATAAACCCTGCAACTCTTGCTGACCTTCCCTGAAACAGGTGTGACATTGGCAAAGTGAACCATTTTTACAGTATTGGTGGTCAGCCTCATACCAACCCATAAGTTAAGGAATCTAGCCTACGCCAGTCACTTAGCTAAAGGGGGGGTTTCCCAGCTCCTGAGAGAGCTGGTACTCATTTCTTGTGAAGGCTGAGTAAAAATGTTGCCGGGTATTTTATTTTGGGTTAAAAGTAAACACCAAAACAGGAAATCATTTCTGATACTCTCAAAGGTTTCCTGGATGGATCGAGTCACAAATGCGGATTTTTTTTCCTCTCCTGATGTCCATCAAAAGGCAAAAACTGGTTTATTTCGGCCACATAATTAAGCATTGAGGGAAGACAATCTCCAGATCGAAGAACATCTTGGTTGAAGAACCTGAAACAGTGGTTTGGCAGAAGCACAAGATCCCTTTTTCATGCCACAATATCAAAGGTGCAAATCGCAAAAAAAAAAACTATGATCTATGGATGGATGCTATGATGATCGGCATTCTTCATTGAAGAAGCACCAGAAGAAGGATAAGAAGAAGAGAGGGCTTCTATATAAAAAAAATTTATCATTTTGATTCCAGGGTTCTTCAGTTTCCACCCGCGAGGTGAAGCCGAGCGCCCAAGTGGACTCCAAGTCCAGCTCAGCCACTGCCGTCATCATTCCCACCCTGATCTTCACACTCACCACCTTCTTACTGGTCTAATCAACAATCCAAAATGTCTTCCTTTAAGTTAAGTCTAATGTTGTCGCTTTACACAACAATTGTGGCAGATTTCACTAAAGAATATTGCAACGCAAAAAAAAAAAAAAAACGCAACTAAGCTACACATATAGTGTAACTTCTTGCCGCGTTGTCCCCGAAGGACTTTCATGGTCGGTGTTAAATGATGTAGTTTTTTTCGGGTTAGACCATGTTCTATTTGCAGTAATTTTGTCTGCCGACGTTAAAGGTGCTCTGTCGCTTCGAACCTTGAAAATGTTCCCCGCTCCAGGGAATGAAATGTCGGCAGACAAAATTACTGCAAATAGAACATGGTCTAACCCTAGAAAAACTATATCAATATTGCAACCGTTTTAAATTTGTTTAATACGCAAAAAATTATAGATAACTTTTAAGCTTACAGTTGAAAAATCAACTCTTAGGCCGGGGTGTTCTAAGCTCATTTTAGCAAATTTATACCAGGCGCGGGCATATGGTACAGGCAAATACATTTCAGAATATATATTGTCTCCCATTCCTTTAAAATAACGCATTTGAAAGTGACTGAAGTGCTAACGATGGCTCCAATCAAGCTTAAATGTGTTTTTACCATATAATCGCCTACCTAATAGGCGCAGTGCCTGTATGGGATGAACGCTACTGCTTTATACTGAATGAGAAAGACAGACTTATGGAGATTTTTTTTATTGTAGTATTTTTATTATATTAGTCACCTAGACCTGTGGCGTCATCCCACTGAGAGAAATTTAGAACTTTGTTCCGACTCCATTCTTTTGTATGAAATCTGTCGTTTAATTCTTGTTGAAACTGTTCTTCCTAGTTGCAACTTGCCACCAATAACATATCTGTAGGTGGAAGCAAATCAAACTGATTGTTGTGAAAAAATATGTGTGATAAAATGTTATGTGTACCTATTTTCAACTTCCATGTTCATCTAAAATTATAAGGGCTACAAATTTTCTACAATAAAAAAAAAGCCTCAGGTTTTTGATAGATAGATTTATTATATGTGTGCAGGAAAGAGTGAATAGATTTAATGAAAATAATCAGTGTATTTCTGTGCCTCCTGTGAAAAGTGATACAACTCGAGTTATACCCTTTTTGAGATTTTTACATAGAAATAATCAGAAAAAAATTAGTGATTTTTTGGTCTTACTCACATTCTTCTATCTGCTATAGTTTAGGAAATATAACTGGCAGGATTTAGGCAAAAAAACGTGAAAAGTGATATAAGTCAAGTTGTACCCCTTTTAGTAATTGATCCACACATTGTTTTTTACAAATCTATCGTGAATATTGATACATCTCGACTTATATCACTTTACACCAATTTTTGACTGGAATTTTAGCCAAGTTATACGATTCAGGTAAATTATGAAAATACTACTATTTTAAGTACAACAATTGTGTCTTTGGGGTAGTATTTTTATAATTAGTTTGAGCAACATTCTGTCTGGACCATTATCTTATGAGTTATTAAATTTAATTTTTTTTAAGCTTTTTGTGTATCACTTTACTCAAAGACAACTTATAGGTGCAATATAATTTAACTCGACTTGTATCATGTATCACGTAATAAATGATACAAGTACAGGCAAAAAAAAGGTACAACTGACAGAGTTTAATAAATTATTTGTAAACTATAATAGTAACCATAAAAATTAGAATGCACAGTGAAAGTGAATGTTTTTATCTACAAAATAAGGTACTTATGTGTAACCTAGCCACTTAGTTCATGAATTAGAATTTTTTAAATCTTGTTTTTGCTCTCCTGTAAAATGATGATTTTTGAGTTGTATCACTTTTCACAGGAGGCACAGATTTTGTCCCTTTTAACAAATTAGAAACAGTCAATACTTAATGTGTGTATTTTGGTTATATTTTTCAGATGCCAAATTAATTGTCAATTAAAAGGTTGTTGGAAAAGCCCTGCTTTAAATATAAAATGTACATCCTTTTTAGATCCCTTGCATCGTCGCGTCTAAGCAGCATATGTAACTTCTTGCCGTATTTTCCCTGAAGGTCTAAAGCTATAAAAATAAAATTTATCATATTATGTCCTTTCCTAGTGTATTCATTACTTGTAGGAATGTGGCTCTCTTGAGCAAATACTAATAAATGATAGCTAAGAATATTTCTGTACCTTAGAGCATAAACAACGGAAGTCCACTTTTTTGCGTTTTTGAGTTAATGATGCAGAAATTATCACAATTAGCTGTTCTATAAGTGGTAAAAATATTGGAGTTCTCGGACTCGTAGTTACTGAGATATCAAGTGTAATAAATATGGGATGCACATATAAATGCGAGCATAAACCACGGAAGTTCCACATACATTGTTCACATTACTTCACATTAAATAAATATTGATAAAAGAAGATAAACAGTTTTTACAGATCAAAAATATCTCGTCTAGTTTAGACGTTATGATGGTTTTATAAAAGTGCACATTTTCACTAAAACTCGTCTCCTGCACAATTTACCAAATGTGACTACCGTTGTTTATGCTCTAAGGTACAGGATTTGTATTTAGAATGTATTGGTTTCCCAGGCAACTAGATTTAAATGACAAATTCAAAATATAAATCTTACAGAACCAAAAGGGGCAATTAAGTTTTGTTTTTATATGAGACAATTTGATGGAGTCATAGAAAATGATTATTTGTGTTTCTGTATATTTTTTAAATAAACCAAGGTTGCGACTTTTGGTTCTATAGGACTCATGTTTTAAAAACGATTTCTATGAGCAATACATAAAAATAGTAATGACAGCTTCCTGAAGTTATGGAAATTTATTTTATTTATGAAATTAGGTTTTCGGATTCTAAAATGAAAAATGATAAGGATAAAAGAAAAACAGCTTTGTTTTCGATTACGTGAGTATATATATTTTTATACCACAACCGGTTTCGCAAACATCCGTTTGCATCGTCAGGTGGTTCAATTAATACTATGTTTGCGAAACCGGTTGTGGTATAAAAATATATATACTCACGTAATCGAAAACAAAGCTGTTTTTCTTTTATCCTTAATAATGAACGATTACAAAGTTAATGCCTCTACAATCAATAAAATTGAAAAATGATATATTATTTCAAATTTTAACTTTGGGCATGGTTAGGTATTAAAAATATATTTATGTACAGTTTTTAATCTGGAAATGAGGTCGGGACGTGAATTGACATAGACATAATTGTGTCGTCACCCGACTGGGTTGATAGGGAAAATGTATACAAGTATTTTGTTATTGGTTGCTAAAGACGGCAGCCCTATACAAGACTGACGTTTGCTCGCAGAGAAAAAAAATCCATATTCGAAAATGTTCCGACTTCTTTTTTATAGGTTGATTAATTGTTATTGTCCCTTTATGTCTTTTCACTTTACTAAATAAAAATATTTTACGTATAAATTTTTGTCAGACAAAGTACTTTTATACACTTGTTAATTTATTTAGTTTACTTGTTGTAAAACAAAAATTCCAAAATTTTGTGATGTGATGAAAGCTATTTATGTAGGTATATAAATATATGATTGTTTTTGATAGGATTTCTTATACTAAATATGATTTTCAAAAACTCTTTAGAAAAAATTATCAAAACATTCCAACTTAAGTTTTAAAATGTTTGTACATATCCAAGGAATATTGCTCAATTGTGCAGTTACATTTTAGGTTAAGAATACATTTTCACAAAAAATATCTGGTATGAAGTGCAAAATTAAAAAACGGTATTTGTCTTTATTTCCCATATCTGGAATTCTCTATAGCAGCTCTTTTTACACCTATATATAATTTGTCTTTATTCTTTCTTACCTACCAATATATTTTTTTCACAGTTAACAAAATACTCAACTTAAATAACTTACTGAATCTGTTGATCAGATTGCCTTCCTATTTAATTTCTGTTTTCTCATTTGCTATATTACAATGTTACTATTTATCCCCTTTTTTTTGTTACCATTCATATATTACTATTTGACATTCACTATAAGTTTAAAATATAGATTATAGTATTCTTATACAAATGTTTTTGGCTTCAAATGCTGAATGTTGTTTTTCCGGGTCTTCGTTATTCATTGTGTTATACTATTCTTACATTTCTCTAGAAAAAGAGTGTAACTTCTTCAGAGCTTTATTACTCCTGAGAAAACACACAGATTTGTCACAAAATAAAAGTGAAATATGAAGCAAGAGACAATGTTCAAGACTTGCAAGAACAATATCCAGCATAAAAAAATTAATTTAATTTAACACGCTAGAAAGATCAGCCCACTTGGCCCCCTCGGCCATAACACGGACAAGAGTGTGACGGTCTTTCCTTTAACTGTCCGTTAAACTCCTGAGCTAACCATAACAAGAAAAGGCAGTGATATTGTAATCAGTGTTACAATTATATCCTAACATTCCATTTGTGTGTGATTTATAGAAAGTCTAAAATAGTTATAAAAAGAATTAGCTCCTTGTGCTAATAAATGTGTCTAATAAGAATACAATTGGTTGTCTTATATGTTTTGGATTTTTTACTTTGAATAAAGAATGAAACAAATACTTACATTATTTCTTATTATGGAAACCAAATTACCTTTTCAGTATACAGTATACACAATATAAAAATAAAAAACTTAACCTCTAGAGTGCCAGCGATTTTCTGCGATTATCCAGCCACCCAACTTTGGTTTTGATATTAAAAATATACCCAAAGATTTTTTTGTAAGAAAGATGTGTGTATGTAAAAAACTTGTGAATTTCGTCTTTTAACTCGTCAGTTTACAAGGCCAACTTCATTTTTTTTTAAATATTCACGGAGTTCAATGAAAATGAATGCTTTTTAAGTACTTGGAAGGTAGCTTTACCCAATAACAGAAAATACTGTTACATATAAAAAAAATATGCTTTCTTTATCTTATTGCTGTGTAAAAACTAAAGAATAACTAAAAAAAATCACAATTAGTTTTATGAGTGTGGATCCGCGTTCGGCACCGGAAGGTTAAAGATTCAATCATCGCATAAACAGAAAAAGGTATGGAAGATACAACAGCTCTTGTTGTGAGTGTTTTAGTTTTATACTTTTTATCTATTTACGAGATGGTTAAATATTCACGCAAGGTTAATTTATACTTTGGGTTCAGTTTTAACTTTTAGATGGAAATATATTACGTTCAATGAATTCTAATGTGTGGTTCCTCCAGAACTGAATGCAGCATAATCATTGTCAAGTCAGTAGATCATGTCGGTTGGGTCACATTCAACGGATGAACCATCAAAGCTTGGAAACGATAGTTGTGGCAACGGAGCCAGAGGGCGCAGGGCAGTGGGAAAACAGAGATTGAGATGGTTGGATGGAGCAATTGCAAAATGTAGTAAGGTAGGAGTATGGGATTGAGATGGTTGGATGGAGCAATTGCAAAATGTAGTAAGGTCAGGGAGGCACAGACCCCAACCTGGGCTGGAAGTCTCATCACCACGGTTACCGTGGTGATGAGACTTCCAGCCCAGGATCAATCCAAGGTTGCCGCAAGTGAACAAACAGTTGATGAGCCTTCATACAAATATTACCGATATTCGGTATGTAAGAATTACCGTGGTGATGAGACTTCCAGCCCTGGGTTGTTGTGCCAGGGATTATGGTGTACAAATTGAGGTCTTGTAGTGTACTCGTACTTGAATGTTTGTTGTATTGTGTAGTTTCAGAAACTACACAGATCATAGTGACAGTTGAGGGAGGGCACTGCTATGATATAAGGGTCATTAAACTGATAAACTTAATGGGAAATGTTTTGTTATTCTTCAGCAACTTACTTCCTTAACTTTAAAAATACATCTAACTTCACATTGAACTATCGTAAGTGATATTTTACAAGATGGTGACGTTGATTTTGATTTTCATCATGTTTGGTGTAACCGAAGTATCTTGAGTTTTTAACAAACACTGCACAACACAAAACTAATATTCTACATTATATTAAAATATGATGGCATTTCTTCAACTTTCCCTACAAAATTGAGAATGTTCACTTTATTTCTTTTGTAAAAAAACTTGTGTAATGTTTTCTTCTGGTATAAGAAAGTGCAAAAAGGCTGCCGCGGAATATCCTGTAACCTGAAATGTCTGTCGTCCTTCCTTAAAACTACTGAAGTCCTTGTTGATAAGCAATAAAAGTCTCAATTAATTTTTCAAATATAGTTTTATTTTAACCTACTATATTATATAAATCATGGTACTATAACAATTTAGGGTGTTACTAGGTACCTAAACATTTTCTCTAGCAATGATTTGTTTAATTAGCCTCGCAAAATTATTGGCAATTGATTTCAAACATTTGAGAATTTGAAACAGCGTCCATTTAAGTCTATTAAATACTATTAATAGGTACTTAATTATCTAGAAGTCTCATAATTGTTATATGAGAAAAATAAAAAAATATTATATAATACAAGACTTGGAGATGGTTCTTAAAGAAACAGAAGTGTCTTATGCTTAATGACCAAGTAACTCATTATCATCTAAGCACACATAGTCAGTATTTGCCGAGCATAGAAACTAAAGACGGCAGGCATCCAACTTGGTTTTGCATCACTATTTCATCAAATGGAGACTTGCTCTTGCAGACAATCACAAATATAATTGTGCAATGTATCATCTGACAAGATAATGCAACTAAAAGAAAAAGATGGTGTCTCAATATTTCTTTTGTCTAATGTCACATAGAGAACAAGCATTTTTGCAATCTAAAGTTGCAAAGATATATTAACATTTAAAATTGACATTAAATGCATGCCCACAAGCAAACAATTGCTGCATGTGTACTTACAAATCCAAACCTCAAATGAACATAAACCCTGCCACGTTTTACATTGGCAAAGTGGTGTGATATTGACTAATTGTAAGCTGTTTGACTCACTCTTAAATGATCAAGCCAGTCGTTCATTCAAAGTTTATTTGTGGCTTGTATAACTTTTAATTTTGTATTTTTTGTATCCCTACTTATTACACTTTACTTTTCAGCTCAACCATAGTGTTTAAAATAGGAATAATGGAAGTGAGGAAACTGAATTGTTGTTTTTAGTTTTCATTCTATTATCTTAGTTGAAAGTACACATTAACTCTTAAGATTTATATTCAATGCATGCACACCAGGAGGCTTGTTCAACACGTGCTGCAAATGTACTTTCAAAATAAAACCCAAATCCCAACTGAGTATAAGTCCTGCAACTCCCGTCGCCTTTCGCAGAAACAGCAGTGGTATTAGCCACTTTTTTACAGTATGAGGTCAGCCTCATACCAACTTATTAAGTTCAAGGAACATTTTTTGTAAATCATTTCCGTAGTCAAATCGTAAGTCCGGTCGATAGCTCAGTTGGTAGAGTGCTCGCATTCTACCCCGTGAGCGCGGGTTCGAATCCCACCGAGGAGGGTGTCAGAAATGATTTCCTATTTCGGTGTTTATTTCAAACCCCATAATAAAAATACCGGCAAGGTTTACTCAGCCTTCACAAGAAATGAGTACCAGCTCCCTCGGGAGCTGGGAAACCCCCACTTCAACTGAAGTGGTTGGCGTAAGGCCGGCCCCCTTACCTGTAAAAATAAATAGGTTCAACTCGCCACATGCGACCCCTTCGGGGATAACGCGGCAAGAAGTTACACTATATGTGTAGCTTAGTTGCGTTTTAGTTGCGTTGCGTATTTTGGTTGAATTTAAACATGGGATACGTGTATTCAAAAGTGATCATATTTAATCCATTTATGTTAGGTGACTTTGCCAATGTCACCCCTGTGACAGGTAAGGTCGGCAAAAGTTATAGGGCTTATGTTCATTTGAGGTTTGGATTTTTTTGCAAGTACATAATCAGCATTTGTAAGCGCGAACTACACATGTTTGTTCGTGGGCATACATCTGAGAGCTTTGAATGAATATATCCTTGCAACTTAGATTATAGATTATTATAGATACGTGTATTCAAAAGTGAGTATTTTTAATCCATTTATCAAATACGTAGGCAACACCAAGTCAAATGCGAACCTTTGATAAGCTAAACAAGTCATGCGAAAACAAAACAGTTAGCCGATCTTTACAAAACATTTAATTATACTCACACGGATGCTAGATCTTACAATGTTGTTTCTGCATTCAAACTTTACTCCTAGTTTTTACTTTACAAAGAAGTTAGAAGTCTATTTATTTGTTTTTATGGAAAAGGTTTTTTGTCAGATGTCCATACAACATTTTGAATACCTACTCATTCACTAGCTTGTAAAGTAAAAAACTTGTTAAAGGTGTAATTGTAGAACATTTCTGACTACTACAATCATAAAATAGGAAAGACAAGTACATACAACTTATATTACTGTTGCAATTTATATTATATCATATATGTTTATTGTTATGTTACATAGATATTATATTTTGGACAGAAAAACAGAAGGAGCCAACTTACAGGGCCCTATATGCTTATGGTAAAATTACAATGCTTTTGGAATATGCAAAAATACCAAAAATTTGTTCTGTGCAAAAAAATCAAGAAGGATGAATGAATTTGTATAGAATGAAAGGCGACAATCTATTTTAAATTAGATAAATAAATTGAAACACACAGAATAGTGTTTTTGTGGTTTGTTTACATTCATTTAATTTTCAAAAAATCTTAGACGCCATCTTTGATTCTACAGGGCTCACGCACTAACCATTTTAGGATAAGTCATAGAAACTATTTTGTTTAGTATTCAATATGGAAGATCCCAGCTGTAACTAAGTTGATCATAAAAATATAAATTAGACTTACATCAAAATAATGTGTAGGCATTTTTATTTCATAGAATTTCAGTGTAATAATTAATAAGTCTTAAAATATAAAATATGAAAGCAATCACAGTAAAAATATTAACACAAAGAAGTGAAGAGCCTACCTAACGAGAACAGGCAAGTACAAATAGCGCTTCAAGTATAAAACTTTTTTTATAGATTCAACTATAGCATTTTAACAAAAACGTATGTAAACTAAAATGATCACTTGAGTCTCCGTCCAAGTTTACATACAGTTTTTGTAAAGGCAGTGGTTGACTTTAACTTTTTAAGTTTTATACTTGGAGTACAATACTTCCAGTTTAAAAAAAACTAATACACTCACATGTCATGGTGAGTAAAAAATGTATGGAAGGTTGCTTTGCCATTTACGCTCACTGTAGGCAAACTTTTGTAATCTGTTTATCTATGAATGATTCAACATCGCCTACAATGAGACTAAGCGGTGATGCAAACTTACATACATTTTTTACTAAGTGTGAACTAGTCATTTTTATGCTGGGGGCACAGATCTCAATATTGTTCATCCCGTGTTCAAAATAACACTTGAACAAAAGTACTAGCTACAATTTTATGTGTTTTAACTTAATTTAAAAGAAGAGTTTTCAAATAAATAAGGCAGATGAAGGCCTGAGAGCTAGATAGAAACAAGTAACAAAAATATAAAAAGGGACTAACAGACATTTTAACTTATGAATTAAAAAAAAATGTGATAGAGCAGTGTCTTTTTAAATACAATAAAAAATAAGATGTTAGTCAAACATTTGCCTAGAATATTTTCCATAGGAATTTTCCAATTTGTTATCTATGTCAAATGAGAAAACTCAATTTCGATTAACTCATTTGCAAAGATACACCCCCGGACAAAAAAAATTACGAGTCCTAAAAAAAAACTAAAATTGACATATAATGAATTATTCTTGATATTTAATTAGTTTTTTTATTTTGTTTGACATATGTGATGACTACTCCTTATTTCAAGGTTAAAATAAAAAATCTTACTCATGAATTGTAGTTAGAAATTGGCATTATATATCAGGATTACCCGAAAATTAGAAATCCATAACGGTTCATTTAAGGTCCAGTGTTTGTGATGGAATAATAAAAGACATGTTTTTTTTAAATTAATATGTAAGAAGTAGGTTCGTATCGCTTTATTTTAAATTATTTAAAATTTAAAGGATGTAAAGTATTTAAAATTTAAACATATTTATAAAATTTAAAAATATTTTATACTTAGTGAATTAACCTTTATTTTTTATAACAAAATTAAGGACACTATGTGTCCTTAATTTATCAAACAAAAGAAAGAGGTATCGATAAAGGATTTCTTAGAAAAAGGGTTCAGTAAAGTCAAGCGGTGTGGTAGCAGGTAAACTCGTAACTTTTTTTGTCCGGCGGTGTATATTAACATTTAAAATGCATGCCCACAAACAGACCACATAAGTTGGTGTTTACAACCGCATGTGTACTTAAAAAATAAAATCCAAATCTCAAATGAGCATAAACCCTGCAACTTTGGCCGACCTTCCCTGACACAGGGGTGGCATTGTAAAAGTGAATCAATTTTTACAGTATGGGTGGTCAGCCTCATACCAACCTATAAGTCAAGGAATACAAATAATAAATAACATTTACTGAAGTGTATTTTTTTTTAGAAAAATAAATTTGTGGAAAGGAATGCAATCCACCAACCTATTTTGCCTCGCCAGTAGTCTTCATGCGAAAGACAACTGGCTTGTGTGCATGCAACGGCATCTGTTGAACCAGGGTCGAAGTTATCGTCGCGGGATTCGAACCAGCGTTATCCGGTTCCAAATAACCTGTCTTGATCCCCACGGCCATAACACTGACATGACTAATGATTCAGTTTTTTTAGACAAACAATAAATAGAGGAACAAATGATATTCTATGTTTTTTTTACAATAAGCAATGAATTGGCAAAAAATGCCAGTTTATTAGTTTAGATCTCAGGCCATCAACTAATATTGAAACTTACTTTGATCTAAAGCCCTTTTTGAGCAATAGAAAAATTAGCTGCAACCTAAAAATTGAAATTTGCACAAAAATGCCTATTAAATTGTAAAACATTAATCAAATAAATATTTAGAAATAATTCGAGCAAAAATAATTCATATAATTAAATTGACACAAGTGGTCCTATAGAACGTAAGGCGCAGTCTACATTTTGCGTCAAAAATGAGCTTAATGTATAGAAACACAGACAATGGCATTCTGTGTATTCAGATAATGACATTCTGTGTATTCAGAAAATGACATTCTGTGTATTCAGAAAATGACATTATGTGTTTCCGTATAATAGGTCGGGGAAAAAGTTTCTTCGCATTTTATATGAAAATTGGTTAAGGCGACCATAGCGAGATGCATCTTTGACATCAAAATTCCCGGATTGAAAACGCTTAAACCAACTTTGTGCTACTCTTACTGACACTGCATTAGGTCCATAAACGTCACAAAAAAAAATCGCGGCTTGCGTTGCATTTTTCCCTTTTTCGTAATAAAATTTTAAAATGTATCTAATTTCTTCATTCGATTCGCTCATTTTGACAGAAAGAAAAACAAATGAAAAATATCGGGTAACAAAATTTTCCCAATTTGATTCTTTCTTTGAAATGCCCCCTTTTTAATGTGATGAAACCCAGCCAGATACAAATAGTGCAGCCAAAGATATTTTATTACAAGTATATCCATAATTTATGCGAAAAGACTTTTTCCCTGACCTAATATTTATGCCATTTTCAACAACAAAAACCCCAGATTCAAAAGCCTTTATTTCCATACAGCTCAAGTAATAATTAAGTCAAAAAAATACCCACACAAACTTCATAAGCTTTTTTCATTCCAGTTTTAAGTGCCTAACTTACTTATTTAAAAAACTGTCAGTACTAAAAGACACTTAAAATGCCTTCAATAGATTTTTTATAAAACCCTATTTAAATTTTAACATGAGAGTGTTTTTAATTTTTAAATTAAAAAAAACATTAATAGAAAAAGGCATGTTTAACCCTCCGTCGGTCGCACCTGTGCAAAAAAAGCACACTAAGAGCCCGTTCCCACTTATCAAGTGTCGGATCCGTATATTCATCGGAGGTTCCAGTGGCAGAACATTTTGGACAAAATCAGTTTCCGACAAGTGTGAATAGCTCCATACATAATGTTCTGCCACTGGAACCTCCGATTAATATACAGATCCGACACCCGACAAGTGGGAACGGGCTCTTAGTGTTTTTTGCGGAATTCCTCGATTCAAAGATGACAAATGACGCCCCCTCCCAAGTACCCTTCTGACTCGAAGACGTCTTCCCGCCCGTACCTCGCAGTAGTTCCTGTACCTTCACAGCGAGCGGAGCTGTAGCAAGTGGCCAAAAAAGCACATAGTCCACAAAACCAACTTTTCCTGAGGAGCCTGAATCAATGGAATCTGAAGTGGACTGAGCTCACTAGGATTAAATTTAACTATTTATGTGTTTTACTTTACCAATTAGTTTAATATTTCTATTGTAACTAGGGTAGATGGGTCAAAAATGGTTATTTTGAAAATTGTGTTTGGTAAGATGATAAAATACTATTTTTTATTTTTTTTCTCTTAATTCCTTAATATAGATCCTAAGGAAAGTCAGTGAGAAAGGACGTCCCCCAAAACCAAGGGGAATGGGAGTAACAGCAATATGAAATTGTGTGCTTTTTTGGCACATTGCATCCGAACGAAGGCACTAAAAGGTTGCGACCGACGGAGGGTTAAAGAACTTTTCGCAACAGGTTTCTTGAGTGATATAGAATCAAAGACAAAGACAGCAATGTAGGATTTTTCTGAAAATGAAATGACGACATGGAAAAACAGAAATTGACATTCTGTTTCCATATATTTCTTAATTTTCATAACAAAAAACCCTAGATTACCATCTATGATTCTATATGACCACTCAATGGAATAAGCACAAATTTGATTTATTTTTTTCCCAGCAAACAAACGCCACTAGTGTCCTTTGAAAACAAAATATTAGTTAAGCTCTTCCCTAGCAACTCGACCATGTGACATCACGAGTCTTCTGTCTATGAAATTTGCACCAAGTCCTTTATAAATAATAAACGTACTACTCACTGTTTCTTCAGATTGTTTATTGACATTATTTATATTGAAAATATTCTTGGAATAATAGGTTGGTATGAAGCTGACCACCCATACCATAAAAAATGGTTATCTTTGCCAATGTCACCTCTTTTTCAGGGAAGGTCGGCAAAAGTTGCAGGGCTTATGCTCATTTGAGGTTTGGTTTATTTTGTAATTGCTCATGCAGCATGTGTAAGCACAAACTTACACATGCCTGCTTGTGGGCTATCTTTGCAACACAGATTATTGATTCTTATTGAACAGTTGACGTTACAAAGATTGAAAATGAATTCCATACAGGTTATATAAAAAGTCGAAATAAAAGAAAGATGGTTTCTCAGGTAGTATATTGTAGTTCATGTCAGTTTAATCATAAAAATAAGCCAAAATAAATATATTTCATAAATATATGAAAATTGTCTCCTTAAGCTTATTTAAGTATTTTTTATTTTGTTTTCAAAAGTCACGAAAAGTTCCATAATAATTTACAATAGATTTAGGTTTTATTTGTTTAATGGGGCATCAACACGCTTGCGGCGAGCAGTTTTAGAGCTAGACGTATGAAACCTTACCTTGCAGAGACATGGTCAGGCTGGTAGTTTGCATCGAGTACATGATTTTTTCACAGATCCAAAACGCTCCAGGATAGGAAAAGGCAGATCTGTGAAAAAATCATGTACTCGATGCAAACTACCAGCCTGATCATGTCTCTGCCGTAGTAGATGAGGTAAGGTTTCATACGTCTAGCTCCAAGACTACGCGCCGCAAGGCGCTTGCCGCAAGCGTGTGGATGCCCCATAAAATTCTAGGCAATCCTTTTCAAGTTATAATTTTTTTAAATGCATGTTCTTTGAAGACTGAAATTGTTTAATGAGGCCCGAACATCCAAAATTTCCCTCTGCTATGTGACGTCACTCGTAGTAAATTCCCTATAATCAGGGAAATTTCTCTAGCTCACAGCATTTATTCGATACTCGTAGGTCAAAGATGGAACTAACCATTTCATATTTTTAACAAAACATCACTAAGAAATACACACAA
This sequence comes from Agapetus fuscipes, assembly GCA_951799405.1. Lineage (NCBI taxonomy): Eukaryota > Metazoa > Arthropoda > Insecta > Trichoptera > Glossosomatidae > Agapetus > Agapetus fuscipes. The sequence goes on along the minus strand of OX637351.1, from coordinate 13,213,509 downwards.
GTATACATTAATACTGATGTTAATTGTAGAAAACATTTATTGTTGTGAAATCACTTTGAAAGCTGAATTTCTTACATATTAAAATGGACTCGGATCTGACTCGGACATACATCAAACTGAAATGGATGGTTTGAATAATTATGAAATTGTTTTGTCTTTTTTAAACCCAAGAAAAATTGTACACTGTTTGAATTATTTCCAAGGTTTATCTTATTTTGCAATAAAGTGATTCCAACATTTAATAGGTGTGTTTAAGATTCAATCTCTAAAAGATTTGACAGATAAAAAAGGTTTCTATGGATGAGAGACTAGCGCCTCTGGTGATCAGATTTGGAAGCAATCCAGCCGAATGACGAGGTTTATTTTTGCGCTCTTTTTAATGTTCGGACCTCATTTTGAAGTAAAATATTGTTTAAAATACAATAAATGTTTATTTTGATGAAAGCTGGAATAAATTTCATACAGCCTTTTTGACAGGGCTTTGGCCTAGCAATGGACTTTGTTCAAAATATGAATTTATTTTTTCTTGCCAGGCAAACGTCACATGTCTATGTGGCTAGACTCTTTAGCAACCAACAACAAAATATTAATGTGCTTATTCCCTAGCAACCTGGCTGTTTTACACCACAATTTTATTGACAATGGAATTTATGCCAAATTAATTTTTCCGGATCTTTCCAGGACATTAAAACGCTGTGTATTTATCAATTTCATTCAATTATCAACACCTCTGCGGCACTACAACAAGTGTCATAGACCCCTAGAGTCTTTAGAATCTAGGGAGTCTCCCGCACAGGATTTCTTAAAAAAAAAAAAAAATTAAATTGAGAAAACTCAGTTGAACATTTCCCTTAAAAATAACAAATGATTCTTGATCAGGTTTTGATCAACTTTGTCAGTTTCAATGTAAAAAGTATTAAAGTAAAAAATTGTCTATTTGTTTACCATTCTTTAACAGAAAACACATATTTTGATCCTAGCATTTCCTCTAAAATATATATATATATATATTTTTCAATTAATTTAAGTCATCCCACACAAAAACGTAGGCATGGCTTCTCAAGAATCAAATTTAATTTTTTTTAGGTTAAAATTATGAAAATACTCGACGATGGGTTGAAGAAAGTTGATCAACTGGAGCTGCCTATTTTCAGCCCTTCTTCATTGGAGTATGGGCCAGTATTGTAAAAAAATTAATCTTTGGATTCCATTCAAACATGCTAATAGCTACATAGAGACAAGTAATACAGAATTACAACACATGCCATTATGTCTTAAAATAATACGTTTTTTCTTTTAAATTCGACAATTTTATCAATCATCAGATTTATACTGCATGCGTCTATGTTCGAACTAATGCTGCCACCTTTCTAGAAACATTTTGTACACATGGAAATGCAACTGTGAAGTTCTTTGTTCTCTTTCTTACTAATGCCCATTTTCGTAAGAAGTTGAATCAGATATATCGCACGCTTAATAATAAAGAGAAATATCTCGAAATTGGAAAAAATCGAGATTTTGTAATAAAACGCAAGAACAATGCGAGAAGAATAGGTAGAATGCGACAGCCGTTCAATTTGGACGAATATGACCGAGATAAAACATGGGCCGCCTTTTTCATCCTATACAAGGTGTACTGGTTGTCTGAACTTCAAACGTGATTTCCCAACATTCTTGTTTTTTGAGTTATTGCTCTTTATTATTAAACGTGCGATATATTATCTATTTTCGTTAAAATAATTTCTAGCCCACAGATATCATAAGTCGATGGCTCCATCTTAGTTTGCCGATGTGCTTTGTGCGCAACACACCCTTACGCCCATTTCACACTTGATACATTCTGCCCAGTTTGTCTATGGATTACCAGACAAACCGTGTGAAAGTTTTCATACATCCTCATTCACTAATAGCCTTCCGACCTGGCACCCGATACAAAAATCAGGCAGAATCCGTCTAGGGTGAAATGGGTGTCAGCGCAGCTTGAATAGAATGCAAATACATGTCGACTGCTCCAAGGAAGAAGGAAGTAACTCCGAAATTGAGGTTATTGACTTATTTCCATTTCTGAAGGTAACAAATCATTATCTTCATTCCAAGATGACAGCCGTGTCTCTATCTCTTTTAAATTCGTTTATAAATGAATGTAAAAAAGTAGTTAAGGCATTGTTCTCCATGGAATAAATAACATTCAATTGACTCTCCTGCAAAACTATATTTTTTGACTTAAGGCTAGTTCGGACACGGCGACTAATTTAGTCGAGTAGCGAGTAATTTAGTGGCTAAATGTGTACGAACTACAAAAAAATAATCGAGTAGTTTAGTCAATGATTTAGTCGAGTCGATACATTTTACTCTATTTTAACGGGCGAGTAGCGCCCTGCCCACCACTAAATTACTCGCTACTCGACTAAAATAGTCGCCTTGTCCGAACTAGGCTTTAGTGCTGTCTTTCTTGGAGCAGTCGATGTGATTGTTTACAATACAGGCCGTTTTTTGTAAATGTATAATACTTAGATACTTATTAAGTAATAATAATAATTATAAAAATGTAGATTATTCTAAGATGTAGAGTAGTTGAGTTGCGAGGACATGTCACATGTTTACACGTCACATGTTACATGATTACGTGTAGTGTAAAGCGCATGACTTGTGCGCCAAATTCTTCACATAGGACAAACATGCAGACACCCATAACATTATGCTTTAATCTTGTTAATCATTACGTAAGTTATATTATATTATATGTAATACTACACGTACCTACTTGCAAACACTTTGCAATCATAGCAACGCCAATGATTCAATCGGCCCATATAGTAATAATAATAATTATTATTTACATACCTAATATGACTACATACTTCATTTTATAAAGTAAACATAATATCAATACTTGGGAATCGTAACCGAAAAATTGCAATGGGGGTTGAAACATTCCATATTTCTCTCAGTGAGGTGACGCCACAGGTCTCGATGACTTGGGTCATTAGTAACCAAAAACAAAATATTTCTTAGCAGCCCAACGGGGTGACGTCACAATTGTTTTCCGTTACTTGTTAACATTTAAGATTCATGCCTCATGAATGCCCTCAATCAAACACATGCATGTTCGCACTTACAAAATAACACCTACATAAATATTCCTTCTCAGGGAAAAGGGAAATATCATTCATACATGGTATGAAATCTTATGTGTTTAGATTATAAACATAATAGAACTACAAATGACATTGAAATTGATTGGTTAAATTGATTATACTTTGTTACAATGTAAAAAGGTCCCGTCAGGAATTTACTTAATTATATGTGAGCGCAAACCTTTCTTTTCCCCCGTAATAATTTCAATCTTTGCCCATTTGATTCATCATTTTATCTCCTTTACTTTGATGCAGGTATTTTACATGCTACTGTGTATCTATTATAAAATATTGCGTACACTCACCTCGATTACATGAATCAAAAAAATGTATAACAACTAAATCACTGTCTGGCAGTGCCATTGTATATTCCATACATTTTCAATTAATGCAATCGAGGCAAGATTTACGCGATGTTTTATGATACTTGGGGTACTGGTCATATTTTTACGTTTGCCACAATGTGATACGTCTTTTAATGTTAATGAAATTAAGACGACATCAGTGGGCTCCACATGTAGCACGTGCAAAGGACACCAGGATAATAAAAAAAATGTCTTGGATGGTGCCCCCTCCGGTGTTAGACCACTCGGACGTCCCAGGATGTGGTGGGCAGATGCTAAAGATCTAGGAGTAAGGGGACCATGGAGGGAAGCAGCACGAGACAGAGAGTCCTGGAGGATTGAGGTGCGACAGGCCTTGCCCTTCAAGGCTTTTAAGTCAAAGAAAGTTAGTTTTGCAATTACAATTCCCAAGAGAGCGATACAATGCAGTTCAGCTACACACAACACAGACGATTTAAACAACTAGGTGATTTCACATTATGTACAGATGGGTGTGTACCCGGCGGGGATATGTGTCTACCAGTGGTGTGGGTTGGGGTTTGGGTATGGGGGGTAGGCGGGGTACGGGTTGTGTGGGTACGCGGTGGGCGGGTAGGCCGTCGGCGGTGGCGGGTACTGCGGGTATGCCGCAGGCGGGTACGGCGCCGGTGGGTAACCCTGGTAGTACGGGGCTGCTCCGCCCGGGTACGACGGGTATGTGCCACTTCCGGCCGGGTATCCTGCAACAGGCAAAAACAATCATGTGATGAAGTCGGCACAAATTATCATCATCATGAGCCCGTCAGCCCTGGCTAGAATTCAGGAATCTCCTCCACTTTGCCTGTCCATCGCCTTTGCGATAAGTACGATAAGTACTCGCGGATCCACATTCCGGCATTCTGGAGGTTAAGCCATCTAAAAACCACAACACCGAAGAGTAACCTTAATAAAATAAATCAATGTGAAATATTGATTAGATATCTCACCTGGGTATGCACTGTAAGGCTGCTGAGAAGGTATTTGTGCATCGCTGCCTGCCGCCACCTGATGATGCTGATAGGCAGGATCCGGGATGGCTGGGTAAACGGGTTGCGGGTAATTGGGCAGACCAGCCTCCAAGTTCACGGCCTTGGCTGTTGTTTCTGCAGGTGCCGGATTAGGTGTAGAAGCTTCGCTAGCCGATGACTCTGCAGAGGTTCCCTTCTTTTTACGTGATTTAGGACCAGGCTTGTATCCTGGATCTGAACCACTCTCCGAAGGATTAGGTGAGTACGTTCTCGTGATGTCACTCAGGCTTTGTTGGAAATCAGATATCCGTCCACTTTTCTGAGATGGGTTGATCGATGAAGCAGTTTTCTCCAGACGAGAGAGACTTGATTCTGTGTGTTCCGATGGCGCGGATTTCGGAACAGAAGCGGCTGCAGGGTGTCCGGACACCGGAGGCGGAGTAGGGGTAGAAGATGTGCTCGCTGGAGAAGCCTTGCTGCCAAAATCTGTATTCTGCATTGGAATGTGCATCGATTTGTGATGTCTGTAGTTTTTCAGGGAGTTTATCTTTGTTTTTCTGTCCACGAGATTCGGTTGATAGATCCTTTTCTCTTTCACAGAGACGTCGTCATCGTCTGGGTCTAGCGAGCTTTCATCAGCTGGAATAACGGTGGAATTGAAGGAACTTTGAGGGGGAGGACTCGAAGGCACTGCATTGCAAGCAGCAGGCAGTTTGTGCTCGGAGAGAGTTGCTTCTGAAGGGAACGATTCATCAGCGAGTAAGTTAATCGGAGGAAGCTTTGTGTTTTCTGTCATGAGAGGCGCAGCTGGGGCGACAGGGATAGGAACACTTGGAACCGGCGAGACATCCGGAACTGTCGAACCTGATGGAGATGGAAGTGCTATTGGAGTGGGAACAGAAGTCCTCTTAATTGTTACTTCATTCATAAATCCCAATTGAACGGGATTAGAGGAATTTACAAAGCTGTTCTTAATGGGGATCTTGCATTCTGTAAGAGTGCCAGAAGCAGGAGCCGGCTTGTTGGTGACTGGAGACTTTTTACTCGCTTTTGTAGTGATCTTTGATTCACTTTTATTAGACAAGTCAACATAAGTTTTTTCTTGACTCGAGTCTTCGGAAATTACGTCTTCAGGGACAGTGGGCTGGAGAGCTTTGTTGGATCCGACTGCAGAATCAAAATCATCGCTGCTGTCAGCTTGCTCTTGGGTGTTGCCACTTGTCTCGGCCACTTCCCCATCAGCTTTTACGCTGCCACTCTCTGGTTCAGCCGATGAAGCTGTTTCTTGGTTAGAATCGGCATCTCCATCAATTTCCTCTTTATCGCTATCCATGATTTCATCACTTTTGTCAGCACTCTTTTCCCCGGATCCTTGTATTTTGATGTTCACTTTATTTTGCATGGAGAGAGGCCCCTTAGGTTTGCCAACGGGAGGAGCTCGGCCTCTAATAATAGATAATCCCTTAGGAGTTTGTTGCACACTGTTCCCAACAGGGCGCACCTTCAGATCTTGAATGCGACTGCCCGCCCCCATTGGCCTGATGGCGTTGCCTACTTTATTTTGTATCAGCGTAGGACGAGTAATGACCTTCTGCATTCCCCCGCGAGCGCTCTTTGAGATGACAGTGATGGCGGAGTTGTTCTTTAATGATCCTGGCAAGTTGGCATTGGATGGACGATTGGAGATGACTGGAAATGAAAATATAATATGTAAGTTCTATAATATTACATGTAATACACGAGGAGTGTTCCAAATGTTTCAAAACTAATGTAATAAGAAGTCCGCACATGAATTGACACAGAGAAATTATCTCGTCAGCTGGGTTGCTAGGAAAAAGGCAAGAAAACAGTTTGTTTGTGGTTGCTATGGACGGCAGCCCATACAAGACTGGTGTTTGCTCGCCGGGAAGAAAGTTCCAAACTCATATCCAAATAGATGTATCGGTGCAGCCCATCCAGAATATCAGTTAAATTGCTTCCTTTTCTGAATTATTGTGATCCCAAGCACAAAAGTATTGCTGAGAGTGTAGTCAGGCTTGCAAGATAGATGTATACATGTTAAATTAAAACGAAGCATTGAAAATTTAGAAGGGTTCTCTATCGCCAATAAAAAAAAAACTCCGGCAGTGGTGTCCCAAGAACTTTGGTTTCCTATAAAAATGATATTTAATTTTTGATAACAAGACCTGTATTGATTCCTGTCAGCATGCGCTTACCTTTCTTATCTTTGCTTTCAGAATTCTTGTTCTGGCCCACTTTGAACGACGTCTTGATGGCGATGATCTTGCCAGACTCCAGCTGCATGTAGATGCCCTTGGGGGACTTGAGCACCATCACCTTCTGCCCGGCCTTCAGCACTATGTTGGCTTTCTCGGCTGAGCTCGTTGGAATTACCACATCTGAAAATATTCACAATTTTGCTATAATTGCATAGTATTTCATATTTCAGTTTTTTTTATTTCATAGAATGATAGACCACATTTTTAAAAATGCAAATGCTTTTTTAAAAAGATAATATCTGGCATAGTTTTTAAATAATAGATATTTAAAATTTGTGTATTTTCCATTCCCAGTAATACAGGATTCAAAGTTAGGGCAATCTGCATTGCTAATGCTCTCGCACTCTACAGATCCTTACCTAAAGGTAGGGTCATCTCCTGAGCGGTCATGCCCTGTCTCTGCCACACGTCTGCGGGGATCCAGCGCGCCCCCGAGCTGCCCCCATGCTGCATGGGGCGCACTGAGGCGACGGGGCGCTGAATAATATTGCCGTCAGCCGTGCGGATGGTGCGGTACATCAGGTTGGGCTTGGGATTAGCCGCGGCCTTCTTCTCTAGCTCGTAGCTGAAAATAATTGTGACAGTTGCTTATACGTTGCAAGGGTACTGCAAACAAACTGGAATTTAAGCCCCATATTTCAACAAATACATCATTAGCCCCCATAGCTTCAGGTTACTTTCCAAGAAATAGGCAAAAAATAATCAGGAATCAAAATTCCTTAACTTATAGGTTGGTATGAGGCTGACCACCCATACTGTAAAAAATGGTTCACTTAGTTAAAGAGTCTGTTTTCAAGGTCAACTTTAATAAAAAATTAAGTTCCTACAAACAAAAATGAATGTTACATTTTTTATGGTTTGTGTATTAACACTGAAAATTCATGTTGATTGATTATATTTATGTTTTTTTTTTTTTGACATTTGTAAATTATAATTCAAATAAATCAATATCTTACGTGAAAATAAAACAATGTTTTAATCAGAAATTTGTTTTTTAAAAAAACATAAATAATCAATCAAAAATTAATGCTTTGAATTAATTGGTGGATGATTCTACCCAATAGCAGTGTTTCATACGATTTTCGATTTTATTGCTGTGTAAAAACTAAAGAAAAATGAAAAAAATTGCATTTAGTACTGAGCGCGGATCCGCGTTCCAGCACTTGAGGAGTTAAACCATAAATATTTGCAGATAATAAATTACCCTCTTTGTGCAAGTCTCTTCTCCGCGCTGGACAATTTCTTCTCTTTCCTATCCACCAGCAGAGACTCGTGCTGGAAGGGTTCCTTGCTCAGCGTCCTGGCATGCTCCTGGATGATCTTCCTCATGATGACATCCAGGTACTTCTCCTGGCACTCCTGCAGGTTCTTCACGTCCACCTCCTTCTCGTCATTGTCCCAGCACAAGTTGGTGACTTCCTTCATGGAGAGAACGGCATCGGGATTGCATTCATCCACGACCCGGTCGGCCATGCCTTGCTTGTTGATCTGCCGGTCGTAAATCTTCTTCTCCAGGCAGGAGTCCATCACGAGACGGTACACAAAGCAGGGCTTCTTCTGACCGTACCTGCAAATTGAAATGAATCGATATAACAATGCCACCACTGTTTTTACAACAGCGATATTGCCGGAAGGTTGCGCAATATAACTGTTATGCTATCGTCATTCCATTAAAGGTTTCTCATTCCACGGAACCTTTGCAGTCTCTACCACTTATTCCTATCCTGACATACCTCTCTCAGTTCATTTATATCCATCACTTTTTCAAACATTTCCTTCTTTTACATTCACTCTGTGTATATCCCATACATTCACAATTTTACCAATTTGACCAAGCCATCCTTTCTCGGTCATCCCCTTCCCCTCTTGCCTCTTAAATTTCTCTATAGATATCCGTTCTTTCCAAATGACCAAATCATCTATCTATAATCTATAATCTAAGTTGCAAGAATATTTTCATTTAAAGCTCTCAGATGTATCAACACGTGTAGTTCGCGCTTACAAATAAATGCTGAATGTGTACTTAAAAATAAAATCCAAATCTCTCAGATGTACCAACACGTGTAGTTCGCGCTTACAAATAAATGCTGAATGTGTACTTAAAAATAAAATCCAAATCTCAAATGAACATAAGCCCCACAACTTTTGCCGACCTTCACTGACACAGGGGTGACATTGGCAAAGAGAACCATTTTTTAAAGTATGGGTGGTGAGCCTCATACCAACCTACAAGTCAAGGAATAATAAGATGCCATCTCATTACAATATTTTGTACCTTTGTCCTTACAACCTCTTCCAGTTCACATAATTTATTTGACCCATTAATTCTGCTCTCTATATTTTTCTTGTCATTACACTACAGATAAAATCACGCAAGTAAAAAACAAATGTGTGATTAATTTATTTATCTATAGTGGTATAACATTTTACCAAACATTTACAAAATATAAACATGTGCCCTTTTACAAAAATATAACAATTCTGCTGTGAATTTTGATATTCATTTTATATTTTTAGATAACTAATCTTGAGGATTTGAGGTGGAGAAAGAATAAGGCTGCTATGACAAAGTGTTTGTTTGATAGTATATAAAGCCATCAATGGCTTGGCTCCACCTTATCTAACTAACATGATTTCACCCGTTGAGATGGGTGTAAGGTGGCAGACACTCAGATCCGCGGGCGATGGAGCAATCAATTTGGTTCAGCCCCGCCGTTTTCTCTTTCACTTATTTTTTTTTTGCGCCGTCAGATTTGTACAAATTTCGGAGACCGTGCTTTCCGTGCTGCGGGTCCAGTGGAGTGAACAGACTGCCACCCAGAGTGAAGAACTCCAAAACTGTGTATTTCGCGGAGCACTCAAGACACACCTTTTTAAAGTCTTATCCGTGATCAGAGAGGGCCCTTGAGGTGTGAAATAAGCGTGATATAATAATAATAATACCTGTAGACCCTGCACACGGCCTGGGTGTCATGGCAGGGGTTCCAGCTGGCATCAAACACAATGACCCTATTGGCGCCCACCAGGTTGATGCCCAGCGAGCCGGCCCGCGTGGACACCAGGAACAGATGGATGTTGGGGTTGGAGTTGAACTCGTTGATCAGCTTCTCTCTCTCAAGGGCGCTGGTGGACCCGTCAAGACCTACAAAAATATGTACAAAATGAATCTTCTGTTTCCAAAGTCCGCTATTCTTATTGAGAAATCAACATCAGCGGCGATGAAGGAATTGAGAACTAACTATTTTGACGGTTAAAAGGAAAAGGCATAAGCGACGTTTGGGTCAAAAATGAGTTATGAATGCTATCCTACTTAAAAAAATTCCCCTCTTTCTAATACGCTAACTCCCATAGCTCTATGATGATTTTTTTGTTGTTTATGCCCAAGCAAACAACTGCGTTTTCAAAGTATGGTTTTGGTGTGTCTGACAAGCCTTTTTGTGAAAAAATTGTAAAACCGCATTAATAGGAATGCCAATAAATGCCTTTATTTTTTAAATTTTAGAACTGTTCTGAATAATGATATGATAAAAAATAAAAAAGTTATATTCATTTTTCTGCAATGCCTGCTCTTCTGAACAATTTAGTTTTCGTCGCTTATGCCCTATTACCTTTTAACCGTTGATTTGCTTTTAATCGAGATATAGCGGACGTAGGAAAAAACATACACATGCATTGAGATGTCTTTTCCATAAGTCATTTCCCACTGTAAGTGGAGATAGCGGATTTTGAAAACAGGCAACTCAATTGTTATGTCTATCCACATAATATGTATTGCCAAACAAATGTAGATCTCCCTTTAATATTCATCAGTGATATACGAGTATGATGAATATTTTATGTAAGATACTTTGTTACTGTACGATACTTACGGAAGTAGCTGCGGTTCTTCGCCCAGGGGTACTGCATGCCTGGAATGTAATTTCTTTGCAGGAAGTCTTCAATGAGATTCAACGTAAACAGACTCTGACTAAACAGCAAGATTCTGTCTCCCAGCCTGATGCTTTCTTCCAGGATGCAGAAGAATATTTCCATTTTCGCCGAGTTCTCTATGATCCCCGGCACATAGGACTTTAATATTTCAGTGGCCCATTCATAAGGAATCTCTTCTTTAATTTCAATCTTCTTTGAGTCGCTGTCCTCCTTATCTTTTTTATCACCCTCTTTATCCGACTCTTTGTCGCTGCCATCATCTTTATCTTTCTTTTTTTTCTTCGATTTTTTCCCTTTCTTATCTTTACCCCGAGATTTCTCTTTTTCTTTCTCCTTTTCCTTTTCTTTCTCTTTTTCCTTTTGTTTCAGTTTCTTACTGGATGCACTCTTATCATCTTTTTTAGCTTTATCCTCATCCGGTTTCTCAGTTTCATCTTTCTTTGGACTCACAACGCTATCTTTAGTCTCCTCCTTCTCTTTCACAGGCGTTTCTTCAACCTTGACTTCTGGCTTCACATCTGGTTCTATTTTCGGTTCAACCTTTTCTTGTTTAACCTCCGTTTTGGAATCGTTTATAACAGTCATGGTATCTAAATCAGCTATTTTCACTTCGCTGTCAGAGTCACCTTTCCCATCCAAGTTCAGCAAAGTCTTAGAAGGCTCAGCTGCCTCTGTTTTAACAGCATCACCTGGTACAAGCCAGTTTTGAGTGCCGCCCTCTGTAATAGCAGGTTTAACTTCCGGTATAGACTCAGAGATAGCTGGAGTGGCTTGGTACACGGGATACAAACTAGAATTGAAGGAGCTTGGTTCTGCAGGCGGAACAAATGGCGCTTCCGCAGTTGGATTCGCAGGGGGGATGTACGGCTGATTTGGATCTTGAACCGGGGGAGCTGTGAAGCCTTGATGATGCTGTGGTTCACCGTTAGGCATGGTTCTATCATACGGTCTAGCTTGTCCTCCAAAACCATTGTACGGTTGAGTCTGCTGTGCGTATGGATCGTACGGAGGTTGGCTTGGTTGGTAGGTTGACTGGTTTTGCTGTGGATAGTAGCTAGAGTTGGGGTAATTGTAGTAGTTGTTATCGGGACCCCAGTAACCTTGAGGATTGTAACCTTGGCTGTGTTGAGGAGGATACTGTTGCGGCGGATATCCTGGTTGCTGTGGAGGTGGGGCACTTCCATCTACCGGAGGCTGACCCTGCTGTTGTTGATTATAATGGTAATCCCCTCCGTATCCCTGGTTAGGATAGTAACCTGTATTGTATTGATTGTAACCATCTCCGTGACCATAATAGTTGTTGTGAGGTGGGTAGTGTTGGTATCCGTATGGAGGATATCCACCGGAATTGTGAGGATCTGGGTTGTACCCGTAGCTGTTTTGACCGCCGTTTCCGTGTTCACTCTTCATGGGATCGTAAGAGTTGTAACTGTCCATGGAAGGGTTGCTTGTGTTTGGGGGAATAGTTGCAGCTGGTTTCCCACTGTTGTATGAATTATTGGGAAATCCCTGAAAACAAAATTTACCATTAAGCTCTGCAAGACTTAAGTCAAAGTAAAAATATTCAATAGCTGAAAATATAAGTTTGTATTAACCATTTTATCTTTATTTCTGTTGGGAGGTGCCCTTGGTTTCTTCCCTCTCTTGGAGATTGGGTTTGCCTGAGAGTTGTGAGCGTTCATGGCGCCTCGCAAATTAGGATTGTAATCCAGATCCAGGTCATAATCAATCATGGCTGCCATCTCGTTACGTTTCTTCATGAAATAATACAGGACATCCGGATGGTTCCAAATCTAGAAAAATATAAAATTAATTACTATTTACAGGATAAAGAACACCTGGATATTTTTGACACATGTATCAAGACACACAAAGTTTTAGAGGGTGTTGCAAGAGGCCATAAGCCTTCAAGATTTTTATACCAATTTATTTGATGTGATGAGTATCTCAAAACTAAATCACTCCCAAGAGGTACTGTCTTAGCTTCCATACTTTATATTGCAAAACACTATGCATGAGATCCAACCATTGATGAATATAAAATACATAGATGGTGTATGTCTGTTTCTTCCCATAGTAACAAACGTGCCATGAACACACAAATAAAAGATAAACAATGAAAAACTGAGACATAATGTCATCCGCCAAAGCATGGAGTTCTATTAAATGGAGAGGATATTTATTTGATTTAGTTCTAAACACTGTGTTCCATACAGTCACTGAAATCTAATTTCGCCAGACATTGTCCCTTGTTTTGTCTCGCTCGCACAACATACGTTTTTTGTTGTTGTCCTTTTCTATCACGTTATGTGTCTCTACTCCGTCGTTAATTTATGTAAGCAGGTAATATTGCTTAGCAACGAATTGTTGATGTTATTTTCGTTGACAACATAATTTAGTGTTGTCAAAGGTTTTGACAATATCTGATACTTTTTAATGCTTCTGTTCCATAAACGTAAATATTTTACTTAATGTTACATAATTACTTGTGAAAATTATTTCAATTACATTTTTTTAATTTTAAGCTTTTTCAATGATGTTAGGAGTAATACATATAGAAGACAAAGTAAAAAAAAATATTATTTTGAATCCAATTTCCTTGAAATATAAAAGGATAAATGAAACAAAAAGTGTAGGGTAGAAATTGAAATTTTGAATTTTGAAATACAGACCACTTCAAATACATACATTTCACAAAAAAAAATGTTCTCACGTGACGGTATCAGGTACTATATTTTATCATCATCACATCTCTATCACTAAAAATGGCCGACGGTTTGACAGCGGGGCTATTGTTTTGTGGCTAAAGGCATCGGCAGATAAAATATCAATTGAATTTACTTAAATATTAATATTCACTGGTAATTACGAGTGAAAAGTTACTCCAGATTTTTTATTACAATTTCTCGTATTGTTTGTGCATTTGGAAAATGTGTGGCTTGGCATTTTGATGATTTTTCTTTCCAGTTAGGAAACACACCTGTTAATAGTTGGAAGGTTACCGATAGACTGAATTTGGATTTTTGTATGATGAGTGGCGTAGCGCATTTCGAATTCACAAAGGATTGCTTTCTCAGCCCATCCAGTCCTTACAAATCCATGCGCCAAAGCCTATGACATTAATATCTAGAGACATAAACATGACAGTTGCCTGGAAACTGATTATAACAAGACCTCGTTTGTATTAAGATGGATGCGCTAGGGTGCAATCTTTTTTGGAACACAAAATGGCTGAGATGCTCTATCTATATCTTTTATGTAGTGTGAGGGTTTTTCCTCTGACAGATGATCGACACAATTAATAATATAACAACCACATTAAATGTTTACTTTTATTCGTTTCACAATTATTTATAACCACAACACAATAATATTTGTTATTCTAATTTACACCAGCTTGTGGCTCTCACGCCAGGGAAGCTTCTTCTTTGTTTCTGCATTCTTTTGTTTTCCTTTTTTTATTCAAATTCAAATCTAATGTTCCATTCCACCAAACAAACAAATTCATCTCGTTACAGTAGATTGATGGATTCAACACTATGTTTTATACTTGGAGAAAGGATTCTATACGTAATCATACATTTCTAACATGTTAACATTTAGTATAATTAAAGTTTTGCTCATGCATGATCTGATGGTAAAAGAACAAACCTTGCAGCATACGGCGAATGCTTTCAGAGGATTAGGAACAGCTTTTTTTCTTACAACTTCATTCATGAAGGTTTCGTAGAGTTTTCTCTGTAAATCGGTCATGCGTACAAGCAGCACATACTCTTCCTTCTGCGGCAATGTTGATTGCAACACTGCATGGGAACGCCTGTAAAAAATAAACAATATAATTACCAAGATTAAAATTTTGGAGTTACTTGTAGTGTGCCAATGATTTTCAGCCGTTATCCAGCTACCCAACTCATGATATTTTTTTTTAATGCATAATTTAGTAGAACATCATGAGTGACGTATTTACTGAACTACCTTATATTATGATTATGAAAAAAACATAGTGTTCTAAAAATAGACATAATATTATTATTAATGTGCATGTAAGCCAGGTAGACACATAAATGTTTACAAGAAGGGAAGCTCTGTAATGCAAACACCTTTTTTTGTTATAAGTGTGTGCCGAGAAAAAAAAATGAGAATTTTGTTTTTGTACTCCTAAATTTACAAGGTCAACTTCAAAATTTTTTGAAAAATATATAGAAACGAAAATGAAGGCTTTGAGTTTATTGGTTGGTAGCTTTATCCAATAGGAGTATGTTAAACGATTTCCGATCTTATTTCGGTATAAAAACTAAAGAAAAATTAAAAAGTCACGATCGGTACATTGAGCGCGGATCCGCGTTTTGGCACCCAGGATGTTAAAGCCTTTTCTCTTCTGAATATTCTGGCTATATGAATACGCCCAGTATGGAATACTTTTTCAAGCACATTTTTAAAACATTTATTGTTTCCTACCTCAATTGATTGACGACACTTGTGAACAAACTATGCACAGTCACATGTATTAGTTATTAGAAATTATAAAAATAAAAACACAGAGTTTTATTTTCACAAATTGAGTATTTAATTCCACCTCTATTAGTTATTCAAGAACAATAATCACAAAGATTTAGCTCATTTCACTAGCAGACTTTTGAATTCTTTAACACAGATGTCGGGGATAAGTTCAAAGTTGGATGACGTCTATGATTGACAGCCGCACTGTATGCAAGTTTACACTTGATGCCTATGCGCGTCACCAGCAGTTAAAGGGTTAAAGATATGTGAAATGAGAAGAAGAAGAAGTATTATACTGACCTTTGCACGAATCCAACCAAGAGGGAATGCAGCACATGCGCCCGATACCTCATGAGGCGGATGTCCTGCGGGGTGGAGTCTATGCACTGGCCGTTCTGTATGGGCCGCTCAAACATGTTGCTGAACTCTGTCTTTGTGCCCAGGTAGTTGGGGCGCACAAAGTCCACCATGCACCAGTACTCCAACAGGTTGTTCTGCAACGGGTATCCTGAAAGTAGAGAAAATCATTGAGAAATTATTCAACGACAAAACCAAAAGACCGATCAATAGTTAATAATAATAATATTAGGATGATTTATTTGGTGAGTGCTGTTTTTTGTACTATTGTGTGTATTACACCTCAAGAGCCCTCTGCGAGCTTGGTCATCGCTGTAGAAAGCGCCAATTCTCAAGCAAGACCCACTTGCTGTAAGGCTGGATGCACCTTTAGTGACCGGTCTTTGGTAAAGGCATATGAATTTTTCACCCAGCAAAGAGCATATTTAAAAATATAAATGGTATATTTTTTGTGCTCTGCCAGGATTCGAACCCACAACCTTCCATTTATGAGTCAGAAGTGCTAACCACTAGACTACGGACCGATCAAATTTGACTCAAATATAAAATATTTAGGTTAAAACTTAAAAACCGTGATGTACCAGTGAGCACAATTCTCCGTTTGGTTCTCATCTGCTTGAGAGCGTACGAGATGTTGGAGTGGGAGTTCTTGATCCGGTGGCCTTCATCACAAATGACAAGATCGGGTCCCGGCTTCACGAGGGCTGCGTGCATTTCTGGAAGGAAGATAACAACAATAGTCAGAGTCACATACACAAAAGCAGTGTTAAAATTACTAGAAAATAAAGAGTGAGAACTAGAGAAGAGCATGCAAGAGAGTGATGAATGTCGAGGAGATAAGAGTGTTCAAGGACAACACCAAGGATGTTATGGAAAACAAATGATAACCTAGAAATAAAGTCTGTGAAATTATGTCCTTATTTGTAGATATTATGTTTTTCTAGATATGGAGGTTCTTTGCGTCATACTTCACAATTTTTTCACACTATATTCTAAAGAAATGATGATGAATGACTTCATTTCTGTCTAATAATCTAATCTAAGTTGCAAAATATATGTAACATTAAAGATTCACATTATATGCACTTTCACAAACAGACATGCACAAGTTTGCGCTTCAACATGCCACATGTGGTCCTACAATATTAAAACCCGAATCTCACATGGACATACACCCTGCAAATCTTGCCAACCTTCCCTGAAAACAGGGGTGACATTGGCCAAGTGAACCATTTTCTACAGTATGGGTGGTCAGCCGCATACCAACCTATAAGTCAAGGTGCCGTTTAATGGAACATGACCATCTCAAGGGCGCCATGGTTCTTCGCGGGCGGTATTTTTTTAATCCTCTCATAACACTAAACATACCATTGAGCAGTTTCTTCTCTTCGTCCGTCTCTTCTTCCTCTTCTTTCTTTTCTTCCGGCGCATCTTTCCCGGGCTCCGCAGGCTTGGCGTCTCCCTCTGCCTTAGGTTCTGCCCCGTCAGCTGGCTTATTAGGATCCGCGGCATCAGCAAGACTTTTGGTCTCGCTGCCGACTTCCCCAACGGCACCATTTGCCGGTTTGGCTTCCCCTTCCCCTGGCTTGGTCTCAGCTACAGGCGCCGGCTTATCTTTGCCGTCAGCTTTGTTTGCCGTGGGCTTTTCAGGAGGAGTCGGCGCAGGCGGATCCCCTTTCTTCTTGCGACTCCTGGGTTTTTTGTCCTTTTTCATACTCAAGAGGCGGTATAGCTCATAGCCAATCATCAGTACACCTCCTGTCAGTGTCCATTCCTATGAATATAAAACAATGCCAATGAAACATCTCAAAATAATATGGAGTATAAAATTGATGACCACACATTGATGAATTTATTAAAATTGACTGAAGTGCTAATGATGGCTCCAATGGAACTTAAATTTTGAATTTAAAATCTGAATATCAATGTAGAATGTTTTGTTTTCCATCTATTGTCTATCTATTAGGCGCATATGCCTGTATGGGATGCACGCCCCTGGTAAATATTTAGTTAGTTAACTAATGATTTTCAAGATGGTGTCGTCTTCACTGACAGCTGCTGTTCGTTTTTAATGTAAGGATTCATCAAAATTGTTGCAAACTGAACATTTTTTGTGTCGTTTTCTGGCTTAATGAAGGTTAGGCATTTGATTTATACAACTAGTTTGTTTTAAAGCATTTGAATGGCATTGTAATTATTTCTACGATTTAGGGGCGGGGCTTGTCACTTTGGTAATTCTCGGTTTAAGTTAACTTCAACTGGAGTATTTTGAATAATAGTTAAAGACGTTTTACTTAGAATAGTTATCTAAAATATAAGTAAACTTGAAAATACTGGGCTTTAGTGTAGTTCGATGGATTTCTCACCTTGATCACTTTGGCTCTTGCCTGCAGAGTCTTGTGACTATCGTTCAGCACGTAGATGGGGAAGTTACGCGGCCGCACTTCTCCATGGATGTTGAGAGGACTCGGAGTGCCTTCCAGTGGGAGCCACATGTTGAACTCTGCCACCTATTCAACACAAGACACCAATGTTTACAACTAGTGCAAATCTTTTATTGGGCAACTTTCAAATGACTGCCACCATTTCACTAAATGGTCGGTACTTCTGGGACTTTTTATAAACTGAAACTGGTTGGCATAAGGCCGGCCCCTTCCTATTGAAAATAAATAGGTTCCAAACACCGCTTCGGGGACAACACAGGAAGAAGTCGCATAGCTTACCCAGTTCTGGAGTGTGTTAATGGGCATGATGCACAGGACAGTCTTGGAGTTGGTGTGCCGCAGGAAGATGTCGCAGAAGCAGACTATCTGCAGGGTCTTGCCCAGCCCCATAGAGTGGGCCAGGATGCAGCCAAAACCCGTGGACGTGGAGAAGCGCTCCACCGACTCTATGATGTTGTCAAACAGAAATCTCACTCCGCCAATCTGTAAATACCACAAAAACATATTCAGTCTTGGGCAAGGAAGGCCGGCCCGCGAGCCAAATTTGGCCTGTGGGACAAGTCGATCCGGTCCACAGCATGGTTTTGAATAACCCCTACAATTACACGTAGGACAAAATGTATTTTTGCATCAAAAGTATTAACAAATTTTGACTGACCTGGTGAGGTTTGATAATTCTTCCGATTTGAGGAGCGAGGAATATGTCTTCTTCACCTTCCCCGTGTCCAAAGTTGATGACAACTCTGCCTTGATCATCAGGTATGTTATAGGTGTCATTCACGTGAAGACCTTGAAACAAAATTGAATCAATATAATTAAATTTATATATAACATGCTCTTCTCTTTTTCTCACTCGGTAGGTTCCAGCCAAGTAGGCTAATCTAATCTAATCTAAGCTGCAAAGATATATATCATTTAAGATTTATATTAAATGCATTCCCACAAGCAGATATGTATAATTTCGCGCTAACACATGCCGCATGTGGACCTACAATATAAAAACCCAATCTCAAATGAACATAAGCCTTGCAACTCTTGCCGTCTTTCCCTGAAACAGGGGTGACATTGGCAAAGTGAACCAATTTTTTACAGTATGGGTGGTCAGCCGCATAACAACCTATAAGTCAAGGAACATACATGACAAATTACATTTTTAAAATCAATAAATAACAATATATACATTGACATAAGACACAAAACCAATTTTACTTTAACAAACCCCAGCCGCCAACATCACAGATCAACCGCCATTTCTTTCTATCCTTACATACTTCTTTCATTTCCTCCAGAGTCATAACCTTCTTCATACAAGCTCTTCTTTTATTATGACTCTGGATATTCCATTCATTGGCTGTTTGAAGCAATTATTTATATTATTTACTCCCAGTAATGATTCACAAACCTATGAATTGGCAGAAAGAGGTTAAGATAGGAATTGAATGAATGAATGTGGAATTAATTACTTTCTAACTCTCTCTAAATAAAATCAAAAGAAAGGCAACCTAGGACCTCTACTCTTTATTATAGTGGTTTAGTTTATAAAATACGCAAGAGAGTCTGAGGATATTATTCATAAATGGGGTTTAAAGACCCACATCTATGCAGACGACTGCCAGATCTACTCCCACTGTAGATTTTCCCATATCAACGACCTTAAGTTAACCTTGAATAGATGCATCGCAGACGTAAACAAATGGATGCTGTGCCATTGAAAAAATGCTAAACCCAAGCAAAACAGAGCTTATGTGGCTACCCACTATAATACAAATGAAAATGGTTATGGATATGAATCAATTGAAAGAAGTGTGCAAGGATAGGAAGAAATGCAGAGGCTTTGGCCATTTCTAGCAGAATGGCGACAGATTTACAGCTATAGGTTGTTGGTCTACCTGAGTTCTGCGGGTCCTCCTCTGGCTCGGGGCTGGCGGGCAGCTCCGAGTCGCTCAGCATGATGCAGTCATCAGAGTCGGAGGTGGGGCCACTCTCACTGCTGCTGCTGCTGCTGCTGCTGTCCACAATCTCCACCACCTCCTTCTTGACGGTGCCGGGCTCCGCCTTGCCTACGGGTGAGATGGACACGCTGGACGTCAGGTTACCTGGACAATTCAACGACACACTTGGTACAATAGTTCAATCAAACTAAGGTTTCTGCAGTCGGCAGGTCACATTATTAGAATGGACGACGTCAACCCGAATATGTTAAAATTAAAACTGAAGTTACGGTCGTCATTTGACATATTTCATGAGAACGAACATTTGTCTTAATAGTCGTACAGAAAGGGTGCCTTCCGAATATGTTGACTATGTCGCCTGCAAAACATTGAGAATAATGTTAGCTCTTCCATCTAATATGCGATAAGTGCACTTAACCTTGAAATTTAATTGTAATTTGTAAACACACTTGCAAGATCACCAGGGAAGTCTCTAAGGGACAGAATCCACAATGAAGACATTAGGCAGACCTGTGATATGGACCTCGTACGATGGAACAGAGCCACATGTTGATAGAATGGACAAATCCAGAATCCCAAATATTGGGGTGAATGAAATTCCACCGGTTCGTTTCCTCCCTGGATGACTGCCAAAGAGATGGAAAGATAGCTGGATTTCAGCCTTCCAAAAGTAGTTCTCACTAGCGCAAACACCATTCAGCGCTTTACATTCTCAGCACCACAAGGCCAAAGGAGACCAGGAAAACCAAAAATGTGATGGATGGACGGTGTCAATGCAGATGCAGCCAAGGTAGGCATACATAGCTGAAGAGCTTAGGCGATGGATAGGGGTAAGTGGAGGAGAATCCTGGTTTCAGCCAAGGCTCACCCCTTGGTCACTTCATCCTCTCATCTCAGTCGAGGTCTGCCAATCCTTCTCAGCTATGTTATGTTATTCTATAAACATGTAACAAGTGTACCTTTATTTCTCTGTTGCTTCAGCATTTCTAGCTGCCCAGGCTTGAGCGCAGTTTTCTTAATTTCACCCGAAGGAAGTCTCACCAGGACGGAACTGGGAAGTCTGAAAAATTAACAAAATCATCCAATGTACTTTCATTTAAAACTTTTCTTTTTGCAGCTGAACATTTTGAGCTTGAAGACAGCGACCAATTGGATGGGAGGTTCAATTAACAAGATCATCAGTGACTTTCAATGATTGTTGATAAAAATAAATCTAATACTATGAATCAAAGAGTCACTCTTGATAATGACCTGAGTATTGAAGGTCGAAAGTGCTCGAGATATAAAATATTATCATGAAAATTAAACTACGTTTAAGAAAAAATAATTTTATTTTAAATAAATTATTGAGTATGAATTTTCAGTGTTAATTCACAAACAATACAAAATATAAGTGTTTTTAGGCTTTCATGGCCGGCTTCAGATGATGATGATAATGATGTAGAATCCATCTTTCCGGGCTTGTAGACCATGTTCAATAATTGTAGGCTGCTTTATTCTTTTTTCTTTTTGGAAGGCTGCTACGTTTCGTCAGTGACATACGACTGACTTCTTCAGTCGAAGTACAAGCCCTGTCACCATTATCATCATCAATACAAAATATGATTTTTAAATGGTTGTTTTTGACAGGACTGGGGACAACTGTGCTCCAAAGTATGTATCAATGCGGTAAGCTAATTTCTACTCTTCTGCAACGCGTTACCTTAAATTACCATTAAATACAGCACATTACCCGGATTGTCTATGGATTAGCAGACAAACTGTGTGAAAAATTCAAATATATCTTCATACACTACTGACTTCTAACCAGGAGCCATGTAGAAAAAAAGCAAGTCAACGGCAAGAAAAAACAGGTTGAAGAGGCTCAAATTTGACTGTAGCCCCATTCAAGAAAAAAAACAAGTATCTACCCAAGTTTCTGTGCATTGGCAGCAGGCGAAGACTTCTTGAGCATGGAAGCGCCGCCCTGCAGCAGGGAGACCACCCTGGCCTGCGTCTTGTCCTGCCGGCCCATGGCGATCTGGCGCCGCACCTCCCTGATGATGCGCTGCTGCTCCTGCACGCGGGCCAAGCGCTCTGACTCCTGGCGCTGCGCAGCCAATGTGGAGGCATCCAGCTGCTTCTCATCCATCACCTCACGGATGTTGCGACGGATGTTCAGCGCATTGGCTTTGTTTTTCTGAAGCATATATTACAAGGCATTTTTATTTAGACAGCAACAACATGAAGAGAGGAAGATCTTTTTATTAGCATTGCATGCAAGGAGAGAGGTAAATGGCGGTTGAGCCGCAATCTTTCAAATGAAAAAAAAAAATGATTGATTTATTGATTTTGGATTGATGATGGATTTACACATTTTAGATGCTTTATCATTTTTATGATGCTAAAGAAAAATACCATCAAAAAGAAAATTAATAAATTGATCTATAAACTTTATATTTATATATTTTTTTTAGATTGAAAATGGAGTTCTACAAAGTTTCCGCTGAAACTTTATGTTTATAAAAAGATGCTTAACAACTTAATGTTTATAAAGTTTATTTTCTCTTCGCTGGGTTGAAAAATTCATTGACTTTTACAAAGACCGGTCACCTAAGGTGCATCTAGCCTTACAACAACTGGGTCTTGCTGGAGAATTGGCGCTTTCTATAGCGATGATCAAGCTTGCAGAAGGTTCTTCAGGTGAGATTCACACAAAAGTAGCGCTCACCAAATAAATCATCCTATCATTGTATTATTATTCAAATGAGCCGTAACATACATGATTAGAAATGCAGCCCCTATTTTAGGTTAAATTGTCAAAATTTAGAGTCTATTTTCAGTTGGAATCTTCTTTTACAAGACATTTTTTGTTGTATTTTTTTTAAATTTGAGTCAGTAAGTATTTACATTGAAAATCTAAGTCGCAATGATATATTAACATTTAAGATTCATATTAAGTGCATGCCCACAAGCAGACACGTGAAAGTTGGCGCTTACAAATACTGCATGTGCACCAACCTATAAGGAATCAAATCAAAACTAACATCAATGTTAGTTTTATGCATGGGAATGTTTAAGATATCAACCCATAATGGACTCGACACAAAATTTGATTTTTCCTCGGCGGGAACACGTCACACATCTCTGTGACAAGATTCTAGCAACTTTATAATCTATTATCTAAGTTGTGAAATATATCAACATTTAAATTCATAAATGCATGTCTACAAACAGGCACATGTCAGTTTACGATTATAAATGCTGTATTTGTACTTACAAATTAAAATCCAAACGTCAAATGAACATAAGCCCTGCAACTTTTGCCGACCTTCCGTGAAACAGGGGTGACATTGCCCATTGGCAAAGTGAACCATTTTTTACAGTATGGGTAGTCAGCCTCATATCAACATACAAGTCGCACGTTTAATAATAAAGAGCAATAACTCAAAAAACATGAATGTTGGGAAAACGCGTTTGAAGTTCAGACACCCAGTACAACTTGTATGGGATGAAAAAGGCGGCCAATGTTTTATCTCGGTCATATTCGTCCAAATTGAACGGTTGTCGCATTCTACGCATTCTTCTCGCATTGTTCTTGCGTTTTATTACAAAATCTCGATTTTCCCAATTTTCGAGTTATTTCTCTTTATTATTAAACGTGCGAAGTCATATTACTTTGCCTTTTCTCTAGCTACCTGACCACGTGACGTCACAACTTTTAAGTTTATGGAATTTGTGTGAACTCCATTAAAGAATGAATATTCAAATGGAAAGCTCAACTTTCAATGTATTTTCAATTATTCTCATCTATAATCTAAGTTGCAAAGATACATAGACATTTAAGGCTCATATTTAATGCATACCTGCAAGCAGGCGCATGTAAGTTCATGCTTACACATACTGCATGTATGCAAAAAAATAAACCAAACCTCACATGAACATGAACTTTGTAATTCCCGCCGCCTTTCCTTGAAACCGGGATGGCATTGGTAAAAGTGAACCATTTTTTACAGCATGGGGGGGGGGGGTAAGCCTCATACCAACCTACTAGTCAAGGAACTATAATCTATCTAATCCCAATTAAAGTTAAATCCATTTTTGTCTATTCTTGCTTATTCAGACAAAATTTTATGTTATTAATAACCCTATTGACTTTTTTTTGTACAGATTTCTTTTGAAGGTTCTGTTCTTTTTATATACCTACCTACTTAAATGTTATATATTATTTGTATTCCTTGACTTATAGGTTGGCATGAGGCTGACCACCCATACTGTAAAAAATAGTTCACTTTGCCAATGTCACCCCTGTTTCAGGGAAGGTTAGCAAAAGTTGCAGGGCTTATGTTCTTTTGAGCTTTGGATTTTAATTTGTAAGTACAAACACAGCACCTGTAAGTGCAACTTATACATGTTTGTTTTTGGGCATGTATTTAATACAAATTTTAAATGTTCATATATATACAGCCGGTGTTATAGCCGCGGGGATCAAGACAGGTTTTTTGGAACCGGATAACGCTGGTTCGAATCCCGCGACGATAACTTCGACCCTGGTTCAACAGATGCCGTTGCATGCACACAAGCTTCTGCTTTCGCATGAAGACAACTGGCCAGGTAAAATAGGTTGGTGGATTGCATTCCTTTCCACAAATATTTAAAAAATATATATATATATATATCTTTACAACTTAAATTATAGATTGCTTGTGACGGATTAGTTCCATGATCCCAGTTACACTCGAATAAGCCTCTGCTAAATCTAGCATAGTGCATGGGATTTGTGGGGAGTTAGTATTGTGATTTACTAAAAGATATCTCACATCATCCTCTCCTTCAGCCGGCGTCCCATCAGCTGATTTGTTGGCATCTTCTGGCTTGGCTGCCTCAGCTCCGTCTTCCCTTTTCAGCGGCTTCACACTAATCTCCCCCATCTCCTTAAGTTTCTCCGTAATATCATAATCTGTCTCATCCGCCGGCTGCGCTCCAGACGCCGCATTGTTTAACGTTTTTGATTTCTCAATTGTAAATTGATTAGCACCTAGAATCTCTTCAATGTCAACGTTTTTGGATAAATCTAATTGATTGGAATTGTCAATAATATCACTAATAGAGAGTGTCTTATCTTGATCGGGATCACTGGGAGGTAAAGTGTCGGGAGAGGGAGGTTTCGGGGCGGGTTTCTCTCCGGGCATTATTATATCTCCGGTTTCGGGGTCGATGAAGCTCTCGTTTCCTTGATCGGGTTCCAGGCCTGCTTCGGGGTCAATGGTGAAGTCGATATCACTGAAACCGTCACTGGAAGAGTCTTGCCTATCACTATCGTCACTGTCACTCAACAACTCGTCCAACTCTACAATGTCCCCTCCCGCTATAGTCTTAATGGACAAGCCAGTGTCCAGCTTCATCCTCTTGCTGAACTTGTGGAACTCTTTCAGGGCTTCGCTTTTTCTCTTCTGTTTGAAGTAGTCCCGATGCGTGATTTTAGGATAGATCTGGTATTTGGGGACAGGTCTGCTATACTGAGGTCTTCTTTGCTTCTTTACTGGTGGGGGAGGCGGCGGAGGCTCCTCTTCTTCTTCAGATTCCTCGTCTGCGGAGAGCTCCTCGCCGCTGTCGAGCAGAACTCCTGATCCGTCTGATTCCACATCCGAGTCGTCTTCCACCAGCTGCGCTTTGGCTTTGGCCACCCCCGCGGGCACGGGAAGCGCCCCGGGGCCCTGCGGCGTATTCTCCATCACGAGAGGATATCTGAAAACATTCTGTGTTGAGTACAGTCAAGCCGACTAAACTGCGAAGCGGAAACGCATTCGACCCGCGCAAACCGGGTTCCAACTGATATTAACGCAACTTAAAACCTTATATTTCCTAGTATTTACACTTTTAAGGAGAGAATTCATTTAAGAGATTGAAGCATGATAAAGTTGAATCAAAATGTATCGATATTATTAACAATTTGCACTATTGTTTGTGCAGCGCTTTGATTTCGTATGCACGGCGGTTTTAGTAATTTCCGACGCTGCAAACTGACCTCAGATTGTAACCGCCGAAAAACTATGTACACTTTTCATTATTATTGTGGATACTTTACTTCAGATTTTAATTATTGTTCGCAATAATTAGTAGCTCGGAAGCCATTATTTCGGTAAATAGCATTTTCAGACAGACGTGTATTTACAAATTTTATCAGCAGATGTCACTTAGTTTATCCCAATGGATTTACACAATAAGGACTAGTATAGAATACCAATATTTTACCTTATAGATATAAAGTCATATGGTGAAATTTAACATTTGCAAAGGAATATAAACGTTATTTACAAGTGACGTTTTGGCCGAAATTATCTCAATTCGGTTTTTAAAAAACTGGCAACATTATCGATCGCATTCCCATTCTTCTTGAAAGGGTGTTCATAAAAGGATTTGTTTATTTTTTTAATTTAGAGTTTATACCTACCGGCTCAAAATATAAAGGATCACTAATCCTACGATGAAAATTATTATAGATGATGAAAATAAAATTTCAAAATTGAATGAATAATATTTGTTAATCCAACTTGGATGAAAAATAATTATATGCTGTAATAAATAATTTTATTACTAATTTCATTTAGTTTTTCGTTAACTTTTCAAAAACATATTCTCAGGCAAATAAACTAACATGAAAAGCCTTCACAAGAAATCTGCCCTACTCTGTGATCTGCCCCTTTGGAAGCAAGAACACCTCCACTTCAAGTGAAGAAGTTGGCATAAAGCCAGCTCTCTTACTTGTAAAATTAAATAAGTTCTACTTATCATGTGTGACCCCTTGGCCTTTAAAAGTAAAACTTCATATGTAGCTTAATTACACGGATTTTTTTAAATTTAATATTAAAACCGTGGCATTTGTAACCATTTTATTTTTGCATAAGTTGCTACTTATAGAGGTTGTTGCAAAGTTGCAAAGATATATTAACATTTAAAATTTATATGAAATGCATGCCTACAAACAGACACTTGCAAGCTCACGCTTACACATGTATGTTTCTAATCTAATCTAAGTTGCAAAGATATGTTACATTGGAGATTCACATTACATGCATTCCCACAACCAGACACGTACAAGTTCGCGCTTGCACATGCCGCATGTGAACCTACAACATAAAAACCAAATCTCAAATGGACATACACCGTGCAACTCTTGCCGTCCTTCCCCGAGACAGGATAGACATTAGCAAAGTGAACCATTCTTTACAGTATGGGTGGTCAGCCTCATGCCAACCTATAAGTCGAGTCCTTGAATATCCTGTTGTTGAAGAAGACATATGAGCAAGCGCCTTAGGGATGACCAAGAGTCATGAAAAGGCGCTATAAAAATATTGTATTAATACCTATTATTCTAAAGACTAAGTAAAGCTTATCCAAGAAGTTGTCTCATAAACCAGCTTGTATTCCACCCATTCCGCTAAGAATCATTTAGCTCAGCCAACCTGGCTGTGTGAAGTTAAAACGCTTTTTTGACATTTTGAAATGTGCAGACCTTCTAGAGTTGATTAATGAGGCCCGCAATATACAAAATTGATGTGACGTGGCTGGGTTGCTTTTAGGGCGAAGGTCAATATTTTGAAATTTCCCTTTCTCTTTTCAATGGCGCTCCAAGTCCAAATCGAGCTTTGTGTGCCCAACTCCTTTTATCTCCAGCACCCATCTTCCAACTACACTCTACATTTAAATCTTTTTCTGTCTCAATCCAAGATTGGCTGCAGCTATAATCTATGCCGATCTTCTGACACAGGGGTGACATTGGCAAAGTGAACCATTTTTTACAGTATGGGTGGTCAGCCTCATACCAAACTATAAATCAAGGAACAGGGCTCTTATTCACGATAGGGAATAGAGAAGACTCATCTCGATTTTCCCCGAAAAAGGAATAAAGGTTTTGTGCCTCGCAATACCATTTATTGCTTTTTCTGGTAAAATCGAAATGAATCTACTCTACCGGCATAGTGAATACCAGCCCAGATCTGAGGGACGTCATAGCTCCAGCGACTGCAAACTATAGGACGGCAACACTACAGTCAACCCCATAGTGCACAGTCGTCTGGAGATTCACCGAAGAGGAAAGAAGACTACTTTTGGAGAGCGAGCCTTCAAGGTGGCTGCTCCAACTGTATGGGACGGCTTTCCACATGACCTGTACGATACAGATGAGAAGCAATGTTTATTAATCTTTTTTGCCATTCCTCCCCATGTATGGCTAATGTTTTGGGCTCCTTATAGGAAGAGCACATATTTGCATACACATCCTGTAGGATTTATCTAAATAAAAGATTTAAATTTAAAAGAAAAAATAATAAAACAATTACAATCAAAGGCTGAAATCAGTTGGTAAACTCAATGTTGATTTTTATTTATAAGTTTCAGTTTCAATAACAAATACACACAAATTCATAATAAGTTTTAACTACAGAGGGGCCACCGAGAGCTTGTGAAGTAGTCAATGGGCGGCAACAGCAATCCTCTGTTCTCTCTCCCGCAGACGACGTTCCCTCTCATACTCCTTCATCCTCAGTACATAACTGCAGGAAAAACATAACAATATTACAAAACAGGATTCAAATTGGTTAAATTAGAAGGGATAGAGTTAGGAATAACTAAGGGCAAGGTCTACAAGACGGCAGTAAGGCCAGTCATGCTATATGGAGCAGAATGCTGGACTTGCAAAAACGTCCATGAATGGCAAGTCCATGCTGCCGAGATGAGAATGCTGAGGTGGGCTGGAGGCGTCACTAGGCTAGACCACATAAGGAACGTGAGGGGTAGCTTTAAGGTTGCCCCAATAACAGACAGGATTAGAGAATCCCAATTCCGGTGGTTCGGCCATGTGATGCGAAGAGATAATGAACATATTGCCCAAAAAGCCCTCAGCATTCCCACAGAACCAAGAGGCGGAGGCCCCCCAATGGCAACATGGCGGGCCAATATTGAAAAAGAAATGCAAAAGGGAAACCTGACAGAGGAGATGAGCCAGGATAGAAAAGTTTGGCGTCTTCGAACAAGGAGGGCCGACCCCAAATGATGGGATAAGGCAAAGGAAAAGAAGAGAGAGTTAGGAATGAATGGGTAAAAAAAGAATGTAATTTGAAAGAGGATGTGAAAGTTAAAGTACAAAAGAATGTGATGAGATGGTTTGGGCATGTGGAAAAAATGAGTGATGATAGACTGACAAAGTATGTATACAAAGAAGGTGTGAAAGGAAAAAGAGGGAAGGGACGACCGAGAAAAGTATGGAGTGATCAAATTGAGGAGATTGTGAAAGAATGGGATATACAAAGTGAGCGTAAAAGAAGAAAATGCATGAAAAAGGTGATGGATATGAAGGAATTGAAAGAGGTATGTCAGGATAGGAAAAAATGGAGGCAACTCTGCAGAGGCTCTGGCCACCCCTAGCGGAATGGCGACAGAGTTACAGTACAGTACAGAAGGTCACAATTTTAACAGCGTCCCTGGTGGCAGTATTTATTTTCCATGCGCGCATCTCTCTTCCTGACTTGCTTACTTACAATGCATCTATCCACCTTTCTCGTTAAGATTGCTTCTTTTCTCAAAAAAAAATCTGTAGCGACCCTGTCATGTGACATCAAATCATTTTTGACTGTATCAATCGAGTTGAATGAAACAAAAAAGTTGTCATGTCACATGGTTCGGCTTTTAGGGCAAAGACTAACTAATATTTTGTAATCATGTTTGCCAAGGACCCTAGTTACATAGGGCTATGAGGTTTGTCTGCTACGGTAGCGGAACTTATCCATGGCGCTTCAAAATTCTGCCACATTACGCGGCATCTGTGGTCTCTTCACTTGCTGAGGGTATTTGAGAGAATGCAGTACAAGATCAGCTTGCTGGTTTTCAAGACCCTGCAGGGAACCGTAGAGTATCTGAGGGACGTCATAGCTCCAGCGCATGCAAACTATAGGACGGCAACACTACGGTCAGCCGCATCGTGCAGTCGTCTGGAGATTCACCGAAGAGGAAAGAAGACTACTTTTGGAGAGTGAGCCTTCAAGGTGGCTGCTTTAACTATATGGAACCTGCACGATACAGATGAGGATGAAATACGTTTAGCAGAGCATTAAAGACCCGCCTATTCACAAACTTGTATGATCAAGCACCTTTGGAATGATCCAGCATCATTAAATGGCGCTATATAAATTTAGAAATTTATTTCATTTACGTATTAACTCAGGCCCTCAAGATATAACATCTTGCAATTTATGGTGCTATTCTTAGACATTTTAGTCGTCCGTTGAGCCCACGCTTTGACAAACTTATGATGCATTTGTATGAAGACCTGTCAATCCAAGATGGCCGCAAGTGAACAGCTGATTAGTCTTCATACAAAAATTACCAAAATTCGGTAGTAAGAATGGCCGTGGTGATGAGACTTCCAGCCCAGGCATCATTTGTTTGTCAAAGTGTGGGCTCAACGGACGACCTAAATGTCTACGAATAGCACTGTTAGAGTATAAATTTATTAATTGTACCTTGAAGCTTTCCCGGCCGGTTCTTGTTAACACAACAATCACTTTATTCGGGCTATGTAGCCGTGGTCTGGTTGATTCTTTCCGGACAGTTTCACCCATTGCTTCGATGGGCATTATCAGCGGTTGGCTTCTTAAGATCACAGCGACTAGCCAACCGCTGATAATGCCCATCGGAGCAATGGGTGAAACTGTCTGGAAAGAATCAACCAGACCACGGCTACATAGCCCGAATAAAGTGATTGTTGTATGGATTTGTTGATATATTAAGAGATGCAGCATCTTACTCTTCGTATTCGCACATGAGATAGGCATGTTTCTCGTGGTGGCAGCGATACACCATTGGGAACATATCTCTTCGGCATCTGCGGAAATCTATTAATTTGTGGGCGCAATAGTCCCTTTCTTTTGGTGAAATCATGGCGGATATCATTTCCTCCTCTGTGGCGACCATCACTGAAAATTAAAATAAAATTATGGACACATATATTTGAATTCAGAACTTTTTCTAAGCGGGCAAACGTCACGCTTGTAAGTATGTGACAATGGTCCTTAGCAGCTAATAACACAATATTTGTTTGCCTTTCCCCTAGAAATCCCGTCATGTGATTTTACAACTTTGTCTATGTTTCATGTAGGTACAGATCTCATAAAGTATACAGCATAAATACTATACACAAAAAATGTGACATTACATTGTCGGCTGATTTGACGTAAGGTAAATGGTTCACTTTGCCAATGTCACCCCTGTGTCAGGGAAGATCGGCAAAAGTTGTAGGGCTTATGTTCATTTGAGGTTTGGATTTTATTTGTAAGTACACATTCAGCATTTGTAAGCGCGAACTACACGTGTTTGTTTGTGGGCATGCATTTGAGAACTTTAAAGGAATATATCCTTGCAACTTAGATTACAGATAAACTTACATGTTATTAATTGCTAAGGACTTATAGGTTGGTATGAGGCTGACCACCCATACTGTAAAAATTGGTTCACTTTGCCAATGTCCCCCCTGTTTCAAGGAAGGCCGGCAAGAGTTGCAGGGCTTTTGTTCATTTGAGATTGGGTTTTTATATTGTAGGTCCACATGCGGCATGTGTTAGCACGAAATTATACATGTCTGCTTGTGGGAATGCGTAAAATATGAATTTTAAATGATATTATATATCTTAGCAGCTTAGATTTAGATTAGATTTAAAATAGACCTGTGAAGTTACCTACCGAGAAAAATTCTGATATCAAATTTTGTGCATCTATGCTATAGACAAAAAGATAACTGATATTTTGTTATTGGCTGCTAAAAAAATTAGTCATACATGGATGATCGTGGTGAAAATCAGAACAAACGTCGCCTTCTTGTAAAATGAAACTTTTGATAGTTCAATGTGATTGTTGTCAGCTGATAAGTAGTTAAAGAAAAAACAAAAAGATATTGCTTGATTTTTAGAGTTTGAAGGGCGTCAAGTCATAACAGCGCCCTATTTAATCTGTCATTTAAATTCATTTTAAGCCTGTAGATCTGTGAGCTACCACACAGATAAAATTTTTAATTTCGAACATTTTTGCAGGGTTTGTTTAAAAATTTGACAGATTGTTATGTAATCTAACAACATGACTTTTGCCTTCAATTATAAACATAAATCATAAATGAAATGAACTATAACATTAATTATAAATGGATTTATAAGTACATGGGGATATTTATCATTGAATTTAAGTGGAACTCTAAAAATAAATAAAAAACACCTCGTTCTTTTCGGCCATCCGAAAATCCGAAATTCGGTTCGAACGAGGGATTGTCTTGAGAGTATGGAACAATTTCCGGATTTTTATAGCGATCCCAGGAGTTGCCCATTTTCGGTTAGGTGTCTTCAATGATAATTCCCAAAATTCAGGCACCAATTTATTTTCGTAAAATAAAAATGACAGATTCTGTTTTTTGACGATGGACCACAGAGTATAGGTACTTAGAGAAGCCACTCTATGGCTTAGGGGTAGGTACGTACTTCGAAACCCCCCTTCCTCGCCTTCTTACTTCCCTTCCATACATTCTGCGTATTGGACTTTGATCTTTTATGCATGTGTGTATATACACGCGGCACGCGGGTACACTCACACCACTATAATCATATATTATTATCTGCCATGATATTATTTATTAATATTATTGCTTTAAGCTGTCAAAATAAAACGCTTATATTTTGCACAATATTTATTTATTCTAGAAAGATTAGTCATACAATCACAAAAATACACACTGTAAAGAAAAAAAAAATTAAAAAAACCTCAATGTAAAAAACACAAATGATATGGCAAAAATAAACGTAGGTAAACAATCAAATAGGCACCTGTCTATTGTCAAGGACACTGGCATTCTGTATCTGTATTTCTTGCAAAAGTTTTGGATCCCTGATGATTGTCCCCTGATGATGGCCTGAGGACCGGAAATGTTTATAATATGAAATCTATACACTTTAATTTCACTTTCTTCGGCTCATCAGCCGACAGCCTTCAAGGCTCAGGGACACCTGCACCACTCTGCCTTGTGCTGCTTCCCTCCATAGTCGCCTCACTCCCAAAACTTCGGCGTTGGCTTCGACGTTCTCTGCCCACCGCATCCTACGTGTGTGCTGGATGTGAGCTGGATCCCTTACCTACATGGCTTGTTAAAGCCTGTGCCGACAGTTTAGCACCTTTCTTGGCACATATTATTAACCAGTCAATGATCAAGGGGTACGTACCTGAGAAACTAAAGTGTGCTCATGTCACTCCCATTTTGAAAAAAATGCAGCTAAGCCACGATGTCTTAGGAAACTACCGGCCTGTGTCAAACCTGCCATTTCTATCAAAAGTACTGGAACGAGTTGTCGCAAATAGGATGACACAGCACCTAGAGACAAATAAACTAATGCCAAAAATGCAGTCTGCGTATCGAAGACACCACTCAACAGAAACCGCACTCATACGCTTGCTGTCAGATCTAATTGCAGCAATCGAAAGCGGAGACATTGCCTTGCTGGCAATGCTGGACATGAGTGCTGCATTCGACACAGTAGATCATGGCATCCTGCTATCCAAACTTCAAAATAATTTTAGAATACACGGGAAAGCACTGGAATGGTTCAAATCGTACATTCAGGATAGAAGACAAGCAATTAAATTTCAAGGCAATATATCACCTACACGATTTTTGAAATATGGTGTACCGCAAGGTTCAGTTTTAGGCCCCATGCTCTTTATTCTTTATACAAAGGACATTGAGGATATCGTGAGCAGCTGTGGTATGTCAATGCATGCATACGCAGATGACTGTCAGGTGTACTCTAGCTGCAACCCTAACGATGTTGAAGGGCTGAAAGCAAGAACGTCCATGTGTATCGAAAAAATACAATCCTGGATGACAACAAACAGACTAGTGCTGAACCCCAAGAAGACTGAAATCCTGTGGGCTGCCACTGCAAAACGGCAAAATCTTATAGACCTGAATACACCACTATCCCTATCAGGAGGAGATGATATATACCCTTCCAAAACCGTGGACTTATTAGGAGTGCGACTGGGCACAGATTTGTCACTGAGCTCGCAGCTGGACAAAACTGTATCAGCGTCGTTCTTCGGGCTGCGCCAAATTAAGGCGATTCGCAGATGCCTTCCGCCGGATGCATTAAAAACGCTCATCAATTCTTTTGTTTTGTCCCGGGTAGATTATTGCAGTGCAATCTACTTAGGACAGACAAAAATGCAGTACAACAGGCTTCAGTCAGTGCTTAATTCCGCTGCAAGGCTTATCTTTGGAACAGGGAAGTTTTGCCACATCACTCCCATATTGAAGAGCCTACACTGGTTGAAATTCCCTGAAAGAGTGGCCTACAAGGTGTGCCATACGGTATACAAAGCTCTCAACGGCGTGGCTCCTGAATACTTGGCTGAGCTTTTGTCCCAGCAGTTCAGCACAAGTGACCTGGTGCTTAGATCTGCTGTGTCTGGTGGGGCCAGACTCAACGAACCCATCAGATTTTGTGCGACACGCTTTGGCGACCGAGGGTTCCGCAATGGCGCACCCTTGGTGTGGAATAAACTGCCCGTGGAGGTCAGGACGGCGAGTACTGAAGCATCATTTAAGAAAAAATTAAAGACTTATGCCCGTATTCTTCAAGCATGTCTTAAGTGGCCGATCAACTAAGGAAGCAGAATAGCTTAAGTTTTCATAGGTATTCTCCAATTGGTTAGAGCCAGGATTAGCTAAATATCGGGATGACAGCATAGAAAAACACAAACAACAATTCGCGTTAGTTTGAAAAAATTCCGCTGGTGGCGCTAATGTACCAGGAAGTAATTATGAAAAACCAGCCATTTACTTTTTTAAATTTACGCATTCAAAACATACATTTAACATTATGAATATAATTTATAATTAATAAAATTTTTTTTTTAATATTTTCTTTTCATTTTAAGGATGTAATCTAAATACAACCATTTAAATACATCGTTGTCTGACCTTACGTGTACACCATGTTTGTTTACAATCACTCCGGTGTTTATTGACAGTGCGCCTGAGTTCGCCTCGCGTGGTTTTTATGTTGTAAGTTGGTAGTGCGAGTTGGCAACTCAAAGTTGCAGTTTATTTTTATTGGGTTGCTCAACCTGTCAGAGAGAAAATGGAGGGCTTTTCAAGTTGTGTGAGCTAAATGTTGTGTCTGTTAAAACTAACTAATAAAACATATAAACCCGATATATGAGTGTTTATCTTCAATTTCACCGCTGACAAATAAGATAACAATAGGTTATGAGCCCAGAGCGTGAGGAATTGAAGAGGAGTGGAGCTCAAAAGTGAAAATTAGTGAGTGTGAGATCTTTTTAGTGGAGCTCAAAAGTGAAAATTAGTTAGTGTGTGTGAGATCTTTTTCTACAGCCAGCAACGATGATGGACTACAATGAGACAAGGGAGTCAGTCCCAAAGTTGAAGAGGAGCAACTATTATGCGTGGTCGCGACGAGCTATGGCCGAATTAGTAGACAGAAATTGCTGGAATGCAATTGATCCTGGCTATCAGGGTGTGGATGTAGTTAATTTTAATCAGGAACAAACAAGAACTAACAGGAAGGCCCTTGTGTTTCTGTGGCGGTATGTCGACGATGCATACATGGAAGACATAGGAGATTGTGTTACTGCCTATGAAGCGTGGGCTAAGCTGAAAACAATTCATTCTTCTTTCACGTTAATTCAATGTTTGGAGAAGATGAAAGAAATTATGAATATTTTGAAGACAGAGGACCTGCCTATGCATGTGTATATGGCGAAGATTCAAGGTCTGAATCGTGTTATTAGGAGTGGAGGCTACGGACTGGAATTAAATGACAGTCAGCTAGCAGGTGTTTTCTTAGTTGGTCTGCCTAAGGACAAGTACAGAGTTTTGATCTCAATGTTGGGCAAGGAGAGAGAACTGACAACGGAGAAGGTCAAGGCTACCTTGCTGCAGGAAGAAGATGAATCGGAGTTTGAGGGCATTAGTAATGCTTTTTCATCGGTCACCAAGAACTTCAAGGAGAAGGAAGGAAACCGTGGTCGAGGAGGTAAGAATCAAGGCGGAAGAGGAGGATATCGAGGAGGTCAAAACAGCGGCAACAGCAGCAACTCCAACAATGTTTTTCAGAACAATGGAAACTACAACAAGATACTTGCTGGGTCAAACAACCAACCAAAGAGTGTGAAGTGTTATCAGTGTGGACAGTTTGGTCACATGATGAGAGAGTGTAGTGATATCAAATGTTATCGTTGTGGAAAACTTGGACACATGGCAGGAAATTGTCAAGAAAAAGTAGAAATTAAGGATAATAATAATTCCATCAGCAATCCAAATTCTAGGTCATGTGTGAGTTCTTCAAAAGCTTTGGTCACCAGTGGTAATCAATCAGACATTAATTGTGAATTCCTGATTGATAGTGCTGCGAATGATCACATCTGCAATGATAAACATATGTTCAAGGAGTTGAAGGTTACCACAGGAGAGGTTGTTATGGGAAAAGGTAGTGTTGCGGTGCTAGGTGAAGGACAAATTGAACTAAACATTACTGATGAATGTGGTGGTTGGAAACTGTGCATGTCTAGTGTATTGTATGTGCCTGAGTATTCATTCAATTTGTTATCAACCTCAAAATTAGCCAAAAAAGGTATTTATTGTACTTCTGAGGAAAACAGTTGTATTGCTAGAGATAAGTTAGACAACATGGAAGTTATTTTCACTGCACCTGTCAGAGATGGACTTTATGTTTTGGATGTAAAAAAAAATTATAACTTCAACAATGTGAAAGTGGTATGTTCCAGCGATACCAGTGTGGGTGGCAACGTTAGGAGTGCAGTGGCATTGCGGAGTGCTGTTGAGTGGCATTCCCGTCTTGGACACCTTTATGAAGAAGCCATTAAGAAAATACCAGTTATTGAGTGTCATGGAAAACTTGATGAAAAGTGTGATGTATGTTCAAAAGGAAAGGCTACGAGGATTGGTTTTCCTTTGACAAGTGAACGAAAGACTTCTAAACCTTTGGAGTTAATACATACTGATGTAATGGGTAAATTGTCTTCTTCTGTTGGTGATTCAAAATATGCAGTGACCTTTATTGATGACTATTCTAGGTATGTAACTGTATATCCTTTAACCAGGAAAAATCAAGTGTTTGGTGCGTTTAAACAATTTAAAACCTATGTTAAATTGTTACATGATTCCAAGATTAAGGCCTTGCAATCAGATGGAGGTGGAGAGTACATTGATGGAGAGTTTCAGGCATTTCTCAAGAATGGGATAATCCATAGAAAGACAGTCAGAGATTCCCCAGCTCAAAATGGAATAGCAGAGAGGCAAAATAGGACTCTAGGTAATGCTATTAGGTGTATGCTTATACAGTCTGGACTTCCTATTTCTTTCTGGGCTGAAGCTATGAGTGTTGCCTGTTTTGTGAGAAATATGTCACCATCTAGAGCCATTGACAATCAAATTCCCATGGTACATTGGAGTGGAAAAGAGTTGAAAGCTGAGGACTATGAGAGACTTGTACCTTTTGGTTGTAAGGGATTTCTTTATTGTGATAATGGAAAATTCAATCAGAGAGCTATAGATTGTGTGTTTGTTGGGTATGGAGATAATGTAAAAGATGGAACTAGAGTGAAAGAGAAAGTTCTGTGGATTAAGAGAGAGTTGATGTTAAAAATTGAAGTGAGAGATCTTGGTGAAATGAAAGATTTTTTGTCAATGCATGTGGTTCAAGGTAATGGAGTGATCAGCATCGATCAGAAAAAATATATTGAGGAGGTTATTACCGAGTTTGGTTTAATTCAATCAAAGGGAAGAGGTGCTCCCCTTCCCGCTAGTACTGAAGATAAAACTGAAACAGCTGAAGAATCGTATGATGTACCAATGTATCAACATGCTGTAGGGAGTAGGGAGGATAAATTATTTACCAAACTGTACGAGACCTGATCTCAGTTTTGCATTGAGCAAAGTTAGTCAGTATCTAAATGATCCAAAGAAAAAGAATTGGAACGAGGTTGTTCATATTTTAAGATATCTCAAAGAGACTAAAGATTTGAAAATTGTTTATTCTAAGTGTGAGGGGAAGAATCCATTAGTTGAGATTTATTGTGATTCTGATTATAATAATAATAAGGGTGAGAGAAAATCATTTTCAGGATTTATAATAATGATGTGCCATGGACCAATTATTTGGAGATGTAAGAAACAATCTGTGACGGCTGCATCCGTCATGGAAGCAGAATTTGTGTCTATGAGTGAAATAACGAAGGAAGTACTGTGGTTACAAATGATTTTAGAGGAGATGGGTCAAGGAAATTTGTTGCCAAAACCAGTTGAGATTATGTGTGACAATCAAGGTGCCATTGGTTTGAGTGAGACAGGATTGGATTCGGAAAAGTCAAAGCATATTGATATTAAGTGATTGTTTTGTTTTTCTTTCTATATTTGTTTTGTATTCTTGCTCATAATTTGTAACTCTGTTAGACAATAAAACTTAAACTGAGGGGAAGTGTTGTAAGTTGGTAGTGCGAGTTGGCAACTCAAAGTTGCAGTTTATTTTTATTGGGTTGCTCAACCTGTCAGAGAGAAAATGGAGGGCTTTTCAAGTTGTGTGAGCTAAATGTTGTGTCTGTTAAAACTAACTAATAAAACATATAAACCCGATATATGAGTGTTTATCTTCAATTTCACCGCTGACAAATAAGATAACAATATTTTAGACATTACACTCTGTGACTACGACCAATTACGACCATGACGGCAAGAAGATTACCGAACTTCTCATCTCGAACGTTTAAAAAAGTCGATTTCATTTAAAATTTCGCAAAAATCTTCTCTTCGCCGGCACCTCTCAATGGATTCGATTTCATCAATCATTTCAATAGTTGACAACACATCAAGCTGTCGTAACTGATTCATATTCATGCTCAATGTATTCATGTCAATAAACTTCAAAGGTAAACAAAATAAATGATAAAATTAACAACTCAAACACGCTAAACGAAACACCTGATTGTCAAATTTTGACAGCTGGACCATATTTGAGCGAGGATTAAGTTTTATCGGTAATGCCGTTTGAAGAATACCGCTCAGCTTAAGTTAGGTTAATCCTTGGTAAAACAGCTTGGAGAATACGGGCATAAGGGCCTGTTGCACCAACCTCCAATCAATATTTAATTGACAAATCAAATTTGATTGCTTCATTCTGGTAAGGCCCTCGGTTAAATATTTATCGGAAGTGGGTAAAAATATGATGGAAGTTGAACAGGAAATATAATGTATATCAGCTGATTTACGTGTATGCAACCAAATGCTTGATTTGAAAGGTTGAAATCACACCTAATTTTGATTTTAGATTTTTGTCTGATTGAAAAAAAACTATGTGTGAGTGGGTGAACTTAATGTTTTGTGTGAGTGAGTGAGGAATAAAGACAAACCAAACAATAAAAGGGCCCTTGAGGTGTGCTACACACGAAAACGGCGCTTTTTAAAAAAACAAATTATCCAAATATATATATATACGTCCCGAGTTGGTATGCGGCTGACCACCCATACTGTAAAAAATGGTTCACTTTGCCAACGTCACCCCTGCTTCAGGGAAGGTCGGCAAGAGTTGCAGGGCTTATGTTCATTTAAGATTAGGTTTTTTATATTGTAGGTCCACATGCGGCAAGTGT
Organism: Agapetus fuscipes; assembly: GCA_951799405.1. Classification (NCBI taxonomy): domain Eukaryota; kingdom Metazoa; phylum Arthropoda; class Insecta; order Trichoptera; family Glossosomatidae; genus Agapetus; species Agapetus fuscipes. The sequence goes on along the minus strand of OX637351.1, from coordinate 13,173,882 downwards.
AAGCGCGAAATTATGCATGTCTGCTTGTGGGAATGCATTTAATATGAATCTTAAATGATATATATCTTTGCAGCTTCGATTAGATTAGATTAGATTAGTGGTCTAACGCCTGAGGGGGCACCATCCAAGACAGTTCTGATGATCCTGGAGTCTTCTGCACGTGCTACGTGTCCGGCCACTGGAGTCTTCTTGATTTCATTAATCTCTACACTCTTCAATAATAGTGAAAATACAACAGTTAATTTCAAATACGCTTGGCGTTTGTGGCGCCCACAGAGTAGGGTGGCGCCCCGGGCCAAAATCCTACACACAGTTCAACCATCATTATAAAATATTTTTTCATCAGTTTTTTTTTTAATAAAAAATGAGCAATTTAATAAATACTAAACAAAATAAAGTTTATTGGCGCTTAAACTCTTTTTTTACATGAATAACAGTAAATATAAATTATTAATTTAAATTTATTTACGCTCATTCTGATTTCAGTTTAAAAAACGACCTCTTCCTCCTCCTTACTCAAAACCATACATTCCACGAGACGTTCGCGCCAGTAGGCTCTTGGCTGGGGAACCGGAAATATATGAATGGTGGTAAATTTAAATTGGCTGCAAGGCGGTAAATTTAAATTGGCTGCAGTTTGAAAATATTATTCTGAGTATTAAAATCATGATATTATATAGCCGTTATTATAATGGCGGTAAATTTAAATTTCTGGCAGTTTGAAAATATAAATCTTAGTATTAAAATTATGTTATTAGGTATTATTGCAAAAATGTCTTTCAAATTTAAATTAAATTACAATTTATTTTCACTAAATCTTGTATTTTAAATTAGGCTTTTGGCTGGGGAACCGGAAATATATAAATGGTGGTAAATTTAAATTGGCTGCAGTTTGAAAATATTAATCTGAGTATTAAAATCATGTTATTATATAGCCTTTTTATAATGGTAGCAAATTTAAATTTGTGGCAGTTTAAAAATATAAATCTTAGTATTAAAATTATGGTATTATGTAATTATGGCATTAGGTATTATTGCAAACAAGTTTAACTTTTAAAATAAGGGCTATTGAATCACGGGATTATAATACTAAAATTTAAAGATAACTGATTTATATTTTTAATTTAAATTTGCCGCCGTTTTATATGAGCCATATAATCACATTTTTATTTATTTATTTAGAACAGGCCTGGCCAACCCGCGGCGCCTTTACCTGCGGCCCGCGGTCATGTGTGATGAAAAGTAAAAATGAAATATAATCAAAATAAAAATAGGGCGTCTATAACAGACGTAAATCTGGAAAACCAGTTAAGGTGTGTAACTTCAAATATTGAAATACCTAGATTTAGAAAAATTAAGTAAGCAAAAAGAATCTCAAATCTTGCACTGAAAGGAGAAGTCCCTGATAATTGGTTTTATTTGTAATATTGTTTTGAAATAAAAAATTAAGAATTTTTTCCTCTATGAAGTTAAGGGTTCATTAATAATTTTCATTGTTAAAATATTTTTCTATTGTTGAATTTTTTTTTATGTTGTTTACTACATAAATACATTTTTTGTTGTTGGTTCAATGCGTGTTTTCTTTTCACATCTGGTTGTGGTTTCGTTTTTTTATATACTTTTTTTTTGTAAAATGTTTGTATGTGTGGCCCTTGGAGAAATTTTAGGCCATCAATGCGGCCCGGGGTGCAATTTGGGTTGGCCAGGCCTGATTTAGAACAATACAATAATGGATAAGATACTTCAGAATATAAAAAAAATATGAAAATAAATAAAATTACGTTACGTTAAAATTACATGTTGACATTAAAAGATAACAAGATTCTAAAATAATAAAATTAGTTTCACTCATAAAAATAAGTAAAGTAATAAATAAGATACAAATAGGTAAAAATAGTTGTGCACATTTACCTTTACAATAAATAGATTGCAGAAACTCACACACACACATCCATTTACTCACAATAGTGATATATATTTAATAGCTAAAAAAAAATACCAAATCTATTACAAAAAAAAATCAATTTAATTTAAATTTGAAAGACATTTTTCCAATAATACCTAATAACATAATTTTAATACTAAGATTTATATTTTCAAACTGCCACAAATTTAAATTTGCTGCCATTATAATAAAGGCTATATAATAACATGATTTTAATACTCAGATTAATATTTTCAAACTGCAGTCAATTTAAATTTACCACCATTTATATATTTCCGGTTCCCCAGCCAAAAGCCTAACTAAAAATACAAAATTTAGTGAAAATAAATTTTAATTTAATTTAAATTTGGAAGACATTTTTGCAATAATACCTAATAACATAATTTTAATACTAAGATTTATATTTTCAAACTGCCAGAAATTTAAATTTACCGCCATTATAATAACGGCTATATAATATCATGATTTTAATACTCAGAATAATATTTTCAAACTGCAGCCAATTTAAATTTACCGCCTTGCAGCCAATTTAAATTTACCACCATTCATGTATTTCCAGTTCCCCAGCCAAGAGCCTACTGGCGCGAACGTCTCGTTACATTCCGCGTACCATAGATTGATTACAATATGGCTTCCGAATTATAAAACAGGGTAACCAGTAGCAAAATACTTGTGAACGGCGATGGACCTTCACGAAACATCAGTTTGGCCAATACAGGGAGAAAAATTATACAGCTAAAAACAGAACGTTTACAAACTGTAAAACATACCTACTGTGCGAAAAAGTGATTTTTGTGAAAAATTGTGTTTTTTGGAAAATGCGGTTATACACTTTTTACTGAAAAATTAAAAAATTCAAGAGAAGAGAACTCTTCTCATTTAAAACTGTTTTTTGTACCTACCCCTATTTTGTCGTTTAGTGAAAACCAGTGATTCTAAAAGTTGTGGTTTGCAAAAGATTCACGAGGCAGTATCATGAAAAAATAATCTACGTAAAATTAGACAATAGTTAAGTGATGAATAATACAGCTAACAATCTCAAGAATTACAAAATATTAAGTTTTATTGGAAAAGGGACGTATGGGTATGTAATAAACAGTTTTTTTTCCTACAATTCATATCTACAACAATATTTTTATCAAATACAATGTTACGTAAATGATTCCGTTTTTAAATTGTTTCCTATTTTATTTTTACAGTACTGTTATTTTATGTAAAAATGGATCAAATAATGATTTGATGGTTTTAAAAGAAATACCTGTGTATTCTACTAGAGATGAACTTTTTGAAGTAAGTATAAGGTTGATTATTGATAAACTCACATAAACCATTCATTAGAGTGGTATTTACCTATATTAATGTTCTTTTATTTGGATTTAATTTTTCTAATAAAAAAATATTTTCTTGTAGGAAACTCAAAATGAAATCAAAGTTCTGTCGACCCTTAGCCATCCCTGCATTATCAAATATTTTGAGAGTTTTTATGAAAATAATTGTGTATACATTGCAATGGAATATGCGACAAATGGGAATCTAGCGCAATATATGTTTCAAAGAAATAAATGCTACTTACCACAAAATGTGAGTTTCTGTATCAGCCCGGCATGTCAAACGGCCAAAGCACGGGCCACATAGACTGTTTTAAATTGAATCTAATAAAAATACAATGCAATTATTCTAAGGATCATGTCAAATTATTTTTTTGAAAAGTAAAACATATAGTTCCAACTAGGTATAATATGTAAAAAAAAAACAATGTATAAAATAGAATATAGATTTTATTGATTGTAGAGGCATTAACTTTGTAATCGTTCATCTTAAGAGATAAAAAGAAAAACCACTTTGTTTAAGATTACTATGAGTATTTTATTTAATTTAATACCACAACCGGTTTTGCAAACATCCGTTCGCATCATCAGGTGGCGAAACCGGTTGTGGTATTAAATAAAATAAAATACTCATAGTAATCTAAAACGAAGTGGTTTTTCTTTTTATCTCTTAGAATATAGATCATGGAGCCTGCAATATCATATGAGTGTAACATGCGTGCCACCTGGTAGGTATTAACATTTCCATTTTTAAGAAATCCTGTGCAGGAGTCTTAAAATTTCAGAGAATCTGGAGTATTTCTATATATTATGCTCAAAAACAGTATCCTCTTCTCTCTATGCCTGTTTTGAACTATAACTCCGTAGTATTTTTGTAGTAAAGTCATAAAAATAATGTTTTTTTTAGGAGATTCTACATTTTTTCACACAAATATTACTCGGTGTGCAATTTATTCATGAGAAGAAAATCATCCATCGCGATATTAAAGCAGAAAACATTTTACTCTCTGGGCTGTATGGAAACTTAGTTAAAATAGGTGACTTTGGGATAGCAAAATTCATAGAGTAAGTAACCATTTGAATATTTAAAAAAATTTACAGTGCTATTCACAGAACATTTGACCATGGCTGATCTACAGAGAATCGTTTATTTGTGTGGACAATTCACTGTAGACTGATGATGAGCCATGGTTTCGCTGTTTGAGAATAACAGCGATAGTAATTTAATTCTTGGCATAATTTTATGTTTTAGATCAACATTGACTAGCTGCAGTTTAACATTTTTTATTGCAGGAATGGAAAAGCTTCAACAGTGATTGGAACACCATATTATTTGGCTCCTGAACTCTGTGAAAACAAGTCATATGATACTAAAACTGATGTATGGGCGCTGGGCTGTTTATTGTATGAGATGTGCACACATCAAAGAGCATTTGAAGCAACAGTATGATTTGTTTTATTATACCTTCCCCTACTAACAATACCTGGGCTGGAAGTCTCATCACCTCGATAATTCTTACCTACCGAATATCGGTAATATTTGTATGAAGACTAATCAGCTGTTCCCTTGCGGCCATCTTGGATTGACAGATCTTTTAATCTAATCTTCATACAAATATTACCGATATTCGATTGGTAAGAATTACCATGGTGATGAGACTTCCAGCCCTGCCTGGAAAAACCCACCGACTTTCTCTTCTCTGTCTTGAATTTTAATATTTTTTTAGCCTGTGAAGATGGATGGGCATTTATATTAAATAAAACTGTTTTTGAGAAAAACACTTTTTTTTACTTTTAAATAAAAAATGAATTTTCACTCTGAGAATGTGCAAACTTTAAAAAATTACAATAAGTATATTACATTTATAATCTAAGAGGCAAAGATATGTATGTTAACATTTATGGCTCATATTAAATGCATGCCCACAGACAGGGCATTGAAGCCTTTTTTGTATAGATTTGTTTTGAAGGTTCTGTTGTTTTTATATACCTGAATGTTATTTATTATTTGTATTCCTTGACTTATGGGTTGGTATGAGGCTAACCACCTATACTGTAAATAATGTTTCACTTTGTCAATGTCAACCCTGTTTCAGGGAAGGTCGGCAAACTTTCCAGGGTTTATGTTCATTTGAGGTTTGGACTTTAATTTGTAAGAACATATGCAGCATTTATAATCGCAAACTTACACGTGTCTGTTTGTGGGCATGCACTTAATATGAATCACAAGGCCTATGGTTTAAAAAACCGAAGCACTTCTACAATATTAACTGATAATTGTCATCAGTTTGACTGATCCGTAGTCCAGTGGCAACACTTCGGACTTGTGAATGGAAGGTTGTGGGTTCGAATCCCGGCGGAGCATAAAAAAATACCATATTCAAATTTGCTCTTCGCTGGGTTGAAAAATTCATAAACCTTGACCAAAGACTGGTCATCAAAAGGTCCATCCAGCACTACAGCAACTGGGTCTTGCTCGAGTATTGGCGCTTTGTAGCGATGACCAAGCTCGTAAACACCTCTGCGGCACTACAACAAGTGTCATAGACCCCTAGAGTCTCTGAAATCTAGGGAGTCTCCCGCACAGTATTTCTCAAAAAAAAGTCGTCAACTGGACGCATCACTTTTGATCTAAGTCCATTTATTTTTCAGACACTCTTGGGATTAGTGAATCAAATTATCTCCGGGAATATTCATCCCATAGACAAGAACCTGTACGATCATGAAATGCAAGAGTTGATAGACAACATGTTGACCGTGGTGCCAGAGAAGAGGCACTCCGTGGATGTCCTGTTGACGCGGCCCATCATTAGAAATGTAACCTATACTTTTTTCTTCATAAACTTGATGACGGGGCAGGTGTGAATAAAACAACCCCATCGATTGTGGATTCATTTTATTGTAAACCTGTTTGTTTTTATGTTTTGTTCTGTAATTTTTGTGTTTTTCACATTTGACTCTATTTATTGATTAAATAACGATGAGTATGTAAAACTGAAGTCCTTTGATAAGTGCATTAGTTAAGGCCCGATTCAATCAATGTTAAATTTCAATAATAATTAAAATATGAGATTCTAGTTTTGTTATCTTCCCTAAAAGTTTTTGAATACATTTTCAGTGCTGGAGTATTTATATTCTTGAAAGAATTTATATTTATATTTTACAAATATGTCTAAGCTGATTTCTTTGGCATTCTCGTTAATTTAACACTTAAGCTATTGACGTTTCTGAACATATACAATATGCCTCCACGTAATAAATATCTTTACACTATCTAGTTTATACACAAATTGATCTACTACTATAATTTACACTTTACCATTTTATTTTTACAATGGCAGATGTACCTTTAAATTATGATGTCATGAATAGATGCTAACTGCACTGAGTGCAAATGAGTCATCAAATCTATGCATGCTTCGCACACTTCCAAGACAAAATAATGGCTTTAGCATCTTAACCCACCTTTAAATTTTTTTTTAAAGCAATACAATTCAACACTGACAACAATTTACTGAAAAAATTGACAACATTGAAATGTCATACAAAAATGAGTTTTTCCTGCTGTCCTCAACAGATGACCTTTATTTAAATTATTTGATTGAATCGTGCATTAACAGCGACCATTGTGTCGCTTAATTTTGATTGTGATTGCCTTTTTTGGGTAAATTCTATTAGTGATAATATTTGATGATTCCTCTTGATGAGCTTCTTTCTTCATTTTGATAATTGATTAATTTGTATTCTTCCAATTGTAATGTAAATTGTCCTTCATTTTTTTGTCTTCCAATAAAGGGCTGAAATAGATTTTGTTAAAGACTGACACGGATTAAATTGAACTCAGCTGACAGTTGAGAAAGAGCGCTGTTGTGATGTTAGGGCCACAAACTGATAAAATGAATGTACAATATTTTGTTTTTCTTTAACAAAAAACTGCTAACTTTGCATTGAACGATCAAGTGATGTTTTACATGGCTGCTGCAGTTCCGATTTTCACCACGTTCAGTATGATCCGTGTAGCAATATATTGACTTACCCACAATCCATAATTCTTAAGAAATAAGCTGAAAGTATAGAAAAATAATTAAATAGCACAGTAATTCATCTTCAAACAAATGGTAAAACATTGTTTGGGCTTCCAAACTAGCTAACCATTTGAGAATAATAGTATGAGTCTTCATAGTGCGAGGAAATAGTTGTAAAGCATCTGATTACGTTTGCATTTATACTCTCAAAATCACAACTATTGGCATTCACTATGAGGTCTCATATTTACACAGCGTTGCGAGTCCATTTTCATAGTGATATTTGCAACCAAAATGGTGACTGAATTCTATAGTCAGAATAATCAAATAAGTTTGCTTATTGCTCTTAGACAAGTTTGGTTGATAGTTCAAGTGACTGACAAAAATTAGAGCTGGCAAGGTTTACTTAGCCTTCACAAGAACGGAGAACCTGCCTCCCAAAGAGTAGGGAAACTCACACTTGAAATGCTTAGCCTTGCCTGTGAAAATAAACATGTTTCACAAGCCACATGCGGTTCCTTCATGGACAGAGTAGTAAGAACTTGCAATATATATGTGCAGCTTAGTTGCAGAGAGATGGGCTTCTAAATCTTGCTCTGCAATGGATACATACGTGTTTACTTTTTCAACATGTTAAAACTTTACTTCAAACCAGAATTTTATGTGTTTGCAAACATCATTATGTTAATACAATCAAAAGGGCGATTTAGACAGAGTTAGTAGCTTTCGTCAGTACTGACGCCGAAAACTGACTCGAAAAATTGATTTGAAAACTGTCAACAGTAAAAAATCAAAGTTAATATTTGTTGATAAAATTTACATTTGTGATGATGCAAGAACTAACTTGTATGTTAGAAGAAGAGAAACAGAAACTACTTTGGGTAAAAAAATGGATAGATGACAGAGATAAAACGAGAGTTTCTGCTCTGTTAACCCAGTTGAGAATTGAAGATCCTGGGGAATACAAATTGGCTTTGAGAATGACGCCAAAAAACTTTGACGAGTCGCTCAGTTTTCGCGGCATTTTGTGATGCGGTGTGACGCAGTGTGGTCACCGTACAGCGGAGACAGTTGCGGTTGCGCGGGGGAGGGGAAAGAGCGGACTGACACTGAAAAATATCAAGCGGGAATAGTGAAGTCAGTTTACTGACAATAGTTTACTTCCGAAAGTAACTGACTTGAAATCAATTTACACAATGGAAGTGCCAGGTCAGTTGCTTTCGTCAGTGAACTGACGGCAGCTACTTACCCTGTTTAAATCGCCCTTTACATTCAACAATAAGTACCAGAAATAAAAGGTTTTAATCGCTTCTCAACCTTTTACAAGAAAAACACTTGAATTAAAATGACAATGGTACATTTTATTTGGTAGTAATATTTGTTCTTAACCGCTACACATTATGATAGTTCATTACTGTCAAAGACAGACTCTCTAATGTAAGAAAAATATTATTAAAACGTAGCCATTTCACCACTATGCTTTTAATTTAGAAACCTTAATACTTCTACCAGAGATTGAGTTAGGAAGATAGTACGCCAGAATTAAAATGGAGTTATGGTTGTTTGACAAAGTTACAAATTAAAATTAATTACACTTTCCAGATATTTGATCAACCGCCGTAAGATAACATATATTATTCTCAACGTTTTGTTGTTTCATAGCGCAACACCTTCAGGTGGCAACAGTGGCGTGACTACCTTACAAGCTAAAAAGCTAAGCATGCCTACCCTCAGAAATGAAAATAATGAATATTTTTGAGTAGATTAAAGATATACATCAATATTCCTGCTACTGCCATCTGTGAGGTAAAGTGGGATATTAATATTAGTCATTGCCGAACGAAACTCTGTTCAAACGTGATTGAGAATTGTATGCCTGCCTTTGTTTAACGTATGAAAAAGCTTGACCTCTGTAAGCTTGTATGAAGGTAGTCGCTTAAGCTCTTTTAATTCTAAATGAAAACACACATTCACAGATATTGCTTGGAGATGTGGCTTGAAGTACGCATGATAATAATATTCAGAGAAGCTAAGCTTTTCGTCCATTAAATTTTACGATTCCAGACTGAAGCTGTTTACAGATTTATGAATGACTTATGTATTGTGTTTTGAAAACACTGTCGCGTCAGGTTCAAATATCATAATAAATAACTTATTCCTTGTTTGCGATCGAGAATCCGGTTTTTATAGTATACAATGAATCCCTGTGAAAATATAGTTGTACTTAGTAAGGATCTTAAGTATGTAAAGATTTATTAATTAATCCAAAATCGAAGTCTGAAGAGATTAAGAAACACCGAGGAAAGAAACAAAGGGGTAAGATTTATTATTTGTGATTTCGTGCAACTGTAATTATCCAGCATGCGCATGGCAGAAACCGTAGGCACGCCACTGGGTGGCAACCCTTATTCTTGTAGGTTAGATAGAGTTTATCCTTAATTGTTCTATATGACGAAAGGGTGCCTCCTGAAGACCTTGGTTATGACATCGACAAATCGTTCGTCAAACATCTGAAAAATGCATTTAATTTTAAACTTAATTGTAATTTGTAAAATATTTTCTATTTCCTGTGAATGACATTTGAATACCACCTAAGAAAATTGAAAACAAATGAATTAAGATGATATAGTTTTTCTCGGGTTAGACCATGTTCTAACCTGAGAAAAACTAAATCATTTAACACCGACCATGAAAGTGAAAGTTTAAACTTTATTTAAATGAATTAAGAATTTTTAAAGGAAATGAAGCTTTGCGTGGACCTGTATCATATTTGATTACGAAATTTATATGGCTTCAACAGTGGCAAACACATTTTGTAGATAGTGGTGAAAATGGATGACTTCCAAGGAAATACTTACCGTGATCCTGTTAAAGTAAAAAACAAACAAATCTGAAATATTTTATAGAATCAATGGCCATTTGCAGAGGTTTCCATGTCTTCGTCCTCTCCATCTGGAAACAAAAGTGGCATTTTATGTCTAGGAAAACAAATCTCTTTTGATAAAAGTTCACACTCACACTTTTGATTATGTTTTACATGACAAAACAGCATAAGCCTTAACTAAGGTGATGAATTTTTGTTTCTTGTTTTGAAGACATCATCAATACAAAAATATTTCAAGGTTTATGGTATCTGGGCTGAGTCACCATCTTTCAATAATGAAAATAGGTATTAGTATACATACTGCTGAAGCAAATACAAAATGAAAATAGGTAAGTATGTACAAAAAACACTTTAAACTTTCATTAATTTTATTCAAGTTTCATCTTGATTAAAATTTTGCCGCCTTCAATCCGGACACTTTGATATTATCCACCAAGCCTCTATTTTACGCTTGTTTGGATAAGCGAGGCCGTTCCTTATTTCAGTGACCAGTCCGTAGACTAACAATTAGCATTTTGAAATTGTAAATGGAAGGTCGTGGGTTTGATTCCCGGCGGAGCACAAAATAATATTTTCAAATATGCTATTTGCTGAGTTGGAAAATTCATATGCCTTTATCAAAGACCGGTCACCAAAGTGTCATCCAGCCTAATGACAACTGGGTCTAGCTTGAGAATTGGCACATCCTATAGCGACGCCCAAGCTCGCATAGGGCTCTTGAGTTGTGATTCAAACAAAAACAGAGCTCAACAAATTAATCATCTAAATATATATATATTTTTTTAATTTAAATTAAAATGAATTTTCACTCTGTGAATGCACTAACTCTAGAAAATTATACTTAATTATTCATAACGGGCCTAAGAAATGTAAATAGCAACCTGAAAGAGTAAGAATGGTATAATTTTTGACACCACAGGGTGTAATGGAATAAGAGGTTTGCATCTCCTGCCATTGTCACCTACTAAAGCAAATGCTTACTTTTTTTAAGAAATCCTGTGCGGGAGACTCCCTAGGTTTCAGAGACTCTAGGGGTATATGACACTTGTTGTAATGGCGCAGAGGTGTTTAGTGGTTTTGCATTTTATTTTTCTACATTTATCTAGTAGAGTTATTCATTTTTAGGGAAGACACATCATCATAGATTGTGTGATTACCTTTTTGTCCTTGCGCACTGGGTTGGTTGGCCGCGGGTTTTTGTCCTGGGATCTGTCCAGCTTGAAGCATCCTTGTAAGGCGTTCCACCTCCACCAGAGAAGAGGCGTTCTTGATGGCCTCCCGAATCTTGTAAATCTCTTGGGGTGTGCCGACTAAATATTCATAAACAAAGTGATAGCAATCATAGAGTATTACTTAATGCTTAAGCAGATAAACACTAAGGCCCAGTATTTTAAATTTTCGCTTATGAGACTTTAAACTGATAAAAATAACTACCTCAAAATAGTTGTGTGTTCTCTTTTCATTCAGTATAAAGTCGCTATGCTATATAATCTATAATCCGCCATCGTAGAAAAATCACACCCTTAATTGTTGTATGCAAATAACAAATGTTTGAAATGTTGATGGTATTTTTATTTTGGTGTTGGTAACTCGTTACGATGTTCATTAAATTGAAACTGAATTATACGATTAATTTAAAAATTAAATAATAGAAGAAAAACTTTGGTTTCTTCTTGACATTTCTCTAACAAATGAAGGGGCTCACTAATCCATATCCCGGAGACCACATCCAGAAATAATAACAGATCTCGGAAAGAACGCTCCAAAGAAGTGTGTGTTGACCTATATGCTGGTGCCCTGAGGCATAGCTATTGGAGTTTACTTTCCCAATTTGCTGTAGCGTGTGGAAAATTAATCCGTAGGATTAAAATGGAGAAGTCCGAAATATACAAATGAAAAAAGATGAATGGAAAGATAAGAGTATAATACCTGAGGTCTTGGCCGCGTCTGGAAGGTTTCCCCCAGGTACAAATGTCTTGGCCTTTTTGGCGATCTCCTTCTGCAGTTCTTTCCCTTTTTTGCTTTTGAACAGGTGATTTGCTTCCTCTCTTTCCTTTTGTTTGATTTTTCTAAAATCTAGCAAGCGCAGTTCGGGAAACTTGAACGCGACATACAATCTGCAAATTAAATAACTATATTATAGAACTTAACCGAAGTACAGGATTGCCGCACAAATCCCGCTGGATTGTTTGGAAGTTAACATACGTATGCACAATATATTACACAATTCCTAATCCTGCACTGGACCAGACTGTGAAAAGGTGTTTAAAATCTGTACTATAAAAGTATTGCCCACTTTTTGCTTTTTTAAAAATCACTATTGAAGTAAATAAAAATACTTCTTTCTCCAATGCCTTCTGCTTTGAGCCAAGACCGTTTAGTCACTTGCCAAATGGACTCAGCACATTTGAAATAAGGGAAAAAAATGTGATGTCACTTAAATTCTTTTTAGGTTTTCTGAAAAGTGCTACATACTGTAGTTAGCATAAATTTACTGTCAAGTGCATATGTTTCACAATGGCGTAAAACATAAAAAAATCCTGAAGCCATTTCTTATTTGCTAATGGTGACGTCACAGAGGGATTATTTAATGTGTCAAGCCCATTCTGTTTAGTCGCCTGCTAGTGTGTCCACGACCAAATTGACAAGTAAGAATAACAGTGTAAGAAATTAATAAATTAAAATACCTGTAGTGTTGTTTGTATGCGACTGGGTTTTGGAGCAAGGAGAGCGTTCTTAATTTTGGCAGAGTCGTCAAATGATCCAAATCTCCCAGCTCTTGCATCTGATTCCCCGTCAGTACGAGAGTGTCCAAGTTGGGAATGTACTGCTCCAGTCCTTCTCCAATACGTCTGAATAAATAATAATACATCTAAAAGTCCGGTGATAGCTCAGTTGTTAGGATGCTTGCATCTCATCCCGAGAACTAGGGTTAGGGTTAGAAATAATTTATCGTTCAACCTAAACCGAAATACCCGCAAGGTTTACTCAGTCTTCACAAGAAATGAGGACCAAACCTCGGGAAATCCTCATTTAAATTGAAGTGGTTGGCATAAGGCCGGAACCCTTACCTGTAAAAGCACATAGGTTTCACACACCACATGCAACCCTTTCAAGGACAATGCGGTAAGAAGTCGCACCGTATGTGCAACATATGCTAAACTACATGCAGCTTAGTTGTGTTTTTTACAGTTTTGAAAATTTGTAAATGTTCACTTTCGGCGCTCCACTAGGGGTGGCTAGAACTTCTGCAGTCGTTTATTCCTAATTTGACATACTTCTCACAGTTCATTTATATTCATTACTTTGTTCATACATTTCCTTCGTTTACATTTATTCTGTATACCCAAGACCTTCATTATTTCACTAATTTGATCAAGGCATTCCGTTTTCGGTCTTCCTTTCTTGCTCCTTATATTTACTCTATAGATAGGTACTATTTGTCAAGAGTTCATTATCTATTCTTTCCAAATGCTCAAACCATCACATTACATTCTTTTCTATCTTTGTCCCCACATCATTTTCTAGTTATGACATTATTTTTAGCCGGTTCATTCCGTACTCTATCTTTCAGTTTTTCATGTTATTCTTCCCAGCTTTTCATCTCTACTGAACATAGGTACATTATTCAATTTTACTATCATTTACCCTCTGCTCTGCACTTAGAGCTCGTTCCCACTTGTCGGGTGTCGGATCTGTATATTAATCGGAGGTTGCAGTGGCAAAACATTTTGGACAAAATCGGTTTCCGGTAAGTGTGAATAGCTTCATACTGTTATGTAAATATAAATATTGAAATAAGTATGGGTAGTTATAGTTATAAGAGTCCTCATAGGTATAGGTAGGTAGGATCGATAATTGTGTATAAGTGTAGAATTCTCTAGGCTAAGTAGGTATTTGTTATAATTATAGGAATACTGTATTACATTTGTAGGTAGGATTTTGGTTGTATCTCTAGGTAGTACGTGAAGCGTCGAGAAGTAATAATTACTCTGGAACCGTCTGGCGACTTTAGTTCTGGATCATACTGCTCTGAAGAGTATAAAGGTGCGAATGGCCTGCAGAGCGGGCCAGTATCATAGCGACTAACAAACACATCGAAGCCATCTGATCAGTGAACCAAAACCAATGGAATAATCGAGAAAGTAGTGTGAAAATAAATTTTGTAACTGTGTAAAATAAATAACTATTGAAGAAGACCTGTGTATTTTTAATTTGAAGACAATTGAACCCTAATTTCGTAACAATTGGCGTCAGGTGCGGAATTGTCAAGAAAAATTAAGATCTTCTGTCTAAAAATAAATAAAATAAATTAAATAGTGTTAAAATGAACTTTATTCAAATTGAACTTTGTGTGAACTGACTTTTGTGAAAACAAGTGTTTAAATAAATTTTTGTTAAAAGAAAAGACGCAAAAGCAAGTTGCTTATAAATTCTGGAACATCATATGGAACATAATTCTGGACATAACATAATGACTATTTTACCGCATTGAGAAAGTCATCAAATTGGACCATAGTTTTTTTATTATTGTGTGTGATTAAAAAAATAAAATAAATAAATAAAAAATCTTGAAAAATATTACAAAAGAACGTTCCAGATTCATCGAGAAAAAGTTTTTGAATAACTATCCTTTGTTTACAAGTGTGTGAATGTACATTAAGTACCTACCTGTGTGTTTGAAAGACTTGAGACGAAATAAATAATTATGTACTATCAGACATTATTATGTTAAAAATATTGGTGAATTAAAAATAAATATTAAAAGACAGTACCTACCAATCAGTGTAATCAGATAAATTATTATTTTGCTAAAGTACGTATTCAAAACAGCTATATATATAAAACTCAAAACTTGTATTAAATAAATTTAAAAATATTTTTTGTTTTGAAGTAAATTTTGAAAAAAAATGGCAACCAAAGTGAACATCAAGGACCTCAAAGTCACTGAGCTTAAAAATGAGCTTCTGGAGAGGGACCTGGAGACCTCAGGAGGGAAGGCGGCCTTACAGGCACGCCTCATGGAGGCCTTAGAACAGTCAGGCGAAGACCCGGCATATTTTGTCATGGCGTCTGGAGGGGACCGCGCCTTGGACGAGCTAAACCTCAGCATCACCGGAAACTTCACTTCCATGGAGGAAAAGCTGAAAGGGGAGATGGCTGACAACGCCAAGACCCTGAAAGTGGAGATGGCTGACAACGCCAAGACCCTGGAGGAGAAGATGGCTGACAACGCCAAGACCGTGAAGGAGGACCTGACCGGGCTGGAGGAGAAGATGGCTAACAACGCCAAGACCCTGAAGGAGGACCTGACCGGGCTGGAGGAGAAGATGACCACCAACCTGAAGGAAGTGGTGACCGACCTGAAAGTGGAGATGGCTGAAAACGCCAAGGCCCTGCAGGAAGACCTCGCCAACATGAAAGAGAAGATGAACGAGAATCTCACAACCCTGAAGGGAGAAATGGAGGAGAAGATGACAGCCCTGAAGGGGGAAATGGAGACTCGGATGTCAAATCTGGAGGTACATCTGCGTGCCGAGCTGGCCGACAAGGGCCAGATGGAGTCCACCAGAATATCCCCCAAAGGCCTTCACGACGAGACCGACCAGGGATGCTCAACTCCAACCAGGGTCACTAGAGGGGATGACGACCCTTCGCTGGCGAAGCACAACCTCCCGACCTTCGACGGGAAGACGTCGTGGGAGGAGTATTTGACCCTCTTTGAAACGGCTGCCATGATGGGAGCCTGGAGCCAGCAGAAGAAGGCTTCGGTTCTCAGCCTGTCGCTCCGAGGAGACGCTCTCAGGGTTCTGCAGGCCATACCCCTGGACAACCGTGGTGACTTTGGGCAGCTGAAGCAGCGCTTGGATATGCGCTATGGCCACAAGTGCCTGGAGCAGCTGTACAAGTCGCAGCTGAACACAAGGGTGCAGAAGCCCAACGAGAGCCTCCAGGAGTTTGAAATGGACATCGCCCACCTAGTACGAGACGCTTACCCGACATTCCCTGATGACATCTGCGAGAGCTTGGCAGTGGACAAGTTCCTGAACGGATTGAGAGAATGGGAGACGCAGCAAGCAGTGAAGCTGGCTCTTCCGAAGACGTTGAACGAGGCGCTAAGCCGAGCTCTCGAATTTGAGGCTG
Source organism: Agapetus fuscipes (assembly GCA_951799405.1). Lineage (NCBI taxonomy): Eukaryota > Metazoa > Arthropoda > Insecta > Trichoptera > Glossosomatidae > Agapetus > Agapetus fuscipes. The sequence continues at coordinate 13,157,556 of OX637351.1, read as the reverse complement.
TCAAACAGTCCATCAGGGGCCACGCCAGGGTTTGTGCAATCAAGGCAGAGGAGGTCAAACTACCGACAACCGAGGAAATAATAGAAAAAGTGCTGCAGCAACTTGAGCCAACGAGACAGAAGGCGCACTGCTGGACGTGTGGCCAGCAAGGACACCTGAGCGCGAGGTGCCCAAAGTCTCAAGGACCGGAGAAATTGGAAGACGACCGCAAGGATGTAGAGACCACCATGGAGATGAACAAACGGCTGAGGAAACAGCTCCAGGATGCCGAGAGAAAGGTCAAAGTCATGGAGACGGAGAACAGGCAGCTGACGAAGAACTTGGCCAGCAGTGAAAGGGTCCGGCGAACAGCGGAGGCCGAGAGGGACGAGTTGCACGAGACTGTGCTGAGCCTGGAGAGACAGAACAAGGGGCTTAAGACTAAGCTCCAGCAGCTGGAAGCTGGGCAGGGGCCCAGGACGAAGGACACCATCGCCAACCTGGAGTCCAAGAACAGCAACACCAAGGAGGCGGGAGCTCGAATGAAGGATAACCACCGGCCAACTCAAAGAGCAAAGTGGTCAAACAATGACCAGCCCGCCCAGAGAGTACAAAAATGCGTCGCATCCAAAGAAGCGCCCCTGTTTGAGACGTTCTGGAGCAAGGTGCAAGAGGGACAGAAGATTCGCCATGGGGTGACCACAGAAGTCCACAAGGACTTATTTGAGGTCACTGGGGACCACACACTGGCATGCAGTGTACCGGAAGATCTAGATATGTCTAGAGGAATTGCACGGGTCTTCCGATACAAATTCGGAGAACCGCAACCCTCGAGCAGCCCGCAAGGAAGAGCTCTGAGACTACCGAAGGGGCGTCAACAAGCATACTGCCTGGTTGTCCCGGATTCCAGCAACCTGGAAGAGGACTACAAGGCATTGTGGGACGGCCTTGTTGAGCTGCGTGACTACATGTTGGAGGATCAGCAGGCGCGTCTGGCAATACCGAAGATGGGTGGCGGCCGCGCTAATCGAGACTGGCGGATAATCCGGAGTATGATTGAAGCAGTGTTCTCGGGAGTCGGCATCAGCGTCATGGTGTGCTGCGAGCAAGCGCAGCCGAGAGCCAGTGGGGAGAAATCCGTGGACTGCCACTTCTTCCTGACCACAGGGTGTCGACGTGGATCAGCATGCCCCTACCTACACAGAGTCAAGACTGTTCCGGGACGAAACAGTCTAGGTGGGGGGTAGTGTTATGTAAATATAAATATTGAAATAAGTATGGGTAGTTATAGTTATAAGAGTCCTCATAGGTATAGGTAGGTAGGATCGATAATTGTGTATAAGTGTAGAATTCTCTAGGCTAAGTAGGTATTTGTTATAATTATAGGAATACTGTATTACATTTGTAGGTAGGATTTTGGTTGTATCTCTAGGTAGTACGTGAAGCGTCGAGAAGTAATAATTACTCTGGAACCGTCTGGCGACTTTAGTTCTGGATCATACTGCTCTGAAGAGTATAAAGGTGCGAATGGCCTGCAGAGCGGGCCAGTATCATAGCGACTAACAAACACATCGAAGCCATCTGATCAGTGAACCAAAACCAATGGAATAATCGAGAAAGTAGTGTGAAAATAAATTTTGTAACTGTGTAAAATAAATAACTATTGAAGAAGACCTGTGTATTTTTAATTTGAAGACAATTGAACCCTAATTTCGTAACAATACATAGGAACCTCCGATTAATATACGGATCCGACACCCGACAAGTGGGAACGAGCTCTTGGTATCAACGTTTTGAAGGGATTAATTCATATTTTTGATTAAAAAGCCAAGCTACACTTACACGATTCGATTGTTGTTCAATAAGAGGCATTTTAGCCTCGTAAGTAAAGGAAAGCCATCGAGCTTTCGTATGTCATTGTCGGAAAGATCAATTGAGTCAAACTGGTCAGAGGTGGCGCCCATGTTTTCAATTTGAGGGATTTTATATCCTGGAATTAGATTTAATGTGTTATTTATAACGTATTTTACATACTTATACAGCTTGTAATAACATAACCTCAATTTGATATATACCGCGCAAATCCAATTCCCGATCCCGACATGGATTCATGTATTGCATGGACTGGTTGATAATTTCTGGAGTGAGCTTCACCATGTTTGTGGATTAATATTTAATATTTTATTTAGAAGACCCAATGTAACACTTTAACTTCATCCGGCACGGACAGTGTTGCCACCTTAGTTTTAGTAATGGGGGCCATGGGGGCTATTGAAGAAGCTAAAAAGGGCTAGATCGGGCTTAAATGTGCACAAAAAGAGTTGATGTCAAAAAAGGCTTAAAAAAACACCTGGACTAATGATTTCAATTATGTATATATTTTTAAGTTTGAATCACAATTTTTTTTTTTCAAAATTAGGTTCAAAAATTAAAAATATTAGTTATTTTACAAACTAAAATTAACCAATTTTCCGTTTACAATCATTTAGTTGCCATAGATATGTTGCCATAATCGAACAAATGGTATCTACAAAAAAAAAAAACAATATATGACAAAAATCGCAAAAATTCGATGTTATCGTGATGTTAGCATGGCGCAAATTTCAGATTTTCGTACAATATTTTTAAGTAAATGAAAAGGGCTAGATAGCCCTTTTCGGGCTAAATCATTAAACAACGAGTTCACCTCAGTAAAAAGTGCTAGATCTAGCCCACAGAGTATCTAGCCCCAAAAGGGCTAAGGTGGCAACACTGGGCACGGATGCAAAACACGGAGCAAGATGGCGGCTTGACAGATCTTGGCGCAGATCATATTGAGATCCGGATCTTTTTGCATAGTAGTACAGTTTACTACGCTCGTTCTGTTGCAAGGTAAAATATAAGGTAAGGTTAGATTAGCTTACAGTACCCGGCATTTTTAAAAAGAGTCTGCATATGCTTGAAAAATTAAGATCATAAAGATATTATGGCCATACAGCGAGTAAGCAATCATTACACATGTTCTAAATATCTTCAAAATGTGTTTCCATATTAAAATGATTATAAGCAAATAAGTATTTAATCCCTATACCTTCTGATGATTTATAGGTTGGTATGCGGCAAACCACCCACGCTGTAGAAAATGGTTCACTTTGCCAATGCCACTCCTGTTTCAGGGAAGGTCGGCAGGAGTTGCAGGGTGTATTATCATTTGAGATTTGGGTTTATATATTGTAAGTCCACATACGACATGTTTAAGCGCGAACTTATACGTGTCTGCTTGTGAAAATGCATATAATGTGAATCTTTAATGTTACATATATTTGCAACTTAGATTAGATTAGAACTTTTAGTAAAAATAATATTGATTTTAGTACTTTTTCGATCTACAATCTTAATCACCTAATCGGTTTTAGTCTTTTTGTAACAAAGTAGGATTTTTCAGGTCATTTAGCCCCCCGCTATATTGTAGTTTTGATTATGGTCAATGAGTTGACAATGTTAATTTTCGGTGGGTAAACGTCAAAGGTACATGCAACTAGGGTCTTTAGTAACCAACAACATATTACCTTGCCTTTTTGCTAGCAACCATGCCTTGTGACACACCTTTTTTGTCTATGTCACTTGAATTGATTCCATGCCTACATTATCACAACCATCGATCAATATAAAAGATATAGCTTCTGAACCGATTTGTGTACCAACAGAGTGTGCCCTAGGGTGCACTCTTCATACAAAGTCTTGTTGCAATTAGTTTCCCGGGAACCCTCATGTCTGTTCTTTTTGACATGACATTAATATCTTATATTTCAGGGAAAAAATAGACATGAGCCATCCTGTCATTTATATTGATCAATGGACACAACTAAAAATTTTAGAATAAAAAAATACAAAGAAATGTTGGGAAGTCCTTCCATGATTTTTTATTGTGTAAAATTTGAGTCACATAAAAACACAATGCTATTGCTTTTTCAAACCCGTTTAATGAAGTAAAAAATTAAAACATATCTTAATTTCAATATAAATAATTAAAATGAATGCATTTGATACAAAGGTACACACATGTCTAAAGTAAGCAGCTTAAGTGTAGAAATGATTGCACAAATTTTATTTTCTAAATTACATGATGCAACACTGAATAAATGAAGTACTCGCGGGTAAAGTACCAACCACCTTACCCTTAGCTGATCAACAGCTTTACTCTGTGTAAGGATATAGACAATGGGAACAAGATTTGAGGAATGGAGCTGAGAGGCAAGTCTACTCCCTTCTCACAGACTTGCTAAGTAACCTATTTATTAAGTACATTTGAGTCGTACGGAACCAAAGACGACAATACAAGATTTAAAATACAATGATAACATAAAAAAATGGCATCATCTGTGTTTTTAACACCCTCAGAGGAGTTGCCTCATCCTACTTGAGTGAACTGTGCAGAATCTATCAAATAGGTGGTACATGATACACATTTGTTCTGCGTAGGATGACACCGTAAATAAGTTTCAATTGCCCCTTCCATGAAACAGAATGGGCTATAGGGACAGGGCTTTTGAATAGAATGATTTGTCCTGCTGGAATAGTTTGCCCTGTGCAGTTGAGAACAGAGGCCAATTTTAGTTGTTCAGAAGGTGGCTTAGGACTTTATTTAGACTCAGGTTTAATAGAAGCACCCTTTTGGTGGCTAGTGTCACTAAACAGCACTGTATAATAATTATCCAATTATTTTAGATTGCTGTCTTTGATTTTATACAACTCATTTGTCACGTCTGTTAAATCTTGTTCATTGTTACAATTATTTTCCGCTTTTAAATAAATCCAGTGTCTATGTAAATGTACAAGTTTAAGGACTCGGGGATTCTCGGAAGAGACCAGATATTTTTTATTTGCGTTTGTTTGAATCTTTTAGAAAACACAACACCTATACTTATGAAGAAGAAGTAAAACAAATTAACATTAATTAAGCTAAATCAACTTCGCATCACCATTTACAGATCACATAAATGATTATTTTCAATATTTTTATCTAACTAAGGAATAACATGTATTTGGATGATACAATATTGAAATATGAAATATGACTTGTAAGTTTTAATTTCTTGTTTAAGTACTTACATAATTAAGATTGATATTCTGTAAGCATTTAGTTTTAAAAGATCATTAAAACATAGTCTTATGCACTTTATAGAGGTAAAAATAAACAACAGAAAGAGCCAAGCTTTCGCCTTTGAGAAACTAAAAATGAATTTAGAATGTCATAGACAGTTAAAACCCTCTTGAAAAGGTGAATAAAAAGTGGATACATTTTTAGATACAAAATTCTTTTGCTGTGATTAGCAAATGAATGCCGAATCAATTTTGAAATTGCTTTTTCTTTGATAAAATGGTTCAAAGTGAAATAGTAATTAGTAGAACATGTATCTGTTACAGAATAATACTGCGCCCGCCTGCATTGACGAGCTTTTCAATTATGATGAATGAAAATGCATTTACACACACGTACTTGAGCATTTGTTACACTTACATATAATATATCACACTATTACATAATGGCAGACAAATAATTATTACATCTTTCATAAATTAAAATTGTTATTTGGTAACATTTGCAATTGTTGTTGGATGTTGCTATGGAAGAAGTTACTACACTCCAACCCATGTATCCAAATCAGTTGGAATGAGGCTGACCTCCCATACTGTAAAACAATGATTCATTCAGGTCTTTATTCTGTTTTAACACATGTAGCATGTGCAAGCACGAACTTACCCGTGTCTGCTTGAGGTCATGCATTAAATATGAACCGTAAATATAAATATATATTTGCAACTAAGACTATAGATAGATAGAATTGGGACAGACACCAGGTTATCAAAGGGTTATCAAAAATTTAGATTATGGAGTCCGCACATTTAAATTGGGGAAAAAATGTGGCATCACTTGGCCATGTATTTGAGATAGGTTACTAAGAAACTTATTTCTGAATCTGACCACTACGGCTCTGATGCATGTTTATTTTTTCTGGAATTCCAAAAACAATTTGAATAATTGGCAATTCAGATTGGATACTCGGAGCTTTACTGTTTTTATAAAATTTACTATAAATATAAACGATGGTAATTTTACAATAATGAAGCTAAGAAACAAAATACTTCCATGTATACTATACATACTTTAAACTAACAGGGCGGAATTTTTTACTACCAAGTAAGAGTGTGGAGTCAGCACAAATTCCATAGACAAAAACATTGTAACGTCACCTGTCCGGTTTGCTAGGGAGTACTAAGAAATATTTTGTTAATAGGTTGCTAAGGGCCACATAGACCTGTGACGTTACATTGCTGAATTTTTTTTATTTACAAATTTTGTGCCAAGTCCATTGTGGTATTAAGAAAAATAAAACGATACACAATTTTGACAGACTCAATCGCAAAAAGTGCTTAAATTAACAGACAGAAACCGCCTTATGGCTTGTTGGTAACTTCTCTGTTGAGCGGCTGGCAGCAGTTGATCTAACATTAGTTTACGGGGTTCAATACAAAATGGAAGCAAAGGAATAAATCTATTCACACAATACTAAGTGTAGCAGGAAAGCATCATTTTCTAAAGACAGTTCTTTATAAACATTTATAAATGGAATCGTTTAGTGTTAACGCTGATTTAAATACAATTTAAAGGCAAATAAATATCTCGTTGTTGGTGTTACATTTTGGAATTCAAAGAAGTAAATGCTTTACACTTATCAAGTAAGGGGTCTAGTAACTCTTATGGGGCTTCCACACGCTTGCCAACCCATCTCAAGTCAAGCGCACAGTGTGTCGTCTAGAACATGCTAGCTGGACAAAATTAGTCAATTAGACAAAAATTTGTCCAGCTAGCATGTTCTAGACGACACACTGTGCGCTTGACTTGAGATGGGTTGGCAAGCGTGTGGAAGCCCCATTAAGAAATTTGTCCTTCATTTTAAAGATTTGTAGTATTTGTAAGTATGTCGTAAAAACATGGAATTATGCATTTAATAACAACAGACTGTCCTTGCACTATGTGGCATATTTTAGTTTAAAAAAAGTTTTTTTTTGTTATTTTTATTTTGTATGAAACATGTTCAATAACAGCGTGTAAAATGTTTTTACTTAACAATAAATTACGGTGTAGCCAGTTGGTAAAATTTAATACATTTTTTCATTGCAAGGTATAATATAATTTCCATTTACGGCTACCACACGGCCACACAAGGTTTGCATCAAGCAAAGTCCTCTTTGTGCGTATTTCAATTAAAATAGTCGTCAAAAAATATTTAGTTTTCAAAAGATCGGGAAAAATGTTACCATCCATTTGTGAAAACAATTATTATAAATATATACAGACTGCAACATTTGAAGAGCAGAGCGGGAAGACACCGCCAGTTTAACATTAATTAATATATTAATTATCAATAATATAATATAATTTTCTATTTAGATTCACAACTGTAAGATTAGTCACAATTATATTGTCTCCACACTGTTCCGCTGTACATTTTCCACTAAACTTATTTAAAATAACTCATTTATTATTTCAAGTGTAAGAGTTCATCAGCACTCGCGTGTATTCACAACCCATTCTTTAGGAGCACCCTATACTGTACGAAAATGCCGTTTAAAAAATATGTTTAAAACTCTATGGTCTTAGTACAAGTAGGAGTGAAATAAATCAGGTGTGCTAAGTGATTATTTATTTAAATTGTTAAAAAGTATATGTTTATTAAAAAAGAAATGCCCCAAAAAATGTTTTTTTTAGATGCATCATATTTTCGATTTTTTCTTCTTTTCACACATGTGTTCAATGCATAGAAAAAAAACATGAAATGTACAAAAACAAAACAAGTGTTTTTTTAATTTGCTGTAACATTTTTCAACATTTTTTTTAACTGTATAATTTAGTTAAATAATTAATAAACGCGCCTGAATTATTTCATTAACATTACTCTTATACAGGTATTATGATCCATAAGGTTCAAGAAACATATTATTTAAAAAGCGGCAATTCTAGGATAGGGGCCGTCTTTATAGTAGACTTTATGGTAGAAGAGAGTAAATATCTGTGTGATTATTATGTACAAGACAATGTTTAAGATGGGCATCATCAGTTGCCAGCTGTGTGGGACTTGCGCATCTGCAGATTTGGGGCCGACACGTAATACGCGCCGGCTCCTGAGCCGTTCTTGAGAGCACCGTTGGCCTTGCCCGCGCAGTCACCGTTGCTGTACGAGTTGCCATTTTCGTGCACCGTTCCGTTTGCTTTTAATGCCGCAGCTGCTTTTGCCTGAAATGAAAACAAATAAAGTTCAAAAGTGGACTAGTATCAGAATAATAATATAATAATATTGGGATGATTTATTTGGTGAGCGCTGTTTTTGTGTGTATCACACCTAAGTTCACTTTGCCAATGTCACCCCAGTGTCAGGGAAGGTCAGCAAAAGTTGTAGGGCTTATGTTCATTTGAGGTTTGGATTTTATTTGTAAGTACACATTCAGCATTTGTAAGCGCGAACTACACGTGTTTGTTTGTGGGCATACATCTGAGAGCTTTAAATGAATATATCCTTGCAACTTAGATTATAGATATAGACACTTCAAGAGCCCTCTGCGAGGTTGTTCGTCACTGTAGAAAGCGTCAATTCTCAAGCAAGACATAGTTGCTGTAAGGCTGGATGAACCTTTGGTGAACTGGTCTTTGGTAAAGGTATATGAATTTTTTAACCCTACAGTACATCATCTTGTTTAATATTTCAAGGTCAGCTGAAATTAATGAATATTTTTTAAATTTTATTGGTAGTAGAGGCATCAACTTCGTAATCGTTCATCTTAAAAGATAAAAACAACTTTGTTTACAATTACTTTGGAGTATTTAAGTATAGGTACATTTAAAAAAAAAAAAAAAAATGTGAAGAGGAATACAATTCACCAACCTATTCTGCCTGGCCAGAAACAGGTATTAATATCATCAATTCATTATTGTTTATATTAATGAATTATAAATTACTAATTACCCAATAAATCTGTTGAACCAGGGTCTAAGTTATGGTCAAGTGACCTAAGCAGGGATCGAACCAACGTTATTCCATTCCAAATACGCTAGTAAGATCACCCTCTTGGCCCCCTCGGCCATAGCACCGACATATTTAATTCCACAACCGGTTTCGCAAACAACCTGTTTGCATCATCAGGTGGTTAAATTAATACTAAACGGTTTAGAAACGGAATCAATCTTAGAGGGTGTCATTGTGTGAGTTTTTTTATTCTTTAGGACAATATTTTATTCTTTAGGATAACAGAAATGTTTATAGTTTACCCTTGACGCTTTCTTCACGTAAGACTGTTTGTAGAACTCGTTGAAGAGGAAGAAGAACATGACGGCGTGCATTCCTATCCACCAAACAAACGCTCTCGGGTAGTTGCAGTCGATGAACAGCAGCTGGAAGGCGTGCACCATGATGGCCACAAACTGCAGCTGGAAACCCATCAAAATACTTCACATATCAAAGCTATATTAAAAGGTGATTTGGGTACGAATCCTATCTATTTGAAATAGACGAAGATTGATAATATTTTCTCTTGCTCAATTTTAACTACTCCAATTAATTATTAGAACAATAGTATTTATCATTTAGAGGAAGTCTTGATTTAACCTTTTCTCTTCTGAAAATTCTGGCTATATGAATACCCCCAGTATGGAATAGTTTTTCAAGTATTTTTTAATTTTTTTTTATTGATTTCCTACCTTCATTGATTGACGACACTTCAAACTATGTGAACGGTCACATGTATTTATAAAGGGAGATGCGTGATAGGAGCGTTCGGTAGAATTGCGAAGAAGAAAAGAATCCCTAAGAAAATGAAAATGGCGGTACACAATTGTATATTGTTGCCGACCCTGATGTATGGAAGCGAGTCGTGGACGGTGAATGAAAGAGAAGTACTTAAATAAGGTATGCACTGTAGAAATGGCTAATTTGAGAAGTATGACAGGAAAAACACTGAAAGATAGAGTGCAAAACGAATGGGTTCTGAATGAATGCGGAGTAAAAGAAAGCGTGAAAGTGAAAGTTCAAAGAAGTGTGATGCGATGGTTTGGACATATTGAAAGGATGAATGAAGACCGACTGACAAAAAAAGTGTATAAAGGGAATGTAATAGGTACGCGTGGAAGGGGAAGACCTAGGAAAGAATGGATTGATCAGATAAGTGAGATTGCGAATTCATGGAATTTACAGAGTGGAAACAAGAGAAGAGCGTGCATGAAAAGAGTAATGAAATTAGATGAGATGAAAGAAGTATGCAAGGACAGAGTCAAGTGGAGGCACTTGTGTGGAGGTACCGGCCACTCCTAGAGGAATGGCGGCAGGATACAAGACAGGTAAAGTCATAAGTTTGTAAATGCTTACCATTTGCAGAGCAGTGAGGTACTTCTTCCACCACAGGTACTTCTGGAACTGGGGTCCCATGGCGGCGAACAGGTAGTACGTGTACATCACTATGTGGACAAACGTGTTGAGCAGACCAAAGAACGTGCTGTGCCCGCCCGGGGTGAACTTCACTCCGAACCACACGGACATGGGCATGCAGCCGTGGTGGATCACGTGCAGCGTGGAGATGTGGCTGTTCTTCTTGCGCAGCACAAAGAAGATCTGGAAAGGAAACAGCATTTTGTGCGTGTGTGTTTAAAATGCATAGTCTAGGGGGTGCGCTACGCAACACAACTAAGCTACACATATAGTGTAACTTCCCCAGAGGGGTCGCATGTGGCGATTCGAGACCTATTTATTTTTACGGGTAAGGGGGCCAGCCTCACATCAACCACTTTCAGTTGAAGTGGGGGTTTCCCAGCTCCCGGGGGAGCTGGTTCTCATTTCTTGTGAAGGCTGAGTAAACTTTGAGATCGAACCCTTGCTCTCGGCATGGAATGCAAGCATTCTACCAATTGAGCTATCTACCTTTTTACGAGCTTGGTCGTCGTCGCTACAAAGCGCCAATTCTCAAGCAAGACCCAGTTGCTGGAAGGCTGGATGGACCTTTGGTGACCGGTCATTGATAAAGCTTTATGAATTTTTCAACCCAGCGAAGAACAAATATGAATATATAAATGGTATTTTTTTGTGCTCCGCCGGGATTCGAACCCACAACCTTCGATTCAGAGTCCGAAGTGTTACCACTGAACTACAGACCGGCGCTAGACTGTCAATTTTATGTTATGAAGTCATTTTCTGATCTGGGTGAAATTTAAACTGGAATTACGGTCGTTTGACATACTTACATATTATAATTAACTTTTATGATTAATTACACTTTTCGGATATCAAATGAACTGTAATGCGAGAGCTTTTCCTCCCGAAGACATTGGCTGTAGCCAACAAAATGTCTGGAATAAAGTACCTACTCGTAAGTTCTCCCATAACGGTTCGCCTAATATCTGCAATGCGTAATTAATCTTGAAAGTTGTTTATACAATATCTAAATATTTTCTGACCTCATCAGTCAAAATGTTGAAGGGCCTCAGCTCTTCCTTCAATCAAAAAGGAGGAGCACTACTCTATTATATGCTTAGAGGTCTACTCCTTCAAAGTTCTTACATACAAATGGGATGTATATGAAGATACAAAATATTTTGTGAAAAATGCTTTTATTTAAGTACAAAGTTTTGTTATGTGGCAATGGACTCACCATAAAATTTGAAATTAGAATTTTACATAATGACCATGACATGTGCAAATGTCACATGCCCATGAGGAATGTTGGTTTTCTTTTTTCTTTGCAATCATCTGAATAGGGAATGCAATCTCGAGACGAGATCGCTAAGTTGAGATCTCGAGGGATCAGAAATTTGATCTCTGCATTTTCGAGATCTGGCATCTCGAATGGTGACAAAATAATACAAATTTTCATTCAATTAACCCATAAAAACACGTAATTTTAGCACACCATACAGTAACTGCACAACTGAAACAACTGTAAACAAACAAGTGCCTGCACGCACTCGAATATCTTCCGCTCACTTACTCTAGTCAAAACTATATCACTTATTCTTTTCTATCCCGCTCGACCAATATCGTAAATACTCGGAAATAGTCGGCATACTTTGCGTGTGCGGTCCGTCCTTTCCTTCGTCAGTCAGCGAATCGCTTGCGCGCAGAAAGCACGTGTCATGCATCGCCGACTACTGCCGCTCGATCTCGTCATTTTATGGTTCGAGATTGTTCTGGAAAAATGAGGCGAGATCTCGGAAGATAGGGATCTCCCGAGATCGAGATTGCATTCCCTACATGTGAGACATCACAATGCTTTTGTTTTTGGAATTTGTGAGAATCCATTGTACACGTCCTGATTTCTCAAAGGTTTGTTTGGCAATACCAATATTTTCAACGTCATACGTTATTGACAGTTTACTGCTGTATCTCTTGCTAAGGATTCATTGTGTCTTTCCGCTGGCATATTGGATTGAAATTTCGTTGATCCATTTGACAAACATGGTGTTTCAATATTTCAAAAATCTTGATCAATAGTGGCGCTTCTAAATCAGAAAGTACTAGGTTCAGATCTCAACTTCTTTCTTTAAAATTGAGACAAAACGTAAGAGGTATATCCCCCTATAATATAAAATTCATCGGCCTCCCCATACAAAATAATTGTGCGTTAATGGATGACAAACTGAAGAACTCCTGAACAGATGCACGTCATATTCACAACAAATATTGTTCAGGACTTGGGATGTGCTTCCTCATCATTAATAGATTTTTAATTGTTGTTTTTTAAATAAATAAACATGATCAATCACAACACCTTTTTATGTAAAACCTATGCGAGAAACAAAACTCATTTTGACATTCGAATTTCAAATAAATTGCCAACACTTCAACATACGCTTCAAAGTTGCCATACAAGTCGATTCTTTTTCGTTTGAATTCCGTTGAGTACCTACCTATATTCTTTATTTATTTCAAAATTATACTTCAACCAGTTATAACATGTATTTTTTAGAAATAATGACGATCGATTAGGTCAACTTTTTATATGAAACCATACTTATTGCGGCATTTAATTTTTTTTAAGTATTATTATAATATACAATCTAAGTTGCATAGACGCATTAACATTTATAATTCATATTCAATGCACTACTCCACGGAGACACGAGTGAGTTTGCGCTTACAAATGCTGCATGTGTATTTACAAATAAAAATTTCAGCCTCTCATGACCATAAGCCCTGCAACTTTTGCTGACCTTTTCAGAAACAGGGGACACATTTGTTAAGTGAACCCATTTATGCGATATGGGTGGTAAGCCTCATACTAACCCTTAAGTCAAGGAATTTGAGTTTGAAAAATCCTTAAACAACGGTAATCTTAATTTATAATCTAAAGTTGCAAAAAAAGTTATTTCATGATTCAAATTGAATGCACGCCCACAAACTGGCAAATGTCATTTCACGCTAACATATAGTTGTGGCGCTTGATTTTTTTTAAATATTAGAATATATAATCTAAGTTGCACAGATACAATAACTTTTATAATTCATATTCAATGCATGCCCCCCTGGAGACATGAGTGGGTTCGCGCTTATAAATGCTGCATGTTAACTTACAAATTAAAATTAAGGCCTATAATGAACATAAGCCCTGCAACTTTTGCCAACCTTTTCAAAAACAGGGGAAACATTTTTCAAGTGAACCATTTTTTGCGATATGGATATGCAGGCTCACACTAACATATAAGTCAAGGAATTTGAGTTTGAAAAATCCTTCAACAACGTTAAATTTAATTTATAATCTAAAGTTGCAAAAAAAGTTATTTGATGATTCAAATTGAATGCAAGCCCACAAACTGGCAAATGTCATTTCACGCTAACATATAGTTGTGGCGCTTGATTTTTTTTAATATTAGAATATATAATCTAAGTTGCACAGATACAATAACTTTAATAATTCATATTCGAGACACGAGTGGGTTCGCACTTATAAATGCTGCATGTGAACTTACAAATTAAAATTATGGCCTCTAATGAACATAAGCCCTGCAACTTTTGCCAACCTTTTCAAAAACAGGGGAAACATTTGTCAAGGTAACCATTTTTTGCGATATGGGTATTCAAGCTCATACTTACCTATCCGTCAAGGATTTGAGTTTAAAAAATCCTTCAACAACGTTAAATTTAATTTATAATCTAAAGTTGCAAAAAAAGTTATTTGATGATTCAAATTGAATGCACGCCCACAAACTGGCAAATGTCATTTCACGCTAACATATAGTTGTGGCGCTTGATTTTTTTTAAATATTAGAATATATAATCTAAGTTGCACAGATACAATAACTTTTATAATTCATATTCAATGCATGCCCCCCTGGAGACACGAGTGGATTCGCGCTTATAAATGCTGTATGTGAACTTACAAATTCAAATTAAGGCCTGTAATGAACATGAGCCCTGCAACTTTTGCCACCCTTTTCAAAAACAGGGGAAACATTTTTCAAATGAACCATTTTTTGCGATATGGGTATTCAGGCTCATACAAACCCATAAGTCAAGGAATTTCTGATCTAATCTAAGCTGCAAGGATATATATCATTTAAGATTTATATTCAATGCATTCCCACAAGCAGACATGTATGATTTCGCGCTGGCACATGCCGCATGTGGACCTACATTATAAAACCCAATCTCAAATGAACATAAGCCCTGCAACTCTTGCCATCCTTCCCTGAAACAGGGGTGACATTAACAAAGTGAACCATTTTTCACAGTATGGGTGGTCAGCCGCATACCAACCTATCAGTCAAGGATTTTAGTTTGAAAAATCCTTAAACAACGTTAATCTTAACTTATAATCTAAAGTTGCAAAAAAACTTATTTGATGATTAAAATTAAATGCACACCCATAAGCTGGCAAATGTCATTTCAACATATAATTGTGGCACTTGATGTTTTTAATATTAGAATATTAATCTAAGTTGCATAGATACATTTTATAATTCATATTCAATGCAAATCAATTCAAATATAATTCACACGCTCAGGCTGGCAAATGTTTTTTCACGCTAACATAATATAATTGTGGCACTTGATGTTTTTAATTTTAGAATATAAATCTAAGTTGCATACATACATTTTATAATTCATATTGAATGTATGCCCCCACGCAGACATGAGTGAGTTTGCGCTTACAAACGCTGCATGTGTAATTACAAATAAAAATTTCAGCCTCTCTTGACCATAAGCCCTACAACTTTTGCTGACCTTTTCAGAAACAGAGAAACATTCGTTCAGTTAACATTTTTTTAAGGTACCTATGGGAGGTCAGACTCATACCTCATGCTTCTACAAGATACTCAGAACATGAAAGAACTAAATAACTCTTTTACCGCAATTTTTTTTCAAATTACTTCTTAAAGCATTTAATTACTATGAAGGAGGTGTGAGGAAAAATTATTGCGAAGCCAGACTTACACTGCCCGAAGCGCCTAGCAGACAGCCGTGCGCAGCACGGTCAGTCTGCTAGTAGAACAATATAAATATATTTATTTTGGACAGAACGCAACTAATGCAACTAAGCTACACATATAGCGTAACTTCTTGCCTGCGTTATCCCCGAAGGGGTCGCATGTGGCGCTTCGGGATCTATTTATTTTTACAGATAAGGGGGCCGGCCTCACACCAACCACTTTCAGTTGAAGTTGGGGTTTCCCAGCTCCCGGGGGGGCTGGGTCTCATTTCTTGTGAAGGCTGCGTAAACCTTTGAGATCGAACCCTTGCTCTCGGCATGGAATGCAAGCATTCTACCAATTGAGCTATCGACCTTTTTACGAGCTTGATTGTCGTCGCTACAAAGCGCCAATTCTCAAGCAAGACCCAGTTGCTGTAAGGCTGGATGGACCTTTGGTGACCGGTCATTGGTAAAGGTTTTACGAATTTTTCAACCCAGCGAAGAGCAAATTTGAAAATATAAATGGTATATTTTTTGTGCTCCGCTGGGAATCGAACCCACAACCTTCCCATTCAGAGTCCGCAGTGTTACCACTGAGCTACGGACAGGTCCCATTCAGAGTCCGCAGTGTTACCACTGAGCTACGGACCGGTCTACCGGACAGAGATTAGGTTAAACTGTTTTATTTACCGTGTCCATGAATTCTGTGAATTTTGAGAAGTAATACCACCAACACGCATGCACCATCTGAAAACATTCATCATAACATTAGTACAGAAAACAATGAAGTCCCACAGACAGATCTGACAACTATTGACTTTATCTATTCGATTAAAAGGATATATTATCACATCCATTTGCGTTTAATGTACTGGAATTTTCTTTGACTGCTCTAAAACTGATGCAGGGTTTTAAAAGTGAAGCTTGATAGTGAGTTACAATAATTTAGTAAGTATTTAAAAACAATGAGTTTACGAAAAATAACAATGTATATTTTCAATTTCAAATCATATGCATCTTGAGATGAATCTATGGCATTTTTAATGAGAAATATGATGACGCTAGCTCGATAAGTATCTTTGCAATTGGTAAGGCCATTCTAGAATTATCCAAACAAAACTAAATATGAATTTTATAAACACCAAAGAATGTAATTTTTTTTCTGTTCTAAAGAATCTTTTTCTTCAAATCGTCTATGTCACATTTGTTCTAAATGAGGTCACTATGTGAATTGACATAGACAAAATTGTGTCGTTACCTGGCCGGATTGCTAGGGAAAAGACAAACAAATATTTTGTTATTGCTTGCGAAGGACGGCAGTCCTTAACAAAATTGACGTTTGCTTGCTGAGAAACAAATTACAAAATTAAAAATGTTCTGACCTAATTAAAAATGTTAAAACGGTTAAAAATAAAACCTTTTCCCCAATTTCAGGGAATATTTTTTTTAACATTAGCGACATCATTATGTCACAAGGATCTTTTGGAAATGTCAAAGGTTCAAATAAATAAACTTTGAAACAATTATGCTCCTGAAGATGCCTTATTAGGCGAAAACGTTTGAACAAACAAAAAAAAAAAGTGAATTAAAACTTTGTTTTTCCTATTGAATTTATAAAAAAAATACAATGGACTTTCACTGTGGTAACAGAGATTCCCTTAAAAATAATATAAACTTAAGTTTGGGTGAGTTTTGAAGAACGGGGACAGGGATATTCTACAAGTGGTAAGAGTTATTGTGTGTACACAAATGCGTTCATTGCACAGGTACTCACACAGTTTTACAATCATTTTATATGATTTTCATACATTATGTACAGAGTGGTTCTAATTACAGTGCTGCAAATGAGTTTGTGCAAAAGGCGGCATAACATGCAAATTCTACTCTACAAGTATGTACAAATATATTATGATTGGTGTGGCGGCAAATTATTTTTTAATTGGTTTAAATGTGCAGGGTACCTAAGTTTGGGTTATTTCTAAAAATACTAATTGTCTACTTTCAAAATATATACAGAAATATGATATGTACAATTAAAATTTGGTTCCTACTGTTAATTTTTTTTATCATGCAATGTACCTATAACTACAAATTTTACTTAAATTATGTATTTATATTTACATCTATTTTTAAACAATAAATTTATTTCGGAAACTTGCTGTAAAAGTTTTAAGTTAGTAGAATTAATGATATTTTTAAATATGCCTTAAGCCCAGTAAAAAATATTTACAGGGATTTTATAAACATCATAATCTGAAATAATGGAAATTTCATTAACTTACAAATTTAATATTTAAAATTATTCAGGATATCAGCTCTACAGGAATATTTTTTTTTGATGCTCCTCTGTAATTTTTTTTAAAGCTGTTCTGTTTATTAATATATTTTGTATGTTGGTAAAATTATAAATCAGTAAATTAGATTTATTTTACAAATACATACTCATTCATTTCAAATGAAATAAAAATTATCACTTGTATATGATTTTTTTTAATGTATTAAACTATAAACCTTATTATCACTGACAAAACTAATATTTTCTATTAGAATTATTTTTACATACATTTAACTGAAGAAAAAAACATAAAAAAAACACATAAGTACACAACTAAATTATGCATTAACTAAAATCATAAAATTGCAGTTTTAATGGAGGTTCACCCATATTCACAAACAATCCTATGAGAACCTGTAATGCTGTGTGTGGATTCTAAGCGTATGATTGGTGCCTGTATTTAAATTGGTGCTTAGAATTCACACACAGCGTTACGAGTTCTCATAGCATTCGAAGCATCAAACTCTTTTTGATACGCCATACGGCTCCGATGCTCCATCTATTTCTTTTATGTTGATTGATGGTGAATCTGTACCCTAGTACGAGTTGCAAAACTTGAGTAAAGTAAAGTTTACTGAAAGTATTAAAGAGTGATTTTCACCAAAATCTGCCGTTTTTGTTTCTTACACTTTATGGTCTTAGCAAAAGAGTTACAGTGATGAAGAAAATCAAGTTCAAACAAACAAATATGACAGATTTTGGGGAAACCACTCTTTAATACTTTCTGTACATTTTATTTACTCAATTTTTGCAACTCGTACTCAGGGTACTGGTGGTGAATACGAGTGTAAGCCTGTAGGTATATTTAAGAGTACTTTTTTTTCAATTTGAAATAATATGAGAAGCATGAAAAAAACAACTCTTTAAATTGACCTTTTGACTTGTTGGAAGATGCGTCATTCTATTGCACACAAGCAGACATTCATGGTGTGCTCATAAAGTTACAATACAGATCTGATAAATCAAGAATTATTGAACATTTTTGTACATCGCCTTCAAATTCAAAAAAGGGCTGTGAAAACCTTTTGTCGTAGCTATCTAAATGACTTTAATTCTGTTTTTTTTTTTGATCCGGTGAACTAAATAAAATTTTCTGTGACGTAAAAAATTAATGACAACCTTCTCGCAGGTATCAGCTCCATCGGCAAAAATTTAAGAGAGCGTGAAATACAAGGACTGCTTTACTGTGTTTAAGTCTATACAAACCACTGCGTCTGTGTGATGGATGCAGTAAAGGGTTAGGCGGTGAAATGTGAGATCTGCACACATCGCTGCCGTGAATAGGCTCAGTATTCCGCACCAGTGCAATCTTATCTAATCTAATCTAAGTTGCAAAGATATATTACATTTGAGATTCATATTAAATGCATTCCTACAAGCAGACAAATATAAGTTCATGCTTAAACATGCCGCATGTGGACTTACAATATAAAAACCCAATCTCAAATGAACGTAAGCCCTGCAACTCTTGCCGACCTTCCCTGAAACAGGGGTAACATTGGCAAAGTGAATCATTTTTTTACAGTATGGGTGGTCAGCCTCATACCAACCTATAAGTCTAGGTATTTAAATATTGTAATCTGGAATATGTACGATCACGTCCTGTTTCTTGAAATACATGTCAATACTATTCTGGCCTTTGCTTTCCACTTTAACCTTCTTACAAGGCGGACTCTTCTTGGTGGTCGTCTGCTCTGCAATTCAGCCTATTATTTGTATCATGTCATTTGCATTGCCGGCAACAATCCTTTGTGCGAAGACTTACATGTAGCCTATAAACAATGTAAAAAAAGCTGGGATATTGCCAAGAATTTTTGTTTACAGTGCACAATGTGTTTGAATTATGAGATCTGTCATGAAACTCTGTGCACACACCTTGTGCTATGGCACTCTAGGAATCACAATATTGTTGCCATTATTCTACAATGATGCGCCAAGTGTTGAGGTGAAAGGCTTTGCGTGACAGTACAAGGACATTTGGACATGAAGGAATATTGGACAATTTAATACACTGTTTGTTGAACATTTTGAATATTGCTTTTATGATTGAAAAGCAAGAAGAGCTTGAATAGTTTCCTCAGACAATTTATTGTCTACGCTTATTTATACAAAGATGGTGAGTAAGCAAAAGCGTAAGACATCTCAGGGCTTACAATTTGTGATTTTAATTCAACGCAAGTAAGCTACACATCTAGTGTAATTTCTTGCCGCATTATCCCCGAAGGGTTTGGCATGTGCCGAGTGGAACCTATTTATTTTTACAGGTAAGGGGCTGGCCTTACGCCAACCACTTCAGTTGAAGTGGGGGTTTCTCAGCTCCCGAGGGGGCTGGTTCTCATTTTTTGTGAAGGCTGAGTAAGCCTTGCCGGTATTTTATTTTGGGGTTTGAAATAAACACCGAAACGGGAAATCATTTCTGACACCCTCGGTGGGATTCGAACCCGAGCTTTCGGCATGAAATGCAAGCACTTTATCAACTGAGCTATCGACCGGACAATTCAACTCAGTGCAATTTAGTTCATTGATATCCCAAGGATAAACTTGCAAAAATAAAATAAGGAAGTTTGGTTGGTAGCTCAGTTGGGACAATTCTTGCATAAAAGGGCATGCCAGAGGATTGGGGTTTGATTCGCACCAAGGATGTCTTGAATCGAAATTTGACACAACAATTACTGAGAAGAAAAATATGTATGAGATACTAGATAGGGTAGGTACTAATACACAGGACACTAGACTAGATAAAGGATAATATCCTGGGATACTAGATAGGATACAGGATAGAGATACTATGATATTAGATGGGATACTAGATAGGGTAGGTACTAATACACAGGACACTAGACTAGATAAAGGATAATATCCTGGGATACTAGATAGGATACAGGATAGAGATACTATGATATTAGATGGGATACTAGATAATGTACAGAATAGGATACTATTAAGTGTATAGCAAGCCCTTATCCTCAGCAATTGACATACGAGTACACCAGTATCCACAAACATGCTATAAACCTCATAACGCTATGTGTGAATTCTAAGCATCTGATAGATCATCATCATCATCAATTGCATGGCACCTTGGAGTGGCTCTAGGTCTCTTTGATCAACCGCGGCCACCGCTGCCTGTGCAACGCCTTCCTCCTCCAGTCCTATGTCTACCACCACCGCGTTGCGCGGCTGTCATTGGAACCATCTTTTCTATGCTGCGATGGCCAATACAGTCTCCCGATCACGTCAGTCTTGTTACAGGTTGTACAGTTCACAGTTGTATCTTCTTCACCTTAAGTTCCAGTCTTTTATTAGGCCGTAAATACGTTGAATGATTTTTCTGTCAAGAAAATTGAGAGAGCTTTATCTGTGTGGGTTTATTGTGGAGATGGAAATATGGTCCGCAGAAATAATATTATTTCTTATCACATTCAGTCGCACAGGGCAGAGATTATAATCTCTGTTGCTCGAGGGAGAGTATATTACAAACTGAATAGCTACTCGCATTGCAAAGAGAAACCTTGCAAAACTATCTAACCACAGACTAGATAAAAAAATGAATAAATGAATTACGAACTATACCTAATATAATAATAATAATATCAGGATGATTTATTTGGTGAGTGCTGTTTTTGTGAGTATCACACCTCAAGAGCCCTCTGCGAGCTTGGTCATCGCTGTAAAAAGTGCCAATTCTCAAGCAAGACCCAGTTGCTGTAAGGCTGGATGGACCTTTAGTGACCGGTCTTTGGTACAGGTAAATGAATTTTTCACCCAGCAAAGAACATATTTGAAAATATAAATTTTCGTATAAAGATTTGTACCCACAACCTTCCATTTACGAGTCAAACCACTAGACTACGGACTGGAAATGATATAATAATACATCACATCAGATTTCAGAGGCTTGCTTTATAAACAAATAATAATATGCTTGAAATTCACACACAACATTATAAGATGTTATAGGATTGTTTGTGGAAGGCAGTGTTGATCTGTATGAACACGGTGCACCTAGCATGGAACACGCCTAGTGGGATATGAATGTGTTGGTCACCCTTATGGTTTCTGGATGATTGGAGTAGTCCACAGGCTGGCAGCGCAGACTGTAGCGGCCCGTGACCCAGCCAGACATACACAGCTGCAACAATCACACAAACCCACACCTGAATGCACCGCTGATATAGCACTGACAGTGTAACAAATCACTCGTCCAACACGCCATCATCTGGATCATTGTCAGCCAAGCTCTGGAAACATATTGCTTATAAAATAATGCTTACATAAAAGGAAACATGTTACTAAATAACAATTTTAACTTCCACTTTCCCTTTTATGGTCCGTGTTCAATGATATAGTTTTTCTCGGGTTAGACCATGTTCTACTTGACGTAATTTTGTCTGCCGACGTTTCATTCTCTTCGAGCCTTGAAAATGTTCCCCGCTCAAGGGAATGAAACGTTGGCAGACAAAACTACTGCAAGTAGAACATGGTCTAACCCGAGAAAAACTATATCATTGAAACATGTTACATTTAAGAGGAACCAGACTAAATTATTAGAAACTAGCTGTCCTTTGTCCTGTCTCTATTTGTATAAATTAGATACAATCGTTTTGTGAATTTGTAAATTTGGGAACGGCTCTTAAAAAAATGGAAACGATGAGAAAAGAACTGATTTCGATGTGATCATTGTAACTATTAGTGAGACGGCATAGCTCAATAACTTGAAACAATTGAGCGTGCATATTTCCATGGATATTATATCAAATGAAATTGGACTCATTGGGCTCACAATATCTTAATACTGTAGTACTTTGGATTGCAGTTATAAAAGATAAAAGAAAGAACCGACATATGACAGCGTGGTTGAGTGGTTGATTCTAAGGCAATAAATATTTGAATTATTTTCATGTAAATTCCATTTTGTTTTAAAATCAAAAGTTCTTTTTGAAAAACCCTGTGTTTGTAGGGGTTTCAAAAAAGAACCTGTGAACTGTGACAAAAAAATTAATGCCACTTTATAAGTCATTCATTGTATACCGATGAATGAAATGGATTTGTGGAAACTAATCCTTCTATAGATGATACATTTTGGATTAACTTGCTGGGTGAATCTGCCTTGAGTATTTTAAATACAAAATCACCCAGTAGGGTAAATTACTGTAATTTTAAAGATAAAAAAAACTTTGTTTTTGATTGCTGTGAGAATATTCAGTTGCATGACCGATTTTGCAAACTAATCGTTTGCATCCTCAGGTGGCTAAATAATTACGTATGCAAACGGTTAGTTTGCAAAATCGGTCGTAATAGCTCAAAGTAATAAAAAACAAAGAGGTTTATTTTTTAAATGCCTCTACAATCAAGATATATAAAACAAAGAAACATGTTACAGTGGCTTTATTGCTCGTAACTTTTGACGAATAGCTCGTAAGCGGTTGAGATTTAAGCACCCTTGGGGGGGCGCTATCCAAAATTCACTTGATTTGAATTTGAGGACATAATAAACAATTTCCTGGTTCAATGTTTTCTTCTGATTCAGGTCTTAGGTACACAAAAATAGCATTTAATCTTTTTCCATTGACGAGAGAATGTTTCCAACATGTTTTTCCTACAGAGATAAAGATGGAATAATTGCATAGTTAACGTGCAACTGCAATGTGATTCAAATTCATTTAAAAATTACCTAAAATAAAGTATTACTATTTAAACTAATGCCCTTGTATTATTTATCTAATATCCTTTTTGTATGCTAAACTGCTTATACAACAAAAGTTGCAATAATCTTGTGTTTTGAATAATAAAAAAATTCCAATCGTATTAGTACATTCACATCACATTGATAAATATCCATTCGATAGACTTGTTTGAATAAACTTAAATAAAATTTCATGTGATATATACAAAATGAAAAAGAAAAACGCAGGTTTTATGTTGAGATGGTTTGTGAGAATTTGTGCTTGTTTTTGGTCACCAATCTGTAGAAACGGTGATTGATTAATATAACTTAACAGTATATCATATTGGGCTTTCTGTAAGCGTTTTATATGATAGAGCATATTAGAGCCGCCAAGGTATTTAGAGATGGAAAGAAAGTCAGTAGAAACTATAAAGTACAGATGACCACCGTTACGATGCTGGAAAGAAATATTTACAGGTTTTCTCACATATATTTTACATTTTTCTGAGATGGCCAGTTGAAGATGATGATGTATACTAACTACAGTATTTCCCCGTGTAGAAAGACAAATGTATGTACCGCAATGGGTTTCACAAAAAAAAAGGATTATTCGTAAACTAGGATAAAAAAGAGTTTTAATTCACTATTTCTTTCATTTTTTGGCTCAAACGTTTTCGCCTAATTAGGCATCTTCAAAAAAATTAAATAAAAAGTGAATTAAAACTCTAGTTTTATCCTATTGAATTAACAAATAATACAATGGACTTTTACTGTGTGAATAGATTTACACTTAAAAATATGGATGTTCAAGCAATCTGAATAGAACCATATAAAAAGCATAATAAGAAAGTAATCGCACTGAATTTTTCATTTAACGAAATAACACCTATTTTTTTTAGTTTTTTGAGTACTGAGTATCATTTATAAACGCGTGGCTGATTACCCATACTGTAAAAAAAATATTTCTTCTGTCAATGCCATGCTTGTTTAAAAGAAAGTTAGCACAAGTGAATTTAGTATGGGAGTGAACCTAAAATTTTAATTATACATTCAGATTGAATTTGGAACACAAAAATAAATAATCTATTCCTCTAGCGGTGAAATAAATAGCAATTAAAATATTGTCTATTATTTAAGTCATATAGAATCCAAGACAGCAATCTAGGATTTAAAAAAAAATTAAATAAACATATGAAAATGACGACAAAATGATTTGTGTTTCCATACATTTATCTATAATAATCTATAATCTAAGTTGCAAGGATATATTCATTTAAAGTTCTCAAATGCATGCCCACAAACAAACACGTGAATGTGTACTTACAAATAAAATCCAAACCTCAAATGAACATGAGCCCTACAACTTTTGTCGACCTTTCCTGACACAGGGGTGACATTGGCAAAGTGAACCATTTTTTACAGTATGGGTGATCAGCCTCATACCAACAAGCAATTAAATAACAAACAAACACTAGAAAATCTACAAAACATCTTTAAAAATTAAAATTGATTCTTGGCCTTAGCCGCCTATATTACAGATCAGCCTAATTAAAATCTAAATTAAAAAAAAGCTAGATTGACGCAATTGGTTCTAATTATCTGACGCAATTGGACTAATTATCTTTTTAAAATTTACCTTGTTTAAGATTTTTTGTTTTAAACTTCATTGGGATCACAACATTTGCCTGTCTAGATAGGACCAGAGAGTGAACATTATATACAGGTGAACTTTTGTATTATTGTAGCCCATATGATATATATTATCACCACCCACTGAAGCCCCAGTACACAACCTGAGATAGGTTTGGACAGAGATAGAGAGATGGAGGTTTTGTGAGTCGGTTGTGGTTTGGGTTTGTGGTCCTCGGGAATGTCCGGGCACTTACACGGGTGGCTGTCGGTGAATTGGACTTATCGACGGGCTGGCAAGTGAAATTGTATTCACCCCACCATCCTCCCATCAAGCACTGAACAAACAATACACATGTTATGCAAATATTTATAAAACTAGTTCATTCTCAATCGTCGTGCAGAGAGGGTGCTTCCTCATGACGTTGGCTATGACACCAGCAAAACTTTGAGAATAATGTAAGTGTGGTTTGTCATGATAACTGTCTATGCTCTACAAAAAAAGGAATAAAAAGAAAACACTAAAAATAAAAAAGCGGTGGAGAGCCAACTGGATATCTTTGGCTTTGAATATAATAAATTCATAAAGAATGTTTTTTTAAATAAAATAAGATCTTCATAAAAAAACTATAATTAAATATTGTGTATTATTATTTTTGTACTTGTTTATATTTTTTGTTTACAATGTCAAATGAATTAATCAAGTTTTTGGATTGCATCTGAATTCATACAAATTTCCTGTCATTGCAATTCAATTCGAACATGAATATAACCTTTTTTCCAGGTAAAAAATAGAATATACTTATCCAATGGCCTAAGATGATTATTGTTGACTTAAATAGTAATTAATGATTAGTGAAGAATATTAGAAATTGGTTCACTTACCTCATAAAATAGCCATGAACTAAATATCACTTGAAATAAATTATACAGGATTAATGTATTTTTGAGCTGCATAGGTTTTCTTGATTCCATAAATTGTGGTCCGATAACCTGCCAAACATAACAAAAATTAATAACGTGAAGGTTTCTAGTACTTTACTTTCAAACAACTGAAAAGTAACTTGTGAAGAATAAGTAAAAATAAATTGATTGATTCATAAGATTCTAAAGTTGAAAGAAAGTTTAATTTAAAAAGGGCAACAGAAAATAGTAGAGAAACAGGAAGAGAATATATCTGAGTTCTGATTGGTTAAAAAGAAACATAGACAATGAGACTATTCAAATTTTCTCGCCAGATGAAAATAAGTTTTTTTGATAGGTAGGTATTCTAAGATTTGAATTCTAAATGTAATGGAAATAAATAAAGCTCATACCTTGACTAGGTATATGTATCCTAGACATATTGCTAATGTAGGAAGAGGTGAGCTCATAAGTAGCCAATCATTTGTACGGGGATCTGAAAAATAAAATACAATATTATTTTACTGGCGATATGGTTACGAAAAGAATGTCCAGTCTCTATGATATGGTTAGAGAATTAAGAAAAAAAAATATTGGAAAGGAATTGTATCGTCTATGGGGCTGTCCATTTATTACGCCATTCGCATTAAGGGGGGGGGGGGGAGTCTGGTCTGCGGATGATGGCAAATGATGTACGAGTACCAAAAGTGACGTCGTTCTTGTAAATACCAATTTCTACAAAATATACAATATATTATGTAAGTAATATAACATTATTAATTATTAAGCTCATCCATTATTACAGCAAGAGGGGGAGGGGGGATCATTAGATAATGACTATAGGATGATTGTAAGGGGGGGGGGGTCGACAATTGGCCAAAATCGATGACATAATTTATGGACGGCCCCTATGTCCGTCGAGTTGCATCTTTGAAAAATATTTTACTTACTAGATTTCTTAGTAAATCATAATAAGTAGGTAGACGACTATCATTTTTTTTAGAGATTTAAATATATAAAAGAATATCATTTATACCATGATTATCAGGTCAGCAAGGTTGAAGTGGTTAAATAATAGGTATGGATAAAAGACAGATAACACCTTATCAACTTTTTCTTGAATAAACACATTCAATAAAATTACGTATTGAACGGACTTATATGCTGGCTTAATTCTGATTTTGTGAAACTTGTTTTAAGATCAGGTATTTTTGGTTAATCCATTACTTAATCCGTATTATATTTTTGTGTCATGTGTATTAGACTGTAGAGTAAAGTACAACTAATAATCATTTTTTTTAAGAATCAATCGTGGATTAAATTGCTGGAGTGAAGTTTTCCGGGATCTGTTGCCGTGGTCTGTGGGAGCTGGAGCTTCCGGACGTTTCACCCATTTCTACGATGGGCTTCTTCAGCGTGAAGTATGATGATGATGAAGACCACAGCAACAGATCCCGGAAAACTTCACTCCAGCATCATCAGCCGGCCGTGTAAGCCTAAAACTCTGTGGATTAAATTGTTATTGATCCGTAGTCTAGTAGTCAGATTCAAATTTGAAATTGGAAAGTAGTGGTGTTAATTCCTGGCGGGAGCACAAAAAATGTTTTTTTTTTTTTAAATAAATATGCTCTTTCCTGGGTTGAACAATTTAGCTATCTACCGGACTGGTGATGTCAACTAAAATAAAGATGAAAGCAATAAAGGATTTTCTTTTTAAAAGATAAGTGTATTGAAATGATTTCCGGTGATGCTATATGTTTATCTCATTTTCAAAAAAATCCTAGATTCCCAGCATTGGTTTTATACGACCTATGCTGAAGTTTTGTCAACAGCTGATTTTGAATACTAAGGAATGAATTTTAAGAACCAGTCAAAATACTTATTGTTTTTTAGCTTTGTATCAAACAAAAGGTAGATTTCATTTCACAGTGAGATTTTTGTTATAATTCATCCAGATTTGTCAAGGAAGTTGCTTTGGTCAAATCTATATAATAGACACAACAAAAAAATTAAAATACACTCCGCACATGAATTTTCATTAACATAATTGCGACGTTTCACGGCCGGGTTGCTAGGGAAAAGGCAAATAAAATATTTTATACTGGCTGCTATGAACCGCAGTGCCATACAGGTTTGCCCGATGAGAAAATAATTCTTAATTCAAATTTGTGCTGAGTTAACTTTGCATTTTATTTGACAGTTTTTTAACCTGACATTTTTTTTATCAAGGTAAAAAATGTAAGTAAGTACTTACTTCCTTATTTTTTAAAGTAATATTGAGGATGCATTTTTTTTTTAATAGAAGAGGATTTATATGAATAAAAAACCATGTAAAATCCTAGGCATGAAAAAAATTACAGCGTGTTCGGAGACGTTAATCGGTAGTGAAAAGACATGAGAGCTGTAGTGATTATGTCACACTTACCTCCGTGTTTATTCATGATGGAGTGCATATCATCAATGTACCGCAGCAGGATCGCCATGGTGGAGGATTCTGGAACGAAAATACAGCATTAATTCACTCGCTTACCAGCTTTTATTGCACAAAAATTAGGTTACACAAAAAAAAAAAATTGACAGATGATGCGATCTTCGGCATTAAAAAATCAAGATAAATATGACTGGGAATAAGATGCATTAAAAAGGGAAGCGTTTAATTATTCATGCTGTTAATAATTCAGTTTTTTTATTTAGTTTATTTTTGGTAATAACTTCGTTTGATTTCATAAACGAACAGTTAAAAAAATCCCGGCTCCCTATGGGCGCGATGTCAATGAGGTGTATTCTAGTAACTGTCACAAATTAGGAAGTTAAAGGGAAAACGCCCACTCCAAAACACAATAGATTAAATTATCGATATCTAAAAATATCAGCGCATAATATTTTGTGATAGCTGATAATTACTTACGATTAAAACTTGGTATACTCATATTATCAATCACCACACGCACTAATGAAACAGTATTTCTGCATTAATTTAATGTATTTAGTTTTTGTGTTTTTTGTAGTTCACGGCTGTCAAGAAAACGCATAGAGTTTATTACATGAAAACAATGCAGGTGATTTTTTTATCATTGCAAATCAATTTTAATGTTTGCAATGGCGGTGGTTTGGTCGCGCGTACGAAAGCGGGCGACGCGACCGCTCGATCACGGATCGGACCAAAAAGTGGTTAGGAGTGAACGCGGGTGCGGGCGACGGTGCGTGCGAGAGAAACACACATAGCAAGTAGCGCAAGAGTGAAGAGAGCAAAGCAAGTATAGATAGGGCGGGAGCTATAAACATGTCACTACGCGGCGCTGGAACGAGTCACGGTTTACGTTAGATGACCACGTGCTCCTCTTGTATTGAAGACTGGAAAATCCACATTCATGGAAAACTTCAATTATTGTTTAATAAGTATGTGATGCGAGTACTAAAAACAGATGTCCTTGTGTGCCTGTATTGTCTCGTTGAAATTTAAATGTCGGATTTATAGGTATGACTTTCAGCTTGATGTAAGTACCTAATGATTTATTTGTTTAGTGGAAATGATTTTTCCTGTTTCCGGGAGAACAGGTACCTACTTATCCATTGTTTTCAGGAATTGAGCATTTCCAAAGAGTTTCGAGTCTATTTTTCCAACAATTTGTATTCATTGCTTTTGATACTACGAGTACCTATTAGAACAAAAGTCCGGATTTTAAAAAGATTAAAAAAATATTTGAAATTAAGTTCCTATTTTAAATTGTCATTTTGAATTTAACCGATTTCGCCCCTATTTCTAAAAAAGTTTGCATAAGTCAGAGATCATTTTTTAGTACAATATGTTTATTCAGAATAAATCTCTCATGATAGAGTTGCAGGGTGTATGCCCATTTGAGATTTGGTTTTTATGTTGTAGGTTCACATAAGATATGTGCATTGTGCAAGCGCGAACTTGTAGGTACGTGTCTGGTTGTGGGAATGCATGTAATGTGAATCTCTAATGTAACATATCTTTGCAACTTAGATTAGATTAGATATTTGTAACTTCTTTACTAAATAAACATCTAATGAACTCGGCACAAAATTGTAAATCCGATTAAGTACAATTTATTAGTTTGCCTCTAGCAACCTGGCCGGCTTACGTTGCATTTTTTATTTGTCAGATTTGAACAGAGTCCATTGAGAAGGTGTAAAGATACTGGTTCAAAGGTTTATTTGAAAATATGCATCGTAAAAAATGATAAATTTGAAGTTTATATATATAGGTACCCTACATATTTGCATTAAAGTAAATGGTGCCTATGTGAGTGTTCCTTGTATGTAAAAAACAAGGTTATTTATTTATTTATTGTCATCAAAACCATATTTTATCATAATAAACTTGGTTCATGGAGGACATACCAAGTTTAGGTAGATTAAGGAGGGGATTTTGGAGAGATCATGTCTCCAGAATGATTGTATGAAAAATTCGAAACCATCGTAGATAGATATAGATGCCAATAGATCAACGCCCAGCTGGAAGACCTCATAAAAGGTGACAAGATAGCTGCATTCCCTCATTTCAGGATTCATAAACCAATATAAAGTTTTTTTTGTGAATCGAAGAACGAAAGATTTCATTAAAAAAATGGGCTCGTGTGAAATGAAATTTGCTGAATTAATAATTCGGTCAATCTGATGAAAAAAAAACACATTTGTATAAGAAGCGAATACCAAAACTTGAAAGAGTTTTGCAATGTTTATAATGTAAGAGATAATTTAAAATCATCAATAATTTAGTTTTGCAATAATTACGTTACTTGCTTATGGATTTAGATTTAGATTTTAGATAAATATAAATGAATGATGCTTTTAGTAAGAACGGTTTAAAAGTAAATGCCAGTAAGACGAAAGTATTAGTGCTTGACAGGACTGAGGAATGCGAGGAAATTGAGATAAGACTGAATGAAACAAGAGTGGAGGTCGTGAAAGAATTTGATTATCTGGGAAGCAAGTTTGAGTCGAATGGGAAATTGACGAAAGAATTGGAAAAGCGCGCTAGTAGAGGAAGAAGTGTAATGTGAACGATTGGAAGAATTGCAAGAAATAGGAAACTTACGAAGAATATGAGATTGGCGGTCCACAATGGCATATTGGTTCCGACATTGATGTATGGAAGTGAGGCGTGGACAGTTAATGAATGTGAGCTGAGTAAAGTATGTAGGTACGGTTGAAATGGCTTTTTAAAAACCTGAGAGCAATGGCAGGGAAGACACTGAATGATAGAGTACGTAATGATTGGGTGATGAATGAGTGTGGTATAAAAGAGAATATGAAAATGAAAATACAAAAAAGTACGATGAGATGGTTCGGACATCTCGAAAGAATGGATGATGAACGATTAACGAAGAAAGTGTACAAAGGAAATGTCAGAAAAAAGCGCGGAAGGCGAAGGCCGAGGAAAGAATGGTTAGACCAAATAGGTGAGATTGCGAAAGAATGGAACCTGCAGAGTGAGAATAAGAGAAGAGTATGTATGAAAAAGGTGATGAATATTGAGGAAATGAAAGTGGTTTGTAAGGACAGAAAAAAGTGGAGGCGCATCTGCGGAGGTACCGGCCACCCCTAGTGGAACGGCGGCAGGATACAGTTACAGTTATAGTTACAGTATAATGTTACACTTTATCGAATTGCAATACCATTTTACTTATGAATTCGAAATACAAAATTTTAATTTAAAAAATGGAACTAGGGAAGGGAAAACTCAAAGACATATATTGAAATAAATTTATTCGCAATGTTTTTTTAACAAATCAAGTTATTCACTAGCAAAAGCAGCGGTTTAGGTGTTATTTGCTGTATGCCACAGTTGCGGATTTTATAAAAAGAATCTGCATATGACGTCATTGCACATCACACACATGGCCGCTAAGTGACAGACAATATGAGCCGTATAACCGGATTATCCCGGATTTTCGTTTTGGACTTTCCGGATTTTTTCTTCGGAAGTGCCCCAATAAAAAGCAATCTATTTGTCGTCAATATTTTAACAACACAAATTACATAATAATATAGTTCAGTACCAGAATTCGTCATTTTAAACTATGAATTATTTCAGCAGAATTTTTGGTAAAGGCGTAGGTATATTTTACCGTAAATTTCACCTGCATATTTTTTTAATAAAAATACTAATGGCTAATAATATAGAGAAACAAACTTGAAAGCAGTTTTGATCATATTTTTTATTATTATTATTGATTCATTTTAAATATTTGTAAGCCTAGTGCAAAATGGTCTATATTTTAAAATAAACACTATAGGTTAGAGAAAAAATTACATTCAAAATCCAGAAGGCATGTATTATTGCTACACGTACCTACCTATGCACATAAAAGAAAAATATAATTGCAAATTGCCGCTTTTCCTATGAAATATTTTTAAATGTTATTTTATTTATATTATGTTTTATTATAGTATTTACTATTATTATTATTATATTTAAAAATCTAGGTTTCAAATTAGTAAAACTAACAATATATTTTTAAGTGTAAATCTATTTACACAGTGAAAGCCCATTTTTAATTATTTAAAAATTAAAATGGATAAAAACAGAGTTTTAATTCACTTACATTCACTCCCCAAAACACAAGCTATGCTTACTTTGGGGAGTAGGTATTTATTGTAATTAGATTTTTAAATTTTATTTTTATTGTAATACCTTGTACATACTGATAAAAACCATAAAGACCTTATGAATTATGAACATATTTTTTTTTTGCTCAATAATTTTCGCCTAATGAGGCATCTTCAGGAGCAGAATAGTTACAAATATTTCTATAAAGTATTTTTTTAAAACAAAAACAAAAATTCATAGACAAAACTAACTAACATTAAACTAAAATTAAGTTTAATTATTATATCTTGACCAATTTTAGTTGACTTCATCAATACATTTTGTCGTTTTTTCTTCTTGCTATAGATCTATGATCTGTTTATTGTGGAACTCCTCAGAGAAGACCAGCTGTTCTTCCATCTTTTGGGAAGGCGACGGTAGACGCTGGCCGTCCGGTATCTCCTGTGACATTTTAGACATTTTAAATAAGTTTACATTTTAATTAAGCATACTAAAAAAATCGTTATAAGTGAAACATTGCGGTTGTGCGCCCGGAAAACCGGAATTCCACAAAAAAACCGTGATTTGATTAGGTATGTTATAATGCGATCACACCCCTACTTGTTTGAAAATATCGCGCACTTGTCGTGTTAGACTAGAGATGTATTAGAACCGCCTAATTTCCTGTTGGGGCATCCACACGCTTGCCAACCTCGGCCAAGTCGAGCGTGTGGACGGCCGTTTGGCTCAGCTGGGGGCGTGGCTTAAGCCGCCTTGGCTCAGCTTGTCGCCGATCCGACCAGAGTCGGTTTTTTGACGCAAGTCAAAGGGAATTCACGCATGCGCATGCCAGGCACACACATACTTGTGCGCGCGCATTCTGGTGCGGTACGGTTTCTATGAATTTTGATCATCCACCATCGTCTTTGCCGAATTATTCGTTTCTTTTTAGTTTCTCTCTTTTTGTTTTGTTTTTTTTTTAAATAAAAATAAGTTTATCCAAATGTTATAGCTAAAAGCTGGACGTCCACCATGCTTGCTTATTCTAACACACACAGACGCACGCACAAGCGTGTGGATGACCCTGTTTGGTTTTCCAAGAGCTTGCAAGCCCTTGACTCAAGGCGTTTGAGGCAAGCGTGTGGAAGCCCCATGAGACATCTTTCTTCGGAGCAAATATACCGACAGTTCATGACGTCACTACCACCCTACGTCAGCTGGTCCGGCTGTAAAATTAGATGTCAGAAAGGTCACTGATCTATTTTGAATTTGAATATTGAGGACGCTGCACGTGAAAAACTGTGTCCACAGAGGCGTAACCTAAATATTATTGGGAAGATGCGTGAACAGTGCAGTAATAAATGCTGTGTAATGAAAACTTCACGATAAATTCTTGAATAATAGATTTTACAAAAAGCTATGCTAATTCCTTGACTTACATACTGTAAAAAATGGTTCAATTTGCCAATGTCACCCATGTTTCAGGGAAGGTCGGCAAGAGTGACAGGGTTTATATTTATTTGAGGTTTGGATTTAATTTGTAAGCACACATTCAGCATTTGTAAGCGCGAACTACACGTGTCTGTGGGCATACATTTGATATGAGCTTTAAATGTTAATATATCTTTGCAACTTTCATAAACTTCATAAACTATCAAAAAAAACTTTTATATGTAGTGTTTGGTACAGGTGCTAAGTAAGCTTTGTTCTTACTTAGGCGACGCTACGGTCAAGCAGTCAAGACTTTACTAGATAGGTAGCATGTTTGAAATAATAAAAAAAAAAACGCTGGTTCGAGTCCCGTCATTCTGTATTGACGATAGCTTTGACCCTGGGTCAACAGATAATAATAATAATAATATTAGGATGCTTATTTGGTGAGCGCTGTTTTTGTGTGTATCCCACCTCAAGAGCCCTCTACGAGCATGGTCGTCGCTGTAGAAAGAGCCAATTCCCAAGCAAGACCCAGTTGCTGTAAGGCTGGACGGATCTTTAGTGACCGGTCTTTGGTAAAGGTACATGAATTTTTTCATGTACCTTTTCATGACCTGGTCAAAACGAGTACTTAATCTTTTTTTCTAACTCACTTAATCTATCGCCAGTTTTTATTTACGCACTTGAAGAGAATCCTGACTGTGTACCTAGTACATACTATGTATATCCTCTTCTAAATTTTACCTGTAAATGGTGTCAGCGACATCAACTTTCGCACTGTAGGTATAACTTGGATGGCCCCGTACTATGCGTTCACATCTCTATGTATGCCATGACTTCTAATGCATACCTACAATGATCATGGCACGTAATGCAATATTTTTATGCAACAATGTATTGAGCGTCAGTTAGCCAATACAGTTAATGGGGAAGAAATTGCAATATACTACTCGTAGATTTGTCTATCACGTCTTCTTTTAATGTTAAATGCCAGTTTTTTATACTGTACTCCAAGCATAAAACATTGCTTAAATACTCAACTATCGCGTAAACAGAACAAATTCATGGAAGAGACATTAGCACATCCAGTGAGCGTTTTAGTTTTGATCTATAGTTTATTTTTAAGTTGTGGTTGAGTATTTACGTTTTTTTTTTATACTCGCCGTATTCATGTGGCGTTAGAGGTTGGTCAATGCACTCTCTGATGGCTGAGGAGATGGTAAAAGTAAATCATTAAGGTCGTTCGCAGAATGAAGCAAGGCCGTGGCATAGACACATTATCAAACTGCATAGTAAAGTGAGTTTAAAATTATTATAATGTGAGCTTAAACTTTAAATAGCATCAGTACCTGCTTTTCACACTAGACGAATTCTGCCCGGTTTGTCTATGCTATATTCATGGATTACCGGACAGACAGTGTGAAAGCTTTCATACATCTCCATACGCGACTAGACTTTTGACCCGGTAATCCACAGACGAACCATAGATAATCAGAATGGGTCTAGTCTGTAACGAGTCAATCAAGACTAATCAGCTCTTCACTTGCGGCCATCTTGGATTGACAGGTCTTCATACTAATATTGTGTGATGATGAGACTTCCAGCCCAGGCATCATTAGTTTGTCTAAGCGTGGGCTCAACGGAGACCAACATATCTAAGAATAGCACCGGAAAACTTAACCTTAGTGCTTCTTCTTTATCGAGTTAATAACGTATTGCCCCAGGGACTAGTCTGACGGGACATGTTTGTTCTATGAGATCGTTTGCCTGGCAGGAGAGGCGATAGCGTAGGTGGTCCAGAGTTTACTGAGCTCCACACTCGCAGAGTGAAGAGTCCTCCTGTTCCAGTAATCTCCAGGTTAACATTAACAAGGTACGTTGCCTTGGTGAGGTCGAAAAGTCATCACTTTGTTTGATATCAAAACTTTGAGAACTTGGTGCTTTTACGACTCATTCATTACTTTGCTGAACCCGTTCATGGAACGAGTTAACGGTATCCGTGTTCCCATCCCAATTTAATCTTGTTTTGTTAAAAAAACTAATATCAATCTCCACTTTCTTTCAGTGTCTCAAAACAAAGGTAACACAACACAACGCAGCTAACAGTCGTGTTACAAGGGATCAACTGCCATATCGACAAAACCCACACCTCTGCGACACTCCAAAAAAGTGTCGTAGACCTCGAGGTTCTCTGAAATATAGGGTGTATCACGCACTGGATTTAAAAACCTTATGTACAACACGAAAAAAATCATGATTCTCTTTGAGATTCAAATCTCATTTTCGATTATTTTTAAAACATAGATTTAGATAAAAAATATTTGAAATCGTAGATTTTTTTTATTAGTAAGTTGGTAAGACTGTGTCACGGTCGCTGAGAAACTCCTACAGCCAAGCAAGTAATTTGCACAACTCTCTTTAGAACAATTCTCACTTTACAGCAAGTCGATGTGACAACACTTTTCAAATAAATTACCCATTCGCATATTAGAATATCCCATACATTGTGCGTAAGAAATATTATACTGAACTTTTGGTTGATTACGTATGTTTCCACCAATAAGAGCAAATACATCCAATTTTGCGGACAGGAGCTTTAAGGCAGCTGTGCCAGTTGCCTGGAATAAGCTGCCTGTCGACCTTCGCTCTGACCAGCCCACCATCGCCTTCAGAAGAGGACTTGAGAAAATGCGGTTTTCGAAGAGCCACGGCGCCCTTGAGATGGTCTGTGATCATTAAACGGCGCCACCGGAAATAAATCATCCATCATCATCAACATCCAAAAAACCAAACGCATAGGACACTAGATTAGATATTATAGCGCCTTTCTAAACAGCATCTTTGAAGGAAAAATCATGAAAAGACGAACAAGAGATCGCCCGAAAACTTTGTACTTTGAAGATTTGAAGCGGCTCATGGATGCCTCGTCCTATTCGTAGCTCAAGAGGATGGCAACCGACAGAGACAGATGGCTGGCACAACGAGATACTGCCTTTAGAAGACGCGACGATTATTGTTTACATAGAAGAGAGTTGCTGGCAGGTTTTGCGCTGTCAGCTTACATAATAATCTGATAATGATTGCCTGCATTTTCCAACATAACAGCTAAGAATGCAGACTACATTTCTTTACTTCAAGTACAAAAATCAACCAAATCGTGTAGCAAAAAAAATTTGATTTGGATTTCACTCATTTTTACGTTACTTTATGCGTAGAATGTTATACATTTTAGTAGTGGACTCATTTTTAATACGTAAGGATGGGCTGGGCAGCTGTTAACGACATCGCACATCGTTTGGCACAATATTCATTACAATGCATTAAACTATTACTGGAACTTTTATTCAAAATACTCAATCTCGAGTTAACTAAAACCGAACATTACCGAAGTATGAAGCCACGCCCCTAAATCTTGAAAATAATTAAAATGCCATTCAAAAGCTTTAAAATCAACAACTATTCATAAAAATCATATGCCTAACCTTTATTAAGCTAGAAAACGAGACAAAAAACGTTCAGATTGCAACAATTTTGATGTATCCTTACATCAAAAAGAGAACAGCTGCTGTCAGTAAAGCGCCGCCATCTTGAAAATCGAAAGTTAAAGTTACTAAATATTTACTGCCGAAATTCGGTGAGTGAAATATTATGATGATTTAACTAAAATTGCATTTTAGTTAACTTTACGATACTTCAAAATACCGGGCCTAAGAATAGATAGTAAAACATTACCTTCAAGTGTTAGGTTTAGAAATCAATTGTAGAAGTAAAGAAATATGAGATTTAAATGAGAATATCAGAGTAAAAGTAGATAGGATGAGATGGTTCAGAAATGTGAAAAGAATTGGAAGAATTTGTGAACGACTGACAACGCAACTAAGCTACACATATAGTGCAATTTCTTGCCCTGTTATTCCCGAAAGGGCGCATGTGGCGAGTTGAACCCATTTATTTATACAGGTAAGGGTAACGACTGACAAAGAGACTGTAAAAGAAGAAGAAGATAGAGGAATGATTGGATTGATTGAACAAAAAAGCGAAATACCTTGACTTATAGGTTGGTATGTAGCTGACCACCCAAACTGTAAAAAATGGTTCACTTTGCCAATGTCATCCCTGTTTCAGGGAAAGTCAGCAAAGGTCACACGGTTTATGTTCATTTGAGGTCTGGATTTCAATTTGTAAGTAGGTACAAATTCAACATTTGTAAGCTCGAACTACACGTGTCTGTTTGTGGGTATGCATTTAATATAAGCTTTAAATGTTATTATATCTTTGCAACTCAGATTATAGATTAGATTATCCATTGACTGGATTCTGTAGAGTACATACTTTACTCATTCTCTAATTGTAGGTTCTTAGATTATAGACTACAGTCATGGAGTAAGTATTAAATGGAGGGGTCGTACATGTGATTTAGTACCAATCAACATGATTCACCGTCTTCGACACCATACACTGTTTATAATGCTGTCTCGCTCACGACATATGAAATGCTTTTCTCATTTTCTATGTAAGCAACGTGTCTCTACTCCGTCTTCAATGTATTTGCAAATCACCAAGGAAACACATGAAATCACTATGGTAACGGATTTGTTAGTAGTGTTATTGCAAGTATGAAGATATCTGATAAATTCCGAATTCAAAAATGTTCCCACCTCATTGTGTACGGGATGATTTCCACAAGTATCTATTACCGCGAGCATAGAAGTTACATACTTGAAGAAGCAAGTACCTATATATTTGAACATCACTAGTTCTAGAAATGGCTGTCACTTTCGCGAACAAAATATTTCGACAAACGAAAAATATATTTTATTAACGTATTCATATAGAATAGTGATTAAAGTGAAATATTATTCCATGTTCTATAACACATTTACTCTCATTTGTTGGCACGTTTAGAAAATACCCAGTTTGGCATTTATATGTATTTTTTTACAATTAGGTAACACACCTGTTCACAGTTGGAAGGTTACCGATAGACTGAATTTGGATTTTTGTGTGATGAGTGGAGTAGCGTATTTCTAATTCTCAAAGGATTGATTTCTTAGCCCATCCAGTTCTATATATCCATGACTACAGTGACATGATTTCAAATAAATTGTTGAGCCCACGTCTCCTTCACAAGTATGATTGATGCAATATTTAAACAGTTTTTTTAGTGCATACCTATGTAAGATACTGGGTTGCCAAAAGTGTCGAGATTTCGTTAAGTATCTAGGTCTGATTGTCACTTGCGTTTGACAATGATGTAGTGCTGTATTGAGTGGTCACTACCTCTGATGGTCAGTGGTCAGTACCACTGCGTTTACAAAAAAAAGTATGTTGACTAAAAAATAACATCTACTGAGCGTTTAAGATTCCACATTTTTTGTAGTAAAACGCTTTGATTGCGCTTTAGTAAGTTATATACTCGGTGTTATAGGACGTAGTATAATGATAATTATTGGTGAGGCAATGCCCACAGATGTACTCCGAGTATAAAGCATTACGTAAGCTCACCTCGATCGCGTAAATTGAAAACAAAATGTATGAAAACTAAATCACTCACTACGAGTGCTGTTTCATATTTTATACATGTTTTATATTCGGAGTATTGTGTTACCACCGTAGTTACTACAAGTCCTCATGCGCCGAGTATAGGAGGTGTGTCAGGGGCGGTGCTTTTGTAGGAGCTAAAATATCTTGCACGGTCATTGTCAAATACGAAAAAAACAGCGTAATAGCAGTACGGCTTAATGCAGGCATATCATGCCAATCTCACGTGATAGGCCACATGACCTATTTTGTACTAAGTTGGGACTGAAAAGGACCAAAGGCAAAAAAAAAAGAATGAGAATCGTCTACACGGAGGGGGGGGGGGGGAAGTAGAAATGCACTCCATTTAAAGAATGACCATCAAATTGAAAAGGCTAGATTGATGTAATGTTTTTTTTTTTTTTATGTTTGACATGCGTGATTTACAGGCACGTGAATTTAAATGATTGAGGTCGATCGATTTTTTGAAATTGGGTAGACGGTAGATAGGATCGCCCCTGGTGTTGCCCATCTTAGATACAATCGAAACCTATGAGAGATGAAATTTTCATTAGATGATGACACAAACGTTGTGACATGTAAATGTTAGAAATAAAAAAATGGACTCATAATTTCCCTCAACAAGGACAAGAGTTTGTTTCCGTACAAATTTAAAAGCAGATTTTTTCTGAACGGGCAAACGTCACACGTCTATGTGCCTAAGGCTTAGCAACTGTTGGTTTGCAATCAATATCAAAAATCAATCCGGTCATGTGACATCACAAATTTGATGCTTATGAAATTCTAGTCTAGTCCATTGGTGAAGTTAATCTACGAGTATATAATCTAAGTTGCAAAGATATATTAACATTCAAAGCTAATATCAAATGCATGCCCACAAACAAACACGTGTACAAATTCAAACCAAATCTCAAAAGAACATAAAACCTGCAACTCTTGCCGACCTTCTCTGGAACAGGGGTGACATTGGCAAAGTGAACCATTTTTTACAGTATGGGTGGTCAGCCTCATACCAACTATATTATAATTTCAATCAGGTCATGTGAAATCACAAATTTGATGCTTATGAAATTCTTGTCTTGTCCATTGGTGAAGTTAATAAATAATATTAAAAAAAACATGCATGCCTACTGAGAAAACCCTAGGCGCGCTACTGGTTGGACGCACAGCAAGGCGTGCGTGGGCTGGATCCACAATCATCTAGTGAAAGTGATACAAAACAATCACATTTGCATTTAAAACACAGGCGTCAGGAGCGCACGTTGGAAAACAGGCTCGATTTAGATATTTCAATGTTGCATCCATGTTACTAAAGAACTCGATTACCGAAGCGGCATATACAATACTAATGTCCTCATAAGATGACCAGCAAATACGAGTATTCCCTCTTCGCAGACGCAGGACCTTTTCACACGGAACGCGTTCTGTCCGGTTGGTCTGCTCAAACTCTCCTCGTACCCGTCCTGTATCCATGATGATGATGATGATGATGATGATGATGGATGATTTATTTCCGGTGGCGCCGTTTATTAATCACAGATCATCGCAAGGGCGCCGTGGCTCTTCGAAAACAGCATTTTCTTAAGTTCTGAAGGTGATGGTGGGTTGGTCAGAGCGAAGGTCGACAGGCAGCTTATTCCACGCAACTGGCCCGGCTACCCCAAAGCTCCTGTCCGCAAAATTGGATGTGTTTGCTCTTATGGGTTCTTTGATCTTGTTGACAGCAGTAGAGGCAGAGCGCAGTGGTCACCTTGTAACGACGTCAACAGGACATAGTTCAGCGAGACATGGGGGTGCCGTACCCTTTAAGGCATGTGTCAGAAGGACCCACAGCAAATGGACGCTCATACAAAGCTACTTCCCGTGAAGTAAAAGCAACGGCACAAAACTGACTGTATGAGGCTGCCCACCCATACTTTAAAAAATAGTTCACTTTGAGAATGTCACCCCTGTTTCAGGAAAGGTCGGAAAGAGTTGGCTAGCTTGCGAGTTGCGTGTATATCTTTCACATCGACTTTCAGGTTTTGTTTTTCTAATAAATGTTTGATCCTGAAAATATGCCCAAGGGTGTGAGAGATGATCTCACGTGTTAGTGTGTAAATCGAGTCTTAGTACCGGTAAGGTTAACTCAGCCTTCACGAGAAATTTTTATTTGCTTTCAAATGTCTTTAGACCGTTGTTATTTGCTCACGGCGATGATTGGGTAAACCTTGAATCGTTAAATACCACACAACAATGTTTTTTATATTTAGATGCAAGATTAGGTATATTGTGTAAATAGACTTAAAGTGGGTGTGTGTTTAATATTTTCCATATCCAAAAATAGTACCGACAACTCGTTTTAAAAAAAAAAGAACCATTTCAAAATTTTAAATTTCCTCCAATATGAGAATTGATGATCTTGTGTTACGTAATGAGGTCCGAACATTTTTGAAATTGGAACTTTTTTATCGGCGAGCAAACGCCAGTCTTGTATGCGGCTGCCGTCAATAGAAAAAAACCAAAATATTTATATGCATTTCCCTAGTAAGAGTCCGTTCCCACTTGTCGGGTGTCGGATCCGTATATTCATCGGAGGTTCCAGTTGCAGAACATTTCAGACAAAATCGGTTTCCGACAAGTGTGAATAGCTCCATACATAATGTTTTGCCACTGGAACCTCCGATTAATATACGGATCCGACACCCGACAAGTGGGAACGGGCTCTATCCCGTTACCTAGTTCCTTGACTTATTGGTTGGTATGCGGCTGGCCACCCATGCTGTAGAAAATGGTTCACTTTGCCAATGTCACCCCTGTTTCAGGAAAGGACGGCAAGAGTTGCAGGGTGTATGTCAACTTGAGATTTGGTTTTTTATATTGTAGGTAGGTTTTTTCGTGTCTGCTTGTGAGAATGTATATATAAAATGTGAATGCCCAATGTTACATTTAATGCAACATAGATTAGATTAGACCCGTCCGGGTGGCGACACTATTTTGTCCATGTCAATGTACGTGCGGATTTGAGATTAGGTACATACTACCCTGCAACTTTTGCCGACGTTCCCTGACACACGGGTTACATTGGCAAAGTAGGCAATGGGAGGTACGTAATGTATGTTTATTTAAATAATGCAATGCAAACGATTATCTAATGTCAAATCGAAAAAAATATGCTTGAACATGAATATTTTTTCTTTTAAAATCAAAACTAAACAATTTGAGACTCATGACTAGCATATTTTTCAATAATCTTCAAGTCCAACAGCTTAAAAAGCAATCAAATAGGTACCTGCTTGTTTGAGTATAAAATTACTATAAAGAAAATTTAAATATTTCGAAATCAAAACACGAGTTTGGCTGCCGATTTTAATTGTTTTTGTCAATACGACAAAATATGAAATATTTGGTGTTTTAAGAAAAGACTGACCAGAGGAAAAATTAGATAAGAAAATTTAGGAATATTTCAGCGTTTAATTTAGTGGTAAAATGGGGATCCCCAACATTACGCTATCATACATTTTAAAATTAAACGATGGGGTTTTTCCTTGACTTCCTTGACTTATAGGTTGGTATGAGACTGACCACTCATACGATAAAAAATAGTTCACTTTGCCACTGTCACCCCTGTTTCAGGGAAGGCCGGCAAGAGATGCAGGGCGCTTATGTTCATTTGAGATTGGGTTTTATATTGTAGTACTTGTGGGAATACATGTTAGGTATATAGATCCTAAATGTAAGATATCTTTGCAACTTAGATTATAGATTATATAGGTTAATTTGCCCGCAAGAGGCGCTACTCTCTCATCCATACAAAAGTTTTTTATACATCAAATCTTCTGGAGGTTAAATCTTAAAACTCTCTTATTGCATGTTGTAAGCACGTAGTTTTAATGCAAAATAAGATAATGCACCCACTGAATTAATTGAATCTGTGAAAAAATCCAAAGAGTATAGGTACAATTTAGCTTAGGTTGAATAAATACAGAATGCTTTTAATTATTATTAAAATCATCCATTTCAGTTTGACGCACGCATACCCGAGTATATTTTATTATGAAAGAAATTCAGCTTTAAAAGTGTCACGTAGAAATTCCACAACCATAAATATTTCCTACAATTAAAACCAGTATTTGTGTGTATTTGTCAGTGATATCTAAATCTAAGCTGCAAAGATATGTATCATTTGAGATTCATATTAAATGCATTCCGACAAGCAGACATGCATAATTTCGCGCTTACACATGCTGCAAGTGGACCTACAATATAAAAAACCCAATCTCAAATGAACATAAGCCCTGCAGCTCTTGCCGACCTTCCCTGAAGCAGGGGTGACATTGGCAAAGTGAACCATTTTTTACAGTATGGGTGGTCAGCCGCATACCAACCTATCAGTCAAGGAGTACAAGCAATTAATACAATCAAATATATGAAACAAATAAACTCTAAGCAATTAAACAATAAAAAATTAAAAAACAACAACACATATTTTTTTAAATTTAAAAGCCTCAGCTTTAACCGCCAGCATTACAGATCAACCGCCATTTCTTTCGATCCTTGCATACTTCTTTCATTTCATCCAGAAATTATATGAAAAAGATATTATATGAAAAAAACGTGTGTTCTTTGACTGACTAAATGCTGTAAGCTCATAAAAATTCCCTGATTATCGGAAATTTACTATGCGCGACGTATAATTTGAATGTTTGAACCTCATTTACAACCTTCATTGCATTATTCCAATGTCAAAAACTTGAAATAATATACAATCGATTTGGGATGATTCACAATTTTCGATGTCTTTAGATGACGTTAAATATTCAGCATTTTGTTTGTTTTTCATCATAACAAAATCAAAAAAAGATTTAATGAACCTGCTGACCTTTGAATATTTGAAATCAAATCACTGGCAACCAGGCCCGGATTAAGGGCGGTTCGAGCGGTACAACCGAACCAGGGCCCCCACACTCAGGGGGCCCCCACAGGGCCAACAAAACTCTTTTATTTTTATCAGTGCCCAGGTCTTTCCGGGCATGTATGACCAAAGGGGTCCCCGATGACAGACTTAATAGAAATTAGTTTATACAAGCATTACAACAAAATA
The DNA here is from genome assembly GCA_951799405.1 of Agapetus fuscipes. Lineage (NCBI taxonomy): Eukaryota > Metazoa > Arthropoda > Insecta > Trichoptera > Glossosomatidae > Agapetus > Agapetus fuscipes. The sequence goes on along the minus strand of OX637351.1, from coordinate 13,112,993 downwards.
TCTTTGGAGTGTAAGTCTAATGAGACATACGCTACCAAGGGGCCCCCCAAAAGCTAAAAAATATTGTAAAGAAAAAACTTCAACGTACTTTTTTTTCGGAAAATATATGCATCTTTGAGGTGATGTAACAGTAAGAGGGAAGGGGGGGGGGTTCATGGAGGGGGGGGGGGGCATATAGGGGGCCCCGAACTTTACTCCGCACCAGGGCTCCCAGAGGGGTTAATCCGGGCCTGCTGGCAACATATCTTACTGCGTGTTTTAGATTATGCTTCAGCCTCGCCGTTCACACGGATCGAGTGCGAGTGCATTAGTATGAAGGTGTGTGCGCGCCCGACATGTTTTCGTCTAAACGCACACTCTCACCCATTGACTAATCACATCTGTGGACAAGAAATTCTTTTAACGAAAATAGACATATATATCTGTCTCAACTTGCTTACGAAAATGGTCATTAGTTAGAAAGAGAACAAAGAGCTTCACAGTTGCATTTCCATATGAACAAAAAACTCGGCAGAACGAAAAAAAATATCTTGAATGTTGGTACCATTGCAAATAATGGCTGTCGATTAGACCAAAAATAGCTAAAGTTGACAGATAACACGCGTTATAAATATTGTGATCGCCAAAATTGATGTCAGTATTTTATATTTTCAATGTGTATATTCATATTTTAATTTTATCACTCATTTCATTAAAACCAGTGTGATATTTAACCATGGCAACGTTTGACAGGAGAGGAACGCAAGAGGGAACAAGTATGTATCAATTCAGTATGTTAGTTTCCGCTCCCCTATGTTATAACTCAATGCTCTCACCTGATCAACGCGAATATAAGCTATCCCATTCTTCAGTGAGTTTTCCCGTGCTTTAAAAACCTTTGTGGCCAATGATTGACTAAATCAAATATTTTATTTTGAATCACGTTCTTGAATATTATTTCTGCCTAGAAAATCGTAAGCAATTTATTTAACTGACAATATGAATTCGGAAGTAGTTTTTATATTCCGGATGAAATAAACGTCATGGTGTAACATAAAATATTGTCCAGAGGGCTTGCCGATATTCGAACCAGCGTTGTGATATTTCATTCATACCCAGCCATTGAGGTATTTATTATATACCTCAATGAACCCAGCTCAAAATTACCACCGCTTGGTATGCTCGCGCATAGCGCTATCTTTTTGTTGTATAAATCCGTGTAATACTATTCCTTATCATTTATCATGAAATATATTAAATAATTAACTCTTTTTTTATTTCTTATGCTGTACCTATTTAGTTCCACTGAATGTAGCAAAAGACCAACAAAATCATTCGCCTGTTGTCAATCTCCAAGTGTAAAACTCTCATTAGGGGCGCTTTTTGAGTTTTCATGTTACCACAATATATTCACTTTGCCAATGTCACCCCTGTTTCAGGGAAGGTCGACAAGAGTTGCAGGGCTTATGTTCATTTGAGATTGGGTTTTTTATACTGTAGGTCCACATGCGGCATGTGTGAGCGTGAAATTATGCGTGTCTGCTTGTGGGAATGCATTTATATGAATCTCAAATGTAAAATATCTTTGCAACTTAGATTAGATTAGATTAGATGCATTTTCAAGCCAAAATTTATAGCCATGAGTCTATACGCAAAGTTTAATACATATAGTATTAGAAAATTTCAACCACTTATAACTCGATACTCGCTACTAAAGATCGGCCCGTCTGAACCAGCTATTAGCCTCGCTTTACAAACTTTGTTGAACACCTTGTCGAATGGAGTGCATCAGGTGTAAAGCTTGTCTCATGATGATGACCTTGAATTGAAGGCTCTATGAGGAAGTAATCCCATGGTTATGTAATGTAAATTGTATGTCTGGTGTACCATCGATTCTCCACGGCCGAGGGTCGCTCGCATTCCGACCAAAATTACACAGTACCTACGTGAATTACACAGTACCTACGTGAATTAAAGTTATGAAATGGCTTGACCGTACACATTGGATTTGTTGTATGTACTCGTACATCGATCAATATAAAAGACATAGATGGCGTAGTCTCTTTCCTCCCATAGTAGAGGAAGACCGAGAAAGGTATAATAAAAATCATAATTTTAGGATGATTTATTTGGTGAGCGCTTTTTTGTGTGTATCACACCTCAAGAGCCCTCTGCAAGCATGGTCGTCGCTGTAGAAAGCGCCAATTCTCAAGCAAGACCCAGTTGTTGTAAGGTTGGATGGACCTTTCAGTGACTGGTCTTTGGTAAAGGTATATGAATTTTTCAACCCAGCGAAGAGCACATTTGGAAATATAAATGGTATCGTTTTTGTGCTCCGCCGGGATTCGAATCCACAACCTTCCATTTACGAGTCCCGAAGTATTGCCACTGGACATAGGTAATCAAACTTGTACAATAATTTAAATAAAAAATCCTTTCAAAGAATCTTCTTATTGGACTTAAAAGTGCTAGCCTAGCTATGTCTTTCGTTGATGTTTTTATAATCGGCCTTTAATCTCGAAGTTTCACTATTTTTTAATCACATAGCTATTGTTGATTGCATTATTTGTTTATTTTCAATGAAAATATTGGTTTCTTATGTTGATTTTTGACACTAGATAATAATCTGTTACAGCAAAAAAATGCAAATCTTAACATGGACATCAACATCATACTGAATGTAAAAAAAAAACATAAAATAGTCAAGGATTTCAAAATTCAGCTCAACACAAAAAAAAAACAGAAATTTTTATTTCAAAATCTAAACGCAATGAGTAGTTTAATTGTTGATTGTAAAAAAAAAAAGTACACACTAAGTAATTTTTAGTTTTTGGTGTTAATTTCTTCGTTGATTGATCGCTTTATTAAGTCAAGTCACGTGATTTGACACTTATGAGATTTCACGTCTCTGTACCTCAAGTGTAGACTTCACGTTTAAACTCAACCATGGCGTATCACATCTTTTTATAATAATCCCAACGCTCACCAGGAGAGTCGCGTTAATTTCCATGCATTTTTTTTGTGAAACTTAATTGCAGTTGTGTGTTGTAAGAAATTTTAAAATGAAAACACACTTAGGCCGCAGGTTAAAAGTGATGCACTTGCACAATGTCTAATTTTTGTTTTACGTTGAAATAAAAGCTTGCGCCGTTATGGGGTAATTAGAAATTCACGCTTTGCTCCAGCTGGACAAGGGAACTGTAAATTTGTAACGAAATGTAACGAAGTAAAAAATGAAGTGATATGAAAAAGAAGAAATTATTTATTATACGCTAAGGATATCAAGAGATAAAGTAGGAATAGGAGATAGGAGGAGGAGGTTCTGGAGGGGCCATGTAGACCGCATGAGCAAAAATAGTGTTACTATGAAATCCTATCTAATCTAATCTAATCTAAGCTGCAAAGATATATATCATTTAAGATTTATATTAAATGCATTCCCACAAGCAGACATGTATAATTTCGCGCTAGCACATGCCGCATGTGGACCTACAATATAAAAACCCAATCTCAAATGAACATAAGCCCTGCAACTCTTGCCGTCCTTTCCTGAAAAAGGGGTGACATTGGCAAAGTGAACCATTTTTTACAGTATGGGTGGTCAGCCGCATACCAACCTATAAGTCAAGGAACAATTTCAAGGAACAGTTTCATTTTAAAATATATATTTTGGGGCCAGTTTTAATGCAATTCAATTGTGTTCCCCTTATAACAAGTGTCATTTAATAATTATAAAAGTTTCTTATTATTTTACTCCTAAAAGTACAACTTCCTCAAAAAAATTATAGGATTTTTTATGGCTGAGAGTGAAAATCACATCCTCTCTTTTATCACACATTAATTGTAAAGGCGCCACCTGGTTGATCTTTTGAGTTGGAGATCTGCCTCCAAAGGTTATTTGATATTCATATGCAATGTGACCACAGAACTGGAGAATTAGTCTTTGATCCTAGAATGTAAGATTAACAGGATATTTTACCTCCGCTCGTGCACTGTTTTTTTAAAAAAGTAATTGAAAAATACTACAAAAAAAACTACGAAAAAAGCTACTCTTAATACCCATACATGTACAATAGTGTGGGGAGAACAATCTGGGAGTAGTCCATGACGGTGGTAGTGCATAGAACAGCGTTCTGGTGTGAGAAATTGAAGAATGATTAGGAATTGCGAGAAAGGTCTCTTTTGTACCTATAAATAGGAACTGCAATGGTGCGGAGAGGGATTAGTCGCTCTAAGTATTTTGCCGTGAAGACCAATAAGCAGAGATTATCATTTGTTGTAAATTGTGAACCAAACCGTGTAAAATAAATTATGTTAAAATAAATGATTGCAGTTTAATTAAAAGAGAACCCCAGGGCTGGAAGTCTCAAAGCGTGTTTGGAATAGAACAACATTGGTTCGATCCCCGCTTGGGTCATTTGACCATAACTTTGACCCTGGTTCAACAAATGTTATAAGGTAATTACTAATTAATAATTCATTAAAATAAACAATAATTCATTATTTATTGATGATACTTATACCTGTTTCTGGCCAGGCAGAATAGGTTAGTGAATTGCATTCCTCTTCACAAATCTATTAAAAAAAAAGACTGGATATTCAATGGAAATTTTATCTCACAGAAGAAGTAACGTTCAAAATGCTTTGTTTTTTCCAGTAGTTCTCCTCAAGTGTTGATTATATTGTCTGTTATTAGTTACCACTTGTGTATTACGAGAAAATTAGATGAAAATTGATATAAATGACCAGCAGACGTGCACAGTGTGATTCAGAGTCATAATGTTGCTACTTTATGGTGTGCATTGACGTATACGTCTAGCAAAACTGACTTTACGACTATGTAATGACTTTACGACAGGCACGTTCAAAGGGTGTAGGCAAATCTAATCCAATCAAATCTACGTTGTAAAGATATGTAACATTGAGAATTCACATTAAATGGTCAGCTTCGCACCAACTTATAAGTCAAGGGATCTAATCTAATCTAATCTAAGTTGCAAAGATATGTAACATTGAGGATTTACATTAAATGCTCAGCTTCACACCGACCTATAAGTAATGGGATCTAATCTAATCTAATCTAAGTTGCAAAGATATGTAACATTGAGAATTCACATTAAATGGTCAGTTTCGCACCAACTTATAAGTCAAGGGATCTAATCTAATCTAATCTAAGTTGCAAAGATATGTAACATTGAGAATTCACATTAAATGCTCAGCTTCACACCGACCTATAAGTAATGGGATCTTATCTAATCTAATCTAAGTTGCAAAGATATGTAACATTGAGGATTCACATTATATGGTCAGCTTCGCACCAACCTATAAGTAATGGGATCTAATCTAATCTAATCTAAGTTGCAAAGATATGTAACATTGAGAATTCACATTATATGGTCAGCTTCGCACCGACCTATAAGTTAAGGGATCTTATCTAATCTAATCTAAGTTGCAAAGATATGTAACATTGAGGTATCACGTTATATGCTCAGCTTCACACCGACCCATAAGTAATGGGATCTAATCTAATCTAATCTAAGTTGCAAAGATATGTAACATTGAGGATTTACATTATATGGTCAGCTTCGCACCAACCTATAAGTAATGGGATCTAATCTAATCTAATCTAAGTTGCAAAGATATGTAACATTGAGAATTCACATTATATGGTCAGCTTCGCACCGACCTATAAGTTAAGGGATCTTATCTAATCTAATCTAAGTTGCAAAGATATGTAACATTGAGGTATCACGTTATATGCTCAGCTTCACACCGACCCATAAGTAATGGGATCTAATCTAATCTAATCTAAGTTGCAAAGATATGTAACATTGAGGATTTACATTATATGGTCAGCTTCGCACCGACCTATAAGTTAAGGGATCTTATCTAATCTAATCTAAGTTGCAAAGATATGTAACATTGAGGATTCACGTTATATGCTCAGCTTCGCACCAACCTATAAGTCATGGGATCTAATATAATTTATCTAATCAAATCTAAGCTGGATGGACACTCAAATGTGATCGGTCTTTGGTAAAGACAGATTAATTTTTCAACCCAGCGAAGAGCATTTTTTTTTCATGCTTCGCTGGGGTTCGAACCCACTACCTTCCAATCACGAGTCCGAAGTTTTCACCAGTAGTCTACGAACCGGTCGCGTGTTCCCATTCCACCACTCAACTCGAATGTTCACTCACACATGCACACGGAAGTATTGCAGATGAGTGAACCTAGCTGAAAACCAACTGTTATCAAATAGCTATATACTGGCACACAAGCAATTTAATGCACATACACAGTTATGAGTGTTGAAAATTGATAAATAAGACAGAAAAACAGCACGAAAATGTTCTCGAAAAGCAAAAATATTAGTAAGTATTTTTCTTTTTTTAATATTTGTTATTTTATCCTCGAGAACTTTCGACTGTCGTCATTTTCAAGAGTCATTTATATAGAAATTAAATAAAAAAAACTTCAACTTTTCATTAAATGTAATCCAGCTGTCTTATTTATCAATTTTCAACACTCATACCTGTGTATGTGCATTAAATTGCTTGTGTGCCAGTATATAGCTATTTGATAACAGTTGGTTTTCAGCTAGGTTCACTCATCTGCAATACTTCCGTGTGCATGTGTGAGTGAACATTTGAGTTGAGTGGTGGAATGGGAACACGCGAACCGGTCACCACGGATATATGTGTTGACGAGAGAGAAATGTTCACTTGTGCTAAAACCTTCATTTAGAGAGAAGTTCAGTTAAGATTTGTGTGTTCATACATAGAGAAGAACTTAAAAATTACAGTGTTAAAATGAAAAAAAAAACAAACTTATATCGTTGCAACTTAAATTAGGAGCACTTCAAATAAGCATTATAAAGATTTAGTGTAAATTTAAACAAAATTTCGAGTTTTAAATTTTGACAATTTTACAAATTCGAGTTCATCGTTGAAGAAGACTTGAACGCTCAAGTATCTTTCAAACCCTAACTAACTTTCAGGCCATATTTTAGTAACGAAAAATGTCAGCACTCGCCACTAAGGGCTGGTCGTATAAGTACTTTATTTACTTAAGGTTTTCAGCTGCGAATCACACGTGAGTGTACTTCATCACAATTTCATCAACATCATCTTCACATCACCTTGACGCTGAAGAAGGCTATCGTAGAAATAGGCGAAACGTCCGGTGGCTACAGCTCTATAAAACCACGGCAACGGATCCCGCCCGGAAAGCGATACTCCAATAATTATTGTTTGTTTAACAAATATTATTTGAAGTTGTGGAACGTATTTATCTATATGCAGAACACATATAATGAGCGCATTGGTATTTAAGTATGGACTTTAAACATAAAAAAAATCATCCAAACTATCCCTTGACATATAGGTTGGTATGCAGCTGACCACCCATGCTGTAGAAAGTGGTTCACTTTGCCAATGTCACCCTGTTTCAGGGAATCTCGGTAAGAGTTGCAGGGTGTATGCATATTTGAGATTTGTTTTTTTTATGTAGTAGGTTCACATGCGGCATGCGCAAGCGCGAACTTGTACGTGTCTGCTTGTATGAATGCATGACATGTGAATCCCCAATGTTACGTATTATCTTTGTAACTTAGATTAGATTAGATCCCTTGACTTATAGGTTGGTGCGAAGCTGACCACCCATACTGTAAAAAAAAGGTTTACTTTGCCAACGTCACCCCGGTTTCCGGGAAGGTCGGCAAAAGTAACAGGATTTATGTTCATTTGAGGTTTGGATTTATATTTGTAAGTACACATGCAGCGCGCGTCTGCAGCTTGTTGACATGAATTCAATATGAATTTTAAATGTTAGTATATCGAAGAAGTCTTCCAACGAATGCGCACTACGAAGGAGCTTCTGCCAACCATTAAGCAGAGAAAGCTGATGTACCTACTTCGGTCACATTTTTAGAAATGAGAAGTACCATCTCCTTCATCTTATCATACAGGGTAAAATTGAGGGGAGAAGATCTCAGGGACGCCGTAGGACATCGTGGCTGAAAAACCTGCGACAGTGGTTCGGCAGAAGCACCAAGTCCCTGTTTTGAGCCGCAGCATCTAAAGTCAAATAGCCACGATGATCGCCGATCTTCGATAGAAATGGCACAAAAAGAAGAGTATATCTTTGCAACTTTGATAATAGATTGTAGACTTTAGAACTTTACTGGAACAGATATCTACTAGCATTAATTATAATGTTCTAGAAATCAGCTGCGTACCGCAGACTAATTATTATTGTGGGATATCTCCAAATTAGCAGGTATATCGTATTGTGATCCGGTAGTTAGTAATCGATTACTGCATAATTATGCTGACGGATGACTGGGAAAAATATTACTGACGTCAGCAATCACCAATTCGTCAGTTTATATCAGTTATGATTGCAGAACAAATATACCCGAATAGTCATCTTATAAGAAAACAGTAACCCAATATAACTAAGACTTATAAATACAAGTATAAACGCTATCTGTTACTCTGTCACCATTCCGCTAGGGGTTGCCAGAGCCTCTGCAGAGCCCCTTTCCATTCATTCATATCCATCACCTTTTTCGTGCATTTTCTTCTTTTACGCCAGCTTTGTATATCACATTCTTTCACAATCTCCTTAATCTGATCACTCCATACTTTTCTCGGTCGTCCCTTACGTATTACCTCTTTTTCCTTTCACACTTCCTCTGTATATATACTCTGTATAAAACAGCACTAAATTCCCAATCATCGCGTAAATCTAATCTAATCTAATCTAAGTTGCAAAGATATGTTACATTGGAGATTCACATTACATGCGTTCTCACAACCAGACATGTACAAGTTCGCGCTTGCACATGCCTCATGTGAGCCTACAACATAAAAACCAAATCTCAAATGGACATACACTCTGCAACTCTTGCCGTCCTTCCCTGTAACAGGGGTGACATTGGCAAAGTGAACCATTTTTACAGCATGGGTGGTCAGCCGCATACCAACCTATAAGTCAAGGAACATACACGCCAAATTACATTTTTTAAATCAATAAATAAAAATATATATGGACATCAAAAACTAAAACATAAAACAAATTTCACTTTAATTAACCCTAGCCGCCAACATTACAGATCAACCGCCATTTCTTTCTGTCCTTACATACTTCTTTCATTCATTATGCGTAAAAATTATGAAAATTAAATCACTAACTATGAGTGCTGTTGTATCGTCCATTTAAACCGGTCTGTAGTCAAGTGGTTAACACTTAGGACTCATGATTGGAAGGTAGTGGGTACAAATCCCAACGGAGCACAAAAAAAATATTTCATTATTAAATTTCGCTCTTCGCTGGGTTCAAAGAGTAATCTCTCTTAACAAAGATCGGTCACCATAATGGGTCTTGCTTGAGAATTGACGCTTTCTACAGTTTGTAGAGGGCTCTTGAGGTGAGATTTACACAAAAACAGCGCTAACAAAATAAAGCATCCTAATATTATTTGTATATGATTTATTATTTATTTAATATAGTCTTTCAAAAGCTAAATCAATCTGATTTTTCCAATGTGAAGGGCTTTTTTTTAAGAGTGCTTTTCAACCCCCTCCGCCCTTTTTTGATTGATTTTTATTTGATGGAATTTTTAGGCCTTTGTTTCTCCGCAGCCCTCAATTTAAATACTTAAAAAAGCTCATGTGGCCAGGAATATCATATAGGTTTAACAAAACCGATCCAATCCAAAGAGCTGAACCTCTTTAACATGGTTCGTGAAGAAATGAACCTTAAAGTTCACGAAGAAATAAACCTTAAAGTTCATGAAGAAAAAAACCTTAAAGTCTATGAAGAAATAAACCTTAAACTTCATGAAGAAATTAACCTGAAACGTAGTCATATCACTACATAAACGGTTAATCTAAATACGAATTATGTCATTATTTTGTTATGTCTCTTGAATCACTTTAATCTCCCATATTTATTAAGGCACATTTATAAGGCATATGATAATAAACAGACAACAAAATGACTATGGAAAAAACAATGCAATTAGTCGATAAAATGATTCATTCTAATTATGTGGTTTTAAATATATACGAGTAACTTTTATCTGAGCTTGTGGCTGCGATATTTCCCGATTTGTTTTGGAAAAATAACTCACAAAGTATCTGTCGATTGGATCTATTTCTGCTTAGTCTTCAATCGTTTACAAGTCATATTGTTTTTTTATCGGAAAGGCAATTATATTTATTTATAATTATTGTGACCACTGAATATAATGTAGTGTAACGAGATGGATTTGTTTGTTAGGTAAAATGGAACATGAGATTTGAATTTGAATGAAAAGGAAAACAAAGGAAGGCAGAAAGGGGAGGAGAAGCTTGCCTGGCGGGATAGCCACAAGACTGTGTAATTAAGAATAAAGAATATTATTGTGCTGTGGTTTATTGTGTATACATTGTGAATAAAAGTAAACATATTAAAGTGGCTGTTAATTATTAATTGTGTCAATCAGTAGGACAGAAGAAAAACCCTCACATTTTGGCGCCCAACGTAAAAGAAAAATCTGTAAATGAAATTCCTATGAAGAAAATTTTCTCAAACAAAAACAAATGACATTCGATTCCAATAAATGACATTGAAAACAATACAATATATGAAATAATTAAAATTGAACAGATTTATGGTTGTGAAAGCATCAACACGTTTAAAAGCTATTGAAGGCATCAACTTATACAATTTAAAACAAGAAATTGCAAGTTTTAAAAGGCGGTTTTGAAAATATTGAACGGCTGTTTTGAAAATATTGAAGGCAAGAGAATTCAAATTACCTACCTACGTTCAGAAGAAATGAACATTAAAAATCGAACGTCGCGGGGGAATGAAGAATGGATATGAACCAGTTTGTTTCAAATCAGTTTAGATAAATATATATAGATGGTGTTATATTTAATTTGTATGAAATTTTTTTTGAGATGAAATGATTTATTCTCTAATTGCATAAATTGAAAATATACAGCAAATGATGAAATTTAAAAAAATAAATAATAAAAAGGATTTAAAAAGTAACACAATGGAGTCCATAAATTTTGATCCTCTCAAATTAAAAATATCTTTTAATGGTGAAAGTGAACCAAATGAATTTATAATAAGGTTAGAAGAATTAGCCAAAGTCTACAAATTAAAATTAGATTATTTGGTAGAGTGTATGCCTATATTTTTAACAGATTTTCCGTTAACTTGGTACAGAGCAATTAACTGTGAATTTGATTGGAAAATTTTTAAAACCAAATTCTTACAACAATTTGAAAAATATGACTTTCAAAGAAATCTTAAGTTAGAAATTTTAAATATGGTACAAGGTCATGATAATGCATCTGTTTATATTTTAAAGGTCAAATCCAAAAATAATTTATTAAATAAAAAAATGCACGATAAGGAACTTATGGACATAATAATTCATGGATTGTCAGAAAAATATGCAACTTTACTGACAACATCTCAAATTAAAAATACAGAGGAATTATCTACAATATGTAGCAAGTTTGAATCATTTATAAAATTTAATGAATGTAAAAATTTAAATGTAATGAATGACATAAAAGAGAAAAATGTAATGCAAAAATGCAATTTTTGTAATAAATTAGGACATGATGAAATAGATTGTTGGACTAAAAATAGAAAATTAGATTACATACAGAATAAATGTAGAAGTTTCACAAATAACATAGTATGCCACTTTTGTAATAAAAGAGGACATGTGGAAAGAAATTGTTTTATAAAAAATGGAAATTTTAAAAAACACACAGTAATCTGTTACTCATGTAAGCGTACAGGACATGTACAAAAATATTGTTTTGTTAAAAATAAAAAAAGTGATTATACAGACAATACAAAAATGAACAGAAATATAAATATACAAAACAGAACAAATACGACATACAATAGTAATTCAAAAAAACTTGTAGATAGTCGGCCTTCAGTACAAACACAAAAATCAGAAATGAAGAGCTGGCTTAATTTCATTCAAATTTTTAATAAAAATTATCAAATTGCACCACTCATTTTTGCTAAACAATTTGATAAAAGACCATTTTTAACAGTAAATATTGAGAACAAAAATTTTACAGGTTTACTAGATTCAGGTGCATCTATTTCTGCAATCAATGAAAAAACATTTGATTATTTTTTACAAAGAAATTACAAAATTATAAAAACCCATGAAAATATCTCGTTAGCAAATGGTAAAAATATAAAAATACTTGGTAAAATAAATTTAGAGGTAAAATGTGACAATCAAATAAAACATGTAGATTTTTATGTTTTACAAGGTTTACAACAAGACATAATTTTTGGAATAGATTTTTGGATAAAATTTGAATTAGAACCGAGTTTAATAAGTAAAATTACATTTTTTTTTTTTTTTTTTTTTTTTTTAATAATTTATTCAACAAAACAGGAAAATACATTAAAATATATAAAACAATAATAAAAATATATCCAATTAATGTTGTACCTTCCCAATTACAATGTTGACATTAAATATAAGTATTAAAAATAAAAAGAATATAAAAAAGAATATAAATATAAATACTAATGACAGTAAGATATTTTTTCATACAATGTTGACATTAAATATAAGTATTAAAATAAAAAAAAGAATATAAATATAAATACTAGTGATAGTAAGATTTTTTTTTTTTTTTTTTTTCAAACACAAAATATAAAATATAAAAAACTATTAAAATAATCATGATAACCGTAATGACACCAAACAATAAGAGATAAAAACAGAATCACATATATCAAATCAGCCTTACATTCACTTGAACATGCCAATATTTTTAATTTTTCCCACTCACTAATACCTACACACTGAAATTCTAGTCAAAATTCATTATATTTCATGAACACGTTTCTATTATTATTACAATTACAATTATTATTATTATTATTTTACATCATTAATCAAGAATTAAGGGCAAAGTATGGCCGTCGTTAACTTTTTCAAAGTATTGGTCGATTGGTAAAAAATATCCAGTTCACTAAACTTTTCATTGAACAACCGCGAAGCTCTCAAGAGGAATGAGTTTCCGTATGAATTTGTTCTGTGAGACGGAATATAGAGCTGGATTTTGGTGTTTCTTGACGTCATCCTAGGCACTCGGATTCCCACTTCAGACAGGAGTTCGGAGCAAGACACGTTACCCCGGATGAGTTTGAATAGGAACATTAGGTCCAGAACACTCCGTCTCGCTTGGAGCGAAAACAAACCATAGTGTTGCAGCGCCGTATGATAGTCGGCAAGCTCTCGATGGAGACCGTCTCGGTACAAGAGTGTCCTGATGAGGCGTTTTTGGATGGCCTCTAATCTATTGACATAGATGATATATTGCGGGTTCCAAACTTGGCAAGCATATTCAAGTATTGGTCTTACGTAAACTTTATAAAGACATAATGCCACTGCAGTGTTTCGGAATGGCTTACAAGATCTCAAAACAAACCCAAGCAGTTTGTATGATCTTTTAATGATGCTATCTATGTGGTAATTGAATCTCAATTTGTTGTCTAATACAAGCCCCAGATCACGTACTTGATCGGCAGGTTCCACGAACTCCGATTGAATCTCGTATTCAAAGACTAATGGGTTCTTTTTCCTAGTGAACCTCACGATGCAACATTTAGAAACATTTAAAGAAAGTTTATTTACGATACAATATTCACCATAGCGTTTCAAATCTCTTTGGATAGATACACAATCTCTCACGGATGCCACCTCTGAAAAAATCTTCATATCGTCTGCATAAAGTAAGACGCTTGAATTGAGGAAGCAATGTCTTATATCGTTTATAAAAATTAAGAATAAAAGAGGACCCAGATGGCTACCCTGCGGCACACCCGAGACGACCCGTTCACGTTTGGAGGTGATTCCCCCAATCGTTACAGATATTGTTCTATCATACAGGTATGATTTGAGCCACCGGAGTAGGTCACCGTGTATTCCTTGCCACTCCAGCTTGGCAATTAGGATCTTGTGGCTAATCTTATCAAAACATTTGGAGTAATCAGTGTAGATCACATCAGCCTGAGATCCTGCGTCCATAATCTTTAGAATTTTTTCCGTAAACAGTACCAGATTTGATGCGGTGGACCTGCCTGGTAAAAACCCATGTTGATTTACATCAATTGCATTTTTCACCGCGGAGAAAATCTGATCATATGCTATTTTTTCGAGTAACTTCCCAAATATAGATAACTTAGACACAGGGCGATAGTTTTCAACATTGTCTTTATTTCCAGATTTGTAAATTGGTACTATGTGCGCATATTTCCATTTACGTGGAAAAACACCCAGACTAAGTGATTTTTTAAATATTATTGCTAATGGCTTAATTAATTTATCACAACAGTTTTTTATGAAAATAACCGGCAAACCATCCGGACCACAACCTTTCCTCACGTCTAATGAGCGAATGCTTTCACACAACCTATCCTCATTGATGACTATGGACGAGATAGTGGAGCAATCATTAAATGAATCACCAGATTGACGTGCAACCGATAAACCATCATCTTCCACGAAAACGGAGGAAAAGTATTTAAGGAACAAGTCAGATATCCCAGCAGCATCATTTTTTATTTCATTTTCATACTTCATTTCATTTGGAATACAGCTTTCGCCTTTTTTTGATTTAATAAAGGAAAATAGTTTTTTGGGGTCATTTCTAATAGACGTCTCCATGTGGTTCAAATATTTACGCTTGCATATCTTTTCCTGTTGTTTGAATCTACTTCTTAGTAATGAAAATGTGGAGTAGTCCAACGGATTTCCGTAACGCCTAAACTTAGTATGGAACAATTGTTTTTCTTTTAAGATTTTCTTCAAAGCGTTGGAATACCAAGGAGGGTACTGCGTATTGGTGCTACATAATCGAGATTTCGGGACATATTCATCAATAATTTCATTTACCACACGGTAGAAATTATCCACCATCTCATCAATATCATCCGACATATTCAAATAGCAAAAATATTAGTGAATTAGGTAAAATTACAAATAGAACTAAATTAACAGATAATCAATTACAGCAATTAAAAACAATAGAAAATGATTTCAAGGACATCTCTTATGAAAAAATAGGCTTAGGATACACATTAGCTATTTTTGTTGAAAATGAACAAAGAAAATGGGATACTTTTTTAGATTCAGTACAAAGCATAATAAATAATACAGTCAATTTAGCAACAGGATACACACCTAATGTATTAGCAAGAGGTAGGGAGATTGTACTAAATGGTGAAATTCATGGTGAAATAGTAAATGATGAAATAGAATCAAAGGAAGATTTAGATAAATATAGAGATATGCATAAAGATAAAATGAAGGAATTAAACACATTATACAAAATTGTAACAGAAAATTTATGGGATGCATATAATAAAAATGCAAATTATTATAATAAAGGTAGATCAAATCGTGTCTATGATCAAGGGGATATTGTATGGCGTAAAAATTTCATACAATCAAATGCAGGGAAATACTTCTGTACAAAGTTGGCTCCAAAATTTGTCAAAGCCAGAATAGAAAAGAAAGTTAGCAAGATAGTCTATGTATTAAAAGATATAGACACAAATGTTATAAATAAATATCACATCAAGGACATAATCAAATTAGATTAAAAAAAAAAAAAAAAACATATTTTCACGTGTATGAAAAATTTGAGGTGATGCATGATACGGTGAAAGTTGATATAAAAGTGATCAGTGAAAGAATGAATTATGAAATATTGCATGAATGAAGGTATGAAACATAAATTAAACAAAGTATTACATATGAAGGTAAAGTTTTTTTTTAAAAAAAAATTGATGGACTGATAAATTTATTAATGAAAAATAAATTTGAAATAAATTTAAATATTGGGAAAGATGTGATACATGTTTAAAAAAAAAAGTTATCTTAATGAATTGATTAATTAAATGGTGAATGTTTATTATGTATTGTTATTTGATTATTTTGAATTGTTGAATTAAGTATATATATAAAAAAAAAAAAATATTTTAATGAATTGATTAATTAACTGGTGAATGTTTATTATGTATTGTTATTTGATTATTTTGAATTGTTGAATTAAGTATTTAAAAAAAAAAAAACAAATATTTGTTTATAATATTGAATATGAAATTTGTGTTAAAAAAAAAATATATTAATTTTAGTATGAAAATAATTGGTATTGTTAAAAAAGGTATTAATGACTGAATAATGTATCAGAAACAGGTTTTTTTTTTATTTTCATATTTTTGAAATTTATCCTTAAAATAAAACAAAATATGTGGCGCCGGCTGAGCATTATGATACATTATTTACTCATTGTAAAAGAAAAAAAAAAATTGGGAATGTTTTTTTTTTATGAGAGGAAGGAGGTGTATTGTAACGAGATGGATTTGTTTGTTAGGTAAAATGGAACATGAGATTTGAATTTGAATGAAAAGGAAAACAAAGGAAGGCAGAAAGGGGAGGAGAAGCTTGCCTGGCGGGATAGCCACAAGACTGTGTAATTAAGAATAAAGAATATTATTGTGCTGTGGTTTATTGTGTATACATTGTGAATAAAAGTAAACATATTAAAGTGGCTGTTAATTATTAATTGTGTCAATCAGTAGGACAGAAGAAAAACCCTCACAGTAGTTGTCGGAAAGTCCCATAGGAAAGTTTCCATCAGGATGTAAATATTCATAAGATGATGTACGGATTTTTTTTTTTTTTTTTTTTTTTAAATCTAATTTACATATATGATGATAGATTTAATATAATAATAATAATAATATTAGGATGATTTATTTGGTGAGCACTGTTTTTGTGTGTATCACACCTCAAGAGCCTCTGCGAGCTTGGTCGTCGCTGTAGAAAGCGCCAATTCTCAAGCAAGGCCCAGTTGTTGTAAGGTTA
Organism: Agapetus fuscipes; assembly: GCA_951799405.1. Taxonomy (NCBI): domain Eukaryota; kingdom Metazoa; phylum Arthropoda; class Insecta; order Trichoptera; family Glossosomatidae; genus Agapetus; species Agapetus fuscipes. The sequence continues at coordinate 13,096,090 of OX637351.1, read as the reverse complement.
GATGGACCTTTCAGTGACCGGTCTTTGGTAAAGGTTTATGAATTTTTCAACCCAGCGAAGAGCACATTTGGAAATACAAATGGTTTATTTTTGTGCTCCGCCGGGATTTGAATCCACAACCTTCCATTTACGAGTCCGAAGTGTTGCCACTGGACCACGGACCGGTCCAAGAAATGCCAACAACACGCGGTGTACCTAGCGGTCACCCATCCAAGTAGCATCCGCGCCCAATGTTGCTTAACTTCGGTGATCTGTTGAGAACCGGTGCTTTCAACATGGTATCGTCGTTGACGAGATTTATATAGATACACCTATTTGGTGATGAGTTGAGTGAAGTGTTAGAGCCTTTTCACGTAGAATGAATTCTGTCCCGTTTGCCAATGGTTTCGGATGGGATTGCTGGATAAACTGTGTAAAAGTTTCAATACATCCGCATGTGAAGGTATAGTTACTAGACTTCTGGCACCGAAGAAAAAACAAAACTAACACAAACCCACGGACGAACCGGACAGAATTCGTTCTGGGTGAAAAGAAGCCAAGAGCGTGTTGTTTCAACAATTTATTCGCAAATCTAAAGGGGCTCAGATTTGACTTGCGAGTCCTTAGGAACCAATAAAAGTATTGTGCCTTGAAGCTTTCACGGTCGGTTCTTGTTGACACAACAATCACTTTATTCGGGCTATGTAGTATGTAGCCGTGGTCTGGTTGATTCTTTCCGGACAGTTTCACCTATTGCTCCGATGGGCATTATCAGCGGTTGACTAGTCGCTGTAGTCTTCTTACAGGAACTGCTACTGCAGTGTACATGGCCCGAATAAAGTGATTGTTGTGTCCACAATAAAAGTATGTTTGTTTGCCTTTTTCCCTAAAAATTCAGCGGGATTACGTCTCAATCTTTTGTCTACGGTATTTGTTAAGAGTTGATCGTGTGCCACCTATTGGTCTTACGATAATGTAAAAGAAAATCTCTTTCTCTCAACGTTTGTAAAGCGGATCCAAAAACGTCTTATAATTTTCCGTGGACAGTACACGCAGTGGATGAACTGTTACTTCGAAGTATTTTTGTGTAGACAAAAAAAACACGGTATAAAAATTTACGGTAAAATGCAAGTACAGACGTAGTTACACAGAATAAACGTCAAATAAGAGACATAACTACAATATCACTATGCGCAAATATCTTTAATGTTTTTTTGTGACTGTTTTGCAAAAATACTTACTAGAGTATTGTTTGTGTGACCAAAAGGCTATAGGTATTTGAAAAATTTGCCGTACCAATAGTATTTAATAAAATGCGAACCAAAAAAGCCTTTGATATTCGAGTTGTTTTGGTTGCTTGGAGTACGTAGTGTGGATGAATAGAAATAAGTACCAACCAAAGCTTTGAAGTATAATTGCAGTACTGACGTCACCGCGCGACCGACATGCCGTGTGAGGATGATTGTCGGTGACAGATGAGGTCAACGACCTTAACCGTCAATCACCTTCCCAAAGAACTTGCTCGTAACTGAAGGTCAAACAAAGTTGTTCCTGGAGACTAACTTATATTCAATACTTTTGAAGGTTAATTTAATTAAATAGCTTAAAATGGAGGAAGGTCCGGTCGATAGCTCAGTTGGTAGAGTGCTTGCATTCTACCCCGTGAGCTCGGGTTCGAATCTCACCGAGGGTGTCAGAAATGAGTTCCCATTCCGGTGTTTATTTCAAACCCTATTATAAAATACCGGCAAGGTTTACTCAGCCTACACAAGAAATGAGTAACAGCCCCCTTGGGAGTTGGGAAACCCCCACTTCAAATAAATACAATACAATTCTAAATTTATATGGCGCCTTTTCTTGATTTTAAATCATTCCAAAGGCGCTTGTTCGAAAGAGAGTGCGAAGAGGTGGGTCTTTAATCCCCTTCTAGTAGGCGTAATAATGGCGTAAGGCCTCTAGTAGGCGTTCTAATGGCGTAAGGCCAGCCCTCTTACCTGTAAAAAATAATAGGTTCAACTCGCCACATGCGACCCTTTCAGAGATAACGCGGCAAAAAGTTACACTATATGTGTAGCTTAGTTGCGTTTTTTTTTCGTATGCACGATGGAAATGAAACACTTGAGGAGTATGACAGGAAAATCTCTAGAGATAGAGTTACATAAGAATGAATGAGTGAAAGACAAATGCAAGTTGAGAGAGGATATGAAAGTAAAGGTACAAAAGAATGTGATGAGTTGGTTTGCATTTGTAGAAAAAATGGATCATGAAAAACTAATAGAGGGTATACGTGGAGGAAATGTGGAAGGAAAAAAAGGCAAGGGAAGACCGAGAAAAGTATGGCTGACCCTCTTCAAGTAAAAAAATAGATTGCAGCCTTTGATTCTAAATGATTCATTTGCATGTTGGTTTATACAGCTGTTTTATACGTACTTATGTACCTAAACCTTAACAATATTATAACATTCATTCAACATACGCACTCATGATACTTACGTGTGTATGTATTCGTGTGTATATACAACAGTCTCAGTAGTAGCATCTCGAATTCTAGGCCGTAAGTCATATGTTAAGACGCTCAGAATCACTTTGCATTTTTGTTTGTAAATTTAAAATCCTCGAGCCCTAAACCCTCACGGCTATAATCTTTCAGTGATTTCTGAGCCTCCTTTGCTTTGTGTAAACACTTGGGAAAGTGTAGCTTCACAGGAGGGCCTTCTGCCACTCGCATCTCACATAACTTTTGCATGCGAGTCCTGTGACACATCCCCGGATGGGATGGATATACAGGGCGTGGGTCAGTGGAGGGGAGACTGACCCTGAGAGAAGGTGCTGTTGAATGAATGTTATATTCGTATCTACATATTATGTACATACATAACACATTCAAAATCAACATTATCGATACCTTAAAGGTAAAACTAAATATGTGATATATTAAGCTAACGTGTTTTTTTTTTTAGATAAATGCACCTTTATTCCTATTATCTGGTATTATTATCGGTAGAATGCTTGCATTCCATGCCAAGAGCAAGGGTTCAATCTCAAGGCTTACTCAGCCTTCACAAGAAATGAGAACCAGTCCCCCGGGGAGCTGGGAAACTCCCTCTTCAATTGAAAGTGGTTGGTGTGAAGCCGGCCCCCTTACCCGTAAAAATATTTATTATAAATACCTATTTAGGTCCCGATCAGATCGCCACATACGACCCCTTCGGGGATAACGCAGGCAAGAAGTTACACTATATGTGTAACTTAGTTGCGAAAAAAATCTACAAGAGAAAACAGTAAAAAAGTGTGAAAATCCTGTAGGTTAGAAGTTTGTCATGGGTGTTTCTTTATAATTAGTTCACTAACTATGAGAAGTTACTACCAATAAAATGATTTATCTACGATTTCTCAAATCAGTGAATCAGCACTTATTTAGCTTTACCTTTGAAATGGCGATATCTAAGTACATACTGCCGCATACTCGTAAATACAAATAAAGTAGGTACATACGGCGTACATTCAATGTACATACCTGTACATTCATACGAAAGACATTCAACATACAAAATACATACAACAGCATCACGTATTCGTCTATATTTGAATATATATTGGAAAATAAACAAAACTCTCGTACGGCTCTAACGACTTTAAAAATCCATCTTGAACTTTGTCACTCCACAAGCTGAATGTTGAATATAATAATTGCTATTCGTGGTCAAGGTTTGGATACAGAAAAACTACGTACAGTTAGTAAGGCCACTTATTATAATTCAACACATAAGTAAGTAGGCTTCACTGAAAGTCTCTACAATCTGCGAGGTCCAAAGAAAACAATGTTTTTATTCAAATGATCAAAAAAACATATTAAAAGCTTCTAATTTTATTATTATTCTAATTTTGGGTTTTTATGTTGTAGGTTCACATGCGGCATGTGCAAGCGCGAACTTGTACGAGTCTGCTTGTGAGAATGCATATAATGTGAATTCCCAATGTAACATACGAGTATCTTTGCAACTTTGATTAGATTATTATAGAAAAGCGCTTATTTGAAAGGTTTCGAATAAATAAATACGTTAATATTTGTATGATGCAAATTCACTTTTGACCATTTTGTTTTTAATTTGATATGCTCATATATGCATTTAAAATTAATAAAGCAGTCAAAAATAGCATCTGACCGGTCCGTAGTCCAGTGGCAACACTTCGGACTCGTAAATGGAAGGTTGTGGGTTCGAATCTCAGTGGAGCACAAAAAATATACCATTTATATTTTCAAATATGCTCTTTGCTGGGTTGAAAAAATTATAAAACCTTTACGAAAGACCGGTCACTAAAAAGTCCATCCAGCCTTACAGCAACTGAGTCTTGCTTGAGTATTGGCACTTTGTAGCGACGACCAAGGAAGCGGAACACACCTCTGCGAAACTACAATAAGTGTCATAGACCCCTAGAGCCTCTGAAATCTAGGGAGTCTCCCGCACAGGATTTCTTTAAAAAAAAACTTTTTGTGAATGAATAATAATAAAAAAAATCAGGAATGCGTAAACTTGAGAATAAATATTTTATTTGTATGTACTGATTAATCCAGGTTTACACTTTACAGCGTTATTCCCACACAGCAAATCTATAGCCTAACCGCCACCTAATTTTCGAGACAAAAAAACAATGATACATGGCTCAGCTATGGATCAAATATGCTGCAAATAACCCTATTCGAATATTATATGTTTAACTAAGAAAAAAATTAATGAAGTGTAGATTATAGGATTTAATGTGTCAATCAAAATTATTTAAATTATAATCATAGACCCGTATTTTTTTCAAAGATCAATCGATTTGTGTACTTCCGTAAAAAACTTTTAGTTAGTTAACTTTTTTGTTTGACCATTATAAAAAAAATAAAAATACCGAAGCAGCATTGCTTTGAAATGAATGACACAAAAGACGATGAAAAAAACGTAGGCAATTCTTAAAAGAAAAATATGGTAATGAGATTGAGAATATTTTTAGTACTGCGCAGTTAGGGTTTCAAAACAACTTCATTAATTTTATAGAAGAATCCATATCAGAAAAAACTTCAGTAATTTTATAGAAGAAGTGCCTTATCACAATGATGGATTGATTAAATAAAATTGAACATTGAAATGGCATTTTATAAAGATAATATTCGCTGAATGTTGAGATGGTTAAAGAATATTGATTTTATTGGTTTAAATTTATCTGTAGACGAATAGTCTGGTCAACTTGTCCACAAAACTCGTCGATTCGACAATTGAATACGATCTAATTTAATCTAATCTAAGTTGCAAAATATATGTAACATTAAAGATTCACATTATATGTACTTTCACAAACAGACATGCACAAGTTCGCGCTTTTAAACATGCCGCATGTGGTCCTACAATATAAAAACACGAATCTCACATGGACATACACCCTGCAACTCTTGCCAACCTTCCCTGAAAACAGGGGTGACATTGGCAAAGTGAACCATTTTCTACAGCATTGGTGGTCAGCCGCATACCAACCTATAAGTCAAGGAACATACACAACAAATTACATTGTTAAAATCAACAAATTATAATGTGTATGGACATCAAAAACTAACAGAAAACAAATTCTTATTTAAAAAACCCTAGCCGCCAACATCACAGATCAACCGCCATTTCTTTCTGTCCTTACACACTTCTTTCATTTCCTCCAGAGTCATTTAACGATAATTTAGCTATTCATCAACACGGCAATGCGATCGGAACATTATTGAGTTTGGAACTTATTTCTCAGCGAGTGAACTTCAGTCTCGTGTGGGACTGCCGTCCTTAGCAACCAATAACAAAACGTTTGTATATTTTCTTCCCTAGCAGTCCTAGCAGAAGTTACACTATTTGTGTAGCTTACTTGCGTTTTTTTTAAACACATTAGCTTAGTTGTGACATCAGACGACTAGATTGCAAGGGCAGAGGCCAACTCTAATATTATTGGTTTCTAAGACCCGTAGTTACCTGTGACATTTGCCTGCCGAGAAACCATCAAGTCCATTCATCTAAAAGAAAGTTAAGTTCGACAGAAGGAGCTAAATTTTTCTTTGCATTTCAAGTGTGATATGGTACATAGTTCAAACATAGAGTGAAGGAAATAATCATAGGTGTGTGAAGTGATTTTATATGAACACTTGGCACTTACGAAGCGAGATTTCCATTTTCGGACAACAAATTGTGTTTTCTGTTGAGGTTGTTTGCTCAGATGACTTTAGGGTCCAAAGTCCTTGCTCTCCAGCTAACAAACGCGGCACTTCTCAAACCAGGTAAGTGCCGGAATCTTATTAGAAAGTTATTTGTAAATCCAAAAAAAAATCATTCTTTGTGATTAATAACGTTATTTAGTATTTAGCTAGTTAGCGTCCTTTACTATATAATCTATAATCTAAGTTGCAAATATATCATGAGCTCATATCAAATGCATGCCCACAAACAAACAGTTCGCGCTTACAAATGTTTACTTACAAATTAAATCCAAACCGTAAATAAACATAAGCCCTGCAACTTTTGCCGACCTTATCTGAAACATTGGCAAAGAGAACCATTTTTTACAGTATGGGTGGTCAGCCTCATTCCAACCTTAATAGGTGTATACCAGTGGCGAAGGGTGCCATACAACTCGATTCCCATCGGTTTCCCTTTTAAAATGAGGCAAAAATGTTAATAAAGTAGACTGCATGGTTTCAATGGGGAAAAAACACGTATTGTTTCTTTGGTTTTAAATGTATTTTTTTACTTTGTTGCCTTATTTTAAAAGGGAAGCCGATGGGAATCGAGTTGTATGGCACGCTTCGCCATTGATGTAATGTGAATCTCCAATTTAATTTATCTTTGCAACTTACATTATGACGGCATCATGCGAGGACTGCTGAACCAAAATTGCTGTTATCTTATGTCTCTTTTTTCATTTCATATATTTTTTCTTCCATTGCACATACGTTACTATGGAAAAAACTCAAATAACTGGTCAACCATATTTTTGGATAAATCGAATCTAAATTGTTTTTTTTTTTCTATCCGGTGCCGAATCGGAAATCTCGTGGCCTATTGCACCAAACTCCAATCAGAAAAAATTCAAAATTAAGTGTGATTTCTCCCATCAAATCAAGAATTTCGTTGCACATACATAGATACATCTGAAAAACCGCAAAACTCGATAATGTGAGAGTTCTTTTCAATATTTTTTAAATAAATTTCTTGTTTTCATAAGACACATCAGTACACATGAAAACATTGCTTATGTAAAATTTTCTCAATGGCGTATACGGTAAACAAGAACTAAGGCAGCGAACTGATTAAATTTTTGAGTAACTAATTAAATGTGGGTCAAATATTATATTTGTTTCCATGGCGTTTTATATTAAAAATATATTAAAATTAACCAAAACTCAATGTTACACTGACACGAAAAATGTAGGAAGTGGGTTTGAAAAATATTTCCAAATTGATACAATTTATATGAATTTGATAAAAATCAGTACCCAGGGTTCCTTATTATGCATACAGCTGATGGAAAACGAGTTTTCTCGTGATCTGCGTAGGTTCTTACATGTGATTAAACTTGCTTCTCAAATTGATTGCTAAGGTCGAAATTTTTCATAAATTGACGGTCAGATTTATAAATATTTTTGTAAGATTCAAGATAAAACTAAGGGCCCGTGCTATAGAGAACCTTGACCCTAACATTCAAGTAACTGTGACTGTAGCTCTATCGTCATCCTGCTGGGAGTTAAAAGATCCTTAATTGCTCATGTTGAAAATTGCTCCTTTATTTTTTTAAGGAATCCTTTGCGGGAGGCTCCCCAATTCTTGAAAGTCTTGGGGGTCTATGTCACCCTGAAAGGGTGTCGCAGAGGTGTTGCTTGTGTTGTTGCTTGTGTCGTGAGGCGCTGCAAGTAAGTGGCGATTGATGTTGGTTTTGAATAAAACCGCATTAAAATGGGAAGGGAACACAGATACTGGAAGATCATTCCATAAACGGGCAGTTTGGCAAAGGAATGAGTCATGAAAACGCCAAGTTCTCATAGTTTTGAGATCGACTGCAAAGGGATGAATGATAGTATCAAACATTTTTATGAGAAAGTATAAACATAGTCCGGTTGATAGCTCAGTTGGTAGAGTGCTTGCATTCAATGCCGTGAGCTCGGGTTCGAATCCCACCGAGGGTGTCAGAAATAATTTCCCGTTTCGGTGTTTATTTCAAACCCCAAAATAAAATACCGTCAAGGTTTACTCAGATTTCACAAGAAATGGGTACCAGAGGGGTCGGGAGCTGGGAAAGAGAGTATAAAATGAGGACGATTTTGAATAACAAGTTAAGCTGATAGATTTTGAATAAAATACAACAGAGGTATCGGGTTCATACTTTCTAGCACATATTTTAATTGCCGGTGAAAATTTAACAACCAAGTGATATTTTTGTAACTTCTATTCACAGATTTTTATAGCAATGTGCTAGTATACTATACACTCAATAAACCCAGAAAATAATTATTGTTACATGATTTCTAAAATGGAGTAATGAGTTATGAGGTCGATGTTTTTTTGAGTCAAAAAACACAAATTGTATTATTGATCTATAAAAAAGTTTCGTTTCCGAATATTTCCCCACAACTCACTTAGAAATAATGTAGCTGTTGTATAACTGTGAAGTTGGCACACAAGAAGAGCAAAGTAATGCCATAATTTTGAGGTTGCCAAGCATGAACCAATAAAATATAATGAGACCAGGAAATGTCAGATTCATTATTTTTGGATTAATTGAGATCCAACTCATCGATTCTTTGCTAATAATTTAGATTAAGCAATTTATTTTTACAATTAAATTCACGAAAGTGCAGTGACTGCAAAGGTTAGTAAAACTTTTATTTGTTGTTTGTATTCTTTAATTTACAAGTTGAAAAAATGAACGAGAATTTAGTAGGCTGGACATTTAGCACGCGCAGAGGACTACAGGATAATCAGAAAGGTCTTGGATGGTGCGTCCTTCGGTTTCAGACCGCTCGGATAACCTTAGAGTAAGGGCACCTTTGAGAGAAGGCAGAAAGCCCTGGAGAATTGTGGTGCGGAGGCCCTGAGCCTTCAAAGCTAGTGAACCTGATAGAGTAAGTATGTATAAGCAAGTATTACTTCATGTCTAAGATTTGTTAAAGGTGACTAGACGCTTTTTAAAGTATCTACAGCTTTTATTTTTTCCTTTTCTTTATATTGACTCATTCATGCAATCTATTTTCAGTAATCTATGGTACATCATCTTTTTTTAAATTTATCTGCTTTAAATTCACAACCTAGTTGTATTCCTTATTTATCCATTCATTTCAAAAACTGTACTTGACAGTTATCTCTCCGGTTACTTAAAAAAAAACTGAGAAACTTATTCTCGTGAGAAAAGAGATTTACGTATTGTTGCAAACTTGACTATGCACACCGATGCACGTAATATAGAACCAACTAGGAGTATTCGTGTATTGGAATGACGTTCTAGTGATTGTGTGTGTACATAATGTTCTGGTGGTGCAATGATCTAGCAAATGCGAGAAATACCTCTCTGGTTCATTATAAAAGAGATCAAAATGGTACGGACAGAGAGTCGCAAGAGAGCAATTCGCCAAGTAACACATATAAACAGTGATTGTCAAGTTTTGAAATAAATTGTAAATTGTGAAAAATAAATTCTGTAAAAAATAAAATTAAAAAGAGAATCCAGCAGAAAACGTAACACTTTTTGTTTTTCTTAAGGTCATATTTTTTGTCGTATTAAATTTATAACTTTAACTATATTGAGGCACCGCAAAAATTTGTTTTTGAGTTTATGCAAACAAAAAATAATGTCAATTTAATTGAAGTAATATAATGTTTGCATAATTATTTATTCATTAAACAAAAATTTACAGCCGGAACAAAATGCTTACTGAATCATTAAAATCTAGCTGCAATTTTAATTGTTTTCTGGAATTGGTGGTTATTAGTCAAAAATAAACGCCATTATCTAATATAGATTTAAAATGACTTTATAACAGCTCGAACATGACTCTCAAAATTTTGATCAGTGTTCATTCATTTAAACAGTTATCATTAAATGTTGCATCATTTTTCTGAAACTGTTACTGCAAGAAAATACACGAAATATTCTGTAATAATGTAAGTATGTTTTTATAATGCATGTATTCTATAATCGATCAATAATCTATAGACTGTAGTCTAGGATGAAATTAAACATGACATGCAATATTCTGTTCATATTGATTTTAACAAGAAACCACTGGTAAGTTCGTGCTTACTCATACTGCATGTGTACGTAAAAATTAAGACTTCAAATGATCAAAACATTGTAATGTAAATAGTAGATTAATATTAACAGGTTGGTATGCGGCTGACCACCCATGCTGTAGAAAATGGTTCACTTTGCCAATGTCACCCTTGTTTTGGGGAAGGTCGGCAAAAGTTGCAGGGTGTATGTTCATTTGAGATTTGGGTTGTTATGGTGCAGGTTCACATGTGAGATGTGCAAACACGAACTTAAACATGTCTGCTTGTGAGAATGCATATAATGTGAATTTCCCCAATGTTACATATCTTTGCAACTTAGATTAGATTATTAGATATAGGTATACATCGTAGCTAGTAATAGTTATTATAGCATTATGTCAGAAGTAGGTTAATATAGGTGTACACCGTAGGTAGCAATAGACCTAAGAAATCTAGAAATTAAATGATCCTGTAGTCTCGAACTTGGTAGAATATTCGGGAATGTGCTGGCAAAATTAGTCACTGGAAAGTACTGTCTGTGAAGTATATAAGGTGGAGAATTGAGTGTGCTAAGAGAGTGCGATAGTTGGCTTTGATTGAAGAGTGTAAGCGATACTAAACTGTGAAAAATAAATTTGTGTTACCAAAAGTGTTAAAAATAAATGTAAATTTGTAAAAATAAGTTAAGTGCAAATAAGGATCCTGAAAGAAGACCTGTACGTTTTAATTTAGAGACTTTTCGAACCTAAAAAACATTACAATATGTCCTACAACTCTTGCTGATTTTCCCTGAAACGGCAGTGACATTAGCAAAAGTAAATTATTTCTAACAGCATTGCAAGTCAGTTTCATATCAACCTACCTGTATGTCAGAGAACATCCTAATTTGAAACATTAATGATCTCTTTGTTCTCTGACAATTTTTATAATTTTTTTGCGAAACGCAGAACCGAAGATTGAAATCAAGAAAAATAAGTAGTCCGGTCCATAGATCAGTTGGCAGAGTGTTAGCATTCTATGCCGAGAGCTCGGGTTCCCAACGAGGGTGTTAGAAATAATTTCCCGTTTCAGTGTTCCAAACTCAAAATAAAATATCGGCTAGGCTTACTCAGCCTTCATAAGAAATGAGAACCAGCTGGGAAACCCCACTTAAACTTAAGTGTCTGGCGTAAGGCTGCCCCTTTTGCCTGTAAAAATAAATAGTTTCCACTCGCCAAATGCGATCCCTTCAGGGAGAATACGTTTTAAGTTATTTTTTAAGTTAAGTTTTTTGGTTAAGGAATAACTTTTTAAAGTTTCACTTTATGTGTAGCTTAGTGGCGTTTTATAAAACTTAAATTCAAGAAAAAACGCAGTATGTCACTTTTGTTTATTCTTACTACAATTATTCTTTCGTCCAGAATCGCATGACAAATGATCACTTGAATAATGGAGACTTGATTTTATTCATTCTTCTGTGAAGATCACAACCTTAACCATCAGCTCTGTATTATTTTATTTTCTACACCAAGTACACAACTTCACGATAAATTTCAACCATAGCAAAACTGAAACACCGCTCCCAGTGAGCGTTTTATAAGCGCTGTGATTAAGTTTCAATGTCAGGTTCTATACTTGGAGCACTGTACTATCTCGGCCTTCCCTTGCAAAACATTGTTACACGAAAGTAATTATTTCAGTTTTAATGAAAAATGACTAATTAAAAAAATATTATGTAATAAACTTCATTCATAAAATATGATTTATCTAACTGAGTTATTTCCATACATTCTAATCTAATCTAATCTAAGTTGCGAAGAATTCCTATGCTACATTGGAGATTCACATTACATGCATTCCCACAACCAGACCCGTACAAGATCGCGCTTGCACATGCCTCATGTGAACCTACAACATAACAACCAAATCTCAAATGGACACACACCCTGCAACTCCTGCCGAACTCCCCTGAAACAGGGGTGACATTGGCAAAGTGAACCATTTTCTACAGCATGGGCGGTCAGCCGCATACCAACCTATAAGTCAAGGAACATACACAACAAATTACATCTTTAAAATCAACAAATTAAAATATGTATGGACATCAAAAAACTAATAGAAAACAAATTATAATTTAAAAACCCTAGCCGCCAGCATCACAGATTAACCGCCATTTCTTTGTGTCCTTACACACTTCTTTCATTTCCTCCAGAATAATAGCCTTCTTCATACAGGCTCTCTTTTTATTATGACTCTGGATGTTCCATTCATTCGCAATTTCGGAAATTAGGTCCATCCATACCTTTCTCGGTCTTCCTCTACCACGACATCCATCTATCTAATCTAATCTAAGCTGCAAAGATATATATCATTTAAGATTTATATTAAATGCATTCCCACCTTCAGATATGTATAATTTCGCGCTAACGCATGCCGCATGTGGACCTACAATATAAAAACCTAATCTCAAATGAACATAAGCCTTGCAAGCTCTTGCCGTCCTTCCCTGAAACAGGGGTGACATTGGCAAAGTGAACCAGCCTCTATGCAATCTATTCTTGCAACATATACTTTCTTCGTCAGAATTTAAGGACGATTTACTGTTTCTTGGTAACATAATATGAAGAATAATAATTATTACCTATAATTGAAGTTGTGAACATATTATGTACATTTACTAATCTGAAATTTCTGACTGTAGACTTCAATGCACACACACACAAGAAAACACCATTGCTGAATGGGTTCCTCAAAAAAACGAAAGCTTAATGAAAACTCAGCTCTGCAAGAGATGCCGCCTTTCTTTAACACAAGGGTGACATAGGCATACAGCTCAGATGGTTAGCTCTGTAGCAATCAACTAGTTAGGGAAACATTTAGTTTTTTTTTCTATTTGAATAAAAACGGAATATTTTTTACAGTATGGATGGTCAACCTCATACGAACTGAGTTACAAAAATGATGAGTATGAGAATAAATATAAGTATGTATTTAGCTTCGTATACAAAATAAATATTTTTTACGGTATGGGTGGCCAATCTCGTAGCAAACAAAGAAAATATTAAATTACACAATACGTACACTTTATAGTTTTTCCCACAAAATAACTAATAGATATTGCTTATTCTTTTATCCGAACAAATTAATTAAAGTTGCATTGCGTAAATTTTCTATGGAATCGTTGAATATTTGTAATATCTAGATTTTTTTTTTTGTCATTTTCCCACAAAAGTACTGCACCAGTGTCAAGTATTATTGAGAAATTGTATTGTAATTAAAAAAAATGTATATATATTTTTTACCTAGCATTGTATGTATTGTTTATTCAAAAAAATTTACTCGTAAAAATATGTTTTTTTTTTTTTTTTTTTTAAGAAATCCTGTGCGGGAGACTCCCTAGATTCTAAAGACTCTAGGGGTCTATGACACTTGTTGTAGTGCCGCAGAGGTGTACGAGCTTGGTCGTCGCTACAAAGCGCCAATAGGTACTCAAGCGTTGGTTGTTTTTTAAGGCAATTTTAAGGTTTTGAGTTATTTTGTTTTTGAAATAAAAATCCATTACGCAACTGACATTCGTATCACCACAATGTCGAAGGGATCAAGGCTGGAAGTCTCAACTATAATATATAATCTATAATCTAAGTTGCAAGGATATATTCATTTAAAGCTCTCAGATGTATGCCCACAAACAAACACGTGTAGTTCGCGCTTACAAATGCTGACTGTGTACTTACAAATAAAATCCAAACTCAAATGAACATAAGCCCTGCAACTCCTGCCGACATTCCCTGAAACAGGGGTGACATTGGCAAAGTGAACCTTTTTTACAGTATGGGTGGTCAGCCTCATACCAACCTATAAGTCATCACCACGGTAATTCTTATTTACCGAATATCGGTAATATCGGTAAGTTTTATATTTGTGATACTGAACGTACTACTTTTAAGTCGATTGAGTTATTAAATATTACCATTAGTTATCGATTTAATTTCCTGTGTAAGTGAGTACGTATGTACATTTTTTTGGGGCGCCTAAAAGCTTTACGCATATCATTCTATTCACCCAATTATTTTTTTTAAGCAAGCCAAAGCAAAAAAAAAACGGAGAAAACTTGCAGCGATCAATAACCTGTTTCTCTTTTTTATTTATTAATCATCATTTAGTTACAAAACTCAACAGTGTCTGGGTTGTCTATGTACTGACTTTTACGCTATTTCACCCGAGTATAAAACATTTGGTAAACTCCCTTCGAACACGTAAATGAAAGTGTATGCAAGATAAAATAGCACCTCTTGAGAGTTATTTAGTTGTCTTATATATTTTTTATATTTACTCGATTGAGGGGACTTTACACAATGTTTTATACTAGGGAAACTTGTCTAGTATGCTATATGTGTGCGAAGTTATTTATTAGATTGAAAAATGGTATTCACAGTCGCTCGTAGTCTAAACTATTAATTTTTAATTCAACTAATACATCCAATTTCAATGAGATAAAATACAGAATATGTATATATGATCAACGTACATTTTAAGCACTCTTTGTGTATTATTTCATTTCATACAATTTTTCTACGTTGATGAAATTTTGATTTTAACTTAAAGAAGAAGTCAGAGTTCAGTCTGCGATCGACTCTGAATAAAGACTGTGCAGCCGCTGGACGTGTTATTAGTAGCAATACAAAATCTCATTGAGAGTTATTAAAATGGTTTGTTGACATTTGACAGCCAGATAAAATCTAATATCAAATTTTGTGCCGAGTCTATTGCCCATTGATTTATGTCCCAGATCCCAAGGGGGCTGGTTCTCATTTCTTGTCAAGGCTGAGTAAAATTTGCTGGTATTTTGATTTTGGGTTTGAAATGAATGTTAGGTGAGAATCGAAACCTAGGGCTCTGTTATAGAACTCAAGCATTCTACCAATTGAGCTATGGACCGAGCACTGAGCTATCCTCGACATTGAAGAATTAATTAGACTGAGCTATCGACCAGGCACTACGCTACCGATTGAACATTGAACTATCGACCGGACTGAGTTATCGGCCGGGCACTAAGGTACCGAACGAAAATTGAAGTATCGACCGGACTGAGTTATCGACCGGACACTGAGCTATCAACCGGGCACTGAGCTATTGACTGGGCACTAAGCTACTGAATGAACATTGAACTATCCACAGGATTGAGTTATCGACCGGATCGACTGGACATTGAAGTATCGACCAGACTTACGACTGGAGATTGAACTATCGACCAGACTGAGCTATCGATCAGAACTCAGGTGTGGCATCCAAACGCTCTGACAATTTAACTACAGACCGGACTGGTGCGTCTAATAATCCAGCCATTGTCTAGTCTTCTGCCATTAGCCGCTAGATTAGCATGATTTTTTTGTATCTCCGAGCGGGCATTTCGTAATTTGTCTTGTACTCTGC
Source organism: Agapetus fuscipes (assembly GCA_951799405.1). Classification (NCBI taxonomy): domain Eukaryota; kingdom Metazoa; phylum Arthropoda; class Insecta; order Trichoptera; family Glossosomatidae; genus Agapetus; species Agapetus fuscipes. Next base: position 13,080,425 of record OX637351.1, on the reverse strand, counting down.
GAGCACCCGCAGGCTTTCCACAACGTCTAACCCACTTAGATGGCGGCATTGACTTTCTTAGCATTCCAAATTCAGGTTTTTTCTAACACACGCCGAGTGACGCGTGTAAAAAATCGAGAAGCAATATGATTCAAAGAAAAAATCAATACGTAAATTGAGGACTACTTTATTTCTCTATGTTTTTTTATTGATATGCAATTTTAAGCTCAAATGAGAGTTCAATCCATTATTTTTTATCAATTTTCATCTGCTCGGGTAAAAATTCGGGTAAAAAGCGCGAATTTACACGTTTCTACTCGTGAACATGCATTAAATGTGTATTTATCTTTGCTTATAGTTGATCTTATCTGTTTCTGTTGGTTGCCATTCTCTTGATGAGGAGCAGATATCCATGAGCCGTTTCAAATTCTGGAAGGAAGTAGTTGTTGGGTGAATTCTTGTTCATCTTGCCAGATTTTTCCTTCAAAGAGTTTTCTTTTACATCTGTGACAACAGCTGAGAAAGAAAGCTTTATATTTAAGTCTATAAAGAAAACGAACTTTATACCGGTTCGTAGCCTAGTAGGAATGCTTTGGACTCGTAAATGGAAGGTCGTTTATTCAAATTCCGGTGGAACACAAAAAAAATACCATTTATATTTTCCAATATGCTCTTTGTTGGGTTAAAAAAATCATGTACCTTTACCAAAGGCTGGTCACCAAAGGTTCAACTGGATCTTGTTTGAGAACTGTTGCTTTCTACAGCAATGAGGTGTGATTCACACAAAACAGTGCTCACCAAATAAATCATCCTAATATTATTATTATAAACTCTTGTCCTTAGCAAAGGAAATTATAACTGTATTTTTTTATTTTTAAAGTCAGAAATTGAATTTAAGTTAATTCACATTCCTTAACTTATTGGTTGGTATGAGTATGGGTATACTGTAAAAAATTATTCACTTTTCCAATGTCACCCCTGTGTCAGGGACAGTCGGCAAAAGTTGTAGGGCTTATGTTCATTTGAGGTTTGGATTTTATTTGTAAGTACACATTCAGCATTTTTGAGCGCAAACTACACGTGTTTGTTTGTGGGCATGCATTTGAGAGCCTTAAATGTTAGTATATCTCTACAACTTAGATTATAGATTACTTTTGGGGTCAAAAGGCAAAAAATCATCTCTAAAATGAGTCCGTTTCCAAAATTTTCTACAGAAGAGACAGACTTGAATCGCATGTCTACCACCCACTTGTCCTTAGATCAATGATAAAGGAGAAAGAACCATCAACTCGAGTGGCTTTGAACTTGAAATATGAGCATGTCTCGGATGGTTTTGTTGCACATTGTTGTATCGAGGCTGCCCCCATTTCCCTCGCGGCGCAGTGACGTCCTCTCTATTTGTATGCGCATCACACCGCAGACTTTTACCAGTGATGCGACTCTTACATAATGGCTACATTCTACGATGCTCATTGCAGACGTTTCGAAGATCAAAAGTTTGGTAACGGCTGTTAAGAAAATCAATAATGTGTATTTGATACCGATTCACTTTCCATTTATTTCAATTGACTACTCACTTACATCTTAAAATATATTTCGTAATTGATTTCAATTCAGAGTTTTTTTACGTTCGTTTTTAATTTTCGTCATTTAAATTCTTTGATGTTCGTGAATTCAAAAATGATCATCGAATGTGCCTATGAAACTAAAAATCACATAACGGTCTAGTATGGACTCAGCACAAAATGAGAAATTATAACTTTTTTTCGGCAGGAAAACGTCACACGTCTATGTGACTACGGTCTTCAGAAACCTATGAAATAAATATATATATATTTTTTTTATTTTTTAACAAAATATAAATACAAATTTATTTTAAAACAAGTAATATTTCTAAATAATAATAAAAACTTAATTGTTATTTCCTCACCAATTGAAGAGCCAAGCTCTTGTGCTTGGTGAGAAAAAAAAAAAAAAAAAAAAAAAAAAAAATTGTTTGCTATTTCTCTGGCAATCCAGCCATCTAACGTCACACAGAAATTTGTGGCTGGCCCATTTTAAGGTTTCTAAGGCCCGGTGTTTTGAAGTATCGTAAAGTTAACTGAAATGCAATTTTACTTAAATCATCATAATATTTTACTCACCGAATTTCGCCAGTAAATATTTAGTAGCTTTAACTTTCGATTTTCAAGATGGCGGCGCTTCACTGACAGCAGCTGTTCTTTTTTAATATAAGGATACATCAAAATTGTTGCAAACTGAACATTTTTTGTCTCGTTTTCTAGCTTAATGAAGGTTAGACATATGATTTTTATGAATAGTTGTTTGTTTTAAAGCTTTTGAATGGCATTTTAATTATTTCCAAGATTTGGGGGCGTGGCTTCATACTTCGGCAATGTAAAACTTCAAGTAATAGTTAACTAAAATATTACTACAGTTCAATATAAAGGGCCTAAGCGTCAACCTTTTCAGCATTTAAATTTAAAAGGAAATCATATGATTTTCATATGTCCACACTGTTTCATGGGTTTAGCTGGAGAAAAATCACAGCTAAGCTACACATAGTGTAACTTCTTGCCTGCGTTATCCCCGAAGGGATCGCATGTGGCACTTCGGGACCTATTTATTTTTACAGGTAAAAGGGCCGGCCTCACACCAACCACTTTCAGTTGAAGTGAGGGTTTTTCAGCTCCCGGGGGGGCTGGTTCTCATTTCTGAGTAAACCTTTGAGATCGAACCCTTGCTTTTCACCAAGCATTCTACCAATTGAGCTATGGACCTTTTAACGAGCTTGATCGTCGTCGCTACAAAGCGCCAATTCTCAAGCAAGCCCCAATTGCTGTAACGCTGGATGGACCTTTGGTGACCGGTCATTGTAAAGGTTTTATGAATTTTTCAACCCAGCGAAGAGCAAATTTAAAAAAATGAATGGTACATTTTTTGTGCTCCGCCGGGTATCGAACCCACAACCTTCCCATTTAGAGTCCGAAGTGTTACCACTGAACTACGGACCGGTCCTGGAGGATAAGCAATATTAAAATTTTCAGCAACAGATAATGATTCAGTTGAAATTATGGTTGACAATCACAGGCATTTTCTTTAGATTAAATTTCTCCCATTCAAATAGGTAATTCTTTAGATTGAAAAAGAAATGCTAAATCAAACAATATTACTTTTAATATAATTGGCATTTCACTATTAAAATGCTTACTTAAACACTTTTCATTTTTTAATTAATTATTTCTTAGAAACAAAGTTCAATAACATTTTGTTCTGGAATTTTCACAACTTGCAAAAAAACATATAAAACAAAGAAATATGTGGATAACGATAAATGCAAATTTATCATATTTTAAGCCTTATTATCTAAATTCAAAGAAAATGTTTACGTAAGTAAAATATATAGTACTTGAGTAGTACAATTTTTAAACTTTGGACCATTGTGTGGTAGTATTTATGGTATTATCTAAAGTTCCAGTCAGCGTTTGACACAATCGCATTATCATGTTTTGCAATTTGTGACAATTCTTAGAAATAAAGTATACGCCGACATGACACAAAGAACGGCGGCAGTGTACTGTCTTACTGCCCGTCATGTGCATTATCAAGAATCATGGTAACAAAATTTTTTTTAAAGCTAAGCGTACGAAAAAATCAAATATGGATTTGTTTTTTTATTACATAACAACTTAGGTTTATAAAAATATGTTTCGATTTTTCCTTTGGTGTTTTTGTGTCTGTTTTATTTAATTATCTGCGTCTGCGATTTTTCAATGATGGATTCATAATTCTTAAAACATTTATGTTGCAATTTATATTTAAAAAAGTCTTATAAATTAATATTTGTACATGTGTAATAATTATAATAAACATTTTTAGACATTCTCATCTGCTTTCAGTACCCTTAGTACGAGTTGCAAAACTTGATTAGGTAAAGTAAAGTTTACGGAAAGTATTAAAGAGGGATTTTTCCCAAAATCTGCCGTTTTTTTTTCTTACACTTTATGGTCTTAGCAAAAAAGTTAGTGATGAAAAAAATCAAGTTCAAACAAACGAAAACGGCAGATTTTGGGAAAAACCACTTTTTAATACTTTCCATAAACTTTACTTTACTTAGGTTTTGCAACTCGTACTCAGGGAACAGATGCTTTGACTCTGCTGAAATTATTACCAATCTTGGACATAATCTGTTATATTTTATCAAAAGATAAATTTGTAATGACTCTTCAAGCTCGATATTTTTAACGTAAGCATAGCGACTTTATACTGAATGAAAAAGGACGCACTTACATCAATCGTGTTGGCAGTTTTTTTGACCAATTTAAAGTCGCATATGCCAACGTTGAAAATACTAGGCTTTAGTCCCTTTTACACGATCCGGACCGGAGCTGGGTTTGAAGTCTCATCACCACGGTAATTCTTACCTATCGAATATCGGTAAGATTAGTATGAAGACTAATCAGCTGTTTACTTGCGGCCATCTTGGATTGACAGGTCTTCGTACAGATATTACCGATATTCGGTAGGTAAGAATTACCGTGGCGATTAGACTTCCAAATCACGTATTATATGAGATGCATGTTAGCTCTCACGCGATCCGGCGTGGTTTATCCGGAGATTCCATACATGCCTCTAACGAAACCGGTGTGAAAAGAGAGTAAAAAAAAAACGCAACTAAGACACACGTATAGTGCAACTTCTTGCCTGCGTTATCCCCGAAGGGGTCGCATGTGGCGATTCGGGACCTATTTATTTTTACGGCTAAGAGGACCGGCCTCACACCACCAATCATTTAAGTTTAAGTGTGGGTTTCCCAGTTCCCTGCTGGCTAAGTAAACCTTGCTGGTATTTGGGTTTTGAAATAAACACCGAAACGGTAAATCATTTCTGACACCTTCGAACGGGATCGTACCCTTGTTCTCAGCATAGAATGCATGCATTCTACCAACTGAGCTATCGACAGGAGTTTCTACGAGCTTGGTCGTCGCTACAAAGCGCCAATTCTCAAGCAAGACCCAGTTGCTGTAAGGCTGGATGAACCTTTAGTGACTGGTATTTGGTAAAGGTTTATGATTTTTTCAACCCAGCGAAGAGCGTATTTGAAAATATAAATGGTAAACTTTTTTTGTTTCGTCGGGATTCGAATCCACAACCTTCCATTTACGAGTCTTAAAGTGCTACCGCTGGATTACGCACCGGTCAAGAGGTATTTAATATTCTTACTGGAAAGGTGACAGAATAATAGTTGACATAGTAAGATGGGAGCGCAATTAGATGTAGTTAGCAGCACCTTTCCGTGCCAAATGCTGTCACAATCACTGCTGGTGGAGTGCTCGGTGTTCGGCCTTACAGACACAGAGCCTTGGAGCAGTGTGGTCACACCGATCGCTCTTTCCTAACACCGCAACTACGTGAGTCCAATAAAACAATGACGCCGTGTCGCCGTGTCGCAAGGCTGGCGGACTTCTCAATCAGCTGCAACAGGCGACGCTATGTGAGATCCTACTCTAACTGCCTCATTCAATACGCTAATGGCCGGTCTAGATCGGTTCCAAGTCAGTGGGAAAACTATGCCTCGATAAGAGCCTCCGTAGAGTTTATTTACAAATATAATTCCGACCGGTCTGTAGTATAGTGGTAACACTTCGGACTCTAAATAGAAAGGTTGTGGGTTCGATTCCCGGCGGAGCACAAAAAATATACCATTTAAATTTTCAAATTTGCTCTTCGCTGGGTTGAAGAATTCATAAACCTTAAGACCGGTCACTGAAAGGTCCATCTAGCCTTATAGCAACTGGGTCTTGCTTGAGAAATGGCGCTTTCTACAGCGACGACCAAGCTCGCAGAGGGCTCTTGAGGTGTGATACACACAAAAACAGCGCTCACCAAATAAATCATCCTAATATTATTATTATATTATATGGCTCGATAAAAGCCCGTGTAGATTTTATTAACAAATACAATTACTAGATACACTTATGTAATCTAATCTAAGTTGCAAAGATATGTAACATTGAGGATTCACATTACATGCATTCTCACAAGCAGACACGTATAAGTTGGCGCTTGCACATGCCACATATGAACCTACAATATTAAAACCTAAATCTCAAATGGTTATACACCCTGCAACTCTTGCCGTCCTTCCCTGAAACAGGGGTGACATTGGCAAAGTGAACTATTTTTTACAGCATGTGTGGTCAGCCGCGTGTACGTGTTTGATTGTGAAAATGCATATACCCCAATGTTACATAACCTTGCAGATTATTAACATTTTATGGTGCTTTTTCTGACAAAAATAGATAAACTTGTTCATCTCATCCACACTTTTATTTTATAACTACAAATCTACAAAATATGCGCATATTCATGATTTGAAATCTCCATAATTCACATATTTATAAACTAGATTTCTTGACTCAAAGGTTGGTATGAGGCTGTCTGCTTGTGGGAATGCATTTAATATGAATCTCAAATGATACATATCTTTGCAACTTAGATTTAGAGAGAGATCACTGAAAACTCATCGAAAGCCAGCGAGGAGGTATGCATGATGGAGCTTCATGACCTTTTCTGCTTATCTGCCTGGCCATGATTTTGAAGCGAGGTTACTTTACTCACTCTTCCAATTCACTTCGGTACAATGGGCATGAATGGGAAGGTGAAAAAACTGGTCTTTGCACGTACATATTATATCTACTTCATTTTGTGTAATGGCGGACTAAACTGCCAAAAAATATAACGCTCTCTAGCTTACTGAGATAAACATCTATCTGTATACCGAGTATAAAACATTTACATACCGCCCGTTTAGTGCTTGCTTGTCTTATATCCATTAGAGCAGTGATTCCCAAAGTGGTCGATATCACCTTGGGGTCTACAAGTTGTAAGAGGGGGCCCACGAAAAATTATACAAACTCGTGGCCATGCATGTATCAAATCGCGTGTTAACTCCCCCCCCCCCCCGCCCCCCGTCGACAGATGTTTTATCTATCGGATCTATTAGAACCCCATCAAAATTTTGTAAGTGGTCTATGAGGAATAAAAGTTTGGGAACCTCTGCATTAGAGGTATGCGGCTGACCACCCATGCTGTAGAAAATGGTTCACTTTGCCAATGTCACCCCTGTTTCAGGGAAGGTCAGCAAGAGTTGCAGGGTGTGTGTTCATTTGAGATTTGGGTTTTTATATTGTTAGTCCGCAGAATGCGTACTACAAAGGAGCTCCTGCCTACCATTAAGCAGAGAAAGCTTATGTACTTCGGTCACATAATGAGAAATGAGAAGTACCGTCTCTTTCATCTTATCATTCAGGGTAAGATTGAGGGGAGAAGATCTCAGGGGCGCCGAAGGACATCGTGGCTGAAAAACCTGCGACAGTGGTTAGGCAGAAGCACCAAGTCCCTGTTTCGAGCCGCTGCATCTAAAGTCAAAATAGCCATGATGATCGTCGATCTTCGATAGAAGTGGCACAAAAAGAAGAAGAAGAAGTCCATATGCGGCATGTTTAGGCGGGAACTTATACGTGTCTGCTTGTGAAAATGCATATAATGTGAATCCTAATGTTACATATCTTTGCAACTGAGATTAGAGGTAATATCACATGAGCAATGTTTGTATGTATACTAAACCAATGTGTCTTATGAAAACTGGATATTGATTTTAAAAATATTAAAAAAAGCCGTCTCATTATCGTGTTTAAATTTTTTTCTTATCTCAGATTGTGGAGAATGATATTTTTAAGACAATTTCATTGAAACGTTCTCATTGAATCAAATGTTAGATAAGCCAAACAAGCATTGGTAGGGCGATACACTACGCTCGATCGCGTTAATCGAAAATGTATGGAATATACGATGGCGCTACTAGTGAATGATTTAGTTTTCAATTGTTTTTTATTTATTTCACAAACGAGGGAGTTAGGGTTATGTTTTATGTACACTGTTTGTGTGAGTGTGACTCTCATGTGCTAAGAAACACGGGTACACAGACAAACACTGCCATTATTCAGTCATCAACCCTCAAAAAAATACGAAGCTAAGTTACACATATAACAAGCTAAAAAAAATCCTTTGTGACTGCGTTGTCACAGAATGTGTTGGTAAAGGAACCTGTTTATTTTCACAGTTCAGCCTTACGCCAATCTAATCTAATCTAATCTAAGTTGCAAAGATATATATCAGTTAAGATTAATATTAAACGCATTCCCACAAGCAGACATGTATAAGTTCGCGCTAACACATGCCGCATGTGAGCCTACAGCATAAAATCCAAATCTCAAATGGACAAACACCATGCAACTCTTGCCGTCCGACATTGACAAAGTGAACCATTTTTACAGCATGGGTGACAACCCTATAATTCAAGGAACATACACGACATTTTTTTTTTGGCATCTCACCCTGAAGGATGTTACAGCTGTGGATTCATTTGTTAGTTGCAATGTTAAAGAATTAATTTTTAACATATTTGTGATGATTTTAGATTTTTATACAATTTTTAAGAATTGATTTGAACAAAATACTATTAATTTTAGAGGAATTAAGTGCCAAGAGGTGTTCTATGTTTACCGGAAATGAAATGTTTTTGAATTTGAAATAAATATCTAATGCATCTCGTAAGGGGCATCCAAAAAAAATATGATCTATAGTTTCAAGATCTTGGCTGCAGTCACAGTCCGGGGATTCGACAAGCCCCAACTTAAACAAATGGTTGTTTAGTCTGACGTGTCCAAAGCGCATACGGCAGATAATGGTGATGTGGTTTCTAGACAGTCTGGCTCCAGCAAACCATGGTCCAGATGGAATGGCTCCCTGAACACCTCTATAGCGGAGGCCCTTGGAGCTCCCATGCCAAGAGGTATTCCACCTCCTAACAGCGGCACGCTCCAAGATCCTTAGTTGGTCGCTACACGACAAATTACATTGTAAAAATGTAAATGTAAAAACGTCAACCTTAATAAATTAACGTTATCCTAGTACGAAACGAATGTTCTCATTTTATTGTACCTAAATGAAATTCTAAATTATGTTTCTCGACTATAGGTTGGTATGAGGCTGACTCCCCATGCTGTAAAAACTTAGTTCTCTTTTGCTAATGCCATCCCGGTTTCAGGGAAAGGCGGCAGGAGCAAAGTTTATGTTCAAGTGAGGCTTGGTTTTTATTTTGTACGTACACATATAGAATGTGTAATTGCGAACTTACATGTGTCTGCAATTAAATGTGAGCTTTAAATGTCAATATGTATATATTTGCAAATTAGATTATAGTAAATCTTGCTGGCTCGCATTTTTTTACTTTCATGGTGGGAATCGAACCCTTGCCGTCTGGTTTTGTATACAAGCGTTTTAGCAATTGAAAAATCAAACGGAATAGAAATATTTATAAAATGGATTCGTTGACTTATAGGTTGGTATGAGTCTCACCACCTATACTGTAAAAATGCTATACGTGTCTGCTTGTGGGAATGCATTTAATATAAATCTGAAATGTAATGTACCTTTGCAACTTAGATTATAGATATTTTTAAGGGTTTGGTGGTTTACACAGTGAAAGTCCATTGTATATTAAATAAATAAACACAGTTTTAATTCACTTTTTAAAATTTTATTGTTGTCTAGTACTATCGCCTATTGTCCTGAAGATGCCTTATAGGCGAAAAGTACTAGACTACAATCAAATTTTAAAAAGTGAATTAAAACTGTATTAATTTATTTAATATAGATTATAGATGTTTCAGCGCCGAGCAAAAAATATTAATGAAATTCTTTTAAACAATTCATATGAATAAGAAACTGCTCTCTCAGGAATATGGAAACCAACCCTCCAAAAATCACCCATTGACCAACTCGCAACTCGTAATTATTGCAACTCGCATGGGTTAAAAAAACTCCCGTGAACCTGTTCCTGTTTATAATTTTTAACGCCTTTAAAAATGTGATCGATTTTATTGAAAGGGGATTTAGATTTATAACGTACAATTTTCAAAACTTCTCAGTTTTATTTTCACTGGGAACATTATCAATGGTATTATTAACTGGCAAAATGATACTTTCAGATAAAGAAAAGCACACTCGCCACCAAACAAAAGTCACTCGCAATTTGCGAGCTAGCGAGTAGAATTTTGGAGGGTTGATGGAAACCCTTTGTATATAGATCCAGCCACAGATCACGGAATATAAAGATCCAGCATACGGAAGTTGAACTTACCTGTAAAAATAAATTACGCACGCCAATGATGACAACTTTGCGGATATAAGTGCATTGTATGTATCATCGTTTTCTTTGTAACTCAAGTTAAGTACATAATTACGGATATTTTGTATGAAAATCACGATTAAATGAACGACCAGGCTTTAATAATATCATTATGTTATTTCAGTATCGTTTACATATACTTTAACTACTTCAAATGGTGTGACAAGTTATCGAGTAATCCATTTTTTCTTAGAAAATGGGATAGCGCCTCTATAACTTTTCCTACAAAATTTGAATATTCGATAACTTTATGATGTCGTTACATTTCTTGCAACTCGGTATACTATATTGAATAATGCCATGTGTGACTGGAGGAAGGTAAACGTGTATGATGCGCGTTGCATACAGTCACACTTGCGTGGCATTTTTGCGTGTAGTAGCAGGGAGCAAGCACTCGGTAGATGAAATCGCATTGTTAGATTGATCTTTAGTTTCCATTCTCATTACTAATTATCTTTAATAGTCGATAGCTCGATCGGTAGAGTGCTTTCGTGAGTGAGAGCTCGGGTTCAAATCCTACTGAGGGTTTCAGAAATGAATTCCCGTTTCGATGTTGAAAGAAAACAACGGCAATTAAATGAACACCAACCCTCTCGGGAACTGGGAAACCCCCACTTCAACTGAAGTGGTTGGCGTAAGGACAGTTTACCTGTAAAACTAAATTGGTTCACTCACCATATGCGCGCTAAGAAATTAAACTAGGTATATGTGTACCTTAGGAACCTAGTTTTTAAATTTTCCTAACTTTCCATGAATATGACAACTTATGTACATATTTCAATGTGAATTCATGTCTAAATCTAAATCTAAATCTAAGCTGCAAAGATACATATCATTTAGGATTCATATTAAACGCATTCCCACAAGCAGACATGTATAATTACAAATTTCACAAAATATTTGTAATTACAAAAAAAAAATGACAGATAAAAAAAATGCATGAATGAGAGACTAGCGTCTTTGACGGTTAGATTTGCAAGTAATCCGCAGAATGACGAGCTTCATTTTCGCGCCCCTTTCAATATTCCGATCTTATTTTATAAATTGTTTACCCTTTGCTTCTAATATTATTGTTTATAAACTGTAACTGTGACTGTAACTCTGTTGCCATTCCACTAGGGGTGACCTCTGCAGAGTTGCCTCCATTTTTTCCTATCCTGACATAGCTCTTTCCATTCATTCATATCCATCACCTTTTTCATGCATTGTCTTCTTTTACGCTCACTTTGTACCTATATCCCATTCTTTCACAATCTCCTCAATCTGATCACTCCATACTTTCTCGCCGCGGCTTAATGCAAAAATGACATGCACATGTGACCGTTTTTACAGATCATGTGTTAAAATTTTACGTACATTACCGGAAGCACTTCCGAGCTTAGGTACATGCATAATATATCACTTATGTAGGTGCATAATATGAACTTATTGGCCCGGTATTTATTAGGTACCCATTGCGACACTGGCAGGTCTTTACACCTTGACTTTTAAGATAAGTTCGGCAGAAATTGCCTTGATGAAAAAACCACTTGTTATATCATCTTGAATAATTTTTTAAGCTTATTCAAATTAATGTATTGTGTATTCACTTAAAATTAACCTCAAGTCCTATATGCATATGATTGCGTTAGAGATTTCAATTAATTAAAAAAAAAAATAATAGATGTCATGTAAAAATATAATTTTCATTCACATGATGTATGAATGGTTACTTTAAAAATGAGGTGCTACTTTAATCTAAGTTGCAACGATGATAATTAACATTTATATTGTTATGATTTATTTCGGGTTAACTTGTAATAAAACCGCAGTTGAATTTGTTGCACAGTATTTATTATTAACAAGTTGATTACATAATATAATATGGTTCACTCTGTATCTTCAGTATTGACGGTTTTACGGCTTAGGCGTTAATGGGTCATTCAAGCTTCACAGAAACGCAGCCTTAATTTATATGTAACCAAGGCCTATTCTCGCGTGTTCGAGACGCTTCTAGAATGGATGTCTCCAGAGAGTACGAGAAGTACAAGGTACAAAATATGAAAAACTCACATCTACAGCCACACATACACAGCAAGTAAACACGCCTAGGCACACAATCACAAAAACACGCAGGCATGAACCTATACAATCGTAACAATATTAAATGCATGACCAAAAAGACACGTGCTAAATTCGCGCTTACACATGCTGCATGCATCCTTTCAAGATAAATACTCAATTAATACACTTTTGCCAACCTGCTTTGAATAAGGGGTGACATTGAAAAGTAAAACATTTTTATAGAATGAGTAATGCCACCTCATACCAATCTATAAGTAGAGTCTTCTTCAATACATTTACATCGATTACTTTTTTCATCATTGTTTTCTCAATACATCTTATGTATGAAAATACTACTTCTATAATAATAATATAATAATAATAATAATCTATAATAATAACTACTTCATATTCGATAATTTTTTTTATGGGGTATGAAGTAGTTTTTTCATTAATTATTCCTTTTGTTTCACATACATCCATCCAAAGGCCTTAAAAACCGTTATCAATGCCTTCGTGCTGTCGAAAATCGACTACTCGCTCCCCCAGTTCTTGTTTACCGTATACGCCAATCTTGTAAAATATGATTTTTTATGCAGTTGTCTTATGAATCAAATTCTACACAATCTGAGCTAAGAAAAACCGTAAAACTCGATAATGTGAGAGTTCTTTTAAATATTTTTTAAATAAATTTATTGTTTTCATAAGACACATTTGTCCAGTACACATGCAAACATTGCTTATGTAAAATTTTCTCAATGGCGTTTACGATAAACAAGAACTAAGGCAGCGTACTGTAATGGCGTATATGCCGAACAGCCCCAGAGCCAGCTAAAGAGACTCCAGTCTGTACTGAATGCAGGGGCAAGACTTATACACGGCGCTTCAAAATTTTGTCACATTACGCCGCACCTGAAGTCCCTTCACTGGCTGAAGATTCATGATCGCGTCCAGTACAAGATAGGCTTGGGCTGGAAGTCTCATCAGGACGGTAGATAGCATGTAACCGTCGACGGTACGTTAGAGATACCTATTTGAAAGTTTGCCATAGCGCCGCTAGGTGTCAATGCTTGCATATGATTGGTCGAATAGTTCAATACCTTTCATCGGTACAATGTTAACGAGCTTTGATAGACAAAGTACCTAAACGTCATTCAATTGATTTGGCGAACTATCATGACCGATAGCTGACTGCCAAGACTTGCTTTGATAGTACTTACCATCGTTACCTGTCGCCATACAAAAAAATATCCAAGATGGCCGCAGGTGAACAGCTGATTAATAATTCTACGTATTTCATAAAAAAGTACCTAAACGTCACTCGGTACATTTGGCGAACTTTCATTCCGGTAGCTGACATGTCAGGACTCGCATTGATACCGCTTACCGTCGTTACCTGTCCCCATACAAAAAAAATAAACAAAATGGCCGCAGGTGAACAGCTGATTAGAGATTGACAGGTGTTCATACTAATCTGAACGACAATCGGTAGGTAGGATCTACCGTTTGTGTTGAGACTGCCAGCCCTGGTCTTCAAGAGCCTGCGCGGGACCTCACCGCAATATTTACACAATATGGTAGCTCCAGCCACCACAAGCAGCAGAACCCCATTGAGATGTAGTTTGAGTATGAGATGACCGTTGCGTTGGTGAAATGTACAGTTGACCACGATGTACCTATTTACACAGTTTCAAGACTGATCTGATAATTCAAAAGTTACAAAACATTTTTGTACAGCGATCTGAGATTCTCCGTGATATGCCCCTTTGAGATAATTCATCACTGTTAACTTTTCCGTTGTTTATAGTGTTTATAGGCTTACTGTTTCTTTCTTTGTCTTTGCGCTAGAAATATCTGAGTTTTTTTCATTAAAGCTGTTTACACTTCTGGTATTGAGTCAATTCGCTACTTTTTTTTTTATTCAATGAACAAAAAAGTCACTTTGACTCAGGATTGTACAATATATGGGGCAGAATATTTGAATTTAGTTATAGCTGGAAGATGGAAACTAACCCATAATTTTATCTAAATTTAACGTTGAGACATTTCCACATCTCTTCTACAATCCTAATCGTGCTCCAGAAACTTTTTTTGTTTCACCAGATCTAAAAAATGAAGAAAAAAGCGAATTGACATGTTCCAGAGATTTTCAACATCACCCCATCCCAGCTTTTTTCGTGAAAACTTTCAAGGGAACAGGTGAACAATGTAAAAAAAAACTGATAGCAGTGTGCTGATACCTAGGGTTACTATCTTCAAAAAGTTCAGATAGGTACTGTAATAATTGGTTCACTTGGTCTATGTTACTCAGGCAATGCAGCGGTGTATATTCATTTGAGATTAGGGTTTTTATTTTGTAAATACACATGCGGCATATGTAGGCATAAACTTATAAGCGTCTTATAAGTGTTTTAAGGCTTTCATGGCCGGCTTCAGATGATGTTGATGATGATGATGTCTCCATCCTTCCGGGCTTATAGGCCATGTTCAATATTAAGTTCAAAAGTACTTGCAAAAACCGGTGGTTATTATACTCGTCTAAATAGAGAGGCCATAGAAATTTACAAATATAAAAATTTTAACCGAAAAGAGGAGGGAATGAAAGTAAATAAAATATGGCGTCCAGCTCTGGAAAGTTTAAAATTTCAAACACTGCCTTTCCCGCCAAATTTACAAGCCCCGCCCACTCCACATAGACACATAAATACCGCATGCTCAAATCAAAGCGATCAGTCGAAGAAGAAGCCCTGAAGAAGTCAGTCGCACGTCACTGACGAAACGTTGCAAAAAGAGAAAAAAGAATAAGCAGCCTACAATATTGAACATGGCCTATAAGCCCGGAAGGATGGAGACATCATCATCATCAACATCATCTTATAAGCGTCTATTTGTCGATATAAATTTTATCTAGAATCTGAGTTACAAAGACATACTAACATTAACAACTCATATCAAATGCATGCCCACAAACAGACACGAGTATGTTCGCGCTTACAAAGGCTGAATGTATACTTACAAATTAAAATCAAACCTCAAATGAACATAAGCCCTGCAACTTTTGCCGACCTTCCCTGAAACAGTGGTGACATTGGTAAAGTGAACTATTTTTTACAGTATGGGTGGCCGGCCTCATACCAACCTATAATCAAGGAATGTAGGAATGTCATATCAAATGTTAATTTATCTTTCCGACTTACATAGTAGATTGTAGATCAGATCTGTCATGAAACTTTGTGAAAACACCTGGTATTTTTAATATTTAAGTCTTCTATACAATGGATTTTGTTGTGATCTGTCATGGCCGATGATTTCACCGCGAACACTGGTCTAGATTGCATTTTAACTACATCCAGAAGTAGGCTATCATACCATGCAAATTACTTGTGTATTGTCGACCTAAAGTTTAATCGTGAATTGTATTTTTGACTGGTCATACAATGGTTCTTGCCTCGAACTAGGTATCAGAAGGTACCTGGTAAAATATATTGTCTGCTCAGTCATTTAATTTAATACTATCTATAGGGGCAGTATTTACATTCGATGCATCTATCTATCTCTTTTCCTCATGAAAGTCGCTAAGTGTCAGCTAAACTGCTGCCGAGAGTCTTATTAAAATTGCACACCTGAAGTGTCTAATAAGAGAGTATTTGGATGAATTATAAGCTTTAAGCTTTCACAACTTAAATTATGTTTACAAAATAAATGAACAATGGATATTTTAACCAACCGTTAACTCGAGAACTTTCTGATTATCATCGTTTCGTTGATATTATAACCAATATACTCAGGAGGCACCATTGCTGCACGATGAACGAGAAGGAACTCCAGGGTAGTATATTTCTGTACCTTAGAGCATAAACAACGGTAGTCACATTTAGTAAAATGTGCAGGAGACGAGTTTTAGTGAAAATGTGCACTTTTTTAAACCATCATAACTTCTAAACTAGACGAGATATTTTTGATCTGTAAAAACTGTTTATCTTCTTTTATCGATATTTATTTAATGTGAAGTAATGTGAACAACGTATGTGGAACTTCCGTGGTTTATGCTCGCACTTTTATGTGCATCCCATATTTATTACACTTGATATCTCAGTAACTATGAGTCCGAGGACTCCAATATTTTTACCACTTATAGAATATGTGTAACAGACCAAAACATAATTACTACCTTCGTTCGAAGGTAGGCAGTGATTTGTGACAAAGTGTTTTTTCAAATTCAGTTCATCCTCAGTCGCCGTACAGAGAGGATGTTCTCCTGAAGACGTCGGCTACGTCGCTGACGAAACGTAGAGAATGATGTAAGTTCTCTCTAAACGGTTCGTTAAATATCCGATTTAAATTAAGTTTTAAAATTGTTCAGTTTTAGAAATTAATATAATTGTCAAAATGTCAAACGACCGTAATTCTAATTTAAACCTAACTTATAGAACAGCTAATTATAACAATTTCTGCATCATTAACTTAAACACGCAAACAAGTGGACTTCCGTTGTTTATGCTCTAAAGTACAGATTTATAAGTAATCAAGACCATTCACAAAGGTTCATCTTACAGCCAGCGGATTTCATTAATAGTCGATGTTTCGTAGCAACGCAGACGACCAGTCTTGCAGAGCTCCACAATTAAAGTTTAATGAAGCATTCTAGCTTTACATGCATACTGATAACGATTAACTAAACGTAATTTAATGAAATCGTTATTTTTTTATTTACAAACATTTATCCAGGACGAATGTGTAGGTACTTTTTAGCAGTTAAATAATCAAAGATTAGACAGAAAGTAAAAACTAAATTTATTCGATAAATCCGCTATGCCCCTATGTTTATGGTCTAGCTTTTTTTTTCTGGCATTTTACCCTGAAGGACGCTACAGCCGTGGATTCATCTTTTAGTTGCAGGAAGGTTTAAGAATTGACTTTAAACATATTGGTGACAATTTTAGATTTGTATACAATTTTTAAGATTAGATTTGAACAAAATGCTATTAATTTTGGAGGAATAAAATGCCAGTTTAGCTATTATATCTAGTCAAAATTTTAAGTATAGCCGTTATGATTTTTTGTGAAAAAAGAGACGGTGTACCACAAAACATTACTGGTGTGTTATAGATTTAACGAATAAAGTTTTTTTTTAAATAATATTTTTATAGTTTCATTATGAACCGATACAACCGCGTCGCAATGAAAACAATTCGTAAAAGATTATCCACTCAGTATAGAGCTGGACTATAAACTATAAAGAAAGTCACTTACCTTTGTTTGTTGTTGCTGGTTGATATAAGGAGTGATGCTTGTGAGCGTTGGTTTCTCTCCTGGGTGCGTTGTGTTCGATCTCTTACAGCCGAAGGATCATATTTTCGTTTGGAACTAATGAAGTCAGAGGATCACAGGTGGGCTGAAAGAACGAGAAAAGAGAGTTAGTTGCTTTCAATATAAAATATACATTCATTATATTTTATTCACAAATACATGAGATATATTTCCGTAAGTAATTTGAAAATCAATAAAAACGATGCTGTACAAGAGAATGCATTTTTTGTCAAAATTTCGAGTTAAGACACCACTAAAAAAACTCCAAAGTTTTTTAGAGCACTTCTAATTTTTTAAATTGTTTTTTGAAGGTTGTTATTTAATTATTAAGTCTTTTTGACAAAATTTCATTAGAATGTTGGTATTTTAGTGCTCTTCTCAATTTTCTTGAAGAAAATAAAAGCTTGGATGGTCTATTAACAACTAATAATTACTTAGGTAATTTTTTTTTTTAGATATTCGGCTAACCGTTATAGGAGAACTTACATGATTCTCGACGTTTCATTAACGACGAAGACTAATTCTTCAGGAGGCACCCTTTCAGCACGACAACCGAAGATGTACAAGAAAGAAAGGTCCGTCTAATATCTAGAAAGTTTAATTACTGAAGGACTTCTAATTGTAATACTGCCAAACGACCGTAATTCTTTGATTATTTATGTTTTCTTAAATACAAATTAAAAATTAAACACTGTTTCTTTTCACTCAATTTATCAATTTATTTCAATTATAGATTACTAACGTTTTAGACCCTATAGGTCATCATCAGGTAGGATTACCGTAATTCTTATTAAACATTGTATGGTCTTCGGTATGCTTTAACATTCACGTACTAAAAAGCAGGTATTTAATATTCCAAGACAACAACCGTATGCTAAATTTAATAAAATATATTTGCACACATTTGAGTTGGCATGGGGGAACCTAATGACATTTCAGATTCAGCCTATTGTCCATACACGAGAGAATAGATTAGAATTATTATAATTTCATGTAGGTACGTACACAGATACGAAAGGTCTTTATTGTAAAATGTTTCCCACGAAATTACACGATCATAATGAGTGCTTGTACATACATACGTACCCGACCCCAAGTATACAACTTTACTTCATACTCAACCACAGCGTTTATAAAAAAATGCAGGTAAACTCAAACTGCATCCATTCGTGACAATTTCAGATTTTTGTTAGATAGAAACATTTTTGTTAAACGCTATGATTGAGTTTAAACGGATTGTTTTATACTTTAGTTATTGGCTTGTCCTACTTTACTTTCTGCAAATTATTGTTTCAACTGTTTTTTTTTTGCGTATTGTTTTCTTTACTGCATATTTCCATTAGGAATCAACAAACATGACAGATTGGTTTAAATTTGTAATAGTTAAACCAAGTAGACACACAAAAACTTGAAGTGACGTGACTTGAAGTAATTGTTGTTAATTTTGTAATGATTAAAAATGAGTGCAAATCATGGAGTTGTATTATTGATGGCGAAGAAACTAGCTTCTGGCGTTGACACATAATATGGCTCACGTCCTGTCAACCGGCCTGTCAACTTCAAAGCTGTCAAATACCACAGAATACTTAATAATCATGTGAACTCCTATGTTTTATTGCTTTCTCCATTTTGTGCTTCAACACCTAATATATTTGCACATGGCATCATCTTTTAAAATAATGCCTTTTTTCTCTGATAATTGTCAAATTTACCAACGAAAATACATCGAAACATTTATAATGCGCACAGTGTTCGCGCAGGCATGAATGCCAAAACTGCCTTTCAAGAATGCAATAAACATAATTTTCAAAAACAATTAATGTAGGTATTTGGTTTGGAAATGGTCTTAACTGGTTCGGATGTCGGAATGAAGAAGGAGGTTAGGGAAGAGAGGAATCCTGGGCAAAACTGGAGAGGACCACAACTCGCAGAAATCAAACTCGATGTATTTCAACACGCCATTTATTTTGGATTTTTTTATTTTAAACTGACATGATATTGCTAAAATTCAGCTGATTATCTATCGGGAAATACGCAATTGAAAAATAAAAAAGTATTTGTTGTATACTTCTTTGTGTAAGATAAATCAAATGCAGCTTGGCGTTCTCCGCAATAAAAGTAAATTCACTTATAGAATATAATATGAAAAAACCCGAAACTTGTTTCTTCACGAGTTATTGAATTTAATTTGGCACATTTATGATGTCGTTATAAAAATCTTATGCAGACAATCTGTAATTTAGGTCTTTAATTTAGCTTTAAAATTTATTATCCTTGTATAATCCACAAAATATTGCATTAATTATACGTATTTGTAAAAGATTATATTGTTTTTACAACGATGATATCTTAAAATATGGTTCTTACAAACATATTTATAATATTTAAAATTTTATTAATCAACCTGTATTTCGTTAATTAATTTTAATTAAATTTGGTAGAAGTTTGTCAATGCTAACTTTATTTTAAGAAGAGATGAGAAGAGTTCTTGAACTTTTATTTCCTTGGGCTTTCTTTTGGAAACAATAGTTCACAAGCAGCATGTGTAAGCGCAATCTTGCTCGTGTTTGCATGTATACGTGTATCGAAGTGTCAACCTGAAATAATATCCATACCTACAAAACTTAAATAAAATTTGGCAATGCAAAATGAAAAGCGTTTTTTTTCGGTCAGTGAAAGTGTTTTATTTTATTTTACTACTTTTATAGGACCTACTTCCATGGCGTATATTTTGGCCAATCGGCTATTTAAAAAAAGAGAATTTCTTTTTTAATACTTCCACTAACCTGAAAAGTCTATAATAAAAATGTTGTTTAGATTAAGTTGAAGAATACGTGAAATAACTTTCTCTTGACGTCTAGAAGAGCGACTAGAGGTAGCTGAAGAGGATCGTCCAGTGGCGACCCAGAATATCCAAGAAGGGAGTGGGGAGACCACTGCTGAGATGGATGGATGATGTTCAGAAGACTTCAAGAAGAACTGTGACTGTTACTCCGTTGTCATTACGCTAGGGGTGGCCAAAGCCTCAGCAGAGTTGACTCAATTTTTTTCATATCCTTTCATAATGTAGTGTTTTTGGGTTCGAAAGTCTCTAAATCAAAACATACAGGTCTTCTTTCAGGATCTTTATTTTCACTTAATTTGTTTTTACAATTATTTATATTTATTTTTAACACTTTTAGTAACTCAAATTTATTTTCACAGTTCAGTATCGCTCACACTCTTTAATCAAAGGCGACTATCTTACTGGCTGGGTGCACTCAATTTTGCTCCCTATATACTCTAGAGACAGACGTTTCTAGGGGCTAATTTTGCCAGCACATTCTACCAGCTTCGAGAGAACAACAGGATAATTTAATTTCTAGATTTCTTAAGCCTAAATTTATTGCTACCTACGGTGTACACCTATATTAATCTACTATTTACGAGTACATAACAATAAATCTAGTTTTTTCAGGAGGTAATTAAGTAATGAATTTAGCACGGAGGCTTTTAGATGGATATTATAGAGGCCTACATCCAGAAGAGACTGAAAAAAATATAACATTCTTGATGTCACTATTCTATCAAATAACAAAAAATGGTCTTGCAGATGAAAATCTATGAAATAAGTAGAATTTCTATGCACAAAAAGCGTGCGCTACCGAAATAAATTACCGAGCAACGAAGTTAGAACGCTTTTACAACGGATGTTTTTTTTCCGGCGAGCAAACGTCACACATCTATTTTACTGGCACTTTAATAACAAAAAAACAGTTACTCTTGCAATTTTTTTTGACAATTAGAAAACTGCAGATGTTGAACTGTGAGTAAAATTGGTAGCGTTGCTATTCTTTCAGAACGTTGATAATTTAAAATCACAATATTTGGACAGAAAAAAGTGGAGGCGCATCTGCGGAGGTACCGGTCACCCCTAGTGGAACGGCGGCAGGATACAGTACAGTACAGTACAATATAGTACCGCGCATTTTCTCTCTCGCTTAAAAATGTAATCTCTTTCTTTTCACAATAAATACATTACTTTATTTTATTTCACACCTAACGTTTCCCGTATTCAAGAGCTCTGTAATTCTAGTATAAAACTCCCCTCGATCTAATCGCTTATCTTATATTATCGTTGATCGCTTACGAAAATTTCCCTCGATCGCTTACGCTTCATTACATAAGAAAACTATGCTGAAAGGAAAATATTTATTAAGGGGTGCTATTATTTCTTCTATACATTTATCTGTTTATGCGATCGAGGGGAGTTCGCGCAATGTTTATACTCGGGGTAACGAGCTGAAATTAACATTAATCTCATAGTGAATCTGCTCTGTGGAGGCAAAATGAACAAACGTATATTTTTCGCATAGCATTAAAATCAAATATTTTTGGATGTTGTAAAAGATAATGCTGTGTGTTGAGTATTTAGATTCTGACCTACATCCCAGACGGCAATGCTGGTAAAATTCGTGAATAATTATTGTATGGCCAAGGTGACAATACCATCAGAGGTTGTGGTCTAAGCTATTCACAGTTGTCATTAACCTGAGGTCCGCGGAGGAAAATTATGAAAAAAAAAACTATATTATAATAAAGCATTTGGTAATAAGTACCCGCGTGTCTGTAATAAAACATGAGTATTTCAAGGATGTAAGACTTTTCTGAGTTAAGTGAACATAGCAAAAACGCAACGCAACTAAGCTACACGTATAGTGTGACTTATTGCCGCGCTATCCCCGAAAGGGTTCGCAAGTGGCGAGTTGAACCTATTTATTTTTACAGGTAAGGGGCCCGGCCTTACGCCAACCACTTCAGTTGAAGTGGGGGTTTCCCAGCTCCCGAGAGGGCTGGTACTCATTTCTTGTGAAGGCTGAGTAAACCTTGCCGGTACTTTATTTTGGGGTTTGAGATAAACACCGAAACCGGAAATCATTTCTGACACCCTCGGTGGGATTCGAACCCGAGCTCACGGCATGGAATGCAAACCAACTGAGCCATCGACCGAAAGCAATAGTTTATTACGCTTCTGTTTACAGAAGGCTAGGGCTAGATTTCCACTTAAGGTGTCAGAAATGATTTCCCGTTTCAGAGTTTATTTCAACCCCAAAATTATTTTGCGGGCAAGGTTTACTTAGCCTTCACAAAGACATAACCATACCCGTGGGTAGTACGGACACCCCATTTCAAGTAAAGTGGCTGGTGTAAGGCTTTACTCTGTGAAAATAAATATGTTTCACTCGCCACATACTTCCTCCGTGGGAAGTTGCACAACTTACGAATTATTTGTAATTCTCAAGTGTAATATTTAACAAGTAAATCACTCATCTCATTATTTTCAAGATTATGGTCTATAATCTATAATCTAAGCTGCAAAGATAAATTAGCATTTAACCCCCGTATTCACGATCAAAACTGATTTAAGTGCCTTACTCAAGCGCTACACTTACTCAAGGGTCGACATTCTGGAGCGTTTTGTTTCACAAAGAACACTCAAGCAGTAATCAGCGTAGTGCCCAACCCCCAGGAGACGTACGGGTATGTCATTGGCTCTCGAAAAAACCCAGCTCTGTAATTGGTCAGTACCTTCCGACCGATATTCGGCGTACTTCACTCTTATCATTGCCGCCTCTTTCAAATTTCAATGTCATATCAACTTTGCATAAAACTTGACAACAAATAAGTACGTATAACGCAATTACTACTTTAAGTAAACCGTAAGTACGAATTTGTTTGTTTACAATTTCTATTAGTTTTTAAAAATACATTTATGTAATATCCAATGTAAAGTGTTTTGATCGATTTCAGCGCCAAAAATATGTTGTTTTCTCCAGCGGAAAAGGAGCTGCTGGTGGCTCTGATTAAAGAAAAACCTGTAATAGAAGATAAAATAACAGATCGAAGAAATCGTTGGCTTTGCAACCCTCAATGAGCAACGGCAAAACTGTATACAGAACGACGCGTTTTTTCAATCAAAAACGTCGTCTAAATTCTTCCTCTTCGTAATACGTAAATGGGTCTTTACAGTCTCTGATATATTTTCTTGGGACACTATTTTTGAACAAAACAATGTTATTATTCTCGTTGAAGTCAACTGTATCGAAAGAATTCATTATTTTATGTAAATAATTCACAACCAAACAAAAAATGTGCTGATGAAATGCGGCGGAATATTTTGACAGTTCATCTGTCATTGCAGTATGGTCCTAGACCATACCGGAGAACAAACCCAATTCTGATGGTCAAGCAATGTAAATGAACTCGTCAAAACAATGTTAATAGACTTGTAAAAATCATGTTTATAGTAAGAATTCATTTTTTCATGTAAATTCACAATCAAACAAAAAATGTGATAACAATGAAATGTGACGGAATATTTTGACAGCGCTTAAGCGTTGGTTAATATACGTGTCGACCTTACTTACCTGAGTGCTAGTTTTTGGAGCGCTTAAGCGCTAATTTTACCTTAAGTATTGTTCTTGAAATGAATTTCCCCAATCTAAGCGCTGGTTTGCCCTTAAGGAAGTGCCAGTTTTGATCGTGAATACGGGGGTAAATCTCGTATCAAATGTATGCCCACAAACAAACACGTGTAGTTCGCGCTTACAAATGCTGAATTTGTACTTACAAACAAAATCCAAACCTCAAATGAACATAAGCCCAGCAACTTTTACCGACCTTTCCTGACACAGGGGTGACATTGGCAAAGTGAACCATTTTTTACAGTATGGGTGGTCAGCCTCATACCGACCTATAAATCAAGGAATCATACCAACCTATAAGTCAATGGTAATAACAATAATCTCTTGTTTTAAGAAATATTATGTAGATGAGAAAATGCGATTGCATTATAAATTAGATTTTCAGAAGGATTACGACAAAAAACAAAGATTTTTCTTTTTTTTTTGCACGTTGAAAGAAAAAATAGGCCGATTCTTAATGAAATATCCGTGGCTTTTGCGTATGGAAACTATTTAACTAGATCGGCTGTTTTCGTTAGCATTTCATTAAAAGTGGAAGTTTTACTGAAGATAAGAACAGGTTCGTCTTGAGAAGTAAACCTCGCCGGTACTAAAAAATAACGCCGGAACAGGAAATCATTTCTGACACCTATCAGCTTCGAATCCAGAACTCCGTCTCACCTTCACACACTTATAACGTACTTCCAGTTTGTGATGAGTCAAATTTTGAACCATTTTTATAAAACTTTCCTAAGCGTCAAAACAACTACTGAATATCAAATTTAGAACATTTGTGTCGTACAATTTTAGAAATTAAATTTTATCCTTTTTTAAATTCATGTACTATTTACAATTACACAATTTTATGTGAAAGTATTAATTTTTTTTTAAAAGCACATTTTTTATTTTCACAATTGAGTATTTATTCTCGAGTACTTTTGACTACCGTTATTGTCAAGAGGACACTAAAAAAACTGTGTGTGCTATTATATAAAGTAAATAATATTTAATAATATTTATTTATTTAATTGAAAGATTCAAATCAAAACACTGTTTTGTATTTTCACGATTATAATAATTTATTATTTAATTTTACAAACGTTTTCGATAATATATCATCGTCAGGTATACAAAAAATTTAAATTTAAATTAAATAATAAATGATTATAATCGTGAAAATACAAATCAGTGTTTTGATTTGAATCTTTCAATTAAATAAATAAATATTATTGAATATGAATTTTCACAGTGTTAATACACAAACAATTCAAAATATATTGAAATAATATTTATTTTATATGTATTATACTTTCTCATAAAAATTAAGTTTCACTGCGTAAATACAGAAAACTCTAAAAAGTTTGTTGTAGTATGTATACAAACATATCTGAAAGATTTGAAAGTTCGTAATTTTAAATTGAAATGGAAATCTGTGATGAAATTACCATAAAAATAATTTAAAATTCATGAAAGCCAGTAATTAAAATTCTTCATGAATGTCTTTTAAGACATTTTTTGCCACTTTTTTTTAAATCAGATAAGTTTATTCTGTAGCTGGTTTACAATCACTTCCTTGGAGATAAGTGTGGGGCCTAAAGCAAGTTCACTTTGTTGATTATTTCATGGGTAGAGTATCTGTTATAATATACCTAATATTTATTAGGAACCACTTTACCTGTGCGACGAGCTTTTGTGAGAAGGACACAGATCAAAGAATAATAATACTTTATTGCCTTGGTTGCCGAATCTTTAATTAATCAATATAATAAAATGTACACCCAGGTGGGCCATGTATTAAATAGTATATAATAAATATTAGTTTATAATATTATGTATAACCTGTACCAGGACATGGTCAAAAATAATACGTGCACAACTAAAATATCCATGTATATTAAGGTATAACCACACACTTGAGATTTCAGTAATCAAATGCATTTATCTAAAACAATAGTAAATTGTAGAATGTTTATTTTGTAGAATTTGTAAAGCACTGTTTTTATGTGAATCACACAAGGGTCCTCTGCGAGAGTGGTTGTCGCTACAGAAAGTGCCAATTCAAGCAAGACCAAGTTGATTTAAGACTGGGTGATCAGCAGTTGAATATTTAAAATTAGTTTTTCAAAGAACCGTGAAGAAAAATAGCATTCCCTTTTATTTTTTCTTTCAATTTTAACATAATTTATTTAACTTAAATAAGATGCCTACTTTATGACACGACATACTTTATGACTACTATGTTTGTTTTCCAATATTGTATATTAGTAAGGTCTGAGGACTAAAAAAGTATTTTTGTACAAAATAATACTGAAAATAAACTATGTTCTAACTAAAAGAAAAATGTGGGTCTTTATATTTCTTTGAAAAAAATCTAATTTAATGTACATATTTGTCGGTGTTATAGTCAAATGACATAAGTGGTTTTGAACCAGCGCGTGTTTATTTCAATCGTTATTGATTTAAGTCTACAGTCTTACTTGACAACAACTTTGACCTTGCCTTACAGATGATGTTGAGTAATTAACTTTTAATGATTTTAAAATAAATTTGATGATCTTTTAATGATGATGTGAGAATTCATTTTTGGAGTAGATCAAAAGAAAACTGTCAGCTAGATTTTACATGAAAGTTCATGAAAAAAAAATATAAAGAAAACAGGCAAAGACGTGAGTGTGTGATCAACAAAGATCGTAATTTTTAATTAAATATTTTAACAAATTATGAAATGTTTCAGCGGAAACTTTGTAGAACTGCATTACAAAACTATATACATTTTTTCACATGCATTTTTTATTTTTTAAATATTTTAACCTTATCTCACTGAAGAAAATGAGTTGATTCTCACAATGAATGTAAGGTTGTAATTTTTTTCAAGATGTTGTGATGTTAAAAAATGCATCAAATGCAAAAATATGAAAAATCCTATTTTTAATTTAAACAAACTGCACGACAAGAAAATATGACAGACCAGCAAGAAACAAACGATTGAGATCATTCTTGCTCAAGATATTGCAAGGGTGTCTCATGAAGAAGTTGAATAATCAACTATACCATAAGGTACCAAAAAAAAAAATCGAGAAGTAATTTTTCCAGTAACTGTACAAAGTAAATATACAAAATTCTACAAAACTGTCTATATAATAATCTTTGATCTAAGTTGCAAAGATGTATTGGAGTTTAAGATTCATATTAAATGCATGCCAACAGGCAGACGCATGTGAGTTTACGCTCACACATGCCGCATGAATGAACAATGAACATGTATGAAAATTAAATCGGAAGGATTTTTTTCTACCTTTCCCTGAAAGACATTGGAAAAGTGAACCAATTTTTACAGTCAGAATGGTCAGCCTCGTACCAACCTATTAGTCAAGGGAGTAGTCAAGGATTCTGTCAGTATTCAAATTTTTTTTGTAATCTACATCTAAGCTGCAAATATATACATCAGTTAAGATTCATATTAAACGCATTCCCACAAGCAGACATGTATAAGTTTGCGCTAACACTTGCCGCATGTGGATCTACAATGTAAAAACCCATGTAAAATTTTGCAAAAAATGTTAGGTGCGTTGTTTAGCCTTAAAAAATAACCACACAGTGGATAGGTATCTAATTATAATATTTCCATATTGTTTTTTACCCTGAAATCGGTGTAAGTTGGCAACCTTGCCGATTTCTGAGGCAACACGAATCGTTATTGGATATCGATAGAATATCTGAGATTTTGGTTTTATTTTTTTCCGAGCAGTATTTTTTATACGGCGCCGATTTGAATATTTAATTAGTATTGTGCATTCAAAGGTCGAGTCGGTTCGTAACAAAGATTGTTCGTAATTATAGGCTTTACTGAGTTGCATACACACAATAGGAAAAAATATGATTGTAGTCTAAACGGGGGAATTAATAAAAAATGTCTACAACCAACTACTAAGAGATGAATGAAAAAATAAGCTTGTAAAGTTACTATAGAATGAGGTCCACACGTGAATTCTCATAGACAAAATTATAACGTCACACGGCCGGGATGCTACGTTTTTTTTTGATGCTACGTTTTTTTTTACTATAAGTTGCTAAGGACTGTCGTGCAATATAAATTGAGTCAGGAATGCATTTTTATGATGTAAATTTTTTTAAGTTAGGATTTTATTTTCTTGATTTTCTGAAATTAATTTTACCAAGATTATAAATGCTGATAGATTTTCAATGTACATACCTTTGACATATAGGTTTTATATTTTCAAAAATATCGCATATTCTAGTTAAAATTAACGTACACTATAGCTATCTTAATATGAGTCGTTTAGAACCAAAGGTGTCAATCATGGATTATTTTTCTACAATGAAATAAATATATGGAAAAGGAGAAAATGTAATTCTTTGTGTTTCCATATTTTTATCTCATTTCTATATTGCCGCCTTTGATTTCTTACGACTCATTTGATATACGTATATATAAATTTATTTTATCCAAAA
The DNA here is from genome assembly GCA_951799405.1 of Agapetus fuscipes. Lineage (NCBI taxonomy): Eukaryota > Metazoa > Arthropoda > Insecta > Trichoptera > Glossosomatidae > Agapetus > Agapetus fuscipes. The sequence continues at coordinate 13,051,922 of OX637351.1, read as the reverse complement.
ATAAAATGAATAATTTATATGTCAAAAAAATTATTACATTTTTTTTAAATTCACAAAACATTTTCTTTTGTCAGAAAACCAGCTTTTTTGTAAATATGTAAATAAATTAAAAAAAAATACTTTTAAAAACTTTTTCATTTTTAAAATTAAATTCAATTACTTACACAAAATTAATCGTTAAAGTAAACAATATAGTTAAAAAAATATCAACAATTTCAACTGTACCTTGTAAAATTTCCTTCTTTAAACGTTCACCTTTCTTTCACCAATTATAAAACAAATAATTTTTCACTAATTTTCTCCAAAAGCGCTTCGATTTTTTTTTCTTCGAATAAGCCCGCCGGAAAGTTCGTGAATTTAAAGATGGCCGCCAAGCCAACGATCGCGTATGAGTTCTGAAGACCGACTGTCAACTATCTCTGCCATTCTACCTGGCCTACACCTGTACCACGATTATAAAACGCTACGTTTATACTCAGCAACACCGTCCACCGGAAAATATACAGAAATTCAAAAACTCACTAGAGGCAGTGATTTAAATTCCAAAGATATTTTAATTTGAGTTTGAAGTTAAAGTTTTATTCTTGATGTACTCATCGGGACTAAAATACCCTCCCCCTCCTCTTCGCTCTTGATCCCTTGTCGATAGTTCTAGAATTTTATTGACTGAGGAAAACCCATGAAAAGTTTGGGAATTTGGTAAATATATTGCGGAGCTTATACAAATTTAATACTGATTTATGTATTAGATATCCTTTATTTTATTTAAAAATTGGAATAAAAACATGTTATAATTTTTAAATGCTATGGAATTTTAGGTGTTAAATTTATTGTTACTTTTAATAATTATTTGTGAATTTTTGGTGACTCATAAAGACTTTTGATAATGAAAAATTACGTATATTTTGCGAGGTAGAATAAAAAAAAAATTAAATCCCCTTACATTATTCTCTTTTTTCTTTTAAATCTTACTGATTTTTTTTTACAAAATTAGGCTCTTTATAAAACCATACTTTAAAAAAATTGTATTGGTTGTTAAGGACTGAAGAACTCTAGGAGGCTCGTAAACATCAATTCAATACTGTTCAAGTTAATAAATAAGTATTTTCTTATTGAAAGGCATCCTTAAGAGCCTGTTGCACCAAACTCCAATCAGACAAAAATCAAAATTAAGTGCGATTTTTCCTAACAAATCAAAAAATTGGTAGCATATACGTAAATCAGCTTATGTACATCATCTTTTCTGTTCAAATTCCATCATATTATTATTACCCAAACTTTCGAGAAATATTTAACCGAGGTCCTTATCAGAATTAAGCAATCAAATTTGACGTATCAATCAAATATTGTTTGGAGGTTGGTGCAACAGGCCCTAAGATTATCAACCTAGCCGCGTGACGTTACAATTTCGATGTCTGTAGGATTGGTTATGAGTCCGTTAAACCACTTTTCCCACTGGCATCCCTATTCAGTGGAAAGTGGAAAGAGTTTCAGAGTCAGAATGTTCATTTATTTATGTATGCATATGTTTTTAATTTCATTAAACGGTACGCAGTGGCATACTTTTACCCACCTTGATGTATGGAAGCGAGGCCTGGACGGTGAATGAAAGTGAAATTAGTAAAGTCCATACTGTTGAAATGGACTTTCTAAGAAGTATGATTGGGAAAAAACGGAGTGACAGGGTGAGGAATGATTTTGTAAGAGAAGAATGTGGTGCAAGAGAAAGTGTGAAAGTGAAGATTAAAAGAAGTTTGTTAAGATGGTTTGGGCATATGGAGAGAATGAATGAGGAAAGACTGACGAAGAAAGTATATGTTGGTAGAATAGATGGATGTCGTGGTAGAGGAAGACCGAGAAAGGTATGGATGGACCAAATATCCGAAATTGCGAATGAATGGAATATCCAGAGTCATAATAAAAGAAGAGCTTGTATGAAGAAGGTTATGACTCTGGAGGAAATGAAAGAAGTATGTAAGGATAGAAAGAAATGGCGGTTGATCTGTGATGTTGGCGGCTGGGGTTTGTTAAAGTAAAATTGGTTTTGTGATTTAGTTTTTTATGTCAATGTATATATTGTTATTTTATTGATTTTAAAAATGTAATTTGTCATGTATGTTCCTTGACTTATAGGTTGTTATGCGGCTGACCACCCATACTGTAAAAAAATTGGTTCACTTTGCCAATGTCACCCCTGTTTCAGGGAAGGACGGCAAGAGTTGCAAGGCTTATGTTCATTTGAGATTGGGTTTTTATATTGTAGGTCCACATGCGGCATGTGTTAGCGCGAAATTATACATATCTGCTTGTGGGAATGCATTTAATATAAATCTTAAATGATATATATCTTTGCAGCTTAGATTAGATTAGATTAGATTAGATTAAATATTTTTTAAATACTCGCAAGAAGTGTCTTATTCATATACATAGAGAAATAAACGTCAAATAATTCAATAACATATCGACGGTTAAAAGGCAGTAAAAGGTAAAGCGAAATTTTGGTCAAAAATAAGTTATGAATGCTATCCTACTTTAAATTTTCCGCTCTTTCTAATGCGCTAACTCCCATAGCTCTACAATGATTTTTGTGTTGTTTATACCCAAGCAAACAACTGCGTTTTCGATGGATGGTTTTGATGTAACCGACAAGATTTTGGCCTTTTTGTCCTAAAGGTGCTTGTGACATAAAAAAAATCGTAAAACCACATTAATAGGAATGCCAATAAATGCCTTTATTTTTTTAATTTTATAGCTGTTTTGATTTTAACGATATGATAAAAAATAAAAAGGTTATGCCAGTTTTCTGCAATCTCAAACTTCAAATTGCTCTCCTGAACAATTCAGTTTATGTCGCTTATGCTGCCTTTTTACCTTTGAACTACTGCCTTTTAACCGTCGATATGGACATCAACAAAAACATGATAATATCTATCTATAATCTAAGCTGCAAGGATATGTTAACATTTAAGGCTCATATGAAATGCATGCCTACAGACAGGCACATGTAGGTTCGCGCCTACACATTCTGCATGTGTGCATACAAATAAAGAAAACCTCACATGGACATAAACCTTGCAACTCCTGCCGCCGTTCCCTGAACCGGGGTGGCATTGGCAAAAGTGAACCGATTTTTACAGCACGGGTGGTCAGCCTCGTACCAACCTATCAGTCAAGGAGCACAAAAAAATATAAATGATTTACAGAAATTCATAATTAAAATTAAAATTAAAGTTAATATTACACTTTGAATTAATGCCCTAGCCGCCATTGTTGCAAATCAACCGCCATTCCTTTCGGTCCTTACATACTTCTTTCATTTCATTCAGAGTCATAATCTTTTTCATGCACTCTCTCCTTTCGTTATGACTCTGAATATCCCATTCATTCGCTATTTCGTAAATTTGATCCATCCATACTTTTCTCGGTCTTCCCTACCACGGCTTTCATTCAAAGTTGCAGCGTACACTCTCTTCGTCAGTCTTTCGTCATTCATTCTTTCCATGTGTCCAAACCATTTTAACAAACCCCTTTTGATTTTTACTTTTATACTTCCCCTTGCACCACATTCTTCTCTCACTAACTCATTCCTCACCCTATCTTTCCGTTTTTTTCCAATCATACTTCTTAGAAAGTCCATTTCGACCGTGTGGACTTTACTTATTTCACTCTCATTCATCGTCCAAGCTTCACTTCCGTACATCAAAGTGGGCACTAGTATACCACCGTGTACCGCCAATCGAACATTTTTCGATAAGTTTTGATTATCCCTACTTGATTTTATAAGAGTTAACAAATACTTGAATAAAGAAGTAAGAGTTTTGTCCAACATTGAAGTTGAATAAGCCTATTTGGCGTTTAAAAGTCACTAACCAGCTGGGTTGCTTCTTCATGTCTACCAATTCAGCGAATAGCCAAGGTCAGTACGTTTCCACACGTTTTGATTTGCATTATAATTTCTCAGACTTGCCCAATAAAAATATCTTCATGTGAAGACAAATACAGCCATTTGTCACCAATCTACCAGATTGCGTCTTAAAAAAACGAATACATTCGCAAATTTATCAAACTCATGTTTTATTCTTGTTTTAGAGGCATTTTTCTTAAAGGGTCCTCCACGGGAGAAACCACAAATTCTAGAGAATGAAGAGAGGTCTTTGACACCTCGTATTTCAGAAATTTTTGAGGTCCTCGACACCTCGTCCTTTAGAGAAGTTTTTTTGTACCCTAAGACCGGCCCGTAGTCTAGTGGTTCACACTTCTGACTTGTAAAAAGAAGGTTAAAGGTTCGAATCCCGGCGGAGCACAAAAAATATACCATTTATATTTTCAAAATTGCTTTTCGCTGGGTTGAAAAATTCATAAACCTCTACCAAAGACCGGTCATCAAAGGGTCCATCCGGCCTTACAGCAACTTGGTATTTTTTGAAAATTGGTGCTTTGTAGCGACGACCAAGCTCGAAAAAAGTCATCAATTGGTAAAATGTTTGCATTTCATGCCGAGAGCAAGGGTTCGATCCCCAGAAATGAATTCCCGTTTCGGTGTATATTTTAAACCAAAAAAAAATACCGGCAAGGTGTACGAAGTCTTGACAAAAAATGAGGACCAGCCCCCCCGGGAGCAGGGAAACCCCCACTTCAACTGAAAGTGGGTGGTGTGAGGCCGTCCCCGTCACCCGTAAAAATAAAAAGTTCCCGAATCGCCACGTGCGACTCCTTTGGGGATAGCGCAAGCAGGAAGTTACACTATATGTGTAGCTAAGTTGCGTTTTTTTTTGGAGGTGGAGCTTTTTGTTGTAGGCGATTGTTCTTTTTCTGTTCATAGATTTGAAGGATCTGTTTGTGCTGCTATTTTCTCCTATGGTCCAGACTGCCAGCTATCACGACATCTCTCTGTCTTATGATATAGACTGCCAGCTATCACGACATCTCTCTGTCTTATGATATAGACTGACAAAGTTTATTTACAAAGAAAGTGTGAAAGCAAAAAGAGGGAAGGGACGACCGAGAAAAGTATGGAGTGATCAGATTGAAGAGATTGTGAAAGAATGGAATATACAAAGTGAGCGTAGAAGAAGAAAATGCATTAAAAAGGTGATGGATATGAATGAATTGAAAGAGGTAGGTATGTCAGGATAGGAAAAAATGTAGGCAACTCTGCAGAGGATCTGGCCAGCCCCAGCGGAATGGTGACAGAGTTACAGTTACAGTCTCTGGAGGTCTTCCCCGCGGGTTGATGTCCTGATCACATTGCGTTGTGTTGCTTTTGCTGTTTTAAGACAGAAAATAAGTGGCGATTGATATCGGTTGTGAATAATTTGCGATGAAAACACAGACATCGTCTCCCATAAATGGGCAGTTTAGCAAAAGGATCAGCTGTGAATACGTAAACTTCTAATCGTTTTGACGTCAATTGCAAAGGGTCGAATGAGAGTCGTTATTTTTTTTTAATTAAATGGTTTTTTATTTGTGCTCCGCCGGAATTCAAGCCCACAACCTTCCATTTACGAGTCAAAAGTGTTAACCACTAGACTACGGACCGGTCATGAACATGATTTTAAAGTTGTTTTTGACAGGACTGGGGACAACTGCGGTATGTATCAATGCGGTAAGCTAGTCCCCACTTCTTTATATCGTAGCTCAATGATGAAAAGATTCAACATCTCACCATACGCAGACAGAACCTCAGCATTTGTGACATGATCCATCCATTTCAGAAGCAGTGATTTTTTCTCGAGGCACTGTGTCTTGTCTTGTCTTGTATCCTGCCGCCATTACGCTGCCTTAGTTCTTGTTTACCGTATACGCCATTGAGAAAATTTTACATGAGCAATGTTTGCATGTGTTTTGGACCAATGTGTCTTATGAAAACAAGAAATTTATTTAAAAAATATTTAAAAGAACTCTCACATTATCGAGTTTTACGGTTTTTCTTAGCTCAGATTGTGTAGAATTTGATTCATAAGACAACTGCATGAAAAAGTCATAATTGACAAGATAAGCGTATACGGCAAACAAGAACTGGGGGAGCGATTACTCTAGGGGTGGCCGGTACCTACATCCACACAAGTGCCTCCACTTGACTCTGTCCTTGCATACTTCTTTCATCTCATCAAATCTCATCACTCTTTTCATGCATACTCTTCTCTTGTTTCCACTCTGTAAATTCCATTCATTCGCAATCCATTCTTTCCTAGGTCTTCCCCTTCCACGCTTACCTATTACATTCCCTTTCTACACTTTTTTTGTCAGTCGGTCTCCATTCATCCTTTCAATATATCCAAACCATCGCATCACACTTCTTTGAACTTTCACTTTCACGCTTTCTTTTGCTCCGCATTCATTTGGAACCCATTCGTTTCTCACTCTATCTTTCAGGGTTTTTCCTGTCATACTTCTCAAATGAGCCATTCCTAACGGTGCATACCTTATTTACTGCTCTTTCATTCACCATACACGACGCGCAGGGTCGGCAACAAATACAATTGTGTACCGCCATTTTCATTTTCTGTGTAAGTTTGTTGTAGTTGGCATTTTATGTTGCAACATTGATTTGATTCTCTCAGCGCGCGTTGGGGCTCCACTCGGGCAGATCGCATTATTTCTGTCCAACACATTGTTGTTGTTTGTGCAGGTAAGTGCCGCGATAGTTGCAACACTCGCCAGCAGATCGGCTGACGTCACTGCCTGTTATAAAAACGAAGGAGAGAGAGATTTAGAATTTTGGAATTTGGATAAAACCGGTCAGAAGAGATCTAGGGCAGCGGTGGCTTACCTTAGGTGGCCGAGCCGGCTGACAAACACACTCACACAACTGATACAACCAGGTACGTGCATGCTACTCCACACACACACACCTGTACAATACCTGTGGCTTAATAATGACATTACTGTAATAATAAATAATAATAAAATTAGGACGGCAAGAGTTGCAGGGTGTATGTCCATTTGAGATTTGGTTTTTGTGTTGTAGGTTCACATGCGGCATGTTTCAGCACGAACTTATACGTGTCTGCTTGTGGGAATACATTTAATATAGATCCTAAATGTTATATATCTTAGCAATTAACATTATATATTACTGCGCTTTTGCTGTGTGAATCACATTTCAAGAGCCCTTTGTGAGCCTGTTCGTCGTTTTAGAAAACGCCCATTTGTCAAGCAAAATCCATTTGCTGTAAGGCTAGGTGGACCTTTGGTGACCGCTCTTTTTTTTTGGATAAATGAATTTATCAACCCGGCGAAGAGCATATTTGAAAATAAATAAATAAAAAATTGCGCCGCCGGGAATCGAACTAACGACCTTCGGATTACGAGTCTATTAGTAACTTTTATATCGGATTCTGTTATAGTTTCGGAGTTTTGTTTTGTGAAAATGATATCTAATATATACATATATAAATGGATAATTGATTTAAATACAAGTTACGATAATTACATTATTTTGAATATCCTGAAAACATGTTTTTTTAATTATATGTTTAGGAAAACACTGCCGCCATCACTGCGGTGCGGTGTGGTATGCCGGGCATTGGGTGTTTTTTTTCAACCTTTGACGTAGATTTTACAGCCACGGTGTTGTTTGGTGTCTTCCATAAATGTTGAATAACCGATAAGAAGAGTTAACACAATGTTTGGAGAGCATGCATTTGCAGTTGCTGTTCATCTGGCCTGGAACTCCCTGCCACATCATGTGAGAGAGCAAGAGGACCATGAAAAGTTCCGGAATGCACTGAAGACAAGCGAATTTCTAGCATCATTTGAACAAGCGCCCTTTGGAGGGACTACATCACGAAACGGCGCTTTAAAGAAGTCATCAACTCATAATCATATTCCATTCAAACGATCAATGAAATGAAGCCTGTTTTTCAAGAAAACTGCATGAAAAAATGATGAAACTAATAACGACTGAAAACATTTTCCTGTAATTTTTTTACATGAAAATAAGCAGTGTTACGAATGAAGAGAAAAAAAACATGTTTTTCTTTATATTTCTTTGAAAAAATATTGTCGAATTTTCACAGTATTCATACACCAACCAATAAAAATATATTTGTACAGTGCTATTCAGAAAAGATTTGACCAATGGCTGATCTTTGATTCGGATCATCGATTTTGTTGTATCGTCATTTGTCATGGAAAAATAACTGTAGACTGCGGATGAGCCATTGCTTTGCTGTTTGAGAATAACACCGATTGAAATTATAAGAATGCACACAAATACAAAAACCTGTCATTGCAATGTTTCATTTAGACTCTGCTCCTATCCGAAATCTAATCTAATCTAAGTTGCAAAGATATGTAACAATGGGGATTCACATTACATGCATTCTCACTAGCAGACACGAACAAGTTCGCACTTGCGCATGCCGCATGTGAACCAACAATATAAAAACCAAATCTCAAATGGACATACACCCTGCAACTCCTGCCGACCTTCCCTGAAAAAGGGGTGACATTGGCAAAGTGAACCATTTTCTAAAGCATGGATGGTCAGCCCCGTAAGTCAAGGAACATACACAAGAAATTACATTTTAGAAAAAAACAAATAATAATATGGATAAACATTAAAATTCAATACAAAATTCTAATTTAAAATTTACAAAAAATGAGTAACCCTAGCCCTAGCCGCCAGCATTACAGATCAACCGCCATTTCTTTCTGTCCTTACATACTTTTTCCATTTCATCCAGAATCATAACCTTCTTCATACAGGCTCTACTTTTATATTTTTAAATAAATTAAATAAAATAAATAATAAATTTTAATATCTGATTCGGTTACGGTTTCATCACTAATTCTCATCTCATGCTGAGTAAATTTTGCGGTTTTTCGAATCCCGAAACAGGAAAATATGTCAAACACCCTTAGCGGCTTTCTAACTGGTATTTAGTGCAAGCGTTTTACAAGCTGAGCTCTCGACCGGATGTTTTAAGCTTGTAAATAGTATTTTTTTTTATAAACTATTTTCCGCTATACACCTGACATTTTAGCAGACACCAGTTGATTAGAAGGCGTACCTACTCGTATTTTCCAAGGTACAGAGTGCAGCCTCTCTTGATAAGTTGACCAGTTTTTTCATCAACCTGATCACGTTTAGCACTGTGTGAGCAAGTATGAACCTAGCTCATTAGACTCCTCCCCTACCCCTTCCTACCACCCCCACACTGTCTGCAATGTCTTTAATTTTAAGTTTTAGTATATTTTCAACTGACGATGGTATAACACCGAAAGTACTCTTGAATTAAAATATATACTCAAAGTGGTATTACACAAAGTTTTTTGTTTAATTTTTAGAAAATAATTTTTATTGTTTTTTTAAAAATAAATCTTTATAATGGCTTACCACAGTGTTTCACTAAACAAATTTGAACTCTTAATATATATGACTTACACATCATTCAGACGGACACAGTAAGCTAGGAGTTAGTGCGCGTTTGAGTGTATACAGATACACATCCAGTATTTTTGTGAGGAAAGAGGAGGGATAAATAAGAAAAATATTAGGATAATTTATTTAATTAGCGTTTTTTTTGTGTGAACCTCACCTCAAAAGCCCTACGAGCTTAGTCGTTCCTTAATAAAGCGCCAATCACTCAAGCAACACCAAGTTGCTGTTAAGGCTAGATGGACTTTTTGCATCGATATAAATAATATACATAGATGGAGCGCGTGAGTGTTTTCCTATACAAACGGTTGTGCCACAAAATTGTAGAAAGAAAGAGAAAGAAACATTAGAAATTTTGTTATGTTTCTGTCTCTTTCTGATCTCCATGACAACATCAGGGGCCGTACTCAACATGGATTTGTAAGGACTGGATGGGCTGAGAAAGCAATCCTTTGTGAATTAGAAATGCGCTACCCCACTCATCATACAAAAATCCAAATTCAGTCTATCGGTAACCTTCCAACTATTAACAGGTGTGTTTCCTAACTGGAAAGAAAAATCATCAAAATGCCAAGCCACAAATTTTCCAAATGCACAAACAATACGAGAAATTGTAATAAAAAGTCTGGAGTAACTTTTCACTCGTAATTAGCAGTGAATATTAATATTTAAGTAAACTAGGGGCGTTGCCCCTGGCTGCTACGCAGCCCAACCCCTTAACATTTGTGAAATGTGTATATTGCACATAGTTTCCTCGCGTTAAACTTCGTAGTATTATAAAACATGTAAAATAAAAACACGCAGTTTTTGTAAAAGAACATTTACTTAGATTTGTTAGGCTTTGATAAAATAAATTTATGAAAATCCGCCATTACAAAAAAATACTGGGAATATCCCGCACTGTAAACGGTTATACTATAATATAATAAATACATCGATAGTGTATGCAAATATTAAAATTTTTGACTCAAATGAACATAAGTGCAAAAAGAGTTGCACTTATGTTCATTTGAGTTGGGTGTTTATGTTGTATGTCCACATGCAGCATGTGTAAGCGTGAACTTTTACGAGTCTGCTAGTGTACTTGTGTTATGTCACTGTGATTTTTGGTTAAAGTGCTGTTCTGTCACTGTGCTGTTTTGTCACTGTGCTGTTTTGTTACCGTGTTGTTTTGTCACCGTGTTGTTGTGTCACTGTGCTGTTCTTTCACTGTGCTTTTTTGTCTCCGTGTTGTTTTGTCACTATGCTGTTTTGTCAACGTGCTGCTTTGTCACTGTGCTGTTTTGTTACTGTGGTGTTTTGTCACCGTGTAGTATGGTCACTGTGGTGATTTGTCACTGTGTTGTTTTGTCACCGTCATTTTTTGTCACTGTGCTGTTTTGTCACTGTGCTGTTATGTCACTGTGCTGTTTTGTCACCGTGATTTTTTGTCAATGTGCCGTTTTGTCACTGTGCTGTTATATCACTGTGCTGTTTTGTCACCGTGCTATTTGGTCACTGTGCTGTTATGTCACTGTGCTGTTTTCTCACCGTGCTTTTTTGTCAATATGCCGTTTTGTCACTGTGCTGTTATATCACTGTGCTGTTTTATCACCGTGCTGTTTTGTCACTGTGCTGTTAGGTCACTGTGCTCTATTGTCACCTTCCTGTTTTTTCACTGTTTGTTTTGTCCCCGTGCTTTTTTGTCAATGTGCTGTTTTGTTACTTTGTTGTTTGGTCATGTATCGTTTTGTCACTGTTTGCCTTGCAACTTAGATTACAGATTAAAAAGAATAGATATCAAAATAATTTCCTTATCTTATAGGTTGGTATGAGGCTGTCCACCCATACTGTAAAAATGGTTCACTTTTCTAACGTCACCCCTGTTTGAGGGAAGATGGGCAAGAGTTGCAGAGCTTATGTTTATTAGAGATTGTGTTTTTATGTTGTAAGGACACATGCAGCATGTGTAAGCGCGAACTTATAAGTGTGTGCTTGTATCTTTGCAACTTAGATTATAGAACTAAACAAAATAATTTCCTTGACTAAAAGGTTAGTATGTGGCTGACCACCCATACTGTAAGTAATGGTTCACCATCTAAATCTAATTCTAAATGTAAATCTAAGCTGCAAAGATATGTATCATTTGAGATTCATATTAAATGCATTCCCATAAGCAGACATGCATAATTTCGTGCTCACACATGCCGCATGTGGACCTACAATATAAAGAACCCAATCTAAAATTATTATAAGCCCTGCAACTCTTGCCGACCTTCCCTGAAGCAGGGGTGACATTGGCAAAGTGAACCATTTTTTACAGTATGGGTGGTCAGTCGCATACCAACCTATCAGTCAAGGTATGCAAATTTTATCTCTGTTTGAGGAAAAGTCGTGTTGTAAATACACATGCAGCATATGTAAGCGCGAACTTATACATGTCTGCTTGTAAGAATGCATGTAATATGAATCTCAAATGTTTTATATCTTTGCAACTTAGATTACAGATTTAAATCCATTTTTATTTTGTGTATTTTTTTTTTAATTTGCATGAAATAAAAGAAAATATAAAAAAAACTTTCACATTTTGCCGCTAGATGTCAATTTATTTCCATACATTTTCAGTATGAAGAAACAGGTTAATTGAAAAAAGTTTTCATACATTTTTAAACACAAACACGAAAGCTCGCAGCATTGCAGCATATATACAAAAATTAATTTGCCATTAATCAGGAATGTTTTTCATCTTCTGTGATGGCATTAATTTTGAAAATTGAAATTGTAAGCGAATGACGACGGCGAAGGGCATTATATATTATATAGATTCAATTGATATTTTATCTGCCGATGCCTTTAGCAACAAAACAATAGCCCCGCTGTCAAACCGTCGGCCATTTTTAGTGATAGAGATGTGATGATGATAAAATATAGTATCTGATACCGTCACGTGAGAACATTTTTTTTTGTGAAATGTATGTATTTGAAGTGGTCTGTATTTCAAAATTCAAAATTTCAATTTCTACCCTACACTTTTTTTTTCATTTATTCTTTTATATTTCAAGGAAATTGGATTATAAAGAATATTTTTTTTACTTCGTCTTCTATAGGTATTACTCCTAACATCATTGAAAAAACTTAAAATTAAAAAAATGTAATTGAAATAATTTTTACAAGTAATTATGAAACATTAAGTAAAATATTTACGTTTATGGAACAGAAGCATTAAAAAGTATCAGATATTGTCAAAACCTTTGACAACACTAAATTATGTTGTCAACGAAAATAACATCAACAATTCGTTGCTAAGCAATATTACCTGCTTACATAAATTAACGACGGAGTAGAGACGCATAACGTGATAGAAAAGGACAACAACAAAAAACGTATGTTGTGCGAGCGAGACAAAACAAGGGACAAAGTCTGGCGAAATTAGATTTCAGTGACTGTATGGAACACAGTGTTTAGAACTAAATCAAATAAATAGCCTCTCCATTTAATAGAACTCCATGGTACTCAAGCCGAAGTGAAGAAAACCTAACAAGTGACATCTGAGGCTGACGTCTCACAACATACGTTTCCCAAAATGTAAGGAAAAATAACTTAATACGAATAAATTCACATTAAAAACAAAATATCAGTGCATTATATTTAAAGTTGTGTAGGAACTAAAAAAAACTTAAACAAAAAAGACGCATTACTGACTGTATCTTACTTTTATGTAATAGAGTATTTTTTGATAATTTTATGAATATCAGCAGATTTTTTTCTCCGTTATTTTAAAGGAGCATCTCTGAAAGTTGTCTTATATGCTTATGTACATTTTAATATCTTTATTTATTTTGTATTTATATCTAAATAAACCTTAAAAAATACGATTAATGCGTCTAATATAAGAAAACAAATCTATCGTCAAATAATGGGTATAAGTATGAAGAACTGAGTTTTTTTTATATTTTGTGGTTTTTTACTGTATGCTTTTGTTTGTAATAATGCATCACGCGCTTTTCATGAGTTTTATTCCATTAAATTAACTTATTTCTATTATATGGGGAAATTTTATGAAACTGTCAGGCTATCTTCGCATGATAGTTGTCTTCAATTTACATGTAGGTACCAATGAGGTACCTCGATGTTTCCTTGCCGACGCTTGGTAAACAACTGATTGCAAATGGGGCATACACTATCATTTAGGGCAACCATGATGTGGCTCGGATATATACGCTAATGCTCCATCTATATATTTTATTTAGATCAATGACTTTTTGTGACGGGTTTTGGCGAATGCACAAGTATTTCTCAAGAAAAGCTTAATTTGAAAATAAAATGATATATTTTGTTGTTGTCCGCCGGGAATCAAACCCAGGATCTTCCAATCAAGAGTGCGTAACGCTAGGGTAAGGCTGGTTTTAGTGTCGCGCTGACAACACGCTGACCGTCAGCGCTGACAGCCAAATATATGAACTTGTCGCGCTGACAGCTACGCGCCATTCTAAAACGCTTCCTACAAGTTCATATATTTTGAACGGTCAGCGCGTTGTCAGCGCGACACTAAAACCAGCCTAACTACTAGACTTCGGATCGGTCACAACACTATTAAAACCATTGATTTAAATAATATACATAGATGGAGCGCGTGAGTGTTTACCTATACAAACGGTTGTGCCACAAAATTGTAGAAAGAAAGAGAAAGAAACATTAGAAATTTTGTTATGTTTCTGTCTCTTTCTGATCTCCATGACAACACAACAGCTGAGGCTGACGTCTCACAACATACGTTTCCCAAAATGTAAGGAAAAATAACTTAATACGAATAAATTCACATTTAAAAAAAAAATCAGTGCATTATATTTAAGGTTGTGTAGGAACTAAAAAAAAACTTAAACAAAAAAGACGCATTACTGACTGTATCTTACTTTTATGTAATAGAGTATTTTTTGATAATTTTATGAATATCAGCAGATTTTTTTCTCCGTTATTTTAAAGGAGCATCTCTGAAAGTTGTCTTATATGCTTATTTACATTTTAATATCTTTATTTCTTTTGTATTTATATCTAAATAAACCTTAAAAAATACGATTAATGCGTCTAATATAAGAAAAAAAATCTATCGTCAAATAATGGGTATAAGTATGAAGAACTGAGTTTTTTTTATATTTTGTGGTTTTTTACTGTATGCTTTTGTTTGTAATAATTCATCACGCGCTTATTATGAGTTTTATTTCATTAAATTAACTTATTTCTATTATATGGGGAAATTTGAAAATTTGATGAAACTGTCAGGCTATCTTCGCATGATAGTTGTTTTCAATTTACATGTAGGTACCTCGATGTTTCCTTGCCGACGCTTGGTAAACAACTGATTGCAAATGGGGCGTACACTATCATTTAGGGCAACAATGATGTGGATCGGATATATACGCTAATGCTCCATCTATATATTTTATTTAAATCAATGATTAAAACTGATCTAATTAAATACCATCCAGAAGCTAACCGACATAAGAAATGTGGCAAACAAAATCAATGTTGAAGTCTAGAAAATGTTGTGGTTGACTAATTCAAATTCCCTAATTAAATAATTATTTTACCTACCATATTTAAATATTTCGATCAATTTTTTTTATGTTCTATTCCAAAATCCTTAACAGTAACTGACCACTTAGCAACTGTCCCCGTCAGCGCAGCGTTTGTCACCAGATTAGTGACTTACACCGTGTGCAACCTGGCACATAATTGCCGCGCATTCGCTGGGATTTAGGACATTATAGAGAGGCCTGCATTTTCCGGTAAGCAAAGCGTTGCGATAAGTTTCCTTCGGGTCTGAACGATTACAATCTGAGACCAGACAGCTGCCGGTGTTCGTATTGACTTATACAGTCTAATAGACTGTTGCAAAAAACATATTCAATTATAAATATACATTGATGTCCATACATATTATTATATTATTTTTTGATTTAAAAAATGTAATTTGTTGTGTATGTTTCTTGACTTATATTATGTCCTTTCATATGAAATTGTCGTTTTGCCGTACTGGCCACTTTGATCTCAAATATCTCCTCTTTGGTTAGGTATTTCCAATTCAAATGTATACAGAGCTACTAACTCATCTATTTGTGTTTCTAAAGTTGTAATTCATTTGTTCGTTCTTTAATTGTTTTTTATCTTTGCGTCACTCATTTTACAAAGTGGAAAACTTGAAATATCGCGTTATTTACAAGTACGAGTTCCACCGTGGCACCAGTGCTGCAGAAACGGCTCGAAGTGTTGCAAAAGAAAACACACTGCGTTTTTGGTTCCAACGTTTTCATTCTGGAAATTTCGACCTGCAGAACAAGCCTCGTGGACGGCCGGATACCAAAGTTGATAATGAGGAATTGAAAGCTATTGTGGAAGCGGATCCATCGCAAACCACGTCCGAGTTAGCTGCAGACTGCGAAATTAGTGACAAAACTGTTTTAAGCCACTTGAAGCAAATTGGAAAGGTGAAAAAGCTTGAAAGTTAAGTACCTCACAAATTGAGCGAAGCAAATCAACAAACGCGCGTCAACTGTTGCGTTACATTACTCAACCGGCACAATAATGAAGGGACTTTAAATCGAATCATTACCTGTGATGAAAAGTGGATCCTGTACGATAATCGGAAGCGCTCATTGCAATGGCTGAACCATGCCGATCTAGCCAAATCATGCCCTATGCGAAAATTGACTCAAAAAAAGTTACTTGTGAACGTTTGGTGAACTAGTGCTGGTGTCGTTCACTACACCTTTCTTAAATCTATGTCAGACGATTACGGCAGATGTCTATTGTCAGCAACTGCAAACCGTGATGGAAAAGCTAGCTGCTAAACAACCGAGGCTGGTCAATCGCTCTAGGCCACTGCTGCTTCATGGCAACGCTAGACCACACACTGCACAACAGACGACTACCAAATTAGAGGAGCTTCAATTGTAATGTCTAAGACATCCCCCGTACTCCCCGGACCTTGCTCCAACAGATTATAATTTTTTTCGAAATTCAGATATTATTATTATATAGATAACTCCTTGCAAGGGAAAAAATTCGGGCCTTCAAAGATTTTATTGATTTCCGTCCGAATGTTTTTTTTAGTAAAGGCATAAGTGCATAGATAGCAATGGTATATACTTTGATTAAATAAATATATTAATTATTAAAAAATGATAACAAACTTTGTTAGTTCTACTTTATTTATTTTTATGTAGCTACAAACAAAAATAACGAGATGTTAAAAAAAAAAGATTTTATGTTCCTCCCATACGAAACGCAAACTTATATTAATATGCAAGGACCTAATATGTCTATTTTCGTTAAAATAATTTCTAGTCCACACATATCATTATTAGTCAATGTTCACGACAGTATTTTGCCTATATTTACCTCCATGATTTTGTCTTTATTATTTCCCAATACCTACACGTTTTCACTTGTATTTCATTCTTTCTTTCCACGTGTTAAAAAATAAACACTTCTTACTAATAATATATTGAAGGAACAATAAAACTTGAAGATTTCACTCTTACAACAGAAGAAGAGGTTGACAAGATAATCACAACTTCGAAAAATAAACAGTGTGCCCTAGACCCAATTCCTGTATGGCTTCTGAAAAAATGTAGAGGGTTATTGCTAAGGTTTTTTGTTCACCTGATAAATTTAACCATTGTGTCAGGAAATGTTCCTCAGGCTTTGAAGACTGCATGCGTAGTGCCAATTCTGAAGAAACGTTGCGCTGATCCTGATTCTGAGGAAAATTACAGACCTATTTCCAATATTCCCTATCTGGCAAAGCTGCTGGAAAGAATCATCTTGAGAAGACTGACGAAATTCTTAACGGAAAATAATCTATGGCCTACGAGACAGTCAGCTTATAGGAGCCACCACTCTACAGAGACCAGCTTGGCCAAGCTAATTTCAGATATCGTTACCTACAATGAACAAGGGAAGCTTACTCTCCTGTGCCTACTGGATATGAGTGCAGCTTTTGATACGGTTGACCATAACCTACTTCTTGGGGAACTGCATCAGAGGTTTGGTGTACGAGACTCTGCCCACCGTTGGTTGAGTTCCTACCTGTCTGGTAGAAGGCAGACTGTCTGTTTTGGTGAAGATGAGACTCCCGAGCGCCTGCTGGAGGTCGGAGTTCCGCAGGGATCAATCCTTGGACCTATTCTGTTTGTACTGTACACTGCGGGAATCCAAGACATTGCTCTGTCATTTGGGCTCAATGTTAGCTGCTATGCAGATGACATACAAATGTATGCACCTTGTGAGGTTGCTGACAGGTGTTAACTTGAAATGAAATTTCAAAGTTGTTTTGACAAGATGCTTAGTTGGTTAGCATCTAAGAAGCTGTGTCTGAATCCTGACAAAACAGAGGTTATATGGTTTGCTTCGAGAAGAAGACAGCATTTGATACCTGTCGGTGACCTGGCTGTTGGTGGGGTGTGTGTTAGGCCTAGCACATCCGTAAGGATTCTTGGAGCCGTCGTGGACAGTGGCCTGTCAATGGAGCAGCATATCGGTACCACAGTTGGGTCTTGCTTTTATCATCTTAGACAGATCAAGACAGTCAAACGATACTTACCGAATGACTGTTTAAAAACCTTAATATCTTCACTGATTCTGTCTAGGATTGATTATTGCAACGCGATTCTGATAGGTTTGCCACATACGCAGCTGAACAGGCTGCAGTCTGTAATGAGGGCGTCAGCGCGTGTTGTGTTCGGTGCTGGAAAATACGACAGCTGTACACCTCTCCTGCGGGATCTACATTGGTTACCGTTTGAGGCCCGAATACAATACAAAGTGTGTACCCTCATGTACAAGGCTGTCACTGGTGTGGCGCCAGATTATATCAGGGAGATGTGCTGTTTCAGAGATTTGGGGGACAGGCATCGTGCTCTGCGATCTGCGCAGAGTGCGGCCCATGAGCTGGTTCTGCCGTACAGAGTACGAAAAACTTTCTATGGGGATCGTGCTCTGTGCCATGCAGGTCCCAAGCTCTGGAATGAGTTGCCTCTGATTCTCAGGCAGGCCTCTGACCTCGACGGTTTCAAGCGAAGCCTAAAGACACACCTATTTGAGAATTTTTATAATATTTGACTATTTTTTGACTCTTTTAATTTAATTTGTATAATTTTTTACTTTTTAATTTCATTATTTGACCTAGCGACATTTTTATTTAATTTCATTGTTCTGTTATTTTAAAATTGTTTTTAATTCTGTTTTCAATTTTACATTGTATTATATTTTATTTTATAATCTAATATTTGTAAAGCGCCCTCGAGGTGATGTCACATGACGGCGCTGTATAAATTACCAAAATTAAATTAAATTAATATGAAATCAGCATTTATCTATAAAATAATAGTTTAATAAGGGTTGTCAGCACAAAGGAAATATTCCAATTAGGATATTGTTTTGACTAATATAATATATGCAACAGAAGCAAGAAAATGTATCAGAATATCGATTAGTTTTAAAATTTACGAAAAAATAATTTCATTTGATTTCACCTCGATGCAAAATCAATGAACATTAAGAATTGTGTAGCACTTGCTATGTACCGCGAGTATAAAACATTTCTTTAATTCCCCTCGATGGCGTAAATCGAAATGTAAGAAAGGTTCAACAGCACCACTAGTGAGTGAATTAGCTTACATACATTTTTTCTATTTTATTCGATTGAGGGATTTTACGCAAAAAAAGTTTACTTCGGGTAATATACGTACCCAATGTATTAAGCGTTTCCCAAAAAACGAATTGAAACCATAGTGACGCACCTAGCGAACGTTTTAATTTCCTCATAAATTTGTAGCAAAAGTTTTACTTCTTGTTTTACATTCTCACATGCTGGGTTTTCGTAAATGATTTGTAGGTTTGACAGGCACAGCATTCTATTGGTGTAATTCACACACAGCAAATCCACGGTTCATCCACCGCCTCAAGTGAACTCTACAAACAAAGAACTTGGCTCATCTATGGATTAAACGTCTTGTGAATAATACTGTTTGTATGATTAATATTTCGAATGTGCTCTTCGCTGGGTTGAAGAATTCATAAGTCTTTACCAATGACCGGTCACCAAGGGTCCATCCAGCCTTACAGCAACTGGGTCTTGCTTGAGTATTGGCGCTTTGTAGCGACGACCAAGCTCGTACACCTCTGCGGCACTACAACAAGTGTCATAGACCCCTAGAGTCTTCAGAATCTAGGGAGTCTCCCGCACAGGATTTTCTTAAAAAAAAAAAAAAAAAGTACACATTCAGCATTTGTAAGCGCGAACTTAGACGTGTCTGTTTGTGGACATGCATTTGATATGAGTTTTCAATGTTAATATACGTTTAACTTAGATTATAGATTCCGGTTAAAAATTTCAACGCTCGGTCATTTACAAAAACTTCGTTGACTGACCACCCATGCTGTAGAAAATGGTTCACTTTGCCAATGTCACCCTTGTTTCAGGGAAGGTCGTTTCAGGGAGTCTCCCGCACAGGATTTTCTTAAAAAAAAAAAAAAATGTTTGCAGGGAATTTCGACAAACCTTATTTTTGGCATTGCCCAAGCGGACATTACACATCAAGTATTAAAAATGACGTTTGTACTCAGCAAAATGATTGTGTTAAGTGTATGAAGACTAAAGTAGCGCCTAAAGCGATTGTTTTAATTTACGTAGTATTTTTGATAAACGCTATGGTTGGGTTGAAAGGTGATGACTTATACTTCGGGCACAGCTGATGTGGCTCTGGGCTCACATTTCTATCGTCCTATATTGATAAACATCACTCCGTGTAGGCATTTATGTTAACATTATGATTATTGATTGTTGGGGAGTGGTCGTTCTGTAGTTTTCACTTTCAATATTTATGTTTTGTAGGAAACTCATTCTTTCATCGATCAACGTTTTCGGTAAGAAACGTTTTGTTGATCTATTTGCAAACCTCATGTGACTAAGCTACACATACAGCGTACCTTCTTGACGCGTTTCGTCCTCCAGGGAGTCGCATGTGGCGAGTGGAATAATAAAAATAATATTAGGATGATTTATTTGGTGAGCGCTGTTTTTGTGTGTATAACACCTCAAGAGCCCTCTGCGAGCTTGGTCGTCACTGTAGAAAGCGCCAATTCTCAAGCATGACCCAGTTGTAAGGTTGGATGGACCTATCAGTGACCGGTCATTGGTAAAGGTTTATGAATTTTTTCAACCCTGCGAAGAGCACATTTGGAAATATAAATGGTATATTTTGTGCTCCGCCGGGATTCGAATCCACAACCTTCCATTTACGAGCCCGAAGTTTAGCCACTGCACTACGGACCGGTCCAAAGAGATGGAACCTGTTTATTTTTACAGGTAAGGGAGCTGGCCTTTCGTAAACCACTTCAGTTGAAGTAGTTTTTTCCCAGCTCCTGAGGGGGCTGGAAAGCCAGCCTTGTCTAATCTAAGAAAGATATATATCATTTAAGATTTATATTAAATGCATTCCCACAAGCAGATATGTATAATTTTGCGCTAACACATGCCGCATGTGGACCTACAATATAAAAACCCAATCTCAAATGAACATAAGCCTTTCAACTCTTGCCGCCCTTCCCTGAAACAGGGGTGACATTGGCAAAGTGAACCAAATTATTACAGTATGGGTGGTCAGCCGCATAACAACCTATAAGTCAAGGAACAAACATGACAAATTACATTTTTTTTTTAAATCAATAAATAACAATATATACATGGACATAAAAAATTAAATCATAAAACCAATTTCACTTTAACAAACCCTAGCCGCCAACATCACAGATCAAACGCCATTTCTTTCTATCCTTGCATACTTCTTTCATTTCCTCCAGAGTCATAACCTTCTTCATACAAGCTCTTCTTTTATTATGACTCTGGATATTCCATTAATTCGCAATTTCGGATATTTGGTCCATCCATACCTTTCTCGGTCTTTCCTCTACCACGAAATCCATCCATCTTGTCGGTATTTTATTTTGGGTTTCAACCGAAACAGGAAATAATTTTTGACCCTCGTCAGGATTCGAACCGGAGCTCTCGGCATGGATTCCAAGCACTTAACCAACTGAGCTATAGACCGGGCATTCATCTTCCACTAGGTAATATTTTGGTATTTCTTTGTGCCTCTACTACGAGTTCTTATTTTTAATAGGTAGTAGAAAATATGTATTCTTTGTCCTACCTATCAAAGCTTTGTATTTATACGGCCTTGCGTGCTCCTCACACAGCACGAATTCTGTCCGGTTTGTCTATAGTTTCGGATGAAATCGCAGGACAAACCGTGTGAAAGCTTTCATACTTCCCCATACGCAACTGCATACGATCCTTACCCTTAGTACAGGTTGCAAAACTTACACCTAAAGTTTACAGAAAATATTAAAGAGTGATTTCCCCCAAAATCTGCCGTTTATGTTTCTTACACTTTATGGTCTTAGCAAAAGAGTTACAGTGATGCAGAAAATCAAGTTCAGAAGTTTTGCAACTCGTACTAAGGGTACCGGCATCGGATAGAGAAAAAACATAGACAGACTTAATTTTCTGAAGGGGTATATCTAAGAGCCTGCTGCTCCAAACTTCAATCAGACAAAAATCCAAATTAAGGGTGATTTCTCCCTTTCAAATCAAAAATTTGGTTGCATATACGTAAGTCAGCTGAGGTAGGTACATCATATTTCCTGTTCTAATTTCATCATATTATAGCACCCTTCCGAGAAATATTTAACCGAGGTCCTTACCAGAATTACGCAATCAAATTTGATGTGTCAATCAAATATTGATTGGAGGCTGGTGCAACAGGCACTAAATGTAACTAGGGAATGCAATCTTAACCGCGCGATATCTCGAATCTCGAAAAAATTTAGGACTGTTTTCGATATTCGATCTCGAAAATAGAAAATCTTCGAAATACCGACAGAAATTTTAATCAAGATATCGTATATGAGAGTGCATAAATCATTCACGTTCATTTGTGCTACGCAGAGCGTTTCGAGTATTTTTCTTTAATAATACTAAGATGATTTATTTGGTGCGCCCTGTTTTTGTGAGACTCACTTCTCCTTGACTGATAGGTTGGTATGCGGCTGACCACCCATACTGTAAAAAATGGTTCACTTTGCCAATGTCACCCCTGCTTCAGGGAAGGTCGGCAAGAGTTGCAGGGCTTATGTTCATTTGAGATTGGGGTTTTTATATTGTAGGTCCACATGCAGCATGTGTAAGCGCGAAATTATGCATGTCTGCTTGTGGGAATGCATTTAATATGAATCTCAAATGATATATATCTTTGCAGCTTAGATTTAGATTAGATTTAGACTTCTCAAGAGCCCTCTGACAGCTTGGTCGTCACTGGATAAAGCGCCAATTCTCAAGCCAAACCAAGTCGCTGTAAGGTTGGATGAACCTATAGTGGCCAATCTTTGGTAAAGGTAAAAGGAGGAATTTGGAAAATTAAGGTGTAGAAAAAATCACCCGTACTTTTCTGAATCTCGCAAATATCGAAATCTCGCCAGATCTCGACTCGATTTTGAACAAAATCTCACTCAATATGTCATTGGAATCAATTAAAAGCAATGAATTAAAAACACTCATACATAGATGCGTGCATTCCATACAGGCACATGCGCCTAATAGATAGGCAGTATATGGTTAAAAAACCATTGCAGCTTGATATTAAGGTTTAAAATTCTAAATTAAAGTTCTATTGGAGCCATCGTTAGGTACACCGCGTGTCGTTGGGATCTTGGACCGGTCCGTAGTCCAGTGGCAACATTTCGGACTCGTTAATGGAAGGTTGTGGATTCGGATCCCGGCGGAGCACAAAACATATACTATTTATATTTCGAATGTGCTCTTCGCTGAGTTGAAAAATTCATAAACCTTTACCAAAGACCGGTTACTGAAAGGGTTATCCAACCTTACAACAACTGGGTCTTGCTTGAGAATAGGCGCTTTCTACAGCGACGACCAAGCTCGCAGAGGGCTCTTGAGGTGTGATACACACAAAAACAGCGCTCACCAAAATAAATCATCCTAATATTATTATTATCGTTAGCACTTAAGATTAATGGAATGAATGTTGATGTCGTAAATGAGTTTGTATACCTGGGAAGTAAGTTTGAAAAAGATGGAAGAATGACCGGTGAATTTGAAAGAAGAATAATGAAAGGCAGGTGCGTACTGGGTGCTACCGCTAGCATCGCCAAGAACCAGAATCTTTAAAAAAAAGTTCGACTGGCGGTGCACGGTGGTATACTAGTGCCCACTCTGATGTATAGAAGTGAAGCCTGGACGGTGAGTGAAAGTGAGATTAGTAAAGTCCATACAGTGGAAATGGACTACGTAAGAAGTATGATTGGAAAAAGACGGAGTGATAGGGTGAGGAATGATTTTGTTAGAGAGGAATGTGGTGTAAGAGAAAGTGTGAAAGTAAAGATTAAAAGAAGTAAACTTAGATGGTTTGGACATTTGGAGAGAATGAATGAGGAAATACTGACGAAGAAAGTATATGCTGTGAGAATTGATGTATGTCGTGGAAGAGGAAGACCGAGAAAGGTATGGATGGACCAAATTTTTGAAATAGCGAGTGAATGGGATATCCAGAGTCATAATAAAAGGAGAACTTGTATGAAAAAAGGTTATGACTCTGGATGAAATGAAAGAAGTATGCAAGGACAGGAAGAAGTAGTGGCCAATCTGCAATGCTGATTTGTAATGTTGGTTTATTAGTTTGCTATATTTTTTGCATAGGAAATTTTTGACTTTTTTTGTATAGATTTCTTTTTAAGATTTTGTTGTTTTTTTATACTTAAATGTTATTTATTACTCGTATTCCTTCATTTATAGGTTGGTATGAAGCTGACCACCCATACTGTAAAAAATGGTTCACTTGGCCAATGTCACCCCTGTTTCAGGGCATGTCGGCAAGAGTTGCAGGGCTTATGTTCGTTTGAGGTTTGGATTTTATTTTTAAGTACACAATCAGCATTTGTAAGCGCGAACTACACGTGTTTGTTTGTGGGCATGCATCTGAGAGCTTTGAATGAATATATCCTTGAAACTAAGATTATAGATAGATTATAGACTTCAGCCAATTTCAAATGAGTTAATTCATAGAAATGGGAGAAAATATTTATTTTGAAATTTATTTGCCTATACTCCTATGCACGCGCCTAATAAATAGTGATAATTTTTATATTATTCAGAACAAAGAATTAGTAAAAAATAAATACAGAGCTACTCAGTAAAGCCATGTTTATACTTACTTACAAAATGTGGGTTGTACAAATACGTGGATGTCAAGTTATCGAAATTTCTGTGAGGAGTCAAGTTGAATATAACCATTGAGTAATAACATAGAGGAGCAGAAACTAACTTACTAGATTGATACATACTATAGCCCACATTTGTCTCAGTCCTGTCAAACGTTGCAGTGGTGTAATCATACGAAACAAGGTCATTTTGTACAAATCCATTTTGTGTCTCGAAACCCAATTATAACACATGCCATAATGTCTTAAAATAATCCCCTTTTCATTTAAAATTCGTAAATTTTAGCGATCACAATATTTATAGCGCGTGTTATTTGGTAACTCTAGCTATGTTCGGGCTAGTACGGCATCCATTATTATTCGTTACTAACTTTCTAGGAACATTTTTACATTCACCCGAGTTTTTTTGTACCCATTGAAATGCAACTGTGAAGTTCTTTGTTCTCTTCCTTACTAATGACCATTTTCGTAAGTAAGTTGAAACAGATATATAATGTCTATTTTCGTTAAAATAATCTCGAGTCCCCAGGCATTACAAGTCAATGAATAAACTCAAGTCGCGAGTAAAGCTCACCCTATTTGAACTTTGAGTGGCAATATCACCGGCGTCACCACTCACCGTCAAGTTTACGTTTCATTTCAAAATGTGGATGGAAAATCACCGCCTCTAGTGAACGTTTTCTTTCCATTTCTTTTTTATATTTTACTGTACTTGAGGTAGAGATGTAGTCGCTACACCCGTGGACTTGCAACCACATCCTTGGCTAGAATGAGTTTGTCCTCAACATGAGAAGTAGACGCTTGAAGTGGTGGACACTTGTTATTTATTGTCCGCAATGGAACAATCTTAAAGATGTTCCTGCGTCGTATGCCAACTGGCCACTCGTTGAAGTGCCTGCACATTAATAGACAATATAAAAATGAAAAACATGCATTTTTTCATTAATTTATTTGAAGCAAGTAGAAAAACATGTTGGCACAAAAAACCCTTGAAAAAGATTATAGCGCATTATTTGATCAATTGTATGTATGACTTCCTTGACTTATAGGTTGGTATGAGGCTGACCACCCATGCTGTAAAAAATGGTTCACCTTGCCAATGTCACCCCTGTGTCAGGGAAGGTCGGCAAAAGTTGTAAGGTTCATGTTCATTTGAGGTTTGGATTTTATTTGTAAGTACACTTTCAGCATTTGTAAGCGCGAACTACACGTGTTTGTTTGTGGGCATGCATTTGAGAGCTTTTAATTAATATATCCTTGCAACTTAGATTATAGATTATAGATCGGAAATTTCTTTTGACTGACGTCACATAAAAAAACAGACGAGGGATATTTTGAATCTTCAGACGTCATTTTAATCTATAATTTTAGTAACTATATCTTCATATAGCTTTTAAATATTCTGCAAGTTTTATTTGTTTACACCTGGTTCACTTTGAATAACACGTTTTGAAAATATCAGAGTTTTGTTCTCAAGGCTTTGCATTTGAAAAATATTATTTTCGATTCATTTCGATCGCCGAAAACCAGTTTTTACAAATCGAATAATTTATATTAAGCAAGTGTACAATTTTTTGTTTTTTATTATTTCTTATTATTGCCTAGCCTGTATGAAGAAGGTTATGACTCTGGAGGAAATGAAAGAAATATGTAAGGACAGAAAGAAATGGCGGTTGATCTGTAATGTTGACGGCTAGGGTTTATTAAATTGGATTTTTTTTCTGTTTTAGTTTTGATGTCCATACATATTTATTATTTATTGATTTAAAAATGTCATTTGTCGTGTATGTTCCTTGACTTATAAGTTGGTATGCGGCTGACAACCCATACTGTAAAAAATGGTTCACTTTGCCAATGTCACCCTTGTTTCAGGGAAGGTCGACAAGATTTGCAGGGTTAATGTTTATTTGAGATTGGGTTTTTATATTGTAGGACCACATGCGGCATGTGTGAGCGCGAAATTATGCGTGTCTGCTTGTGGGAACGCATTTAATATGAATCTCAAGTGATACATATCTTTGCAACTTAGATTTAAATTTAGATTACCCAGATAATATTATTTTCAATTTCATTTACAAGTTAGAAAGTTACGCTGTAATCTTTAATCTAAATTGTTAAGGTATCTTCTAATGTATATGATTTTTAAGAAACCAAAAACGGGTTTCTGATAATATACTAAAAAAGAAAAATTAAATTGGTAAAATATTTTTTTCATTGAAATAATAAAAAAGAGTAATTTCAATAACAGTGAAAAGCAGAGTTTCAAATAAAGACAATAATAAATGTTTTTAGGCTTTCACGGCCGGATCTAGATGCTTGATTTTTTGGTTCCGGGTTTTGACCGTGGTCCATGTTTTTGCTTGTCTTCTTCTTTTTTCTATTTATTCTTTCTTGAAGACTTTCTTGAAGACTTTCAGCTTACGTTTCGTCTCCTCTGTGGGCGACTTCTTTGGAGTTAGTCAGTAGCGAGCAGAACTCCGAAGAAGTCGCCCACAGAGGAGACGAAACGTAAGCTGAAAGTCTTCAAGAAAGTCTTCAAGAAAGTCTTCAAGAAAGAATAAATAGAAAAAAGAAGAAGACAAGCAAAAACATGGACCACGGTCAAAACCCGGAACCAAAAAATCAAGCAACAAAGACAATAATGTTTTCTTTATAATTATTTCTCAAAGTAATAATGAATTTTCATAGCGTTATTACAAAATAATATGTATATATAATTATGCAATAATAGAAGAGTCGGACTAAGCTGGGCAGCATTAAAAAATCTTGGTCACATTTTGAAAAATCCGAAAATACCCATCAACTTAAAAAGGAAAGTATGCCTGTGTCCTGCCAGTGTTCACTTATGGTATTAAGACAGTCACAATGTCACAAAAAAGTGCCCACAAGCTAAGAGTCACACAGAGAGCAATGGAGAGAGCCATGTTGGGTGTCAGTTTGCGGGACAGACTCAGAAATGAGGACATAAGAGTCAGGACAAAGGTTTCCGATGTCATCAAGATGGCCGCAACCCTCAAGTGGCGATGGGCGGGACATGTCGCTCGCGATCCAGATGAAAAGTGGACAAAGCGACTGCTGTGCTGGTGCCCAAGGACGGCAAAACGTGGAGTTGGGCGCCCACAATTGCGTTGGCGCGACGATGTTCAGAGAAGTGCAGGACTTGCCTGGATGCGGATCGCTCAGGATAGAAATGAATGGAAAATGCGAGAGGAGGCCTACGTCCAGGAGTGGACGATCAATACAGGCTGAAGAAGAGAAGAAGAATTATGCAATAATATATAAAATGTAAGAAATAAACTTCAGTGCAATAGAAAATTGTACAATTTACTCTATTTTTTTTAATGAAAAAAATGGTCCTTATAAAGTTTTAAGGAAATGTAAATTTAAGAAAAAAAGCTTTCCGTAATTATTGAATTTATTAAATACATTTTTTTATGATTCCAAACACTAAAAATAGAAAAAGAAAATAAAATATTACATCTAGAAAAATAACTTTACTTTTGCAATTTTACCTCATAGTAAATAAAAGCGGTTTAGAAAAACGTTTTTTTTAAATAATTTTTCATACATGACGTGAAATCATTACAAATTTAGATTTTTAGACAAAATGCCTTTGGCCATGATTTGATACTAAATATTCCAATTATTTCTTGCAGTAAAATTTTACTACCGTATTATGCATTTCAGAAATAAATATTTAGATTGGAAGCAACGGCCTTCATAGCGCGGGAAACAGGAAAAGCTGCGAGGTGGTCAAAGTCCAGCAGGCAAAGTGTAAAGGATGTTTTTTTTAACAACACTATAATAAATTGGTCTACGAAGCTTACTAATTGACGGGTGTAAAGTTTACTGATTTTTTTTAACGAGTGACTTAATCTAATCTAAATCTAAGTTGCAGAGATATGTATCATTTGAGATTCATATTAAATGCATTCCCACAAGCAGACACGCATATTTTTTTTCGCTCACACATGGCGCATGTGGACATACAATATAAAAAAAACCCAATCTCAAATGAACATAAGCCCTGCAACTCTTGCCGACCTTCCCTGAAACAGGGGTGACATTGGCAAAGTGAACCATTTTTAACAGTATGGGTGGTCAGCCTCATACCAACCTATAAGTCTAAGAATCATTTTTTCATTTAATTCATTTTTCTAATTTTTATTTTTCCTTGACCTATGATAGGTTGGAGTGAGGCTGTGCACCCTTACTGTAAAAATGTTTACCAAGTCCAATTTCACTCCTAATTTAGGGAAATATAGCTGGAGTAATAGGGGCTATTTTTATTAAAGGTTAGGGTTTCTTTTTGTTAGTACACATGCAGCATGTTTTAGCATGAACTTACTCGTGTCTGTCTGCTTGTGGGTGGGCTTTAAATATGGATCTTAAATGCTGTTATATTTGTGCAACTTAGGTTGGGGGTAAATTCATGGCATTTTCGTTGTTTTCCTTTATTGTATTTACATTCTTATAATTCCTCACGTATCAAATACGGGTAGGTACGATATAAATATACATTATTTAGGACTGTTGCGCAAACCCATCCTCATACCCGTTCCGTTTGTACACTTCCATCCGGGGAAGCGTATTACAGAACGCTCATGCTACGCTATATTTTTTTTTAGCGGCGGAAGACCTTCCCGATTATTTAGGACTGATTTATCTGGTGAGAGCTTTTTCAGTGGAATCACACCTCAAGAGCCATCTATATTCTTGTTCGTCACCAGTCAGCGCTGATATCGCGATTTACTTTTCCAGATGAATCTTTGTTTCCCGTAAAAGCCGATGATTTTTTTCACGCAGAATAGAGTACTAGGGATGTTATGGATATGAAGTTTCGGATATGGATAAGGTTACGCATATTATAAATATATTATTTCGAATCCAAATTCACGAAAATCACGAATTTCGGTGAGTGAAAGTGAGATTAGTAAAGTCCATTCGGTGGAAATAGACTACTTAAGAAGTATGATTGGAAAAAGACGGAGTGATAGGGTGAGGAATGATTTTGTTAGAGAGGAATGTGGTGTAAGAGAAAGTGTGAAAGTAAAGATTAAAAGAAGTAAGCTTAGATGGTTTGGACATTTGGAGAGAATGAATGAGGAAAGACTGACGAAGAAAGTATATGCTGCAAGAATTAATGGATGTCGTGGAAGAGGAAGACAGAGAAAGGTATGGATGGACCAAATTTTCGAAATAGCGAGTGAATGGGATATCCAGAGTCATAATAAAAGGAGAGCTTGTATGAAAAAGGTTATGACTCTGGATGAAATGAAAGAAGTATGCAAGGACAGGAAGAAGTGGCGGCTTATCTGCAATGCTGATTTGTAATGTTGTTTTATTAGTTTGCTACATTTTTTTTTTGCATAAGAAATTTTTGACTTTTTTTTTGTATAGATTTATTTTTAAGGTTTTGTTGTTTTTTTTTTATACTTAAATTTTATTTATTACTCGTATTCCTTGACTTATAGGTTGGTATGAGGTAAACCACCCATACTGTAAAAAATGGTTCACTTTGCCAATGTCACCCCTGTTTAAGGGAATGTCGGCAAGAGTTGCATTATGTTCATTTGAGGTTTGGATTTTATTTGTAAGTACACAATCAGCATTTGTAAGCGCGAACTACACGTGTTTGTTTGTGGGCATACATCTGAGAGCTTTGAATGAATATATCCTTGCAACTTAGATTATAGATTATAGATCCGCATGTGAAATTATTTTGGACAAATGCTAGTTTCCGATAGTTTCCTTTTTTATAAAATTGTAAGAATACTACCCGGTCGATAGCTCAGTTGGTAGAGTGCTTGCATTCCATGCCACAAGTCTGGGTTGGAATCCCACTGAGGGTGCCAGAAATGATCACCCGCTTCGGTGTTTATTTCAAACCATAAATTAAAATACCGGCAAGGTTTACTAAGCCTACCGCCGTTTAACTAGTTTACCGCGGCAATAAGTTACACTATATATGTAGCTTAGTTGCGTTATAACCACAAATATGAGAATACATATTAAATTGCATGTCTTTACTTCTAGGTTATCATTTACATAGTTATACAATCAGTCATTTGAGTGATAATTATAGCTATTCACTTGAAAAAAGGAAAAAAATCTTAATATATACATTAAACATTCGTGATTTCTATATAATATAATATTATTTTATATAATCTAAATTTATCCGCAACTTTTATATCGGTTGATATCTCCGATGTTTTATTTTATTTCAGATATATCCGATTGTTTCGATTGTGGATATGGATATCCATAATATCCCTGGAGCAAACATATCTGAAATATTAAATGACATATTTTTGAGCTCCGATAATAAAATACTCCCTACTTTTCAATAACAAGTCCAAAGCGTTGACCACTAGATAACATTTTGTCACATTTGCACTTTTGGATATTTAATATATGACGCCTGCAGATATTTTTAATGGTGGCTTACAGATGGGTACTTAATATTTAAGAATTCGCGAAAAAAAAATGCAAAGCATTCTGATTTGCATGGCTGTCAATTAATGTTTTATATATTTTACGATTCCAGTTAAAAATACTTGAAGTTTGACGCGTGTAAAGAGTGCTGAATCACTAATATTAAATATGTGCTTGGCTGGCCTAGGTTCCAACGGTCAATAAAACCCCATAATAATAATTACACACTGGTCCAATACTAGAGCAGGGATGTTATGGATATCCGTATCCGAAACCAAAACTATCGGATATCAGAAATCAATAAAAAAAACCCTCTCCGTAACCGAAATCGAAATAGAAGTTTAATATAATCTAAGCTGCAAAGATATATTAACATTTAAGGCTTACATTAAATGCATGCTCACAGACAGGCATGTTGGTTCGCGCCTACACATTTTGCATGTGTGTAAACTAATCTAATCTAAGTTGTAAAGACATGTTACATTGGGGATTCACATTATATGCCTTCTCACAAGCAGCCACGTACAAGTTCGCGCTTGCACATGCCGCATGTGAGCCTACAACATAAAAACCCAAATCTCAAATGGACATACACCTTGCAACTCTTGCCGTCGTTCCCTGAAACAGGGGTGACATGGGCAAAGTGCACATTTTTTTACAGCAAGAGGGGTCAGCTGCATACCAACCTATAAGTCAAGGATACAAATAAACAAAACCTCACATGAACATAAACGTGAACATAAGTCAAGGAGCTTTAGATAATATTGAATAATTTTATAGAAATAACGAATGTTTTATTACGATATTGAGTGATGATTTTTAAGTGAATAGCCATGATAATCACTCAAATGACTGATTGCAAAACCAAATAATAACCTAGAAATAGAGGCATACAATTCATGTACTTGTACATGTATTTGTGGCTATTATTGTTACAATTTTACAAAAAAAAAGGAACTATCCCAAGCAAGCGGTCATCCGAATAATTCCACAAGCGTACCTTATCCGAAATAATATAATATTATAATTTCAATTCCCGTCAGAAATAATATCAAAATAAAACATAATTTTTGTATTGTTACATGAAAAGCTGTAATAATTACTCATGACGGATTGTAAAACCTAAAAATATGACCGTACAAATTATGTTCTCATTTGTAGGTATTGTCTTCGCTGGGTTAAAAAATTCATAAACCTTTACCAATGACCGGTCACCAAAGGTCCATCCAGCATTACAGCAACTGGGTCTTGCTTGAGAATTGGCGCTTTGTAGCGACGACGACCAAGCTCGTAAAAAACGGTCGATAGCTCAATTTGTAGAATGCTTGCATTCCATACCGAGAGCAAGGGTTTGATCTCGAGGTTTACAAGCCTTCACAAGAAATGAGAACCAACCCCCCCGGGAACTGGGAAACCCCCACTTCAACTGAAAGTGGTTAGTATGAGGCCGGCCCCCTTACCCATAAAAATAAATAGGTCCCGAATCGCCACATGCGACCCCTTCGGGGATAACGCAGGCAAAAAGTTACACTATGTGTGTAGCTTAGTTGCGTTTTACTGTACTGCCACAATTCCTTAAAAATCTAATATCCGTAACCGAAACTAGCGGATATCCGAAATAATTTCATATCCGAATCCCAAATAATATTATTCCAATGTACGTATCCGCATCCATATCCGAAAATTCATATCCATAACATCCCTATAGTAGAGTAATTGTTGGATTCAGGAATATGTCATTGTATTTGGAATATGATTAATTGATCTGCTATAACTGACAGCTGAGGATTTGGCGTCTTAATTTTGTATACAACAATAATATACAAAAATACACAAACAATTCAAATCGATCAGAGGTCGGAAAATGCTTTAAATAAGCAAAAAATATAATTTATCTAATTTGGTCCCCGCTGAACGCTACGCAACTGAGCTTCACATATAATGTAACTTCTCTCGTTGCACCCCTAAGCGAAATTTAAATGCAAAGTTTAATCGCTTGACTTATTTCCTTTGACTTATGTTCCTCGACTTATAGGTTTGGTATGCGGTTGACCACCCATGCTTTAACAATGGTTCACTTTGCCAGTGTCACCCCTGTTACAGGGAAGGACGGCAAGAGTTGCAGGGTGTATGTCCATTTGAGATTGTGTTTTTATGTTGTAGGTTCACATGAGGCATGTGCAAGCGCGAGCTTGTACGTGTCTGGTTGTGAGAATGCATGTAATGTGAATCTCCAATGTAACATATATTTGCAACTTAGATTAGATTAGATTAGAATCGCCTAATAAAAATAAATTCTTTTTCTTGAAAAGTTTTTGCAAAATAACAATTAATGTTCCTTTGATGTTATCGGTGTTGCGACCCTCCAAGATCATTTGATATTTGTACATAGGTAGGTAATCAGGTATTTTATAATCCTAAGTGACAATTTGAGAATCAGACTAGTATTAGTGGCAAAAAGATGGAGACGAAATGCCGACACATTCGCCAATTTTTTTTTTCCATGTTCTTAGGCTCATAAGCCTTGAAGGCTCAGGACTCTCTGTCTTGTGCTGCTTCCCTCCATGGTCCCCTCACTCCCAGAACTTCGGCGTCGGCTTCGACGTTGTCTGCCCACCGCATCCTGGGACGTCCGAGTGGTCTAACACCTGAGGGGGCACCGTCCAAGACAGTTCTGATGATACATGTTTGCCATGCTTAATTTAAATAATGCCAATTACTTAATTTACTCAATGACGTCACAATGCTGATTTGTTGATTAAATTTTTTACAATCTTTAGAGTAGGAAATGGGAGAAGTATGCCAGAATAGAAATAAGTGGAGGAGACTCTGCAGAGGTTGTGGCCACCTCTAGTGAAATGGCGACAGCGTTAAAGTTATTTTTATTGGATGTCAAACCAAAATCTTTATCATAATACTACTGATTGAAGTGCCTGTATTTACCATCAAATTAGAAAAATTGAACCAAGTCATTAATCGTAATTAACTTGACATCAAAAAAATAAAGTAACCAATAAATAATATTATTTAAAAATTAAATAGGATAAAACAGAGTTTCAATTCACTTTTTATTTAATTTTTTTTTGCTCAAACGTTTTCGCCTAATAAGGCATCTTCAGGAGCATAATTGTTACAATTTTTTTTTTAAATTAATTTTCAAAACCTTGATGCCTTATTATTGAATTGCAATCCTCTTCACAATTTAAAAAAAAAAAAAAAAAAGTTAAATTTTGATTTTTAGTAGAGACTTCAGGGGCGCCTCGCGGGCCGCGGCACCCCTGATCTCTCTCCGCGGCACCCACTTTGGGAACCTCTGAGTTATAAACTTGTTCTTTCTATTCAATCTAAAACAAATTTAAATATTTTGCATTTTAATGGGTTTTTGTAATATTTTCAATTTAAAATTTGAGTTCGTGTAAACGGTGCTTTATAATATTTTTTTCAAAAAAACTTTTTTAAATTTTGTATAAATTTATGTTGTCCATAATATTGTCGAACATTATATTTTTATTGACCCCTTAAATTTCGAGAAAATCACAATCGTTTGTTTTTTTCATATGGCAGCCCATAGACACAGATTAGTAAGAGTATTGCCATAACTAATTTATTAAGGTACAACTTAATTAATGGCAACTTTGAAAATTTAAGAAAAATTCTTGGAGCCGTTTTTGAGAAAAGTGCAATTTTATGTTTTTTTTGTATCGCAGCCATCTTGAATTTTCAAGTTGGTTAAATGCCATGTTATTTATACTTAATACATATCCAAAAAAGTTGATAAAGCCAAAATTTGGTATCTCTTTGTCTTATACTTTGGAAAGTGACACACATACACACATACAGACGGACGTTTTTGAAAGATAGTGTTTTTTGGCATGTCCTGCACCAGGACAACTCATTTCCGTGAAAACCTCGAAATTTTTTTTTCACACCAAATCAAAACTTTCTTTATAGCTTTCAGCTATAAGAAAGAAAGTAAAAAAATCACTCATGTTTATTAATTTTGTATCTTAAATATAAAGGTTAAAAAATGTATTATTGAAAAAGGGTCACCACAAAAAAAAAAATAAAAAAAAAGTCTTTTTCACATTTTTAATCGTTTTTTTCCCTTTTACGCAAATCCCATTTTTTTCAGAGAATATATATTTACTAAGATGATCACGTACATTTCAAAAAACTTGTCAAAAATACTCTTATTCCTATGAAGAATGTAAATCAGTACAAACATTCCAAATACGAAAAAAACTGGTGTAAAACTTCCGGATGTTTATGTAGGAAGCTCCAAATGGTTGTCCTCATATTTATGGAAATATTCAATTAACTGTTTAACAACCAACGAAAATTAACTACCGTTTAAAAAAGTAAAACTACATCTTGAGTAGTTTTAATCGTGTTTCGACTAAGCGAGGTCTTAAGCCCGATATTTTCAAGTTTAGTTAAGTTAACTAAAATGCAATTTTAGTTAAATTGGACTCACCGAATTTCGTCAGTAAATATTAAATTTGTCAACTGTCGATTTTTGTCAGTTCGGCGTCGTCTTCACTGCCAGCAACTGTTTTTGTTTTTAATGTAAGGATACATCAAAATTGCCGCAAACGGGACATTTTTTGTGTCGTTTTCCAGCTTCATGAAGGTTAGAAATTTGATTTTTATAACCAGTTCTTTGTTGTAAAGCTATGAAAGAAGTTTGTAATGACAGATAAAAATGATCTGTAATCATGGCGGCTAGGCTTTTGAAAATTAGAACTTTGTTTTCTGTTTTAGTTTTGATGTCCATACATATTATTATTTATTGATTTTAAAAATGTTATTTGTTGTGTATGTTCCATGACTTATAGGTTGGTATGCGGCTGACTACCCATTCTGTAGAACTTTGCCAATGCCACCTCTATTTCAGGCAAAGTCGGCAAGAGTTGCAGGGTGTATGTTCATTTGAGATTCGGGCTTTTATATTGCAGGTCCACATGCGGCAAGTTTAAGCGCGAACTTATACGTGTCTGCTTGTGAAAATGCATACAAGTAATGTAAATCCTTAATGTTACATGTCTTTGCAACTTAGATTAGATTAGATTAGAACATGAACCGATTTTTGTTAAAAGCAAGCATTTTCTGTTCGTAGTAGATACATATACGGGCCGCGGAGAATTTTTCAATAAAAAACGGAGATGATTTATTCACAGACTGTCGCAAGATTCCGATACAAACAGGTTTGAAGTATGGCTGTGCCTTGTGGTCAGGTGCAACCATTTCGTTTCGGGTTTATTAGATTAAAATTCACATACTATTCAAATGTCTTACAGCATACGCTAGCTATCTGTAACTCTTTCACAATCCCTCTACAGGAGAAACCAACACCTGTGAAGAGTTGTGTGTCTCTATCCTCCCGATGCTTGTATATCGACGGTTTTTTTTAAGGAATCCTGTGCGAGAGGCGAGAGTCTTGGGGGTCTATGTCACCCTGGACGGATGCCGCAGAGGTGTTGCTTGTGTTGTTGTTTCTGTCGTGAGGCGTTGCAAGGAAGTGGCGATTGATGTTGGTTTTGAAAAAAAACGGATAAAATTGGGAAGGGAACATAGATACTGGTAGATTATTCCATAAACGGGAAGTTTGGCAAAGGAATGAGTCATGAAAACGCCAAGTTCTCATAGTTTTGAGATCGACTGCAAAGGGATCAATGAGAGTCCTACTACGAATTTCCCTTTCTGAAATGCGAGGGGGAGGGATTAATGAATGGAGCTCATTAGAACAAGCTCCGTGGTAATATCGATAAAAAAGACTGAGCATTCCAACTTTTCTTCTGTGCCGGAGCGTCTGCAGATCGGATGTCAGAGAAGGATCATTGATCAACCTCACTGCCCTCCTTTGCACAGAGTCAAGTTGGTCATTCAACTTCTTGGACATACCAGACCAGAGATGGCTGCCATACTCGATAATAGGGTGGATTTGGGATTTATACAGAGTCAATAACTGGGCTGAAGTAAAAAACCTACGGGCTCTGTATAATATGCCAAGTCGCCGAAAAGCGGAAGTTGTGCGAAAAAGTTAAAAGGTAATAAGGCATAAGCTGCATAAGCAACAAAATCTAAATTGTTCAGGAGAGCAGCTTAAAGTTTCAGACGGCAGAAAAATGGCATGGCTTTTTCATTTTTTATCAAATCTTAAAATCAAAACAGCAACCAAAACACACAACTACATATTCGTAACAATTTAAAACACCACTTTGTACGTTACGTACAAATAAGGAATATATTCCTATCAGATTTCTTAATACATACTTAATTGATAATGCAGAAGAACGGATTTTATATGAAAGAACATTGTTCTCTGTGACGAAAAATCAAATGAAAATCTAAGCATTCACTTAGGCCCGGTATATTGAAGTGTAGTAATATTTTAGTTAACTATTACTTGAACTTTTATTCAAAATACTCAAGTTCGAGTTAACTAAAGCCGAAAATTACCGAAGTATGAAGCCCCGCCCCCAAATCTTGGAAATAATTAAAATGCTATTCAAAAGCTTTAAAACAAACAACTATTCAAAAAAATCATATCCCCAACCTTCATTCAGCTAGAAAACGACCCAAAAAATGTTCAGTTTTCAACAATTTTGATGTATCCTTACATTAAAAAAGAACAGCTGCTGTCAGTGAAGCGACGCCATCTTGAAAATCGTAAGTTAAAACTACTAAATATTTACTGGCGAAATTCGGTGAGTGAAATATTATGATGATTTAAGTAAAATTGCATTTTAGTTAACTTCACTATACTTTAAAATACCGGGCCTTAATCTGTGAAAATGATAACCAACAAGTTAATTGCTCTCAGAAGCAATTTTTACTGTTAATAAGACGACAAGTTTTAATTGCTGCATTTCTTAGGCTGATATCACACACAGATTCATGTTAATGTGGCCCTTTGAGCAACATGTTCCACGTATCTGCTCTAGAATAATTAATATCCAGGTCAGTGGAGCAGTCACTTACTATAGGGCTCTTCATTTTTATAGTTCCACATGCGTTAGTTAACTAAACCATTAATTGGTTTGTTTTTAGCACTGTTCTGTGAAGATTTACTGCAAAGGCATTGACATACCTCGTCTAACTGAAAAAATGTGTGTTAAAATTTACTTGAAGTTTAAATTTTTTTTTAAATGAATTTCACTCTCCATAATTTATGTGGCAAAGCCTCCATTTCTTCATATCCTTAGATGCCTCTTTCAATTCATTCATATCCTTCACCTTTTTCATGCATTTTCTTCTTTTACGCACATTTTGTTTATCATATTCTTTCACAATCTCCTCAATCTCATCACTCTTTACTTTTCTCGATCCTCCCTTGCCTCTTTTTCCTTTCACACTTCCTCTGTATATATACATTGTCACTCTATCATAATTCATTCTTTCCACATGCTCAAACCATCTCATCACATTCTTTTGTACCCTAACTTTCACAACCTCTTTCAATTAACACTCTGTACCCATTCATTCCTAACTCTGTCCTTCAGTGGTTTTACAGTTATGCTTCTCAAATGCTTCATTTCCACCGTACAAACATAACTCATTTCACTCTCATTCTCTATCCATGCTTCACTTCCATACATCAAAGTCGTGACTTCCATACATCAAAGTGTGACTTCAAAATTTCGTCCATATCAATTCATGGTCGGACCTCATTGTGACTTTTTTACAATAATTTAAGACGCCTGGCCGGGGTGTTTTTTTCTACTAATATGCGCAATTTTTAAATTTATTTATTACCCATTTTGAAGAAAAAAAATCATTTAAATAACAGGTCAGGATAGAAGTTAGAAACATGTTATTGGGGATCTCTGAGATGGATATAAAATATATTGCCATGATTTCCATGAAATATATTTTTTGTTGTCTCAATGGTTTTATCGTATGAAATAATTCTATACGAATAAATTAAAAGTTCAACTTACGGTAAACACACAAACCTGAATTTTTTGATACGAAAAAAGACATTTATTTCGTTTTACGTCTACCAGGATCAAAACGATATGCCAAGCTGTCTAGCAACATTGTTAGGTCCTACTACATACATTACTTTTAAAGTTCTAAGGCACAGAGTTAATTTTTTTAAATATATTTTAGTGATAATATTATTGAATTTAATAATAGAGTGCTAGGAAAAATAATATTTTTGTATGAATCGCAACATCCGTAATCGTGAAACTTCATATTGTGATTATGATTTCTAGTTACTTCGACTTTTTAGATTTCTTTAATCCTAGGTACCTATAATAATTATTCCTACTTACTATTATCAGCTATAAACGATGTACCTACCTACTTAAGCACCTATGTTAATCTGATATTTACATAACAATATCTAAAAATATAAATGATTTGCGAAGAGGAATGCAATTCACCAACCTATTCAGCCTAACCAAAAACAGGTATTAATATCATCAATAAATAATTACTTTCAATCTAATATAATCTAATCTAAGCTGCAAGGATATATATCATTTAAGATTTATATTAAATGCATTCTCACAAGCAGACATGTATAATTTTGCGCTAACACATGCCGCATGTGGACCTACATTATAAAAACCCAATCTCAAATAAACATGAGCCCTGCAACTCTTGCCGTCCTTCCCTGAAACAAGGGTGACATTGGCAAAGTGAACCATTTTTTACAGTATGGGTGGTCAGCCGCATACCAACCTATAAGTCAAGGAACAATAAATGAATCATTAATTGAATTGAATGAATTGAATTGAATGAATCATTGAATTATTAATTAATAATTACCCAATGACACCTGTTGAACCAGGATCAAAGTTATGGTCAAATGATCAAGCGGGGAACGATCCAACGTTATTCTATTCCAAATACGCTAGAAAGATCAGCCATTTGACTTCCTCGGCCACAACACCGATATGTCTGACTTACTGTTACTGTATCTAGCCGCCATTCTGCTAGGGGTGGCCAGTACCTCCGCAGATGAATCTCCACTTTATTCTATCCTCGACATTCATCATTCTCTTCATGCATGCTCTTCACTTTTTCTCACTGTGCAGATTCTAGTAGCTTTCACTCACGCTTATATGATCAATCCATTCTTTTCTCGGTTTCCACATTTTAGCCATGGCGTTCCCTTTTAAATAAAAAGTATTTTTATTTGTTGCTAAGGACCCTAGTCACATAAATGCGTAATATTAATTGCCTTTTTTAAATTTGTAGTGAGTCCATTCCGTCACCATTTGATAAGAGTGACAAGAGCCCAGTTCTTGGACCGTTCCGTAGTCCAGTGGAAACACTTTAGACTCGTAAATTGGAAGGTTGTGGATTCGAATCCCGGTAGAGCACAAAAATATACCATTTATATTTCCAAATGTGCTCTTCGCTGGGTTGAAAAATTCATAAACCTTTACGAAAGACGGGTCATCAAAAGGTCCATCCAACCTTACAACAACTGGGTCTTGTTTGAGAATTGGCGCTTTCTACAGCGACGACCAAGCTCGCAGAGGGCTCTTGAGGTGTGATACACACAAAAACAGCGCTCACCAAATAAATCAGCCTAATTTATTTATTATTTTGATTTATTATTAAGCAGAGAAAGCTGATGTACTTCGGTCACGTTATGAGAAATGATAAATGCCGCTTTCTCCATCTTCTACAGGGTAAGATTGAGGGGGAAGAACTCAGAGACGCTGAAGGACATCGTGGCTGAAAAACCTTCGACAACGGTTTGGCAGAAGCACCAAATCTCTATTCTGGTCCACAGCATCCAAGGTGAAAATAGCCATGATGATCGCCGATCTTCTATAAAAGTGGTACTAGCCTCTGTTGAGTTGCCTCTACTTCTCCTTCAATAACATAATTTATGTTATGCATTAGAATGGTTCCTTGCTTGACCTATAGGTTGGTATGAGACTTACCACCCATACTGTAAAAAATGGTTCACCTTGGTCCTTGCCAATGTCACCCCTGTTTCAGGAAAGGTCGGCAAGAGTTGCAGGGTGTATAGATATCCATTTGAGATTTGTGTTTTCATGTTGTAGGTTCACATGCGGCATGTGCAAGCGCAAACTTGTACGTGTCTGCTTGTGAGAATGCGTATAATGGGAATCCCCAATGTTACATATCTTTGCAACTTAGATTAGATTAGATTAGATGGTTCGGGAAATTTCAGCATCTTTGTGAATTTTCACCAGTTGTGTACGTTTATGGATATTTCTTTGATTCTGAATATTAATTTTCGTAATTGTTTATGGGAGTGCCGCCGTTTTTAGAAAAAAAAAATCAAACAGGGTCTAGGTCGGCCGCTTCGACAATTCCATATTGTAACACATTATCATATGGGTACATAAGCATCTACCTACCCAGGCCCAGATTAAGACCACTGGGCGCCCTGGTTCGGGGAAAGTCAGGGGGCCCTCCAACACCCTTACCTCTCACCCCCAACACCCCCCTCCCCCCTCGGCAAACCAATCAAAAAATATATTATTGTTGCTAACAAAAATGATTACTGACGGAGTTTTAAGTTTATTTTTGGGAAACCTGTTCGGGAGGCCTATGACACTTGTTGGAAGGAAATTCTTCTTGTCTTTGTTGTAAAAAAGACAATTTTGAATTATTTTTCTATATAATTTCCAACAATTTGCCATGGGTAAATTTAGTCCCAGAAGCCGCTTTTGATTTGAACCTCAATCAAAAGTAAATATCTTCTTTATCATTAATTGATGAGGCATTTACTTTGTAACCTTTCATTTAAAAATAATAATAATAATAATAATAAACAACTTGTATTAGGTTACGGGGCGAGTAAAATTCAATAATGTACGACCGGTTTCGGAAACAATGTTTCCATCGTCAGGTACAAAATATTACCGACTAAATAAAATATAAATTAGTGCATCATTCTTTTAAGGGCTGGGAGTAGTGGAAGGTGGGATGGATGAGGAAGGGAACAGAGCGCTGGGATTGCTGGAGACAGATTTATTATTATTTCTTGGAAACAAGGTCAGCAGAGGAGATGGATTAGGAATCAGATAGTTGTTTAGTAAGGAATTGACAGTACTTGAATTTTTATTAATTTCTATGGTCTCGAGAGCTGTTAAAGTCGGTCTGTATGTGTTTGTGTGCAGAAGTTTAATTTTATGTTTATTAAAAGTATGCCCATCATTAAAAGTATGTTACATTATTGAATTTTACTCGCCCCGTAACCTAATACAAGTTTTTTTAAATTTTAAATTTTATTTTT
Source organism: Agapetus fuscipes (assembly GCA_951799405.1). Lineage (NCBI taxonomy): Eukaryota > Metazoa > Arthropoda > Insecta > Trichoptera > Glossosomatidae > Agapetus > Agapetus fuscipes. Next base: position 13,009,590 of record OX637351.1, on the reverse strand, counting down.
TTAATATCTTCTTTGACTGAGTCTTTGGTGAGTCAGTGAATGCCTTAAAATCCTGAGCCCCCGAAAAATTAATGTCGAAAATTTATTTGTAGTTTATTTTTCTAAAACGCCTTGGGGGCCCCTAGGACGCGGGGGGCCCTGGTTCGCTAGCGCTGCTCGAACCGCCCTTAATCCGGGCTTGTACCTACCGCACCACTCGCATCACAAGAATAGTTGGTAATAGCAACGGTGATAGTTTTGCAAGAATGTGTTTGTATTTTTACCGCGATGTCAAAATGCTTTCGACATTTTTTTTTTATCCTTTTTCAAACTGTTTTAGAATCGTTTGAATAATGACAATGAACTTTACTTACAAAGTATAAACTTTACATTTCAGCTCAACAGCGTTTCATTTAAAAAGTATGGAAACAAAAACTTGGTACTTGGGGTATCTATTTGTAGGTAGGTAAACACAATATTTTTTTCGGACAAATACAATACTTTTTAGTTCCTTCGGACTGCTTTAAAGTAAAAAAATTTTTTTTTTGAAAAAAAAATGAGGTCCACACATGAACTGACATAGACGACATTGTGACGTCATAAAGCCGGGTTGCTAGGTAAAAGGCACACAAACATTTTGTTACTGGTTATTAAGGCGTGTTATAAAGCCAAATATGCCATTTTTGTTTCTTACACTTTATGATCTTAGAAAAATAGTTACAGTAATGAAAAAAATTAAGCATGTTTATTAATTTTTTATCTTAATTATAAAGCTTGAACAAAATATATAACTTAAGAATTGCCACCACAAAAAAATATTTAAGAAAACGCGTTTTTTTTACATTTTTAGCTTTTTTTTCGTGTGTGCTGTATTTTGGATTTTTTTTTAGCTTTTTAATTACAGAACTATACATTGTTTAGGTTCCGTACTCAACATTTTTTTTAAAATGTCAATAGTTTTTGAGTAAATATGGAAAAACTGTGTTCTTTTATTTAATTAAAATTTAATTCATTAAGTAGTTTCAGTTTTTCCATATTTACTCAAAAGCTATTGACATTATAAAAAAAATGTTGAGTACGGAACCTAAACAATGTATAGTTCTGTAATTAAAAAGCTAAAAAAAAATCCAAAATACAGCACACACGAAAAAAAAGCTAAAAATGTAAACAAAACGCGTTTTTTTTTAATTTTTTTTTTGGTGGCAATTCTTAAGTTATATATTTTGTTCAAGCTTTATAATTAAGATAAAAAATTAATAAACATGCTTGATTTTTTTCATTACTGTAACTATTTTGCTAAGACCATAAAGTGTCAGAAACAAAAACGGCAGATTTAGCTTTATAACACGCCTTAAGAACCGTAGTCCCATAGAAGTGAGACGTTTGCCCGCCGTGAACGTATATTTTATTATAAGCTCTTCTTGTGCTTTTAAAATAATGAAATGTGCTCCGCACACCGGTTGATATAGTCAAGTCCAGGTTGCTAGGAAAAAGGATTATCCCAATATTTTTTGTATTGGTTGCTAATTTTCAAACATTTGGGACGTTTGCAGCCGAGAAAAAATTCTAACACAAAAAAGAATTGAGCTGAATGTATTTTCAGTATTGTTTTCTATTTTAAAAATACAAATTGATGTTCCTTGACACCTGGAACCTGCAGAGTGAGAATAAGAGAAGAGTATGTGTGAAGAAAGTGATGAATGTTGAAGAGATGAAAGAGGTATGCAAGGACAGAAAAAAGTGGAGACGCATCTTCGGAGGTACCGGCCGCCCCTAGTGGAACGGCGGCAGAAAACAGTACAGTACAGGCACGACAGCACTTACCGCCTATCATATAATGTTATTGGTGGCAAATTTCATTCCTTACAAAACTGTTATTTACATTTTTATATTCGCAATGTTATGCCCTTGATGATATCACAGGTATTTCGTTTGGTCGTATTGCAATTAATATTTGATAACACTTCAAAAGAACGTAAATAAAAATATGATACCCCATACTGTTAATGTTTATAACATATCGACGGTTAAAAAGCAGTAAGCGACGAAGACATAAGCGACGTTTTGGTCAAAAATGCTATCCTACATAATTTTTTCCGCTCTTTCTAATGCGCTTACTTCCATAGCTCTCCGACGATTATTTGTTGTCGTTTATGCCCTAGCAAATAACTCGTTGTCGAAGTATGGTTTTGGTGTAACCGACAAGATTGTGGCCTTTTTTGTCCTAAAGGCGCTTGTGACATAAAAAAATCGTTTTTATTTATTTTAGAGCTGTTTTGATTTTAACGATATGATATGCGGTGGATCTGTAATGCTGGCGTTTAAGGCTGAGGCTTTAAAAAATATTTTTCACTTTTATTTTTATTTTTTATAGAGTATGTTTTGTAGGTTTTAATTTTTACTGTTTAATTGTTTAGTGTTTGTTTGTTTTATATACTTAAATGTAATTAATTGTTTGTATTCCTTGACTTATAGGTTGGTATGAGGCTGACCACCCATACTGTAAAAATGGTTCACTTTGCCAATGTCACCCCTGTTTCAGGGAAGGTCGGCAAGAGTTGCAGGACTTATTTTCATTTGAGATTGAGTTTTTATACTGTAGGTCAACGTGCGGCATGTGTTAGCGTGAACTTATACGTGCCTGGTTGTGGGAATGCGTTTAATATGAATCTTTTAAATATCTTTGCAGCTTAGATTTAGATAAAAAATAAAAAAGTTATGTCATTTTTCTGCAATCTCAAACTTTAAACTGCTCTCCTGAACAATTTAGTTTTTGTCGCTTATGCCCTCCTTCCTTTTAACCGTCGATATGCATAAATACGTAAACATATTTGTTGATTTCGGTTTAGTGACGCACTTGTTGGTAGAAACAGAAGTTTACCAACAACTTTACTATTCCCTCATTTGCATGCATCTACTATTTAAACTACACATAATTGCATACCAGTATGCTTGATTTGGTTTTTAATCTTTTAGGAGACATAACAGATTAGCAAAATCACAACATCCTGGATCCGACAAGACGTGTTTTTAGAATTAATCGAGTCTTAAATGGATTTAAATGAATGATGAATATTGCTACCTACTTTAAAAAATCCTAAACGCAAGTTTTTTTAAGGAATCCTGTGCGGGAGGCTCCTCAATTCTTGAAAGTCTTGTGGCCCTTGTGGGTCTATGTACCCCTGGAAGGGTGCCTCAGAGGTGTTGCTTGAATTGTTGCTTCTGTCGTGAGGCGCTGCAAGGAAGTGGCGATTAATGCTGGTTTTGAATAAAAACGGATTAAATTGATAAAATATACTGGTAGATCATTCCATAAACGGACAGTTTGGCAACGGAATGATTTATGAAAACGACAAGTTCTCATAGTTTTGAGATCGACTGCAAAAGGATGAATAGGAGTCGTACTACTTGTCTTGTCTTGTCTTGTATCCTGCCGCCTTTCCTCTAGGGGTGGCCAGTACCTCCACACAAGTGCCTCCACTTGACTCTGTCCTTGCATACTTCTTTCATCTCATCTAATTTCATCACTCTTTTCATGCATGCTCTTCTCTTGTTTCCACTCTGTAGATTCCATTCATTCGCAATCTCATTTATCTGATCAATCCATTGTTTCCTAGGTCTTCCCCTTCCACGCTTACCTGTTACATTCCCTTTATACACTCTTTTTGTCAGTCGGTCTTCATTCATCCTTTCAATATGTCCAAACCATCGCATCACACTTCTTTGAACTTTCACTTTTACGCTTTCTTTTACTCCGCATTCATTTAGAACCCATTCGTTTCTCACTCTATCTTTCAGTGTTTTTCCTGTCATACTTCTCAGATGGGCCATTTCTACGGTGCATACCTTATTTACTTCTCTTTCATTCAACGTCCATGACTCGCTTCCATACATCAGGGTCGGCAACAAAATACAATTGTGTACCGCCATTTTCATTTTCTTTGGTATCCTTTTATTCTTCGCTATTCTACCAAACGCTCCTATCACGCATCTTCCTTTGCTGGCACGCTTCTCTAATTCTTTCGTCATCTTACCATTCGCCTCAAACTTACTTCCTAAATAGTCAAACTCATTCACTACTTCAACTTTTATTCCATTCAAATTAATTGTAAGTTCCTCACATACTTCATTCCTGTCAAAAACTAATACTTTTGTCTTATTCGCATTTACTTTCAAGCTATTCTTACAAAATGCATCATTTAGTTTGGTTAACATCGTTTGGAGTTCCTCCGCCGAGTCAGCTAAAACTATAGCATCATCAGCATAAAGAAGTACTCCAACTCTTGTTTCACCCACTTTCACTCCGCTCTCTGATATTCCAGCTTCTTTTATGCAACTGTCCATGATTATATTAAACAACCATGGACTCATCACGCAGCCTTGCCTCACTCCCTTATATACATCAAACCAGTCACTATATCTCCCATCCACTCTTACACATGCCGAACTATTTTCATAGATGGCACGTATCACATTCAGAAGATTATCATTCACACCGTACTTCCTGAGAACATTCCACAGCATACATCTGTCCACCGAGTCAAAGGCCCTCTCAAGATCTACGAATGCTGCGTAGACCACCCTCCCCACAGCCAGATGTTTTTCAACAATCTGTCTGAGAGTAAAGATTTGGTCCACACAACCTCGTCCTGGCATAAAGCCAGATTGAATATCAGAGACCCTGTGATCGGTGGCCATTCTCACTTTTTTTATGACAATTTTGCATAAGACTTTCCCAGGTATACTAAGGAGACTAATGGGCCTGAAGTTACGGCAGTCTTTCTTGTCCCCTTTACCCTTGTAAATAGGGACAATGACCGCCTTTCTCCAGTCCATCGGTACTACCCTGTCTTTCATACACATCTTGCATAATTCAAACATCCACTCTACCACATATTCTCCTCCTGCCTTTAACATCTCAGCATTCAATCCATCCATACTTGCAGCCTTTCCATTCTTCAGCTCTTTTATGCTTGCTTTTATTTCCTCTTTCAAAATATCCTCATTACTTTCATTTGTAGGGTCACATTCATATAAATTTCTTTCACCCTGTCCTAATATTTCTTCAAAGTATTCTTTCCATCTATTACATACATCATCTTCATCCCACAGCAAGACTCCCTGCGCATTCTTTATGCCCGGAGTTGTTGCTCCCACACTTTCGTTATTATTCCGAACCCAACTCCAGAACATTTTTTTGTTGGTGTGGAAGTCCTGCTGTGCCTTTTCATTATTTTTCTTCTCTAATTCCATCTTACTTTCATACACAAGCTTTTTAGTATTCATTTTTGCCCTTTTATACATCATTTCCAAATTTAAATTACCTTTATCTTTCAACCATCTCATATACGCTTCCTTCTTTTGCTCTACTGCTTCTTTCACTCCATCATTCCACCAGGCATCACCTTTTTTCTTACCAACATTTGTTTCTCCGCATGTCATCCTAGCAGATTCGGTCAGTTCTTTCTTCATCATTTGCCACACTTTTTCCACACATCCTTCATCTTTCATTTTTTGTAGTTCATCCATATTTAATCTTTTGGCAATCTCACTTTGATATTCATCTTGCACATTGTCATCGTTCAAATTTTCCACTTTTATTCTTTTCATTCTTAACAATATTTTTTTCTTTCCTTTCTTACAATCCCCTACCATTATTCTCGCGCATAACAAATAGTGGTCTGTGCTGAGTTCAGCTCCACGGTACACTCTTGCATCTCTCACATATCCTCTCATTCTTTCATCTACGCATATATAATCAATAATTGTTCGATTGCCTGCCCTATTTTGCCATGTATAGAGATGCAAGTCTTGGTGTTTAAACCAGGTGTTTGTTGCAAAAAGTCTGTGTTCTATACATGTATTGACAAGCTTTCGTCCATTATTATTCATCCTTCCTCTACCACTCGGACCCACAACCATTCCGCAATCATCTCGTTTCATACCAATCCATCCGTTCATATCTCCTAATAAGATAATTCGTTCATTCTCATCTTTCATTCTTAGTACATTATTTACACTCTCCCAGAATTCATCTCTTTCTTCTCTGCTATCAGATTCTACTGGAGCATAACACGCTACCATTAGAATTTTCACACGTCCTAATCTCATTCTTACCAACAGAATCCTAGGACATATTCTTTCATAATTACTTACACACATTTTAGCCCGTTCGCTCAAAATTACTCCCACGCCTTGTCTCTTATATCCATCCTTAATTCCACTCCAAATAAAATACTCCTCATTCTTCAATACCTTTTCTCCATCCCCGATCATTTTTATTTCAGTCACGCACATCACTTGTATTCTTCTCTTTTCCATAATATCAGTAATTTCATTCTCTTTACAGTCATTCCATTCTCTAACATTCCACGTTGCAAATATCCATTCTTCCTGTTTCACATACTTCCTTTTACACACACTTCCATTCCTGACAGAATTGTCAGCTTCAACACCTCCGCAGAGGCCATTTGACACTTCCTTCGATTCCGGGCGGTGGACATTGTCAGCTTCCACGGGCCCCTCCTTGTCTGCAGCTGTCCCCGGGTTTTTGCGGTCATTGCGGCCGCCTCGTCTGCCTCTTGGTCTTCTTTTAACTCCTCTGCACAGTTATTCTCACGGATAGTTTTAAATGTTGAATCACTTATTAAATATTTTGAGTCTTTAAGTGCAGAGAGTTCTTTTGTCGAGTAGATTTGAATCGTTAAATTTGCTTTATTCAATTTTAAATCAAATGACACTTATTATTGTTTTAAGTTCGAGTGGGTAGTTTAATTTGGATAACTATTGCTCACTTGGTACTTGTCACTCTATTATTTTATTTAATAAAACATGATTCACATAATTACTACGAGATTCTGAAATATGAAATATTAATGAATGGAGCTCATAAGAACAAGCTTCGTGATAATATCGATAAAAAAGCCAGAATTCCAACTTTTCTTCTGTGCCGGAGCGGCTGCAGATCGGATGTCAGAAGAGGAAAGTGTAAGTGTGAGTAAGCTACACTTGTAGTGTAACTTCTTAAAATGTGGGACCAATTTATTTTTCCAGGTACCCAACCGCCCTAGGCGTGGCAAGTGCCACTGAACGGCGCTATATTTTGTTTGCTATACATTGGCTATATAATCTATAATCTAAGTTGCAAGGATATATTCATTTAAAGCTCTCAGATGTATGCCCACAAAGTATAGTTCGCGCTTACAAATGCTGAATGTGTACTTACAAATAAACTCCAAACCTCAAATGAACATAAGCCCCACAACTTTTGCCGACCTTCCCTGAAACAGGGGTGACATTGGCAAAGTGAACCATTTTTTACAGTATGGGTGGTCAGCCTCATACCAACCTATAAGTCAAGGAATATGAATAATAAATTACATTTAAATATAAATAATAATTATTATTTATTTTTTACTTGATATGGGGGTTTTCCCGCTCCTGAGGTGATTGATTTTTTTTTTTGTGAAGGCTGAGTTAACATTGCCGTCATTTTTATTTTGGGTTTGAAATATACACCTAATCTAATCTAATCTAATCTAAGCTGCAAAGATATATATCATTTAAGTTTTATATTAAATGCATTCCCACAAGCAGATATGTATAATTTCGCGCTAACACATGCCGCATGTGGACCTACAATATAAAAACCCAATCTCAAATGAACATAAGCCTTGCAACTCTTGCCGTCCTTCCCTGAAACAGAGGTGACATTGGCAAAGTGAACCAATTTTTACATTATGGGTGGTCAGCCGCATAACAACCTATAAGTCAAGGAACCGAAACGGGAAATCATTTCTGACCCCCTTGGTGAGGATTGAAACCTAGAACGCGGCAAGAAGTTACAATAAATGTATGGCTTATTTATAGGTTGGTATGCGGCTGACCATCCATGCTGTAGAAAATGGTTCACTTGGCCAATGTCACCCCTGTTTCAGGGAAGGTCAGCAGGAGTTGCAGGGTGTATGTCCATTTAAGATTTGGTTTTTATGTTGTAGGTTCACCATGTGGCATGTGCAAGCGCGAACTTGTGCGTGTCTGCTTGTGAGAATGCATGTAATGTGAGTCCCCGCAATGTACATAATCTTTGCAACTTAGATTAGATTAGAATAGATGGAAAAGTTGTACGTACTTGTGATTTTGTCTGACCATTTGGCACAATACAACATCTGTATCTACGTGTCGTGTTTATTTTCCGGCATTAGCTGATGCATGAGTAGTTAAGTCGTAATATAAATAAGTGATAGGTAGACGCTTTTAATGAATACTTACTAGTCGGTAATCATCAGCTTATCGAGTGTTTGTTGGTGTAAGGCCGCCTGGTCAAGGGTGAAGTGCTGCTCACCTCGCCTGACTAAAACAATTCCCTACTGGTCAAATATCTCATAGAGATTACTCGCTCCTGCCGTTCAACAGGCTTCACTAGACGACTCAAGTCATCAATAACTCGGCAATCCAAGGTGGAACCATCATGCAGCAGAACTAGTGTCCAGACCTATGCAAAGAAAGCAATCAATCTTTTTTCCCCAAACTGCACAATGAGATGGTTCGGACATGTTGAAAGAATGGATGATGATCGACTGACGAAGAAAGTGTACCTACAGAGGAAATGTCAGAGGAAAGCGTGGAAGGGGAAGACCGAGGAAGGAATGAATAGACCAAATAGGTGAGATTGCGAAAGAATGGAACCTGCAGAGTGAGAATAAGAGAAGAGTATGTGTGAAGAAAGTGATGAATGTTGAAGAGATGAAAATAATAATATTAGGATAATTTATTTGGTGAGCGCCGTTTTTGTGTGTATCACACCTCTGTCCCCGGTCTGTAATCCAGTGACCGGTCCGTAGTCCAGTGGTTAGCGCTTCGGACTCTTGAATGGAAGGTTGTGAATTCGAATCCCGGCGGAGCACAAAAAAAAAAACATTTATTTTTTCAAATTTGCTAGAATAATGTACAAATATTACCGATATTCAGTAGGTAAGAATTACCGTGGTGATGAGACTTCCAGCCCAGCTTTACCACAACTTTTTAATTTTTTGGGGAGGGATCCGTTATTCCAAACCCAGTCTTCCCCCGTTTTACCTACACCTTCAAAACAAACAATTCAACCTGTTTTCAGTGGTGCAGGCAGTTTTGAGGAGATCTGTTCACAGCCTTGCACGTGAAGAATTCAGGGAGTCTATGAACAATGGAAAATAATGCTGACAGAAGTGTTTTGATGGGCATGGTTCAAACCACAATAAAAGTAGGAGGTTATCTTGATTTTTTAAATGATCAAACCAGTCTTGAAACACTCCTTACATGAGTGCGAAACTTTGACCATTAAAAAATGGTAAACAGCAACTTAGATTATAGTTAAGTGACCTCGAAATTCCAATATTCCATAATAAGTAACTGTAACTCTAGAACACCAGATCCTGTAAGAAGATCACAGCGACTAGCCAACCGCTGATAATGCCCATCGGAGCAATGGGCGAAACTGTCCGGAATGAATCAACCAGACCACGGCTGCATAGTCCGAAAAAAGTAATTGTTATGTCAACAGTAACTGTCGCCATTTTGCTAGGGGTGGCCAGAGCCTCTGCGAGCTGCCTCCATTTCTTCTTATCCTGACAGTATGTATGTAAGTAAATGATTGAAAAACATTTAAATAAAAGACATTTGTACCTACACAATACACTCATTTATTTTCCTGACTTTTATATATTTATCTCAAGTATGAAAATACTTTAGCCTTTTAGCAATAGGTTTTTTTTGACAAAATATGCATTAACCGTATGGTAATGATAATAATATATACCTACTGAAAATGATAAAACAAATCTCTTTAAAATAATTAAATAATGAAATGTACAACAAAAGCATGCTGAACTTTGACACACTCCTACAGTCACTTGACATAAGCGCACACTGTTCTCTCTGCTTTATTATTTACCAAAATAATATAAATTGCATCCCCAGATCAGAAAATAAAAGAAGCTTTTTTAGACTGGTCCGTAGTCCACTGGTAACACTTCGGATTCGTAAATGGAAGGTTGTGGGTTCAAATCCCGGCAAAGCACAAAAAATACATCTTTTATATTTTCAAATTTGCTTTTCCTTTGGTTGAAAAATTCATAAACCTTTACCAAAGACCGGTCATCAAAGGTCCATCCAGCCTTACAGCAACTGGGTCTTGCTTGAGAATTGGCGCTTTGTAGCGATGACAAAGCTCGTAAAAAGTCTGGTTGGTATCTCAGTTGGTAGAATGCTTGCATTCCATGTCGAGAGCAAGGGTTCTATTCCCACCGAGGGTGTCAGAAATGATTTCCCGTTTCGGTGTCTTTTTGAAAACCAAAATAAGTAATTACCGGCACGGTGTACTCAGCCTTCACAATAAATGAGAACCAGCCCCCCCGGGAGCTGGGAAACTTCCATTTCAACTGAAAGTGGTTGGTGTGAGGCCAGTCCCCTTACCGGTAAAAATAAGTAGGTCCTGAATCGCCACATGCGACCCCTTCGGGGATAACGCATTTTCTGATCTGAGGTTGCATCTTCATGTACTTGTACATTAATGTTACTCTAATGCAACGCAGGTACGAAGAAGTTAATTCTAAGGCCTGGTATTTTCAACGCTAGCATATGTGACTTTAGCCTGAATAAAACAATACCTTCTCGAGTGATGTAAATGTGTCGTTTTCACTCAGTATAAAGTCGCTATGCTGTCATTGAAAATACCGGACCTAAGGATGTATCGTTTCAACAATAGTTTAGGGGGCTTTAAAATGCATCATGAGTCTTTAAGCTATTGTTGAAAAAACAAACACTTAGGCCGGGTATTTTCAATGTTAGCTTATGTGGCATTAAGCTGATAAACAAACTACCCACACGATTAACATACCTCCTTTTCACTTAATATAAAGTCGCTATGGTAACATTAAAAATATCCGGCCTTAGAGCCCGTTCCCACTTGTCGGGTGTCGGACCGTATATTAATCGGAGGTTCCAGTGGCAGAACATTTTCAGGACAAAATCGGTTTCGGACAAGTGTGCATAGCTTCGTACATAATGTTCTGCCACTGGAACCTCCGATTAATATACGGATCTGACACCCGACAAGTGGGAACGGGCTCTTACGGTCATCATAGACTGCAGACTTTAAATCTGTTAATACTCGTAGTTCACTTTAAGTTTGGGTTGGAAAAATCTTTACATAAGAATCGGGTGATATAAAATCTGTGGTCTACGATGGTCCGTATGCTTCCGTTTACCAATATAAGTCGTTCGAGGATTGGTTGTTTCAACTTTTGTAAATATAACCAGTCTAAACAGCAAGGGAGAAAACTCTATAGAGCCCAATAGTGTCTGTACTCTATAAAGTTATGAGCATGAATTGAAAAGAAGTTCCATGCCATTATCATCCAAGAAAGACTGACTTAATTGAATTTATGGATTATTTAAAACTGCACTAATTCTATGGCAGTCGGAAAAAATGATTAACAAGATTTGAAAACAGTTTTTTTCTCGGCAGGCAAAGTTCAGTAGTGAATAAGTACTAGTAAGCCTTTTCTCGGCAGGCAAAGTTCAGTAGTGAATAAGTACTAGTAAGCCTTTTCTCGGCAGGCAAAGTTCAGTAGTGAATAAGTACTAGTAAGCCTTTTCACTAGCAACCCAACTGCAAGACATCAAAATTTCGTTTTTGGAATTTGTGTTGAGTCCATTTGGCAGTGTTAAATTTTGGTATTGATTATCGAGAGGATTAAAATGGTTGAATAGCTTTCTTTCACATATCACTTATTAAAATGGTCATTGTTCTTGTAGGAACACAATTTTTTAAGTAATATTCATGATCACATTTTTTCTATAATTTTCTTGCATCTATGCAGTAGTACACGAATTTGCTGAACACAGAAATCATTGTAAAAATGACTAATGGGGCTATTCTTAGACATTTTAGTCGTCAGTTGAGCCCACGCTTTGACAAACTAATAATGCATTTCTATGAAGACCTGTCAATCCATTTTGTCTTCATACAAATATTACAAAATTCGGTAGGTTCTTACCTATGACAATGACTATGCTGATGAAACTTCCAGCTCAGGAACCAATAGTTTGTCAAAGCGTGGGCTCAACCGACGACTAAAATGTCTAAGAATAGCCCCATATGAATTTATCAAATTGTGAAGCAACAACATTTAGTTTGGCTTGTTATAGTTATATTCATGTTGAAAAACCAGGCCCTCAAAATTGGTATACACTTCACATGAAAGTACAACATGAAGCTTTCGAAGCAGTCATTACAATATCATAAAAAAATAAGAAGAATTTAAAAACCATTCACTTTACAAATATATAAACTTTATTATTTACAAGATATATCTGAGAAACATTTATTTCAAGGAAGGCATTTATGGCTGCTACACTATTATATCGATGGTTTACTGGACAAATATTGTATGTCCACTTTTTATAGTTTTGAGAAAACTCAACATGAAAGTTATGTACCTCTAATAAAAGAGTATAATATGCATTTTTTAATTGATCATATCTCGGTTTGCATTACGTGTGAACCAACTATATTTTCAAAGATCAAAGACAATGTCACGTTTTACAAAATGTGCATTATAACTAAATTTTATCAAAAAGTGGACTTACAATATTTGTCCGGTTAACCATTGATAATATTTAATCATAGACAATTACTTATAAAAGCAGAATAAATGTTGAACCCCAAGTATAAATCATAATATTTATCAAATATGTAGGCAGACTAAAACAAATGCTAGGGGTGCTGTTTTAGTTTCAATACAACTTTAGGTAAAACGCTACGGTTGAGTTTGTGCATAAAAATTTAAAGTTGGTGTTGTCTATGGAATTTGTCATGATACATAGTTTATACTTGGTTCATAAGTAACCGTCAACGATGGAATATTTAAATTCTCTATGATAGTAACATACAAACACATGCCTCAAAAGCATCTCAACTTTTTATTTTTAAACTTTATAAAGCCACATTTTTATGAAACAAATTTAAAACTGTTTTATTTTGTAGGTAATCAAAATACCACAAGAATAACAAATCAATGGTAAATGGAGAAGTATTAAAACTACCGCAAATGGAAACAATCTTCCCATAGAAGAAAGCAACAAAGAGATACAATCTTCCCATAGAAGAAAGCAACAAAGAGATACAATCTTCCCATAGAAGAAAGCAACAAAGAGATACAATCTTCCCATAGAAGAAAGCAACAAAGAGATACAATCTTCCCATAGAAGAAAGCAACAAAGAGATACAATCTTCCCATAGAAGAAAGCAACAAAGAGATACAATCTTCCCATAGAAGAAAGCAACAAAGAGATACAATCTTCCCATAGAAGAAAGCAACAAAGAGATACAATCTTCCCATAGAAGAAAGCAACAAAGAGATACAATCTTCCCATAGAAGAAAGCAACAAAGAGATACAATCTTCGGTAGTTTTTTGAAAATTTATTCTCAAAGAAAAGTGTTGGCAATTTTACTAAATTGTACAATTTTCTAGAATATCAAACATGTTGCCTATTCTTTCTGGCTTCTCTACATACATATGTGCCAAGAATTAGGTCCCGATTGAAAGATCCGGGCCTCTAAAAGAGTCATCAGATTTTGACACCAATAGTTCAGAATTTTATACTATCAAAGGCATTGACTTATAATATCTGTGGACAAGAAATTATTTTAACGAAAATAGACATATATATCTGTCTCAACTTACTTACGAAAATGGTTATTAGTTAGAAAGAGAACAAAGAACTTCACAGTTGCATTTCCATATGAACAAAAAACTCGGCAGATCGAAAAAAAAAATCTTGAGTGTTGGTACCATTGCAAATAATGGCTGCCGATTAGACCGGAAATAGCTAGAGTTGACAGATAACACGCGTTGTAAATATTGTGATGGCCAAAATTGGTGTCAGTATTTCATATTTTCAAGGTGTATATTCATATTTCAATTTTATCACTCATTTCATTATAACTATTGTGATATTTAATGCGTCATATTTGTAATTGTTGCCGCCGTACATTGGGGGCACCACTGCAACGTTTGATAGGAGAGGAACGCAAGTGGGAACAAGTATGTATCAATTCAGTATGTTAGTTTCCGCTCCCCTATGTTATAACTCAATGATCAAAGGGCTCTCTATAATACACGCATACTCTTATAATCACGCGTATTATGCGTGAGTAAACAGTTGATACACCATTGATATTGGGGGAGAAGAAGCTAGCTTATGGCATTGATATTGGGGGAGAAGAAGCTAGCTTATGGCATTGATATTGGGGGAGAAGAAGCTAGCTTATGGCATTGATATTGGGGGAGAAGAAGCTAGCTTATGGCATTGATATTGGGGGAGAAGAAGCTAGCTTATGGCATTGATATTGGGGGAGAAGAAGCTAGCTTATGGCATTGATATTGGGGGAGAAGAAGCTAGCTTATGGCATTGATATTGGGGGAGAAGAAGCTAGCTTATGGCATTGATATTGGGGGAGAAGAAGCTAGCTTATGGCATTGATATTGGGGGAGAAGAAGCTAGCTTATGGCATTGATATTGGGGGAGAAGAAGCTAGCTTATGGCATTGATATTGGGGGAGAAGAAGCTAGCTTATGGCATTGATATTGGGGGAGAAGAAGCTAGCTTATGGCATTGATATTGGGGGAGAAGAAGCTAGCTTATGGCATTGATATTGGGGGAGAAGAAGCTAGCTTATGGCATTGATATTGGGGGAGAAGAAGCTAGCTTATGGCATTGATATTGGGGGAGAAGAAGCTAGCTTATGGCATTGATATTGGGGGAGAAGAAGCTAGCTTATGGCATTGATATTGGGGGAGAAGAAGCTAGCTTATGGCATTGATATTGGGGGAGAAGAAGCTAGCTTATGGCATTGATATTGGGGGAGAAGAAGCTAGCTTATGGCATTGATATTGGGGGAGAAGAAGCTAGCTTATGGCATTGATATTGGGGGAGAAGAAGCGAGCTTATGGCATTGATATTGGGGGAGAAGAAGCTAGCTTATGGCATTGATATTGGGGGAGAAGAAGCGAGCTTATGGCATTGGTGCATATTACATGGCTCACCTGTCAACCGGACCTGCCATTTACAAAGCTGCCAAACACCACGGAATATTTAATAATCACGTCGCACGCTTAATCATAAAGAGCAATAACTCAAAAAATAAGAATGTTGGGAAATCACGTTTGAAGTTCAGACAACCTGTACAACCCGTATGGAATGAAAAAGGTGACCGATGTTTTATCACGGTCATATTTGTCCAAATTGAACGGCTGTCGCATTCTACCTATTCTTTTCGCATTGTTATTGCGTTTTAATACAAAATCTCGATTTTCCCAATTTTTGAGTTATTGCTCTTTATTATTAAGCGTGTGATGTGAAATCCATGTTTTCTTGCTTTCTCTATCTTTTATTTTGACACTCAATAATTACATGTGCCTTTATATTTTATAAAAATGCTATTTTTCTTTCAAAACTCACAAATTCATTGACAATAATTGCAACAGGTGCACAGGATTTGCGCACGGACAAGACATTGCAGAAATGCCATCAATGTAGAACAAAAACCTAACCACTGCACCTTTTGCCTCTTAAAAAGTATGTCGGCACTCGGAATATCATTGTTTTCTTTCTAACTAACAAAGATTTGTCTTGAGGTACGTCGAACCATATATATCGTCTACTTGCGTCAAAATACTTTCGATTCCACTGCATTATAACTCAATGGGATAGATGCTCGACACGTACAAACATATGTAGAAAACTTTACATTTTATATCAGTTTATTATTAAAAAAGGTAAGACACATTTTGGAGTACGCAGATATGTGATGAAAGTTGAAAGAAACATCTGTAATGATAAAATAAGAAATAAATGAAAGTGTAGTGAATTTAAAGTTAATGTCTGAAGCATAAATAATACTGGAAGATAAAGTTACGTTATAAAGAAAGATCACAGTTACATAAAACTCATGGGCCCCATTTCATTAACTCTCAACTATTCACGGGCTCTCAGGAGAATAAAAGGATTGGGATAAACGATTAAAAAAACATCAATATTTTTTGGTAGTATAATTCTGTTAAGAAACCATTAAACAATTACTATTTTAATTTATATAAAAACAGTTAAATTTATTTTGTAATTTCACAACGGCATATGGCAATGTCACCCCTGTGTGAGGGAAGGTCGGCAAAAGTTGTAGGGCTTATGTACATTTGAGGTTTGGATTAGTACACATTCAGCATTTGTAAGCGCGAACTACACGTGTTTGTTTGTGGGCTTACATCTGAGAGCTTTAAATACAAAATTCGGTAGGTAAGAATGACCGTGCTGATGAAACTTCCAGCGCAGGCACCATTAGTTTGTCAAAGCGTGGGCTCAACCGACGTCTAAAATGTCTAAGAATAGCCACGTATGAATTATATTAAGGTGAACTTAAAGTGAAATAAATGTGTTTTATCCCAATCCAGTAACATCTGACACATAAATGCTGACACAGATCTCAAGGGAGAGAATCCTCACATTAATACTCAAACTTTGTGTGATATAATTCTTGGAGGTAAAGTGTATAAGTAAATAAATTAATGATAAAGTAAATAAATGTGATTATAATTTCAAAAGAGCAAGCAAACGCCAATAATATTTCAAGAGCTGATTGCTCAATAGCCAAATAAACAGTTTCTACCGAATAACATAATTCGAAACAGCCATCTGTCAAATAACACAATTCGAATAAGTTATCTGTCAAATAACACAATTTGAATCATATTTTTTATGGTTTGTGTATTAACACTGTGAAAATTCATGTTTTTTAGTTGGTTATTTAATAAACAACACCTTTTACTTTATTTGAACACTGTTTTTTATTTCACAAATATAATTATAATTTAGAAAAAAATAAATTTTAAATTCTACTAACGTTTTCGACTATTCAGTCATCATCAGGTAGGAAATTAGTATGGAATTTCCTACCTGATGATGACTGAATAGTCGAAAACGTTAGTAAAATTTACAATTTTTTTTTTTCTTAATTATAATTATATTTGTGAAATAAAAAACAGTGTTCAAATAAAGTAAAAGGTGTTGTTTATTAAATAACCAACAATTTGAATCAGTTATCTGTCAAATGACACCATTCGAAACGGTCATCTGTTAAATAACACAATTTGAAATAATTGCTCAATAACGTAACTTTAAACAGTAGCCTATCAAATAATGGTATATTGTTGTCAAATGACACAATTCAAAACAGTAATCTGTCAAGTAATGAAAATTATGAAAAATTACTTGTCAATTTTTTTTTTTGAGAATGATTACTCGATAGAAAACTGTTTATAAAGCAATTGGAAAATCGCCACTTCGAGTAAAAATCCTTAGAGTAAAAAAATAATTATCATAAATAATAATAAAGAAGTGTACACACATAATAATTTGTGAAGAAACAGATTCATTGCAGTCTCGCTGGATAACAATTCAACAAAAGCCACACACACACTCGGCACACTTGCCTAATTTGGTACATTCACTAAACCTGGCACATTCACCAACCTTAGCACATTCACCAGACTCGGCACTTTCACCAAACTTGGTACACTCACCAAACTCGGCACATTCACCAAACTCGGCACACTCACCAAACTCAGCCATCCTCTCATGCGTAATAAGCTTTCACACCACAATTACATTAGGTATAAGATAAAACTGTATAATATTTACAATACAATAACGCTATGTTAAAATTGAGACTTTTAAAAATGGATGCTTTGCATGTAGGTACTCTTATATACCTTTCAAAATTGGATCATCGACAAACAACAAAGTGCCAGGAAGACCAAGGGGAACAAATAAAATGATTTTAAAATTCATCAGAGCAACAAATAAATGGAATTATTCAATAATAGGCATGACGATTGCCGAACTTTAAAAGAAGTGACACTGAAAGAAGAAAAATTAAGCTTCCTCAATGAGGTCTGTACACAAAAATGAATTGCCATACACGAAATTGTGTCATCCTCCAGCCGGGTGGCTAGGGAAAATGCTAACAAATATTTTGTTCCATAGAAGACTGACGTTTTCTCGCTGAGAAAAAAATATCCAAATTCAAAAATGTCCCGAGTCCATTGTTCACCTTTAAAAGAACAAAGAAATGAATCCCAGACTAAATTAAATTAAAACTAAAATAAATTAATTTCCACCATGATTTGATAATAATAATTGGACTATTTTATATAGCGCTGTTTAGTGGCACTAGCCACCCCAAGGGCGCTTCTTTTTTATGGTTAATATCTTTATACTCCTACTTATGTATTGAAAATCAAATATATAAATAAATTTAACTATGCAAGTAATATAAAACTTGATTCAAAATATGTGAAAAAATATTGTATTTGCTTAAAAAAAAATCAAAATGCATGTGATCAAAATATATGAACAATAGGGAAAATCTAGGATTTTTGTTGAAAATGAGGTAAATGTGTGTACTTAAATGATGAGAAAAAAAATCCTGTGTTTTAATCTCACTTTTGTAAAACATTCTAGATCACCATTTTTGATTCTATACGACTCGTATAACGCACTATTGAAAAATCAGAAAGTTTTTTTTTGCGAATATTAAAAATGCATAACCTCTTCTGTGGTAAACCAAATTAAAGAATAAATAAGACAAAAACAATGAAACACAGTTAGTACTTTGAGATTCATTTCTAGGTATATTTGTTGACAAAACTCTTCGTAGGTACTTATTTATGATATTTCATAGAGAATATTATAGATATTTATTTTAAGATATCTACATACAAGCACCCAAATGGGCGGGTACATAAAAAGTCCTCAAGAGTAGGAATCTAAGGAAGGAATTATAAAATACTCTGAACGTTGAGGTGACCCTAAAATTTAAATAAAGAACATTTACGTTTTTTCTCTTCAGACATTGTTTTAGTTCATACTCTTAACAACAGATGGCAGTGTTTCAAAAATAATGTATGTAAAAGCTCTAGCTTCAGAGTAAAGTGTTGCCATCTGTCAAATATTAAATGTGAGCCTGGAACTAACTTCAAGGCAGACAATCTGATTGTGGCATTTTATTAAAATGTCATTCATAACTGTGATTATTTCACCAAGTGAAATTTTAGTATTTAACTATTGTTCTTGTGAAATGTATCCTTCCAATGGTCATTGTCTATGATATGTTAAATACATTTTTGAAATTTAGGGTCATTCTACTTTTTCAGTGCTCTCTATATTACCAGCTTTACTCTCAATTTCCACTTTTCTTTTGTTGACTTTCAGTGCGGTTTTACAGAGTATTACTCCTTAGGACTGTTTATAATACCGCCCGAATAATATGAAGAAGGAAAAACTATGTAATTGTAACTTATATAATAACCAAATCAATAATAATACATAATTTAACAGTATTTTCTTAATCGACTCCCAGTTTAATGTAAGTATATATTTTTACTTTTGTTTTAACTTTGGAAAATGGTAATTTTTGTGAATTGAAAAAACAAACCCTGTTTTAGCATAGCACGGAAGTCTTTCCTGCCTTCTTTCGTAAAGACAAACCTCTTACATTTTACAGCAAAAACAATGTTTCAAAATAAATGTGTTTATTTTTATATTTTTAAAGTTGTTTCAAGTTCCCCAAGTAATAGATTGGTATGAGACTAACCATACATAGTGTAAAAAAATATTCACTCTTGCCCATGACATTTCTTATTTAGAAAAAGGCGACAAGAGTTGAAGAGTTATTGTTCTTTACCAAGTATATAGCATTTATAAGAACTTACAAGTCGCTGCCTTAGTTCTTGTTTATCGTATACGCCATTGAGAAAATTTTACATGAGCAATGTTTGCATGTGTACTGGACCAATGTGTCTTATGAAAACAAGAAATTTATTTAAAAAATATTTAAAAGAACTCTCACATTATCGAGATTTACGGTTTTTCTTAGCTCAGATTGTGTAGAATTTGATTCATAAGGCAACTGCATGAAAAAGTCATATTTGACAAGATTGGCGTATACGATAAACAAGAACTGGGGGAGCGAAGTGGTTGTGTGTGGGAGTGCTTTGGGTGAGCCTTAGATGAAGATACATGTATCTTCGCAACTGAAGTTAAGGATAATGGACAGATATAATAGTTCAAAAAAAAAAAGAAGGAAAGACTTCCACCGCCTATAGAAATGCTCAACGGCTATTGTGACCAAATCCACTGAAAACCAGTTTTGAATCAAATGATAATCTTGGCCTAAATTGTAACATTAAAAATATTAAAATTAACACTACTATTGTAGAAAAATATTAGCAAGTACGATCACTAAAGCCGGTGGCGTTTCATTGATCCTTTTGTCCGCTGTCTCTGTGCGTTAGTCCATTTAACCTAATGTCTTTAACAAAGCCGTTGTTGACACCGTTCGAGTAGTAGGCGTCGCCCGGCTCCTTCTTGGCCGACACGTAGTTGGCCGTGGCTGCGAGGCCGGAGCCATTGCTGTAGCCGTTGGAGCCGTTCAGGTGCTTGTAGCCGTTGGTGCCATTCTTCACTACCTTCTCATCATCCAGCACGGCCTAAAAATGTAAATAAAACATAATTAAGTATGGATTAAAAGCCATTGTCTTCCTGTAATGTTTCCTCCTATAGAGGACTAACTAATGAGTTCAAATGCTCCATGAAAAGACAGGAGTACCTACTGTTTCATGATTTACTTTCATCTCTTTATATTTTAATTTTTTTTTTTTAATTTAAAAAAAAAAATAGATTTGTGAAGAGGAATGCAATTCACCAACCTATTCTGCCTGGCCAGAAACAGGTATTTATATCATCATTTAATAATTCATTATTGTTTATTATTAATGAATTATTAAATAATAATTACCCAATAACATCTGTTGAACCAGGGTCAAAGTTAAAGTCAAGTGACCCAAGCGGGGATCGAACCAACGTTGTTCCATTCGAAACACGCTATGGAAAGATCAGCCCTCTTGGCCCCCGCAGCTATAACCCCGACTATATTTATTTCTCCTTTATTTCAAAAGGTGGCCAGTACTCAAAATAAACAAACTTCACATTTCAACTAATTAATAATAAGGATGATTTATTTGGTAAGCGCTGTTTTTGTGTGTATCACACCTCAAGAGCCCTCAAAGCGTTAAATAGCGTTTACCAAGAAAATGTACTGGATATTGAATTGTGACTGGTTTAATGTAAACTATCTTGAAGCTAGTGGGGCTAGAACATAGATCATGCGGCTATTTACCTGCCACTTAGTTTTACATTCATTCACAGACAATCAAATAATGTATAACAAAAAAATATATTGTTTCTTTAAGAGAGAGAAATTGACTCTTCAAAAATGAAAATTGTTGCATTTAAGTTACCATACATTATTGGTAAAATTCTATGGTTGAATTTGAATACTTGGCTTCTAAATTTTCAGTTAAGTCATTTGAGAAACATTCTTGATTGATTGATTGATTGATGATGGATGATTTCTTTCCTGTGGCGCCATTTAATGGTCCAGGACCATCTGAAGGGCGCCATCGCTTCTGGAAAAAAGCAGTGTCTTCAGTCCCTTTCTGAAGGTGGTGGTAGGCTGATTCGCGCGAACACCGACGGGCAAATTGTTCCAGGCAACCGGCCCGGCCACCGCAAAGCTCCTGTCTGCAAAATTTGATGTATTCGCTCTATTGGGCACCATGACCTTGTTGACAGCAGTGAGGGCAGAGCGTAGTGGTCGT
Source organism: Agapetus fuscipes (assembly GCA_951799405.1). Classification (NCBI taxonomy): domain Eukaryota; kingdom Metazoa; phylum Arthropoda; class Insecta; order Trichoptera; family Glossosomatidae; genus Agapetus; species Agapetus fuscipes. The sequence continues at coordinate 12,987,852 of OX637351.1, read as the reverse complement.
TTTGAAGGCTTATCGACAGAACATAGCTGAGCGAGACATGGGGGTGCCGTGCCGGGAATTCTTACACATAAAAGTCAAACATTTAAATGTATACTAGACTATATTGTAAAGAGAAAGATGATTGGTTGATGTGTGTTTGTTTACTGACCATGCAGGCTCCCTTGTTCTGGTTCCTCTTGCTGGAGTAGCTGGACTTGTAGAAGTCGGAGAAGAGGAAGAGGAAGAGGAAGCCGTGGATGGCGATCCACACCATGAAGGACTTGGGGTAGTTGCACTCCCGGAACAGCAGCTGCAGCTGGTGCGAGAAGATGGCCACAAACTGCAGCTGGAACACGCAACGTCACACACTTCAAAACACAGAACTGAACAGAAAATGTGCTTGCTATGTTAATATTTGTTGTTTGGTTGTAAAACAATAAAACAAACTAGAGAATAACATGGCATTGTTTATGATTTCCATATGTACAGCTCACTGCTCATGACAAAGTGCTACAGAGGAAGAATGAGAATGTTTTATCTTCATTGTAACACATATCACAGGAGAGTGCTCCCGGGTTAGCGCGGCAATGGAGCTTCCACACCTCCAATTTGGTTTTCTGTCATCGAAGGTGTCAGCCTCATGAATGGGAGCCTTGGGCAGAAGAGCTTCCCAACAGGGGCCATCTACTATAGGCTCATTTATGGTAAATCTTCATTGATTCGACATTGACAAAAGAAGAATTATGCTGTCCCCTGTATAGGATTAATCCACATGTAATGTAAGGCTTTCTGATCTGTTTTGAGAAAGGTTCACAAATAACCAAAGATTGCGATAATGCATTACAAAAATTATTTCAATCTGGAAGGTGTCTTAGGTAAAATGTGAAATCGCAAATGGCAATGGACTGGGCACAAAATTTAAAACAAGAATATTTCCTTGACATAGCTATGTGACCAGGGTTCTTAGTAAGTAATAGAAAAATATTGGTTTGACTATTCCCTAGCAATCCATCGATGTGACGTGATTTTTTTTACCTGGAAATTTGCCGCAAGTCCCCTGTTACCCGCCCTATGCATATGAACGTACACGATACACAAACTTTGAGTTCCTCAAGGGCAGACTAAGCATTCGGTTGTTTGTTTGGCGTTTCATAATTTTTCATAATACTCCAGCCAGGAGTACGTAGATTGTGGTTTCGAATCTTGACTATTTTTTGCCTATTTTTTGGAAAATAACGTGAATGGTTAAATATATTTTAGTTGGAGATTGCTGATTTTGGTATTTTTTCAGGTTGAGTGAAGAAGAAATTGATAAAGTGAAGGAGGTGGAGGTGTTACCATCTGGAATGAGGTCAAGTACTTCTTCCACCAGATGTACTTCTGGTAGCGAGGTCCCATGGCGGCGATCATGTAGTAGAAGTACATCACTATGTGGACAAAGGTGTTGAGCAGGGCAAAGAACGTGCTGTGGCCACCTGGAAGCATCAACACACAATGTAGCCACCATCGAGTAATAACACAGAGGGCAGAAACTAACCTACTGCATTGATACCATGTTGATAGCACCGGTTCTCATCAGATCACTGAAGTTAAGCAACATTGGGCGCGGATGCTACTTGGATGGGTGACCGCTAGGTACACCGCGTGGTGTTGGCATTTCTTGGACTGGTCCTAGTGGCAACACTTCGGACTCATAAATGGAAGGTTGTGGATTCGAATCCCGGCGGAGCACAAAAATATACCATTTATATTTCCAAATGTGCTCTTCGCTGGGTTGAAAAATTGATAAACCTTTACCAACGACCGGTCACTGAAAGGTCCATCCAACCTTACTGGGTCTTGCTTGAGAATTGGTGCTTTCTACAGCGACGACCAAGCTCGCAGAGGGCTCTTGAGGTGTGATACACACAAAAACAGCACTAACCAAATAAATCATCTTAATATTATAATTATTATTATCTACCACTTTAGTCTCAGTCCTGTCGAAGGCTGCAGTTGTGTAGTCATACAAAACATGTTTTCATGGCATGGCATTACCTGGGGCAAACTTGAGTCCCATCCAGACGGAGAATGGCATGACTCCGTGATGGATGACATGCAGCGTGGACACGTGGTTGTTCTTCTTACGCAGGATGAAGAAGAGGGTGTCGAAGAACTCCGTGAACTTGGAGAAGTAGTACCACCAGCAGGTCTCAGCCATCTGAAACACACGACCATTGATGTAAAATAAGCATCACTTGCAGATGAGTGAACCTAGCTGAAAACCAACTGTTATCAAATAGCTATATACTGGCACACAAGCAATTTAATGCACATACACAGTTATGAGTGTTGAAAATTGATAAATAAGACAGAAAAACAGCACGAAAATGTTCTCGAAAAAAATGCTCGATTGGCGGTACGCAGTGGCATACTTTTACCCACCTTGATGTATGGAAGCGAGGCCTGGACGGTGAATGAAAGTGAAATTAGTAAAGTCCATACTGTTGAAATGGACTTTCTAAGAAGTATGATTGGGAAAAAACGGAGTGACAGGGTGAGGAATGATTTTGTAAGAGAAGAATGTGGTGCAAGAGAAAGTGTGAAAGTGAAGATTAAAAGAAGTTTGTTAAGATGGTTTGGGCATATGGAGAGAATGAATGAGGAAAGACTGACGAAGAAAGTATATGTTGGTAGAATAGATGGATGTCGTGGTAGAGGAAGACCGAGAAAGGTATGGATGGACCAAATATCCGAAATTGCGAATGAATGGAATATCCAGAGTCATAATAAAAGAAGAGCTTGTATGAAGAAGGTTATGACTCTGGAGGAAATGAAAGAAGTATGTAAGGATAGAAAGAAATGGCGGTTGATCTGTGATGTTGGCGGCTGAGGTTTGTTAAAGTAAAATTGGTTTTATGATTTAGTTTTTATGTCCATGTATATATTGTGATTTATTGTTTTTAAAAAAATGTAATTTGTCATGTATGTTCCTTGACTTATAGGTTGTTATGCGGCTGACCACCCATAATGTAAAAATTGGTTCACTTTGCCAATGTCACCTCTGTTTCAGGGAAGGACGGCAAGAGTTGCAAGGCTTATGTTCATTTGAGATTGGGTTTTTATATTGTAGGTCCACATGCGGCATGTGTTAGCGCGAAATTATACATATCTGCTTGTGGGAATGCATTTAATATAAAACTTAAATGATATATATCTTTGCAGCTTAGATTAGATTAGATTAGATTAGACTTACATCAGATCTTTTCAAATAAAAAAATAATGTTGTTTGTTTGTAACGCTGTCAATCTAGAGTGACTGAACCGTTATGGATATTTTCCATTCCCAAATGAAGTTTGCGATCGAGGAAAGGTTATGCGATACAAACAGTTTGTAAAATATTGCAGAAAATGTTCAAATCTGATAAAAACTTAAGATTGTTATGTATGGAAATTTGGTATGATCTAATCTAATCTAATCTAAGTTGCAAAGATATGTTACATTAGAGATTCACATTACATGCATTCCCACAACCAAACACGTACAAGTTCACGCTTGCACATGCCTCATGTGAAGCTACAACATAAAAACCAAATCTCTAATGGACATACACCCTCAACTCTTGCCGCCCTTCCCTGAAACAGGGGTGACATTGGCAAAGTGAACCATTTTTACAGCATGGGTGGTCAGCAGCAAATATTACAAAATTTGGTAGGTAAGAATGACCGTGCTGATGAAACTTCCAGGGCAGGCACCATTAGTTTGTCAAAGCGTGGGCTCAACCGACGACTAAAATGTCTAAGAATAGCTCCGTATGAATTATATTAAGGTGAATTTAAAGTGAAATAAATGTGTTTTATCCCAATCCAGTAACATCATAGAATAAATATGATACTGGTTAAAATACTGACACAGATCTCAAGGGAGAGTATCCTCACATTAATACTCAAACTTTGTGAACCTTTTTTACAGCATGGGTGGTTAGCCGCATACCAAGCCGCATACTAAGTCAAGGAACTATTCTTACAAACTTCATACAAATATTACCGATATTCGATAGGTAGGATCTATTGTGGTGATGAGACTTTCAGCCCTGATAGACCTTGTCCTATCCAAATTGCAATCAATTTGATAGCGATGATTTTGTTAATTTGTTGTAAGAAAATAAGAAAATGTAAGAAAAAACACCTTTTGCAGGGATAATATTATCCCTTAACAATTGTGTTGAAATTCCTGGGCTGGAAGTCTCATCACCACGGTAATTCTTACCTACCGAATATCGGTAATGCTTGTATGAAGGATAATCAGCTGTTTACTTGAAGCCATCTTGGATTGACAGGTCTTCTTCTTCAATATTACTGATATTCGGTAGGTAAGAATTACTGTGGTGATGAGACTTCCAGGGTGGAGTACATTTTTTTAGACAAAACTGGATTATTTTGACAATTATATTAATTTTTTTTAAAACTGAACAATTTTAAAACTTATATTTAACATGTCAAAATGTCAAACGACCGTAATTCTAACTTAAACAGAAGTTAACTGGATTATGTCAGAATATCAAGTAAACAGTAAGATCAGAGTATGGGGAATATTTACCCTCATGGCGATGGGGCTTCTGGAGTAGTCGACAGGTTGACACCGGAAATCGTAATGTCCCCACCAGCCACTCTGTAAGTACTGTAACAAAGAAAATACAAAAATTAGCACACAGCAAAGACATATTCGTAAACCATCTGTTATGATTTTACTGGGGTTCTCTTTTAATTAAACTGCAATTATTTATTTTAACAGAATTTATTTTACACGGTTTGGTTAACAATTTACAACAATTCTAGCTCCGGCTTTTGACTTCACGGCTCAATGTTTAATCGGCACTCTCTTGATGCCCCATTGCAGTCCCTTTATATAGGCACAAAAGAGATCTTTCTTGCATATTCCAGACCATTCGATCTCTGCTCTAGATTACACTAGACAGCTGTTTATGTACCTTACTACTACCATCATGGATCATACTAGACTGTTCTACACACACTATATTGTATCAATATTTGATACATGCAAAGTTCGTTGCCCAGTCTTTAGGCTAGTGGTTAACGTTACGGACTTGTAATCAGAAGGTGGTGAGTTCTGTGTGAGTGTCCACCCTCCCATGCCATAAAGTGCGATTGGAAAGATGTCGCGTCTCACTATACGCAGGCGCAACTCAAGTTTTAGGTTTCTGAATGAACCTGACAAATCACGGAATGAAAACTTTTTTGAGTAGCCCATCGATCATGTCTGTAGGTATATATAAATCCATGAGGTCAACATCACATCCAGACAGCAAAAATAACATTCAAAAGAAAAACCATAATACACTACAAAAAAAAAACTCGCAGAGTCAACAACTTGAAATACCTCAGCGATCATAAAAGTGATTGTTTGCATAGTCAAAGTTAATAAGGATGTGGAGACAAGATTCAATAACATCTATAGAGTGTTTGCAAGCGCTCAACGTGCAGAAAAAAGCGCTTATTCAAATTGTATACAAGTCATAGAAGAAAAAAACTCGATGCTCTTTGCACTGGTAAGCCTAATGAGCCCAGTATTGTACATGTAGGAAATGATCATTGAGAATACAAGTAGAAGCATGATGATGATATTATAGATTATGTAGTCTCTTGAGAAAAATAGTAAATATTATTTATCCATTATTGTCTGTACTCCTAGTATTAAAATTGCGTAAATACTCAACAATCGCGTACACAAAAAAAATGCATGGAAGCTCCATTAGCGCTTTTAGCGAGTGTTTTAGATTTGACATATTTGTAGGTATTTTCTGCTTATGACACAGGCTCCCAAACTTCTTCGGGTGGCGGCCCCTTTTTATAAAAGCCATTTCCTTGGCTTATAGGTTGGTATGAGGCTGACCACCCATACTGTAAAAAAATATGATTTTTTTGCAAGTCACTGCTTCTGATGATGCCTTTTTGAGGCGAAAACGTTACAGGATTCATAATAAAAACGAGTGAATTAAAACTGTGAGTTAAAAAAAAAAGGTTCATTTTGCCAATGTCACCCCTGTTTCAGCAAAGGTCGGCAAAAATTGCAGGGTTTATGTTCATTTGAGGTTTGGTTTAAATTTTTAAGCACACATTCGGCATTTGTAAGCGCGAACATACACGTGTCTGTTTGTGGGCATGCATTTGATATGAGTTTTGAATGTTAATATATCTTTGCAACTTAGTTTATAGATGTGAATCGGAAAACAAATGCAATGGAAAAAGTAATATAATATATACTTAATAACGCAATTACAAAAACAACGAAAATATATTTATGTTGAAAATGCATTTTTATGACGAAGTCTCCAAATTTGCTGGCGAGTATTTGAACACCAACTTTATGTAATTTTTTTAAAGAAATCCTATGCAGGGGAGACTCCCTAGATTTCAGAGACTCTAGGGGTCTATCAATTATTGTAATGCCGCAGAGGTGTGCACTTTGCCAATTTCACCCCTGTTTCAGGGAAGGTCGGCAAGAGTTGCAGGGCTTATGTTCATTTGAGATTGGGTTTTTATATTGTTGGCCCACATGTGGCATGTGTGAGCGCGAAATTATGCGTGTCTGCTTGTGGGAATGCATTTAATATGAATCTCAAATGATACATATCTTTGCAACTTAGATTTGATCTAGATACCTTTGTGAACTACTTATTATTTTTTTATTTTCAAACTTAGGCATCTATCTAAATAGCAGGGCGTGTGTCAGGGTGGATGGAGAATACAGCGAGTATTTTAATGTGTACAAGGGTGTGAGACAGGGTTGCATAATGAGCCCATGGTTATTCAATATAATTATGGATCATTGTGTTAAACAAGCGAATCTGGAAGGGCATGGCATACAGATTGGAGAGAGAAAAGTCGGAGTTCTGCTTTATGCTGATGATGCAGTACTAATTGCTGATTCAGCAGCAGAACTTCAGGCAATGCTCTCTAGTCTGAACCATGCTCTGTGTGTGAACAAGTTGAAAATTAATGCAAGTAAGACGAAAGTACTGATTTTTGACAGAACGGATGAAAATGAAGAATGCACGTTTTTGTTGAATGGTACGAAAGTTGAAATTGTGGATGAATTTAGATACTTGGGAAGTATGTTTGAGAAGAATGGAAAGATGACAAGAGAACTTGAGAATAGGGTGTGCAAGGGAAAGCAAGTGGTCGGTGCAATAGGAAGAATAGCAAAGAACAAGCGATTGACGATGGATCTGAGAATGGCGGTACACAATGGCATATTGTTACCGACTTTGATGTATGGAAGTGAAGCATGGACAGTGAACGATAGCGAAATGAGTAAAGTATGTACGGTGGAAATGAAGCATTTGAGAAGCATGACAGGAAAAACTCTGAGGGATAGAGTTAGGAATGAATGGGTAAAAAAAGAATGTAATTTGAAAGAGGATGTGAAAGTTAAGGTACAAAAGAATGTGATGAGATGGTTTGGGCATGTGGAAAGAATGAATGATGATAGACTGACAAAGTATGTATACAAAGAAAGTGTGAAAGGAAAAAGAGGGAAGGGACGACCGAGAAAAGTATGGAGTGATCAGATTGAGGAGATTGTGAAAGAATGGGATATACAAAGTGAGCGTAAAAGAAGAAAATGCATGAAAAAGGTGATGGATATGAATGAATTGAAAGAGGTATGTAAGGATAGGAAAAAATGGAGGCAACTCTGCAGAGGCTCTGGCCACCCCTAGCGGAATGGCGACAGAGTTACAGTTACAGTTACAGTAGGCTACCAAGATTAGGAATTGCATCGTAGTGAATATTATTTAGTGACTGAATAAGTTTGTGACCTCATAGGGGATCGCGACCCTTACGTTAAGAGCCTGTGCTTTTTGCTATGGTTCAGTATTTACGCAATGTTTTATACCACTGCTTTCATAGGAAGTGTGTGCTTTTAGAGGCTAAATCTGACATTACAGCATGACGATTGATCAGTGATGGAAAACTTTGAGAGGGTAATGAGTTTGCCTCGTGTTGTTTGTGGAGAGCAAACATGGATAAAATAAAACGCAGAATACTTAGAGATTGACAAAAATATTTACAAATTGTTTTTTTTTTAGTTCTGTGTCAATAGTCAAAGAGCTTTGTTTAATTTTTATTTTTTTATTTACTCAAGTTAAAAACGTAGTAATAAAAAAAACGTCTCTTCCTATTGATCTCAGTGTATTTAACAATAAGAACTTGGATGAATGTAACTAGATAAACCTTTAAGGTCCTGTCGCCTTTCCGTGAAACGCGGTGGCATCGGCCAAAGTGAGCCAAGTTTTAATAGCAAGGGGGTCAGCCTCATACCAACCTATTAGTCAAGGATCAGTCTGGATACAAGTTATATACTTGATGATGATCTTATAGTATAGGTACGTTCGTTATTGTAAAATAAATTATTTAAAAAAAACTGTAACTGTAACTCTGTCGCTATGCCGCTAGGAGTGGCCAGAGCTTCTGCAGAGCTGCCTCCATTTCTTCCTATCCTGACATAGCTCTTTCAATTCATTTATATCCATCGCTTTTTTCATGCATTTTTCTTTTTTTACGCTCACTTTGTAGTTCCCATTCTTTCACAATCTCCTCAATCTGATCACTCCATTCTATTCTCGGTCGTCCTTTTTACCTCTTTTTCCTTTCAAACTTCCTCTACTTTGTCAGTCTACCATCATTTATTCTTTCCACATGCCCAAACCATTTCATCACATCCTTTCGTACGTTAACTTTCACATCCTCTTTCAAATTACATTCTTTCTTTAACCATTCATTCCTAATTCTATCCCTCAGAGTTTTTCTGCGAAAAATAACTTAAATTAACGAAAAAAAATGATTATAGCATTTATTAGATTATAAATAATGCAAGAAATTTTCTTATCTTCTTGAGCCCAAGACAGAAGTCTCACCATATTTTGTTTAAAAAAACTCGTACTTTTTTAAAGTACATAGCTCAAATGAGATAAACCCCAGTACCCTGATTACGAGTTGCAAAACTTGAGTAAAGTAAAGTTTACGGAAAGTATTAAAGAGTGATTTTCCCCAAAATCTGCCGTTTTTGTTTGTTTGAACTTGATTTTCTTCATCACTGTAACTCTTTTGCTAAGACCATAAAGTGTAAGAAACAAAAACGGCAGATTTTGGGGAAAATCACTCTTTAATACTTTCCGTAACCTTTACTTTACTCAAGTTTTGCAACTCGTACTAAGGGTACTGCTGACTGTTACTGGGCAACCAGGAATACCCCACATTGTACTTTATCGTATACCTTTTATCCTTTCAGAAACTAAATGTGAGAAAAAATAAAGAGATTTCCGGAAGATGAGTTCTACCACAGCATACGCAGATACTTACAAATACTAGACACGAGGTAAATCATACGAGTATATCGAACATGTAAATTATTTCTAGAACTACGTGCTAATGAATAATGCCTATAAAGAGCTATTATCACTGTCGTACATATGTATGTGAACAGTTCCTTATGTATGCTACTATTGGTTTTACTAATGATAAGGTCGTTGAAAAAAAAAGTCTGACGAATTCAAGATTTCCAGACGTCCCCCGCCAAGAGAATTTTCTAGAAAACACGTGAACGAAATGTCAGAATGACGCCCGCAAGTTGATTGAAGTAGACATAGGGGAGACCAGAACCGCTATTCTGCTAAATTCCTTACGACCTAAGGCGACGAGCTGGCGATTCGTGTCCAAAAATAAGATGCACTGTGATTTTTTTTATCTATGGAGTTCTTTCGCAAGCGCTAGCGCTCCCGACTTGTTTTGGAGACGAATCGCCAGCTCGTCGCCTTAAGGTCGTAAGGAATTTAGCAGAATAGCGCATCAGTTTGCTAGGACAAAGGCCAATTTATTTGCTGTTAAGGACTCTAGTCACATAGACCTGTGACGTTTGGCAGCCGAGAACAAAACATATTAAAAGTTTTGTGCGGGGTCTATTATTCAATCTAGCAAGCATTTTCTAAACAACAGGAAAGGGAGAGGAAGATCGTCCACATGAGTGGACTGAGAAGTCTAGGATTTCTGAGAATCCGCTGCGGATGCAGCTTGGTAATAGGAGGTGCAAAGGCGCTTAATGCGAAGGTCTTACTTAACCCTAGATAATGTGAAACAAGACGAAGGAGAGACATTCAAGTATATAAGAATAGTGATTGTTTTATGTTATTTTGGGAAGTGAATTAATTAAATTATATATTTTCTTAAAATTAGCATTTTTTATTCATCCCTTTGCAGTTGATCTCAAAACTATGAGAACTTGGTATTTTCATGACTTATCCTTTGCCATACTGCCCGTTTATGGAATGATCTACCAGTATCTGTGTTCCCTTTTCAATTTAATCCGGTTTTATTCAAAACCAACATCAATCGCCACTTCGTGTCACGACAGAAGCAACAATTCAAGCAACACCTCTGCGGCACCCTTCTTTCCAGGGTGACATATACCCTCAAGACTTTCAAGAATTGGAGTGCCTCCCGCACAGGATTGCTTAAGAAAAAAAATAGTTTCGGCTCCACTATAATATTATTGCGAACTTGAAATACGTGCGTTTATACACACATACATCAAAACGATTACACACACTGAAGCACGTAATACAGAAACATTTAGGAGTATTCGTGCCTTGGAATTGTTGAGAAATATTAGGTAGGTATATATGTTACATCACTACTAAATTATAATTGTTGTCTCTGGTACTTCTTCCTGTCATCAGCATGGCTGACTAGTAAAAATATATTGTGAATTCGTAAATAAAATAGTTTTAATTAATCAACCCTCGATCCCACAACTTAACATGGTAGCAGAACGTGGTTAATAGTGAGTGAGGTTGATTAATAGTGAAGTATATTTTGGGGTTGCGATCCGCGCAGTAAAAAAGGATAGTAAAAAAATGGCTGGCGCTGCTCTGTCTAATTTGCCATTTTTGGATGAGAAGTCAAACTTTAGTACGTGGAAATTTCGTCTAAAACTTATTCTACAGGAGAAGCAGGTTGAATATGTGTTGGATGAAAATGAAATTAATACAGAAAAATCCAAAAAGGATGATGCGAAAGCTAAATCAATCTTGGCTCAAAGCGTGTCTGATAAATATATAGAAATCATTAAGGATGGCAGAACTGCAAGAGAAATGCTTCATTTTCTTCAAAATGTTTTTGAAAGAAAAAGTGTTTTCAACAGATTCCACTTGAAACGCAAATTAATAACATTGAAATGCAATAATGAGCCGCTGCAGCAATATCTAATCAAGTTTAGTTCGATTATCAGCGACCTGAAAGCCATCGACGTCAAAGTAGACGAAGAAGATCAAATTTGTTACCTACTCTCATCACTGCCGAAAGAATATGATCCTGTCATTACATCAATAGAAACAATGGCTTCAGAAAAGAAGTTAAGTTTTGATTTTGTCAAGGCCAGACTGTTGGATGCCGAAACTAAGATCAGCACCGATACAGTGAACCAGGAGAACGCATTTATGATGTACTGTTACACATGCGGGAAACCAGGGCACAAGTCTTATGAGTGTAGTACTGGTAATAAGGAACAAGGAAAATACAGAGGAGGACGGAACCAAGGTCAAGGTCGAGGTTATGGTCAAAATCGCAGAGGAAGAGGCAGATTTCAAGGACGAGTATCCCGAGGCAGAGGCTTCCCGGGACAAGGTGCTACTTCATTAATGAGTGAATCGGAGATCGGTTTTGTAGCCAGTGAAAATGTTTTTAGTGCTGAAAGTATAAACAAAGGCTATGATATCACCTTCATTGTGGACTCAGGGTGCACACAACATCTTGTAAGTGAAAAATTTGAAAAATACATGACAAACATTCAAATACTAGATAAAAGTGTAAAAATATTAGTTGCAAATGGCCAGTACATTAATGCTTACAAAAAAGGTAATTTAAAAATAAAATACAAAAACTTAAAAATAAATGTTGATGCTTTAATTGTAGAAAACATAATCTATAACTTACTCTCAGTCAAAAAGATAACCGAGGCCGGATTTCATGTAAAGTTTGATAAATATAAAGTTGTTATTACTGGAAAGAATTCATTTGTTACTGGTAATTCTGATGGGAAATTGTACAAATTAAATGCTAATGTATGTCATGAAGTGTGTAATATTAGTACAGGTAAAAACCAATGTGATGATGTTCTTTGGCACAAACGTCTGGGCCATTTAAATAGAAAATGTTTGGGTATTATGCACCTACCAAGAAGTAATAAAACGTGCAGCCCATGTATGGAAGGAAAGGCAACTAGAGAACCATTTCAGCCGACAACAAGACCAAGATCTAAAAGAGTAGCAGAAATGTTGCACACAGACATAGCGGGACCTGTCAAGGAGTGTGGACTAAATGCTGAGAAATATTTCATGACGGTATTAGATGATTATTCTCATTTCTGTGTAGTGTTCCCTTTGGTAAACAAATCTGAAGCAACAGAGAAACTGATTGACTATATAAGAAGGATTGAAAATGAAACTGGAAGTACAGTTCAGCGAATCAGGTGCGACAATGGCGGGGAATATACAGCCAACAAGTTAAAAGATTTTTGTAAGAAAAAAGGAATAAGTTTAGAATATACTTTACCCTACACAAAACAGTCCAACGGAGTAGCGGAAAGATTAAATCGTACCTTGTGTGATAAGGTAAGAACTTTATTTGCAGATACTAATTTGCCCAAAACTTTATGGTGCGAAGCTATTCAATGTGCTGCCTATCAGCTGAACAGGTCACCTTCATCAGCAATAAATTATAAAACACCGTGTTTCATGAAAAATGGAACCTGTGACCTATCAAGACTAAGAGCTTTTGGCGCAAAGGCGTGGGCCACTATAGTACCTCAACGCGACAAACTGAATAAAAGAGGAAAAGAGACAAGAATGGTTGGCTATAATACAGTGGGATACAGATTGTGGAATCCAGAAGAAAATTCAATAATAATATCAAGAGATGTGAGATTTGATGAAAGTGATACAGTATACAAAAAGGAAGAAAACGAGGAAAGAAGATATATTCAAGAAGAAGAAGAAGAAAACCAAGAAAATAAAATAGAGATGAGACAAGAAGAGAAACAAGAAACTGAGAATTTGGACGGAAAAGGAAACAAACAAGTCACTGATGAGGGAAATTTAAACAAGGATGCAACAAGAGAAGAGAAAACAACAAGATCAGGAAGAATAGTAACACCACCTGCACATCTTGATGAGTATGAGACAAATATAGTTATTTGCTTGAGCGCAAATACACCTAGCTCCTATGAAGAGGCTATAAGCAATACAGAATGGAAAGAAGCTATCAATAAAGAGTTACAAGCACTTGAAAAATTAGAGACCTGGGAAGAAAAAGAATTACCCAAAGGAAAGAAAGCTATTGATACCAAATGGATTTTTAAAGAAAAAGATGAAGAAACCAAAAAGGCTAGACTAGTTGTGAAAGGATTCCAACAGCAGAAAGGAGATATTTTTGAAAGCAATTATGCCCCTGTTGCGAGACACTCTACAGTGAGAATGTTTCTATCAAAGGCAGTCCAAGAAGACTTAATGATTACTCAACTTGATATACCATCAGCGTTTTTGAACGGAAAACTAAAGTCAGATGTATACATAAAAGTTCCTCAAGGATTGAAATCAAAGAATTCAAATACAGTATTAAAACTAAGAAGAAACAATCACGTGTTGCTTTGTCAACAGCAGAAGCTGAGTACATAGCTGCTGCTGCCACTGCACAAGAGTTGGTAAATCTTAAGGGCCTGAGTAAACATCTTAACGACAACTGTGATGCTTTATTACTCGTTGATAATATAAGTGCTATATCTATGTCTAAAAGTTATGAAAATTCTAAGCGAACCAAACATATAGATATAAGAGCTCATTTCCTTAAAGACATTGTTGAAAAGAACATCATCTCAATTGAGTATGTAAATTCTAATAACAATTTAGCTGATTTAATGACTAAAAGCCTGTGTAAAGAAAAGTTTGTAAATTTTGTTAACCAAATTATGGATTAATTTAAATTTTAGTTTATAAAGAGTATTTTCCTAAAGTTGATTTTAGAGTTAAGAGTCACTAAGGTTATTTTGTTTAATGATAAATCTTTATAAAATGTATTCATAAAGTAGAGCTGTTGTAAAATAAAGAACTAAATAGTAATTTGTTGTAACTTAAGTTTATTTTGCTTGTTTAAATATGCTCATATTTTATAGGCAAATTTAATATGTTATTCTAAGTTAAATTTGAGGAGGAGTGTTGAGAAATATTAGGTAGGTATATATGTTACATCACTACTAAATTATAATTGTTGTCTCTGGTACTTCTTCCTGTCATCAGCATGGCTGACTAGTAAAAATATATTGTGAATTCGTAAATAAAATAGTTTTAATTAATCAACCCTCGATCCCACAACTTAACAGGAATGACATTCTAGTGATTGTGTGTGCGTAAATGTTCTGGTGGTGGAATAATCCAGAAATTGCGAGAAATACCCCTCCGGTTTACTATATAAGAGGTCAAAATGGTAGGACAGGAGAAGTCGCAAGAGAACAATTCGCTAAGCAACACATATACCCAGTGACTGTCAAATTGTGAAATAAATTGTAAATTGCGAAAAATAAATTGTGAAACATAAATTATTTAAAAATAAAGTCTGGCATTTTAATTAAAAATAGAATCCAGCAAAAAACGTAACAATATTAAAATGGACATACCCATTAATTTGCAAGTTCAAGAGCGACCGACCTTTGGATCACAGCATTCACGCCGTCAGATTTCATACATTTGCTGTCACCTCATCACAACTCAATAACGGATGAGCTTGCACATATTCGCTATTATTGACTTTTCCAAGTAGTCGTATTGTGTGAAAAATGACGACGCGCATTTCAGTCGTACGGAATCAAAGGCGGCAATCTACAATATTCTTTCTAAAATAAAACACATATACGGAAACAATGGAAAATAATCCCGTCATTTCCATACATTTTTATCTTACCGAAAAATATTCCTTGATTGCCGTCTTTGGTTCTGTGCGACTAATTTGTGCGTTCCAAAGGTGACCCGAGTTTGTTTGTCAGTGACTTCATCATCATTTCAATTAAATATTGCGGCCATTATGCCCGGTCGATAGCCCAGTTGGTAGAGTGCATGTGTAGAGGCCTCGGGTTCGAATTCCAGCGAGCGCTTCAGAGATGATTTCCCGTTTCGGTGTTTATTTTAAACCCAAAATGAAATTCCGGCAAGGTTTATTCGGCCTTCCCCAAGAGATAAGTACTAAACCGTGAGCTGAGAAATCCGCAATGTCAACCTCAAATTCACATATTTTAAACACGCAAAAAACACATTTTCAAGTTATTTGCCTTCAACTTACGTGGTTGGCGTAAGGCCAGCCTCCTTACCTGTAAAAATAAATCTATGTTCACTCAACACATGCGAGAACGCGGTAAGAAGTTACACTGTATGTGTAGCTTAGTTGTTTTGCGTTTAATTATTTTTTATGTTCTATACGACTCATTTGTGTTTTTTTTTTATTGGATTGCAAGGTCAATGACTCGACTCTCAAATCTTCCTGGATGAAATGAAAGAAGTATGCAAGGACCGAAAGAAATGGCGGTTGATTTACAATGTTGGCGGCTAAGGTCACGTCGGTTGACGACAGTTCGTCCACACGAATTCTCGGTCACGTACATTACGGAAAACATGCTCTCTTAAAAAACCTTTGTAGCTCTTTTAGTAGTAATTAATTATGGTTTTGTGTGATGGAGCTGTCTGTGGATCTACATTGTATGTGACCGAAATGTCGTTGATCGAAAAGTCGTGTGGACGAGCTGTCGGGTGACTGATTCGCCCATGGACGAGTCACCTTTGATCGATTTGTCGTGCCACGGGCGGCTAGCGTTCTAAATTTCAAGTTTTTTTTATTTTTAACTATTATTGCATCAGATATTATTTCTTTGCAATTCAGATTACATATTATAGAACAGCGCACAGATGTCTAGTATACCGCATTGAGAGTGGAATGGAGCCATCGTCCCAACAAGCGGAAATACTACAGTTTTGGGCATACAAGGATATAATGTACCTTCCTAACTGGGCATAATATATATACAAGGATAATTTATTTATAAGGACCACATAATAAAAGAGCGCCGTTTTTGTGTGTGTCACACCTCAAGGGCCCTCTCAAATCACGGATAAGATTTTTTAAAGATGCGTCTTTAGTGCTCCTTTAAAGACACCAACAGTTTCTGCCTTCCTCACATTAGGTGGTAGTCTGTTCCACTCCATTGGGCCCGCAAACCGGAAAGCACGGTCCCCAAAATTAGTGCGTGTCTGACGTGACGGCTGGACTAAGTCAAACACCCCACACTCCGCAGATCTGAGAGTTTGGCGTCTCAAATCTATCTCAACACGTGAGAACATGTCAGACAAGTATGAAGGAGCCATACCATTGACAGCTTTGTAAACCATCAGACAAACACGGTAGACCACCCTCTCCGGAAAACGAAGCCAATGCAGTTTTTTCAACAATGGAGTTATATGGTTAAATTTAGACATCCCGAATATGAGTCTTGCTGCAGAGTTCAGCACAGATTGAAGCCGGCTGAACTGTTTTTTCGGCTGACCTATATACAGCGTTGAGCAATAGTCAAGCCGAGACATCACAAAAGCGTTAACCAGGGTTTTGACCGCCCCTGATGGTAAACATCTCCTGATTGCCTTTATCTGGCGAAGTTAAAAAAACGAGGAGGATACCGTGTTATTCAACTGCTCTCCCATTGTGAGGTTCCGATCCAGTGTGACTCCTAGAAGTCTCACTGAATCCGACGGCTGAATCAGCTGTCCCCCAATGGAGAGTGGTGCGCGTGTTGTCAGGAGATGATCACGCCTAAGACGTAGCCGCCCACATAATTTCCGTCTTACCCATGTTAAGGATTAGGCCATTGTTTGTCATGTTTTCATAATGTACTGCTGTAACACAGGTACTTTTATTATCTTATTACCTGGTAATCGGTAGGTACTTGGTGCCCTCCCGAAAATACTATCGAGTGAGGTGTCAATAAATAATAATACTAAGGTCCAGTATTTTCAAGTTTAGTTGTTTCTTAACTAAACTGTGTTTTTTGTTGAATTTTCATAATACTTAACTCATCGAATTACGCCACTAAATATTTTGATTTGTTAGCAACAAAGTCTGCGTAACCGACTGGGCCAATAGCCGGTCGTACTGCAGCAAGGAGCGCAACCCGATCAGAGTGTTGCAATGGACAGTGCCACAAGATGTGAGGCACATCCTGGGAGCTGGCGCCGCAAGGGCCCTCTACTGATAGGATGGATGGGATACCCAGATACCCAGGGATTTCCGTGGCCAGTAGGAAACTGGCTGGTTAAAGAAGGATCGTACCTCATAGAATATCCAGGCGCTGAAGACGGTCTGCAGGAGGTTGTAGACGATGAGCACCTCGCGCAGGTCGAAGGGCTTCCTGTTGGCCATGAGGCGCGGGCCCAGCCGCCGGGAGAAGTAGGCGTAGAAGGAGCACAGCGCTAGGGTGGGCAGCGGGGACGCCATCATGGGCCACGAGTTCACGCGGGGGTCTGCAACACACAATGCAACACATTCATCAACTCCTTGTGTAGGAAACTCTACGTAGAAGGAGCACAGCGCTAGGGTGGGCAGCGGGGACGCCATCATGGGCCACGAGTTCACGCGGGGGTCTGCAACACACAATGCAACACATTCATCAACTCCTTGTGTAGGAAACTCTACGTAGAAGGAGCACAGCGCTAGGGTGGGCAGCGGGGACGCCATCATGGGCCACGAGTTCACGCGGGGGTCTGCAACACACAATGCAACACATTCATCAACTCCTTGTGTAGGAAACTCTACGTAGAAGGAGCACAGCGCTAGGGTGGGCAGCGGGGACGCCATCATGGGCCACGAGTTCACGCGGGGGTCTGCAACACACAATGCAACACATTCATCAACTCCTTGTGTAGGAAACTCTACGTAGAAGGAGCACAGCGCTAGGGTGGGCAGCGGGGACGCCATCATGGGCCACGAGTTCACGCGGGGGTCTGCAACACACAATGCAACACATTCATCAACTCCTAGTGTAGGAAACTCTACGTAGAAGGAGCACAGCGCTAGGGTGGGCAGCGGGGACGCCATCATGGGCCACGAGTTCACGCGGGGGTCTGCAACACACAATGCAACACATTCATCAACTCCTAGTGTAGGAAACTCTACGTAGAAGGAGCACAGCGCTAGGGTGGGCAGCGGGGACGCCATCATGGGCCACGAGTTCACGCGGGGGTCTGCAACACACAATGCAACACATTCATCAACTCCTAGTGTAGGAAACTCTACGTAGAAGGAGCACAGCGCTAGGGTGGGCAGCGGGGACGCCATCATGGGCCACGAGTTCACGCGGGGGTCTGCAACACACAATGCAACACATTCATCAACTCCTAGTGTAGGAAACTCTATGTAGAAGGAGCACAGCGCTAGGGTGGGCAGCGGGGACGCCATCATGGGCCACGAGTTCACGCGGGGGTCTGCAACACACAATGCAACACATTCATCAACTCCTAGTGTAGGAAACTCTATGTAGAAGGAGCACAGCGCTAGGGTGGGCAGCGGGGACGCCATCATGGGCCACGAGTTCACGCGGGGGTCTGCAACACACAATGCAACACATTCATCAACTCCTAGTGTAGGAAACTCTATGTAGAAGGAGCACAGCGCTAGGGTGGGCAGCGGGGACGCCATCATGGGCCACGAGTTCACGCGGGGGTCTGCAACACACAATGCAACACATTCATCAACTCCTAGTGTAGGAAACTCTATGTAGAAGGAGCACAGCGCTAGGGTGGGCAGCGGGGACGCCATCATGGGCCACGAGTTCACGCGGGGGTCTGCAACACACAATGCAACACATTCATCAACTCCTAGTGTAGGAAACTCTATGTAGAAGGAGCACAGCGCTAGGGTGGGCAGCGGGGACGCCATCATGGGCCACGAGTTCACGCGGGGGTCTGCAACACACAATGCAACACATTCATCAACTCCTAGTGTAGGAAACTCTATGTAGAAGGAGCACAGCGCTAGGGTGGGCAGCGGGGACGCCATCATGGGCCACGAGTTCACGCGGGGGGCTGCAACACACAATGCAACACATTCATCAACTCCTTGTGTAGGAAACTCTACGAGAAAGGTCAAGATCAAATGGGTATAAGAGAAATGCAAGGTGAAAGAGTATGTAATGTGTACTACACAGTAATGTGATTAGATGATTTGGCCTAATCTAATCTAAATATATGTACAAGGGAAAGCCATAAGTAAGCATACAAGTGGAAATAATGGATTAATCAAATGAGCGAGATTCAAAATGACTAGAACCTTCAGAATGAAAAAAAGAGAATGGAGTAATGAAGTGCATAAGGTGAAAGAGGTATGCAAAAACTGAGAATAACTTTGACCAGTCCGTAGTCAAGTGGCAACACTTCGGACTCGTAAATGGATGGTTGTGGGTTCATATCCAGGCGTTGCACAAAAAATATACCATTTATATTTTCAAAAATGCTCTTCACTGGTTGAAAAAATTATATACCTTTACCAAAGACCGGCCACTAAAGGTCCATCCAGGCTTACAGCAACTGGGTCTTGCCTGAGAATTGGCGCATTGTAGCGACGACGACCAAGCTCTATACAAGTGGTCTATACAACACAGGTCTATACAACTGGGTTTTTCTTGAGAATTACAGCGACAAACCAAGCTCGCAGAGGTTTCTTGAGGTGTCGAAATCTAAATCTAAGCTGCATATATATATGTCATTTAAGATTAATATTAAACGCATTCCCACAAGCAGACATGTATAATTTCGCACTAACACATGCCGCATGTGGACCTACAATATAAAAACCCAATCTCAAATGAACATAGGCCCTGCAACTCTTGCCGATCTTCCCTGAAACAGGGGTGACATTGGCAAAGTGAACCATTTTTTGTGTGTGGTTCACACAAAAACTGCGCTCATCAATTAAATCATCCTAATATTATTATTATTATCCTTTTATGCTCTGATATAATATTATACACGCTGGATGGAGCATTGTCGCTTTTGGAAAGAGAATCTTCTGCAATTATTTGTTTTAAATTCACATCAAAACAATGAGGTCACCAGAGCCATGACATTGACGGACACATTTCTGGCCGAAAAGAGAAATTTATACGAATTTTATGATAATGGTTGTACGGCGGGCAAACATCGCGGATGTGAAAACGAAACTGATCCAACAGACACAATAAACATTTATGGAACCAGTTGATTAATTAAAAACATGTCAATCTCATCTAGGTCCATACGCCATTTCGACGTAAAAGAATCGACCAATAAAAAATGAATTTCTTTAAATATTGATTGATTGTGCGTGTGTGTCCAGCCACCATTCCAGTAGAGGTGTCCAGTACCTCTGCAGATGTGTCTCCACTTTGTTTTGTTCTCGCACACTTGTATCACTTTATGCATTTCATAACTCCATTCTCTTTTTTTCATTCTGAAGATTCTAGAAAAAAAAACTCGATTCACTTAAACTTTGAAGCTAAATTCTTGAAGATACTTTTGAGACTTTCACTGGAATACTTCGCATTTTAAAGATAAGATTATTTTAAAAGTCTTGTTAAAGCTGAGAAAGATAACTAACATTGTTTAGTGTTGCACTATGCGTGCACTCGTGTCACTACAAATCGGTCAAAGACAACTCGTTCATAGACAGTTCGTCGATTGAAAAATCGGTCACACGACAACTCGGCAATGGACACATCGATCACGGACAATTCGTCCAAACGACTTTGTGGTCAAAGACATTTTAGTCACATACAATGTATAGTCCACAGACAGTTCCATCACTGAAAATTACAATTAATTAAAATTGCAGTACTTACAAAGGTTTTTGGAGGGCATGTTTTCTCTGATGGAGCTCAATCCTCCTCATATGCGTCCTGTATGCATGTATCAGAAGGACCCACAGAGCGTGAAGGCTCATACAAAGCTGTACATTTTCTCAAGTGGCGGAAAGCCTTCCCGTGAGGTAAAAGCAACGGCATAAAAAAACAGGAACCTCCAGGTCAGAGCCCATGAATCTAAATTTAAGTGGTTCGATGTTACTGAAGCTGAACGGTCCGTGGTCCAGTAGCAACACTTCGGACTCGTAAATGGAAGATTGTGGGTTCGAATACCGGCGGAGCACAAAAAATATATCATTTACATTTTAGAATATGCTTTTCATTCTTCTTCTTGTCTTTACTCAGCCTTTACAAGAAATGAGTACCAGCCCCCTCGGGAGCTGGGAAACCCCCACTTCAAATGAAGTGGTTGGCGTAAGGCCGGCCCCTTTACGTGTAAAAATAAATAGGTTCCATCCGCCACATGCAAAACCCTTCGGAGATAGCGCGGCAAGAAGTTACACTATATGTGTAGCTTAGTTGCGAGTTGCGTGGCACTTCGCTGGGTTGAAAAATTCATAAGACCGGTCACTATAGGTCCATCCAGCCCGACAGCAACTGGGTTTTGCTTGAGTATTGGCACTTTGTAGCGACAAGACCAAGCTCGTAAACAACACCTCTGAGGCACTACAACAAGTGTCATAGCTCCCTAGAGTCTCTGAAATCTAGAGTCTCCCACACAGGATTTCTTTATAAAAAAAACTACCCCAAGTGGCACCATAACCTTGTGGGATTGTTGGTAGATCACAGGCAGCGTACAGAATACCTCTGTGGGCCTATATTGTATGAGACCGAATTGTCGTGTGACCGATTTGTCCCTGGCCGAGCTGTCTGTGACTGATATGTCGTGGAACCGTGCGCACTAAGCAACATCAGCCACTTGCTGACACAATTTACTGAACTATTACTGGGCGAGTCAATGTCAAGATAATTGGAGAGGATTTTTTTCCAATCAAACTTGTATTACAATACACGTAATCTTGTTAATAAATATCCACTAATAACGACTATTACATAATGCGATCGTTCGTGATATCGGCGACACGAAAGGCCTCGTATTGCTTAATAAAAAATTACAGGTACTAACATACAATAAAGCAATATTTGTAAAAGTAAGGGAAGTGTGGGAAGAACAGAAAACGTTAATACGTTAAGTTAAATTTTTAGTTGATTTAAATAATGCACTAAGTAAAGAAAATATTAAATTTACAAAGCCAGGCAGAATAGTTTGGTGAATTGCATTCCTCTTCACAAATCTGTTTAAAAAAAAATCCTTACACTTTGGATATCAATCCAAGTCGGAGCTTGCTAGCGCTAGTGAAAGAACTCCATAGATTAAAAATCACAGTACACCTTTTTTTAGACACGAGTCGCTATCTCGTCGCCTTAAGGTCGTAGGAATTTAGCAGAATAGCGCTTATGATCTAAATGTGCTTTTGGGTGCCATAAATGACTTTTTTACATTCTACGGGCATTGAACCGTTTGCGTGGTTTTCAGAAACTTCTCTCGATACAGGAAAAATTACAATAAAATAACAGTTAAGCGATGGCACGAAGCAGGTGCACTCTAAATCTAAGTTGCAAAGATATGTATCATTTGAGGTTCATATTAAATGCATTCCCACAAGCAGACACGCATAATTTCGAGCTCACACATGCCGCATGTGGACGTACAATATAAAAATCCAAATCTCAAATTAACATAGGTATACACCCTGCAACTCGTACCGCCTTTCCCTGAAACCGGGGTGGCATTAGCAAAAGCGAACCATTTTCTACAGCATGGGTGGTCAGCCGCATACCAACCTATAAGTCAAGGAATCATAATCCTTTCTATGTATGGACATCAAAACTAAAACATAATACAAAATTCTAATTTAAAAACCCCTAGTCCTAGCCGCCAATATTATAGATCAACCGCCATTTATTTATGTTCTTACATACTTCTTTCACCTGATTGAGCTTATTGGTCTGGTCTGATCCCGATGTGATTTTTTTGGTTTCCATAAATGACTTTTTGACATTCTATGAGTTCCTTGACTTATAGGTTGGTACGCAGCTAACCACCCATGCTGTAAAAATGGTTCACTTTGCCAAAGTCACCCCTGTTTCAGAGAAGGACGGCAAGAGTTGCAGGGTGTATGTCCATTTGAGATTTGGTTTTTATGTTGTAGGTTCACATGAGGCATGTGCAAGCGCGAACTTGTACGTGTCTGGTTGTGGGAATGCATGTAATGTGAATCTCCAATGTAACATATCTTTGCAACTTAGATTAGATTAGATTATGAGCATTGAAACCGTTTGCGTGGTTTTCAGAAACTTCTCTCGATACAGGAAAAATAACAATAAAATAACAGTTAACGATGGCACGAAGCTGGTGCACCCAATGCGCAAAATCGATTTCTGCATTGCGATTATGGGGAAGCAAGAAAAGGAAGAAAAAGAGCTGTACACGTCACCGCGTGGTCACTGGCCATGCTTCACGTGCAGACGGTCAGCTAGCAACTATTTCCATGCCACCCCTGTTGCGTGACACAGGTCAATAACACCACCACACCATTAACTACCCCAAGTAAAAAACAACAACATTAAAACTCAATCAAAAGTTGAATGTTAACTGCAATAACGCCTCATGTGAGCGTTTTAGACACTAAACTTACCCTTTGTTACAGAGAACGAATTTGTTTGTTTTGTTCCTTGACTTATAGGTTGGTATGCGGCTGACCACCAATGCTGTAGAAAATGGTTCACTTTGCTCTGTTCCATAGAAGGTCGGCAATAGTTGCAGGGTGTACGTTCATTTGAGATTTGGATTTTTATATTGTAAGTCCACATGCGGCATGTTTAAGCGCAAGTTCATACGTGTCTGCTTGTGAAAATGAATATAATGTGAATCCCCAATGTTACATATCCTTGCAACTTAGATTAGATTAGATCATAGAACGGTTAGACTATGTTTTTTTGTTTCTTTCTATGCGGTGCCGGATCGGCATGCACATTTCAGCCACAACGAATTCTACCCGGTTTGTTTTTGGATTAGGTACCAGACAAACTGTGTGAAAGCTTCATCCTCTACTGGACTGCAAAACATAAACAATCCTGTAAGTTAAAACCTGAAAGTAGAGGTACAAAAGAATGTGATGAGATGGTTTGGGCATGTGGAAAGAATGAATAATGATACACTGACAAAGTATATATACAGAGGAAGTGTAAAAGGAAAAAGAGGCAAGGGACGACCGAGAAAAGTATGTAGTGATCAGATTGTAGAGATTGTGAAAGAATGGTATATACAAAGTGAGCGTAAAAGAAGAAAATGCATGAAAAAGGTGATGGATATGAATGAATTTAAAGAGTTATGTCAGGATAGGAAGAAATGGAGGCAGCTCTGCAGAGGCTCTGACGCTCATAGCGGAATGGCGACAGAGTTACAGTTACAGTCTAGTGTGTAATGGCTGGAAGTCTAGTAGTGTATGGGGATGTATGAAGGCTTTTGAACGTTTTGTCCCGCAAACCATAGACAAACGGAACAGAATTCGTGCTCTGTGAAAAGGGTGATATTCTGTGGAATGCTACGTTAGAGTAAAAACGTGAAACTTTATAGTTGGCACAAAGAGAACTCACTACTACTCGAATATTGATGGAGCCTCTATCGCATCCACAATGGAGTACGACAGGAAAAAATGGAGAGGGAAAATAGGCCATAGGATGATAAATAGTAAATCATACGATAATACAAAGACAGAGAGCGATGTTGTTTTTTAATGTGTGACACGCTGAAAGAAGTAATCGATAAGTCAAACCGATAGAAAAAAAATATTTAAAAAATTATGTTAGGATTTTATTGGGGTTCTCTTTCAATTAAACTGCAATTATTTATTTAAAAAAAAAAATTACACAGTTTGGTTCACAATTTACAATAGTTGATAATCTCTGCGTGTATAGTATTCACGTCCAAATGTTGGATGCAACTAATCCACTGATACCCTTTGCAGTCTGTATATATAAGTACAAAAGGGATCATTCTTGCATATTCTAGATCATTCGATCTCTCAATCATACCAGACCGTGTATGAACCTTACTACCACCATCATACTAGAGCCAGATTGTACTACACACTAGCTTACATGTTCAGGCGCACGTGGGTACTTCAAATCCTTAGTTCGTAACAATACGAAATGTTTTTTTTTTCTGTTTTGAATAAAAATTGGATTGATTGACCGATCCGTAGTTCAGTGGTTACACTTCGGACTCTGAATGGAAGGTTGTGGGTTCGAATCCCGGCGGAGCACAAAAAAAAACCATTTGTATTTTCAAATTTGATCTTCGCTGGGTTGAAACATTCATAAACCTTTACCAATGACCGGTCACCAAAGGTCCATCCAGGCTTACAGCAACTGGGTCTTGCCTGAGAATTGGCGCTTTGTAGCGACAACGACCAAGCTCGTAAAAAATTCGATAGCTCAATTGGTAGAATGCTTGCATTCCATGCCGAGAGCAAGGGTTCGATCTCAAAGTTTACTCAACCTTCACAATAAATGAGAACCAGCCCCCCCGGGAGCTGGGAAACCCCCACTTCAACTGAAAGTGGTTGGTGTGAGGCCGGCCCCCTTACCCGTAAAAATAAATAGGTCTCAAATCGCCACATGCGACGATAACACTATATGTGTAGCTTAGTTGCGTTTTTTTTATTGATTGATTGAACGTACCTAGCGGAAATGAAGAAGGGTGGGAAACACCAGACTGAGATTTATTTCAGATACGGTTCACATGCAGACCCACAATAATCTATAATCTAAGTTGCGAGGATATATTCATTTCAAGCTCTCAGATGTTGCCAACAAACCAACACGTGTAGTTCGCGCTTACAAATGTTGAATGTGTACTTACGAATAAAATCCAAACCTCAAATTAACATAAGCCCCACAACTTTTGCCGACCTTCCCTGACACAGGGGTGACATTGGCAAAGTGAACCATTTTTTACAGTATGGGTGGTAAGCCTCATACCAACCTACAAGTCAAGGAATACGAATAATAAATTACACCTTCAAAATTGAACGATTGGCTTCTCTTCTCTCCACAGAGAGATTTGGTCCTTACATATAGTAGACTAAAGATAATTCTCGAATCATTGAGAATTGGAACATGCGAGACTTTACTAGAACATCAAACACACGAGCAATCTCGAATAATACAAATTATAATATAAGTACCTCACATCTACAGACTTTTTCACAGACAAGCAAAACACACAATTACATATTTGTAGTACCTAATATCAATCAGAAGATGTCGATATGCCCGACTGTTCATTGGAGGATGCATTCATCCTTTGAGATGGAGAAGAAATGAGTGGAATATTCATTAGGATCACATTTTTTAGCACAAATGGACGTTCAGTACCCTGAGTAAAGCACCTCTGGCAAAAATGGTTTGGAAACTTGTTTTGCCAGAGGTGCTTTATAAGTTCACATACATTTTTCTCGAATACACAATACTTCGAGTAAAGTGAAAAAACTCGTACTCAGGGTACAGTAATTGAAGTATAAACCGCATAGTTTATATACAAACATGTAATGTTGAAAATGTAAATGAAGTTCTTACCACTCTTGTTGTCCATGAGGTCCCGGTAGCCATCGTATATTCCCGTAATAAGGTGCGCCATCTTTTAAATCTCTACCAGAGTCTGAAACAAAATCATATGCCTTATTAAAAAAAAAAATATTGGTTTAAACAGACAAAAGATGTGACGTCATAACCCGGGTTAATAAATAGAGTGAAGGTCGCTTTACAAGTCGATACTTAAAGCAAATTAGATTTTCTTTCGTTTACATATTTGCTGCTGCTACATAGCCTCTGAACACAGCAGCCGATAGACAAACATGGAGAAGTTCGGAGGAGGCCTACGTCCAGGAGTGAACTGAGAAATGCTGAGGAAGAAGAAGAAGAAGACATAACCGCTTAGAAAATAAAGCTGCTGATTTCATAGAACTTTTGAGATCATTCCATGAGGTTGTCCAATTAATATAATCGAAACAAGATGATAAACTTCTAACTGAAGCATTTTTTTTGTACGAAGGACCACTATTACCGTTTTTTTTCATTAGGCAGCACTTAGTCGCCGTCGACGATTTTACGCACTCAATCTCAAAACTGACCGTCAATTTAAATCATCGACGGGGGTAAAAACGCACTCATCCCTTAAAATGAAAGTCTAATAGAAATCATCGACGGGGGTAGAAGCACACTCAATCTCAAAACTGTCAGTCAAATTGAAATCCTCGAAGGGGGTAAAAACGCACTCCACAAATTGAAATCTTCGACTGGGGTAGAAACGCACTATATCTCAGAAATGGCCGACGTATTTAAATCGTCGACTAGAATAGAAGCGCACTCAATCTCAGAAATACCAGTGAAAATTATTATTCTCTTAGGCGACGAATCGTCGTCAATTATCAATCGAAGGGCTTAGGTAAGACGGTACGGGACAGCTGTTAATTAGAACAAGTTAATTAATTAAATTCCAAAAAAATAATTTAATTAATTAAAAAGGTACGTGTTAATTCACGGTGCGGAGACATTAGGGCGCCTCAGTGGCGTGCGTTCATGAATAATTTACGACAAGTTTATGTTAAAAACTAGACTAATTTGAGCACAAAAATAAAATAGGTTTCACATGCTATGTGTCAGTGGAATAGTTTGCGGGGAATCATGAAAAAGACGAAAGCATATTTTGTCGCTATAGCCAAGCTGGTAGCTTTGATAAGCGTGTTTGAAATAAAAAAAAAACAACGCCTGAGGTTGGTATGCGGCTGACCACCCATGCTGTAGAAAATGGTTCACTTTGCCAATGTCACCCCTGTTTCAGGGAAGGACGGCAAGTGTTGCAGGGTGTATGTCCATTTGAGCTTTGGTTTTTATGTTGTAGGTTCACATGCGGCATGTGCAAGCGCGAACTTGTACGTGTCTGCTTGTGAAAATGCATATAATGTGAATCTCCAATGTAACATATCTTTGAAACTTAGATTAGATTAGTACGCAAGAAGTTTGTTTTGTGAAACGCTATGCTTGAGTATTAACGTAAAAGTTTTATACTTGCTACTACTACAGTTACATAAGGGACAGCTCGTACTGATATAACATGATCAATTACTGACTGCTTGGCAATTGCATGTAATTATTGATGCAAATGCATTTGCATACAACGCGACTTGCTAGTTTGTTTTTCAATTATAACAAAATAAGAAAAGAATACGCGAAAAAGTGAGTTGATTGCTATAAAGAAAAGTAAAAAAATGCCACGGTATGAAAAAAAGTTTTGAGACGTAGTTTTCTACTAGCTATTTGAAAGATGCGTATGAATGTTAGATATCGACGGATAAGGCAGTAGGGCATAAGCGGCATTTTGGTCAAAAATGAGTTATGAATGCTATCCTACTTGAAATTTTCCGCTCTTTCTAATGCGCTAATCCCATTCCCATAGCTCTTCGATGATTTTTGTTGTTGTTTATGTCCAAGCAAACAACTGCGTTTTCGAAGTATGGTTTTGGTGTAACCGACAAAATTTTGGCCTTTTTTATCCTAAAGGCACCTGTGACATAAAAAAAATCGTGAAACATCGTATAACCACATTAATAGGAATGCCAATAAATGCTTTTAATTTTAACAATATGATAAAAAATAAAAAAGTTATGCCATTTTTCTGCAATCTCAAACTTTAAAACTGCTCTCCTGAACACTTTAGTTTATGTCGCTTATGCTCTACTGTCTTTTAACCGTCGATATGTATATTGAACAAATATTTTGAAAATTCATATTCATCATTTTCTTAATTGTGAATATTCCATTCTTTTGCCGTTTTTTCTCATTTTATTCTCCCGCCATTTAATGGTCTCCCTTTTACTTTTTATTTTTCTTCTTCTAAGTTCATCATAATTTATTTCCAGGTATCCAAGCCCACATTTTTGTATTTTCTGTACAGATTCTTTCCCATTATCTATCAGCTTTTAATTCTTTCTTCCGCCATCCATTTCTGACAATATCTTTCAATCCCGTTCCTTTATCAACATTCATCCAAGCATACTTGATTCATTTCACTTGCCAGCATGTATATTATCAATTATCATTCATACCAGATGATCAAAGGCGACACTGGCTGTTCAAATAAATCACAAGAATGCACACACGATGTCCAAGGACAAAAATCCGGAAATTAGTAATCATGTAGAAGGTAGAAGTGACGAAGGCAACTGAACAGATTTCAGTCTGTTTTGAATGCGGCCGCAAGACTGATCTTCGGGATGTCCAAATTCTCTCACATCATTCCGCTGTTGAAAGAACTACATTGGCTTCGTTTTCCTGAGAGGAAAACGAAACTTGTCTACCGTGTGTGTTTGATGGTATTTAAAGCCCTAAATGGTTTGGCTCCATCATATCTGGCAGACATGTTTTCCCCCGTTGAGGTGAGTGTGACGGGGCGGACACTTAGGCCGTTTGTCCACCGCACGCCGTCACCG
Source organism: Agapetus fuscipes (assembly GCA_951799405.1). NCBI lineage: Eukaryota > Metazoa > Arthropoda > Insecta > Trichoptera > Glossosomatidae > Agapetus > Agapetus fuscipes. The sequence goes on along the minus strand of OX637351.1, from coordinate 12,958,339 downwards.
TCACGTCACCGGGAACGAGATGACGGCGCCGAAGTAGCGGTACATGTAATGTATTTGTGTATTGCCAGGTTGTAGGCAATACAATACATAACCTATAACCAGCGAAATCGGTCGCGGTGGACAAACGATCGCCGTCATATCAATTAAACTCGGCCCGAAATAATCTCGTTCTCGGTGACGTGACGGTGACGGCGTGCGGTGGACAAACGGCCTTAGGTCAGGTTGATGCAGCCTCGCCGTCAAATACGCACTAATTTTGGAGATCGCGCTTTCCGGTTTGCGGGACCGATGGAGTGGAACAGACTGCCACCCGGAGTCAGAGTTTAAGAATCTGTTGGCATTTTTAAGGGAGCATTGAAACGGCACCTTTATAAAATATCTCATTCATGATTAGGAGGGCCCTTGAGGTGTGACGTGTGACACACACAAAAACGGCGCTCTTTTGTCAATGTAAAAAATCAATAACTAAATTATCCTCATATATACAAAGCCAGGCACTTCATCAAGACGAGTGCTGCACAGAAACATCACGTAAGCAAGCGCTAGACAACTTGGCCATATTAGCCATAACAAACAAAGACATTAAAGATTATTATTGAAATGATTACTTTTCGCTGGGCTATTTATTAATTCATAACGATTATAGGTATAGATGTTTCCCGGGAAACTAATTCATATGTTATATGAATCATGTAAAATCAAAGGCAGAAATCAATACTTTTTTCTAAAAATTCGATAAATATATTTTTACGTGCGCATGGTACAGGCCTTTTAGCAGTTTGAGGTGTCAGAAAAAGGGAAAAAGGGACTTATAATCCAAAAAAAGGGACTTAAGGGACCTCACAAACTGATTAAAAACGACATAATCTAATCTGAATCTAAATCTAAGCTGCAAAGATATATTAACATTTACAATCCACATCTTATGCACACATAAAAGTAACCATATGGATGTTCGCGCACACATATAGTTTCAAATGTGTCTACAATAGGAAAACATCGTAAATGAACATAATCTCTGCAACTCTTGCCGCCTTTCCCTGAAACAGGGGTGGCACCGGCAAAATTGAACCTTTCTTTACAGTATGGGTGGTCAACTTCATACCAACCTATAAGTTAAGGACAAATAATAAGTTAATAACAGTAAAATAATAAATTAAGGTTTGGACCTGTAGAATAAAATAAAAGTTACAAATAAAAACAATAATAATACAACTGTTGCTACAACATTATGAAAATGAGGAGCATCAGATATATTAGGTCCTTACATATGAAATTGGCGTTTTGCCGTACTGGCCACTTTGATCTCAAATATCTCCTCTTTGGTTAAGAATTCCAAATTGAAATTTTTACAGCTATTTACTCATGTATTTGTGTTTTGAAAATTGGAATTCATTTGTTCGTTCCTCAATTGTTTTTTTCTTGGCGCCACTCATTTTACAAAATGGAAAACTTGAAATATCGCGTTATTTACGAGTACGAGTTCTACCGTGGCACCAGTGCTGCAGACACGGCTCGAAGGGTTAATGATGTGTATAATGACGGTGTAACATAGTGCGTTTTTGGTTCCAACGTTTTCGGCCTGCAGAACAAGCCTCGTGGACGGCCGGAGACCAAAGTTGATAATGAGGAATTGAAGGCTTTTATGGAAGCAGATCCATCGTAAACCACGTCCAAAAAAGTTGTTTGCTACGAAATCAGTGATAAAATTGTTTTCATCTCCTTGAAGCAAATTGGAAAGGTGAAAAAGTTGGAAACGTGGGTACCTTACAAATTAGGTGAAGCAAATCAAGAAACGAGTGTCGACTGCTGCGTTACATTACTCAACTGGCACAATAATGAAGGGATTTTAAATCAAATTATTACCTGTGATGAAAAATGGATCCTGTACGATAATTGGAAGTGCTCATCACAATGGCTGAACCCTGCCGAACCAGCCAAATCATGCCCCAAGCGAAAATTGGCTCAAAAATTTACTTGCGAGCGTTTGGTAGACTAGTGCCGGTGTCGTTCACTACGTCAGACGATTACGGCAGATGTCTATTGTCAGTAACTGCAAACCATGATGGAAAAGCTAGCTGCTAAACAACCGAGGCTGGTCAATCGCTCTAGGCAACTGCTGCTTCATGAAAACGCTAGACCACACACTGCACAACAGACGGCTACCAAATTAGAGGAGCTTCAATTGGAATGTTTAAGACATTCTCCGTACTCTCCGGACCTTGCTCCAACAGATTACTATTTTTTTCGAAATTTGGATAACTTCTTCCAAGGGAAAAAAATCAAATCCGATGGGGCAGTCCAAACAGCCTTCATGTATTGATTGCCGTCCGAATGGTTATTTTAGTAAAGGGATCAATAAACTATCTATGAGATGGTAAAAGTGCATAGATAGCAAAAGTACATACTTTGATTAAATAAATTTATTACATTAAAAAAAAACGACTTTTTGTTCCTCCCATACAAAACGCCAATTTCATATGTAAGGACCTAATATTATTTAGTTCCCCCCTCAGTTAGTCTTCATTGGGGGTAAATGTTAAAATGTAACCTATTTTATAAAGAAAAGCATGCATTTTTAACAGATATACATCTACCACGTGATGAAAAACATAATACTAAAAATGAAGTCCCACTTACCGACAATGCCCAACCGTTGAATTGTCGTGAACAGTCATTCAGCTGAATGTAATATAAAACATGGAAGTGACTTTCTGCTAAAAAAGGGACTTTAGGGACCAATTTCAGAAAAAAGGGACTTTAAGGTACCACAAAAAAATAAAGGGACTTTAAGGGATTAAGGGACCACCCTAAAAGGCCTGATGGTAGTATTAGTGCATACGTGATTATAATCATGCTGGTGGAAAGCTCTGGTATTGGAATCATCTACTATGATCAAGAACAGTCGAGAAACGTCCGTATGAACGTATATAAACGTAAGCCGAAACCGTGTGCAGTGTCGAGTAAAACATTGAGCCTTGAAGTCGAAAGCCAGAGCTAGAAATCAATTGTTGTAAATTGTGAACCAAATCGTGTAATTTTTTTTTTTTTGAAAATAAATAATTGCAGTTTAATCAAAACAGAACTCCAGTAAAATGATAACAATATAGAAACACAGAAAATGACAATTTCTCAATTTAAATAAATTGCACAGAATCTGTACTCGACTTTCTTGCAAAAATTTACCCACTGTATGACGTATGTAAAGCTAGAATCATCTACCAGCTTATGCCGTTTCAATAAAAATGTAATATATCAATAATAAATCAATTTTATTCCACCGCGGTGTGTACCTGCATACTCGTACAATATGGATATAGGCATATAAATACTTAAATGAATATAAATATTTTGTTGATTTATTTGAAAAAGTACCAATTACACAAGAAAGATCCTCGACTCATAGGTTGGTATGAAGCTGACCTCAGTACTGTACTGTACTGTATCCTGCCACCGTTTCATTAGGGGTGGCCGGTACCTCCGCAGATGCGCCTCCACTTTTTGCTGTCATCACCTTTTTCATACATACTCTTCTCTTATTCTCACTCTGCAGAATCCATTCTTTCGCAATCTCACCTATTTGGTCTAACCATTCTTTCCTCAGCCTTCCCCTTCTGCGCTTTCCTCTGACATTTCCTTTGTACACTTTCTTCGTTAGTTGTTCATCATCCTTTCTTTCAAGATGTCTGAACCATCTCATCGTACTTTTTTGTACTTTCATTCTCATATTCTCTTTTATACCACACTCGTTCATCACTCAAGCATTACGTACTCTATCACTCAGTGTCTTTCCAGCTATTGCTCTCAGGTAAGCCATTTCAACCGTACTTACATACTTTACTCAGCTCACATTCATTAAGCCTCACTTCCACCAACCAATATGCCATTGTGGACCGCCGATCTCATATTCTTCGTAAGTTTCCTATTTCTTGCAATTCTTCCAATCGTTTCCATTACACTTCTTCCTCTACTAGCGCGCTTTTCCAATTATTTCGTCAATTTCGCATTCGACTCAAACTTGCTTCCCAGATAATCAAATTCTTTCACGACCTCTACTCTTTTTTCATTCAGTCTTATCTCAATTTTCTCGCATTTCTCAGTCCTCCCAAAGTGTAAAAAATAATTCACATTGTCAATGTCACCCCTGTTTCAAGGAAGGTCGGAATTTGTAAGTACAAATTCAGTATTCGTTAGCGCGAACTTACACATACCTGTTTGTGGGCATGCATTTCATATTAGTTTTGAATGTTTATATTTCATTGCAACTTATATTCTAGATTATTATAGATGGTCATTGAACCCTTCTGTATGCAAACTAGTACTTTGTATGGTGGGTAAACTTTTTAGTTATATTTTGAAAAAGTAACGACTGATTATTATTGGTATTTATAAAATTTTAAGAATCGCAGCCATTTATCTATTTTTAACCCTTTGACTACCAAGAAAATTGCAAATACATTTTGTATGGAAAATTTTCACTTTGTATGGCGGCTATACTTTTGATTCACTTTTTGGAAAAAATAATGATGGCAATATATAGGTTATTATTATTATTTTACATTTGTGCTACATTATTTTTTTATTAACCCTCTAACTGCCGAGAATTTTTCCATTTTTTTTTCTTTTATATGGCAACTCCCTAAATCGAGATTATGATGAAGAAATTATTATAATTATTAGATAGCACTATTATATAAATGGATTCACAAAAAATTTAAGAAAAATCGTCGGAGCCGTTTTTGAGAAAATCGCATTTAAAATTTTCAGCTCTTCGGAAGCTATCTTGAATTTTCAAAAAAGTAAAAAAAAAATGATTACGAATTAAAGTGATAAGCTTGTTCTTTCTATCAAATCTAAAACAAATTTAAATATCTTGCATTTTAATAGGTTTTTGTAATATTTTCGATTTAAAATTTCAGGTCGTGTAAACGGTGCTTTTTATTTTATTTTTCAAAAATTTTTTTTTGTAAATTTGTAGAAATTTATGTTGTCCGTAATATTGTAGAACATTATATTTTTGTTGACCCCTTAACTGTCGAGAAAATCACAATCGTTTGTTTTTTTCATATGGCAGCCCATAGACACAGATTAGTAAGAGTATTGCCATAACTAATTTATTAAGTTAAAAACTAATAAATGGCAACTCTGAAAATTTAAAAAAAAATCTTGGAGCCGTTTTTGAGAAAAGTGCAATTTTATGTTTTTTTTTGTATGGCAGCCATCTTGAATTTTCAAGTTGGTGTAATGCCATGTTATTCATACTTAATACATGTCCAAAAAAGTTGATGTAGCCAAAATTTGGTATCTCTAGGTCTTATACTTTGGAAAGTGACACACACACATACATACATACAGACGGACGTTTTTGAAAGATAGTGTTTTTTGGCATGTCCTGCACCAGGACAACTCATTTCCGTGAAAACCTCGAATTTTTTTTTTTACACCAAATCATAACTTTCTTTATAGCCTTCGGCTATAGCAAGAAAGTAAAAAAAGTCAAGATCGCCGTCTTTGATGTTATAGGTACGATTTAAATATCACTTTTCGTCTTAGTGGCTCATCATTTCCATTCGTTAGTCGATCATATATTATATTCTATGATCTGTGGTCGATCACTTCTGCTTGCTTGAACACAGTGTCTCTTTTACTATAAACCCATCGAAGGACGTGCCTCTTAATCGGGTACCAACAAACACTTGCCAGCTTATTTGCACATTATTTTATCAACATGATTATTGCAAAAAAACACCTCCATCAATTAAGATGAACATTAAAAAAAACAAATAAATCGTACTTATCTAGATTTTCAGCAGTAACGTGAAAGTTCATTTCAATAGATTAAAATAAAAATGACTTTGTTTTAATTCACATGAGTTTTATTTTTCACGACCAGTTTCTATTTACACCTGAAGATAGGAGGTACTGCTTCTCCCGAAACTGGTCGTGTTAAACAAAAATAAAACTCATGTGAATTAAAACAAAGTCATTTTTATTTTAATCTATTAAATCTTACTATCACTTGGAACGTTTTTTTTTTACAAAATGGCCGGGGCTAGCTGGGTTTTAATATCTCAATTATCGGTGTTATGGCCGAGAGAGTCAAGTGGCTGATCGTTTATAGCGCATTTTGAGTAGAATAACGTTGGTTCAATCCCCGCTTGGGTCATTCGACCATAACTTTGATCCTGGTTCAACAGATATCATTGGATAATTATTAATTAATAATTCAATAAAATATACAATAATGAATGATTAATTGATGATATTTTTTTTACCAGTTTCTGGCCAGGCAGAATAGGTTGGTGAATTGCATTCCTCTTCACAAATCTTTTTTTTTTTTTTTTAAAACCCTACACGTTTTATCACATAAAAAATTATCGTTAAAAACAACCTTTACATTAAAATTACAATTGATTGATAGGTTGGTATGAGGCTGACCCCCCGTGCTGTAAAGATCGGTTCACTTTTGCCAATGCCACCCCAGTTTCAGGGAAAGGCGGCAGGAGTTGCAAGGTTTATGTTCATGTGAGGTTTGGTTTATTTGTATGCAAGCATGCATAATGTGTAGGCGCGAACCTTCATGTGCCTATCTGTAGGCATGCATTTAATATGAGCCTTGAATGTTTAAATATCTTTGCAGCTTAGATTATAGATTATTATAGATTTGATGATATTTTGATACCTGTTTCTGGCCAGGCAGAATAGGTTGGTGAATTTATCGATATATAAGAATTGCCTGTTGTGCTTGCGCAACACAACTTGCAAGCGAGACAAAACAAGGGACTACTTATGTCTGGCGAAATTAACCTTCAGTGACTGTATGGAGCACAATGTTTAGTACTAAATCAAATTAATAGCCCCTCCATTTAATATAGCTTCATGGGTGAATTGAATTCCTCTTCACAAATCTATTAAAAAAAAAAAAAAAAAAACCCTACACCTTTTATCACATTAAAAAAATTATCGTTAAAAACAACCTTAACATTAAATTACATGTATAGTAATATATGTGTAAGAATACGTGAGTATTCAGTGTTTGGTAGACACCTGACGAACCCGCGACCAACGGGGCACACAGCTGATACTTCCCAGCTTGTCAATTACATCATAATAACTATGGTATTATACATTGAGTAACAACATAGAGGAGCAGAAACTAACTTGCTGCGTTGATACATACTATCTACCACTTTTGTCTCAGTACTGTTTGGGCATATGGAGAGAATGAATGATGAAAGATTGACGAAGAAAGTATATGTTGCAAGAAAAGAAGGATGTCGTGGTAGAGGAAGACCCAGAAAGGTATGGATGGACCAGATTTCCGAAAAAGCGAATGAATGGGATATCCAGAGTCATAATAAAAGGAGAGCTTGTGTGAAAAAGGTTATGACTCCGGCTGAAATGAAAGAAGTATGTAAGGACCGAAAAAAATGGCGGCTGATCTGTAATAGAGGCGGCTAAGGCCAAAAATCAATTTTCATTTTTATAGATGTTTTGTAGATTTTTTAGTCTTGTTTGTATAACTGGATGTAATTAATTGCTTGTATTCCTTGACTTATAGGTTGGTATGAGGCTGACTACCCATACTGTAAAAAATGGTTCACTTTGCCAATGTCACCACTGTTTTAGGGAAGGTCGGCAAGAGTTGCAGGGCTTATGTTCATTTGAAATTGGGTTTTTATATTGTAGGTCCACATGCGGCATGTGTGAGCGCGAAATTATGCGGGTTTGCTTGTGGGAATGCATTTAATATGTATCTTAAATGATACATAACTTTGCAACTTAGATTTAGATTTAGACTGTCAAACGCTGCAGTTATGTAGTCATACAAAACATGCTTTTACGTGTCAAATTTTATGTTTTCTTGCTTCCTCCATTTTGTGTTTTGACGCCCAATTACAACACTTGCCATAATGTCTTAAAATATTGCCTTTTTCCTTTAAAATTAGTAAATTTTATCGATCACAAGTTTTATACCGCATGCGTCTATGTTCGGACTGCTCCGGGCATAGTACGCACGCGGCAATGCTGCCACCTTTTTAGAAACATTTTTACATTCGCCCGAGTTTTTTTTATGTAGGTTACACATGGAAATGCAACTGTAAAGTTCTTTGTTCTCTTTCTTATTAATGACCATTTTCGTTAGTAGGTTGAAACAGATATAATTAAGTATATTGTCTATTTTCGTTAAAATAATTTCCAGTCCACAGATATCACAATTCAATGGTATTACACCTACAAAGCGTGGGTCTACAGAACCCTGCATAAAACATTCACCAAAAACGCGCAAATCGAAAATGTATGAAAGATACGACAGCGAACCTAGCGAGTGATTGAGCTTTAAACATTTTTTTGTATTCACGTGATCGTCTGGAGTTTACGCAATGCTTTATGGTGGAACTACAGTATTACGTGAGCAACGCACAGGTGGGCGTCGGCTCCGTAACATTAAATCTGAACTTTTCTGTTTTTATTATTATTATTATTTATTTATTTCGTGACGCAACACAACAAAGAGGCGCAGCCTTGAGATAACACACTGACCCACTGTCTATTGGCCACTTACTACTTACTGTCCACTAACAAAACGGTAATAATAGTATTATGATGATTTATTTGTTGAACGCTGTTTTTGTGCGTATCACACCTAGGAAAGAATGGATTGATTAGATAAGTGAGATTGCGAATGAATGGAATTTACAGAGTGGAAACAATAGAAGAGCGTGCATGAAAAGAGTGTTGAAACTAGATGAGATGAAAGAAGTATGCAAGGACAGAGTCAGTGGAGGCACTTGTGTGGAGGTACCGGCCACCCCTAGAGGAATGGCGGCAGGATACAAGGCAATACAATACACCTCAAGAGCCCTCTGCGAGCTTGTTCGTCGCTGTAGAAAGCGCCAATTCTCAAGAAAGACCCAGTTGATATAAGGCTGGATGGGCTTTGTGACCGGTCTTTTTGGTAAAGGTATGTGAATTTTTTAACCGGCGAAGAGCATATTTGAAAATTTGAATGGTATATTTTTGTGTGCTCCGCCGGGATTCGAACCCACAACGTTCCATTTACGAGTCAGAAGTGTTAACCACTAGACTACGGACCGGTCAAACTTTATAATTTACAAGAAAATAATCTAGGGAAGCAGATATTTATTGTAGTTAATGTTTATTACTATAACTGTTGCTTGACTTATAGGTTGGAATGAAGCTGACCTTCCATACTGTAAAAAATGGAACACTTTGCCAATAGCATCCCTTGTTGAAGAATGGTGGTCGTTTTTTTTGTTATTGAGGGAGCTCTCTACTGACTTACTTTTAATTTGCGTGCAGCGCAACGTTGCCGAATATATAAACATAGATAAATCCACCCTAAAAAATATTATAAACATAGACTTTAAATATATAAATATCCCTAATAAATCACTTAGGAACTATCCAAGGACCGATGCCCATTGACCACTCCTGCCCACCGAGTAACATCCAATAACAATTTTCCATTGTCTACAATCGAATATTCACTAACTACTGCCCAATGATGACTTCCACTGTCCACTAAGCACTATCCAAGGACCGTTGTCCATTGATCACTCCTGCCCACTGAGTACCATCCAATCCTAATTCATTGTCTATAAACGAATATTCACTAACCACTGCCCAATGATTACTTGTACTCTCCGTTAAGCACTATCGAAGGACCGTTGCCCATTGCCCACTTCTGCCGACTGACTAACATCCAATACTCCATTGTCTACAAACGAATATTCACTAACCACTGTCCAATGATTACTTCCACTGTCTGCTAAGCACTATCCAAGGACCGATGCCCATTGACCACTCTTGCCCATTGACTAATATCCAATACCCATTATCCATTGTCTATTGACTATCCAGTGACCACTGTCCAATGATTATTTCCACTGTATACTGCCCCCTGATAAACATCCAATACACAATTCATTGTCTGATCAATATCCACTAACCACTGTCCATTTTCTGATGATCGATGCCCATTGACCTCTATTGCCTGAAAGCAATGACTGGAAAGACACTGAATGATAGAGTCCGCAATGATTGGGTGATGAACGAGTGTGGTATAAAAGAGAATTTAAGAATGAAAGTACAAAAAAACACAATGAGATGGTTCGGAAATCTTGAAAGAATGGATGATGAACGACTAACGAAGAAAGTGTATAGAGGAAATGTCAGAGGAAAGCGTGGAAGGGGAAGACCGAGGAAGGAATGGATAGACCGCAAATAGATGAGATTGCGAAAGAATGGAACCTGTAGTGAGAGAATAAGAGAAGAGTATGTATGAAGAAAGTGATGAATGTTGAAGAGATGAAAGAGGTATGCAAGGACAGAAAAAAGTGGAGACGCATCTTCGGAGGTACCGGCCCCCCCTAGTGGAACGGCGGCAGGATAAAGTACAGTACAGGCACGACAGCACTTACCGCCTATCATATAAGCTGATCTAGCCTTTCAATTCGGTGAGACTTCTAGGAATCTTACTGGATCGGAACCTGACATTGGAAAGGCAAATAGATGCCACAATAGCTTCCTCCTTTTTTCACTGCGCCAAATAAAGGCAATTAGAAAATGTCTTCCGTCAGATGCGGTCAAGACCCTGGTGGGTGCGTTTGTGATGTCTAGGGGAAGCCCAAGGAAGGAATGCATAGACCAAATAGGTGAGATTACGAAAGAATGGAACCTGTAGAGTGAGAATAAGAGAAGAAGAAAGTGATGAATGTTGAAGAGACGAAAGAGGTATTGCAAGGACAAGGAAAATTGAAGACGCATCTACGGAGGTACTTGCCACCCCTAGTGGAACAGCGGCAGGATACAGTAACAGTAACAGCCCATTGTATGCTATCCAGTAAGCAGTGGCCACTGATGACTTGCACTGTCCCCGGCCATATAGCCACACATTGTTGTCTGGCACACTTCTCCGCCACGCCGTCCAGCGCACTTTCACCCGCACCCGCACGTGGTGTGGGACGGACACCGTTGCGTACGCAGCACGGAAGGAAAAAAATGAAATCTCGATACTCCTCGCCAAAGCTATACGGCGATACTTCGAAATCATGTAGGTAGTAATTCAATGGAGTGACTATGTATGTGATTTACATAGTTCCAATCGAAATGATGCACCGCCTTTAACACTATACATTTTTAATAGCGCTGTCTCACTCACGACATAATTAAATGTTTTTGTCATATTTTTCTATGTAAGCAACGTGTCTCTACTCCGACTTCAATCTACGTACATATCACCATAGAAACTCACGAAATCACCATGGCAACGGTATTTGTTACTAGTGTTGCTGAAAGTATGAAAATATCTGATAATATTTATTTGAGTAAATGAAAATCAGTTACACTTCTCGGATATTAGACGAACGGTTATGGGTAAACTTACATTATTCTCAACGTTTCGCTGGAGTCGCAAACAACGTGTTTCAAAGGCACTCTTTCTGCACGACGATTCTGCACACAATCGTTACTGGTTGCTAAGGATTCTAGTTACAAAGACGTTTGTCCGCCTGTCTGAATCTGATTCAAAACATTTGTGCCGACACGTTCCAGCTTTATTTAAGCAAATACACGATCATAAATGTATGCAACAATCAAATGCATAAGTGACAAGTGTGCCTTGAAGTTTTAGAGAAATCTCGACGTTATCAAGTAAGGTGCAATTATAAATTTACATACATTACAGCGGTTGCATGGCATGATAGCGCTTAGTACATTTTGAAATGTTTAGGTTAGCGCCTTGTTCATAAATACATGGTAATGCTTTTTTAGGTTACTTGATATTCGGTGCGAGTGGGCAGATGTACGTATTTCTAATGCCCGCTCGACACCGTCACTCTTGTGTGCCATTCTTTCCATTTATTTCTTAATTTCAGGTATCAGCAGTTGATAGTTCAGTTGGTAGAGTGCTTACATTCTATGCCGAGAGCTCAGGTTCGAATCCTACCGAGAGTGACAGGAATGAGAAATGAAATGAAGAAGTTACACGATATGTGTAGCTTAATAGCTGATTTTACTTTTTCTACCTCTGGAGTTGAGAACAGAGACCAGTGTTGGCAGTTTCAGGAAGTTGCTAAAGACACATTTGTTTAACAGAAGTTTCAACACATAAAAGCGCCCTTGGGGTGGCTAGTGTCAAATTGCCCAATTATTATTTTTTAGCGTTTTTAAGACACACAAAAAAAGGAGAATACTTAATAAATATTAATCAAGAGTAGATATGTATAAGGGTGAGTTAAAGGAGAGTCAGGATGGTAAGGGGTATAGAAAAACACTCTTTCTCACAAAGATATTCTAAGTAATATTTAAAAATATTATGTACTGTGAAAACAACTATAAATATATGATTTTGAAGCTACAAAATGAATACATTTTTTCGATACTTAATACGTTTTTTCTTTTGTATTTTCAAAAACAAGAAACCGATTTGGGATTTCTCTGTAAGTGCTTGACACAGCAGTTGGAGAGTGTGCATAAAATGCATTTGTAGCAGTAAAAATCTAAAGAGATTGCTTAAATGCTGCTGGTGTGTGTGTGTGTGCTACTGAACTGCCGTGTTTGAACGCAAAAATGGCGCGCATACGTGACTGTGTGCAACGGTCATAACAGACTATCACTTCCATTTGATATTTTATGTGGGTAAGTATTGATAAATAATTAAATAATGCGTTACTGTTTGGATTATGCAACGACACTTATATGTATTAATGAAGAAATTTCCAATTCGAAGGTCCCTGATTTGTGTCACAGTTCTTAGATGTTGCGCACACCATCAATTGCACGTCACAATATTTCTGAAATTGTGCACTGCATACGGTTGGTTGTGCATTTTGTTAATTTCGGGGATTTCCAAGCAAGGCGTTGACCACACTGTACCGGTGCATTTGGTCCGGTATGTACTTCAATTAGATATTGATATTCGCCGCCGAAGGTCGATATCGTTCGACCTTTCGCTAACTCAACACCGCATCCTGCATTGCGCAACAATATAGTTTGTTTCCGCATCGCGGAATATAGTTATCCCGCACCGCCGAAAGAAGGAAACTACCCACTTCGCCAACGCTGGATTCGCCGTCAAGAACCAGAGCAGCTCCAGGTAAGTAAGTCCCTTCAGTTACTTTTTTATTCTGTTGGCGTAATCAGAAACCCGCCCCTTGGGGAATAGAAAGGATTCTAGTGGTTGAGCCCCCTGTGGAAGCAGGAAAGCAAATATACAGTCCATTAACCCCAAAACTCTTCCATATGCGTTACTGTTTGGATTATGCAAGCGACACTTATATGTATTAATGAAGAAATTTCCAATTCGAAGGTCCCTGATTTGTGTCACAGTTCTTAGATGTTGCGCACACCATCAATTGTATCTACGTCACAATATTTCTGAAATCGTGCACTGAATGCGGTACTAAAGTAACCAAACATATAGTGTGGTTTCGTACAACGATCCGCCCACCTGACGTTAAAAATATTTCCTTACGACAATTATCTAAATTGTGGAAGTTTATAGACATTTAAGGTTTATAAACAAAAAGGCACATGCTTAAACCATCCTCTTGTCAGTCCCACATAAATGGAGGTTTCATCACAGTTTCATCTACATCATCTTCTTCACTTTCACGCTGAAGAAGTTCATCGCAGACATGGATCTAAACGTCTGGAAGGTCTAGCTCCTACAGATCACGGCATCAGATCCCGGAAAGTAACTCTCCAGCAGTCCTAAATGAATTGGTCAGAAGGATACACAGCAAATAGAAAAGTGCATCTGCAACCTCACCTCGCACCCGATCCGCATGAATGTGTCAGAAGATCCTATGCAAATAAATAAGGAAAATGCTAAAGCCCATCTCCTACCCTTACTCTTCTTTATTCAGATCAACGATCTGTTTTAGCAGATGGTGAGAGATACTCTTGGGACGCTGAAGTCCGACTATCATTGCATCTCTTCGGCGGTCTTCCAGGGAGGTGACGACTTGGTGGAATATAATTTGCCACAATAAATTGTATCCTTGAGATGGTCCTGGACCATTAAATGGCGCCACAGGAAAGAAATCATCCATCATCATCATCATCATCTCGGAGTCATCATCCTATGCAAATTCTATCAACGTGGTCCATTAAAAATCTAATTCTGGCTCTGCTCCATCGCACTGGCTCTGTATCCCAGGTCCCAAAAAAGATTAAACTTCAAAAACCTTCTAAGTCCATTGATTTCAAACATTACAAGAAATTGGCATTGGGAAAAAATGGAGGCAGCTCTGCAAAGGCTCTGGCCACCCCTAGCGGAATGGCGACAGAGTTACAGTTACAGGGCATCACAAAGAGTAAAAAGAAGAGTCATTGACTGTTGGCGGTGTTGGTTACTAAGGTTCACAAAAATAACAGTTGATTTTTATCACCTCAGTGATCGTAGCTACAAGCAATTTGAATTTTCTCTGGTTATCAAAATGTGTTTTCTTAAAGGTCAGAACCGTGAACCACTTGCCGGATTGTAGGGTCCAGGTGTTGGTGTTACAATGAGTGAATGAGAATTGAACCATTCACTTCGTCAATCCATCAATCAATAAAAAATGGGATATGCTGTATAGAACGACGAGTACAAACTACATAGTTGTCGAGCTGAGTACGGAAGTCGTCGAGCATTCGAAAGTTTGTAATGAAAAAAATGAATCATTTGGTGAGAGCGTTTTTTTTATTGATCCCTATAGTCTATAGGTGAGCTAAGCGCCATTTTTCCAGCAAAGCCCAGTTGCTGTAAGTTTGGATAGACCTTTTGTGATCGGTCTTTGGTAAAGGTAGATGAATTTGCCAACTAAGCGAAGAGCTTAAAACTTAAATTAATAAAAAAAATCGTGTTCCACCGGGAATCGGACCGCGACCTGCCGATTCACAAACCGATCCAGCGTTGGTTACTAGATTGCGGATCGGTCAAATACTAGATGATTTTGTTACTTTATTAAGGTGCTGGCAAGCGAGGTACTATGACCTACATAATATGTAAGTCCTAAGCAGTTTTATTTTTACTACCGAATTTTCACTTCGGATATAGGTTTCCATTCATTCACGATTTACTAACCAACATATCGCTGCCCTAGTTCAATACTCAGACATCTTACACAAAGCTAGTTTCGAGAAAATCGAAAAAGAAGGTTTGTAATCGCTATGATAATTACAGTTAACTTTGTTTTAAAGTCACTTAACGCAACAATGTGTAGCTTAGTTGCATTAAGTGACTTTAAAACAAAGTTAACTGTAATTATCATAGCGATTACAAACCTTCTTTTTCGATTTTCTCGAAACTAGCTTTGTGTAAGATGTCTGAGTATTGAACTAGGGCAGCGATATATTATCACGATTTTTTGTTGTATCCTGCCGCCATTCTTCTAGGGGTGTCCGGTACTTCCACACAAGTGCCTCCACTTGACTCTGTCCTTGCATATACTTCTTTAATCTCATCTAGTTGTCTTTGGATCCAGTGGCGGAGAGATTACAAATGTGGAAGGAGGAATGCCCGGAGAGCTTTGTGAAGCCTTCAGAGAGCCTACCTCCAGGAAAGAACCTCGAGTGGCCCGTATGGAGATCCATGAACAGATTGAGGACCAATGTTGGAAGAGCCCGGGCCAACATGCTGACCTGGGGATTTCTGGGACGGGAGGACTCTACACTATGTGAGTGTGGAGTTCAGCAAACTATGGAGCACCTGCGGTGTTGTCCCTCCTGTCCGACAAGCTGCTCCATGGATGATCTCTTTGCGGGAAACCAAAGAGCTGTAGACATTGCTCGTTACTGGGCCAATACGGTGTGAAGCTGACACGAAGAAGAAGATCTCATCTAGTTTCATCACTCTTTTCATGCACGCTCTTCTCTTATTTCCACTCTTACTTTTATTTAAAACGTTTTAACTGATTATCTTTCTTTATTTCTCATTCATTTCAGACAATATTTCAGAGTTTTACCTGACACACTTCCAATGGTATTCATTTCCACTATACTTATTTTATTTCACAATAACAAAGTGTCAATGCTTAAATTTTGTAAGCGAGTGTCGGTAACAATATGCCATTGTACACTACCATCATATTTTCAAGTATATAAACATAACTAAAATTAAATTTTAGTAAAAATTTCATGATATTTAACTCATCGAATTTCGCCAGTAAATATTTAGTTACTCAAATAACGTAATACATAATTAACGACTCTCAAGATGGCGTCGTCCTAACTGACAGCAACTGTTTATTTTTATGTAAGGATACATCAAAATTTCCGCAAACTGAATACTTTTTGTGTCGTTTTCTATCTTAATGAAGGTTAGACATTCGATTTTTAAGACCACTTCCTACGTTTTGTATTAAAGCTTTTGAATTGCATTGTAATCATTTCTAAGATTTTCGGGCGAAAGTGTTTGTTACTGGATAAAATGTATATAAAAACGTGAAATTTATTGTCATTTTATAATTAATACACCATTGATAAGTGATATCAGATAACGTCACTATACGACAAGTATATGGCAAGTGATGAAATGAAATGGAATGTGTAAAATAACAAATGGAGAAGCGAGGTCAATACAATCTTTCATGTTTGATTCACACTGGGTGTTTGTTCGAAATGGTTCGTATATTGCCCACACGAAGACAGAATATGCAAGTTATAATTGAGATAGCCCATAAGCTGTTGAAGAATATAGATTAAGGTAGAACTCAAATACGTCAAAGGGCATTGAGACAGACGATTAAATAAATCGACGAGGAGAAATAACCATTATGATCGCCTGTCTTTAAAACAAGCAGCACTAAAGAGTACCTTTTTCTTCTAGTTATCATTTCCAGGGCAATGGACTGAGCACCAGTCCTGAAAAATGACGGCAGAAGACCCCAAAAACGAGGAAACTATAAGTAAATAAATAACTTTCAGAATGATTTTTGTGTGAATCAAAGAAAGAAGTACTTAAAAGAGCCCTTCGCATGCTACACGGCTGAAACATTTGAGACCAGCGAACCTAGTTAAGGATGAGTTAACCTTGTTGGGAAAATGTTCAGAAGATAAAAATGACCAGGGAAATATTTTTTAACATCCTCATCATGAGCTCGACCGCCCTGGGTGGGCCTTGTCTGAACCCAGGATTCTCCTCCACTCTCGCCTGTCCATCACCTTTACTCTCCAACCAAGTATTTTTGCCTTCGCTGCATCTGCGTTCACACTGCCCAACCATGGCATTTTTGGTCTTCCTGGGCTGGAAGTCTCATCACCAAGGTACTTCTTACCTACAGAATATCGGTATTATTTGGATGAAGACTAATCAGCTGTTCACTAGCGGCCTTATCTTGGATTGACAGGTCTTCATACAAATATTACCGATATTCAGTAGGTAAGAATCACCGTGGTGACGAGACTTCCAGACCAGGTTTCCTTTAGCCTTGTGGTGATGAGAGTGTAAGGCGCTTAACGGGGTTCAAATATCGTCCATTGTAATTATGTGATCAGCCCACTGCAGGCGCCCGATTTTGGTGTAACTTAAAATTGTAACATCCTCGGAGCAATTAAAACCAAGACACAATCAAGCAAGGTTGTTTGTTGTGTGGTCTCATCAGTGTGGCTGATAGTACACATATCCGAGCGTGAGGCAGGTCGGCTTGTGTCCTTATACATCAAGTAGGCAGGTGGGCTGGCTCGATTACGCGCAGGAATGCGTGCAGGGCGATTGGAAAGTTTGATAATAAGAAACGAGCTACGTGACGACACATCGCACCTCCCAAATCACATGGTGTGATTGTCAATGAATCGGAGCAGCAATTTTCTTGTTGAATACATTTTTCATAGAGGCAAATCTCACTTGATTATTTATTGAATTGTATACCTAATATTTGAATGTCTAAGCCGCTCGGGCTGTTAGAAGTTTGTATATAATCTATAATCTAAGTTGCAAAAATATACATTAACATTTAAAGCTCATATCAAATGCATGCCCACAAACAAACACGTGTAGTTCGCGCTTACAAATGCTAAATGTGTACCTGCTTACAAATAAAATCCAAACCTCAAATAAAAATAAACCCTACGATTTTTGCCGACCTTCCCTGACACAGGAGTGACATTGGCAAAGTCAACCATTTTTTACAGTATGGGTGGTCAGCCTCATACCAACCTATAAGTCAAGGTGTATGTGTATATATAGGAGCAGCCGCGTTTTATTTGACTGAACTGTGTGAGGTTGAGGAGATTGTTGGTAAGCAGTGCACCCTTCGTTCAGCGAGAGGTGATGCTATCAACAGGCTGAAAATGCCACCTCGACGGAGCAGAACGGGCTTTGGGGATAGGGCGTTTGGCTCAGCGGGACCGTTGTTCTGGAACCATCTACCTCTGAAGCTGAGAACGGAGACCGGTGAAGAACGCTTCAAGTAGAAGTTGAAGAGTTACATGTTTTCCAGGAAACAAGCAAAGGATGGTGGGCGCCCTTGGGGTGGCTGGAGCCACTAAACTCAAATCAAACCAGCCCTTACACGGGTTTATAATACTAAACATTGACCAAACGTGACCAATGCATATTCAAAGTCTTACAAGAAAAAAAACAATGAAAAATTATATAACATCTTCTACATATACCTACTACATATGTATTTTATGAAGATATTCACCTGCAGTATCTTTCAGAAAGTTTCCCTTGCTTCCGAAATTCACTTCACAATTTCATATTTTTCACAAGCACTTAGTCTATCAATGAACACAAGTCATTTCTTATTTTTCCAATACGTACACATTATTTCATGATCTAATTGGAAGATAATAACACAGAGCAGGTGACGTATGCCACTTAAAAACTAATGAATGCGAATGATAACTATGTGATGTCTTATAATTATTGAACAATTCGGCATCGTGAGTTCAAATTTCGCTCCGATAATCTGCGATAAATAATCCGGGTTGATAAGAAAATTGTTCAATTTGATAACAGTTCTTGTAATATTGATATTTAAGTGAAAGATAAACACCTGATCATCGATGCAATCCAATTTTTTTTTTGAAGGAAAAATGACTACAAGAATACAAAATATGACTCTTATTTATTTTTAGAACAATGTTGCCAGTTCTCAAGCAAGAGCCAGTTGCTGTAAGGCTGGATTGACCTTTTGATGACCGGTCTTTGGTACCCAGCGAAGAGTAAATTTGAAAATATAAATGGTTTACTTTTTGTGCTCCGCCCGGGAGTCGTACCCACAACCTTCCATTCACGAGTCCGAAGTGTTAGCACTGAACTACGGTCCGATCGAAGCAGAGGAGCAGAAACTACTTACTGCATTGATACATACTATAGCCCACATTAGTCTCAGTCCTGTCAAACGTTGCAGTGGTGTAGTCAAATTCTATGTTTTCTTGCTTTCTCCATTTTGTGTTTCGAGACCCAATTATAACACATGCCGTAATGTCTTTAAATAATGTCTTTTTCCTCTAAAATTCGCCAATTTTATCGATCACAAGATTTATAACGCATGCGTCCTATGTTTGGACTGGTTCGGACATAGTACGCATGCCGCAATGTTGCCAACTTTCTAAAAAAACATTTTAACATTCGCCCGAGTTTTTTTGTGCACATGGAAATGCAACTGTGAAGTCCTTTGTTCTCTTTCCTACTAAAGACCATTTTCGTAAGTAAGTTGAAACAAATATATATTGTCTATTTTCTTTAAATAATTTCTAGTCCACAGATATCATAAGCCAGTGGTGCAAACAAATGATTTATTAATTTAGAATGTTAAATCAATTGAATTAAGCATTATTTATTGTGGCACATCAATAAGGAGTTGTTGTGTAGCGCCCTGGGCACACAAAAATCGCCATTAAGAAACACACACGGACACAAATGTTGAAACTATTCCTTTTCACAAATTTCTAATAACCGGTCCGACGTTAATGGCTCTATCCAAAATAATTTAGTAATATTCGTAATAAAATATTTTTACAATATATCGTATCTATCTTATAATACGTAATTCAAATCAAAGTATTCTTTTCAAGCTGAAAAAAATATAAAAAGACGTGTTTAAAAAGATGTACTAAAACTTAATCTGATATTTGAGCCGTATAACTGCAAACACCGTCATCTCCGAATTTTATGATTTTTGAGATAATTATTGAATTTGATTCTGCGTAGTGTAACAAATCATTTGCTGTGTGCAATGTGATGAAAACCTCACTTAATCCTTCGTTATTTTAATTGAAAAAGTATGATTTCGTGCAAACGCCGTCATCTCCAATCCACAAATAATTGCGTTAAAAACATTCAAGTTTATTTTTCTCAAAATCATAGCGTAAGGAGTTGACGGCGTTTGCATTTATACGACACATTATTTTCTTGTGAAAGTTTTTTTTAATCCTATACATATATACATAGGTTGGTATGAGGCTGACCACCCATACTGTAAAAAATGGTTCACTTTGCCAATGTCACCCCTGTTTCAGGGAAGATCGACAAAAGTTGGAGGATTTATGTTCATTCGAGGTTTGGTTTTAAATTTGAAAGTACACATTCAGCATTTGCAAACTTATACGTGTCTGCTTGTGGGCATGCATTTGATTTGAGTTTTGAATGTTAATATATCTTTGCAACTTAGATTATAGATACATCTAGCAACTAGCAACTAAGCTAAACATATAGTGTAACTTCTTGCCGCGTTATCCCCGAAGGGGTCGCATGTGGCGAGTTGAACCTATTTATTTTTACAGGTAAGGGGGCCGGCCTTACGCCAACCACTTCAGTTGAAGTGTAGGTTTCAGTTGAAGTGGAGGTTTCCCAGCTCTCGAGAGTGCTGGTACTCATTTCTTGTGAAGGCTGAGTAAACCTTGCCGGTATTTTATTTTAGGGTTTGAAATAAACACCGAAACGGGAAATCATTTCTGACACCCTCGGTGGGATTCGAACCCGAGCTTTCGGCATGGAATGCAAGCACTCTACCACCTGAGCTATCGACCGGACATTGATCAATATAATAGACATAGATGGCGCACGCCTGTTTCTTCCCATAGTAATGAAACTACCATTAACACAGAATAATAGGTAAACAACGAAAACAATGAGACACAAGACATTAACGTCATACTTAAAGAGAGACATAAACATGCTGGGTGCCTGGAAACTGATTATAACAAGACCTCGCTTGTATAAGCAAATCATATCAATCATATAAGTTCGCGCTTAAACATGCCGCATGTGAACCTACAATATAAGCCCCATCTCAAATGAACATAAACCCTGCAACTCTAGCCGACCTTACCCGAAACAGTTGACATTGGCAAAGTGAATCATTTTCTACAGCATGGGTTTTCAGCCACATACCAACCTATAAGTCAAGGAATACAAACAATTAATTACAGCTAAATATATAAAACAAACAATCATAAAACAAGAAAATTAAAATCTACAAAACCTATTCTATAACAAATGAGAACATTAACATCAGAAAAATAAATTATTATTTTCGAAATAGCGAATGAATGGGATATCCAGAGTCATAATAAAAGGAGAGCTTGTATGAAAAAGGTTATGGCTCTGGATGAAATGAAAGAAGTATGCAAGGATCGAAAGAAATGGCGGTTGATCTGTAATGCTGGCGGTTAAAGCTGAGGCTTTTAAATTAAAAAAAATATGTTTTGTAGTTTTTTCATTTTTTACTGTTTAATTGTTTAGAGTTAATTTGTTTTATATATTTGATTGTATTAATTGCTTGTACTCCTTGACTGATAGGTTGGTATGCGGCTGACCACCCATACTGTAAAAAATAGTTCACTTTGCCAATGTCACCCTTGCTTCAGGGAAGGTCGGCAAGAGTTGCAGGGCTTATGTTCATTTGAGATTGGGTTTTTTATATTGTAGGTCCACATGCAGCATGTGTAAGCGTGAAATTATGCATGTCTGCTTGTGGGAATGCATTTAATATGAATCTCAAATGATACATATCTTTGCAGCTTAGATTTAGATTTAGATCTACTAGTAATAGTTCCTTGACTTATAGGTTGGTATACGGCTGACCACCCATGCTGTAAAAAATAGCTCACTTTGCGAATGTCACCCCTGTTTCAGGGAAGGACGGCAAGAGTTGCAGGGTGTATGTCCATTTGAGATTTGGGTTTTTATGTTGTAGGTTCACCTTGCTTTGTGTACCACTTGAGACAGTGTAGCATCACGGGAGGGCCTTCTGCCGCTTGCATCTCACTCTATTTCTGATGCGAGTCCTGTGACACATCCCGGATGGGATGGATATACAGGGCCTGGGTTTGTGGAGGGGGAACAAGTGTAGGTTTACATGCAGCATGTGCAAGCGCATACGTGTCTGCTGGTGAAAATGCATATAATGTGAATACCCAATGCTACATATCTTTGCAACTTAGATTAGATAAGAATGCAAACGTTCTACAAACTGGGCCATCAACACCAGAAAAAATGATTATTATTAATATATACTTACTTAACTGTGTGTGTTTTTAATGATCGTATTAGTTTTTGCATGAAACTTAAAAGTGTGTGTCATTGGCCTGTAGTGTATGTTATCTGATCATACGACTGGTAGCCGCCAATAGTAGGCGTTGACTTGCCCAGCAATACATTTTATTCACTTTTAGCAGCATCAGTCTGTAATCGCTAAAATTCTTGACAATTCTCTACCTGGAACAGTGTTTCGGAACCTTTTCAGTGAAGAGGGGCATGGGTCAAAATTATTGCCTTGCCATCTACGCTGAGAGAAAATTTAAGCAAAAAATATAAAAAATACTGGCCGGTACGTAGTCCAGTGGCAACACTTCGGACTCGTTAATGAAAGGTTGTGGGTTCGAATCCCGGCGGAGCACCAAAAATATAACATTTATATTTATGCTCATCGCTGGGTTGAAAAAATCATAAAACCTTTACCAAAGACCGGTCACTAAAGGTCCATCCAGCCTTGCAGCAACTGGGTCTTGCTTGAGTATTGGCGATTTGTAGCGACGACCAAGCTCGTAAGCACCTCTGCGGCACTACAACAAGTGCCATAGATCCCTAGAGTCTCTGAAATGTAGGGAGTCTCCCGCACAGGATTTATTTAAAAATAAATGAAATGCACATTTTGTCAGGGAACAATGCTTCTTTTAGAGGAATTAAATAAATATATATTTTTTATCTATCGACCAAGGTGAATATAAAAAAAAGTGCCTCCACTTTTTTTTGTTGATTGCCGTTCTGTCCTACTTTAAAAGGCACAAGTGACAAGTGCCTGCTTA
Organism: Agapetus fuscipes; assembly: GCA_951799405.1. Classification (NCBI taxonomy): domain Eukaryota; kingdom Metazoa; phylum Arthropoda; class Insecta; order Trichoptera; family Glossosomatidae; genus Agapetus; species Agapetus fuscipes. The sequence goes on along the minus strand of OX637351.1, from coordinate 12,935,071 downwards.
TTAGTTGTCAAAAATGCTACACGCTATTGTTCTACGTCAAAACAATAAAGATCAGCTGTTGTTCCTTTTGCTCAGGCGCTGCGGGCGGTGATGGTGGAATACAATCAACGATCGCCATCGCGGTTTATACGAAAAATTCTCATGTTGTTATTTATCCACTTTGATACAGCTATGTCAGTCGTTGTTGAAATGACAAAAATAAAAATGTGATAATTAGCAAACGCTTACATTATATGCAAAATGAAAATAATAAATTACTACAGGTAAGACTTCATTCTCAACGTAAAATATAGATAAACTATAATGCATTCTTCGCAATCCATTTATTTATTTTTAATGGTGCACAACTAGTTCCCCCAAACTACAGTCCACCCTCACAGCCATCAACAAGCTGGGAGGAACTCTTTCACCATACTATTAAAGGTGTTGAAATTACATAGGAATAAGTAATTTTTTGACTCGCTGATGACTTTGTCTGATTTTTAATAAAAATGTTCCGTTGCCTTCATTATTTTCGTGATCTGTAAGCCACTGGTTGAGAACAACTGATTGAGAGTTAATGCTTATCAAGTTTTTTTCCATTTTTATGAGTAATACTTATATTATTTGATTGTAATTATTGAGAACCATGCGTCAGGATAAAGTGAGATTGTTTGATGAATGATGAATTTTATTTTTAGAATTACCAGCCAAGTTGACAATTGAATTATAATTGGATATATCGATTAAGAATCAGGAGCCCTAAAAAAACGCAACAAAGCTACACATATAGTGTAACTTCTTGCATGCGTAATCCCCGAAGGGGTCGCATGTGGTGATTCGGGACCTTTTTATTTTTACAGGTAAGGAGGCCGGCCTTACACTAACTACTTCAGTTGAAGTGAGGGCTTCTCAGCTCCCGGGGGGGCTGGTTCTCATTGAGTAAACCTTGAGATCGAACCCTTGCTCTCGGCATGGAATGCAAGCATTCTACCAATTGAGCTATCGACCTTTTTACGAGCTAGGTCGTCGTCGCTACAAAGCGCCAATTCTCAAGCAAGACCCAGGTGCCGTAAGGCTGAATGGACCTTTGGTTACCGGTCATTGGTAAAGGTTTATGAATTTTTCAACCTAGCGAAGAGCACATTTTGAAATATAAATGGTATATTTTTTGTGCTCCGCCGGGATTCGAATCCACAACCTTCCATTTACGAGTCCCAAGTGTTGCCACTGGACTACGGACCGGTCCAAGAATAGGTATCGCATGATTTTGGTCTACAGATTACAGAAATGGAGGTTGTTGCCAAATTTCGGAAACGTGTTTTTTTACAATGTACCTACCTACCTACCGCACGCACACCCATAGTCTTTATGTGGATCAAGTGTCAAGTATCGCAATCGTGTGTGTGTGTGTGTCTGTGTATGTGCGCGTCTGTGTTTCTCTCTCCTTCTCTCTCTCTCTGTGTGTGTGTGTGTGTGTTTGTGTAAACGTGAGAAAGTGGGCTTCTCACAAAACTGGCATTTGATATTCCCAAAAACAGGTATGACATAAAATTGTGCAATTTGCTTTCGATGGTATGGAAATATTTAGGCATTTGGGAGCTCCGTAACCTAGAAAAGAATGTGAACTTTTATCCATCATTGATTGTGATCACATGTTATTATTTTAATGGACTAGAAGTTGCAAAAAAATCCGCGAGTATATAATGAGATGAAATCTAAATTGTGGCATACATACAAGTGGTCAGGGGTTATGCTCTCATTCATCTTGGTAATAGTAACGCTGTCGGCGTTCCACTAGGGGTGACCAGAGCCTCTGCAGAGTCCTCACCGCTCATTCCTATCCTGACATATCCATCACGTTTTTCATGCATATCGGGATCTTGTCAACGACGATACCATGTTGAAAGCACCGGTTCTCATCAGATCACCGAAGTTAAGCAACATTGGGCGCGGATGCTACTTGGATGGGTGACCGGTAGGTACACCGCGTGTTGTTGGCATTTCTTGGACCGGTCCGTAGTCCAGTGGCAACACCTCGGACTCGTAAATGGAAGGTTGTGGATTCGAATTCCGGCGGAGCACAAAAAAATATAACATTTATATTTCCAAATGTGCTCTTCCCTGGGTTGAAAATTTCATAAAACCTTTACCAAAAGACCGGTCACTGAAAGGTCCATCCAACCTTACAACAACTAGGACTTGCTTGAGAATTGGCGCTTTCTACAGAGACGACCAAGCTCGCAGAGATCTCTTGAGGTGTGATACACACAAAAACAGCGCTCACCAAATAAATCATCCTAATATTATTATTATAATACTTTTTTTACATTAGCTCTGTAAAATGTAGATCCCATACCTTCACAACTTCAATAATTTAATCAAGCCATTCCTTACTCGGCATTCCCCTTCTCCTCTTGTCTCTCAAGGCTAAGAACAGCATTACGCCAACACTTTAATGGGACTCATGCTTTTTTTATAATTAAACATTGCAAAATTAGACCCCACACCGTAAATTCCTCAGCATCTTGATATTACCAATCAAGGTTTGTACACTTTTATAAAAGATTACCGACACATATATACCGTTAGATGGCGAAATTAGCTTTTTGTTTTCGCGACGTCTCGCTGGCCTCCTAACCTGGGCTGGAAGCCTCATCACCACGGTAATTCTTACCTACAGAATATCGGTAATATTTGTATGAAGACTAATCAGCTGTTCACTTGCGGCCATCTTGGATTGACAGGTCTTCATACAGATATTGATGATGATGATGATTTTTATAGCGCCGTTTCGTGACTGCTGTCATTGCAAAGGCGATTAACGATATTCGGTAGGTAAGAATTACCGTGGTGATGAGACTTTTAGCCTGCTTCTCCAGGAGACGCCGAATGGAAAATTGGCAGACCTCAATGAGACGAAAGTTTTGATTTTTGAAAGAAATGAAGAAAATACGAACTATGAATTTAGAATAAACGGAATGAATGTTGATGTGGTAAATGAGTTTGTATACTTGGGAAGTAAGTTTGAAAAAGATGGAAGAATGACAGGGGAACTTGAAAGAAGAGTAATGAAGGGCAGGTGTGTACTGGGTGCCACAGCTTGTATCGCCAAAAATCAAAACATATCTAAAAATGCTCGATTGGCGGTACACAGTGGCATACTTTTACCCACCTTGATGTATGGAAGCGAAGCCTGGACGGTGAATGAAAGTGAAATTAGCAAAATCTATACTGTTGAAACGGACTTTCTAAGAAGTATGATTGGGAAAAAACGGAGTGACAGGGTGAGGAATGATTTTGTAAGAGAAGAATGTGGTGCAGGAGAAAGTGTGAAAGTGAAGATTAAAAGAAGTTTGTTAAGATGGGTTGGGCATATGGAAAGAATGAATGAGGAAAGACTGACGAAGAAAATATATGTTGGTAGAATAGATGGATGTCGTGGTAGAGGAAGACCGAGAAAGGTATGGATGGACCAAATATCCGAAATTGCGAATGAATGGAATATCCAGAGTCATAATAAAAGAAGAGCTTGTATGAAGAAGGTTATGACTCTGGAGGAAATGAAAGAAGTGTGTAAGGACAGAAATAAATGGCGGTTAATCTGTGATGTTGGCGGCTAGGGTTTTTTAAATTAAAATTTGTTTTCTGTTAGTTTTTGATGTCCATACATATTGTAATCTAGTGATTTTAAAAATGTAATTTGTCATATATGTTCCTTGACTTATAGGTTGGTATGCGGCTGACCACCCATACTGTGAAAAAAGTGGTTCACTTTGCTTAACTTTGGTTAACAGTACGATAAAAAATGCATTTTGAAAAGAAAAATGTGTTATGCATGATTTTTCAGTAATAAAAAAACGCTTAGTGTCATTTACAAAGAATATTGAATGATTCAAACGTATTTTCTCAGATATGCATCTTACGATAAAATTGCATACGAAGTTGCTTACGTAAGGTGCACACAATGTTAGTTTATCCACGCTGCGAGTGATTTATCAAATTATTTAATGCCTACTGAGCTATTTATGCACACACCTTATTCACAAAAAGGTTTTAATTTTTAAACCAGTATAAAGTTGGTTTTCCCATACAACAAGACGGCTTAAATCTAGTTTTACGTTCAACCAATCTAATGAATAAGACCGATAATTACTAGAATATAAAATTGCAACAGCAAAACGCAACTGAGCCACACATGTGTCAATAGTGTGTCTAGTTCTTTTTTATCAAGGTGTCACGTATAATGCTAACGTTGAAAATACCGGGTCTTAAAAGTAGCAGTTTTTTGCACACAGGAAAAATAACTCTGACATGCAGACGCAATGCTGAAATTAAGAGTACACACTGTGGGGTCAGCTACCTTTCAGATGTACACACGTTCGTACGTACATTTGTATTTCTTAAAACAGGGTTTCTGTGTCAAACAGAAGCACACAAGAGAACAGATTTTTGTTTTTTCGGTAGATTCAACAGATTACAGAATGCAACTCACCAGTCAGTTGTCAGATTAGGTTTATGCATTAAATTTGAATTTTTTGGCAAATTGACTTGCAGATTTAAACAATTTATAAAGGGGTAATTGCCATGAAAGTACAGTGCTTACTCGTTGTGCTAGAATAAATAAATGTAAGCATCACAAATGGGTAAGAAAAACATCACTGACCTGATGGTGGGACTCTTACTATAATACTTCTGACGTCTTTGTCCTCTTACAACTCAATATAATCATTACCAAACTGCATAATTGCATGTTGTGTAAATAGTGAAACTCCGTGTATGTTGGACAGACCTCTAGGTCTATTAACTTTACTTTACTTTCTTCGGCTCAGAAGCCTTGAAGGCTCAGGGCCTCCCTCACCACAATCCTTCAGGACTCTCTGTCTTATGCTGCTTTCTTTCATGGTTCCCTCACTCCCAGAACTTCGGCGTCGGCTTCGACGTTGTCTGCCCACCGCATCCTAGGACGTCCGAGTGGTCTAACATCTGAGGGGGCACCATCCAAGACAGTTCTGATGATCTTGGAGTCCTCTGCACGTGCTACATGTCCGGTCTAGTAGAGTCTTGTTGATTTCATTACCGACACTATGTTTGGGTGTTGAAACACGGATCTCAGCTCTATTAATGTTAAGTTATCTATAATCTATAATCTAAGTTGCAAGGATATATTCATTCAAAGCTCTCAGATGTATGCCCACAAACAAACACGTGTAGTTCGCGCTTACAAATGCTGATTGTGTACTTACAAATAAAATCCAAACCTCAAATGAACATAAGCCCTGCAACTCTTGCCGACATTCCCTGAAACAGGGGTGACATTGGCAAAGTGAACCATTTTTTACAGTATGGGTGGTCAGCCTCATACCAACCTATAAGTCAAGGAATGCATTCGTATTGATGGTGAGTATAGTGAATGGTTTGAAGTTTTTAAGGGTGTAAGGCAAGGATGTGTGATGAGCCCATGGCTATTTAACATAGTCATGGACAAGTGTGTTCGAGATGCTAGACTTGATGATTGTGGATTAATGATAGGAGAGAGCAAAGTAAGCGTTCTACTGTATGCGGATGATGCAGTCCTTGTATCTGATTCAGCAGTGGAATTGCAAATGATGCTCTCTAGATTGAACGAAGCTTTGAAAGGTAATAATTTGAAGTTGAATGCAAGAAAGACGAAAGTTTTGATTTTTGAAAGAGATGATGAAAATATGAATTATGAATTTAAAATTAATGGAATGAATGTTGATGTCGTAAATGAGTTTGTATATTTGGGAAGTAAGTTTGAAAAAGATGGAAGAATGGCCGGTGAATTTGAAAGAAGAATAATGAAAGGCAGGTGTGTACTGGGTGCGACCGCTTGCATAAGAACATTAAATGGAATTTAGGGGTTTGACCAGCTATTCGGAGATGGCTGACCACTGCATCGAAAATGACCATTCCTTTAATAATAACGGTGTTAACATTCTCCATTCCGGGTGCAGAGGCAGACAACTAATTGTTCTTGAGAATTTGGAAATCTATAAACATAAAAATTGTAATTCTTCTAGTTCGATCAATATTCAAATTCCTGCTGCTTCGCCTTTGTTATTACCTAATTGTACCTCTTTGGCGTATCTCATCCTTCTCATTTATGTATAGTTTTTTTCTTGTCAATTTTGTAGCAGTGTCCTCTTGACAATGACGTAAGCAAGTCGAAAGTGCTCGAGGTGAAATAAACCCTCAACTTGGGAAAATAAATCCCTGTGTTTTCATTAAACATTTTTATACTTTCTCATAAAAAATTATTTTCACTGTGTAAATACACAAACTTTAAAAAAAAATATTATGTAATTTATGTAAGACCGAGAAAAGTATGGATGGACCAAATATCCGAAATTGCGAATGAATGGAATATCCAGAGTCATAATAAAAGAAGAGCCTGTATGAAGAAGGTTATGACTCTGGAGGAAATGAAAGAAGTATGTAAGGACAGAAAGAAATGACGGTTGATCTGTAATGTTGGCGGCTAGGGTTTATTAAAGTGAAATTTGTTTTATGTTTTAGTTTTTGATGTCCATATATATTATTATTTATTGATTTAAAAAAATGTAACTTGTCGTTATGTTCCTTGACTTATAGGCTGGTATGCGGCTGACCACCCATGCTGTAAAAATGGTTCACTTTGCCAATGTCACCCCTGTTTCAGAGAAGGACGGCAAGAGTTGCAGGGTGTATGTCCATTTTAAATTTGGTTTTTATGTTGTAGGCTCACATGAGGCATGTGCAAGCGCGAACTTGTACATGTCTGGTTGTGAGAATGCATGTAATGTGAATCTCTAATGTAACATATCTTTGCAACTTAGATTAGATTAGAAGTGTAGCATGTACTTATATATGAAATCATTCAGAAGTTTGAATTTATAAATAATAAAATAATATAAAACGTGATTTATTTTTTGTTTACAAATAAAAAAAAAAATGCATTTTAATAAACAATTACAACTGTAAAATGATGTGCATTGTGAACGCGGAAAAAATTGAAAAAAAAGCGTTAGGTAGTACACTGAGACAAAAGAACCTGGTAGGTAATGGACCCGGAACGCTTTTGCACGGATGTTTTGAATTTTATTTTTTCTCGGCGGGCAAATGTTACACTTTTGTGACAAGTAGGAGCACACTCAATCTCAAAAAAAAAAAAATACTTCGAGAAATGATGACGAAATTATCTCCAATCTTCGATAAAAGTGGTACAGAAAATAAAGGGTCTTCATTTCTTGTGAAGGCTGAGGAAACCTTGGATAAGTTACAAGCAGTGGTCGTTTGTGGTTGGAAGTATGTGTAAGAACGAACTTACACGTGCCTGGTTGTATATTTGCGTGAAGAGTGAATCTCAAATGTTAATATATATAAAAAGTATTTCTTTGCAACTTAGATTCTATATTTGTATATTAACTGGAATTCCGTGTATTTGTTTATTTTGCGTTGAAAATTGTACAACAATATCATACTATTCACAAATCATTTGATCCATAGCTGATCTGCGGATCATCGATTTCTTGTATGGGAAACTCACGGCTGCGGATGAGCCATGACTTTGAGAGATTGAGAACAACAGCACCGATAGTGCTTTTAAAAATAATTAAAAAATAAATATTTTGAAATTGTTGAGCAACAGTGAGAGTCGCCCGCAGGAGAAAGGACGTTCCAGTGTTTCCCCATCGGTATTTTCGAAATTTCAACATGCTATTTTTTTTTCAGAAATGATTGTCAATTTCCCAATTGCCTCAGAATGCATTATCCACTTTTAAAATTTCACCAGCCGTTCAATTTGCGTTCAATATTCATGAAGTACTTAATTGATTTACGCAAAAAAATCACGTTTTTTTTTTATAATTACCCACCATCTTTTTATTTCATTTGGTAACACTTTTTTTTAAATAATTGGTAATTATGTATCACTTCACACTTGGGCAGACAGCGCTAGCCGCGGTTAATCAAAGTGGCGAAAATCCATCTCAAATTGCCATTAGAGTAATGTTGATGACAATATACTGAAATAGGGGTAACATTGGCAAGGGTTTAACATTTTTTACACCATGGTTTGTAAGCCTCATCCCAACCAATTAGTTGAAGAACACCGTGCGAAAGATACTTGAGCACAGATTGCACGAGTGGTTACATTTAATTTCACGTGAAGATCTTCCGCCACATGGAAAAAATATAGCTTTGAATGAGGACGAGGATTGACGCGCATTACGTCAAAATGCGAAATAAGATTAATTGAAAATGTTTTATAGTTTTACATATCGACGGTTAAAGGAAATAGGGCATAAGGGACAAAAACTTAATTGTTCAGGAGAGCAGTTTAAGTTTGAGATTGCAGAAAAACATCGTAGAGCATGGGAGTTGTCGCATTAGAAAGAGAGGAAAATTTTAAGTAGTATAGCATTCATAACTCATTTTTACCCAAAACATCGCTTATTCCTTTTAACCGTCGATATAAAAAAAATATCATGAAGAGGCCAGCTAATCAGAGGAGAATACAAATTAATACTTAATTTGAAATCCTACCGCTGATATAAGGGGCTATTAAAATTTTGATAAGTGGGCTTACCATACGGTCTAATTAAAACGGGACTCGTCTTTTAGGTCTTATATTAGCCCTTATATTAATAACGCTTAGTTTGCTATAATTATGTATACCATATAATCGGCTTAAAATAGGTTTATTTATATACGTTAACCAGAAACATCCCCAATATTTCCTTACTTTAAATAACTCATATCGTGAAAATGAAAAGCGTTGACTTATAGGTGGTTGGTATGAGGTTCACCACCCATACTGTAAAAATTGGTTCACTTTGCCAATGTCACGGCAAGAGTTGCAGGGTTTATCCCAATTTGAGATTTGGGTTGTTATTTTATCAGTACGCGTCGATAGCTCAGTTGGTAGAGTGCTTGCATTCTATGAATCCCAGTGTCAGAAATGATTTCCCGTTTCGGTGTTTATTTCAAACCTTAAATAAAAAAACCGGCAAGGCTTACTCAGCCTTCACAAGTAATGAGTACCAGCTTCCTCGGGAGCTGAGAAAACCCCCACTACGGTGGTTGGCCGGCCCCCTTACATGTAAAAATAAATAGGTTCACTCTCCATATGCGACCCCTTCGGGTATAAGGCGGTAAGAAATTACGTTATATGTGTAGCTTAGTTGCGTGTAGCATGCGTAAGGGCAAAATGACACTAATCTGCTTTTGGTTGTCTGTCCGGTCGATGGCTCAGTTGGTAGAGTGCTTGCATTCCATGCCGTGAGCTCGGGTTCGAATCCCGCCGAGACGAGGGTGTCAGAAATGATTTCCCGTTTAGGTGTTTATTTCAAACCCCAAAATAAAAATACCGGCAAGGTTTACTCAGCCTTCACAAGAAATGAGTACCAGCCCTCTCGAGAGCTGGGAAACCCCCACTTCATCTGAAGTGGTTGGCGTAAGGCCGGCCCCCTTACCTGTAAAAATAAATAGGTTCAACTCGCCACATGCGACCCCCTCGGGGATAACGCGGCAAGAAGTTACACTATATGTGTAGCTTAGTTGCGAGTTGCGTTTTGCGTACTAAATATGTATCTTAAATGTTAATTTATCTTTACAGCAAGATTATAAATTATAGATGGATCAAGATCATACGGGGCTATTCTTAGACATTTAAGTCGTCGGTTGAGCCCACGCTTTGACAAACTAATGGTGCTTGCGCTGGAAGTTTCATCAGCAGGGGCATTCTTACCTACCGAATTTTGTAATATTTGTATGAAAACAAATCAGCTAACTTGCGGCTGTTAAAATGCATCATTAGTTTGTCAAAGTGTGGGCTCAACCGACGACTGCCACATCATGTGAGAGAGCTAGAGGACCATGGAAAGTTCCGGAATGCACTGAAGACAAGCAAATTTCTGGCATCATTTGCACAAGCGCCCTTAGAGTGACTACATCACGAAACGGCGCTATAAAGAAGTCATCAACTCATCATCATCATCATCATCACGACTAAAATGTCTAGGAATGCACCCAAAAAAAATGCATGCACTTAAAAGCATGTATAGATTTAAAAAATCGTTGAACCGTTTTTTTTATCTCTCACAGTTGTCCCAGTTTGAAACCTCTACATTATGGTGCACGTAGTTTATTTGGTATCTAATCTAATCTAAGTTGCAAAGATATATGTATATGATTTGTTAGTTTTTGATGTCCATACATATTATAATTTGTTGATTTTAAAAATGTTATTTGTTGTGTATGTTCCTTGACTTAATCTCAAATTCGGGTTTTTATATTGTAGGACTACATGCGGCATGTTTAAGCGCGAACTTAAACATGTCTGTTTTGTGAAAATACATATAATGTGAATCTCTAATGTTACTATTATTTTGCAACTTAGATTGGATTAGATTAGATTCATGCATTCCCACAAGTAGACACGTAAAGTTCGCGCTAACACATGCCGCATGTGAACCTATAATATAAAAACCTAACCTCAGATGGACATAAGCCCTGCAACTCTTGCCGACCTTCCCTGAAACAGGGATGACGTTGGCAAAGTGAACCATCTTTTACAGTATGGGTGGTCAGCCGCATACCAACCTATAAGTCAAGTATGATAAAAGAATACATCGGAAAGTCGGCTTGACCAGACAAGCGAGTTGTCGCGATGCAATATTTGTGTTTACCGATCGATTACCTGATTTCTGTACACACAAGTGTATGAAACATAACATTCAAACTCAACCAACAAGTGAATGAAAACCAAGATGGTGACTCTATTGAGTGTTTGAGTTTACATACGTTTGGCTGAGTTGAAACGTGATTTTTTGTGGTCCTGAGAGAGATGCGTTGCGTCACTTTACGCAACTCGCTGCCTTAGTTCTTGTTTGCCGTATAGACCATTAAGCAAATTTTACAGGAGCAATGTTTTTGTGTTTTGTTATTGTAATTGACAAAATCATAATTCAATTACCTATTCACCGAAAGTACTGTAGGTCTGGAAATATAATAATCCATACAAAGCGTTTTAAAATTTATATACACCAAAGATGCGCAACGAAAATTACGTAAAGTGCATATACGGCAAAGTATCGGACTTTGACCGGACGCTCGCGACAATCTTTTACTAAAATACATCTAACATACAAAAACGTGTCGGAGTGACGTCATGCCCACGCGCGTCTGTGATTCTTAAGACAACTAACTGCATTAAAAGGTCATATTTGACAAAATTGGTCTATACGGCAAACACGAACTGGGGAGCGAACTGGCTTTGAGAGCGAGGCGCGGTGAAAACGACCGACAATTTTCGCTTTTCTCGGCAGCGGCACTCGAACCGGTTGCCCGCAGTCCCTTATTATACTAATTGTTATGTAATGGTCGTGCGGTTGTGGACTGACACCGATATGAGGCCGACAATGGTGGCAGGGAAAACCGACTACGCTAAACTATGAACGAGCTTTAATCAATACAAATGAGGACATAATCAGATATGGTGTTGTTCATAGGCAGTTGCAGATCAAATATTATTTATAGCATCTAGATTTTCGGCAGTGCTAAATTCATTTATCAATCCTTCATACATATCCTACAGGATTTTTCCTGTCATGCTTCATTTCCACCGTACATATTTAACTCAGTTCGCTAGCATTCACTGTCCATGCTTTACTTCATTACATCAAAGTCGGTGACAATATGCCATTGTGTACCGCCATTCTCAGTCCATCGTCTTTTCGATCCATCGTCCTTTGATTGAATGAAATGCAGAGTATAGATCAAGAATCTTATAAGACGTTTCCTATAGGACTGTATGAGAACACTAAAAACAAGCATTATCAGTTGGAGGGAGGTTGTTGAAGCGATGCGAAAACTCTAGTTCGCGATCAAGCAGACTAAGTATTCAGTATTACGTGACGAAGAGATCAGCATTGTTTAATCAGTACCCTTAGTACGAGTTGCAAAACTTGACTAAAGTAAAGTTTACGGAAAGTATTAAAGAGTGGTTTTCCCCAAAATCTGCCGTTTTTTTTCTTGCACTTTATGGTCTTAGCAAAAGAGTTACAGTGATGAAAAAAATCAAGTTCAAACAAACAAAAACGGCAGATTTTGGGGAAAATCACTCTTTAATACTTTCTGTAAACTTTACTTTACTCAAGTTTTGCAACTCGTACTCAGGGTACAGACCACAAGTGAGTGATATTATGTATATTAAAGACATGGCTTTCGTGATTTTTACCTCATACACACAATGCAATTTTCTTTTCGTGTAATTATTGACATGATGGTAATGAGTTATTTTTTTCACGCACACACAAAAACGCATCTTCAATATTGTTACGATTTTAGTTGCGTTCTCCTTCAATTAAACCGCAATTATTTATTTTAACAGAATTTATTTTACACGGTTTGCTTCACAATTTACAATAATTGATAATCTCTGCGTTTATTGATCTTCCCGGCAAAATGCTTCGTCCGACAATCGCTTTCCGCACCATTGCACTCCCTATATATAGGTACAAAAGAGATCTTTCTCGCATATTCCAGATCATTTGATCTCTCGTTCAGACTTGACCGCTATTCTATGCACTACCACCATCATGGACTACTCCCAGATTGTTCTACTTACACTATCGTTTTACTTTGATTTCATAGTTCGTAAGAATATTATTAATGTAATGAAAAATTATAAACAGATAAAGATAGAAGATAGACAGTATAATACAAAACGATAGACAGTACAATTAATAGGGGTGCTGTTTTACCTTAGGGGCCGTCCATAAATTACGTCATCGATTTTGGCGGATTTTCAACCCCCCCCCCCCCCTTACAATCATCCTATAGTCATTATCTAATGACCCCCTCCCCCTCTTGCTGTAATAATGGATGAGCTTAATAATTAATAATGTTATATTACTCACATAATATTTTTTATATTTTGTAGAAATTGGTATTTACAAGAACAACGTCACTTTTGGTACTCGAACATCATTTGCCATCATCCGCAGACCAGACCCCCCCCCCCCCCCCCTTAATGCAAATGACGTAATATATGGACAGCCCCTTATATACTTTTTTCCGTTTATACGATCAAGGGAAATCTAAGCAGTGTTTTATACTAGAAGTAAAGCTCGTATTAGATTCAGAATAATACACCAGACAGTCTAGTTAAAGTGTCGCCCAGCTTATCGAAAAAATGCAGCACTTATCAAAAACCCTGAAAAGTGTTTTAGTACTTCAAGATAAGCATACCTCGCTGAGAAGCATTTCTTGAAAATAGATCGGCATGAGACTTACCTGAAACAAAATAAAGATAAATTAGTAATGGGCGAAGGCAAAGATAACTTCTCTTCTTATGATATGGCAGGGCTGGAAGTCTCATCCCCACGGTAATTCTTACCTACCGAATATCGGTAATATTCGTTTGAAGACCTGTCGAATCCAAGATGGCCGCAAACGAACAGCTGATTAGTCGCCATACCAATATTCGGTGGTAAGAATTACCGTGGTGATGAGACTTCCAGTGGTCTCTTGCATACTATAATTGAGAAAATGATCGTGTGGATAAACGCCCAAGGATGACCACTTTCTCTGGAATCAACTATGTAATTTTTAATATTTTTTAGTGTAAATCTGTTAACACAGTGAAAGTCCATTTTTTATTTAAATAAAGTGAATTAAAACAATGTTGTACCATTTATATTTTTAAATATTTATATGTAATTTTTAGATTATTTTGTCAGTTGTTCTCCTGACAATGGTGTGTTAGCACCGATAGCGCTCGAGAAAATAAACCAACTGGTTTATAAAAACGATGTTTTTCTTTTTGCATTATTAATTACTTTATAATTATATAACAAGTTTCAATGTTATCAGAACACGTTCTATAAAGCGCAATAGTACCTACAAATAAATCACGGAAAACTTGTAGTTTGATTAAAGACGATTTTCAGGTTCACTATTGCAGTGTAAGTCTCTTCCTGTACCCGTAGTACGAGTTTTTTTCATAATACTCTTAAGTATCGAGTATTCCAAAAAAATGTATGTGAACTTGAAAAGCACCTCTGGCAAAAAAAGTATCGAAACTTTTTCAGAGGTGCTTTTCAAGTTCACATACATTTTTCTCGAATACTCTATACCAGTGGTTCCCAAACTTTTAATTTCGCGTACCACTAATGAAATTATAAATCAGTGGCGTACCACTGAAGTACAACAGTTTAAAAAATCATTCAAATGGTAAAGTAATAAAAACTGCAACTGTTAATGAAAACACTATGCTTATTTATTTATTATAGAAAAAAATACAATACTCTTAGTGCAGGGGTGTCCAACATTAGTATTTTTGTAATCGTGGCGGGACAGGCCTGTCTTAGTCTGAAAAATGGTGCTGCATGTTCGAAACAAAAGAGGAAATATTTGGCTCAGTTGTACTTAACTTTAAGCGCGAAATTAAAAAACGTTTTATCTTATTATTAACTATGTATTTCCTATGGCCATGGCTGCTTGCGTACCACCTTGAGAAGCGTCGCGTACCACTGGTGGTACGCGTACCATAGTTTGGGAACCACTGCTCTATACGAATTATGAAAAAACTCGTACTACGGGTACTGATATCAATTATTACCTATACGACCTTGCCAGTACATTACTAGGAAGAAATTACTATATTGTTACTAATAATTATCGATAAATTGCACCAATAGTATCCACCTTAATTGTCTATTTATTGCTTTACAAGTGTAATAAATACGGCCAATGTTTTTTTTTTTTTATCAAACCTTCCTTTTATTGATTTTTAATAATTCCATAGAATCAAATTCCAATGAAACACTGTATATTTTCACCGATTATTAATTTATAATTCAATTAATCTTTATTGGTAATACCAACCCACACAATACACATACCTCTTTAACTAAGTTGCGTAGATATATTGACATTTAAGGCTCATATTTAAGGCGCCTTATAAACCTAAATCTGCCGTTTTTGTTTCTTACACTCTATGGTCTTAGCAAAATAGTTACAGTTATGAAAAAAATCAAGCATGTTTATTAATTTTTTATCTTCATTATAAAGTTTGAACAAAATATATACCATAAGTATTGCCACCACAAACAAATATTTAAAAAAACACGTTTTTTTTTAACATTTTTAGCGTTTTCTTCGTGTGAAACAAAACATAATCTATTTTAATCAAATAATTCAAATGCACGTCCTTCACATTCTTAATAACTGAAAGCAAAAACACACTTTATTGTTTTTTTGCATAATTTTTCAAAAACAATATAACTTAAGTACAGCCATTGACATTCCATCCGAAAAGCTAATCTCTCATTTGTGAAGGCATTTGCATTTTTAGCAAATGAAACACCATACCTAAGACTTGTGTTTTTTCGCAACACGGCATTGATCTTTGCTATATACGACTATTTGTTTTTACGCATCCCAAAATGGATTTTAGGCAATCCATTGTATAATTCGGACGTTTGAAAGTTGATGAGTTTATTTTTTTTGGTCAATGGCAATCATCAACAGAAAATCAACAGGCACAGGTACTACGTCATAGTGCATTGTGCGTTACATCACCGACAGGTTTGTCTTTATTATGACTGGAAGGAAGAATAAAAAGTGGAAATAACTATACCCAATAGTAAATGTATTTTATCAAAACTGTGTTCACTTTGCCAATTTTACCCCTGTTTCAGGGAAAGGCGGCAGGAGTTGCAAGGTTTATGTTCATTGAAGGTTTTTATTTATTTGTACGCACACATGCAGAATGTGTAGGCGCGAGCCTACATGTGCCTGTTTGTGGGCATGCATTCAATAATAACCATAATAATATTATCATGATTAATTTGGTGAGCACTTTTTACAGTAGGTATAGCTGGTCACACCCATATCAAATTAGTCAAGAAATAATGAAAGAAAAAAATATATATATTAGGATGATTTATTTGGAGAGCGCTGTTTTTGTGAGTATCACACCTCAAAAGCCCTCTGCGATCTTGGTCGTCGCTGTAGATAGCGCTGATTCTCAAGCAAGACCCAGTTACTGTAAGGCTGGATGGACCTTTAGTGACCGGTCTTCGGTAAAGGAATATAAATTTTTCACCCAGCGAAGAGCGCATTCTGTTTGTGTTCCACCGGGATTCGAACCCACAACCTTCCATTTGCGAGTCAGAAGTGTTAAGCACTAGACTACGGAACGGTCAATTTAGTCAAGGTTATTAGTTAATGAAAAACAATGTCAACCTTGCGATAAGTGAGGAATGTAGAGATTGAATGCAGGATAACAATACACATTCTTGGACCGGTGCGTAGTCCAGTGGCTACACTTCGGACACGTAAATGGAAGGTTGTGGATTCGAATCCCGGCGGAGCACAAAAATATACCATTTATATTTCCAAATGTGCTCTTCGCTGGGTTGAAAAAAATACCAAAGACCGATTACTGAAAGGTCCATCCAACCTTACAACAACTGGGTCTTGCTTGAGAATTGGCGCTTTCTACAACGACGACCAAGCTCGCAGAGGGCTCTTGAGGTGTGATACACACAAAACAGCGCTCACCAAATAAATCATCCTATTATTATTACAAGAAAGAATGAACGTATGATTGCTGGGAGGAGACCTATGGAAGTCTCATCACCACGGTAATCTTTACCTACCGAATATCAGTACCTAATATTTGTATGATGATGATGATGATGAGTTGATGATTTCTTTATAGCGCCGTTTCGTGATGTAGTCACTCCAAGGGCGCTGGTGCAAACGATGCCAGAAATTTGCTTGTCTTCAGTGCATTCCGGAACTTTCCATGGTCCTCTAGCTCTCTCACATGATGTGGCAGGTGGTTCCAGGCCAGAGGGCCAGCAACTGCAAATGCACGCTCTCCAAATATTGTGTTAACTCTTCTTATAGGTTCTTCAATCCTTGATTCGGCTCCAGTCTCAGCCGAGCGCAGTGTAATGCTGTTTTGGCAGAGGGTGACTGGTTTGAGTAAATCAGCGAGATATTTGGGTGTTTTTCCAAATAAAGCTTTGTGGACCATCATGCACACTTTGAACTCGATGCGCTCCGGTATACGGAGCCATTGAAGCTTCTGGAGAAGAGGAGTAATGTGTGTAAATTTCGACTGACCAGAAATCATGTGAGCGCACGCATTTACAACCAATTGTAGCCTATTCAATTGACATTTTGGTTGGCCTGCATATTATAAGCTATTGCAGTAGTCTATTTTAGATACCACAAATGCATTTACTAAAGCTTTCCAAGTATGAAGACTAATCAGCTGTTAACTTGTGGCCATCTTGGGTTGACAGGTCTTTATACAAATATTCCCGATATTCGGTAGGTAAGAATTACCGTGCTGATGAGACGTCCAGCCCGGGGCTGCACTGGTGATATATTTGTGGAGTCACGGCCACGCGCTGCGGGCTTATTTCGTGCGTAGAAAGTTGGTAGGAATGTGCGGCGCGATGGTCACAATTTCACCATGGCTGGTGTTGTGAAATAATTGGCACTGCTTGATGAATCATTTATGCAGCCGTCAATGGGCGGAGGACGCCTCGGAATTCACGGTGGCCATTGCAGACCACTAAGGCCCGGTGTATATTCAAGTTTAGTAATTGGCATGATTTTACATGATTTTGAGTCCATACTGTTGAAATGGACTTGCTAAGAAGTAGGTATGACTGGGGAAAAACGGAGTGATAGGGTGAGGAATGATTTTGTAACAGAAGAATGTGGTGTAAGAGAAAATGTAAAAATAAAGATTAAAAGAAGTTTGTTAAGATCTAAATCTAAGTTGCAAAGATATGTATCATTTGAGATTCATTTTAAATGGATTCCCACAAGCAGACACGCATAATTTCGCGCTCACACATGCATGTGGTCCTACAATATAAAAACCCAATCTCAAATGAACATAAGCCCTGCAACTCTCGCCGACCTTCCCTGAAACAGGGGTGACATTGGCAAAGTGAATCATTTTTACAGCATGGGTGGTCAGCCGCATACCAACCTGTAAGTCAAGGAACATACACGACAAATTACATTTTTTAAAGTCAATAAATAATAACACGTATGGACATCAAAACTAAAACAGAAAACAAATTCCAATTTGATAAACCCTAGTCGCCAACTTTACAGATCAACCTCCATTTCTTTCTGTCCTTACCATTGGCCCTTACATACTTCTTTCATTTCCTCCAGAGCCATAACCTTCTTCATACAAGCTCTCCTTTTATTATGACTGGATATTCCATTCATTCGCAATTTCGGATATTTGGTCCTTCCATACCTTGCTCGGTCTTCCTCTACTAAAATAAATCTTGAAAAATAAATTGCAGTGTGATTAAAAGAACCCAACTAAATTATTATATACAATTTGGAGTTGTCTAGGCGTATGCCATACGTTGAATAACGTAACACTATACAATGCACAACTAATATAAGAATTAATCACTAATTCATAGGAACACTGTGGTGGCAGCTAATGAAGGAGATTTATGTAACAGGCGATAATGTATAAGTTAACATATGTACATGTGAAGATTGTTACAACAATATTATGTTTTATAAATAATGTCTATTATATTAGAGTGCGTTGGGTGAACTGCTAGGCAGCGTCTGCTTCCGGAATATAAGTAACAGAGCAAAACTTTTTAAACCAACTTTTACTATTGCAAAATAACAGATTTACAACTGAAATGAAATGGATAATTCATGGTTATTTAAAATATGTTAAAATGAAGAAAAAAAAACAAAAGTGTTCCTTGACGAGTTTAGTTTGATATCGACAATTAAAATTATTATCTATAATCTATAATCTAAGTTGCAAGGATTTATTCATTCAACGCTCTCAGATGTATGCCCACAAACAAACACGTGTAGTTCGCGCTTACAAATGCTGATTGTGTACTTACAAATAAAATTCAAACCTCAAATGAACATAAGCCCCACAACTTTTGCCGACCTTCCCTGAAACAGGGGTGACACTGGCAAAGTGAACCATTTTTTACAGCATGGGTGGTCAGCCTCATACCAACCTATAAGTCAAGGAATATGAATAATAAATTACATTTAAATATAAAAAATAACAAACCTTAAAAAGAAATCTATACAAAAAAAGTCAAAAATTTCTTACGCAAAAAATTATAATAATTAAATAGTAAAAAGTGTGATTTTACTTAGAAATATAGTCAATTGTTGATCGAATTGATCTTGTTTTCGCTTTATATGAGTCCTATGTACCTTTGCCCGTTTAGTCCATGATTCCTATTGTATTCTATATTTTCGTTACCTGTTGTCTGTTGTAAAGACAAATTTTAGCCATAGCAGTGTTTGGGATTTTAGAATAGAAAGATATTATGTTGGATCAAATATTAAAATATGGTCAGGTAAAAAAAAATATTTAGTTAGGGAATTTGAATTTGGCAACCACAACAATTTCTAGACTCTAACATTGATTTTGTAGGATTTAAGCTAAATTCTAGCTGTAATTTTGTTCTTTTCTTGTCGAATATTAGACCAAGACCATCGTCGTAAACTTGTACATTCCTAAAATAAAAGTGCTGCATCATCAAGGACTGTCTTTGTCTGCAATCTCTCTAACCTCAAACTAATAACGAAGATTCCAGGAGACTTGGAAGCATAGAGCCAGAATCCCCAGCATTTGAGAAACACCAAGACGGATGAATCGAGATGGTGACCCCATCCCCGGAATCCTGTACAGGTGACAAAAACATCGATATCTAATCTAATCTAATCTAAGCTGCAAGGATATATACCATTTAAGATTTACATCAAATGCATTCCCACAAGCAGACATGTATAATTTCGCGCTAACACATGCCGCATGTGGACCTACATTATAAGAACCCATCTCAAATGAACATAAGCCCTGCAACTCTTGCCGTCCTTCCCTGAGACAGGGGTAACATTGGCATAGTGAACCATTTTTTCATAGTATGGGTGGTCAGCCGCATACCAACCTATAAGTCTAGGAACATACATGACAAATACATTTTTAAAATCACTAAATTATAATACATATGTATGGACATCAAAAACTAACAGAAAACAAATTTTAATTTAAAAAACCCTAGCCACCAACATCACAGATTAACCGCCATTTCTTTCTGTCCTTACACACTTCTTTCATTTCCTCTAGAGTCATACCTCATACCTCAAAGGTAAAACGAAATAAGTGACATATTAAGCTAACATTGGTTAATCAGATAAATGCGCCGTTTTTTCCTATTTTCTACGAGAGAAAACACTAAAAAAGAGTGAAAATCTTGGAGCTTAAAAGTTTTTCATGAGCACTGCCTTATAATTAGTTCACTTACTATGAGAAGTTACACCCAATACAATGTTTAATCCACGATTCATCAAATCAGTGAATCAGCACTTATTCAGTTTAACCTAAAAGGTATCGATATTAAAGCAAAACAGTATTAATTGTAATTTCTATTGCATTATTACTTAAGTAGTATCCGAAATAATTTGAAAAAAATTATACAGATTTGAACAGAGGCGCCTGAGACTGTGGAGGGATGGTGGTAGTTGGATGGAACCAGCAGAGACTCTCCCACCTGGCAACCAGCTACCATACAATACCTGGAAAGCCCTCAACAGACTCAGGACTGGGGTGACAAGGTGCAGGACAAACCTTCAGAGGTGGGGCCTGCTCGAGCGTGGACAGGACACCCTGTGCGACTGCGGGGATATCCAGGACTCGGCGCATATGTCGGTGTGCCCCTTAATTGGGGGAAAATGCACACTGACGGACCTGCTTCAAGGAAACGACAATGCAGTGGCTGCCGCTAGTCACTGGAGATATCTCGCATATGTGGTGCAGTACCTACCCTTAGTACGAGTTGCAAAACTTGAGTAAAGAGTGATTTTCCCCAAAATCTGCCGTTTTTGTTTCTTACACTTTATGGTCTTAGCCAAAGAGTTACAGTGATGAAGAAAACCAAGTTCAAACAAACAAAAACGGCAGATTTTGGGGAAAACCACTGCTTTTAATATTTTCCGTAAACTTTACTTTACTCAAGTTTTGCAACTCGTACTCAGGGTATTGGACACGTTAAGTAAATAATTACAGATTTCAGTTACGGATATGGATATTTTTAATTGTTTAATTTATTGTTACGAGAGTGGTTAATACACTTAATTGTATCAAGAATAGACAAGATCAGTTAAATTGAACTTTTTAGGGGAAAAGTGAAAACTGCGGAAACGCTTAAATATCTGTCTAGCCATTCGTGACAAAAATAAGAAATAATAAAACACAAATTGTGACAAGAAAATCAGGCGCCATTATGCTGCTTACTCGCTGCCTTAGTTCTTGTTTGCCGTATAGACCACTAAGCAAATTTTACAGGAGCAATGTTTTTGTGTTTTGTTTTTGTAATTGACAAAATCGTAATTCAATTACCTATTTTACCGAAAGAACTGCAGGTCTGGCATTATAATAATCCATACAAATCATTATAATTTTACGGTTAATACTAAAAAAAAGCGTTTTACATGGATATACGCCAAAGATGTAAAGTAAAGTGGAAAATAACGTAAAGTGGATATACGGCAAAATATCGGACTTTGACCGGACGCTCACGACAATCTTTTAGTAAAACACGTATAACATACAAAAATGTGTCGGTGTGACGTCATGCTCACGCGCGTCTGTGATTGGCTTACAATTGTAGATGACGCAGTCACGCATGCGCCTCCAGCGTTTAGAGAATATACGGCACTCAAGAACTGAAATAAAATTTCGAACACAGAATATCTTATGTGAGAATGTTGAATAGCTCGCACATTTGAAGACAAATACATATTTTTCTTAGCTCAGATTGTGTAGAATTTGATTCTTAAAAGACAACTGCATTAAGAGGTCATATTTGATAAAATTGGTCTATACGGCAAACAAGAACTGGGGGAGCGTACTGGGAAAGACTGTTTTACAATAATGACTGGTATTGAACAAAAAAACAAAAAAAAGGTTTACTCTAAATTGACGATATTCAATCAGATGCCAACGGAGAATTACGTAAACCAAGTTTTACGATACGAAAACAAAAACTAGAGAACGTCTAAGATTAAAATAAAAGAAAATATTTTTCGTTGACAAGAAAGTTTTTATTAGAACCGTAAAGCAACCGCAACTAAGCCACGCATATAGTGCAATTTGTTAGCACGTTGTTGCAGGTGGTGTGTGGAACCGATTTAATTTCACAGGTAAGAGGGCCTGCCTTATGCTCACCACTTCACTTGAAGTGGTGGTTTCCCAGCTCTCGAGATGTTTACTTCAAATTTCTTGTGCAGTAAACCTTGCCGGTCTTTTCATTTTGGGTTTAAAATAAAATACCAAGCGGGAAATCATTTCTGATACCCTCGCTTGATCATGTCCTTGCCCTCTGGCATGAAACGCAAGCATCCCACCGACTGAGCTATCACCAGGGATTAAAATATCTGCCTGTACCAAAGACCGGTCTTAAAGATTCATTCAGATTGACATCAACTGGGTTTAGCTCGAAATGGCGCTCTCAAGCGATCACCTAGCTCGCAGATAAGTTTTTTTTTTTTGTAATTATTTAAGTAGGTTCGGCAACGGTTCGTCATCCTAGTGCTTGTTTGGCTTATCACTTCCATTTGATTCAAAGATGAACTTTAAATTAAATAGTCCTAAAAATCACATTCTACACAATCTGAGCTAGAAGAAAGCAACGTAACGATAACGTGTGAGTGATTTTTAGTATTTTAAAAATCAATTTCCAGCATTCATAAGGTACCACCTATTACTACCACCATCACGGTAGAGCCAGATTGTTCTACACACTATGTATTCATGTACAGGCGCACGTAGGTACTCCAAGTTCGTAACACTATAGTCTATAATCTAAGTTGCAGGGTTTACAAAATGCACCTGTTACAGAAGATCTGGTACTTACAGGTCTAAAACAGGTATTTTCTCAGCCCGTCACCAACTCGTTTGAATGATTATATTGGCATAATCCTTTGCGACCAGATGGTTAAAATAAAATGAAATGTTGAAAAGAAGTTAAACCGGTAAAACTGATTTATTTTTACGATTGAGGTAATAACATGTCGGACATATAAACAAAGGTGTCATCTTATTGATATTTATGTCTTAAATCTAAATCTGAGTTGCAAAGATATGTATCATTTGAGATTCATATTAAATGCATTCCCACAAGCAGACACGCATAATTTCGCGCTCACACATGCCGCATGTGGACCTACAATATAAAACACCCAATCTCAAATGAACATAAGCCCTGCAACTCTTGCCGAACTTCCCTGAAACAGAGGTGACATTGGCAAAGTGAACCATTTTTTACAGTATAGGTGGTCAGCCGCATATCAACCTATAAGTCAACCTATAAGTAAAGTACATAAAAGCGTGTACAGCTTTTATATTAGAGGCTGTAACGAGATGGATTTGTTTGTTAGGTAAAATGGAACATGAGATTTGAATTTGAATGAAAAGGAAAACAAAGGAAGGCAGAAAGGGAAGAGAAAAAAGCTTGCCTGGCGGGATAGCCACAAGCCTGTGTAATTAAGAATAAAGAATATTATTGTGCTGTGGTTAATTGTGTATACATTGTGAAAGAAATAAAAGTAAACATATTAAAGTGGCTGTTAATTATTAATTGTGTCAATCAGCAGGACTATTGGAAAAACCCTCACATTTTGGCGCCCAACGTAAAAGAAAAATCTGTAAATGAAATTCCTATGAAGAAAATTTTCTCAAACAAAAACAAATGACATTCGATTCCAATAAATGACATTCAAAACAATATGATATAATTAAAATTAGACAGATTTATGGTAGTGAAAGCATAATGGAAAGCATCAACACGTTTAAAAGCTAGTGAAGACATCGACTTATACAATTAACAACAAGAAATTACAAGATTTGAAACGCTGTTTGAAAATATTGAAGGCAAGAGAATTCAAATTACCTACCTACGTTCGGAAGAAATGAACATTTAAAAATCGAACGTCGCGGGAGAATGAAGAATGGATATGAACCAGTTTGTTTCAAATCAGTTTAGATAAATATATATAGATGGTGTTATATTTAATTTGTATAAAAAATTTTTTTTCAATGAAGTGATTTTTTTAATTGCATAAATTGAAAATATACAGCAAATGACGAAATCTAAAAAAATAAATAATAAAAAGGATTTAGAAAGTAACACAATGGAGTCCATAAATTTTGATCCTCTCAAATTAAAAATATCTTTTAATGGTGAAAGTGAACCAAATGAATTTATAATAAGGTTAGAAGAATTAGCCAAAGTCTACAAATTAAAATTAGATTATTTGGTAGAGTGTATGCCTATATTTTTAACAGATTTTCCGTTAACTTGGTACAGAGCAATTAACTGTGAATTTGATTGGAAAATTTTTAAAACCAAATTCTTACAACAATTTGAAAAATATGACTTTCAAAGGAATCTTAAGTTAGAAATTTTAAATATGGTACAAGGTCATGATAATGCATCTGTTTATATTTTAAAGGTAAAATCAAAAAATAATTTATTAAATAAAAGAATGCATGATAAAGAACTTATGGACATAATCAAATTAGATTAAAAAAAAAAAAAAACATATTTTCATGTGTATGAAAAATTGAGGTGATGCATGATACGGTGAAAGTTGATATAAAAGTGATCAGTGAAAGAATGAATTATGAAACATTGCATGAATGAAGGTATGAAACATAAATTAAACAAAGTATTACATATGAAGGTAAAGTTTTTAAAAAAATTGATGGACTGATAAATTTATTAATGAAAAATAAATTTGAAATAAATTTAAATATTGGGAAAGATGTGATACATGTTTAAAAAAAAAAAGTTATTTTAATGAATTGATTAATTAACTGGTGAATGTTTATTATGTATTGTTATTTGATTATTTTGAATTGTTGAATTAAGTATTAAAAAAAAAAAAAACAAATATTTGTTTATAATATTGAATATGAAATTTGTGTTAAAAAAAAATTATATTAATTTTAGTATGAAAATAATTGGTATTGTTAAAAAAGGTATTAATGACTGAATAATGTATCAGAAACAGGTTTTTTTTTATTTTCATATTTTTGAAATTTATCCTTAAAATAAAACAAAATATGTGGCGCCGGCTGAGCATTATGATACATTATTTACTCATTGTAAAAGAAAAAAAAAAAAAAAATTGGGAATGTTTTTTTTTTATGAGAGGAAGGAGGTGTATTGTAACGAGATGGATTTGTTTGTTAGGTAAAATGGAACATGAGATTTGAATTTGAATGAAAAGGAAAACAAAGGAAGGCAGAAAGGGAAGAGAAAAAAGCTTGCCTGGCGGGATAGCCACAAGCCTGTGTAATTAAGAATAAAGAATATTATTGTGCTGTGGTTAATTGTGTATACATTGTGAAAGAAATAAAAGTAAACATATTAAAGTGGCTGTTAATTATTAATTGTGTCAATCAGCAGGACTATTGGAAAAACCCTCACAAGGCCTACGTCCAGGAGTGACTAGAAACAGTCCAAGAAAGAATATAAAACTGAACCACACCTCAAGAGCCCTCTGCGAAGAAGAAAAAGAGAGTAGGTTCTCATTTCTTGCATTGACGGTAGTACGATTTCGGAAATCATAGCCCTTGTTGGCGATCAAACCTCATCCCTTTGGCTTTTAAAGTCACCGTTTTTTAAATTGCATTTTAGGCTATGGACCCTATTCCTTGACTGATAGGTTGGTATGAGGCTGACCACCCACACTGTAAAAAATGGTTCATGTTGACACAACAATCACTTTATTCGGGCTATGTAGGCGTGGTCTGGTTGATTGTTTCCGAACAGTTTCGCCGTGGTTTCGCCCGTTGCTCCGATGGGCATTATCAGCGGTTGGCTAGTTGACTAGAATCAACCAGACCACGGCTACATAGCCCGAATAAAGTTATTGTCGTGTCAACAAGAACCGGCCGTGAAAGCTTCAATGTACAAAAATGGTTCACTTTGCCAAAGTCACGCCTGTGTCAGGGAACTTCGGCAAACGTTGCAGTGTTTATGTTCATTTGAGGTTTGGATTTTATTTATAAGTACACATTCAGAATTTGTAAGCGCGAACTACACGTGTTTGTTTGTGGGCATGCATTTGATTTGAGCTTTAAATGTTAATATATCTTTGCAAATTAGATTATAGATTATAGAAACGGAACTGATCTTCACATATACTGCATCTGCTTACCGCGTTGTCCCCAAAGGAGTGTGGAAACTATTTATTTTCACAATAAGGGGCTAGCCATACGCCAACCACCCATGTAACTGTTGAAATTGTAATGAGAGTCGGAACAAAGAAACCAGTAATATTCCAAGGACCCTAGCCCCCTAGACCTGTGACGCATCCTCTTCTAGGGAAATTTGGAATGTTCCGATCTGCTATCGACAATTTTATCTTTCCAAATTTCCGTGTTCACAGACGTCAATGCTCTTAGTGAACAATTATTAGTGAATATATCTCAATTATATGAGTCGTATAACTGCAAACGCCGTCTATAATCTATAATTTAAGTTGCAAGGATATATTCATTTAAAGCTCTCAAATGTATGCCCACAAACAAACACGTGTAGTTCGCGCTTACAAATGCTGAATGAATACTTACAAATAAAATCCAAACTTCAAATGAACATAAGCCCTACAACTTTTGCCGACCTTCCCTGACACAGGGGTGACATTGGCAAAGTGAACCATTTTTTACAGTATGGGTGGTCAGCCTCATACCAACCTATAAGTGTCCCGTCATCTCCAAAATTATGATTTTGAGATAATGATTGCCACTTTGCCAATGTCACCCCTGTTTCAGGGAAGGACGGCAAGAGTTGCAAGGCTTATGTTCATTTGAGATTGGGTTTTTATATTGTAGGTCCACATGCGGCATGTGTTAGCGCGAAATTATACATATCTGCTTGTGGGAATGCATTTAGTATAAATCTTAAATGATATATATCTTTGCAGCTTAGATTAGATTAGATTAGATTGAATTTGATTCTACGCAGTGTAACAAATCATTTGCTGTGTGCGATATAATGTAAAAAGTGTGATTTCGTGCAAACGCCGTCATCTCCAACTGGTGTTGTCGTTTTACAAGTTTACAAGTTTATTTTTCTTAAAATCATCGCGTAAGGAGTTGACGGCGTTTGCATTTATACGACTCATATATGACACTGGAACGAGTTTTACATATTAATTTTAATCGAAAAACACGATATTTTGGGTCGTCACTCATCAAACAGAGAAAAACCCCAAAAACAAGAATTTCCTAGTAATATAAACATACTGATTTATTTGTGAAATAAATTAATAAATATTAAATATTTCTTCATCCGGAACCGGTGCATAACAATCGTGGAAATGCCCCCCGATCGAGTAAATAGAAAATAAAATTAATAATGTAAAAATAGAAAACATTTTTTTTCTTCGCGAGTTGATTTATTTCCTCGAGCACTTTCGGTGTTATCACACCATTATTAAGAGAATAACTGATAATGATGTGATAACACCGAAAGCGCTCGAGAAAATAAATAAACTCGTGAATAAAAACTTTGTATTATATTTCTCCAGAGTCTTTACAATGTCAATACACGCTTAAACTTTTACGGTGCTATTCTTAGACATTTTAGTCGCCCGTTGAGCCCACGCTTTGACAAACTAATGATGCCTGGGCTGGAAGTCTCATCACCACGGTCATTATAACCTACCGAATTTTGGTAATATTTGTATGAAGACTAATCAGCTGTTCACTTGCGGGCATCTTGGATTGACAGGTCTTCATACAAATGCATCATTAGTTTGTCAAAGCGTGGGCTCAACGGACGACCAAAATTTCTAAGAATAGCACCATTAGAAAACTAAAGTATGAAAACTAAATTACCCACTAGGGGTACTGTTATATCTTCCAGTTATATGCGATATACTCGGGGTATTGCTTACTTAATTTGAATACTTTTTTAACTACGTATTTACTTAAAATCATATTACGAAGAAATATATATTTTGTACTCGCAAATTCATGTTTGTTTCCGATATCTGAAATACAATATTTAACCAAAAATAGATACGCAGATTGTTTGAACTATGAGGTTAACAACCCATATTGCAAAAAATGTTTTGTGTATTTGCTGATGCATCCCCCGTTTTAAGGAAAAGCGGCAATTGTTGCGAAGTAAATGTTGGATAGCAGTCTACATTTTTTGTCTATACGTGTGTGACATACGATACAATAAAATTAGTGTGGTTTCCCATATAAACTGCATTTATGATGTCTAGACATTTGCAATTGGTTTTCTATTATCGACATTTAGGATATGCATATGTAGGTACCTCTGGTGGAAGTGAAGTAAATACTCTTGTCTTGTATCCTGCCGCCATTCCTCTAGGGGTGGCCGGTACCTCCACACAAGTGCCTCCACTTGACTCTGTCCTTGCATACTTCTTTCATCTCATCTAGTTTCATCACTCTTTTCATGCACGCTCTTCTCTTGTTTACACTTTATAAATTCCATTTCTCACTTATCTGATCAATCCATTCTTTTCTAGGTCTTCCCCTTCCACGCTTACCTATTACATTCCCTTTTTACACTTTTTTTGTCAGTCGGTCTTCATTCATCCTTTCAATATGTCCCAACCATCGCATCACACTTTTTTGAACTTTCACTTTCACGCTTTCTTTTACTCCGAATTCATTCAGAACCCATTCGTTTCTCACTCTATCTTTCAGTGTTTTTCCTGTCATACTTCTCAAATGAGCCATTTCTACGGTGCATACCTTATTTACTTCTCTTTTATTCACCGTCCACGACTCGCTTCCATACATCAGGGTCGGCAACAATATACAATTGTGTACCGCCATTTTCATTTTCATTTGTGAAAATAAAACTCTGTGTTTTTTTTCTTCAATTTTTATAATTCCTCATTAAGATGAATTTTCACTGTGTGAATACAAAAACACGTATTTATTTTCAATACTATAAATGTACAAAATTTCCAAACGTTTTCGGTCCTCAGTAGGTACCCACCTTTAGCACGAGTTGCAAAACTTGAGTAATGTAAAGTTTACGGCAATTTTTAAAGAGTGATTTCCCCCAAACTTGTTTGGGGAAAATTTTCTTCATCATTGCAACTCTTTTGCTAAGACCATAAAGTGTAAGAAACAAAAACGGCAAGTTTTGTGGGAAATCACTCTTTAATATTTTCCGTAAACTTTACTTTTCTCAAGTTTTGCAACTCGTACTAAGGGTATAGTTCATCACAAGGTAATAAATGAATTCCTGATGTCTACATTTCTGAATAATTTAAGGTAATTTTTCTCAGTGTTAATACAAAAACTATTGAAAATGCGATAAATAATAATTCAAATTCTATTGAAAATATGAATGGAATTATAATGAAAATTAATGACACCTTGAAAATAAAAAATATATAAAATAATTTGTAACAAAACACAAAAATAGGGTGTCAAGGTGCAAAAAGCGGATTGCCTCTAACAAAAAAAAATACAAATTAAAAAAAAATAATGTGTACGCATTCAATATTACCAACGACATTTTGACAGATGTGATGGACGGGCGTCCTTCAAAGAATATAGAGGAAGTTGACGCACAAAGATTTTTTTAAAAAGAGCGGAAGAACCTTTTCAAAATCATGGCGACAACCTCTAACAACCAAAACTAGATGAACGCGCGCGGAGTCTCACAAATGATTTACATAAAACGAATATTATGCAATAGTGTTACACCACATTCAGTGTTATTCACAAAATATTTAATCCACTACTGATCCATGGGTCGCAAACGCAACTAAGCTACACATATAGTGTATATTTTATAGTGTAACTTCGCATGTGGCGAGTTGAACCTATTTATTTTTACAGGTAAGGGGGCCGGCCTTACGCCAACCACTTCAGTTGAAGTGGAGGTTTCCCAGCTCCCGAGAGTGCTGGTACTCATTTCTTGTGAAGGCTGAGTAAGCCTTGCCGGTATTTTATTTTGGGGTTTGAAATAAACACCGAAACGGGAAATGATTTCTGACACCCTCGGTGGGATTCGAACCCGAGCTTTCGGCATGGAATGCAAGCACTCTATCACCTGAGCTATCGACCGGACAATGAATATGTTTTTTTTTACAGAAAATTCACTTTAGGTGGCAGATGAGATGTGGTAGAGGAAGACCGAGAAAGGTATGGATGGATCAAATTTCTGTAATAGCGAATGAATGGGATATCCAGAGTCATAATAAAAGAAGAGCTTGTATGAAGAAAGCTATCACTCTGGATGAAACGAAATAAGTATGTAAGGACAGTAAGAAATGGCGGTTGATCTGTAATGTTGGCGGCTAGTACTAGAGTTTTTTTAAATTAAAATTTTGTAAGTATTATGTTTTAGTTTAGATGTCCATACATATTATTATTTGTCGATTAAAAAAAAATTAACTTGTTGTGTATGTGGTTAATTAATGGTTCACTTTGCCAATGTCACCGCTGTTTCAGGGTAGGTCGGTAAAAGTTGCAGGGTTGATTTGAAGCCCGCATGCGGCATGTTTAAGCGCGAACTTATACATGTCTGCTTGTGAAAATGCATATAATGTGAATCCTAAATGTTATATATCTTTGCAACTCAGATTAGATCAGCTGATCCATGGGTCATTGTTTTTTTATGTAAAGAAAATTCCCTTTAGGTGGCAGATGAGCCATGAATTTGCTGTGTGTGAATAGCATTGATTGTATTTTAGTTTTGTGGGTAGATAAACATGCAATTTTGCCTTGTCGAATTGGTGGAATTTTAACACATTTAAAAATGTAAAATGACAATAAATATGAGGATTACTATATAAAGTAATAACAAGGTTTTGAATTTTCCACAGTTTGTACATTTACGAAGTGAACATTAATTTTAAAATATTAATTAAAAAAAAAAAATTATGCGAAAACATAGATTTATTTTCCTAGTTTATTTAAGTTTAATTGCCTAAGGATAACTGGACTGAATATGGACGGATTAACTTATAGGTTGGTATGAGGCTGACCACCCATACTGTAAAAATGGTTCAATTTGCCAATGAAAGGTCGGCAAAAGTTGTAGGGCTTATGTTCATTTGAGGTTTGGATTTTATTTGTAAGTACACATTTAGCATTTGTAAGCGCGAACTACACGTATTCGTTTGTGGGCATACATCTGAGAGCTTTAAATGAATATATCCTTGCAACTTAGATTATAGATTATAGAAGGTCAAGAATCCTTTTTTAATTTTTATAGATGTTTTGTAGATTTTTTAGTGTTTGAATGTTTGTATAACTCGATTTAATTAATTGCTTGTATTCCTTGACTTGTAGGTTGGTATGAGGTTGACACCCATTCTGTAAAACTTGGTTCACTATTCCCAACGCCATCCCGTTTCAGGAAAAAGAGGCAGGGCTGGCAGTCTCATCAGGACGGTAGATAGCCTGTTACCGTCGACGGTACGTTAGAGATACCTATTTGAAAGTTTGCAATAGCGCCGCTAGGTGTCAATGCGTGCATATGATTGGTCGAATAGTTTAATACCTTTCATCGGTACAATGTTAACGAGCTTTGGTAGACTCAACTGACGGTAACGTTCGTGGTAACTACCATATTGATGGTAGCGTATCAAGCAAATTGAACTGCCTGATACGCAAACGATTGGAGTAAACTAGTATCTGCAGTTATTTGAAATATTCTTATCTATGTTTTTTTTTTAAATACGAAATTACATTTAAGATTTATACGAGTATTAAATGTATTACCAAAGCAGACACGTATATGTTCTCGCTTACACATGCTGCAGGTGGACCCAGAATATAAAAACCCAAATTTCAGATGAACATAAGCACTGCAACTTTTGCCGACTTTTCCTGAAACAGGGGTGACTTTTGCAAAGTAAAACATTTTTTTACAATGTGAGGGTTCAGCCTCATATCAACCTACAAGACAAGGAATAAATTTTAAACTGAATAAAATTCATAAAACAATATTTAAAAAAAACAGTAAAGAAAAATAAAACTTAAAAAAATAAATTTAAAAAATTAAAATGGTAAGGGTAAGGGTTTCTTGACTTATAGGTTGGTATGCGGCTGACCACCCATGCTGTAAAAATGGTTCACTTTGCCAATGTCACCCCTGTCTCAGGGAAGGACGGCAAGAGTTGCTGGGTGTATGTCCATTTGAGATGGTTTTTATGTTGTAGGTTCACATGCGGCATGTGCAAGCGCGATCTTGTACGTGTCTGGTAGTGAAAATGCATGTAATGTGAATCTCCATTGTAACATATCTTTGCAACTTAGATTAGATTAGAAAATAGTTAATTTCTTGACGTATAGGTTGGTATGAGGCTGAACCACAATGGTTTCAAAAATGGTTCACTTGGCAAATGCCACCTCTGTTTCAGAGAAGGTCGGAAAAAATGCAGGGTTTATTTTAACGTGAGGTTTCGTTTATTTTATACGTACACATGCAGCATGTGAAAGAGCAAACTTACACGTGTCTGCTTGTGAGCGTGCATTAAACATGATCCCCTTGAATATCAATACATCTTTGATCTTTGATTATAGATTTATGATATTTATAATAGTTGTGAATAACTTAGGATTTCATTTTTGGATTTATTTAATTTAATTTTAATTTCATTTTGTTTTTTATTTTTTTTTATTAAATTTATTTTGTTTATTTTTTATTTATTTTATTTATTTCGTAAATTTTAAACACGAGCAAATACGCGGAAGTTCGTGTTTACTCATGCTACACGTGAACTTTCTAAATAAGCGTCATAAACCCTGCAACTTAGGTTATATACTTCGAAGGCTGCTGGCATATCATAGCGGCAGATTTGGTCAACAATAATGAATGGTAGACCTAGTAGAGAAGATACGTTGACCGTGTCCATACAATAAAGCCATACAAAATGGCGTCAAGGGAACAGCTGATCAATAATTCTACGTATTTCTTACAAAATACCTAAACGTCATTCAATTGATTTGGCGACCTATCATGACCGGTAGCTGACGGCCAAGACTTGCTTTGATAATACTTACCATCGTTACCTGTCGCCATACAAAAAAATATCCAAGATGGCCGCAGGTGAACAGCTGATTAATAATTCTACGTATTTCATAAACAAGTACCTAAACGTCACTCGGTACATTTGGCGACCTATCATTCCGGTAGCTGACAATGTCGAGACTCGCATTGATACCGCTTACCGTCGTTACCTGTCCCCATACAAAAAAAATAAACAAAATGGCCGCAGGTGAACAGCTGATTAGAGATTGACAGGTGTTCATACTAATCTGAACGACAATCGGTAGGTAGGATCTACCGTTTGTGTTGAGACTGCCAGCCCAGGAGTTGAAAGTTGATATTCATATGAGGTTTGGTTTATTTTGAACGTACGCATGCAGCACGTGTAAGCGCAAACTTACACGTGTCTATTTGTGGGCATGCATTAAATATGAGCCTTAAGTGTAAATTTATTTTTGACAATACGAATATGGAATAAAGACACAGAATTAAAGGCGTCAATTATATTTCGTTAAGACTTATTTTTCGTTTCAGTCTAACTATGAGATCCGCACGTGAATTGACCTACACAATATTGTGTCGTCACCCGGCCGGTTTAGTAGGGAAAAGGCAAACAAATATTTTGTTATTGGTTGCTAAGAATGGCAGTCCCATCACGTTTGCTCGCCGAGAAAAATGTTCCGAATTCAAAAATGTTTGGATCTAATTCGCTTTTTCACGATGTAATTTTTATTTTTTTATTTTTTAAGAAATCCTGTGAGGAAGACTCCCTAGATTCTAGAGACTCTAGGGGTCTATGACACTTGTTGTAGTGCCGCAGAGGTGTACGAGCTTGGTCGTCGCTACAAATCGCCAATACTCAAGCAAGACCCAGTTGCTGTAGCCTGTAAGGCTGGATGGACCTTTGGTGACCGGTCGTTGGTAAAGGTTTCATGATTTTTCAACCCAGCGAAGAGCAAATTTGAAAATATAAATGGTATATTTTTTGTGCCCCGCTGGGATTCGAATTCACAACCTTCCCATTCATGGTCCGCAGTTTTACCACTGAGCTACGGACCGGTCAATGAAGTAATAAAATAGAAAATTACTACTCATCAATTATTTTAATTCTACAATTATTCTTGA
Source organism: Agapetus fuscipes (assembly GCA_951799405.1). Lineage (NCBI taxonomy): Eukaryota > Metazoa > Arthropoda > Insecta > Trichoptera > Glossosomatidae > Agapetus > Agapetus fuscipes. The sequence goes on along the minus strand of OX637351.1, from coordinate 12,900,851 downwards.
ATATTCCATAAACAATAATTATGAACGATGTTAAGTTTTATGTCAAGAGATTTGAACGACAAAATCAATATTTACTATCGACACATAAAAGTACCAAGAAATTATATTGACGGTACTAGTAGACGAGTTTATTATTTTTAAAATAATTTGAATAAAAACAATATTGTTTTAGATTTTGTAGGGTTTGTGTATTCACACAGTGAAAATTCATTTTATTTAAAATATTCTTTTTTTTTTCTTAAACGTAGTTTAATTTTCACAATGATATTTTATTTTATATCTCGAGCACTTTCGACCTTCAAATTAAGTTCATCTTTATTGTACCTATACCTACCTATTTATTTGAATTTATATAATTTTGATCTATGGTTTGTTCTTAAATAAAATTAATTTGACATACATCACTCTTGATAATGACCTGAGTATTGAAGGTCGAAAGTGCTCGAGATATAAAATAAAATATTATTGTGAAAATTAAACAACGTTTAAGATTTTTTTTTATTTATTTTAAATGTTGTTTTAACTTATTATCAACAAATTTTAATGCCACTTTACCTCAATTGACCACTCTATAAAATTATCATGTGCCAATTTATATAAATCAGTAATAGGGCTTTTCTACACCACCCATGCTGTAGAAAATGTTTCACTTTGCCAATGTCACCCCTGTTTCAGGGAAGGTCGGCAAGAGTTGCAGGGTGTATGTTCATTTGATTCGGGTTTTTATATTGTAAGTCCACATGCGGCATGCGTGTCTGCTTGTGAAAATGCATATAATGTGAATCTTTAATGTTAGACATATTTGCAACTTGGATTAGATTAGATTTGATAGGGTACTACTAGAAATGTATTATGTAATGTTAAAAAATATTTTTTAGTTCAGTACTTACATTGACTTAACGAAAAAAGATTTTAAAAGTTCTTCATTTATAATTCGGTTACTAAATCTACAATATTATAAAAGGCAGAGTCTCGCCTTGCAAACTAAATGTAAGTATATACAGATACAACTCAAGAACTGTAGAACAGATGCACATCATCTTCACAACAAACATTATTTGGAACCTTGGATGTGTTCTGCCATCAAATCAATACTTAAAAAAATGTAGTTTTCTTCAAGACATAACTATGATCAAATTGGGACACATTTTTGTATGAAACACAACCAATTGTGACTTTTGATTTTCTTTAATGTTTTTTTTATATTTTCATTTCTTTCATATAATAATCTAAGTTCAAAGATGTAAATAATTATAAACATTTGAAATACGTATTAACTGTATGCCTACAAGCAGACAAAAATTATAAAGTTCGCGCTTAAAGATTCTGCATGTGCACTTACAAATGAAAATCCAAACTTTAAATGAACAAAAACCCAGCAACTCTTGCCAAACTCCCCTAAACAGGGGTGAAATTGGCAGTGAAGTGAATATTTCTTTCCTGTATGGGTGGTCAACCTCATACCAACCTATAAGCCAAGGAAACGATAGTGCTTTTTAAATTAAAAATGAAATAATATTACGAAAAAAAGAATCGATTTACATATGAAAATAATTTAAAAAGTATTTAATTTTTCAATGTCGTTTACTCTAATAAGACCAAAATTTAACAATCTGTAATGTGTAATTAATGACATAAATGTAAAAAACAAAAATCATACAATTTTACAAAGATGTAAAAAAAACTTACAGTTGATATTCCAGTGGTGATAATAATCCGGAAAACTTCAAGACGTGTCTTTCGTATGTAATTTAATACATATATATTTTTTTATAAACAACACTTTTATTAAGGGCTCCTGAATGTCAATATTTCAAATGTTTTTTAGAGTACCGATGTAGTATTACGTTCGCTCGTCACTTGCCATATGACCGACCTCGGCACATGCACGCGGCAGACTGACGCTCCGACAGGTGGGACGGTGATTTTTCCTATAGAACGCGTGGGGCACCCTCCAAACCCCCCTTCCCGCCAAAAGTACAAAGTACAGATGACGCCCCAAACAAACAGACACCGGTGAAATACCATCCAAGATCTGCGCGGGATAGCCTCTACTACCCCGCGAAAATTGCAAAGTACAGATGAAGCCCCAAACAAACACACACCGGGAAATACCATCCAAGATCTGCGCGGAATAGCCTCTAATACCCCATGAAAAGTACAAAGTACAGATGACGAACAAAGCAAACGAAAACTCACAAAATGAGATCCAAGATTTAATAATAAATGCAGGCGTTGACACAACTGCCCCGCGAAAAGTACAACGTAATCATAACAACGCGATGAATTATTTCAAAATAGTTAATCAGAATCATGCAAAATAGTTCAATGCATGGTTGGATTAATTGTTGCGAGTATGTTTTAGTATGTCTCCCCTCTCCCAAGGCCGCCCGACCCGCAGACCGCATTCTTCACACAGACGAGGAATCGCCCTGACAGTGAAAAATGACAGCTAGCAAGTGACCAGTGAAAACTGACAGCTAGCAAGTGACCAGTAAAAATTGAGCATAGAGTAAACAGTGGCTCGCGGGCATTGTCTATTGATTAGTCACTAGCGAACAGTGCCAAGCAATCAATGTAATGCATGTATTCATCTCTGGTTTTCATCAAATCTGGGCTGGAAGTCGCATCACCACGGTAATTCTTACATACCGAATATCGGTTATATTTTAAGAAGACCTGTCAATCCAAGATGGCCGCAAGTGAATAGCTGATTAGTCTTCATACAAACATTACCGATATTCGGTACGTAAGAATTACCGTGGTGATGAGACTTCCAGCCCTGGATTACCAAACTCAGCTTAGAACAGAAATTGAACGACCCGTCGTTAGTCCAGACGAATAATTATCTTTCCGGATAAAATTCACATGGTTATTCCTACACTTTTATCCTCACAAATCTGGATAACTAAAATCAGCATAGCTCATAAGGTCGACAACCCACTGGCCGCTCTGCGGCATGTGTGAGCGCGAAATTATGCGTGTCTGCTTGTGGGAATGCATTTAATATGAATCTCAAATGATATAAATCTTTGCAACTTAGATTTAGATTAGATTTAGACGGCTGACAGCTATGCCCCATAGTACGCTTCAATGCCGTACTTTTGTTTGGGCTCCACTTACATATACGATATCTCAATGGGTTAATCACTATAGTATGTGGCTATCTATACATATGGAGGTAGTTAGGCACACTGGTTTCGGAGCGACATCGACACATGCTTTCTAATACGCGATCTGACCTTGTGGGAAAAGAAATCCAAAATCGAGTCGAAAATGATGAAATCAATAATGGGCACAATGGAATTTCTGATCGGGATATTGGTCGTAAAGAAAAAACATTCGGAGGTTGAGTAAATATTTGATTGATATTCAGTGAACTATTTTTGCTTTTATAGTTAACCAGTTTGAAAGAATTTTACGTGGAAGCTCAATGAAATAATCAACTGAAAAACAATTTATTTTTTGCACTTTGGTTACAATATTTGAATTCCTTGACTTATTGGTTGGTATGAAGCTGACCACCCATACAGTAAAAAAAATGGTTCACTTTGCCAATGTCACAGGGAATTGTTTGTTTCAGGGAAGGTCGATAAGAGTTGCAGGGATTACGTTCATTTGAGGTTTGGATTAATTTTTTTAAGTATACATTCAGTTTTTGTAAGCGCGAACTTACACGTGTCTGTTTGTGGGCATGCATTTGATATATGTTTTTTGAATGTTAGTATATCGTTGCAGCTTAGATTGAAGATTATAGTATCCACATTTTTTGCATATGCCAATTTAGGGGGAAAAAACAGCAAAATTCACTCTTTAAAGATAACACATTTAAAAATACTACATACAAATTAGAGGTCTATTATTTCACGCACAAAAAAATTGTACGATCACCATATCAGATTTTTTGTTTCATTTGAAAAAAAAATGTAGGTGAACGATAGGAAGAGTGTATGTATATTTTTTTGTTCTACAACTTGATCGGTAATTTCCTTACATAATTCATCAGCACACTACGTCGGGTTTCTTACAGTAAAAAAAAAACTAAACAGACATTTTTTCTACACAGTGATGATGTTTTTTTTTTCTGCGCCACAAAAAACACAGCTTAAAGCAAGACGGATTGTTTTATAAGTAATACAAAGTGTGAATTTATAGATTAAAAAAAACGGATCCATTAATTTTAAGCACATACTTTAATATGATATGTCATCAACTTAATCTATAATAATAATAATAATCTATAATCTGAGTTGCAAGTATATAATCATTTAAAGCTCTCAGATGTATGCCCACAAACAAACACGTGTAGTTCGCGCTTACAAATGCTGAATGTGAAATTACAAATAAAATCTAAGCCTCAAATGAACATAAGCCCTACAACTTTTGCCGACCTTCCCTGACACAGGGGTGACATTGGCAAAGTGAACCATTTTTTACAGTATGGGTGGTCAGCCTCATACCAACCTATAAGTCAAGGTTGTTAATGTCAACTTGATATACGAATATAAAAGTATTTGTAGTATTGACTGGTGATAGACTAGTGTTTACCATTTGAGATTATTTTCCATAAAATAAAGAGTCCACTGGACATTTTCATCTTAAGTTCCACGAGCTGATAACAAGTTTTATTTTCGAGAATCACTGATCGAAAGATCTACATATTTTGAGAGAAAAAAGATGAGAATACCGGCAACGGTTACTCAGCCTTCACAAGAAACGAGAACTGTCCATCTCAAAAGCAAGGACACCCTAAAATTAAGTTGTTGTCGTACGACCGGTCCCTTACCCCATACGCCATAAATAGTTTAACAATATGTCCGGTCAATAGCTCAGTTGGAAGAGTCCTTGCATTCCATGCCGAGAACTCGTGTTCGAGCCCCACCGACGGTGTCAGAAATGATTTTCCCGTTTCGGTGTTTATTTCAAACCCACAATAAAATACCCGCAAGGCTTACACAGGCTTCACATGAAGTGAGTACCAGCCTGCTTAGGAGCTGCGAAAGTGACTTTTGTTTGGTGGCGAGTGTGCTTTTCTTTATCTGAAAGTATCATTTTGCTAGTTAATAATACCATTGATAATATTCCCAGTGAAAATAAAACTGAGAAGTTTTGAAAATTGTACGTCGTAAATTATATGTTATGACTCTGGAGGAAATGAAAGAAGTATGTAAGGATAGAAAGAAATGGCGGTTGATCTGTAATGTTGGCGGCTAGGGTTTATTAAAGTGAAATTGGTTTTATCTTTTAGTTTTTTCTATGTCCATGTATATATTATTATTTATCGATTTAAAAAATGTAATTTGTCATGTATGTTCCTTGACTTATAGGTTGGTATGCGGCTGACCACCTATACTGTAAAAAATGGTTCACTTTGCCAATGTCACCCCTGTTTCAGGACCGGAACGGCAAGAGTTGCAGGGCTAATGTTCATTTGAGATTTGGTTTTTATAATGTAGGTCCATATGCGGCATGTGTTAGCGCGAAATTATACATGTCTGCTTGTGGGAATGCATTTACTATATATCTTAAATGATATATATCTTTGCAGCTTAGATTAGATTAGATGCGAGTTGCAATAAAGAGTTGCGAGTTGGTCAATGGGTGACTTTTGGAGGGTTGGTAGATTTATTCTAATAAACAAGACTCGTCTGTTATGGTTTATATGGTGTTAAATAAATATATATAAGTATCAGACTTCCTTGACTTATAGGTTGCTAAAAGGCTGACCACAAATCTGTAAGAAATGGTTCACTTTACCAATGTCACCCCTATCTCGGGGAATGTCGGCAAGAGTTGCAGGGCTTATGTTCGTTTGAGATTGGGTTTTATATTGTAGGATCACGTGCGGCATGTTTAAGCGCATGAATACATATTTTAATATAATTTTTAGATGCAATATATTTTTGCAACTTAGATTTTAGATTATAGATTATTATAGATTCATTATTTGATGAGCGCTGTTTGTGAGTGAATCACACTTCAAAAGCCCCTAAATATTGGTTTTTGCAATGATTTTATCAGCAACAAAAAACAAGTTTCAATGTATACCTACCTGAAGATGGGTGGTATTATATGACAAGTAAGAATAGCACCGAAATAGTGTGTTATATCAACATTTAATTTTTAATTAAATTTATAAAGATAAACTTTCACAAAGTTACTGCCGAAAATCTAGATAATGTACCAAAAATAAATGTTTTTTTTATGAAGTATCTATATTTTACGGCGCTTTTCTATGGTGGAGACCAGGGCTGGAATTCTCATCAACACGATAATTCTTACCTACCGAATATCGGGAATATTTGTATGAAGAAAAATCAGCTGTTCACTTGCGAACATCTTGGATTGACAGGTCTTCATACAAATATTACCGATATTCGGTAGGTAAGAATTATCGTAATGACAAGACTTCCAGCCCTGGCATGTCCCACTTATATAAATGCTAATGCGGACCACATTGTCTATTCTGCAGGAAGTTGGGGACTGCAAAGGGCCGATGCCTAAAAACTTTCATGAAATGAAAATGTGAATCATAGATTTAAACATCTTAATTAAGAAGTACAATTGGAATAAAAAAAAATAGAATTGGACTGATCTCGTAACTAAGCTACACGTATAGTGTAACTTCTCGCCTGCGTTATCCCCGAAGGGGTCGCATGTGGCGCTTCGGGACCTATTTATTTTTACAGGTAAGGGGGCCGACCTAACACCAACCACTTTCAGTTGAAGTGGGGGTTTCCCAGCTAGCGGGGGGGGTGGTTCTCATTTCTTGTGAAGGCTGAGTAAGCCTTTGAGATTGAACCCTTGCTCTCGGCATGGAATGCAAGCATTCTACCAATTGAGCTATCGACCTTTTTACGAGCTTGATCGTCGTCGCTACGAAGCGCCAATTCTCAAGCAAGACCCAGTTGCTATAAGGCTGGATGGACCTTTGGTGACCGGTCATTGGTAAAGGTTTTATGAATTTTTCAACCCAGCGAAGAGCAAATTTGAAAATATAAATGGTATATTTTTTGTGCTCCGTCGGGAATCGAACCCACAGCCTTCCCATTCAGAGTCCGAAGTGTTACCACTGAACTACGGATCTCGCTTTTGAAAAAAGGCTCTCGCCACCACTGGACAAGGAGATATGATAGAGGCCTGTCAACTTGAGCAGGATCAAGGTTGTATGACGAAATCTCTGTAAGATTCAATGGTCAGGTACCAGTTTGGTGTAGGAAAATACCTGAGGTGTCATTATGAATTATAAAGGTAAATAGTTTTGTGCCAATATCAACAGCGTCGAGGAAAAAATTGAAGTTTGACACCTCGGACTTTGATGGTTTTATTTGTATGGATTTGTTTATGGATGGGGTCAAATTCTGCAAAAAAAACTTCTAGAATATTTTAGACAAGCGCATAACAGTTTTTTTCCCTATGCAACTGAAGTCCTATCCTTTCTGTTGAGCTTACAAACACTTTAATGTTTGACGTATAAAAAGTGTTATGTTAGTATGCTGTGTTGGCGGCTATATACATATACGTAATGTTGGCGGCTATATACATATACGTAATGTTGGCGGCTATATACATATACGTAATGTTGGCGGTTAGGACTAGGGTTGTTTTTTTATTTATTTTTTATTTTCAATTAGAATTTTGTATTTGTATTTAATGTTTATCCTTATTATCCCCCTATAATATAAAATTCAACGACCTCCCCATACAAAATAATTGTGCGTTAATGGCATTCAAACTGAAGAACTCCTGAACAGATGCACGTCATATTCACAACAAATATTGTTCAGGACTTGGGATGTGTAGATTTTAAATTGTTGTTTTTTAAATAAATAAACATGATCAATCACAACACCTTTTTATGTAAAACCTATGCGAGGAACAAAACTCATTTTGACATTCGAATTTCAAATAAATTGCCAGCACTTCAACATAGGCTTCAAAGTTGCCATCGTTGCCATTGCCAAGTCGATTCTTTTTCGGTTGAATTCCGTTGAGTACCTACCTATATTCTTTATTTATTTCAAAATTATACTTCAACCAGTTATAACATGTATTTTTTAGAAATAATGACGATCGATTAGGTCAACTTTTTATTTGAAACCGTACTTATTGCGGCATTTAATTTTTTTTTAAAGTATTATTACAATATTATACAATCTAAGTTGCATAGACGCATTAACATTTATAATTCATATTCAATGCACTCCTCTTCGGAGACAAGAGTGAGTTTGCGCTTACAAATGCTGCATGTGTATTTACAAATAAAAATTTCAGCCTCTCATGACCATAAGCCCTGCAACTTTTGCTGACCTTTTCAGAAACAGGGGACACATTTGTTAGGTGAACCCATTTATGCGATATGGGTGGTAAGCCTCATACTAACCCTTAAGTCAAGGAATTTGAGTTTGAAAAATCCTTAAACAACGGTAATCTTAATTTATAATCTAAAGTTGCAAAAAAAGTTATTTGATGATTCAAATTGAATGCACGCCCACAAACTGGCAAATTTCATTTCACGCTAACATATAGTTGTGGCGCTTGATTTTTTTTAAATATTAGAATATATAATCTAAGTTGCACAGATACAATAACTTTTATAATTCATATTCAATGCATGCCCCCCTGGAGACACGAGTGGGTACGCGCTTATTAATGCTGCATGTGAACTTACAAATTAAAATTAAGGCCTCTAATGAACATAAGCCCTGCAACTTTGGCCAACCTTTTCAAAAACAGGGGGAACATTTGTCAAGTGAACCATTTTTTTCGATATGGGTATTCAAGCTCATACTTACCTATAAGTCAAGGATTTGAGTTTGAAAAATCCTTCAACAACGTTAAATTTAATTTATAATCTAAAGTTGCAAAAAAAGTTATTTGATGATTCAAATTTAATGCAAACCCACAAACTGGCAAATGTCATTTCACGCTAACATATAGTTGTGGCGCTTGATTTTTTTTAATATTAGAAAATATAATCTAAGTTGCACAGATACAATAACTTTTATAATTCATATTCAATGCATGCCCCCCTGGAGACATGAGTGGGTTCGCGCTTATAAATGCTGCATGTTAACTTACAAATTAAAATTAAGGCCTCTAATGAACATAAGCCCTGCAACTTTTGCCAACCTTTTCAAAAACAGGGGAAACATTTGTCAAGTGAACCATTTTTTGCGATATGGGTATTCAAGCTCATACTTACCTATCCGTCAAGGATTTGAGTTTAAAAAATCCTTCAACAATGTTAAATTTAATTTATAATCTAAAGTTGCAAAAAAAGTTATTTGATGATTCAAATTGAATGCACGCCCACAAACTGGCAAATGTCATTTCACGCTAACATTTAATTGTGGCACTTGATGTTTTTAATTTTAGAATATAAATCTAAGTCGCAAACATACATTTTATAATTCATATTCAATGCATGCCCCCAAGCAGACATGAGTGACTTTGCGCTTACAAATGCTGCATGTGTAATTACAAATAAAAATTTCAGCCTCTCATAACCATAAGTCATGCAACTTTTGCCGACCTATTCAGAAACAGGGGGAACATTAGTTAAGTGAACCCATTTATGCGATATGGGTGGAAAGCCTCATACTAACCATTAGGTCAAGGAATTTGGGTTTGAAAAATCCTTAAACAACGGTTATCTTAATTTATAATCTTAAGTTGCAAAAAGAGTTTTGATGATTCAAATACAATGCACACCCACAAGCTGGCAAATGTTCTTTCACGCTAACATATAATTGTGGCACTTGATGTTTTTAATTTTAGAATATAAATCTAAGTTGCATACATACATTTTATAATTCATATTGAATGCATGCCCCCAAGCAGACATGAGTGAGTTTGCGCTTACAAACGCTGCATGTGTAATTACAAATAAAAATTTCAGCCTCTCTTGACCATAAGCCCTGCAATTTTGCCGACCTTTTCAGGAACAGAGAAACATTCGTTCAGTGAACATTTTTCTAGGTATGGGAGGTCAGCCTCATACCTCATGCTTCATACAAGATACTCAGAACATGAAAGAACTAAATAACCCTTTTACCGCAATTTTTTTTTCAAATTACTTCTTAAAGCATTTAATTACTATGAAGGAGGTGTGAGGAAAAATTATTGCGAAGCCAGACTTACACTGCCCGAAGGGCCTAGCAGACAACCGTGCGCAGCACGGTCAGTCTGCTAGTTATTTGTATATTTCAAAAATGTAATTTCTTGTGTATGTTCCTTGACTTATAGGTCGTTATGCGGCTGACTACCCATGCTGTAGAAAACGGTTCAGTTTGGCATTGTCACCCCTGTTTCAGGAAAGGTCGGCAAGAGTTGCAGGGTGTATGTTCATTTGAGATTTGGGTTTTTATGTTGAAGTTTCACATGCGGCATGTTTAAGCGCGAACTTATACGTGTCTGCTTGTGAGAACGCATATATAATGTGAACTTAGCCTCTGAAGATGGACGGTTTAAGTCTGATAGCGCTTAGGCGTTGTTAACTCAAAATAAGTTAAAATAAAACTATGTTTTAAAAAAGTTTTTTAAAAGCATTTTCACTCTGTGAATGCGCTAACTCTAGAAAATTCTATCAGTCACCTTAACCCAAGGTGGATAATGGCCTCTCTCTACAGCAGCTGTTTAAATCTAGCACGCTATAGTATAATATAAAAGTGTTAGCTGAAAAACAAAGATAACTGTTTATGAATGGACGGATTCTGCAAAATGCTTGATGAGAAGACGCTGCAGTGCAGCTGGGCCGTCCCACGCCCGCACTCCGTACCATTCCGTGACTTATCGCAAGGCGACACCGCATACAGCTACGTACACGCAGCATCTGGAGCAGTGGACGCCAACCTGGGCCACTAATTTGCTAACTGTGTGTCCAAGATGGCCGCAAGTGAACAGCTGATGAGTCTTCATACAAATATTACCAAAATTCGATAGGTAAGAATGACCGTGGTGATAAGACTTTCAGCTCAGGCATCATTAGTTTGTCAAAGCGTGGGCTCAACCGACGACTAACTAAAACTAAAACAGGGTATGAACTACTCGTAAGACCCCTAGTTAAATAGACCTGTATCGTTTGACCTGTAAAAAAAACAAATCTTGAACATCCGTCTCGAGTCCAGTACAAAGAAAAACATTGTATCGATGTGCATTCACTGTACTGTATCCTGCCGCCGTTCTACTAGGGGTGGCCGGTACCTCCGCAGATGCGCCTCCACTTTTTTCTGTCCTTACAAACCACTTTCATTTCCTCAATATTCATCACCTTTTTCATACATACTCTTCTCTTCTGCACATTTCACACATTCTCACTCTGCAGGTTCCATTCTTTCGCAATCTCACCTATTTGGTCTAACCATTCTTTCCTCGGCCTTCCCCTTCCGCGCTTTCCTCTGACATTTCCTTTGTACACTTTCTTCGTTAGTCGTTCATCATCCACTCTTTCGAGATGTCCGAACCATCTCATCGTACTTTTTTGTACTTTCATTCTCATATTCTCTTTTATACCACACTCGTTCATCACCCAATCATTACGTACTCATTCAGTGTCTTTCCAGCCATTGCTCTCAGGTAAGCCATTTCAACCGTACATACTTTACTCAGCTCACATTCATTAACTGTCCACGCCTCACTTCCATACATCAATGTAGGAACCAATATGCCATTGTGGACCGCCAATCTCATATTCTTTGTAAGTTTCCTATTTCTTGCAATTCTTCCAATCGTTCCCATTACACTTCTTCCTCTACTAGCACGCTTTTCCAATTCTTTCGTCAATTTCCCATTCGACTCAAACTTGCTTCCCAGATAATCAAAATCTTTCACGACCTCCACTCTTGTTTCATTCAGTCTTATCTCAATTTCCTTGCATTCCTCAGTCCTGTCAAACACTAATACTTTCGTCTTACTGGCATTCACTTTTAAACCGTTCTTACTAAAAGCATCATTCATTTTGGTGAGTATCATCTGGAGCTCCTCCGCTGTATCAGCCAACACTACGGCATCGTCAGCATAGAGAAGAACTCCACCATTCGTCTCACCCACTTTCACACCATAATTTTTTTTTATTTTATTTATTTATTTATTTATTACAGAAAACAACAGCACATACACATGAAACAAGTAAAAATTTATAATAAATACATATAAGGCCAATAATAGTTTTCTTAAATAAAAATAATTACAATAAAAGCTTGTCTACAGCAAATGTAACAGCAAACGAAAAGAACAAAAGAAAAATAATATGAATGCAGAGGTTTTTATCAGAGACGATTTGGGAAAATAGGATAGAAAGGACGATGGAAGGGGAAGAGGATGCCATTCAATCAGTTTAGCATTTTCTCAAGTAGTACATCCGCACCCCTTGAAGAAATGCGTTTTTGGACAAACAAAAAATGTCCAGGTGATTAAAATTTGAGTTATAACAAAGCATAGCTCTCGTTAAAGTCGAGTTCCTGGCATAATTTGTAGTGTGCGCTCCCGTATAAAAAAGTGAATTTAACCTAGTGCGCCTTGTAGGTACACGCAAAGTGAGCCCCTCACAAAGAACGGTGGAGTCAATATGGCCGTGTACTATATCGTACAGAAAAGCCATATCTAATAGCGTTCGACGGGCTTCTAGGGACATAAAACCGTGATGACGGCAAGCATCATGATAATTATTAAAAGTTAAATGTTCCCTGTAATTTAGATGCTTTAGAAATTTCTTTTGTATAGCTTCTATTTGTTCCTTATAAACACTGTACTGTGGATTCCAAATAGGTGAAGCGAATTCAAGCCTACTGCGAACATACGCGCAATAGGCCATCTTAACGGCATTAGAACCCCTGAAAGGCTCACAGGTCCTTAAAATAAATCCCAGCATTTTGTAAGATTTAACGGTGGTAGAGGAAATATGGGCATCAAAGATTAATTTAGCATCCATAAAAACACCAAGGTCCCTCACCCCAGTCACAGTGTCAAGGTATTCACCCTTGAGTTGATAATTAAACTTTAAGGGGTTTGTCTTGCGGGCAAGAGATATCTTATGGCACTTAGATACATTAAGATCTAATTTGTTTTTAATACAATAATGTGTAAGGTTGTCCAAATTATCCTGTAGCTTCATGCAGTCCTGAATGCTATTAATTCCTAAGTAAATTTTAGTATCATCAGCATAAAATAAACATTTTGTAAAATTAAAACACTGTTCAATGTCATAGACATATACATTGTAAAGAAGCGGTCCGAGGTGAGAGCCCTGGGGGACACCAGACGGAATACTAAAGAAGTCCGACTTGCAGCCACCAAAAACAACCGCTTGAGATCTTTTTATCAGGTATGATGCAAACCACCGCAGCAGATTCCCATGCACGCCAAGTGTTTGTAGTTTATCCAATAATATGCTATGGCTTACCCTGTCAAAGGCCTTTGAGTAGTCCGTGTAGATTACGTCAATTTGGCCACCCTTTTCCATCTCATCAAACACGTAATCTGTGAAGACTGCTAAGTTGGAGACGACTGATCTTTTTTTGAGAAAACCATGTTGGGATTTGGGTAGCTGAGAAACGAGTAAATGATATATTTGATCATAGATCAACTTCTCAAACAATTTACCAAATACGGGTAAGATGGATATAGGTCGATAGTTTTCTGCAGAAGTTTTATAATGAGAAATTTCTGCTTCTTTCATACAATTGTCCATGATTATGTTAAATAACCACGGACTCATTACACACCCCTGTCGTACTCCCTTGTAAACATCAAACCATTCGCTACATTTACCATCCACTCTTACACACGCCAAACTATTTTCATAGATGGCGCGTATTCCATTCAGAAGCTTGCCGTTCACACCGTACTTTAGGAGTACTTTCCATATCATACCTCTGTCCACCGAGTGGACAACAGCTTTACTAAAAGTCTAACAGCTTTATCGCATACTGGGTATTGATGAGTAATATTATCCTTCTCAGCCGGTCTCTATCCACTCACTCCTGGATGTAGAACACTTCCAAATCTCCCCTAAGATGGATGCCTTGCCCCGTGTTTGTGGTCACACTCTTCCGAAACGGCTTGACGGATTCTTATGAAATTTTGTACGCATATTTGATAGGTATGAGAATCGGCCAACAAATATATTTCATACTGCTATATGATTAAGAAGAGCGTACACAGATTTAAGTATATTTATTTTTATTTTTGACCAAATATCTTTTTCGTGTTTTCTTATTATTTGTCATTAAAACATACATACAATGCGAAATTTTTACATTCCTACTAGCTCACTTTTTAAGTTTTAATCGCGATTTTAGTATTTTCGTAGGAATAACACCTCTTCTATCCATCAGGCTCTATCTACATATCAGTGGCGAAGGGTGCCATACAAACCGGTTTCCATCGGTTTCCCGTTTAAAATGAGGCAGAAATGATAATAAAGTAGACTGCATGGTTTCAATGGGGAAAAATACGTATTGTTTCTTTGGTTACAAATGTTTTTTTTTTACTTTGTGCCTATATTTTTAAACTACTTTGTTACATCATTTTAAAAGGGAAGCCAATGGGAACCGGCTTGTATGGCACGCTTCGCCACTGCTACATATATATTAAAATTCTCACAGTGGTTGTGGTTACACTCCCCAGAAAGGACTTGACCGGTTTGAAATTAAATTTAACATATTAGAAAGGACTTAGTTTTAAATTTAAAATATAAACGGAAAAACCACAAAACAGTTTAAAAACATATTTTCAGACGTGAAGAATTTCAAAACGTGAAGATTAACCTAGAAATAAACATTGTAAAGTTTGGTTCCAATTGAATTTTATTTTTTATTGGGCCTATTGTTGCGTAAAGTCTGCTTCTTCCATGCACGGAAATTATTGATTCCATCTACCCAAAGGGCGTAGTAAAACACGCCGGGTACAGCTAGTATATTATAAGCCTTCAACAATGACGTAGTGCTTATGAAAAGTAAAGCAGGCGGCGAGTATGAAAAGGTTCCGCGCTCGTACAGTGAGATGTCACACACAGACTGACGTCACAATTAGCGTCCGTATTATGTAATCGGACGCTGGAATCACCGTTCTATTTCGGACGGGCCAGGGGGTCACTGCTGCCGCTGCACGGACTGTACCACGCCACGTCTAAACTCAGCCAAAGCGTTTACCAAAAAACTATAAAATACGAGTATTCAGTAAAATTGTTACGTTACTGTTATATCCTGTAAGAAGATCACAGCGACTAGCCAACCGCTGATAATGCCCATCGGAGCAATGGGCGAAACTATCCGGAAAGAATCTACCAGACCACGCCTACATAGCCCGAAAAAAGTGATTGTTGTGTCAATATTGTTACGTTCTACTGGGTTCCCTTTTCATTAACTGCAATTATATATTTTAACAGCATTTATTTTACACAATTTGGTGCCCAATTTACAAAAAATGATTTCTAGCTCTGGCTTTCGAACTTCACGGCTGAATGTTTAATCGGTACTCTGTCCTGTACCCTAAGTACGAGTTGCAAAACTTGAGTAAAGTAAAGTTTACGGAAAGTATTAAAGAATGATTTTCCCCAAAATCTGCCGTTTTTGTTTCTTACACTTGAAATGGTCTTAGCAAAAGAGTTACAATGATGAAGAAGATCAAGTTCAAACAAATAAAAACGGCAGATTTTGGGGAAAACCACTCTTTAATACTTTCCGCAAATATGTAGGGTACTGCACATGATTTCGGCTTGCCTTTATACTCGTTCATACGGACATGCGGACGGTTTTCGACTGTTCTCGAACATAGTGGATGATTCCAATACCAGAGCGTTCCACCAGCGTGATCACGTATGCACTAATACTACCAATGTACTCTGGAGCTTCGTCATGAAGAGCCTTGTATGTTAATGATAATAATAAATGTTTATTCCATGTTAGTCATGTCGAGGGTGCAATACATGACAAGCCATAAAAAAATACAGCAATAGAAAAGTACATGGAAGAAAAATACAAAAATCCAGAAATACACAAAAGCAGAAATATATGAGAAAAAAACAATATAATAATAAGAAACCCAGCTTGAAATTTAAGCGCTGAAGAATTAATAGGAATACAACAATATGCCACGATTCTGTAATTATCCAAAGGTACACATGCACATCTATTTTCTTCAAGTCAGGTCACAAGTTAATGAAGCACAATTCAGTGGTGTTTAGGTATACTTACTTAATATATAAAAATACAAGGCGCAACAACAACATCCCAGCAACGCTGATTACAAAAAGCATGCTTAATTAAAGGCCTGTGTAAACAACTCACTTCCAATGGAGCCGCCTAAGAAAGGCACTCTGTTGTCATGGAAACAAACATAAACAAATACTAAGAAATACAGTGGAGATGCGATGATCCGAACAAATTACATGATCCGGACCACATCCGGACTAATAGATAGGAAGGGGTTTTAGGTTTACACAGGAGAGTTTCTTTCCGGGATCTGTTGCCGTCATCGATATAAATAAAATACATCATTTAGATCGATGTTTGCCGTGGTCTATCTGAGCGGAAGTCTCATCACCACGGTAATTCTTACCTACCGAATATCGGTAATATATCGACTGCTCCAAGGAAGAAGGCAGTAGGTAACTCCGAAATTGAGGTTTTTGACTTATTTCCATTTCTGAAGGTAACAAATCATTATCTTCATTCCAAGATGACAGCCGTGTCTCTATCTCTTTTAAATTCGTTAATATAAAAAATAGTTTAGGCATTGTTCTCCATGGAATAAATAACATTCAATTGGCTTTCCTGCAAAACTATCTTTTTTGACTTAGTGCTGTCTTCCTTGGAGCAGTCGATATCATATGTATGAAGAGTAATCAGCTGTTTACTTGCGGCCATCTTGGATTGACAGGTCTTCACACAAATATTACCAATATTCGGTAGGTAAGAATTAGCGTGGCAGACTTACATTTTTAAACCACTTCCAGATGTTTCGCCCATGCCTGCAATGAGCTTCTTCTAACAGAACTTCTTTTTTCGTATCAGGACCTCTATTATAATATTATGTAAATTCCCCTCTATCACGTTAATACATAAACAACAAGACTCATTAACATTTTCCCGGTTTCCTCAGTTTACCGCTTGAGATATTATGTACTAGCTCCGAAAGCAATTTTCCAGTATCAACCGCCGGCCGTGAAAGCCTCAAACTTCTATTCTATTAGTATTTATCGTTTAACTTTTCGATTACCTCACATCGGTTTTTGCACTTTACCTACATTTCAGATGAGACTCAAAAATCGGAAGCTCAGAATATTATTTTTTTCAGGGTGTAATTTTTTTAAGTCAAATTATCGTAGCTCTAACATGTTTTTGCAAATTGTATTGCAAAGATATTAGCAAGAAGCTGAATCCCTTTACCATTAATTGTATTTAGAGTCAATAGATGTTGCCATAAATAATAGCCAATAGTTATAAACCTATTGTATGCGATTCATTCATTAGCCTTGGCATATAAAGAAAACATAAAACACTAATTAAGGAATGACCTATTGGCAAATCAATCCCTATATAGTATAATAAAAGCCCTTGTAACGTCATAATTTCAAATTAACTTGTAAACAACTATACTTATTTCGTGAAAAGATCTCGTGACACTTCGAGGTTCTTCTTGGACATTCCACGATATCCCATCATTGGTTCCTTTTTAATACTTGTGTAATGGATTAGAGATCTCCTTAAAACGTTCGTTCTATCAACTCTTCTCTCTTAGAGCCCGTTCCCACTTGTCGGATGTCGGATCCGTATATTAATCGGAGGTTCCAGTGGCAGAATATTATGTATGGAGCTATTGACACTTGTCGGAAACCGATTTTGTCCAAAAATGTTCTGCCACTGGAACCTCCGATTAATATACGGTCCGACACCCGACAAGTGGGAACGGGCTCTTACTCTCCAACTTTCCAGGATTTATATTTATGAGAAGCCTCCCAAGTTTATCTAGGGTTCTTAAAGTAATGCGACAAAGGGAACTGAATGATTTGTCTTTGTCACTGAGTCAATGGTAGAATTTAAGTTGTGTCTCACTGTACATAGGGGCCTGAACGGCACGGCTGACGGCACCCCCATGTCTAGCTGAGCTATGTTCTGTCGATAAGCCTTCAAAACGACCACTACGCTCTGCCCTTACTGCTGTCAACAAGGTTATAGTGCCCAATAGAGCGAACACATCAAATTTTGCAGACAGGAGCTTTGCGGTGGCCAGGCCGGTTGCCTGGAACAATTTGCCCGTCGGTGTTCGCGCGAACCAGCCTACCACCACCTTCAGAAAGGGACTGAAGACACTGCTTTTCTCCAGAAGCCATGGCGCCCTTGAGATGGTCCTGGACCATTAAATGGCGCCACAGGAAAGAAATCATCCATCATCATCATCATCAATAGACGATCTACAAGCACCAGCTGTTGCAAGATCAAAACATCGACATCTTATAGGACGAGGTCATCAATTTCATTTGTGCCCAAAATGCTTATTGATATATTCAGGTCTTGAACAAACTTCCACATTTGGATGTTTTAAGGGTTGAAAAAGTCATTTTTCATACTGCAACAAGTTACAAGAAAGTACAAAGCAAAATTGTTAGAGCTTTTTCGAAAATTTAGCTTTTCGCAAGTCTGCAACACTGTTTGTAGAGTGTACTTTTGCAGTGGGGGCTCCAAGGGTATGGCAGAGATTGCTCCCTGAAGTTCAAGAGCTTACAGACAGCAGTCACTTCAAGGGACATACCAAGACCGATCTGTCACCGAATCTTTTGGGGCGCTCTTGGAGTGACGATGTCAAGATACGGCCGCCAGTGAAAAAAAAACAACTGAACCATCATAATTAAGTTAGAAGCTAACTTATTCCACGACTATATTGTTACGGACTTATGAGCCCGATTACGTGGCTTACTTATGTGTGTGTGTCCGCCTCTAGTATAGTCTACTGTGAGTTTGAATGTATGCATTTGCCCAGGCATGTAGTTGTTGGTATGTGTAACTAGAATAATATGGAACAATACAGAAGTGTGTGGTTCACTAAAGAAGGGGCCGGAATATGCGAGAGGCGTCCGTTTAGACGCTATATATTTGGACCGCACTTGTGTTTGAAAGAGCAGGTCGATTGAAACATTGAGCCGTGAAGTCGATAAGCAAGAGATAGCAATCAGTTCATTGTAAACCGACATTGTCTAAAACAAATCTTGAAAAATAAATTGCAGTTTGGTTAAAAGAACCCAACTACAATCATAACAATATACCTATATATGTTTTCTTCTCCGCATTTTTGAATTTCTTTATTACAAATGGTTCGGTCTATGGGTTAACAATATTCAATTCGAAATCGTGCCTACGAATGTTCTGTTAATTTGCCATTGACGTTGCCAAACTAAAAAGTTGTCATTAAATGGGGCGATTTGTGTATAAGGTAAACTAAATTAATTATTTCATTATGTTTATATTTTGACAAGCAAAAGTTTGAAATCGTTTAAAATTATATTCAAACATTTGAATAGTCTATTAAATATTTACAATATGTTAAATGCATGTAAACATGCAAAAAGCTGATTAGATTTCTGGTGCAATTATGTATATGAAGAGGTAAGAGGGCCTTATTCAAGAAGAGACGAAAAAAGTTAAAAATGTAGGTAGGTACTCAAATGGACAATAGACGAATACATTTTGCATGAAAAAATAGGGTAAGTATTTGTTTTTTTTTCTGTTCCAATTTACACTTGAAAATTGGAGGTACTGCTTTTGTGGCTGTGTACAAAATAAACTCAAAAAGTGAATTTTATTATAAAAAAAAATGAATTTTAATAAATAAAAAAATACTTTTACAAAGTTGCTGCCGAAAATTAAGATCTAAATCTAAATCTAAGCTGCAAAGCTACGTATCATTTGAGATTCATTTAAATGCATTCCCACAAGCAGACACGCATAATTTCGCGCTCACACATGCCGCATGTGGACCTACAGTATAAAACACCCAATCTCAAATTAACATAAGCCCTGCAACTCTTGCCGACCTTCCCTGAAACAGGGGTGACTTTGGCAAAGTTAACCATTTTCTACAGCATGGGTGGTCAGCCGCATACCAACATATAAATCAAGGAGATTCCATTATGACTAATTTCTGGCCGATAGCTTACTTAAAGCTGATGCGAACGACCAGTTTTAGCCGTCAGTTTAGTCTGTCAGTCATAACTGATGGTGTTGAGCGACTCACAACAATATTTAAACTGGATAATAGTTCTTTACAGTTTATACACTTGACTTGGCACAAAAATAGCAAATTCTTCAGCCACTAGCGTCTGGTAGACTTTGGTCGCCAGTCGGGCTAGTTTACGGTTCCGCGGCAAATCGGCCACAGACAGCTTGGCAATGGACAAATCGGTCACAAGACACTTCGGTCACATACAATATAGGCCCACTAACAGCTCCATCACATAAACTACAATTTTATCAATATTTTTAATCTTAAGGATCAATTCCAATTCAATCAATCAATCAATTCCAACAAAGCAGTGTTTTATTGGAATTGATCCTTAAAATTGAAAATATTAATCGATTTGAATTTCACAGTGTTAATACACAAACAATACAAAATATAAACTACAATTAATTAAAATTAAATTACAACCACCCACACTGTAACAAATGGTTCACTTTGCCGGGCTTATGTTCATTTGAGATTGGCTTTTATATTGAAGGTTCACATGCGGCGTGTTTAAACGCGAAATTATACGTGTCTGCTTGTAGAAATACATTTAATATAAATCTTCAATGAAATATACATATCTTTGCAACTTCGATTATAGATTATTATACACAAAGGTTGTTTAGTGCGTAAGTTTACTATCATGAAGCTGCTGTGGACTAGGTATATACTGTATGTAACCGAAATGTTGTTCACTGAAAAGTCGTGTGGACGAACTGTTGTGTGACCGCTTGTCCGTGACCGATGTGTCTGTGGACGAGTTGCCTGTGACCGGAATGCCTGTGACCGAAAGTCGTGTGGACTAAGGGCCTGTTGCACCCCCCTTCAATCTATATATTTGATTGACACATAAAATTTTATTCCTTAATTCTGGTAAGGACCTCGGGCAAAAATTTCTCGGAAGTGGGTAATACAATGATTAAATTTGAATACGAAAGATGACGTACATCAGCTGATTTACGTATTTTTCTTATTTGATGGAAGAAATCACACTTAATTTTGATTTTTGTCTACTTGGAGTTTGGTGCAACAGGCCCAACTATCGTGTGACCGATTTGTTAATGAACGAGCTGTCTGTGGACGAGTGATCTTTGAGCGTTTTGTCGTGAAACGCCAGTTTACCGACTGCCGAGTTCGCTCCAATTTCCAAAACCACATGTTACCATTATATTATCATAATACAAGAACTGGTTTCCTGCAAAAAAATACTCTTGATAGCATGACACTAAACAATATGTAGGAACATATTAACTAATGATTAGTAGATCAACAATCAATATTATAAACAATACGCAACGCAACTAAGCTATACATATAGTGAAACTTCTTAAAGACCGGTCCGTAGTTCAGTGGTAACACTTCCGACTCTGAATAGAAGGTTGTGGGTTCGAATCCCGGCGGAGCACAAAGAATATACCATTTATATTTTCAAAATTTGCTCTTCGCTGAGTTGAAAAATTCATAAACCTTTACCAATGACCGGTCACCACATGTCCATCCAGCCTTACAGCAACTGGGTCTTGCTTGACAATTGGCGCTTTGTAGCAACGACAACCAAGCACGTAAAAAGGTCGATAGGTCAATTGGTAGAATGCTTGCATTCCATGCCGAGAGCAAGGTTTACTCAGCCTTCACAAGAAATGAGAACCAGCCCCCCCCCGGGAGCTGGGAGACCCCCACCTCTCCACCAGGCCGTATAATATTTCTTCTATGTCACTTCATGTGCTGAGTCCATTTAGATGTTTTTTCTACAGGCAAACGTCACACTTGTATAAAACTACGATCTTCAGTAACCTATATTATATATTATAATCTAAGTTGCAATAATATATAAACATTTAAAGCTCATATCAAATGCATGCTCAGAAACAGACACCTGTAAGTTCGTGCTTACAAATGCTATTGTGTATTTTAGAATTAAAACCAAACCTCAAATGAACATAAGCCCAGCAACTAATACCGAAATATTTAATTGTCTTTTCCATAACAACCCGGCTCTATGACATCACACTTTTTCGGCCGAGTTTAAAACTGATGAGTCCATTAGCTTATCCTTTAAAAATAAATAAATAAATAATGGAGCGCCACTAACCTATTTCGGAGCAGGTGGCTAGTGGTATATTATACTAGCTGGCAGATGTCAGAATAGGCGTGCCGAATGTCGGTAGATACCAGCAGAGATTTAGGTACAAGTATATGCTTCGGGTGTATCGGCCCTTGCGATTCGTGAACTTCCAATGCTGTATGTCGAAATGGCCAGCCTCGATGACCAAACTTTACTTATTTTGTTGACATATCATTTTGCAACGCCTTGTTTCACTTTCAAAATGTGGCAAGCCCACATACAAATGGGTAACACCTTATTTCGTCCGAGCAGAATTCAGCTGTCATTCATACAAGTTAAAAGCCAAAATATACTACCACAAACAACAAAATAAATACTTTCACACATTAAAAATGAATTATATTTATTATTACGGGAAATATTGCTTTTTATTTCATTAAATTCAGTTGACTCTCACTAGTTTTGTTCGGCTTTTAGATTGCTCGGGTTTTGAGGTTAGATTGTGAAATTAACACTTATCATAAAAACATTTTTTTAAAGGCAAATCAATGAGACGCAATGATATGAAACTGCAATTAATAATTAAAAAATAAAATAGTTGACAGCGAACTTTAGAAATAGCGAAGCCAGTTTTTAGGTTATTTCTCGCTCGGCTCGCTGTCGGACTGTGAAGTTTTTTTTCTGCGGTTGGCAGCCATTTTTCTCTCTCCTTGAAACCAACACGTTCGTAATATTTGACGTGTAAATACCTACCATTGTTACTTTCTTTCCCAGTGAAAGTATTCAAAAGGATCGATTTAAAACTGTTTCTTTTATAGCTGCTATCCAAACAATGATACAAATTGCACTTAAAACATATTAAACATGTATTTTTCGCCATTTTGCTATCAAACCCTCCCACAAAAGGACTCAAATAAATTTATAAGTTTTTTTTATTTAGGTATTTATGTTACATTTTGAATGAGGACAGAGTCAGAAAAAAAGTGTTGAAATTCCGTAGCACTGATAATTAATATAATCAACTTGCAGCCTATATTTTGGTTCCAGTTGCCAAGGACCAGAGTCTTTTAGAATAGTGACGTCAGCCCGCCGAGGGAAATGTAAAATGTTTCTACTCCATTGTAAAGACTTAAAAACCCAGTTGATTGGCAATTAATAATCTTTAAACAATAAGACGTACTGAAACAAGTTTATAAATACATCGACATATTTAAAAATGTAATAAAAGCAGCAGAAATGTTGTGTTTGCATAAAACGATAAAATCAAGGAATACCAACTCAAGAACAAATTAATATGCGTGACAAATGATCTTTTCAGTAATCCGGAGCCAAACCTTCTTTTGGAAGTTGGATGTATGAAACCCATTCTGAAGTGCGTAGGTACCTACCTACCTATATTTCATAAAAAAATATTGCTCGAGTTTTCTTCCAATTATGGTCGACCTTGTATGCAAAACATTCAATAATCCATCCTGTCTGTATTTAGCAAATTATTTGAAAAAATTGTACTAGATCACATCTACCCAACAATCTCTCCCTATATTAGCAATCACCAACATGGATTTTTGAAAAAACGCTCAGTTCTCACTAACTTGCTTAACTTCACAGAATATGTCTCGCATAGATTAGGTGATCGCTTGCAAGTTGATGCTGTATACACGGATTTTTCAAAGGCGTTCGATAGGGTAGACCATAGTATTCTTATTAACAAGCTGTACAGTGTAGGAATCCATGGTGACCTACTCCGATGGTTTATTTCCTATGTAAAAAACAGACAACAGGCAGTGGTTGTGGGCGGCTGTAAGTCCAATTTCACTCGTGTCCCGTCGGGTGTACCCCAGGGCTCACACCTAGGTCCCATTCTTTTTAATATTTACATATATGACATACAATTTTGCTTCCAATCCTCACACTTTTCAGGTTTCGCTGATGACATGAAAATTTACGCAACAATTAACAATATAAATGACTGCATTAATTTACAAAATGACATCAATAGACTAAGTGTGTATTGCTATAAAAATAAAATCGACATCAATGTGTCCAAATGTGCTCTTTTAACATTTTCTCGCAAAAACACCCTTATAACACACTCTTATTCCATAAATGGTTTGTTATTGAAAAAAGTTGATAGTGTGAGAGATCTGGGAGTTTTATTAGATTCCAAATTGACGTATGACAAGCATATTGACTCAATTACCTCCAAAGCTTACCGAATGTTGGGTTTTATCATCCGCACCGGTAAACAATTTAATAATATCAACACTTTAAAAACACTATACCTTTCACATATACGCCCTCATTTAGAATTTTGTACTCCAATATGGAATCCGCACTACAAAATTCACACTAACCGTATTGAAAATATTCAAAAGATTTTTGTTAAATATTTAGAGAAACGACAATACATTGAACACACCGACTACAAATCTTCCATAATTTTTTTTAATATTAACACACTACAAGATAGAAGGACCTACTTTGATCAATTACTTTTGTACAAAATATGCAATAATACAATTGACTCCCCTGATTTATTATGTAACATATCTTTTCTTATACCAAACAGACGTACCCGCTCGCAAAATTTATTTCACCTACCCATTTGTCATACCAATTACCGATACCACTCAACTTTATTCAGAATACAGCGTGACTATAACCAAAATTTCAAAAATTTAGATATTTTCCATGACTCATTAACAACCTTTCGCAATAAATTGAGATATTTTTCAACTCTGTCCCCTAACTCCCTCAATCAAGCTCCTTCACTTACGTAATAATCCCTCCTTTTCCTCATTCCTTTCCACTTTACTTTTACTTTTAATTTCTTTTCTTACACCTTGTTTCTTTTTTTTTTTCTTTTTTGTTGCTTGACAACTTGTGTCTTTTTTGCTTTTTATTTTTTGCTTTTTGTTTTGCTCTCCTTTTCTTTTTTATTTTCTTGTCTTCTCAATTTTCTATGATATGTCAATACAAGCTCAGCATACTGATCAAATTATTATTCTATCTCTATAATTTTAAATAGAAGAAACAATTTTGGCTTATATTAATTTTAAGAACACCATTGTAATCACTTTTATAAAGCTGTAGTTTTCTCAAATAAATAAATAAATAATAAGCTTACTTTCAATTTTTTATGTTTTTAAAAAAATATTTACCTCCTCATACAAATTACTTTATTTTACTTTTCGTACGGCTGGCAAGATTTTTTTGGCCATTTGGCCGTGTCAGAGACGAAGATGCGAAGCCTCCATTATTTTCTCTGCTCCTGGCGTGGTTTCGTTGAGGTCTTTCAAACCTGAGCTGGAAGTCTCATTACCACGGTAATTCTAACTTACTAAATATTGATAGTAGTTGTATATAGACTAATCAGCTGTTCACATGCGGCCATCTCGGATTGACAGGTGTCCATACAAATATAACCGGTACCTATTCGGTTGGTTAGAATTACCGTGGTGATCTTTTGGTGTAAATTTATTTCATTTATACAAATAATTATTCTAGATTGATTTTATTATACTTATGTGAAAATAACATTTTGATTTTCTGATTCACAACACATTTCATCCACAGCTGATCCATGTAGGTATCATCGTTTTTTTTTTAAATTAAAAATTGACGTTAGGTGGCGGCTGAGCCATGGATTTGATGTGTGTGAATAATGGAGCGAATGAATTGGGAATATTGTTATGCTTTTAGTTGGGCTCTTTTTATTCACCTGCAATTTATTTTTCAAGATTTTTGTTACACAATATCAGTTTACAATGTATTGATATCTAGCACTTGTATCTCATCTCAGTGTTTCAATCGACCCCGTCTCTCACACAACTGCGATCCAAATATATAGCGTCTAAACGGACGCCTCTCGCATATTCCGCACCCTTTTATGAACCACACACTTCTGTATTGTTTCATATTATTCTAGTTACACATGTTCATGATAATGTCGGCGCGCTAAAAGTGGCACAAGAAGAAAAAGAAGAATCGACTGCTCATTGGCGGGCAGCCTGTTGGATAATAATGTCCATATTTCAATTGATTCAAGAGCGTTGACTCAATTCACAAACTGGTTTTTGTTCTTCCAACTTTCACTGAAGCAACGTTGTTGGCCGGAGCGGAACAGCCGCCAAAATTACGAGCATTTCCATTTCTGAGCGGGAGATCCTCTTACAGTGGCGACGCCTCCATCTATACCAATACCATGGTAAACCTCTTCTCATCTCTCCACGCCTTCCTCATCTCTCCTCATCTCTCCTCATCTCTCCACCATGTCTCCACGTTTATAATAGCATTACAACATGGCAGCTATTATGCAACGACTGCCACTTACCATCTACCTACATACTTGCAAACAGTGTCTGCTAAACTGTGGGCAGGAAATAATAAAAATAATATTAGGATGATTTATTTGGTGAGCGCTGTTTTTGTGTATATCACACCACAAGAGCCCTCTGCGAGCTTGGACGTCGCTGTGGAAAGCGCCAATTCTCAAGCAATACCCAGTTGTTGTAAGGTTGGATGGACCTTTCAGTGACCGGTCTTTGGTAAAGGTTTATGAATTTTTCAACCCAGCGAAGAGCACTTTGGAAATATAAATGGTATACTTTTGTGCTCCGCCGGGATTCGAATCCACAACCTTCCATTTAAGTGTCCGAAGTTTTGCCACTGGACTACGGACCGGTCCAAGAAATGCCAACAACACTCGGTGTACCTGAGCGGTCACCCATCCAGGTAGCATCCGCGCCCAATGTTGCTTAACTTCGGTAATCTGATGAGAACCGGTGCATAATGCTTTGAACAGGACAAATGCTTTTTACCTCCTACGTTCCTCTTCTTGTTATAGATCTAAGATCTGTGTATTGTGGAACTCCCTCCTGTGATGCAGAAGACCAGCTGTTCTTCCATCTTTTGGTAGGGCGACCTGGTAGACGCTGGCCGTCCGGTATCTCCTGTGCCACGACTCGGGCTATCCTTCCTTCGTTATGCGGTCTACATGGTCCCTCCAGAACCGTCTCCTTTTCCTGCTCCATCTGAAGATGTCTTCAGTATCGCACATGCTTCTGATTTCTGAGTTCCTCAATCGGTCTCTCAGTGTTTTTGCAGCAATAGCACGGAGTGTTTTCATCTCAGAAGGAAAAATCGTTTATTGGGCATCCTATCCTTTCCATTCCTTGACTTATAGGTTGGCATGAGTCTGACCACCCATACTGTACAAATACACTTTTCCAATGTCACTCCTGTTTCAGGAAAGTTCGGCAAAAGTTGCATGGTGTAAGTTCATTTGAGGTTTGGATCTTAATTCGAAAGTACACCTACAGCATTTGTTAGTGTAAATTTACACGTGTGTGTTTGTGGGAATGCATTTAATATGAATTTTAAATGTCATATATCTTTGCAACTTAGATTACAGATCCTGAATTTCGACAAAGAATGGTCCAGATACACAATTATTCGTTCTACAAAGTTAATGCCTCTAAAATATATCATTTTTGGCATCAAATGGAATAACATAAATATAATATTAGTTATTTTTATAAAAGCTCTGCAATGTTAAAAAAATATTTTACTAAACCAACAACACCTACTGAATTTATGCACATATTATGAAACTCTGCAGAGGCTCTGACCACCCCTAGCAGAATGGCGACATAGTTACAGCTATAGTTTCATCATCATCATCATCATCATCACTGGCACGACAACCCGGGGTGGGTCTTGGCCTCCCTCAGCAACCGCTGCCAGCGCTGTCTATCCAACGTCTTCCTCCTCCAGTCCCACATTCCCACTGCACGGCAATCCGCCACCACTCCATCCAGCCATCTTGAACGTGGTCTTCCCACTGTCCGGCGTCCCTCCGGGTTCGTCATCACAATCGTCTTCTCCAGGCTCCGATGGTCCATTCGCTGAATGTGCCCCAGCCAATGCAGCTATAGTTTACAGAACGTTATACCTGTTTCTGGTTAGAAAAAATAAGTTGTTGAGTTGCATTCCTCTGTACAAATCTATTTAAAAAACAAATGAAAAAGTTTAGTATGCACTGGTTTATAATACTATCAGAATCAACCTTTAATATAATATTGAAGATAATATGTAAGGCGGCGAGTCTATGGCTGATCATCTCATCGAGATTACCTCACAGCATGGAGGTAGAATTCAAGAGAGTGGCAATGAATGTGATTTAGTAGATACCAATCGACATGATGCACCGTCTTTGACGCCCTATCTAATCTTATCTAATCTAATCTAAGCTGCAAAGATATATATCATTTAAGATTTATATTAAATGCATTCCCAAAAGCAGATATGTATAATTTCGCGCTAACACATGCCGCATGTGGACCTACAATATAAAAACCCAATCTCAAATGAACATAAGCCATGCAACTCTTGCCGTCCTTCCCTGAAACACGGGTGACATTGGTAAAGTGTTTATATTGCTGTCTCGCTCACGACATGATATGAAATGTTTCAATCATTTTCTATGTAAGCAACCTGTCTCTCCTCCGTCTTCAATCTATATAAATATCACCATAGAAACCTATGAAATCACCATGGCAACGGTATTTGTTACTAGTGTTGTTGAAAGTATGAAAATATCTGATAAATTCCGAATTCCAAAATGTTCCGACCTCATTGTGTACGGGATGATTTTCACAAGTATCTATTACCGCGAGCATAGTAGCTACTACTTGAGCAAGCAAGTACCTACATACTTGAACATAACTAGTTCTAGAAATGGCTGCCACTTTCGCGAGCAAAATATTTCGACAATTAATGAGAAAAAAAAAAATTGAACGTAATCATGTAAAATAGCTTTTTAAGTGAAATATTATTCCACATTTTATAAAACATTTATTTTCTTTTGTTGGCACGTTTAAAAAAGATATAGTTTGACATTTGTTTTTTGTTTCCAATTAGTGTCCGGTCGATAGCTCAGTTGGTAGAATGCTTCCATTCCATGCCGTGAGCTCGGGCTTGAATCCCGCCGAAGGTGTCAGAAATGGTTTCCCGTTTCGGTGTTTATTTCAAACCCCAAAATAAAATACCGGCAAGGTTTACTCAGCCTTCGCAAAAAATGAGTACCAACCCTCTAGGGAGCTGGGAAACCCCCACTTCAACTGAAGTGGTTGGCGTAAGGCCGGCCCCCTTACCTGTATACATAAATAGGTTCCACTCGCCACATGCGAAACCCTTCGGGAATAACACGGAGAGAAGTTACACTATACGTGTAGCTTAGTTGCGTTGCGTTTTTTTTAGGTAACACAGCTGTTGACAGTTGGAAGGTTACCGATAGACTGAATTTGTATTTTTGTATGATGAGTGGGCTAGCGCATTCCTGATTCTCAAAGTTCCTTGACTTATGCGGCTTGACCGGTATGCGGCTTGAGGTTGGTATGCGGCTGACCCCCCATGCTGTAAAAATGGTTCACTTTGCTAATATAAGCGGTAAAAGTTGCAGGGTGTAGGTGTGCTCATTTGAGATTTGGTTTTTATGTTGTAGGTTCACATGCAGCATGTGCAAGCGCGAACTTGTACGTGTCTGGTTGTGAAAATGCATGTAATGCGAATCTCTAATGTAACATATCTTTGCCACTTAGATAAGATTAGATTAGGAAGGATTGCTTTCTTAGCCCATCTTGTTCTTATATGTAGATACTTCACAGCATTAATACCCGTATCATCTTGTGGGGCACACTCACGCGTTCAATAATTCCATACAAATCATTAATATAATACCATTGTGTGCATTCTCACACAGACACGCCAATACTAGGAGGGCAAACAAAAAGTTACGACCATTCAAATTAAGAATGAAATCTAATCCAATCTAATCTATGTAATATGTTGCAAAGATATTTAAGAGGCCGGTTACCAAAAATTGTCTGTTGTTTTTAAAAATATGTTTCTTCTACTTCTTAGTAAATAAGTGACATTTTAATGGAAAAAATCACGCATAATAACAATTTAAATTGTTACCTAAATTTTAAAGTTATTTTTTTATACAACTTAAAAAAATGACGCTACAAAATTAAAAAAAAAAAAAAAAACTTTTTTTTCACATTTTTTACTTTCTTGCTATAGCCGAAGGCTATAAAGAAAGTTATGATTTGGTGTGAAAAAAAAATTTCGAGGTTTTCACGGAAATGAGTTGTCCTGGTGCAGGACATGCCAAAAAACACTATCTTTCAAAAACGTCCGTCTTATGTATGTATGTATGTATGTATGTATGTGTGTGTGTCACTTTCCAAAGTATAAGACCTAGAGATACCAAATTTTGGCTACACCAACTTTTTTGGACATGTATTAAGTATGAATAACATAGCATTACACCAACTTGAAAATTCAAGATGGCTGCCATACAAAAAAAACATAAAATTGCACTTTTCTCATAAACGGCTCCAAGAATTTTTCTTAAATTTTCAGAGTTGCCACTAATTAATTTTTAACTTAATAAATTAGTTATGACAACACTCTTACTAATCTGTGTCTATGGGCTGCGATATGAAAAAAACAAACGATTGTGATTTTCTCGAAAGTTAAGGGGTCAACAAAAATATAATTTTGTACAATATTATGGACAACATAAATTTGCACAAATTTACAAAAAAAAATTTTTGAAAAAATAAATATAAAGCACCGTTTACACGACCTGAAATTTTAAATCGAAAATATTACAAAAACCTATTAAAATGCAAGATATTTAAATTTGTTTTAAGTTTGATAGAAAGAAAAAGCTTATTACTTTAATTCGTAATCATTTTTTTTTTTACTTTTTTGAGAATTCAACATGGCTTCCGAAGAGCTGAAAATTTAAAATGCGATTTTCTCAAAAACGGCTCCGACGATTTTTCTTAAATTTTTTGTGAATCCATTTTTATAATAGTGCTATCTAATAATTATAATCATTTCTTCATCATAATCTCGGTTTAGGGAGTTGCCATATAAAAGAAAAAAATAATGGAAAAATTCTCGGCAGTTAGAGGGTTAATAAAAAAATAATGTAGCACAAATGTAAAACAGTAATAATAACCTATATATTGCCATCATTATTTTTCCCAAAAAGTGAATCAAAAGTATAGCCGCCATACAAAGTGAAAATTTTCCATACAAAATGTATTAGCAATTTTCTTGGTAGTCAAAGGGTTAAAAATAGATAAAAGGCTGCGATTCTTAAAATTTTATAAATACCAATAATAAGCAGTCGTTACTTTTTCAAAATATAACTAAAAAGTTTACCCACCATACAAAGTCCTAGTTTGCATACAGAAGGGTTTAATGACCATCTATAATAATCTAGAATATAAGTTGCAATGAAATATAAACATTCAAAACTAATATGAAATGCATGCCCACAAACAGGTACGTGTAAGTTCGCGCTTACGAATGCTGAATTTGTACTTACAAATTAAAACCAAATCTCAAACGAACATAAAACCTGCAACTCTTGCCGACCTTCCTTGAAACAGGGGTGACATTGACAAAGTGAATTATTTTTTACACTTTGGGAGGACTGAGAAATGCGAGAAAATTGAGATAAGACTGAATGAAAAAAGAGTGGAGGTCGTGAAAGAATTTGATTATCTGGGAAGCAAGTTTGAGTCGAATGCGAAATTGACGAAATAATTGGAAAAGCGCGCTAGTAGAGGAAGAAGTGTAATGGAAACGATTGGAAGAATTGCAAGAAATAGGAAACTTACGAAGAATATGAGATCGGCGGTCCACAATGGCATATTGGTTGGTGGAAGTGAGGCTTAATGAATGTGAGCCGAGTAAAGTATGTAAGTACGGTTGAAATGGCTTACCTGAGAGCAATGGCTGGAAAGACACTGAGTGATAGAGTACGTAATGCTTGAGTGATGAACGAGTGTGGTATAAAAGAGAATATGAGAATGAAAGTACAAAAAAGTACGATGAGATGGTTCAGACATCTTGAAAGAAAGGATGATGAACAACTAACGAAGAAAGTGTACAAAGGAAATGTCAGAGGAAAGCGCGGAAGGGGAAGGCTGAGGAAAGAATGGTTAGACCAAATAGGTGAGATTGCGAAAGAATGGATTCTGCAGAGTGAGAATAAGAGAAGAGTGTGTATGAAAAAGGTGATGAATATTGAGGAAATGAAAGTGGTTTGTTAGGGCAGAAAAAAGTGGAGGCGCATCTGCAGAGGTACCGGTCACCCCTAGTGGAACGGCGGCAGGATACAGTACAGTACAGTACAGAGGTCAGCTTCATACCAACCTATAAGTCAAGGATCTTTCTTGTGTAATTGGCGCTTTTTCCAGAGAAGACCAACCTTGCAGAGGGCTCTTGAGTTGTGATTCACACAAAACGGCGCTCACCAAATAAATCATCCAAATATTTTTTATTCACTTAATAATTTTAATGGCTTTATCCATATTGTACGAGTATGCAGGTACACACCGCGGTGGAATAAAATTGATTTATTATCGATATATTATATTTTCATTGAAACTGCATAAGCTGGTAGATGATTCTAGCTTTACATACGTCATACAGTGGGTTAACTTTTGCAAGAAAGTCGAGTACAGATTCTGTGCAATTTATTTGTTCTAATTTTGTTGTTTCATATTTTGGAAATATTTTTGTTCTTTATAATTATAGAATGATACAATGTCTAGAAAGTATGGATAATGTAATATTTTCAGTTTTCAGTTTTCAGAACAGTTTTCGAAATAATATGAAAAAAACTAAAACTAATTAATTAATTTAATTCTTGAACCCTTTCCTAAAACAGGGGGGACATTGGAAAAGTGAACCATTTCCTACAGCATGGGGGGTCAGCCGCATACCAACCTATAAGTCAAGAAAATTAAAGCTTTTTCTTAACTCATAAATCTATAATCTAAGTTGCAAAGAAATTTGGGCATTTACGGCTTATATTTAATGCATGCCTTGACCTTGCCTTGTTCCTTGACTTATAGGTTATTATGCGGCTGACCACCCATAATGTAAAAATTGGTTCACTTTGCCAATGTCACCTCTGTTTCAGGGAAGGACGGCAAGAGTTGCAAGGCTTATGTTCATTTGAGATTGGGTTTTTATATTGTAGGTCCACATGCGGCATGTGTTAGCGCGAAATTATACATATCTGCTTGTGGGAATGCATTTAATATAAAACTTAAATGATATATATCTTTGCAGCTTAGATTAGATTAGATTAGACATGCCCACTGCATGCCCACAAGCAGGCACATGTAAGTTCGTACTTAGGTACACATGCTGCATTTGTACATACAAAATAAAACAAACTCCTGCCGCTTTCTCTGAAACCGGGGTGGCATTGGCAAAAAATAATCAAGCTTGTATAGCATGGGGGGGTCATCGTCATAACAATCTATTAGTTCAGGAACAAAAATAAACGGAAAGTCAGGTAAAAAAATAAAAC
Organism: Agapetus fuscipes; assembly: GCA_951799405.1. Lineage (NCBI taxonomy): Eukaryota > Metazoa > Arthropoda > Insecta > Trichoptera > Glossosomatidae > Agapetus > Agapetus fuscipes. Next base: position 12,867,156 of record OX637351.1, on the reverse strand, counting down.
CAAGTTAAAATGAAACTGAAGTAAAATAAATTGATGACTTAAAATTAAAATTAAACGCCCTAGCCGCCAATATTGCGAATACACCGCCATTTCTTTCGTTCTTTGCATACTTCTTTAATTTCATTCAAAGTCATATTTTTTTTCATACAATCTCTCCTTTTGTTATGACTTTGAATATGCTAATCGTTAGCTATTTCAGAAATTTGATCCATCCATACCTTTCTCGGTCTTCCTCTACCACGGCTTCCATTCATACTTGCAGCATACACTCTCTTCGTCAGTCTTCATCCTCTCCATATGTCCAAACCATCTAAACAAAGCCCTATTGATTTTTAGTTTTATTCTTTCCTTACACCAGGGACGTGCATCCCATACAGGCATACGCGCCAATAGGTAGGCAATATATGGTAAAAAAAACATTTACGTTTGATATTCAGATGTTCATTTCAAAATTTACGTGCGATTTCAGCCATAGTTAGCACCTCAAATGAGTTATTTTAAAGAAATGGGAGAAAATATTTATTCTGAAATATATTTGTCTATACCCTATGCACGCGCCTGCCTTGCACCACATTCTTCTCTCACTAAGTCATTCCTCACATTGTCCATTCGCTTTTTTCCAATTATACTTTCCTTTCCTTAACTTATAGGTTGGTATGAGGCTGACCACCCATACTGTAAAAAATGGTTCACTTTGCCATTGTCACCCATGTGTGAGGGAAGGTCGGCCAAAGTTGAACTTGAGGTAAGTATAGCTGTCTACGAATTATTTAAAATGATCATGTTATTTGTTATTTCAATTAGAGCCGTAACAGGAAAAAAATCATGGAGGATATTCCGATGGGAAACTCCTGTTAAATATTGTCTTGTCACGTAGGTAGTTTCGTTGTTACTGTAGCCCTATATCTTTACACTAAGAGCCCGTCCCCACTTGCCGGGTGTCGGATCCGTATAATAATCGGAGGTTCCAGTGGCAGAACATTATGTATGGAGCTATTCACACACGATTTTGTCCGAAATGCCCTGCAACTGGAACTTCCGATGAATATAGGTACGGAACCCACACCCGACAAGTGGGAACGGGCTCTTGGGATGGCTATATTATGTCTCTTAGTTTTCGTTCTAGTTTCGCACTTCCACCACCAGTTGTTGGCATTTATTTATTTATTTGTGTGCTGAATTTTTATTGTGCTTTTTACTCTTCAAAACTTCAAAAAATTATTTTGTTGAGAAAGCACAGTAGTTACATTAATAGGGTCCATACGGTTGAAATGAATTTTCTAAGTATCTATAAAAATCGTTCCTTGACTTATATGTAGGTTGGTATGCGGCTGACCACCCATACTGTGAAAAAATGGTTCATTTTGCCAATGTCAGGGAAGTCAGAGGAACACCCCTGTCTCAGGGAAGGACGTCAAGAGTTGCAGGGCTTATGTTCATTTGAGATGGGTTCTTATAATGTAGGTCCACATGCGGCATGTGTTAGCGCGAAATTATACATGTCTGCTTGTGGGAATGCATTTGATATAAATCTTAAATGGTATATATTCTTGCAGCTTAGCTTAGATTAGATTAGATTAGATATAATCTAAGTTGCAAGGATATATTCATTTAAAGTTCTCAGATGCATGCCCACAAACAAACACGTGTAGTTCGCGCTTACAAATGCTAAATGTGTACTTACAAATAAAATCCAAACTTCAAATGAACATAAGCCCCACAACTTTTGCCGCCCTTCCCTGAAATAGGGGTGACATTGGCAAAAGAACCATTTTGCTCGTAAAACACTTCTGCGGCGCTACAACAAGTTTCATAGACCCCTAGAGTCTCTGAAATCTAGCGAGTCTCCTACACAGAATTTCTTAAAAAAAAAGGTTCCTTGGAGAGCCAGTTTTCTTTGATGGAGCTGTCTGAGGGCCTTTATTGAATATAACTGAAATGTCGATGACAGAAAAGTCGTGTGGATGAACTGTCGTGTGATTGTTTTGTCAATGAACGAGTTATGCGTGGACGAGCTATCTATGACCGATTAGTTGTGATAAGAAATAATCCATAATAGCATTTTAGGGAACTCTTTAGTGGCCTTACATTTCTGGGACAACACCGAGGTTGAGTTTATTTATTTATTTATTTATAATTTCACGACACATTGTGCCTTTTACAAAACATATTAAAAATAGTGTTATAAATACAAGAGCAAGTAAAAAGTATAAAATGAAACAACAAATATATCAGAACTACAATTAAAAACTATCTGGGATAAAACAAAATAATGATTACATAAGTAGGTATTAATACTTTAAAAATAGAGAGATGAGATAAAAAAACAAGAGAAAAGACAGTCTATGAATGTATAAATGGTAAGCAGAAATTAGAAGTAAGTAGCTGAATATAAAACACAATTAAAAATAGATTGAAAAAGATTTATAAATATGTATGAAAGTAAAATGAAACAAAAAAAACACAATAACAAAAACTATATAAAAATAAGAATAAAAATCAAAGTTACTATAAAGAGAAAAAATATAAATCAAAAATCAAAATAAATATACAAGCAACAGATTGTTGGGTGGGTCAAAGTCTAGTGCACAGTCATTACCACTACGCTGATGGGGCTTCCACGCGCTTGCCAACCCATCTCAAGTCAAGCGCACAGTGTGTCGTCTAGAACATGCTAGCTGGACAAAATTAGTCAATTAGACAAAATTTTGTCCAGCTAGCATGTTCTAGACGACACACTGTGCGCTTGACTTGAGATGGGTTGGCAAGCGTGTGGAAGCCCCATGAAGGCGATTCATGCAACTGTTATATTGTGCATTTGTATTGGAAGCTACAGGGCGATAAGGAATAATGTGTCGTGATCCTTGACGAGGGATTAAAAAATTTAACTCGCCCAGCAACGACGGACAATCTATAAGTCCATTTTTTATTTTATAAAGGGTCAATAAATCAATGATTTTGCGTCTCTCCAGTAAATTATTTAAATTAAGAAAAGAGTTCAAAAGGATGGGATCAAAATTAGAAATAGGTTGTTGAATAGTTGAAACGTAGGTAGACTTCGGGTACAAATTAATTTTCAATCCATTGATGGAATCTTCTAGTAATCAGACTTTTGATGAAGCTGTACTGTAAACTTGAACTTTGTTATATGCACTGTTTGGTTTCGCTCTATACACAAGTATGTGCCTGCAACTTAAAGGCCGTACAGACGGAGACAGTGCCGATAGACAATAAATAATCTGTATACCATCGTATTGCCATTACCGAAAGTGCCAAAATATGGAAAGACCGGAGTGTGAGTAACAACACAAAGATAAATATTATAAAGAGTTTGGTCCAACATATTTTTCTCTATGCTGCTGAAACATGGACCATAAAAGCTGCATGAAGAAGAGAAATTGACGCTTTTTAAATGTGATGCTGGAGACGCATGCTCTGAATCCCATGGAGGGCTAGACATACCAAAGAGTCCATTCGTCGGGCGCTACGTTTGGATGGCTTGACTCTGGTCAATATATGTACACGCCGCGTTCTTCAGTTCTTTGGACACGTTGTCCGTGGCAATGAGGAACGTCTGGTTGTGATTGGTGGCTTAGAAGAGAAGAGAGGAAGAGTAAGTTCCCCCCATGATGGACCGATCAAGTGAAGAAAGCTGCAGGCACCTCGGGCAGCGCAGTCAAGAGAGAACTGAAGGAGAGTGGTTGCTTATACAAGAGTCACAATGCTAAGCAATGAGTTTTTTAGGAATTGGAAATTTGACGTATTTCATTTTAAATTTAAGTATTAGGAATTTTGACCGGTCCGTAGTCTGGTGGTTAACACTTCTGACTCGTAGATGAAGGTTGTGGGCTCGAATCCCGGCGGAGAACACAAAATATACCATTTATATTTTCAAATTTGCTCTTCGCTGGGTTGAAAAATTCATAAACCTTTACCAATGACCGGTCACCAAAGGTCCATCCAGCCTTACAGCAACTGGGTCTTGCTTGAGTATTGGCGCTTTATAGCGACGACCAAGCTCGTACACCTCTGCGGCACTACAACAAGTGTCCCGCACAGGATTTCTTTAAAAAAAAAAAATCTTTATATTTATGCTCTTCGCTGGGTGAAAAATTCATATACCTTTACCAAAGACCGGTCACTAACGGTCCATCCAGCCTTACAGCAACTGGGTCTTGCGCTTTCTACAACGACGACCGAGCTCGCAGAGGGCTCTTGAGGCGTGATTCACAGAAAAACTCACCAAATAAATCATCCTTTTATTATTATTATTATTAGGAAAATTTAGATTTATTGCCAACTGACGCCACATTTCACTAACCAGGTGTGCTAAATATTTTTTTATTTTTTATCAGTCATAACAGACCATTAGGAACAGGTGAGCTCACGTATTTACCTGCTTAAAGATGAATAGAATAACCAATGACGACAATACTCAAATAGAAGAGCGCGCTGATGTTGAAAAGTCTATTTATTTTCTTACAATTTATCTGCACCACGAGTGTAAAACATGACTCCACACTAGCGTAATGCCAAAAAATGTATAAAGACTTAAGTGCTCATTGGAGGTACTGTTTTATTTTTCATACAAACTTTGAAAAACGCGTTTTTTTGACAAAAAATTAAGTTTCATTCTGTAGTAGGTAGGTACTCAACGTAAATACATCATAAACATTAGAGAATAAATAAGGAAAAATTGTAAAAAAGTTGATGTGTGTGGATTACCGCGTCTATTTTTATTGTATATTTATTTTATCTGAAATACGTAGGCGCAAAACAAATCTAAAGCCCAATATTTTCAAGTTTAGAAATGTACAAATTTATTTGAATTTGGTAAATATTTTACTCACCAGTTAACATTTAGAAACTGTCTAGTATCTACTATATTCAAAATGGCGTCTTCTAGTCACTTACAGCAATTGTTTGTTTTTGAGTAAGGATACATCAAAATGGACATAATTTTGAATTTAAAACTCTTTCTGGGCGAGAAAACGTCACACTTGTATGGCACTCATTAGCAACCAATAACAAAATATTTGCATGACACAATATTGTCTACGTCAATTCGTGTGCAAACCTCATTGCGCCTGATGATTAGGCAATTCCAAAAACACAAAATATTACTGTGAAATTTTCAGGAGAACCGTCTAATAGGTAGGCAATATATGGTAAAAACGCATTTAAGGTTTATACTAAGATTTAACATTAAAAATTTAAGTTTGATTGGAGGCATCGTAAGCACTTCATTTTAAAGGAATGGGAGAAAATATTTATTCTGAAATGTATTTGCCTATACTCTATGCACGCGACTGACATTTTAACTGTTTTTTATTCTTTCCATGGGCAATAAAAGTGTGCAGGATTGACATTTTTAGCACTCAAAACCTTACACAAAAAGATAAAAAATATTTTGGAATTTCTCCCAGACCTCTATTAGGTAAGCTCCTTCAAACCGACAATGTCAAATAAATAATTAATTGATCGATTTTTTTTTATAACAAATGCACCGAATCTTCGTCCTTTACGAGGACAAGATTTTTTTTCGCTTTTTTTTAGAAGTTATTAATCTTTTAAAATAAAAATGTTTCACCATTTCTTTTTATTACATACTATACGTACATGCCTCTTTTAATTTTCAGTCACTCCTGCTTTTACAAAAGCCGGCAAGAGTAGTTCGAATTAAAAAAATTACACTTAAAAAAAAAAAAAACATTATATGCACTTACCTTCTCACATTATAATATTCTAAAAAGTAAATAAAGTACATACTTATGAATTATAATAATTAAATTATTTATTTAAATTTAATTTTACAAACATTTCACGTAATATAACAAATATATTTTGAGCATTCATGGTATCACATTTTAAAATACATACTTAAATGTACCATTTTTATTTTATTACTTTTTAATATTCAGATAAAAAAAATATTCGTTGTTTTTTGTCTGTTGAGCAAAAAGATCTCCTGAGGAAGCTGACTAAGAAACCAGCGAAACACCGAGAAAGTTAAAACTTATGAATAGTACTTTACTAATATTAACAATATTTAATTATCTAATGTGTATTTGTTTTAAAAAATAATAATTAAAGAACAATAGCCAATATTAAACTACAAAGTCTAGATACTAAATACCTATTCAGGTATCTACTCTCATTTACGAAGAAAAGTATTTTATTTTTTAAAGCAATCTTATCATGAATAAAAATCTATGAAATAATTATATTAAAATAAATAGTGTTAGTAAAAACAAAAATTAATGTATTTATAATAATTCGGAAAAAATACAATAAGGTACTTAGTTGTAAGCGTTCTTTAAATACCTTAGTACATCCCGAAAGCCTTTTTTTTCAAAACAAAAGCTTAGAATGTATTTTGGACTTATATCTACCCCCTTATTCATAAAAAGATTTTAATTTTTTAAACCTGTTCTTAGTCTATTTTCCCATACTAAGAAGTTAGCTAACCCTGGTTTTGGGTTCAACAATTCTAATAAATAAGGCCAATACAGATTATTGTTCAGCTTCAACCAGAAATTGATATTATCATCAAATATTAGGTCGGGGAAAAAGTTTATTCGAATTTTATTTAAAAATTCAGGTCATTTTTTTTCAAAGTTAATTTACATTTAATTACAGTACCTACATATGTGCTATTTTGCTCGTAGACTATCTGCCATCTTGTAAGTAGAGACATGATCCCGTTGCTTTAGAAAATTTGGGGGAAAAAACGCATAATGTAAGGATTTACATATTATTTCCAAGCAGGTACATTTTATTTATTTAAACGGAGTCGGAACATTATAAATATACCTCAACGGAGTGATGTCATAGGTCTACATAGCTGAGCAGGGTAGTCCACAGAAAACCCATCGGACTGACGTCACATTTTTCCCTAGACTTTTGTTCCAACTCTTTTTCTTTGTAACAAGTGTATGCTTATGGATTTACACGGCCTAAATGGAACGCCGTGAAAATGGGAACTAGCGTCGACATCATAACGATTCTAAAGCATCGATTCTAAAGCATTTTTGTTCTTCATCTTGTAAAACGTAACTTTTCATAGTTCAATGTGAAACGCAACTAAGCTACACATACAGTGTGACTTCTCGCCTGCGTTATCCCCTAAGGGGTGGGATGTGGCGATTCGGGATTTTTTTAATTTTACGGGTAAAGGGGCCGGCCTCACACCAACCACTTTCAGTTGAAGTGGGGGTTTCCCTGAGTTTCGCTGAGTAAACCCTTGCTCTTGGCATGGAATGAAGCATTCTACCAATTGAACTATCGTCCTTTTTTTACGAGCTTGGTCGTCGTCGCTACAAAGCGCCAATTCTTAAGCAAGACCCAGTTGCTGTAAGGCTGGATGGAACTTTGGTGACCGCTCATTGGTAAAGGTTTATGAATTTTTCAACCCAGCGAAACGCAAATTTAAAAATATAACTGGTACTTATATTTTTTGTGCTCCACTGGGATTCAAACCCACAACCTTCCATTTAGAGTCCGAAGCACTGAACTACGGACCGGTCAAGTTAGTGTGAAGGAACTATTTTGTCGTAGAACACACACAAATAATTCAGATTGATTTTAGCAGTTTGAAGGTCCTAAAGTCATCACAGCGACCTCCTTCAGCTGTTATATGAATTTATTTAAAGCCGTGTAGATCCATAGGTACCTAGGTATTTTCAAACTGAAACCGAACCTTAGGGCGTGTTGCACCAACCTCCAATCAATATTGATTGACACATCAAATTTGATTACTTAATTCTAATAAGGAACTCGGTTAAATATTTCTCGGAAGTGGGTAAAAATATAATGGAATTTGAGCAGGAAATATGATATCAATCAGCTAACTTATGTATATGAAACCATTTATTTTTATTTGAGAGGTAGAAATCACATTTAATTTTGATTTTTGTTTGATTGGAGTTTGGTGCAACTGGCCCTTAGATTATTTTTTACATTAAACCTAAAAAAACTTAATATTAAAAATGTTTGTAGAAAACAGCATCTTTTAACCACACATAGTTTTCTTTCACCTGTAAATTTAATACAAATATTATGATCCAAATTATGTAAATTGGATTATAATATTTTTTCTACTGAACTGCACTGTGGTCGATAAGCACTCTCTGTCGACCGCCGCCGCAAGTTTCTGCCAGTTTGTTTATGGAAGTGGCGTAAGATGGCACTTCACACGATTTGGAGGAGAAACCGTTTTGTAGTTTCGAGTTTTCTCGCAAGGCGTCGCGCGCTTCTTGAGCCTGAAAAAAAGACAGAAGTAAAATATTAAATTAAAAAAATAATTAAAATAAAAATATTCGACGATATTAATTAAATCTAAAAAATTTAAATAAAACATCAACAGCCGTTTGAAATATAACTTTCAATGATTTACGTTTTTTTTTCTGTGAAAGAACTAAAATAAACGTATTTTTATTTTAATTTTAAAAAACACACAGTTTTAATTCACTTACAATTTTTTCAGAGCAGAGTGCACTGCTCCTGAGGATACCTTTTTAAGGCGAAAATATTCGAGCCAAAAAATCAAGATAAAATTGTAAGTGAAATAGAACTGTGTTATTTTTTTAAATAAATACAATGGACTTTCACTGTGTGAACCATCAAACCCTAACAAATAGAACAAAGATAATCATGTAAATAAAATTGAAATATACAGTAATTATTTACTGTGTTACATGAAAATCCGTGGTTTTTTCGTGAAAATGTGAGGTGAATTATAAAGACAAAGAAAGAATAAGTAATATTTTGTACCTGACGATGGAAACATTGTTTCCGAAACCGGTCGTATATTATTAAATTTTACTCGCCCCGTAACCTTATACAATTTGTTTTTTATTTTTAATTTTAATTTGTTAAAGAAAGAATATTCAACTTTTTTTTAACAATGCTGTCATGCATTACGTATTGCAGTGTAAATGTTGCATGCCATTAAAAATATCATATACCTTCCTTTATACTATACTTAGGTTGGTATGCGGCTGACCAGCAATGCTGTAGAAAATGGTTCACTTTGCCAATGTCACCCCTGTTTCAGGGAAGTTCGGCAGGATTTGTAGGGTGTATGTTCATTTGAGATCCGGGCTTCAATAATGTAAGTCCACTTTCGGCATGTTTAAGCGTGAACGAATTTTGAATGTAAATATTTCTTTGCAGCTTAGATTATAAATTATAGATTCCGTTGTAAAATTTCAACTCACGGTCATTTAACAAAAACTTCGTAGACTGACCCCCCATGCTGTAGAAAATTGTTAACTTTGCCAATGTCACCCCTGTTTCAGGGAAGTTCGGCAAGAGTTGTAGGGTGTAGGTATGTTTATTAGAGATTAGGGTTTTTATAATGTAAGTCCACATTCGGCATGTTTAAGCGCGAACTTATACATGTCTGCTTGTGAAAATGCATTGAATTTGAATCTTTAATGTTATATATATTTGCAACTTAGATTAAATTTTACTCACGCTGAAACAAAATGCGCTATTTGCTTCCCATCTATTTTGTTTACAAGCTAGACCTCGGTAATAAGTTACTTATTATAACTTATCAAGGAAAACTTCCCTGGTATTATTATTTGCTTTTAATTACACTTACTTACTTCTTGCACTCAACCTAATCATACATAATTTTCTTTAATAAATTACTATGCTACCCTCAAAGATCTCAGATTATAGTTCTGCCAACGAATCTAATTTTATCTAATCTAGTCTACGTTGCAAAGATATGTAACATTGAGGATTAACATTATATGCATTTTTACAAGCAGACATGTACAAGTTCGAGCTTAAACATGCCGCATGTGAACATACAATATAAAACCCAGTCTCAAATGAACATACACCTTGCAATGCATGGCGACCTTCCCTGAAACAAGGGTGACATTGGCAAAGTGAACCATTTTCTACAGCATGGGTGGTCAGTCAACGAAGTTTTTGTAAATGACCGAGCGTTGAAATTTTTAACCGGAATCTATAATCTAAGTTAAACGTATAATATTAACATTGAAAACTCATATCAAATGCATGTCCACAAACAGACACGTCTAAGTTCGCGCTTACAAATGCTGAATGTGTACTTATAAATTAAAATCGAAACCTCGAATGAACATAAACCCAACACCTTTTGCCGACCTTCCCTGAAACAGGGGTGACATTGGCAAAGTGAACCATTTTTACAGTATGGGTCCGGTCAGCCTCATAATAGGAATAATTGCTAATTTATATTTATCTAAGTAGCCTTCTATACCTTATTGTCTAAGAAAAATATGATGAGGCCCTTACGTGAATTGGCATAGACAATATTGTCTCGTCACCCGGCCGTATTGCGAGGGAAAAGGCATACAATTATTTCTTAATTAGTATGCAAGACTGACGGTTTCAGGGAAGCTCGAAAAAAGTTGCAGTGCTTATGTCCATTTGAGGTTTGGATTTTACTTTGTAAGTACCTACACATGCAGCATTTGTAAACGCGAATTTACACGTGTCTGTTTGTGAGTATGCATTTAATATGAATTTCAAATGTTAATATATCTTTACAACTTAGATTATAGCGTTTAATAAATATATCAAAGCTTTTGTTGTCACGACCATACGTTCTGTTACTTATGTACCTACTTATGATCTCTCGGTTGTTATGATTGACACGAACATCAATCTACGTACTTCCTTTATTCGTGTAAAATACCTTCATTACTGCTAAAAAATATTATTATCCTTTAATTAAAACATTATATTACTAGTTTTTCACATTTCTGCATCCACATACAAACATAAATAAGTAGAATTTAGAATTAATAATAATAGATATATATAATAATAGAATTAATAATAATAATAATAATAGAATTTAGTTACAGTAATAATTAACTTTAATAATTTATTTAAAGAAATTTTGATTGTCATTATGCTTTTTAGTTTATATATGCATTAAACAATTTATATTATATTTTCGTTATTTGGGTTATACATTTTATGGGTTAATTTATACATTTGACAATTTATATTATGAACTTTACAATTATTTTTACAATTTACAATTTTAGTTGATAATTATATTTGAATTTTATTTAATTTGACTGTAAATTTATACTTAAACATTTTACAATTTACTATACATTGTACAATTTTACTATTTGGTTTGCCATATTGGTTAAACATTTACTTATATTGGTTTTATTAATTTGACTTTAAATTTATACCTAACATTTACAATTTTATTTTATATTTTACAATTTGGTTAAGCATTTATATTTTTAAATCTTTATTAATTTGAATTTACATTTATACCTAATTATATTGTCTATTTAATGTGAAGGGAGATGAAGAAGAAGTGAATTTAATTTTAATTTTGATTTGTAATTGTCATTGTCCTGATGATGCCTTTTTAGGCGAAAACGTTTGACTTTTTTTTAAAATAAAATTTTAGTGAATTAAAACAGTGTATTATTTAATTAATTATAAATAAGTAGGTACGACGTATTATTGTGTCGATAAATCGATAGCCTTTTCAAGACATCTAACGTTGACAGAAAAGATTTACATGAAAAAAAAACAGATGGCAGGCACCTACCTTTATTAAAAAAAAATAGTTCAATTTAAAAATACCTAAATCCGTTCATCTAAAAAACTTTTTGGAAATAAATCTGGCTTTAAAATATGGTAATGTTTTTCTGAAGACATTCCAAATGTATTTCGATATTTGTTTATTTTCACAGGTTTCCTTGGGGCAACCTTACGTCATGAAAATAGTAAGTAGGTATGTAATAGACAAACAAAATAAAATAATTACCCCAAAAAAAACATTTTTACCCCATTTGGGGTAATTAACTTCTAAATCTACCTGTTCGTCCACTAGAGAAAAAAGGCAAAATCCAAAATTATCAACTCGATGCAACTGCATCGGGATGCAGTGTCATAGACCTCTAGATTATCTGAAATCTAGGAAGCCTCTCATACAGGATTTCTTAAAAAAAATACCTTTTTCTCTTGAGCCGCTTTCTTTTTGAGGTAGGTCTGCTTGTAGAAGTCGGAGAAGAGGAAGTAGAACATGACTGCGTGGAAGCCGATGAACCAGACGAAGGCGCGAGGATAGTTGCAGTCGATGAAGAGCAGCTGGAAGGCGTGGATCATCACCAGGACGAACTGCACCTGGAGACATAAATCAACACATAAATAAAACAACAAAAAGTAAGCTTTTAAAAAATGGTTCATTCCGCATCAAGGCTACGGGGTATGCCCTTCACTACCTCAGATTTTGATGGAGTTTGGTATTGCTACAAACTTGGAGTACCTACGTGTGACTGCACATGCATACATAGAACAGTCTGGCACTAGTATGATGATGATAGTGATGACAAATTTCGAAATACCTACGCACGCCTGTACAGGTACAATAGTGTGTGTAGAACAGTCCAGTATGATCCATGATGGTACATGAACAGCTGTCTAGTGTAATCTAGAACAGAGATTGAATAGTCTGGAATATGCAAGAAAGATCTCTTTTATGCCTATATAAAGGGACTGCAATGGGGCATCAGAGAGTGTCAATTAAAACATTGAGCCGTGAAGTCGAAAGCCAGAGCTAGAAATCAATTATTGTAAATTGTGAATGTAAAATGAATGGGATATCCAGAGTCATAATAAAAGGAGGACTTGCATGAAAAAGGTTATGACTCTGGATGAAATGAAAGAAGTGTGCAAGGACAGGAAGAAGTGGCGGCTAATCTGCAATGGTGATTTCTAATGTTGGTGTATTAATTTGCTACATTTTTTAAATAGGAAATTTCTGACTTTTTTTGTATAGATTTCTTTGTAAGGTTTTGTTCTTTTATATATTTAAATGTAATTTTTTATTCATATTCCTTGACTTATAGGTTGGTATGAGGCTGACCACCCATACTGTAAAATATGGTTCACTTTGCCAATGTTACCCCTGTTTCAGGGAAGGTCGGCAAAAGTTGTGGGGCTTATGTTCATTTGAGGTTTGGATTTTATTTGTAAGTACACATTCAGCATTTGTAAGCGCGAACTACACTTGTTGGTTTGTGGGCTTACATCTGAGAGCTTTAAATGAATATATCCTTGCAACTTAGATTATAGATTATTATTATTATAGTGAACCAAATCGTGTAAAATAAATTCTGTTAGATTAAATAATTGCAGTTTAATTAAGAGACCCCACTACAATCATAACAGTATGAAGGTTTCCTTGTATAATAATATCTATAATCTAAGTTGCAAAGATATATTCATTTAAAGCTCTCAGATGTATGCCCACAAACCAACAAGTGTAGTTCGCGCTTACAAATGCTGAATGTGTACTTACAAATAAAATCCAAACCTCAAATGAACATAAGCCCCACAACTTTTGCCGACCTTCCCTGAAACAGGGGTGACATTGGCAAAGTGAACCATTTTTTACAGTATGGGTGGTCAGCCTCATACCAACCTATAAGTCAAGGAATATGAATAATAAATTACATTTAAATATAAAAAAGAACAAAACCTTACAAAGAAATCTATACAAAAAAAGTCAAAAATTTCCTATGCAAAAAATGTAGCAAATGAATACACCAACATTAGAAATCAACATTGCAGATTAGCTTGTAAAGATTCAAAATGCCTTATTTTTTCAAATATCTCATCTGTCGCAAAATTTGGGATATTTTACTTACTTTGACATGCTATTTTTTTTATTGTGTGTGATAAAAAAGTCACCTAAGTGAAATACGTCTAAGTTGCAGTTTTTCAGTTGTGATCTGTACCCTTAGTACGAGTTGCAAAACTTGAGAAAAGTAAAGTTTACGGAAAATATTAAAGCGTGATTTCTCCCAAAATCTGCCGTTTTTGTTTCTTACACTTTGTGGTCTTAGCTAAAGAGTTACAGTGATGAAGAAAATCAAGTTTAAATAAACAAAAACGGCATATTTTGGGGAAAATCACTCTTTAATAATTGCCGTAAACTTTACATTACTCAAGTTACTGGAGCAAACAAAACTCACAGTTTGTAAGCATAATGCTGATTCTTTCGCATGCAGAAACAAATAGTTAAATGAGTTTTATTGTATGTAATTTTAATTTTAGTTTATTTTGCAGAAACCACAACAGCACCAAATCCATTAGCATACAGATTTTACAATTAACTCTTTAGTAAATATACCATCAATCAAAACTAACTTCCAAGGTAAGTATTACAATAGATTTGATTAAGACATCACAAGTTCACGGGCAGGGTATGTTTGAAAAAAAAACAGCGCGTGTCAATTCAGAGAACATCCTCGAGCACAGATTGGTTACCTGGACTAATGGAAAATTAATTAATTATCGAGTACTAAAGTTCACCTGTCCATCAACGAGAATAATGGTTCCCAAAATAGGAAGATGAAACGGAAGGAATTTTGACAGATAATAATAATAATAATAGTAGGATGATTTATTTGGTGAGCGCTGTTTTTGTGTGTATCACACCTCAAGAGCCCTCTGCAAGCTTGGTCGTCGCTGTAGAAAGCACCAATTCTCAAGCAAGATCCAGTTGTTGTAATGTTGGATTGACCTTTCAGTGACCGGTCTTTGGTAAAGGTTTTTGAATTTTTCAACCCAGCGAAGAGCACATTTGAAAATATAAATGGTATATTTTTGTGTTCCGCTGGGATTCGAATCCACAACCTGCCATTTATGAGTCCGAAGTGCCACTGGACTACGGACCGGTCCAAGAAATACCAACAACACGCGGAGTACCTAGCGGTCACCCATCCAAGTAGCATCCGCGCCCAATGTTGCTTAACTTCGGTGATCTGATGAGAACCGGTGTATTCAACATGGTATCGCCGTTGACAAAGGTAAGCAAGTATTCTACCTTTTTTTAATTTGCCCTAAAAAAATACTACGATGATTGTCTTTATCAAGAGCAAACACTTCACAAACCAAGAACCTGCTCGCAACATTTGATATGAAAACGCTCTGCGCCGTTGCTGGAAAAAATTGAGACCGATTATGATTTATGAAACTAAGAAACTAGAAGTATTTTTGACACTGAGGACATCGTCAGGTAAGAACAGGAGACTGTTCTGAAGGGACCATGTAGACTGCATGCGCGAAAATAGTTTATCTCGAATCGTCGGTCCGGTCTAGTGGTTACACTTCGGACTCGCAAATGGAAGGTTGTGGGCTGGAATACCGGCGGAGCACAAAAAATATACCATTTATATTTTCAAATTTGCTCTTCGCTGGGCGGAAAAATTCATAAACCTTTACCAATGACCGGTCATCAAAAGGTCCATCCAGCCTTACAGCAACTGGGTCTTGCTTGAGAATTGGCGCTTCGTAGCAACGATCAAGCTCGTAAAAGTCCGGTCGAAAGCTCAGTTGATGGAATGCTATTATTCCATGCCGAGAACAAGGGCTCAATCCTAAGGTGTACTCAGCCTTCAAAAGAAATGAGAACCAGCCCCCCGGGAGCTGGGAAACCCCCACTTCAACTGAAAGTGGTTGGTGTGAGGCCGGCCCCCTTACCCGTAAAAATAAATAGGTCCCGAATCGCCACATGCGAACCCTTCTGGAATAACGCAGGCAAGAAGTTACACTATATGTGTAGCTTAGTTGCGTTTTGACATATTTATCCAAAAAAATCATCAAAATTGTTTGTATTATTTAAACTTTTAGCACATCTTTCATAAGTTGTATTTCCAGATAAATCCTCAATGAAAGAGCTACTTGAAATAAATTATATTTACCCACAAGTAGTTAAGTACGGTTGTCGTTTTTCTTTTTCAATATTTAAATATGAAATATTTCATCATACTTATACCTCCGTTCATGCTAAAACCTCCTCATTAAGGCATCTGGGTTAAAAGGCAACTTTTTGCAGAGTCTCAAACTTCAACAGATACTTGATTAAGAGTATGGCACATTTCATGGCATTCCAAAGTTGGAGTATTTCCGAAATGTTTACAAAATATTATGTTAGTTCTTTGACTTACAGGTTGGAATGAGGCTGACCACCCATTCTGTAAGACAATGTTCACTTCTTTTTTTGGAATGTTGTAGGTACAACCTTCGACCTCGAGCAAAAAACAACAATTCATCAGTTCGTGATTCTTCTTTGTAGAAGACACACCACGCCTCCTGAAGATGTCGTATATGACTCTAACGAAACGTAGAATAAATCGTTCTTCACAACTCGTACAAACGTCACAAAACGTACACTTTACAACTCCTCCCACATTTTCCTGCAACCGGGGTGGCATTGGGAAAAGTCAACAATTTTTTTTACAGCATGGGAGGTCAGCCTCATACCAACCTATTAGTCAAGGAACCTTGTATGCCGTGTAACCTCTATAAAAATGACTAAATAAATCATTACTTTAACGCACAATTTCTTGGACCGGTCCGTAGTCCAGTGGCAATACTTCGGACTCGTAAATGGAAGGTTGTGAATTTGGGTCCCAGCGGAACACAAAAAATATACCATTTATATTTTCAAATATGCTCTTCGCTTGGTTGAAAAAAACCATAAAAATCTTTACCAAAGACCGGCCACTAAAGGTCCATCCAGCTTTACAGCAACTGGATCTTGCTTGAGTATTAACGCTTTGTAGCGACGATCAAGCTTGTAAAGCCCTCTGCGGCACTGCAACAAGTGTCATAGACCCCTAGAGTCTCTAAAATCTAGGGAGTCTCCCGCACAGGACTTCTTGAAAAAAAAAGTATGTTGGCTGACTCGACGAAATTAAGAAAGACTGCAGGCAGAGGATTGCTGAACACAGCAGCCGATAGACAAAAATGGAGAAGACCCTAAGGAGGCCTACGTCCAGGAGTGGGCTGAGAAAGGCTGAGTAAGGAAGAATGTTGAGAAAAGCGTTGTGCACTCGTGTTAACCAAGACGCTACTAAAACATTGAAAAAAACGAACAAAGTATGCGGGTATTCATAATAGTATATTTATTTATTAAGAGTAGGTCTCTATAACAAGCTTCCGAGAGCAAAGTTCTTTAGTTAGCCGGCGGATAGTTTTTTTCTGCCTTCATGCATACTTCAAGGTGACGTAAGTGCCAGTATTAGACTCATTGTAGCTAAAATATACACGCATAAGTATAGCCACTAGCTTCAATGTAATCTATATAAATAACTAACGATTTTATACGACAGAAAACATTAAAAAATAATTCAGACCAGCGATTTTGAAATCCTAGCTTATTCCTCGACTTATAGGTTGATATGAGGCTGACAACCCATACTGTAAAAGATGGTTCACTTTGACAATGTCTGGGAAGGTCAGCGACAGTTGCAGGGCTTATGTTCATTTGAGATTGGGTTTTTATATTGTAGGTCCACATGCGGCATGTGTGAGCGAGAAATTATGCATGTCTGCTTGTGGGAATGCATTTAATGTGAATCTCCAATGTAACATGTCTTTGCAACTTAGATTAGATTAGATTTAATCGTACATTGAAGCTTTCACGGCCGGTTCTTGATGACACAACAATAACTTTTTTCGGGCTATGTAGCCGCGGTCTGGTTGATTCTTTCCGGACAGTTTCGCCCATTGCTCCGATGGGCATTATCAGCGGTTGGCTAGTCGCTGCGACCTTCTTACAGGATCTGCTGTACTAGAAACTAATATAATAATAATAATAAATGTACTAATCCAAAGGCTAGCGTTGTTTCTAGTACAGCAGATCCTGTAAGAAGATCACAGCGACTAGCCAACCGCTGATAATGCCCATCGGAGCAATGGGCGAAACTGTCCGGAAAGAATCAACCACACCACGGCTACATAGCTCGAAAAATGTGATTCTTAGATTAGATTTGATAGAGGTGGCACAAAAAGAAGAATAAGTGGTTGGTGCTCCACCATGTCAGCCGTGTCGACATGCGGGCGGCGTAAGCGCGGTGGGCATTATGGTATAATGCAGTTCTCTTGTGCAACAATTAATTGACGTGCAGTGAGTAATAAAGTAATGCGAGTTTACGAGGAAGGAAAGTAAGAGGTGAGGTAGCGCAACTCACGCGTAACAAGTGAGATGCAGTAAAGTGCAGTGATTCCCAACCGCTGTTCCACGAGAGCCTCGGCAGTGATACACGAAAATAAGATGCGTATGGAATCCCCAAAAAAATGCAACGTAACTAATTTGCACTCTTGGATCTCCTGGTATGCGGCTGACCACCCATGCTGAAAAAATGGTTCACTTTGCCAATGTCACCCCTGTTTCAGGGAAGGTTGGCAGGAACTGCAGAGTGTATGTCCATCAGAGATTCGGTTTTTATGTTGTAAGTCCACATGCGACATGTGTAAGCGTGAACTAATACGTGTTTGCTTATGGGAATGCCTTTAATATGAATCTTAAAAAAAATATATCTTTGCAATATAGATTTAGCTTAGTGGGTTTTCAGCCTTTTTAGAAACTCATTCATATAAAAAAACTGCGCTTGTCGTCAAAAAAAATAAAAGTCCCTAATAAAAGTCAAAAGTGGTAAACGCAACGCAACGCAACTAAGCTACACATATAGTGTAACTTCTTGCCGCGTTATCCCCGAAGGGGTCGCATGTGGCGAGTTGAACCTATTTATTTTTACAGGTAAGGGGGGTGGCCTTACGCCAACCACTTCAGTTGAAGTGGAGGTTTCTCAGCTCCCGAGAGTGCTGGTACTCATTTCTTGTGAAGGCTGAGTAAACCTTGCCGGTATTTTATTTTGGGGTTTGAATTAAACACCGAAACGGGAAATCATTTCTGACACTCTCGGTGGGATTCGAACCCGAGCTTTCGGCATGGAATGCAAGCACTCTACCACCTGAGCTATCGACCGGACTAATTGGTCCTTAATTAAAACATAACAGAGAAAGTCCCTAGCCAGGAATGGTTGAGAACCACTGAGCTGGAGGGCTGCGTGAAGTAAGCCGCAAGCAATTTGTATTTTCAAGGTAAAACTGTTATGAATGTTGGACAATAATTCAAGGAACATTAAAAAGCCATGAAATTTGATGTCTGTGCTCCCATCGGATTTCTTTATTTCAGCCACCATTGATATTGTGACACTGCGAGAATTTGAGAGTTAAATTAATTATATTCAGGGATATGTAATTGGGGTTTTTTTTAATTTATTGCCTATCTATTAGGCGCATGTGTCTTTATGGGATGCACGCCCCTGCTAACCAGCCTCTTCTTTAACGTGCAATTGATATTCCATTTTTATAAATATGTAAGTATAAACAGTTTTGACTTTGTTAAAAAAAAATCAACTCAGCAAAAAATGTATTATTTTTCTGGGTGGGTAAACGTCAAATTTATATGAATATGGTCTTTAGCAGCCAATCACACATTATTTGTCTGCCTTTTCCGTAGCAACCCAGCTGTGAATGTCACAATTTTGTAATATCAATCCATGTGCGAACTTCATTTTAAAAGTCGTTAATCGGTCAATTATAATAGGTCATTAACTGACCCTGATATTAATTCGAATATTGATCCGGATCATGAAGTTGAAAATATTTTCCAAATCTACATAAGAACACGCCTATATTTACGAGCATAGGTACATCTACGATCTGTGATCTTTAATCTAAGTTGCAGAGACATATTTGTTTTTTTTTTTTTTTTAGATTTGTGAAGTGGAATACAATTCACCAACCTATTCTGCCTGGCCAGAAAGAGGTATTAATATTATCAATTAATAATTCATTATTGTTTATTTTAATGAATTATTATTTCATGATTGCCCAATAACATCTGTTGAACCAGGGTCAAAGTTATGGTCAAATGACCCAGGCGGGGATCGAACCAACGTAATTTTATTCCAAATACGCTTAAAAGATCAGCCCGCTTGGCCCCCTCGGCCATAACACCGACTTAACATTAAATTGAAATTCATTTGTGACGCATTCCTAAAATTAGACTAAAAATAGAATGAAAAGGCAAGGGATGCAACGAAATACATAATTATTTTATTAAGTTTATTAAATTATTGAGAAAATGAAAATGGCGATACACAATTTTATATTGTTGCCGACCCTGATGTATGGAAGCGAGTCGTGGACGGTGAACGAAAGAGAAGTAAATAAGGTATGCACCGTAGAAATGGCTCATTTGAGAAAACACCGAAAGATATACAGTGAGAACAGAATGGGTTCTGAATAAATGCGGTGTAAAAGAAAGCGTGAAAGTGAAAGTTCAAAGAAGTGTGATGCGATGGTTTGGACGTATTGAAAGGATGAATGAAGACCGACGCATCCCGATGACATTGCACCGAGTCAGTAACTTCGGCTTTTGCTGTTTTCTCTAGTGGACGAACAGGTAAATCTAGAATCACTGCTGGGTCGGGTCACGACCGTCGGGAAGGCCTTCCGCCACAAAAAAAAAATTATAGCATTACATGAGCGTTCTGTGATACGCTTCCCCGGATGGAAGTGTATAAACGGAATGGGTATGAGGTGGGTTTTCGCAATGACAAAAAAAGTGTATAAAAGGAATTTACAGAGTGGAAACAAGAGAAGAGCATGCATGAAAAGAGTGATGAAATTAGATGAGATGAAAGAAGTATGCAAGGACAGAGTCAAGTGGAGGCACTTGTGTGGAGGTACTGGCCACCCCTAAAAGAATGGCGGCAGGATACAAGACAAGACAAAGTATTTATTTAATTTTTGCTTCACCAGTCGCAGTGAAATTGGACGCTCGTGTTTCCAACAATCTGTTTTACTCGTTATACTAATCATTCCTAATGAGGGGTTCTCCATTTGTGTAAGTACCAACTTACACATTATAAAATTCCTTGAACTCAAAAGTCGCCAATAGTTATTTTAATGAGAGATAACTCAATTAAATTGAATTATTATCGAAACAACACAAAAACTTGTATGTCAACGAACCTATAAAATTAAATAAAAAAACAAGATCGGTCGCAACTTCCGAAGGCATTTGCATATCCATAAATAATGACTAATGAAGCATTATTTATAAAACTGTAAAATATCTCATGAGAGTCATCTGTAAAATAACCTCCAAAATTCCCACCCGTATAATAATTTTTTTCAATTAAGTCATTATACTAATCTAATCTAAGTTGCAAAGATATGTAACAGAGGATTCACTTTTTATTCAGTGATCTGTGGGATTCACATTATATGCATTAACACAAGCAGTCATGTAAAAGTTCTCGCTTAAACATGCCGCATGTGAACCTAAAACATAAAAACTCAAATCTCAAATAAACATACACCCTGCAACTCTTGCCGATCTTCCCTGAAACAGGAGTGACATTGACAAAGTGAACCATATTCGTAAGCATGGTTGGTCAGCCACATACCAACCTTGAAGTTAAGGAACATACACAACAAATTACATTTTGAAAAAAGACAAATAATAATATGTCTAAACATCAAAACAAACACAAAATACAAATTTCTAATTTAAAAAAAACCCTAGCCCTAGCTCCCAACATTACAGATCAACATTACAAATAAATTAACTATTAAAAAATCAAACAATAAATGTAAGTACCTATGTCTGATAATAATTTGTATACAAAGTTGGCACTCACAAGAAACGATAAGGAAAAAGGAAATTGTCATTATTTCACCTTAGCAGTCATAATAAAAGAAGAGCCTGTATGAAAAAGATTATGACTCTGGAGGAAATAAAAGAAGTATATAAGAACAGAAAGAAATGGCGGTTGATCTGTAATGTTGACGGCTAGGGTTTATTAAATTGGAATTTGTTTTCTGTTTTAGTTTTGATGTCCCTAGATATTATTATTTATTGATTTAAAAATGTAATTGGTCGTGTATGTTCCTTGACTTATAGGTTAGTATGCGGCTGACCACCCATGCTGTAAAAATGGTTCACTTTGCCAATGTCACCCCTGTTTCAAGAGAAGACGGCAAGAGTTGCAGGGTGTATGTCCATTTGAGATTTGGTTTTTATGTTGCAGGTTCACATGCGACATGTGCAAGCGCGAACTTGTACGTGTCTGGTTGTGAAAATGCATGCGTACTGTGAATCTCCAATGTAACATTTCTTTGCAACTTAGATTAGATTAGCAGTGAGTGCGTACATTTAATATTTTATCTGTACGAGATCCTTCCCACTCACTTATCCATGATTTTCGCATTGACTCAATAAGTATTCTTAGCAACGGCTTGCTTAGGATTATTAATAAACAACGGTCAAGTAGAAATTTGCGTGACGCGAATAGTTACGCATGATTATCGTGCGTGGTCAACACTTAAATTGGGCCTGTTGCACCAACCTCCAATCAATATTTAATTGACAAATCAAATTTGATTGCTTCATTCTGGTAAGGCGCTTGGTTAAATATTTATCGGAAGTGGGTAAAAATGTGATGGAAGTTGAACAGGAAATATAATGTATATCAGCTGATTTACGTGTATGCAACCAAATGCTTGATTTGAAAGGTTGAAATCACACCTAATTTTGATTTTTGTCTGATTGGAGCTTGGTGCAACAGGCCCTAATTAACTAATAACAGTGTCATCATTTTGTTGTTTACAAATAGCAATCTTCATACTTTACGTTGCAGGACCGTCCACCCTGGAACCCCCTGCTCACAGACGTACACGCCAGGAAAATTTCTTTTCAGAAACAAATCGTTATAGATAAATTTATTTACACATTATTGTACTGTTATGTAAATCTAAATCTAAATCTAAGCTGCAAAGATATGTATCATTTGAGATTCATATTAAATGCATTCCCACAAGCAGACATGCATAATTTCGCGCTTACACATGCTGCAAGTGGACCTACAATATAAAAAACCCAATCTCAAATGAACATAAGCCCTGCAGCTCTTGCCGACCTTCCCTGAAGCAGGGGTGACATTGGCAAAGTGAACCATTTTTTACAGTATGGGGGGTCAGCCGCATACCAACCTATCAGTCAAGGAGTACAAGCAATTAATACAATCAAATATATAAAACAAATAAACTCTAAGCAATTAAACAGTAAAAAATTAAAAAACTACAACACATATTTTTTTAAATTTAAAAACCTTAGCTTTAACCGCCAGCATTACAGATCAACCGCCATTTCTTTCGATCCTTGCATACTTCTTTCATTTCATCCAGAGCCATAACCTTTTTCATACAAGCTCTCCTTTTATTATGACTCTGGATATCCCATTCATTCGCTATTTCGAAAATTTGGTCCATCCATACCTTTCTCGGTCTTCCTCTTCCACGACATCCATCAATTCTCGCAGCATATACTTTCTTCGTCAGTCTTTCCTCATTCATTCTCTCCAAATGTCCAAACCATCTAAGCATACTTCTTTTAATCTTTACTTTCACACTTTCTCTTACACCACATTCCTCTCTAACAAAAATGACAAGTGCTATAATGTTAGGTAGGTAGGTGTAGTATAGTTGGAGTAACTATTATAGGTACCTAGGTCAAGATGTATTTAAATTATGTACTCGAAGTAACTAAAAATCATAATCATTATGAACTCGAAGCTTTTGGAGCGTTCGACAAGGTTCCAGCAAATTGACTTCTAGCAACTACTGTCTTTAGGAGTATATAAGGCGCAAATCGCCTGCAGGTGAGTCAGTCGATATACGTTGCTCTGCTTTTGAACAAGAAAGAGATAGTTAAGTGAAGACCAACTGTGAAGTAAATGTCAAGTGCTAAACCATAAATGTGAATTGTTAAAAGTAAATATAAATTGTTAAATAAATCTAAGTATAAAATAAATATCCAAGAAAGAAGACCAGTTTTTTAATTTAAAGACTGTTTATTTTTCGAAATAGCGAGTGAATGGGATATCCAGAGTCATAATAAAAGGAGAGCTTGTATGAAAAAAGTTATGACTCTGGATGAAATGAAAGAAGTATGCAAGGACAGGAAGAAGTGGCGGCTAATCTGCAATGCTGATTTTTAATGTTGGTTTATTGGCTTGCTACATTTTTTGCATAAGACATTTTTTACTTTTTTTGTATAGATTTATTTTTAAGGTTTTGTTGTTTTCTTATACTTAAATGTTATTTATTACTCGTATTCCTTGACTTATAGGTTGGTATGAGGCTGACCACCCATACTGTAAAAAATGGTTCACTTTGCCAATGTCACCCCTGTTTCAGGGAATGTCGGCAAGAGTTGCAGGGCTTATGTTCATTTGAGGTTTGGATTTTATTTGTAAGTACACAATGAATATATCCTTGCAACTTAGATTATAGATTATGAACCAAACAATATGTTATTACGTTTTTTTTTAAGTTTTACATAGAAAGAATTTCACAGTATTGTTTATGCATACGGGTGCAAGCCTTTTTAAAGATATTATAACGGACATAGACTGTACATGACGGAGGTACTGGTGCACCTTCGTTATCAGGTTTTCTGCAATTTTCATGATCGACCTAGATACCGCTTGTTGAGCTATGAGTAGGTAGATGCCACAGGGAGTCTCAAAAGAAAGTTTATACTAAGGCCCAGTATATTCAAGTATAGTTAAGTTAACTAAAATGCAATTTTACTTAAATTAACATAATATTTCACTCGCCGAACTTCGCCAGTAAATATTTAGTTACTTAACTAACGATTTTCAAAATGGCGTCGTCTTCACTGACAGCAGCTGTTCTTTTTTAATGTAAGGATACATCAAAATTGTTGCAAACTTAACATTTTTTGTGTCGTTTTCCAGCTTAATGAAGGTTAGGCATTTGATTTTTATAACAGTTGTTTGTTTTAAAGCTTTTGAATGGCATTGTAATTATTTCCAAGATTTGTGGGCGGGGCTTGTCACTTTGGTAATTTTCGGTTTTAGTTAACTCGAAGTATTTTGAATAATAGTTCAAGTTATAGTTAACTAAAATATTATTTAACTTGAGTATACGGGACCTAAGCGGATCATGAAAAAACGATAGCTGCTGCCTCTTGAAAAACAATATTATTGATAATTTTAATAAATTACTCAATTTGGGAGTTTTGTTCAAATTTAACCTCTCAAGTTTGCGGCACTCATTTATACGAAAGAACTTATGACGGTTTTGCTGCCATTTTCTGATAAACATTTTCTATCAAATACATAATCCATAATCTAAGTTGCAAAGATAAATTAACATTTAAATTAACATTTAATGAATGTCTACAAACGACACGTGCAAGTTTGCACTTACAAATGCTGCATGTGTTCTTACAAATTAAAATCAAAACCTCAAATCAACATAAAACCTGCAACGTTGGCCGACCTTTGTTGAATCAGGGCTGATAAATGCTCCAGAAAATCGGTTGAAGATCAAAGTTTCTAGATTTAGAAAAAGCCAAAAGTCAACATTATACAATTTATCTACTGAATCTTCAAGAGTCAGGCTACCTATTCACATACCTCCAAGTCTATGTGATTTGTTGAGTTCACGGAATATAATAATCAACAATTAAGTGAAAGTTTAAGGGTTTGTCTATTGACATTGTGAAGAGTCATATTTTTAATGAATAATGCTAAAAATTAAATAAAAAGTTTTTCTTCACGAGTTGATTTATTTCCTCAAGCGCTTTCGATGTTGTCACACAATTGAGAAGAGAAGCACTAACAGATTTAAAATTTAAAATGTGAATTACGGAGAAAGTTATAGGTGGGGGATTTATGGTGGAGTGAGGGAAGGAGTAATCTTAGATCTGTTAGTTATTCTCTTGATAATTGAGTGACAACATCGGAAGCGCTCGAGGAAATAAATCAGCTCGTGAAGTTTTTTTAAAAAATATTTTTAAGGGTTTGGTGGCTTACACAGTGAAAGTCCATTGTATATTAATCAAATTAATTCATTGTCCTGATGATGACTTGTAGGCGAAAGTGCTTGACAGAAATAAAATTGCAAAAAGTTAATTGGATTTTTGTTAATTTGATTTTTTTTTTTTTTTACGTTATTAATTGAAACAATTTTAAGATCTTTCTTTCGAAACACCCTGTGCTTAAGCTAGTGACAGAGCTTAGCTGTTTTAATTTACCTGTTTAATCAATTCGTTGTTAATTCTGCCTTTGATAAATATTGCGAACCTTTTAAGCAAGTGCGTGCAGTCTATAGAGGCAAATAAGGACCAGAGAATTCGGCATTTGCTTTTAAAAAACCAGATGCTCTATACATTGAAGATCTAATCTAATCTAATCTAAGTTGCAAAGATATGTTACATTGGAGATTCACATTACATGCATTCTCACCACCAGACACGTACAAGTTCGCGCTTGCACATGCCTCATGTGAACCTACAACATTAAAACCAAATCTCAAATGGACATACACCCTGTAACTCTTACCGTCCTTTCCTGAAACAGGGGTGACATTGGCAAAGTGAAACCATTTTTACAGCATGGGAGGTCAGCCGCATACCAACCTATAAGTCAAGGAACATACACGACAAATTACTTTTTTTTTTTTTATGATAATCTTCTCATATAGGTAATTCTCGTGTCACAGTGCTTGTGGGCATACTCCTCAGAAACGGCTTGACAGATTTTTATTAAATTTTGTAAGCATTCTTGATAGGTATGAGAATCATCCAACAAGTAGGTATATTTCATACAGCTTTATGATTAAGAAGAGCGTGCAAAGATTTCTTCTTTCAATTTTTTTGACCAAATATGTTTTTGTACTTTCGCCAGAGGGTCTCTCTCTACCCAAAGGGTCGCTACCCAAAGGGTCTCTACCCAAAGGGCCTCTACCCAAAGGGCAACCACTCAGAAAGCCGCTACTCAGAGGACCGCTACTCAAAGGGCCGCAACTCAGGGGGCCGCTACTCAGAGGACCGCTACCCAAAGGGCCTCAACTCAGGGAGCCGCTACTCAGAGGACCGCTACCCAAAAGGCCGCAACTCAGGGGGCCGCTACTCAGAGGACCGCTACCCAAAGGAGCGCAACTCAGGGAGCCGCTACTCAGAGGACCACTACCCAAAGGGCCGCAACTCAGAGGGCCGTTAATCACAGGGCCGCTACTCAAAGGACCGCTACCCAAAGGGCCTCAACTCAGAGGGCCGCTACTCAGAGACCCGCTACCCAGAGGATCGCTACCCAAAGGGCCTCAACTCAGAAGGCCTCAACTCAGAGGGCCGCTACTCAGAGGCCCGCTACCCAGAGGATCGCTACCCAAAGGGCCTCAACTCAAAAGGCCTCTACTCCGAGGGCCGCTACTCAGAGGGCCTATCCAGATTTTTTTTACTTAAAGGTTAGTATTGCTCCCATGCTGTAAAAACTTGGTTCAGTTTTGTCAATGCAAACTTGTGCCTGCATGTGGGCATGCATTAAAATATGAGTCTTAAATGTCAATGTATCTTTGCAACTTAAATTGGAGATTATTATTGTAGATTTATTCAACTTATGCATACAACCTTTCAAAGATTAACACCATTATTATGTCAAATAATAATAATTAATCATCAATAATGGTGCATTTTTATTTTTTGCATTGATGGTGCACGGTTACCGATTAACGCTTTTCTTCCTAGCACCAGCAATAAATAACTGAATGAACTTTCGACAAAGCCGCGGGATCAATAAATACTTTTAAATGACAGTACTTCCTGTTAGCCTTTACTCCTCTCCGTCTTCAAAGAAAACCAACACGTTTTAATGAGCATTGTACAGACAATTCTAGAAAGCTTCTCTTATTCCACCAAATGACATACTGTTCTCAATCCTTTGTCTAAATGCTGACGCTTGATTATATTTTGATTCCAAGATGCTTTCATGCAAGTCCAAAGACGTAAAGAATGGCGTTACTACTTCCCAAATATCATATATGACTTAGTATTGAATGACAGAAGTTGCAGAGTCATCATTGCTATGAGCGGACGTAACTGTCTAGTAATTGCAACACACTGACTTTGAATATTGTGTGCTGTAGCTCATATTTTTAGAGCCTGTTGCAACAAACTCCAATCAGACAAAAATCAAAATTAAGTGAAATTTCTCCCATCAAATCAAAAATTTCGGCGGATGTATATCATCTTTTCTGTTAAAATTCCATCATATTATTGTCCACTTCCGAGAAATATTTAACCGAGTTCCTTACCAGAATGAAGCAATCAAATTTTATGTGTCAATCAAATATGGATTGAAAATTGGTGTAAAAGGCCCTTAAACATCAATTCGGTCGTATTCGACCGAATACGGTCGACCGAATACGGTTATATTGACATCAATTCGTCAATATAAAGCTTGCACACGCTACAGGAAAAATGCAACCCTTTCAGGAAAGCTGCGGTAGGAAGTAGTTTTATATTTTTAACTTAGTTGCATTTTTTTCGTGTGCATTGTACCCGTAGGTTTTTTTTAAGACGTGAACTCAAGGGCGTACCCTGGATCAAATCTTGGAAGGGGGGAGGCAGGTTTTTCAAAATAGAAACGAAATACTTGTAAAAATGCATATACTGTGAATTCCCAATGTTACATATCTTTTCAAATTAGATTAACACATACAGACCGACATTAACAGCTCTCGAGACCATATAAATAAATAAAAATTCAAATTCTGTCAATTCCCTACTAAATAACTTTCTGATTCCTAATCCATCTCCTCTCTTGACCTTGTTTCCAAGAAATAATAATAAATCAGTCACCAGCAATCCCAGCGCTCTGTACCCTTCCTCACCCCTCCCACCCTCCACTACTCCCAGCCCTTAAAATAATGATGCACTAATTTATATTTTATTTAGTCAGTAATATTTTGTACCTGACGATGGAAACATTGTTTCCGAAACCGGTCGTACACAGGCCCGGATTAAGGGCGGTTCGAGCGGTACAATCGAACCAGGGCCACCAAAACTCTTATATTTTTATTAGTGCCCAGGTCTTTCCGGGCATTTGTGACCAAAGGGGCCCCCGGTGACAGACTTTATAGAAATTAGTTTACAAGCATTACAACAAAATATCTTTGGGGTGTAAGTCTTATGAGGCATACGCTACCAAGGGGCCCCCCAAAAGCTAAAAAGTATTGTACAGAAAAAACTTCAACGTACTGTTTTTTCGGAAAATATATGCATCTTTGAGGTTATGGAAAAGTAGTAGGGAAGGGGGGGGGGATTTTCATGGAGAGGGGGGGGGCATATAGGGGGCCCCCGAGCTTTACCCCGCACCAGGGCCCCCAGAGGGGTTAATCCGGGCCTGGTCGTACATTATTGAATTTTACTCGCCCCGTAACCTAATACAAGTTGTTTTTTATTTAATTTTTTTTTTTTTTAAATGAACGGTTACAAAGTGAATGCCTCATCAATTAATGATAGATTATATTAGTCTGAAAGATGACTCCGAAAAAACACTCTTGCACAATTTCTTCGAATCAGGGGTGGCATTACAAGAAGCACAGAATTTTTGGTCAACCTGATACCAACCTATTAAGTAAGGAAGTAATTTCTAATAAATTGTTGTCTGTCAATACGTTGTCTGAACAATTTTATGCATTCACAGTATGACTAATTAACAAGCACGGGTCACCCTGTGACCCTTTTTCCTGGTATCGAAGGGTTAACCTCACCCTTGAACTGATGTTTTTCAATTAGAATTATAATTACTATTATTAGGCACATGGCACCACTAATATTTTCAGTGTTTCTAAACCAATGGTCCGCGAGCACCCGGAAGTGCACTCTGTAGGTCTATGGCAGGTCATGCAACGCAACGCAAACGCTACTAAGCTGCACATACAGTGAAATTTAACCACGTTTTCACCGGAGAGGTGTTGAATCTATTTATGTTCGTAAGTAACGGCAACCACTTCACTTGAAGAGGGAGTTTCCCAGCTCCCGAGGGCGCGGGTTCTCATTTATTGAAAAGGCTGAGTAAGCCATGCCGGTATTCAGGTTGAAAATAAACACAGAAACGAAAAATAATTTCTGATCATTTTTGACACCTTCGGTGGGGATTGAAGGTTTGCCTTCAGCGCGGAATGCAAGCGTTCTACCAACTAAGCATATGAAAAATTTACAGTGTATACTTGATAAAATCTACAAGGCGGGAGACTTCCTACATTTCAGTATGGGCGGTCAGCCTCATACTAACATAAATTAATATCATATTAAGAGATTTATTAAAAGTTTTGATTACTGTCAGTACTCACATGAAAACAAATAAATGTTCTTGAGCTTTGCGATCCTTGATAAAAAATAAACATAAAAGTTGTATGTGATTGAATCAAAACAATCAAAGAGGTGCCGGGTCGAATAAATGTTACGAACAACTGCTCTAATCTATAATCTATAATCTATAATCTAAGCTGCAAGGATATGTAAGCATTTAAGGCTCATATGAAATGCATGCCCACAGACAGGCACATGTAGGTTCGCGCCTACACATTCTGCATGTGTGCATACAAATAATGAAAACCTCACATGGACATAAACCTTGCAACTCCTGCCGCCGTTCCCTGAACCGGGGTGGCATTGGCAAAAGTGAACCGATTTTTACAGCACGGGTGGTCAGCCTCGTACCAACCTATCAGTCATCAGTAATGGATGGAATAATTAAGGATACTATTAAAGCACTATTACATTGCCACTGCATGCTATGTAGATATATGCCCGTGTAATAAATCATTGACATTTATAATGAATAAAAACTTGGACATACGTCATGACAATACAAAGCGACAATTTGTGTATAGTTACTGATATAAGAATTAAGTAATATCAGGTCCAAAAGTCACACCGCACTAACGGGGACAGTTGCAAAGCGGGAAGCTACTTTTTTTTGGTCATTTTAGTAAAAAAAACGATAACCTCAGATACAAGCACACTCTCCGCTGTCTTTGTTTGTTTTGGCTTATAGCAATCCATTGCAATTTTTGGTTTATTCTGTTGCTTTCTCACCACTCTTTCTAACACTTAAAAACTCTGGCACCATTTTTACGGCACATCCTTAAATGTTATGAGGTCTCCAATCTTCACAAATACGAGAAGTCTTCCGCGTAAATTTTATTATAAAACTGTGCTTTTACCCTGGATTGATTCATCCTTTTTAATCTAATTGATCATTTGCTTCAATACTGAGTCTTGTAATTCTCCATGTGATTACTTTTGATCCAGGGGAATAAAAGACCATTGGTCTTTTAACCAATATACCCTTCGAATTAAAGATATAATTGATTTTTATATTTTAGAAACAAAGTTCTAATTAAGCACTGTTTCTTTTCACAAATATCGAATTTATTTTAATTAATAATTACGAACGTTTTCGACCTTGTTGGTCATCATCAGGTAAAAATACCATAGTTTCGAAATTTTTGAAAAAAAAATAGTGTTTAATTAGACTTTTGTTTCTAAAATATAAAAATCAATTAATATAAATTTTCAGTGTTAATACACAAACTATAAAAAATAGAAAAATATAATTATTGTTTTGAGATCATCCAGGCTTCTAGCTATCACAAGGCTCTCAAGGTTATATACAGTTCAACTCACGGATGACAAAACAAAATAATCTGAGTGTTTGTCCTTGAAAAGGGTTAAGAGACAATCCACAACCCCATTTGATACAATATCATTGTTTTGGCCATTTGGCCATGTGTGCCTGCGAAACCTGAACTTTCCAGAAATACAAAGAGACCACCTAGAGGCATTCGAGATGTGGATTTGGAGGAGGATGATCAACGCATAATGGGTTGAAAGAAAGTCCAACAGGAAAGTGTTAGAGTGATGTTTTCCGGCATCTGTTGCCGTCGTCTGTGGGAGCTGGAGCTTCCGGACGTTTCGCCCATTTATACGATGGGCTTCTTCAGCGTGAAGTATGATGATGAAGATGACCTTGATGAGAACTGGGAACTGTCAAGATCGTCTTCATCATCATACTTCACGTTGAAGAAGCCCATCGTAGAAATGGGCGAAACGTCCGGAAGCTCCAGCTCCCACAGACCACGGCAAAAGATCCCGGAAATCATCACTCCAGCATCATCAGCCGGCCGTGTAAGCCTAAAACTCTTATTCAGAAAAGTGTTACATAAAATAGTTACATATAATAGAGCTTATAAGTCACGTTTTGAAAAGGAAAATCAAACTTATACGTCACCCAATTGTAAACAGCACCTTTCTTAGCAACATTTTTGAAGAAAAATTCTTGAGAAAATACACAAAAGGTCGCCCAAGATTTTCATATTTCCAGGATCCAGAATATTATCCTCAAGAGGATGGCAACCAACACATACAGATATCTGGCACAACAAGGCACTGCCTTTAGAAGAAGGATGAGCAATTTCTATGAAACAACTTAAATATTAGGAAGTATGTATTTCTATATCATTTTTAAGTGTGTTTTTCTCAAAAGCTTATCAAAAGGACTGAAAATTGCTAGAAATTTATTTTACAGCAGTAACAATACTATTTTAATAAATAAATAAACAGATCTTGTGTATTACATGTCACTGACTAATGTGGTTTTAATATAATCTTAATGAATAATGTGAGCACATATAGCACGTTCCTGCCCGCACAGGTGTTTTACAACAATTTCCACATTGCATTTCATTAACATCTGATTCATTCATTGAATCTTCAAATAAATATAAAAATGCAAGCCATCAAGAACTGCAGAATAAAATGTTTTACAACGGTGATTTTCTTTGCAAACTTGAGAAAAATAAACTTGGTTTATGGAAATTCATCGAAGACACGAGGAAATTTCATATTTTGCTGTTGATCCTTTTAGTTTGAGTCTATCATGGAGTTCTTTTCATTTTCAAGGTACACTTTCTCATTAAAAACAAAAAAAAACGGCTGTTTTTGTTAATGAATCACACCTCAAGAGCTCTCTGCGAGCCTCACCGTCGTAATTTAATGTCAATCACTCGAACAAAAACAAGTTGCTGTAAAGCTTGGTTAGTTAGTAGAGTGCTTGAATTCCACGACGAGAGCTCGGGATCTAATCCCGCCGAGGATGTCAGAAATGATTTCCCGTTTTGGTGTTTATTTCAAACCCTAAAAAAAATTCCGGCAAGGTTTACCAGCCTTCACTACCTATTCCTATCCACAGCTCTAGACGATAGCAATCAACAGAGACAGATGGCTGGTAGAATAAGGCATTTCAAAGATGATGATGAAATGTGTGGACTATATTAAAGAGATGTGTCACACTTACCATCTGCATGGCTGTGAGGTACTTCTTCCACCAGAGGTACTTCTGGAACTGGGGTCCAAGGGCGCTGAACAGGTAATAGGAGTACATCACTATGTGGACGAAGGTGTTGAGGAGACCAAAGAATGTGCTGTGGCCACCTGCAATCATAACAATATTTCAGAAATCTATAAAATATTTAAGTTAGTAATCTAGCCCCAAAACTCCATTCACCTTTTCAGTCTTTGGATCTTGCTTGAGAATTGTCACATCAAGACATTTGTCGGTGTAATGGCCGAGGGGGCCAAGTAGGCTGATCTTTCTAGCGTGTTTGGAATAGAACAACGTTGGTTTGATTCCCGCCTGGGTCATATTTTGACCATAACATTGGCCCTGGTTCAACAGATGTTATTGGGTAATTATTAATTGATTATTTATTAAAATAAACAATAATGAATTATTAATTGATGATATTAATACCTGTTTCTGGCCAGGCAAAATAGGTTGGTGAATGGCATTCCTCTTCACAAATGTATTTAAAAAAAAAGAGCACCAAGCTTGCAGAAGTCTTTTGAGGTGTAATTCATACAGAATCAGCGCTCACAATACAAATAATTTTGATACTTTTTA
The DNA here is from genome assembly GCA_951799405.1 of Agapetus fuscipes. Classification (NCBI taxonomy): domain Eukaryota; kingdom Metazoa; phylum Arthropoda; class Insecta; order Trichoptera; family Glossosomatidae; genus Agapetus; species Agapetus fuscipes. The sequence goes on along the minus strand of OX637351.1, from coordinate 12,833,476 downwards.
CTCTTGTCTTTATGTGTACTTACAAATAAAATCCAAACCTCAAATGAACATAAGCCCTGGAACTCTTGCCGACCTTTCCTGAAACAGGGGTGACATTGGAAAAGTGAACCATTTTTTACAGTATGGGTGGTCAGCCTCATACCTGCCTATAAGTCAAGGAATTGATAGTAGAAATAAAATAAATCGCTGAAACGGTAAATCAAGTCTTAATCTAAATCTAAGTTGCAAAGATATGTGTCATTTGAGATTCATATTAAATGCATTTCCACAAGCAGACACCCATAATTTCGCGCTCACACATGCCGCATGTGGAACTACAATATAAAAACCCAATCTCAAATGAATATAAGACCTGCAACTGTTGCCGACCTTCCCTGAAACAGGGGTGACATTGACAAAGTGAACCATTTTTTTCACTTTTACAGTATGAGTGGTCAGCCTCATATCAACCTATAATTCAAGGAATTGATAGTAGAAATAAAATAAATCGCTTAAACGGTAAATCATGTCTGACCTCTTCAATTGAACCCACTCCATTTAACTCTGAAAGAAAGTATTCTATCAACTGAACCATCGACCGGACTGAGCTGCTAAAAATTTGATGGCATAAAAAATACTTGTTATCATATTATATTTGTTTTAATTGGTAAACAAACATATTTTTTTGTTTGATTTTGAAGTTTCAAGGTATTTTTCGGCTGATCATCGATTAATTATAACATACATTTATGTCAAACTCTATCTTCCTATTTCCATTAAAAACGTATTTAAAAAATATTTTAATTAAAAAACTAATACATATGTACATAACATTAATATCAATATAAATATCACTTTAGTAAGGGGATATACTATGATTTTATTTTAAATCGGTTATTTAAATCAGCCTGTCAGAAAATTATAATTTTCCATCGATTAAAACTACGAAGTTTGACCTTTTAAGAAATAGATCAAGTAAATAATGGGGTTTTACATTCCGATTGTGACGTCGTATTTCCATTACAAGAATGCTTTAAATTTCTAATCTTATTTGCACACGGAGTGGAACCAGTTTATTTTCACAAGTAAGATTCTTGCTTCAATTTGGTTTATTACATTTATTTAAATAGATTTTATTAGTAATGCAATATTGAAAAATCACAACCTCAATTGTTTTTTTTTCTTGTAAAAATTTCGTATATGGCCGTTTGGTCAGTTGGGCATTCGGGCATTTAGGCATATAAACAAGTCATATCGACAAATGAAAATTAGTCATTTGGTACTTCGACCATTCGAATACTAGGTTGTTTAGGCAGGTGAGCATTAAGGCGCTTACATAGTTATTCAGGGAAGTCTAATCACGAATCATCCACCAACTTAAGTGAACCTTGTTATCATTTAGGCATTCAAGTATTCTTTTACTATTTGTAGGCATTTTGGCAGGTCATTATTTTTACACTTGGTCATTTATCCTCGAAAGCATTTTGCCTTTCACATTCCTAATATAGGGATATCAACGTGAGGACAAATAAGCTCTTTTGACGCTGAAACAATGGTCAAGTCCATGATAAGATATCCACGTAATCGGAAGAAGATGGGAAGTTTTAAAGATCAGATAATGTGCCAAAAAAGGAAAAAAATGTAGGAAAAGGGCTTATTTTTTAAAAAATTGATTATTTTTCAATAAAAAATAAAAAAATAAAAGAAATTAAAAACTTTGTTTTATTCCACTTTTATTGTTTTTGAGTATGTTACAAATATTTTCGGAATCACTTTATTTTTTGCTAGAAAAAGCAAAATTGCAGCTTTGGGTAGATCGCAAGGTAAAACCCGAAATACAAATGAAATCGGAGGATTTTAGCTGGTGAAAGTCCAGCACTACCCGAGTCTGAGAGACTGGGTATACATGATGGATTCCCAAGAAATGCCTTTTAGTCTTTTCAAAAAGCCCGTTGGTCATTTGGATTCGTAGGCAGGTAGACATATTTTGTCAGTCAGACATTTGGTCACACGAGTGGACAATAATTTATGGTTTTGGAGTAGGAAGTTGTACGCAATCGCTTCACACGAAACGCCTTTGATTTCACCAACACGTTACAGTCATTTATTTGGGAAAACTAGTTTCTGTTGAGTTGCCATCAACAAATAACATAAATTATGATTGTTTTTGTTTTAAATATGTGTTTTTACGTTATCAAGATTCAAGTATACCAGAATATACTACTAAGTTATTTCAGATTCTGTCGTTTATAAATGTAGGTACATTTTTGTAGTGCCTTTTTTGGCCGAATCGTCATTCCAAAGGCACCTTAATGGCTCTAAGCAATCTCAGTTTATTGATGGATGTGGTGTATATTTTGCTGTGATCCTTTTTTGCATTTTTTCATAGCGATTAAATGGCGAACCTCATTCTTCATTAAATATAATATATTTTAATCATGTTTCGATCGAACATAATTTACGACCAACCAGATTTTTTCATTGTTTGTTATTCTACATAAATTACCTATTTATTACTTCTTGGCCAATAAGTTGATTTGAATCTGAAATCCCCTTTTTCTAAAAAAAGGCGGCTAAATTGCAGGGTTTTTTTTGTTTGTTGATATTTATGTTTTTCTTTTGTAATTAGACCGTGTAGATCGCATGGGAGAGAGTAGGTTAACCCAAATAGTGGTACAGGAATTACTAGACGACCAGCGTCTACTGGGTCATCCAACTAAAAGATGCAAGAACAGCTGATTTTCTGCATCATCGGAGGTCACATGTGTGTGTGTGTTTTAAAAAATGTAACTTGTTGTATATGTTCCTTGACGTATAGGTTGGTATGTGGCTGACCAACCATGCTGTAGAAAATGGTTCACTTTGCCAATGTCACCCCTGTTTCAGGGAAGGTTGGCAAGAGTTTCATGGCGTATGTTCATTTGAAATTTGGTTTTTATCTTGTAGGATCTTATGCGGCATGTACAAGCGCAAAGTTGTACCTACGTGTTTGCTTGTGAAAATGCATATAATGTGAATCCCTAATGTTGCATATCTTTGCGACATAGATTAGATTAGATTAGACGGGAAGGAGATCCGTAAGGAACAGATCTTAGATCTAAGAAGATATTTCTTGAAATCGACTTTGTTTTGTAATTTTCTTCAGAAGAAAAGAAACCCCTTTCCCATGTAAGATCCTTGAGCGCCGGCTTTACTAAGTACCTCCTTTGTTTCTTAAACAAACAACTACTTACCTGGAGTAAACTTGACGCCGAACCACACAGACATTGGCATGACTCCGTGGTGGATGACGTGCAGTGTGGACACCTGGTCGTTCTTCTTCCGGAGAATGAAGAAGATCTGCAGTCACAAGATATGCCATTCCAACAGTTTAGTGTAAATAAGACATTGTTAACGTATAAAGGTTTAGGTACTGACGTCGTAAAGATTCATTTTAGATTAATAAATAAAAACAATGTTTTCTTCCCGTGGTTAGTTTAATACATCGAGCGCTTTCAGAGTGTTGACAGACCATTTTCAAGTAGTTATCTTGTTATTCTCTATTCCTTGACTTATAGGTTGGTATGACGCTGACCACCCATACTGTAAAATATGGTTCACTTTGCCACTGTCACCCCTGTTTCAGGGAAGGTCGGAAAGAGTTTCATTTGAGATTGGGTTTTATATTGTAGGTTCACATGCGGCATGTTTAAGCACGAACTTAAACGTGTCTGCTTGTGGGAATACATTTAATATAAATCTTTGTAACTTAGATTATAGATTATTATAGATATTGAAAATGGTGAGTTGACATTCCGAAACTAAAGAAAAACATAGTTTTCATTTTTTCTTTATTAAACAAGGCTTTTTAATAAAAACAGTAATAGTGTGGGCACAAAACAGCCGAAAGAAAAACTGTGACGTCAATATAAGTTTGCAATGGAAAAAACAGACAATATTTTGTTTTCGGTTGCTCAGGACCCTAGTCTTCTAGAGCTAAAATGTCGCTCCACCTAGAGATATCTATTAACTTTGTTCCGAATCCTTTGTCACTCCATGATAACTGTTAAATATATATTTTAACTGTAGCATGAATCCTCCAGAAGGGCTCAAATCGTATTGTACATTTTAACTTGGCTCAAATCACTCTCAAGGCTCTAAGTAAGATCAGATAAACAGGTGGTAGTTGATGTTTTTTCATGGAATAGCACTCACCAAATCATTAAAGTTACTTTTGCTCAGACAAATCTAAGCAGAATGCTCGATCGGGACCTGAACAATATTTGAGAAAATATATTCACAAAGGGGTGCAGCGCAAAAATAAAAGTGAAGCTTTCTTTACACAAAATCACCATTCGAAAAGCTTCTATTCATTAATCATTATGCCTACTGAAGCAATTTTACTTAGTTTATATGAATGTATTAAATTAGTATGTAAAATAGTTCTTCAATATTCAAAAAGCAATAAAAGTTCAAGGTTCATTTAACGCGGTAGCATATAAAGAAAGAGTAGGTGTAGATAAAACTACCTCATTAGACATTCGAAAGATGGGAAACAATGTCTAGGTCTGAATTAATGAATCGTCTTGATTTAAAACAACTTGCTACACGTCGTGAATTCAATGACGATTCTTTATCAATATATAATGACTATCTTCGCATCCATTGGTGCCAACAAACACTACCAGTTTGGGTTCTAACCAAATTAAGAATGCATTCATACGAGTTCGATTCACCAATTTTCTAATGATCAATCTTTTTCTTACCGTGTCGAGGAATTCCGTAAACTTTGAGAAGTAATACCACCAGCAACCTCTGGCCATCTAAAATAGAAAACACAGCCAATTAGAACTATGAACAACCATCTGAGATCAAGCGTGTATAGCACATGCCAAAAACAAAAGAGCTGGGGCAATTCAAGGTCAGCTCATACAAAGCTACAAGCGACTGTATGACATGGATGGTGAAAGCTGACAGTGAAATCTTTCATGCATTTATTTATGTGGACTAAAAACAATGCTTGCAGCAACAAGCAAGCCAACAGAAACTGGAAACCATAAATAGAGAAATGTGCACTCACAGATGATTTTTATCTATATTTTGTCGGTGTGTTTATTTACAAATTCTAATTACTTCAAAACTTTTCGGATACTACACGAACCGTTATAGAAGAGCTTAATTGATTTTTAAGGGCCTTCGCAAACTGGACGACTTGTCGCTGCGACTCGGCGACTCTTGAAGCCAAGTGGGCGAAGCTTTGAACAAAATATATGATACCTGTCGGCCGCAGCCTGTCGCCGCGACTAGTCGTCGAGCTGTCGCTGTCGCCTGTCGTCCAGTGTGCGCCTAGACTTAATGTTTCATTGGTGACGCAGCCAACGTCTTCAGGAGGCACCCTCTCTGCACGACGACTGAGGATGCAGATAGGGTGCCTCCTGAAGACGTTGGCTACTTCTCCAACGAAACGTCGACGTTCTCCTATAACGGTTCGTCTAATATCCAAAAAGTCGAATTACCTACCTGTGAATTAATTATAAGTGTAAAAATGTTACTAAAGGTAACGATATATTTATTGACAAAAATAGAAAGATTTTCTACATCAAATAATTTATTATCAGATTCTACGAGTTTAAGATCAACCTGTACTTGTGCCTGTACTTACTGAAGTTCATATGAAATTACCTGGATGGTGTAAGTGGTTTATTCAAGAGGATAAGGTTTAAGGGAATTTAAAAAAATTATAGTTTCCATGTTGCATTTTGTTAACTCTTACTGTAACTAGAGTTTTAAGAACAATTTTTAGGAATAATATCTCCTAATGAATAAGGGATGAAAACTGATTGAAAGCAATACTTTATGGCAACATTTTTACGTACCCTCATCGCCATCGGATTGGTCGAATAGTCAACTGGTTGGCAACGAAAACTATAATGGCTAAACCATCCAGACATGCAACACTAAAAAAAAACAAATCAAATTAAAAACGAAAAAAAAAATAGGTAGCACACAATTTTCTGCCACAGTTGCAAATGCATTTTTTTTTATCTGATTTTTTTTTTTTAAAAACTTACTCAATATGATATTACATGTTTACAAATATCGAGGGATTCACAAGAGATCGGAGTTGCAACTGTTGCATCGAGTGGGCTACCCAATTTTAGGAATAAATATATATTTTATGATCGGCGCAACTTAGCTGCACATAAAGTGCATACTTACTTCGTAGAACAGCCAGGCACTGAATAAAACTTGTACTAAATTATAAACTATGAGGACATTTTTTAACTGGAAGGGTTTCCTGTTTTCCATTAATTTTGGACCTAAAACCTGAAAAAAAGAAAAAAAAACAATCATTAAAAATATTTGTGTTTTTTCGGGCTAAATCATGGTATATTTGTTGCTTTTTTATCTGCTGACGTTTCGCTTTCACGAGTTGAAAGCATTCTCAAGGCGAGTTATCAAAGCGACATGGTGGTTTTCGTTGTCCAGAGTCGCTCACTGTTCGTTACTGAGAACTAATTTTATTCAGTTACAAACAGCGACCGACAGCAAAGATAATGTACACCACCCCGACGCTTTGATAACTCGCCTTGAGAATGCTTTCTGCTCGTGAAAGCGAAACGTTAGACCATGAAACGTTCAGACCATGGTCTAACCCGAAAAACACAAAAAAAACATTTGTTATACCCACCGTGATAGTCAAAGTGAAAGTTTGAGATTATATTTAAAAAAATATTTCTGTATAAAAAAATATAGTGTAAGAAACTAAAAGGATTTCATTGATTTCATGTGGTTTTTGTGCAGTTAAGTTTTTAAATAGTAATTGATCATTTTAATAACTATTGACTTGTATTATTGTATTTTATAAATAACTTAAAAACGACTAAATTTTAACATAAAAACACATTTGTTTTAAGTCAGAACTGTGAAAGTATGCAAATCAAATGAGAAAACAAGACCGATACCACATCATCCATCTCTCTCGCGGAGTAAGGATACCTCTTCGTCAACAACTCTCACGAAACGCAGACAAAGTACTTAGATACAATTATTAAACAACATTTACTTTCTATTCACCTGAATAAAATCAAAACTATAATTTGTCACTAAAAAAAATCAATACAATTTGATGTAATTTATGAATGAGAAAATGTATGTGTTGATTATTCAATTCCGAGTTAACAATAGAATTACGTATTTTAACCTTTGACTGCCTTAATAACTAGGTGAATGAATATTTGTAAATTTGCTTACGTCAATTTTTTTTTTCGAAACTTATGAAAGTACCCGGAACTAAAAAAACGCAACTAAGCTACATATAGTGTACCTTAATGTCGCGATACACAAAAAAAATATATATGTAACAATTATGCTTGACTTATAGGTTGGTATGAAGCTGACCACCCATACTGTAAAAAATGGTTCACTTTGCCAATATCACCCCTGTTTCAGCGAAGGTCGGCAAGAGTTGCAGGGCTTATGTTCATTTGAGATTGGGTTTTTATATTGAAGGTCCACATGTGGCATGTGTGAGCGAGAAATTATGCGTGTCTGCTTGTGGAAATGCATTTAATATAAACCTCAAATGATACATATCTTTGCAACTTAGATTTAGATTTAGGTGCTCCTGAAGATGCCTTATTAGGCGAAAACGTTTGAGCGAAAAAGTGAATTAAAACTCTATTATATTCTTTTGAATTTTTAAATAATCAAAAGTACAATTACCCTCACTCTTTTCAGTTACTCACCTTGGCAAAATAAGCATACGATAGGCAGATGGCCATGGTGGGGAGGGGCGAGTTCATCATGGCCCAGTCTGCCACCCTTGGGTCACTCTTGTTGTCCAGGAGGTCGTGGTACCCCTCCAGGAATGACGTCAGCACGTGTGCCATCTTGAGTCGCCAAATCTACTCCGAGTGGTCAACGCGATCCTTGTCGAAAAATTGGTAAAAGTTCAGAGGCTCAAGATGAGTCTGTAACAAGAGGAAAACTGATTTTGAAACAACAACAAAAAAAGTTGGCAAGCTCAGACTATTTCTATTGTATTGCTTATTGTAAAGGTCAAGGGCGTGCATCCCATATAGGCACATGCGCCTAATAGGTAGGCAATATATGGTAAAAAAACGCATTTAAGCTTGATTTTTATCTGATTGGAGTTTTCAATTTCGGAGCACAAAAAATATACCATTTATATTTTCAAATTTTTTCTTCGCTGGGTTGAAAAATTCATAAAACTTTTACCAATGACCGGTTACCAAAGGTCCATCCAGCATTACAGCAACTGGGTCTTGCTTGAGAATTGGCGCTTTGTAGCAACGACGATCAAGCTCGTAAAAAGGTCGATAGCTCAATTGGTAGAATGCTTGCATTCCATGCCGAGAACAAGGGTTCGATCTCAAAGGCTTACTCAGCCTTCACAAGAAATGAGAACCAGCCCCCCCGGGAGCTGGGAAACCCCCACTTCAACTGAAAGTGGTTGGTGTGAGGCCGCCCCCTTACCTGTAAAAATAAATAGGTCCCGAAGCGCCACATGCGACCCCTTCGGGGAAACGCAGGCAAAAAGTTACACTATATGTGTAGCTTTTTAAAATATATTATTGTGCTTCGGAAGGCTCATCAAACCGTCTGCATTCACGAAAGTGTGTATACGTTATGAAAAAATAAAATTAAAACTAGGTTTCTGATGCACTTCACCGTTGAAGTCTTTTGAATTTAAAGGAACCGAACGTGGAATTCTACAAAAATATTTCAGTGTGGAAGTGTTTTTTTTTTGCTTTTGAATTAACCATTGAACAGGAATGCAATTAACCAACCTAGTTTTTCCTGACCAAATACAAGTATTCATATCATCAATAACAATTCATCAATTATATTTCATGAATTATTAAATTATCAAAAAACTGGTATAATCTGCCAGTGCCACCCCTGTTTCAGGGAAGGTCGGGAAAAGTTGCAGGGCGTATGTTCATTTGAGATCTAGGTTTTTATTTCCGTAAGTACCTACCTACGAATGCAGCATGTTTAAGCGCGAATTCATAGTACCTAATAATAATAATATTAGGATGATTTATTTGGTGAGCGCTGTTTTTGTGTGTATCACACCTCAAGAGCCCTCCCGTATATAATTACTTAAATTTGCTCTTCGCTGAGTTGAAAAATTTATAAACCTTTACCAACGACCGGTCATCAAAAGGTCCATTCAGCCTTACAGTAACTGGGTCTTGCTTGATAATTAATTGGCGCTTTGATGCGACGACCAAGTTTATAAAAAGTCCGGTCGATAGCTCAGTTTGTAGAATGCTTGCATTCCATGCGGAGAGCAAGGGTTCGATCCCCACCGAGGATGTCAGAAATGATTTCCCGTTTCGGAGTCTATTTCAAACCCAACATAAATACCGGCAATATGTACTCAGCCTTCACAATAAATGAGAACCAGCCGCCTCGTGAGATGGAAAACCCCCACTTCAACTAGAAGTGGTTGGTGTGTGGCTTGCCCCCTTACCCGTAAAAATAAATAGGTCCCAAATCTCCAAGTGCGACCCCTTCGGGGATAACGCAGCAAGAAGTTAGACGATATGTGTAGCTTAGTTGCGTTAAATCATTTTTATTTATAAAGGTACCTACTTTTTGTTTTTCAATAAGTATATTGTCATTTGAGATTGGGTTTTTATATTGTAGGTCCACATGCGGCATGTGTGAGCGCGAAATTATGCGTAGCTGCTTGTGGGAATGCTTTCAATATGAACCTCAATTGATACATATCTTTGCAACTTAGATTAAGATTTAGAGATTAAGATAATGTAATTTTGTATTGTATTTCAAAACTGTTAGTATATTTTTTGTAAATTTCATTAAAGTAAACATAGCAGAAAATATATTTCAGGAACTCGCTATTAATATGCCAATGAATAATCGCATTTTCCAAATACGATGAACTTAAGGGGGCGCTCTCATGTTGCACCGCGCCGAAAGCTGTCAAAGTTGCGACCCGTTTCCCCCCATCCCCTTTCGCCTCAGACCGTATGGATTGAGCCCCACAAAATATGCTCGACTTGCTATTGCCGTTTGAAGATTTTTTTTTACATACGACTTTTGTGGATCTCCCATCACGCAAAAAAAAAAAAAACGCAACTAAGCTACACATATAGTGTAACTTCTTGCCTGTGTTATCCCCGAAGGGGTCACATGTGGCCATTCGGGACCTATTTATTTATACAGGTAAGGGGACCGGCCTTACACCAACAACTTTAGTTGAAGTGGGGTTTTCCCAACTCCCGAGAGTGCTGGTACTCATTTTTTGTGAAGGCTGAGTAAACCTTGCCGGTATTTTATTTTGGGGTTTGAAATAAACACCAAAACGGGAAATCATTTCTGACACCCACGGTGGGATTCGAACCCGAGCTTTCGGCATGGAATGCAAGCACTCTACCACCTGAGCTATCGACCGGACTATAGGACAGGATTTCTTAAAAAAAAAAAAAAAAATTATAACGCTTTCGTCTTTACATTAAGTGTGGCCTGAGCCTCTAGAAAAGTCTCCTCTACTTTTTTCTATCCTTACATACTGATCTCAGTTCATTTATATCCATTGCTTCTTCCCATAATTTCCACTTTGTACTTATTTTTATCCCGAAAATGTAAGCAGGTAGGTTTATGAATTTGAGATATATTGAACTTTTATAAATGGCTACTATAGTATTATTATTTTTATTTTTATTTTTAAATAGATTTGTGGAAAGGAATGCAATCCACCAACCTATTTTACCTGGCCAGTTGTCTTCATGCGAAAACAGAAGCTTGTGTGCATGCAACGGCATCTGTTGAACCAGGGTCGAAGTTATCGGCGCGGGATTCGAACCAGCGTTATCCGGTTCCAAATAACCTGACTCGATCCCCGCGGCTATAACACCGACATTATATTACATATTTCATAGTGACATTTGAATAGAGTAACTAATTAAAAGTAGATAAATACATAATAAAATATTTTGTACCTATTGATATAGATAAGATTAGATTAAAACGCAACTAAGCTACATATATAGTGTGACTTCTTGCCGCGTTATCCCCGAAGGGGTCGCATGTGGCGAGTTGAACCTATTTATTTTTACAGGTAAGGGGGCCGGCCTTACGCCAACCACTTCAGTTGAAGTAGGGGTTTCTCAGCTCCCGAGGGGGCTGGTACTCATTTCTTGTGAAGGCTGAGTAAATCTTGCCGGTATTTTTATTTTGGGGTTTGAAATAAACACCGAAATAGGAAATCATTTCTGACACCCTCCTCGGTGGGATTCAAACCCGAGCTCACGGGGTAGTATGCGAGCACTCTACCAACTCTGTCGACCGGAAAAAAATATATTTTTCTTTTTTAAAAAATGAAATCTGTGACTATACAGTTACACAGTGCCAACCAAATAAAAACCAGAAAACAAAAAAAAAACAATCTGCAAGTAACTATAAACACAAGTCATTATGTCAACAAAATGAGTCCTAAGGTAGACAGGGTTTTCTAGGAATCAGCTTAACTTGTCGGACTAATGTATTGTTAATTTCTTTGTTGGTAATTCAAAAGACTCTACCTGAAGTCTATTATAGATGAGTCGTATAGAATCAAAGGCGGCAATCTAAAAATAAATAAATTGACATGAAGGGTCGTGGGTTCGAATCCCCACGGAGTGCACAGGAATATAATTTATATTATTTAAAACAAACCGGTCCGTAGTCCAATGATAACACTTCGGACTCTGAATGAAAGGTTGCGGGTTCGAATGCCAGCGGAGCACAAAAAATATAGCGTTTGGCCAAATTTTAACAATTGATTTAAAAAATGTAATTTGTCGTGTATATTCCTTAACTTATAGGTTGGTATGCGGCTGACCACCCATGCTGTAAAAATTGTTCACTTTGCCAATGTCACCCCTGTTTCAGGGAAGGACGACAAGAGTTACAGGGCTTATGTTCATTTGAAATACGGGTTTTTATATTGAAGGTACACATGCGGCATGTTTAAGCGCGAACTTGTACGTGTCTGCTTGTGAGAATGCATATAATGTGAATCCCCAATGTAACATATCCTTGCAGCTTAGATAAGATCACTTGGTAAGCATAAGTCATAGAAAAATGTCTTTCAAAAATCGAGAATCCTTTTTATGGGGGTACGTAAAATTTGAACAAAGAACCATTGTTTAACATATTATCCTATTTCCATTGAAAGACATAATATTACAATGACGACCAAATAGAAAAATATTATAATAAAGTATAGTAAAATATTTTGCACAAAAAATTGTCTTTTTTTTCATAATCCTTATAATAGAAATTATTCTGGTGATGACCGGTCCGTAGTTCAGTGGTGACATTTCGGACTGGAATGGAATTTGTGGGTTCGAATCCCGGCGGAGCACAACAAGTATGCCATTTATATTTTCATATTTGCTCTTCGCTGGGTTGAAAAATTTATAAACCTTTACTCATGACCGGTAACAAAAGCTCCATCCCGCCTTACAGCAACTGGGTCTTGCTTGAGAATTGGCACTTTGTAGCGACGACGACCAAGCTCGTAAAAAGGTCGATAGCTCTATAATCTATAATCTAAGTTGCAAAGATATATAATCATTTAAAGCTCTCAGATGTATGCCCACAAACCAACACGTGTAGTTCGCGCTTACAAATGCTGAATGTGTACTTACAAATAAAATCCAAACCTCAAATGAACATAAGCCCCACAACTTTTGTCGACCTTCCCTGACACATTGGCAAAGTGAACCATTTTTCACAGTATGGGTGGTCAGCCTCATACCAACCTATAAGTCAAGGAATATGAATAATAAATTACATTTAAATATAAAAAAGAACATAAGTCAAGGAATCACTCAATTGGTAAAATGCTTGCATTCCATGCCGAGAGCAAGGGTTCGATAGCAAGATTTACTCAGCCTTCACAAGAAATGAGCACCAGCCGGAGGTTGGAAAACCCCTACTTCAACTGAAACTGGTTGGTGTGAGGCCGGCCTCCTTACCTGTAAAAATAAATAGGTCCCGAATCGCCACATGCGACCCTTTCGAGGTTAACGCAGGCAAGAAGTTACACCATATGTGCAGCTTAGTTGTGTTTATTCTAAGATGATGCGAAACACTCCTCAAGAGCCGAACTTTACCGTCGCTATGGAATGCACCTATTCTCAAGAAAGCCCCTATTACTGTGGAGCTGTAGGCTTAAAAAAAATAGGCTGATTTATTTGGTGAGCGCTGTTTTTGTGTGAATCACACCTCAAGAGCCCTCTGCGAGCTTGGTTGTCGCTATAGAAATCGCCAATTCTTAAGCAAGACCCAGTTGTTGTAAGGTTGGATGGACCTTTTGATGACCGGTCTTTGGTAAAGGTTTATGAATTTTTTCAACCAGCGAAAGCAAATTTGAAAATATAAATGGTATATTTTTTGTGCTTCGCCGGGATTTGAGCCCACAACCTTCGAGTTACGAGTCCGAAGCGTTACCATTTGAACTACGGACCGGTCAATTTTACCAATAAATAAAATTAACACACAAAAACAGCGCTCACCAATAAATCATCCTTTTATTATTATTATTATTTGGTATGAGGCTGACCACCCATACTGTAAAAAATGGTTTACTTTGCCAATATGTCACCCCTGTTTCAGGGAAGGTCGGCAAGAATTGCAGGGCTTATGTTCATTTGAGATTGGGTTTTTTTATACTGTAGGTCCATATGCGGCATGTGTGAGTGTAAAATTATGCGTGTCTGCTTGTGGGAATGCATTTAATATGAATCTGAAATGATACATATATTTGCAACTTAGATTTAGATGTGCGTTTTGAACCTATTTGACCACATACAATTGCTTTGTGTTTACAAACAATACTAATAAAAGAAAGAAAACTTTCCGACTTCAAAGTTTTAATGTGTTATTTTCAATATTTATTCGTATTTTTTTACGCTCGTATCGCAGCAGACGAGGAGATAGTTTTTGTAATACACGTTGTCTTTAACCCATATGCTCTGCGTGTGTGAGGGAGAAGTACCGTGCGGTAGAGAGGTTGGACAAGCAAGCGGCACAGATCCCACGTCCGAGCCCCTTGAAGAACAAAGGGAGACTGATTCATTTTGAACAGAATTTTAAAGGTTTGCGAAATAAAGAAAAAATCCATGAATAAAAATATTTTGACTGATTTGATTTGTTTTGTTGTTATAGGTTTAAAAAAGACTTTATCTACATGGGATTTTTTTCATTTTTTTTTTTAAACATTGAATGTTGGAAAAAAACGTGTACGAAAAATACAAAAAAAAAAGAAATTTTGCAATATTCAAAAGGTAAAATAATGAAAACAATATCAAATTTCAAAAAAGTAATCTGATCATGCCTTCAACAAACTCTTTTAAAATTATTCTATCATAGAAAAAATTAAGATTTTTTTTTTGTTTTTGGAGGATATGCTTTTTAGCAAAGCTCTTTCCGCAACTAGCAAAAACAAGTCCAGATTAAGCTTTGATTTATATACGTAAATAATTTATTTGACTTTTGAAAAAAATATGATATATAGTATAAATGTTGATTAATCTTATGTAATTTTTTGAAATATTAATTTATGTCTTAATGATGCTCTAAAAAAATAAATGAAAACATACTTTAAAAAAAAAAATCTTGAATATGCGTGGAGCGCACCCTTAATGTCAAACAAGTGACAACTTTTTATTAGTATGGCAAACTTTTTATTAGTATGTCAAACAACTTTTTATTAGTATGGCCATTTAAACACATTAGTATATTTAACGCAGCAGTATAATACATTATAGAATAGTATAAATGTACGAGTATGTTTACTCATTACAAATATTACTAGTAATGATAGGAAATAAAAGACTTGAATTAATTTGATTGCGAGTTGTATTTTTTTCACTGTTTTTATAGATGTTGATAAGTACTCCTCTAGCTGTTAACAGCCACAGCATCTCGAGTGTAAAGCATTGCATGAATACTAAGCCATGTCGCGTGAGCAGAAACATGTGTAAAAATTAAATCACTCACTAGAGGTGTTGGTGTGTCTTTGATACGTTTTTCTGTTTAAACGATGGTAGAGTTTTTATGCAATGTTTTATCCTGTGGTATTGGTTTATTAATCTAATAAAAATACGTTCAGCAATTTGATGGAGTTCCATGCAGAGGCGGCTCCTCAATAAAAATGTTAGCAGTTCAAAATTTCTGCAATTTCAATTTTTCTTTAATTTTCCATTTTGCTTGGAATGCAATTGCAAAAAATACATACATATAATATAATGGTTTATTTAGGTACAAGAGTACTCACCTGCACCCGTTTTGTTGCATAAGAAATAAATGAGCAAATACCTACTTGCAGTTATTTGAAATGTAAATCCATACTTCGCTTCTTCATTTGAGCGAAAGCCTCAATGCCAACTCAAATGCAGCACAAAATTGAACACAAACAATAATTCTATAATCTGTTCTGACGCACTTTGTCATTAAACATTTTAATTGATTCTCTACAACCAACATCACAAGCAATTGTCGAATATCTGTTTGACCTAATTTATTTAAATGCATTACACGCTCAATGCACATAAGTTTGCAAAAGTGCATGCTTTTTAACTTTGTTAGTAAGGTGAGCGAGATCTACATATGACAACACCTTTTCACTCCAAGATTTTTCACCACCGATAATAAGACACGGGAAGCAGAAAAAATTATAATTAATCATTCACAACCACACAGACAAGATGCTTTCAAATAATATTCTTTTTAAATACCCTATTCACTTTTTTACACTTAGCTTTACATTGTTGAATAATTTTGAATTATGATCTAAGAAGATAACAACTTTTTATAAATAAAAATGATCGAAAAAACTACGATTTTTCTTGATAAAGTCAAATTCATCGTCAGAAAATTAATTAAAAACAAAATTGTAATAAATTCACGATATTCACGCTAAATACAGACAGAACCGGCAACAGTACGTTTACATGTCAACTAACAACGGAATGGAAGTGAGTCACCGAGATTTCAATATTATTTTCAATCAACAAACATTGTTTTCTTAAAAATGCTTCAAGACTAAATTGTGAGGATTCATTGTGTCCAAGGCAAGTTGAATATTTTATAATATTTCGGCGCTGCACCAAACCACCGTTTTGCGTCTTTGTCTAGCTTGATGAAATGGTAATGTTTTATCTGCTTTCTCGCTCTATGGCACGGATTTGGAGCAACCACATAATATGTATGAAATTTTTTTAAATCCTCAGTTCACTTTGGATTTTGCACGATGAGTAGGTATAGGTACCCAAACTATAATATCATGTGTTATGTACGGCGCCTTTGTGCTTCGCGAGCGCTCCATAAAATTAAGTCGGTACTTATTTATTATTGATTTTTACTTCAGCGATCTTTCAAAACAACTTCCACACAACATAATTTTTTTAAAAGGATATACATTTTTTTGCTATTTTTTTTATTATAAAATCTAGGCAGTGCATTGAACGGCTGCACGTTATTGGCGAACCGCCTCTGGTTCCATGTACTATCATCTATGCATGCCATTTTTCAGGAGCAAACGTAAATAAATGTAAAGCAGGCCATTCAGCTAGGTTTTACGTTAAAAAATAAAAAGAAAAAAATCTTAAATTTGTAATTTATGTTTTTTTTTAGTTATTATTTCGCACGTAACTTAAAAAAAACACAACTTCGCTACACATGTAGTGTAATTCCTTGCCTGCGTTAAATAGTCGCATGTGGTAATTGGGGACCTACTTATTTTTACGGGTAAGGAGGCCAGCCTCACGTCAACCCCTACAGTTGAAGTGGGGGTTTTCCAGCTCCCGAGGCGGCTGGTTCTCATTTTATGTGAAGGCTGAGTACACATTGCCGGTATTTATGTTGGGTTTGAAATAGACACCGAAACGGAAAATCATTTATTACATCCTCGGTGGGGATCGAACCCTTGCTCTCGGCATGGAATGCAAGCACTCTACAAACTGAGCTATCGACCGGACTTTTTAGAAGCTTGGTCGTCGCAACAAAACGCCAATTCTCAAGCAAGACCCAGTTGCTGTAAGGCTACATTTACTTTTTTTTGACCGGTCTTTAGTAAAGGCAATGAGTTTTCCAACCAAGCGAGAGCATTTTTGAAAATATAAATGATATATTTTTGTGCTCCTCCGGGATTCGAATCCACAGCCTCCCATTTACGAGTGCAAAGTGTTACCACTAGACTACGGACCGGTCTACTATTATTTATTTCTGATGAATAACAAAAACGTTTTTTAATGCAATAAATTGGATTATTTATTTGTGAATATTTATATTTGGATTTATTCTGGTGTCTTAATTGTTTTTACCTAGCACACGTGCTTGATTTGAAATACATCCAATATCATAATACATAGTTATAAATACAAACAATCCTTCTTTGTTGTGTACATTATCCTTTAAAAATAAATATCTCTAAAAGTCTCTCTCTAGGACTTCACATGGGTGCACACGCAAAAATGGTAAACATGAATGCTCGTGTAGGGTATATCAGTTATATTACACTTGGTCTATTATTTGACTTGTTTGTAAAGTGTTAAAATATTAGTACTTACAAGTAATAGCGGTATTCTTTATATTCTGTTTTATAAATAATATATATTCACCTCGGCATATAATAATATTATTTCTGATTCGGAAGCCGTTTTGTTGATATAAAATTACATTACATCATTGCTTGACAAAAAAACTTAAGTCAAACAAATGAACGAGTAGGTACGCAAAAACTTAAGTTCATAAATAACTACACAAACACTGTTAAATTTGAATACTTTGTATAAATAAACATCAGTAGATAAATATGTATATCAACATTTTTCACACCTCAAAAAAAAAAGAGTTTCCAACAATTAATATCAAATACCATTCTAATTTCTAACCTCTGTGGAAGGAGAATGGAGAAAAATAATAACCAATTTCTGATTTTTTGATTTATTTGTTTTGATTTTTTATCTAAATTTTAAAGTGAAAATATTTTATAAAACTTAAAAAATGACGCTACAAAAAAATATTTTAAACACGTTTTTGTTCACATTTTTTTCTTATAATTTTGTTGTTTAATATTTTGGACATATTTTTTTTCTTCATTATTATAGAAAGATACAATGTCTAGAGAGTGTTTGGAAAATATTTTAGGTAATGTGAACAGTTTTCGAGATAATATGAAAAAACTGAAACTTGATAATTAATTTAATGTGCGCGGCAGTACTTCAGCGTGAATTGTCGCCGAACCCACAGTAAGGGAAACACGCGGCCGACGCAACACAATTTTGTCTATGCCAATTCACTTGCGGTCCTACCCGTCTTTTTACAACACACTCATACATTTTCTTCACATATAATAATTATAATATTAGGAGGATTTATTTGGTGAGCGCTGTTTTTGTGTGTATCACACCTCAAGAGCCCTCTGCGAGCTTGGTCGTCGCTGTAGAAAGCGCCAATTCTCAAACAAGACCCAGTTGTTGTAAGGTTGGATGGACCTTTCAGTGACCGGACTTTGGTTAAGGTTTATGAATTTTCCAACCCAGCGAAGAGCACATTTGGAAATATACATGGTATATTTGTTGTGCTCCGCCGGGATTCGAATCCACGACCTTCCATTTACGAGTCCGAAGTGTTGCCACTGGACAACGGACTGGTCCAAGATACATATGTACCATCTTATTATTTTGTACCATTACTTTTATATCCTTTTCCAGCTTTCATTCATTCCTTACCTTAATTTTTTAGTTTTTCTTGTCACTCACATGTTTTTCTTTTCATACAATCACCAAATAAAAAAGTAAAAGAAAAACAGTTGTTCACTTTATTTTAAAATTGTTAAAGTACAATTAATTTGTTTATTTAAATTTCAAACACATTCATTGGTTCGATTGACACATCAAGAACCATCAAATCATTTACGATACTAGTCGAAAAGTGAAAGGGCAAGGTAAAGAATCATTCTCAAGTATTTTAGTAACATTAAACAGATAGTTGGGAAATTGGAAAAACTTTGATATTGAAAATGTGATAAAATTTAACTTATATGATGTGAAACTCAATCACAAGACATTACCGGAAATCTATTGAAATTTAAAAAGCGCCTACAGTGAGTGTTTTAATTGCAATGCATTTTTTGTAAACGCTACTATTTAAAAAATAAAAAATAAATATAAAAACAAATTGTGTTAGGTTACGGGGCGAGTAAAATTTAATAATGTACGACCGGTTTCGGAAACAATGTTTCCATCGTCAGGTACAAAATATTACTGACTAAATAAAATATAAATTAGTGCATCATTCTTTTAGGGGTGGGAGTAGTGGAGGGTGGGAGGGGTGAGGAAGGGAACAGAGCGCTGGGGTTGTTGGTGACAGATTTATTATTATTTATTGGAAACAAGGTCAGTAGAGGAGATGGATTAGGAATCAAAAAGTTATTTAGTAAGGAATTGACAGTACTTGAATTTTTATTAATTTCTATGGTCTCGAGAGCTGTTAATGTCGGTCTGTATGTGTTTGAGTGCAGAAGTTTAATTTATGTTTATTAAAAGTATGTCCGGATTCTATGATGTGGTTGGCAAACTCGGAGAAGTTATTATTAGATAGACAACGCCTGTGTTCGTCCATTCTAATTTTTAAACTTCTACAAGTCTGCCCAATGTATACTCTATTGCAGTCGCCACACCGAACTTCGTATACTCCACATTTTTGTAAAATGTCCATTTTCGATTTAGAGTTACAAAGTAAGTTTCCCAATTTATTATTGGTGTAAAACGCAGGTCTGATAGAGTCGGGTGTTTAACATCAACGGTGATTTCCACGAACAGCAAACTCATGTCTCAACTGCCACTAAGCATGAATTTTCCATACAAAAAAACGATAATCCATGGATCAAATGCTTCGTGAATAACTCTCAATTTTTTTTATTTCGGGTTAAGCTCTTTTTGATGGTTATCAGTGGCATAGCTGTGATTTTGACTCCAACGCGTTTATCGCTATTGTTGCGAACTTGAAATACGTGCCCTTATACACGCATACATCAAAGTGGCAACGCACACATATACCTACACCGTCTGGAAGTGGTTGTGATTTTGTGTGCACATAATGTTCTAGTGGTGGAATGATCTAGTAATTGCGAGAAATACCTCTCTGGTTTATTATAAAAGAGATCAAAGTAGCACAGGCAGGAATCGAAAGAAAGAAGAGAAAGCCATTCGCTAAGTAACACCTAGAAACAGTGATTGTCAATTTGTGAAATAAATTGTAAATTGGCATTTTAATTAAGAAGAATTCAGCAGAAAACGTAACACTACAAAACAATGAAACAGTAAAAAAACAATTTGCATCTTGATACTAAATACGTGATCTTATGTACTTATTACACATTATGGAGAAAAAAAATCCTCTGTATAATTTACTGACGTTATTTCCTTAATTACTGAAAGGAGTGACATAATATGAAGTATAATTCACAAGGTCAACGCTGCATTGTTTTCATATTTAAATAATTAATGTTGAATTGAAATGCGGCATTCAGCAGGTACCAAAATAATCAATTTTAGGCAAAGCAGATGTGCAATTTGATTCTTCGTATATCTATAATCTAGGTTCAATAATCTATAATCTTAGTTGCTCATATATATATTAACGTTGAAAATTCATATCAAATGCATGCCCACAAACAGACACGGGCAAGTTCACACTTACAAAAGCTGCATGTGTACTTACAAATTAAAATCCAAACCTCAAATAAACACGAATTAACGCTTTGACGACCTCTCTTGAAACATAGGGTAACATTGGCAAAGTGGACCATTTTGTTACAACATATGTGGTCAGCCTCATACCAACCTATAAGTCTGTAACTGTAACTGAAACTCTGTCGCCATTCCGCTGGGAGCGGCCAGAGCCTCTGCGGAGCTGCCTCCATTTCTTCCTATCCTTACATACCTACCTCATTGCAATTCATTCATATCCATCACCGTTTTCATGCATTTTCTTCTTTTACGCTCACTTTGTATATCCCATTCTTTCACAATCTCCTCAATCTGATCACTCCATACTTCTCTCAGTCGCCCCTTACCTCTTTTTCCTTTCACACTTCCTCTGTATATATACATTTTCAGTCTATCATCATTAATTCTTTCCACATGCCCAAACCATCTCATCACATTCTTTTGTACCTTTGCTTCTAAGGTCTCTAATATAAAAGCTGTACACGTTTTTATGTACTTTATGTACTCTTTTATTTTATGTACTCACGTTCTTTTGTACCTATACTTTCCCATCCTCTTTCAACTTACATTCTTTCTTTACCCATTCATTCCTAACTCTATCCCTCAGAGTTTTCCCTGTCATGCTTCTCAAATGCTTCATTTTAACCGTACACACTTTACTCATTTCGCTATCATTCACTGTCCATGCTTTACTTCTTTACATCAAAGTCGGTAACAATCTGCCATTGTGTACCGCCACTCTAAGATCCATAGTCAATCGCTTGTTCTTTGCTATTCTTCCTATTGCACCGACCACTTGCTTTCCCTTACACACCCTATTCTCAAGTTTCCTTGTCATCTTCCCATTCTTTTCAAACATACTTACAAGTATCTAAATTCATTCACTATTTCATAATAGTCAAAGGACTTCATGCCTACCATTTTGTGTACTTTTGTACTTCGATTTAAAAGCTACGCCATTGTAATGATTGTTCTAGAGTTCATCTTATACATCTTGCAACAGTTTGTTGACTTTGTTGACCGTTGGACGAGACGTTTGGAAGATCATTCATTGTCAAATTGACCAACATGGTATTAAAAATCACCATATTTAAATGATTCAGCAAATTCTTTGTTTTTCCTAAATTTCAACACCCTTCAACAATCAATCATTCAAATAGATATAGAAGTTGGAACATTTCTGAATTTGGAACTTTTTTCTTAGCGAGCAAACATTGTACAGGACTGCTATCCTTAGCAACGAATAACCAAATATTTTTATGCCTTATCCCTAGTAAACCGGCCGGATCTTAAATCTAAATATAAGCTGTTAGGATACATAACATTTAAGATTCATATTAAACGCATTCCCACAAGCAGACATGTATAAGTTTACGCTAACACATGCCGCATGTGGACCTACAATATTAAAACCCAATCTCAAATGAACATAAGCCCTGCAACTCTTGCCGACCTTTCCTGAAACAGGGGTGACATTGGCAAAGTGAACAAATTTTTAACAGTATGGGTGGTTAGCCTCATTCCAACCTACATGTCTAGGAATACAAACAATTAATAATATTTAAGTTTATAAAACAAACAAACACTAAACAATTAAACAGTAAAAATTAAAACCTACAAAACATATTCTTTCAAAAAAATCAAATTACGCCAGCATTACAGATCAGCCGCCATTTTTTTTTGGCCCTTGCATACTTCTTCATTTCATCCAGAGTCATAACCTTTTTCATACAAGCTCTCCTTTTATTATGTTCCTATCATTCATTCGCTAATTCGGAAATTTGGTCCATCCATACCTTTCTCGGCCGGATGACGACACTTTATTGTCTATGCCAATTAACGTGCAGACCTCATTCCATTTGGAATTTACAATCTACGTCTGGCAAAAAAATCAAATGACTTGTTTTTCGCATCTATAATCTATAATCTAAGTTGCAAGGATATATATATATATACAAGGATAATTTATTTATAAGGTACACATAATTGAAGAGCGCCGTTTTTGTGTGTGTCACACCTCAAGGGCCCTCTCAAATCACGGATAAGATTTTTTGTAAAGATGCGTCTTTAGTGCTCCTTTAAAGACACCAACAGTTTCTGCCTTCCTCACATTAGGTGGTAGTCTGTTCCACTCCATTGGGCCCGCAAACCGGAAAGCACGGTCCCCAAAATTAGTGCGTGTCTGACGTGACGGCTGGACTAAGTCAACCACCCCAAACCCTGCAGATCTGAGAGTTTGGCGTCTCAAATCTATCTCAATAGGTGAGAACATGTCAGACAGGTATGAAGGAGCCGTACCATTGACAGCTTTGTAAACCATCAAACAAACACGGTAGACCACCCTCTCCGGAAAACGAAGCCAATGCAGTTCTTTCAACAATGGAGTAATATGATTATATATTCATTTAAAGCTCTCAGATGTATGCCCACACACCAACAAGTGTAGTTCGCGCTTACAAATGCTGAATGTGTACTTACAAATAAAATCCAAGCCTCAAATGAGCATAAGCCCCACAACTTTTGCCGACCTTCCCTGAAACAGGGGTGACATTGGCAAAGTGAACCATTTTTTACAGTATGGGTGGTCAGCCTCATACCAACCTATGAGTCAAGGAATAATAAAAATGACCTTGAATAGACTGAAGTCACGAAACGGCGCACGAAAAATCAACATCACTACAATTTTTTCATGTCATTATCATCTCGTAATTCATTTTTCAAAGGTTGTCATGAAACTCATTAAAACAACAACAAGATTTGTTTTTTATTCAGTGAATAATTATTTTTATACAGAAAAAAAATTAGACTCGGGTTTTGACCAAGATGTAAAAAAATGTGAGTTTTGCATCATTATTTTCTTCTGTATGGTATGCCGACCTTTCCTGAAACAGGGGTGACATTGGCAAAGTGAACCCTTTCTACCGCACGGGTGGTCAGCCGCATACACGTGCTGCATACGCAACTAACCCAAAAACGCAAAAACGTTAGTTGTGTGTATGCGGCTGACCACCCATGCGGTAGAAAGGGTTCACTTTGCCAATGTCACCCCTGTTTCAGGGAAGGTCGGCAAGAGGTATATGTTCATTTGAGATTTGGATTTTTATGTTGTAGGTTCACATGCGGCATGTGCAAGCGCGAACTTGTACGTGTCTGTTTGTGAGAATGCACATAATGTAAATCGCCAATGTGACATATATTTGCAACTTAGATTAGATTAGGTTAGATATGCAGCATGTGTGATTGGTGGATGGAAAGAGAGGAAGAAGAAGATCCCCCACACGATGTACCGATCAAGTGAAGGCAGCAGCAGGCATCTCGGCGGTTGGAGCGCTGCGGGTAGCGTATTCAAGAGAGAATTAGAGAAGAGTAGTGGCTTCCACAAGGGTCACAACCCGCAGCAATAAAGAACAAGATTCAGAAAAATGCAGCATTTGTAAGCGCAAACTTACAAGTGTCTGCTTGTGAAGATTCAAATGCTAATATAACTTTTCATCTTTGAAAAAAGATTATACATATAGTAAGCACTTATTGCATATATTTGCAAGGTTTCCTATCACTGATGAACATTTCATCCCAGCATTAATCAGCATCCATCCTTCAGTTACGAAGTCATACAAAGTATGGTTAAATAGGTTTCAGTTTTTTAATTTGCCATAAAGGTAGAAGGCACCATACAATCAAACTGTAATTTTTATATTCCTTGAAAAACAACACCAATTATAATTGTTTCATTGAAAAAAATGTTGTACCTGCAGTGAAGCTGAACATTTAAAAAAAAAAAAAAAAATAGTGAATAATTTAAATCAATAAGGATTGTTTTAGCGTAAGATTATGTGAATTTTAAACTGAAAAAAATCTACCAGCAACATTCTCATAAGTCAGTCGATTTCATTCAATGTTAAGTCGCTAAGCTATTGTCGATAAATCACACTCTCCGGCCTTGATGTTTCATTTTTTTGCATGCTAAGGGCAACCGTAGGTGTAAGAATTTAAAAGGTATATTTAAAAAAAAAAAAAACCTACTTATTTTTGCAGGTAAGGAGGCCCACCACTTCACATGACGTGGGGGTTCCCCACCTTCCGAAAAGGCTGGTCCTCATTCCTTGTGAAGCCTGTTGATTTCTATACTGTAACGGGCAGAGCCTCTGCAGGTCTGCCTCCATTTCTTCCTATCCTTACATAGGTACCTCTTTCAATTCATTCATATCCATCACCATTTATCCATTTTAAGCGCCCTTGTAGTGACAGTAGTCACGAAACGGCGCTGTAAAAATCATCATCATCATCATCATCACCTTTTTCATGCATATCCTCTTTTACGCTCGCTTTGTATATCCCATTTTTTCACAATCTTCTCAATCAGATCACTCTATACTTTTATCGGTCGTCCCCACAGATGTCGTCTCTTACCTCTTTTTCCTTTCACACTTCCTCTATACATATCCTTTGTCAGTCTATCATCATTCATTCTTTCCACATACCCAAACCATCTCATCACATTATTTTGTACCTTCACTTTCACATCCTCTTTTAGCTTACATTCTTTCTTTACCCATTCATTCCTAACTCTATTCTTCTGAGTTTCTATAATTTTGAAGTAAACACTGAAACGGAATATCATTTCTGTTCTCAATTGGTAGAATGCTTGCATTCCATGCCGAGAGCAAGGGTTCGATCTCAAAGGTTTACTCAGCCTTCACAAGAAATGAGAACCAGCCCCCCCGGGAGCTGGGAAACCGCCTACTTTAACTGCAAGTGGTTGGTGTGAGGCCGGCCCCCTTACCTGTAAAAATAAATAGATCCCGAAGCGCCACATGCGACCCCTTCGGGGAAACGCAGGCAAAAAGCTACGCTGTATGTGTAGCTTACGTGCGTGGCGTTTTTATACCCTTGTATAAATTGTTGCCAATGTCACTCCTGTGTCTGGGAAGGTCGGCAAAAGGTGTGGGGTTTATGTTAATTTGAGGTTTGGATTTTATTTGTAAGTACACATTCAGCATTTGTAAGCGCGAACTACACGTGTTGGTTTGTGGGCATACATCTGAGAGCTTTAAATGAATATATCCTTGCAACTTAGATTATGGATTATAGTATGGAATATGGATGGATGCGGATCGAACCTTTGGCATGAGTGCAAGCATTCTTCCATCTGAGCTATCGACCGCTAACGATTTATTTAAGCTCATATTTCTCATTATATAAGTTCGTTTCTTTTAACTGCCACTCCACTTTTATTGTCGGTTTAACAACCATCTTAAACGATGTGCAACCCAGCTGATATTGGTCAAGGTTTACGTTTATTGGGCAGTGCAAGCTATCAGTACTTACCTTGACAATAAACTTTTAAAACTTTTACTCAGAGAGAATTCATTGAGTATCCCAAATTTTGTATGAAAACAAAACATATCCGCCAAACTTCTTCCAAAAAAAAATTGGAAGATTTAATAATTACTTTATATTTTATTATTATTCCCATGATTTTCAGGACTTATGTCCTTTTGCAACTTTTTCCAGCCTTTCCTGAAACAGGAGTGACATTGGCAAAGTGAACCATTTTTTACAGTATGGGAGGTCAGCCTCATACCAAACTATAAGCCAAGGAGCATCGTTTTAATAAAAAAAACCTCCTTTCAAGTGCAGCAAGAGGAATCGATCAAATAAGTTGCAAAATCCTGAAAATTCAAGATTTTGGGCCTGTTGCACCAACCTCCAATCAATATTTGATTGACACATCAAATTTGATTGCTTCATTCAGGTAAGGACCTCGGTTAAATATTTATCTGATGTGGGTAATAATATGATGGAATTTGAACAGGGAAGATGATGTATGTACGTCAGCCGATTTACGTATATGCAACCAAATTTTTTATTTGATGGGAGAAATCACACTTAATTTTGATTTTTGTTTTATTGACGTTTGGTGCAACAGGCCCTTAGTCAACTCTGGTTCTTGGACTATGATAAAATATACTTTACAATATATACGTATTTACCTCAAACTTACATTTTTCGCTTTTAATTCATTATTTAAAATCATGATTCCACTGAAAGTGTTTATTTTTAATGACACAAATCATGATCTGAAAATGATTCACTGTAATTATAAAGAATTGCATTTTTCTTGTTAACATAAAACCTCAACACAAAACCGCAATAACCTTGAACATAATTTTACATGTAAAAGCACTTTATTGGAGATTCTAGGAAATTGTTTTTTTTTAATTTATTAATCCTATCATGGATGCATATTGCATAAGTATAACCGCCATACAAAGTGAAAATATTCCATACAAAATATATTTGCAATTTTCTTGGAAGTCAAAGGGTTAAAATTAGATAAATGGCTGCGATTCTTAAAATTTTATAAATACCAATAATAATCAGTCGTTCAAAATATAACTAAAAAGTTTACCCACCAAACAATGTTCTAGTTTGCATGCCAAAGGGTTCAATGACCATCTACGAGTATACTAATCCAGATTCTAGATTCTAGAATCTAAGTTCCAAAGATATATGAACATAAAAAACTCATATCAAATGCATGCCCACAAACAGACACGTGTAAGTCCGCGCTTAAAAATGCTGAATGTGTACTACTTACAAATTAAAACCAAATCTCAAATGAACATAAAACCTGCAACTCTTGCCGACCTTTCTTGAAATAGGGGTGACATTTTCAAAGTGAATTATTGTTTCCACTATGGGTGGTCAGGTTTATACCAACCTATAAGTCAAACATCTTTCTTGTGTAATTGGCGCTTTTCCAGAGAATACCAAGCTCGCAGAGGGCTCTTGAGGTGTGATTTACACAAAACGGCGCTCACCAAATAAATCATCCAAATATTAATATTCATTTAAATATTAATATGACTATATCCTATATAATGGAGCCTTACTACACATGCATATGCAGATGACTGGCAGATTTACTCTCAGTGTCGACCACACATGGCGGGAGCTCTCAGTAACAGAATGGCAGCTTGCATGCGGAGATCGGTGAATGGATGACAAGCAATGGCCTAATCCTTAACATGGGTAAGACGGAAATTATGTGGGCGGCTACGTCCAGGCGTGATCATCTCCTGACAACTCGCGTACCACTCTCCATTGGGGGACAGCTGATTTCAGCCGTCAGATTCAGTGAGACTTCTAGGAGTCACACTGGATCGGAACCTCACAATGGGAGAGCAGTTGAATAACACGGTATCCTCCTCGTTTTTTGAACTTCGCCAGATTAAGGCAATCAGGAGATGTTTACCATCAGGGGCGGTCAGGACCCTGGTTAACGCTTTTGTGATGTCTCGGGTTGACTATTGCTCAACGCTGTATATAGGTCAGCCGAAAAAACAGTTCAGCCGACTACAATCTGTGCTGACTCTGCAGCAAGACTCATTTTCGGGATGTCCAAATTTAATCATATTACTCCATTGTTGAAAGAACTGCATTGGCTTCGTTTTCCGGAGAGGGTGGTCTACCGTGTTTGTTTGATGGTTTACAAAGCTGTCAATGGTACGGCTCCTTCATACCTGTCTGACATGTTCTCACCTATTGAGATAGATTTGAGACGCCAAACTCTCAGATCTGCAGGGTGTGGGGTGGTTGACTTAGTCCAGCCGTCACGTCAGACACGCACTAATTTGGGGACCGTGCTTTCCGGTTTGCGGGCCCAATGGAGTGGAACAGACTACCACCTAATGTGAGGAAGGCAGAAACTGTTGGTGTCTTTAAAGGAGCACTAAAGACGCATCTTTACAAAAAATCTTATCCGTGATTTGAGAGGGCCCTTGAGGTGTGACACACACAAAAAACGGCGCTCTTCAATTATGGTTACCTTATAAATAAATTATCCTTGTATATATATATCCATATTGTATGAGTATGCAGGTACACACCGCGGTGGAATAAAATTGATTTATTATTGATACATTATATTTTTATTGAAACGGTATAAGCTGGTAGATGATTCTAGCTTTACAAACGTCATACAGTGGGTTAATTTTTGCAAGAAAGTCGAGTACAGATTCTGTGCAATTTATTTGATTTGTTTTCCAAGCTTTTCCTTGACTTATAGGTTGGAATGAGGCAATGTCATCACTGTTTTAGGTTTATGTTCATGAGGTTTGGATTTTAATTTGTAACACATTCAGCATTTGCAAGCGCGAACTTACACGTGTTTGTTTGTGGGTATGCATGTGATATGAGCTTTAAAACGCAACGCAACTAAGCTACACATATAGTGTAACTTCTTGCCGCGTTATCCCGAAGGGGTCGCATGTGGCGAGTTGAACCTATTTATTTTACAGGTAAGGGGGCCGGCCTTACGCCAACCACTTCAGTTGAAGTGGAGGTTTCCAGCTCTCGAGAGTGCTGGTACTCATTTCTTGTGAAGGCTGAGTAAACCTTGCCGGTATTTTATTTTGGGGGTTTGAAATAAACACCGAAACGGGAAATCATTTCTGACACCCTCGGTGGGATTCGAACCCGAGCTTTCGGCATGGAATGCAAGCACTCTACCACCTGAGCTATCGACCGGACTTTGCGTGCTTACGCTCGGTTACGACTTTTTAAACCTCACGGGCGATTCTGCAAAGTACACGGATGTACAATTTTTCCCACACAATATGGAAACTAATATACTTAGGTGATTTAACTACAAAGTTGCGTGTAAGATGCACTCGCGTTTTGTTTTGAGTCTCGACAAAACAAAAGGTCATTAATTGCTGACACATTTTATTTTAATCATGTCGGGAATTGCACAGATGTTTATAAAATACCTCAGCTCTGTCATTATTACGTCATTGTTGTCTCTCTGAACCATCAGCAGGTATTAATTGTAATATCGGTATGGTAATTTTCTCACGGCTTCTCGCCCATCGATAGTATGAGCTAGCTTCAATAGTAATCTTCTATTTATCTTCCACATATATATGCGTTGTAGTCATCTCATCGGTCAAAGACCAACAGAAAGTCGTAACTTTAAAAACGGCTTTAGATTTAATAACCCCTTCTAATCTAATCTAATCTAAATTCCAAAGATATGTTTCATTGGAGATTCACATTATTTGCATTCTCACAAGCAGACACGTACAAGTTTGCGCCCACACATGCCGCATGTGAACTTACAACATAAAAACCCAAATCCCAAATGGGCATACACCCTGCAACTCTTGCCGTCCTTCCCTGAAACAGGGGTGACATTGGCAAAGTGAACCATTTTTACAGCATGAGTGGTCAGCCGCATACCAACCTATAAGTCAAGGATCATACACGACAAATTACATTTTTTTAAATCAATAAATAACAACACGTATGGACATCAAAACTAAAACAGAAAACAAATTCCAATTTAATAAACCCCAGCCGTCTACATTACAGATCAACCGCCATTTCTTTCTGTCCTTACATACTTCTTTCATTTCCTCCAGAGTCATAACCTTCTTCATACAAGCTCTCCTTTTATTATGACTCTGGATATTCCATTCATTCATTAAAAGTAGATTTTTTTAAATCGGACAAATTTAGAGTGTTTTAGTTTTAAAAACTGGTGGCTAGGTGTATTGATTCGGTACACTAATTTCTTGTCTTTGGTTTTGTATACCTACTTGTTTGTTTACTTCACATTTCTCATTTTGTTTTCAACAATACGCTCCTCCAGTTCTTGTTTATCGTATACGCCAATCTTGTCAAATATGACTTCTTCATGCAGTTGTCTTAAGAATCAAATTCTACACAATCTGAGCTGAGGAAAACCGTAAAACTCGATAATGTTAGAGTTCTTTTAAATATTTTTAAAATAAATTTCTTGTTTTCATAAGACACATCGGTCCAGTACCTACACATGCAAACATTGCTCATGTAAAATTTTCTCAGTGGCGTATACGATAAACAAGAACTAAGGCAGCGAATAGTCAAGCATTTTTAAGGTTTATAAAAAGTGTGAACTTTGAAAATTTTACGTGCTTTTAAATCAAACCTAAAATGTTGATGACTTGGCATAGAGTGCTTGCATTCTACCCCGTGAGCTCGGGTTCGAATCCCACCGAGGAGGGTGTCAGAAATGATTTCCAATTTCGGTGTGTATTTCAAACCCCATTATATAAATACCGGCGAGGTTTACTCAGCCTTTACAAGAAATGAGTACCAGCCTCCTCGGGAGCTGGGAAATTCCCACTTCAACTGAAGTGGTTGGCGTAAGGCCGGCCCCCTTACCTGTAAAAATAAATAGGTTCAACTCGCCACATGCGACCCCTTCGGGGATAACGCGGCAAGAAGTTGCACTATATGTGTAGCTTAGTTGCGTTTTTGCGTTGCGTTGGCATGCGGAACATTTTTTTTTCCTTTTGCGGTGGTCAGTTTTTCGATCACCTAATCTTATACTTGGATGAGGGTTTTCCAGGTTACTGAATTGACCTTGCTCATAGCAAAATCTGAGTAAAAAAGAACAAAAAAAATAGTTAATCTCTTTTCTAGAGGAGGAGCTTTGTAGAAGCATATGACGTGTTCAAATTGTATCCAACCTAATTTATGACGATAATGAAGATGAGAACCCGAACTTATTTATTTAGAGTAATAATTTTCAATATAAAATAATTTATTTTTTAGTAAGGCATCTTCAGGAGCATAATTGCTTTGCTTATTAGGCGAAAACGTTTGAGCAAAAAATAAAATAAAAATGAATTGAAATTTTGTTTTTCCAATAGAATTAAAAAAAAAAATACAATGGACTTTCACCGTGTGAACAGATATCCACTTAAAAATAATTTATTTTGCTTTTCGAGCTCGCCTACCTGCCAAACCATCAAGATCTTTAATCTAAGTTGTTATTGCCACAATCAATGGTATTGTATCTTCGTGAGACCACATATTCTCCAATCAATTGTATTGCACATGGCTCAGATGATGCGAAATTATATCTGTCCATTCTCAACCATAGCGTTTTACCAAAAAATGCATTGAACCTTAAAAGTTCACTGCGAGCGCTGCTTTAGTTTCCATACGTTTATCGGTAATCGCTTTAGTTGAGTTTGAACGTCTAGTTTTATACTCGAGATACTAGTCCAAATCTAAGATGGCCGGCGGGCGAAAGTGAGTTAGCCATAAAATAAAATGTATATTCCGGTTTCAACTAAAACAGTTTTGTGGGTAACATACTGCAGGTACTTGCATGTGAGTAGCGCGCCATAGACAGTACTAGGTTACTGTTGATTATTTATTTTCATTCCAGCAACTTTCCGATTTTTATATATAAGAGTTTGCACCTACAATAAGTATATTAAATGAGAACTACAGTTTCCGTTGTGGTACTGACCGCTAAAGGTAAACGTTCAATATACCCAACTTCATCATTCGTTTCTAATACTTATTTACAATAACTCTATTAACTATGGTTCACTTTGCCAATGTCACCCCTGTTTCAGGGAAGGTCGGCAGGAGTTGCGGGGTGTATGTCCATTTGAGATTTGGTTTTTATGTTGTAGGTTCACATGCGGCATACGCCAGCGCGAACTTGTACGTGTCTGCTTGTGAGAATGCATGTAATGTGAATCTCCAATGTTACATATCTTTGCAACTTAAATTAGATTACAACTGACGTGCGTTACTTCTTACAGCGTTTTTCCCCGAAGGGGACCATATGGCGAGTGGATCCTTTTTACTTTTACATGTCAGGGGGGCGATCTTACACCTACCACTCCACTTGAAGTAGGGGTATCCCGGCTTCCGAGGGGGCTGGTAACCATTTCTTGTGAAGGCTGAGTAAACCTTGCCGGTATTGTATTTTAGATTTGAAATAAGCACCGAAACGGAAAATCATTTATGAGCCCCAGCAATCCGCATAGAATGCAATCACTCTACCAATTTAGCTATCGACCGGACTGATGCTTTGAATAATTAAAAAAATCGGTTTGTTTTTATTTGCCCCAGCAAAATTGAAAACTTTAAAGTATTTTGCTAATTTAATTTAATTAGTAGGTATATTATATTGTTACGAAATTAGGGTTCAATTGTCTTCAAATTAAAAATACACAGGTCTTCTTCAATAGTTATTTATTTTACACAGTTACAAAATTTATTTTCACACTACTTTCTCGATTATTCCATTGGTTTCGGTTCACTGATCAGATGGCTTCGATGCGTTTGTTAGTCGCTATGATACTGCCCCGCTCTGCAGGCCATTCGCACCTTTATACTCTGTAGAGCAGTATGATCTAGAACCAAAGTTGCTAGACGGTTCCAGAGTAATTATTACTTCTCGACGCTTCACGTACTACCTAGAGATACAACCAAAATCCTACCTACAAATGTAATACAGAATTCCTATAATTATAACAAGTACCTACTTAGCCTAGAGAATTCTACACTTATACACAATTATCGATCCTACCTACCTATACCTATGAGGACTCTTATAACTATAACTACCCATACTTATTTCAATATTTATATTTACATAACACTACCCCCCACCTAGACTGTTTCGTCCCGGAACAGTCTTGACTCTGTGTAGGTAGGGGCATGCTGATCCACGTCGACACCCTGTGGTCAGGAAGAAGTGGCAGTCCACGGATTTCTCCCCACTGGCTCTCGGCTGCGCTTGCTCGCAGCACACCATGACGCTGATGCCGACTCCCGAGAACACTGCTTCAATCATACTCCGGATTATCCGCCAATGTCGATTGGCGCGGCCGCCACCCATCTTTGGTATTGCCAGACGCGCCTGCTGATCCTCCAGCATGTAGTCACGCAGCTCAACAAGGCCGTCCCACAATGCCTTGTAGTCATCTTCCAGGTTGCTGGAATCCGGGACAACCAGGCAGTATGCTTGTTGACGCCCCTTCGGTAGTCTCAGAGCTCTTCCTTGCGGGCTGCTCGAGGGTTGCGGTTCTCCGAATTTGTATCGGAAGACCCGTGCAATTCCTCTAGACATATCTAGATCTTCCGGTACACTGCATGCCAGTGTGTGGTCCCCAGTGACCTCAAATAAGTCCTTGTGGACTTCTGTGGTCACCCCATGGCGAATCTTCTGTCCCTCTTGCACCTTGCTCCAGAACGTCTCAAACAGGGGCGCTTCTTTGGATGCGACGCATTTTTGTACTCTCTGGGCGGGCTGGTCATTGTTTGACCACTTTGCTCTTTGAGTTGGCCGGTGGTTATCCTTCATTCGAGCTCCCGCCTCCTTGGTGTTGCTGATCTTGGACTCCAGGTTGGCGATGGTGTCCTTCGTCCTGGGCCCCTGCCCAGCTTCCAGCTGCTGGAGCTTAGTCTTAAGCCCCTTGTTCTGTCTCTCCAGGCTCAGCACAGTCTCGTGCAACTCGTCCCTCTCGGCCTCCGCTGTTCGCCGGACCCTTTCACTGCTGGCCAAGTTCTTCGTCAGCTGCCTGTTCTCCGTCTCCATGACTTTGACCTTTCTCTCGGCATCCTGGAGCTGTTTCCTCAGCCGTTTGTTCATCTCCATGGTGGTCTCTACATCCTTGCGGTCGTCTTCCAATTTCTCCGGTCCTTGAGACTTTGGGCACCTCGCGCTCAGGTGTCCTTGCTGGCCACACGTCCAGCAGTGCGCCTTCTGTCTCGTTGGCTCAAGTTGCTGCAGCACTTTTTCTATTATTTCCTCGGTTGTAGGTAGCTTGACCTCCTCTGCCTTGATTGCACAAACCCTGGCGTGGCCCCTGATGGACTGTTTGACAGCCTCAAATTCGAGAGCTCGGCTTAGCGCCTCGTTCAACGTCTTCGGAAGAGCCAGCTTCACTGCTTGCTGCGTCTCCCATTCTCTCAATCCGTTCAGGAACTTGTCCACTGCCAAGCTCTCGCAGATGTCATCAGGGAATGTCGGGTAAGCGTCTCGTACTAGGTGGACGATGTCCATCTCAAACTCCTGGAGGCTCTCGTTGGGCTTCTGCACCCTTGTGTTCAGCTGCGACTTGTACAGCTGCTCCAGGCACTTGTGGCCGTAGCGCATATCCAAGCGCTGCTTCAGCTGCCCAAAGTCACCACGGTTGTCCAGGGGTATGGCCTGCAGAACCCTGAGAGCGTCTCCTCGGAGCGACAGGCTGAGAACCGAAGCCTTCTTCTGCTGGCTCCAGGCTCCCATCATGGCAGCCGTCTCAAAGAGGGTCAAATACTCCTCCCACGACGTCTTCCCGTCGAAGGTCGGAAGGTTGTGCTTCGCCAGCGAAGGGTCGTCATCCCCTCTAGTGACCCTGGTTGGAGTTGAGCATCCCTGTTCGATCTCGTCGTGAAGGCCTTTGGGGGATATCCTGGTGGACTCCATCTGGCACTTGTCAGCCAGCTCGGCACGCAGACGGTCTTCCAGGTTTGACATCCGAGTCTCCATTTCCCCCTTCAGGGCCGAGAGGTTGGTTGTCATCTTCTCCTCCATTTCTCCTTTCAGGGTTGTGAGATTCTTATTGAGGTCCTCCTTCAGGGTAGTGAGGCTGTCAGCCATCTCCACCTTCAGGCTGGTCATCTTTTCCTCTAGCCCGGTCAGGTTGCTGGTCATCTTCTCCTCCAGGGTCTTGGCGTTGTCAGCCATCTTCTCCTCCAGAGTCTTGGCGTTGTCAGCCATCTCAGTCTTCAGTCCTGTCAGGTTACTGTTGATGCTGATATTTAGCTCGTCCAAGGCGCGGTCCCCTCCAGACGCCATGACAAAATATGCCGGGTCTTCGCCTGACTGTTCCAAGGCCTCTATGAGGCGTGCTTGTAAGGCTGCCTTTCCTCCTGAGGTCTCCAGGTCCCTCTCCAGAAGCTCATTTTTAAGCTCAGTGACTTTGAGGTCCTTGACGTTCACTTTAGTTGCCATTTTTTTTCAAAATTTACGTCAAAACAAAAATATTTTCAAATTTATTTAATACAAGTTTTGAGTTTTATATATATAGCTGTTTTGAATACGTACTTTAGCAAAAATAATAATTTATCTGATTACACTGTGAGTAGGTACTGTCTTTTAATATTTATTTTTAATTCACCAATATTTTTTTACATAATAATGTCTGATAGTACATAATTATTTATTTCGTCTCAAGTCTTTCAAACACACAGGTAGGTACTTAATGTACATTCACACACTTGTAAACGAAGGGCAGTTATTCAAAAACTTTTTCTCGATGAATCTGGAACGTTCTTTTGTAATATTTTTCAAGATTTTTATTTATTTATTTTATTTTTTAATCACACACAATAATAAAAAAACTATGGTCCAATTTGATGACTTTCTCAATGCGGTAAAATAGTCATTATGTTATGTCCAGAATTATGTCCAGAATTATGTTCCATATGATGTTCCAGAATTTATAAGCAACTTGCTTTTGCGTCTTTTCTTTTAACAAAAATTTATTTAAACACTTGTTTTCACAAAAGTCAGTTCACACAAAGTTCAATTTGAATAAAGTTTATTTTAACACTATTTAATTTATTTTATTTATTTTTAGGAAGAAGATCTTAATTTTTCTTGACAATTCCGCACCTGACGCCAATTGTTACGAAATTAGGGTTCAATTGTCTTCAAATTAAAAATACACAGGTCTTCTTCAATAGTTATTTATTTTACACAGTTACAAAATTTATTTTCACACTACTTTCTCGATTATTCCATTGGTTTCGGTTCACTGATCAGATGGCTTCGATGCGTTTGTTAGTCGCTATGATACTGCCCCGCTCTGCAGGCCATTCGCACCTTTATACTCTGTAGAGCAGTATGATCTAGAACCAAAGTTGCTAGACGGTTCCAGAGTAATTATTACTTCTCGACGCTTCACGTACTACCTAGAGATACAACCAAAATCCTACCTACAAATGTAATACAGAATTCCTATAATTATAACAAGTACCTACTTAGCCTAGAGAATTCTACACTTATACACAATTATCGATCCTACCTACCTATACCTATGAGGACTCTTATAACTATAACTACCCATACTTATTTCAATATTTATATTTACATAACAATATTATTTTGCATTAAAACGATGTGCTTACAACATGCGATAAGAGTGTTAAGTGTTTAGAATTTAACCTAAAAAAGATTTGACAGATAAAAAAGGATTGTATGGATGAGAGACTAGCGCCTCTGGTTGTGAAATTTGGAAATAATCCAGCCGAATGATGAGGTTTGTTTCACGCCCTTTTAAATTTCATGGTGAATAAATAACAAAGCACTATGCATAAAAATCATTGATCAAATACTCATCGATATTCATAGGTTCCTATTTAACTTCCGGATTTTCCAAGACAAAGTCATAATAGTAATAGTAAATGCACACAAGGAACTGTTATCACTTAAATAATCTCTTTTATAGGATCAGACAGCTGTCACGACATTTCGATCTAGCGACTAATTCGTGTGGAAGCTTTGGTACTAAGTACTTGGTATCAACTTAGCTGTGACTAAATGTTGGTCAATGCGAACTTCTCAATGAAGATTTGCAACGTAACGTGCGAGGCATCGATGTATAATAACTTTATAGGCTAAGAAAGCAACACTCATCATACAAAAATCCAAATCCAGTCTATCGGTAACCTTTCAACCATTATTTATATCAATGCTTTCAGCTGTCAAAAGGTGTGTTACCTAATTGGAAAAAAATCCATATACGTAAATGCCAAACTGGATGATATTTTGTAAGCGTGCCAACAAAGAAAATAATTGTTTTGAAATAATATTTCACTTAAAAAACTATTTTACTTACATGATTAAGTTCATTTTATTTTTTCTCATTTGTCGAAATATTTTGCTCGCGAAAGTGGCAGCAATTTCTAGAACTAGTGATGTTCAAGTAGGTTCATACGTAGATATTATGCTCGCGGTAATCTGCGACTTGTGAAAATCATGAGGCCGGAAAATTTTGTAATTCGGAATTTATCAGATATTTTCATACTTTCAACAACACTAGTAACAAATACCGTTGCCATGGTGATTTCATAGGTTTATATGGTGATATTTACAAAGATTAAAAAGATGGAGTAGAGACACGTTGCTTACATAGAAAGTGACAAAAACATTACATAATATGTCGTGAGCGAGACGGCGCTATCAACAATGTACGTTGTCAAAGACGGTGCATCGTGTCGATTGGTACTAAATAACATACATATCCACTCCATTGAATTACTACCTCTATGGTGCGAGGCATCTAAGTACAAACTAATACTAAGTGATTTATCCTACTTGCATCAGCATTTATTGTAAATTATATTATACTTACAACTGTATTCACAAACGATGTTAAAAGACCTCACAATGCCATGCGAGAATTCTAAGCATAAAGATTTGTGCTTTCGTTTTAATGAACCAATCATATGCTTCGAATCGACATATTGTTTGGCTTTTATAGTATTGTTGTTAAACACGACTGTTCTTCTATCTAAATTGTGGCTTCATTATTTATTCCATACTAGAAGTGTCTAACTGAAGAATTTTCAAACAAATTATCAATTGACTGAAAGTTGTGTATTTGCTTAGACGGAATACAAAATATATATGTCTTTGAATGGCACTTCTTCGGGGCACGCCTCTGACCTAGAAGTTCTAGTTTTATCGTGTCATTATTTGGGTGTGTTTGGTATACTATTTAACGACTTAAAGAATGGTTTAATGAATGGATAATGAATGCTAAGAGTTATCATTTACAAAAAAAACATAAGAACCAGATAAAATATGATTTCCAAATTCAATCTATCTAAAATCTCTATAATCTATAATCTAACCTGTAAAGATTTGTTAACATTTAAGGCTCATATTACATGCATGCCCAGAGACAAGTACATGTAGGTTCGCGCCTACACATTCTGCATGTGTGCCAACAAATGAACAAAACCTCACATGAACCTTGCAACTCCTGCCGCCTTTCCCTGAAACCGGGGGAGCATTGGAAAAAGCGAAACAATTTTTACAGCACGGGGGTCAGCCTCATACCAACCTATCTGTCAATGAGCAATAAATATGTAAAAAGTACAATTTTCAGGTATAAATTCTTACGATACATTGCAATATAGGGAGCAATTTATAACAAGCAGATGAATTATAAAAGAATACACTCGTATTTAATTAATAATACCTAGCTTTATAAAGTGCTCATTCTGTCTCTAGAAAAATACCAAAAACAATCTGGTTTATGGTGCCACCATAAACATTGATCAAATTTGAAAAAAGAACTGTTTGGTGAAGTAAGCAATATTTTTTTCCTTGATTTCAGGAATTTAATTTTCAACATCAAAACGTCTTAAACATTAATGTGTCTTTCATTTTGTATACCTTCTTCTCTCTCACGCTTAACATAAGCCTGTTTAAAAAAATCCATTTATATCTGCATCAAGCAAGAATCAAACATCAAAACTGTCTATTTTAAAAATCGATATACATAAATATATCGATGATTTTAAATTATTGAAAAACAAAAACGTAAATCATGAAGTATTATCAATTTTGAAATTAATTTACTTTGGTACAAGAGAAGTGAAATTAGGTGGGCGCCGAATATAGACAGGTATTGTTTTTAAAAAGCTGTCAGACATTACTTTTCGGAATGAGGACAGGTGACTTCATTTTCAGTCATGTCTCTAATAAACGAGATCAGAACCGGAAATATTGATTAATGTACACTCGGTCAGAGTGAGCACATAGAAAAAATCCACCTACCGGTTGTTCCTACTTCCGATAACCTGTCTGAATGGTACTTGGTGTGTGCAACGCGAACCAGTTGGTCTACTGACTTATTATTTTTTGAAATCGTGATGTATGTGCGAACCGTGGAGCATCACGTTTTGAAAAAATACAGTGTCAGTCAGATGCTTTCAACTGAGAAAAAGCTTTAATCTCGGGTCGCAACTAAATTTTACATAAATTACAACTTAATGCGTTGTCACAGAAGGAGTCTTATACGGCGTGTGGAACCTGTTTATTTTCACAGGTGGCCGGCCTAACGCCAACCGCTTTCCTTCCTTAGGTTCCCCAGCTCCCAAGGAGGTTTGGTCTCATTTCTCGTGAAGGCTGAGTAGACTTTTATTTATTTTTAAATCAGGTCTTACATCCTCGAAAGGGATTGAACCCTATGCGCTTGGCATAGAATTCAAGCATTCCATCAACTGATCTATCAAAATTAAAATCAATCTGAGAGTCAAAATAAAATTCCTCTCTTTTAAGTATATTATATCGAATGGGAAAATTCATTGCCCCTTATTCATTTAAAAGGTTTTAAAAAAAAAAAACAGATCTTGTGAACAAAACAAATTCGATTTAATTGTACAGTGAAGTTTTAGATTATAACAATTCTTTTTTGCCATTTTTTATTATTAAAACTTAAGATACTCCTTTCTTTATTAAATACCGACTTAATAAATTATACTGAATGAAGAATGAATGAAGTCCGAACATTTTTGAATTTCGAACTTTTTTCTCGTTGAGCGTACGTCAGTGTTGTATGGGACTGCCGACCTTAGCGGCAAATGATAAAAATATATGCCTTTTTCCTAGCAACCTGGTTGGCTGACGACACTTTTTTTTTCTATGTAAATTCAAGTGCGGACCTCATTAATGACGCTCTGTACTGTTTTTAGTCTTTTCGAAGTGACATCACAAATACTCACTAAATTTTAATTATTCCCAGTCCGAAAACAAAAACAAAAGTTTCAAAGTTGGGAGCCCCTGTGGGTTGTGACCATCCGCCTTTGGACAGATATGTATAGATATTTAATGACCTCAGTTTCGATACTGATTAGAGGCATCTACGGTACGGTAAATATTGGAGAGAGCCAAAAGCCCGCGCTCTCAAAGTGTCCGCTGGAAATCTTTTTATAGGCGATAAAAATATTGCCAGAAATAAAATTCTGTATATTTATTGATATTAATCTGTGTGCCACATTTAAGTATATCAGTGAAATGGAAATTTTATTTTTAATTCTATTAACAATAAACAAAATAACAGTCTAGCCAGTACATTCTCGTTTGTCAGAAACTTCTATCCTTGTGTTTTAAATTACCTAAGCTTGTCGATTTTATACTTAATGAAAATCATGTAGACCGTTTTTTTTTCAGTGATAATTCATAAAAAAAGGTACTAGTGCTTACTATACACTCAAGACATTTTTTGTATGTAGTATTCAAAAAGAAATGGGAGTCAGAAGATTCAAAAAAATCCTTAGCGACGGGACATGGTAGATCTAGATGACAAGGTTATTTTTTTAAGAGCCAAAGAGAAAATAGTTTTATTTGATTGGAAGCTCTAGCTTCCAATAACCACGGCAACAAGTAAAGCCCAAAACATCCCTCGACTAAATGACGTCGCCCATAGACAATAAATGAATCTATTCGCGAAAATCAAAGATTTTTTAAAGTTTAAAGCATCTGTTTTTATCTGCGGGTCCCTGATTTATTATTAAATGCATATTGTCCCTTAAAAAATAGATATTCATACGATATTAATTGAAGAAAATATTTATTGTTGTTAAATTACTACGTAAAATTGGATAGAGGTCAAATCGAAGTCGGTAATTATAAAAATAATAACAACTTTTTTTTTCTTTAACAAACGTTTTCGGCCAACACAGGTTTCAGATTTATACTTTCCCATAGACTATGAACAATTTTGAATTTAGAACAATAACAAAATATTTGTAAGGCTTTTCCTTAGCAACCCGGCCACGTGACGACACAATTCTACCTATGTCAAATCATGTGTGGACTTCATTGATCTATGGACCAGACTGACAAAAACCGGTGTTGACTTTTTGATTTCCAAGGTAAAATGAAACCTTGTTGCATTAATCTGTCTGAATTTATTGATTTTTTTACGCGAAATTGCATATACAAAAAATGCCTTCTGTGTTATTAAAAATAAGTAGGTCCCTACTGAATGTATTTTTATGAGATCCAAAATTACATACACGCATACCTTTATAAAAAAAAATACATTATCGACAGTCAATATTTGAAGGTTTTATTGGTAACTTAATATTGGTCCTTGAAAAATGAATTCGAAATTTGTAACATGCAAGCAATTGCGTGAGACCGAAAAGTATGGAATATTTTGTAATAATATGCGAAAAATAAATTAAATAAAAGGAGTGTTAACAAAGGAAATGTCAGAGAGAAGCGTGGAAGGGAAAGCCGGGGAAAGAATGGTTCGACCAAATAGGTGAGATTGCGAAAGAACGGAACCTGCAGAGTGAGAATAAGAGAAGAGTATGTAAGAAGAAGGTGATGAATATTGAGGAAATGAAAATGATTTGTAGGCACAGAAAAAAATTAAGGCAAATCTGCGGATATACCGGCCACCCCTAGTGGAACGGCGGCAGGATACAGTACAGTGAATGCACATCGATACAATGTTTTTCTTTGTACTGGACTCGAGACGGATGTTTAAGATTTGTTTTTTTACTTTCTTGCTATAGCTGAAGGCTATAAAGAAAGTTTTGATTTTTTGTTTGATGTTTTGAAAAAATTTCGAGGTTTTCACGGAAATGAGTTGTCCTGGTGCAGGACAAGCCAAAAAACACTATCTTTCAAAAACGTCCGTCTGTATGTGTGTATGTGTGTCACTTTCCAAAGTATAGCACCTAGAGATACCAAATTTTGGCTAGGTACATCAACTTTTTTGGACATATATTAAGTATGAATAACATGGCATTACACCAACTTGAAAATTCAAGATGGATTCAAGATTTTCCTTGACTTATAGGTTGGTATGAGGCTGACCACCCATACTGTAAAAAATGGTTCACTTTGCCAATGTCACCCCTGTTTCAGGGAAGGTCGGCAAAAGTTGTGGGGCTTATGTTCATTTGAGGTTTGGATTTTATTTGTTAGTACACATTCAGCATTTGTAAGCGCGAACTACACTTGTTGGTTTGTGGGCATACATCTGAGAGCTTTAAATGAATATAGGTATCTTTGCAACTTAGATTATAGATTATTATATTATTATAGCTGCAATACAAAAAAAACATAAAATTCCACTTTTCTCAAAAGCGGCTCCAAGAATTTTTCTTAAATTTTCAGAGATGCCATTAATTAATTTTTAACTTAATAAATAAGTTAGGGCAACACTCTTACTAATCTGTATCTATGGGTTGCCATATGAAAAAAACAAACAATTGGGATTTTCTCGAAAGTTAAGGGGTCAACAAAAATATAATGTTTTACAATATTATGGACAACATAAATTTTTACAAATTAAAAAAAAATTTTTTTTGAAAAAATAAATATAAAGCACCGTTTACACGACCTGAAATTTTAAATCGAAAATTTTACAAAAACCCATTAAAATGCAAGATATTTAATTTTTTTTTTGATTTGATAGAAAGAATAAGTGTAAAACTTTAATTCCTCATCATTTTTTTTTTCTTTTTTGAAAATTCAAGATGGCTTCCAAAGAGCTGAAAATTTTAAATGCGATTTTCTCAAAAACGGCTCCAACGATTTTTCTCAAATTTTCTGTGAATCCGTTTATAAAATAGTGCTATCTAACGATTATAATCATTGCTTCATCATAATCTCGGTTAAGGGAGCTGCCATACAAAAGAAAAAAAAATGAAAAATTCTCGGCAGTTAGAGGGTTAATAAAAAAATAAAATTCTACAAATGTAAGTAAATAATAATAAATTATATATTGCCATCATTATTTTTTCCAAAAAGTGAATTAGAAGTATAGCCGCCATACAAAGTGAAAATTTTCCATACAAAATGTATTAGCAATTTTCTTGGTAGTCAAAGGGTTAAAATTAGATAAAAGGCTGCGATTCTTGAAATTTTATAAATACCAATAATAATCAGTCATTACTTATTCAAAATATAACTAAAAAGTTTACCCACCATACAAAGTCCTAGTTTGCATACAAAAGGGTTCAATGACCATCCATAATATTCTAGATTCTAGATTCTAAAATCTAAGTTGGAAAGATATATTAAAGTTAAAAACTCATATCAAATGCATGCCCACAAACAGCATGTGTAAATTCGCGCTTAAAACGCTGAATGTATACTTACAAATTAAAACCAAATCTCAAATGAACATAAAACCTGCAACTCTTGCCGACCTTCCTTGAAACAGGGGTGACATTGACAAAGTGAATTATTTTTTACACTATGGGTGGTCAGCTTTATACCAACCTATAAGTCAAGGATCTTTCTTGTGTGATTGGCGCTTTTTCCAGAGAAGACCAACCTCGCAGAGGGCTCTTGAGGTGTGATTCACACAAAACGGCGCTCAACAAATAAATCAACCAAATATTTATATTCATTTAAGTATTTATACAACAATATCCATATTGTACGAGTATGTAGGTACACACCGCGGTGGAATAAAATTGATTTATTATTGATATATTATATTTTTATTGAGACGGCATAAGCTGGTAGATGATTCTAGCTTTACATTACAGTGGGTTAATTTTTGCAAGAAAGTCGAGTACAGTCGAGTCAAACGATACAGGTCTATTTAACTAGGGGCTCTTACGAGTAGTTCATACCCTGTTTTAGTTTCTTACGGGGCTATTCTTAGACATTTTAGTCGTCAGTTGAGCCCACGTTTTGACAAACTAATAATTCCTGGGCTGGAAGTCTCATCACCACGGTCATTCTTACCTACCGAATTTTGCTAACATTTGTATGAAAACAAATCAGCTGTTCACTTGCGGCCATCTTGGATTGACAGGTCTTCATACAAATGCATCATTAGTTTGTCAAAGCGTGGTCTCAACGCACGACTAAAATGTCTAAGAATAGCACCGGTACACTTTATAGTCTTAGCAAAACAGTGACAGTAATGAAAAAAATCAGGTGTGTTTATTATTATTTTTATCTAATTTATAAAGGTTAAACAAATCATAGAACTTAAAAAATTGTCACCACAAAAAAATATGAAAAAACACG
Organism: Agapetus fuscipes; assembly: GCA_951799405.1. Lineage (NCBI taxonomy): Eukaryota > Metazoa > Arthropoda > Insecta > Trichoptera > Glossosomatidae > Agapetus > Agapetus fuscipes. The sequence continues at coordinate 12,788,881 of OX637351.1, read as the reverse complement.
TTTTTTTTTTACATTTTACACACAAATACGAGCACTTACCAATTGAATTTTTTGTTGGATTCTTTTTTTAAATAGTTACAGAAAAAAATGATTATATCAGTATTATACAGTCATTATGACACTCAAACATGAAGAATAAACGTAAAAAAACCGTCTACAGATCGTAAAAAAGTGAGAGCAGTAAAAAAACGTTGAAAAAAGTTGATCTTGATACTTGAATAGCGATCAGTAATTTAACTGTTTTTTACTCAATGTTTTTTTGTTATTTTCAATCAACTTAAGTAATATTATTTAACTGATGGTGAAAAAAATGAGATTGCAATGAAAGTGATTAGCATTGAGTAGTAACACGTACAAAAAAGGCGTATAAAAAAGATCAACGTGTTTTTAAAAAATAAATACGAGTAGGTATGTATGTGATGTCATGTATACCTTAAAAAACCGTTATATCGGTGTCTATAATAATACATAATCTGAGCTGCAAAGATAAAAAAAAAAACCGGCGCCATTTTCTGTAAAAATTAATACTTTACACTCGCCACATGCGAATCCTACGGGAAAAACGTAGCAAAAAGTTGCACTCTATGTGTAGCTTGATAGCGTAGCGTATATAGCCCCTATGCATGACACATTATGTTGTTTGCTCGAATAATGCAAATTACTTTATAAAAATTAAAAAAAAAAACAAAGAATAAAAGGGGTGTCATAGAAATATCAAGGTTGTCGAATTGCCATATTGAGTGAATGAGTTAGTTACCAAGGTAAAGGTCAAAGTGAGACAAGTATTTCTAATACACATGCGTGTTACAAGTACCTTTACACATGTCTGCACACTGTTTCGTTGTCTACTGGTTTGTAGTTCAACTGATCTCTACTTACCGCACATGTTTTAGGCCATTCAAACAAACGTAGTGAGGAAGTAATGAATCGGCTTTTTAGAAGTAACACAAGAAAGTGAAAGAAAATAATTTAACACTCATTACAAAGTACCTTTAGTAATACAGTTTTCATTTACTTAAATATAATAGTTATTTTGCCACTGCCTAGTAATGATAGTCTTTGTAAACCGAGTGCTAGTTTAGAGTAGCTAGTGCTGGAACAATAGACAGCAAGAGTGTTACAAAGACTAATTACGTGCAGTGGCATACAATACTTTTTCTACGACCATGAAATAAATAACAAAATAGTAAATAGTAGTCATTATATTGTACTCGTCCATTTGAAGTAATTGAAACCTTACTTTGGTCAAAACGTGTAATTTATCATTCCCTTCGATTATCTAATCTAATCTAAGTTGTAAATATATATTACATTTAGAGTTCATATTAAATTCATGCCCACAAGCAGACACATATAAGGTCGCGCTTATACATACCGCATATACGACGTCAACGATGTCAACGACGTTACCATGTTGAAAGCACCGGTTCCCATAGATCACCGAAGTTAAGCAACATTGGGGCGGATAGTACTGGGATGGATTACCGCTCAGGTACACCGCGTGTCGTTGGCATCTTGGACCGGTCCGTAGTCCAGTGGCAACACTTCGGACTCGTAAATGGAAGGTTATGGATTCGGATCCCGGCGGAGCACAAAAAAATTTACCATATATATTTCGAATGCGCTCTTCGCTGAGTTGAAAAATTTATACACCTTTACCAAAGACCGGTCACTGAAAGGTCCATCCAACCTTACAACAACTGGGTCTTGCTTGAGGATTTTCGCTTTTTCAGGGACGACCAAGCTCGCAGAGGGCTCTTGAGGTGTGATACACACAAAAACAGCGCTCACCAAATAAATCATCCTAATATTTTTGTCCTAACTATACTATATAACTAATTTTCATCCTAACAAATGCCCTGCAACTATTTTCAACATTGATAACTTACCACAAATCTATGCATGTGCACTTGCAACTAACCACTTAACATATCAAAGCACTTGCAAGTAAGTAGGTACACTATCTTCGTCAGAACACAGCCGTTCAATAGGCGCTGCAATGATGACTTTTTGATTGAGGAGAAAAATGTGAGCTAAAAAAAACTAGTTCCACATTGGGTCGGAGAAAGGATGCAATGGCCACAAATGAAATCTAGTTTTTCTGGTTTAGGCCATCTCGTGGCTTCGGGAGTGTGCTATTTTAGGCCAACTGTCTAAATCTCAATACTTAGATGTTCGGTGGGCGTACCTTCATGCAGCGAAGATATTCTGCCTACTTCCTGTACCGCAAGTATAAAATATTATGTACGCCTAACTCAACCATAGCGTATACCAAAAACGTGCATCAGATATTGAAACGACATGGATTTTTTCGAAGTATTTTTTTTTCACAAAGAGACCAAAAATTCGTTGACTTATAAGTTGGTATGAGGCTGACCACCCATTCTGTAAAAAATGGTTCACTTTCCAATGTTACCCCTGTTTCATGGAAGGTTGGCAAAAGTTGTAGGGCTTATGTTCATTCGAGGGTTCACATCATCACACCTCAAGAGCCCTCTGCGAGGTTGGTCTTCTCTGGAAAAAGCACCAGACATTACATATCTTTGCAACTTAGATAAGATGATTGGGTGAGCGCTGTTGTTGTGCAAATCACACTTAAAGAGCCCTCTGTTAGCTTAGCTAATCTAAATCTAAATCTAAGCTGCAAAGATGTGTATCATTTGAGATTCATATTAAATGCATTCCCACAAGCAGACATGCATAATTTCGCGCTTACACATGCTGCAAGTGGACCTACAATATAAAAAACCCAATCTCAAATGAACATAAGCCCTGCAACTCTTGCCGACCTTCCCTGAAGCAGGGGTGACATTGGCAAAGTGAACCATTTTTTACAGTATGGGTGGTCAGCCGCATACCAACCTAGCCATCGTTATAAAAAGCAGCAATTCCCAAGCAAGACCTTACTGTGTTCCTGTTAATGGATCTCTGGTAACCACCCTTCAAAAAAGACGAATGACCATTTAATGGCAACCAAAAGCATATTTGAAATATATATGATATTTAGAAGTAAGCAAAGCTCCGAAAAAGTCACCCACAGAGGAGACGAAACGTCAGCTGAAAGTCTTCAAGAAGTATCAAGAAAGAAGAAATAGAAAAAAGAAGAAAAGAAGCAAAATTAGTATGGACCACGGTCATAACCCGGAACCAAAAAATCAAGTGTATGATATTATTTACTTTGTGCTTTGCCGGGAATCGACCCCACTACGTTCCGATTACGAGTTCGATGGACTACAGACTGAAGACCTATTTTTTTTGTAACAAGCTATGTTTGGTTTATACCGTATAGTTTAATGCTTGTGTTAACGACGATACCATGTTGAAAGCACCGGTTCTCATCAGATCACCGAAGTTAAGCAACATTGGGCGCGGATGCTTCTTGGATGGGTGACCGCTCAGGTACACCGCGTGTTGTTGGCATTTCTTAGACCGGTCCGTAGTCCAGTGGCAGCACTTCGGACTCGCAAATGGAAGGTCGTGGATTCGAATTCCGGCGGAGCACAAAAATATGCCGTTTATATTTCCAAATGTGCTCTTCGCTGGGTTGAAAAAATCATAAACCTTTACCAAAGACCGGTCACTGAAAGGTCCATCCAACCTTACAACAACTGGGTCTTGCTTGAGAATTGGCGCTTTATACGGCGACGACCAAACTCGCAGAGAGCTCTTGAGGTGTGATACACACAAAAACAGCGCTCACCAAATAAATCATCCTAATATTATTATTATTATTATAATTATCGATCCGGCTACGGATTTGAAATCAACGGGCGATCTCATTTCGGGAAAACAAGTCTGATGATTGAACGGAATAGATCATCGATGATTTCGGACACGGCGAATAATGAGCACGAGCAACATGAATCATGTTTGGGAAATAAAAGCAAAAATATTCATTTGAGACCGTGATCTTGGTGCAGACTTCATGGGAATCCACAGCTCGTTTATTTCACAGGCTGTTCAATTAATTTAAAAACCCCTGATCATCTGCAAGATCTTTTTTTATTTAATTTAATAACTTAACTTATTTAATAACTTAGAGTAAAGTATGTACGGTGAAAATGAAGCATTTGAGAATTATGACAGGAAAAACTTTGAGGGATAGAGTTAGGAATGAATGGGTAAAAAAAAGAATGTAATTTGAAAGAGGATGTGAAAGTTAAAGTACAAAAGAATGTGATGAGATGGTTTGGGCATGTGGAAAGAATGAATGATGATAGACTGACAAAGTATGTATACAAAGAAAGTGTGAAAGGGAAAAGAGGGAAGGGACGACCGAGAAAAGTATGGAGTGATCAGATTGTGGAGATTGTGAAAGAATGGGATATACAAAGTGAGCGTAAAAGAAGACAATGCATGAAAAAGGTGATGGATATGAAGGAATTGAAAGAGGTATGTCAGGATAGGAAAAAATGGAGGCAACTCTGCAGAGGCTCTGGCCACCCCTAGCGGAATGGCGACAGAGTTACAGTTACAGTTACAGAATAACTTATAATTCCTGAATTCACGTGCGGGCCTCATTATATTTTATTTTTAGACAATGATGAAATTTTTTTGACTTATAGGTTGGTATGAGGCTGACCACCCATACTGTAAAAAAATGGTTCACTTTGCCAATGTACCACGTCGTATTTTAATTTGTAAGTAAGTATACATGCAGCATTTGTAAACGTGAACTTACACGCGTCTGTTTGTGGGCATGCATTTGATATGAGTTTTGGATGTTAACATAACTTTGCAAGTTAGACTATGGGTAAAAATCTGTGACATCATCCAGCCGAGTGCTTATGTGTGAACTCTCTTCTTATGCAGTTATATAGTATTATTCTACAATTGTGAATCTATGTGTAAAAAATAAAGAACGTTCGTTGGTAGCCGCATCACTCGAGAACAGCTGAAGTGATTCTGTGTTTTTCATTCTAAAATGAGTCTGGTAATCCAGGAAAAGTTACTGGATACAAAACTGTTGAGTGGGGGTGAATTATCTCGGAAGATTTTCAAATAAAGAAAAAAGTGAACATCTTTTTTGTACATTTTCTTCTCGTTTATTTTTCCATTTTCAGTTTTTTCTTAAAATAATTTGAAAAATCGAACGCTGTCAAATTGACATAACAATCATTTTTTTCGGGCTATGTAGCCGTGGGCTGGTTGATTCTTTCCGGACAGTTTCACCCATTGCTCTGATGGGCATTATCAGCGGTTGGCTAGTCGCTGTGATCTTCTTACAGGATCTGGTGTTCTGGAAACAACGCTGGCCTTTAAATTAGTGTTGTTGTGTTTACAGTGAGAAATCAAACCGCCATTGCAGTGCGAGGACTCAGATGCGCTTGCAATTTGATTGGACCGCAATGACGTCAGCAGTCACAAGGAATTCTGTAGGTCTGTAGGTACTGGCGCAGGCGCTGTCAAATTGGTTGCAATTTGGGCACGACAGCGCCTGTTCGGATCAACTAGTTCAAAATATAAAATACAAAAAAAAAAACTTTATAGTCGACGATTTTAATCTTCTTTTTGTTCCTTTATCCACATCTTCTCGAAGGTCTTCTTCAGGTTGTGTTCCATTGAAGAACACATTGCATGAAGTTTCGCATTTTATTCATATTGTTTGGGCCAGGATAGTATTTTGATAATTAAATCCAAACTGGTCATATGAGTCGTATAAATGCAAACGCCGTCAACTCCTTACGCGATGATTTTGAGAAAAATAAACTTTGTGTTTTGAACGCAATTTTCTGTCAGTTGGAGATGACGGCGTTTGCACGAAATCATCCTTTTTCAATTAAAATTACGAAGGATTAGGTGAGGTTTTCATCACATTGCACACAGCAATAATAATTTGTTACACTACGAAGAATGAAATTCAATGATTATCTCAAAAATCATAAAATTTGGAGATGACGGCGTTTGCAGTTATACGACTCATATAAAGTATATTCGGTATGCAACGAGTTATAAGCTGTTGACTCATAAAGCGATTGGATGGTATGCAAGCAGGACAAGCGAAAATTTGAATATTCATTCATATTTTTGACAGAAAATATTCACAAAACTTGTATAAGATTAGTTTTATTATTTGAGAGAAAGTGCATTTGCAAACTTAAAAAAAAAACTGAAATCCGCTCTTGAGGTGTAAAGGCTACAAGATGAGGTAGGCACTATGATAATTTTATGAGAGCAATTTTGTGACGTTTGTCAGTTAAGTAATGTATTAACCTACTTAAAATTATAGTTTTTCTGTTTATTGAATCATTTTTGGTTCTAGTTATTATGTTAGCTATTTATATAATTTAGAATCTAAATTTAAACAGTGGAGCTTAAAACTGTTGCTGTATCAAAAAGTCATTCTGCTAGGGTTGGCCAGTAGCTTCATCTATGCGTTTTCTCTCTGTTGAGTCCTTGCATATGTACTAGTTCTTTCGTCTCCTCCATATTCATCACTCTCTTCATGCATGCTTTTGATTTTTCTTTCTCACTCTACAAATTCCAATCCTTTTTCCATCGCGTTCATTTCATCAATGCATTCTCCTCCTCTTTTTCACATTTCAGGCTCACCCTTTGCTCATTCCCTTCTTACACTTTTTTCGTAAGTCGTCTATGATACATTATTTATGGATATCATAATATGTATTGTAACGAACTTATGAAACCCGATTGCGTGGCTTGCTTATGTGTGTGTGTCCGCCTCTAGTATAGTCAACTGTGAGTTTGAATGTATGCATGTGCCCAGACACGTAGTTGTTGGTATTCGTAACTAGAATAATATGGAACAATACAGAAGTGTGTGGTTCACTACAGTTCTATAGAAGGGTCCGGAATATGCGAGAGGCATCTGTTTAGATGGTATATATTTGGACCGCAATTGTGTGTGAGACCAGTTCGATTAAAACATTGAGCCGTGAAGTCGATAAGTAAGAGCTAGAAATCCGTACATTGCAAGCCGACATTGTGTAAAATAAAACCTGAAAAATAAATTGCAGTTTGATTAAAAGAACCCAACTAAAATCCCAACAGTATAATTGCATACTCTTATATTCTCGTATAGACTTTGCCTCTATCTAGGACACGCGCCTGCATGAAAAAGAGATAGATCTTAGTAAAGTGTACTTTTGTTGTCGCTTATATTGACTTCTTTATTACAAAAAAAAAACATTAAATGGACTTAATATGGTGGACCTTGCAAAAATGCGTTTTGCACATTTTCAATGTCGATTTTAATTATTCATAATCGACAGTAAGTATAAATAAATTAAGTACACGCAATTCTACGACTACTTCTTGTACTTCCATCGTTAACTTTATCGTTTTATAAACCTTTTTTTACATCAAAAAATGTGAAAATTAAAATGGCTTATTACATTTTTAAAGGTTCTGTCTTATCCTGTCGTTCAAATATTTATCGTGTAAAATGTAGCTATAAACGTAGCTGTAAATCGTGTATGTTCCTTGACTTATAGGTTGGTATGCGGCTGACCACCCATGCTGTAAAAAATGGTTAACTTTGCCAATGTCACCCCTGTTTCAGGGAAGGACGGCAAGAGTTGCAGGGTGTATGTCCATTTGAGATTTGGTTTTTATGTTGTAGGTTCATATGAGGCATGTGCAAGAGCGAACTTGTACGTGTCTGGTTGTGAGAATGCATGTAATGTGAATCTCCAATTTAACATATCTTTGCAATTTAGATAAGATTAGAACCTTGAAATTATGTGTTTATCACCACATGCCTAATAGGTCGGGGAAAAAGTTTCTTCGCATTTTACATGAAAATTCAGGTAATTTTTTTTTCAAAGTTAATTTACATTTAATTACAGTACACATGTGCCATTTTGTTCGTAGACTATCTGCCATCTTGTAGGTGGAGACATGATCACGTTGCTGTAGAAATTTTGGGACTTCTGTACAAAAAAACGCGATACACTTTTATTTTGTTTGTCAAAATGCGAAGAAACTTTTTCCCCGACCTGATATTCTAAATTTGTCCTGGCTGCATGACCTTACAGTTTATCTAAATCTAATCTAAATCTAAATCTAAGCTGCAAAGATATGTATCATTTGAGGTTCATATTAAATGCATTCCCAAAAGCAGACACGCATAATTTCGCGCTCACGCATGCCGCAAGTGGACCTACAATATAAAAAACCCAATCTCAAATGAACATAAGCCCTGCAACTCTTGCCGACCTTCTCTGAACAGGGGTGACATTGGCAAAGTTAACCATTTTTACAGTGTGGGTGGTCAGCCTCATACCAACCTATAAGTCAAGGAATCCACAGTAAACAAAAAAATCCAGATGATCCAGGATTTTTTTTATTTTACAGCATTGTTAAATATTCGAACAGTGCCATCCATTCCATGACTTAAAGGTTGGTATGAGGCTGACTACACATACTGTAAAAAATGGTTCACTTTGCTAATGTCACCCCTGTTTTAGGGAAGGTTGGCAAGAGTTGCAGGGCTTATGTTCATTTGAGATTGGTTTTTACATACCTTTTTTGTAATGCAACGCAACTAAGCTACACATATAGTGTAACTTCTTGCCTGCGTTTCCCCGAAGGGGTCGCATGTGGCGCTTCGGGACTATTTATTTTTACAGGTAAGGGGGCCGGCCCCACATCAACCACTTTCAGTTGAAGTGGGGGTTTCCCAGCTCCCGGGGAGGGCTGGTTCTCATTTCTTGTGAAGGCTAAGTAAACCTTGAGATCGAATCCTTGCTCTCGGCATGGAATGCAAGCATTCTACCAATTGAGCTATCGACCTTTTTACGAGCTTGGTCGTCGTCGCTACAAAGTGACAATTCTCAAGCAAGACCCAGTTTCTGTAAGACTGGATGGACCTATGTTGACCGGTCATTGGTAAAGGTTTTTCATCCACACATTTCGTCCTAACGACTTTTCGGTCAACGACATTTCGGTCACATTTAGATGTGCTCCACAGAAAATCTATGAAATTCAAACTATGAATTTTTCAACCCAGCGAAGAGCAAATTTGAAAATATAAATGGTATATTTTTTGTGCTCCGCCGGGATTCGAGCCCACAACCTTCCATTCAGACTCCGAAGTGTTACCACTGAACTACTGAAACACAGATGCATTTTTTAAAATGTAGTCTTCTATTTTATGAAATAAAAAAAAGTAAAATTATAAAGAATGAAAAAAACGGATTTTACTGACCGTGCAAAAGAGAAGAACGATTTTCTCTACGTTTCGTCGGAGTCATATCCGAGGTCCTCACGAGACGTGTCTTCTTCAAAGAAGAACCACGAACTGTTGAATTATTGTTGTTTGATCAAGGCCGAAGGTTGTAGGTACCTACTTTTATTACCCTTCGGTGATGCATCCATACAAGTGAAATTACCCTATTGAGGACGAAAGATGCTGGAGAGGGAAATGGAATACTGATAAAAAGTAAAAACACTTACTAGGGTAAACTGAATAGTGCAGGAAGTAAAATATTAACTTATGTGTTGGTCTATGATATATTTAATTACATAAAGAACAAGAAAGTGCTCGCAGCCGGTGCGAGCTATAAAAACTTAACCACGTGAAGTTTGTCGTCTTTCCATAAAAAACCCTACACACTCGTTTCTGTGCACATAATCTAATCTCAGATTGTATAACAAGCATATGTTTACATTATTATGGTGTTTATTTTGCCAATGTCACCCCTATTTTAGGGAAAAGCGACAAGAGATGCAGACTACCTTTTTTGATGTTCAAAGTTGGTTGATGCTCGTTTTCAAAAGCATGTACCATTCCGTGTAAAGCGTCGCGAACATTTTGTAAACGGTCTCGATATAGCTCATGAATGTATGTAAACAGAAAAACATTATTTGTAACTCTGATAATCTAATCTAATCTAAGTTGCAAAGATATGTTACATTGGAGATTCACATTAGGGGCTGTCCATATATTACGTCATTCGCATTAAGGGGGGGGGGGGGGGGGGTCTGGTCTGCGGATGATGGCAAATGATGTTCGAGTACCAAAAGTGACGTCGTTCTTGTAAATACCAATTTCTACAAACTATACAAAATAGTATGCAAATTATTAATTATTAAGCTCATCCATTATTACAGCAAGAGGGAGGGGGGGTCATTAGATAATGACTATAGGATGATTGTAAGGGGGAGGGGGGGGTCGAAAATCGGCCAAAATCGATGACGTAATTTATGGACGGCCCCTTACATGCATTTTCACAACCAGACACGTACAAGTTCGCGTTTGCACATACCGCATGTGAACCTACAACATAAAAACCAAGTCTCAAATGGACATACACCCTGCAACTCTTGCCGCTCTCTCCTGAGACAGGGGTGACATTGGCAAAGTGAACAATTTATATTGGCAAAGTGCGGCTGACCACCTATGCTGTAAAAATACAGCACGGGTGGTCAGCCGCATACCAACCTACATAACATAACTTTTTCCGATATCAAGTGCGAAGCAATAGCCACTAAACTAAGAGCTACGTCTGATCTTAGTTTTTACAAACACGTTGTGGTTTCAATCACACACAGCAAATCTATGGCTCAATTGCCACCTAACGTGAATTTCCCACACAAAAAAACGATGACCCATGTATCAGCTATGGATCAAATGTGTTGCGAATAAGCCTGTTGGTATAATAATTGAGAACCAGAAATCTTATCTAAGTAAATACAAGCCTGAAGAGTTAAAGATTATTATTTTGCAAAAAAATACGAAACTACAAAGGAAAAAAATGTGCAAAAAGGTACTTACTTGTAAATACTTCAGTCTCAAGTATTATTGCGACTTGCTTTATTTTTATTACCTAAGTGCTAGAATTATGAGTGGGACGATGATTTGAAAACAACTTGTTATTATTAAATAAAAATCCACCATGGTTTTTTCCACAGATTATAACATTAATTAATCCAATTAAAAATAGCTTATAGACTTCAATAATACACATTTCAGTTTTTCTTGAAAAAAAAAACAGTTTTAAGGAAATGGAAAATATTTCTGAGAGCTTACGACGACACGTGATTAAATTTTCAAGTGAGAAAATTTAAAAAATAATCAGATCATGTTTTATTTATTTTATCCATTGTTTGTCTAAAGAAAACGACGCCACAAAGTAAAAGCGAATGGTTTTAAACGGAAATTCGTTAAATAACAAAACGATTAGACAAAAAATAAATTAAAAAATGGAAATAAATTGATCAGAATTATTTCAAGCCTTTAAGAAATTGCATGTAACAACATTAAATTAAATAGCATACCTTTTAACTTCGCACTTCCTGAGATGAAAACAATTAGTTTCACTTTGTCTTTGTTAATTTAATTAATTGCAATAATATTATTTACAACTTGAATCACCTTTGTTGAATTTACACATTCACAAATTATTTTATTATTTTTATTCTGTAATATATATTTTTTATTTCTTTTGTCTTTTGTTATTGTTTTGTTATTTAGGGGTTTGTGATTGATCTCGCGTCGCAAAATCACAGATTGAAATGTTTGTAAAAAATAAAGTGGCATAACTCTTATATTGGCAACACTAGCGCCCGCGGAGCCATGTTGAACTACGGCAATAATAAAGCCATGATAATAATGTTTATACTGGCTACATTTCGATACAAAATTAGTCGACTAGTTACATACAAGTTGATTTTTATTTTCCGTTGTAAAACTTATTTTAGTTGTGAGGTATTTTTATAAACATGGTTCAAATGTCATGAAGAAGGGTGCTATAAAACCGAAGGACCAGGTTGGCTAACAATTTATTTATTGACATGTGACAAGTTGGACCTAGTTATTTTTACAGGTAAAGGGGCCGGCCTTACGCCGCCAACCACTTCAGTTGAAGTGAGGGTTTCCCAGCTCCCGAGTGGCCTGGTATTAATTTATTTTGAATGCTGAGTAATCCAGGCCGGTTTTTTTTATTTTGGATTTGAAATAAACACCGAAACGGGAAATCGTTTCTGACACCGTCGGCGGGATTCGAACCTGAGCTCTCGGCATGGAATGCAGCACTGTACCAACTAAACTATTGACAGGACATCATGGATATTTTAAAATACTATCAGCCGATTTGTTTGGATGACTTTTACGTTCTTTTAAGTCTTCTAAACCTCTTTTCTGCCACTTTTCACAGTAAATAAGGACAAACCGTGGTCTACAGGTTGAAAAATATGGCTTTGATCAAGCGGTTTCCCATGGTATTCTTGATTCTAAGCCGTTAATCATCCTATTGATTGATTCATCCAACTTACAAGATAAAATCTCACCTTGCCAATCCCCACATTGAGTTAACTTGACACTGGCGCCCCAGCTCTACGCAGGGATTCGCCACAAAGAAGAAGATGAAGTAGGTATAAGATTTCTCACCTCGAGGACATTATTATAAGATATTATATGTAACTCTGTCGCCATTCCGCCAAGGGTGGCCAGAGCCTCTAGGGAGCTGCCTCCATTTTTTTTTTAATAACTCAACGACATATTCAAAATAATTAAACTATTTAACAGGGAAGGACGGAAAGAGTTACAGGGTGTATGTCCATTTGAGATTTGGTTTTTATGTTGTAGGCTCGCATGCGGCATGTGCAAGCGCGAACTTGTACGTGTCTGCTTGTGAGAATGCATAAGAATGTGAATCTCCAATGTAACATATCTTTGCAACTTAGATTAGATTAGATTAGATATAATACATAATCTAAGTTTTAAAGATATGTTAACATTTGAGATTCAAATTCAGTGCATGCCCACAAACAGACACGTGTTAGTTCGCGCTTACAAATGCTTTGTGTGTAGGTAGGTACCTACTTAGTCTATTTGTGGACATGAATTTTAAAAGTTAATATGTCTTTGCAACTTAGACTTTAGACTAAGAAGGACGGCAGTCCCATACAATACTGACGTTTGATCGCCGAGAAAGAAATTCCAAATTCAAAAATGTTCCGATTTCTACTTCTTCTTCTTCTTCTGGATGGCAAATTCCCGCGGAGAGCAGGGGCGCCAGTGTCAAGTAGACAAAAAAGAAATACATGAGAGATTTCTACACAAATACCCGAGTTACTACATCTATGCAAATACCATTAAAAATATAATAGGTACCCACACCTATCAGTCAAACGAACCAACATCGCTGCATATCATCGACTTTGCTAGCGCCATCTGTTGGCATGACTGTGTTCTACATTCAAACGTCAAATGGAAAAACCGTTTGAATTCAAAATCGGTCAACGACCGCGAAATGGTGTCTGTGTGATTGTTTTTACGCTTATTTTAAGCAATAAACTTTTTAAATAAGTATTTAGTTTATTCCTTTGTAAATAGTGTAAATATACCGATCGTTAACATGGCTTCAGAAAACGCTAACATATTTAAAACTCCCAAAAAAGTGTTACCAAACAGGGTGATGGTTTCTCCTTCGAGACGATTACCCCATCGCAGTCCTTTGACCAATATTCAAAATATTCCTTCAATGGCCAGTAATTGCAATCATTATACAACAGATAGTCCTGTACGGATTGTACCCCACGCCCACCACACACCTCCCAGGTCATTTTTTAATAAAATACGGAATCCATTTGAACGTGCCTTGGTGGAAAGTTTGAATACTCCCATCTGCAGGTAATGACGTATTACTTATTTATTTAATATTTTGTACATTAATTGAGATTAAATATGTTTAATCCTATTTAAGGAGACCCAACATGGTTAAGGTTAATTATAGTAGAATAATCATAGATTTTCTTTCACCAAACCATACCCAATCTCAAGGAACATTTATTTTTATTTTACCCTTATGAAACAGTGATGGACTCTTTTTCTCATCGAGCAAACGTCGCATATCTTTGTGACTGGAGCCAAAAACAAAATATTTGTTTGCTTTTTTCTCTAGCGACCTAGCTGATGACGTCACCATTTTTTTGTGCATGAAATTTGTGCTGAGTTCATTGTAAAAAACGAGTGATAGCCGATTGTTGTGAAATTGCAGTGAAACTATGGGACGGGAGAAGAAAAGCATTAGATAGACGGGGCTGGGAGCGGTTGATGAAAGGGTCCGAGACTCGCTCCAGATTTTCATACCAATCATGACCATTTATATTTTTTCTTCACTACTTGGGTATCCCAAAATCGAATGGAGACGGAAAAACTCAAATTTCTCTTGACAGGGTGAAACCTAGAGAATGCTATTTGATTAGCAACCTGGCAAGATGAGGCCTAATTTATAACAGGATTACAACGCCTGAAAAAAAAGAAATACCTACAGATGATCTTTGTTATTATGGCATGGACTTTGACCGGTCTGCAGTCCAGTCGTAACACTTCGGACTCATGAATGGAAGGTTTTGGGATCGAATCCCAGCGGAACACAAAAAATATACCTGTTAATGTTTTCAAATTTGCTCTTGGCTAGGTTGAAAAATTCCTAAACCTTTACCAAAGACTGGTTATAAAAAGGTCCATCCAGCCTTACAGCAACTGGGTCATGCTTGAGAATTGCCTTTTTGTAGCGACGACCAAGCTCGTATAAAGTCCGGTCCGATGGTAGAATGCTTGCATTCCATGCCGAGAGCAAGGGTTCAATCGCAAGGTGTACTCAGCCTTCACAAGAAATGAGAACCAGCCCCCCGGGAGCTGGGAAACACCCACTTCTTGGACCGGTCCGTAGTCCGTAGTGGCAACACTTCGGACTCGTAAATGGAAGGTTGTGGATTCGGATCCCGGCGGAGCACAAAAATATATCATTTATATTTCGAATGTGCTCTTCGCTCGGTTGAAAAATTTGTAAACCTTTACCAATGACCGGTCACCAAAGGTCCATCCAGCCTTACAGCAACTGGGTCTTGCTTGAGTATTGGCGCTTTGTAGCGACAACCAAGCTCATACACCTCTGCGGCACTACAACAAGTGTCATAGACACCTAGAGTCTTTAGAATCTAGGGAGTCTCCCGCACAGGATTTCTTAAAAAAAAAAAAAAAACTTCAACTAAAAGTGGTTGGTGTGAGGCCGGCCCCCTTACCCGCAAAATAAATAGGTCCCGAATTGCCACATACAACCCCTTCGGAGTAACGCAGGCAAGAAGTTACACTATATGTGTAGCTTAGTTGCGACTTTGTTTTTTTCTCTAACAACTCGCCATGTGATTGCACAATTTTGTCTATCAATTCAACATCAATAGAACACCAGATCCTGTAAGAAAATCACAGCGACTGGCAAACCGTTGATAATGCCCATCGGAACAATGGGCGAAACTGTCCGGAAAGAATCAACCAGACCACGGCAACATAGCCCGAAAAAAGGGATTGTTATGTTATTTTGTCTATGTCAATTCATATGTGGAGCTGCCTCATACAGCTGATTTTGTACATGGAAAATGTTGCTGCATCTCTAAAATGTTGTTTGTTTTTCAGTCCGGGGATGTTTAAGATCCGAGAGACTTCTGGCAACTTCACCTGGGACATAGAGCAAGTCTGCATTCTCCAGCCCAAGCACATAGTTCCTTGCAACAGCCAGTTTGAGCACACTCCGGATCCCATTCTGGAGAAAAGAGCCAACGAAGCCATCGATAAGTAAGTCTGACATCTCTTCTTTTCCGTGACAAAGTTCATTCCATTTGTGATTCACAAGAAAACTCATGTCCGCTCCTGGATCCTGGGATAAGGATTTTTTTTAAGGAATCCTGTGCGGAAGGCTCCCCAATTGTTGAAAGCCTATGTGCCGCAGAGGTGTTACTTGAATAGGGTAATTTCACTTTTCTTTATTTCATAAAATTATAGACATTTAAAAAAATGCATCTGCGTTTTAAAAAAAATTATATCTGACTTAGTTTTTAAATTAAAGCTCTTTTAAACTCGCGCAGCTTTGATTTCCGGTAAAGCAGGACATTTTTTTTATTTAGGTGGATGTGACGTCAATGGATCTTCGGAGTGTGCCGTTGGGCCCAGGTAGTCGTCGGATCCAACTACGTCATTTTGACGTCACAGCATGGCTAGACGGCCGCGCTGCGTTTGGCTGGACCCAAATTCTCATCATTTTATTTTTGAAAATTATCAATTATATTTTTAGTTTTATTACTTCAAAAATATATAGTTGTGATCCTTGAAATGTACTCTACACAACCATAGTATTTTGAACCGTTTCCCCACCACTGCAGTTACTCTATTCTCAATGTTTTGCTGGCATCGGAGCCAATATCTTCAGGAAGCATCCTTTCAGCACAATGTTTATACAGACCACATTATAAAAGGGTAATTGCAGTGGTGGGGAAAACGGTCTAAAATACTATGGTTGTGTAGAGTACATTTCAAGGATCACAACTGTATATTTTGTATATAGGAAAAATAAAGATATCATTGATAATTTTCAAAAATAAAATGTATAGAATCCCGCCAAAACGCATTGGGACCGAAGAAACACGCTGTGAAGTCAAAATTACGTAGATGGATCCATCGGTCTTAGAAGACCTAACTGTACACTCCATACATCGTAAGATCCATTGACGTCACATCCGCCTAAATAAAAAAATGAGCTGTTTTAGCGGAAATCGAAAATGGGCAAATTTTACAGAGCTGTAGTTTAAAAACTAAGCCAGATGTAATTTTTTTAAAAACGCAGATGCATTTTTTAAAAGGTAGTCTATATCATTTTATGAAATAAAATAAAAAGTGAAATTACCCTATTATTGTGCTGCTAAATGCAATATGTAAACATGTTACTTTGTGTATTATTTGCAGGTATTTCTCCCAGAGCTCCATTGTACCCAGTCCTTTAGACGTAGCACCAAAGAGGATAACCTTACTGCGCACGGACAATGATCTTCCACTGCACACTCCGGAACGTCCTGCCAAGTCCATCAATAGAGAAGGTACTAACTGCCCTTGAATTTTAGTTTAAATTCTTCTTCTAGTACACATGCCATTCTTGAAAAACAAACAAAAACAAAAAAAGGGATATCTAGAGTCATAATAAAAAGAGAGCTTGTATGAAGAAGGTTATGACTCTGGATGCAATGAAAGAAGTATGTTAAGACAGAAAGAAATGGCGGTTGATCTGTAATGTTTTGTTGCAAAGGAAGATGAGAACAACGCAACGTATTTCCAACTAGTTAACACCAACGCGTGTCCGCGAAGACAATGTAAAAACGGCCACAGCGCTTTGATAACTCACCTTGAAGATGCTTTCTGCTCGTGAAAGCGAAGCATCGGCAGATGTGGGAGCCACAAAGAGAACATGGTCAAGCCTGGAAGAACACAATTTGTTTATTATTAACACCGCCATGAAAGTGAAAGGTTGAAGTTAAAATTTGTGTTAAAATATTTCAGTTTGGACACAGACTGTACTCTCCCTGCCACCTGAGCTGCCGTCAAGTATTGATGATGTTCTCAAACCATTCTACACTTACACAATGGTAACATTCAAATTAATATACTCTATATAGTATAAATAAAACATGCTAGAATTTATTTTGCAGGCGACCCATTTGTTGTAAGGTTAGGTGGTTGCAATTTCGTGAAGTGGCATTTTAAACCATTTTTGAGCTCTGTGGAAATTCAATTCTTATTTGAATGTATAGTGACTAAGACTGGCTTTTTGAGTCCTTGTGAAATGCGCTATAGAATAAAAAATGAAAGGATCGCTTATTTGCTTTTAGGGTCATTCCATTTCAAATCACCCAAATTACAAAAAAGTTGTTTCATGACCATTTGTAATATTTTTCTAAAAAATAATGTGGATTGCGACTCACATTCTAAGCTCAGAACACACTTCAGATAAAATTAGGAGCAATGGCCCTCCGAAGTTTAAGCCCGCTTCAAGCATTAGCGATTAATACTACCACGTCTAAACCCACAAAGAAGAGAGAAATGCAGCCCCCTCCTCACCCCGCCCCGTACTGACCCGCAACAGAAGCACATCACAAACCAGTCCAAGGCCAACCTTACACACAGGAGGACCGCCCTGATGAGGGATCGTATAAAATCAATCTGAAACATAGGCTAAATAATAATAATAGTCAACGGATTACAGGGAAACCTACTAACATGTATAATATCTGTGAAAACTTAAAACTGAACATTCATTATTTATTTTATATTGGCTGTTCTTTTTTCATTGCAGGATCAAAACCGTTCCAGTGACGCCGACAACTCGGCCAACGCTTCCCTCAGGAGAAAGCTGTGCTTCGAGGAAGCCTCTGACGATGAAGCGCACAACCCCTGCTCCGACTTCTTCAGAGCCCGCAGCGTAGAGCACGAGCCAGGAAACGCGTCCTCACTAGAGATGGAGCATTACTCATACAGTCCTGTCATAGCCGGCAAGACCAGCGTCCAGTATCAAGTGAAACGCAGCGAGTTTTACACCATGAAATCGCCATCTGTCTCTCCAATAAGTCAACACAAGTCTCCACAGGTACTGAATCTTTTCGCTTCTGAATATTCTTGCCATATGAATACCCCCAGTGCGGAATACTTTTTTTAAAACATTTATTGTTTCCTAGCTTAATTGGTTGACAACACTTCAAACTATGTGAACAGTCACATGTATTAGTTTAAGAACAAAAATCATCAAGGTTTAGCACACTTTTGAATTCTTGAACACAGATGTCAGGGATAAGTTCAAAGTCAGATAACGTCTATGATTGACAGCCGCACTGTATGCAAGTTTACACTTGACGCCTATACGTGTTACCCGCAGTTGAAGCGTTTATGTATGTTTCATGAAATTATTTTTGTTAAGTTTGAAATAAAATTATTGACAGCTTCTCTACGCAGGAACTCAGGACTTCAGTAACCCCCATCTCACATGTCAAAGAATCAAGAGGCTTCTTCCTGCATTATGGTTTTCTCCTCATATTTTAACCCCCCTACCTTCAGGTTACTTTCAGAGAAATAGCCAAAAATTTATCAGGATTCCAAACCACAATGTACGCATTGGTGACTTTTGAAGAGTAACCGAATGCTTAGCCTACCCTTGAGGAACTAACTTGTGTAGACTTGTAATGACTTGACTTTAGAACTCAGGCGGATGCCAGGCGGTTTGTAGTTTTCAATAATATACTATATTTACTTTTTATACTTTTTCTCAAGCGCGTACGCGATACGGGATTTAGCAGAATGGTACACTCAAAGTTTGCATAACACGTACGCTCATATGCATAGGGTGGTTAAATCTCATTAAAAAAAACTTGAAAATTTTTCAATAATGTGGCTTTTCTACACATAAATTGATACGTAATTTTCATTTAAAATTTATGTTTTCTTATTACAGGACTTTCCTGCTCCAAAATCAACCCCCAATACATCACCCGATAAGCACGACTCTCTCCCGTACAGCTACAACTACTCCCCTCTGTCCCAGTCCACCCCAGAGAGGTCCGGGGCCTCTTCCAAGCTCTCCACCACCTCAACTCCTGACATCATCAATTCTTTGGACTCGGAGAGGAAGATTTACGATGTAACGCAGTCCAAACACACCAAGGAGGCTGTGCTGCTGTCGGAACAAGTCTATATCAGTAGGATGGGGAAAAGGTCACGCTCTGACACTTCGGTGGCGAGTCTGGGGACGCAGACTGTTCATTGTGACTTACACATGGATATCACATCTGATACTTCAATCAATTCTGTTGGCGATCAGTCCTTATCAGGTAAATATAAACCTTTTCGCACGCTTAATAATAAAGAGCAATAACTCAAAAATTAGGAAAATCGAGATTTTGTAATAAAACGCAAGAACAATGCGAAAAGAATAGGTAGAATGCGACAGCCGTTCAATTTGGACGAATATGACTGAGATAAAACATTGGTCGCCTTTTTCATCCCATACAAGTTGTACTGGTTGTCTGAACTTCATACGTGATTTCCCATCATTCTTATTTTTTGAGTTATTGCTCTTTGTGATTAAGCGTGCGTTTTGTTTTCAAGAAATCCTGTGCGGGAGACTCCTTAGATTTCAGAGACTCTAGGGGTCAATGACACTTGTAGTGCCGCAAGGTGTTTACGAGCTTGGTCGTCGATACAAAGCGCCAATACTCAAGCAAGACCCAGTTGCTGTGAGGCTGGATGGACCTTTTAATGACCGGTGTTTGGTAAAGGTTTTATGAATTTTTCTACCCAGCGAAGAGCATATTTGAAAATATAAATGGTATATTTTTCGCCGGGATTTGAACCCAAAATCTTCCATTTACGAGTCCGAAGTGCTGCCACTGGACTACGGACCGGTCTAAACCTTCTCGTTTTAGATCAATAATCTGTTGTCAAATGGGCATTGTCCTCTTGGGAAGTAGAGCACCAACTATTCTCCATCTCTTTAACGGTCTTCCTTGAATGAAATGTCCTACAGGTATACTGTGGGTAACAGGTGTTTATCAAAATTAGGTCTCAAAGAATGTACGCTGCTTAAATGAAATAAGAATAAAAATTTTAGCTATAAATACATGTACAATAAATTAAAACACTGATTGTTTTCACTTTCACAAATTTATTTAAAAATATACATTTTTTTAATGGACATCAAACTGTAAAAACTATATTTAAAAGTTTATTCCTCGTTCATCAACTGTAGATTTCATTAAGATGCTGAATGAAGCTGAACGTTTATTTCTTATGATTACCTTGTTAGTACAAATGTTCAATTAGTTGCTTGTATTTATGCCTACAATAAAAGCCATGTTGACTCTAAAGAGTGTCTCCTGCATAGTGGATATTTGCCTGCATATTGTTATTTAATCTATGTCATTGTGTTAACATTTATGCATAATACCATCGATATATAGAACTGGATGGGCTAAGAAATCAATCCTTTGAGAATTAGAAATACGCTACCCCACTCATCACACAAAAATCCAAATTCAGTCTATCGGTAACCTTCCAACTGTGAACAGGTGTGTTACCTAATCGGAAAAAAAAATCCATATAAATGCCAAACTGGGTATTTTCTAAACGTACCAACAAAAGAGAGTAAATGTGTTATAGAACATGGAATGATATTTCACTTTAATCACTATTCTATTTAATTACGTTGATAAAATTTATTTTTCGCTTGTTGAAATATTTTGTTCGCGAAAGTGACAGCCATTTCTAGAACTAGTGATGTTCAAATATATAGGTACTTGCTTCTTCAAGTATGTAACTTCTATGCTCGCGGTAATAGATACAATAGTAAAGAACGCCTCGCACAGCGAACGTTGCACACAACGAACTTCCTGTTCGTTCATTTCACGATTCATACAATGAACTTCGCTTCACACAACGAAGTTGCCCGACTGCTTCGCCCGAGCTTCCACGATCGCTGCCGATGTATTGCATACTCCCGTGCAGGCACTGCAGGCAGTCGTTAGTCACTGCGCTTAACTTACGCACGTATCGCGGCAATCATTCTTCATTACGAATTAAATCACACACGTATCACGGCAGTCACAGTACCAATGCCCACTATCCGGATTCAGATGAAGCAAACAGGATCAACGATCTTTACTCCGATACTCTTGTCCATTATTTCCAGCAGATGTTGGAGAAAAGAGAAAAACAAAC
Organism: Agapetus fuscipes; assembly: GCA_951799405.1. Lineage (NCBI taxonomy): Eukaryota > Metazoa > Arthropoda > Insecta > Trichoptera > Glossosomatidae > Agapetus > Agapetus fuscipes. The sequence continues at coordinate 12,767,382 of OX637351.1, read as the reverse complement.
GACTTTGGACAGGTTTTCCATGAAACCATCGGCCAAAAAGCAGAAAATGGATGAAGATGTGCAAGATTCGGTAGACTCTACTTAGTCTGTCTTAAAATTAAAAAAAATATGTTTTTGTTAGATGTATCTAAATAAAAATAATAACAAAAAAATTATCTTTTTGTATGTCATCTTAGCATATTTTATGCTACAGAACGTTTTTTTTTTTTTAACCTTCCCTTCCCTGTGCAGTGTAAGTAGTACACGCTTAATAGATGTTTTTAGCATTTGAATACTAATTATTGTCATTTACTTCTTCATTATACTTCAATTATACGTAATTAAAGCGATTAGCTATTAATATACATCATTTACCAATCATAAATCCGACTTTTATGAGCGTGTAGTCACTACACAACACAGTTGCGCGTGTAATTTTTTTTAGCACAGAAAGGGGAAGGTTAACATGTATTGTTATGGGAAAACGCGTTTCACATAACGAACTTGCTCCCGGAACGAATTAAGTTCGTTGTGTGAGGTACCACTGTACTTGTGAAAATCATCCAGTACATTATGAGGTGGGAACATTTTTTAATTCGAAATTTATCAGATATTTTCATACCTTCAACAACACTAGTAACAAACACATTACCATAGTGATTTCATGGGTTTCCATGGTGATATATACATAGATTGAAGACGGAGTAGAGACACGTTGCTTACATAGAAAATAACAAAAGCATTTCATATGTTGTGAGCGAGACAGCACTATTAACAATGTATGGTGTCAAAGACGTTGCATCATGTCGATTGGTACTAAATCACATTCACAGCCCCTCCATACATATACCTCCATGTATAATACAATGTATTTCTTTTACAGGCACATCTCATGCATCAAACACTGAAGATTGTGCTTCCAAAAGTGTATGGAAGATGGACGTAGATCACCATTCCGGAATCAGTTCAGAAGACAACTTGGACAATTATAAAAATACCGTGGACTCATCTCCCGAGCATAGTTGTGATTATAAAAGTGCAATCTTAGATAACGAAGACGAAGGCCTGTCTGAAATCTATCAGTTTTTAACGCCGACAAAAATGAAAACCAAAGACAGACCTTTCAGAGAACCATTGCAAATATTCAACCACAGTCCTACACACATGTCGCTGGACAGTAGCTACGAAATAGACAAACACAACGCTCCCGAATTATTCTCAAAATCTTCATACACGACTCAAAGTATATTGGACACAACAAAAACAAAACAACAAATTTTAAGTGGAAATCTAGCAAACTGTTTTACAGACTGTGAGAATATTACAATGTGCAATGACTCCAGTCGGCATTTCTGCAAATCCCTGTCAAACACGGAACTGTCAGGTGTCAGTTGGAAGCGATGTGACAGTGGCTTCAATGAAGACTGCAGTCAGCAGTCCGTGTCGATTGAATGCTTCAAACAGACCACCAAGTGCAACACCATTCTGGAATACTCGGAAGAGAATAAGGAGAACTCTCACTATTTCGGTGCACCGATTAAATCAACAACTTTGGCTCCGATCCAAGATGTGATGTCTATGTCGGGTGTTCTTTCTGAGGACATTGTATCTTTTGATTGCAAGTTTGCTTCAACACCTTCGCATTCAAACAGATATTGACTGATATAAAAAACTTATTGATTCTTGCGTGATAACAATTTGTAAATATTTTGTTTATAAAAATCTACGTTAGTTAAAACACTAAACGGGGCTATACCACGGTTGAGCCCACGCTTTGACAAACTAATGATGCATTTGTATGAAGGGCTGTCAATCCAGTTTATGTGGCCGAGTATTGGGGGCTGCACATATGATGGTGTTCCGGACACGGAAAGTAAGTAATCCTAGATGGCCGCAAGTGAACAGCTGATTTGTCTTCATACAAATATTACAAAATTCGGTAGGTAAGAATGACCGTGCTGATGAAACTTCCAGCTCAGGCACCATTAGTTTGTCAAAGCGTGGGCTCAACCGACGACTATAATGTCTAAGAATAGCCCCGTAAGTGCCAATATAGTACACATTCCTAAGCCACAACTAAATGTAATTTTTTTTTAATGAGATCTTTCTTTTTAAACATAAGCAGGTAGGTAAATGTGGATGCATGCTTGGAATTTTGTACAATATTGGCACTTTAAATTTTTACACACATAGTTACAAAAAGTCATAGTGGATTTGGGACTTTTCATTTTGATGACACGTTATCCAAAAATATTGGTACAATTATTCTCAATTACTATACTAGGCGTTTCAAATATAAAATAGATAAGTACATAATGAAATGTAAAAAAAATTTAATACTAGACTGAAGAGCACTGTTTTTACTTGAAAGCAAATGCTCAATTTTTAAAATTGCAAAAAATGATTACTTTAAAGCCAGAAAGGATTGCAATATGTTTTTTTAGTGTGCCAAAATATATATAATGTAAGTATTAAATTAAGGTGAAGTTTTTTTTAATGAAATTTACATATGTGATGAAATTTAAGATTAGAATATAACAGTGGTGATGAATTGAAATTTTTTGAAAGCAAAAATTAAAAGAAAAGACTGCCATTTAGTACTAAGTCATCCGTTTGTCTGCAGTTCTTGTGCCTACTCCTGTTTCTCTGTTCATTTTTCATGAATTATTCAAAATGAGGTCCAAACATTTTTGAATTTGGAACTTGTTTCTCGGTGAGCACACGTCAGGCTTGTATGAGACTGCCGTCTATATAATCTAAGTTGAAAAGATATATTAACATTTAAAGCTCATATCAAATGCATGCCCACAAACAAACACGTGTAGTTCGCGCCTACAAATGCTGAATGTGTACATACAAATAAAATCCAAACCTCGAATGTGTCGAAATGAACATAAACCCTACAACTTTTGCCGACCTTCCCTAACACAGGGGTGACATTGGCAAAGTGAACCATTTTTTACAGTATGGGTGGTCAGCCTCATACCAACCTATAAGTCAAGGAATAACAAAATATTTATTTTCCTTTTCCCTAGCTACCCGGCCGTGTGATGACACAATATTGTCTATATCCATTCACGCGGTCATTTCTTGTGTAGGCTGAGTAAACCTTGGGTTTGAAATAAATACCGAAATGGGAAATTATTTCTGACGCCCTCAGTGGGATTCGAACCCGAGCTCTCGGCATGGAATGCAAGCACTCTACCAACTGAGCTGTCGACAGTTTATATGCATTAACTAAATTTTATTATCTTATTTTGAAGTCTTTTCAGGTTAAATTGTAGACTAATTTTATATTTGATTTGGGCTTCATTAAGACAGAAAAACATATAGAGTTACACGGTGTGCCAGTCAATCATGTACATTAGTAGACTTGTCTTGTAAAATCTATAATGTTTTGTAGGTAAGGAAGTCAACCTTACCGTAAACTCTCAATATTAGAATTTGAATATTGTTTTGTTGTGAAATAGCATATCTTTATTCCTTGTGAAGACTAATTAAACCTTGCTGTTACTAAGACCCACGACAGTAAGTTTGAATCAGTACTCAACCAATGCTATCTGACTGGTCTGTAATCTAGTGGTTAGCACTTTGGACTCATAAATGGAAGATCGTGGGTTTGAATCCCAACAGCACAAAAAATATACTCTTCACTGGGTTGAAAAATTCATATACTTTGACCAATGACCGGTCACCAAAGGTCCATCCAGCCTTACAGCAACTAGGTCTTGCTTGAGAATTGGCGCTTTTTATACCGACGACCAAGCTTGTAGAGGGCTTTGAGGTGTGTTGCACACAAAAACTGCACCCACCAAATATCTAATCTAATCTCTAAGTTGCAAAGATACGTAACATTAAGGATTCACATTATATGCATTTTCACAAGCAGACACGTATAAGTTCGCGTTAAACAGACGCATGTGGACTTACAATACAAAAACCCAAATCTCAAATGAACATACACTCTGCAACTCTTGCCGACCTTCCCTGAAACAGGGGTGACATTGGCAAAGTGAACCACTTTCTACAGCATGGGCGGTCAGCCGCATACCAACCTATAAGTCAAGGAAGGAGGTGTGTTCACGCAAAAACAGCGCCCACCAAATAAAGCATCTTTATATTATTATTATCATTAAAAAACACGCATCTGGAATGTAGCGTGCGCATATTTTTACCCGTTTGAAGGTTAGACTTAACAATATCGATTGGAAAGTATTTAAAAAACATTGTTAATTATTGAGTTGTGTCTGTGCCAATAATTAATAAAGATAAAGCTGTGTTGACTTCTCCAAAAAACACTTTTTACAGGTTCAAAGTACAGGAGTGTTATCGCGGGCACACTTGTGATTTGGCTCGACCTTTACGAGTACAACTCATAAATATCAGATAAGGAACTGTTGGCATTTCAACTATTCCGTGAATATCACCACTAGGTTAATTGTACATACTTCTATAGTTTACGTAACCAATGTGGATTTAAAATGGGGTGCTGGCTAGACTATGTTGGTTGATTGCCGTCTGTCCATCTTAAACCATTTTTAATCTAAGTTGCAAAGCTATGTTACATTGGGGATTCACATTATATGCATTTTCACAAGCAAACACGTATTCCACGGCAACAGATCCCGGCAAACATCACTCCAGCATCAAACACGTATAAGTTCGCGCTTGTACATGCCGCATGTGAACCTACAACATAAAAACCCAAATCTTAAATGAACATACACCCTGCAACTTTATGTCAGTGTTATGGCCGCGGGGATCAAGTCAGGTTATTTGGAACCGGATAACGTTGGTTCGAATCTCGCGACGATAACTTCTACCCTGGTTCAACAGATGCCGTTGCATGCACACAAGCTTCTGCTTTCGCATGAAGACAACTGGCCAGGCAAAATAGGTTGGTGGATTGCATTCCTTTCCACAAATCTATTTAAAAAAAAAAAAAAAAAACTTGCCGACCTTCCCTGCAACAGGGGTGACATTGCAAAGTGAACCATTGTCTACAGCATGGGTGGTCAGCCGCATACCAACTCAAGGAACACTTCTGAATATTCTGGCTGTATGAATTACCCCTAGTATGGAATACTTTTTCAAGCACATTTTTTAAAACATTTATTGATTTCCTACCTTAATTGATTAGCGACACTTTCAACTATGTGAACAATCACATGTATTAGTTCTTCAAGGACAAAAATCACAAAGGCTCAGGCATATACTTGCACACTTTTAAATTCTTGAACACAGATGTCGGGGATAAGTTCAAAGTTTGATGACGTCTATGATTGACAGTCAAAGGTTGTGGGTTTGATTTCCAGCAGAAACCAAGAAAATCATAATTGAATTTTTAAAACATGCCAAAATTCATATGCCTGTACCAATGATTGGTTACAAAAGGTCCATCTATTCTTACAGCAATTTGGTGTTGCTTGAGAATAAGCGCTTTCTAACGACGATCAAGCTGGCAGGCGGCTGTTAATGTGTAATTAACAAAAGAACAGCTTTAAAATTGTCCTAATATTTACTAAGCGTCAAATGTAAACTTGCATAGAGTGCGGCTGTCAATCATAGACATCATCCAACTTTGAACTTATCCCTGACATCTGTGTTGAAGAATTCATAAGTCTGCAAGTGAAATGTGCTAAACCTTTGTAATTGTTGTTCTTGAATAACTAATACACGTGACTGTGCACATAATTTGTTCACAAGTGTCGTCAATCACGTAAGGTTGAAATCAATAAATGTTTTAAAAATGTGCTAGAAAAAGTATTCCGTACTGAGGGTATATAAATAGCCAGAATATTCAGAAGCAAAAAGGTTAAAAAATGGCACGTATCCATTGGTACACAATATAATAACAAAGATCAGCTGTTTCCTTTTCTGCTCAGGCGCTGCAAACAGTGATGGTACAGCAAAATATGATCTTGGGTCGCGCAAGCAATTAAAAATCACCATCATGCTCTATACAAGATTTCTCTCCTTTAAAAATCCACCTTGTACGTAACATTGCAAACATATATATTTTGTTCATTTAACATTCAACGATAAGAGTGAGGATTTTTGCAAAGACTTTATATGGACATGTATCTTTCCTTTGACTAATAGGTTGGCATGGCCCACCTCTTTTTCTGGGAAAGGCTTCAGAAGTTGCAGAATGTATGTTGTTTGATATTTGCATTTTATTTCGTAAGTGTACATGCAGGATGCGTAAACGAGGACTTGAACATGGCTTCTAGTGTGCATGCATTAAATATAATTCTTAAATATTATTTTATCATGGGAACTTAGGTTATAGATATACATACTTTGATATTTTGTTTTGATCACATTATGATACGAGTCAACATCAAAACATATACAGGCGCTGTTATTGTTTGAATCACACCTCGAGAGCTCTAGACTGATTGGACCTCTATATCAACCTGTATGCTTTATAGACGTAATAGGTAGTTTTTCCAAAATTTTAATCAATGTACAATCTTATAAATAATTGCAAAGAAGTTTATACATACTTATGTAATATTTGAGTTTGTAAAATAATAGAAAATATATAATTTACTTGTACTATTGATGATTATTTCCTCTGGAATTTCCCCAGTAAATATTCCTTACTCCATATGTAAAGACTTTTAAATTTTCCTAAAATTTGCTTTTTTATATTTAGTTTTTTTTTTTAAATTCATAATTAGAATTTTAAATAATTTTCTATGCCACTTTAGATTCCCAAGGTTTATATTTTAGCCTTTGATGTGTCCACAATATGAGAAAACTATAACAGTGTTTTTCACACATAGCAAATCCATGGCTCAGCCGCCACCTAATGTAAATTTTCCATTAAAAAATAACATGATCCATGGATCAGGTAAGGATCAAACGTGTCGTTACTAACCCTGTAGGATTTTAGATAGTTATTTGATTATATTTTTAAGATTTAAAAAAAAAACAATTTGGACGAGTTCCACCGATGAAATTATTTTAAAACGCCTTAAATGAAAGTTTGTAAATATACTTCCAATATGACTGACATTTTTTCATTGCTTGCAAAGGCTTATTTTATTTTATTTATTGTAAAAAAATGCTACAAATCATTTGTACCCCTAGCAGGAGTTTTACTATGTTCCCAAGTATTCAAAATGTTATATGGTAAATTGTTTGGTGCTAATCCAATTTTCATACATTATTTTGAAATACTCGGAAGTTAAAATTAAAACTGATAACTTGTAATAATGGTACTGAATAAGAAAAACATGTAAATGTACTATTTCCTTAAATAAAATACTTGAATGAAATAACACCCTGTTTTTTTGAAATCTAATAACATTTTGAAATATCTGCGTATTTGAATTACGCAAATACGTATTTTTCATTTCAATGACGAACGTAATAGTTAATTATTTATGAAAAGTTGTTTGTGAAAACCCAAAGAGGTCCACACTCGAATTGTGTCGTCACCCGGCTGGATTGCTAGCGAAAAGGCATACAAAATAATATTTTATTATCGGACGTCATTCCCATACAAGACTGGTGTTTGCTCGCCGAGAAAAAGGTCCAAATTCAAAAATGTTTCGACCTCATTCAGGTAGTGTTTTTTTTAAAGAAAAAACAATGAGTTCTCATTTTTAATTTATGATATTGAAAAATATCTGAAAACAATTGGGCAAATGATCACAAATATTTTTATTTTTGCTTGTCATTACGTCCTCACGACCTTCAACCATTACTAGACCTATAAAACATGCATACACCAACAAAGTCTTTAGTATTTAAAAATGTTAAATAATAAAATGAGAAGAAAAGAAAACAGATGAAACAAAATAAAAATAAGACAGTAAATTTTTTTTTCTGTATTATTATTAAACACTTTTTCAGGATAATATTTTTTTTCCCATATTTTTTTCCCATAGTGAAGTATTGTATTAAAAAATGTTAAATATGGAATTTTATAAAGTTTTTACTAAAATATTTAAAAAATTGCAAAAATTATTTATTCCTTTCATTCCGAAAGAACAATTATAAAATTAGGTAAGTTTTCTCACTTTGCCTTCAGAATGCAATTCCTCTCCTTAAGAAATGCGACTAAGGGGCTGTCCATATATTACGTCATTCGCATTAAGGGAGGGGGGGGGTCTGGTCTGCGGATGATGGCAAATGATGTACGAGTACCAAAAGTGACGTCGTTCTTGTAAATACCAATTTCTACAAAATATTCAAAATATTATGTAAGTAATATAACATTATTAATTATTAAGCTCATCCATTATTACAGCAAGAGGGGGAGGGGGGGTCATTAGATAATGACTATAGGATGATTGGATGATTGTAGGGGGGGGGGGGTCGAAAATCGGCCAAAATCGATGACGTAATTTATGGACGGCCCCTAAGCTGCACACGTAGTGTGTCTTCTTGCGGTTCCGCCCTGACGCTGCAATGATCATGTTGAATGTGGCAAGCCGAATCTATTTATTTTCACAGGTAAAGGAACCAGTATTACATCAACCACAGTGGGTACTTTCCCTGTTCCAAAGAAAGACGGTTCTAATTTAATGTAAAGGCTGAGTAAGCCTTGACTCTACTATGATTTGGGCTTTAATAAAACACTGAATCATATGACACCTTTGTTAGGGCTCAAACCCTAGCCCTCTGATTTTTAACGCAAGGGTTCCTTCCTTGACTTATAGGTTGGTATGAGGCTGACCACCCATACTGTAAAAAATGGTTCACTTTGCCAATGTCACCCCTGTTTCAGGGAATGTCGGCAAGAGTTGCAGGGCTTATGTTCATTTGAGTTTGGATTTTATTTGTAAGTACACAATCAGCATTTGTAAGCGCGAACTAGACGTGTTTGTTTGTGGGCATACATCTGAGAGCTTTGAATGAATATATCCTTGCAACTTAGATTATAGATTATTATAGTTCTATCAACTGAGCCATCGACTGGATCTTAAGGTTGTTGCTGATATAACTTCTTGCCGCGTTATCCCCGAAGGGGTCGCATGGGGCGAGTTGAACCTATTTATTTTTACAGGTAAGGGGGACGGCCTTACGCCAACCACTTCAATTGAAGTGGAGGTTTTCCCAGCTCCCAAGAGGGCTGGTACTCATGTCTTGTGAAGGCTGAGTAAACCTTGCCGGTATTTTATTTTGGGGTTTGAAATAAACACCGCAACGGGAAATCATTTCTGACACCCTCGGTGGGATTCGAACTCAAGCTCACGGCATGGAATGCAGGCACTCTACCAACTGCGCTATTGACCGGACTGAATTTAATGAGCACTATGGAATATATTCCTTGCACTATAAAATTGCTACATCAAATAGTTCAACCGGTCCGTAGTCTAGTGGTTAACACCTCTGCCTCGTATATGGAAGGCTGTGGGTTTGAATCCCGGCGGAGCACAAAAAAAATATACCATTTATTTTTTCAAATATGCTCTTTGCTGGGTGAACAATTCATATACCTTTACCAAAGACCGGTCACTAAAGGTCACTAAAGGCAATCTCGCAGAGGGCTCTTGAGGTGTGATACACACAAAAACAGCGCTCACCAAATATATCATCCTAATATTATCATTTATTACAAGGTGAAAGGAAAATGTACATAGTGTTATTGGTTGCTAAGGACTAGTCATAGGTGTGAAGTTTACCCGCCGAGAAAAAATATTTGTGTCCGTTTTTCAAAAGAAAATTCAGTTTAAAATAGCATTTGTTCTTTAGGGTTGACTACCTCGTACCTATTCATTTACGGATGTTGTGATAAATGTGTACTTATTTACCTACATATACTTTAACTTTAGAATAGCGGGCTTGTTTGTTTTACGCTGGCTAGCCATTTGCGTCATAAGATGTGTACCGCTGATAGCCTTTCATCTTTAAAGGCATGTTAGTTGGACATTACACTTCACAGAGTAAACACCACTTAACAAGTATCAGATAATATAACAAACAATAATTATAATATCAATGAATAAAGCTGCTACATAAATTCCTGACTGATTTTATTACCAATTAATTCATCATTTACATCAAAAATAAAAAAAGATTTCAAAGAATAATTTAATTCAAACACTTTAAATAATAATTGGATCCTATTTGATTATTATTACATTTTTTAAATCATTAAAATGTAGGTAGAATAAAACATAATAATTACTGAGTAAATTGTTTAAAAAATAAAAATTGTGTGTACAACAGACTTGATCTAGAGATTTATCTAGAAACTGACTGGAAAAGTTAAAATACTAAGTTTTTGTGCTGTTAAAAAATGGTGAAAAGCAGTATGTTGAATTTTACAACGGGTCTTATGTTTAAAACATTCTTTATTGTTATGAATAAACAAAATGAAACAGGAATACCCATAGAGGAGTCTGCAAGTAAGTGAACTTCATATCAAGTATCCTAAAGTTGTGAAAGTTACGGGTTTGATTTTATATATTTGCTAAATCTATGGATGTGAGGGTTTGTTTTAGGTTAAAGTGGTGTGCATTTACCAAAGTTAAAAGTTGTGAATGTTACAGGTTTAGTTGTGTCCATTTAAGTACTAAAGAGTGAAGTTCTTTGACTTATAGGTTGGTATGCGGCTGACCACCCATGCTGTACAAATTGGTTCACTTTGCCAATGTCCCTCCTGTTTCAGGGAACGACGGCAAGAGTTGCAGGGTGTATGTCCATTTGGGATTTGGGTTTTTATGTTGCAGGTTCACATGCGGCATGTGCAAGCGTGAACTTGTACGTGTCTGCTTGTGAGAATGCAAATAATGTGAATCCCCAATGTAACATATCTTTCCAACTTAGATTAGATTAAATAAGATGAATGTTATGGGTTTTATTGAAACATTTACAAAAGCTATGAATTTAGGGTAAATTGTAGACATTTTACCAAATTTAAAAACTATATGAACGTTACGGGTTTGATATAGTAGATATCTATTTACTACAGCTGCTGTGAATGTTACAGGTCTGATTATATCTACTTACTAAAACTGTGAATTTTGCAGTTTTGTTTGTGGCCATTTACTAAAGCTTTGAATGTTAATTGAGAGTTTGATTGAGGTAATTCTGTACATTCACACAAGCTGTGAATGTTATATCTGTCTAATTGTATCCGTTTACTAAAGTTGTTAATGTGTCAGGTTTGTTTATGTCCTTTTAATAATCCTATTGATGATACTAGCTTGTTTGTGACCTTTTAATTAATCTGTAAATGTGTCATACAGGTTTAACTGAAATTTAATTAAACCATTTTTAAAAGATGTGAATATTATGGGTTTGATTGAGGTTTAATTATATATATAAATATGAGAATAATTTATTTATTTATTTTTTACATGACAAAAGAGTGCCGTTTTTGTGTGTGTCACACCTCAAGGGTCCTCCTAATCATGAATAAGATATTTTATAGAGGTGCCGTTTCAGTGCTCCCTTAAAAATGCCAACAGATTCCGAAACCCTCACTCCGGATGGCAGTCTGTTCCACTCCATCGGTCCCGCAAACCGGAAAGCGCGATCCCCAAAATTAGTGCGTATTTGACGGCTAAGCTGCATCAACCTGACAGTTCGACACCCTGCTGACCTAAGTGTCCGCCCCCTCACACTCACCTCAAGGGGGGAAAATATATCTGCCAGATATGATGGAGCCAAACCATTTAGGACTTTAAATACTATCAAACACACACGTTAAACCACCCTCTCAGGAAAACGAAGCCAATGTAGTTCTTTCAACAGCGGAGTGATGTGAGAGAATTTGGACATCCCGAAGATCAGTCTTGCGGCCGCATTCAGAACAGACTGAAATCTGTTCAATTGCTTTTTATGTGCATTTACTTACACAAGCTGTGAATGTGACGGGTTTGATTGAGGATTCATTAAATCGTTTTGTAAAGTAGTCAATGTTGTGGGTTTGGTTGATCCCACAGATCACGTTGATCCATTTAAAAAGGTGTGAATATTACGGGTTTACTTATGTCCATTTATTGAAACTGCTAATATGAGTGTGAGTGACGTTGAATTGAACAATTTACTAAATGCTATGAATGATACAGTTATCGGCATAGGTTCAATTAAACAATTTACTAAATGCTACGAATGATACAGTTATCGGCATAGGTTCAATTGAACTATTTACTAAATGCTATGAATGATACAGTTATCGGCATAGGTTCAATTGAACTATTTACTAAATGCTATGAATGATACAGTTATCGGCATAGGTTCAATTGAACTATTTACTAAATGCTATGAATGATACAGTTTTCGGCATAGGTTCAATTGAACTATTTACTAAATGCTATGAATGATACAGTTATCGGCATAGGTTCAATTGAACTATTTACTAAATGCTATGAATGATACAGTTATCGGCATAGGTTCAATTGAACTATTTACTAAATGCTATGAATGATACAGTTATCGGCATAGGTTCAATTGAACTATTTACTAAATGCTATGAATGATACAGTTATCGGCATAGGTTCAATTGAACTATTTACTAAATGCTATGAATGATACAGTTATCGGCATAGGTTCAATTGAACTATTTACTAAATGCTATGAATGATACAGTTATCGGCATAGGTTCAATTGAACTATTTGGTATAATTTTGAATGTTACAGATTCTGTTGAAGTTTAATTTTGTCAATTAATGTTTCTAGGTGTAGAATCACAGCAATGTTATGGGATATATGGATGCTTTTCTATAGCACATCCCTGGGTAACAGAACATAGACCAATCGCACTCTACCCGTTCACCCCAGAAGCCTTAAATGTCAGGTAATATGATATTCATTTTTCTATTCATTGTCAGCATGGCAACTTACATTACATAGCAAGAAAACTCATGAAAGGGCTGCCTTGTGACCGGTTTGTGATCAGACAAAAAATTGGTACAAACCTAAAACCAATATCTCATAATTATCATCATCTTCTTATTATCCACGACTGAACTATTATTATTCTTGTTATCCACGACTGAACATAGGCTTTGTACCACTTCCCTTCCACCATAATCTATAATCTAAGTTGCTAAGATATATTACATTCAACATTCTCCATTCATAGGTAGGTGCATACAGACAAATAAAAAAAACAAATCTGAAATGAGCGTAATCCCCGCAACCTTACCGCCTTCCCTGAAATAGGGGTGACATAGGCAGAGTGACCCATTTTTTACAGTATCACTCAAAATTATAAATTAGATTTTTCTCAGCAAGCAAACTTCACAGGTATTTGTGACAAATAAGTTTGCCTTGCCTTTTGCCTCTCAATCCGCCTGTGTGACGTCATATATCTTTTTGCGTGTGTGCAATTTGTGCAAAGTCCATTTCTTTGCACTGACGCCGCAATCTGAAATTCTAAATGAAATAATAATAAACGTGGACTTAGTCACAACAACAAGGAGCTAGTTATCACCACAGTAGTAAACAGTCTAGTCTAGAAATTGATAATGTGCTGACAGGAAAATAACAATTATTTTATTACACTGCAAAAGCTGTCAATAACCAACATACTTACTAGATATAACAAACATTCCTACATAGCAGATTTCATTCAAGTTATCTATTAACAAAGGAGTTTGCACAACTTTGGCGAAAGGTGCAAATTTTTAGGTGGTAACCCAGTTGAATAAAAAATGAAGTTCCTTTTTGTACAGAAATACACTTTAAGCCCATTTTTTACCAGCTTTTTATGATAATTTTTCTTGTGATTCTACTCTCCTGGTTCCTCCGACTTCTCCCCCTCTCTAAACAATGTATGGCAACATTAATAAGCTGGGCTGGAAGTCTCATCTATAATCTAAGTTGCAAGGATATATTCATTTAAAGCTCTCAGATGTATGCCCACAAACCAACAAGTGTAGTTCGCGCTTACAAATGCTGAATGTGTACTTACAAATAAAATCCAAACCTCAAATGAACATAAGCCCCACAACTTTTGCCGACCTTCCCTGAAACAGGGGTGACATTGGCAAAGTGAACCATTTTTTACAGTATGGGTGGTCAGCCTCATACCAACCTATAAGTCAAGGAATATGAATAAAAAATTACATTTAAATATATAAAAGAACAAAACCTTACAAAGAAATCTATACAAAAAAAGTCAGAAATTTCCTATGCAAAAAATGTAGCAAATTAATACACCAACATTAGAAATCACCATTGCAGATTAGCCGCCACTTCTTCCTGTCCTTGCACACTTCTTTCATTTCATCCAGAGTCATAACCTTTTTCATGCAAGTCCTCCTTTTATTATGACTCTGGATATCCCATTCATTCGCTATTTCAGAAATTTGATCCATCCATACTTTTCTCGGTCTTCCTCTACCACGACATCCATCTATTTTAGCAACATATACTTTCTTCGTCAATCTTTCATCACTCATTCTCTCCATATGCCCGAACCATCTTAACATACTTCTATTAATCTTCACTTTCACACTTTCCCTTACACCACATTCTTCTCTTACAAAATCATTCCTCACTCTGTCACTTCGTTTTTTCCCAAACATACTTCTTAGATAGTCCATTTCTACTGTATGGACTTCACTAATTTCCCTTTCACTCACCGTCCAGGCTTCACTTCCATACATCAAGGTTGGCACTAGTATACCACCGTGCACCGCCAATCTAACATTTTTTGAGAGATTCTGGTTCCTGGCGATGCTAGCGGTAGCACCCAGTACGCACCTGCCTTTCATTATTCTTCTTTCAAATTCACCGGTCATTCTTCCATCTTTTTCAAACTTACTTCCCAGGTATACAAACTCATTTACGACATCAACATTCATTCCATTAATTTTAAATTCATAATTCATACTTTCATCATCTCTTTCAAAAATCAATACTTTCGTCTTACTTGCATTCAACTTCAAATGGTTACCTTTCAAAGCTTCATTCAATCTAGAGAGCATTGTTTGCAATTCTACTGCTGAATCAGATACAAGAACTGCATCATCTGCATACAGTAGAACACTCACTTTGCTCTCTCCTATCATCAATCCACAATCATTAAGTCGAGCATCTCTGACACACTTGTCCATGACTATGTTAAATAGCCATGGACTCATCACACATCCTTGCCTCACACCCTTATAAACTTCAAACCACTCACTATACTCACCATCAATACGGACACATGCCTTACTATTTTCATAGTTTGCATGCACCGCACCTAAGAGAGCCCCATTCACTCCGTATGCTTTCAAAACATCCCATAACATACCTCTGTCTACTGAGTCAAAAGCCTTTTCCAGATCTAAAATCAATTGTTCTTCAACAAGTTGTCGTAGAGTAAAAATCTGATCAACACAGCCTCTACCGGCCATAAAGCCGGACTGTACATCGGAAATCCTTTCACTAGTAGTCAGAATCACATTTTTTATAATCACCTTACAGAAGACTTTTCCTGGTATACTGAGTAGACTGATTGGTCTGAAGTTCTGACAGTCTTTTTTGTCCCCTTTACCTTTGTAAATGGGAACAATGACTGCCTTCCTCCAATCCATCGGTACTACTCCTGCATTCACACAGAGCTTACATAATTCGTACATCCAATCTATCACACATTCACCTCCTGCTTTCAACATTTCACCATTTATACCATCAAACCCAGCAGACTTCCCATTCTTCAGACGTGAAATAGACACTTTCATTTCTTCTTTCATAATATTCAATTCATTCGCTTCATCTATCTGTTCATAAATTCTTCTTTCACCCTGACCAAAAATTTCTTGAAAATAGTTCTTCCATCTCTTGCATACTTCTTCATTCTCCCATACCATCTCACCGGCAACACTTTTGACTCCCGGAGTGGTCAATGCAGAAGATTTATTTCTATCCGCATTGATCCACCTCCAAAATTCCTTCTTACTGTCGGTGAAACTTTTGTTAATCCTTTCATCAATCTTTCTTTGTTCATTCATCTTGCTTTCATAAATTATATTCTTCGCCATTCTCTTAGCTATCTTATATTCCTCTTCTAGCTTTCTATCATTTCTATCATTCAACCAATTTTCGTAACACTTTTTCTTAACTTTCACAGCTTCCTTCACTCTATCATTCCACCAGGCATCTCCTTTCAAACTTCCACCTTTCGTTACCCCACATGCTTCTTTAGCGCATTCAGTCATTCCTTCTTTCAGATCTTTCCACATACTTTCAATATCTTTTCCACACACACTCTTCTCAAGTTCACTCACACTTAAAATTTTGTGGAGCTCTGATACGTACTTCTCTTGCACATTTTCTTCATTCAGCCTTTCTACTTTTATTCTAGGCAATCTTACTTTCCTCTTGCGTTTCTTCTTTCTTACTTCACCAATCATTATTTTGGCACATAAGAGATAGCATCCTTCTAGAAAATTCCTTGATATTCATACATTGATGGCACATACATTCTATAACGGACTCAGCATTGAGATAGACAATATTGTGACGTCATCAAGTTCGGTAGATAGCTCACTTGGTAAAGTAATTGCTTTCCATGCCGAGAGCTTGGTTCGAATCCCACCAAGGGAGTCAGAAATAATTTCCCGTTTTGGTGTTTATTTCATACCCAAAATAAAAATACCAGTAAGGTTTTCTCAGCCCTCACAAGAAATGAGTACAAGCCTCTCAAGAAATGAGCTGGGAAACCCCCACTTCAACTGAAGCGGTTGGTGTAAGGCCGGCCCCTTAGGGGCCGTCCATAAATTACGTCATTAATTTTTGGCGATTTTCGACCCCCCCCCCCTACAATCTTCCTATAGTCATTATCTAATGACCCCTCCCCCCTCTTGCTGTAATAATGGATGAGCTTAATAATTAATAATGTTATATATCTTACATAATATTATGTATATTTTGTAGAAATTGGTATTTACAAGAACGACGTCACTTTTGGTACTCGTACGTCATTTGCCATCATCCACAGACCAGACTTCCCCCCCCTTAATTCGAATGACGTAATATACCTATGGACGGCCCCTTACCTGTAAAAATAAATAGATTCCACTCGCCACATGCGACACCTTTGGTGAAAACGCGGAAAGAAGTTACATTACATGTGTAGCTTAGTAGCGTTTTTTTTTATGCGGCCGAATTGCTAGGGAAAAGAGCAACAAATATTTTATTATTGGTTGAGAAAAAAGTTCTAGAAAATGTTTACTCTCTCAGGTGGTTTGTATAAAATATGTGTCTTCCAATTGGAAATCACAAGATCTTTTCTAGATAACGACCTGTACCTTATCTGTAATCTATAATCCATAATCTTTGCTGCAAAGGTATATTACATTTACGATTCATTTTACATGCATCCCCACAACAGTTTGAGTTTGCGCTTACACATGGACTGACATGACTTACAACCTAAAAACCCAATCTCAAATGAACACAAGCCCTGCAACTCTTGCCGACCTTCCCTGAAACAGAGGTGACATTGGCAAAGTGAACCATTTTTTATAGTATAATAATAAGTATTAATTAATTAAAATATTTGTTAATTATTTCAGATATCCAGTATTCACTAGACACAACATGAAAACACCGATGATTTTGGATCCAAATAAACCGGAAAATATCAAAATGGCCAAACTGAACCCAAAGGGGCCATTCTATTTTATTTGCCACGGGTACTTAGACGGTGGGGACAAACAATGGGTAACCTAGCATGCTCTTATTTTCATTGAGTGTATTCCATTGTAAGGTTCATATTTTGTAGTGAAATTTCGCCCTACTAATTCTTAAAGGTGTAGCATTGTAGTGTGGGAGCATTACAAACCAGTGGCGAAGGGTGCCATGCAACTCGATTCCCATCGGTTTCCCTTTTAAAATGAGGCAAAAATAATAATAAAGTAGACTGCATGGTTTCAATGGTAAAAAAATATGTATTGTTTCTTTGGTTTTAAATTTATTTTTTTACTTTGTGCCTATATTTTTTAACTACTTTGTTGCCTCATTTTAAAAGGGAAGGCGATGGGAATCGAGTTGTATGGCACCCTTCGACACTGTTACATAATACTACTTTTTATTGTAAATAAATTCAAACCCGAGCTCAAAGAGTGCTTGCATTCCACCCCGTGAGCTCGGGTTCGAATCCCACCGAGGGTGTCAGAAATGATTTCCCATTTCGGTGTTTATTCCAAACCCCATAATAAAATACCGGCAAGGTTTATTCAGCCTTCACAAGAAATGAGAACCAGCGCACCCGGGAGCTGGGAAACCCCTACTTCAATTGAAGTGGTTGGTGTAAGGCTGGCCCCCTTACCTGTAAAAATAAATAGGTTCCACTCGCCACATGTGAAACCCTTCGAGGATAACACAGCAAGAAGTTACACTATATGTGTAGCTTAGTTATGTTTAATTTCGTTTGTAAGGACTTTATTTGGGCTATGGTCAGCAACTCTGACTTGCTCCGGAGAGCCAGAACTGAGAGAGAATTGCTGACAAGTATCACAATCAAAATGATGTTGTAGATATTTGGGGGAAGTGCTTAAAGGGAAATGGGAATGTCATCCTCAGTAATTGGTGAATTGTTTTTAGGATCCTTATTTGAGTTGCTTTTTAACAGATCCAGACCATGACAGAAGCCCTGTTGTCCCTGGATTCCAACAGTGATGCATCAGTGATAGCAGTGGACTGGCGGGGAGGCTCCAGCCCGCCCTACTCCCAGGCCGTGGCCAACACTAGGCTGGTGGGGACCATCACGGCCTTCCTCATCAATGACATCTATGTAAGACACATGCAACTAATTTCATTGCATTCATCATCAATTTCTGAAATAGCAAATGAATGGGATATCCAGAGTCGTATGAAAAAGGTCATGACTCTGGATGAAATGAAAGACTTATGTAAGGACAGGACAAAGTGGCGGCTAATTTTCAATGTTGATTTGTAATGTTGGCTTATTCATTTATGTTACATTTTTTATACAGGTAAGTATTGACTTTTTTTGTATAGATTTCTTTAAGGTTTTGTTGTTTTTAAATGTTATTTATTGTTTTGTATTCCTTGATTTATAGGTTGGTATGAAGCTGACCAGCCATACTGTAAAAAATGGTTCACTTTGCCAATGTCACCCCTGATCCAGGGAAGGTCGGCAAAAGTTGCAAGGTTTATGTTCATTTGAGGTTTGGATTTTAATTTGTAAGCAAACATTCAGCATTTGTAAGCGCGAAATTACACGTGTTTGTTTGTGGGCATGCATTTGATATGAGCTTTGAATGTTAATATTTCTTTGCAACTTAGATTATAGATATAGATCATTATCAATGGTATGACAACCCGGGGTGGCACCTGTCCTTCTTGATCGACCAAAGACACCACTACGAGTCCAACACCTTTTTTTTCAGTCCCATACTCCTACCCGCACGGCAGTCTGCGATCACTCTGCTCACGCAACTAAAACCGCAACTGAGTTACACATATAGTGTAACTTCTCATATGCTTCTTCTATCTTCGAAGAGTTTCGCTTGTGATGGGTGGAACCTATATATTTTTACAGGTAGGGGGCCAGCCTTACACCAACCTCTTTGGTTAAAGTGGGGGTTTCCTCATTTTTGTTTTCCTCGTTTTCTCATTTCTTGTGAAGGCTGAGTAAACCTTGCCAGTTTTTTTATTTTGGGGTTTGAAATAAACACCAAAACGGGAAATCATTTCTGACTCTCTTGATGGGGATTAAACCCTTGCTCTCGGCATGGAATGCAAGCATTCTACCAACTGAGCTATCAACCTGACTTTTTGCGAGATTGGTCATGAGGTGTGAGGCCGGCCCCCTTACCTTTAAAAATAAAAAGGTCCCGAATCGCCACATGCAACCCCTTCGAGGATGGCGCAGGCAAGAAGTTACCCTATGTGTAGCTTAGTTGCGTTGCGTTAGTTACACCCTCGGTGGGATTCGAACCCGAGCTCGAGACATGGAATGCAAGCACTTCACTAACTGCGCTATCGACCGGACTAGCCCTGTTCAGTCCTGCTTATATCATGAATTAATTTATATATATTTTTTTATTTTAGGAAACCTTGAACTTAAAAAACTTGGACAACTTTCATTTCATTGGACATTCGCTCGGAGCTCATAGTGGTGGATACACAGGATACACCCTACAAAAAGTAAGTTAGTTAACAACTGCATTCAATCCTTACTTGAAATAAAAATCCTACATGTCGCAAGTTTAATAATAAAGAGAAATAACTCAAAAATTGAGAAAATCGAGATTTTGTAATAAAACGCAAGAACAATGCGAGAAGAATAGGTAGAATGTGACAGCCGTTCAATTTGGACGAATATGACCGAGATAAAACATCCGTCGCCTTTTTCATCCCATACAAGTTGTACTGGTTGTCTGAACTTCAAACGTGATTTCCCAACATTCTTATTTTTTGAGTTATTGCTCTTTATTATTAAACGTGCAATGTGTAAGTAGGAATAAGCCAGTAAAAATTAAATAATTTTCATATCTGGTACTTAATAAGTGACAATATGATAACATTTTTTTCAACCAATGAGATTCCAATTCATAAGAATTTAAATTCAAAATAAGAATGAAATATCATAACAAGCACTATTTATAAATTGGTACTACCGAAAAACACACATTCTGTTTTCAAATTGAAACATCAGAAAAAAGCAGCAATGGACTCTGAACATTTGGTAAACGAATGTTTCAAATTATTTATTTTTTCTTTGAGGGCAAACGCACACAGTTAATTAGGATCTTTAGCAACCGATAACAAAATTAAAATACTTACTTTTTTAGCGTTCGCCGTAGCAACTCTCCAAGTGACGTCACAGCTTTTTTGCATTGTCAAATGTGCGGATCTCTTTCTGTAACTGTAACTGTAACTCTGTCGCCATTCCGCTAGGGGTGGCCAGAGCCTCTGCAGAGTTGCCTCCATTTTTTCCTATCCTTACATACCTCTTTCAATTCATTCATATCCATCACCTTTTTCATGCATTTTCTTCTTTTACGCTCACTTTGTATATCCCATTCTTTCACAATCTCCTCAATCTGATCACTCCATACTTTTCTCGGTCGTCCCTTCCCTCTTTTTCCTTTCACACTTTCTTTGTATACATACTTTGTCAGTCTATCATCATTCATTCTTTCCACATGTCCAAACCATCTCATCATATTCTTTTGTACCTTAACTTTCACATCCTCTTTCAAATTACATTCTTTTTTTACCCATTCATTCCTAACTCTATCCCTCAGAGTTTTTCCTGTCATGCTTCTCAAATGCTTCATTTCCACCGTACATACTTTACTCATTTCGCTATCGTTCACTGTCCATGCTTCACTTCCATACAACAAAGTCGGTAACAATATGCCATTGTGTACCGCCATTCTCAGATCCATCGTCAATCGCTTGTTCTTTGCTATTCTTCCTATTGCACCGACCACTTGTTTTCCCTTGCACACCCTATTCTCAAGTTCTCTTGTCATCTTTCCATTCTTCTCAAACATACTTCCCAAGTATCTAAATTCATCCACAACTTCAACTTTCGTACCATTCAACAAAAACGTGCACTCTTCATTTTCATCCGTTCTGTCAAAAATCAGTACTTTCGTCTTACTTGCATTAATTTTCAACTTGTTCACACACAGAGCATGGTTCAGATTAGAGAGCATTGCCTGAAGCTCTGCTGCTGAATCAGCAATTAGTACTGCATCATCAGCATAAAGCAGAACTCCTACTTTTCTCTCTCCAATCTGTATGCCATGCCCTTCCAGATTCGCTTGTTTAACACAATGATCCATAATTATATTGAATAACCACGGGCTCATTATGCAACCCTGTCTCACACCCTTGTACACATTAAAATACTCGCTGTATTCTCCATCCACCCTGACACACGCCCTGCTATTTAGATAGATGGCGCGTATCGCGTTCAGAAGTGCTTTATTCACACCATACCTCTCAAGCACACACCACATCATACTTCTATCCACCGAGTCGAAGGCTTTCTCAAGATCTACGAAAGCCGCGTAGACCTTTTTGTTTACGGCTAGCTGTTTTTCGACGATCTGTCGAAGCGCGAATATCTGGTCTACGCAACCTCTTTCCGGCATAAAGCCAGATTGTATATCTGAGACCCTCTCCTGGGTGGATAATCTTACCCTATGGATAAGAATCTTGCATAGCACTTTACCTGGCACACTAAGAAGGCTAATCGGTCTGAAGTTACGGCAGTCTTTTTTGTCACCTTTACCTTTGTAGATTGGCACAATGACCGCCTCTCTCCAGTCCGATGGAACCTCCTTGACACTAACACACAATTCGCAAAGCTCTTTCATCCATTCAATTACACATTCTCCTCCCGCTTTCATCATCTCAGGTCTCACACCATCCACACTTGCAGCTTTCCCATTCTTTAATTCCTTTATGACCTTTCTTACTTCTTCTTTCGATATTTTCAAAACATTGCCCTCATCATAATCTCCTTTCACAGTTAAATCACATTCTTCTTCACCAAAAACCTCATTAAAATATTCTTTCCATCTCTTTTTTACATCGTCTTTATTCCACAGAATGTCTCCGCTTACATTTTTGATTCCCGGAGTTGTGGACCTACAACTGTCGTTGTTTTGTCTCACCCAGCTCCAGAACATCTTTTTATTGTCAGAGAAGTCATTCTGTGCTCTTTCACTCAATTTTTCTTCCATTCTTCTCTTACTCATTTGAACTTCATTCTTCGCTAGCCATTTTTTCGCCTTGTATTCAGTCTCTAACTCTTTATTCTTTCTGTCATTAATCCATTTTAAATAACTCTCTTTCTTCTCTTTCACTGCTTGTTTAACCCTATCATTCCACCATTCATTGCCTTTTCTATGCCCAATCGTAACTTCACCGCATACTCTCTTTGCGCTTTCGACCAAACATGTTTTAAATGTTTTCCACATTTTTTCTACACATGCATTCTTCACAAGTTCCTTGCATTCATCCGATTTCAAAATCTGGCTTATTTCAGCTTCAAAATCATTCCTGACATTTTCATCATCTAATTTTTCCACTTTCACTCTTTTCATCTTAATCACTTTCGTTCTTTTCCTATCTTTTACTTCGCCTATCATTACTTTTGCACACAAGAGATGATGGTCTGAGCCCACGGATATACCTTGGTAGACTCTGACATCTCTTATGGCACCTCTCATACATTCTTCCATACATATGTAGTCAATGACTGTGCGAGTATTTGGCCCATACCAAGTGTATGTGTGCACGTCTTTATGCTTATACCAAGTATTTGATACAAACATACCATGCTCCACACACACGTCAACAAGCCGTCTCCCACTGCCATTGATGACACCCCTTCCGTTTGGTCCTATTACCCTTTCATACTCTTCCTTTCTTCTACCCACCCATCCGTTCATGTCACCAAGCAGAATCACCTTTTCTTCTTTGTCTTTCATTCTGATTTTATCGTCAAGCATATCCCAGAATTCATTCTTAATCTCCATACATTCTGAATCTACTGGCGCATAGCATGCTATTAGTAGAAAATTCGTTCTATCGTACTTGATCCTTACTAGGAGAATCCTAGGGGAGATCCATTCATAATTCCTGATATAGCTCTTCACACATTCACTAAAAATCACACCAACACCCTTATTGTACTTATTGTACAACATGTACTTATTCAAGTTTTTAGTTATGCACACTCTATAGTATCTACTTATCCTTCTAGATCAGTGGGAAACAGTTCGTAATCAAAACAAAACCCTCAAAGTGTGACCTGGTCAAAATGGTCAAGAACCATTGTTTTACATGAAAAAAATATCTGAACTTTTATAAATTGGTTCAAAAAATCTTAATTTTGTGTATCTTATCAGGGACCAATTAAGTAGTTTTTGTTTGTCTTTTAAATAATAATAATAAAACAGTATCTTTAGTAAGATGTGTGGCTCAGCATCCTTTTATTTAATCTTTCCAGAAATTTGGGTTAACCCTTGGTAGAATAACAGGCATGGATCCAGCTGAACCACATTTTGGAAAAGCCAGTAACTTAGTGAGGCTGGACAGAACGGATGCTAAATATGTGGACATCATCCATACTGACGCTTCTCCCTTCATCAGTGGAGGTAAGTCTCCATTTATAATAAAGAGTTAGGGTTATTTCAGACACAAAATATTGTGCTAAGCTTGTCTATGAATTACCAGACATACTGTGGATTGCAATGACATATGATATCTGTGGACTAGAATTTAAAAAAATAGACATTATATATCTGCTTCAACCTATTTATGACAATGTCCTTAGTAAGAAAAAGAACAAAGAACTTCATAGCTGCATTTCCATGAGTACAAAAAATCTCAGGCGAATGTAAAAATGTTTCTAGAAAGGTGGCAGCATTGCCGCATGCGTACTATGCCTGGACCAGTCCAAACATAGACGCATGCGGGATATATCTTGTGATTGATAAAATTGATTAATTTACAAGGAAAAAGGCATATCATGTGTTATAATTGAGCGTCAAAATCACAAAATGCAGAAAGCTAGAAAACATCAAATTTGACACGTAATAACATGTTTTGTATAATTTTAAAACTTAATTTAAATTGGATATTTAACGAACCGTTTAGAGAGAACTTACATCATTCTCGACGTTTCGTCAGCGACGTAGCCGACGTCTTCAGGAGAACATCCTCTCTGTACGGCGACTGAGGATGAACTGAATTTAGAAAAAATGAACTGAATTTTCTGAAAAGAAAAAGGATGAACCAAATTCAGTTCATCCTCAGTCGCCGTACAGAGAGGATGTTCTCCTGAAGACATCAGCTAGGTCGCTGACGAAACATCGAGAATGATGTAAGTTCTCTCTAAACGGTTCGTTAAATATCCGATTTAAATTAAGTTTTAAAATTGTTCAGTTTTAGAAATTAATATAATTGTCAAAATGTCAAACGACTGTAATTCTAACTTAAACCTAACTATGTTTTGTATGACTACACAACTGCAACGTTTGACAGGACTGAGACAAATGTGGCCCATAGTATGTATTAATGCAGTTAATTAGTTTCTGCTCCTCTATGTTATTACTCAATGGTTAGGGTCATTTCAGACACAATACAGCTTGTCTATGAATTACCAGACAAACTGTGGATTGTCTTGATATGTACTCAAAAAGAATAGTGATAAATTATTGCATGATGATGTGTCTCTCTTTCTTTCCAATGGCTCTACAGCTCATATCAAACTTTGGCCTTAATCAACTTAAGTCTCCTGCCAACCTGCCAACCCTGTCATCGGCTGACACTTATGTAAAGTAGTGGCACCGCATCCCTCCTCATCATGTCTTTCCACCTTATTCCTGGTCATCCAACCCTTCTTGTTCCACTTGAGTGCCCATTCATAATGCATTTGGGGACCCTTGAGTTGGGCATCCTTTTTTTTTTTTTTTTTTTAAATAGATTTGTGAAGAGGAATGCAATTCACCAACCTATTCTGCCTGGCCAGAAACAGGTATTAATATCATCAATTAATAATTCATTATTGCTTATTTTTAATGAATTATTAATTAATCATTACCCAATAACATCTGTTGAACCAGGGTCAAAGTTATAGTCAAATGGCCCAGGCGGGGATCGAACCAACATTACTCCATTCCAAGCACGCTAGAAAGATCAGCCCACTTGGCCCCCTAAGCTATAACACTGACATAATCCTTTGTTTTAATAATAAATAATCCATGAAATAAAATAAAAGATTAATTTTTAATTCTAAATCTAAATCTAAGCTGCAAAGATATGTATCATTTGAGATTCATATTAAATGCATTCCCACAAGCAGACATGCATAATTTCGCGCTTACACATGCTGCATGTGGACCTATAATATAAAAAACCCAATCTCAAATGAACATAAGCCCTGCAACTCTTGCCGACCTTCCCTGAAGCAGGGGTGACATTGGCAAAGTGAACCATTTTTTACAGTATGGGTGGTCAGCCGCATACCAACCTATCAGTCAAGGAGTACAAGCAATTAATACAATCAAATATATAAAACAAATAAACAGTAAAAAATTAAAAAACATTTTTTTTTTTTAATTTAAAAGCCTCAGCTTTAACCGCCAGCATTACAGATCAACCGCCATTTCTTTTGATCCTTGCATACTTCTTTCATTTCATCCAGAGCCATAACCTTTTTCATACAAGCTCTCCTTTTATTATGACTCTGGATATCCCATTCATTCGCTATTTCGAAAATTTGGTCCATCCATACCTTTCTCGGTCTTTCTCTTCCACGACATCCATCAATTCTCGCAGCATATACTTTCTTCGTCAGTCTTTCCTCATTCATTCTCTCCAAATGTCCAAACCATCTAAGTATACTTCTTTTAATCTTTACTTTCACACTTTCTCTTACACCACATTCCTCTCTAACAAAATCATTCCTCACCCTATCACTCCGTCTTTTCCCAATCATACTTCTTAAGTAGTCCATTTCTACTGTATGGACTTTACTAATCTCACTTTCACTTAATTGATAATGTAAAACTTGTTTCTGGTGGAGTAAAATGTTGGTGAAATTCATTCCTAAAATACCTCGAATCTTCAAGTGTAATAAACTCAAAAAGTGAATTATAACCAAATTTAATTTAATTTGAATTTATAAAAATGAACTTTCACAAAGTCACTACTGAAAATCTAGGTTATAAATTAAGTCTATTCCTCTTCACAAGTTTATTTAAAAAATATATAGTATATTAAAAAAATCATATTTCTATTTCAGGTCTCGGCATCTCAGACACCATCGGCCATGTTGATTTTTTCCCCAACGGAGGCTCCAGCCAGCCGGGCTGCAACCAGGGCATGATCCAGTACTTTAATACCAAAGACATTTCCATCATGAAGGGCCTTAAGAAGTTCCTCGGGTGTAATCACCTCAGGAGCTACGAGTTCTTCACTGAAAGCATTGCGCCATCTTGCCCTTTCCTGTCAATCACGTGTCCAAGTTATCAGGCATGTCAAGTTTATCTTGTTTGTTTATTTTTCACTTAAATATTGTAATCGTGTTTTTTATTTCACATTTACCACATTTTTTATCAGTCTGCTTCCTTATCTGTTTGTTTCATTGATTTTTTGTTTGGCTTACTCAGCCCTCACAAGAAATGACAATCAGCCCCCTGAAGAAAACCTCCACTTCATCTGAAGTGGTTGGTGCAAGGTCAGCCCCCTTACTTGAAAAATAAATAGGTTCCACAAACCACATGCAACCCTTTGACCAACACAATAAGATATGTGCAGTTTAGTTAAGTTACGTTTACATTGTGATTCACATTTCAAATATGTATAGAAAATATCAGGGATGTTATGGATATCCGTATCCGTAACCGAGACTGATACACAAGTTTTGGATAATTTCAGATAATATTTGAATAATGTAATAGAAATTGCACATGTATTCTTATGATATTATATTTTTATTTTTACGAGAATTGATATTATAAACACTTATATGACTGATTGTAAATCCAAATGAAAACCTAGAATTAAAGTAATACAATTTATATCCTTATTTGTAGGTATTATACTTTCTAATATCCGTTACCGAAACTGGCGAAAATTTAAAATAATTCCATCTCCTTATCTGAAACCGAAATTATATTATTCCAATATCTGTATACATATCCGAAACTACATATAAGCTTTTGGAAAAAAAAGAAATCATTTCAGTGTGGATTTGAGATTTTTTGGGCTTGACTGCATCATATATCTATCTATAATCTAATTTGCAAGTGTTGTGACTGGAGAACTTACGCCAACCCTTTAATAAACCACTTAATGCCTTTGCATAGAAGCAGAATCTTCAGGAAAAATCACCATGTTTAGTTAGGAAAGGCACTGAAGAGAATACAAACCAATACGTCATCACCCCCATTGCATTTTTTCTTGTATACTGTTAAATATTTATTTTGTCATTCTCAGGATTTCTTGAACGGTGCGTGCCTTCATTGTGGAGTCTCGGGCCACCATTGTCTGCCGTTTGGTTTCCACTCGTTTCGTGGCTACAAGAGACTGCTGGACAGCGGAGTGGCGTCTCCCAGCCGACCCATCAAAGCATATCTGATGACCAACGAAATGGAGCCTTTCTGCAGTGAGTAAACGCAAAAAAAAAAAACGCAACTAAGCTACACATATAGTGTAACTTCTTGCCGCGTTATCCCCGAAGGGGTCGAATGTGGCGAGTTGAACCTATTTATTTTTACAGGTAAGGGGGCCGGCCTTACGCCAAACCACTTCAGTTGAAGTGGTGTTTTCCCAGCTCCCGAGAGAGCTGGTACTCATTTCTTGTGAAGGCTGAGTAAACCTTGCCGGTATTATTATTTTGGGGTTTGAAATAAACACCGAAACGGGAAATCATTTCTGACACCCTCGCGCTCGGTGGGATTCGAACCCGAGCTCACGGCATGGAATGCAAGGACTCTACCAACTGAGCTATCGACCGGTCGAGTAAAACTTTCAAATTGACATCGGAAAAAATTAAACAACTGTTGTGGAATCTAATCCAAATTGTCCTTTTCATATTCATGCTCAGCTCTACACCAATCCGTAGGCTAGTGGTTAACACTCCTGACTCGTACATGGGAGGTTGTGGTTTCGAATCCCGGCGGAGCACAAAAAATATACCATTTATATTTTGTTGACATAAAAATAACTTTTTTCAGGCTATGTAGCCGTGGTCTGGTTGATTCTTTCCGTGAAGTTGGGAAAATTTTGTTTCCCGGTATTTTTCATTTGTTTTTCTTTGCGTCAAAATGAGCGAATCGAATGAAGAAACTAGATACATTTTAAATTTTAATTACAAAAAAGGGAAAAATGTAACGCAAGCAGCGAATTTTTTTTGTGACGTTTATGGACTTAATGCAGTGTCAGTAAGAGTAGCACAAAGTTGGTTTAAGTGTTTTCAATCCGCGAATTTTGATGTCAAAGATGCACCTCGCTATAACCTGTTACGGATAAAATGGACGCCATTTTTGAAAAAGTGGAGCAAGATCGGCATATTTGCAGTTACAACATAGCAGAAGAACTGGGAATTGACCACAAAACAGTTTTGACCCATTTGAAAAAAGCTGGGTACACAAAAAAGCTCGATATTTGGGTGCCACACGAGCTCACTGAAAGAAACCTAATGAACTGTGTACTCATTTGCGATTCTTTATTGAGACGTAATGAAACCGAACCGTTTTTGAAGAGATTGATAACTGGTGATGAAAAGTGGATCACGTATGACAAGAATGTGCGAAAAAGGTCACGGTCAAAGGTCGGTCAGGCTTCACAGACTGTGGCAAAACCTGGGTTAACTCGCAATAAGGTGATGCTGTGTCTATGGTGGGATTGGAAGGGAATTGTGCATTATGAGCTTTTACCGCCGGGAAAAACCATAGATTCGGATCTCTACTGCCAACAACTGATGAGATTAACGCAATAAAGTGAGAGAAAGCGGCCGGAATTGATAAATAGAAAGGGTGTGGTATTTCATCATGATAACGCTAGACCACATACATCTTTAGCCACTCAGAAAAAATTAAGAGTAGAGTTTGGTTGGGAGGTGTTAATGCATCCGCCATATAGCCCTGATATTGCACCTTTAGATTTCCACCTATTTCGGTCTCTTTTTTTTTTTAGACATTGTCAGGTTAACATTAAGAGAGGACTGCCTAAACTACTTGTTGCGTTTTTTTGATCAGAAGTCCCAAAATTTCTACAGCAACGGGATCATGTCTCTACCGACAAGATGGCAGATAATCTATGAACAAAATGGCATATATGTACTGTAATTAAATGTAAATTAACTTTGAAAAAAAATGACCTGAATTTTCATATAAAATGTGAAGAAACTTTTTCCCCGACCTATTAGAACCAAGAGCGGCAAACTAGATTTTGTTTTGAAAATGAGATAAATACATGGAAACACATAAAATGACATTCTATGTGCTTCCATATATTTATCTTGATATATTTAATCTAAGTCGCAACAATATATAAAGATTTAAACTCCTGCTGCCTGTTCTTGAAACTGGGGTGCGATTGGCACAAGTGAATCAACAAAAAATCTTAAGATTTCCACCTATGGTTCTATATGACTCATATGAAAGACGAGTTCACGACCAAATATTTATCTAAAAAAAACCTTAAATACTTAAACGAGTAAACTTTTGTTGCAGGAGTGCATTATAGAATGACAGTTAACATATCGGCCTCTCTAGAAAGTTCATCACATGGTGGAGACGTTGGCAGACTCTGGATTGTCTTCATCAACAAGGACGGAGTGCATTCTGATAAAATACCCCTGGAAGAACAAGCAGGGTATGATAATACTTACTCTCTTATTACTTTTTAGTGTTTGAAACATAATTATTTTGCAGTATTAACTATTATAAAAGCGTTGATTGGTATAGAAGAAATAGGGTGTCCCATATTAATGGATGTGCCAGAGAACAAAATAAATAGACAAAGTAAGAGACTTACAGGGCTATTCTTAGACATTTTAGTCGTCCGTTGAGCCACGCTTTGACAAACTAATGATGCATTTGTATGAAGACCAGTCAATCCAAGATGGCTGCAAGTGAACAGGCGATTAGTCTTCATACTACCAAAATTCGGTAGGTAAGAATAACCGTGGTGATGAGAATTCCAGCCCAGGTTTCCATCATTAGTTTGTGGACCAAAATGCCTAAGAATAGCACTATTAGGATAGTGGATAACAGCAATGTGCCAAACACACTAAAATTAATAGTAAGCAATGAAGAAAAAGTACAAATACAAAAATTCAACTTGTAAGAATAGAATATTCTGTCATGGCAATCTGCAAAATCAACAGCCATGACCAACTCGTTGACTTTTTGAAACTCATATGGATCAATGACTGTGTACCCCATAATACATTATCCACAAACTGAGATCCTATGTCCAAAAGTCCTGTGCCCATTAGTCCATGCTCAAATAACAATATCGGCATTATCCTTTTTGCTCAGGCGCTGCAAGCGGTGTTGGTACGGAGAACTATGATGATGGGGCATGTAGGCATTCAACAATCGTCATCACGGTTTATGAGACTTCTCACCCGTTTAGATCTACAATTTTTCTAGTGGATGATCCCTTTAATGTGTATACTATAAGGCAACCCTCCAAAATTCTACTCGCTAGCTCGCAAATTGCGAGTGACTTTTGTTTGGTTGCGAGTGTGCTTTTCTTTATCTGAAAGTATCATTTTGCCAGTTAATAATACCATTGATAATATTCCCAGTGAAAATAAAAAGTTTTGAAAATTGTATGTCGTAAATCTAAATCGCCTTTCAATAAAATCGATCACATGTTAAAAGGAGTTAAAAATTATAAACAGGAACAGTTCACGGGAGTTTTTTTTTAACCCGTGCGAGTTGCAATTATGAGTTGCGAGTTGGTCAATGGGTGATTTTTGGAGGGTTGCTATAAAGAGATGTTTTTTGATGACTGTGTATGTTTTACTTTTAGTCACCACAAGCCTGGAACTCAGCGCACTCTGATGGTTGCTGCCAGAGACATTGGTGTTCCTGTATCAGCTATGGTAGAGTGGGAATATGAAACCAATCTCCTGAACCCATTAACGTGGAGAATCCTCATGTCACCGAGGGTTTATATCGCTTGGGTTCACATAGACTCCTTGGAACATAAAATGGGGTGAGCGATCCTTGTCAAACTTAAATTTGTTGACATTTGGTGTTATTCACACACAGCAAATCCATAATCAAACTTTAAACTTGAATTTTCCATACAAAAAATGATGATCCATGGATCAGCTATGCATTAAATGTATTGTGAATAACCCTGATTTAATATTAAAGAGTTCTATTTATGCAATACGAAAGATTACTTGATCCCTCTTTCATCAACAACTGAGCCTTGGGTTTTGACAGTCACATGTGTAATAGCACACAAAATGGTGACTGCAATTCAACGAAAAGTGAACTGTGATTGGATAATTTTATTATTTACTTGTTGACAGCAGTGATGGTTTTTGAGATACTTTTTCTACAAAATTTTATGCTGTTAAATTTTACTGAAAGTCTCCGTTTTGTTTTAAGATAACAGTTAAATATTATTACTTTAATGAGCCTTAGTAGAATTAAAAAAAAAAAAATTGTAGGGTTTGTGTATTCACACAGTAAAAATTCATTTTATTTAAAAAAAAATTTTTTTCTTCTAAAACATAGTTTTATTTTCACAATAATATTTTCTACCTCAAGCACTTTCGACCTTCAATACTCAGGTCATTATCAAGAGTGATGATAATGACCTGAGTATTGAAGGTCGAAAGTGCTTGAGGTAGAAAATATTATTGTGAAAATAAAACTATGTTTTAGAAAAAAAAAAAAAAAATTGAATTAAAAAATGAACAACTGCATCAAGCACCATCTGAATCATTCTTAAAAATTGATGGACTGTTGTATGATAGTTAAGTTTTTGATTGGAGGAAAGATATTAATTAAACTGTTGTCTTATGAAAAAAGTATAACCACATATTTCAGGAGACTTTTGGTCAATTCGCGAAACTGAAAAATGAATAACAAGAGAATATTGAATATTTATTACTTTTCAGATTGACAATTTGTCCGCCTAACGAAAGTCCAGTGATGGTGAATACACCGAGTCACTTCCAACCACAAAACTGTAAGAACCTGGGACCAATCAAGATATCCACAGCTTCCAGATATATGAACCCTCTACAGATAAATCCCATCTGATCACATAACCTCAAATTATCTGTTATTTATTATTACATTCTGTCATTTCCACGTCTCATAAAATTTAAAAGTAACAATCTGCGTTTCAGATTTATTTTACATACCTTTGTATTCTGTCAGGTCTCCTCAATGTCGCCATGTAGAAAGTTTCTCTGTCTACCACAAAGGGAGACAACTTTTTCACAGTTCGCTCCCTCAGTTCTTGTTTATCGTATACGCCAATCTTGTAAAATATGACTTTTTCATGCAGTAGTCTTATGAATCAAATTCTACACAATCTGAGCTAAGAAAAACCGTAAAACTCGATAATGTGAGAGTTCTTTTAAATATTTTTTAAATAAATTTATTGTTTTCATAAGACACATTGGTCCAGTACATATGCAAACATTGCTCATGTAAAATTTTCTCAATGGCGTTTACGATAAACAAGAACTGAGGCAGCGAGTTGTTAACCCAGTTCATTTTCATTTAAATAATTATTACATAAATAATGTTACGAAATAAGAATGAGTTCTGCACATGAATTGGCATAGACAATATTGTGTCGTCAAGCGATCGGGTTGCTAGGGAAAATGCATAAAGTTGGCATTCCCATACAAGACTGACGTTTGCTCGGCGAGAAAAAAGTTCCAAATTCAAAAATGTTCCAATCCATTATGTTAAGACAAAAAAATAATTCTTTCTAAATTCAAGTTGTATTTCTAATTTTGAATTCAAATGTATGAAGTATGTATGCCAATCCGCAATGGCCGATTTGATAGCTTTATTTTAGTCCCATTTAATATTCAGTGAATGGATGCCTGTTTAGTTAAACATAATTAAATAATAAAAAAGTATTTTTAATAATAAAAGTCAATACTAATTACAATAATTATTTATACATTCCAATTTAGTTCACATTAAAGTTGTATACATTCATGATCATCGTTAATCGTAAATTTTATATGAGAAATATGAAACCTTGTATATTAATGATAATTCATTGATATTCAATGATTTTGTTAATGCAATGTATGTAAAATTTATAATTTGGTTACGACCATAAGAAAACTATTTGTCTAATATTGTTTAAGAATGTTCTAATATAAAACTATGTAAGTTCACTAATTTATAATATTGTTTTTACTTTCAATCCAAATTTAGTAATATATATTTTTTTTAAGTTTTTCATAAGTTCATACTAGGTTAATTTAAGTATAAATATTTTCTTAGAAAAATAAATTTACTTTTAACATAAAAAAAAGTCTTTTGATTTTCATTTCTTTCTGTGTTATTTTAATCTAAGTAAGGTTTTTTTAAATTGAAACCAGTCTCTGGTTTAAAATAGGAATAATCATCATGTTGCCACTTACAAGACTTAGCCCCTCGAGCGCCGGAACGCGGATCCGCGCTCATAGTACTATAAGCATTTTTTTTAATTTTTCTTTAGTTTTTACACAGCAATAAGATCGAAAATCGCATGAAGTACTGCTATTGGGTGAAACCATCCACCAATAAATTCAAAGCATTCATTTTTGTTTGTAGGTATTTAAAATATAATATTTAAGTTGACCTTGAAAACCGACTCTTGAAAAAGCCGAATTCCACAATTTGTTGACATAAGAACACTAACACACTCAATTTTTTTTTGTGTAAATAAGAAGGGTCATAAACTTCTATTTTTTGCGATGTATCGGGATTTCGTGCCTACGCATACTAATGAGGTATATCTGTTTTTAGAATCTCGATCTTTCCGTAATCTAAATTATGATGGAGCATAACAATAATTTCACAAAAGTTTTTTTTTTTTTTGGTAGGCACTAAAAAAACTTTATTTCATTGTTTTTTGATATAAAAAAACCCCACAGGAGATATGTTTTGTATCTTTGGAGATATTTAATATAAAAAACCACGAGTTGGGTGTCTGAATTAGGCAGAAAATCGCTGGCGCTCCAGGGGTTAAAATTCCTTGTCATGAAACTGAATCAAGTTGACTGAAGACAGGCCTTGTATGGCCAACTTTATAATGGAATAGCATCTAGTGGAATAGTAGAATAGCATCTACTATTCCACTAAAGGACTTGCACAGTGTGAATCACAAAACCTTAAGAAAACTACTATTCCATTTTTTTTTAATTATGAGTAACTCCTTACCTTACATTTGAGAAACCTTCCTGAGTACTACTGGAATCAAGTGCAGGTTTAGAAGGTACACTATCTGATGACTTATTTTCATCTTCAATATTATTAATTACTGAACTATTTGCTTCATAAGCTGGAGATTTGTTCCTCTTGACACGTTTTTCAAGCTCGGCCCATGGATCATCCATCATCGACGGATGGTAGTAAGAGGAAATGTCATTTTTGTCATAGCACCCTCTTGGACCTTGATTGAAATTCTACAAAAGATACAGAAAAACACATTAATATCACAAACTACACATTATTAATCGATAGATATGTACATAAAACTTACTCTTGGAGTAAATTGACGATTATAAGGACTGTATTCCTGCCGGAAAGCATTGTTTTGTTGTAAGTTACCCCGATAACCTCTTCTAGTATTCCGCCTATTACTCCATCTTCCTCGATTATTAAAATTTTCAGAGGGTTCGCTACTAAACGGAATAAAATCTTGATTATCCATCGATATGAAGAAACGTAATTTGAAAAGGAATGTTGATAGAAATCCAACGAAAAAAGCTTTGGCAATATCAAAAATGTCAATTTGACTTGACAAGCTGTCGTCTTCTTTTTCTGTACACAACGGGTCGTAACTTTCCTTTTTTCTTTCCTATTTTCTAGTTGACAAGCAAGCTTAAATATACGTTTTATATCAATTTATTTCAATTTGGTTGAAAATAACTCGACTGTATATGATTTTAAGCATTTTCTTTCATATATTATACCTCCCATTCATTTATTCCCCAGGTTAAAAATATTTATCTTCTATCGTTTACAGCATCGGAAGAAAAACGAGGTAGAAACGTGAGGTCAACTTCAAGTCAATCTTCAAAAGGGTTTCCAAAAGATCCGTGTGGAAGATCAAACATGTTAAATATCTTTACACCGACTTTAGGTTTCAGTATATGTTGGTGCACAAAAACTATTAAAAAGTATATCGTGAAGTTTTCACCTTCTTGATTGTGTGTTAATCCTAGTAGGCTTAAATTAATTTAGTTAATACGTGAGTGCTCATTCTTTCACCATCATGCCTAAAGGCAAAAGGCGGGCAAAAAACGGTACGTAATGGGTTTTCCCAAATCATTAAGTAGACATAAGATAACGCATATTTTACATCACAAAATGAATATCTTATTTTACATTAGTTTAAAATAGAATGTCATGCTACATGAGTGATCGTCCACGCAGCCTTTCCTTTTTTTTTTATCATTTTCTAAAGATGGATGGCACTGAAGATTTTTCCCATTAACCTTTTTCTTTGTATGAAAATATATTCTTGGATTTGTTCTATAATTAACTCGAAACATGACAATTTGAAATGTTGTATTATATTTGTGTCTAGTTCGGCCTTGTGCATTCTTGACAAGGCTGACTGGTGTAATAATAATATAGAAATCTATATTGGAAACATTGTACAGCTGCACAGAATGATTTAATATCATTACCTCACATTTTGAAATTACGTTGACGCGTGTACGTCCATATGTTTGATAATGCGACTACACTTTTTCACTGATAACAAAAAGAATCTCACAGAATCAATATGCTCTTTGCCTAAAATAATTGTTTAGTGTGAGAATGTTTTTCATTGCGTTTGAAAAACTTTGACTATCCAGAAAGTTCTTACCTTTATGGATTGTCAAGGAATTAAACAATAAAACAAAGAAACCATTAATCTGAAACTTTGTGGAGAATGGAGTTGGAACGTGGCAAATTTCCATTCAGCAGAGTAACGTGTTAGGTCAAGGTTACTAGGGTCCTAAGCAACCAAAAAAGATAAAGCTAGTTGATATGCAACTTGGTGGGTGGGTGGGGCAACCCCCCCCCCCCCCCCCCCATCCGGGTGCCCCATTCATCTGTTTGTCGGTGTTATTTCCTTGACTGATAGGTTGGTATGCGGCTGACCACCCATACTGTAAAAAATGGTTCACTTTGCCAATGTCACCCCTGCTTCAGGGAAGATCGGCAAGAGTTGCAGGGCTTATGTTCATTCGAGATTGGGTTTTTTGTATTGTAAGCGCGAAATTATGCATGTCTGCTTGTGGGTATGCATTTAATATGAATCTCAAATGATACATATCTTTGCAGCTTAGATTTAGATTTAGAGGGGTAGAGGCGCGTGTTCGACTAGCGTATTCGCAACCGGATAACGTTGGTTCGAATCTTGCGTCTAGCCCACTTGACCACAACTCCGACCCTGGTTCAACAGATGCCGTTGCATGCACACAAGCTTCTGCTTTCGCATGAAGACAACTGGACAGGCAAAATAGGTTGGTGGATTGCATTCCTTTCCACAAATCTATTTAAAAAAAAAAAAAACTCTTGCCGACCTTCCCTGCAACAGGGGTGACATTGCAAAGTGAACTATTGTCTACAGCATGGGTGGTCAGCCGCATACCAACCTTACAACAGTCAAGGAACACTTCTGAATATTTATTTATTCTATTTTAAAAAAAAAATCTCCACTGAAAAGAATTCATTCATTTAATGATAGTAAAATGAGGATTTTTTCCAATATTAGAAAATAATTGACAGGACTGTAGTCCAGTGCATAACTCTTTAGGCTTGTAAACAGGAAGTGGTAAGTTTGATTCCTGGCAAAGCACAAAATACATTGATCACTTTTTCAAATATTCTATTTGCTGGATTGAAAAATTCAACTGTCTCAACCCAAAAAGCCGGTCGGAAAGGTTCATCCAGCTTTGCAGAAACTTGGTATTGCTTGTATAATTGGCGCTTTTAAAAGATTTTAAAGGAGATTCATACAAAAACAGCGCTCAACTAATAAATAAATACATTTGATCGGTCTCATAGTAAATAAGGCAATGGAATGTAAATGAATGTTTGGTTACAGAGGGCAGGCGTGGAGAGGCCGCCAACAACTCGGCTTCTGAAGACGAGTCCAACGACAATGCTTCAGAGTGGTCCACTCAGTCGGAGACCAGGAGCGTGCTGGATGACGCTGGAGGTCAATATTTACTACTATTTCTTCTTCACTTAATTCCTCACAAGTGAGAGATTTGTCAATAATTCCTCACAAGTGAGGGATCTGTCATTTTTTTTATATTCCTTTCTTTTTGCAGTATTTTGTAAGTTATAAACCAAACAACGGAATTATATTTTTTATGGTTTGTGTATTAACACTGAAAATTCAGAATAGAATTTTGTTTCTAAAATATATAAAAAATCAAACAATGGAACATTGGATATGTCAAGTGATATCATTAATTGATCTTGTAATTAGTACTTCTGGTCATGCAAAAATAGATATATCGCTGCCTTAGTTCTTGTTTATCGTATATGCCATTGAGAAAATTTTACATGAGCAATGTTTGCATGTGTACTGGACCAATGTGTCTTATGAAAACAAGAAATTTATTTAAAAAATATTTAAAAGAACTCTCGCATTATTGAGTTTTACGTTTTTTTTAGCTCAGATTGTGTAGAATTTGATTCATAAGACAACTGCATCGAAAAGTCATATTTGACAAGATTGGCGAATATGATAAACAAGAACTGGGGGAGCGATATGACTGCATTCCATTTCTCGAGTTTATTTAACCTTTTCGCTTCTAAATATTCTGGCTATATATATATATATATACACCCCCAGTACGGAATACTTTTTCAAGCACATTTATTGTTTCCTACCTTAATTGAGGTCAACGACGTTACCATGTTGAAAGCACCGGTTCCCATAGATCACCGAAATTAAGCAACATTGGGCGCGGATAGTACTTGGATGGGTGACCGCTCAAGTCCATAGTCCAGTGGCAACACTTCGGACTCGTAAATGGAAAGTTGTGGATTCGGATCCCGGCGGAGCACAAAAAATATACCATTTATATTTCGAATGTGCTCTTCGCTGAGTTGAAAAATTCATAAACCTTTACCAAAGACCGGTCACTGAAAGGTCCATCCAACCTTACAACAACTGGGTCTTGCTTGAGAATTGGTGCTTTTTACAGCGACGACCAAGCTCGCAGAGGGCTCTTGAGGTGTGATACACACAAAAACAGCGCTCACCAAATAAATCATCCTAATATTATTATTATTATTAATTGATTGACGACACTTGTGAACAAACTATGTGCTGTCACATGTATCAGTTACACAAGAACAAAAATCACAAAGGTTTAGCACATTTCACTTGCAGACTTTTGAATTCTTTAACACATTTTTATTTTTTAGTTTTTGATGTCCATATATATTATTATTTATTGATTTAAAAAAATGTAATTTGTCGTGTATGTTCCTTGACTTATAGGTTGGTATGCGGCTATGGTTCACTTTGCCAATGTCACCCCTGTTTCAGGGAAGGACGGCAAGAGTTGCAGGGTGTATGTCCATTTGAGATTCGGTTTTTATGTTGTAGGTTCACATGAGGCATGTGCAAGCGCGAACTTGTACGTGTCTGGTTGTGAGAATGCATGTAATGTGAATCTCCTATGTAACATATCTTTGCAACTTAGATTAGATTGGATTAGAGTAGAACACAGATGTCAGGGATAAGTTCACAGTTGGATGATGTCTATGATAGACAGCCGCATTGTATGCAAGTTTACTTGACGCCTATGCGTGTCACCCGTAGTTAAAGGGTTAAATAGACTACAAAGTAATACATTAAAATTTCAGATGAAGCAACTGAAGAGGCGGTGATTGACCGCTTTGAAGACACCCTCATCAAGGCCATAGATGAGATGGGTCAGAAGTCTGGGGCGGGGCGGGTCAAGTGCATGTCAGCCGCTGCAGGATGCCTGAGGGCTCGGCTGCTTCCCGGCCTGCTGGCCCTGCACAGGGTCACCCTCACGGATCACGTGGAGAGGGCTCTCAAGAAGGGGCGCGCTGATGAACAGGCTGCTGCTGCTGAACTTGCCGAATTGATTGCCATACAGGTGAATATTCTCTTCATATGATTAATAACTTTCACAGTTTTGAGTTGTAATGCCTAAGCACTATCGGACTTGATCCATCCATCTTAATAGGCTAACTGAGCTGGAAACCAACTAAGGTTTTAAATTCGAAGGAGGGAAAAGAAAGTGAGTGGGGTTTTTCAGTCTAATTGTTAGTAGGGAACTAGTATTTGTTTATTTTATTATTGAATTTTATTGTCCCCTATTGTACTCTTATTTTCTCATCTTTAAATTCACCATATTATTATCCGCACTATACATACTTGAGCAAACTAAGCTACACATGTAGTGTAACTTCTTGCCGCATTATCCCCGAAGGGGTTTATGATTTAGTTTTTTATGTCCATGTATATATTGTTATTTATTGATTTTAAAAATGTAATTTGTCATGTATGTTCCTTGACTTATAGGTTGTTATGCGGCTGACCACCCATACTGTAAAAAATTGGTTCACTTTGCCAATGTCACCCCTGTTTCAGGGAAGGACGGCAAGAGTTGCAAGGCTTATGTTCATTTGAGAATGGGTTTTTATATTGTAGGTCCACATGCGGCATGTGTTAGCGCGAAATTGTACATGTCTGCTTGTGGGAATGCATTTAATATAAATCTTAAATGATATATATCTTTGCAGCTTAGATTAGATTAGATTAGGGTCGCATATGGCGTGTTGATCCTATTTATTTTTACAGGTAAGGAGGCCGGCCTTACGCCAAACACTTCAGTTGAAGTGGGGGTTTTCCCAGCTTCCAAGAGGGCTAGTACTCATTTCTTGTGAAGGCTGAGTACTTAAACCTTGCCGGTATTTTTTTTTGGGGTTTGAGATAAACACCGAAACGGGAAATCATTTCTGAAACCCTCAGTGGGATTCAAACCCGAGCTCACGGCATGGAATGCAAGCACTCTACCAACTGAGCTATCGACCGGATCTGATACATATTAAGATTCATAGATTTATCTTCAATTGTAATCCATAAGGACCCTTGAGGTGGGCTACGCATCCTGGCCATGTAGCACACCGGCATTTTAAACACGCTTTTAGTATGAGTGCTATAAACTCAAAAGTAATAATACAATTTAATATCCTTTTCAGCTGAGTGGAACAGACCTCTGCGAAGAACTCTACAAAGACCTGAAGCCCGTACTCTTGGTCCTCACCCTAGATAAATCTGTCAACTCCAACACCCGAGCTAAGGTAAATATAGGTCTTTTATAACTCATCTTTCCAATTGCGCTCTTTAGGAAGGGTGGACACTAACTCCGTTCCTTAAGAATAAAATCACTGCCTTTGAAATGTGGGTATACCGTTGGGTACTAATGTACCCACTTATACCCCAATAATGTACCCAACGGTATACCTGGATGGGTCCTGGATGGATGGAGTCCCAGAAGCTGAGGTTCTTTTCTATATGAATACCAGTTACAAACTCGTAATGCCTATAAGGCCTCCTGAAGTTCCAAACTGGTTTATTTCGGCCACATAGGCAGAAATGAGAAATATTCGCTCCTACATCTCATCATACAGGAAAGCATTGAGGGCCACAAGGCTCCAGGTTGAAGGAGAACATCTCGGTTGAAGAACCTGAGACAGGGATTTGGCAGAAGCACAAGATCTCTCTTTCGTGCTGCATTATCAAAAGGGAAAATTGCTATGATGATTGCCAATCTACACTGAAGAGGTACAAGAAGAAGGATATCTCTAAAAATATAAATAATTAAAGGTTCTTATATCTGCTAAACTTATTACAAATAATGGTGAAATACTAAATTCATGTTATCTTCTTCGTTCAAGCATCATTCATGTATCTACATTTTCTTTGCTGGAGTCAATATTTACTTTGGTGATTGTGTGTGGGTTGTATAGAAGTTAAAACATTCACTTTATTTTAAAATCAATATTTAAGAAATCAGACTATCCAAGGAGCATTTAATGAATGGAAAACTTCTGCAGATACAGAAATAATGTGTAGGTGTATGTTGGTGGTTTATTGAGTTGTTTAAAAAGTTGTAATGGAGATCAAAGCTTGATTTAAGCTTGAACATCATTGAAGAGAGGGTAAGTGACCCCCTAATATGATAATACAGTAGAGCCGCGCTAGTCCGAACCCTGCCTATTCGTTAATCCAAACGGTAATCCAAACAATCTTGCACCCACGTGAATCGTGATAGAAACGGGCGAAGAAGAAGCTGACCCAGGAATTAAGATAATGAGGCTGTGGAGGCATTCAACAAATGCATTCAATGAGCTGACGAAAACAGCGTGTCAAGTCAGGACACATTGATGCTGCGGTGAATGCGAAGTGATGTTTTTTCCCAAAAAATTGCCAAATCAAAGCAAGTCTGCTAGATT
Organism: Agapetus fuscipes; assembly: GCA_951799405.1. Taxonomy (NCBI): domain Eukaryota; kingdom Metazoa; phylum Arthropoda; class Insecta; order Trichoptera; family Glossosomatidae; genus Agapetus; species Agapetus fuscipes. Next base: position 12,725,284 of record OX637351.1, on the reverse strand, counting down.
TTCTTGTTCCAAAATAGTATGCAGAAGGAAATGTGTACGACGATATAAAATATGTTTTTTTTTTTTAATTTGAATTATGATCAAAGATTGCTTAAATAAATAAAACACAAACAAATCCCATTTTTTTATTTTTCACCTCCATAGAATTTGTCCCATACTATAATCCGAACACTCCGTTATTTCGAACCCTCCTGTGTTTTTAGGGGTTTGGATTAACGAGGCTCTACTGTATTGTTTGATTTGCATGTTTCCTTGGCTTCCAGTGCGTCACAGCTTTGGGGATCATCAGTTTCCTGGCTGACGATGACATGGGCAGCATCTATGAGCTGATGCGTTCCTTTGAAACCGTATTCAGCAGCAGCTATCTCAAAGTGAGTATGTTTTTATCTTATCTGGTTTTATCATTGACCTCTCGACTACCAAATGTTTTTAATTGTGTAAAATACAGTACAACTGTAACGTTTAATTATCTGGTTAATATTCTTAAATACTTATCTTTAAATTAAACTAAACTTGAATTTATCTCGTTTTTTTTTGTTAGATATTCATCTGATATCTGCTTGTTACTCAAGAGTTTAATTTGCAAAGTTCTGAAATAATTTGGCTCATTTTTGATAAATGAAGATTTTATTATACCTGTACAGCATGTCATGGAGCATAGCAAAACCCAATAAAATCAAAGATAAAGCTTAATTTAAGTCCAGTACTTAACGCAGTGGACTTGTAACTGGAGGGTATTGGGTTCGATTCCCGGTGGAGCACATGAAAATATAATTTAATTTAAAAAATATTCTCTCTGGCAGGTTGATAAATTCATGTTCCTTTACCACAGACAGGTCACCAAAGGTCCATCCAGCCTTACAAAAACTGGGTCTTGCTTGAGTAATTGGCGTTTTCTATAGCGACAACCAAGCTTATAGGGTTCTTGATGTGTGATTCACAAAAACAGTGCTCACCAAATAAGTCATCATTTTATTTCTTTTTAATCATTCCCTACAACTCTCTCATGTTTTCTTTAACCCCCTACCTTCAGGTTACTTTTTAATCATTCCCTACAACTCTCTCATGTTTTCTTTAACCCCCTACCTTCAGGTTACTTTTTAATCATTCCCTACAACTCTCTCATGTTTTCTTTAACCCCCTACCTTCAGGTTACTTTTTAATCATTCCCTACAACTCTCTCATGGTTTCTTTAACCCCCTACCTTCAGGTTACTTTTTAATCATTCCCTACAACTCTCTCATGTTTTCTTTAACCCCCTACCTTCAGGTTACTTTTTAATCATTCCCTACAACTCTCTCATGTTTTCTTTAACCCCCTACCTTCAGGTTACTTTTTAATCATTCCCTACAACTCTCTCATGGTTTCTTTAACCCCCTACCTTCAGGTTACTTTTTAATCATTCCCTACAACTCCCTCATGTTTTCTTTAACCCCCTACCTTCAGGTTACTTTTTAATCATTCCCTACAACTCTCTCATGTTTTCTTTAACCCCCTACCTTCAGGTTACTTTTTAATCATTCCCTACAACTCCCTCATGTTTTCTTTAACCCCCTACCTTCAGGTTACATTCCGAAAAATAGGCAAACTATCATCAGGAATCAAAAGCGCAATGCACATACTCCTGACTTTTGAACAGTATCATGAAAAATTACAAAACGCCAAAGAAACAACCGAACGCTTAGCCTGCCCTTGAGGAACTAACTTGTCTAGACTTGTAATGACATGACTTTAGAACTCAGGCGGACGCCAGACGGTTTGTAGTTTTCAAATATATTGTTTTTTCTCAAGCGTGTACGCTATACAGTGGAATACAACTATGTGTATCATTAATTTATAATATTTGTGGACTAGAAACTAAGCCTTAAACTCGTTTCGTATCCACCAATATAATAACTCAATTATCCATATGTTTATAATGATTAGAGCAGGTTAGTTCTTCCAGATGATTCCACAATGAGTTGATGAGTATGACATGTTGGTAGGGTGACGGCAGCATCAACAGCAAGCTGGCTGCAGAGGACGAGCTGCTGCACAGCTGCGCCCTGTCCGTATGGGGGCTGCTGCTCTCCCTGTGCTCCCCGGGGGACATCTGCATGATGCTGGGAGGATCCACCTCTACCTTTGCTCCGTAATTATATTTCTTTATTCAATATCTTCTTATTTCATTCATACTTGTTCCAAATTTTAACTTTTTCGCTTTTGAATTTTGTGGTTAGATAAATACACAATGTGAGTACACAATACTTTTTCTAGCACATTTTAAAAATATCTATTGTTTCCTACCTTAATTGATTAACGACACTTGTGAACAAACTATGTGCACAGTCACATGTATAAGTTATTCAAGAACAACAATCAAAGCACATTTCACTTGCAGACTTTTAAATTCTTTTACACAGATGCCAGGGATATTTTAAAATTGGATGACGTCTATGATTGATAGCCACAATGTATGCAAATTTACACTTGACGCCTATGTGTGTCACCCGCAGTTAAAGGGTTAATGATTTACTTTTGTAATCTTTCTACTGAAAATTGTCATTACCTCCTGTCATCTCAAGAACCACCATGGATTCTGTTAATAAAATAGTCCTGCTCATGTAAGCTCACAAACCCAAAAAAAGTTCCTAAGATACCTCATGAGAAATTATCCTAAATTCTTGACCGTTGCTTGTTGTCCTCAGGTCCCTGCGTCAGCTGAGTGGAATGCTGGCCTCCCCGGGGCTGGAGGTGCGGCTGGGTGCTGGGGAATGCCTGGCTCTCGCCTTTGAGCTGGGCCGCGACCATTCTGACAACTTTGCTGAGGACCTGCTGCCCGACCTCATTGAGGACATGAAGCAGCTGGCAACTGACTCCCACAAATACAGGTAACAACTTGAAACATTCATTATTGAGAGACATCATACCTGATTTACTTACATTGCAATCTAATCTAAATCTAAGCTGCAAATATATAAATATCATTTAACCCCTCAAGCGCCGGAACGCGGATCCGCGCTCATAGTACTATATGCGATTTTTTTCATTTTTCTTTAGTTTTTACACAATAAGATCAAAAATCGCATGAAGTACTGCTATTGGGTAGAACCATCCACCAATAAATTCAAAGCATTCATTTTTGTTTGTAGGTATTTAAAATATAATATTTAAGTTGACCTTGAAAACCGACTGTTAAAAAAGCCGAATTCCACAATTTGTTGACATAAGAACACTAACACTCAATTTTTTTTTGTGTAAATAAGAAGGGTCATTAACTTCTATTTTTTGCGATGTATTGGGATTTCGTGCCTACGCATACTAATGAGGTATACCTATTTTTAGAATCTCGATCTTTTTTCCGTAATCTAAATTATGATTGAGCATAACAATAATTTCACAAAAGGTTTTTTTTTTTATTTATATAAAAATGACCCTGATGAATGATATAAAAAAAACCCACAGGAGATAAGTTTTGTATCTTTGGAGATATATAAAAAACCACGTGTTGGGTGTCTGAATATATAATATATAAAAAACCACGTGTTGGGTGTCTGAATTAGGCAGAAAATTGCTGGCGCTCCAGGGGTTAAGATTCATATTAAACGCATTTCCACAAGCAGACTTGTATAATTTTGCACTAACACATGCCGCATGTGGACCTACAATATAAAAACCCAATTTCAAATGAATATAAATCCTGCAACTCTTGCCAAATTTCCCTGGCACAGGGGTGACATTGGCAAAGTGAACCATTTTTTTACAGTATGGGTGGTCTCGGCTTCATACCAACTAAGTGAAGGAATTCATGAATTTTATATTTGGTAGTAGGTACTTGTCCAGCATGGCGAATCCAATAATAAGTGAATATGTTATTTTGTTGATTTCAGAGCAAAGAAGGACAGGAAAACCCAGCGTGCCACATTTAGAGATATCCTTCGCTATCTAGAGGTATTTTCTTGTTCACTGTTTATTTTCTCTGCTTCAGAAACTTCTCCAACACGACCTTAAGCATTTAAATGCAAGCATTGATTATTTATGTTTTCTTAAAAACAAATTACTAATTAAACACTAATTCTTTCCACACAATATATCAATTTATTCCAATTATAATTTACTAACGTTTTCGACCTATAAAAAATATAAATAATTAATCAATCAATATGAATTTTCAGTGTTTTTGAAGACCTAGGAAACAATGGATTGATCAGATAAATGAGATTGCGAATGAATGGAATTTACAGAGTGGAAACAAGAGAAGAGCATGCATGAAAAGAGTGATGAAATTAGATGAGATGAAAGAAGTATGCAAGGACAGAGTCAAGTGGAGGCACTTGTGTGGAGGTACTGGCCACCCCTAGAGGAAAGGCGGCAGGATACAAGACAAGACAAGTGTTAATACACAAACCATAAAAATGATAATTTATGTGAATATTTTTTTTCATATGTGAAGAAGAGTACCTTAAAAATTTGAGCAAGCCTGTCCATGACGTGTATGAGTGCTGTCCAATGGTTACCTAAAGGTGTTTTGTTTTGCATTTTGCAGGAGGACGACATGGAGGACATAGTACTGAAGGTGCACGGGGAGACGGTGCGCATCGAGGGCTGGTGCGCGCGGCGGCGCTACACGGTGCTGGGCACCGCTCTGGGCGCTGGCCTGCAGCAGCAGCTGGCCACCTCGCTGCCCCTGCGCAGCCTGCTGGGGCTGCCTCCTCCCGTCAGGGCCCCCGAGCCCGTGGCTGCCTCCCTGCGCTCCAACAACAAACTCATGAGGGTGTGTAAACACTGGCCGAATAATACAAATATATTATTAAATTTCATTACTTTTTTTTGGATATTAGACGATCCATTATGGGAGAACTTGAGGGCTTTTTTAATTCTAAGGCCTTCACTTATTATATATATATATATGTAGTTGGATAATTTATTTTCTCTTTTGGGTGCCGTTTAGTGGCTCCAGCCACCCCAAGGGCGCCCAGCCTTCGCTTGCTTCCTGGAAAACATGAAGCTCTTCAACTTCTTCTTGAAGCGTTCTTCACGGGTCTCCATCCTCAGCTATTCACTATGTTTCGTTTTCAGTGTTTATTTCAAACCTTAAATAAAATTTAAAAACCGGCAAGGTATACTCAGCTTTCACAAAAAATGAGTACCAGCCTCCTCAGGAGCTGAGAAACCCCCCACTTCACTGAAGTGGTTGGCGTAAGGCCGGACCCCTTACCTTTAATAATAAATAGGTTCACTCTCCATATGCGACCCCTTCGGGGATAATGCGGCAAGAAGTTACACTATATGTGTAGCTTAGTTGCGTTTGCATTGCATTTTTCGTTGGCGACGCAGCCAATATTTTCAGAAGGCACCCTCTCTGCATGGATATCCAAGAGGGGAAGTTAACCTTGAAATTTAATAACAATGTTAACATGTAAAACTACTGTAACAGCTGTTGAACCTGGCCGAGTGTCGTTTTGTATGAATTTCACCACGTTAGAAGCGAAGATCCAAAGTCCTTACACTGCTCCTGGCTATTTTAGGCGAGGAGGGTGTCTTCTAGTGGGGCACTCCTCCACTATATAACAGACAGTCTAAAAAAACGCAACTAAGCTACACGTATAGTATAACTTCTTGCCTGCGTTATCTCCAAAGAGTCGCATGTGGCGATTTGGGACCTATTTATTTTTACGGGTAAGGGGGCCAGCCTCACACCAACCACTTTCAGTTGAAGTGGGGGTTTCCCAGCTCCCAGGGGGGCTGGTTCTCATTTCTTGTGAAGGCTGAGTAAACCTTGAGTTCGAACCCTTACTCTCGGTATGAATGCAAGCATTCTACCAATGGAGCCATCAACCTTTTTACGAGCTTGGTCGTCATCGCTACAAAGCGCCAATTCTCAAGCAAGACCCAGTTGCTGTAAGGCTGGATGGACCTTTGGTGACCGGTCATTGGTACAGGTTTATTAATTTTTCAACCCAGCAAAGAGCAAATTTGAAAATATAAATGGTATATTTTTTGTGCTCTGCCGGGATTCGAACCCACAGCCTTCACTTCAGAGTCCGAAATGTTACCACTGAAAGGACTGGTCAAGGTTCTGGTTCTCCATAATTCATAGTTCTCGATAATGCTAACCATCATCTTTGGAGTAGGAGCTTTATTCGATGCGGACCCTGTTTAAGGTCGTCTCTTTCGGAAGATTGAACACTGGGACCTGCTGATGTGGCAGAGTGATCAGTTTGTAGTTTTCCACACTTTGCTCCTCCGATATGGACTTCCAATAGAGTCCAACATCCTTACAGCGATCATCAATTGTCCAGATGGGATTTCTGGAATTGAGTCATTTGTTTGGACGCGGGAAAGCAGGGCAGGGAGCAGCAAATCTCTCCTCACTCTGTTGCAGTGGCGAAGGGTGCCATACAACTCGATTCCCATCGGTTTCCCTTTTAAAATGAGGCAAAAATGATAATAAAGTAGACTGCATGGTTTCAATGGGGAAAAAATATGTATTGTTTCTTTGGTTGAAAATGTATTTTTTTACTTTGTGCCTATATTTTTTAACTACTTTGTTGCCTCATTTTAAAAGGGAAACCGATGGGAATCGAGTTGTATGGCACCCTTCGCCACTGCTGTTGTCCGATTTTATGGATGAAGGTGTATCTCCTGGTGCTGTATTTATTTCATCTACTCATCAATCAAGAGATGACTACCTTGCACCATCACAAATACTTTTTTGTCTTTTGACACACATGAACACGGCCACTTAAGTGATTTCATTTGATATTTAGTTTATATTTGTCCCAAACACCTTGTGTATAATTGTTGTATTTTAATATTTCAGCATTTACAGAACGCAGCTGCCTTCAAAGCCAGGACCATCTCGCGAGGCAAGAACCGGGACAAGCGCTCCGCCCTCACCGCTTCTTAATGTTTGACGTTATGATTTTATACAAATTTGCTCCTCACAATCGGGATAATATTTTTGTATTATACATAGGTACCAATATTTATTTCAATGTTGCATTGTTTTTCATTTTCTTCTTTTTATTTAGTTTTATGTACCTGCAACTAAACTATCTGCATTATATAGTTGATTCTAAATATCAATGTAAATATATTATACATTTTTTTGTAAATAATTTCAATTACAAAACAATGTTACCATTTTATTGGAATGTGATTTCAATGTTGGTGGATTACGTGACGACACATTTACAATCAAAATTCTCTGTGAATCGCAAATACTTGATCTGCTGGCACTATGGCTGGTCATCCAAGGCGATGGTCCCTGCTGCATGTTTGAAATAAAAAACAGTGCCGGTTAGATGTCTGTCTGGTCTGCTAGACAATAGTTTTTGTGTGAATAGATGATTTTTTAATAAATAATTCAATAAAATAATTATCAATTAATTATATAATACCTGTTGCGGGCCAGGAAAAAATAGGTTTATGAATTGCATTATTTTCAAAAATTATTCAAAAGCATAGCGATTTGTCTTGTTTACAATTATTTATATAAATATGTTGAACTGTATTTATGATTTGTAAAAAAGGGAAAATATTAATAAAAAAACACTTTATTATCAACACATGACTATTTTTATTACCTCATCAATGTTGCATCGGTACATGAAATATTTGTGGTATGCAGAGCCCAGAGTCCGGACAATACACGTGTAGGGCTCATGAACATGGACATACATACACTGACACATGAAACATTCAGTTGACTTTGTGGATGAGGGGACGTGGTACAAACACCGACTGCTCACGACAAACTGTTCATAGTAAAATACTTCACTCACGGAGTAAACATTCAATATGTGCTTTATACAAAATGCTGTCTATATCAATGTATATAAAAAACCCAACCAGCAAATGTCCCTCTAATTTGCATTTAATTTTTATCAAATTGTTTTTTTATAGTAAAAAAATATTACCACTACATAATATATGTATTAAAGGTAAGTTCACATTGGACTTTTGTATTTTAGGTTTTTTTGTTAACACATCTTTACCCTGATTTTCGGTAAAACATTATTCCCTATCAATCTCACAAACATTTAAGAAAATATTTCCAATAAATAAATAATGGAGTCTGCACATTTAAATTGAGGAAACAATGTGGCGTCATTTGGCCGGATTGCTAGGCACTCAACATGAATGTGCAGTTGAACATTCTTAGCACCACCAGACCGAGGACCAGAAAGGCCAAAAAGGCCATGGATGGACGGTGTCAACGCAGATGCAGCCAATGTAGACATATTTAGCTGGAGAGCAAAGGTGAGAGTGGACGAGAATCCTGGATTCAGCCAACACCTGCCCAGGGTTATCGAGCTCATGATGATGATACTTCCGACTGACTATAACTCATCCATCCAAAATAAAATATTACATTAAAATACAGCGGCGAGACTAATAATAGACGAGTAATACTTCAATACAATGTTATGTAGGCATATTGAAGAAGACGCTAAAGCGCTACGAGCTTTCTCTGTCATTGTAAGTATATTTCACGATGCAAAAGATAAATCCCTGGTTTTCTGGAATCCAGTTTTTACTGAGTATGCATGGGAAACAACCTGTGTGATGTCATCGAGCCGAGGGGAATTTTGAATGTGCAGACTCCATTGTAATCTTTTATTTTAAGCCGGTCTTCTTAAGGTTACTTTAAATACTTACGGATTACAAAATGAGGTTATTTACAGTAAACTGAGGTACTGAAAACCACAAATAATAATATTATATGCTTGTGAAATAAATACATCTAGATATATTAATATTAATTAAAATACTTGGATGGATTTGACCAGACAATGACTGCAGCCTATATTACTTTCAATGTCCTTTAGTATCAAAATATATTTTTGTAGTATTTGCAAGTATACTCTGTACAAAAAGGCAAACTGTGTGTTTTCTTTGGAAATGTACGAGGCGTGTGACTGAACTTCATATATTTGTGTTCATCAGTTATCACTGTTGAAGAGGCTTTATTCATATTATAGGAGTCTGAGTGGCAGGCACCAGCAAAGGGTAATAGTTCTTGAATTAGGAAAGTTTGGAAGCTGATCATCAAAGCTGCAAGAATATTTGATAGAAAATAAATAATTGAAATCTTGCTTCCAGCGAAGAGATATAAAAAAACAACAAAATAACCCAAGGTATGCCAATAAACAGAGAAATCAATTGGCGCCTTTATGAGACATAATAATTTTGAGGTTATTTTCTTTTCCAGATTTTCAATAGACTGTTGTTGCTGACTGTTTTGCTTCGGCATTTTCACCTTTCCCGTGATGAATATCATAGGACAAATTAAGACAATAGTTCAATATCAACAAGAGAAAGAGTCTTACACAATATGATATTAATTAATAACAAAACACGCAGATAAACGACTAGAGAATTACGTATAACTAGTCATAGGTTTTCATATTCATCCAACATTGAAGGAGTTTGACACAAATCCTTATGAAGACAGCAAAATAGATGCCATGACAACATCTACACATGCAGAATAAAATGTAATCATTTATACATAATAAGTAGTTTTACACCTTTTGAGAGATAAGTGACTTATACAATACATTCACCTTCTCTGCCAAAACATTTATTTTGAATTTCAAATTTAGACATTCAAATCATGAATTAGTACATATACACATCAAAATAGAAATTCCCATTATGATCCTTACTTGTTTTTGTGTTTCCACTGCTAGCAACAATTAACGATGTGAGATTATAAATTTAAATCTACCATTGTGCGTTAGGAACCTCAACAATCGACTGCGGAATTCAGGCTCATATTCAAAATGAACAAATACACATTTCTTTTTGTAATTTTTTTGCCTATTTCCTTTTCATCCTCCTTTTATTATTTGAGCAGAAATTATTGGTTACAGTTTACCCTTTAGAATCCTAGAAATCTAGAAAAATCCACACTCACATATTAGTCATTCATCGCTGAAAAGAAAAACATAAATGTTTAGTTTATTTGATCATGAAAAAATACTGAGACACCTTTCTTAAGGCCATATTTTTATGAGGTAATGCTTCTGTAAAAATGTATTTTTATAAAAATGCTAGGATAAACAATGCACACTTTTCTTCCAACCATTATTTACTAAATAAACAGCCCAAAAGATAAGAATTATTTGAGTTATTGTGTACACACTATTTAATCTTCTCATAAGTTAAGAATATGAAATGCCTTTGAAAGGTTTCTTCTACAATCTTACTTTAATTTGCTTCGATATTAATTTGTGTTGTTACAAATCGTCTACTTTATAATATTTGTTGTAAAATACACCATTATATTTTTGTACTAAATAAATTTATTCTCAAAAAGCAGCAGCATTCAATGGATAAACAAATAAGAAAGACAATGTAAGAAAGCAGAATTTGACATAGGAATAATAATCATGTTATGTGGTTGAAATCTATTATTTTTACATTCCAGACATGAACTTTAACATAATATGATTTTAGTTGAGCAGGGACCTACTCTCCATAGAGGCCAATAAAAGCAAAAATAATGTGAGATTTTATTGTACTAAATCTTGTAGATTGAATTTTATCTAGTTCAGTACAAATTGTATAGACAACCATTATGGTGTCACACGGCTGGGCAGCTGGGATAAAGGCAAATAAATTGCTCATTCGCTTAGGCTTGCATGTGATGATTCCTTGTAAGGCCAAATGTTCAAGTTAAGGGCATAATATGTTTGAATAAAAAAGAGAAATTGAGTGAATTAGAACATCACAGTTTTCATCAAGATCATTTTCATCATCACACTTCATGCTGAAGAAGCCCATCGTAGACATGAGCGAAAAGTTCGGAGGTTCCAGTTCCCATAGACCACGGCAACAGATCCTGGAAAACATCTCTCCAGCATCATCAGCCGGCCGTGTAAGCCTAATACGCTTATTCAATTAAAACATTGTTTTTAATAAATTTGAATTGACCTTTTAGTCCATCAATCATTGAATGAAATAGACTTTCAGTATGATCAACCCAACCAAAAAATATACAATTAATTACATTTTTCAACTCAAATTGTCAAGTCATTTAGTGCCTCTGTAGAGTGTCGCCCCCTGTTTGTAATATAATCACACGTAGTGTAATGTTGAGCTAGTTGTGTTGTCACTAGATATTTGTAAACATAAACTTATCGTAGGGTAGGTTTGTGTGACTAGAATCCAAGCAGGTGCGCGTGTGTGGTCAACCACTAGCTTATCTTGATCTTCTTGCTTGGGGGCGGGGGCGGGGACTCGCTCTTCAGGGGCACCAGCATCTCCCCGTACTCCTCCTCCCCGTCCCCCTCACCATCGCCTTCTCCCTCGCACTCGCCGTCCACGTCGCCGTCCAGCTCTTCGTAGTCATTGGACACATCCATGCAGCCGTTCATGAGCTCCTTCTGGGTGGTAAAAACATTGCGTGAGATTTTAAAATATTTATAGGTATAGTCTGGGATGCGGCTGACCCTATCTATAATCTAAGTTGCAAAGATATATTACCATTTAAAGCTCATATCAAATGCATACCCACAAACGAACATGTGTAGTTCGTGCTTACAAATGCTGAATGTGTGCTTACAAATAAAATCCAAACCTCAAATGAACATTAACCCTACAACTTTTGCCAACCTTTCCTGGCACAGGGGTGACATTGGAAAAGTGAATCATTTTTACAGTATGGGTGGTCAGCCTCATACCAACCTATAAGTCAAGGAAAGCTACATGCTGTAAAAACTTGGTACAGAGTGAAACTTCTCATAACGAGGATAATTCGTTACACAATCTCGCTCGTTGTGTGAAACAATCGTTAAGCGAAACAAATTTTCCCATATAAATCAATGTAAAACACAATAATGCGTTACATGCAAAACAATTTTTAACGTTTATTCAAATACAAGTACTTATGTACATGCTTATAAATTGTTAATGATCGTAAACTGCCTACAAACATTTATTTTAATGAAAACTAGCTTATTATTAATTAATTTATGACAAATAATTCATTCTTTTTCACTAGAAAGCTGTCTAGAGGCATTTGTTTTAGCCGATTCTTTAAAATTTGGTGAAAATATGACACAGCGCTATCATTGAATAAATTTGCAGCACGCGTAGCCACCTCATAATTAGGATGATGCTTCTCAATGAACGATGAAACAGTTTCCCATGCTTTCAGCATTTCTCTAATCGTGCCAGAAGATTGTTGCTCTGCCACTTCCTCTTCCTCCACTAACAAACTCTCATTCATAACTACTTAATGTGAAATATGATCCAACTCCATAAGCTCGTAATGCAAAATGTCGCTCGTTAAGGGAGAAATTTTTAAATCATTTTTTGCTCATTATGTAAATTACTCGTAATGCGAGGTGCTCGTTAAGAGAGGTTCCACTGCACTTGGCAATACGCTATATGCATGCGCCTCGGGCATCCATATATATATATATATATTTTGCAGCTTAGATTATAGATTATAGTAATGTACTCGTATTCTGAAAATATGGTCAAAACGTGATGAGTATAATAAGTGAATATATATTAAATGTTTTATCGAAATTGCTCATGCCAAAACAACGCTCAGATCAATATCCATAATATGAATATTATCAAAATTACAAAGTGAAAACATGTACCCTGAGTATGAGTTGCAAAACTTGAGTAAAGTAAATTCTACGGAAAGTATTAAAGAGTGATTTCCCCCAAAATCTGCCATTTTTGTTTCTTACACTTCTTCGTCTTAGCAAAAGAGTTACAGTGATGAAGAAAATCAAATTCAAACAAACAAAAACATTTTGGGGAAAACCACTCCTTAATACTTTCCGGAAACTTTACTTTACTCAAGTTTTGCAATTCATACTCAGGGTACAGTACCCTTAGTACGAGTTGCAAAACTTGAGTAATGTAAAGTTTTACGGAAAATATTAAAGAGTGATTTCTCCCAAAATCTGAGGTTTTTGTTTCTTACACTTTATGGTATTGGCAAAAGAGTTGCAGTGATGAAGAAAATCAAGTCCAAACAAAACAAAAATGGCAGATTTTGGGAGAAATCACTCTTTAATATTTTCCGTAAACTTTACATTACTCAAGTTTTGCAACTCGCCCTAAGGGTACAGATAAGTACCCCAAGTATAAAAAATCCCTAATTTCTCCATCTTAAAAAAACCTACATGAATGAGTCCCACAATAGTTGAATGTTCCACTTGTAATTAGAGAATGCTGATTGGTGTTTACCTCGGCCATGACCTGTATAGGAGCGCTGCCCTGGTGCGCAGCGACGCGGTGCTCGATGAGGTAGAACATGTACTCGTCGTACAGCAGCCTGATGAGGTGGAAGGAGCCAAAGGAGGCCGCCGAGCGCAGGGTGAGGTCGCGGATCACCATGGAGCTGCAGGCAACAACACAATGCACTTCAAGGGAAACCAACATGAGGGAATTGTTTACAACACTCCACAATTGACTCTAGACAGATGCCATGTACAAAATTCACACAATTTTTTGTTTTTTTTTAATATTTTTAAGAACAAATTCCAATGAAAACACTGTTTCTTTTCTCCAATTATTAATTTAATTAAAATAATAATACGAATGTCTTCGACTTACATCATCATCAGGTACAATTACAATATTGTTAAATAAATTAACAATATTGTTAGGTTTACACATATTAAGGGGATTTTCAAAATATAAGTTTTGTGTGTGGGTATCACTTTTTTTTCAAACTTCCTCACCTTTCAGCCGTTTGAGGTGACAGCATGGCTCAAAACATTTATCTAATCTAATCTAAGCTGCCAAGATATATATCATTTAAGATTCACATTAAATGCATTCCCACAAGCAGACATGTATAATTTTGCGCTGACACATGCCGCATGTGGGCCTACAATAAAAAAACCCAGTCTCAAATGAACATAAGCCCTGCAACTCTTGCCATCCTTCCCTGTAACAGCGGTAACATTAGCAAAGTGAACCATTTTTACAGCATGGGTCGTCAGCCGCATACCAACCTATAAGTCAAGGAATAAAAATTAAATGGGCTTTAATCAAAAAATTCTTTCATCAACGTCTTAATTGACAGTCCCACCCTGTTGGAGGGCTATAGGTTGTATGTGCCTGACGACTACACCCGAGGGCGAGGGCATGATTTATTTCATGTACCGAAAAGCCGTACTGATGTCGTGGTGCAACACCCTGTGACTCGGAGTATAAATCACTTAAATAAACCTAATATAGACATTTTTTATTGTAATTTTTTATTATTTAAGAATCTAGCGATAGAGTACCTCCCAGCGTGTTGATAGCTGTGAGGGTGCACTGTAATAAGGGGAACCTGTTGTGCACAAAAAAAATATATGGGAACATTATAGAGGTCTTCAGTTATACAACAGAGACAGATGGCTGGTATGTGAGTGTTCACCTGTAGAAGCTCCACTTGAGGAGGAACTGCCTGGCGTGGTGTGCGTATCGGGGAGAATGCTCGTGCGGCCTGAGGGCCCGCCGCACCGCTGCCTCCAGCCAGGCGGCCCACTGCTCCAGGGAGGCCTGGCGCTGCAGCGTGCGCTTGAAGTCGGCCTCCAGGGCAGCCACTGCCGCTCCGGGGCACTGGCACACCCACGACGCTTGCTCCTACAGAACATGCCGAGTATATTGGAGCAATAGGGTAATTGCAGTGGTGGGGAAAACGGTTGAAAATACTATGGTGTGAGTACATTTCAAGGATCACAACCATATATTTTTTAAGATATCATTGATAATAAAATTTTCATAAAGAAATGCCAAGAATTTAAGTCCCGCCAAAACGCAGCGCGGCCGGCTAGTGACGCTTTGACGTTAAAATGACGTAGATGGATCTGACTACCTGGACCCGTCGATACCTACACTCCGAAGATCTAAAGATACATCGACGTCATATCCGCCCGAAAAAAATGACCTGTTTTGTGAAGTGTTGTGTGTTACCTGGACATTATGGAAGTCCACCCTGTTGAGGTCGGCCAGCATCTGGTGTATCTGCTGGGAGTTGTGCAGCACGGCGCGGGCAGCCTGCGCCAGGTGGTTGAGGGAGGTGTAGCGCCTGAGGGACTGCGCCAGGGCAGCAGCGGGGGCGGCCTTGGCACGCACCATCCCGTGGGGGCACCCCCCCATGGCGCCCACTAGCCAAGACTCCAGACCTACACACAACATGCTATTCATTTGAGATTCTAAAAAAATAAGCTGATCTATGATGATGATGATTTGTATCTGTGGCGAAAGAATGGAGCCTGCAGAGTGAGAATAAGAGAAGAGTATGTATGAAGAAAGTGATGAATGTTGATGAGATGAAAGATGTATGCAAGGACAGAAAAAATTGGAGATGCATCTGCGGAAGTATCGGCCACCCCTAGTGGAACGGCGGCAGGATTCAGTTACGGTAACAGCGTCTTTTAATGGTCCATGACCATCTTAAGGTCATCTGTGACTCATTGGAGTACAGCATTTTCTTCAATCCTCTTTTGAAGGTGGCGGTGGGTTGGTCGATTCGCAGGCGACTGGACAAGCTACCTCAAAGCTCCAGTCAGCAAACTTAGAGATGTTTACCCTTTTGAGCTTGTGACCTTGCTCACAGTAGTGGATCTATGAGGATATCCTAAAATTTATTAGAGAAGGTGGTTTGGTTAGTAGCCTGAAGAGAAAGAGAAAATAAAATTCCCCACACCAATTTATTTAAAGCAGTAGTAAATACCTTTCAGGTTAGAGGACATTCAAAGGGAAACATTTCATAACAATTCCCTACAAGAATTTGGGTGTTTTATTCAGTTATTCATGATACGTTTTCGCTTTTAAAGGGCACTATGAAACAGTTGAAAATGTTAAATTACAGGTCTGATATCCTGGGAAAACACATTCTCAGCTCATTTCTCTCAGAATTGTGACCCAAACTGTGATTCTCTAGGAAATTGGATCTACCACTTGCTAGCTAATCTTCCAGATTTACAGTCAGAGAATTCTATTCTATTCTAGATTTACAGTCAGGGAATTCTATTCTAGATAAAACAAGTACGGATGAATTGCTGGGGTTTGATCTATAATCTATAATCTATAATCTAAGTTGCAAGCATATATTCATTTAAAGCTCTCAGATGTATGCCCACAAACAAACACGTGTAGTTCGCGCTTACAAATGCTGAATGTGTACTTACAAATAAAATCCAAACTCAAATGAACATAAGCCCTGCAACTCCTGCCGACATTCCCTGAAACAGGGGTGACATTGGCAAAGTGAACCATTTTTTACAGTATGGGTGGTCAGCCTCATACCAACCTATAAGTCAAGGAAATGATGAGATGTTATAACAACCTTTGGCAAAGTTCCTGATGGCCTGCGTGAGAGGAGATGGGATGGGCCTCAGGACATCTGGAAGCAGGACTTGCACCAGCCGCTGGTAGAAGGCTACGTCAACGGTGCGGACCCAAGCCTGGACTTCCGCCAGCCCACACAACTGATACAGCTTCGTCCTACACAAATGCAATGATTGTGAGATTATTATTTACATTATTACCATACACAGTCTACCAGGCAGATAAACACCCATAAGATGGAAAAACAGCTGGTCTCTGCACCACATGAGGCAAGTCTGGAATCAACAAGTTACCACATACATCTAAAAAGTACTAGATATAAGTATGTGGTTCAAAAAGTAAACAGAATGAAGCCATGAACTAGGAGTAACTACTACTTTCCTTAAAAAACCTGTTGACAATGTGCCTTTATTTACAGATGAAAAAGGCAGTCCCATGCTAACCTTTGTTTAATAAACTTTTTACGGGGCTGTTCTAAGACATTTTAGTCGTCGGTTGAGCCCACGCTTTGACAAACCAATGGTGCCTGCGCTGGAAGATTCATCAGCACGGTCATTCTTACCTACCGAATATTGTAATATTTTTTATGAAAACAAATCAGCTGTTCACTTGCGGCCATCTTGGATTGACAGGTATTCATACAAATGCATCATTAGTTTGTCAAAGCATGGGCTCAACCGACAACTAAAATGTCTTAGAATAGCCCCGTTAAGTTTGTGTATTCACACAGAGAAAATTCATTTTTATGAGAAATTATAAAAAAAAACAGAGTTTTATTTTGAGTTTTGCTTTATTTTTTTTGAGATCCTGTGCGGGAAACTCCCTACATTTCAGACTCTAGGGGTCTATGACACTTGTTGTAGTGCCGCAGAGGTGTACGAGCTTGGTCGTCGCTACAAAGAGCCAATACTCAAGCAAGACCCAGGTGCTGTAAGGCTGGATGGACCTTTTTAGTGACCGGTCTTTGGTAAAGGTTTTATGAATTTATTCAACCCAGCGAAGAGCATATTTGGAAATATAAATTGTATATTTTTGTGCTCTGCCGGACTCCGAATTCACAACCTTCCATTTACGAGTGTTGCCACTGGACTACGGACCGGTCCAAGAAGCAGTCAATTTTCACTGTAAGTAAAAACAGGCAACTCATACTGCATCATAATAATGAACTTTTATTCCAGCATTGTCACGCAGGGGGTGCAGTATGTGACCAGCCATAAGACATACAAGAAACAACTTGGACAAAACACAACATTAAGGGCCCGTTGCACCAAGCAATATTAAATTGCTTAATTCTGGTAAGGACCTCGGTTAAATATTGCTCGGAAGTGGGTAATAGCATGATGGAATTTGAACAGGAAATATGATGTACATCACCTGACTTACATATATGCAACCAAATTTTTGATTTGAAAGGGAGAAAACACACTTTATTTTGATTTTCGTTTGATTGGAGTTTGGTGCAACAGGCCCTAAGAAACCCGTTCATCTATCCTCTACGGTTGGTTACGACTGTAATTCTAATTTAAATAATGGATTGGTATTACATACTTTGAGAGGTATTTCTCTTCCTCGCACTCGTCGGCATCATTGTTGTTGTTCTGGCGCCAGAACTCCCTCCACAGGGACTCCACAGTGGAGAGCTCCAGCGACAGGACAGCATCCAGGAAGGCCTCGCAGTGCTCGCGGTAAATAGACCTGCAACCACAACACACAGCTTACAACGGCCAACTTCACAGGTGAAAGGATCTAATAATTAAAATCTAATGCGCTTTCTTTTTCAAATGAGGCTGCAAAGAAATTCAAAATATTTACTAAACGCAACTATGCTACACATATAGAGTAACTTCTTGCCGTGTTATCCCCGAAGGGTTTCGCATCTCGCTCCCCCAGTTCTTGTTTGCCGTATAGACTAATTCTGTCAAATATGACTTTTTAATGCAGTTGTCTTAAGAATCAAATTCTACACAACCTGAGCTATGAAATAACGTAAAACTCGATAATGTGAGAATTGTTTTAAATATTTTTAAAATTAATTTCCTGTTTTCATAAGACACATTGGTCCAGTACACATGCAAACATTGCTCATGTGAAATAAGCTTAGTGGTCTATACAGCAAACAAGAACTAAGGCAGCGATCTGGCGAGTGGAAACTATTTATTTTTACAGGTAAGGGGGCCGACCTTACGCCAACCACTTCACTTCAAGTGGAGGTTTCCCAGCTCCCTCGGGAGTTGGTACTTATTTCTTGTGAAGGCTCAGTAAACCTTCCTGGTATTTTATTCCGGGGTTTAAAATAAACACCGAAACGGAAAACCATTTCTGGCACCCTCGGTGGGATTCGAACCTAGGCTCTCGGCATGGAATGTAAGCATTCTACCAACTGAGTTATCGATCGGACTGTGAAAGAAATTCCTGTGCGTCCTTGTTGTGGATGAGGCTAATAAACAGCACCCAACAAGAAAAAGTATCCAATTATAAACATAGATAAACACACTCAAAATGTTTTTAAGCTTTCACCACCGGATTCAGCTGCCTGACATTGTTCTTCCCGGCTTTGATTGTGGTATTGTACATAATTTCTAAACAATGTACCAGGAACTTTGGACCAAGGTTAAAGCACGGAAGAACCATATCAGGAATAAGATACCCTTATTTCGGCATTGGGAGAGCCAAGATATTCATATTTCTGCACATACAGTACAACTTCTTAACAGATTGTCCCCAAAGGTGTTGCATGTGCCGAGCGGAATTTTATTTTCACAGGTAAGGGCCTTACCTGAATCACTTTGTTGGAATACAATATTAAATTTATAGAGTTGGCAATACAGACGCCATCTTTGTGTACTTCCGTTTTTCTTGTAAAAAGAATTGTAACCATGTTATAAGCTACTTTTGAGCAGTGAATAAAAGTTTATACAACAAAAGTATTTTTCTCTTTTTACGAATCTAGGCTCATGCCTGAAACATATCTAGGTGTATCCTGGGACATATGTCTGGGCCCATAACCTGATATTTTTTTAGAGAAAAATACTTTTGTTGTATAAACTTTTACACTTCAATTAAAATGGAGGTTTCCCAGCTCCCGAGGAGGTTGGTTCTAATTTCTTGTGAACGCTGAGTAAGCCTTAGCAGTATTTTTATTTTGGCTTTGACATAGCCACCAAAGCGGTAAATAATTTCTGACACCCTTGGTACTTGGTGGGGATCGAACCCAAGCCCTGGGCATGGAACACAAACATTCTACAAACTGAGCCATCGATCGGACATGGATGCAAAGGACTTGAGCAAAGAACCTTTCTCCAAGTCGGTAGCCCTTTAGCAAATTACTATTTTTTATCACTGTTGAATGTAGTCAATTATTGCGTGAAATCTCTTTGATGCATGTTATTGGGGACTTACCGAAGAGTGTCCACATCTTCCAGGGTGCATTCTCCAGGAAGTGGCTCCGAAAAATTGATTTCGGGGAAATCTGGAATCGCTCCGTTGCCATCTCCGAGGTACTGAAATCATTAAATCATCATGATATTGTAAAAACAAGATTTCATGTAATCATTCCCTCCTGAAGGATTTAGTAATGATGAGGTCCAAACATTCAAACCATCCCTACAGTGCAGCCATCGAGAGAATGAATTTCTGACGTTTCTCACTAGTGATGAGAAATATAAGTTCCAATACTTGTTTGGATTCTTCTTCTTCGTGATGGTAATTTTCGTGATGAGCACGGGTGACAGTGTCAGGTATTATAACTATGGGTAAATTCAAGGATTCAATCAGGAAATTCAAAATTATTTAATATTTTGTAAAATTGTATAATTTTTGTATTATATTAAACATATTTCTTATTATTTATACAGAAAATGACAAAACGTATACATTGTTAATGTTTATATACCTTTGCAGCTTCGATATAGATTCAGGTAAATATACATAGTCCATTATGAAAGTAATGAGAATTCTTTTATTGTGACGCGACTATCCATCGTATCGGGGGGGGAAAGGGTGGGGAAATGTGGTCGGGTGTCTGTCCTTACCATGCAGGTGATCGCCAGTTTGCTCCGAGCAGTCTGAGTGGAGAGACGTACCTCCGCGAGAAGTGTGTTTTTTGACTTTGTAACACGGCACGATGGAGCGTTCGCTTGAACAGTGATACGCAAACAAGTTTTGTGTGTGCCTTGGAAAGAATGCAACCGAAACATTGCCGATGCTTCAAGAGGCCTTTAAGGAGGACTGCATTTCAAGGTCACAGTCCGGGAAATGGCACAAGGCATTCAAAGAGGGCCGGGAGGAGATCGCTGACGAACCACGTTCTGGACGCCCAACAACGGCCAGAACCGACGAAAACGTGAATCGTGTGCAGAAGTTTTGCGTTCCGACCGTCGATTGAGCATCCAGCAAATCGCTGACACCTTAAACATGTCCACATTTGCGGTACATGGGATAGTGACCGAGGATCCGCAAATGCGCAAGGTCTGTGCGAAGTTGGTGCCGAAAGTGTTGACGCCCGACCAAAAAGAACTTTGAGAGCAACACTCTGGTGATCCCGCAGCCCCCTTACAGTCCAGACTTGGCTCCGTGCGACTTTTTTTTGTTTCCCTGACTGAAGAGAGAACTGAAAGGTAAGCATTGGGAGCCCGTGGAAACGATCCAAAATCATGTCACAACGTTCTTAAGAGACATTCCCGTTGAGGAGTTCCAGGGTGTCTCCGCAAGTGTATTAATGCGGGGGGAGAGTATTTTGAAGAATATTAAGAATTTGTACCATTGCAATGAATAAATCTATTTTTCCCAGAAAATGCTCATTACTTTCATAATGGATCCTGTATTACCATGTTATCAAATTATTTGAAAATAAAACATATTAGTTCACAGCGTAAGGATAGTAATAGGGTTGCATTTACCTGATATTTTTGGCACATCACTACAAAAGTAAACAGTTGCTACAACTTTGTGGCAGCGTTAGACAGAGTCGGGTAGATTTAAAAAATGTTATTTTCTAATTTATTTAACATTCAATTAAATGCAAAATTAAAACATATGTTTCTATTTAACATGATGATTTATTTTTAAAGATAATTATTCCTTTGAAGGACATTTTTTTATTCGGTTTAAAATTATTGTAAATTCAACGGCACTTCAAAGTTGCATCGTTTATATTATTGCGACCTGTCATTCATTCTCTCAGTGACACAACTATAAGCTATGTGACATCCCCCATAGTAAATTCCCAATCAGGGAGATTTTGCTAGCTTACAGCATTTAGTCTCGTACTCGTAGGTCAAAGATGGAACTAACAATTTCATATTTATTTAATAAAAATAATAATAATATTAGGATGACTTATTCGGTGAGCGCTGTTTTTGTGTGTATCACACCTCAAGAGCCCTTGTAGCTAGCTTTGTTGTCGCTGTAGAAAGCGCCAATTCTCAAGCAAGACCCAGTTGCTGTAAGGCTGGATGGACCTTTCGTGACCGATCTTTGGTAAAGGTATATAAACTTTTCACCCAGCAAAGAGCATATTTGAAAATATAAATGGTATTTTTTTTTGTGCTCTGCCGGGATTCGAACCCACAACCTTCCATTTACGAGTCAGAAGTGTTAAATACTAGACTACGGACTGGTCAAAAAATTCTAATATTATTATTACATAAATAAATAAATGCAAAGTGTCAGTACCTGATGATGTTGGTGCATGTGTGTGTTGGTGGTCTGCTCCGCTGAGCTGGGCCTCTGCCCCGCCCCGCAGGAGCTGCGGCCAGAGTAGCGCGACCCCCCTGAGGTCTTTCCCCCCCCGCCCGCCCCCAGGCTGCCCCCGCCATCGTGCTGGCTGCCAATGTTGCTCAGCGGGGAGCCCGGCTTCACTCGGATGCCGTAATAGTGATATTTGGAGTTTCCCCTGCAAATTAAATATTTCATTCTATCATTTGTATTTTTAACAACATTGAGTAATAACATAGATGAGGAGAAACTAACTTGCTGCATTGCTACATACTATCGACCATATTTGGCTCAGTCCTGTAAGTCATTGCAGTTGTGTAGTCATACAAAACATGTTTTTAAGTGTCAAATGTCCGGTCGATAGCTCAGTTGGTAGAATGCTTGCATTCCATGCAGTGAGCCCGGGTTCAAATCCCGCCGAGGGTGTTAAAAAAGAGTTCCCGTTTCAGTGTTTATTTCAAACCCAAAAATAAAATAATGGCAAGGTTTACTCAGCCTTCACAAGAAATGAGTACCAGCCCTCTCGGGAGCTGGGAAACCCCTATTTCAACTGAAGTGGTTGGCGTAAGGCCGGCCCCCTTACCTGTAAAAATAAATAAGTTCAACTCGCCACATGCGAGGACACTTCGGGGATAACGCGGCAAGAAGTTACACTATATGTGTAGCTTAGTTGCTTTGCGAATTGCGTTTACCTGGTGCCCAATCTTCTGGTCCGCAAGCCCAGGAACACAGATCTGATGAGCTTCCCGAATGAGGCGGCATTCACAGGCTCCAGATCCCTGTGGGTGCAGTGCCGCAGGTAGTGGTTGTAGAGCGTGGAGCGGGGCAGGCTGACCCCCTCGGCATTCTCATAGTTCTCAAGCAGCCATTGCACCTGGGGAAAGTCACGTAAGTGTACCGTAATATTACCAATCAACACAACCAAGACAAATATACCTTTCATGGTAGATACAATGATGGAACTTTTGCATAATATTGAATACCCAGATAAGAGGTGATTCACTCCAAAGCTTGGCTACTAAAAGACCAGTTGTGGAAGTCTCATCACGACGGTATGCCGAACTACTGAATATCGGTTAATATTTCTATGAAGACCTGTCAATCCAAGATGGCCGCAAGTGAACAGCTGATTACTTTCTATACAAATATTACTGATATTCGGTAGGTAAGAATTACCGTAGTGATGAGACTTCCAGCCCTGGCAGCGGTTAGAAGACATTGAAATTTTTCTAAAAAACATTTTAAGGGAAAAAAGCCTTTTTCGTTAGATTTTGGGAAGAAAACAAAGATGGTGGCCTGTGTGAAGGTTGATTGACAGAGTGAAAAGTTATGAAAATTATGAGTGCCTCAAATGTATTGCTCTAACGCAGTGTTTTTCAATCTTTTTGATTTCGCGACCCCTTTTACAGGTTGAATTTTTTTTATCAAATATTCTCATGTATGGAGTGCATTACCTTTCAGTAGATATCCAGTAAATAAGATATGGAATGGAAATGGCAGAATGATATCATATAAAAATAATTAGGTCAAAAAATATAAATTTAAGACACATAAGTACAACACAGTAAAGGTAACATGTACATGCCAAAAATAAACACTTAAATAACATTGCTCACAATAATATACCTACTTGTTAAAAAAAAAACCATGTGATTGAAGCTTTTAAATGGCCAACCTATAAAAACTGTGTTATTTTTTGTTATGAATTAGAAAAGCATGCAAACAAAATAAACCGATTACATTTAGACACATTTTACCATCGAGGCTATGCAATGCCTTCTTCACTCATATTTGAAGAACTCATTGTTGGGCACACTTACTGTGAACTGACTTACAGTGGCGGGGGAGGTGCGGGCTGCGCTGACATACACACATGCACACACACACACAAGCTGCGATACAGAGCCGTGGCTATGAGGTGTGAGGTGTTGGGCACACTTACTGTGAACTGACTTACAGTGTCGGGGGAGGTGCGGGCTGCGCTGACATACACACATGCACACACACACAAGCTGCGATACAGAGCCGTGGCTATGAGGTGTGAGGTGTTGGGCACACTTACTGTGAACTGACTTACAGTGGCGGGGGAGGTGCGGGCTGCGCTGACATAGACACATGCACACACACACACACAAGCTGCGATACAGAGCCGTGGCTATGAGGTGTGAGGTGTTGGGCACACTTACTGTGAACTGACTTACAGTGGCGGGGGAGGTGCGGGCTGCGCTGACATACACACATGCACACACACACACAAGCTGCGATACAGAGCCGTGGCTATGAGGTGTGAGGTGTTGGGCACACTTACTGTGAACTGACTTACAGTGGCGGGGGAGGTGCGGGCTGCGCTGACATACACACATGCACACACACACACAAGCTGCGATACAGAGCCGTGGCTATGAGGTGTGAGGTGTTGGGCACACTTACTGTGAACTGACTTACAGTGGCGGGGGAGGTGCGGGCTGCGCTGACATACACACATGCACACACACACACAAGCTGCGATACAGAGCCGTGGCTATGAGGTGTGAGGTGTTGGGCACACTTACTGTGAACTGACTTACAGTGGCGGGGGAGGTGCGGGCTGCGCTGACATAGACACATGCACACACACACACAAGCTGCGATACAGAGCCGTGGCTATGAGGTGTGAGGTGTTGGGCACACTTACTGTGAACTGACTTACAGTGGTGGGGGAGGTGCGGGCTGCGCTGACATACACACATGCACACACACACACAAGCTGCGTTACAGAGCCGTGGCTATGAGGTGTGAGGTGTTGGGCACACTTACTGTGAACTGACTTACAGTGGCGGGGGAGGTGCGGGCAGCGTGGGCCGCGTTCTGAGCGGCGCTGACATCTTCACCGCCGCCCCCCGTGGAGAGGTAGCTCCCCTGGCCCGCCTGCTCCTCCTGGGCACAACACATGCACGCACACACACACACACACACACACCAGCACCATTAGTTATTGTTATATTAGTACAATTAGTAACAGCCCCAAAGCATAGATCTGACCATAAAGCAGGGGCAGGCACTGCATGGAGGCAAACACATGACAGAATAAAAATAAATAGTTTTATCCTTCCCAACTAGAGTTTTAATGTAAAATTTTGTGTCTTTAGCCCGGGTACAACATAGCGCGAATTCCCCTCGATCACAAAAATATAACTTGAATTGAAGATACAACAGCACCTCTAGTGAGTAATTTTGTTTTATACTTGGGGTATTTACATGCATCTTTTACTATATTTTGCCTCAATAAAGTGCTTGCTCCTTCTACATATCCCATACATTTGTTGTAATAGTAATTAATCATTATCGCCTTCATAAAACCAGTATTCTATTTTTGATATTAGAAGTTAAAGAATTTGGAATGGGAATTATAATGGAAAGTTTGGTAGACTCTTAGACCATGAGTCTTAAGCTCTGCCTGAATGAGAGCTAGAATCACGCACCTTCTGTTGTTTGGCAGTCCAAGGTTTTAACTGTTTGTCTATACACATTCAATAGATTAATGCAATCGAGAATTGTAAAGGGGCCGTCCATATATTACGTCATCGATTTTGGCCGATTTTCGAACCCCCTCCCCCCCCCCCCTTCCTTACAATCATCCTATAGTCATTATCTAATGACCCCCCCCCCCTCTTGCTGTAATAATGAATGAGCTTAATAATTAATAATGTTATATTACTTACTTACATAATATTTTGTATATTTTGTAGATGATGATGATGATTATGATGATTTCCTTTTCAGCGCCGTTTCGTAACTCAATGTCACTCCAAGGGCGCTAAATTGGTATTTACAAGAACGACGTCACTTTTGGTACTCGTACATCATTTGCCATCATCCACAGACCAGACCCCCCCCCCCTTTAATGCGAATGACGTAATTTATGGACAGCTGCAAATTATCCTTAAATTTATATTGGTTTTTGGTATGCATAGTTAGTCATGCTCATCCCATACTTACAGTATTAATGTATATAGCATTGTTATATTTCCGAAATAGGGAATGAATGGGATATCCAGAGTCATAATAAAAGGAGAGCTTGCACGAGTTATGACTCTGGATGAAACGAAAGAAGTATGTAAGGACCGAAAAAAATGGCGACTGATCTGTAATGTAGGCGGCTAAGGCTAAGAATCAATTTTCATTTTTATAGATGTTTTGTAGATTATTTAGTGTTTGTTTGTTTGTATAACTGGATGTAATTAATTGCTTGCATTCCTTGACTTGGTATAAGGCTGACCACCCATACTGTAAAAAATGGTTCACTTTGCCAATGTCACCCCTGTTTCAGGGAAGGTCGGCAAGTGTTGCTGGGCTTATGTTCATTTGAAATTGGGTTTTTATATTGTAGGCAAACATGAGGAATGTGTGAGCGCAAAACCATGTGTGTCTGCTTGTGGGAATGCATTTAATATGAACCTCAAATGATACATATCTTTGCAACTTAGATTTAGATTTTTCAGCTTACATTACATAGATCGAATCCCGGCGGAGCATGAAAAAATGTTTAATATTCAAAATTGCAAATTTGCTGGGTTTAACAATAATTAATCTACCATTACCAAAGACCGGTCATCATAGATCCATCCAGCCTGCTCGAGACTTGGCGCTTTCTACAGCGACGAGCAAGCTAGCAGAGGGCTCTTGAGGTGTGGTACATACAAAAACAGCGCTCACAGAATAAATCATCCTAATATTATTATTATTATTAAATGGTTTGTCGTACAGCCGAGATGGTCTGCGGAGACGATCTGTGCAGGTTGACTATGGAGACGGAGGGTGCTTCGTCCACTTGCGCCCCCGACAGTAGGTAGTGATGTGAGGTAGGGTGCTGCGCTGCGGTTGCGTAGGCGCTCCACTGGCCCCCGGCGCCCCCCGCACCCCCTCCCGTCCCGCTCCCCGCTGCGACACTGCTGGCGGAACTGCCGTAAACGGGAGCAGCTTCACCGACGGTGTACACTGGGTAGGACCTGAGGAATATTGCAATTTATTCGGTTGAAATATTATTAAATAATCATGTAATAATAAATAATCGAGAAAGGTATGGATAGATCAAATTTAGATCATTTTTAGGTGGCAGTATGTTCCACTCCATTGAATATCATCTTGTAGTGTCTTTTATAAGATTTTCTTGACATTTTGAAGGTTATAAAAGACTGCATATATTTACATTTGTGTCTGCCCCTGCTGCCCCTGCGAGTAGAGCTCCTGCGGTTCCACATACTGCACATGGTAGCCAACACTGCCTCCGTCACCTGAAACAACAAGCCACAACATATACACTGCGGGATAACTAATCACTAAAGAATGAGGTACACAAAGCAGACAGCTAAGAAACTACAGTGGAACCTCTCTTAATGAGCACCTCTTATAATGAGTAATTTGCATAACAAGCAAAAAAAAAGTGGAAAAATTCCTCCCTTAACGAGTGTCGCAGAAAGGGGAAAGTGCCTTTTCTAAACTTATGTTCAGACATTGTTTGTATTTTTTTGTCCCTAGTAAAAAATATGTACCTGCAGAAAAAGGCCACAAGAAGACAGCCATATGAGAATAAAAGTAACTGTAGAAATGAAACGTAAAATCATTGAAAAGCGAGAAGTTAGTGTAAGCGTAGCTGATCTAGCGCGCTCATACAATCAATCTACATCAAGGATAATAAATAATAAGCTAGTTTCGATTTTCAAAAATTGTTTTTATCCTGGTTGTTATGATCATTAACAATTTATAAACATGTAATTTTATTTCAAGAAATGTTCAAAAAAAAAAATGCAAATATATGCAAATCGAGTCCGGTCGATAGCTCAGTTGGTAGAGTGCTTGCATTCCATGCCGTGAGCTCGGGTTCGAATCCCACCGAGGGTGTCAGAAATGATTTCCCGTTTCGGTGTTTATTTCAAACCTCAAAATAAAATACCGGCAAGGTTTACTCAGCCTTCGCAAGAAATGAGTACCAGTTCTCTCGGGGGCTGGGAAACCCCCACTTCAACTGAATTGGTTGGCGTAAAGCCAGCCCCCTTACCTGTAAAAATAAATAGGTTCAACTCGCCACATGCGACCCCTTCGGGGATAACGCGGCAAGAAGTTACACTCTATGTG
This sequence comes from Agapetus fuscipes, assembly GCA_951799405.1. NCBI lineage: Eukaryota > Metazoa > Arthropoda > Insecta > Trichoptera > Glossosomatidae > Agapetus > Agapetus fuscipes. The sequence continues at coordinate 12,697,153 of OX637351.1, read as the reverse complement.
TAGCTTAGTTGCGTTTTTAGTTGTGTTTTAAATCATTTTCAAGAATGTTCAATATTTGTGTAAGAAATTATCAAAAATAAAATGCAATAGCACAATTAGATTTGAATTAAAAATTATAATGAAATATATTATTTGTCAAATCCTATCATTTTTAACCAGATAAAATCATTATATAGAAGGAATGAAATGGAACCATGTAAGTATGTACAACAAGAAAAATCAATAAAATAAGAAAATTTACAAAAGATTTTCCTTCCTATCTGTAAAATTATTTATAAGCTATTTTTAAATATATTATTTACTACCACAAGCATTTAAAATAATTGTTTTATGTGTTGCAAGCAATGCTTATTATCAAACACTTTCCAAGAAAGCACATTTCCTTTACAAAAAACAGCGCATGAACAAAGGAATGAGAGAAAGAAGCTGTCGGTGAACGGTGTGAATGATTCCAATCAAAGAGAAATGAGAGTAGGTTGTGTTATTGTTGGCACAAATACGCACTATGAGAGTAAGGATGCCGATATCGAGCCATTTCCATAGATACACCCCAACGATAAGCCCGGTGAAAATCGGCCGACGCGATCGACGCACGGCGCAAAGGACGAGCTTTTTCCCGGGGAGAGAGTGTTTCCCGGACGACTGGTCCAACCTCACTGGCTAGCAACATGGATGCCACAAGCCTCCTTGCTACCTCCCCCCCCATCCACTGCCTAACTCCTCCCGCCCTCCCTTCCTATTCCCCCTCCCCCCTCGCACCTGAGATAAATCACCGCTAGGGGTGCTTGTGAAATGTCTGTGGTAGCCCATTATACATTTTATATGTTTGATTATGTACAAAGAGAAAAAAGATTTTTTTCTACTCCCATTTGGTAATTTACTAATTACAAAACGGCTAACGCAATCACAATGACATACATTTCTACACACGTTGCGTAATGTTACATTACGCAACGGATAACCGTGTTGAAATGAAAATGTGCGCATGCGCATTGTCAGAAATGGAACCATTTTTTAATTTCGAGTGTCAACCTTGTATGAGGCTATCCTTCTAAACGACCGATAACAAACTATTATTTGCCGTTTCCATAGCAACCACGTTTAAACGTCAGCCATTACATGAATATTTTCAATTTATTTATAGTTCCTCCCCACTTTATTCAATCTTTGTTCAAATGAAAATTAATATATTTTATGCGTAGTGAAATAAAATTTGTTAATAGTGTAGTAATTCAACAAATTTATTTATCAAAATACTCCAAATTGTAGCTTTCCTCTTTTCGAAGGAAAACAGAAAGCTTGAAAGGAAAATAATGCGAGATATTTTCACCGCAAAAAATAAACAAACTTAAACAGTTACTTGGCTAATAGGTCGGTATGAGATTGACCACCCATGCTGTAAAAATTTGTTTCACTTTGCCAATGACACCCCTGCTTCAGTAGTTGCAGGGCTTATGTTTATTTAAGTTTTGGGTTTGAATGTTTAAGCTTATATGCGGCATGTATAAACGCGACCTTATATGTGTCTGCTTGTGGGCATGGTATTAATATGAATCCTAAATGTAATATATCTTAGCAACATAGATTAGATAAGATAATCGAAGGGAATGATAAATTACACGTTTTGACAAAAGTAAGGTTTTAATTACTTCAAATGGACGAGTACATTATAATGACTACTATCAATTAATTAATCAATCTTATGTTTACAATGTCACCCCTGTGTCAGGGAAGGTCGGCAAAAGTTGTAGGGCTTATAATAATAATAATATTAGGATGATTTATTTGGTGAGCGCTGTTTTTGTGTGTATCACACCTCAAGAGCCCTCTAAATCTTATGTTCATTTGAGGTTTGGATTTAATTTGTTAGTACACATTCAGCATTTGTAAGCGCGAACTACACGTGTTTGTTTGTGGGCATTCATTTGAGAGCCTTAAATGTTAATATATCTCTGCAACTTAGATTATAGATGTGTTATTTTATTTGCCCTTTGAGACTATTATCTTTCATTTAAGTTGTAAAGACACATTGAAATTTAAGATCTACAGGTATTTAATGCACACCCTCAAGCAGACACATGTTGTTAGTTTGCATATACACAGGCCGCATGTGTAAATCCTACAACTCTTGCCGCCCTTCATTGACAAAAGGTGACATTGACAAAAGTGAACCAATTTTTACAGCATGGGTAGTCAGCCTCATACCAACCTACAAATTAAGGAACAAGGAAGACAAAACTTGCTGGAGTGATGTTTTCCGGGATCTGTTGCCGTGGTCTGTGGGAGCTGGAGCTTCCGGACGTTACGATGGGCTTCTTCAGCGTGAAGTATGATGACGAAGATGATCTTGATGAGAACTGTGATGATTCATCATACTTCACGCTGAAGAATCCCATTGTAGAAATGGGCAAAACGTCCGGAAGCTCCAGCTCCCACAAACCACAGCAACAGATCCCGGAAACCATCACTCCAGCATCATCAGCCGATCGTGTAAGCCTAAAACTTTTATTCAAGACAAAACTTTTTACACATCATTTATATTAAGAGATGTCCACTACTTCTCTATGTTTGTAAGCAACTCTATTCATGTCAGGACACAATACTATCTGATTCGTTTTTGTGTATATTTTATTGAATTAATACATCAAGGAACATCAAAGGCTATCTATTTGGGGTCATAACATTTTTAGATAAAAGTTTTGCCTTGATGGAAAGATCCTGGGGTAGATTTTTGATGTAGGCATTATTGCAGTGGTCCTTAATCGGTGGTACGCGAGAGCCTAGGAACTGGATCATGCAGTATAGTAGTAGGAATGGAATTTCTGTAAGCAATACTTATAGGTTGGTACGAGGCTGACCACCCATATTGTAAATAAGGTTCACTTTGCCAAAGTCCCCACTGCTTCAAAGAAGGTCGACAAAAATTGCAGAGTTTATGTTCATTTGAGGTTTAGATTTCAATTTGTTAAAAGACATATTTTTATACATTTAAATGCTATTGATTTTTTGTATTCCTTGAATTTTAACGGTGTTGTTCTTACTTGTCATATTTCGCCATCGGCCTAACTGGCGACTACTTAGTCTGGGTACAACGCCGGACTGGACCAAATTTGAAATATTGATTCTCGTTCATAGTGTAACGTAGGAACAGTTGAGCCTGCGACCAAATTTGGACGGCTGAAATTACGTCCGTTCAATGTCGTATTTAAAAAAAAAATCTGTTCTAGAGATGTCACTTTATAAATATTATTTAAAGAATAGGGAATTTTCAGTCCTTTTTAAATAATTATTAAAACAATAACCATTGACAATAACGCAAAAAAAAGATGAAAAATAAAAGCAAATAATCAGTTTATAAATTTGTTGTGCAATTTATAATTAAAACAACTTTGAAAACAATTGATTAGCCAAATAAATCCGTATATTTTTTGTGGATCGGGAAAAATAAACCAAATGTAGGGAATATGCGTTTGGGACGACCACACAAATATCACTGACGTCACAATGGCGGACGGCTGACTGTTTTGTTTGTAAACGTGTTGTAAACAAATCAGATGTCGGCCGAAATGCAAGTAAATATTTTATTTCAGATGGAAAAAGTGTCTCATATGTGTTCGTAGAGTGTTAAATATCCTCTTCACTTATTTTAAACTATATACATAACTTCAGTTTCGCGGCAAATTTTTCATATTGAGAAATTTGCCGCGAGCCGTGATGCAATCTGTCAAATGATTTATTTTACTTTTTAATTTTGTGTGTTTTGTGCCTCAAAAAGCGATTGATTAGCAAAAAAGTGCTGAATTCTGTCAATTTGACCAAAATGACAAAAACAAATCGCAAAACAAAACAGTAATAAAGCAAATATTTACGATTTAATATTAAATACGGCAGTTGTCAAAATCGACTGTACCACAAAACCCTCTCCGAGGCGGTTTTGTCTCGGCCTAACTTCGCATACATTTGGAGGTTAGATTTGGGCGGGCGTTGAGCTCGAGACGCAAGCCTAACTACTTCAGAAATGTTCAAGAATCAAAATTAAGCAAAACCTGGGTTCAAAGGGCGACGAAAATGTCTAAGAATAACACCGTAAATGTTAATAATAATAATAATATTAGGATGATTTATTTGGTGAGCGCTGTTTCGTGTGTGTAACACCTCAAGAGCCCTCTGCGAGCTTGGTCGTCGCTGTAGAAAGCGCCAATTCTCAAGCAAGACCCAGTTGCTGTAAGGCTGGATGGACCTTTAGTGACCGATCTTTGGTAGAGGTATATGAATTTTTCACTCAGCAAAGAGCATATTTGAAAATATAAATGATATTTTTTTTGTGCTCCGCCGGGATTCAAACCCACAACCTTCCATTTACGAGTCAGAAGTGTTAACCACTAGACCACAGACCGGTCAATTAATATATATTTGCAACTTAGATTACAGATTATAGAGTATGTGATGAACGATATGGAATGTACTATGTTCAAAGAAGCTGTACACAACACTGGTACAGATCAAATAGTAATTTGTGATTTTATATACCGCAGATTAGTGGCACAAGCCACCTCAAGGGCGCCTAAATGTGTAAAAGCTTCTATCAGACAACTGTGACTTAAGCAACCTCCTGAAACTGCCAACATAAGTCTTTGTTCTCAAATCCAGTGGCAGACTATTCCAGCAGGATAGACAAGCCGAACTAAAAGCCCTGTCCCCATAACGCGTTCTGTTCCAATCATGTGGCAATTGAAGCTTATTTATGGCATCACCCTGCGCAGAACAAAGAGTGCATCATCTGTACCTATTTGATGAACAGAATGTCCCAGGAGTCTCTTATGACAATGAAACTATGCACAAAGTGAAACAATTTAAATGGCTGTCATTTAAGAATGGTGCCCAAGAGAAAAAATAAAATAAATCCAAATATAAGTATTAATTAAATAAAACACAGTTTAATTTCACTTTTATATTCTTTAACTTTGTCAAATGTTTTCGCCTAAAAAGGAATCATCAGGACAATGACAAATCAAATTAACAATATTGAATTGTTAAACTGTGTTTTATTTAATTAATATACAATGGACTTTCACTGTGTAAACCACCAAACCCTTAAAAATATCAAAATATAAGTAGTTATTTTTTAAATTTAAATTAAATCTAATCTAAGTTGCAAAGATATGTAACATTAAGGATTCACATTATATGCATTTTCACAAGCAGATACGTATAAGTTCGCGCATAAACATATGGACTTACAAATATACAGGTAAAAACCCAAATCTATAATGAACATACACCCTGCAACTCTTGCCGACCTTCCCTGAAACAGAGGTGAAATTGGCAAAAAGAACCATTTTCTAAAGCATGGGTGGTCAACCGCATACCAACCAATAGTCCCTGGTTAAAACGGAACCCTTGACTTATAGGTTGGTATAAGGCTGACCACCCATACTGTAAAAAATGGTTCACTTTGTCAATGTCACCCCTGTTTCAGGGAAGGTCAGCAAGAGTTGCAGGGTGTATGTTCATTTGAGATTTGGTTTTTATGTTGTAGGTTCACATGAAGCATGTGCAAGCGCCAACTTGTACGTGTCTGGTTGTGGGAATGCATGTAATGTGAATCTCCAATGTAACATATCTTTGCAACTTAGATTAGATTAGAATCAAAAAGGTTTCTGGTACAAAGAAAAAGTGGTCCCTGTTCAAAAAAAAAGCTTCAGAACCACAGCATTATTGTAATAATAGAGAGATAAGCCTTAGCAACAAATAAGGGATGCGCTGTAGAGCAGGTAAAATGCTCAAGGGGGGGGATGATCAAATATCACCCCTTGCAGTCTCACTGAGGTGAAAAAATCTTTTGTTAATGAAATGGACACCCAAATGGGCGCACCCTATTATTGCTAGACAGGTAGGTGAGGGGTGCATTATTGCAGTTTTTAATGTACCTTTGAAGTATCAACTGCAGCGTACAATCGTTAGCAGGTTGATGCTTTGAAGGATTAAAGTGCGCCCCCGGTCGGTAGCGCAGCTTTGCATGATTGTTATTAAATCCGGAACATTCACTCTGAATAAAGCAGTGGGATCAGGTGATCTTTTTTTCATCTCGAATCATTATAAAGAACATACCTGATTACATACAATTAAAATAATCTCATGCAGTACTATTCTATTTGACCGGTCCGTAGTCATTGTAGTTCCACATGCGGCATATTTAAGCGCGAACTTATACGTGTCTGTCTGTGAGAATACATATACTGCGAATCTTTAATGTTACATATATTTGCAACTTACGATTAGAGATTAGATAAGGTTTTACCGCAAACTTGTTACGAACGAATGTGTCTGCATTTAATATGAATCTCAAATGATATATATCTTTGCAACTTAGATGTAGATTTAGACAGCATGTGATGGAGGTTCTACTTGGTTCAATAATGCAGCGACACAGTGTGGTATGTTATGTTATGAGAGTGTTGATGTGGTGGTGACTTACCTACTGGATTCACAGTTGTAAGAGACGCGTAAGATCGGGAAATTGTTCCTTTGCAGCATGAAAGTGCAACACGTGCATGCTTATATTCACAACAACATACAATCAATCAAATGTTCATGGACAATAAATGATGAAACATCATATACATGGACAATAAATGATGAAACATCATATACATGGACAATAAATGATGAAACATCATATTCATGGGCAATAAATGATGAAACATCATATTCATGGACAATAAATGATGAAACATCATATACATGGACAATAAATGATGAAACATCATATTCATGGGCAATAAATGATGAAACATCATATTCATGGACAATAAATGATGAAACATCATATACATGGACAATAAATGATGAAACATCATATACATGGACAATAAATGATGAAACATCATATTCATGGACAATAAATGATGAAACATCATATACATGGACAATAAATGATGAAACATAAAATTCATGGACAATAAATGATGAAACATCATATTCATGGACAATAAATGATGAAACATCATATTCATGGACAATAAATGATGAAACATAATATTCATGGACAATAAATGATGAAACATCATATTCATGGACAATAAATGATGAAACATCATATTCATGGACAATAAATGATGAAACATAATATTCATGGACAATAAATGATGAAACATCATATTCATGGACAATAAATGATGAAACATCATATTCATGGACAATAAATGATGAAACATCATATTCATGGACAATAAATGATGAAACATCATATTCATGGGCAATAAATGATGAAACATCATATACATGGACAATAAATGATGAAACATCATATTCATGGACAATCATATGCATACGATTGGTGGTTGCAGTAAACACAAACTAACAATTACTTAAAATAAAATAAATAACTGGATATTTATCATTTAATCGTTGCATATCAAATAATAATTATTATAATCTATGCTCTAATGCTGTTCAACAAATGTGTCAATAAAGTTTAATCCAATCAGTTCATCCTTGCTCTCTGCCGAACAAGAATGTGTTTCCTGATGATGTTGGATAAGAAGCAAACGAAACGCCGCAAACACTGAAATTCTCTAACTGACAGTTCATATAAATATCCAGTTATTTATTTTATTTTAAGTAGTTTTACATATATGTCTAACGACAGTAGATCAAACCTAAATTTGATTTAAAAATAATAATAAATGCACACCATTGAGAGTTCTCATAGGCCTGGTGTTTTGAACTGTTTTTGAACTAAAGCTTTCAATTTACTGCATATTTGAAATTTCGGTGGTTTGATAAATAAGATTAATAAAACGAATCCACATATGTAGAGACAAGCCCCGCCTCTAATCTTAGAAATGATTACAATGCCATTGAGAAGCGTTAAAACAAACAACTGGTGATTTAAAACAATTGCATAATATCCACAAAGCTGCAAAACAACACAGAAAATGATTCGTTGGCGGCGCCTCTCCGGAAGACCATTAGATGTAGGTATGTCTAGTAAATACACAATGAATAAATAGCCCTTGGTGAAATCGGGTATAAGAATATTAGATTTGAGATGTTGTTTGTATAAGTGATGCTATCTCACCAGTTACGGCTATGTAGTGTTCCCCCTCCGAGGACTGCACCACCACCGGCTGGTCTGCGGGGCTGCTGCGCCCCGAGCTGCCGCCCCCTCCTCCCCCGCCACCTCCCCCTGTCCCCGCCCTGGCCCCCCCGCGGCTAGCCAGGCTGCGAACATCCAGCACCGTCACCCCGTTGGCTGAAACCTATGAAATGTCAACAATAATGTAAGTTCTCCCATAAAGGTTCGTCTAATATCTGAAAAAGTAGACATTGAGACATTAAAATTAATTATAATTTGTAAACTTAGATGTGTCTACTTGATGATGATGATTTGTAGAGTGCCGCTTCGTGACTACTGTCACTGCAAGGGCGCTTTCAGGCTTGACGCGGCGGTGAAGAAATGGGTCTTCATGGGCTTCTTAAAACTCTCAATCCCTTCCTTGGCGCGCACTTCTGGGGGCAGCTGCTTTCAAGTGGACGGTCCTGCAATGGCGAAAGCGCGGTCTCCGAACACTGTGCTTCTTTTTCTGCATTGTGTACTGACAGAGGTTAGAGCACTGTCAACAGATCGCAGAGTGAGCCCCCTCTCACTCAGATTCCTCGGGATTATCATTTCTTGCAAGTATTCTGGCGCCACTCGATGCAATGCCTAGCTTGAATTTGATCCTTTCTGGGATCCTTAGCCAGTAAATATACTTGTGAGTCTACATTAAATATGAGCTTTAAATGTCAATATGTTTAAAGATTTTAAATTATGATTACGGTCATTAGACATTTTAAAGAATGAAAAAAACGGATTTTACTGACCGTGCAAAAGAGCGGCATTTATGGATGTATCTCCGAAGGTTACTAAAAATACCTACAACCTTCGGCCTCGATCCAACAACAACAACAATTCAACAGTTCGTGGTTCCTCCTTATAGAGGTCTCACGTCTCCTGAGGACGTCGGATATGACTCCGACGAAACGTAGAGAAAATCGTTCTTCTCTTTTGCACGGTCAGTAAAATCCGTTTTTTTCATTCTTTAAAATGTCAATATGTTGTTGCAAATTAGATAATAGATTACAGACCTGCTGTATGGCCTCCTGCAGCTCCACGGAGTTGGGCCCCGCAGGGATGACAATGACATCGCGCGGCCGCACATGCTTGGCCTGGCGCTGCTCCTCATCGTCGTCTCCCGCCGCTGCTGGGCCGGAGAGCGGGTCCCTGGGACTGCTGGCGTACGCCTGCCCGGCCAGACGGGCAGCCGACATGCCGGCCTCCGCCTTCCCCACACACGACTTCACGATTATCTCGTCAGTCGGGCAGTCGAAGTCTGCGCAAAGAAAAACAATCATCAAAAGATAAAATTGGTTTAGTTGAGAATATATGTGTATGTTTAAGGGTAAAAAATCAGGGTGTCATTACTATAACACAAATATTACCATTAACTCTTTAACGGCAGGTGACACACATAGGCATCAAGTGTTTAAACTTGCATACAGTGCGGCTGTCAATCATAGACGTCATCCAATATTGAACTTATCCCAAAGTCTGCAAGTGAAATGAGCTAAACCTTAGTGATTTTTGTTCTTGAATAATTAATACATGTGACTGTGCACATAGTTTGTTCACAAGTATCGCCAATCAATTAAGGTAGGAAAAAATGTTTTAAAAATGTGCTGGAAAAAGTATTCCGTACTAGGGGTATATATATAGCCAGAATATTCAGAAGTGAAAAAGTTAACATAAATAGTTTATTATGAAAGGGATGCTCATGATTTTTACTGTGGAGCGATTATTTTATCAATGGCAGCGGGGTAAACCGGGCGGGAAATACAGTGGAGGGTCTGCTCTTCCATCGTAGTTAGTCATCAAATTACTCCAAGCATTGAGACCGGAAAGACGTGCTTCCGCGTAAGGTGTGATTTTCATCTCGGTGACACGGCAAGATGGAGCTTTCACTTGAAAAACATATGCCATCAAAGTTTTGTGTGAAGCTTGGAAAGAATGCAACTGAGGCATTCCGGATTCTTTAAGAAGCCTTCAAGGACGACTATATTTCGAGGTCAGAGGGTGGCACAAGGCATTCAAGGAGGACCAAGAGGAAACCCATGAAACCCATCTTGAACGCCAGCTAACAGCAAGGACCAACGAAAAAGCTGATGATGTGCGAAAAGTTTTACACTCATCGTCGATTGAGCATCTAGAGAATTGATGACATCCTACACATGTCTATATTTGTGGTTCATGGGATAGTATAACCAAGGATTTGGACATAAGTAATCTAATCTAATCTAAGTTGCAAAATATAAGTAACATTAGAGATTCACATTATACACATTTTCACAAAACAGACATGTTTAAGTTCGCGCTTAAATATGCCGCATGTAGTCCTACAATATAAAAACCCGAATCTCAAATGAACATACACCCTGCAACTCCTGCCGACATTGACAAAGCAACATCCTGTGACATTGGCAAAGTGAACCATTTTCTACGCATGGGTGGTCAGCCGCATACCAACCTATAAGTCAAGGTCTGCGCAAAGCTTGGAATCACAAGTAAATCCAGATTTCACAACTCCCTAGTCCGGAGAAACACCCTGGCGGTCTTCTTTTTTATATTTCCTTTCTTATATTCCCAACTTGACTCTGTGTGACTTATTTCTGTTTTTCTGACTGAGAAAACAGTTTAAAAAACATTGAGAGACCGTGAACAGCTGAAGTCATGTTACAACGTTCCAAAGAGACCTTCCGTTCAAGGGCTTGGTAGGGGGTGTCTTCCAAGCATGGCAGAAATGTCTCTGCAAGTTTACTGGTGCTGGATTTTGAAGAGGTTTCATCATTTTCACAGGTTCCATCAATAAATGTATTTTTCCCAGGAAATGTAAATTGCTTTCATAATGAACCATGTATAATATTATAGACCCAAAACTAGTTGACGGCATTGAAGTATACAATGGGCTTTTTCAGCGTGAGGGAGAGGTGATGATGATGATGATGAAACTGTGATGACCGTTCATTTTGCCAATATCACCCCTGTGTCAGGGAAGGTCGGCAAAAGTTGTAGAGTTTATGTTTATTTGAGGTTTGGATTTTATTTGTAAGTACACATTCAGCTTTGGAAGCGCGAACTACACGTGAGCTTTAAATGTTAATATATCTTTGCAACTTGGATTATAGATTATAGATATCATCTTAATACCCAATAATCAACTATTTTTCAATTGTCTCACACTTTTATTCTCTACTGATGTATTTATAGGTAGTCATGGTTTGTAGCCGTTGATCTATGGCTATAAGAAACGTCAGATTATTCGGGGCAGGTAAAGAAAGAAGGGGGTGAGTGGTGGACTGGAGGGCCTGTTGCTACGGTGGAGAAGCCCCTACCAGCGTCTCCATGGTAATCTGTCTCCAGCACCTGCATCATCCCCTGACATCTTATTGTGCCACTTCTACTCACTTATGAATCATGAATCTATACAACCAATTTAAAGGTGAACAACAGGCCATAGTTTTGAGTAAATAAATTATATTGCATTCTTTCTCCTCTGCATTGAAAGCTACTTTTTACTTTGGTTCAAATAGTGGGCAATAGTTTTTTTAATATAGATGTTTGAGGCTTTCACAATAGGGTAATTGCAGTGGTGGGGAAAACGGTTGAAAATACTGTGGTTGTATGGAGTACATTTCAAGATCACAACCATATATTTTTTAAGTAGTAAAAATAAAGATATCATTGATAATTAATTTATCATAAAATGATGAGAATGTCAGTCCCGCCAAAACACAGCGCGGCCGGCTAATCACGCTGTAACGTCAAAATGACGCAGATGCATCTGACAGACTACCTGACTCACTTTTCAAAAAGTCTTATCCATAATCGGAGAGGGCCCTTGAGGTGTGACACACACAAAAACGGCGCTCTCTTATCATTTGTAATTTAAAATAAATTAGCCTGATAATCTATCTATAATCTATAATCTAAGTTGCAAGCATATATTCATTTAAAGCTCTCAGATGTATGCCCACAAACAAACACGTGTAGTTCGCGCTTACAAATGCTGAATGTGTACTTACAAATAAAATCCAAACTCAAATGAACATAAGCCCTGCAACTCCTGCCGACATTCCCTGAAACAGGGGTGACATTGGCAAAGTGAACCATTTTTTACAGTATGGGTGGTCAGCCTCATACCAACCTATAAGTCAAGGAATACGAGTAATAAATGACATTTAAGTTTACAAAAAAAAAACAACAAAACCTTAAAAATAAATCTATACAAAGAAAGTAAAAAATTTCTTATGCAAAAAATGTAGCAAACTAATAAACCAACATCACAAATCAGCATTGCAGATTAGCCGCCACTTCTTCCTGTCCTTGCATACTTCTTTCATTTCATCCAGAGTCATAACCTTTTTCATACAAGCTCTCCTTTTATTATGACTCTGGATATTCCATTCACTCGCTATTTCGAAAATTTGGTCCATCCATACCTTTCTCGGTCTTCCTCTTCCACGACATCCATCTATTCTAGCAACATATACTTTCTTCGTCAATCTTTCATCACTCATTCTCTCCATGTGCCCGAACCATCTTAACATACTTCTTTTAATCTTCACTTTCACACTTTCCCTTACACCACATTCCTCTCTTACAAAATCATTCCTCACCCTGTCACTTCGTTTTTTCCCAATCATACTTCTTAGATAGTCCATTTCTACTGTATGGACTTTACTAATTTCCCTTTCACTCACCGTCCAGGCTTCACTTCCATACATCAAGGTGGGCACTAGTATACCACCGTGCACCGCCAATCTAACATTTTTTGAGAGATTTTGGTTCCTGGCGATGCAAGCGGTCGCACCCAGTACACACCTGCCTTTCATTATTCTTCTTTCAAATTCACCGGACATTCTTCCATCTTTTTCAAACTTACTTCCCAGATATACAAACTCATTTACGACATCAACATTCATTCCATTAATTTTAAATTCATAATTCATACTTTCATCATCTCTTTGAAAAATCAATACTTTCGTCTTACTTGCATTCAACTTCAAATGGTTACCTAACAAAGCTTCATTCAATCTAGAGAGCATTGTTTGCAATTCTACTGCTGAATCAGATACAAGAACTGCATCATCTGCATACAGTAGAACACTCACTTTGCTCTCTCCTATCATCAATCCACAATCATTAAGACTAGCATCTCTGACACACTTGTCCATGACTATGGACATATGGACATATATATATAATAATATAAATAAATTAGCCTGATAATAATATCAATCCCAGGTTATAATATTATTATTATTACCTGGGCCCGTCGGTACAGATCCGAAGATCCATTGACGTCACATCCGCCTAAATATAAAAATGTCCTGTTTTACCGGAAATTGAAAATGCTCAAATTTCAAAGGGTTATAATTTAAAAACTACGCCAGATATTTTTTTTTTAAAAAGGCAGATGCATTTTTTTAAATGTAGTCTATCATTTTATGAAATAAAATAAATATGTTAAACTACCCTATTGGTGATTGACACTGCAGAATTGCTCTCCAGGATCTGTTGCTGTGGTGTATTGGAGCTGGAGCTTCCGGAAATTTTGCCAATATCTGTAGTCCATTTCACACCACCATCAGCTAAAGAAGCCCACCGCAAATATGGGTGAAACGTCCTGCAGCTTCAGATTCGATAGACCACAGCACAGCAACAGATCCCGGAAAGCAATTCTCCAGTCCTTTCTTGGTTCTAATCCAGATATATTAGTTGTCCCTGTTTAAAATGCATGCATTTTTATGAACAGATCTTTCATGAAATTGACAACAAGAAAATAATGTCACAAGAACACAAACGGCTTCATTACAAAATTGTGGACGTTTTTTCAATTGGTAATTTAAATTTTGCCCTATACTACGATCTGTCCTTGAGCCAAAACGGACAATACTTTTGAAAGATATGCAAACATACAACGGTGAAAATATTTTTATAGATAGATAAAACACACAAAGACAATAAATTGTGTTTCATAAACTGAAATATGATTTAGTTGCATGGATCAACAAATGTTTAATATTGATCGGCGTTTGGTTGTACTTTTAAATTAAGTTGATGTCTTAGATCAGTGTCGAAGGTTTCAAGGGATCACGCATAAAACATCTGAATGTAAGAAGCTAGTAAGCAGAGAGTGAATATGGAGTTGTTGGGGCTAGTAAACTACCAATTAATTGTTATAGATATTTAAGGACAATAAAATTGCATGAAAGTAATGATTAATCTCAATGATAACAGCGCATTGAAAATTTGAAGAAAAAAAACATTTCTACATTTTAAAATGTTGAATTTCCTATAGAAATAAGTTTTTTTTTAATACAAACAGAAACATTCTTAGTGCAACTTTAATGCAAGAGTAAAATCCCTATAGGTTCATTTATCACATGAATTAATTTTACAAACTGCTCTTTGTGTATTTTTGCAAGAATTTTTCATTACCTTAAATATTCATAAATAAATTTACAATCAATACTTATTAATATTGTTTTTGTTGACTTTAAAAAGTGCTGGTCTTTCAATCAGAAACATCTCTTTACTAGACCTATATTACCAGTTTTAAATGTGAATGTACATAGTTTTTCAAAGGCATGGTGGTGCACGGTTGTGAACGAAATAATAAAACAAAAACTTACTTTCTAGATAAAATATGTTTTCTAGCCCCATATTGAGGCTGGCAGGGCTAAGGCAACACCAACAACTGATGGGCTCACTGTATCCAGTGCTGTTGCTATCTCCCCAATGTACAGGTAGGAGACATGCGCTTTATTGATCAAATAATCTGCCATGATTAGTACCATATTAATTTCAATGCTTGAAAGCATTTGCAACTAGACAATACATGATAATATAGGTGAACGTACCTACGCACCACATATAATATGTATGTATCTATACAGAGGGGGGACAACAAAATGTAAAAAAAAAATTAAGTTAGGGTGCAGACTACTGGCTGTTGATACACACCTGTCTAGGGTTCAAGGGTGCCACAAATTTACAAATTAATGTGATTATTTAAAACAAAAAAAACAAAATGTGCTTCAAATAAAACTGAGTGTAGGTATATTTTTTTAATGCAGATATATCTAGGAAGAAGGAAATTTTACAATCAAGTATGAATTATTTTAGTTGAAATAAGTAAATGTAATTTCAAGGCTTTAAAAATTGTTTTCTCCTGTAACTGTCACTCTGTCGCCATTCCGCTAGGGGTGGCCAGAGCCTCTGCAAAGCTGCCTCTATTTCTTCCTATCCTTACAAACCTCTTTCAATTCATTCATATCCATCACCTTTTTCTTGCATCTTCTTCTTTTACGCTGTATTGAAAAGGTGATATAGAGAGTTTAAAATCAATCCTTCAAAAACTAGAACTCAAGTAAATTTAATGCATTTATCCACAAGATATTTAAACATTTTTACTTTCTTGCTATAGCCGAAGGCTATAAAGAAAGTTATGATTTGGTGTGAAAAAAAAATTTCGAGGTTTTCACGGAAATGAGTTGTCCTGGTGCAGGACATGCCAAAAAACACTATCTTTCAAAAACGTCCGTCTGTATGTATGTATGTATGTATGTATGTATGTATGTATGTATGTGTGTGTGTCACTTTCCAAAGTATAAGACCTAGAGATACCAAATTTTGGCTACATCAACTTTTTTGGACATGTATTAAGTATGAATAACATGACATTACACCAACTTGAAAATTCAAGATGGCTGCCATACAAAAAAAACATAAAATTGCACTTTTCTCAAAAACGGCTCCAAGAATTTTGCTTAAATTTTCAGAATTGCCATTAATTAATTTTTAACTTAATAAATTAGTTATGACAACACTCTTACTAATCTGTGTCTATGGGCTGCCATATGAAAAAAACAAACGATTGTGATTTTCTCGAAAGTAAAGGGGTCAACAATAGTATAATGTTCTACAATATTATGGACAACATAAATTTCTACAAACTTATTAAAAATATTTTTTGAAAAAATAAATATAAAGCACCGTTTACACGACCTGAAATTTTAAATCGAAAATATTACAAAAACCTATTAAAATGCAAGATATTTAAATTTGTTTTAGATTTGATAGAAAGAACAAGCTTATCACTTTAATCCGTAATCATTTTTTTTTTACTTTTTTGAAAATTCAAGATGGCTTCCGAAGAGCTGAAAATTTAAAATGCGATTTTCTCAAAAACGGCTCCGACGATTTTTCTTAAATTTTTTGTGAATCCATTTATATAATAGTGCTATCAAATAATTATAATCATTTCTTCATCATAATCTCGGTTTAGGGAGTTGCCATATAAAAGAAAAAAATAATGGAAAAATTCTCGGCAGTTAGAGGGTTAATAAAAAAATAATGTAGCGCAAATGTAAAACAATAATAATAACCTATATATTGCCATCATTATTTTTTCCAAAAAGTGAATCAAAAGTATAGCCGCCATACAAAGTGAAAATTTTCCATACAAAATGTATTAGCAATTTTCTTGGTAGTCAAAGGGTTAAAAATAGATAAAAGGCTGCGATTCTTAAAATTTTATAAATACCAATAATAATCAGTCGTTACTTTTTCAAAATATAACTAAAAAGTTTACCCACCATACAAAGTCCTAGTTTGCATACAGAAGGGTTCAATGACCATCTATAATAATCTAGAATATAAGTTGCAATGAAATATAAACATTCAAAACTAATATGAAATGCATGCCCACAAACAGGTACGTGTAAGTTCGCGCTTACGAATGCTGAATTTGTACTTACAAATTAAAACCAAATCTCAAATGAACATAAAACCTGCAACTCTTGCCGACCTTCCTTGAAACAGGGGTGACATTGACAAAGTGAATTATTTTTTACACTTTGGGAGGACTGAGAAATGCGAGAAAATTGAGATAAGACTGAATGAAAAAAGAGTTGAGGTCGTGAAAGAATTTGATTATCTGGAAAGCAAGTTTGAGTCGAATGCGAAATTGACGAAATAATTGGAAAAGCGCGCTAGTAGAGGAAGAAGTGTAATGGAAACGATTGGAAGAATTGCAAGAAATTGGAAACTTACGCAGAATATGAGATCGGCGGTCCACAATGGCATATTGGTTGGTGGAAGTGAGGCTTAATGAATGTGAGCTGAGTAAAGTATGTAAGTACGGTTGAAATGGCTTACCTGAGAGCAATGGCTGGAAAGACACTGAGTGATAGAGTACGTAATGCTTGAGTGATGAACGAGTGTGGTGTAAAAGAGAATATGAGAATGAAAGTACAAAAAAGTACGATGAGATGGTTCAGACATCTTGAAAGAAAGGATGATGAACAACTAACGAAGAAAGTGTACAAAGGAAATGTCAGAGGAAAGCGCGGAAGGGGAAGGCTGAGGAAAGAATGGTTAGACCAAATAGGTGAGATTGCGAAAGAATGGATTCTGCAGAGTGAGAATAAGAGAAGAGTATGTATGAAAAAGGTGATGACAGCAAAAAGTGGAGGCGTATCTGCGGAGGTACCGGCAACCCCTAATGAAACGGTGGCAGGATACAGTACAGTACAGTACAGAGGTCAGCTTCATACCAACCTATGAGTAGAGGAGATTTCTTGTGTAATTGGTACTTTTTCAAATAAATCAACAAAATATTTATATTTATTTAAGTATTTATATGCCTATATCATATTGTACGAGTATGCAGGTACACACCGCGGTGGAATAAAATTGATTTATTATTGATGTATTATATTTTTATTGAAACGGCATAAGCTGGTAGATGATTCTAGCTTTACATACGTCATACAGTGGGTTAATTTTTGCAAGAAAGTCGAGTACAGATTCTGTGCAATTTATTTTAAGATTAATTGAGACAGCTTTAATGCCACTTTTTCTTTACAATGTCAAAGCAATAGCAATGTGTATCCTTTTAATTTCATTGATTGTACAACAAGTTTCATAAATTTATCTTTAAAATAAAAACAACAATAACAACAGCTGTGACAGATGGCATGATATTTTGTTGATCTCAGCCCTGAATAATGTAAGTGAGTATTATCAGTTACAATTATAATGAGCTCCCCCTAGCTGTGAGCATTTACTGGTTACACAGGATACCTTATGAGGGAGGGGGTGGGACCAACTACCTGTGACAGGGGTGCGTGAACCATGGCTCATCCCTACACATGCCTTACATTTCCTCACCATCAGCTGACTGTCATATTTAAACTGGAGTTACGGACATTTTTTTTTTAAGAAATCCTGTGTGGTAAACTCCCTAGATTTCAGAGACTCTAGGGGTCTATGACTTGTTGTAGCGCTGCAGAGGTGTTTACGAGCTTGGTCGTTGCAACAAAGCGCCAATACTCAAGCAAGACCCAGTTGCTGTAAGGCTGGATGGACCTTTTTAGTGACCAGTCTAAAAGGTTTTTTATGAATTATTCAATCCAGCGAAGAGCATATTTGTATCATTGGTATATTTTTTGTGCTCCGCCGGGATTAAAATTCACAACCTTCCATTTACGAGTCCCAAGTGTTGCCACTGGACTATGGACTGGTCCAAAAAATGCCTGTTCCCAAGCGGTCACCCATCCAAGTACTATCCACACCCAATGTTGCTTAACTTCAATGATCGGACGAGAATCGGTGCTTTCAACATAGTATAGTCGCTGGCAAATTGACACATTTACAAATTTAAATTCACTTTTAAAAATCAATTACAGTTTTCGGATTATAAACAAACCAACGCGGGAGAACATCCATTAACTCTTCAGGAAGGACTCTTTCTACATGACGACTTTCTCAGTCAGTGCAGAAAGGGCACTTCCTAAAGACTAGAAGATCTCCCAAGCTATAACGCCAATGAAACATCGAGAATAATGTAAGTTGTCCCAAAACGGTTTGTCCTAAGACAACAAGTCACTGTTGTAAACGTAGCTTAGTTTGAAGGATAAGTAAGTTTTGTTTTTTTAGTAATGACCTAGCCGTAAGTGATAAAATATAACAACTGGTCGGTAGTCTAGTAGTTGACGCTGTGGACTAGTTATCAAATGGTACTTAGGTGGTTCACGGGAAAAATCGTTTAATCTATAATCTATAATCTAAGTTGCAAGGATATATTCATTTAAAGCTCTCAGATGTATACCCACAAACCAACAAGTGTAGTTCGCGCTTACAAATGCTGAATGTGTACTTACAAATAAAATCCAAACCTCAAATGAACATAAGCCCCACAACTTTTGCCGACCTTCCCTGAAACAGGGGTGACATTGACAAAGTGAACCATTTTTTACAGTATGGGTGGTCAGCCTCATACCAACCTATAAGTCAAGGAATATGAATAATAAATTACATTTAAATATAAAAAAGAACAAAACCTTACAAAGAAATCTATACAAAAAAAGTCAAAAATTTAAATTTTTGACTTTTTTGTATAGATTTCATTTTTTTGAGTTTCATTTTTAAATATGCTCTTTGCAGTGTTGAAAAGTTCATCCGCCTTTCAACAAATAACAGTCGCAAAGGGTCCATCCAGTCATATGATCAATGAAATTCTAGATTCTAGATCTACTTTGGTTCTGCAGGACTTACCAGTTAAAATTATGTATAAACCTTTCGTAAAGGTAATTACGTTCCCATTGGAAAAGGAAAGATATAAAAAAAATACTAATAGATGTTGGTTTATGGCTGACCACCCATTCTGAAAAAATGGTTCACTTCGCCAATGTTTCTTCTTCAGGAAGGTCTGCAAAAGTTGCTATGTTCTATTATTTAGATTTTGGGCAGTAACTTTGTGAAAGCACATTTTAATTAATTAAAATACTTTTTTAACTTTGTTACAATTCACTTGAGTTTTATTTTTTAAAAAACACAACCAGTTTCGGGAGAAGCAGTACCTCCCATCTTCAGGTGTAAATATCAACTTTTTTTTTTTTAAACTGATGTTTTGTAACTGTAGGTGTTATTTTATTAGGTTTTAAATTAGCTTGTTTTTTCGACAGTAATATGTTAAGTTTTTTGTCTAGTAACGCTTTCTTTTTAAAACCTTCCAAACTGGCAATATGTTGCTATGTTCATTTGAGGTTTGAATTTTTATTTTGTATTGATATATGAAAGAGTTCAATTCTTTACACACAAATCTCCCAATCTCTCATTACATCATCCCCAACAAACCATATCTTCAATCACAACTCATAATTTATTTTTGGAAACAACTTAGTAAAAAAAATGATGTAATAAAGAAAGGTTTCTTACCCAGTTAAATTGATTGATTTTAAAATATTGCGTTTTTTCATTTTCTGTGTAGAAAATGAAGGTAAATTCACATATATGAGTCAGAAAAGTGAAGTTGGTACAGACTGGTACTGAGGGTAGGCAAAGCACCCCAAAATATTCTTACTGCACAACTACATACAGACCATTGAGTAATAACACAGCGGAGCAGAAACTAAATCTACATTGATACATACTAAAGCCCACATTTTGCTCAGTCCTGTCAAACGTTGCAGTGATGTAGTCCTACGAAAAGAGGCCATTTTGTCCAAATGCATTTTGTGTTTCGACATTCAATTATAACACATGCCATAATGTCTTAAAATCATGCCTTTTTCCTTTAAAATTCATCAATTTTAGTGATCACAATATTCACAACGCGTGCTATCTGTCTACTGGCAACCATTATAATTCGCAATAGAACCAACTTTCTAGGAACATTTTTACATTCGCCCGAGTTATTTTGTACACATTGAAATGCAACTGTGAAGTTCTTTGTTCCCTTTCTTACTAATGACCATTTTCGTAAGTAAGTTGAAACAGATATATTATAATGTCTATTTTCGTTAAAGTTATTTGTAGTCCACAGATAACATAAGTCAATGATACACACTCACTCCATAGGCAGGCCAGTTATACAACATATTTCTTGATATTAAAACCAAATAAATCCACTAAAGGGTTCTCAAATACAGATGGAATTTATAAAAATCTGTAAAAAAAAATGCAATTAAGGGTGATTGAGAGGTCAGCGCGCCCAACTTTGATGACCGAAATAACCCATATTTTGAATGGTAAGGTAGTATTTTTTCTCCAGTTTAAATTAACACATAAAATTAGGTATTTTTTCCCATAAAATACCAATTCAAAATAAATTTATTTACGGAGATACCTTAAATGGAGATTTCTACTGTTGTTATGAATGAATCCTAACTTTTTTTTATTTCACAACATTTATTTTGATTAGCTTTATTTTATCTAGATGAACATTATTTTTTTAAACTTTTCATTGGTTTTTTATAATTATTTAAAAAGTACCCAAATTTTGCATACGATCGTGTAGCTAAAATTGCATTTTAATGGTATATTTTCTTTTTAGGATTTGAAGTGATATTTTTTATGTGTTTAATGTAATTCATATTTTATTTTTCCTCTTCCAATTTATATTTAATAATGGAAAGAGAATGATTTTCATACTAAACGCAATCCACCCTAGTGCGCCATTGTGTCGGTTTTTTGAACTATTCAAACAATTATATTTCCGAGAGACAAAAATTATGAGACATTTTCGTTGTTCATATTTCCGTCGAGGCAAATATTTTTTTACGTTGTAACTCGGAGTTATCGTTTTGTAAAAATGCATCAAAATTAAGACGGCCACACGGCGCTGTTTAAAATCGTTTTTTATTTTTTGTTTTCTCCGTGTTTGAGTTTAAACGTCCAATGTTATACTCGAGGCATGTACGTATTTTTGCGGTGAGGAAGAATGAACGTAAAAAAAACAAGTTTTATACTCAACCACAGAGTTTTATTATAATATATGGAAATAGAGACGCTCGTAGGAGGTGCTGCTTTACATCCTGATACATTATTTGTATGCGCCGCGGCATAGTTAAAGCGTTGACAGTTATACTTGGAGAAGGGATTCGTTTTTTTCGGCACACGCAAGATGTACGCACGCTTTACAATAAAGAGCCATAACTCAAAAATTGGGAAAATTGAGATTTTGATGAAGAACCAATGTGAAGAACGCAATAAAAATGCGAAAAGAAGGTAGGAGTTTTTGATTAAAGTTTTTGAAGTTGATTTTGTTGTAAGCTCCAGATCTCAACTGTTATAAATTGCCTAAGCAAGACCTCCTTGACTTGTAGGTTGGTATGAGGCTGACCACCCGTGCTGTAAAAATCGGTTCACTTTTGCCAATGCCACCCCGGTTCAGGGAACGGCGGCAGAGTAGCAAGGTTTATGTTCATGTGAGGTTTTGTTTATTTGTATGCACACATGCAGAATGTGTAGGCGCGAACCTACATGTGCCTGTCTGTAGGCATGCATTTCATATGAGCCATAACATATCTTTGCAGTTTAGATTATAGATAGATTATACAAGACGTAAGTTGAAGAGTCCTTACTTCATTAAGACTCATTTAATTTGAACTATTTAATTATTGTATTTGATATTGATAAGTATTAAGATTTGAATTGCGCGCGAAGATTGAAATTGCGTGCCTACCCCCCATACCCCCCCCCCCCCCGGTCAACAGAATTATTATGGACAATATGAACTTTTAAAATTGCGTGTCTACCCTCCCCTCCCCCCCCTCCCCCGTCAACAGAATTATTATGGACAAAAGTACAACAAAAAAATTGTAACCCGCCACGATTACAAAAGTGCTAAATCCGGCTTGCCACGATTTTGAGTTGGACACCCCTGTGCTAGAAGTTTCTATGTTATTTTCATATTTTTTGTTACCTTACTAGTTTCTGTCTTTATGTCCCAAACTTTAAGACTGAAAGTGTATTTTGAATAAAATAGTATCCAAGCCAAGTCCTTGTTTTACTTTTCACTGTTTTTATCATCACTTAACTAAAATAATTACTTACGTGAAATATTTATTTTTCAGTTTCCAATTATGTTTTCAAAAAAAGTGCAATAAAAAATAATGGATAATGTTATGACATAATTTTCTGTATTTTACGGATAAAAGAGAAATAATTCAAATTTATACCAATGATATTTTTTTACAATTTATACAAAAGAATGTGATGAGATGGTTTGGGCATGTGGAAAGAATGAATGATGATAGACTGACAATTAGTATGTTTACAAAGAAAGTGTGAAAGGAAAAAGAGGGAAGGGACGACCGAGAAAAGTATGGAGTGATCAGATTGTGGAGATTGTGAAAGAATGGGATATACAAAGTGAGCGTAAAAGAAGAAAATGCATGAAAAAGGTGATGGATATGAAGGAATTGAAAGAGGTATGTCAGGATAGGAAAAAATGGAGGCAACTCTGCAGAGGCTCTGGCCACCCCTAGCGGAATGGCGACAGAGTTACAGCTTACAGTTTACAGCTATTTAAGTTTTATTTTAAAAGAAAAGAGAACTATTAACTTGTGTCATGGCTGATGTGGGCTTTAGTGCGACAAATTAAACATGCAAAACTTCGAACGCAACTTCCCAACCTTCTTAATATTTGAGTTATTGCTTTTTTTTATTAGGTGTGCGATTTATAAAAAAAAATACCCACGTTCATAATATACAGTGTGAGACAGACGGAATAGTACTTTTGCACGCCTTTGTTATAACAAAAGATATGCTCTGCTCACAACAAACGTTTGAATTCAAGATGCCAAAAAATGTTTAATTATTTCAACATAGAATAATACTTGTGTCAAATCATTTCTTTTTGCAATTTTTGATGCATAACTTACGGAATGAGCCATGCGGTCGTAAATACTCAACAATAGCGTTTAAACACAAGTTTATAAAAACTAAAACGCTCGCTAAGAGTGTCAAGATAATTTACATTATTTTTTTATGAAACGTAATGCTTGAGTAAGAACATTAAGTTATATACTTCAGCAACGACATCTGGCCATGATCAGTCAAAGTTATTTGACGTAAAATTACGATTTTAGTTTCATAAAACAATTAAAGAGGTTCTTTAGTCCCGATATTAATAACCTTCTTAAGCTCTCGTATACCCTTAAGCTACACATATAGTGTAACTTCTCGCCGCATTATCCCCAAAGGAATTGTATGTAGTTAGTGAAACCTTATTAATTTTACAGGTAAAGGGGCTGTTCTCACACCAACCACTTTAGTTGAAGTGAGTGCTAGGAGAAGCCTGGGCGGACCACAGGGGGTCATTAATGGCAACCATTGTGGTCGATCAACTAGACCTGGACATGGTAGTACCGTCAATGCTCCAATCAGAAGAGAACTGGCGGGCCTGGGATACCTTTGCCTCTCGCGTGATCGGAAAGAAGGAGGATGCCGAGCGCGTAAGGCGAAGGATGAACACGACCCGCCAAAATGTAGTCTCTGTTGATAGTAGTGTTAATGTAGATAGTAGTCTTAACACAATGTAGATAGTGTAGATTTGCCAATTGACGCAACTGAAATGTGAAGACATGCTGTGCATGTAAAGACACACCACACCCCGATGTCATGCTTGACGGCAGTTCCAGGGTGTGGCAAGATGCAGAGGGGGGTTTTTAGTGAGTAAAAATCTTACATATCCTGCCGGCGGAAACAATGGCAGGAATCTTTTGAAGATTTTCCCCTCTCAATGAAAAGTGTTAGGAGAAGCAAGCGCCCTTGAAGTGATTGATCACAGTACGGCGCTAAAGAAATTGTCCAATTTTTATTTAAGCAAAATTATACAACACCTTCTCTCAGGGTCGGTCTCCTCTCCGCTGACCCACGCCTTGTATATCCATCCCATTCGGGGATGTGTCACAGGACTCGCATGCAAAAGTTATGTGAAATGCGAGTGGCAGAAGGCCCTCCCGTGAAGCTACACTTTACCAAGTATTGCTCTTTATTATTAAGCGTGCGATATGTAACATTAAAGATTTAGATTACCAACCTATAAGCCAAGGAACACTGGGACATTATGTTTATGCTATGATGTGTAGTGCTACCAAAAGACACATTAAAGACACACCATGACATGTCATGAATGCTAGACAACAATGTATCGGACATACATACATATATTCTTTCTTTCCTTCCTTTTTAGCATCCACATCAGGGGTGGAAGTCTTGATGGCCGTCGGTAGATCTTACTGTATCTAGGACAAAATAAAACATGGCACTGTAGCAACAGCTGATACATTTTATATGAAACAACGATCAGCTATTCAGGCACCACCATGTTTTATTCCATCTTATTTTCAAATAGGTACGGTCAGATCTACCGACGGTTGTCGAGACTTCCACCCCTGGACAAGGGCCTCTTCCAATTCCGCTCCATATCGTTCTGTCACAATGAATATGTATCCTGTACAGTACAGGATACATATTTATTGTGTATGTGTGAAAGTGTAGGGTAATTTTTCAAATCTGAAGATCACAACTGCTGTGACTTAAAAACTAGCAAAGACGTGTAGCAAAGACGGTTAAGAAGTTAATGGATTAGTTTGGCACATCCTTTATTTGTGGTTACACATTTCACTTTTGAGTAAAATAAGACAAACTAATGACTATATTTAATAGCACATGTGGATATGATGCCATCTTTGTCGAAAACATATTTGAGTTGTATTGAACTAAAGGCGAACAAACACCTAGAATGTATTTTTTTAAATGAGAAGTACTTGGAAATACAGGAAATCCTGTTCTCATCATTTCCATACATGTATCCTATAATATAATCTATAATCTAAGTTGCAAGGATATATTCATTTAAAGCTCTCAAATGCATGCCCACAAACAAACACGTGTAGTTTGCGCTTACAAATGCTGAATGTGTACCTACTCACAAATAAAATCCAAACCTCAAATGAACATAAGCCCTACAACTTTTGCCAACCTTCCCTGACACAGGGGTGACATTGGCAAAGTGAACCATTTTTTACATTCTATCCCTTTCTTAAATAAATCCTAGATTGCTGCATTCGGTTATATACAACCTGTTAAAAGCCGACTTCAATAAATAGATATTGTCTAACCCTAAAATTGTCTTTACATCTCAAAAAATGAAATTGCAACCTTGATACGTTAGAGATATTGAGCTTCATAATAATACCTGTATAGAATTATTGTTTTCCTTGCTTCTTTGTACAAAAACAGCCCTTATTTAATATTTTGTACCTTCCTGGAATGATTTTTAAATCTATCGAACAATAAAAGCGTTTAAAGAAGCCATTTCAAAACTATCGTTGAAATAATTAACGTACAACCTATCAATGAGGGCCTTTATTAAAAAATAACAGCATTAAACGTGATAAGGGTTGTATATTGAAATTTCTATCCCCCAACATCCCCTTGGTCGGCATGCTTGAGGACTCAAAAATTGTAAGTCAATTTCAACGACAATCGTAGTGAGAACTTACAAGAAATAAATGTATATTGAATAAAAGATAGTTATTGAACAGACCCCAACGAAATACTTTTGAATACAATGAAAATTAACAATGCAAAATGATGTTATACCTGTCAGCCATTTTAGTCGAAGTTTCCGTACGTCAAAATCACACAAATAACACACATTCACTGTATTTGGCGAGCTTGTCTTTTTACATGATCATCGGGGCACGGTTTTTAATAACAATATTTTAGTGTAATGATTATTGCAACAATTTGTTGTTGATTAATAATGTGGAAGAATTGTGTTTTTCGTGATAAGGTTTTGTTGACTCGTTGCTACGCCAGTTTCCTAGGCTACGGCGTAATGGCCGACGCTGCGCCGCCCGACAACGCATGCGCGGGAACTTCAAAATTATACTTGACACAATAATATCATTATTATCATTATCAACGAAATATTCAAATTCAATAATTCTGATTGTTTTATCGAGTCGGCACGTTTTTCATCACTTATGTTCTGAATGAGGTCCGAACATTTTTGTATTTGGACCTTTTTTCTAGGCGAGCTTACGTCAGTCTTGTATGGGACTGCAGTCCTTAGCTACCATTAACTTTTGTTAATTTGTTTGTATGACTCTTCCCTAGCAACCCGGCCGCGTGACGACACAATATTTTAATTATTTGATATTAATATACATAATTTCACTACAATAAATAAAATAAGTAGGTAAGTAACCATCTAGAAACACTTACGCCAAAAGTAATCCATCCAACTTTAGTTTTTAAAATTAAGAAATATATAAGTAGTAAGTACCTACTGAAATATAAATAAATTATTAATTTATATGATCTATAATCAAATTTATTGCAAGAAAAGCAAAGATATTATGAAGGAAAAAAAACAAATATAAGCGTTAGTGGATTTTTTACATTATTCTTTTTTCAAACCTTGTTTTCAAATCAGCGTTCCATTTTTGTCTTCAAAACATTCTTTGAACCAAATTTGTGGTTCTGACTTCTGATGTCATGTTTACACGAGATCACGAACTTAGTAGGTACTTACCTACCTATATACTTGTCATTAGATTTATTGCTCAGAACTTACTAAGTTCACTAATGACGGTTGAAATATAGGGCTCTACGAGCCCTACGAGCTCGTTCGTTGATTTCAAAATATCAAAACTTCCTTTTTGGTAGGTATTGCACGTTCACGTTTTTTTTCATTAATACGTAGGTTGTACGTATTAATGAAAAGAAATTGTACTATGTAAATTGTACATAGTACAATTTCGTACCTCATTGTCCTCCAAGAAGTTGCATGTGGCTTGTGGAACCTTTTTATTGTTATGGGTAAGAGGGCCGGCTTTTCGCCAACCATATCAATTAAAATGAAGGTTTTCCAGCTCCCGAGGGGGCTGATTCTCATTCATTGTGAAGGCTAAGTAAATAAACACTGAAACGGAAAATCAAATCTGGCACCCTCGCTGGGAAATAATAGAATGCAAGCATTATACCAACTGAGCTATCGACCGGGCAAAGGGAAAAAATTAAGTATGGTTGGATTTTCTAATATTTTTCACAAACTGTCAAAATTTTAACTTAATGAGGTCGGAACATTTTTTTTATTTGAAACTTTTTCTCAGCCTAGCAAACGCCAGCCTTCTATGGGACTGCCGTCCTTAGCAACCAATAACAAAATGTTTGTTGCCTTTTCCCTAGCAAACCGGCCGGGTGACGACACGATATTGTTTATGGCAATGCAGACTTCATTACTACTTAATGAACCCGCAATTAGTGGGTACCTACTAAGTTCGCGTGAACCAAACATAGAGCTGTTCGCATAATTCTAAGTTAATTTTTTTTTCAATTTTTACCTACCCAACACAAATTTTGAAAATTTTCATCAGGGATGCTAAAACTTTTTCAAATAGAATAGGTAGATAAGTTAGAAGAACAGGAACGCATTTTTTACAAACCATAAAAGTAGTGAATCAACACCCACATACTTTTATGAGTAGGTACCTATCAGTAGGTAAGCTTAAATCTAAATCTAAATCTAAGCTGCAAAGATTTAAGCCATTTAAGATTCATATTAATCGCATTCCCACAAGCAGACATGTATAAGTTCGCGCTAACGCATGCCGTATGAGGAGCAACAATATAAAAATCCAATCTCAAATGACCATAAACTCTACAACTCTTGCCGACCTTCCCTGAAACAGGGATGACATTGGCAAAGTGAACCATTTTTTGCAGTATGGGTGGTAAGCTTAATCTATAATCTATCTATAATCTAAGTTGCAAGGATATATTCATTTAAAGCTCTCTGATGTATGCCCACAAACCAACAAGTGTAGTTCGCGCTTACAAATGCTGAATGTGTACTTACAAATAAAATCCAAACCTCAAATGAACATAAGCCCTGTAACTCTTGCCGACATTCCCTGAAACAGGGGTGACATTGGCAAAGTGAACTATTTTTACAGTATGAGTGGTCAGCCTCATACCAACCTATAAGTCAAGGAATACCTTTCTGAAAATGTATTTCCGAGGGGGAAACGCATTTAACCTGCACATTTAGTGCGACTTCTTACTGCTCTGTCTCCAGGGGGTCGCATGTCGCAAGAGGAGTCTATTTATTTCCACACCCAAGGGCGCTGGCCTTAGCGGGGGTTTCTCTGTTTCGGAACGAGCGAGTTCTTATTTCATGTGAAAGCTGAGTAAACGTTGGCGATTCTATGATTTTTGGGTTTGAAAAAATAGGTACCGAAACAAAAAAAAAATCAGCACCCTCTGTGGGGTAATAACATTTTATTAAAAACCTACAAGTTTTCTTAAAAAAAAAAATAGTTGGGAAAATGCCTTATTTTTTATAGTAATTTCAGTATTAAAAAAGGTATTTGTCGGTGTTATGGCCTTTCTATGACCTTTCTAGCGTGCTTGGATTAAAGTAACGTTGGTTTGATCCCCGCCTGGGTCATTTGACCATAACTTTGACTCTGGCTTAACAGATGTTATTGGGTAATTATTAATGAATAATTCATTAAAAATAAACAATAATGAATAATAAATTTATGATATTAATACCTGTTTCTGGCTAGGCAGAATAGGTTGGTGAATTGCATTCCTCTTCACAAATGTATTTAAAAAAAATAAAAATAAAAATTTGTATGAGCACTAAATTAGAAGAAAGTAGGCACTTACCTATTTACGAGTACTTGCATGAATCTATATATTGCAATGCATCTCCGAGTATTTATATCAAAGTTGGTTCTCATTTCAATAAGAGATGGAAGTTCGTGCAATAACGATCGTAAGGAAGTGCTGTTCAGAGCCAGCACCCCATATAGCATATAGCACGGCTGGAAATCATATCTACAGACTACAGAGAAAGATGCGAGATATGACTGTGAGAGAGATGGTCGTACGAATTCTACTCCAAGTATAAAGCTTAACGTGTAAACTTAACTGTGAAGTTTAACATAAAATTAATCGAAAGTAAAGCAGGGACTCTAGCGAGTATTGCAGCGTTTATACAGATTGGTGTAAGCTACGGTCGAGTGTAAACATACTTGGGTTTTGGAGGCTTTGCGCTGTCGATCTGCGGCGGTGGAGTGAGGTAGGGTTGAAAAGGGGAGTGGGAGGGGATAGAAAGAACTTCGGCAAATTACGGAAGTATTCGGGAAAGCTCGGCGGTAGCGACGACCTGGGAGGGTAACGCTCGGAAAAACCAATAGGCTATCAAAAATTAAGATAAATTCAAAATGAGAGTTTATCAATAAATTACAGACTTATTAAACAAATCGTAGACGCGCGCGAACGGCAAGTTTACCACGCGAGTGTTGGCAGGAAGAGTGTGCAATGGCGGAGGACTAGCTACCTGGGAAATCCTATTGTTTGTATTGGGCTGCAGTCGTTTTCCAAAAAGTGTTTTCGGCCTGTGTGTTCATTTCCCTTGCTTTCCAAATCACAAATTCAGAGTGCTGCATCATTCAGTACAGTAACCGTGTTGCGTTGTTGTAAGTATCACACACTAAATCATACAGAAATGATGTGTTTGTAAAGAATAGCCGGAAAGCTATCATGTCTATAAGAAGGTCCATCTTTGTATCGATTCCTGACTGACTGTTTGGATTGTTGCATATATTAAGCGCTGAGGCAGTGTTATGAATGGGACTGATGTCCCAGAGCACTGGGGATCAGGATGCGCATAGTGGCTGAGGGATGTAGTGGCAGGGAGGCTGCTGGGAGGAGATCCGCTCAAGGCTGATGGAGGTCCTCTGCTCCGCTAAAGCTGCTGTGACAGCAGCCCTGATCCGGATCCAACTTCTACCTCAGCTGCTGCAACTGCTACCACAACTGGTGATCCAACTGCTGCCGCAACTGCTGCTGAAAGTGCTCCTGCAAGTGCTGCTGCAGCTGCTGCTCCAACTGCTCTTCCAGCTGCTTCTCATCCAGCTTCTGGTGCAGCTGCTGTCCGAGCTGCTGTCCGTGCCCGAGCTCAGCTAGCGCCGCAGGCCCCGATGCAGTGGAGGAAGCTCGCGCGCTTCAAGACAACCAACGGAGGAAGCGGAACTTCGCGCGCGCGCAACATGCTGTGCTGCGGCCGCAGAAAGGTAAACGCACAACCTTCACTACTTCTTCTTCTTTTCGTGCCACTTCTATCGAACATCGGCGATCATCATGGCTATTTTGTCTTTGGATGCTTATCTAATCTAAGTTGCCAAGATACGTTACATTGGAGATTCACATTACATGCATTCCCACAACCAGACATACAGTAGGTATGCTCAAACCCTCCTCGTACCCGTCCTGGATGTATGTGTCAGAAGGACCCACAGCACATGGACGCTCATGTAAAGCTATATATTTTCTCAAGTGGCGAAAGACCTTCCCGTGAAGTAAAAGCAACGGCACGACAAAACAAGAACCATATAGGTCAGAGGCGTGCCCATGACTCTAAAAGTGAATGGTTCGATGTTACTGAAGCTAATAGCATACCTCGGGTGGCACTGTACAAGTAAGCGCTTGCACATGCCTCATGTGAACCTACAACATAAAAACCAAATCTCAAATGGACATACACCCTGCAAATCTTGCCGTCCTTCCCTGTAACAGGGGTGACATTTTCAAAGTGAACCATTTTTACAGCATGGGTGGTCAGCCGCATACCAACCTATAAGTCAAGGAACCTCATAACCCAACCTATTTGTATTACCAATCAATAACCAATAACGAATGAATGGAATATCCAGAGTCATAATAAAATAAGAGCCTGTATGAAAAAGGTTATGACTCTGGAGGAAATGAAATAAGTATGTAAGGACAGAAAGAATTGGCGGTTGATCTGTAATGTTGGCGGCTAGGGTTTGTTAAATTGGAATTTGTTTTCTGTTTAGTCTTGATGATATTATTATTTACTGATTTATAAAATGTAATTTGTCGTGTATGTTCCTTGACTTATAGGTTGGTATGCGGCTGACCCCCCATGCTGTAAAAATGGTTCACTTTGCCAATGTCACCCCTGTTACAGGGAAGGACGGCAAGAGTTGCAGGGTGTATATCCATTTGAGATTTGTTTTTTATGTTGTAGGTTCACATGAGACATGTGCAAGCGCAAACTTGTACGTGTCTGGTTGTGAGAATGCATGTAATGTGAATCTCTAATGTAACATATCTTTGCAACTTAGATTAGATTAGATTAGGTAACCAAACCTCAGTTTATTGGTGTCTTTCTCAGTGTTGATAAACACAAACCCGAATTGAGAATTTAAAAAAAATAACTTCTTTTTTGGCTTGATCTATGGCTGAAGCTTCGTGATCTAGCCACACTTCTCTCATCACTTTGTTGATGTCATCAATCCACGGGCAGCGTCTTCATTTCATTTCTTTTGGGCTTTCCCAAGGCTGAAATCTCTAGTATGGCCTTGAGGCTTTCCCTATAACTCGGTCTTACTTATTCCATTATTTAGACGCAACGCAACTACGCAACTAAGTCAACAAAAAATATATAGTGTAACTTCTTTCCTGCGTTATCCTCGAAAAGGTCGCATGTGGCGATTCGGGACTTATTTATTTTTACGGGTAAGGGGCCGGTCTCACACCAACCACTTTAAGTTGAAGTGGGGGTTTCCCAGCTCCCGGGGGGCTGGTTCTCATTTCTTGTGAAGGCTGAGTAAACCTGGAGATCGAATCCTTGCTCTCGGCATGGAATGCAAGCATTCAACCAATTGAGCTATCGACCTTTTTTACGAGATTGGTCGTCGTCGCTACAAAGCGCCAATTCTCAAGCAAGATCCAGTTGTTGTAAAGCTGGATGGACCTTTTGATGACCGGTGTTTGGTAAAGGTTTATGATTTTTTTAACCCAGCGAAGATCAAATTTTGAAAATATAAATGTTATATTTGTTGTGCGCCGCCGGGATTCGAACCCACAACCTTCCATTTACGAGTCCGAAGTGTTACCACTGGACTACGGACTCGGTCCCACTTATTCCATTATTTAGACAATGTCATGAAATTACTTTTTTGGGGTCTCACCTTTAGATACGTTTTTTATTTTAAAAAACAGTCCATTCTCATTTTCCCGGGAAGCAATATGTCATAAAAAATAAATTGTAATAATATTATTTAAGCAAAAAGCATACGGAGCATAAAGGTGCCCCGTCGCTTCGAGCCTTGAAAATGTTTCCCGCTCGAGAGAATGAAACGTCGGCAGACAAAATTACTGCAAGTAGAACATAGTCTATCCCGAGAAAAAACTATACCATTTATAATATTATTTCATGTTTCGGTATTTACATCTAAACAGTTTTTCTTATTCATCGCAAGAAATAAGAACCTGCACTTTCGACAACAGGAAAAATCGCACTTTCAAATGCTAGGGTAAAAGCTTGTGTAAATTTAAATTCCGAAAAAAGAAAGCAGCAGAAAGTTACACTGAATGTTGCCTTTAAATTAAAATAGAAGTGTTTCTCAAGTTTTCCCGAGCTAAGAGCTCTATGGTTTCCTATTAGAAAGAAACCGTTTAAAATTTGGCTTAAATTGGTGAGAACAAGCGTCATCAAAATACAGTTCTTGGCAAATGTTCTATAGTTACTATTTTTTCCAATATTAGAAGTATTTTAAATTTAAATATCCGATATCTTTAGAATTATTTTTATATTTCCAATATTTCAGCTTGTTTTATAACTTGAACGCATGCTGTGCGTTTTTGCCACCAAGAAAAAAGTTTTTACAACTTTTTAAATAAGTTTTTACAGTTTTACAAAACTGGTTAAAGAAACTGCAACCTCGTGGTTCACAAGGAGCTCTGAAAATATAAACAAACAGATAACATGATAAGGAAATCAGGGAAGTTAACGAAATAAAAAGGATTTTTTTAATAGATTTGTGAAGAGTAATGCAATTTACTAACCTATTCTACCTGGCCAGAAACAGGTATTAATAAATATCATCAATTAATATGTATTTTGTGTATATTTTCATGAATTATTATTGATTGATAATTACCCGATGATATCTATTGAACCCAAGCGCGGAAAGAACCAACGTTATTCTATCCCAAATACGCTAGATTCTAGAAGGATCAGCCACTTGACTCCCTCGGCCATAACACCGATTAATTAATTTTGTTATAGATGACATCAAACTATGTTAGGATAAAGAAATCGTGATTTCAAAATTTAATGAGGTCGGAACATTTTTTGAATTTGGAACTTTTTTTCGGCAAACACAAACGTCAGTCTTGTATGATTGCCGTCCTTATCAGCCAATCACATAATATTTGTATGCCTTTTCCCTAGCAACCCGGCTGGGTGACGACACAATATTGCCTAATGATTTTACAACTCGTACACGTGTCATATTGCATGCGTATTCAAACCCAAAATAAAATTTCAGCGTTGGAAATTTACTGAAATAAAATTATTTTGTTTTAAAAAAAACTTTGATAACTTTTTTCATGGTTTGTTTTTTGTTTGTTGATATTTGTGAGACTTTTTTAGCGCCCTTGCAGCGGCTAGTGCCACTAAATGGCGCTTTATAAGATTGGTCAATTATTTAGAATATGTCCTATTTTGCTTACGTGATAGAAACTACACAAGTTGGTAAATTACTTCTTGCATTTTCAACTTCTTTTCTTTCTGCTCACTTCCCTAAAAAAAAACATAAATATATTTGAGGAATACAGAATCTAAATCTCTATCTAAGCTGCAAAGATATATATCACTTAATATTCATATTAAACGCGTTCCCACAAGCAGACATGTATAAATTCGCACTAACACATGCCGCATGTGGACCTACAATATAAAAACCCAATCTCAAATGAACATAAGCCCTGTAACTCTTGCCGACCTTCCCTGAAACAGGGGTGACTTTGGCAAAGTGATTTAAAGTGAGATGGATATAATACATGTAAACACTGAAAAAATATTTATTCCCATATTTTGGAAAATACCCTAGATTTCCGACTATGATTCTATGCATTTCATGTATTTTAAGTTTTCCAAAGAAATTATGATTTTTCAAATATGTGTAAGAAAATGAAACATACAAAATATCACTTTTTACAAATTGCAAAAACAATGTCAGTGTCATGGCTGAGCAAGTTTAGACTTTGACTTGCGTGTTTAAAATAAAACAACTCCGGTTCGAATCTCGTCGGATTCGTTGACGATAACTTTGACCTTGAGTTACAGATGTCATTGGGTAATTCATAATTAAATGAAATTGATAATTAAACTTATTCAGGTCACGCAAAAATGGGTTACAAAAATACATTTATTTTCACAAATTAATTGTAAAATAACAAAATAAACAAATAAGACACGGAAAAATATTTCAGTAAAGAGGGCAGATTTTCTAAATGTATGCCTTGTTGAACTTCATAGCATCACCTATGTACATTTCTCTCAATCTTGTCCAAATAATATGGAATTATAGAACGCGACTTATTTTCGATCTTGACAATATATAATCTAAGTTGCAAAGATCTATTAAATTTAAGATTCATATAACATGCATTCCCACATGCAGACACGTGTAAACTCGCGCTTACACATGCCGTATGTGGACTCACAACATAAAAACCCAATCTCGAATAAACATACGCCCTGCAATTTTGCCGACCTGAAACAGAGGTGTCATTGGAAGCATTTTTTACAGTATTGGTGGTCAGCCTTAATTCAAAGCAGATTTTTTTTTCTGACTCAAATTCATGCTTCTCATTTGGTAAGCGGATGCTTTACCCATTGAGCTATGGAAAGGGTTGTACGCGCCATCATGTTTATATAACCAATTTATTAAGATTTGTGTTTTCTGAATTTCTAACTTTTATCGTTGTAATGTTTGAGCCTCCATGCTGTTTAAACTTGGTTCACTTTTGCCAAATGCCACCCCAGTTCTAAGGAAAGGTTGCAAAGGAGTTGCAAAATGTATGTTCATGTGAAGTTTGTTTTATTTTGTGTGTAAACATGCAGCATTTGTTAGCGCAAACTTACGTGTGCCTGCTTGGAATATGAGTCTTTATATTATGTCAATATAGGTATATTTGCAACTAAAATTATGGACTGTAGATCTACGGTTGAGGGCCTGCTAAGTGAATGCAAGGCATAAGTTCAAATCCCAGTGATGCCCATCTGAATGATTATTCTTCCCAGCTCAGTAAAAAATGAAATCCTCAGAAAAAAAACTTGTTCTTTCGGGAACAAGGAAACCTCATTTTCTTATACATAAAATTAAAAAAATAAGCCCGATAAACATGAAAAATAAAAATAAACAAATTTCATTATTTTTTGGCATTTATTTGGAAAAGCAGTGCAGGATAAAGAGTGCGAGTGAGTGTTTGAAATGGAGACACTTCATTACGTGATAACAAGGGCACCTACCCCCGCAAGATAATTCATTTCTTTTGATTTACGGCCGTCTCTGAAATATTTCCCGAGCGCCGGCGGAAAAGCCCGAAGCCGGGCGGAGGGGGGTGACGTCACACGAGGGGCGGTCAATCGATAGTGGAAGGGGGCAGGAGCTGCGGAGGGAGAAAGGGGAAACGGGTGTGGATATTTTACATAGAAGTAGGATTCAGGGACAGAGCGCCGCGCCATTTTCCTTTTTCATCATTTCGTCCCTGTTTTCTGGAAAAGTCGCGAGATCATTCTAGTGACGAGTCCGTGACTTGATGTGTGATAGCGAAGGCAGTGGATGCTTTTTCTCAAGAAAGGTTAGTCCATGGTGTGCGTTATATAAACCACAAACCCCTGAACCCACCTCTTGACACAACACGACGTCCCAGTGCACCTCACAGGCATTCCATTCTGCCGACAGAAAAACCATAAAAATACCACTTAATTAAACTAAACAAAAAAAACACTTATTTTACAAGAAAAACTGTTTATTTATTTTTATATATTTTTTTTGTGCATTTAACCTGGAATTCCCGTGACTCACCTTTCTGCATTGCAATGTTCTAACTTTCCAACTAAACCTCCATTGCACACATACATAATTTATATTACTTTTTGGGATTCGAAAAAAATAGTATTTATGGGCTGGTATTATTGAACGTTTTCTAGGATCAAAACCTACTTGAATTATAAAATTATACCTGCTCTTTTATTGTGGAAAATTATGTGGAATCTAATGTTGAAGAATGTTTATAAGACCGGTTGTATGTGTACCTAATCAATTAAATAATTGTCAAATACACGATTAGAAAACGACAATGTATATGTTATAGTTTTTTTAAAAACAACGAGAATCTAAGTAACATGATAATACACGTGATATTATACTGGTATTCGTTAATGTTTAATTTATTTAAATGTGTATGTACTTATTTACTATGATAAACATTTCTTATAGACAGATTCGATTTTTTTCACTCCTAAAAATAATAAAAAATGAAAACAATCTTCTGTTCTAAAAAGTCTTCTTCTTTCAATTGAAGCTTAGCTTATCATTTCGGATTATACTTGCTCTGCAATAGAATGTATTGAAATAATATTATATTTGAAACCTTAAAGCCATATTCATTTAATATTCCATCTTGTTTAATAAGAGTTTCTTTACCCTAGAAGTAAGTAGGTGCGGAAGCTTATTTCACAAAGTGGGTTTCGCAAATTCTACATAGAAAATGTTAAAATATTTAAAAAAAAAAAATAGTACAATTAATCCTCACTCACATTATTTTTTACACCTCACTTAGGTAGGTATTTAACTAAGTAAAAACTTCGTCAAAATTTAACGTTTCATCACTAGCTCTGGGAGACTTCTAACGGAACGTCAGTCGAGCTTATACATTTGCAGTTATATTCAGAAATATTGAAACCATATGTAGGTAATTTATACACCTTCGATTTTTTTCCATGGAAGATTCACTATATTCGCCGGATGGATGTGCATTTAATGTAAACAAATAATGTAATTAGATATTGCATACAAGTCGTAAAGCATAGGTATTTTCTTGAAATTTTGAATATCAACTTAAGTCTCGGCTCAGATTTGGGTGACTTCTAACGGAAAAGTAATTGTCTTGTAAGACATCTAGGCATGGTCTTCATTTTCTAATTCCTTCAGTACCACTTCTAACGAAGATTGGCGATCTTCATGCTTATTTTCACTTTAGATACTGCAGCTCTAAAAAGAGATAAAAATAAATAGTCACAAGCCGTAAAGTATAGATATTTCATTTAAATTCTTAAGGCATATATTTTACTACTTTACGTTGCAAAAACTCGTGCAATTTTGTACTATAAATTGTCAATAACGTTTCGTTTCCAGTGCCGAGTGATTTCTAACGGAACGTTAGTTGACCTGTAGGTATAAAATGGTTCACTTTGCCAATGTACCCACTGTTTCAGGGAAGGTCAGCAAGAGTTTCAGGGCTTATGCTCATTTGAGATTAGGTTATTTATATCGTAGGTTCACATGCGGCATGTGTTAGCGCGAACTTATACATGTCTGCTTGTGGGGAATGCGTTTAATATGAATCGTAAATGATGTATATCTTTGCAGCTTAGATTTAGATTTTAGTATACAATCTTGGCATTATCAACAAGCTACATTTTTGAAAGATTTTTCTTTACGTTCATTAATTAGCTTACGTAGTAAAAAATCGCACTTAAATTTTTTTAAATAAATGGTCGAGTAACGTTTCGTCTCTAGGTTTGGGTAACTTCTAACAGAACGCAAAATTAAACAAGGTATCCTGGCATAATCTGTAAGCATCATTTTTTTAATGAAACTTTTGAATGCTCATTTACTAGCTTGCGTAGTAAAACCCGTACCTGAATTGTCTGACTAAACCAGCAATTAACCTGTGGTTGGATAGTACTCCCAACCTTTGACACGAGTATGAGTTTAAGGCAGCCATTGCGCATGCGCCTGCACCCCTCTCTCACCCCCTTGCACCAATACTACCAGCAGTACGACCAATACATTCATTCATCGCAGGCCTACTATGCCCGGCCCGGCCTAGTAAAAAAACTCCACTATGCAACCAGATATTCTACGATATTGTAGTTTGAATATATTAACTTTGCCGGTCAGTAACGTGAAGTTAGACAACTTTAAGTGAGATAGTTATTAAAAATTCATGATTGACTTAGAGGTTGGTATGAGACTGACCACCCATACAGTAAAAAATGTCTCACTTTTTGCCAATGTCATCCCTGTTTCAGGAAACGTCGGCAAAAGTTGCAGGGCTTATGTTCATTTGCGGTTTGGTTTTAATTTGTAAGTACACATTCAGTATTTGTAAGCGCCAATTCACTTTGCCAATGTAACCCCTGTTTCAGTGAAGGTCGGCAAGAGTTTCAGGGCTTATACTCATTTGAGATTGAGTTTTTATATTGTAGGTTCACATGCGGCATGTGTTAGCGCGAACTTATACATATCTGCTTGTGGGAATGCGTTTAATATGAATCTTAAATGATTTATATCTTTGCAGTTTAGATTTAGATTTTGATTAAGATCAGAGAGAGCTACATCGGAACGCAACGCAACTAAGCTACACACATAGAGTAACTTCTTGCCGCGTTTTCCCCGAAGGGTTTAGCATGTGGCGAGAGGAACCTATTTATTTTTACAGGTAAGGGAGCTGGCCATACGCCAACCACTTCATTTTAAGTGGGGGTTTCCCACCTCCCGAGAGGGCTGGTTCTCATTTATTTTGAAGGCTGAGTGAACCGTGCCGGTATTTATTTTGGGCTTGAAATAAACATCTAAACTGGAAATTGTTTCCGACACCCTTGGTGGGGATCTTACCCTAGTTCTCGGCATGGAATTCAAGCATTCTACCAATTTAACTATCGATAGGACTATTTACGAGCTTGGTCTTTACTACAAAGCGTCAATTCTCAAGCAAGACTCAATTCTTTATTTCTATTTTACAAACGTTTTCGATCTTTAATCATCGTCAGGTATAATTTTTTTTTTTTAATAAAAGCCATAATGGTACCATAGAGTAATACAATCAAGTGGTGTCAGAAGCGTTTCCACTAAACTACAGACTGGTCAGAAATCTTTATTATCCCGCAAATGCACGTGATGGAAATATATAAAGCACCCTTTGTGGAGCAATAACAAATTTCACATGATATTAACAATCTCCAAATTGTCAATTAACCGAATAGTGTCGTTAAAGTAATTGAAACGTTTGGTTGATCGCGATGAGGTAGTTTTTATTATAGTAGATACCTATACAGGAAAACGTGTCTGTATTAGACTGGTTACACTGATTTTTAAATTAATTTTTCTATTTGCCTCCTCCTAAAATGTCCCAATTGACTAAAAAACTGATAAAGAATTGATCAAAAATTTTCGCTGTTCAGAATAATGTTAGTACTTAGTACCACTCGGGTACTCAGTTAAGGTACCTATAAATAAATAAAGAAGACAAAAACAGTTAAAGAGGAATTTTGAAAGTGCTTCTTGGTGTATTATTTACAAATGTCTTCATAATTAAAAGTTTATCAAAATAATTGCAGGAATAAAACATAAAGATAATAACATTTTATATTCTATAAAATATACTAACGCAGGTTTATAAAATAAAAAGTTTTTATTTTATTTGAGAAATTCATGGTTAGTTTTATGAAAATAGGCTCAAATGAAACGAAGATGAGCCTCGCTTTATCGTTATTTTATGAAGCATAAACTCTGTGAATATTTTTTAGTCATTGGCACATTTTAGGGGGGGGGAGAGGCGTTCATCCTTAAAACAAAAATAAAAAAAAATCATACATCTAAAAAACCAGTCTAATCTGTTTACTAACTACAAAGTATTTATACTGTTACAAATATGCAGGATATTGTGTAGCTGTGTTTGGTTTCTCTGCGTTAAAACGCAACGCAACTAAGCTACACTTATAGTGTAACTTCTTGCCTGCGTTATCTCCGAAGGGGTCGCATGTGGCGATTCTGGACCTATTTATTTGTACAGGTAAGGGGGCCGGCCTCACACCAACCACTTAAGTTGAAGTGGGGGTAAGTGCAATAATAAGTCTGTCTACAAATAAATAGACGCTTAGGTACCTACCTGACAATAATTTGTAATTGTTCGAGATTGATTAAGTGTTGCATCGAATGTTCTGGTGAAGTCTAGCAAGGTGGCATGTTACGATTCTCCACGTTTCGAGAATAATCTTTATTTTTAGTATTAATTAAAGACAGAAAATCCCTGCAACTATCCTGTGCAAATGTAACTCGGAACCGAAAGCGATAAAATAAATTGTGTAAAATAATTTAATTGTTTTTTTAAGTTTTAATTAAATAGAGCCCGCTTACAAACATAACAATACAGAAAACTAATAATGTAGGTGCAGGTAGGTTTACCTGTTACCCGTAGTATGAGTATTTAGTATTGTGAAAAAACTCGTAGGTTTTACGGGTACTGCGTAAGACACGACATTGTATCTTGCCGTTTGCAATTACTAGGGACTGGAAAAAAGTGGTGTTATTATTTACGAAATTCGCGTTATTTTTTTGGGAAATTCGCGTTATTTTTGATCAAAAACAGGGAAATTCGCGTTATTTTTTATGATAAACGGGGAGATTCGGTGTAATTTTTAGGGTTGATTTGATCGAAATAAAGGTTTATGTAATTGCAAAACTATAGATTATACTAATATTTACAATTTATTATATAAACAACAATATGTACCTTCAAAAACAATGAATAAACAACATCTGAATCAATACGAGTTACAACTTACAAAAAACCTTGATTGAAAAAAGTATTAATATTTTAATGACACTCCGAGTACCCTGCAATATTATTATCCTTTTAATATTAAATTTAGTCTCTCTAGATGAGGGCTATCTAATTTTTTCGAGGGATGTTGGCTTTTATGAAAGCCTCAAGTTGTGCTCTTGGCTAATCCAGCAGCAGCTTCACTCTTGATGTATTTCCTATTTCATTGATGTCACGATTCAAGTCTGTTTGGATGTCCAGGACAGCTGTTCTGCTTATAATTTTTTTTTTAATAAAATAGATTTGTGAATAGGAATGCAATTCACCAAGCTACTCTGCCTGGCCAGAAACAGGTATTAATCTCATTAATGAAAAATTCATTACGAGTATTGTTCATTTTTATTAATTATTAATTTATAATTACCCAATTACATTTGTTGAACCAGGGTCAAATTTATGGTCAAATGACCCCAGGCGGGGATCGAACACCGCGTCTAGCATTCTAGCGTGTTTCAACGTTGAAAGATCAGCCCACTTGGCCCCCTCGGCTATAACACCGACCATTTTTTCTGTGCTTTGC
Source organism: Agapetus fuscipes (assembly GCA_951799405.1). NCBI lineage: Eukaryota > Metazoa > Arthropoda > Insecta > Trichoptera > Glossosomatidae > Agapetus > Agapetus fuscipes. The sequence goes on along the minus strand of OX637351.1, from coordinate 12,655,004 downwards.
ACCTTGCAAAGGGGTTTCGCAGGAATCTTTTTTTTCCCACAAAATAGTTGCGTTGCAGAAGCGACACATAACAACTTTTTCGCACAATTTCTACCAAAAGTACGAAAATTCGCGATATTTGCGTAAAACCGCAAATTTCGCGTTATTCGCGTAAAAACATCAAAATTCGCGAATAAATTCGTTTTATCGCGATTGCGAAATTTTCCAGTCCCTAGCAATTACCAATTATCTCCCACCGCAGCTATAGAGGATGAAAACCAATAAACCACAAGCACACACACTCTCTTACACACACATACACACACACATACACACACACATACACACACACATACACACATTACATTACCAGTGCAAAAACGTTACGTTTAGAGCCCTACATACCCTGAATCTGCCGTTATTGTATTGATACGGCACACTTTTTGTGTAGGCCCTGAATTTCGCCATCCGTCGAACTCCTTGACAAAACTTAACCCTACACGCTGATTGGCCGGCGTTCGGCAGGACACCGGCCGAGCCGAATTTACTGTAACAAAATTTATGTGTTTAGTTGTAATAAAAAGGGAATAATTTGTCACAAGGTTGTCGGCCTGTTGGCCCGAAGACCGATTCTGTCTGTAACAACTTGTACTGAAAAGAGAAAAATAAAAAGAAACGAAAGTAAAACATTCAACCAAGTCTTCCTCATTTTTGATATTGAAGAGAGGGTATCAATTGACGCCGCGAACGTGGGGCCAAGTCACTTGGAAAGTGACAACCCAAGTACCGGAGGACTGACTTGTGGCGCCCAACAAAGAACCAGAAGCAAGACAATGAAGACTGCGCGGCCCTGTGATGACTTGATGGAGCAGGGAGCTTCAGTCAATGAATACAGGACGCCAGTGGCACGGCTCCCCATGCCATTTTCGGGGAAGCCGGAGGAAGACCCAGGGCTATTTTTGGAGTCAGCCCTGGCGTACTTCAAGGAGAACGCAACCCCAGAGAGCGAATGGGTGATGTGGGCAATGGATTGGCTGCAGGGGGAAGCGGCTGCCTGGATGGCGGAGCTCCCAGTGACAGACTGGCTGGAGGTTGAATGTGCCCTGGAGGGAAGATTCAACAGCAAGTCAAGGAGGGAGAGAGGCCACTTCCTGTACCTCTATGGACGGCAGGAGCTCAGGGAGGAGGCAATGGGATTCATCTTGAGGAAGAGAGCGCTGGCCAAGCGCTTCTGCAGCACGCACTCTGAGCAGGAGGTCATCCAGCACACCATGGACCTCCTGTTGCCGCAGTGCCAGGCGAGACTTCAGAGCGCCAGCGCCTCCTGGAGCAAGCTTCTCGCAGCTGCGGCAGGCTGTGAAAGCAGGGGCAGCAGCGATGACCACCATCCACTCGTCGGATCTCATCAGCAAGGAGGGCGATGGCCAGCCCAGGAACAGCAACAAGGGGATTGGCAGCCAGCAGCCTATCACCATCAGACCGAAAGGCAGTCACCAGGCCAGAAAAATCGTCCAATGGCATGGCAGCCACGGCCAGGTAGCGAGCAAGAGACCGCACGGTCATATTGGCACTGTTCAGGGCCACATCTCGACCGGTCTTGCCCCGACCGTGAGGGGAAGCCTTCGCAACCGGAATCAAGCCAGGATGAAGGTGAACCGGAGCATGCAAGTGTCAGCATGCTGAGGAACGCGGAAGTTCCTGAGGACACTCTGAGAGCAGTCGAGGAGTTTCAACGTGTGGAAGAGACACTGGCTCCAGAAGTTTCAGAATCCAGCCACGTCTGCCCTAGCCAGGATGAGAGGCCTGTACAGCCTGAGGCAGACGTGCTGCCAAGAGACATGGAAGATGACCCTTTGGAGAGAGAGCTGTACTTTCAACGCGAATCCCACCCGCAAGCGTGCGAAGTGGAAGACTCGACGTTTGACACGATCAAGAGGAACTTGAAACCAGTCAGCATGGAGGTGCAGAGTGGACGACAACTCGTGCTAGAGGATTCCGTCTCGAAGAGTAATCAGAGCCATGGGATGGCCAGGAAACAGCCACCCCGCACCAGCAGAGACGTGCACCCAAATCAGCTTAGGTTACCGCCCGACAAGCAGGAGGAGGATCCGATCGAACAGTACACGAGGCCGCCGGATACGACTCCTCGCCTTCAGCGCGCACCACCTCTCCACGAACATCGGAAGAGAAGGAAAAGGATGAAGGAACCGTGGCCAGGGGTGAAAATTCTGTGGCAAGGGTTGAGAGCGTAAGGAGGGTTAAGTTTTGTCAACAGAAGATGGTGGGAATTGATACGGCACACTTTTTGTGTAGGCCCTGAATTTCGCCATCCGTCGAACTCCTTGACAAAACTTAACCCTACACGCTGATTGGCCGGCGTTCGGCAGGACACCGGCCGAGCCGAATTTACTGTAACAAAATTTATGTGTTTAGTTGTAATAAAAAGGGAATAATTTGTCACAAGGTTGTCGGCCTGTTGGCCCGAAGACCGATTCTGTCTGTAACAACTTGTACTGAAAAGAGAAAAATAAAAAGAAACGAAAGTAAAACATTCAACCAAGTCTTCCTCATTTTTGATATTGAAGAGAGGGTATCAGTATCTTACACTTTATGGTCTTAGCAAAAGAGTGACAGTAATGAAAAAAATCAAGGATGTAAATTAATTTTTTATCTTAATTATAAAGCTTGAACAAAATATATTACTTAAAAATTGCCACCACAAAAAAATATTTAAAATAATACGTTTTTTTTCACTTCTGTAGCTACTGTCTCGTGTGTGCTATGTTTTGGAAATATTTTTTTCTTTCTATTTATAGAACTATACATTGTCTAGTGTAGTATCGAAACAGTTTTTTTTATAATGTCAATAGTTTTTGAGTAAATATGGAAAAACTGAAACTACTTGATGAATTAAATTTTAATTAAATCGAAGAACACAGTTTTTCCACATTTACTCAAAAACTATTGACATTATAAAAAAACTGTTCCGATACTACACTAAACAATGTATAGTTCTATAAATAAAAACAAAAAAAAATATTTCCAAAACATAGCACACACGAGAAAGTAGCTACAGAAGTGAAAAAAACGTATTATTTTAAATATTTTTTTGTGGTGGCAATTTTTAAGTTATATATTTTGTTCAAACTTTATAATTAAGATAAAAAATTAATAAACATCCTTGATTTTTTTCATTACTGTCACTCTTTTGCTAAGACCATAAAGTGTAAGATACAAAAAACGGCAGATTCAGGGTATGTAGGGCTCTTAAAGTATAGGCTGTAACAAAAAAAAACCTGTGCGGGAGACTCCCTAGATTTCAGAGACTCTGAGGGTCAATGGCACTTGTTGTAGTGCCGCAGAGGTGTTGTTTACGAGCTTGGTCGTCGCTACAAAGCGCCAATACTCAAGCAAGCTAGTGTAAGGCTGGATGGACCTTGAGTGACCGGTCTTTGGTAAAGGTTTATGGATTTTTCAACCCAGCGAAAAGCATAAATTTGGAAATGTAATTGGTATATTTGTTGTGCTCAGATGAACCCACAACCTTCCATTTACGAGTCCGAAGTGTTACCACTGGACTACGGACCTGTCTTGACCGGTATGCAATTTTCATAAATTGTTATTTTCTGTAATGGAGCTGTCTGTGGACCATATTGTATGTATGTAACCGAAATGTCGCTGACCGTAAACGCGTGTGGACGAACCGCCTTGTCCACGGCCGAGCTGTCGGTGATAGATTTTCATGAAACCGTTCCACACACCATCGGGGACAGCGTGGTAAAAAGTATTTTCAACGTTAGCGTAGTGACTTTGTCTTATCTAATCTAATCTAAGTTGCAAAGATATTGTGGTGCATCAGTACAGAAGATGAAAGAAAACCAGATATCTGAAATCAGATAAAAAGAAGATAATCCGAAAATTGAGCGTGCCCACCCCTAGTAGTGGGCCCGCGAGAACGAGCGGGAGTATAAAACGCGTACGCCGCGCTCCAAACAGACAGACACACTGAGACCACGGAACGAGCAACATCTTACCGCGCTCCCGCCAAAATTGCAAGCCGTCTCGCGTTCCCGCCGATTTCCAAGCAGAGACGCAAAACAACTTTGCACCGTCGCCTGGACGTCTCCGCAGACCACTACATCATCACCAGAGAAACTTCGAGACCACCGAGCGGACATCTACATCTCCCGCCAAAATCTCAAGACATCTCTCGCGTTCCCGCCAATTTCCAAGCAGAGACGACATCTTACCTCGTGCCTTCGCCTGGACATCTCCAGCTTCATCATACCTTCACCTGGACATCTCCAGCTTCGCCACATCTTTACCTAGAAGATTCTCAAGACCTCGCCAGGAACAGACTTGAGGCAACCGTCTCCTACAGCACACTGCTCACATCACAACACAAAAGGTCCTTCTTAGGGCCACTTTTAATTTTCCTCAAAAGTTTACAGTTTTTTCTCCTGCTCACAACAAAAGGTCCTTGTTAGGGCCAATCCGAACTTCCTCAAAAGTTTACATGGTTTCGTCCTAATTGCCACTTTCCATATTTCCTTTCCTTCCCCCACTTCAAGCATCAAGCATCCTGCTCGCCTATCAAGCACGTCGGCACACCACACACACTCACAACCTCCAAAGTGGTGACGCCCGACGTGATCTAAAACAAAAAATTTGGTGACCCGTAATAATCAAAGTGCAGTAACATTTTTAAACATTTAATCAATCAAAGTGCAAGAACAATGGAAGCCAAAGTACGCATCAAAATGCCGCCATTCCTTCATCACAACGTCGGCCTGTGGATCGCACACGCTGGAGCACGGTAGCCGCAGTAGTTGACCGCAATATCGAAGTTTTCCAGAGACCTTCAAACTTCGATATGGCGCAGTCTTCTACATCTCAACAAGTCTCTCACCAACCCCGCTGCAGCCGACTCCCCAATTCCACCCAGCGCAACGAGGCACTGGAGGATTGGACGTCGTTCACCATAGCTGCCCAGCGGACCACCATGCTGCACTGCCGAACAACGGCACAGCAACCATCATGCTGCACTGCCGAACAACGGCACAGCAACCGCACCTTGCTGCACTGCCGAACAACGGCACAGCAACCGCACCTTGTTGCACTGCCGAACAACGGCACAGCAACCGCACCTTGCTGCACTGCCGAACAACGGCACAGCAACCCCTGCTGCACTGCCGAACAACGGCACAGCAACCACCTTGCTGCACTGCCGAACAACGGCACAGCAACCACCATGCTGCACTGCCGAACAACGGCACAGCAACCCCTGCTGCACTGCCGGACAATGGCACAGCAACCGCCGAACTACGGCTCAAGCAAACACTGCTGCAACTGCCGAACAACGGCACACCAACATCCTTCCTGCAACAAGCAGCAACAGCAATCCTTGCTACAACAAACAGCAACCGCTGAGCAACAAACAACCAACCCCGCTACAACAAGTAGTACAATTCCTCACCACAGGGCAACAGCCTGGAAAAACAAGAGGAACTCCATAAATCTGGAGACAACCTGACGACGCCTCAAGGTCCTCATCAGGACTGCTGCAGATGACTTCACAATCCTGCCTCCGCATCCGCCTAGGAGGATCGTAAGCACACACAGCTAACAGCGCACACACCAGATACAACGTAGAAGCTCTTACCCTGCTACGACGAGTAGTACCTTCATCTTCTGCACAAAAACATCGCATCAATAACGCTCACTTCAAGACGTCATTGACACTGGAGGGGGCCTCTGTGGTGCATCAGTACAGAAGATGAAAGAAAACCAGATATCTGAAATCAGATAAAAAGAAGATAATCCGAAAATTGAGCGTGCCCACCCCTAGTAGTGGGCCCGCGAGAACGAGCGGGAGTATAAAACGCGTACGCCGCGCTCCAAACAGACAGACACACTGAGACCACGGAACGAGCAACATCTTACCGCGCTCCCGCCAAAATTGCAAGCCGTCTCGCGTTCCCGCCGATTTCCAAGCAGAGACGCAAAACAACTTTGCACCGTCGCCTGGACGTCTCCGCAGACCACTACATCATCACCAGAGAAACTTCGAGACCACCGAGCGGACATCTACATCTCCCGCCAAAATCTCAAGACATCTCTCGCGTTCCCGCCAATTTCCAAGCAGAGACGACATCTTACCTCGTGCCTTCGCCTGGACATCTCCAGCTTCATCATACCTTCACCTGGACATCTCCAGCTTCGCCACATCTTTACCTAGAAGATTCTCAAGACCTCGCCAGGAACAGACTTGAGGCAACCGTCTCCTACAGCACACTGCTCACATCACAACACAAAAGGTCCTTCTTAGGGCCACTTTTAATTTTCCTCAAAAGTTTACAGTTTTTTCTCCTGCTCACAACAAAAGGTCCTTGTTAGGGCCAATCCGAACTTCCTCAAAAGTTTACATGGTTTCGTCCTAATTGCCACTTTCCATATTTCCTTTCCTTCCCCCACTTCAAGCATCAAGCATCCTGCTCGCCTCACAAGCAAGGCGGATTAAGGAGGACTTCCGCCTGGACGCAGCTTGAAGACCGGAAGATTGCAACCAAGACAACATTTTGAATTACCTTTGATTGAACAGTACTGACTGCATTAAAAATATACACTTTCAAAAACGGGCTTTTATTCACACCACACACTCAACCTCCAAAATATGTTATATTAAGTATTCACATTATTTATGCATTTTCACAAGCAGACACGTACAAGTTCGCGTTTAGACATGCCGCATGTGGACTTACAATGTAAAAACCCAAATCTCAGATGAGCATACACCCTGCAACTCTTGCCGACCTTCCCTGAAACAGGGGGGACATTGGAAAAGTGAACCATTTTCCACAGCATGGGTGGTCAGCCGCATACTAACCTATAAGTAGGGACTGGAAAATTTCGCGATCGCGATAAAACGAATTTATTCGCGAATTTTGATGTTTTTACGCGAATAACGCGAAATTTGAGGTTTTACGCAAACATCGCGAATTTTCGTACTTTTGGTAGAAATTGTGCGAAAAAGTTGTTATGTGTCACTTCTGCAACGCAACTATTTTGTGGGAAAGAAAAGATTCCTTCGAAAACCCTTTGCAAGGTGTAAAGCACAGAAAAATTGGTCGGTGTTATAGCCGAGGGTGTCAAGTAGGCTGATCTTTTAACGTTGAAACACGCTAGAACGCTAGACGCGGGGTTCGATCCCCGCCTGGGTCATTTGACCACAAATTTGACCCTGGTTCAACAAATGTAATTGGGTAATTATAAATTAATAATTTATTAAAATAAACAATACTCGTAATGATTTTTTCATTAAAGATATTAATACCTGTTTCTGGCCAGGCAGAGTAGGTTGGTGAATTGCATTCCTATTCACAAATATATTTTATCAAAAAAATAAATGATAAGAGCAGAACTGTCCTCGACATCCAAACAGACTTGAATCGTGACATCAATGAAGGAAAATATATCAAGGAGTGAAGCTGCCGCTGGATTAGCCAAGAGCACAACTTGAGGCTTTCATAAAAGCCAACATCCTTCGAAAAAAATAGATAGCCCTCATCTTGCGACTAAATGCACAAAAATTAAATATTTTTACAGGATATTGCAGGGTATTTGGAGTGTCATGCAAATATTAATACTTTTTTCAATCAATGTTTGTTTGTAAGTTGTAACTCGTATTGATTCAGATGTTGTTTATTCATTATTTTTTAAGGTACATATTGTTGTTTATATAATAAATTGTAAATATTAGTAATATCTATAGTTTTGACATTACAAAAAACTTTATTTCGATCAAATCAACCCTAAAAATTACACCGAATCTCCCCGTTTATAATGACAAATAACGCGAATTTCCCTGTTTTTGATCAAAAATAACGCGAATCTCCCAAAAAAATAACGCGAATTTTGCAAAAAATAACACCACTTTTTTCCAGTCCCTACCTATAAGTTAAGGAATATACACAGCAAATTACATTTTTAAAATCAACAAATAATTATATTATTTAGATTTTGGGCAGTAACTTTGTGAAAGCACATTTTAATTAATTAAAATACTTTTTTAACTTTGTTACAATTCACTTGAGTTTTATTTTTTAAAATTTTTGTATTTTATGTTAGTTGATATTTACACCTGAAGATGGGAGGTACTGCTTCTCCCGAAACTGGTTGTGTTTTTTAAAAAATAAAACTCAAGTGAATTGTAACAAAGTTAAAAAAGTATTTTAATTAACAAATAATTATGTATGGACATGAGAACTAAAAAATAATAAAAAAAATTCAATTTAAAAAACCCTAGCCGCCAGCATTACAGATCGACCGCCATATTTTCTGCTCTTACATATTTCTTTCATTTCATCCACAGTCATAACCTTCTTCATAAGCTCTTCTTTTATTATGACTCTGGATATCCCTTCATCACTGGACATCCCTTCATCTGGATATCCCTTCATCACTGGACATCCCTTCATCTGGATATCCCTTCATCACTGGATAACCCATGATGATGATGATGAATGAGTTATATCCTGTGGCGCCATTTAATGGTCTAGGACCATCTCAAGGGCGCCATGGCTTCTGAAAAAAAAGCAGTGTCTTCAGTCCCTTTCTGAAGGTGGTGGTAGGCTGGTTCACGCGAATACCGACGGGCAAATTGTTCCAGGCAACCGACCCTTAGATATCACTTTATACTGAATGTAAAGGACGCACTTGTGTCAGTTTAAATCGGTTTAAAGTCACATAAGCTAACTTTGAAAATACCGAGCCTTAGTTGCGTTGACTTGTAGCATAAAAATTAGCATATTAGTGAGATATACTGGAAAAGCAGATGCCTAGGTCAGTTATGTAAAGTTTGTTCGGTGAGGGGAGAGTGTGCGTGTTGTGGACTATAATATAATCTACTCACTATTGACTGAAATTATTTTAACGAAAATATACAATATATATCTGTTTCAACCTACTTACGAAAATGGTCATTAGTAAGAAAGAGAACAAAGACCCTCATAGTTGCATTTCCATGTGTACAAAAAAAAAACGGGCGAATGTAAAAATGATTTTAGAAAGGTGGCAGCATTGCCGCGTGCGTACTATGCCCGGAGCAGTCCGAACATAGACGCAAGCGGTATAAATCTTGTGATCGATAAAATTGACGAATTTTAAAGGAAAATGACGGTTTTTAACACATTATGGCATGTGTTGTAATTAGATGTAAAGGCATCTATAATCTAAGTTGCAAGGATATATTCATTCAAAGCTCTCAGATGTATGCCCACAAACAAACACGTGTAGTTCCCGCTTACAAATGCTGATTGTGTACTTAAAAATGAAATCCAAACCTCAAATGAACATAAGCCGTGCAACTCTTGCCGACATTCCCTGAAACAGGGGTGACATTGGCAAAGTGAACCATTTTTTACAGTATGGGTGGTCAACCTCATACCAACCTATAAGTAAAGGCATGAAATGGAGAAAGCAAGAAAACATCAAATTTGACACGTAAAAACATGTTTTGTATGACTATACAACTGCAACGTTTGACAGGACTGAGACAAAAGTGGATAGTATGTATCAATGCAGTAAGTTTCTGCTCCTCTATGTTATTACGCAATGGTACTCACTGACTCTCTCGATTAATTCCCCAACAGCAGACACCCGTTAAGGTGACGTCATTTAGTTCATTGTAGAAAAATGTATTCTTAAAGTTTTTCTCATTCATTCATAAGAGGTTTTTATTTTTATCCGGATTACCTATTCCTTGACTTATAGGTTGGTATGAGGCTGACCATCCATACTGTAAAAAATGGTTTACTTTGCCAATGTCACCCCTGTTTCAGAAAAGGTCGCTAAAATGTGCAGGGTTAATGTTCATTTGCGGTTTGGTTTTAATTTGTAAGTACACATTCAGAATTTGTAAGCGCGAACTACACGTGTCTGTTTGTGGGCATGCATTTGATACGAGTTTAGAATGTTAATATATCCTTGCAACTTAGATTATAGATTGTTGATTGATACTCAACAAAAAAAATCCAAAACCACATTTAAATCATGTCGCAATTTCTTTTCATTTTTTTTTACGCACGAATTATACTAGTATGTACTTAGTAAATTTTAATATATTTTCTGTAAGTCTCATGTGGTTCTAGTAAAAGGCGAAATGTGGCTCACATATTGCATCAAAACTACAAATAAAAACAGCAAGTGTCCGCTCTCGGAGGGTTATTGCTTTTAGAGAAGCAAATGCCCCATATTAAACCCCTGTCGATAGGCAACCCGCAAAGGATAAAGCTTTGCAACATGTATGGAGTTACATAGGGTTGACGGGTTGACGAATATCGGACTCGGCTAAAATTCCATGGACAACAAAATTGCGACATTACATGGCTGGATTTGTAGGAAAAAGACATGCATCTGTTACGATTTTACTGGGGTTTTTTTTAATTAAGCTGCAATCGTTTATTTTAACAGAATTTATTTTACACGATTTGGTTCACAATTTACAACAGTTGATAATCACTGCTTATTGATCTTCACGGCAAAATGCTTGAAGCGACTAATCTACCTCCGCACCAATGCAGTCCCTATATAAAGGTACAAAAGAGATCTTTCTCGCATGTTCCAGATCATTCTTCGATTTCTCGCTCACACCAGAACGCCGTTCTATGCACTACTCCCACACTATCGTACATGTATACGAGTATAGGTGCGCGCAGGTACTTTTATTTCATAGTTCGTAACACTACCACCATCACACTAGAGCCAGATTGTTCTATACACTATGTATGAATGTACAGTAGCACGTAGGTACTCCAAGTTCGCAAGAATATATTTTGCCTAAAAAAACCTTATATTTTAAAATTTTTGGTAGGTCCATTTACACATACCATTACCATTTACACGTAAATGTGGTTTTACAGAGGTATAAGCATGGAGTCAATATTGATTCATAAATCGATGGATACAAGCATATTTTTTTCATATCGTCGGTCAAAAGGTAATAGGGCATAAGCGACAAAAACTAAATTGTTCAGGAGAGCAGATTAACGTTTGAGATTGCAGAAAAATGGCATAACTTTTTTTTTATCATATCGTTGAAATCAAAACAGCTGTAAAATCTAAAAAAATGTGGTTTTACGATGTTTTACAAGGTTTTATGCCACAAGCGCCTTTAGGACAAAAAACGCCAAAATCTTGTCGGTTACACCAAAACCATACTTCGAAAACGCAGATGTTTGCTTGGGCATTAACAACAACAAAAATCATCGTAGAGCTATGGGAGCGCATTAGAAAGAGCGGAAAATTTTAAGTAGGATAGCATTCATAACTCATTTTTTACCAAAACGTCGCTCCTTTTTAACCGTCGATAGGTATATATTTGACACCAAAACTCACAAAAATTACATAAAATACTAAGCTAGATATTTTGAAAACTTTAACTGTTTTTGGGTGTAGGTATGTATGTTATGCTTCTTGTTGTGTGTTAGTGTTGTAACATTGTTGTGTTGCATTGCATTTTGATTACATACAAATAGCTTTTTCGTTTATCGTGCGTGGTGCCTCTTTTGGTATTTTACTGGCAGTGTACAGGTTTACACCGATAAAACATTTTTTAATAGTCTTTGACCAGATTTTAGTTCATTGACTAAATAAATAAACTGCATACTTCGTTGAAATTGAATATTCTTGTTCTTAAAGTGCCTTATTTGAATCAGACATTCACTTATAAGTACACCATTCATCTCTTTTACATCCCATTTATTTTGAAGCTTTATTATCAATTTAATTTTCCGTTTTACAAAGTCGATATGCGTTTGAAGTAAATCAAGTGATAAATTGAATTCACCGTAGCCCGTAATATAGAGATATGAATGCAATTTATGCTTCAGGATATCGAGTAGATCGCTATTCACTCAATACACGGAGATGGTGACCTGTTATTGCTTATCTGTACTACTACCTATTATTGGTTATAGGCACTATGACCTATTATTGTTAGAGTCGTTCCCAGGCCCGGATTAAGGGCGGTTTGAGCGGTGCGACCGAACCAGGGCCCCCACGCCCAGAGAACCCCCAAAGAGACAAAACAACTCGTATATTTTTTTCAGTGCCCAGGTTTTTGCGGGCGTTTGCGAACAAGGAGCCCCCAATTATAGACTTAATAGAAGTTAGTTTAAATGCATTAGAAAAATATCTTTGGGGCCTAAGTGTAATGAGGCATGCGTGACCAAGGGGCCGCTCAAAGACTAAAAATCATTGTGTATGAAACATTTCAGCATATTTATTCCGGAAAGATACGTATATGCATCTTTGACGTTATGGAAGAAATGGGTAGGGTAATTTTCAGGGAGAGAGGGGGGGGCATAGGGAGCTCAAGCTTTTTCTCGCACAGAGGGGTTAATCCGGGCCTGGTCATTCCAGTAAGTATATTATGTATTTGGCGATGGTAGAGTCAGGTATATCATGATGCGCCTAACCGTTTCATAAATAATGTTGATTTAAAAAAAGGCATCTGAATTAAGATCACTATTATACGAGTAAGTAGAGCCTCGTTAATCCGAACCCCTAAAAACACAGGAGGGTTAGAAATAAAAGGGTGCTCTGATGGGACAAATTCTATAGAGGTGAAAAATATCAAAAATGGGATGTGTTTGTGTTTTATTTATTTAAGCAATCTTCGATGGTAATTCAAATGAAAAAAGTAACAAATATTTTATATTGTCCTACATATTTCCTTCCGCATACTATTTTGGAACAAGAAAATCTAGCATTGACTTTTGTTTTGATTTGGCAAAAAGCATCACTTCGCAATCGCCGCAGCAACAATGTGTCCTGACTTGACACGCTGTTTTCGTCAGCCCATTGAATGCATTTGTTGAATGCCTCCACAGCCTCAGCATGGCTTATTAGCTTAATTCCTGGGTGCGAGATCGTTCGGATTACCGCGATCAACGGATTAAGGCAGGGTGCGGACTAGCGCGGCTCTACTATGTTTATGTTAGGAGTAGGATTTTATTTGGTAAGCGCTGTGTTTATGTGAATCACACCTCAAGAGATGATGATGATGATGAGTTGATTTCTTTATAGCGCCGTTTCGTGATGTAGTCACTCCAAGGGCGCTCGTGCAAATGATGCCAGAAATTTGCTTGTCTTCGGTGCATCCCTGAACTGTCCATGGTCCTCTTGCTCTCTCACATGATGTGGCAGGTGGTTCCAGATGTGTGTAGGTATAATATGTCTTTCATCATCATCATCTTCTAAAGGCAGTGTCTTGCTGTGTCAGCCATCTGTCTCTTTTGGTTGCAATCCTATTGAGTTGTGAAAAGGAATAAACATTGACGAGCCATTTAAAACCCTGAAGGCAGAAAGTTCTTACGTGACCTCATTATCGTCTTCCAAGATTTTTTCTTCAAATATGTTGCTAAGAAAGGTGCTATGTCTAATTGAGTGTCCCATTAGTTTGATTTAATTGTGGTAAATCTTTAGCTGAACAAATGGCACAAACTCTCAGTAACAGGGTGGCAGCTTGCATTGCGGAGATTGGTGAATGGATGACAAGCAATGGCCTAATCCTTAACATGGGTAAGACAGAAGTGATGTGGGCGGCTACAACCAGGCGTGATCATCTCTTGACAACTCGAGTAGATACCACTCTCCATTGGGGGAGAGCTGATTCAGCCCTCCGACTCAGTCAGACTTCTAGGAGTCACACTGGATCGGAACCTCACAATGGGAGAGCAATTGAACTCGACTGTATCTTTCATTTTTTGAACTTCGCCAGATAAAGGCGATCAGGAGATGTTTACCGTCGGGAGCAGTCAAGACCCTGGTTCATTAACCTTTGTGATGTCACTCTGTACATAGGTCAGCCGAAAAAGCAGTTCAACCGTCTTCAGTCTGTGCTGAATTCAGCGGCAAGACTCATATTCGGGATGTCCAAATTTACTCGCATTACTCCATTGTTAGGGAAATTGCATTGGCTTCGTTTTCCGGAGAGGGTGGTCTACCGTGTTTGTCTGATGGTGTATAAGGCTGTAAATGGTACAGCTCCTTCATATTTGGCTGACATGTTTACACCCGTTGAGAGGGATTTGAGGCGCCAAACGCTCAGATCTGTAGGGGATGGCGTGGTGGACTTGGTCCAGCCACACCGTCAGACACGCACTAATTTTGGGGACCGTGCTTTCCGGTTTGCGGGACCAATGGAGTGGAACAGACTGCCACCATATGTGAGGAAGGCAAAGACTGTTGGTGTCTTTAAAGGTGTCTAAATGAAATTTTATGTGTCTAAAGACACATCTTTACAAGAAATCTTATCCGTGATTTGAGAGGGCCCTTGAGGTGTGACACACACAAAAACGGCGCTCTTTAATTATGTGTACATTAAAATAAATTATCCTTTTATATATATATATATATATATATATTGATACGGCACACTTTTTTGTGCAGGCCCTGAATTTCGCCATCCGTCGAACTCCTTGACAAAACTTAACCCTACACGCTGATTGGCCGGCGTTCGGCAAGACACCGGCCGAGCCGAATTTACTGTAACAAAATTTATGTGTTTTATTGTAATAAAAAGGGAATAATTTGTCACAAGGTTTGTCGGCCTGTTGGCCCGAAGACCGGTTCTGTTTGTAACTTGTACTGAAAAGAGAAAAAGAGAATAAAAAAACGAAAGTAAAGAAAAACCCTTCAACCAAGTCTTCCTCATTTTTGATTTTGAAGAGAGGGTATCAATTGACGCCGCGAACGTGGGGCCAAGTCACTTGGAAAGTGACAACCCAAGTACCGGAGGACTGACTTGTGGCGCCCAACAAAGAACCAGAAGCAAGACAATGAAGACTGCGCGGCCCTGTGATGACTTGATGGAGCAGGGAGCTTCAGTCAATGAATACAGGACGCCAGTGGCACGGCTCCCCATGCCATTTTCGGGGAAGCCGGAGGAAGACCCAGGGCTATTTTTGGAGTCAGCCCTGGCGTACTTCAAGGAGAATGCAACCCCAGAGAGCGAATGGGTGATGTGGGCAATGGATTGGCTGAGGGGGGAGGCGGCTGCCTGGATGGCGGAGCTCCCAGTGACAGACTGGCTGGAGGTTGAATGTGCCCTGGAGGGAAGATTCAACAGCAAGTCAAGGAGGGAGAGAGGCCACTTCCTGTACCTCTATGGACGGCAGGAGCTCGGGGAGGAGGCAATGGGATTCATCCTGAGGAAGAGAGCGCTGGCCAAGCGCTTCTGCAGCACGCACTCTGAGCAGGAGGTCATCCAGCACACCATGGACCTCCTGTTGCCGCAGTGCCAGGCGAGACTTCAGAGCGCCAGCGCCTCCTGGAGCAAGCTTCTCGCAGCTGCGGCAGGCTGTGAAAGCAGGGGCAGCAGCGATGACCACCATCCACTCGTCGGATCTCATCAGCAAGGAGGGCGATGGCCAGCCCAGGAACAGCAACAAGGGGATTGGCAGCCAGCAGCCTATCACCATCAGACCGAAAGGCAGTCACCAGGCCAGAAAAATCGTCCAATGGCATGGCAGCCACGGCCATGTAGCGAGCAAGAGACCGCACGGTCATATTGGCACTGTTCAGGGTCACATCTCGACCGGTCTTGCCCCGACCGTGAGGGGAAGCCTTCGCAACCGGAATCAAGCCAGGATGAAGGTGAACCGGAGCATGCAAGTGTCAGCATGCTGAGGAACGCGAAAGTTCCTGAGGACACTCTGAGAGCAGTCGAGGAGTTTCAACGTGTGGAAGAGACACTGGCTCCAGAAGTTTCAGAATCCAGCCACGTCTGCCCTAGCCAGGATGGGAGGCCTGTACAGCCTGAGGCAGACGTGCTGCCAAGAGACATGGAAGATGACCCTTTGGAGAGAGAGCTGTACTTTGAACGCGAAGCCCACCCGCAAGTGTGCGAAGTGGAAGACTCGACGTTTGACACGAGCAAGAGGGACCTGAAACCAGTCAGCATGGAGGTGCAGAGTGGACGACAACTCGTGCTAGAGGACTCCGGCTCGAAGAGGAATCAGAGCCATGGGATGGCCAGGAAACAGCCACCCCGCACCAGCAGAGACGTGCACCTAGATCAGCTTAGGTTACCGCCCGACGAGCAGGAGGAGGATCCGATCGAACAGTACACGAGGCCGCCGGATACGACGCCTCGCCTTCAGCGCGCACCACCTCTCCACGAACATCGGAAGAGAAGGAAAAGGATGAAGGAACCGTGGCCAGGGGTGAAAATTCTGTGGCAAGGGTTGAGAGCGTAAGGAGGGTTAAGTTTTGTCAACAGAAGATGGTGGGAATTGATACGGCACACTTTTTTGTGCAGGCCCTGAATTTCGCCATCCGTCGAACTCCTTGACAAAACTTAACCCTACACGCTGATTGGCCGGCGTTCGGCAAGACACCGGCCGAGCCGAATTTACTGTAACAAAATTTATGTGTTTTATTGTAATAAAAAGGGAATAATTTGTCACAATGTTGTCGGCCTGTTGGCCCGAAGACCGGTTCTGTTTGTAATTTGTACTGAAAAGAGAAAAAGAGAATAAAAAAACGAAAGTAAAGAAAAACCCTTCAACCAAGTCTTTTTGATTTTGAAGAGAGGGTATCAATATATATCTAATGGTAATAAGTGCATAGCATATCGTAACAATACGTCATTGCCTTTTATGAAACGCCTGGCTTACATTAGGCTTTCATGAAACGCCTGGGAATATTATAATAATAATAATAATAATTGGACAATTTGTATACAGCGCCGTTTAGTGGCACTAGCCACCCCAAGGGCGCTTTTATGTGTTGAAGCTTCTGTTAAACAAATGTGTCTTAAGCAACTTCCTGAAACTGCCAACACTGGTCTCTGTTCTCAACTCCAGAGGTAGACTATTCCAGCAGGATGGACCAGCCGAACTAAAAGCCCTGTCTCCGAAACCAGTTCTGTTCCGTCGAAGAGGCAGTTGAAGCCTGTTTACGGCGTCACTCTGTGCAGAACGAAGAGTGCATCGTTTTCCACCTATCTGGTCGACTCTGCACAATTCACACAAGTACGATGGGGCAACTCCTCTGAGGGCATTAAAAACAGAAACACATATTTTGTACTCAATCCTCTCTGGGACTCGCAGCCAATGAAGGCGCCGCAACAGAGGAGAGACATGGTCAGTTTTTCGTCCTCCTAAAAGTAATTTGGCTGCAGCATTAAAGACGGATTGCAGTCTAGACTGCTGAAACCTTGGAAGACCCCAGAACAGACCATTGCAATAATCCAGTCTCGACACAACAAAGGACGCAATGAGAATCTTAGCAGCTTCGGATGTCAAACAGTTTCTGACCCATCTCAACTGCCTCAGGTGAAAAAAACAGGAGCTCACAGTCGAGCTTATTTGCGTACTCATGGAGAGAGTGTTGTCAAGATGGACCCCAAGAAACTTAATTGAGCTAGATGGATATACATCCAGGCCCATTACTTTAATTGGTGAAGAGCCAAGCAAGTGTTTCCTACCAGGAGACGACATCCAGATGAATTCTGTCTTGTCTGGATTCATTCTAAGGCGACACCTTGCCATCCACTCAGCCACCACTTCAATGCACCGGACCATCTCAAGACTACAGGCATCTGTCATAGATGGCTGACAGAAACGACAAAGTAGAATATCATCAGCATAAGAATAGTAGCTGGTGCCGTTCATCAGTACAGTGCTCTCAAGATCATTTGTGTACAGGGTAAAAAGTAAAGGCCCGAGCACAGATCCCTGAGGCACACCACAGTCCATGGGCATACCTGATGACTCACCATCAACATCCACAGTCTGACATCTGCCTTTCAGATATGAAGATAGCAATTTAGATACTCCTCCTCGGACTCCGTACAACCTATCAAGCTTAGTGATGAGTATACTGTGATCAACAGTGTCGAAGGCAGCGCTCATGTCAAGTACTGCCACCATGGCAAGAGCACCGTCCCCAACCGCAGCTATCACATCATTCACAATGCGAAGTAAGGCAGTCTCAGTGGAATGAGCTTTTCTATATGCTGACTGAAACTTAGACAGATATCCGCCTCGCTCCATGTGCTGAGTGAGTTGCCAAACAACGGCCTTCTCAATAATTTTCGATATAAAAGGAACGGACGACACAGGTCTATAATTTTCCACAGAATCAGCTGGAAGGCTTGATTTTTTGAGAATTGGTGTAACAATTGATTTTTTAAGTTCCGTGGGAAAAATACACTCTGTAGTGAGAGACTTGTTGACCAATGCTGACAGAATAGGTGCCACCTCACTTAAGCATCTTTTGACCAGCCATGTTGGAATTGGATCTAGTTTACATTGCTTGTTTGGACATGTGAGTACAAGCTTGATGGGGCATCCACACGCTTGCCAACCATTCACAAGTCAAGCGCACAGTGTGTCGTCTAGAACATGCTAGCAGGACAAAATTTTGTCTAATGGACTCATTTTGTCCAGCTAGTATGTTCTAGACGACACACTGTGCACTTGGCTACAAGGCAAGCGCACAGTGTGTCGTCTAGAACATGCTAGCTGGACAAAATTAGTCCATTAGACAAATTTTTGTCCAGCTAGCATGTTCTAGACGACACACTGTGCGCTTGACTTGTGAATGGTTGGCAAGCGTGTGGACGCCCCATAACAACATCATTCAACAAGACAGGCTTAAATGAAAAAATAACATTGCAACAATTGTTTGACTCTGGGGGATTAAAAATGGTCGCTGCACTGGATTCTCTTATTCTTCGTAACTTCTCTGAAAAGTGACGAGAGAATTCACTTGCAGGAAGCTCCGGATGCTGAGTAGAACTTTTTCCCAGGACAAAGCTCATCGACTTCCACAGCGCCCTGGGGTTCTTGGCTTCGGTCTCCATTTTTCTGGTCCAGTAGGACGACCTTTTCCTCCTTATCAAAGTCCAATAGATGGTCTGGGCATTATGATCTACGTTTTCATGATTGCGACACATCCACGTGACAATTTGTTACAGCACGCCAAGTAAAAAACGTTAAACTCAGCCACAGCGTTTTACCAAAAATGTACGGAAACTCAAAGCTCACGAGAAGTTATGCTTTAGTATCAACATATTTATTTTTTGTGAAACGCTAGTGTTGAGTTTACACGTGAAGTTTTATACCTTTAGTACGTAAATACTGAAAGCAGTGTGGGTGTTGGCACCCTGCCAGGAGGCTAGTGAACTTCACCCAGCTTGTCTGAGCTTATATAGGACTGTTGACCTGGCCCTGTACTAACACATCATCACAACACACACCTTCTTCTTCTTCGTCATCTTTTCAATCCTAGGATAGGTTCGCAACAATGTTCAATGTTCATCCATCATCTTCCTCCCTATCTCAGGCAATCTTTTTGAAATCATCTTCCTCCCTATCTCAGGCAATCTTTTTGAAATCATCTTCCTCCCTATCTCAGGCAATCTTTTTGAATTCATCTTCCTCCCTATCTCAGGCAATCTTTTTGAAATCATCTTCCTCCCTATCTCAGGCAATCTTTTTGAAATCATCTTCCTCCCTATCTCAGGCAATCTTTTTGAAATCATCTTCCTCCCTATCTCAGGCAATCTTTTTGAAATCATCTTCCTCCCTATCTCAGGCAATCTTTTTGAAATCATCTTCCTCCCTATCTCAGGCAATCTTTTTGAAATCATCTTCCTCCCTATCTCAGGCAATCTTTTTGAAATCATCTTCCTCCCTATCTCAGGCAATCTTTTTGAAATCATCTTCCTGCCTATTCAAGGTAATCTTTTTGAAATCATCTTCCTACCTATTCAAGGTAATCTTTTTGAAATCATCTTCTTGCCTATTCAAGGTAATATTCCTTGTAGGATGAACAGCAAAATAATTAAATTGTACTGTTTCGTTCTGTAAACATATCCTGTGGGAATACTAAGCTTGATCGTGCTCGGGCGTTTAGACCCTGGGACAAAAAAAACGCTACTAAGCTACACATATAGTGTAACTTCTTGCCGCGTTATCTCCAAAGGGGTCGCATGTGGTGAGTTGAACCTATTTATTTTTACATGTAAGGACCGGCCTTACGCCTACCACTTCAGTTGAAGTGGAGGGCCATCTTCTCAATTATGGTCTGCCGAAGATCTTCTTAGCGTAACGCGTGTCCTATCCATCCTACACGAGAGGAGCCTCCAGGAAATTTGTACAAAGATTCTGTAGGGACAAAGAAATGGCGGTTGATCTGCAATGCTGGCGGCTAGAACTAGGGTTTTTTGAATTAGAATTTGGTATTCTATATTTGTTTTGTTATTTATACATATTATTATTTGTAATTTAAACAAAAATACTTATGGTATATGCTCCTTGACTTATAGGTTGGTATGTAGCTGACCACCCTTGCTGTAGAAAATAGTTCATTTTGCAAATGTCACCCCTGTTCCAGGGAAGGTTGGCAAGAGTTGCTGAGATTCGGGTTTTTATGTTGTAGGTTCACATGCGGCATGTACAGGCGCGTACTTGTACGTGTTTGCTCGAAAGCTTCCAGTTTCCTATCAGATAGGCATCATTGATACTGATGAATCAACCATTTAAATTTTAGTAAGTTTTCAAGGTTACTGAATGAGGAAATGTGAAAGAAAATAGATATCCTTGAAAATATCCATACAATCTCATTTGAAAAAATACATTGATTTTTTGGTCATTTTCACCCAAGAATTAATTTTTCTATGCATATATACATGCATATGCACATATAGTGTAACTTCTTGCCGCGTTATCTCCAAAGGGGTCGCATGTGGCGAGTTGAACCTATTTATTTTTACATGTAAGGGGCCGGCCTTACGCCAACCACTTCAGTTGAAGTGAGGGTTTCCCAGCTCCCGAGAGAGCTGGTACTCATTTCTTGTGAAGGCTGAGTTAACCTTGCCGGTATTTTATTTTGGGATTTGAAATAAACACCGAAACAGGAAATCATTTCTGACACTCTCGGTGAGATTCGAACCCGAGCTCACGGCATGGAATGCAAGCACCTTCCCAACTGAGCTATCGACCGGACCACATGAAAAGTGGCATAATTTTATTTTTGTTTTGACATGCAGTTAAACCAACTGCGTTGCCTCAATAGTCCAACTACATCACTCAAATGATCCACTGCAATTATAACTCTTTCAAGTGTTTTAACCAAATTTGCCGCTTCTCACTTGTGAAGAGTCTCATTAACAAACTACTGGACCGGGTTTGTTGAAGAACTAGGTCCCACTTACTCCCTGACAAATTATACATCGTCAATATTAGATTCTGCTATTCTACATTGTTAATTTCTTGAATAAAAAGTCTTTTTTTTTTTAATCTAATATATTTATTTAATAAAAGTATGTACCATAGCTATCTATGCACTTTTGCCATCTCATACAAGATAATTGATCCCTATACGAAAAGAACCATTCGGATGGCAATCAATACAATCTTTGAAGGTGGTTAGGACTGCCCCATCGGATTTGAATTTTTTCCCTTGCAAGAAGTTATCCAAATTTAAAAAAAAAAGGTAATCTGTTGAAGCAAGGTCCGGAGAGTACGATCGGGATATCTTAAACAATCCAACTGAAGCTCCTCTAATTTGGTAGACGTCTGTTGTGCAGTGTGTGATCTAGCGTTGTCATGAAACAGCAGCGGCCTCTCAGATTGACCAGCCTCGGTTGTTTAGCAACTAGCTTTTCCATCATGGTTTGCAGTTGCTGACAAAAGACATCTGCCGTAATCGTCTGACCAGATTTAAGAAACGTGTAATGAACAACACCGGCACTAGTCCACCAAACGCTCACTAGTAACTTTTTTTGAGCCAATTTTCGCTTGGGGCATGATTTGGTTGGTTCGGCAGGGTTCAGCCATTGCGATGAGCGCTTCAGATTATCGTGCAGGACCCATTTTTCATCACAGGTAATAATTTGATTCAAAATCCCTTAATTATTGTGCCGGTTGAGTAATGTAACGCAGCAGTTGACGCGCGTTTGTTGATTTGCTTCACCCAATTTGTGAGGTACCCACCTTTCAAGCTTCCAATTTGCTTAAAGTGGATTAAAATAGTTTTATTACCAATTTCGTAGCCTACAGCTTACTCGGATGTGATTTGCGATGGATTCGATCCCACAATAGCCTTCAATTCCTCATTATAAACTTTGGTCTCAGGCCATCCACGAGGCTTGTTCTGCAGGCCGAAATTTCCAGAACGAAAACGTTGGAACCAAAAACGCACTGTGTTTTATTTTGCAACACCGTCGCCATACACATCATTAATTCTTCGAACCGTTTCTGCAGCACTGGTGCCACGGTGGAACTCGTACTCGTAAATAATGCGATATTTCAAGTTTTTCATTTTGTAAAATGAGTGACGCAAAGAAAAAAACAATTGAGGAACGAACAAATGAATTACAATTTTCAAAACACAAATACACGAGTAAATAGCTTTTTAAATTTGAAAAGAGGAGGTATTAAATAAAAAGTCAAAAAAAGTAAATAAAAGATCAAAGTGGCCAGTACGACAAAACGCCAATTTCATATGTATGGACCTAATAATAAGCTAAACAACTTTATACTGAATGAAAATGACAAGTTTGTGACAATCATGCAGATAGTTTTTTTTCTGTGTTAAGTCATATAAGGTTATGTATTACTGGGGTCTAACAATATTAAAGCGTAAAAGTTATACAATACTTACGAGTAAAAAATATTTTTTACATGTTATTCCCAAGTAACCACTTTAGTCGTCCTACGTTGTGAAATTTGCCTTTAGGTCTAATAAGTCTCCTAGAAAGGGTAATGCTTTGCTATTCGGTCATATTAATGGCTTGAGAATAACTTATAAGTCATAAAACCGTGTGGTTATTATTGCAATCTAGAAGTTGCTGACAAGAGGTTATATTTACGTTATTGTGACTTGTGTTTCAAGAGCTTATTGCCCGTGCATCTTAAGGTTGTCTTAGACTCCTGATTAGGTTCTAGAGAGGTTGGCATTTGCTAAATGGAGAGCTAAAAGTTATTTTTTTAATATTATTACAACCATAAAGCTACGGAATGTTGAAATTGCTTTAGGGTAAAAAAAGATCCCGTTGTTTCTAAAAATATGTTTCTTATACTTTATGGCCTTAGTAAAAGAGTGACATTAATAAAAAAAATCACACACGTTGCATAATTTTTTATCTTAATTTTAAAGTTAGTTTTTTTTTTATAACTGAAAAAATGACGCCACAAAAAAATATTTAATAAAACTCGTTTTTGTTTACATTTTTTGCTCGCATTTTGTTGTTTTGTATTTTGGAAATCTTATTTTTCTTTATAATTATAGAATGATACAAATTCTAGTTTGTGGGGTAATTTTTAAACGAATAATCTGAATAGTTTTTGAGATAATATGAAAAAACTGTTTTCAAGAATTAAATAAATTAATTAGTTTCAGTTTTTTCATATTATCGCAAAAACTATTCCCATTATTCTATTAAAAAGTACACTACAAACTAGAATTTGTATCATTCTATAATAATAAAGAAAAAAAATATTTCCAAAATACAAAACAACAAAATGCGAGCAAAAATAAGAAAAAATAACGAGTTTTTTTAAATATTTTTTTGTGGCGTGATTTTTTAAGTTATATTAAAAAAATTAACTTAAGATCTAAGATAAAAATTTGTTTAACAAGCGTGATTTTTTTCATTTATGTCACTCTTTTACTAAGGCCATAAAGTATAAGAAACATATTGTTAAAAACAACGGGATTTTTTTTTAAAGGAGTCATAATACTTGTCTAGGCAAACAAATTAGGACTGCGTGGAATTCAAACCAATAGGTATATTATAATGTATGGGTATATTATGTATATATGTATAGGTATATTATGTATATAATGTATATTATAATCCCATAGAGACCGAGTGTGTGACGTAAGGCGAGGCGGTAACTCTCCCTCTTCACCCCCGCAACTAAACATTTTAAATCGTTCGACTTGGCCAAATTTTGTACTCACCGGTGGAATGTAATATCGCTATTCTGCTTTGCTTTCTTCCTTACGTGTCATTTTTACAAGTTTTAACACAACAATTCATCATTTTTACAAAGATACTTGAAATACAAGTCAACTGTCAAAAAATGGAACCGCCCCCCCCGCGCGCCTGTAGGTTGCGATCACGTGATCGGGTTTGGACCAATGAGACGCTGATAACTCTATGCAATATATATATATCCGTTGTCTTGCAAGATGAACCGACACAGGGTGATACAAAAAAACGGAATGGAAATATTAAACGTAAAGTCCGTATTTTTTTTTTTACTTATAATGAATACATCAGTAAGTTTTAGTGCTTAAATCATCTATCAAAGTGAATCAAATAATTTGTATGCGCGTAAAGTAGGACTAAGAGCCAGATGTACGAAACCTTGACTGATCTACTACCAGGCAGAGACATGGTCAGGCTGGTAGTTTGCTTCGAGTACATCATTTTTTCACTGGTCTGCCTTTTCCTATCCTGGAGCGTTTTGGATGCGGCCTCTTCAAAGAGGCCCAAAAAATGGTGCTTACTACCTCATCGACTACCAGACAGAAACATGTTTGGGGAGGTGTCCGGCATCGAGTACATGCCTTTTCTGCAGATTTTGGTGATCCTACCCTGGAGCGTTCTGGATGCCGCCTCTTCAAAGAGGCCCAAAAAATGGTACAAACTACCTCATCGACTACCAGGCAGAGACTAGTAAGAGATGATGACCTACATTATTTACCTGCTTTTTACATTAAAAAAATACTCCTAACCTGGAACATTTTGAATGCGGCCATTTTTTTAACAAATATATAAATCGATCTTTTGGTATAAGTTGTATGAGTCGTGAGAATAAAGAAAAAAAAATATGCTACGTTCATTACTAGTATTAAGAAAATTAACATACCAAAAATTTGTATTTCTTACCCTTCTGGTTCAGGAGAAAGGGGGGTTAAACGGTATTTATTACATTATATTTTATAACTAAAAATCAAAGTACAATAATTGAAATTCTTGTACGTCAATAATAAGAACATTAAATTTAAAACAATAATGGTATTTTACATATTCTTTGTATCTGCTATAGTTTCACGAGAAATGAATTTTAAAGTCAAATATTTTCCAAAAAACTTTACGTCGAGTCCCGTTTGTGGTCAAAATCTGTTTTAAACGCCTCAGTACTTTATTGTAACAGAATATAAAAAATAAATTGTACAGTGACTGCACATGACTTTAAAGCATAAAATACGGTCATGTTTAGGTCATAGTCAATTTTCATAACAAAACATTTAGCTGTGTGTAAGTAATGAAGCTAATCTATTTAAGTAATCGTCTTTTTGCAGTATTATCATTGATCCCATTTGTATCAAAACTAACACTTTGTTGGGTGGGTATACTTTTCATATATATATTGTAAAGTTATGATTGATTATTATGGGTACTTACTAAATTTTAAGACTCGTAGTCTAGTATTTTATATTAGGCGTTTTAGTACCAAGAAAGTTATTTTATTTTTTGTGTGGAAATTTGTCACTTTGTATGATGGCTACACCTTATATTATTTTTTTGAAAAAAGTAATGATTAATGTATGTAGTTTTATATAAAAGCTTTTCAATTGTAGAACATTATTTTTTAGTTAACCCGTTCTCTGCCGGGAAAATTTAAAATATTGTTTTCTCTTGTATGGCAACCCCCAAAACAAAGAGTATTAAGAGGCAATGGTTATTGTTGTTACATAGCACTTGTTTGAGCAAATTGTTATGTAGGTTTATTTATGGGTATTAGACGTTTTGCTACCAAAAATATTACAATATTTTTTTGTATGAAAATTTGTCACTCTATATTCTAAATATATTTTTTTTGAAAAAAAGTAATGATTCATGTATTTAGGTATATATAAAAGCTTTTCAATTGAAGAACATTATTTTTTAGTTAACCCTTTCTCTGCCGATAATTTTTAAATTATTTTGTTCTCTTGTATGGCAACCCCCAAAACAAAGAAAATTATGAGGCAATGGTTATTGTTGTTACATAGCAGTATTATAATGACGATTATGCAAAAAAAATAAAGAAAATCGTAGGAGCCGTTTTTGAGAAAATCTCATTTGAAACTTTCAGCTGTTCGGAAGCCATCTTGAATTTTCTAAAACTTGAAAAATGTTTCAGTATGAATTATAGTGATACAAAAGTTTTTTCTGATAAAGTTAAGAAACATAAAAGTTTTTTGCGTTCTGATGGGTTTTTGTAGCCTTTTAATTTCAATTTTTGATATCATGTAAACGGCACTTTATGTTTTTATTTTCAAAAATTTTATTTGATTTTTATATACAATTTGATGTTACGTTAAGCGTTACATGTAACGCTTTCACTTTTTAGAAAATCACAATTGTTAATTTTTTTCATATGGCAACTCATAGACGCAGATTAGCAAAAATGTTGCCATAACTAAATTTGGTAAGAATGTATCAAGCAACTACTTTATTGAAAATTTAAAAAAAATCTTCGGAGCTGTTTTTGAAAAAATCGCATTTGAAGTTTTCTCCTCTTTGGAAGCCATCTTGAATTCTCAAAATAGTGAAAAACAAATTATAGTGCAAAGAAGTTTATAATTTTTTCTTTCTTGTGAACCTTAAAAAAAGTTTTACAAAATTGCATTTTTATGTGTCTTTTTAATATTTTCGATGAAAATTTTGAGATCGTGTAAACGATACTTTAAGTAAAAAAAAAATTAAAAGTATTTTTTAAATTTTTGTAGAAATTAATATTGCGCGTAATATTGTACAACTTTTTTTTTTGTCAACCCAGCCATTTCCGAGATAATCACAATCGTTTTTTTCTTTCATATAGCAACTCATAGACGCAGGTTGGGAAGAGTGTTGCCATAACAAATTTTCTTCGCGACAATTTAAGCAACGATCACACTGAAATTTTAAAGAAAATCGTTAGAGCCGTTTTTGAGAAAAGTGCAATTTTATGTTTTTTTTGTATGGCAGCCATCTTGAATTTTCAGGTTGGTGCCATGCCAGTCGGCCCATCAAAATCTGTGGTTGTCAATTCTCTTAATCCAAAAATTGGTGTCTCTGCGATCAGTAGTTTCGGCTGGGATTATGGTCATACATACATACGGACGGACGGACAGGTTCGACAAATTAGGTTTTTTTGCATGTCCTGGTGCAGGACAACTCATTTCCGTTGAAACCTCAATTTTTTTTTTCGCACGAATACAATACTTTATAGCTCCTTCGGACTGCTATAAAGTAACAAAATTGTAAAACTTCTCGGCAGCGGAAGGCTTTTAATAAAAAAATATTGCCAGCCAATTTGAAAGCCATTATATGTACCTACATTTATTTATCACTATTTTTTTCGAAAAGTAAAATATAGCCACCGTATAAAGCAAAAAATTTCCATACAAAAATTTATTGTAATTTTCTTGATAGCAATAATAATAAAATGTTTATTGCAGCTTAGTCACGTGTAGGGTGCAATACATGACCAACCATATAAAAAATACAGGAAAGAAAAAGTACGTAGAAGAAAAATACAAAAATTATTAAAAAGGTTAATTTAAAATACTAGGCATTGAAATGTTATTTTTGATACAAAAGTGACCAACAATCTAAATCTAAGCTGCAAAGATATATATCATGTAAGATTCATATTAAACGTATTCCCATAATAGCAGACACGTATAAGTTTGCGCTTACACATGCCGCATGTGAACCTAGAATATAAGAACCCAATCTCAAGTAAACATAAGCCCTGCAACTCCTGCCTATTTTCCATGAAACAGGGTTGACATTGTCAAAGTGCACCATCTTTTACAGTAAGGGTGGTCAGCCTCATACCAATCTATAGGTCAAGGAAAATGATCAAACCGCAAAATTAAAATTACTTGAGCAGATTGCCTTCATTAATAATTCATAAATACAAATTAAACATTTTGTTTTGTCAATTAAATATCACCTCAAAACAACTTTATTTTATGCTGTAAAGTCATGTGCAGTCCACTGTACTTTTAATTTCTGATACGCGCGTTGGGGAATTCTTACGTCTTAAAAGATTGCTTTCGTCGCCCATCCGTGCAAATTCTACATCGATGATAACACGCATATCCCTCGCGCTACGAAGGTACGAGTATGTATATACATACTTATTTTCAACATTCTAACTATGACTGAACAGATAATTATTATACAACATAATACAACCCTTTATTATAAGTAAGTGAGTAAAAATGAAGTTTTAAAATACTTTGTTTAATCTTTTTTACGATATTTTTTTTAATTTGTGTTAAAATAAAGTACTGAGACTTTATATACTGAGATTTTATAAATGGATTCACAAAAAAATTAAGACAAATCGTCAGAGCCGTTTTTCAGAAAATCGCATTTTAAGTTTTCAGCTCTTTGGACGCCATATTGAATTTTCAAAAAAGTAAAAAATCTTTGATTGCAAATTAAAGTGATAAATTTGTTATTTCTATCAAATCTAAAACAAATTTAAATATCTTGCATTTTATTAGGTTTTTCTAATATTTTCTATTTAAAAATTCAGGTCGTGTAAACGGTGCTTTATATTTATTTTTTCAAAAAAAAAATTTTAATTTTGTAGAAATTTATATTGTCTATAATATTGTAGAACATTATATCTTTGTTAACCACTTAACTTTCGAAAAACTCACAATCGTTGGTTTTTTTCATATGGCAACCCATAGACACAGATTAGTTAGAGTGTTGCCATAATTTATTTATTAAGTTAAAACTAATTAGTGGCAATTTTGAAAATTTAAGAAAAGTTCTTGAAGCCGTTTTTGAGAAAAGTGCAATTTTATGTTTTTTTTGTATGTCAGCCATCTTGAATTTTCAAGTTGGTGTAATGCCATGTTATTCATACTTAATACATGTCCAAAAAAATTGATGTAGCCAAAGTTTGGTATCTCTAGGTCTTATACTTTGGAAAGTGACACACATACACACACACATACACACACACACACACACACATACAGATGAACGTTTTTGAAAGATAGTGTTTTTTGGCATGTCCTACACCAGG
Organism: Agapetus fuscipes; assembly: GCA_951799405.1. Taxonomy (NCBI): domain Eukaryota; kingdom Metazoa; phylum Arthropoda; class Insecta; order Trichoptera; family Glossosomatidae; genus Agapetus; species Agapetus fuscipes. Next base: position 12,625,980 of record OX637351.1, on the reverse strand, counting down.
ACAACTCATTTCCGTGAAAGCCTCGAAAATTTTTTTCCACACCAAATCAAGACTTTCTTTATAGCCTTCAGCTATAGCAAGAAAGTAAGAAATAAAATGTAGCACTGGTTTTTGGATATTATATTGTATAATATGTAGATTAGACTCATCAAATGCCAAGTTTTCGAACTCGTACATTTTTGTAATTACCTGTAGCCCCGAAAAACTAAATATTTTTTCAATATTTCTACTTTTTTATTTTAATTTTTTGTTCTAGAATAAAATAATTTCCCCATTTTTAAAGATTATTACATTTTCAACAAAATTGGAAAAACAAGTTTTTTCATATTACGAATGAGTTTGAAGTTTCACGAGATAAAAAAAGATATTTTCAATGAATTTACCACTTTTAAAAACATTCTTAATATCTTGATTACGTTTCTCGAAGAGCGCATTTTACAGAAACATAGAATATTACATTCCAGTTTTCAAATTGTAATCAATAAAATAGAGAAATTTTAAGGTTTAAAACTTGGCATTCGCTGAATGTTATCATCTTGTAAAATATAATATGCAAAACCCGATACAACATGTAGTAGGTATTGCAAATATACAAAGATGAAGAAGACCGGATGACCGGTCCGTAGCTCAGTGGTAACACTGCGGACTCTGAATGGGAAGGTTGTGGGTTCGATTCCCGGCGGTGCACAAAAAATATGCCATTTATATTTTCAAATTTACTCTTCGCCGGGTTGAAAAATTCATAAAACCTTTACCAATGACCGGTCACCAAAGGTCCATCCAGCCTTACAGCAACTGGGTCTTGCTTGAGAATTGTCGCTTTGTAGCGACGACGATCAAGCTCGTAAAAAGGTCGATAGCTCAATTGGTAGAATGCTTGCATTCCACGCCGAGAGCAAGGGTTCGATCTCAAAGGCTTACTCAGCCTTCACAAGAAATGAGAACCAGCCCCCCCGGGAGCTGGGAAACCCCCACTTCAACTGAAAGTGGTTGGTGTGAGGCCGGCCCCCTTACCTGTAAAAGTAAATAGGTCCCGAAGCGCCACATGCGACCCCTTCGGGGTTAACGCAGGCAAGAAGTTACACTATATGTGTAGCTTAGTTGCGTTTTGCGTTTAAGAAGTATGGCTCATCTTTAAACCTGAGTTTTATGGATTTAAATTAAAAAAAAAATAAACAATACAATAATGTATTTTTTCTAAGACTTTGAAATAAAATACCTGTAAGTTCAAAAGACAAACTTGACAAATAAAGTAATCCAAAGCTTTTTTTTTTTGAAAACTTAAGTCTTTCAAAGGAATTGAAAAATAAAAACTTACTTGGACTTTCAGAGGAGCCTGTAGCTGTTAGCACACTTTCCGTAAACACGTGATCCAAGCACCATCCACTAACACCATCAAAACATGCAAGCAACATTTTTTTCTTAGCGGCTACTTTTGCGGCTGATAAGTCTTGAAAAGCTCTTGGCAATAACCTTTAGCTCTTATTTAGGCACATTTTAAGAGATTCTAGCTGTTATAGTTCTAAAAAGGTTAATTTTAATGCTTACTAGTAATTTTCTTACGGCAGCCATATTTTTTCGTTAAAAAAAAATAACTATCTTAATCAATAGCAATATTTTAATTCAATAAGGCAAAATTTGAATAAGGTATGCTATGCGATTTAAAATACATGCCTTTTTGTATGAATATAAGTTTTATTTATAATGCAACTTACCACCAAACACTTAATTGAAAAAAAAAATTAAAATTAAAATGTTAAATTTTTTAAGTTACGAAAGGCCCGTCTCGTATACAGAACTATTATCCTAAAGTATCACGATAAAGTGCCATTCGCAGTATGTTTTACATTTCCCCTGCTTTCATAAAGCCATTTATTATTTTGTTTGAAAACAGCTCATACTTATCTATCCATTTTGAAACTTGGTAAGACGGAATATGGCGCGCACGCGCCATTATAATATGTATTTCAATTCACGGCTGTGTAAAAAATCTTCCACAGAAACATCTCGTTCTCGCTCACCCGAGCGAGAGCGAGATGTTTTTCGGGTCCTCTCGCTCTCGCTCACCCGAGCGAGAGCGAGAGAACCCGAGTTGTAAGTTGTATACGAGTTACATCCAAGACTAATTTAGAACGTAAACGCTGTCTTGCTAGGTTATATTGAGGTAAAATTAAGGTTGCCGAAGTTATATTTGGGTTCTGCCGTAGCTCGTAGAGCGGTTCTGTATTTGAGCTATAGGTTTTGGTGTAGCTCTTCGCAAGGTTCTAAAACTGGGGCCCTTTTAGCACTCACGAGGTTAGTATAAGGTAAATATAACGTTATTGAGACTACTAAGACTTACGTGCCGATTTCCATACAAAGGTTGTGGGACCATTTTGTAACCTTTTTAAAACCTAAATGGTTACTTGGGTTATCAATCTGTTTAAAAAAAAATGGTTATTGTGTAGATACAATAATGAAGACCTTAAATAGAAATTCAATCTTGTACTAATTTTGTATTCATTTAATTCTCAACAACACAGCGCGTGATGTCGCTTAGTCGATAGGTCGACACAGACTGACGGTGAAAGCTGAGCGTGGAGCTTTAAATACTCGCTAGGCGCGGTGGCTTTTACTTTTTGTTTTATGGAATGTGTAAATTTTAATGTTTTGTTACAGGAAAATGGTCGGAGCGTGCCGGACCTCACGGCGTCCCCTGGCAGGGCCCCGCCACCCGCACGACTCAAGGACCAGCCCCCCATGGTCATTCAGAGCGACTTCCGCAAGGTAAAATTATAACTTTAGAGCCTACTTATTGAAAAAATGTGTCGATCTTGTAATAGCCGGAGGTCAAGGATCGTCTGTCAACTCTTTGCTCAAAAAAACCCTGTTATTGTTCTAAAGACTCTAAAAAATAAGAAAAAATTGGGAAAGCTGAAGGTTGAAGAGTGAGAGTTTGTCCTAAAACTGGATGTGCCGAATCGGGGAAGAAAACCATATGCCTTTCTGTCGCTGGTTATTCGTACAGATGGCCTAGTGGGACTGATTGTCGTTTGAGGTTCTAGAGGAAGTCTATATATCGACGGTTAAAATGAAGTAAGCGACGTTTTGGTCAAAAATTAGTTATGAATGCTATCCTACTTAAAATTTCCCGCTCTTTCTAATGCGCTAACTCCCATAGCTATACGATGTTTTTTTGAAACAGCTTCGTTTTCGAAGTATGGTTTTGGTGTAACCGACAAGATTCTGGGTTTTTTGGGTGCTAAAGGCGCTTGTGACATAAAAAAAATCGTAAAACCACATTAATAGGAATGCCAATAAATGCCTTTTTTTTAATTTGAGAGCTGTTTTGATTTTAACGATATGATAAAAAATTAAGTTATGCCATTTTTTTGCGATCTCAAACTTTAAACTGCTCTCCTGAACAATTTAGTTTTTGTCGCTTATGACCTACTTCCTTTTAACAGTCGATATGTTATAAGACCTCAGCAGTTAGGTGAAAGACCTTAAAAATTTAAATCCTGTTGTTACTTCTTTACATACGAAATTCTCCTCAACTCGCGTGTCCATCGTCTTTGTTCTCCAAATAAAAATGTCGGTTTTGGTTGCATCTGGATCCACACCATGCATACATCTCATTTTTGGCCTTTCTAGTCTTCTCCAGCCTTGCAGAGCTGAGAGTGGGCGCTAAATGGGGTTGGTGTCGTCTATTCTAATAATGTGATCAGCCCACTGTAGGCGCTCTACCTTGACGGAACTGATCACATCGGGCTCTCTGTAGATAGACGAGCTAGTAAATATGTGTGTAATTTATGTTGTTGTTTCAGGTCTCAGGGATAAGCTCAGAGATATTTCGTCAGATAGAGACGGTGGAAAATGACCACGATGCTACCACGGCTGCCGCGCTGGAGGTAAGTCAACTAACCATCCCCAACCTTCATCATCAATAAAGATCTTCTTTTCTTCTCGATTAAGATTTCCGTGTGCGTTACAGCGGCTACCTCAGTGCGCAGAAAGCTCTCGTTCACTGCTAGAGGGCTATATTTTGATCTCCTTCCTGTAAAAATAAATTGGTTCCACTTGCCACATGTTCTGCCTTTGGTAGCAGCGAGGTTGTACTATTTGTAAATCATAATTGCGAAAAAATAGACTTGGCATCGACTTGATGAGATCAGAGATGCGATCTTGAGATAAGGATATCCGCCATTTATAGGAGGTGTTCTAACTGGATGTTGACCGATTGACACCCCAAAAGTCACAACAATGAAAGACTCTTGGTACCTACTACATACTCGTATATCGGTAGATATATTTCACAAAGATACCTTAAAGTCTTTGAAATCGCTTGCTGCATCTGTTTCATCTCACTTTGTCTTCAATTTAACAAGCTTTTCGTATATAGTTATTGCGTTGAGTAATATATAATCATTCTTACTTTAATTCCAGATGTCAGCAGTCATTGAAAAAATAATTTGACTGTTTGATTGTTTGTTTGCTTGATTGTTTGTCTGCAGGCAGTGGAGAGGCGGGGGGAGATGATCGTGCGCATCCTGGAGCCAAGACAAGTCGGCAGAGCGGCTAACGAAGCCGCCAAGCGGTTTTTCACGCTCCAGGTACCTTTCAATGCATTTACCTTTTCTTACATTTATTTTAAACACTATTAAGTTCACAATTTACAACAATTGATTTCCAGCTCTGGCTTTCGAACTTCACGGCTCAATGTCTTATCGAAACCCTCGCTGCTGCCCTATTGCAGTCCTCTTATATAGGTGCAACAGAGGTATTTCTTGCATATTCCAGATCATTCTTCGATCTCTCGCTCACACTAGAACGTCATTGTACGCACTACCACCATCATGAACTACTCATGTATAGGTGCGCGTTTGTACTTTTATTTCGTAGTTCCTAACACTACATCATCATACTATGCCAGACTGTTCTATGTATGCATGTACAGTCGCACGTACTCCAAGTTCGTAACAATATTTGAGTCGTATAGAAATAAAGGCGTTTGAAAGAAATATCTTATTTCCAATGGCCATACAGTTTTATGCGATCGCTCTCTCAAATGCGTAGGCATGTCATTTGTGTTTATACTAAAGTGATTACTTTCTCACTTTTTACGTTTCAAGGTTTTCCCACGACTTGTGAGCTTTTAAATTAGATTAGTAGTAATACTATTTGTTTCTTAACATTTTATTCATTTTTAAAAACAATTTTACCCCAAAAGAATACGCAAAATTCAGAGGCTTAAGATATATACTAAAAAAAATATTCAGTACCCGCAGTACGAGTTTTTCACAATACTCAAAGCATTAAGTATTCGAGAAAAATGTACGTGAACTTGTAAAGCACCTCTGGCAAAAAAAGTTTCGAAACTTTTCGAAACTTCACATACATTTTTCTCGAATACTCAATACTTCGAGTTTTGTGAAAAAACTCGAACCTACTACGGGTACCTACAGACAAATAAACAAGAAGTAACAAAAGTAGGGAAATCTAGCCAGACTGATATAAATAGGTACCTACGTAAGTATGTACCTACCTACCTAAATCAACAGAATTACTTTGTTACATGTAAAATCGAGTAGGTACATTATAATTTGTATTTTTTTTATTACATAAGTAATAGTTTTCCAACGTTTTTACATTGTGTCTTAATTTCTGGAACTCAAAAATGTTAAGCAAACAACTTTTACTAAAAATGTATTGAAACTAAAGTATTGTATTATTAGGAGGGCCCTTGAGGTGTGACACACACAAAAACGGCGCTCTTTTGTCATGTATTAATTAAATTAAATAAATTATTCTCAAATATATAAAGCACTCCCTAGAGGTGCTGCTTTAGTTTATATACATTTTTTTCGTAAAATTGTGTTGGGTACTTACAGTGCACTGAACCTATGTAAATCGTGTTTTGCTCGCTAGTAACAGTTCTCGTTTATTCCATAGTTATTACTTTTTTACGGGAAATCGATGCCATAATCCGTAAGTACCAGAAAATGAAAAGAAATTAAATTCATTTGTTATTGCTCCTGGCTCACACTTGAATTCATATAAGTACCTACTTACTAAAGGCGCTCGTAAACAGCCCAACTGGCGATATGAAATTTGCTTGAGAGCCCTAAGCGGCAAGGCGACTCTAACATAAAAAATAAATTGTACAGCGGACTGCACACGACTTTATAGCATAAAATTTTCATGATAAATATTTAGTTTTTTGTATCAAAACTTTGTGGGGTGGGAATACTTTTTATTAGTATTTTGGACAAATTCATAATTGATTATACCTACTAATTAAAAAAAAAAACTTTGTATGGAAGCCCACAAAACAAAGAAAATTATGAAGCAATGGTTATTGCTGTAACATAGCACTAATATAACAACGAATACACAATTTTTTTTAAGAAAATCGTAGGAGCCATTTTTGAGCCATCAGAAATGAAGGGTACAGGGGAAAAAGGATCATTGTCAATTTTTCAGCAAAAAAAAACTAACAATGCCATCTAGTGCAAAATAAAGGTAGCTTCTTGTCTAGATTTCCGAAAAACGCTTAAAACGATCATAGTCTACAACAGACTCAAAAATAAATTGTATGAGTGTATCATAAAAAGATCAATGTCACCCTTGTTGCAGAAAGAAAGATCATTGTCTAATGGACATTGATCTTTTTTTTCATTTTGACAGCCGGCTGTCAGTCAGTTCACAGATTCTTATTAGGCTAATTTAAATATTAGCTTGTAAATTTGTCAATAATTATAATATTTTTACTACTTATAACTAGAATATTTTGAGTAAATAGTGTTACAATTAAAATAAATGAATACTAAAATTAGAAAAAAGATCAATGTCAATTGACTATGATCCTTGTTGCAAGTAATATTTTCTAAATATTCTTTATTGTTATGGTTACTCAAAGAAAATAAATAATTAAGAATTCAAAACCAAATTATTAAATAAGCTATAAAAAATAGTTTTAATTGCTACTATAGTAAGTTGTTTCATAAACAGTTTTACAAAGTAAATAATGTTTTTTCCTTTTTCTCACAATGATTTACTTTTGACAGTGATCCTTCCTCCCCTGTACCCTTCAAATGAGAAACAGCCCTCCCCCCCCCGGGAGCTGAAAAACCCCCACTTCAGCTGAAAGTGGTTGGTGTGAGGCCGGCCCCCTTGCCCGTAGAAATAAATAGGTCCTAAATCGCCACATGCGATACCTTCGGGGATAACGCAGGCAAGAAGTTACACTATATGTGTAGCTTAGTTGCATTTTTACATCACATAATTATATTCCGTAAATTCAAAAAAGAGTTCATTGTATAAAATCCGTCTTGATGTATTGTGTTCCCCAGGATGCCAAGCACACAGTCCAGCTGGTTGAGATTGTGAAGCGGCCCGGGCAGACGCTGGGCCTCTACATCAGGGAGGGGAACGGTATGGACCGCAGCGATGGCGTCTTCATCTCGAGGATCGCCCTCGAGTCAGCGGTCTACAATAGCGGCTGTCTCAAGGTACCATGATGATTTTCTATAGCGCTGCATCAAGAAAGATTACTATTCACCTTTAAGATTGACAGTTAGATGGATTGCTTGTCATGTGACTGGATTTGTGTTTACACTATTGCTGTTTTCTATTTCTGAGACAATGTAATGCTATTCTTCTATACTGTCTTACAATATCAACCAACACCACCCTGGAAACACTCAGTAGTGTTACAATTTTACTAGGGGTCTCTTTTCATTAAACTGCAATTATTTATTTCTAAAAGAATCTGTTTTACACGGCTTAGTTCACAATTTACAATAATTGATAATCTCTGCGTATATGGAATTCATGTCCAAATGTTGGATTCAACTAGCTCAACTGATCCCCTCTGCCCCACTGCAGCCCGTATATATAGGTACAAAAGAGACCATTCTTGCATGTTCTAGATTATAATAGACAGCTGTTCCACTATCATGATGGATCGTAGGTACCAGACGGTTTTACACACACTATTGTACCTGTACAGGCGCACGTAGGCACTTCAAATTCATAGTTCGTAACACTACCACCATCATACTAGAGCCAGATTGTTCTACACACTATGTATGCATGTGCAGGCGCACATAGGTACTCCAAGTTCATAACAATAGGATGAAATTCAGTCTGAGCATGTACTGTTGCATCTACCCTACTGCCTTCTTGTGGCATCCAAAATTGACTTTCCAAGTTTGCACCGTTATCATATTTTTGTCACATGAGGGACATGAGTTGAGTAGTCCAATTGCAAACAGCGCTATGTTAAAAAAAAAATTTTTTTTGTTTTTGATGTCATTATATTGGATTTTTAAAAACGCTTATGTGTATTTTATTAAACTATTCAAAAACTCGCTACGTTACGTATAATTTGAGGCTTAATATGGTATACTCTTGCAAAAGTCGCTATGATATTTGACAATCCACTTTCAAAACTGTCTATGTTACTGTTCACTTGCAAATGGCGCTACGACGCCAACATCCTCGTGCAAATCCCGCCATCTTGCCTGTAAAACAAAAGCTCCAAATCAAATTTAAAAAATAACAATTATATTTCCGGTAGTTGGGCATTCTTTCTTGCCCCCTGACCGTATATTTGGCAATATTGAAAGAGAGATTAAGACTAAGAGAGGCTTAGTTTTACGACTTACTGATTCAAAACTGTCTATGTTAATTCCATACAACTGCAAAGATGTCTATGTTACAAATACTTTTGCAGAACTTGCTATGTTCAATTTTAATATTCAAATTACAAGAATTACTTATATAATACCGAGATTTCATTTTTGATAATAAAATAATTTCTAAATAATACCACTGTAGAATTATTATAATGTAACAACATTTTCTTCAATAACTTAACTAGTAGATGTTTTTATTGAATTTCGTAAAAAAAACTTTTTTTAACATAGCGCTGTTTGCAATTGGACTACTCAGTTAGATTATTTTATTTTTAAATTGTGAATGTGTGAAGTATTGCTGTTTGCCATACATGTTTCAGTTAAATAAAAACTTTCCTTATAACTTAACCAAACTAAAAGGTATGTTGTTTTTGTGTTCTTTTGGGTTTGACCATGTTCTATTTGCAGCTCCTACATCTGCCGACATTTCACTTTCACGAGTATAAAGCATCCTTAAAAACGTTGGCAGATGTAGGAGCTGCAAATAGAACATGGTCAAACCCAAACAAACACAAAAATGATTTGTTTATAATTAACACCGGCCATGAAAGTGAAAGTTTTAAATTCTACTTAAAAGGTATGTTGTTGTTTCCCAGGTTGGAGATGAGATTTTAGCCGTGAACCTGGTGGATGTCACCCACATGTCCCTGGACGACGTGGTCATCATCATGTCCATCCCACGGAGACTGGTCCTGGCGACTAGACAACGGAAAGGTAACCACAAATACCACGTTCATGGCTAAATGTGAACTGGAGTTAAGGTTGTTTGAAGTACTTACTTAAATATTAAAATTAAATTTTTTTTTTTTGCTTATTTGTCAAACATTAGGAGAGCTTACATTATTTTCAACATTTCATTGTAAGCAAAGTCTTCAGGTTGTCCAAGTCATCATTTTTGTATGGATGCAGCTGCACAAAGGGATTTCATAAATTGGACAACACTGCTCCATGCACATCATGTTTAGATGTTTGTCAATAACTTAACTTTGTTTGTTTGTTAATAACTTTTATCAATAGCAGAAGCGCATATTTTTCATTGGCAAAAATAGATTCATCTTTTGTATTTGATAAACATCAGAAGTTCAGTCAGGTTTATAAAATCATGCTCACTCCCTAAGCAAGTGCAGTTTTTTAATGCCAACATCTCTCCATACCTACATATTATGTTACAAATCTTTAATTCTTCAATAGGGTATTTGCAGTGATGGGGAAAACGGTTTAAAATACTATGGTTGTGTAGAGTACATTTAAAGGATCACAACCATATATTTTTTAAGTTGTAAAAATAAAGATATCATTGATAATTTTCAAAAATGAAATGCCGAGAATTTGAGTCCCACCAAAACGCAGCGCAGCCGGCTAGCCACGCTATGACGTCAAAATGACGTAGATGGATCCGACAGTCTACCAGGGCCTAACGGTACACTCCAAAGATCCATTGACGTCACATCCGCCTAAATAAGCAAATGTCCTGTTTTACCAGAAATCAAAAATACGCAAATTTTAAAGAGCCATAATTTAAAAACTAAACCAGATATTATTTTTTTTAAAACGCAGATGATTTTTTAAAAATATAGTCTATTTTATGAAATAAAGAAAATATGTGTAATTACCCTATTGACATAACAACATATATATGTAAGAAAATATTTAGGTAGTTCTTGTTATTATTTTCGAAGTGCGTAATGTATGCAGTCGGCTGAGAGTTATCTGATGCTTCCAGGAAACAAAGGCAGTGGTTCTCCGAGTTTACCACCGCGGTCAGAGCACAAGCCTCCTCCTGTGGTGGTCATCAAGAGGGAGCTCAGGGACGAGGACATGATGGATGAGCTGGACCATGGACACTCCAACAGGTCTCATCTCTTTATACATCTATACATCTTAAGCGCCTTTATCATATTTGGCATTATAGCACAGTGGGAACTTTGGATTAAACAATGTCAGCATTGTCGGTCTCTTTCTTGTTTGTGCATTATTTGTATAGGTACTATATTATGAGACTTATTTCATTTAAATTTACTATTCAGTAAAGGCCGGGTATTATTGAATATTCATGGGTCTAATAATAAAACAGAACTCTGAACACACACAAACATAGCACAATGAAAAATAAATTAGGCATGTAAACAGAAATCTCTTTTAAGTTTAAAACTTTCAATTTCATGGCTGGTGCTAATAATAAACAAATTGTTTTTGTGTTCTTTCACGTCCACGAAGACCGCCATGGCGCTTCGATAATTCGCCTTGAGGATGCTTTCTGCTCGTGAAAGCGAAACGTCAGCAGATGTAGGAGCTGCAGATAGAACATGGTCTAACCTAAAAGAACACAAAAACGATTTGTTTATTATAGGTATAGAAATCTTTCATATTTACATTTTCTATTTTAATGAATTATGAAGAGAAATGCTGTCAGCAATGCCATGTACCAACAGATCTGACTGACAAAGACATGACGGCATTTGTAATCCAATCTAAGTTGCAAAGATATGTAACAGTGGGGATTCACACTATATGCATTCTCACGAGCACACAAGTACAAGTTTGCGTTTGCACATGCTGCCTGTGAACCTACAACATAAAAACCCAAATCTCGAATGGACATACACCCTACAACTCTTGCCGTCCTTCCCTGAAACAGGGGGTAAAGTAAACCATTTTCTACAGCATGGGTGGTCAGCCGCATACTAACCTATAAGTCAAGAAAATACATAAAAAATTACATTTTTGAAATAAATAATACTTAATATGTATAAACACTAAAAACAAATACAAAATTCTAATTTAAAATTGAAAAAAAAGTAGAGAAAAACATTTACAACAAAAAACAAATACAAACCCAAAAAAATAGAAAGACATTTCATGACTGCTTATTCATGCAGGGATGGTGGCAGCTTGCGTCAGCGACACACAGGGGACGGTCGCGAGATGACGGAGTCCCGATCCCGTCTGGGCCTTGGCCTGGGTCTGGCCGGGTATTCCCCCGACCAGTCCTCCAGCCTGGACCTCTACTACAACAGCAGACCTCCCTCAGAAACTCCCTCAAACCATTGGAGGTAATTACCATTGACTTATGATATTATATGTGGACCAGAAATTATTTTAATGAAAATAGACATTATACATATTATATCTGTTTCAACTTACTTACGAAAATGGTCATTAGTAAGAAAGAGAACATAGACCTTCACAGTTTCATTTTGGTGTGTAAAAACTTGGAAACAAACTTGGAAAAAAAACTTGGGCGAATTTAAAAATGTCCCTATAAAGTTGGTACGATTGGCCTCTCGCCTGCGTTATTCCTGAGGGGGTCGCATGTGCCGATTTGGGACCTATCTATTTATATGGGTAAGGGGGCCGACCTCACACCAACCACTTTCAGTTGAAGTAGGGGTTTCCCAGCTCCCGGGGGGGGGGGGGGGAGCTGGTCCTCATTTCTTGTGAAGGCCAAGTTCACCTTGCCGGTATTTTTTTTTGAGTTTCATGAGAGAAATCATTTCTGACACCCTCGGTGGGGATCGAACTCTTGCTCTCGGCATGGAATGCAGGTATTCTACCAACTGAGCTATCAACTGGACTTTTTACGAGCTTGGTTTTTGCTACAAAGCGCCAATTCACAAGCAAGACCCAGTTGCTGTAATGCTGGATGGACCTTTAGTGATTAGTCTTTGGTAAAGGTTTATGAATTTTTCAACCCAGCGAAGAGCAAATTTGAAAATAGAAATGGTATATTTTTTGTTCTCCGCCGGGATTCGAACCCACAACCTTCCATTCACGAGGCCGAAGTTTTACCACTGGACTACGGACCGGTCTCATACATATGCATATTATACAGAAAAGCATTTAATAAATCAAAAACAATTCAGGAGATTAAATCCACATATCTTTAAATGATTTCAGCTACCAGCCACCTCCCCCTGTGATCACAGAGCAGCCCAAGTCCAACATCCAGCACTTCCAGGGCTACGAGCGCGGCTACCCCAAGACCTTGGAGAGTCTGGCAGAGAAGGTGCACTCCTTCTACACGGGGCCGGTGCTGCCCGCACAAGGGTCCAGGAGGCTGTCTGCAGGAGGACAACCAATGTCAGCCAACAGGTAACAGCACAGCATTCCACTAATCTAATCTAATCAAAGTGGCAAAGATATGTAACATTGGGGATTCAAATTATATATATTAAATCACACCCAATTTTGATCGTTGTCTGATTGGAGTTTGGTGCAAATCATAACTGAATTCAAATAATGTTTGCACCTACTAATTTTAATATTAGAATTGTTTTTCTACTTGTAGCAAATTAGTCCAATGATTTGTAACAAATCCTTGTCGTACACACATGAGTGTTGTTTCTGTTGTAGATTTTCCTCCAGTGGGCGCATCATGCCGCGGTCAGGATCTGACCAGCACCTCCCCAGAGTGGAGTACTCTGACTATACTTCTATATCCCCAGCCGGCAGACACACTCTGCTGAGGTCTAGTCTAAAATCTGGTAAGCAAAACTATTAAAAACAAATCATTGTTATTTATTTTTGTCTCTTTTTTATGTATGACCCTGACAAAGTATATATGCAGAGGAAGTGTGAAAGGAAAAAGAGGTAAGGGAAGACTGAGAAAAGTCAGATCAAAATCAGATTGAGAAGATTGTGAAAGAATGGGATATACAAAGTGAGTGTAAAAGACAAAAATGCATAAAAAGGGGATGGATATGAATGAATTGAAAGAGGTATGTAAAGATAGGAAGAAATGGAGGCAGCTCTGCAGAGGCTCTGGCCACCCCTAGCGGAATGGCGACAAAGTTACAGTTACAGTTACCCCAAGATATTTAGTATCTCATTTTTTCATTGTAGACCTATTACCGTGTTTCATGGCACGCACGAGTATATTACTATGAGAAGAAACTTTCATACACCATATGTGTCTTTTATATTGATTTATTTACTTACCTTTATCAATAAATTGTCTGGGCCGTTCTTATAAACGTTGGACTAAATATCCGTAAGTAAATACTCATTTAACTAACGGATGGACGTTAACGGACTGATCTTACCGATGGTCGTCTTATAAAGCTTTTTTAACCGTCCGTTAGTTCTCAATAATGCACTCGTATTTTTGATGATTTTTTGCGTGCATTCATGAACATATGTCATCCGTTTGCTGTCAGAGAAGAAACATAACCTAAAGTTGCGTATGACAAACACGAAAACGACTGATACAGCCCTATTTTAATGAATTCTCTATCTCTGTCGGAAGAAATTATCTTCAACAGGATAGAGCGGAGAAGTCCAAAGACGCGCAAAACTCACCGCAAAAAAATAATGCTTTGACAGCTGACCTAACCTCAAACCTTAATAAACCGACCGGTATCTACCTGGAAACCGGGGGTCGGCTGTCGGTTAGATCCGCCGGTAAAATTAAACCGAAAATTTACGAACGAATTGTTATAATACAGAAAAACGAAATTTGTACCAAGTTTCGGTTTATTAGATTTGACATTTAACAAACGGATGTTTATAAGAACGGCCCTAAACAACATATTATAAAGTAGGAGTAAACTTTTGAGGAACATATTCATCAACATGATTGATGTTTAATGTTTTCGCATCTGAATATTCTGGCTATAGATGAATACCCCCAGTGTGGAATACTTTTTCAAGCACATTTTTTAAAACATTTATTGATTTCCTACCTTAATTGATTGAGGACACTTCAAATTATGTGAACAGTAGAATGGTTGTCCGGTCGATAGCTCAGGTGGTAGAGTGCTTGCATTCCATGCCGAAAGCTCGGGTTCGAATCCCACCGACGCGACGGTGTCAGAAATGATTTCCCGTTTCGGTGTTTATTTCAAAACCCAAAATAAAATACCGGCAAGGTTTACTCAGCCTTCACAAGAAATGAGTACCAGCACTCTCGGGAGCTGGGAAACCTCCACTTCAACTGAAGTGGTTGGCGTAAGGCCGGCCCCCTCACCTGTAAAAATAAATAGGTTCAACTCGCCACATGCGACCCCTTCGGGGATAACGCGGCAAGAAGTTACACTATATGTGTAGCTTAGTTGCGTTGCGTTGCAACGATTTTTTTATTTTATTTTTTCGATTGCCGCCCCCTAAAATGTGCCAATTGACTAAAAAAAAATATTCACGGAGTTTCAGGATCACACAATAATGGGAAAGTGAGGCTCATCGAGGTTATATTTGAGTAAATAGCCCATTTTTAACAGAAAAATCATTGATTTTTCAAATAAAATATAAACTATTTATTTTATAAGCCTACACTATATTTTGTAAAATGGGAAATGTGATTATGTGATATGTGAAATGAGATCTTGACATTTTATTCTTGCAATTATTTTGATAGAACTTTTATTTATATATATATGAGGATAATTTATTTAATTAAAAATTAATACATGACAAAAGAGCGCCGTTTTTGTGTATGTCACACCTCAAGGGCCCTCCTAATCATGAATGAGATATTTTAAATTTATTTGTCAACGACGTTAGCCATGTTGAAAGCACCGGTTCCCATAGATCACCGAAGTTAAGCAACATTGGGCGCGGACAGTACTTGGATGGGTGACCGCTCAGGTACACCGCGTGTCGTTGGCATCTTGGACCGGTCCGTAGTGGCAACACTTCGGACTCGTAAATGGAAGGTTGTGGATTCGGATCCCGGCGGAGCACAAAAATATACCATTTATATTTCGAATGTGCTCTTCGCTGGGTTGAAAAATTCATAAAAACCTTTACCAATGACCGGTCACCAAATAATAATAATTGGACAATTTGTATACAGCGCCGTTTAGTGGCACTAGCCACCCCAAGGGCGCTTTTATGTGTTGAAGCTTCTGTTAAACAAATGTGTCTTAAGCAACTTCCTGAAACTGCCAACACTGGTCTCTGTTCTCAACTCCAGAGGTAGACTATTCCAGCAGGATGGACCAGCCGAACTAAAAGCCCTGTCTCCGAAACCAGTTCTGTTCCGTCGAAGAGGCAGTTGAAGCCTGTTTACGGCGTCACTCTGTGCAGAACGAAGAGTGCATCGTTTTCCACCTATCTGGTCGACTCTGCACAATTCACACAAGTACGATGGGGCAACTCCTCTGAGGGCATTAAAAACAGAAACACATATTTTGTACTCAATCCTCTCTGGGACTCGCAGCCAGTGAAGGCGCCGCAACAGAGGAGAGACATGGTCAGTTTTTCGTCCTCCTAAAAGTAATTTGGCTGCAGCATTAAAGACGGACTGCAGTCTAGACTGCTGAAACCTTGGAAGACCCCAGAACAGACCATTGCAATAATCCAGTCTCGACACAACAAAGGACGCAATGAGAATCTTAGCAGCTTCGGATGTCAAACAGTTTCTGACCCATCTCAACTGCCTCAGGTGAAAAAAACAGGAGCTCACAGTCGAGCTTATTTGCGTACTCATGGAGAGAGTGTTGTCAAGATGGACCCCAAGAAACTTAATTGAGCTAGATGGATATACATCCAGGCCCATTACTTTAATTGGTGAAGAGCCAAGCAAGTGTTTCCTACCAGGAGACGACATCCAGATGAATTCTGTCTTGTCTGGATTCATTCTAAGGCGACACCTTGCCATCCACTCAGCCACCACTTCAATGCACCGGACCATCTCAAGACTACAGGCATCTGTCATAGATGGCTGACAGAAACGACAAAGTAGAATATCATCAGCATAAGAATAGTAGCTGGTGCCGTTCATCAGTACAGTGCTCTCAAGATCATTTGTGTACAGGGTAAAAAGTAAAGGCCCGAGCACAGATCCCTGAGGCACACCACAGTCCATGGGCATACCTGATGACTCACCATCAACATCCACAGTCTGACATCTGCCTTTCAGATATGAAGATAGCAATTTAGATACTCCTCCTCGGACTCCGTACAACCTATCAAGCTTAGTGATGAGTATACTGTGATCAACAGTGTCGAAGGCAGCGCTCATGTCAAGTACTGCCACCATGGCAAGAGCACCGTCCCCAACCGCAGCTATCACATCATTCACAATGCGAAGTAAGGCAGTCTCAGTGGAATGAGCTTTTCTATATGCTGACTGAAACTTAGACAGATATCCGCCTCGCTCCATGTGCTGAGTGAGTTGCCAAACAACGGCCTTCTCAATAATTTTCGATATAAAAGGAACGGACGACACAGGTCTATAATTTTCCACAGAATCAGCTGGAAGGCTTGATTTTTTGAGAATTGGTGTAACAATTGATTTTTTAAGTTCCGTGGGAAAAATACACTCTGTAGTGAGAGACTTGTTGACCAATGCTGACAGAATAGGTGCCACCTCACTTAAGCATCTTTTGACCAGCCATGTTGGAATTGGATCTAGTTTACATTGCTTGTTTGGACATGTGAGTACAAGCTTAACAACATCATTCAACAAGACAGGCTTAAATGAAAAAATAACATTGCAACAATTGTTTGACTCTGGGGGATTAAAAATGGTCGCTGCACTGGATTCTCTTATTCTTCGTAACTTCTCTGAAAAGTGACGAGAGAATTCACTTGCAGGAAGCTCCGGATGCTGAGTAGAACTTTTTCCCAGGACAAAGCTCATCGACTTCCACAGCGCCCTGGGGTTCTTGGCTTCGGTCTCCATTTTTCTGGTCCAGTAGGACGACCTTTTCCTCCTTATCAAAGTCCAATAGATGGTCTGGGCATTCATCCAGGTTGCACGTGCAGTTTCTGTGCGACACCGTCGATACCTCCTCTCAAGGCGTCTCATCTCTGCTTTGCCACATCTGCATTCCTCATCAAACCAGCACTCAGATCTTCTCTGTCTCCTGATGGTTGTTTTGAGAGGAGCGTATTTGTTGATCAGCGAGAGCATGGTGCTATTGTAAGATTTGATAAGTTTGTTCGTGTCTGCCGAGGCAATAAAGTTTTTGTTGCAGATGTCGCTTCCAGACAACTCACATTGAAACTGCTCAACATTAAAATTCCGCCAAGGTCTGTTTGTGATACGTTTAAAAATTGGTTTTGGAGGGTTGAATACCGTAACTGCGGTTACTAGGCGATGATCCGTGTGGCCAATGTCAAGGACTTGACACTGTAGCAGAGGATCACCTGCATTACAAATCACAACATCCAGGATACCACCTGCATCATGCGTCACCTGGTTCACCCGCTGATGAAAATTGAAATCATGCAACATACATAAAAACTTGGTGCTGTGGCCATCCTCCGCTCTATCAAGTCGGATGTTCATATCTCCCACAATAAACACTAGCATGGAATAGGTTGTCAGGCGTGTCAAAAGCTTCTTGAATTCATCGAAGAATAACGTACAGGGAGAACCAAAGGTCAATCCAGCCTTACAGCAACTAGGGTCTTGCTTGAGTATTGGCGCTTTGTAGCGACGACCAAGCTCGTACCCCTCTGCGGCACTACAACAAGTGTCATAGACCCCTAGAGTCTTTAGAATCTAGGGAGTCTCCCGCACAGGATTTCTTAAAAAAAAAAAAAAAAAAAAACCTGACAGCTCGACACCCCGCTGACCTAAGTGTCCGCCCCCTCACACTCACCTCAACGGGGGAAAACATGTCTGTCAGATATGATGGAGCCAAACCATTTAGGGCTTTAAATACCATCAAACACACACGGTAGACCACCCTCTCAGGAAAACAAAGCCAATGTAGTTCTTTCAACAGCGGAGTGATGTGAGAGAATTTGGACATCCTGTCTTGCGGCCGCATTCAAAACAGACTGAAATCTGTTCAGTTGCTTCTTTGACTGGCCGATATAAAGTGTGGAACAATAATCAATTCGGGACATCACAAAAGCACTCACCAATGTTTTAACCACACCCGGCGGTAGACACCTCCTGATAGCCCTTATTTGGCGTAGGCCAAAAAATGAAGCGGCTATTTTAGTTTTGAAGATATTTGTCATTTTATGTAGACTTGACATATTCCTGATTTGCCTTCTTAGAAAAATGAAACACGACTGGTTACAACAATTTTTTTATTTCATTTTTCAATTTCCCCCTCCTAAAATGTGCCAATTGATTAACAATGAGATGTGTAAAGTATTAAGGATAAAACATTAGTCTAAAAAAAATCCTCTGCACTCATTATCTTTCAATTTGAACATTAAAAAGATTTAAACTGTTTTCAAAAAAAGGATATAGGAGGAAAGAAAAACAAATACATATAGTAAGAAGAAACATGCATATTTTTGTACTTTTAATTTATTTGAAACAAGCAGGCAATGTATACAGTAAATGTACATTATTTTATAAACAATAGGGTAACACCTTTGACAAAGTAGCCTTATAGGAATCTGGAAAACAATTACGAAATTCAGCTTTAACGCTTAATAAAGATTGTTGATGCTCTTCCTTTTTTTGTAGTGCAAGAGTTGAAATCTTGAATTAATTTTACCCTTCTTTCCGCCATGTCATTAACTACCCTAAAATGATTTTTGTGAGTTTTAAGTAATTAAAATTTTTAGGCCATTCATTGGGATCAGACTTTTAAATCTAAATCAATTTTTGTGATGTTTTTGGGGTGTCTGTTGTGGATGGGGGATATCAGTTAGACGAACCGATGAGTCTTGGTTTCAAATAGATGTATTATTCCATAACAGTGTTTACAAGGCGAGAGACAAAACCAGACTGACTAGATCAGCAGTAATAATATCTACCTACTAATATTATATAACCATAACTCTAATAATATTATGTTACAATAATACCTTACCTTATATGATATTTACCTACTCTAAATAATCATATTATAATTATACATTACACCTCCCTCACTAAATGACGAATCTACATTACATTATATCATACTTATCATACTTATCATTATAACATACTAGCAGTACCCGGCGTGTTTCACTACGCCATTTGGGCATGTGGTATCAATTTTTTTCTACAGATAAAAGAGGAAACAACAGGATCAAAAAAAAAAGTGTGCTAATCGGAATCAAGCTTCACACAATTTATCTCTAGGTTAATCTTCACGTTTTCTAAAAAAAAAGGTCTAGGTACAACTGTTAAGCAGCAGAGCCAAGCATAGGGAAAATCGATTGCGGTGCTCCATTTATATTTAAGATAAAAAAATCGGCTATGTAACGTCACTCATCTAATCTATTCTAAGTTGCATGGATATAATTGTTACATTTGGAATTCACATTAAGTGCATGCCCACAAGCAGACACGTATAAGTTCACACTTGCACATTCTGCGTGTGAACCTACAACATAAAAACCCAAATCTCAAATGAACATACACCCTGCAACTCTTTGCTGACCTTCCCTGAAACAGGGGTGACATTGGCAGAGTGAACCATTTTCTATTTATAGTTGGTCAGATGCATATTGACCTATACTAATCTAATCTAATCTAATCTAAGCTGCAAAGATATATATCATTTAAGATTCATACTAAATGCATTCCCACAAGCAGATATGTATAATTTCGCGCTAACACATGCCGCATGTGGACCTACAATATAAAAACCCAATCTCAAATGAACATAAGCCTTGCAACTCTTGCCGTCCTTCCCTGAAACAGGGGTGACATTGGCAAAGTGAACCAATTTTTATATTATGGGTGGTCAGCCGCATAACAACCTATAAGTCAAGGAACGAGAAAAGAATATAAAGAAAAGAATATAAACAATACATTAAATTTTATAATCATACAATTAAAGAACTAATCTATAAAATTCACTATACTCTTTGAGCAAAGTGAAGAAATAAATGTATTCCAAACAATCAGGAATATTTTTCAATGTAACCGCACTGTGAAACGTATGCAGTTGGGGAAAATGCTTCATACAATATGATGCACTTAAGTGTTTTTTCAACTATCTCCATGAAAGTGTTTAATTTATGTTGAATTTTTGACTCCCTGTCCTGTCTTTATCCCGGCCAAGTGAATTCACATTTTTTCCCCACATTTAAAATGTGCTCTATCCATTATTTCAATAAGTGAAAGTTTTAGGTAGTGCACACGGAACATTTTCTATTGACAACAAAATTGTAAGTCGCACGGCCGGGTTGCGTGTTCCCATTCCTAGACCTAAAAGGAATTTTCACTCAGAAATGCACACGGAAGTATCATACCCTAAATCTGCCGTTATTGTTTCTTACACTTTATGGTCTTAGCAAAAAAGTGACAGTAATGAAAAAAATCAAGCATGTTTATTAATTTTTTATCTTAATTATAAAGTTTAAACAAAATATATAACTTAAAAATTGCGACCACAAAAAAATATTTAAAAAAAATACGTTTTTTTCACTTCTGTAGCTACTTTCTCGTGTGTGCTATGTTTTGGAAATATTTTTTTTCATTCTATTTATAGAACTATACATTGTATTGTGTAGTATCGAAACCGTTTTTTTATAATGTCAATAGTTTTTGAGTAAATATGGAAAAACTGAAACTACTTGATGAATTAAATTTTTTCCGTGTGCTTGTCTGAGTAAACATTCCTTTTAGGTCTAGGAATGGGAACACGCGGCCGGGTTAGGTAAAAGGCAAACATTTTGTTTATCTTGGTTGCTTTGGACCATTGTCACATAGAAGAAAGACGTTTAACCGCCGAGAAAAAAACGATCTTTAAATTTGTGGTGAGGATATAATTTTACAGAAATGCGTTTTTTGAAAAAACAACTATATTATGTATATTTTAATTAAAAGTATGTTTCAATAAAAGGTTTTCATAATAATAATATATTTCAATATGGTCTTCTAGTTGTGACCTACGAACTTTTGTTTATCGTATTTTTTATAAGTGCGGGATATAAAAGCTTTCTTACATTTCTAAAATCAACTTGGAATACTTGAATAACATTTTTTAATTTGGAACTTTTGTCTAGGCCAGGGGTCGGCAACCTTTTGAGTCGGAAGAGCCAAAAATTACAATTTACAAATTTCAAAGTTTTTCCTTGACTTATAGGTTGGTATGAGGCTAACCACCCATACTGTAAAAAATGGTTCACTTTGCCAATGTCACCCCTGTTTCAGGGAAGGTCGGCAAGAGTTGCAGGGCTTATGTTCATTGAAGATTGGGTTTTTATATTGTAGTTGGGGGGAGGGTGGGGGGTGAAAAGCGAGTACAAGTAGCGGAGAGATCGTTAATCGATTCAGAACGATTTAGTTTTTTTCGATCAGAAGTATAATTCTGTGTTTTTTTTATATTTGCGTATGAAGCTAAAGAGCCGTAACTTCACACCCAAAGAGCCGCATGTGGCTGGTGAGCCGCAGGTTGCTTACCCCTAACCAAACCGATATCGATCCACCATATTTGTAAAAAGTCCGGTCTATAGCTTAGTTGGTAGAGTAACTGCATTCCATGCCGAGATCTCGAGTTAGAATCCCACTGAAGTTGTCAGAAATTATTTCTCGTTTCAGTGTTTATTTCTAACCCAAAATAAAATACCGGCAAGGCTTACTCAGCCTTCATAAGAAATGAGTGTCAAGCCACTCAGGAGCTGAATAACATCCATTTCAAGTTAAGTAAAGTGGGTAAAGTTAAGTAAAATTTTCCCAACTTTTTTTTTTTCCCCATTTTTAGGTTAGGTTAGGTTTTTCCCGACTTTTGGGGAAAAAAAAATTTCCCCACTTTTGGGGAAATTTTCCCAACTTTTTTTTTTTCCCCATTTTTAGGTTAGGTTAGGTTTTTCCCGACTTTTGGGGAAAAAATAATTTCCCCACTTTTGGGGAAATTTCCCAACTTTTTTTTTTTTTTCCCATTTTTAGGTTAGGTTAGGTTAGGTTTTTCCCGACTTTTGGGGAAAAAATAATTTCCCCACTTTTGGGGAAATTTCCCAACTTTTTTTTTTTTTCCCATTTTTAGGTTAGGTTAGGTTTTTCCCGACTTTTGGGAAAAAAAAAATTTCCCCACTTTTGGGGAAATTTTCCCAACTTTTTTTTTTTTCCCCATATTTAGGTTAGGTTAGGTTTTTCCCGACTTTTGGGGAAAAAAATTTTTCCCAACTTTTTTTTTTTTTCCCAGATTTGAAAGTGGGAACCATGCGCAGGGGGATAAGTGGGAACAATGCGCAGGGGGAAATTTCCCAACTTTTTTTTTTTTCCCATTTTTAGGTTAGGTTAGGTTAGGTTAGGTTTTTCCCGACTTTTGGGGAAAAAAAAAATTCCCCACTTTTGGGGAAATTTCCCAACTTTTTTTTTTTTTTCCCATTTTTAGGCGTAAAGTAAAAGTTACTGGGTTGTTCATTTTAGATTTGGATTTTAAATTATGAGTGGGTACACATGCAGCATTTGTAAGCGTGAACTTACATGTGTCTACTTGTGAGCATGCATTTTATATGAATCTTTAATGTAAATGTATATTTGCAACTAAGATTATGTATTGTAGTTGAATATAATGGTCTTCTTCTATTGGGTGGTTTCAAAATTTACCGACCTCGTTGCTGAAATATCGAGAATTGAGAACCACTGTTTATTTGATCACCATCAAACTTCACAGGATTCGTTCTAAGAATATGTTACATGTTTCCTGAAAATTTCGTCAAAATCGGATGAGCGGTTTATGAGTCTATAGGGGACATACATACATACATACATACATACATACATACATACATACATACATACATACATACATACATACATACATACATACACACATCCTTCTTTATAGATATATAGATTATATCAATAAAAATTATATCTTATACAATTTCATCTTCTTTCATCTTGGGTACCGCAGGCGGTTCTCCCCCCTCGGACGCAGGCGCTCCGACCATGGTTGGAACCTGGAAACACCCGAGTCATTAGAGATCTGTCCTGCCTCATCCAACAGCTGACCCAACCCCAGGTCATTGTCAGACTCATCCTCCCAAGACACCTTTCTTCCGGAAATCTGATCATGATGTCTCTTCCAAATCTGATTTCCAGCTTTTACCAAGTAAATCCTGTTTCCCAATGTTTTAAATATAATGCATGGAACCCATTTCCCTACATTTCTGAAATCCTTAGTCATTACCTTTTGTCCAATTTTGAATAGTCTAATCTAATCTAATCTAAGCTGCAAAGATATATATCATTTAAGTTTTATATTAAATGCATTCCCACAAGCAGATATGTATAATTTCGCGCTAACACATACCGCATGTGGACCTTTAACCTTTCTTCCCCTGTAATTCCTTTGTTGATTTTCCTGATTTCTCTTTTTAAAAACACATACCTTTCTCCCCGTCTTTTTAAATGATTTCTCCCCAGGCACTACTGTATCAAAAATGGATCTTATTTTTCTACCTACCATAAGCACGCTCGGCTCCATCCCTGTTGCTAATGATGGTGTATTTCTATGATCTACTAAAAATTACAAAAGCTTATCTTCATAATCGTTAGGAAACATACCATTTTTCATAATTTTTTTTAAAAAACTTTTTGTTGTTTTTACCGTATTCTCCGCCAAACCGTTTGACGCTGGGTGATTTACTGCTGATGTTAAATGCTTAATATTTAAATTTTTGCAAAACCTTTGAAAATCTACTGATGTAAATGCCGTCCCATTATCCGTTACAATGCAACTTGGAATACCTAACACTGAAAATATTCTCTTCAACTCTCTAATTGTATGCCTTGCATCAATTTTATCAACTTTTACAGCATCTATCCAATTTGATGCTGCGTCTACTACGACTAAAAAATATTTTCCTGCTAGCGGTCCGAAAAAATCTAAATGTATCCTTTTCCAAATATGTTGTTCTACCGGCCAACTTTTCAACTCGACTTTATCTGGAGATCCCATATTTCTTGCACATTGTGTACATTCTCTCACTGCTTTCTCAATTTCTGTATTCATCCCTAACCAAAAAAAATAATTTCTAGCCAAAGTTTTCGTTTTTACAATTCCCATGTGAGATTTGTGAATAAACTTCAAAATATCTTCCCTTAATGCCAATGGTATTACCAATCTGTTTTCATAAAATAAACAATCATTTGATTCGCTTAACTTTTCTCTTAAAAACCACCATTTTACCAATCCATTTGTCATTTTGGATTTATTTGGCCACCCTGTTTTTAAATACTCTTTTATCTCACAAATGACCTTGTCATTACGAGATGCTTCCTTGATGCATTCTACATTTAAATTTGTTTCTACTGCAATACAGTTTAAAAATTCTCCTTCAACATCCTCAATGTTTATCTCATTTATGATCTCAATATTATCTTCCCCCTCATTATCCGTACTACTCATTGGTAACCTCGACAAAAAATCTGCTTTATTATCCTTTGACGGAACATATTCAATAGTATAATCAAATCCTTGCAAAATTAATGCATATCTTTGTAATCTATTAGCTGCCAGTATAGGTATGTTTTTATGTTCACCCAAAATGTGAACCAATGGCTTGTTGTCGCAAACTAGAATAAACTGCCTCCCATAAATATATTGAAAAAACTTTTTTAATGCGAATATAATAGCACATGCCTCTTTATCTAAAATGGAATATTTTTTCTCTGTATTCGACAAAGTTCTACTCGCATACGCAATTGGTCTTTCTAATCCGTTCTCGTATTGATGACAAATTATCGCCGATAGACCTTGGTCACTTGCGTCAGTAATTACCTTCACCGGTAACTCTGGATTATAATGTACCAGAATCCTATCGGAGACTAAAATAGCTTTTACTTTATCGAAAGCTAATTGACATTCTTTTGTCCAGCTAAATTTTGCTCCTTTTTCTAATAGCTTGTACAACGGCTGCAAAACGCTAGCTAAATCTCTTATAAAAATTCTATAATAATTTATTGCACCTAAAAAAGAGCGTACCTCCGATATGTCACTTGGAGTTTTCAAGTTTTTTATAGCTTCAACTTTATGTTGAAGTGGTTTCACACCATCCCTCGATATTTGAAATCCCAAATATTCCACTTCTGTCAACCCAAATTCACATTTTTGTAAATTAACACTAAATCCACTACGTTCTAAACGCTTAATTACCTCTTCCGTTGCCTTCTCCAATTCTTGCAATGTATTCCCATAAATTAACAAATCATCCATAAATGCTATCGCATCCAACCCTTGAATTGCCGAATATAAAGCTCTGCTAAATATCGCTGGTGACGTCGTGAGACCAAAAGGAAGTACCTTGTACCTAAATAACCCAAATGGTGACGAAATCACACAAAGATTTCTCGACTCCTCCGACAACCTAATTTGAGAAAAAGCATTTCTCAAATCTAATTTTGCATAAAATTTTGCTCCATTTACTCTATTTATTAAATCTTCCACTCTAGGTAACGGGTACTTTATTTTTTTTAACATTGGATTCAAAGTATTTTTAAAATCGGCACATATTCTGATTTCATCATTTTTTTTTTTCACAATCACTATTGGACTTGCCATTTCACTAGTCTCTACTTTTTCAATAATACCTTCTTGTAACATGCGATCTATTTCTTTTTCTACCCTTATTCTCAAATTAAAAGGAATTGGCCTCGGGTTAACAAATTTTGCCTTAAAGTCTTTTATAACTTCTATCTCCGCTTCAAAATTTTTAAAAGTACCTGCTTTACTCTCAAAAACAGCTGGATATTTTTTTCTCATACTAGAAAAAAAATCTGCATTATAATTCGTATTATTATTTCCTACTGAATAAATATTATCGCTAACATTAAATGAATTTATTTTAAAAGTATTCAAAAAATTCCGACGTAATAAAGAAGACGACACTTTATATACAACAATTATTTCTATGTACTCTTTACTTCCTTGATATTCTACTCTCATGTACTTACGACCTTTTACTTGTAGTTGAGTACCATCATAGCTTGATAATTTCAAATCACAATGTTCTAACTTATAGTACCAAGGAATAATAGTCACCCCAGAACCCGTATCTAAAATCATTTTTAGATCTGTATCATTTACCTTTACGTTTAAAAAAATGGGTCCATCCATCTCATTAATGGCCATTATGGTATTTATTCTTCGAAACTTGCATTTATTTGCATAATGACCAAATTTGTTACATTTAAAGCACTTAATATCCTTATTATTTTTATTTAAAAACTTGCATGCATTCTGTTTATGACCGAATTTACCACAGTTAAAGCATTTATAATTATTATTCCTATCACTTGAAATACTTGCATGTCTAAAAAAAGATTTCTTATTATCATTTGAATTACTTCGCTTGATTTCAGAATTTCGCTGTCTATCCCTTGACTTCCGAGTTTCTGTGGAATCCCTCGAATTACACGAACTCATTAAATTTATACTTTCTGAATTATTTTGACCACACAAATGTTCCATTGTACTCGCTAATTCTACACATTCAGATAATTTCAATTCCATTGCTTTTAAAAATATTCTCTGCTTTATTTTGTTCTGTCTGATACCTATTAAAAATATATCCTTCAAATTTGCCTCCAATCTATCCTCAAATTTACAGTCTACCGCGATTTTTTTCAATCTAGCTATATAATCCTTAATTGACTCGGTTTCGAGCTGTTTACATGAATAAAATGACTCCCTATACTCAAATATATTTTTTTTTACCCCACAATGACCCCCAATAATATCAATCAACTCCTCGAATTTTGCCTCCGAAATCTTTTTCGGAAAACATAGATCAGACACCGTCTGAAAAGTCTCCCTGGTGAGAGATGATAATAGAACAGCCCTTCTGCGTTCTTCAGTTAAAAACTTCTCATCATACAAAATGAGAACCTGGTCAAGCCGAAGTCTGAAGACATCCCAATCTCCAGTCCTATGGCAAAAAGGACTTAGACTCCTCCGTGTTCCCTCCATAGTCTGAAACGGCAGAAAGAAAGAAAGCAAAAATCTTATCTGTTTCTGCGTCCGACAGTCCAGGAACCTCCTACGTGACCCTCAGAAAGTGGCTTCCACTCCCTGCAGCAGTCACCTCCAGGAAAACGACCCTCAAGGCTCCCAGCTCCTGCAGTAACTCCCTGCAGCACTCCGCCCCAGTTGGGTCCTCTCCTCTTGAAAAAAAAACCGCTGCAGTAACTCCCTGCAGCGACTCCTCTTGGCTCCGTGACCCTCAGTTTCTCTTCCTCTTGAAGAAAACCGCTCCTTCTCTCCAGACTTCTTCCAGTTCTCGCAGTATCTCCCTGCAACCTCGCCTCAGCTGGCTTCGTGATCCTCAGACATCTTCCTTCTCGAAGATTCCCAACACAACAATACTTCTTATTTCTTCCAAAAAAAATTTTATCCTGTTTTATATGGTTCTTCTTTATCCTGACTGCGCCACTGTGATGTTTTTGGGGTGTCTGTTGTGGATGGGGGATATCAGTTAGACGAACCGATGAGTCTTGGTTTCAAATAGATGTATTATTCCATAACAGTGTTTACAAGGCGAGAGACAAAACCAGACTGACTAGATCAGCAGTAATAATATCTACCTACTAATATTATATAACCATAACTCTAATAATATTATGTTACAATAATACCTTACCTTATATGATATTTACCTACTCTAAATAATCATATTATAATTATACATTACAATTTTAAATCATTTAAAAAAGTTCAATGTTTCGTTCAATAAAATGTCAACTGCTTTGTTTAATAAATAGTCTAGATCAGTGGTTCCCAAACTTTTGATTTCGCGTACCACTCACGAAATTATAAATCAGTGGCGTACCACTGAAGTGCAACAGTTAAAAAATCGTTACAAATGGTAAGTAAGTAATATAAACTGCAACAGCTGTTTAT
Source organism: Agapetus fuscipes (assembly GCA_951799405.1). Taxonomy (NCBI): domain Eukaryota; kingdom Metazoa; phylum Arthropoda; class Insecta; order Trichoptera; family Glossosomatidae; genus Agapetus; species Agapetus fuscipes. Next base: position 12,597,605 of record OX637351.1, on the reverse strand, counting down.
TGCAACATTATGTTTATTTATTAATTATAGAAAACAAATACAATACTCTTTTACGGGGCCATTCTTAGACATTTTAGTCGTCGGCTGAGCCCACGCTTTGACAAACAAATGTTGCCCGGTCGGAAAATTTCATCACCACGGTCATTCTTACCTACCGATTTTTGTAATATTTGGATGAAAACAAATCAGCTGTTCACTTGCGGCCATCTTGGATTGAAAGGTTTTCATACAAATGCATCATTAGTTTGTCAAAGCGTGGGCTCAACCGACGACTAAAATGTCTAAGAATAGCCCCGTTAGGACTTAGTGCGAAAAATGGTGCTGCATGTTCGAGACAAGAAAGGAACTGTTTGGCTCAGTTGTACTTACTTAATTTTAAGCGCGAAATTGAAAAACGTTTTAATTATTTACCATGTATGTCCTATGGCCATGGATGCTTGCGTACCACCTTAAGAAGGGTCGCGTACCACTGGTGGTACGCGTACCATAGTTTGGGAATCACTGGTCTAGATGATCAAGCTCGACCTTTGTTTTAACCATCTTATATCTATTTTGATCTTTAAGGGCCATAAATTGTCGGCATATATCGGCCAAGTTTTTTTTAACATTGCTTTCCACAGTTTTGTCAAAAAATGCAAATGCAACTTGTTCTGGATTTTGATACCAAAAATGATTAATTAATTTTGACAAAGCAGTGTTAGCAAGTTTTTTGTCAATGATTTTATAACTTAAAAGACATTTTAATAATTTTATATCTTTGATAGGAGGCATAATAGCCAATAGGTTTGGGAGAATTAAACCATGCTTTTACGTAAATGTTTATATTAGGATTTTTTAAATCATTCAACAGAAATTTCAAAATTTTTTCGAAATTAGTAGTTTTACATTTAACATCTTCATCAGCAGTTTTATACTTTGGTTTCTCAAGTTTCGGCCACTCAGTTTGGAATTTTCTAAGCAAATCTGATTGAGGACCAGTAGCATTTTCAAATCAAAAACAGATTATAAAATTATCTCTAAAATATGATGGCGACCTGCTAAATAAAAAAGATTTTTACTTAAAAGTTTTTGTAATAGAACACAAGTCCCTTTGGGACGAACAGTGTTTATGCCCGCTTTCCACTGCGAGCGGGAAATAGCTGAGCGGGAGCGGGAAATAGCTGAGCGGAGCGTAGTAAAATAGTTTTGGCCTTCCATTGCGAAAGAGTTTTATAAAATAATGGTATTTGCCTTCCACAGCCAACGAGCTCGGCGGAGTGAGCTAGGCGGGAAATGAGATGAGTCAGATGAAAGAGTTGCTTGCCTTCCATCTACAGCGGGCTTAGCGGAGCCAACTAGTGTGTGACAGCTCGTTGCAGCCTACGCCCAGATCAAACGTTTTAATTATTAATAAAAAAATATTTTTTTTTGTTTCGAAAAATAAAAAAGTAATGTATTATTTTGCTTTAATACATAAAAAGTAGATGTTTGAAATAAAACATACATTTTAATATTTTCAAATTTATAAAATAATGCATGATGTGCAGTTTGTGACAGCTCGTTACAGCCTACGCCCAGATCAAACGTTTTAATTATTAATAAAAGAGTTTTTTTTTGTTTCGAAACATAAAAAGTAATGTATTATTTTGCTTTAAACATAAAAAGTAGATGTTTGAAATAAAACATACATTTTAATATTTTCAAATTAATAAAATAATGTATGATGTGTTTTTGTAAATCATGTATGATGTGTTTTATCGCTGTCACGCAACTGCGCGGGTTGGCGCGGGGGGCACGGGGGAGCTGAGTCAGTTGAAAACTAGCGGCCGAGACCATGACACAGCGGACCCATTTTTACTCGCTCAGTCAGCTCCGCTCACTCCGCTGTCGGTGGAAGCACTTCTATGAAATTTACTGTTGCTAGTCGAGCGGAGTCCGTACGGAGTCCGCTGGAAACTCGCTCAACTCTGCGACCACTTTTGTAACTCTTTGTACTCGCTCAGTCCGCTCCGCTGACTCGCTGTCGGTGGAAGCACTTCTATGAAATTTACTGTTGCTAGTCGAGCGGAGTCCGTACGGAGTCCGCTCCGCTCGCAGTGGAAAGCGGGCATTACAATAGTTGTGTCAAAGCACATCGCCTGGATTTTGCCAGCTGCCCCCCAACATTCAATTACTGGAAACACACTCTACTCAAGCTGAAGAACTCCTATCAGCTGTTCTTCACCACCACAAGTAATCGAAATTGCAATTATTTTAACATTTATTTGGTATTCTATCTTTCTTTCAAAATATTACAACTTCTTGCAGCTTCTTTGATGCTCAACTTCACTTACTGTATGTTATAAAATAAACTGCGCAAAACCTGGCCATTTAATGGTTATGTTTTACTAGTAATTTGACACACTTGGCCAATTAAATGCGCAATATCATTTTTTCAAAACTTGAACTCGGATACGCGTGGCTTGTCGATGCTTTAGAAGACTTGAACAATCTTTATAATGTTCACTGTTTGGGGATCAGCCCTGAAATAAAGCTGTTTTCTTTAGCTTACGAGTACATAATTTTTCTTTTTTCAAAGGCTTGGGAAAAAACCAATGCATCCTAGATAAGAAATACAAGACACAGAGAAAAGCTTAGAATACCAGGTATTTTTAAAAGGTCACTTTTGTCAAAAATAGACCTTTTGTAATTAAAATATACCTTTTTCTGTTCAGAATAATGTTATTACTACTCAGATACTCACTAACACTAAAGGATAAATAAATAAAGGAGACAAAACAAGTTAAAGGGGAATTTGAAAACTATCTCTGTTGGTGTTTCATTTTTCTAAGAAGGCAAATTAGGAATATGTCAAGTCTACATAAAATGACAAATATCTTCAAAACTAAAAGTTCTATCAAAATAATTGCAAGAATAAAATTTCGAGATAAACACATTTCCCATTTTACAAAATATAGTGTAGGCTTATAAAATAAATGGTTTATATTTTATTTGAAAAATCAATGATTTTTTTGTTAAAAATGGGCTATTTACTCAAATATAACCTCGATGAGCTTCACTTTCCCGTTATTGTATGATCCTGAAACTCTGTGAATATTTTTTTTTAGTCAATTGGCACATTTTAGGGGGGCGGCAATCATCATTCGAACAAAAATAAATAAAAATTCATCCATCGAAAAAATCAGTCTAGTGAACAGTCACATGTATTATATATTCAAGAACAGCAAACATAAAGGCTTAGCGCATATTTCCCTCTTCCAGACTTTTGAATTCTTGAACACTGATCGCTGCCTTAGTTCTTGTTTACCGTATACGCCATTGACAAAATTTTACATGAGCAATGTTTGCATGTGTACTGGGCCAATGTTTCTTATGTAAACAAGAAATTTATTTCAAAAATATTTAAAAGAACTCTCACATTATCGAGTTATACGGTTTTTCTTAGCTCAGATTGTGTAGAATTTGATTCATAAGACAACTGCATGAAAAAGTCATATTTGACAAGATTGGCGTATGCGATAAACAAAAACTGAGGGAGCGAGATGTCGGGGATAAGTTCAAAGTTGGATGACGTCTATGATTGACAGCCGCAATGTATGCAAGTTTACACTTGACGCCTATGCGTGTCACCTGCTGTTGAAGGGTTAATTCTTCACATTCCCTTGCAGGTTCCACATTATCCCGCTACAACCAGCGCTACGCCACCACGGGTCCTGACTCCCGCGCCCTCAGTACCAAGTACACCAGTCCCAGCGCCCTCACTGCCCAAGCCACTCTCACCAGGAGAAACCGCAGCCTGGACTACTCCTCGGATACTGAAGCTACCTGCGGGTCCAGGTCATCCAGCTATTATTACTATAACAGGTGAGGAAACAGTCAAAACTTAACAACAAACAGAATATGGTATCACTTCTTTTCTCAATCTTTTAATTCTTTAGACCAGAAGTTGAGACTAGAGCAGACACAACAAAACAATAGTTATTTATGCCACTGCCAAGTAATGATAGTCTTTTTAACACGAGTGCTAGTTTGTGCCATGAGGCGCAGCCGAATGGCACAATAGAAAGCACGAGTGTTACAAAGACTAATTACGTGCAGTGGCATACAATACTTTTTCTACGACCATGAGAGAATTAACAAAATAGTGAATAATAGTCATTATAATGTACTCGTCCATTTGAAGTAATTAAAACCTTACCTTTGTCAAAACGTGTGATTTATCATTCCCTTCGATTATCTAATCTAACCTAAGTTGTAAAAATAAATTATATTTAGGTTTCATATTGAATTCATGCCCACAAGCCGACACATATGTATAAGGTCGCGCTTTTACATCCTGCATATAAGCTTAAACATTCAAACCCAAAACTCAAATAAACATATGCCCTGCAGTTGTATTGGCAGGTGAACCAAATTTGTACAGCATAGGTGATCAACCTCATACTCACCTATTAACCAAGTAACTTTTTGAGTTTGTTTATTTTTTGCGGTGAAATTTTTTGTATTGTTTTCCTTTCAAGCCTTTTATTTTCCATTGAAAAAAGGAAAGCTTTATTTGGAGCAATCCGATAAATAAATTCGATAAATTTTAGCGCTATTAACAATTTTTATTTGACTCTACACATAAAATATACTTATTTATTTTCATCTGAACAGGGCTGAAAGTCTCATCACCACGGTAATTCCTACCTACCGAATATCACTAATATTGTATGAAGCCTAATCAGCTGATTGCTTGCGGCCATCTTGGATTGACAGGTCTTCATACCCCCATACAAGGTTGACATTTTAAATTAAAAAATGGTTCCAATTCTGACAATGCGCATGCGCACATGTTCATTTTAACACGGTTACCGGTTGCATAATGTAACATTATGCAACGGGTGTAGAAATGTATGGCATTGTGATTGCGTTAGCCGTTTTGTAATTAGTAAATTACCAAATGGGAGTAGAAAAACACTATTTCACAATCGAAATCATTTTATTCATACAGAATATCAATATTTGATGAAATTTTTAACACATATTATAAAAAAAAAACTATAACCTAATAGTGTATAAACGTCTACAAATATAAAACGTCCTAACGAAAGCAGGATATAGAAGTTACTGGAGAGACGAACGAAAGTACAAAAATAAAATCCTTTGTTTAATATTTCAATATTCGGTCTGTTTATTTTTACAGTTATTATTGTTTGTCCCGTCTCAAACTCATTGTATCGGCAGATAGACAGATCGAGGACTGCTGAGGGTAGGTATCGCATGGCCCCCCATCCGTTTGATGCCACGTTTTTACAAGTTTCCCGCGCCCTACCGCTAGGCGCGACAAAACGAGTTTACACGTCTCCCGCACGTTACCATAAAAAGGTGTATGACGAGTTAACTAGTTTCCCACAAACAATGTGTTAAGTGACATTGATGAAACTGTTATAATATATTAGGTATATTGTGGTGCAACGGTCCAGAAGTTAGAAAAGCAGATATCTGAAAACCAGATACAAAACAGATACAACAAAAATCGTGTGTGCCCACCCCTATTAGTGGGCCCGTGTGCAAAAAACGGCCACTATAAAAACTGCGCACGAATCGCAATCCAAGAGAGAAACGCCTAGACCACCGAGCGGACAACATCTACCACGTGACAAGCTACCTCGCGCTCCCGCCGAATTCCAAGCCGAGACGTACAACTTACCTTGCGCCTTCGCCTGGACATCTCCGCAGCTTTATCTTCACCTGGAAGACTACGAGACCTTCCCGCCTGGAACCGACTTGAGGCAACAGTCTCCAGTAGTACACGCTCACGACACAACACAAAGGTCCTTCTTAGGACCACTCTTACGTTTCCTCAAGAGTTAATTGTTTTTCTTCTGCTCACAACAAAAGGTCCTTGTTAGGGCCAATCAGAATTTACTCAGAAGTTAAATGTTTATTCCTGATCTCAACTTCCATATTTCCTTTCCTTCCCCCACTTCAAGCATCAAGCATCCTGCTGGCCTCACAAGCACGGCGGTTTGAGGAAGCTTGAAGACCACAAGATTTCAACCCGTCTGGACCAGTGGAAGCTTGAAGACCGGAAGATTTCAACCAAGACAACATATTGAACTAACTTTGATCAAACATTACTTACTGCATTAAAAATATAAACTTGATAAATGGGCTTTCAATACACCACACAAACAGACCTCCAAAATATTTCCAGTATATTTTCCAGTTCCAATAGACCAATTTGGGTTTTTATATTGTAGGTCCACATGCGGCATGTGTTAGCGCGAAATTATACATATCTGCTTGTGGGAATGCATTTAGTATAAATCTTAAATGATATATATCTTTGCAGCTTAGATTAGATTAGATTAGATTAGAATAGACCACATCAACAGATCTTGGAAAGCAAGTCTCCGGTGTTAACCGCCAGATGTAAAAACTTAACAAACTTGTATTCAAATGTTAATGTTTCTTATTTCCTTAAAATTTTAATTAAAATGAATCTTCACAATGCCAACAAACAAACCCTTAAATTTTTCTCAATTCCATTTGTACGAAATTGAAATCATTGTTTTATACTTTTCTATTAATTCCATTCAATTGTTAGAAAAAAATGTAAGACAGTGAAGTGATTTCTTCCTTTTTGATGTTTGCTAACAATGTACATATGCGTTTTTCATTTTAGGAACCAGCCTTCAGCAGCTTTAAACTCAATTTCACGCACAAATACAATAACAGGCACCGACTTGGTCAACAAATTTAACTCTCTTCCCAGGGACACAAGAGCTTCCACTAGGTATAGTAAAAAATTATCTCTGTAAGCAAAACATTTTACTCTCCCACCCTTTGCTGATGGTTCTGCTTGCCAAATTGAGCCTTGAAATCCTAACACTACACCTAAAACTCATGCATCTTGAGTCCCATACTCCTAACGCATGGCATTCTCCATGCAATAGGAGTATGAGACTGGAGGAGGAAGGCATTAGACAAGCAGCAATAGTTGTGATTGATCTAGAAGGCTAAGACCCACCCAGTGTTGTGGTGCCATCAATGATAATGATGAGGATCATCAACAGCGATCCTATCTGTCTGACAATTGTGATGGAACTGGTGTGATGTCTTATTTTTTTTTTTTGTATTTTTAGAATGGCGATGGGAAAACGTTTTGGGACATTGGACCGTGGAGGAATATCTTCTCTCCTGATGGATGACACTGATGGTAACTTATCAGCACCTGAAATGCCGCATCTACCAGGAAGAGGACCCAGAGGTAACTGAAACATTATCTTAACAATTAAAATATATATCAAGTAAAGATCAAATAAACCAGTTTTCACATTGGAGATCACATTTACAGCATGGATTATTTAAGTCTTTCATTTGAATATTTTGAGAATATTATAATTATGGAGTGATAGAAGACACATGCTCTTCATTCAAAAGTTGCGAGGAAATTGAAATCTAATTGTATTTTTTCCATTTTAATGGAAAACAGCACCATCTGTTGAGGGATTCTGTAAACCAGTGTTTTTCAACCTTTTTCATGACACGACCCCCCCTAGTATCAAAAAATATTTCGCGACCCCCCCAACCCTTTTTTTTAATATATTTAATTTAATATAATAATTTTAACTCTTATCAACTTTTTATTTAAGTCTCACAAATTACTTATATGTTGTATACAAAAACTGAAGTTTTCTCGACCTCTCGCGACCCCCCTACAGAGGCTTCGCGACCCCCTGGGGGGTCGCGAAGCATCTGTACCACACAGGTTGAAAAACGCTGCTGTAAACGATTTGCAATAATTTCAATTTTTTCTTTTCAGATGAATATCGAGCTTGGCTCTCTAGGACACCATCAACAAGTGCAATTTATGAACAAATAAGAGCAAGCAGAGATGTACTGAACCAACACCGAGCAGCGAGATTCACGTATAGCGCAGAAAACATCCATGATGCTCTCAAAAATGTAAGCAATATTATCTTACACCTATCTTCTTAGTTAAGACATCAAATAAACCTCTCTCATATTAAATGTTGTGTCTGATAAGATCAGCATTAATAATGGCACAACAACCTCGTGTGAGTCTTGGCTTCCTAGATCAACCGCAACCAACGTTGCCCGTCCCACACCTCTTTCCTCTAGTTCTATACTTCTACTGCATGGCAGTCTGCCACCGCTCCATCCAGCCACCTGAATCTGTGTCTTGCTACAGTTCTGCGCCCCTTTGGTGGCGTTATCAAAACCTTCTTTTCCAGATGATGATGATGATGATGATGATGATGACGATGGATAATTTCTTTCCTGTGGCGCCATTTAATGGTCCAGGACCATCTCAAGGGCGCCATGGCTTCTGGAGAAAAGCAGTTTCTTCAGTCCCTTTCTAAAGGTGGTGGTAGGCTGGTTCGCGCGAACACTGACGGGCAAATTGTTCCAGGCAACCGGCCCGGCCACCGCAAAGCTCCTGTCTGCCAAATCCTCTGCCAAATCTCTGCCTACCCAATGGTCCATTTGCTGGATGTGACCCAGTCAGCCTGATGATCTGGCAAAATAATATTCTTATATTTAAAAATATTCATTGATCTTACAGGTATAGTGGAACAGGAATGAGGATGGTCTTTTATTGATTGCAGGCGGAGAATGCTGCGTTCAGTTCTTCGTATGGTCTGTATGGGAGTGGTCGGTCAGCTCTCACCGGGACTTTGGACAGGAACTTCACTGGCAGATCTTCAACACAAACTTCCATCCCAGCTAGATCCCTATCAACACAACATATCACTTCCTCAAGTAGGACATCTTATTTATAACTTATTTCTTTTTCCTGTTATTTCAGTAAAAATAGTAAATGAGTCACCTGTTTCCAAATCTGCTTCCCCCATTCACAGTGCAGATAGCTGACTTTTTTACTTTATAGCAGTCCGAAGGACTGTTATAAAGTATTGTACCTATTCGTCCGAAAAAAAAAAAATGAGGTTTCAACGGAAATGAGTTGTCCTGCACCAGGACATGCAAAAAAACCTAATTTGTCCAACCTGTCCGTCCGTCCGTCCGTCCGTCCGTCCGTCCGTCCGTCCGTATGGATGTATGTATGTCCCAGCCGGAACTACTAATCGCAGAGACACCAATTTTTGGATTTAGAGAATTGACAACCACAGATTTTGATAGGCCGACCGGCATGGCACCAACCTGAAAATTCAAGATGGCTGCGATACAAAAAAAACATAAAATTGCATTTTTCTCAAAAACGGCTCTAACGATTTTCTTTAAACTTTCAGTGTGGTCGTTGCTTTAATTGTCGCGAAGAAAATTTGTTATGGCAACACTCTTGCCAACCTGCGTCTATGAGTTGCCATATGAAAGAAAAAAGCGATTGTGATTATCTCGGAAATGGCTGGGTTGACAAAAAAAAAATGTTCTACAATATTACGCGCAATATTAATTTCTACAAAAATTTAAAGAATACTTTAAAAAAAAATTTACTTAAAGTACCGTTTACACGATCTCAAAATTTTCATCGAAAATATTAAAAAGACCCATAAAAACGCAATTTTGTAAAACTTTTTTTAGGTTCACAAGGAAGAAAAATTTATAAACTTTTTTGTACTGTAATTTGTTTTTCACTATTTTGAGAATTCAAGATGGCTTCCAAAGAGGAGAAAACTTCAAATGCGATTTTCTCAAAAACGGCTCTAACGATTTTTTTTTAATTTTCAGTAAAGTAGTTGCTTGATACATTCTTACCAAATTTAGTTATGGCAACATTTTTGCTAATCTGCGTCTATATGTTGCCATATGAACAAAATAAACAATTGTGATTTTCTCAGAAGTGAAAGCGTTGACAAAAAAGATATGTAATAAAAATTTCATACGTAACATCAAATTGTATATAAAAATTAAATAAAATTTTTGAAAATAAAAACATAAAGTGCCGTTTACATGATATCAAAAATTGAAATTAAAGGGCTACAAAAACCCATCAGAACGCAAAAAACTTTTATGTTTCTTAACTTTATCAGAAAAAACTTATTTATCACTATAATTCATAGTGAAACATTTTTCAAATTTTAGAAAATTCAAGATGGCTTCCGAACAGCTGAAAGTTTCAAATGAGATTTTCTCAAAAACGGCTCCTACGATTTTCTTCATTTTTTCTGCATAATCGTCATTATAATATTGCTATGTAACAACAATAACCATTGCCTCATAATTTACTTTGTTTTGGGGGTTGCCATACAAGAGAAAAAAATAATTGAAAATTTCTCGGCAGAGAAAGCGTTAACTAAAAAATAATGTTCCACAATTAAAAATCTTTTAAATATACCTACATATATCAATCATTACTTTTTTCAAAAAAGTATTATAAAGTATAGCCACCATACAAAGTGACAAATTTTCATACAAAAAATTATTGTAATATTTTTGGTAGCAAAACGTCTAATACCCATAAATAAACCTACATAACAATTCGCTCAATCAATTGCTATAGAACAACAATAAGCATTGCCTCTTAATACTCTTTGTTTTGGGGGTTGCCATATAAGAGAAAACAATATTTTAAGTTTTCCCGGCAGAGAACGGGTTAACTAAAAAAAAATGTCTACAATTGAAAAGCTCTTATATATACCTACATACATTAATCATTACTTTTTTCAAATAAATATTATAAGGTGTAGTCACCGTACAAAGTGACAAATTTTAATACAAAAATAATTGTAATGTTCTTGGTACTAAAACGCCTAACATAAAATACTAGGCTACGAGTCTTAAAATCTAGTAAGTTGTACCCATATAATAATCAATCATAACTTTCCAAAATATCAATGAAAAGTATAGGTACCCACCAAACAAAGTGTAAGTTTTGATACAAACGGGATCAATGATAATACTGCAAAAAGACGATTGCTTAAAAAGATTAGCTTCATTACTTACACACAACTAAATGTTTTGTGATGAAAATTGGCTATGACCTAAACATGACCGTATTTTGTGCTATAAAGTCCTGTGCAGTCCACTGTACAATTTATTTATATTTTTGTCAAGAGATCATTATTCTTGATGCATGTGTATTATTTCTGTTCCTATTCCACTATATCTTTACAAAATAAAAGTTTGCTCATGGTTACTAATTACTACCAAACGCTCTTATTGCCAACTCAAAATGTGAATTTCTCAAAACGGTTGTGTGTGGAGATAGTGGACTTTGGAAACAGAAACAGAAGAGATTTCCTTTCCATGGAAGACAGGTTCTCATTTCTTGTAAAGGCTGAGTTAATCTTGCCGGTACTATAATTCTGGATTTGAAATAAACATTAAAACGGGAAACCAAATCTGATAGCGGTGGTGAGATCAAACCCTAGCCTTCTGAAGTGCTTTTCTGCTTAATTCCTTACGACCTTAAGGCGACGAGATAGCATTTCGTGTCCAAAAATAAAGAGTACTGTGATTTTTTGTCTACAAGCGAATTTATTTTGAAACTTTGTGGACACACCATGCGACATGCGTAGTGTACAAAACTGAGCTATTATTGACTGCACTGATTTAATTGTACAATTGACTAATGATATCTGTGAACCAAAAATTATTTTAACAAAAATAGACAATATACATCTGTTTCAACCTACTTACGAAAATGGTCATTAGTAAGACAGAGAATAAAGAACTTCACAGTTGCATTTCCATGTGTACAAAAAAACTCGGGTGAATGTAAAAATGTTTCTAGAAAGGTGACAGCATTGCCACCTACGTACTATGTCCCGAGCAGTCCGAACATAGACGCTTGCGGTATAAATCTTGTGATCGATAAAATTGATGAATTTCAGGAAAAGTGCATTATTTTAAGACATTATGGCAAGTGTTGTAATTGGGTGTCAAAACACAAAATGCAGAAAGCAATGAAACATAAAATTTGACGCGTAAAAACATGTTTTGTATGACTACACAACTGCAAAGTTTGACAGGACTGAGACGTGGAAGATAGTATATATGTATCAATGCGAAAGAATGGGATATACAATAAAGTGAGCATAAAAGAAGAAAATGCATGAAAAAGGTGATGGATATGAAGGAATTGAAAGAGGTATGTCAGGATAGGTAAAAATGGAGGCAACTCTGCAGAGGCTCTGGCCACCCCTAGCCGAATGGCGACAAAGCTACAGTTACAATACAGTAAGTCAGTTTCTGCTCCTCTATAATAATAATATTAGGCTGATTTATTTGGTGAGCGCTGTTTTTGTGTGAATCACACCTCAAGAGCCCTCTACAAGTATGCTCGTTGCTATAGAAAGCGCCAATTCTCAAGCAAGACCCAGTTGCTGTAAGGCTGGATGGGCCTTTGGTGAACGGTCTTTGGTGACCAGTCTTTGGTAAAGGTACCTACATGAATTTTTCAACCCAGCGAAGAGCATATTTGAAAATATAATTGGTATATTTTTTATCTCAGCCGGGATTCTAAACCACGACCTTCCATTTATGAGTCCGAAGTGTTACCTCTAGACTACGGACCGGTCATGTTATTATCATGAGTTGTACTAAGTACCTAATATGATTTGTCATTGTCAGGTATGATGGGCTCCCCCTCAGCTAGGAGGATGCGTCAGCTTCTGGAGCTGGGGGCCAGGGGCGGAGTGGGGATAGGGGCAGGAGTGGGGCTGCCCGGGGTGGGGGTGGGGCCCAGCCCTGTGCCCACGCCCTCCTCCACCCTGCCCAGGAACAGGCATGTGGATATCAACCCAGCAGGTAACCAATATTACATTCAGTTAACATTTCAATAAAAAAAAAAAAAAATTTTTGGTTATTAGACAAGCCGTTATGTAAGAAATTACCTAGTTTTTTATTTGATTCAAATATTGCATGTGAAATGTGGAACCTTGACACCCTTGGTGGAGATTGACCCTAGCCTTTTGACATTGAAAGCAAGCACTCTACCAACTGAACTATCAACTGGACAATGAGTGCTTAATGATTACTACAATAAATTATGTATTAGGTTCTCTCATAATGTACCTATTCATAATTCATGAAATTTATTTAATACATTCCAGTCACAAATAAATAATTGTGGATACATTCCACACAGAACCTAGAATCCAGAACAGTCTGGCACTATGATGATGATAGTGTTGCGAACTACAAAATAAAAGTACCTAAGCGTAGTGTGGGTAGAACATCTGGGAGTATGATCCATGATGGTAGTATTAGTGCATAATCCTTATGATGCTGGTGGAACGCTCTGGTATTATAATCATCCACTATTTTCGAGAACAGTCGAGACCCGTCCGTATGAACTAGTATACCTAAATGTGGGCGGCAATCGTGTGCAGAGCAGAGTGTCGATAAAACATTGAGCCGCAAAGTTCGAAAGCCAGAGCTGGAAATCAATTGTTGTAAATTGTGAACTAAATTGTGTAAAATAAATTCTGTTAATATAAATAATTGCCGTTTAATTAAAAGAGAACCCAGCAAAAAACATAACAATACTTATAACTCTTTGTTTATTTTCAGAATTTCTCAAGTACAAGATAGACAAGCCTTCCATGTCCATGTCCTCATCCGTGTCTGGTCTCCCAGGCCTGGCTGTGTCAGGTCCTGGGGGCCCTGGTGCAATAGGAGGAGTCTCGGGCATGCTGTGGCTCCATCTGCTGGCTGGGCGGGGGCTGCGATCAGCTGGCTCCGGTCCAGTGACTCCCACAGGCCCGGGGGCGCCCGCCATCCCACCCCCAGCAAGAGATCTGTACTGTGTGTTGGAGTGTGATCGAGTTCATAAAGCACGCACGGTGGTAAGAGTCTGATTTTTTCTCAGAAGTGTTGTGCAAAATTAACCTTTTAACTGCGGGTGACACGCATAGGCATCAAGTGTAAAACTTGCATACAGTGCGGCTATCAATCATAGACGTCATCCAACTTTGAACTTATCCCTGATATCTGAGTTAAAGAATTCAAAAGTCTGCAAGTGAAATGTGCTAAACCTTTATGATTATTGTTCTTGAATAACTAAAACAAGTGACTGTGCACATAGTTTGTTCACAAGTGTCGCCAATCAATTAGGGTAGGAAACAATTTTTTTTTTTTAAATAGATTTGTGGAAAGGAATGCAATCCACCAACCTATTTTACCTGGCCAGTTGTCTTCATGCGAAAGCAGAAGCTTGTGTGCATGCAACGGCATCTGTTGAACCAGGGTCGAAGTTATCGTCGCGGGATTCAAACCAGCGTTATCCGGTTCCAAATAACCTGTCTTGATCCCCGCGGCTATAGCACCGACAAATAAATGTTTTAAAAATGTGCTTAAAAAAGTATTCCGTCGTGGGGGTATATACATTGCCAGATTATTCAGAAACAAAAAGTTTTAAATCATGTAATGAGTCCAATCAATAGCTCAGTAGGTACGAGTATACATATGCTTGCATTCCAAGCCGAGAGCTAGGATTTCATCCACATTGGAGTAACGTGCCAGAAATGATATCCTGCTTATGTTGATATCAACTGCTTACTCAGCTTGCGTGAGAGATGAGAACCCACACTTCAACTGAATTAATTGCACACAGCACCATAACCTGTAATACTAAAAAAATTACACCAATCACATGCAATCTATTGGGGGACGATTCGGAAAAAAAATAGTATATGTGCAGCTTACTCACGCTATGTTACATAAATATGTACATTTTTTTCAAAGGATTACCAGAACGCACCTTATTAATATATCTATGCTACTTAGATTATGGATTAATTATCAATATGCATAGACCTAGTCGATGCCGAGACATTTGTTAGAACTAAGCCGCACATGCCTTTTTGGTGACCGGTCCATAGTCTAGTGGTAACGTTTCGGACTCGTAAATGGAAGACTGTGGGTTCTAATCCCAGGGGAGACCATGAAATATAACATTTAAATTTTCAAATATGATCTTCGTTGGGTTAACAATTTATATATAACAATTTGACCAGTCCGTAGTCCAGGTGGTAACACTTTGGACTCGTAACTGGAAGGTCGGGGGTTCAAATCCCGGCGGAGCACAAAAAATATACCATTTATATTTTCAAATTTGCTCTTCGCTGGGTTGAAAAATTCATAAACCTTTACCAAAGACCGGTCATCAAAAGGTCCATCCAGCCTTACAACAACTGGGTCTTGCTTGAGAATTGGCGCTTTCTACAGCGACGACCAAGCTCGCAGAGGGCTCTTGAGGTGTGATACACACAAAAACAGTGCTCACCAAATAAATCAGCCTAATTTAATTTTTTTTTTTTTATATACCTTTACCAAAGACCAGTCACAAAAAGTCCATCCAGCCTCACAGAAACTGGGTCTTGCTTGAGAATCGACGCTTTCTACAGCAACGACCAAGCTAGCTGAGAGCTTTTGAGGTGTGATTCCCCAAAAACAGAACCCACCAAATAAATCATCCCAACATTATTATTATTATTAGCAAGCGAGAAAACATGACTGAGCTATACCAGCTAATCGGACTGTCAAATGTTCTCAATACTTATGCCCGCTTTCCACTGCGAGCGGGAAATAGCTGAGCGGGAGCGGGAAATAGCTGAGCGGAGCGTAGTGAAATAGTTTTGGCCTTCCATTGCGAAAGAGTTTTAAAAAATAATGGTATTTGCCTTCCACAGCCAACGAGCTCGGCGGAGTGAGCTAGGCGGGAAATGAGATGAGTCAGATGAAAGAGTTGTTTGCCTTCCATCTACAGCTGGCTTAGCGGAGCCAACTAGTGTGTGACAGCTCGTTGCAGCCTACGCCCAGATCAAACGTTTTAATTATTAATAAAAAAAGTTTTTTTTTTTGTTTCGAAAAATAAAAAGTAATGTATTATTTTGCTTTAATACATTAAAAGTAGATGTTGGAAATAAAACATACATTTTAATATTTTCAAATTTATAAAATAATGTATGATGTGCAGTGTGTGACAGCTCGTTGCAGCCTACGCCCAGATCAAACGTTTTAATTATTAATAAAAGAGTTTTTTTTTGTTTCGAAACATAAAAAGTAATGTATTATTTTGCTTTAAACATAAAAAGTAGATGTTGGAAATAAAACATACATTTTAATATTTTCAAATTAATAAAATAATGTATGATGTGTTTTTGTAAATCATGTATGATGTGTTTTATCGCTGTCACGCAACTGCGCGGGTTGGCGCGGGGGGCACGGGGGAGCGGAGTCAGTTGAAAACTAGCGGCCGAGACCATGACACAGCGGACCCATTTTTACTCGCTCAGTCAGCTCCGCTCACTCCGCTGTCGGTGGAAGCACTTCTATGAAATTTACTGTTGCTAGTCGAGCGGAGTCCGTACGGAGTCCGCTGGAAACTCGCTCAACTCTGCGACCACTTTTGTAACTCTTTGTACTCGCTCAGTCCGCTCCGCTGACTCGCTGTCGGTGGAAGCACTTCTATGAAATTTACTGTTGCTAGTCGAGCGGAGTCCGTACGGAGTCAGCTCCGCTCGCAGTGGAAAGCGGGCATTATTGTATGGACAATTTGTTATGTATTTACTTATGTAAATCTTTGACAGGTTCGCACTGGAGACTTGCAGTTTGACTGGGACGAGTCTTTTGAACTGGACCTTGTAAACAACCGTCAGCTGGACCTTCTTGTGTACTCGTGGGATCCTCAGCATCGTCACAAGCTGTGCTACAGGGGAGCTGTCAACTTGCAGCAACTGCTGAGTCAAAGCCCGCTGCATCAACTGGCTCTCAAGATAGAACCCAGAGGTAAATAAACAAAGACTTAACCATACTTTTTCATCAGCATTGCCATGTCGACTCAACATACGTGGCAAATCTAACCTCCATATTCACCAACCCTACTAACATTTCCTTTAAACAAGACTATCGCGTAGAATAATTTTTATGTATGAGTAAGGTGAATGAAACTGTGGGAAACATTGGTTTATTGACAGAAATATTTACAGAGTTTTGTCAGAGTAAGTATGAATGTTTCAGTTGTTCTTGGATCAGAAATTTTGGCACCACGGTCTGTTCCCTTAGACCGTCAACAGGCGTGCAACGAGCACTCCAGCACTCACAATGACAGGCGTGCGTTGGGAGTGCTTGAGTGCTCGTTGCGCCCGCTGGGCGATCCTCCAGGGATCCTTGTGGCCTGGTATGATAGCAGGATCAGTTGAGGCGAGGTGGACGATGTTGGACGTCTTTCAGTTTGCTGCCAAGGATATTTCCACAGCTTCAGTAAAAATAAATAGGTTGCACTCGCCACATGCGGCAAGAATTTTCACTGGATGTGTAGCTTAGTTGCGAGTTGTGTGGGATAACTTACGAGTTCCATCCCTTTTAGTTTGAGCAGTGTAGGTTCATGCCACATTGTTTCATATATTATTTTTCCTGACCCCAGGAACCCTCTACCTCCGTCTCCGCTACACCGACTCTGTGACGCTGTACCGCCGCCGAGGGCTTGCTACTCCTGTGGCCAGGGCAGGAGGCCCAGGTCCTCCGCTGTTTGGGGCAGACCTCGAAGTGGTGGTGAGCAGAGAGGCCAGCCGGGCCGCACCACAACAGCCTCCTGTGCCCGTCATTGTGAGGCGCTGCGTGGAGGAAATAGAGAGAAGGGGACTGGATATAATCGGTGAGAGACAATTTATTATTCTGTAAAATCATTTGACTGCCCTATGCATATGAATGTAGGCGATACGCAAACTTTGAGTGTACTATTCTGCTACATCCCATATCGCGTACGTGCTTGAGAAAAAATAATATATTTGAAAACAATTTAAGAAGGTATTTTTAAAATCATTATAGTGTTATTTTTTTAGCACGTTCTATTTAATTAATCAAAACTATGGTTCATTTCTTTTACACAATTTATTTCCTCACTTTCGATTGTGACAAAGTTGTGACATTTGAACAGTACCTACGACGGATGTCTTCTCTACAATGGATTTTGGTCCTTAACTTATACATATTATTAAGATCATTCTCGAAACAAGAAAAATTGTTTCATACCACCTTACTAGATTTCACTAGAATATTCGATTCAACACTTAATTAGTCTCAAACAAATACAAATCATTATTAGGTACCCAAGTACCTAAGCATCTACTTATTTTTAGAGACTGATATTAGAGCCACTAATATCTTGCATATTTGTAAAAATAGTTTATTCACAAAACATACATTCAATTTTATTTCTTCATTAGGTCTGTATCGACTATGTGGTTCAGCGACCAAGAAAAGAATACTCCGAGAGGCTTTTGAGCGCAACAGTCGGTCCGTGGAGCTCACCCCTGACAACGTGCCAGACATAAATGTCATCACGGGAGTGCTGAAGGACTACCTGAGGGAACTGCCTCAGCCCCTCTTCACCAAGTGTCTCTATCAAATGACGGTGGATGCGTTAGGTAAGACGAAAATGAAAGTGAAAGTTTTAAGCTTTATTTAGCTTTTTTTTCTTCAGATTTCTACCCTGAGTATAAAACATTGCGTAAACTCCGCTCCATTACGTAAATAGTAAATAGAAAATTGCGGCTGACCACCCATGCTGTAAAAATGGTTCACTTTGCCAATGCCCCCCTGTTTCAGGGAAGGACGGCAAGAGTTGCAGGGTGTATGTCCATTTGAGATTTGATTTTTATGTTGTAGGTTCACATGAGGCATGTGCAAGCGTGAACTTGTACATGTCTGGTTGTGGGAATGCATGTAATGTGAATCTCCAATGTAACATATCTTTGCAAACTTAGATTAGATCAGATTAGAGATTAGATACAACAGGACTCAAATGAGAGATTTAGTTTTACACATTTTTTCTATTTCTACCATCAGCGGGAGTCAAATAATCAAATTCCTCAGGTCACCAGGATTTTTTTCAATTAATCAACTTAATTTTGCCTGGCCAGAAACACGTATAACCATTATCAATTAAGTACAAATTCTTTTTATTGTTTTATTTTAATGAATTATTTAGTCATAACTACTCAGTGGCATCTGTTGAACCAGGGTCAAAGCAGTGATCAACGGGCCGGACAGGAAACAAACCAGTGTTATTTATTTCAAATACGCTAGTCAAGATTAGCGACTTGACCTCTTGGTTACAGCGCCGACTAACATAGATCATAGAGAATTTTTTTTTTTACCTATTCATTTTCCTACCTCATTTTTGAAGGCTTAATATTTTTACCACTTAGAAATTCAACGCAAATAAGGACTGTCACCATTTAAGTCGAATGCCTACTTTTCTGTAGCTGTCAAATTTTTAAAATGGAATTGCTATTGGTTCTCTCTTCCAGGTGTTTGTCTACCAGATGATCCCGAGGGCAACTCCAAGCTGATGTTCAGCATTTTGGATTGCTTACCACGAACAAACAGAGCCACTCTCATCTTCCTTCTGGACCATTTGGCCATGGTCGTCTCGGTCTCTGACAGAAACAAGATGTCCCCGCAGAATTTAGCAACTGCTTTGGCTCCTCCTCTGATGCTGCATTCCGCAGGAGGAGCTGGGGCAACAGAGGGACATAACGAGCTTGATTATTCTCAACCCATCGGAGTCCTGAAATACTTACTTCAGATTTGGCCGGCACCCAAACACTCAGGTAATGTTATTCTTTAGAGAGTTTATAGCATCTATACAGTAGTACCTACTTACATAGATCTTAATGAATGTGGCTGTCATTTGAGCAAGAGTGCTGCTGTGATGATCGTGGTTATAAACTGATAAACTTGATGGATATAATTTTCTATTTCACAAACAAAATACTCTTCAATCTTCAACACAACCTCCCTGACACCAACCTAATCCACCTTCTTCTAACTTTAGGCATGCCTATCGAGCTTATTTATTAAAACATACAATAACAACCACAAGCAAAACACCGCACAGCTAACTGTCAAAAGTAACATTTTACAAGATGGCCCCTTAACTTCTGATTTCAATCACGTTCATTAAGATCCTTGTACCACGGTGAAACAAAATATTTTTGAGATAACTAGGAATCAGTACCTACTTTTAATTTATTGTGTTTTAATATAACTTATAGCATTTCTTGTCACACCTCTATTTTTCTATCACTTTCAGATCCATTAAATCTTAATCCATTCACAAATATTATACCTACTTACATTATTATACATCATATTTTCCGGTTGAATACCTGTTTACTCTAAGTCTTTTAAATAATCAATGACCTGTTTGACGCAAAGATTTATTAAAATTTAGTCATCTATAATCTAAGTTGCAAAGGTATATTACATTTCAGATTCATATTAAATGCATTCCCACAAGCAGAAACGTATAAGTTCGCGCTTAAACATGCCGCATGTGGACTTACAATATAAAAACCCAATCTAAAATGAACATAAACCCTGCAACTCTTGCCGACCTTCCCTCAAACATGAGTGATTTTGGCAAAATGAATCATTTTTTTTACAGCATGGTAGGTCAACCTCATACCAATCTATAAGTCAACCTATAAACATGGAATTAATAATTCTAGTTATAAACTATAAAAATACCAAAAATATTTTACATTGGTTAAGGAGGATTCCTGACAAATAGGGAATAATCCTTACCATTTTAAATTTAAAAAAAAAATTTGCAATGATGAAAAAAAATCTGCTTGTAAGAAATTCCGACACTAAAATGTCATTTTCAAACATAAGTTGGATAGAACCGAATGCGGTTATCTAGGGTTGTTTAAGAATGAGATAAATACGATCTGTGTTCATTGACTGACAGGTTGGTATGAGGCTGACCCCCCATGCTATACAAACTTGGTTCACTTTTGCCGATTCCATTCCGGTTTCAGAGAAAGGCAGCAGGAGTGGCAAAGTTTATGTGAGGTTTGGTTTATTTTGTATGTACGCATGCAGCATGTGTAAGCGCAAACTTACACGTGCCTGTTTGTGGGCATGCATTGAGTATGAGCCGTAAACATTCAATATATCTTTGCAACTAAGATTATATTACCTTCTCAACTAAAGATTGCTTTTATTTTCACTCAATAAAGAATGAACTGTGTTTTGGAAAAATTTGCATTTAGAACTTTTTTCTCGGCAAGCAAACGTCACACTTTTATGGGTCTCATGTCTTTAGCAAGCAATAACATAATGTTTGTTCGACTTGATGTTTGTAGCAACCTGGCCGTGTGAGGTCACAATTTTTTCAATGTCAATTCATGTGCATGCCTCGATAAAAAGTCGTTCATAGCTGATCTACGGATCATTGATTTTTTCGTATGGAAAATTCAGAAAACGAAAATTCAATTCATTCATTTTAGGCTGCGGATGAGTCATGGTTTTCCTGTTTGAGAATAACACCGTTTGTGATGAACAGTTCATACATTATTTACAGCCTTCTTCTTTCTTATAAACAATATTTCATTTGTTTTCTTATACAATATGAAATACTCTCCGATCTCTCACCACAGATTACCACAAAGCAACATTATTATAACCAATTGGGTACCTATCTCACAGTTCCTGTCTGTTTTATTTTGTATGTCACTAAATATTGTATGTCTATTCTTATGTGTCTACTTAACTCCCCTTTTACATATTGGTTGCTGTTCAGTGTTGTAGACAAGACAACGGTCGAAGATAATGTGCCAAGAGGAAGATTGATATCTCTGGTCTCTGAAACCTATTAATTTTTCTGCTGTAAGCTCTTTTAAATGCTGTATTTGTGCGCTAGGTATAGTTAGGGCAATCATAAAGCTAAGCTGGCAATATAAAGTTGAGCTGTTGTATTTAAACTGGTAAAGCTGTCGTAGCTAAGCTGGCAATGCAAGCCTTAGCTGTCGTATTTAAGCTGGTTAAGCTGGAATAGCTAGGCTGTTAAAGTAATGCTCATCTAGTAACTTAGCTGGCAAAGTAAAGTTACATAAACTAGCTGTATAAAGCTGAGCCGTCTCATTTAAGCTGGAAATTTAAAGATGGAAAACTAAGCTTGCGAAGCAAAACTGTCATAGCTCTGCTGGCTATGTGTGGCTTAGCTAGCAACGTAAAGTTTAACTGTCGTAGTTATGCTCGTAATTCTAAATTAAAATGTCCAATTTAGATGATCATGTAATGTCAAGCTGACAGTATAAAGCTAATCTCTAATATTTTGGCTGTCAATGTAAAGCTTAGCTGTCATATTTAAGCTAGCAATTTATAGCTGAGCTGCTGTATTCAAGCTGGCAAAGTAATTAAGCTTAACTGCAATATTTCAGCTGGCAGTATAAAGCTATGTAAGCCATCATCAAATTTACATTGTAGAATCAAAAGTTTTCTTTCACTTTTTTTATATCTGGCGTCAGTATTGATACATAATCATGTCATTAAGCAAACTGCTTTTAAACATCTCGCTTTCATTGTATTGTTTAGTAATTTATAAAGAATCATTGAAACAGTCCCAAGTAAAAAAAAAACTAAAAATGATCCATGTAGGAAAATACTTAACAATAAGTAACATCAAGACATGAGGTATTGCAGGTTAGTTGAAAACATGGACCTCTTTTTTCAGTGCTTTTAAATGAAAACTAAAAGGTTCATTTAGTTTTGGTAGATATTTTGTTATCACTTTGACGGCTTTAAGTAAAATATGTAGGGTTAGACAGATATTATTATCGGTGTCAGCAATCGACAATTGTAAGTATGACAGACACGTCACGTCAGTCGTCACGAAGCGCGTGGTTAATGCGTGTCTGTTTGTAGACAGTTCGGCGCGGCGAGCCAGCGCCCGGGCTGCATGGAAACAGAGCCAGTGCGTCTCCAGCGGTACCCTCCATGCCAACAGGTAACACCACTGCTATACAACTCGGCACAACAGGCCACACAACTCGGCACAACACACAACTCGCCACAATGCACCACAACACTGAGGGTAAACAATTCACAACATCTTGAAAAAATGACAAGGAACATGATAGAAAATGGAGCCGACACTGGCTAGGGTGAAATTTATATAATATGTTATTATATAAGCTACTAAGAACCTTAATCACATGGGCCTGTGATGTTTGCTACTGGGTAAAATTTGGAACTTCATTCCGGCTTCATTGACAAACTTTAATTTGTTTGTAAAACAGTGCATAACTTTGCTATTTAGTTTAGGTACTTAGAATTAGGAAAAATCCTAAATCATGGTGGCACTGAAGAAAAAAAGGCAGTATAAAAAAAGAAATATCAAGATTGCTTCTTCAGTCATTAATGGAACTATCAGTAAACAAGTCTTAACAACTTCCCAGCTCTAAACAATTTATAAAAACAATACACCTCTCATAAAAAAACTGGTATCCCATCTATACTACTTCCAAATATGTAGCTGTCAATTTTTATTTTTTATGTTTTTCTATAAACTATACCCCGAAGAATCACACACCTACTTAGATTTTTTACTTACTAACCTATTTGACTCACTTGTGCTTTGAATGTTGGCATGCTTGACCACCGCTTCATTAGATATTGCTGCTTTTTATTTTATTTTTATCCAAATAAATCCCCAACTGAATCTTTTCCTCTATTACCTTTGTGGTGTCAGTGAACTTAAGAAATACACCACTAGATGGCGCTTTTTAAACAGCTAACTTATTAAAATGTGTGACAAAGGACCAGAGGATAGGCATCATACTATGTCACCTGGCATCTGAGTCACCTCTGCTAAGTTTTTGGAATGTTTCGAATGAAAAGATAAAGTTTATCAGGCATAATGCCCGCTTTCCACTGCAAGCGGGAAATAGCTGAGCGGGAGCGGGAAATAGCTGAGCGGAGCGGAGTGAAATAGTTTTGGCCTTCCATTGCGAAAGAGTTTTAAAAAATAATGGTATTTGCCATCCACAGCCAACGAGCTCGACGGAGTGAGCTAGGCGGGAAATGAGATGAGTCAGATGAAAGAGTTGTTTGCCTTCCATCTACAGCGGGCTTAGCGGAGCCTAGGCGACATGACAGTGTGTGACGGCTCGTTGCAGCCTACGCCCAGATCAAACGTTTTAATTATTAATAAAAAAGTTTTTTTTTGTTTCGAAAAATAAAAAGTAATGTATTATTTTGCTTTAATACATAAAAAGTAGATGTTTGAAATAAAACATACATTTTAATATTTTCAAATTTATAAAATAATGTATGATGTGTTTTTGTAAATCATGTATGATGTGTTTTATCGCAGGGTACTTTCACATTTCTTGTAATAGCAACTGTCATGCAACTGCGTGGCTTGGCGCGGGGGGCATGTGTTGGTACGCGGGGAGCGGAGTCCGTTGAAAACTAGCGGCCGAGACCATGACACAGCGGACTCATTTTTACTCGCTCAGTCCGCTCCGCTCACTCCGCTGTCGGTGGAAGCACTTCTATGAAATTTACTGTTGCTAGTCGAGCGGAGTCCGTACGGAGTCCGCTCCGCTCGCAGGGGAAAGCGGGCATAATAAGTGTGTTGTCCTCGTGCCTTTCATAACACATTTGTTTGTCCCAGTTTGCTGTTTCAAAAGCACCATCTAGTTGTCCGTTTTCAAAGTTAACTGACACTACACCTTCGTAGGTATAACAAAATCCTAAACATTTCTCAATCTTATGTCTCAACTTGTTCTTGAATACTGTCTTACATCTATAATTATTAAATAAGTAATACAAAGTGTTACAATACACACGACTACTCCCAATTTTGATAGAATATGATTTTTATTTGAAATGTTCTTAACATATTTATTTTATGAGTAGGTATGTGAAATTAGGAATAAGTTGGGCAATCATCAAATTAATCACGTATTTATATTTAATGTATAAGTATAAAAAATTTAGAATGAGATTGAAAAATTAAGATTTGTACTAGATTCTTCATGAAAACACATAGGTGTCCTACATTGTATTTTGATGAGCTTACAATTAACCAGAAAAATCAATTTATTTATTTAATTTTTTGGCCATTATTCCCTTTAGCGTGAAAAAGAGTGCTTAACATTTTTAATCTTTTTTATAAAAAATACTAGAAACTAAAAAAAAAAAATGACAAAAATATTATATTGAAGAAAAAATTAATAAAGATATGGGGAGTAGCAGTTGAATAAGCTTTTGCAAATACAGAATAAACCTTTGCCATATCATAAAGTAAAAATAATTAATAACTGACCTTTGTACGTTTATTTATGAAATGGGGAATGACGCCTAAGATAATGTGCATAAAGCAAACTTGAAATATTTTTCAAGAATCCATCATTTATTAGGCCCGGTATTTTCATCGTTAGCATAGCGACTTTATACTGAATGAGAAGGACGCACTTATGTCAATTGTGTAGGTAGATTTTTTTTATTAGTTTAAAGTCACATAAGCTAACGTTGAAAATACTGGACCTTAGAGTATGGTCTATAACCATGAGTAAAGTTACATTTGTAAAAATATTGTGGACTATACTCAAGGCTGAAAAAATAGATTTAGTATCTAATTTCTTATTTTAACACAAAAGAGATGTTCTCGACTATTCACTGAAATTTAGATATGTAAAATCTCTGTGAAGTTCTAGGGGTAGAATAAAATTTAAATTTAAACTGGAGTTACGGTTGTTTGACATACTAAATTATAATTATTAACTTTCAAGATTCATTGCACTTTTCTGATATTAGACAAACCTTTATGGAAGAACTTACATTATTCTCAATATTTCGTTGGTGATTCAGTGAATGTCTCAGGAGGCACCCTTTCTGCATGATAAGAGTTCATTCTCAATCATTGTGAGAAGATTGAGCCTGAAGACATTGGCTGCATCACCAATGAAACACTTGGAATAATGTACTCACTTACAAGTTTGTCAAATATCCAAAAAGTGTAATTAATCTTGAATGTTTATTATAATGTGAAAATAAAATCAAAATGTTGGTAAGGGACTTAAGATGATTTGAAGTAACACCATTTGTTAAGTAACCGTGTGGTCCCGTAGGCCAGTATCAGCCCTCAGCCAGTCAATATCGGCCAGCAGCAGTAGCATCAGCAGCATTGCAAGCTCCATCGGCTCGGCCCTCGCCCGCCCCATCACAGGCAGGGCATGTGAGTAACCAAACATTCTGTTTCTAAGCCCCTGGTGTGGCTATTTTAAAACATCACAAGCGGGGCATGTGAGTAACCAAACATACTGTTTCTAAACCCCTGGTGTGGCTATGGCAAAACATCACAAGCGGGGCATGTGAGTAACCAAACATACTGTTTCTAAACCCCTGGTGTGGCTATAGCAAAACATCACAAGCGGGGCATGTGAGTAACCAAACATACTGTTTCTAAACCCCTGGTGTGGCTATGGCAAAACATCACAAGCGGGGCATGTGAGTAACCAAACATACTGTTTCTAAACCCCTGGTGTGGCTATAGCAAAACATCACAAGCGGGGCATGTGAGTAACCAAACATACTGTTTCTAAACCCCTGGTGTGGCTATGGCAAAACATCACAAGCGGGGCATGTGAGTAGCCTAACATTCTATTCCTATTCTCTAGATCTGTCAGCGACTGAAGATAACAGGCATGGCATGTAAACAGTGGCAGCGCTAAGATAAGGCGCCAGGTAAAAAAGAGCGCCGCAGGTGCCCCTTTATATGTTTTTCATATGGATTTGAATGGTGGATAGCGCCTTAGAAATCTCGCCCAGGACGCTGATGGTGCTAAAACCATTGCAGCATGTGAATAACAAAACATTCTGTTCCCAAGCTCTTACTCTGTTGGCGGTCCAAGATAACAGGCAGGGCATGTGAGTAACCAAACATTCTGTTCCTAAACTCTCCTAGTGTGCCTAAGACACAACCAGGGCTTATGAGTTACCAAACATTGAAGCTTTTGGTCTGTCTTTGGCCCAACATCGCAGGCAGGGCATGTGAGTAACCAATCATTTTGTTCCTCAAGTCCTAGTGTGTCTACAGCATTGATGGTTTACAGCTTAACATTACGACTACATATTGTCTTTGAGTATCATTTCATACTGTTATTAAGAATAGGAAATATTAAGGAGGAACGAAAATCTCATTTCTTTTTATTTATAATGCTGAAAAATGTAAATGTTTTACATTGTTAAATATATACCTATACTTAAGTATGTAAGTACCTACATGAAATAACACCGTTTAAAGTTTCTTATTTTAATAATTGGGACATAAGTTTTAACAATCATAATTATTTTATTTGCTTAAATAACAAACCTAGCTGTCACAAACTAATGATCACAAAATGCCATGCTTGTCACCTCTAGCGCTAGCCATTAAACAATGTCAAAAAACATAATAATGAATGTACACATTGTCATGTCCATGTTATGTAAATCTACAAAATAATATATTTCTAGCTTATACAAACACAAAATTAAAGCTTCAAACAAGAAAATGCACGTCAAGTTATTTTTAAATAACCATCTCATCTTAATAAAACACAAGTTTTAATACATTGTATACCTAATATTCACTCAAGTGATTTCTTCACAACAATACTTTTGTACTTAAATGCATTCATCTGCTTGTACCTCTTCAGTGAAGATTGGCAATCATCATGGCAATTTGTACTTTTAATACTGCCAAACTATTGTCTCTGGTTCTTCATCCAGGATGTTCTCCTTTGACCTGGCCCCGTCCCCTCATCATTCTCCCTTTAATGATGAAACACAGGAGCCAATATTCCTCATTTCTCATTATGTGCCCAAAACGAACCATTTTTTTTATATTTTGTTTTTATAAAGTAAAGAACCTTAGCTTTAAATGCTGATTAATTTTTTTTTGATATTTCAGGCTCAATTATCAGCCAAGGTCGGCCAATATCGTCCTCAATCGCCGCGAACTGGGCCTCTTCCCGCTCCACCTCGCTCCCGACAGGTAAGCTAGCATTTTAAAACTGTTGTTGACCATGAGTAAAATGTAATTCATAATAACAGTAGTAAAAGTACAATTTCACACAATCTGATACCTTGCAAAGTATTAAAAGTTAGAACCTTGAATAACAGAGCACAGATAGTTTCCTCAGTGTCTCAGATTACTTTGAAACATTGCCAAGGTCGCACTTCACTCTGAAGATAGCGATATAACACGACTCACTTCTTCGTCCAATCATACAGACAAGCACCTTTATAGTGACACACTGTCATAAAAGGCGCTATACAAAATTTGTTTTGATTTGTTTTTTCCTTGGGAAAGTGCTGTATAAAAAAGTGTTATCGGTTGTTTTAAGTTTGATTTAACTGTCAAGCTAAGTGTGAGCATTTAACATGAAATTGAAAAAGGCCATCTTAAAAACAAAGACTTATTTTATTATTTTTTAGGTGATAGTATCTTCTCCCGGTTCGCCAAGTAGTAGTTCAGACAGTCAGTCTGGGAACGAAACCCTGAAACATGGAAGCTCCATATCCTCCATCGCTCGTCAACCAGGCCGGGCATCCCCCGGAGCAGGATCGGGTAACAGCACTGGACCAGGAAAAGGAAGAAACTCCCCAGGACCACTACATCAAACTCTGCCTGGAAGACATTCTCCAGCAACAGCAGGACGCCACTCCCCGGCCTTACATGCTTCTGCCACCACAGGTCGACATTCTCCTGCCCTCCATCAAGTCAACACAACTGGCCGGCATTCTCCTTCAATGCACGGTTCAGCAACAACCGGTAGACATTCTCCCGCAGGAGCGAGATGCTCTCCAAGCCCTCTTAGCACAATGCCGGGCCGCCCCACCTCCAATTATCACCAAAACACAACTTCAGGAGCGTACGGCTCACAAACATCTTCTTCTTACTACACCAGCAGTCCGTCCAATCAGTATTCATCGAATGGCCAAGGGAAAAGTCCACGAGATTCTCCCGGAGTTGGCTTGAGTCGTGCTGCTACTTCTTCGCCAGGTATACCCGGAACTAACGCTGGCATCGCAGTTACCATGAACGCTTCACCCTTTCTTACCGACCTCACATCTGCATCTCTTACATCAATGGAGAACACCCTCATTTCAAACTTGCAGAGTACAATTAACAATATCAGCACAACTACAGATTCTATCTTCAATCACACTGGTTTACCTTTGACAGGTAATGGCTTGAAGTCCTCAGATCCATTCAATACTAAAATGTACGGTCAGAAAATGCCAGCTGTGAGCTCAACCGCAGTAAGCTCTGCTATACCAAGCTACGCTACTTACGGGTCCCCACATGACTCTTATTCTTCCAAGCATTATACAACAAGCTCTCACACATCTGATCAATACGGATCTCAAATGCCCTCCAAGCAAATCTCAACTTCAACCTATGAACACATAAATTACAGTTCAACAAATCCCTTTCTACAAAATTACCCAGCCGAGACAATAGAAGAGGAAAACCATGAGAGCGCATTTGCCTCTTCAAATCTATTCGGGACAATGATGGGAAATGTTGGAATGGGAGGAGGAGGAAATGATGCGACTCGTCGCGAGGAGCTGACACCGACTTCAAGTGCAAGCGCAGGGACTGAAGATTCTCGGGGAGATCGCCGCGATAGAGACAGAGGAGATGTGGACGGAGACGCAGAACAAAGTGACTAAGTGCGTCCTGCCATAAAAAAATGTAGACCCTGGAAAAATATTCAAACGTCCTTTGTAGGTAAATAAAATAAACCTGAAAAGTAATGAAATTTGGAATACAGCTGATAAAAGTGTTTATGTCCTCTTTTATAACAAAAATAATATTTGAGAGTAGTTGTTCAATGACACTTGACATCCTGAATGAATCATTTTACTTGGTTGCAGTTGCACGTCTGTCGAATCAATGTAACTTTTTGAAATGGACCGCTTTTTTACTAAATCTTTTTTATACCCTATATTATTACCTATAATTACAATAACATACACTCGTTAAAAATGTTTATCATTAAATATTGATGGCATTATTTGCATTTATGATCCGTTTTGATAAAATCTACAAAACCTACTCCATAAGTACCAACTGTATTTTGGATATAGATTGCGTGTTGCAACAAAGTCGCTAGAAGGAAGCAACCTCATTATTTTATACATATGATAAAAGTATCTAAGAACTAACCAAGCCTCGTTTTGATATTGTATTTTTTAGATATTTTACGCTTTGACACTTTTTCACTTTTTAAAAGACATTTATAAACTTTTTATCATAGGTAATATTCGTACATACTATACTCAAACTTACTTCATTTACATGTACCCATTCTCTTTATTATTATAGGTACTTAATGAACCAAAACAATCGAACAAATTATACATAAATAATTGTAAAAGGATCAATGTGTAAGAGTTTTATATGCATTTTATGTGGTAGGTATTTAATACAAAATATAAGCAAGGAAACATGTCAGTTAAGGTGAGTTATTCAACAATAATATTACACCTTTAAACTGAATGAAAAGACTTTTATTGGTACACAGATCTTAATGAACTTGGTTGAAAATTAAACCAGTGGTGCCATATTGTAAAACATCACTTTTGAAGGTTAAATGTGAAGTTAGCTGTGTTGTTTTTCTTATTCTATATTTTGATAAAAAAAAAACACAATCTATACGCCTAAATTTGGAAGTAGTGGTGCCAGGGAGTGTCATAAATAAATGGAGTATTTTGCTAAAGGAAAATAAAATAAGTGATTTGTTTTTATCTTATCTTTTAAACTTAATATGACTGGTCACGTATTGCACTCTCCATGTGACTAAGCTGGAATAAAGATTTTATTATTATTATCAGTTGGTATCCCCAAATATCACAGAAGTGGCCTCCCTCAAATATCATAACGACCCGTGTACCACTGTAAGTATTATTTGAATTAGTTTAAAGATGATTAGAATATTGTTGAATAAGCGGTTCCTTATAGTCCTACAGAGTAACGTGTACATTTATACCTTGTTAATTGTTGTTTTTTCTTTAATCGAGAGCACAAAATGATGTAAACTATAGGTAGGAATGTTTGTACTTATCATTGTAATATTATAGAATAGAAATTCATATTAAATGTACTAAATATGTATTTCAAGTTGTAATTAATGTTTTTAGGAATCATTGTAACCAATACATTTAGTAAAAATTCATGTATCCTAAATCATAAAGTTACTAACATAAAAGTGTATTTACAGATACTAACTTAACGTTTCTTACTTGACAACCCAGCTTTTTACATTGAAAAATGTGTTGTAAAATAATTGTACTTAAGTACTCGGGTGATAGGCAAAAAGCTAGATCTGAAAAGGTCATGGTACAAATAATCAATAACCTTTGGCTAAATCCATAAGTCAAAATATGAAATATAAGTATTTGTGGAGCTTACTCTGTCCCTAGATGTGATTCATAATAAGGTCCAAATATTCCAAATATCTCTCGGCTATGTGGCATCATCTATAGGTAGTAAATTCTGATAATCAGGGATATTTTGCTTGCTTACAGCATTTCGCGAGTCAAAGATGGCACTAAGATTTTTTTATTATTTTCAAAGAAAATCACTAAAAATAAACATAAATACAAATTAATGCTGATATTAATTGTATTGATTTGTAAAATACTTTTCCCCATTCTTAAGGATTTCTTCTAAAATTCAGTGGAATTTTATTTTTTCAATGCCACTTCTCCATAAAACGTAAATTAAAAGTTCAAATTAAATACTCATTTTATTTATTTATTTTAATAACAAAATAGCCCAGTTTATGATTTAAGTTATATATTTTATTTCCTTTAACCTATCCGATACCTAAGCTACACTACTGAGTATTTTTTTTGTATTGTAGGGAATTTCAACAAAAAACAATAAACCCCACTAAATGCCTAAAACATCACTGCCATATGAAGATAATAGGTGGATATATGTTTGGAATTTATTACAAAATTAATATAGGTTCACACGTCATGTAATTTTATCACTGTAATAATGTAACCGTATACTTCTGTAAAGCATGGACACAAATATGTTAGTTGACAATATTAAGATTTTAAACGTAAAGTGGAAAATCATGACAAAATACATGCTTTAGAATCTGAAATTAGCATCTTCCATTTTACCCTCAACTAAGCTAAATACAATCAATAAATAGGGTTTTTTTGTATTGAACAATTTCAAGTCCGCGCATTTGAATTTGGAAAAAAATGTGTGGTCAAGCTGCCAGACGCTTGTGATTGGTTGAATAATTGCTAAGGAACTTACTGCCAAATCTGACCAACACTGTTCAAGCGCTGTCATTCATACAAATGTTCATACAAGATAAAATATTATTAAACAATAGACAGAACATTCAATCATACTTAAGGCGCGTTATAAAGCTAAATCTGCCGTTATTATTTCTTGCACTTTATGGTCTTAGCAAAATAGTTACAGTAATGAAAAAAATCAAGCATGTTCATTAATTTTTTATCTTAATTATAAAGTTTAAGCAAAATATATAACTTAAGAATTGCCACCACAAAAAAATATTTTTAAAAATGCGTTTTTTGTACATTTTTAGTTTTTTTTTCGTGTGTGCTGTATTTCGGATTATTTTTTTTGCTTTTTAATTACAGAACTATACATTGTTTAGCTTCCGTACTTAACATTTTTTTATAATGTCAATAGTTCTTGAGTACATATGGAAAACTGTGTTCTTTGATTTAATTAAAATTTAATTCATTAAGTAGTTTCAGTTTTTCCATATTTACTCAAAAACTATTGACATTATAACAAAAATGTTAAGTACGGAAGCTAAACAATGTATAGTTCTGTAATTAAAAAGCGAAAAAAAAAATCCTAAATACAGCACACACGAAAAAAAAGCTAAAAATGTAAAAAAACGCGCTTTTTTAAATATTTTTTTGTGGTGGCAACTCTTAAGTTATATATTTTGTTCAAGCTTTATAATTAAGATAAAAAATTAATAAACATGCTTGATTTTTTTCATAACTGTAATTATTTTGCTAAGACCATCAAGTGTAAGAAACAAAAACGGCAGATTTAGCTTTATAACGCGCCTTAAATACAATGTCCGACAAGCTGCTCCATGGATGATCTCTTTACGGGAAACCAAAGAGCTTAGACATTGCTCGTTACTGGGCCAATACGGTGTGAAGCTGACACGAAGAAGAATACAATATTATATAGGAAGATAAAAAATTTGCTAAAGCTCTACGTACTATATTTATCACGTTTAAAATCCAATGCTACTGTCAATAAATTGCTGTAAAATAAAAATAAAATCCCTGATTATCCAGATTCCAAATTTTTCTTTACTATGGATGACAAACTGTGATGTCGTCCAGCTGAGATAAATTCAAAATGTGCAGACTCCATTTTTAAAAACCTACAAAACTTAGGCAATGGCTCTCTTTTAAGGTTTATTTCAAAAGATACAAAATACCTTTATAATACCTATTACAAGTATTCAGTTATATTGGAAATAAATAACATTGTATTTATATTTTAGTAGTATCATTTAAAATTTATGTACCGTTTTTAATTTTTATTGTACAAATAATCATGTACCTACATCTCCCCTTCACAACTACTGAATGCATTGTAAAAAGTATATCAATGTATGTATGAAACACACATTAACAATTTGTATACCTACCTTTTTATACATTCAAATAATCATCGGTGTAGTTCTAAGTATATGTAGTGTGTACAGAATATAATTCTTGTAAAAAAAATATTGTTTTGGAATTGACAAACTAATGTGTAAAATATGTCAGTTTTCTATTGTATTAATAATGTTACTTCGCTTGTATAACAGAAAAGTGTGCATATTCTTCGATATATTGTAGTTATGAATGTAAGGACATATAATACGGTTGTTTCTTTCTCATTTGTCGATAGGGTACACATATTATAAGGTAGTCTATAGATAGAGGTACATAAATGTATGTATAATGTATATAAGTTTGGTATTACGTGTGCGTTCTCACTTTCTGCACGTTTAAACAAAGAATTTAACGACATTAAATCATAATTCAACACAGAATCAAAGACTGGAAAACATGTTTTCCGAGTAAATACTAAATATTGAAAAAGTCTTACAATAAGAAAACGAAAATAAGCATCCCGTGTAATCATTATATGTAACGCAAACAAGTATTTAATAGGTTAACAAATACATAGTTAAAAAATTATAACTCCTTAACCACTTGACTTGTAAAATACTTCACAAAGGGCAAAGAAAAATAAAAATAATGAAGAAATTATTCTTTTCGTAATTTCACCTACTAAATTCGTAACTAAGCTGCACATATAGACAATTTCACACCATTTTGCCCATGGAAGGGTCACACGCGCGACCCCTTGGGAATAATACGGTAAGAAATTGCACTATATTTGCAGCTTACTTGCATTTTATTCTAAAATTAAACATGAAACATTTTTTGTTAGACCTCTTAAAAAAGAGCCTCTTTTATCTTTTTTTAAAACTTTGTCTTGTATTTTTCGAGTACTCTAATAGTCCTACAGCTGTTGTCCTATAAAAAAATAAACCCCTATTCCCTAAATCAATCAAGATCCTAATACAATCGTTCAATAAAAGTTTTTTAAACTGATGTTTTTTTTAATAGCATAAATTAATAGCCATAGACAATTTTGCTGACACCACTCATAATAATAATATTGATGTGTGTATGCGTACAACTCAAGATAAATACCTACTTGTACATAAAATAAATTAAATAAATTAAGTAAGATTTGAATGCTGTTTGATTTTGCGTTTCACTTAACAGTTAGTCGTTTGGACTTAAATCTGTAGGATAAAAAATAATGAAATGCTTGATAATAACTTATAGTCAATTTGAATTACGTTACTTTTTAAAACAATAATAATTTCTACAAGGAAATATATTAATTGAAGTACTAACCTAAATAGCATGTATAACTAATTAAAGAATACTGCGATATTCTTAGTCAATTTTATAACCAGTAATACATAAATATCTAATAATATAAAAGAAGCACGTTACGATTCAATTTAAATTATATAGATTGTGAATAATATTTATTAAACAGAATATTTAAAAAAAACATAATAATTAGAGATTACTAGGGATTACTATTTGTTTGTTTTACTTTTATTGTTGCCTCGAAAAACTACTTAAAAGTACGGCTCTATTGAGTAGAATAAAAGTACGGTTCTATTGAGTAGAATAAAAGTACGGCTCTATTGAGTAGAATAAAATTGAAAATATATTGATTTGGAGTTACTAGAATGAGAGTTTATTGTTTTATTGATTTTAATCTGTTGATAGTTAATGATTGACTGTGGGGTGTTAAAATTGCGCAAATATGATCTCTATCACATCGAGATCAACTCAATGTGAATGGCAACATAGCGAGAACAGGAAACCTATTCCTGATAGCTTGTGGGTCGTTTTTTTCAAAAAGCCAGATAACATTTCAGTACAGGATCCGTTATGAGATGAACCTTGACATTGGAGGCACATCAGTTGAGAACCCGCTGAGTATACTTTTTAGCAGAATTGGTTCTAAGTATGACGTATAATATCTGTACCTTAGAGCATAAACAACGGAAGTCCACTTTTTTGCGTTTTTGAGTTAATGATGCAGAAATTATAATAATTAGCTGTTCTATAAGTGGTAAAAATATTGGAGTCTTCGGACTCATAGTTACTGAGATATCAAGTGTAATAAATATGGGATGCACATATAAATGCGAGCATAAACCACGGAAGTTCCACATACGTTGTTCACATTACTTTACATTAAATAAATATCGATAAAAGAAGATAAACAGTTTTTACAGATCAAAAATATCTCGTCTAGTTTAGAAGTTATGATGGTTTTATAAAAGTGCACATTTTCACTAAAACTCGTCTCCTGCACATTTTACTAAATGTGACTACCGTTGTTTATGCTCTAAGGTACAGATATATAAGAGGGAAAATAAAGATGCTATGTTCAATAGAGAGAGAAGCAAAATAAAATACCGCATATCTCTACTTCCTCTTTGATAGACCAGAACAATAGACAAACTAGTCACATGTACAATCACTGTCAAAATTTATGATGTGCTTACTAGCGCACGTGTTTTGTTCAGAGACATTTCTCTGATTTTGAGGATCTCAGTCGCAACTTAATGAAGAAATGCTCAGTTTTGCATTTGATAAAAGGAAACGGCCCACCTTAAGCTACTTTATTCTTGCATAAGCAAACAGTTCCCCATGCTAGGGGGGGTTGAGAGTTGGGAGTTGATTAGAGACAAACGACAGTCAAGAGCTTTAACTAGGATGTTCTACTTACTAAGGAATAGTTGTGTATAATGTTTGTAAGTAGATGAAAGCTTTTGATGTGTATAGAGACAAAAAGAGTAACTTGTGCGTCGGGAAAACTTGTCACATATAAATACCATTTCGCATTGTAAATTCTATCACAAAAATCAAAAAATGTAGAAAGTTTACATAAGTAATAAGTATGGTCGGACGACATATCACACTAGCGAAAGTAAGAAATGGTGAATGTGGCTGAAACGTATATAAACTCTAGTTAAATGTTTGTTGGGATGGTGTTAATCGTAGCCATGTAAACAATAAAAATGCTAATAATAATAATGATAGATTTTGCACATTGTTTATTTAAATATTCATTACAATTATCATAATGTATGACCACACTAATTACTTGCGACAATTTTTTATACTTTTATCAATGACATTCTTTGGTGGCCTGTTTCAAATCCATCCAGGATTTAGCTTAAGTGCATTAGTACGGAGGTGTATGCGCGTCTGCCATTTTTTCACTTATTTACATATACAATCAATTTATATGAAAGTGTGGGGCCTTTAAGTTGCCGCACTTTAAGCCTGGAGTACGTATAAATTACAGGCAGGATATAAAAATGGCAGTCACACATACACCCCCCTAACAAAGTATTCACATTCAAATGATCGGCCCATTATATAGAATAGCCACAAAATACAGATCAATGGCCATAAGGTAACAGCTTTCTGTAAGTATAGCTAGTTACCAAAATAACTATTAATGTCTAGTAACAAACATAAATGGTATCTTAAATCTAAATTTCCAGAAGCCAAAATTTGTTAGACTTGCGGCTCCTTAGATCTAGGATCTCAAATCATAGAAATCCCAAATCCTTAAGTTAAAAAAGCATTCCTTGGATTTTTTATTTAGATGTTTATGATGTTTCCATGAATATTTATTTTATTGTGGTCCAAACTTTTACATATTGGCTTATGAAAACAAGTGGGTCCTAAAGAGTGTGAATTGAATAACATTTTCTTGAATCCTTTCTTTCTTACCTTTAAAAACTATCAAGAAATCAGTAACTTCCAAGTGTCACGTGAAGATTACTGTCAATAACTTCATTTAGGACTTATCATCAGTAGAATTTGTTATCATAAATATGACTCTAATATCAGTTTAAACTTCTTATGATGTTCAAATGTTTTAATCATCAACGATGAGGTACTTAAGTGTAAGTATTTTATATCCAGTATTTTCCAAATATTCATCCTTTAGAATACATTGTGTAATCATTTGTTTGACAAATTAACATGTAAATCTACTCGTGTAAAGCCATCTTTAATATTTTCTTACAATAATGCATCATTATGATATCTAACTGTACGCCAAGTATAAAACCTCAAGATTAAGCTCTACCATAGCGTTAAAAATACATGGAAACTAAAAATCTCTCTAGAGGAACCGTTTTAGTTGCAATATATTTTTTTGGTAAACGCTAGGGTTGTGTTTAAAAGCCAAGTTTTATACTTGAGGTACAAATGGTTATAATAAGGTTGAAGGTTGAATTGAAAAGAAACTTTGAATGGAAGTTCTTTTGTTGAATAATAAAAGATGAAAGAACCAACTTCAATTGTTTGTCAGGCTGAAATTGATATCATATTTAAGTAATCAACCGATTACAAAAATAAATCATTAATTGTAATTTTTGCAGTAGGTCGAGTCAGTATCTACTATCAATATAAAAGGCCTTTTTACTGACATATGAGTCTTATATGTAGAAAGGCAGCAAACTAAGATATTTTTCAAAATTGAGATAAATATATGGAAACACAGGAAATCACTTTTTCATAATTTACTCATATTTATCTTATTTAAAAATTTCCCAGATTGCTGCTTTTGATTCTATACAATTTATATGTAATGTCACTCAGGCAGATAACATTACTAGCAGGCGGCTTTACTTTTAAATAAAAAGACTTCATAAAAATGAAAGCATATTCTTGCAAAAATGGGATAAATTCTTTGTTACCAAAGAGTGTCTATTGTTTTGTAATTCTGGCCACCTTAATATACCCTTCAATCTTCACGATGCTACCCTTTTGGAGATGCAGTTGTAAAAGATTGTATAAATGCAAATTGACAATGAAAGTTGATTATATATTATGTTCACAATGTTCCTAATCAGTGCCATTTTTAGCACTACCAGCGCCCTGGGTGAGATTCCTAAGGCGCCCCCCTATCTAACATTCAAATTTATACGAAAAAAATATAAAGGGGCGCCTGCAGCACCTTTTTATGCCTGGTGCCCTGGGCGGTCACCCAACCGCGCCCTACCCTAGCGCCGACCCTGTTCGTAATCAACAAACCAACATATTAACTTAACTCTTTGGAATTTCATTCAAAAAGGGGTGTTTTTTTTCAAATTGGCAGTATTGAACCAATTTTTAAAACTAAGTAGTCAACTTCATACAGATTTCTTTTGATAAGGTGTGTTTCAACGAATACTTGGATGTAACTTGCCTACCGGTAGTGATGTCATACGTGTCAGTGATAAGGTCTGTGATTGACAGGAGGTACTGATCCGAGTGATCAACCTGAATAATCATAGTTACGAATTGTTATAATAAACATTTGGAAATGCTTGATAAACCTCCTATTTTTTCATATTGTATGTACTTTTATAATAATATTAACTTTGTACTGAACACACAATAATTAAGATAGAGATTAAAGTTTAGCAATCAATGCAGAGCTGTGACTTGTCTTCAACTTACATGATATCAGAACAGAAAGTCCCGACAGATCTTCACTACCTATATCATAACATTAACGTTACACCCTTATTCACAAATAATGCTGCAGAAATCTATTGTGCTATGTACAAATACTTCAATTTTGATCCCTGCCAAAGAAAGTATTTTACCTGCAAAAAAAATATTGATACAACACAAGGTTGACCAATACCGTAAAACTGATTTATTAGATAGCCTGCACGTGAAATTTAATGTAATAATAATTAACTTAATTTAAATGCGCCTATTTGGGATTTGTATCACTACAAAGGCGCATGCGGGCTGTAGCGGGAAAACAGAAATGTTTTCAGCTTGTAAATTTAAAAATAAATAAAAGAAGAAGAAATTTATGGATAATGTGACAACGGTTAAAGCGTGTCAGCTGCTGCAAAACTGAGTGAAACTCTTTGAAGTGTTTGATAAGTTATCGCCGGCAAATAATAACTTTTTGAAGATAAGTTATAAATCCCTCATTTGAAGTTTGGTCACCTTTGTTATAAAAACATTTTCAAATGTTTTTTAATAATTGTGTCATTATTAATTCCATAATTCTATTCTAATTCCATACACAAAATCAAATTGAGGTAATTTTCCACATAAAAACAATGAACGCTAGGAACAATGGACTGGAAAATAGAAAAAAAGAACTCTGATTATTGGGAATCCATTTTATATTTACTGTAGGTGGCGACACATAGCTGCGAGATTTTTTATTGTGCCGAGTGTATCGGATTGTGAAACATCTCAATATTATTGTTTGAAATAAATTTTAATTCCTTCCCAATATAGAGCTTACGCAGGTACCATAGTTAACACTGGATGTTCAAATTTGATATTTTCAATGCAAGCACCAGCAGTGCTAGAATCCATGCATAACATAATATGATCTCATAGCACTATTTGAGAATACGGGTAATATAATAGTAAGTAATAGATACTTACTTAGGCATATGTATGCTCAGTAAACTGTGCTGTTTGACTAATTTATATTTCTATTTTTTATGGTTTGTGTATTAACACTGGGAAAATTCATGTTAATTGATTTTATTATTAATTTCTATTTATATTTTTTTGT
Source organism: Agapetus fuscipes (assembly GCA_951799405.1). Lineage (NCBI taxonomy): Eukaryota > Metazoa > Arthropoda > Insecta > Trichoptera > Glossosomatidae > Agapetus > Agapetus fuscipes. Next base: position 12,557,689 of record OX637351.1, on the reverse strand, counting down.
GACTAAAACCAATCATCATTATATTTTTAGCACGGGGTTTGCCTACAACTTATTATTTCATATAAGTAACATCTTTTAAATTGAAAATTGACACAAATCATAGGTACATATGATTACAGCTATTGTTTAAAAGAAATTTGTGAAAAGAAGTGAAATTGTCCAACCTAATTGTGCATGGCCAGATACAGGTGTTATATTATCAATTCTAAATTAACTGAGTCGGAAGGAGTGGAAGTCGGCGATCAAGTTTTATTTTGAAAATTGGATAAATAGACGGAAATGCAAGAAATCATTTTCTCGTAAATTCTGTAAATTTATCACAAAAAATCCTAGATTGGCACATTTGGCTCTCTATGACTCGCAAAAAAAAAAACGCAACTAAGCTACACATATAGTGTAACTTCTTGCCGCGTTATCCCCGAAGGGGTCGCATGTTGCGAGTTGAACCTATTTATTTTCACAGGCAAGGGGGCCGGCCTTACGCCAACCACTTCAGTTGAAGTGGAGGTTTCCCAGCTCCCGAGAGTGCTGGTACTCATTTCTGGAAATCATTTCTGACACCCTCAGTGGGATTCGAACCCGAGCTTTCGGCATGGAATGCAAGCACTCTACCACCTGAGCTATCGACCGGACTCGATTTTCATTAAATTAATTAATAATAAATAATGGCACAATAACATCTGTTGACTTAAGGTCAATACTATCATCAAGAGGGTAAGGCAGGGATCGAACTGGCCAGTCGTATCCACCAGGTAGAAGCAAATATATTTTAAACAAATATTTATTTCAAATAAGACATTGATAATTAATTTGCATTCTAAGAATGCCGCAAAGTGAACCATAAATGAATGGAACAATGAATTGCCTACCTTGTAAGTATATTTGCCTATTTGTGATGTTCGCCCCTCTTTGTTTGCTTTAAAAAAAATACGCTAGGACATCCCGGCATCTTTCCGAATCGGCCACATTGCTGCCAATTTTTTGTTTTTGGGCTTTCACAGTCAGCTTTGGATGCTTAATATTGTTCTTCCGGGCTTTTATCTTTACCTTTTGCTAGTTCATTATACATTTCCATAGAAAAACGAATGAGTGACTAAACTCCGAAAAAGTTACACAGATTTATAATGAAACATTTAAAAAAATACAAAGCGATAGATGGTCAACGTTGAGGTCTAAAAAAACAATATTAAGCATTTGTATTTTGTTTCTTTTCTTTCACAATTTTTCTTGTTGTTCTTAAAAAGATGTTTCTCTGGATTTGTTTGTGACTAAATTTGGAGTGTGGGGTGTTTTGATGAAATATCAGTATTTAAATATTCATTATTGACTTAGCATAATATATATTATCATGTTAGAAAATACTCTTTATTATATATCAAACTTACCATCTACCAAATAAATAAACAAAATGTTGATTAATCTGTCTTATTATTTAAATCACTTTGTATATTGTTGCCGACCCTGATGTATGGAAGCGAGTCGTGGACGGTGAATGAAAGAGAAGTAAATAAGGTATGCACCGTAGAAATGGCTCATTTGAGAAGTATGACAGGAAAAACATTGAAAGATAGAGTGAGAAACTTATGGGTTCTGAATGAATGCGGAGTAAAAGAAAGCGTGAAAGTGAAAGTTCACAGAAGTGTGATGCGATGGTTTGGACATATTGAAAGGATGAATGAAGACTGACTGACAAAAAAAGTGTAGAAAGGGAATGTATTAGGTAAGCGTGGAAGGGGAAGACCTAGGAAAGAATGGATTGATCAGATAAGTGAGATTGCGAATGAATGGAATCTATAGAGTGGAAACAAGAGCATGCATGAAAAGAGTGATGAAATTAGATGAGATGAAAGAAGTATGCAAGGACAGAGTCAAGTGGAGGCACTTGTGTGGATGTACCGACCACCCCAAGAGGAATGGCGGCAGGATACAAGACAAGACTGCGGACATTGTCAGATGAAGTAGGAAGAAGAGATGGTTTTGGAGGGACCTCGTTAACCGCATGCCTTAAATAGAATAACTTAATGGTTGTACACATTGAGGTATAAATTATATTATAGACTCAATTCAGTGCATTTCTTATTAAAATGTGAAAAAAACTGACAGCGTGGATGTAAGCCTCAATAGTTGTATGTACACAAAATACCAAATGGCCAGCGTCTATCGCTAACCACATAAAAGATGTAAGAACAGCTGGTACTCTGCATCACAAGAGAGAAGCCTCGAGCTAACAGATCTGACATCTACTGTAAGATGAAGATAATTTGAATGCCCTTAACATAGTCAAGGTCAAATATAAAAAAATCAAATAATTACTTACTCTTTCCATAGCATTCTATAGTTAGAGAATTCACCAAATTTTTAGGTTATCTTTTGAATTTAGTCTACTTCTCATGAAGAGGAGATTTTGTAAAAGAATTTTAGCACGGATTTATTAAGAAAATGGAATAAATTCTGAATGACAAACTAAAAATTTAACATGAAAATTATTAATATTTTCATTTTTTTAAATGTCAAAATGACAGTTTGAGCGCTGTTTGTTTTGTAAATTTATTTTATGGCCGTCACGATGAAAAATATGATTTTCATCGAGAAATACCTAACCTAAATTATTTATAAAACATCCAAGAATCCAATGCAATAATCCACAAAAATAGGCCTAGCATGAATTTATAATTTGTTAAATATTTTATTCTAAAGGATTTATTTTATATTAGCCTACCATAGCATATGAGCTTTCATCAAATAGTTTACCTCTACTAGCCTTCATGCTTCGCGAAATCAACAGAAGAAGTTACTTATGTCAAAGTGAATGTCATTCTGCTAAATAAAGTTTCCTTCTTTTAACTATTTTATTGAAATTTTACAGCGTTTTACTGCTTACATTTAAAAATCTTTATTTGTACATCAGCAGTCAACAAAAATGGCTAACACGCGCCCGGAAGATCACCGCAGAAAATGGGATAAAGATGAATACGAGCAACTGGCTTCAGAACGGATTCGGGAAGAACTTGAGCTTGAGGAGAGTAAACAAAGAAAAGGTTTGTATATAACAGGCATTTCATGAGAACCGCACATTCCAAAATGACCAAAAGTTGCGATAATAATAATAATAATAATGAAAGATTTTTATAGCGTCTTGTCATGACTCTTGGTCATCCCAAAGGCGCTTGCTCATATGAGCGCGCGAACAGGTGGGTCTTCAACCCCTTTCTAAAAGTGCTCTGCAGATCCATTTCGCGCAGGTCATCTGGGAGGCCGTTCCATATCGTTGGAGCAGCCACCTTGAAGGCTCGATCTCCAAAAATGGTCTTCTTTGCCCTTCTTGAACTCTATCCGACTGCGACATGATGCTGCTGATCGCAGTGTTGCTGTTCTGCTGCTTGTGGTGGCTGGAGCTATCATGTTTATTAAATATTGCGGTGCGGTCCCGCTCAGGCTCTTGAAGATCAGCAAGCCTATCTTGTACTGGACGCGTTCATGAATCTTCAGCCAGTGAAGGGACTTCAGGTGCGGCGTAATGTGACAAAATTTTGAAGCGCCGTGTATAAGTCTTGCCGCTGCATTCAGTACAGACTAGAGTCTCTTTAGCTGACTTTGGGGCTGTCCGGTATACATGCGATGTTACACAGTCGGGTTGCTAGGGCAGAGGCCAACAAATAATTTGTTATTCCTTGATTTAAAGATTGGTACCGGACTAGGCTGACCACCCATGCTGTAAAACAGTGGTTCGCTTCGACAATGTCACTCCTGTTTCAGGGAAGGTCGATAAAAGTTGCAGGGTTATGTTCATTTGAGGATTGGTTTTTAATTTGTATGTACACATGTAGAATTTGTAGGCGCGAACTTTCACATGTCTGTTTGTGGGTATGCATTTAACATGAATTTTAAATTGTTAGGTTTAGGTTGGAATTACGGTCGTTTGACAAATTTACAATAATTATAACTATATACACAGTTAAAATTATTTATCGGATATTACACGTACCATTATGAGAGAACTTACATTATTCTCGACGTTTTCACAACCTTCCATTTACGAGTCAAAAGTGTTAAGCACTAGACCACGGACCGCTCATTAATGAGTTGCTTTTGTGAGTTTCAGGACCCGCAGTGAGGAGGGAGCTTCTGAAACAAAGGGACTACAAAGTAGACCTAGACTCTCGGTTAGGCAAGAGCGTCGTCATAAACAAGAACACGCCAACCTCCCAGTCTGGCGGCTACTACTGCAATGTGTGCGACTGCGTGGTCAAGGACTCCATCAACTTCCTGGATCACATCAATGGGAAGAAGCACCAGAGGAACCTGGGGATGTCCATGAAGGTGGAACGTAGCAGCTTAGATCAAGTATGTGCTATTTTCCTGTAGGAAATCCATTTTTTTAGGAAATCCTTTTCGGGACACTCCCTAGATTTCAGAGGGGCTATTCTTAGACATTTTAGTCGTCGGTTGAGCCCACGCTTTGACAAACTAATGATGCATTTGTATGAAGACCTGTCAATCCAAGATGGCCTCAAGTGAACAGCTGATTTGTCTTCATACAAATATTACAAAATTCGGCAGGTAAGAATGACCGTGCTGATGAAACTTCCAGCCCAGGCACCATTAGTTTGTCAAAGCGTGGGCTCAACCATCGGCTAAAATGCCTAAGAATAGCTCCGTAAGAGTCTATGACAGTTGTTGTAGTGTCGCAGAGTTGTTTACGCGCTTGGTCGTTGCTACAAACCGCCATTACTCAATCATGACCCAGTTGTTGTAGCTCAGAACAAGTATGTGGTATTTTTCTGTAGGAAATACTCCTAGATGGTTCTATAGTACGTATATAAGTGTGCCTAGTCACTTTGATTTCATAGTCCGTCATACAATGTATGCGTGTCGTCACGTACGACAATATTTCATTTTGAATCATTCCAGGTTAAAGCACGCTTTCAATCAAACAAGAAAAAGCTTGAAGAGAAGCAGAAAGACTACGAGCTCGAGGGACGCCTTCAGGAAGCGGCTGAAGAAGAGCAACGACTTAAAGAGCATCGGAGGGAGCGCCGCAAGGACAGGAAGCGGAAACTGCAGGAAGACCAAGGGGAGGGGGAAGACGGAGACCTGCCCACGTCGTCTGCCAACCCCGACATTGCCCAGATCATGGGTTTCTCGGGTTTCGGGGGATCTAAGAAATAAAAACTTATTTAAACATATTTGTACCTGTTTATCTATACTTAATTACATCAATAAACATATTAGGAAATATAAAATGTGTGATTTGTTCTTGGTTTTCAGTGCATGTATTAATTTTTAGTTATGTTAGTTATCTAAATCTAAGCTGCGAAGATATGTATCATTTGAGATTCATATTAAATGCATTCCCACAAGCAGAAATGCATAATTTCGCGCTTACACATGCGGCATGTAGACCTACAATATAAAAAACCCAATCTCAAATGAACATAAGCCCTGCAACTCTTGCTGACCTTCCCTGAAGCAGGGGTGACATTGGCAAAGTGAACCATTTTTTACAGTATGGGTGGTCAGCCGCATACCAACCTATCAGTCAAGGAATAGTCAAGTTATTATAGTGAAAATAAATTAAATATTATGTGTTGCTGTGCCAACAAGCGGGAATTCATTGCATGTGAATTGCAGAAAGCTGCTTACAGAAGCACTATCACTAAGCAGCGGGAATCTCAAGAGTAACTGGCTAGTAAACCTAACCTGAAAATGTATGGAAATTTAGAACGCATTAGAACTAACTCTGTTCATACATACTTTATGTTTATTTCATCTAATCTAATCTAAATTTCAAAGATATGTAACATTGGTGATTAACATTATATGCGTTTTAACAAGCAGACACGCATATGCTTCTATGATTTTTTTTAAGTCTAGAGCCCTTTAGGCGCAGCATGCCGTGCGCTTGCATCCAGTGTTTATTTCAGGTACTAGGCTTTGCCCCCCCCGGAGTAAAATACCGTAAGCTGTCAATGGAGTCCAAATTTACATATAACTTTGTTTCATTTATTTACCCTGCCCCCCCAGATCTCTTAATTGCCCCCCTGGATAATTTTGCCTGAAAGAAACACTGCTTGCATCACCTAAACCACTCTCAAATCTGGCCTAGATAAGACATGTGACAACTACTTTAGCAACATCTTGGAAGGAAAAATCCTGGGACGACTAACCACAGGTAGCCGAGAACTCCATACTGACAATTATATTAATTTTAAAACTAAACAAATTTCAAAACTTAATTTAACTCGGATATTTTACGAACCGTTTAGAGAGAACTTACATCATTCTCGACGTTTCGTCAGCGACGTAGCCAACGTCTTCAGCAGAACAGCCTCTCTGTACGACGACTGAGGATGAACTCAGTCGTCGTTAGAGGTGGCCGTTTAAACGAAAAGCAGTTTAAAATAGCTGCTTTTTATTTTAAGCAATTAAGCTTAAGTATTCCTTGACTTATAGATTGGTATGAGGCTGACCACACATACTGTAAAAAATGGTTCACTTTGCCAATGTCACCCCTGTTTCAGGGAAGGTCGGCAAAAGTTGTGGGGCTTATGTTCATTTGAGGTTTGGATTTTATTTGTAAGTACACATTCAGCATTTGTAAGCGCGAACTACACTTGTTGGTTTGTGGGCATACATCTGAGAGCTTTAAATGAATATATCCTTGCAACTTAGATTATTATTATTATTAAGCGCGCTTACAATTTAAACGAAAAGTCGTTTTGAAAAATAAGCGTTTGAAAAATAAGCGTATAAAATAAGCATAAGCAACTTTCGTTTAATTAAGTTTCGTTGAATAAGCGCGCTACATTTTTTCAATCGTTTTGTAAACGACTTGTCTCGCGCGTGCGGCGTAGTAGATCATTTCTCAGTTGCTTCCCGGTCATTGACCTGCGTGGATATGCGACGCAAAATATATAAAGGAAAAATTTTTGTGGCTCGATAATCAATATTTACAATAAACCCAAAAAACGAAAAAACGCTTTTTAAGCTGCTTATTTTAAAAAGCGTAAGCGTTCGTTTTTTTTACTAAGCCGTTTTTTCCATCTCTAGTCATCGTACAGAGACAACGACGAAACGTCAAGAATGATGTAAGTTCTCTAAACGGTTCGTAAAATATCCGAGTTAAATTAAGTTTTGAAATTTGTTTAGTTTTAAAATTAATATAATTGTCAAAATGTCAAACGACCGTAATTCTAACTTAAACCTAACTCCATACTGTTTGATTTGAAGCAACTCATAGATGTCACCTCCTATTCACAAATAAGAAGATTGCGACCAATAGAGACAAATGGCGGCTAGCATAAGCCACTGCCTTCTGAAGATGATGATTCTTGATTTCCTCCTGCTGAGAATATATGGTTTGCTAGTTAATTTGCGAATGATGCATTAATGACAATTTAATTTAACAAATTTTGGCAGGATGTTTGTGTCCCACTTGTAATTTTAGGCCCATAATTATTTTGCTTAAATTTCTCAACTCATTGATTATAATGTCATTATTAAGGCTATGATTAAATACTTCTCATATTACCTATTTATTGGTAATGACCTTTTTAAAGATCCACCATTAAAGTTTCATTGGATTAACCGCAGATCATAGGGATTAACCGCAGATCATAGGGATTAACCGCAGATCATAGGGATTAACCCTTTAAATAAAATCATCACTGCTAATGTTTTCCATATTTATATTAAAGTAATTTTTGTAATTTAAGGATTAATGATTTGGTGAACACGGTTTATATGTGAATTAAACCTTAAGAGGAGTCTGCAAGCTTGTTTATATTGCAGCACCAATTTACAAACAAAGCTCAGTTTCTTTCAGGTGGTATGAACCTTTGCGACCGGTCTTTTTTGGAGAGGTAGATGAATTTTTCAACCCATTAAAAACCATAACTATTTGAAAAATTAAATGATAGTAAGTATTTGGCCTCCCCGGAAATTTAACTCAATATCTTCCATTTACTAGTTGTTGTATGGAAGAATTCCTGGCTCTCATATTACATTTATCTATCTACTACGTACTGAAGATGCCCATTGCAGGCATAGGCGAAACGTCCGGAAGCTCCAGCTCCGATAGACCCCAACAGCAGATCTAGTGTCAGCCGCTGGCCCCTGAATCTTGTTTATAGCAATTTAAATTCGAATTACGATTACTTGGCATCATCTTTAAAATGATAAAGGCATATGAAACTCATTTCTCAGTCTTATGTTCCTTGACTTATAGGTTGGTATGCAGCTGACCACGGTCGGCAAGAGTTGCAGGGTGTATGTCCAGAATTGGGTTTTTATATTGTAGGTCCACATGCGGCATGTGTGAGCGCGAAATTATGCGTGTCTGCATGTGGGAATGCATTTAATATGAATCTCAAATGATACATATCCTTGCAGCTTAGTTTTAGATTTAGATTTAGATGTTCATATTAAATATCAGTCTTAATTTGATTGTAAAATAATATTATTTCTGTGAAAAATATATAAAACTCTGGTTTGATCAAATTTACCTAGGGCTTGAATGTTTCAGTGAATTTGGATTATTTTGTCATTCCACTTCAATATGATCTACCCATACAAAAGATGTCAATATTTGGTGAACCAACTAAGTAGGTATTTGGTGAACCAATATTTTTATTTTTCAGGGAGTGTCACCTTTTATTTAAAGGTCTTGAATGGGTTAATCATCCGGTACATGTGGTGTGCTCACAAAGTGTCAAAATAGCTGACAATTTAAAATGTATGTTTTTGTAAATTTAAACATAATAAAAAATAAAAATAAAACTTTTTATGTGGTTAATATGGATAATAATAATAATAACAGGCTAATTTATTTTAATTTACAAATCATAAGAGAGCGCCGTTTTTGTGTGTGTCACACCTCAAGGGCCCTCTCCGATCATGGATAAGACTTTTTGAAAAGGTGAGCTTGAGTGCTCCACGAAATACATCAACAGATTTGGAGTTCTTCACACCGGGTGGCAGTCTGTTCCACTCCACCGGACCCGCAACATGGAAAGCGCGATCTCCGAAATTTGTACGAATCTGACGGCGTGGCTGAACCAAATTGACTGCTACATCGCCCGCGGATCTGAGTGTCTGCCTCCTTACACCCATCTCAACAGGCAACATCATGTCAGTCAGATAAGGTGGAGCCAAGCCATTGATGGTTTTTTATACCATCACACATACACGGTAGACCACCCTCTCCGGGAAACGAAGCCAATGTATTGTATTTTGTATTGTTTGTGTATTAACACTGTGAAAATTCATATTGTTTAATTTTATAATTTTTTGATTAATTAAAAACACTGTTTATTTTCACGGATAAATTTATTCAATAAGATTAAAATCTTTAAACAAATTACAGTAATTTGTTTAAAGATTTTAATCTTATTGAATAAATTTATCCGTGAAAATAAACAGTGTTTTTAATTAACCAATGTATTGTTTTTAACAGCGGAGTGATGTGAGCGAATTTGGGTATCCCGAATATGAGTCTTGCTGTCGCATTCAACACAGATTGAAAGCGATTGAACTACTTCTTTGACTGACCACTATAAAGCGTTGAACAATAGTCAATCCGAGACATCACAAACACGCCCACTAGGGTCTTGACTGCATCTGACGGTAAACACTTTCTAATAGCCTTTATTTGGCGAAGTGAAAAAAAAGAAGAAGCTATTTTGGCATCTATCTGCCTTTCCAGTGTCAGATTCCGATCCAGAAAGACTCCTAGAAGTCTCACTGAATCAGAAGGCTGGATTAGCTTACCTCCTATGGAAAGTGGTACTTCATTCACTAATAGGTGGTCACGCCTAGATGTGGCTGCCCACAGTATCGAGGAGAATAGGGTTATAAAACTCCAACCTTTCAGCGATGATGTTTTGCACTTCTGTGATGTTTTGTCACTGTGGGTACCTACCTACTGTTTTGTCCTGTTACACAGTGACATGAGTGATGGCATTTGTTTTTATTATATAATAACAGAATCTGTTTTTGTTAATAACAGATGCAATAAATACATTATGGATCGACACGGCTTAAACTGAATGTGGTGAAATCGGAACTAATGTTGCCATCTTATAAAATGCCACTTTTGATAGTTCAATGTGAAATTAGCAGAATATTCTACAATTTTAGAAGTATTTTGTTAAAGATAAACAAAATAAAACCGATTGATTTTATCAGTTTGAAGGCCTTAAAATTATAAAAGTGCCCTCCTTTATCTATCATCCAAATTCATGTTCTGTCTCTAATTTAATACTTTATTTTATAAAAATGACAGCCCCGGGAGGTTGATGGTCAGATTCAGAAATAAGGTAGGTAATGAGGTCCGCCCGTGAATTGACATAGACATATGATGTCATCCCCTGTCCAGGTTGCTAGGGAAAAGACAAACAAATGCTTTGTTTTTTTCCAAGACGGCAGTCCATACTAGAAGAAAAAAGGTCCAAATTTAAAAATATTCAGACCTTATGCCAAATGATGTTACATTTTTTTAAATATGAGGAAACATTGCTGTACAAATTTTTAAACAATCAGATCTGTTTTGAAGCTTTGTAAACACACCTTGTATGATTGCTGATTGCTGTTCACTCAGTCATAGCGACATTGTCATGTGGCTGTCAAGGTCGCATGGCTACCAACTCCATCCTGGAATTGTTCGCATCAATAGCAGCCAACAGTCACTCTAATTATATGTATCAATGAAAACATACTGCTTTGTTTGATTATTGGAAAATACATAATACTCTACCTGATTAAACATGACAGAAATATGGGGAAATAATATTTTTTTTTACTTTTGGTTATTAAGCTGTTTCATTATAGTTTGTGTCATATTGGAGAATCTGAATTTTACTGAAGTTGGCGATGAGTAGGTATTGATAAATAAGCTGGTAAATGGCCCTAAAACTCAAACAAAAACAGCTCCCGTGTAAAAGATGAGATTAAGTTATTTTAACAAATGAAACATAACCACATTGATGACCAAGTAAAAATGGAAGAAATTTTTCAATTTTGAACTTCCAACAAACTGATGCATTTAATAGAATTAGCTCAAATTCCATTGACAACAAAATTGTGGCATCACAATTATGGATTGCTAGCGAAAAGGCATGCACATATTTTGTATTTTTTTTGTAAGGATCGTAGTTCTATACAAGTGTGACGTTTGTCCGCAGAAAATAAGGTTCTAAATTCACAATTTTAGCTTAGTCCATGGGAAATTGATTGTTTCAAGGTAATGTAATTTGGTCAACTTTTACGTCCTTTACTAATTTTGTTACAAAAACTACTATTGTGTCAAATGACTGGGTATGTTTTTTTCAGACATTTGACATGGGTGGTAGTGCGGTACTTAGGATGTCATCAGGCCCCTACACCATTTCAAATTCGCAGTATAAATGTGTTTGCCACATGCGAGTCTTCTTCAGTTCACGTTAGCACAGGCACAATGAAACACAGAGTTAATCCAATGGTCATAGCTACTTTATTTTATTGCATTTTTGTTGCACAGTGTGATGAAGTAAGTGTGCACAATAATTTGTTATTTAAATTTCATTTACAATATTTTATAATTCAAAGTATATTATTAAAAATTAATTTTTAAAAAAAATGTGGTGCAACATAAAGTGTGAAAATGAAGATTAAAATTAGTTTCTTAAGGTTGGACATAAAAGAGGATGAACGATGAAAGACTGACAAAGAAAATGAACATTGCTAGAATAAATAAATGGTAGAGGAAGATGGAGAAAAATATGGATGGACTTAATTCCTGAAAGTGCGAATGAATGGGATATTCAGAGTCATAATAAAAGAAGAGCCTACATGAAAAATGTTATGCCTGGATAAAATGAAAGAAGTATGCTAGGACCCTAATAAATGACGATTGATCTGCAATGTTGGCTTTTAAATTAAAGTGCTTATTTTTATGGATAAGGCACATTTAAAGTTTTTATTTATGGTAAATCTGTTTGTTATTTACTGTGTAAATTATTTACTAAAGGTAAATTTGAATGTGAAGGCATTTTGAATGTAAGGACCCCATTCTCACTTTGAATTTTTATACTTATTTTTTATTTATTGTTTGTTTTATAATATGTAGTTCTTGAAGTTGTTGCGTTTTCTTTAATTGATTATTATTTATTTTTTATTTAGATAAATCGCCACCATCAGTTGCTGGAGAGGAATGAGCACAGTAAAGGTAAAAAGAAACAATATTTTAACTCCCGATCTTATTTTTTTGTAACATAAAAATTATTTTATACTGAAGAAGCAGTTTTCGATTTCCCAATTGAAATGTGTGGACCATTGAGGTATATGTAGGTATAATATGTGTACCAGTGGCGAAAGGTGCCATACAAGCCGATTCCCATCGGTTTCCCGTTTAAAATGAGGCAAAAATGATATAATAAAGTAGACTGCATGGTTTCAACGGGGGAAAAATACATATTGTTTCTTTGGTTTTAAATGTATTTTTTACTTTGTGCCTATATATTTTTTAACTACTTTGTTACTTCATTTTAAAAGGGAAGCCGATGGGAACCGGCTTTTATGGCACCCTTCGCCACTGATGTGTCCCCCAATGTGTAGATTCCATGTTAATGATAGCTTTTATTTTTTATAGGAGTTGAATATCAGAAAAACATTGCACCTGTCAACCAGTACAGAATTAGAAAGCGGGAAATTGTCATACAAAATGCGGCTGAAGGATTAAGCCGGTTCAAAAGACAGTCAGAGCTGATGGACCTTGAGAATGGCAAAGACGGGACAACAGAAGAAACACCACAAGACGAAGGCTTTTGGAGCAGAGTGGCTAGGGTTGCCCTCAACATACTTAAAAGATTCATGCAATGGTTAAATGAATAATTACAATTATACCTATTATTTTTCTTATGTCACTACTCATTCCATTAACAACAATAAAAAATATTTCTTCTGAAATTCCAAAGACAAAAAAATATAGCATCACCCGGCTAAGTTGTTAGGGAAAAGACAGCTAATATTTTTTTATTGGTTGCGAAGGATCCAAGTCACATAGATCTGTGATGTTTATCAGCTGAGTCCATTCGGAATATTTACTTTTTTGAGGGTAATACTGATTTTTTTACCGATGCACTTGGAAAATGTTTTTTTTAATTTAAATAGATTTGTGAAGAGGAATGCAATTCACCAACGTCTTCTGCTTAGCCAGAAACAGGTATTAATATCATCAATTAATAATTCATTATTGTTTATTTGAATGAATTATTAATTAATAATTACCCAATTACATCTGTTGAACCAGGGTCAAAGTTATGGTCAAATGACCCAGGCGGGGATCGAACCAACGTTATTCTATTCCAAATACCCTAGAAAGATCAGCTCACTGCCTCTGCCATAACCAAATTTTTTTTTTCCATTTAGGCATTCATTTTTTGAATTAAGAATTATTAAGTTGTGTTCTTGTCTTTGGTAATCAGAACTGTAACTTTGAATATATACCTACCTACCTATATATTTTTTATAGCTTACAGATCAAGGCCGTACTAGATAGTATGGCCTTGCTTACAGATACACCAATAAAATTATATTATTTTACCTTAGGTTTTTACTAGGATGACTGCAAATAAATCAGGTGCATGCCTTACAAAACCATATTTTTTATAATTATAACACCATGGATGGCTGCTGAACCAGAAAAACGTGGATGGTCAGTCGAGTTTCATAATTTTTTGTGTATTTTACATAACTTATTCTTAAAGAAATAAAAAAAATGCTTTTGTATATTTTTAATAAAATCATGAAACTAAAATGATAGTAAATTATACTGAAACAGTAAGTACATTGTTTTAAATAAATTTGTTAAATACATGATTAAAAGGGGCAGTATTTTTTTATCAGACTTTTATTTTTATTTAAAAATTTAGGTGGAATGGGGCTTTTCTTGCTCCCGGGGAGTAGGTTCTCATATTTCTTGTGAATGCTGAGTTGGTCTTGCTGCTACTGGGATTTGGTTTACAAGAAAATACCAAAATGGGAAATCTTGACTTTCATCCTTGGTGGAAATTGAATCTTAGCTCGCTTTGCTTTGAATGTAAGCGTTCTACCAATTGAGCTTCAACACTATTGCATACAAAACGTATTTGGTAGTTCAATGAGATTTTTTTGGCATTTCAATGACCAATAGACCAATTATCCAGAGTCATAATAAAAGAAGAGCTTGTATGAAGAAGGTTATGATTCTGTATGAAATGAAAGAAGTATGTAAGGACAGAAAGAAATGGTGGTTGATCTGTAATGATGGCGGCTAGGACTAGGGTTTTTAAATTAGAATTTTGTATTTGTTTTGGTATTTATATGGATTATATGTATATAGATATGTAATTTATTGTCATGTTCCTTAACTTATAGGTACTTAACTTTGATATGCGGCTGACTACCCATGCTGTAGAAAATGGTTCACTTTGCCAATGTCACCCCTGTTTCAGGGAAGGTCAGCAAGAGTTGCAGGGTGTAGTTCATTCGAGATTTGGGTTTTTATGTAGCAGGTTCACATGCGGCATGTGCAAGCGCGAACTTATACGTATTTGCTTGTGAGAATGCATACAATGTGAATCTCCAGTGTCAGATATCTGTGCAACTTAGATTAGATTATATTAGATAGATCATTTAGGTCCAAATTAAGGATCAATGGGGCACTTAAGATCAATTCTAGGATCATTTATGGATCTTGGCATTTATAGATTTTAGGATTTACACATTCTTTGGGATTATGATCAAAAAATGTTTGAAGAAAGGGAATAGCCCGTATCTACTGGGCTAATCATGCTTCATGTTTTTTTTCTGCTCTCTCATATTCAATTACTATACCTACAATAAAAGTACATTATATTCAGAGAAATAATACCTACACATAAAAATGTAAAAACATGCAATTTATATTTTGCTATTGCTTTATTGCAAACCAATGATTGACAATAAAAATCCAACTACTGGTAAGTACAATAGAAAACCATAATACCATGATTGAATCGCATATCATTCAACAATTACTCTGCTATAGTAACAAGTTATGTACTGAATGTTTATTATTATAATCACAAATATATTGTCACACGGATCATACTTAATGTGGTGAAAATCAGAACTACAGCGCCATCGTGTAATAAGTCACTTCTGATAGTACAACATGAATTTAGCTGCGTTTGTAGTATTTTGTGTAAGTTTGGAGTATTTTGTTGAAGAAAAACTATACAATAGCCATTGATTTTATCAGTTTGTAGGCCCTGACATCACAGCAATGCCCTTCTTCAACTGTCACCTATATTCTGTGTAGGTCTTTATGTTTTTGTACTTTTTTTTCAGGAAAGTCAGCTATAGCCCACTTTTCAAGTAGCTGTCCGCTTTTCTATCCACATTTGGTACTAATTGATTTGTGATCCCAAAGGTTTCATTATATCCTGGAACTGGTCCAACTTATTGCCTCATTAGGCTATTGGGATTGATGCTTCTAGTTTTGAGGTGGTATCTTGATATAGTATGAGACCAGGGCTGGAAGTCTCATCACCACGGTAATTCTTACCTACCGAATATCGGTAATATTTGTATGAAGACTTATCAGCTGTTCACTTGCGGCCATCTTGGGTTGACAGGTCTTCATAAAAATATTACCGATATTTGGTAGGTAAGAATTACCGTGGCGATGAGACTTCCAACCCAGGAATTGCAAAGATGTAATGGATGGATGGTGTCAAAGCAGATGCAGTCAAGGCAGATATACGTACCTGGAGAGCAAAGATAATGGACAGGAGGGAGCAGAGGAGAATCCTGGATTTTTCCAAGGTCCAGCAAGGCCTAACAAGCACATGATGATGATGGTGTTGGTCTATTAAGGGTGTCAATTTCATTGAATCCATTCATTTGAATTATCAAGGAGTTCTTTAGTCTTTCTCTCGATGACTTCTTTGAATCAGATTTGGATAAGATCTGACGCCTATCATATGAAGTAAGTAAGTATATAGAATCAATAATGAGAATTCAGGATTTTTTCCAAAAATGGATAAACATGATATAGGACAGAGGATTTCATTTTCTGTTCATTCAAATATATATCTCATTTCCAGATAAATCCTAGGTTGCCATCTTTGATTTAATATGACAATGGAGTCGTGCAACCTCATGTTCACATGTAAGCCAGGCATAAGCATCAGTAGGTACCAGTGGCGAAGGGTGCCATACAAGCCGGTTTCCATCGGTTTCCCGTTTAAAATGAGGCAGAAATGATAATAAAGTAGACTGCATGGTTTTAATGAGGAAAAAATATTTATTGTTTCTTTGGTTTTAAATGTATTTTTTTACTTTGTGCCTATATTTTTTAACTACTTTGTTACATCATTTTAAAAGGGAAGCCGATGGGAACCGGCTTGTATGGCCCGCTTCGCCAGTGGTAGGTACAATGTTAGGAGGGTTCCAAATTGAAATATTTGAATGAGTGGAATTGAGAAGTATCTATTTTAATATGAAAGTGATTTTCAGGTCAATTCTTCATCATCATTGGCTTATATAACCCGATATGGATGTTGGTCTCCTTGATCAACCGCTGCCTGTCTGACACCTTTCTCCTCCAGTCTCATACTCCTAAAGTAATGTTACGATTTTACTAGGGTCCTCTTTTAATTAAACTGCAATTATTTATTTTAACAGAATTTATTTTACACGGTTTAATTCAGAATTTACAACAATTTATATTCTCTGCTATTGGTCTTCACGGCAAAATGCTTGGAGCGACTGATACGAGGGTGGGGTGAAAAGTTTCCGGCCTGACCAAGAAAAATTTTTTTTTTTTAAAAAATTATGCTTTATTTTTCAACATCATCTCCATCAACACTGATACATTTCTCATAACGGTGTTTCTTATTTAGTTATGTCAGTTTTAAACGTAGATTCGTCAAGCTCCTCAAAATACTGATTTACAGCTTCGATAACTTCTTCGTTGTTCTTGAATCTTTTACCGCCAAGCCATTTTTTGAGGTTAGGAAACAGGTAATAGTCGCTGGGGGCTAAGTCTGGAGAATGAATGGATGCGGCATCAATTCAAACTTCAATTCGTGGATTTTGGACATGGCAACAATCGACGAATGCGCTGGTGCGTTATCGTGATGAAACAAAATTGTTTTCTTCGCCAAATGAGGTCGTTTAATTTGTACCTCCTGCTTCAAACGTTGTAATAACTCTGCGTAGTATTGACCAGTGATAGTCTTACCCTTTTCAAGGTGATCAATGTGTATAATTCCTCTCGCATCCCAAAAAACAGTAGCCATAACCTTGTTAGCCGATAAAATTGTTTTTGCCTTCTTTGGAGTTGGTTCCCCTTTTCCAACCCACTGTTTTGACTGTTCTTTATGTTCAGGAGTGTAGTGGTGGACCCAAGTCTCATCGACAGTTATGAATCGAGGCAAAAAATCGTTTGGATTACGCCTTTACAGCGCCAAATTGTCGGTAGAAATGGTTTTTCGAAGCAGTTTTTGGTCTAACGTTAGCAAACGCGGCACCCACCTTGCACACAGCTTTTCCAGGTTCAAATGCTTATGCAAAATATTTCGCAAACGTTCATCTGATATCGTACAGGTCTCAGCTATCTCACGCACTTTCAACCTGCGGTCTTCCAACACTATTTTATGGATTTTCTCAATCATTTCTGAGGTTGTGACCTCAACGGGCCGTCCTGAGCGAGGGTTGTCAGAGGTGTTCACATGACCCATTTTAAATTCAGAAACCCACTGCTTAATAGTTGAATATGATGGGGAGGAGTCTCCTAGTGTTGAATCTATCTCTTCTTTTTTTTTTTTTGGTGAAAAACCTTCCAAATAGAAGTATTTGATGACAGCACGTTTTTCCAATTTCTCTATTTTAAGGTAAACAACGGAAGCGTCTCGCGCGATGTGCTCTCAAACGCAAACTAACGTAGCGATTGGGCTGAACCTGTGCATACAAGCTCGATAGGAATGATACTGTAGGACGCCGCTCCAAAAGTAGACCTAGTGGCGCCATCTCTTGGTCAGGCCGGAAACTTTTCACCCCACCCTCGTAGCTCTCCGCACCATTGCAGTCCCTACGAAAGAGATCTTTCTCGGATATTCCAGATCATTCTTTGATTTCTTGCTCACATTAGAATGCCGTTCTATGCACTACCACTATCATGGACTGCTCCCAGATTGTTCTACCCACACTATCGTACTTGTATTGGTGCGCGTAGGTACTTTGATTACATAGTTCGTAACAGTAGCGACAGTCTGCCACCATTCTATTGAGCAATCTTGTTGTAGGTTTTCCTTATTATGACTCTTTGTACAGCACTCAAAATTTGCTCTTGATATGATAAACCCTGAACAGATATTGAATATTATTCTCGGTAGGGAAACGTCACAGATCTATGTAACTAGGGCCCTTGGCAACAAATAAAAATATATTCTTCTTCTTCAATGGTGCTACAGCCCAATTCAAGGCTCGGCCTTCTTCAAACTCTGCCTGTCTTCCAACGCTGCTGTCCAGTTTGCAACTTGTAAAAGCCGAGCCGCATCCTTCCTCAGCTTATCCCTTCATCACAGTCTGGGCCTTCGCACTCTTCTTCATCCCCGGCGGCTGGAAACCACATGCCAGGCGTTCTGTGAGCACAGTCGGTGTTATGGCCGAGGGGGCCAAGTGGGCTGATCTTTCTAGCGTGTTTGGAACAAAACAATGTTGGTTCGATCCCCGTCTGGGTCATTTGACAATAACTTTGACCCTGGATCAATAGATGTTATTGGGTAATTATTAATTAATAATTCATTCAAATAAACAATAATGAATTATTAATTGATGAACAAGAGTTTTAGGCTTACAAGGCCGGCTGATGATGCTGGAGTGATGTTTTCCGGGATCTGTTGCCGTGGTCTGTGGGAGCTGGAGCTCCCGGACGTTTCGCCCATTTCTACGATGGGCTTCTTCAGCGTGAAGTATGATGATGATGATGAAGAAGCCCATCGTAGAAATGGGTGAAACGTCCGGAAGCTCCAGCTCCCACAGACCACGGCAACAGATCCCGGAAAACATCACTCTAGCATCATTAATTGATGATATTAATACTTGTTTCTGGCCAGGCAGAATAGGTTGGTGAATTGCACTCTTCTTCACAAAATCTATTTAATAAAAACACGCCCAGGCTAATAACAAAATTTTACTTAGCCGGTTCACTAGCAACTTTTTTGGCTATGCCATTTGTGCGGAGTCCTTTATTAAGTACCTACTTATATTTTCCTGGGATTTCTTTACCTCAAGAAATCAAGTGGCAACCCCAAAGGATTGTAAGCTGCAGAAGCTTGCAGTTTAATAATATCTGGCGAATCAGAGGGCGAAGCTGTCAAGTCAGGGTTGCCATCAGGAAATATTCGTGAAATGCCATGGACAAAGTCAAGGTGATTTTGATGTTTTTTTTGTTGTCTTGCCTTGACGCAAATACTGAATATTAACTGTTTGAGAAATAGCAAAGTGGCTTTATCCAGTTCTCTCTTCGATCCTCCACATATTGTATCAGCCAGATGCAGATAGAGCGCCTTTACGTCGACACGATTTTTTGCTGATTCATCACTATGGTCTTCTAAGTACGCAATCAGTCTCAAAGCGTCAGGAAGCATGGTTTCCAAGGATTTCATGGAAAAGCTTGCATTAATTGATTTCAACCACAATGTTATCGGCGCTTGGTGGGAATTCACATCATCTGTCATCCGTTTTGTCTCACGTGTGATCTGGTCAGAACGAAGGCACTTAGAAGCCCTGTGTTTGTATAGTTTCAACAATCGTATGATGCTCTCTTCGTTTTGGGTGGGTACGGCCTTAACTAATATTGATATATCATATTGACCGTATTTTTTTAACGCTTGAAATAAACTTATCTTTTCATGTACGGTCCATGATTTTACTTCCATTATTAATTGAGAATAAATGAGATTACAGATTGATTTTGAAAGAAATTACTGCGGCAAAGCACAATTCACGTCATTACTGTCTTCTTCTTTTAAAAGGGCAAAGCTGATAATGAATGAACTCACTTGCCAAACATAACTCGGAACAAGTGTGCTGAGAAATCTCGGCGGGCAAACGTCACAGGTTATGTAGAACCATTTGTAGAACCAAAATATTACAATAATATATGAGTAGGCTTTCGTCCTAGTAAACCTGACGTCACATGTTTTTGGTTTTTCTAAATGTGAGGACTTAATTTTATAAAATATGCGTCATGGTTATTTTATTTATTATACATGGAAGAACGTAGATTTTTAAATGGGTTACGCATAAATTCCAGACATATAAATTATGACATCACACGGCCGAGTTGTTTAGAAAAAAAAAATATATATATAACATTTAAGTTTATTACTGAATTGTTTTTGTGTTTTTTCGGGTTAGACCATGGTCTATATGCAGCTTTTTTATAAGCCGACGTTTCGCCTTCATGAGTAGAAGGCATTTTCAAGGCGAGTTATACCGGCGCGGCGGCCTTCGTTGTCTCTTCGGTCGCTTCTCGATGCTAACTGATTGGCGTATCGAGAAGCGACCGAAGAGACAACGAAGGCCGCCGCGCCGGTATAACTCGCCTTGAAAATGCCTTCTACTCATGAAGGCGAAACGTCGGCTTATAAAAAAGCTGCATATAGACCATGGTCTAACCCGAAAAAACACAAAAACAATTCAGTAGTTAATACCGACCATGAAAGTGTTAGTGAAAGTTTAAAACTTTATTTAAGTTTATGTTTGTAAAATACTTTAATCATATTAACCTGTAACTTTACCCGTCTAAATCGAATGATTTACTTTTGTGCGGACTTCATTTTATTATTTCTTTAACTCCATGCTTCTTCCCTTTTGTAAGCATTTTATTTTAATTTAAATTTTATTTTGTGTATACCTACCAAAGAAAAGTCGTCTACATTTTTTTTAGCACTGGCTATGATGAATACGGTTGTATTATTTTTCCATAAACAATTCCATAATTTCCTAACCTCAAAATTTTGCAATGGAGTAGGATTATTGTCGAACTGTCAGTAATATTATTATCATGCTACGCAAATAAAAAAATGAATTTCACTTAAATATTAGTATTTATTTTAGCAGTAAAAGTGATTTAAAATATAACACTTGCATCGCAATGGGGTTTTTTCATATTCCGTGTGTTGAGAGAAATGTAATATGAAAGAGCGCAATAGAGGATGGCTGTGTTAAACTCTATTAAACCTTCCAGAGCTACAAGAAACTTCCGAGGTAAATTAAAACAATTAAACGATAGCCAATTAAACAATATTTACTCCATACGTATCGTTATTTGTTTGTATCTGAATATTTTCGTGTTTTTTTTTCAATGTTTTGAGACATAACTTCGCAACGCTGTATCTTCACAACAAGATGTGTTTTCTCTTTCAACTGTGTTTAATTGTCCATTAAATACAACGTTTGCGTTTTGTTTTCATTTCATTTTATGGTTTTAATTAGTAAAAAATGATTTTCCATATAAATACATCTGATGGAATCAGCACACATTGCAAAAAAATATAATTTTCTCGGCAGGCAAACGTCACACGTCTATGGGACTAGGGCCCTTCATAACCAATAAGAAAATATTCGTTTGCCTCGTCCCTCCCGGTCGTGTAATGTTAGTCTATGGAAATTGTGCGAAGTGCATTGTTGGTTTTACCTTGCAAGATTTTTGGGCCTGTTGCACCAAGCTCCAATCAGACAAAAATCAAAATTAGGTGTGATTTCAACCTTTCAAATCAAGCATTTGGTTGCACACACGTAAATCAGCTGATATACATTATATTTCCTGTTCAACTTCCATATTTTTACCCACTTCCGATAAATATTTAACCGAGGGCCTTACCAGAATGAAGCAATCAAATTTGATTTGTCAATTAAATATTGATTGGAGGTTGGTGCAACAGGCCCTAAAAAATAAATTAATCTATTTATTTTATTTTAGTGATAACATTAACAATCTAATCTAATTTAAGTTGCAAAGATATGTTACATTGGAGATTCACATTATATGCATTCTCACAAGCAGACACGTACAAGTTGACATGCCGCATGCGAACCTACAACATAAAAACCAAATCTCAAATGGACATACACCCTGCAACTCTTGCCGTCCTTCCCTAAAACAGGGGTGACATTGGCAAAGTGAACCATTTTTACAGCATGGGTGGTCAGCTGCATATGAACCTTTAAGTCATGGAATATACACGACAAATTACATTTTTTAAAATCAATTAATAATAACACGTACTTATGGACATCAAAACTAAAACAGAAAACAAATTCCAATTTAGTAAGCCCTAACCGCCAACATTACAGATCAACTGCCATTTCTTTCTGCCCTTATATACTTTTTTCATTTCTTCCAGAGTCATAACCTTCTTCATACAAGCTCTCTTTTTATTATGACTCCAGATATTCCATTCATTCCCAAATCAAAATCACAAAAAGTTTTCTTAGATTTTCGAAAATTGTCTGGCCGGTCGATAGCTCAGTTGGTATAGTGCTTGCATTCTACCCCGTAAGCTCAGGTTCGAATCCCACCGAGGAGAGTGTCAGAAATGATTTCCTATTTCGGTGTTTATTTCAAACCCCATAATAAAAATACCGGCAAGGTTTACTCAGCCTTCACAAGAAATGAGTACCAGCTCCCTCGGGAGCTGGGAAACCCCCACTTCAACTGAAGTGGTTGGCGTAAGGCCGGCCCCCTTACCTGTAAAAATACATAGGTTCAACTCGCCACATGCGACCCCTTCGGGGATAGCGCGGCAAGAAGTTACACTATATGTGTAGCTTAGTTGCGTTGCGTCATTGTTTTGTCAAATGATAAATATATTAATCATCGCAGTAAATTCTGCACAGTAAAAAAAAACCTTCAGCTCTATGACCTAAAGTTAATGAAAAATGTATTCCTGATAATCAGGGTTTTTTTTCTAATTTACAGCATTGTGAACATCTGCAGTTGACGGTCATTCTAAATACAGTACATGACTGGTCCGTAGTCTAGTTGTTTACATTTGGAACTCTTGATTGGATGGTAGAGCTCTATGACCTAAAGTTAATGAAAAATGTATTCCTGATAATCAGGGTTTTTTTTCTAATTTACAGCATTGTGAACATCTGCAGTTGACGGTCATTCTAAATACAGTACATGACTGGTCCGTAGTCTAGTTGTTTACATTTGGAACTCTTGATTGGATGGTAGAGGGTTTGAATCCCGGTGGAGCACATAATCATATTTTATTTTTCAAATATGCTCTTTAAATATGCTTTTTTTTGGGTTGAAAAATTAATCTGCCTTACCAAAACACTGGTCACCATTGTTTCATCCAACCTTACAGCAACTGGATCTTGCTTGAGAATTGGCGCTTTTTACAGCGTCAATCAAGCATTCAGAGGGCTCTTGAAGTGTGATGCAATCAAAAACAGCGCTCACCAAATAAATCATTTATTATTATTATAGCGCTTAGTGTCTTTTCAAACAACCTACAGTAGAGCCGCGCTAGTCCGAACCCTGCCTAATCCGTTGATGGCAGAAATCAAAATTTAAGAAGTTAAGCAACATTGGGCGTGGTCAGTACTTGGATGGGTGTGCGCTCAGGTACACCGCGTGTCGTTGGCATCTCGGACCGGTCCGTAGTCCGTTGTGGCAACACTTCGGACTCGTAAATATTTGGAAGGTTGTGGATTCGGATCCCGGCGGAGCACACAAAAATACCATCAATATTTCGAATGTGCTCTTCGCTGGGTTGAAGAATTCTTAAGCCTTTACCAATGACCGGTCACCAAGGGTCCATCCAGCCTTACAGCAACTGGGTCTTGCTTGAGTATTGGCGCTTTGTAGCGACGACCAAGCTCGTACACCTCTGCGGCACTACAACAAGTGTCATAGACCCCTAGAGTCTTCAGAATCTAGGGAGTCTCCCGCACAGGATTTTCTTAAAAAAAAAAAAAAAAAATAAAAAAAATGATCTCGCACCTGTGCTAACTTCATTAGTTCGCGCAAAACGGACAAAGAAGTCAATCACGAAGAAGAAGCTAACCCAGGAATTAAGATAATAAGCCATGCTGAGGTTGTGGAGGTATTCAACAAATGAATTCAATGGGCTGACGAAAACGGCGTGTCAAGTCAGGACACATTGTTGGTGCGGCGAATGCGAAGTGATGTTTTTTCCCAAAAAATTGACAAATCAAAGCAAAAGTCCGGATGCTAGATTTTCTTGTTCCAAAGTAGTATGCAGAAGGAAATATGTAGGACAATATAAAATATTTGTTACTTTTTTTTTTCATTTGAATTACGATCAAAGATTGCTTAAATAATTAAAGCACAAACAAATCCCAATTTTTTATTTTTCCGCTCCATTGAATTGGTCCTTTACTATAATCCGAACACCCCATTATTTTGAACCCTCCTGTGTTTTTAGGGGTTGGATTAATGAGGCTCTACATACTTATTTCATTTATTTTTGATATTATAACAGTCTGTCCTGCCTTAAGCCCGGTCAAACAGCCCATTAATAACAGTGTTTTATTTGTTTCCAGGGAGATTTAACCAAGATCAAGATTTGTACACTCTGGATATAGAAAAGACTCCCAAACGCAATGCGTGTGACATATTCCGAGCCCTGTGCTCCCAGTCGGGGGTCCTGTACGACATTGCTTCTCAAAAGGTGGCCAGTACACCTTCTGGGTCAACGGCAGACACCACCAAGAGCCTGTCCAAGACCATCGTGTCTGATGCCAGGAGACTATCTTATCTGAATGCCCTCGTGGAGCTGTTATCAGCAGAAGAAAGCCGACTTAAGATAGGCTTTACTACTGAAGAATTATTATGCTGGTATGAATCTTGGTTGAAATAAAATTATTTTTTAGGATTAAGATAATCGGTTTTTATGTCAAAAAGGGATAAATATTGAAAATTGTGTTAATGTGGACACCATAATTGGTTTTGTGTTTTGTCAGAGTAATTTGACAGCCTCAAATCCATCTCAACGGGTGAAAACATGTCAGGCAAATATGAAGGAGCCACACCATTTACAGCTTTGTAAACCATCGGACAAATACGGTAAACCACCCTCTCTGGAAAACGAAGCCAATGCAGTTTACAATGGAGTGGACAAGATAGTTGTGATGACATAGCCAAAAGGACGCTGAACAGTAGGAAGACTCTAATCAAGGTGGCTGGACCTGAAGGTGGAAAGACATTAGACAAGCAGCTGTGGCTGTGGCTGATCGAAGAGGCCAAAACCCACCCCGGGTTTTCATGCCATTGATGATGATTATCATTAATTTAATATTTTATTCATTTCATTCAGACTTCTATAAACTTGTGTTAAAAGCCGTGTCTTCTTAGCAATTCACAATAAATATCAGCATTAAAAAGAAACACTCGATTTCCTGCTTTTATGTTACGCTTCAAGACCTTGGTGCTGTGAAAATTGCCAAGATAAAGTGAGATTTGATATTAAGTCAGTCCATCATGTGTAGTACCGACCAATAAACTGTATTGATTGGTTGTGAGAAATAATATAAGTACCCCAAGTATATAACAGTAATGCAATTTCCCTAGGATCACAGTAATAGAAAAACGTATGTAATATACAACAGCACCCTTAGTCAGTAATTAATTTGGATACATTTTTCAATTTACACGATCTAGTAGAATAGCGAAGAAAAAAAGAATCCCTAAGAAAATGAAAATGGCGGTACACAATTGTATATTGTTGCCGACCCTGATGTATGGAAGCGAGTCGTGGACGGTGAATGAAAGAGAAGTAAATAACGCATATACGCAACTAAGCTACACATATAGTGTTACTTCTTGCCTGCATTTCCCGAAAGGGTCGCATGTTGGCGGCCTCACACCAACCACTTTCAGTTGAAGTGGGGGTTTCCCAGCTCCCGGGGGGGCTGGTTCTCATTTCTTGTGAAGGCTGAGTAAACCTTTGAGATCGAACCCTTGCTCTCGGCATGGAATGCAAGCATTCTACCAATTGAGCTATCAACCTTTTTACGTGCTTGATCGTCTTCGCTACAAAGCGCCAATTCTCAAGCAAAACCCAGTTGCTGTAAGGCTGGATGGACCTTTGGTGACTGGTCATTGGTAAAGGTTTTATGAATTTTTCAACCCAGCGAAGAGCAAATTTGAAACATGAATGGTATATTTTTTGTGCTCCGCTGGGAAGCAAACCCACAACCTTCCCATTCAAAGTCCGAAGTGTTACCACTTAACTACGGACCGGTCCACCGGTATGCACCGTAAAAATGGCTCATTTGAGAAGTATGACTGGAAAAACATTGAAAGATAGAGTGAGAAACGAATGTGTTCTGAATGAATGCGGAGTAAAAGAAAGCGTGAAAGTTCAAAGAAGCGTTATGCGATGGTTTGGACATATTGATAGATGAATGAAGACCGACTGACAAAAAAAATGTATAAAGGGAATGTAACAGGTAAGCGTGGAAGGGGAAGACCTAGGAAAGAATGGATTGATCAGATAAGTGAGATTGCGAATGAATGAAATCTATAGAGTGGAAACAAGAGAAGAGCGTGTATGAAAAAATCAATGAAACTAGATGAGATGAAAAAAGTATGCAAGGATAGAGTCAAGTGGAGGCACTTGTGTGGAGGTACCGGCCACCCCTAGAGGAATGGCGACAGGATACAAGACAAGACAAGAGTGCTGTTTATGCAATGCTTTATTCTTAGAGTAAAGATGTTTTGGCTTTCCAAATAGTGTCTTTTGATGTTATCACTTTAACTGATTGAATTGTTTGCAGCTTGCGGACGAGTCTAGTGCACGAGGCGACACAAGTGCGTACGGCAGCACTGCGCGCCGTGCGCTACGTTCTTCGTACAGAAGTTGACGTCATTGCATTCAACTCCTTACGTCTGCCATATTTGGTCACAAGGTACACTCCATTCTTCAAACTAATAAGAACTAATCTAATCTAATCTAAGGAAAGCTGCAATATATCATTTAAGATGTATATTAAATGCATTCCCACAAGCAGACATGTATAATTTTGCGCTAACACATCGCATGTGGACCTACAATATAAAAACCCAATCTCAAATGAACATAAGCCCTGCAACTCTTGCCGCATGTGGACCTACAATATAAAAACCCAATGTCAAATGAACATAAGCCCTGCAACTCTTGCCGTTATTCCCTGCTTCAGGGGTGACATTGGCAAAGTGAACCATTTATACAGCATGGGTGGCCAGCCGCATATCAACCTATAAGTCAAGGAACATACACAACAAATTACATTTTTTTTAAATCAACAAATAATACTATGTATAGACATCAAAACTAAAAACAGCACAAATTCCAATTTAATAAACCCTAGCCGCCAACATGACAGATTAATCACCATTTCTTTCTGTCCTTACATACTAACATCGTTAACTACGAGTATTACAACTTTCAATATTATATTGTTTAATTATGGCGGAGAGTCCCCAATGTTTGGGTTTCGGTTCCCTAAACATGACGTCTGAAATGTTTTCTTTTACTCAGATGTTTTTATTGCCACAGGAAAACCTACACTCACAATAAAGTGGTAGTCAAAATACTACTCATCTTGCGAAATTAAAAGTTTTGATGTGATGAGCTAGCCTTTTACCCTTTAACCGGGATATTCTTAGACATTTTAGTCGTCTTTTGAGCCCACGCTTTGACAAACTAATGATGCCTGGGCTGAAAGT
Source organism: Agapetus fuscipes (assembly GCA_951799405.1). NCBI lineage: Eukaryota > Metazoa > Arthropoda > Insecta > Trichoptera > Glossosomatidae > Agapetus > Agapetus fuscipes. Next base: position 12,529,935 of record OX637351.1, on the reverse strand, counting down.
CTCATCCCCACGGTCATTCTTACCTACCAAATTTTGGTAATATTTGTATGAAGACTAATCAGCTGTACACTTGCGGCCATCTTGGATTGACAGGTCTTCATACAAATGCATCATTAGTTTGTCAAAGCGTGGGCTCAATGGACGTCTAAAATGTTTAAGAATAGCACCGTTAGAAATTAAATGGTAGAGATGCAAGGTAAAGAACACATAATATATTATTGTTAAAAAGGAAATTTTGCAAAAAAATGTTTGTGCATATGTTATTTATTTGACTCTGTATTTTAGATTTTATAGTTAAGAATGTGGACACAGTAATCAATGCGACAATGCAGATCGTTCATAAATTACAGAGACAATCTTGGAGTGTCAATTTTTCAAAAATGGCGCCATGAAGAAACCGTCATTAATCATTATCATTCAAAATATTTAGTTTGGTGTAAATTACAATTTGAAATTTTAAGTATTTATAATTTTTACCTTATGATGTGTATTTGCTTGATTTTTTGGTTCCGGGTTTTTGTTCATGAAACCGGTTATACGCTATCAAATTGTACTTATCGTGTAGCTATTTACTAAGTTTTTTGGAATGAAAAAAAACGGATGTTACTGACCGTGGAAAGAAAAGAACGATTTTCTCTACATTTCGTCAGAGTCATATCCGACGTCTTTAGGAGGCGTGTGTCTTCTACGAAGAAGAATCACAAACTGATGATTTGTTGTTTTTTGCTCGAGGTCGAAGGTTGTAGGTACATTTATTGACCTTCGGTGATGCATTCATAGATGTCGCAATAGCTCCACTTGTACTGAAGGATTATTTCATCTTGTGAAACCGTCCGATTAATGAAAGGGTCGTGAAACGTAGAGAAAATCCTTCTTCCGTTTTTTTTCATTTCAAAAAATGTCTAATGACCGTAATCATAATTTAATTTTTTTATTCACTAAGTTATTTTGAAACATGAAATCTTTTTCAGATGTATGGACGTGGTACTGCAAAACGAGATGGAGCGCGTGCAGGCTCTCCGAGTGATTCGTCGCGCCCTACGCTTGGGCGCAAGTCGCTGCGAAGCCTCCATAGCCCGGGCCCTGGTGGCTGTCCCTGATGCTGCTCCAGAGGACCGCGATCGCATGATGCGCGCCTGCCTGGCAGCGCTGTGCGAACTCGGAGTCTTGAACCCCACCCTGTTTATCCAGGCGGGTGGAGTCGGGGCCATAACCCGAGCCATCCTGGATTGTCAGACTCCTCGAATTGCCGAGTCCCTGTGTGGGGTTCTGCTGCATCTGCTCAATGACCCTAGAACGAGAGCAGCGGCTAAGGTGGACCTTAGATGCTTGGCTGCTCCTTATTGTGATTTCCATTATCGGCACGGATGGATGGACAAAAATCGGTGAGAATCATAATATGAGTGTGGTTACAACATAAACCTTAAGAAAATTATGAAAAAAATGACATTAGAATTGCAACCTACTAACGTTAACTGTGGTGATTGCATCTTTCAAAAGGTAACAGCCCGTTTTCACCAAGAATACCTAAAGATAAAGTGCACTTGACACTGGCACCCCTACTCAACGCAGGAATTCGCCATAAAGAACAAGAAGAAGTACCAGTTTTGTTTTCACCAACATTGAAGAATCGCTTAACTCGCTAAGAGATTATGAATAAATAATTATATGCGGATGTTATACTTTGATTTTGGATTTGTGTAATGTATTTGATATTCCAGCGATGAACGAGATCTGCGCTTCACCTGCAGCAGACTCTCCCTGCTGTCCATCTTGCGCAGCTGGCCTGGCATGCTGCACTTCTGTGATCCCATGAATCAGTCGGGGCTCAAGGCCATCGTGGCCGTTCTCTACCTCAACCAGCTGGAAGTGCGGGTGCGTGCTGTGATTGCTTTGAACACCAAAGTTTTGTCATCTAAGATTTAAGGCTTACAGGGGCTTCTCAGGCCGGGGGGTTGCTTTAGTTTCATAGTATCTTATGTGTCGGAGGGTCGATTTGTCCATTTGTTTGATAACATACTAACAATTACTTTTATAGCGTCTTATTGTGACCAAAGTCAATTCAAAGGCGCATGGTGCTACCGAACAAAAACTGGCAAGCCTTGCGGTTTCTCCTAAGTTGCTTGGTGCGATCCCGTATACAGGTACTTCTTGAGGTTCTTCCTAAAGCCTGCCGTAGTGGGAGACTCCCTAAGACATGTTCTCCCTAAGATAAGTTCTGCCAACGGTGTCGCTATGCTGAAAGCATAGTCTCCAAATACTCTCATATGTCTATTAATTATTTTGTATGTTTATATGTGTCTCGTTGTTGATTAGATATTTCTACAGTCTTTTTTACAATGGACAGGCCATCAAAATCTCCCAATATATCTTCTTTCTGTGTGAAATCCACACTGTCATAACTAAATATCAGCATGCATTCAGCAGCATTGATTCCTTGACTTATAGGTTGGTATGAGGCTGACCACCCATACTGTAAAAAATGGTTCACTTTGCCAATGTCACCCCTGTTTCAGGGAAGGTCAGCAGAAGTTGTGGGGCTTATGTTCATTTGAGGTTTGGATTTTATTTGTAAGGACACATTCAGCATTTGTAAGCGCGAACTACACTTGTTGGTTTGTGGGCATACATCTGAGAGCTTTAAATGAATATATCCTTGCAACTTAGATTATAGATTATTATAGATGAGGTTTAGTGATTCTGTGTACTCGTAATACAAATTTTTTAAATGATAGTGTAAGTTTCCTAAATTGATAAACAAAGTTTAATCTAAGTAAATGATTAAGTTTTTCTCGGGTTAGACCATGTTCTGTTTGCAGTAATTTTGTCTGCCGACGTTTCATTCCCTCGAGCGGGGAATATTTTCAAACATTTTCACTCTTTTTTAACATTTCAAACATTTTCGCTCGAGGGCAGACAAAATTACTGCAAATAGAACATGGTCTCACCTGAGAAAAGCTATATCATTTTATCACCGACCATGAAAGGGAAAGTTTATAACTTTATTCAATCTAAGTAATTTGCTTTTTCAGCTCTTTGACAAGAAAGTTTGCTAAATAAAGGTTATTTTATTTGAATAATGTAATAATAATACTTTCAGAAAGCTGTCTTGGAGCTTCTCTATGAACTAATTGGACTGACACAACCAGAATGGACGGATGAGCTCTCTGTGGCACTAGCAGCTGTGGATCCATCAGATTTTCAGGTAAACACACTTGATGCTTTATACATTTGACGTGAATATTAAGTAGGGGTGTTATGACTTATTTAAAAGCTTTATTTTATTCCTTGACTTATAGGTTGGTATGAGGCTGACCACCCATACTGTAAAAAATGGTTCACTTTGCCAATCTCACCCCTGTTCCAGGGAAAGTCGGCAAAAGTTGCAGGGCTTATGTTCATTTGAGGTTTGGTTTTAATTTGTATGTACACATTCAACATTTGTAAGCGCAAAATTACACGTGTCTGTTTGTGGGCATGCATTTGATATGAGTTTTGAATGTTAATATATCTTTGCAACTTAGATTAGAGATACTCTGAGTCACAGGGTGTTGTGCAGCTTTAAGACACATGAAATAAGTCTTGTCCTCGAATAGAGACAGTAGATTTCTTTGGTAGGACTACCGTTTTGAGGAATGGTGATGCGGGACTTTAAATTTTATCAAATATTCTTTTGTATCAAACTTTGTGATTTTTTGGTCTAAGGTTCAAATGATGCGATGTCTTTCAGTGCTATTCTTAGAGATTTTGATCGTCTGTTGAGGCCACGCTTTGACAAACTAATGATGCCTGGGCTGGAAGTCTCATAACCACGGTCATTCTTACCTACTGAATTTTGGTAATATTTGTATGAAGACTAACTTGCGACCATCTTGAATTGGCAGGTTTTCGTACAAATGCATCATTATTTGTGTTGTAATATTGCAGAACTCTTGGGGGCTGAATGATGGCTTTGTTGCTGAGGAAGGCAGAAGTATTCTTCCACATCTGGCGGCCACAGGACCAAACTTGATCGAGTTGCATTTGGCAGTCCTACTGTATTGTTTTCTTGAAGTAAGTTAACATTTTTTTATCCCAAAATATATTTTGGTTTCTGTTTTGTATACAATAATAGACTGCACACATTTAAAAAAAAACGCAACTAAGCTACGCTGTAGTGTAACTTTATCTCCGAAAGCGTCGCATGTGGCGATTCGGGACCTATTTATTTTAACAGGTAAGGGGGTCGGCCTCACACCAACCACTGCAGTTGAAGTGGGGGTTTCTAAGCTTCTGAGGGGGCTGGTTCTCATTTCTTGTAAAGGCTGAGTACACCTTACCGGTATTTGGGTTTGAAATAAGCACCGTAATGGGAAATCATTTCTGGCACACTCAGTGAGGATTAAACCTTGCTCTCAGTATATAATGCAAGCATTCTACGAACTGAGCTATCAACCGGACTTTTTACGAGCTCGGTCGTCGCTAATCCTCCAGCAAAATCTAGTTGCTGTAAGGCTAGATGGACCTTTGGTGACCAGTCATTGGTAAAGATTAATGAATTTTTCAACCCACTGTGTGTAGCTTAGTGCGAAAAAATATAATGAATAAAGATTTTAAATTATGATTACGGTCGTTAGACATTTTAAAGAATGAAAAAAAAACAGATTTTACTGACCGTGCAAAAGAGAAGAACGATTTTCTCTACGTTTCGTCGGAGTCATATTCGACGTCCTCAGGAGACGTGAAGAAATATAATGAAACCGTTTTAGAGAAACATTTCACACAACAAAATAACAGATGAGATATCCTCATTTGTTATCCACAAATGAGATATCCTCAGTTGTAATTTTGTGGCATAATATTCACATTCTAATCCATGCGAGCATTGTACATCAACTGACAGTGTATTTAATTTGTGTATAATTATACAGGTGGGTTTACTGGACGGCCTGGTGGAGGTGATGGTGACGAGTGACACTTACATATCGGTGCGTGCCACCGTCCTGCTGGGCCAGCTGCTGCACCTGATCCACCTGCTGCTGCCTCCTGAGGTCTGCAACATCTCCCCGGCCCTGCCCACCCTGCTGTCCCGCGCCTCTGCCACACATCCACAGGTGACACCATACCACACAATGAGTCATGACAAAAAACGTTGGTTGAGCCGTCAACGAGGGATAGTCCTGAAATCTAATCTAACCTATGTTGCAAAGATATGTAACATTAAGGATTCACATTACAGTAGAGCCTTGTTAATCCGAACCCCTAAAAACTCAGGAGCGTTCAAAATAATGGGGTGTTCGGATTACAGTATGGGACAATTAACATCAATTTATTTGTAGGATTGCTGAAGTTAAGAGATGTTTTTGTGTACTTTTTAAATAAGAACCCAAAGGTAGGGAGGGTAGTTAATGTGAGTTTGTTAACAGTAATTTAAGTTTGAAATGTTTTTTACAGGCTCTGGCAGCTGTATCTGCCCTTCAGAACCTCAACTCCCTCCTGAAGTCCCGGCCGGCTTCCAGCAGCCTCTTCCTGGACCACATCCTCCAATACTGCGACTCCGCAACCTACGACCGGGCCATCTCAGCCGACGATAACATCACAAAGCTCACATCAATCAAAGCCAAGATAGAGCCCAGCAGAGGACCACACAAATACCCCGACGACTGCTTTGATCTGCTCAATGATGATGACTTTGAATTGGAGCAGTCGCATCGGAGGAGCAGCGCTTCCAGGAACGAGCAGGCGACGAAGAACGAGGCAGCGCTGGTGAAGAGTAAAAGTGTGAGTGCGGTGGTCAGCAAAGTAGTGAAGATCAAGAAGACGTTTAACTTGTTTGAGACCCTGAAGGACAGTGACAATTTGATCAGGGACTCAAGTGTGCTACATGATAGGGTGGGGTTCACGTGGGATTGGAATATTATCAGAGCGATATTGAAGGTAACAAACAGTTCTATTCACATACTAATAATAATCTATCTGTATGGAAATCCACTTGCCTCCACAGCCAGGCGCGTGCATACGGTATAGGCAAATACATTTCAGAATAAATATTTTCTTTCATTCATTTTCATCCGTCCAGCTTTACAGCCACTGGGTCTTGCTTGAGAATTGGCGCTTTGTAGCGACGATCAAGCTCATCAAAAGTCGGGTCGATAGCTCAGTTGGTAGAATGCCTGCATTCCATACCGAGAGCAAGGGTTCTATCCTAAGTTGTACTCAGCCTTCACAAGAAATGAGAATCAGCCCCCTCCCGGGAGCTGGAGAACCAGCCCCCTCCTGGGAGCTGGAGAACCTCCCACTTCAACTGAAAGTGGTTGGTGTGAGGCCACCTTCCTTACCTGTAAAAATAAATAAATCCTGATATGCCACATGCGACCCCTTTGGGGATAACGCAGGCAAGAAGTTACACTATGTGTAGCTCAGTTGCGTTTGCATGTTAGAAACATTTACAGCCACTAGACGCATTCAGCCACTATTCAATCATCGTATGAAAATCTGGGTAGAATGTGTTGTGTCTGGAAAGTTCCTAAGGCTCATTAATGATGTGTCTGTAACTTTGTTGTGTGATGTCCCTACAGCAGAGCTGCAGCTGGGGTGCGGAGCAGGGGGCCGTGGTGCGTCGCCTGGTGCACTACCTGCTCCCCTCCAGCCGCCGCTTCTCCCACATGGACCTGCCTACCTCCCCGCAGCAGACCAGGGACCAGGCACTCGCGGCGCTGGAGCTCGTGGGCTACCTACTGTCCCTGCAAGACGTAAGATACTATCTCTTGTTGTGTGACACCTTTGTTGTGTTTTGCCTCGTCCACTACTTGCGCCCCTCCAGCTGCCGCTTCTCCATGGGCCCGACTTGGAGGGAGAAGGGCAGTGAGGCTGATCAATGATCCTTCTCTGACATCCGATCTGCAGCCGCTCCGGCACAGAAAAAAAGTTGGAATTCTCAGTCTTTTTTATCGATATTACCACGGAGCTTGTTCTAATGAGCTCCATTCTTTAATCCCTCCCCCTCGCATTTCTGAAAGGGAAACTCATAGTACGACTCTCATTCATCCCTTTACAGTCGATCTCAAAACTATGAGAACTTGGCGTTTTCATGACTCATTCCTTTGCCAAACTGCCCGTTTATCGAATAAATTACCAGTATCTGTATTCCCTTCCCAATTTCATCAAGTTTTATTCAAAACCAACATCAATTGCCACTTCCTTGCAGCGCCCCACGACAGAGGCAACAATTCAAGCAACACCTCTGCGGCACCCTTCCAGACATTTGGCATAGACCCCAAGACTTTCAAAGATTGGGGAGCGTCCCTCACAGGATTCCTAAAAAAAAAAGAAACTAGGAAAGGATACTACCACAAACATTGAAAGAAAGACATTATGTGCCGGGCAAACTGCGGCACATAATCCCTTTCTGACACCGTGTGCTAGATGTACTTCCTGCTCATTGTATGTGTGTTGTACAGGTTGAGGGTGTCCAGCTGCTGACGGAGCTGTTTATGGACATCAGCCGGCAGGTAGACGCCATCTCCAAGGCGCGCAGTGCCCACGACTGCCTCTTCAGCCCGCTGCACATGACCAACACCATGTGCCAGATGTACTTCCTGCTCATCGGCAAGCTCTGCTCCACCAGGGAAGGCTTGCGCATATTCAGGGACACGGGTCTCTACGACAGGTACAAACAAACTAAATGATAAATTACAGCCAACAAACTTAGTCAGTTCTTCCTCAATCGCCATGCAGAAAGGGTTCCTTCTAAATGACGTTGACTATGACGCCAACAAAATGTTGAGAATAATGGGAGTTCTTACACAACAGTTCGTCCAATATCCAAAAAATTATTATAATCCAAAATGTGTAATTAGTAAATACCTACATAATATTTTTGCCTCAAGGTCGCTGAAGGCAAGACAGCAAAACAAGGTGACATCACATTTTTTCCCCATGTCTTAAATGTACCGGGTCCATTCTTCATACCACTTTTTTATGTTTCATTTTAATCTTTCAAAGGTTTTAAGAATTTTACAACATGTAATATTTTTCTGATTGAGACAAATTGCTAAATTTGAATTTTGAACTTTTTTCTTGGTGGGAAAACATATATATATATATATATTTGGATAATTTTTTTTTTTAATGCGCCGTTTTCGTGTGTAGCACACCTCAAGGGCCCTCTTGCAAAACATCACTCTTGTAAACATCACAGATGTATGCTGTGGAATGTTCTCAGGAAGTACGGTGTGAATGATAATCTTCTGAATGTGATACGTGCCATCTATGAAAATAGTTCAGCATGTGTAAGAGTGGATGGGATATATAGTGACTGGTTTGATGTATATAAGGGAGTGAGGCAAGGCTGCGTGATGAGTCCATGGTTGTTTAATATAATCATGGACAGTTGCATAAAAGAAGCTGGAATATCAGAGAGCGGAGTGAAAGTGGGTGAAACAAGAGTTGGAGTACTTCTTTATGCTGATGATGCTATAGTTTTAGCTGACTCGGCGGAGGAACTCCAAACGATGTTAACCAAACTGAATGATGCGTTTTGTAAGAATAGCTTGAAAGTAAATGCGAATAAGACAAAAGTATTAGTTTTTGACAGGAATGAAGTATGTGAGGAACTTACAATTAATTTGAATGGAATAAAAGTTGAAGTAGTGAATGAGTTTGACTATTTAGGAAGTAAGTTTGAGGCGAATGGTAAGATGACGAAAGAATTAGAGAAGCGTGCCAGCAAAGGAAGATGCGTGATAGGAGCGTTTGGTAGAATAGCGAAGAATAAAAGGATACCAAAGAAAATGAAAATGGCGGTACACAATTGTATATTGTTGCCGACCCTGATGTATGGAAGCGAGTCATGGACGTTGAATGAAAGAGAAGTAAATAAGGTATGCACCGTAGAAATGGCTCATTTGAGAAGTATGACAGGAAAAACACTGAAAGATAGAGTGAGAAACGAATGGGTTCTAAATGAATGCGGAGTAAAAGAAAGCGTGAAAGTGAAAGTTCAAAGAAGTGTTATGCGATGGTTTGGACATATTAAAAGGATGAGTGAAGACCGACTGACAAAAAGAGTGTATAAAGGGAATGTAATAAGTAAGCGTGGAAGGGGAAGACCTAGGAAACAATGGATTGATCAGATAAATGAGATTGCGAATGAATGGAATCTACAGAGTGGAAACAAGAGAAGAGCATGCATGAAAAGAGTGATGAAATTAGATGAGATGAAAGAAGTATGCAAGGACAGAGTCAAGTGGAGGCACTTGTGTGGAGGTACTGGCCACCCCTAGAGGAAAGGCGGCAGGATACAAGACAAGTACAGCACTTCTGTCCTCAGCAAGCAATAAAAAAAATACTTGTTTGCATTTTCACACTTTTTGTCAATGTCAATTCATGTGCGAACCACATTTTTATTTATTGGACAATTGTCTTTAGCGCCCTATTGTGAAAAATCACCTCAAAGGCGCTTTACATTAATTTTTGTTTTTTGTATACATAAAAATATTTGATTAAAAAATATAAAATTAAAGATGAAACAAACAAAATTTGAATACAAATTGAAGAAAATTAGAATCACAACAAAAATAAAATCAAATAAAATGCAATCATAATGCAGGATTTAAAAAAAAAGTACTGAGCAATAAAACAAAGGAAATGAAATGAAGTTTATTTTTATTTACTATAGTAATACATGATTTTGATTTCAGTTTATTGCGGTTATGTGCTACCACCTACCACAGCTGCTACGTCAAACTCATCATATCAAGTCTCAACTACACGCTCAACTCCTACCCCCGGCAGATCCTCGCCAAGACCCTGCAGCACGGTACCGACCCATCCCGGCTCTACGCAACACAGTTCCTCAATGTCGTCCTTCGAGCCCGGCAGAAGGCCAACGAGATAAATAACCGGCACTCCGGTGGATCTAAACGAGGAGTTTGTGTAGACGTGGAGCCACCATCTCCTGGAGGTGATTTTTTTTTGTTTTTCGTTTTTGTGCACAGCAGGTTACCCTAGGTATCAGTGGCGAAGGGTACCATACAAGCCGGATCTCATCGGTTTCCCTTTTAAAATGATGTAACAAAGTAGTTAAAAGAAATAGGCTCAAAGTAAAAAAAATACATTTAAAACCAAAGAAACAATACGTGTTTTTCCCCCATTGAAACCATGCAGTCTACTTTATTATCATTTTTGCCTCATTTTAAACGGGAAACTGATGGTAAACGGCTTGTACGGCACCCTTCGCCACTGCTAGGTATAGTGCACCCCATTGACTTAATGATATCTGTGGACTTTTAATTATTTTAACGAAAATAGACAATATGTATATATTTGTTTCAACTTACTTACGAAAATGGTCTTTAGTAGGAAAGAGAACAAAGAACTTCACAGTTGCATTACCATATTGTGTAAAAAAAAACTCGGGCGAATGTAAAAATGTTACTAGAAAGGTGGCAGTATTGCCGCGTGCGTACTATGCCCAGAGACACATTTAAGTTCGCGCTTAAACATGCCACATGTGAACCTACAATATAAAAACCCAATCTCAAATGAACATAAGCCCCACAACTCTTGCCAACCTTCCCTGAAACGGGGGTGACATTGGCAAAGTGAACCATCTTTTTACAGTATGGGTGGTTAGCCTCATACCAATGTATAAGTCAAGGAATACAAGCAATTAATTACATCCAGTTATAATAAACAAACACTAAAAAATCTACAAAACATCTTTAAAAATGAAAATTTAATCTTTGCCTTAGCCGCCTACATTACAGATCAGCCGCCATTTTTTTCGGTCCTTACATACTTCTTTCATTTCATCCAGAGTCATACTAATCATGAGATCACAGAGTCATGCTAATGCATTTAAGTCATCTTGTAGGTGAGGGGAGCTCCTCGGATATGGATATGTCGAGGACTTGGATGTCGGTGGTGGAAATCTGCGCAGAGATGGATGCCTGGATCCTGGAAATGCTGGTGAAGCAGGCGAGGGACACGTTCAAGCCTGTGGCCCTGTGTGCGCTCAATATTCTGGATGAAGCTTGCAATGTCCCGGTAAGGAATATTTCAAAATAAGCTATTTCTCTTTACAAATCTTGGACCGGTCCGTAGTCCGTAGTGGCAACACTTCGGACTCGTAAATGGAAGGTTGTGGATTCGGATCCCGGCGGAGCACAAAAATATACCATTTATATTTCGAATGTGCTCTTCGCTGGGTTGAAAAATTCATAAACCTTTACCAATGACCGGTCACCAAAGGTCCATCCAGCCTTACAGCAACTGGGTCTTGCTTGAGTATTGGCGCTTTGTAGCGACGACCAAGCTCGTACACCTCTGCGGCACTACAACAAGTGTCATAGACCCCTAGAGTCTTTAGAATCTAGGGAGTCTCCCGCACAGGATTTCTTAAAAAAAAAAAAAAATGTGCCAGATCTAGGAGTGAGTTTCTGAGATCACCAAACTTCTCGGGTAGATCAATTACATGATTTGGTTTACTCTTGCTCTCAATCTCTACCCGCTTAAGTGTTCCACTTATTTGGTGTTTTTGACCAACTGTGGTGTATTGTCATAATATCATATTGTAACGATTTTACTTAAGGTTATTTTTTAATTAAACTGCAATTATTTATTTTAACATAATTTATTTTAACATAATTTATTTTAACATAATTTATTTTAACATAATTTATTTTAACATAATTTATTTTAACATAATTTATTTTAACATAATTTATTTTAACATAATTTATTTTAACATAATTTATTTTAACATAATTTATTTTAACATAATTTATTTTAACATAATTTATTTTAACATAATTTATTTTAACATAATTTATTTTAACATAATTTATTTTAACATAATTCATTTTAACATAATTTATTTTACACGGTTTGGTTCACAATTTACAACAATTGATAATCCCTGCTTACTGGTCTTCACGGCAAATGCTTGGAGCGACTTTTTTAAGAGAAGAGTATGTATGAAAAAGGTGATGAATATTGAGGAAATGAAAGTGGTTTGTAAGGACAGAAAAAAGTGGAGGCGCATCTGCGGAGGTACCGGCCACCCCTAGTGGAACGGCGGCAGGATACAGTAACAGTACAGACTAATCGCCCTCCGCACCGTTGTACAAAAGAGATCTTTCTCGCATATTCCAGGTCATTCTTCGATTTCTCACTCACACCAGAACACCATTCTATGCACTACCACCATCATACTAGCCAGATTGTTCTATTCACTATATATGCATGTACAGGCGCACGTAGGTACTCCAAAGCCATAGTTCGTAACAATATATTGGGTAGCTTTACATCCCCAGCAATTACCCACTTATTCTATACAATTGCTTCTATTTCTCGTATAAATATGTATTTTACTTACATGCTCTTTATTTTTTTAGAAAATCTGTCTTTTTGTTATCCACATATTTCTCTTTCAATGTCACAATATAAATGAGACGCAATGTTGCAGGCCTACCTGAACAAGTTGGTGTGCATGAAGCCGCGTGTGCGCGACCTTGGGGACAAGGGCTACCTGCTGTGGATCCGCTTTGCCAGCACCCAGGCCGGCTTCCAGGCCCTGGCCGAGCCAGGATACGTGCAGAGGCAGATCCGATACTGGGCTAATCATTACAATTACAGGTAAAACTTTTATATATAAGAACTAGATGGGCTAAGAAAGCAATCCTGTGAGAATTAGGAATGTGCTAACCCACTCATCATAAAAAATCCAAAATTCAGTCTATCGGTAACCTTCCAAATGTCAACAGGTGTGAAAAAAATCCATATAAATGCCAAACTGGATATTTTCTAAACGTGCCAACAAAAGAAAATACTTTTTTTTTATATTTTTTAGGGTGGATTTATTAACACATCTTTCGCGGGGGGGGCTTATATTATTAATCCAAGCCGTAAGGCGGGCAATTTTGTCAGATTCGCGTGCCAAATTACGTTTCACGTAAAACAGCTATAACTTCTGAACTATTGATCATATTTTAATAAAATTTTGAGTACTTTACCTTAAATGAAATTTTCTAATATTATCTGGTCACAAATGTTTATGTTTTTGGATAAAAAAATATAATATTCAAGGTCAAATATAAAACATTGGAAAAAACTGCACTTTTGTCGTATTGTCGATTTAGTCATTTTATGCACAGTCAACATAATATATATTTTGTAAAATACAAAACAATAAACACTAATATTGTTTCAAAGTATGATATCGTTGGAAACAGTTCCCTTTATGTAATGGTACAGCACAGAATTTACACATATACCGGGTTTCGCTACGCACTTTGTGGACCGCGCACACACGACATCGCCTTCGTAGATTTTTATTTTTACCGTTGCCTTCAATCTTTTCCAATGTATGTTTTCTCATATCCATCGAAAGTCTTCCTGGAGGATCTGATTTTACAGATGTTTTTCGGATACCAGATGTTGATGGTGTTGGTTCCGGGTCTTGAATATCATCCGACAATATCTGATCAGCCACCCAGTGCTCTGCGATGTCCTTTAAAAATTGTTTATATTTTATTTTCCTTTCTTTTACAGAATTGTACACAACAAATGAGTTGAATAATGCACAATTTATTACATACATCGCTAGTCTTTTGGTCCATTTAGTGGTTTTTCGTAAAATAGAATAATACGAAAGATATTGGTCTGCTCGATCAACGCCTTTCATATATTTATTGTAATCGATTATGGCGCTGGGTTTCACTATTTTCTCACGAGTTTTCCAATCTATGCTGTGACTTTCTCGCATTTCTGCCGAATGTATGGTAGAAATTATAGACACTTCTCTTTTCGATTGCCAAACTTGTAAGAGAACATCTTTTTTCCTTCGAAAAATCGCTTCTCCCTTATTCAATTTAGTTACTTTTAGGCAATCAGGCAATCCTCTATTTTTTCGAATCGTGCCACAAATTCGAATTTTATGTTGTAAAAGTATTTGACTATTTTCCACACTGTTGTAGTAGTTGTCCATGTACAGATGATGCCATAGATCAGTATAAGGTGATACAACAGTTTTTATGGTATCCAATAATTTTCGTCCTTGAGCAGAATAAATTTCGAAATTGCATATGTAGCCTGTAGTACTTTCGCACACCATACGTACGAGAATCCCATATTTGATAATTTTTGCAGCATTATAAACTCTAAAGAATAATCTCCCTCTCCAAGGCACCATACCCTCATCTAAAGATAGTTGCTGTCTAGGTTTGTAAACATTTATAAACTTCGGAAGGAAATAATCTAATACTGGTCTGACTTTACATAGCTTATCTGATCCATCTTCAATATTTTCATTGTTATTGAAGTGCCAAGCTCTCCATATTTGCCGAAATCTGTCTCTGCTCATCGTTTTTGCGAAGAATGGTGTTTCCGTGGACGCATCTGTGTTCCAGTAATCGTCTCTTCTGTCCTTACGGACTTGTCCCATAAGAATAATAAGTCCCAAAAATTTCTTCATGTCTTGTATTGTAATGTCTTTCCATTTGAGAGATTTCTTGTAGATTTTAAATTTGTGGATATTTTGATAATAATATCTGTTTGATTCTTGTACAAGGAATGTAAAAAAATCCTCTCCTATGAATAAATTTGTTGCTTCCGTTACACTATTAGGAGCATTATCGGTATTTATACCTGGGCGACCTAAAAACTCTTCCAGTACTGGTGTATTATCTGCCGATGACCATTCTTCTTCATATTCATCTGAGTCTGAATCCGAACTGCTTTCAATTGTTCGATGGAAAAAAGTCTGCGGACGCACTGTAACTTCATCATCACTAAATTCAAATTCATCATCTGTATGTTTCTCAACGTCACTATCACAAGAATAATTTGATAAATTATCAGCACACAATTCTCCGTCACTCTCATCCATTGTTATAAGGTATTTTTTTATAATAAAAATATGTAACAAAAACTTTAAACACAACAGCGATCGATTACGAATATATCATACAATGATAGGTATTGTATACGAAATTTTTAAAGCGGAATGTAGACAGAAACGAAAATGGAGAACGTCTTGAAGGAAACAGTATCGCTATAACACTGAAGAAATGTAAAGACAACAACGCAATGTTTATCTTACAGCTTTCAAGCGAATGTTTTATGACCACAGTCGGCCACCCGACCCTAATTCCACGAATTGCCGGGTTTAGGTACCCAGTAACCAAGAATCACACGTTTCTCGTATTATGTTGTTACTCTAAGTGTCAGCGCGTTTAGGCGTCTCCCGCGCTCTACCAACAGTATACAAATTAAAAAAACGCTTTTAAGCGTCTCCCGCTCTCTAACAACAGTTATGGAAAAGACGCCTTTAAGCGTCTCCCGCAAACGATGTGTTAACACAGTGAAAGTCCATTTTTTATTATTTGAAAATTAAAATGGGTAAAACAAGTCTTAATTCACTTTTTTTTTTTTTTTATGTTTATCTCACTTTAAAAAAGAAATATGTACCTCACAAATTTGATCTTTCAAGCAATCAAAAATGTGAAAATACGAGTAAAATTATGTATGCTATAAAAAAGTTATTTTTTATTAAAATTAAAAATGAATTTTCCCTCCGTGAATGCAAAAACCTTAGAAAATTTAAATATTTGTAATGTCACAGATACACCCGCCTGGTGGAGGGGGACATCCACGAGTGCCTCACGCTGCTGCAGCGCTCCGAGGACGGTCGCTACAGCGAGCGGCACAGCTCAGCGCGGCCCGTGTGCCGGAGGGACGCCCCGCTGCCCCCGCACCTCTACTCGCAGCTGGCGAGACATGCGGCGGGCGTCGGCATGCTGGCCGCGCACGCTCAGATACCAACACTTCTCAAGGTTACCTCCCACTCTGTATTAACTCGTGTGCTACCTTGTATCCTGCTCCCATTCTGCTGATAATAGGTGTGTCTCAACCTTGACCCGGCCATTCATTTTTGAATAAAAGTTGTGGAAATTACTTTCCGGAATCTGTTGTCATGGTTTATCGGAGCTAGATGCCTGATGCACGAGCTTCCATACATTTTTCTATTTACACAATCAAGGGTGTATTTGAATGTATTAATTGCTTGTATTCCTTGACTGATAGGTTGGTATGCGGCTGACCACCCATACTGTAAAAAATGGTTCACTTTGACAATGTCACTTTTTGAATATGGATGTAACTCTTTCACCAAGTTTTCACCATGGTTTATTTGACTTTTAGCGCTTGAAGGGCGGCCTCTGCTGCAACGAGCAAGAGATCATAGACGTGAAGAGCGCCATGTGGGCGTGCGGCCACATCGCTTCCTCCGCCGGGGGCATAGAGCTGCTCGCCATGCTGGCCACCCCCGACTGCTTCATCGCTTACATTGTGCGCCTGGCCGAGACCTGCCCCGTCTACTCCATCAGGGGCACGGCCTTCTACGTCCTGGGGCTCATCGGCTCCACTTATGAGGGAGCTAATCTCCTGCATCAATATGGTAATTACCATTGACTTATGATATTTATTTATTTATTTGTAAAGACATCAACCGACCACTGAAAAGAATTTATACAAGACAGCACATGATACAAAAACATAAGATCGCCAATGCTCCAATGACAGATGTCTATCACATAGTTACAATAGTTTTGGCATTGTTTACAATAATAGTGTATTATATTTCTTTTAAATGTAGAATGCACACTCGCACTGAGTAGATAGATACCGTAAGGAACTCAATCAGTGCAAGTGCGGGATATTGTGTCATTCACAGCGAAGGTGGCTTGAGAGCAAAGGCATCAATTGAATAAACAACTTTTAGGGTAATTTCTTGGTTAGCGCTGTTTTTGGGTCAATCACACCTCAAGAGCCCTCTGCAAGTTTGCTAGTTGCTATAAAAATGGCAATTCTCAAGGTGCTGGAAGGCCGGATGGACCTTTGGTGATTGGTTTTTGGTAAATGCATGTGAATATTTTAACCCAGCATAGAGCTTATTTTGAAAGTTAAATGGTATTTTTTTTGCGCGCCGCCGGGAAATGAACCCACGAATAACCGTTTCCTAGTCTATAGCATTAACCATACGACTATGGACTGGTCAGTTTTGGCAGTTAATTCATATTACTCATTGATTACCTCCAAGATAAAGCTAAAAAGTGGATTAGTTTTATAAATTTATAACTTTTTTCCAGGTTGGCTATCTGTACGTCATAACAGACATGATAGATGGCCCATCATACACGAGGAAAACTGGCTCACCAAAACTGCTTCCCAAGACCAATTGTTTGAAAATGTCTATCAGACACCCTCTCAGACAGATCACAGAATAACTGTAGACATAGAGACAAGCGAAAACTCCGACAAGACAGACCACAGCACGGCTGAGAGCTGCCACTGTGACAACATCAACACTAAACATTTAGTGGCGTCCAACACCATCGAGCAATCCCTTACAGAAGAAAGCTGCGACAGTTGTGAGGGCGACATGATGGACGAAAAAACAGACGGAGAGAAGATGAGCGCGTTATCTGGAAGCGACAGTTGGGACAAGCTGGGGCAGGAGAAAAAAGTGAAATGTTTGACGTTACCGCAGAGGTTTCCTGGCGCCCGAAGTCACCAACGTTCCCTCTCCGAGTCTAAGACGGCGGATAAGTTGAATACGGAAGAAGAAGCTGCTCATGTGGATGCTTACTATGACAAGACATTCTACATTGGTCCCATCTCGGAGAACCGGCCGCTTGGTCGATTGTTTGATCACTGGCATGAAGGCATCAAGAGACGGATACGTAACAATAGTGAATCCAGTACGTCAGGAGTCAGTAGCTGCGACTCCGCCCTAGGAAAATATATATTAAAGTAAGTGAATGTTTTATTCATTAACCCATATTTAAATTGGTCTTTCTGAATGTCATTGGCGTAATGCTACTATGTCATTTTAATAATAAATATTAATTAATATATAAGCCCTCTGCGAGCTTAGTCGTCGCTGTAGAAAGCGTCAATTCTCAAGCAAGACCCAGTTGCTGTAAGGCTGGATGAACCGTTAGTGACCGGTCTTTGGTAAAGGAATATGAATTTTTCACCCAGCGAAGAGCCTACTGGAAAATATAAATGGTATATTTTTTTTGTGCTCCGCCGGGATTCAAACCCACAACCTTCCATTACTAGTCAGAAGTGTTAACCACTAGACTAGCATTGTCGGCTAGCCACGCTGTGACGTCAAAATGATGTAGATGAATTTGACAGACTACCTGGGCCCAACGGTACACTCTGAAGATCCATCGACGTCACATCCGCCTAAATAAAAAAAATGTCCTGTATTACCGGAAATTGAAAATGTGCAAATTTTAAAGAGCTACAATTTGAAAACAAAGCCAGATATTATTCTTTTGAAAATGATGCATTTTTAAAATAAAGTCATTTTATGAGATAAAAAAAAAATGTGAAATTACCCTACTGAGGGGAATTTAGGTTTGATACTCAAGGTACAGTTCATACCATGATATTTAAGCCAGTTTGACTTGTGTACATATTTCCTGTGTGTTGCTTGCAGTGACCGTGTCCCCACGCTGAGCCCCATCCCCAGCTCCTCCAGCCTGACGGCCATGAAGAGTGTGCTCCCCAGCAGGAGGAAGTCTGAGGCCACACGCAGGATATCCTTACATAGCAAGTTGCACTTTACTATTTACCTCAGCCTGGGTAATGGCAAAAAACTCAAATCTTTATTGCAATATTTGAAAAGAGGATTCTCATAACCATCAAGTGTCAGTTGAGAGATAACAATCATTGATGTTGCCTGTTGAGATGGGTCTAAGGAGGCAGACACTCAGATCCCCGGGCGATGGAGCAGTCAATTTGGTTTAGCCACGCCGTCAGATTCGTACAAATTTTGGAGACCGCGCTTTCCGTGTTGCGGGTCCGGTGGAGTGGAACAGACTGCCACCCGGAGTGAAGAACTCCAAATCTGTGGGTGTATTTCGGGGAGCACTCAAGACTCACCTTTTCAAAATGTCTTATCCATGATTGGAGAGGGCCCTTGAGGTGTGACACACTCAAAAACAGCTCTCTTATCATTTGTAATTTAAAATAAACTAGCCTGATATTATTATTATTATTATTATTGGTGTCGTCGCTACAACAATGAGGTTTATGACATCTACAGGGAGTCCAATGAGATCAGTTCCATCAAAGTAGAGTGCCTGTAGTGGACTGGTCACATGATTAGAATGGATGATGCAAACTCTGCTAAGCGCCCAACACTCTCATCATCACAAGGCCGAAGGAGACCAGGGCTGGAAGTCTCATCACCACGGTAATTCTTACGTACCGAATATCGGTAGTATGAAGACTAATCAGCTGATCACTTGAGGCCATCTTGGATTGACAGGTCTTCATACAAGTATTACCGATGTTCGGTAGGTAAGAATTACCATGGTGACGAGACTTCCAGCCCAGGAAGGCCAAATGTGCAATGGATGGACAATGTTAACACAAATAGGTAGCTGGAGGGCAAAGGCGAGAATCCTTGATTCAGCCAAGACCCACCCATGGCTGTGGAGCTTATGATGATTTAATCCTATTAGTTGTTTTATATGTTTTCCAGGTTATACGGGCTCTGATATAGCCAGCTCCCCTCCTAGCCATCGTGATATAGTTGGATATGCAACCTTAAGATCAATTAATTTTTATAGAAGGTGAGTGGAAAAATAAAATTACATACTTTAATTATTATAATGTGTTTCAGTTAAACTTTCTTTTTGCTTAATAATATGAAGTAGTGCAGTAAATGCGTCACTCGTGATGCTGGACGAAAAAACTTTATTTCACTGCCTTTTGAAATAAATAAAACAGATGGAAGATATTTTTTGTATCCTTGTAGATATTGAACATCAAAAGCATGAGTTGGGAAGTTGCATGACGGCTGAAAGTCGTTGATACCATTGACTTATGATATCTGTGGACTAGAAAATATTTTAACGAAAATAGACATTATATATTATCTGCTTCAACCTACTTACGAAAATGGTCATTATTAAGAAAGTGAGCTAAGAACTTCACAGTTGCATTTCCATGTGTACAAAAAAACTCGAGCGACTGTAAAAATGCTTCTAGAAAGGTGGCAGCATTGATATGGCAGGTATAAATCTTGTGATCGATAAAATTGATGAATTTTAAAGAAAAAGGCATATCATGTGTTAGAATTGGGCGTCAAAACACAAAATGGAGAAAACATAAAATTTGACACGTAAAAACATGTTTTGTATGACTACACAACTGCAACGTTTGACAGGACTGAGACAAAAGTGGTAGATAGGTTGTATTAATGCAGAAAGTTAGTTGCAGCTCCTCTATGTTGATACACTAGATCAGTGGTTCCCAATTAGTTTTTGCTGCGTACCACTTCAAAAAAGACCTCAAACCTGCGTACCCCTAATTGTAGCAATCACACTAATATTATAAATGCGAAAGTTTGTGAGTGTGTGTATGTTTGTTACTTCATCACGCTCAAACGCCTGGACCAATTTTGATGAAATTTGGTATACAGGTAGTTGACACCCTGGATTAACAGATAGGCTACTTAAACCCCGGGTAACACCGCGGGGCACAGCTAGTGATAAATAAAAATAAGTCAGTTTAAATAACATTTATTATTTTCAAATTACAGTACAATAGTGAAAATCAAAATAATATGATGTATTGGCGAAGACACTAATGTGACAAATGTGCACGTTCTTCTTTGCACAGCTCTTGAAAATCTGGTTGTCATTCAGTCAGCTTCAGTCTTAAATCGTCTTCAAGTTGAATCTGTGACGATGTTTAGTTTTTAAGTTTGTCATGGCTGAAAATCCGCTTTCGCAAAGGTAGGTTGTGCAAAATGGCAGTAAATATTTTATTGCTGATTTGCTGATATGATAAGTATCTTTTAAATTAGACCAAAAGTCACCCAGTGATTGCTCTGCAAAACAACTCTTGATTCTGCTGTTGCATGAGATGTCTATTTATTCCTCTTGATCAGAGATGGGTAGGTGGTCGACGGAATGGTTCGGGAAAGGATTGTTTACCCAGTTCCATTGCGGCGATATTTCTGGGAAGTAACTGCGTAAAGCCGCCGACGGATTTTGCAAGTGGCATTTTATGTCCGATTTTAAATCTTCATTTACTGTCGAAGAAGTTGTATCCAAAAAAAAGTTTTTTATGATTCGGAAACTGGTCATATTGATGGGTGGCGGGGCAACGCCTTCTATATAGATACCTATAGGTGGTAATGGGCGGGGGCGGCCGAATGACGCAAGATGCGGGAGGCGCGGGATAGCGCACGGTCGGTCATAGTGCTCGGTGCTCCGTGCTTTTACGATGATGATCGTAATAAAATAATATTTTGGAAATTGTTCTTGTTTTTACTGATAACCCCACGTACCCCTTGATGCAACTTCACGTACCCCTGGGGGTACGCGTACCACTAATTGGGAAACACTGCACTAGATGTTAAAATTCAATTGCGATTGTTAGGTTAAGGTTGGAATTACGGTTGTTTGACATACTTACATTAATTATAACTACACAGTAAAAGAAAAATGACCGGATATTATATGAACCGTTATAAGAAAACTTGCATTATTCTCAACGTTTCGTTAGCGACGTAGCTAACTTCTTCAGAAGACTCCCTCTCTGCACGACGACCGAGGATGAACTGATTTTTTCTTCTTTAACAATTGTCACAAATAATGGCATACCTTCGAGCGAAGGTAGTTAGGTTTGTCATGAATATTTACACTTTATTTTGTTTCCTGTCCACATCACTAGATGGCACTGTGTTATCCGTACATACGGAGCTGATAATATCATTGACATTAAAAACGCAACTAAGCTACACATATAGTGTAACTTCTTGCCGCGTTATCCCCGAAGGGGTCGCATGTGGCGAGTTGAACCTATTTATTTTTACAGGTAAGGGGGCCGGCCTTACGCCAACCACTTCAGTTGAAGTGGAGGTTTCCCAGCTCCCGAGAGTGCTGGTACTCATTTCTTGTGAAGGCTGAGTAAACCTTGCCGGTATTTTATTTTGGGGTTTGAATTAAACACCGAAATGGGAAATCATTTCTGACACCCTCGGTGGGATTCGAACCCGAGCTCTCGGCATGGAATGCAAGCACTCTACCACCTGAGCTATCGACCGGTATTGAATTGTTATTATCATTAAATTGTGTTTTCTTTCAGACCAACATACTCTGAGACGAGTGTGGACGAGCTCAGTTCCTTTCTCAGTTCCGATGTAAAGAAATCTACCTTTGGATCACTCAAGGGGAAGAGCACAACAACACAAGCTAGAAATACTAGAATGAGGTGAATTCTATTTTTTACTGCTTTCTCATAAAATAACTTCCTCACGCTTAGGATGGGCTTGGCACAATAGGGTAATTGCAGTGGTGGGGAAATTGGTTAAAAGTACTATAGATGTATAGAGTACATTTCAAGGATCACAACCATATATTTTTGAAGTAGTAAAAATGGGGGAGTTTTACCTACCATTAAAACTCTTATTATGTTTCTATAGATGTCTGGAGTCCATATTATGAGAGAAACAATCACTTTTTCCCTTTTATGTGGTTTTTTAGTCTATTCCTGGGTCTTTGATTTGCACTTTTTTACACTTTAGGCACTTTTCTACTCTATGGTCGCTTTTTCCCCATTTCCTGTTTCCCTATTTCCAGTTCCCCCATAACCCGGTCGCCATTTGTCATAAAGCTCATAATACACCAGGTAGGGGTTACCTGGACTCCAGACATCTATAGAAACATAATAAGAGTTTTAATGGTAGGTAAAACTCCCCCATTATGTGTTCTGAGAGATGTCTGGAGTCCATATTATGAGAGATCTGTCTATTATCTCCTGGTGACCGGGGACGTCTTTATTTGATATTAACTGGTTGAAATAGGGAGGGATCTTCTGGAGCTGTATGTTTCAACATCTCTTTCTGATAGTATTTTCTGAAAGTGTTTTCTATTGGGTAGTTCTCCAGCCAATTAAGTGAAGCGACCGCTGAACGTGTGCTGCCGGGAGTGGCCTCTACTCCTGCTGATTTTAGCGTGTTCTTTACCCATCCTCCTATGATTGTTCTTGTAGCTGCCTTCACTTGTCCTCGGGTGCTGATGAACAGGTTATAAATATTTTGTCCTGATCTCCTTTCGCGTGATAGTTCAATCAGCTTCCTTATCCAGAAGACTGGGTTGACGTTGTGTTCCTTGGATTCCAGAAGTGTATCTGTTTTTGATCCAACAAATGGAATTAACACAATTGATGTGCCTTCGTCTAGAATGTTTCCTTCTGTGATATTTAGCAAGGTCAGATTGTGTACTCTTCTTCCTGAGGATAACAGAAGTAAGATTGCTTTTCTACACGCAACTTCATAGAGAGAATCTGAACGAGGAGTGTTCCTGACTAGCCAGTCTTTCACTATCTGCGGATTCCACACAGGGGACTTAGGAGGGTTGATCCTTACCATTGCTATGGCTTTTAATGTATGTTTCACTAGGAAATCTGAGCTGAGATTCTTTTCCATCATTGGGTTGCAGAAGGTTACGATGGCTGACTTGTGTACCAGTATAGTCCTGTATGACAGTTTTTTGTTTATGAACAGTTGCGCTAGATACCTTGCCAATTGATTAGGAGATGATGTGTTGGGATGGGTATTTTCCGCCAGTATCCAGCGGCACCATCTTTGCCAAGCAGGTTTATATGTGTTGAGTGTGGAAGCTCTCCATCCTGACAGGAGCAGTCTTTTCTCTTCCGCGTTTTGAAAGATTGCGCATGAGTCTGTGGAGTCTCTGGATACGTAAGTTGAACTCATGTGTGCCGTCGTGGATGCGAACAGGTCTATATCTGGTTCTCCGAAATGATTGAAAATGGCCTTCGTTGCTGTTGATAAAAGATGCCACTCTGGAGGGGATCTTCCTCTTGATAGGTGATCCGCGTCTCCGTTGTATCTTCCCGGTAGGTACTGCGCTGTTAGCGAGATTTCCCATTGGCCTGCCAGAGTCAACAGATCTCGGGTAAGATTTAGGAGTGTTTTGGATCTGGTGCCCCCTTCCTTGCGGATGTAGGCGACTACTGTCTTGTTGTCTGATTGTACCAGAATTTCGGAGCCAGAAAGGTCGTGCGCTGTGCGTTGCAGGGTTGTGAAAACAGCGAACAACTCTTTTCGTTTGGAGTGCCGCTTCTTTTGTTTGAACGGTCCACTGTCCTGACAGCATCAAGTCGTCCAGAGTTGCTCCCCAAGCTTAGTCTGACGCATCTGTTGTCAAGAAACGTTCGCAGGTTTCCCTGTGGATGGAACTTGATTCGTTCGCATTCCCTATCCCCCACTCTATTACTTGTAAGCTGTCCTCGGACATTTGTCATGACCTTCTTGGTGACAGGTGCTTCAGTGGCCTGCTCGCTATCTGCAATTGTCTGCAGTGGAGGCGACCATGAAGCTGGCAAAGTTTAGTCTTCCTAGGAGACTTTCCGCCAGTTTTAAGGACCATTTTCGAGAAGTCAGTATTGCTCGAAGTGAGTGGCACAATGCCTCTTGCTTCCGGTAAGAAAGACCTTCTTGGTGACAGGTGCTTCAGTGGCCTGCTCGCTATCTGCAATTGTCTGCAGTGGAGGCGACCATGAAGCTGGCAAAGTTTAGTCTTCCTAGGAGACTTTCCGCCAGTTTTAAGGACCATTTTCGAGAAGTCAGTATTGCTCGAAGTGAGTGGCACAATGCCTCTTGCTTCCGGCAAGAAAGACCTTCTTGGTGACAGGTGCTTCAGTGGCCTGCTCGCTATCTGCAATTGTCTGCAGTGGAGGCGACCATGAAGCTGGCAAAGTTTAGTCTTCCTAGGAGACTTTCCGCCAGTTTTAAGGACCATTTTCGAGAAGTCAGTATTGCTCGAAGCGAGTGGCACAATGCCTCTTGCTTCCGGTAAGAAAGGAATTTGCAATTGTTATGCGTGTCCCAAACGATTCCCAAGTACTCTAATTGTTGAGTGGGGAAGAGCACTGACTTCTGGAGATTTACATACCACCCCAGAGATTGTAGGATATCTACTGCTAGGTGCGATTGCCGACGAAGATCGTCCTTGGATTGGTTCGCAAGGAGGAAGTCGTCGAGATAAACGATTGTCCGGATATCTCGTCGCAGCAGTTAGTAGTTGGGCTACCCAATTTGTGAGGGTTGCAAACATTCTGGGGGCAGATGAAAGGCCAAAGATGCGATTGCCGACAAAGATCGTCCTTGGATTGGTTCGCAAGGAGGAAGTCGTCGAGATAAACGATTGTCCGGATATCTCGTCGCAGCAGTAAGTAGTTGGGCTACCCAATTTGTGAGGGTTGAAAACACTCTGGGGGCAGATGAAAGGCCAAAGATGCGATTGCCGACAAAGATCGTCCTTGGATTGGTTCGCAAGGAGGAAGTCGTCGAGATAAACGATTGTCCGGATATCTCGTCGCAGCAGTAAGTAGTTGGGCTACCCAATTTGTGAGGGTTGAAAACATTCTGGGGGCAGATGAAAGGCCAAAGATGCGATTGTCGACAAAGATCGTCCTTGGATTGGTTCGCAAGGAGGAAGTCGTCGAGATAAACGATTGTCCGGATATCTCGTCGCAGCAGAAAGTAGTTGGGCTACCCAATTTGTGAGGGTTGCAAACATTCTGGGGGCAGATGAAAGGCCAAAGGGCAGACTTGTCATCTGAAGTAATTCTCCTCGATAGACCAGTCGCAAAAATCTCCGATGTGCTATTGGGAGATGAAAGTAAGCTTGCGATAGGTCTATTTTCGACAACCAATCGTTTGGCTGCAGAAACTCTGACACTTTGTAGTGGCTTATGAGTTTGAACAGAGCCGGGTCTAGGAAGAAGTTTTAACGATTTCAGGTTGAAAATCATTCTCGGGGAATCGTCCGATTTGAGTGTTAGGAACATTTTTGATAAGAAACTCTGACACTTTGTAGTGGCTTATGAGTTTGAACGGAGCCGGGTCTAGGAAGAAGTTTTAACGATTTTGGTTGAAAATCATTCTCGGCGAATCGTCCGATTTGAGTGTTAGGAACATTTTTGATAAGAAACTCTGACACTTTGTAGTGGCTTATGAGTTTGAACGGAGCCGGGTCTAGGAAGAAGTTTTAACGATTTTGGTTGAAAATCATTCTCGGGGAATCGTCCGATTTGAGTGTTAGGAACATTTTTGATAAGAAGCTGGGAGATGACTCCGCTGCCTCTATAACTCCGGATTCGGTCATTTTCTTTATTTGAGAGTCCATTTCGGGTGAAGGACTCGTCTGGTATAGCATTAAGTGGCTCCCTCTGGGAAACCAGATAATCTGTCCTTGGGTCCAAGACAACCCTAAGCCGTTTCTGACGCCGCGGCGGTGAACCTGATTCCGAAGTGTCATATCCGCATTTTTACATCCACACATTGAGATATATACTATAGAGTCGCAACCATCATACAATCAGGAAAAAAATGTCAAGCCGAAGTCCGTCGGAAACGTTTTAATGCAGATGCAAGGAGACAATCAGTTTTTATCCAGCTTCTGCATCGAATAACGCGCACTGTACTCTCAGGTTAAAACGAGATAGCAATAATTTTAGCAAACACATGGCAGACTTCAAACACGACAAAAAGGGCTGGATGTCATAATTCTCTGATATAAAATTCCCCTACAGTAATACTATTAAAAATTAATGTCAGATTAAAATGAAATGTAACTTTAGTCCTTTACTTTTAAAAATAATATGAGCAAGTCTTCAACCAGCAACCCGGCAGTATACAACCTTATTGTCGGTGTCAAATGTGTAACATAATTTAAAATATATTTAAGAAAAACTTATTTTTTTCAAAAATAAATTGTTTTAATAATTAATCTGTGCTAGTATGTTGTGTTTTTTTCATTTGTGCATGTTGTATAATTGATCAAGTTCACAAACAATGGTGTTTGAAAACTCCAATCACAATATTTAGACATTTATGGCAATATGTATTACCACCTGTCACGTCCGTTCGCTGTGTAAGTCTGCGTGAGACTGACGAGCCTCAAAATCGGGTTTTTCTCGAGTACGACTTTTGACTTACTACAGGGTGCTACGTGTTTCGAGCAACGTTACGTCTCTAGTATATATACCTCAATGCATCCACATCACCTGAATCCTGTGAGATTTCGGCGGGAGGTGGCCCTTTTTTGTTATCACAACTCATAACACTGATTTTGATGTTATCTAAAGTAAAAACTCCGTTAAAATAACGAAAAACGTTTTTCGTAAATGCGTGGCATACCCACAAAAATACATTATATTTTTGTAGGTATGCCACGCTTATACACTTTTAAACACCACAATTTCGCCTGTTTTAGTTTTTAATTGTTCACAGGGACACAAGATGGTAAAATAACACTCTTTTTAAAATGTTTTTGCCCAGGAATATTGTCAATTCACTCAAATTTTCGAAGGTGAATTCAACTGACATGTGACCACAAGGGAAAAATGACGCTTTATGACAAATGGCGACCGGGTTATGGGGGAACTGGAAATAGGGAAACAGGAAATGGGGAAAAAGCGACCATAGAGTAGAAAAGTGCCTAAAGTGTAAAAAAGTGCAAATCAAAGACCCAGGAATAGACTAAAAAACCACATAAAAGGGAAAAAGTGATTGTTTCTCTCATAATATGGACTCCAGACATCTCTCAGAACACATAATAAAGTTATCATTGATAATTTTCAAAAATAAAATGCCGAGAACTTGAATCCCGCCAAAACGCAGCCCTGCCGGCTAGCCACGCTGTGACGTCAAAATGATGTTGATGGATCCGTTGGTCTTTGAAGACCTAACGGTACACTCCATAGGTCCGAGGATCCATCGACGTCACATCTGCCTAAATAAAAAATGACCTGTTTTACCGGAAATCGCAAATGCGCAAATTTGAAAGAGCTATAATTTAAAAACTAAGCCAGATATTATTTTTTTACAAAAGCAGAAGCATTTTTAAAAATGTAGTTTATCATTTTATGAAATAAAATAAAAATGTGAAATTACCCAGGATTCAAAATATCTCTCGGCTATGTGATGTCATCCATAACGTAAATGATAATTAGAAGAGTATCTTGACTTATAGGTTGGTATGAGGCTGACCGCCCATACTGTAAATAATGGTTCTCTTTTCCAATACTACCCCTGTTTCAGGGAAGGTTGGCAAGAGTTCCAAGATTTATGTTCATTTGAGATTGGGTTTTTATGTTGTTATTACAGAAATAAGATCGAAAATAGTGTTAAACATTATCTTATTGGATAAAACTACCCATCAATAATGAACCTAAAATCATTAATTTTCTTTTGTGAATATTGAAAAACAAAATTGTAGTTGCCTTGAAAATTGATGATGATAATATTATGTCTATTTTTAGATTACAATTTTTTTTTTATAATCATAATATTAAGAAGCAGTGCAAAAATATGTCGCAGGTGATTTTTTCTTTGTAAGGCATTAAAAAATACTTTATTTCATTCTCTTTCGAGATAAAAAACGGATAAGAGATAAGTTTTGCATCTTTTGAGATATAAAATCAAAACTAAGATTTCGGTAGATGAATAATGTCAAAAAATCGCCGGCAAACTAGAGGTACCTAGTACCTACACAATATTTTATGGAAGTTATTACACTCTGTCCTGCCTGTGGCCTGGCCAAGTGACATCACATTTTCAATGTGCCGAGCCTATTGGAAGATATTTCTGCTATATGCCATTGTAAAAATATAATGTTTATCTGTAAATCATGATGGTAAATTAATTACTGGATAAAAAAAAGGTTGAAAAGTATTTCGTCCTACTGGAGGCGTATTTTATAACATGAGAAAATTCCACTGTTAACCCTTCAACTGCGGGTGGCACGCATAGGCGTCAAGTGTAAACTTGCATCCAGTCCAGCTGTCAATCAGAGACGTCATCCAACTTCGAACTTATCCCTGACATCTGTGTTCAAGAATTTAAATGTCTGCATGTGGAAATATGTGCTAAACCTTTGTGATTTTTATTCTTGAATAACTAATACATGTGGCTGTTCACATAGTTTGAAGTGTCGTCAATCAAATGAGGTAGGAAATCAATAAATGTGCTTGAAAAAGTATTCCGCACTGGGGGTATTTATTAAGCCAGAATATTCAGAAGCGAAAAGGTTAAAAGGGTTAAATAAGCAAGAATCTAAAAGAAATCAGCTTTGGCGTTGTGTAATATTTATATATATTTATATTTTTAGGAATTTGTTTCAACACTGAAGAACTAAAATCAATTTTCTGTTCCAGTCTGTTAAAGTATGATTGGAAACCGATCAGCGCACCGACAGACGTGAAATCTACATCACAGTCGCAGGTGAAGGACCCGGGCAAGGGCTGCGGGGAGCTGGAGGGGGGCGGGAGGAAGGGCGGGCCGCTCCCCCCTCCCCCGGGGGCAGCGGGCGGGCCGTGCTACTCGGGCATCAGTATGCCGCGCTGCCTGCTCAGCATCTTCCCGCAGGACCCACCCAAGCAGACGCACACCTATGCTTCTGACGGTGAGCAACTTACGCTTATCAAAAAACAATTTCGCTTACTAATGTAACTCATATTATGTGTGTAAAAGAAACTACTATAATATGTCTACAATGTTGTGTCTAAGTTGATAGGACCGGTCCGTAGTCCAGGTGGTAACACTTCGGACTCGTAACTGGAAGGTCGTGGGTTCGAATCCCGGCGGAGCACAAAAAATATACCATTTATATTTTCAAATTTGCTCTTCGCTGGGTTGAAAAATTCATAAACCTTTACCAAAGACCGGTCATCAAAAGGTCCATCCAGCCTTACAACAACTGGGTCTTGCGTGAGAATTGGCGCTTTCTACAGCGACGACCAAGCACGCAGAGGGCTCTTGAGGTGTGATACACACAAAAACAGCGCTCACCAAATAAATCAGCCTAATTTAATTTTAATTAATAGGGTAGTTGCAGTGGTAGGGAAAACGGTTGAAAATAATATGGTTCTGTAGAGTACATTTCAAGGATCACAACCATATATTTTTTGTGTAGTAAAAATAAAAATTGATTTGACATTGATAATTTAAAAAAATAAAATGCGGTGAATTTTAGTCGCACCAAAACGCAGCGCGTTCGACTTCGCGAATCTTGACGTCAAAATGACGTCAAGATTCGCCGCTGGGCCCGCCGATACCTACACTCCGAAAATGCATCGGCGTCATATCTACCTAAATAAACAAAATGACCTTTTTTCCGGAAATCGAGAATACGCTAATTTTGAAGAGCTGTAGTTTAAAAACTAATCAAGATATTTTTCTTTTGAAAATGCAGATGCATTTTTAAAAATGTATTCTACCATTTTATACAATGAAAAAAATATGTGATACTTCCCTATTATCTACATACCTACCGAGCCGCATAGCTATTTGCTATAGTAGCCTGAGAAACTGAGCATGCGCTACAGTGAATAATTTTTTTGACATTTTGAAGTGGAATAATAGAGATCTTCAATTGTAGTTTATTGAAAAACTTCTGCAACACAATTATCTGTTATTCTACAGTTTAATTAATGCTAATACAGTTTAATATTATACAGACTTTACTGACTTATATGTGTACTAACATTATCCATATTAGGCCAAAAATCAAAGAACCGGTTAGAGTGGTGAAAACTGTGTTTGGAGAATGTCTACATACACACGCATATGAAGTGCTCAGAGTGATATTCATATACTCCCAAGAAACCCTTGATTTTTAATATCAGTTTCACCAACATCTCTGTACATAGGGCCCTGAACGGCACGGCACCCCCATGTCTCGCTGAGCTATGCTCTGTCGATAAGCCTTCAAAACCACCACTACGCTCTGCCCTCACTGTCAACAAGGTCAAAGTGCCCAAAAGAGCGAACACATCAAATTTTGCAGACAGGAGCTTTGCGGTGGCCGGGCCGGTTGCCTGAAACAATTTGCCCGTCGGTGTTCGCGCGAACCAGCCTACCACCACCTTCAGAAAGGGACTGAAGACACTGCTTTTCTCCAGAAGCCATGGCGCCCTTGAGATGGTCCTGGACCATTAAATTGCGCCACAGGAAAGAAATCATCCATCATCATCATCATCATCTCACTGAAAAACCCATCACTGATATGGACAAAAGATACAGAATTTGTAGCTCCGATGCACAGGAACAGATTTCAGAAAGCAACACTTATGTATTAATTATTATGTTCCACAGACCATCAAAAAGACATGGCTGCTAAGAAGAACGATGACTCTAACTTCAACAGCAGTTTCTCCGATATATCCACGGGGAACGGAGTGAAGTCCTCAAGCAAGGTGGCACGCAGTCGGTGGCGGGAACGCTTCTCCAAGCATGACCAGCTCACCTGCCTCTACTGCGCCAGGATCAAGCCCAACCCCGACACTAGGAAGACGTCGGACCTCAGAGAGGCTTTCTTTGCAGGTAATATTTAGAATAGTAATCAAAGTTGTTGGCATAACAACCTTCTCCATCCACGACTGCCAGTCTTGGGGTGCTATTTCGATAGCAATCCTAGTGGCAGTATTTACTTTTAATGCATTTATCTCCGTTCCTCACTTGTTTACTTTCAATGCATCCATCCCCCTTCCTCTTGGACATCGCTGACAGCTAAACTACCTGTAGGAGCGCTACTAAAATTGCATCCTTTTCTAGCAATCGCTGTTCTTCACCAACAACAAAGAAAAGCACTTGGAGATAAGTCGGGATTGTAGAAGAGATGTGGCAGTGCTACCATGTTCAATTTCAACAAAGTTTTTCATCAATGCGCAAATTCAATCCATTTCGATCATTCGGTGAATTCGCCGCTAAAGGTTTGACTGAATTTAACGTGTCTTCTGCCACACCAACCTTTTCTTTTAGTGCCTTTTTTTTCACTAGATCAAGTAAAAATAGAAAAGAAGCAATTTGAAGGTTAGGCGCTTTCAATGGGGTCCGTTTACAGCTCTTTGTGCGAAAACTTACAGAGAGCCCATAAACAATGGAAAAAAATGCTGACAGCGGTGTTGATGCTCCATTGTCTTATCTCAATACAGTTAATATAAAAAAAATCATATCTTTTTTAAAATTATCTTTGTGATCACACTCTGTTTTTCAGGAATGGATAGTCCAAAAGCAGGAGGCAGCGTAAGCGGCCGCAGTGGAGTTTTTGGCAAGTCCCCAGCTCCCACCAACAGTCTCACGTACCCGTCTTTAGACGTCTCATGCGGCAGCCCCACCAGCTTAGACTCAAACCTGTCCAAAATGTCTGATGCTGCGGCAAACATCAGCGAAGAAGTCCTTAAGCATGCGGAGCGGATGGGAAACCCGGTCTGGTTCAAACAATCAAAGATGGCACTGCTCAGTCTCAAACAGAAATATCCGGAAACCTTCCAAAGCATATGTTTGTATTCGGAGATCTGCAAGTTGGTTTCGCAGAGCACGTACCGCCTCAACGCTAGAAGGTTCTTGCAGGAGTTGTTCCTAGACCTTAACTTTGATCTTTTCTTTGTTGAGCCGCAGCAGATCTTGCAGAGTAAATTATCGGAGCAGGAGGAGAGTGCATAGATGTAATATATAACACCAGACTGACTCATTATTGACACCTCTAATAATACATTATATCATTTGCCTTTACATGTATATACTTGTAGTTTTGTCGTGTAATTATCATGGAATATCTCATTACTTGATGCCATACTATCATCTCTAGTGGGCATAACTATACCAGTGACAAGGCCTGTTAGGTTGATAGTAGGCATTGCTTTAAGCCAAATGTATCAATTGGATTTACTTTTTATATTTGTAAGCAAATTTCAGAACGACGCCAATACTTATTAATAATAAGTTAAAATAACGGGAAAAGAGAAAAAGGGAGAATATTGCAAGGAATAATTGTGGAGTAATGGCATCTGCACATTTCAAAACATCAAAGAAGTTGTGACATCACAGGGCTGGGTTGCTAGGGCAAAGGTAATTTTGTAATTTGTTTTTGATTGCTAAATACCTTAGTTAAATAAATGCCGATAAAAATTCAGACATCCGTGCAAAAACACTTTCAGATTCCATTTCTCGCTCAATTTTTCTTTATTATGTCGATACTTTTGCCACATATGTAAGTGCAAACTTACATAAACATATTTATTTGTGTTCCTGATTATATTTTAACTGTACTTTAATAACTTTTCTCTTATTTACAATAGTTTATGGTTTAAAATATATCAAAATATCCATATTTTTTGTACATAGATGGTATTACTAAAAATAATTTGAAATCTGTAAATTATGTGTCTCTACTTTTTAATTTAATTTTTATTTTCTACACTTTTTTGTATAAAGTACCTACATGCATATTGAATCAGAAGTTGTAATGTAAAACTTATTACTTATAAAAAAATAAATATACAGGTATTATTATATTTGATGGGAATGAATTTATATTTGGATTATAAATTATATGTAATCGAGTTGATACATTTGGGTTAAACGGCAGATTTGGCTCTGGTAACAGAATGAACATCTGTTTCTCAGAGCTTATATGTGTAAATATGAAAAAATAATATATTTAAAATATTGAAATATAATATTGTAGGTGTATGAATTCCACAGGCTTCATGATATTATACATTTTTATTAATGATTTTGTATAGAGCATATACATACATTTAAAGTGAATTTCTAATCAATTTAATTGAATGGCTGCTGCGGAGAAAAGAAATGTTTTGATTTTCATACAATATTTCAACAATTTCATGCATACATTTATTTTGATGCTATGGTGGAGCGCACAAGCCAGAGGCAATCAAATCAGCGCTGGTTGGAATCATGCTCGAGGCAGTAGACTATAACTTTGACCCTGGTTCAGAAGATGTCATTGGATAATAATTGAGGAATAATTCATTAAAATAAAAAATTATGAATTATTAATTGATCATGGTAATCCCTGTTTCTGGCCAGGCAG
The DNA here is from genome assembly GCA_951799405.1 of Agapetus fuscipes. Classification (NCBI taxonomy): domain Eukaryota; kingdom Metazoa; phylum Arthropoda; class Insecta; order Trichoptera; family Glossosomatidae; genus Agapetus; species Agapetus fuscipes. The sequence continues at coordinate 12,496,000 of OX637351.1, read as the reverse complement.
AAATAGGTTTGCGAATTGTATTCCTCTTTCCTAATTTCTTTCAGAAAATGTGGTTAGCATGTTACATGTTAAAAGTACCTCAGTAGCTGCCATTGTAAAAATATACAAAAATAGTTAACCCCTGAAGCGCCAGAACGCGGATCCGCGCTCATAGTACTATACGCGATTTTTTAAATTTTTCTTTAGTTTTTACACAGCAATAAGATCGAAAATCGCATGAAGTACTGCTATTGGGTAGAACCATCCACCAATAAATTCAAAGCATTAATTTTTATTTGTAGGTTTTTAAATATAATATTTAAGTTGACCTTGAAAAAGCCGAATTCCACAATTTGTTGACATAAGAACACTAACACACTCAATTTTTTTTTTGTGCTTAACTTCTATTTTTTGCGATGTATTGGGATTTCGTGCCTACGCATACTAATGAGGTATATCTATTTTTAGAATCTCGATCTTTTTTCCGTAATCTAAATTATGATGGAGCATAATAATAATTTCACTAAAGTTTTTTTTTTTTGGTAGGCACTAAAAAAACTTTTTGGTGCCTACCAAAAACGAGTTGGATGTCTGAATTAGGCAGAAAGTCGCTGGCGCTCCAGGGGTTAATAAAGTTAGGAAATCAATTTCTCTATAAAAAAAGTAAAAAAAAAATCTCCAGCGTTACTGGAGGAATATCTCATATGTCATGAAAATCTCATCAGTTTACAAGGTTGACTTTAATATATATTTTTTAAGTATTCACAAACAAAAATGAATGCTTTGAGTGTATTGGTTGGTATCTTTATCCAAAAAAGTAGTATGTTAAACGACTTTTGATCTTATTGCTATGTAAAAACTAAAGAAAAACAACAAAAATGCTATCGGTGCTATGAGCGCGGATATCCGTTCCGGCACCTGGAGGTTAAACAACTTTATTCAAATAAACAAAAAAAAATTTTAAGATGAACAATTACAAAGTTAATGCCTGTATAATCAATAAAACAAAAAAAATGTTTGAAAATGAAAAATCATTGGCATGTGGCAGCCATTCAAATGAATTATTTGAGTTTGTCCTCAAGTTTACGTGTTTTGATGTGTAAGGACAGTACGATAAATTATTTTTAGGTATAAACGGAGAGCATAATGTAATATACTATAATAGTAATAAACTAGTGACTCTGCATTTACATTTACACAATGTTAACTACACGATGTAAGTGTACACTACTCGTACTGCCTTTGAAAGTAATAATAAGGTTTACAATTTATACAAAAAAAAACTTCCTACATTACGAAGATTCAAACTATTGTTTTGCTGATCATTTGTAACTTAAGCAGTCAACACCAACACCCCCAGTCAAGAAAAACCTTTACAATTTCTTACAAATTGGATATAATACATACCAGTGGCGAAGGGTGCCATCAACTCGATTCCCATCGGTTTCCCGTTTAAAATGAGGCAAAAATGATAATAAAGTAGACTGCATGGTTTCAATGGGGAAAAAATATGTATTGTTTCTTTGGTTTTAAATGCATTTTTTTACTTTGTGCCTATATTTTTTAACTACTTTGTTGCCTCATTTTAAAAGGGAAGCCGATGGGAATCGAGTTAAATGGCACCCTTCGCCACTGCTACATACACGTGTGCATGGATCTTAGTGAACTACCAGTGCCATCTTTTAAAACATCACATTAGACAGTTCAGTGGCCTAAGAGTTTTAGGCTTACACAGCCGGATGATGATGCTGGAGAGATGTTTTCCGGGATCTGTTTCCGTGGTCTATGGGAGCTGGAGCTTCCGGACGTTTCGCCCATGTCTACGATGGGCTTCTTCAGCGTGAAGCGTGATGATGAAGATGATCTTATTTGATCACAGTTTTCCTCAAGATCATCATCATCATACTACACACTGAAGAAGCCCGCCCATCCCAGCCCAGAGATTTTCCAAACAGACAACTCAGTTTGCAGTGATGGTGGTGAATCCCAAATTTTTGCAACTTAGATTAAGTAGATTAGATTGCTGTGTTGTTTTGGGCAAGTTTTTTAAATTTTATATTTTGATAAAAGAAAAAATTACATGTCATAAGTTATCAAAATAATCTAAGTTGCAAAGATATATTAATATTCAAGATTCATACTGCAAGCATTCTCTATAAGTTTGCGCTTACACAAACGCATGTGCATTTACAATATAAAAACCAAGTCTCAACTGAGCATAAGTCCTGCAGCTCTTGGCGACTCTCCCTGAAACAGGGGTGACATTGGCAAAGTGAACTATTTTTTACTGTATGGATGGTCAGCCTCATACCTCTACCTATGTATAACATTTATTAATATCCATGTACCACTGTATTATGTAGATAGTAACTACAGTCAAACTTTGTTATAAGGATCACTGAAATGGGAGGTCACGCCTATAATGTATCTATCTCTTTTCTTTGTGAAAGTCAAAGAAATCCCAAACCTAGCGAGTAACAGATATTTACATTGTCAATAATTCATGATGTCTGTTAACTCAATGTCAAGTTATCATCTATGAGAAGTGTTGGAAGTTGAACCAGCGCTATTTTCAATTTAAACGTACGTCAAAACAATCGCCTTGTCCGCGGGGCCATAGAGCTTGCAAAACTGGGCAATATTTGATGTTAATTTGGGCTTATTTTAATACAATTGTTTTGCAATATAACAGGCTACCTTCGTGGATGTAATGTCTTAAAAAAAATTTTTTTTGAAACAGTCAAATAATGTCATAAATAAGACTAAGAAAGCTATCTGGTCAGCTCTGCAACGGTCTTTCCCTAAATAATAATAAAATTAGGATGATTTATTTGGTGAACGCTGTTTTTGTGTGTATCACACCTCAAGAGCCCTCTGCGAGCTTGGTCGTCGCTGTAGACAGCGCCATTTCTCAAGCAACACTCAGTTACTGTAGGCTGGACCGGTCTTTGGTAAAGTTATATGAACATTTCACCCAGCGAAGAGCATATTTTTTGTGCTCCGCCGGAATTCAAACCTACAACCTTCCATTTACGAGTCAGACGTGTTAACCACTAGACTACGGACCGGTCTGAAGGGTTTATAATCCCTGATAGTTATCGTTGTAGGAAAAAAAAAATATTTTGCTTGGATAGTTATGTTTAAATTAATTATGGTTTTCCATATTTCATAAAAACATAATAATGTGTTGCTTTAAAATTTACAAGCTTTCATACCCGGTATAATTATCAATATTAGTAGGTAGGTCATTATTTTCCCTTCTCATGTTTATAACAAGTAACTGTTGTTCTTCTTCTCTTGTTTCAATCCTGGTATTGCTTGCAGCAATTTCTTTCACTCTTCTCCTCCATTCTTCCCTGTCTTGTGCGGCTCTTTTAAGGTCTGCATATTATGAGCAGCGCACGCCCACCAGCCGGTCCTCCAGGTATTCTTGGCGTGGGCGTCCCCTAGAGTTGGTCCCCTCGGTCATCCCCTCCATTATGGCATGCAAGAGACCTTCGTGTCGTATTACATGGCCGATCCATCTTGCACGTCCTGGTCCTGAGCAGATGCCTTCCTCCTTGGATTCTTTGGAGAACCTCCCCATTTGTAGTGTGGTCTCTCCAGGAAATTCCTAGTAGTCTTCTATGTTTATAACTGTTGTTATAAGTAGCTAAAATGGTTGGTCCCTTGGTGCTCCTTATAACCAAGTTTGACTGTATTATATTACTAATATATAGAACATGTTCGGCAATACATCAAGCATTTACTATTACATACATAGATGAACAAAACATAATATATTATTTAAATTGTCAAGCATAAGGAGCGTAAAAGAAAATGTTGATGAACGTAAAGAAATATAACGAAGGCATCATTAACTATAGCCCCACTCAATGTGTTCTGTACTATACTTATACATTTTTACTATTATTTATATAATTATTATTATCAACAGTATTTTACATTTTTTTTTTGTTATCTTTATTTTTTTGAAATGATTATTAGTACCTGTATTAGGGTACCTGTATGGAGAGTTATTTTTCTTTTATTTGTTTTTGTGCAAACTTATTTATTCTGAACTGATGGTCTTTTGATTTTTATTCATGTTGGAGAATCGTTCTATTGTGGTCTCTCACTTCTTAGACTTTATCTCTCAATGCCACATTAAATAGACTATTTTTTACATATCTGTGATACGTTTTTCTTTTCAATTATTCTTTATATTATATTTTTTTTGCAAGAAACATCTTCTACTGTTTACTTACATGTTTTCTTATTACTTTTGTTTACAGTTTTAAAACATTTCTTGTGAAATAGTTCTTATTTTCTCTTACTATTTGAGTGAATTGTTTGGTAGATTTATCTATGGATCGCAGGCAATTAAATTCCTTTCTCCTTTAGCTATCTATTTGCCTTGTCCATCTCACCCACTCATCATGTAACAATACCCCTGTGAGGTTCAGCGCAAGTTCAATCTCGAGAGTGGGCAGAGGCAAATTGTCCACTCTTAACTGTGCATCCTGTGCATGATTAAGGAGAAATATAAACCCACAAAGAAGAAAATACGGGAGTGAGGTGAGTCCTGTCTTTAAATCTGTGACTCTTATCTTTGTTCCCCTATGGTTTGTGACCGTCAGATTTGCTGACTAAATAAACGCAGAATAATTTAACAACTAGCAATCTCTGTAACTCATATGGTGGAAGTCGTACTTGGCTTCAACACTCACATTGTTTTAACAAGAATTTAGTCAATTTTTAACTGAGAAACATAAGTTTTTGTTTGATAGTCCAGTCGATAACTCCTTTGGTAGAATATTTGCGTTAAAAGCCAGAGGGCTAGGATTCAATGCCCTCAGGGTCAGAAATAATTTCTCGTTTCGGTGTTTTCTTTAAAACTATATGAACCTTACTCAGCTTTCACAAGAAAGGAGAATCTGATCCGGACTAAATGAGAGATAACTAATATGTGAGGAGTGAACCATAATTGAACAAGAAATAATAGATTAACTTGTACCACTAGTGTTCAAACTTGACATTGTAAGTTATATTTTAAATGTTGAGGTTGTTGTGGGTGAAGTGTATATTTTTAATTACTAAGTATATAAAAATGGAAATAAAGTAATATTCCTAACATGGTATGATTTTTGATCGCCTTAACTTATTACATATTGTTAATTTTTAATGCATGCCACTTACGTAATATTATATATATATACATACATAATAATGTCATATACCTCTGAATAATGATTCCTTTTTTATAACTAATAAAAAAAGCTGATTGCTTCATAATGCACTGTTTTAATTACATTCAAGCTGTCGGAGGAACCTGTAACCCCTAGACATCGCGGCCCAAAGTGACGCATAGGGGAATGCTCACCAGACTGGCCTTGAGGGTAGGGATGAAATAAAATAGTCCACGCGGACCAACAGGTATTCACCAACCGTCTGGCTAATTCGGTGACTTATTACCATTGAGTAATCAGAAGCAGAAACTAACGTACTGCATTAATACATACTATAGCCCACATGTGTCTCAGTCCTGTCAAACGTTGCAGTAAGTCAATGGTTACGGTGGTGTAGTCATACGAAATAAGGCCATTTTGTCCAAATGCATTTTGTGTTTCGACATCCAATTATAGCACATGCCATAATGTCTTAAAATAATGCCTTTTCCTTTAAAATTTGTCAATTTTATCATCAATCACAAGATTTATGATGCATGCGTACTATGTTCTGTCTGGTTTGGACATAGTACGCAATTGGCAATGTTGGCACCTTTCTAGGAACATTTTTACATTCGCCGGAGTATTTTTGTATACATTGAAATGAAACTGCCTTCCTCAAAATAAAATCCGGAGGAAATAAAGGGATCCATGGTCACGGCTCAGCTTGAATGAAACCGACCTATGGAAAAACTCCCTTCGAAAAAGGAACAATCCTTCTTCACGGTTCAACTGGAGTGAAACCGGTCAATTCACTCTTAGGTGAAAATTATAGATTATGGCCAATAATCTTTAGATATTTGTGTGATCGTCTTTTGTGCGGTTATGACCCCTCGTTGTGCGATAGGTAACGGCAGAACGTTGTGTGATTTTTTGTTTTACTGCCTTAAACCCTACCTTCGTGGTGGACCCAAATTCTTTCATGATGGTGAGGATGAAATACAGGTGTGCCTAGTTTACTAATATTTTGTAGAATTTAAATTAGCTAGCCCAAAGGTTACAATGCCGAATTATGCAAGATTTTGCATTCGCGTAGTAGCGCGTCCGATTTTATTTCTGACAAAATTACCGCGAGATTCGTTTATTTAATTTTGACGCCAGTTAATGCTGATGAATTTATTTCAAAGACAAGTACAATAATAACAGCTCAATTAAACATGAGATAATCAAACATCAATTGAATAATAGTTATTTGGTTAGTATTGTTTTAGCAAAATTAAAGAGAATATGGTTTGATCTTTTCTTCTTCTTCTCTCTCCCTGCGCCGTAGCTCTAACCAGCGGTTGTAAACATTTCTCGCTCCAAGATCACTTACCTTTTGTAGATTCTCTTTGTTGTGGAAGAAATTTCATTAGTGTGTTTTAGGAAGGGATTGATTTTAATAACTGGTACGACAAACCGGCCCAGTAGAAGATGACTCCCTTCACCCCAGCTTCCTTGTAAATGGGATTCCTCATTTGATCGTAAGCAAGAGAGAGACCCAAAATCGAAGAAAGCTCATCTTCCTCTTTCCTCCAAGAATTTAACAGGTTGGCCCCACAGCCTGGTCCTTTCAGACCACGGGAAGGATATTTTAGAAGGGACAACCCTAACCTTACTCCGCGTCATGAAATAATCGAACGCCAAAAAACAATGAATGGAGACTTTTTAAAACTCGATCGCCATGTCGAGGCTCGCACTGTATTTTTGGTGTCAGAATCCAGCAGGAACTAGGTGTTGTGATGTTGGAATGACGTCAGTTGACTCCAGCCCATAACAGAGGAACAATGGAAGCTTTATCCAAGTCATGATATAAGTCTGGTAGTAACCTCGTCCCTCGTTCAGTGATGATGTTGAGGACGCAGATAACCATGGCCGGAGGAGAGGTCAAGCTATGAACCAAAGGAAATATAGGACGTGCTCCGGAGCATGGCTCCTTGTCAGTCAACATTGGATTTATAGTTTTGATGGAAAGTTTTGGAAGCCGAAAGCTTTCACTTCCAACACAATGCGAACTCCTTCATAGCAGCAAAGAACCGTTAGGTTCAGATATTTCAGATATTAAGCAAACAGCGTTCAATTCTTTCTGACACAGGTGTTTTGTGAGAGAGAAGGTGTGTTTGTTAGTAACTGCAAGGCTGTGGAAAAAGACAACAATTTATAAGCATTTCAGGACATTTGCGCCCCTTGATTGAAAGCTATGTTGAATTCACCCCTTTTGACCTGAAAGACAAACATTTTATTTACAGTACGAAATGTAATTTTTAAGATCGGAGTACTCGGCAACAGCAGTCTCTTGGACTGGAAACATGGACAACAAATCATTTATAAAATGTGAAAATTAAGTACATATTAAAACGCAAGTTAATTTGATTAGTTTAGTGTGTTAGAAAATAATTTGAAATCTCTCATCCTTCTGCGAAGCAGCTTAGCAAACTATGGGTTTACGCGAATTGATGGATTTTATTATTAAATAATTAAATACGCCTTCCCGTTCAGCAACCACTGGTTTAATTTTATTTTATTCAAAATTTCAATCGGAAGTTATTTTTATGTTTGAAAGTTTGAGAATCACTGCGATTTACGGTAATTACATATTTAGCATACTTTTAGTTTTAGACAGACACATGAAAAATACACTCCCGGAATATTATGTCGGCAAATATTTTATTATTATTAAAACCACGTAAATACTTATTCTCCCTTAAATTCCGAACGAACGATTCGCTTGAAGCCCGGCGTCTTTATTAAGAGAAAAATCTTTCTAGTCTATTTAAATTTTCTTCCGAATTAAAACCCGATTTTAATTTAAATATTTTGTTTCGAATTTGTTTAGCTCAGATTTAAGATACATATAAGCCCGTGCTTCCCAATTGACTGTCTCGACCCGAATCCCTTTCTCTCGGTGGTCCAGGGCTGACTCCCCACTCTCCTCCAAGGGCTGCAACCAGCCCATAGGAAAAAAAAAATATGTATGGACAAGAAAAATATTCCTATACATGTGTAATACGCCCACATACATAGGAACTTTCAATTATTTTATTTTATATTTGATGAAAAGCTTGGATCATCACAACATGGAAATGCAACTGTGAAGTTCTGCATTCTCTTTCGTACTAAAGACCATTTTCGTAAGTAAGTTGAAACATATTAGGTTGGGGAAAACGTTTCTTCGCATTGTCTATCTGTCATCTTGTAGGTAGAGACACGATCCCGTTGCTGTAGAAATTTTAGGACTTCTGATCAAAAAAAACGCAACAAATAGTTTTGGCAGTCCTCTCTTGATGTTAACCTGACACTGCATAAAAAATTCTGAAGAGACCGAAACAGGTGGAAATCTGAAGGTGCAAGGTCAGGGCTATATGGTGGATGCATTAACACCTCCCAGCCAAACTTTCTTATTGCTGAGTGGCTAAAGATGTATGTGGTCTAATGTTATCGTGATGAAAGACCACACCCTTTCTATCATCAATTACGGCCGCTTTCTCTCATCTTCTTGCTTTAATCTCATCAGTTGTTGGCAGTAGAGATCTGAATCGATGGTTCTGCCCGGCGGTAAAAGCTCATAATGTACAACGCCCTTCTAATCCCACCATAGACACAGCATCACCTTATTGCGAGTTAACTCAGGTTTTGCCAGTCTGTGAAGCCTAACCGACCTTTGACCGCGACCTTTTTTTGCACATTCTTGTCATACGTGATCCATTTTTCATCACCAGTTATCAATTTCTTCAAAAACGGTTCGGTTTCATTACGTCTCAATAAAGAATCGCAAATGAGTACACAGTTCATTAGGTTTCTTTCAGTGAGCTCGTCTGGCACCCAAATATCGAGCTTGTTGTGCTTTTTTGATCAGAAGTCCCAAAATTTCTACAGCAACGGGATCATGTCTACCTACTAGATAGCAGGTAGTCTACGAACAAAATGGCACATATTATGTAGTGTATTAAATGTAAATTAACTTTGAAAAAAAAACCTGAATTTGCATATAAAATGCGAAGAAACTTTTTCCCCGACCTATTATAATTTATCTATGATGTCTATTTTCGTTGAAATAATTTCTAGTCCACAGATATAATAAGTCAATGCTTATTACCTACCCCCTCTAACTAAACATTGAAATGTCAAATACAAAAAATCAAAACACAGCAGTGGATTGAAAGGCATGGAGAAGACTGGAGTAGGCCACATTCAAGGCAATGTGAATTTAAAAAGGTAAGAAGTCTCAGCTAAGGTGCAATGGCGTTATAGATCATACTGCAATACTTACTTACTTTACGTGTCCCTGTACCCCGAGTATGAGTTGCATGTTTAGCAAAACTAAAGTAAAGTAAAAGTTTACGGAAATATTTGAACTTTGGTTTCAGTACCCCGAGTACGAGTTGCATGTTTAGCATACATTTAAATACTTTCCAACACACAACTTTAAGCAACTTTCTAACTTTAAACACGCAACTCGTACTCGGGGTACCGAAACCGAAGTTTAAATATTTCCGTAAACTTTTACTTTACTCAAGTTTTGTTAAACATGCAACTCGTACTCGGGGTACTGAACCACTTATGCGAGGTACCTCCAGTGACTAGCGGCAGCCTCTGCATTGTCGTTTCCTTGAAGCAGGTCTATTAGTGTGTATTTTTCACCAATTAAGGGGCACACTGACATGTGCCGAGTCCTGTCTACTTTATTTATAAGATTAGTGATATCAAGAATAATAATGTAAAAATTAAACAAAAGTTTTTCTACAAAAATTGGTTTATTTCTATTTTGTATTTTTTTATAGAAATTTTATATAGGGTCCATCGTTGGATACAGTAGTGGTTGATTAACTACCAGGAATAAATGAGACTTTTATTTTTTTCTTGAAAATTTATTACAAAATACTTTACAAATAATACAAAAAATATGAGTTATATTTTAAAATACAAAATCACAACACATAAAATATTTTTAGAAGTAATGCTACTTCAGTGAGCACTTACAATCAATACAGAAACTCACAAAGCAACAAAATAAGTACAGCTACAGTCGGAATGTTCAAAAATACAAAATTGCACAGTTTATTTTTTCAATACAGGAAAAAAATTAAGTACTTAATCACAATATACTAATGTTTTAATGAAAAACATTTACAATATATTTTATATTATAAAAAAGCTTCTTATATAGGCACTGAGATACAAAAATTGTCAAAAAAATCACAAAATACCTACATCGCAAGCAAACACCAAATTGCTATTTACAATTATCATTAAATTTCTTTTAAATCCTCAATTTTTTCAAAATTTTAATCAAAATAAGAGCTCGTTCCTACTTGTCGGGTGTCGGATCCGTATATTAATATGGAGCTTTTCACTCTTATCGGAAACCAATTTTGTCCGAAATGTTCTGCCACTGGAACCTCCGATTAATATACGGATCCGACACCCCACAAGTGGAAACAAGCTCTAAATCAAACATCTTTTTTCTTCAAGATTTTTTGATAATAATTTCTTATTTAGGATAGCTGGTGAATTTGTAATGAGGATTTTTATTTTCTATTTTAGAATAGTTGCAAACACAAGCAACACAATAAATATTGACAATGAGGTCCGAACATTGAAAAAGGGCGAAAATAAACCTCACCATTCGGCCGGATTCCTTCTAAGTCTACACCAAAGGCGCTAGTCTCTCATCCATACAAAGGTCTAATTTTTTGGAGGTTAAATCTTAAAACACAATAGGGAAATTGCACAATTTTTTTTCTGGTCGATTTAAATTCCTTTTTATTTGCTTATCACAAAACTTGAATTTTATTTTTATTTGTTTTTTTTTAACAATGTTATTTATGTCCAAAACCTGAAGTTTGAATTTACCTCAACACTCTTTGGATGGAATTTTCATAATAACATTTATCGTAGTCCAATCAATATCCAAGTATTTTGTTTGGTTTTTCAAGTAATTCAGATTTAAAAGAGATTTCACAACAATAAATATTGTCTACAATTAATATCAGTATTAAAGTGTATTTCTTAGTGACATTTCATTAAAAAAAAATGTTAGTTCCACGTTTGACCTACAAGTATAAAATAAATGCTGTAGCTAGCAAAGTTTCCCTGACTCGGCAATTTACTACAAGTGACGTCACATAGCTGAGGAATATTTTGAATGTTCAGACCTCATTGCATCTTTTTCACATCTTCTCTTTTCTAATGCATAAAAATATATTTTTGTTCTTTCACAACTACATCTCGATGAAGTATTTATTTTTTTGTAAAGGCAATTTGACTCACTCGAGTTCTGATTCTATGGCACTGATTTTTTCATAGTCTAGTGCAAAATGAACTTACCTAACAGCGATTACAAGTTCTACAAAGCTTCATATGGACATTTATACATGAATGGAGACATCAATACAGAAAACTGTAAACGCCGGTATGATAAATATCAGGGATGATTGACAAATACAGTAAAACCAGATTGATGGAATATTCTTCTAAAGCTTTAAGAGACTCGTTTTGTTTCTAGGTGAAATGAGTTAGCCCTTCAGTTAATTAAAAAAAAAAATCTTTGTTTGTGCTGTGAAATTAAATATTTTCCCTATTTTTCAGGATTATTTATTAGTGGGACCAGTTCGGCCATCCTTAAAAAAGGGTTTTCAAAATTTCTCATATTTGTGAGATTCATGGGTAAATACTTCTAGTTATACTATCATTGGATAAGATAGAATAAAGAACACACACATGGTACTTTATGTTAAGAAAGCAATATTCTAAATAAGTTCTTTGAATATTTCAAATCAATACAATGATAGACAGTTTATGAAATTACCTATACAATGAGAAAAAAATCTTATTTTAATTTGATTTGAATCTAAGGCAGAGGGGAAATAGCATTTGTGCTTCTTTTTCAACTCTATGGTTATAATGAATTATTTATGTACCTACTTAGAAAGAGCTAGCTTTTTCATATTACACTTCCAAAAATATAAGAATCTCAAAATTTTCCAAAATCTTAAACTATCTATTGCTTTTTTACTGTCAGTGTTTATTTAATATACTTTTGGATTATCTGTTTTTCAATCACTAATGACAAAATGCTTATTTATTGTTTTGTTTCAAAATACAAACTATCTCACTTGTTCACACAATTGAATAAACAAGCACCTTTGGGATGATCAATCATAATGAAAATATAAATTAAGAATTTTATTTATTTTTAAGATGACAGAGACTATGTTTTGAATGCACTGAAATTCGGAAATTGTAACATTCTGAATATTGTGCGGACTTGATATATGAGCAAAAATAAAATGATTTGACTTTTATTTTGTACCATAATTGGAACTAGAACTTATATATACTTACTTACCCGGAGAATCTAGTGTTGTGTAAAATAGTTACAGATTAAAATTCACTTTACAATTAAGTACACCTTTTGGATATTTGACGCACTTACTCAAAGTTTTGTTGTTGACAAATCCTTTAGGAAGCATGATGATGATGAGTTGATGATTTCTTTATAGCGCCGTTTCGTGATGTAGTAACGCGATTTCGTGACTCCAAGGGCGCTTGTGCAAATGATGCCAGAAATTTGCTTGTCTTTAGTGCATCCCGGAACTTTCCATGGTCCTCTGGCTCTCTCACATGATGTGGCAGGTGGTTCCAGGCCAGAGGACCAGCAAATGCAGATGCACACTCTCCAATCATTGTGTTAACTCTTAACCTTTATATTAAGGATAAACTCAATGTGTTGATTGTCATACAGAACAGATGTTTCTTCAAGACTTTGGCTATGATGCTAACGTAACGTTTCAAATAATGGAAGTTCTTCAATTATCAAATAAGTGTAATTAATTTTAAAGTAAATTTTCACTTATAAATATGACAGAATGACTATAGCTCCAGTTTTAAAAATACATAGCGTAATTATTGATATAAAACACAAATACATTAAAGATTAACTTAATGTCTATGGCATGTCATAAGTATTTAGATTATAAATTAGATTACAAGACTATGAGTATCCTGTTGCTTTCAATAAATAATATAAACATAAGAAAACTAAGATCTACTTAAACATTACACATTGTAAATAAATCAGTCTCTTAGATTGATAAACAAAAGACTTAAGTATTAAACTAATAACCTACATTTACATTTTAAATAATTAACTACTATATAGCTACTGCAGTCCTAGTAGGAGTTTTTATTTTACTAAATTGTAATCCAATGCATGTGAGCTGTTTTGTCATTCCGCAAGAAAGTCTCCTGAAAAATCTGACTAAGAGGTAAGCTAAACATGGAAAATCTGAAAAAACAATATTTTATATTCCGTTTAATTTTGACTGGTGTATAGTCTAGTGGTTAACACTATTGACTCATAAACGGAAGGTCATAAGTTTGATTTCCCTTGGAACAAAAATATTATCATTCGTTTTTCAAAATTACTCTTCATTGAGTTAAAAAATAGGTCTTTCTTTACCCAACACTTGTCACCAAAGTCCATCTAACCGCTAGCTTGAAAATTGATACTTTCCATAGCGATTCCCAAGCTTACAGAGGGCTCTTGAGATTAAATAAAGTTTTAAACTTTCACTAACACTTTCATGGTCGGTATTAACTACTAAACTACTAAAAAGAAACTGCCGTTTAGGCCAATTTGAAAAATCAGCAGTCGCAGAGCACGCCCACTTGGACGACCACAATATTATGTTTGAAAAAACCAAAATATTGGCAAAAACCAAAGGCTATTTCGCTAGATTGTACAGAGAGGCCATTGAAATTCATAAACATAATAATTTCAACAGAAAAGAAGAAGGCCTCAAACTAAACAAAATATGGAGATCAGCCTTGCCGCCGCAGTCGGTAAAACCGCTTCATACATTTATCGATGTGGTTGACCAGTCGGTAAAACAGATACCTGCCTCCACCCACGGGGAACCGGGTCCACCCTGCGCACCCCAACTTGCGCATGCGCCTGAGCATACACCCGCGCTGACCCCCGCACCACCACCACCACCCCCCGCAACACCTACCCCCCACCCTAGAGCGAAGGAAGATGACGGAAACCCGCACCCCCTCGCCACGCCGACCTCCCACCCTGTAACGAAGGACAATGTGCAAGACGCGACCAAACGCCAATCAGTTAGCATCGAGAAGCGACCGAAGAGACAACGAAGGCCGCCGCGCCGGTATAACTCGCCTTGAAAATGCCTTCTACTCATGAAGGCGAAACGTCGGCTTATAAAAAAGCTGCATATAGACCATGGTCTAACCCGAAAAAACACAAAAACAATTTAGTGGCTCTTGAGATGTTATTCACACAACACAGCACTCGCCAAATATTAGCTATGAAACTATATCATGTTTTAATCGTACATTGTAGCTTTCACGGCCGGTTCTTGTTGACACAACAATCACTTTTTTCAGGCTATGTAGCCGTGGTCTGGTAGATTCTTTCCGGACAGTTTCGCCCATTGCTCCGATGGGCATTATCAGCGGTTAGCTAGTCGCTGTGATCTTCTTACAGGATCTGCTGTACTAGAAACAACGCCAGCTTTTGGATTAGTATATATAATATCATAATAAATAAAATAAAATATAATATCAACTCCTTGACAGGAATGTCGTGTGTCGTTTAGTGAAGCTAAAAATATTGAAAAATATTGAATTCAGTGCGGTGCGATGCCCACAAGAGGGCAAACGAGCGCGGACAAGATGGTGGAGGGGCTCGAAAGCCTTACCTCCATCATCTCAGAATTAAAAGCGACAGTGGAGGCCCAAAACAAAGTTATCAACGAGCTTTGTGCCAAAATTGTTAAATTAGAAATTGTTGTGGAGGGCCAGGGATTACAAACTGGCCACTTAAAGGGGCAGCAGCCCAAAAAGTACAACGAAGTGGCTGCTACTAAACCATCGCAACAGATGCAGCAGCCACAACAACAGAAGCAGCCGCAGCAGCAACAGAAGCAGCCGCAGCACCAACAGAAGCAGCCGCAGCAACAGCAGAAGCTGCCACAGCAGCAACAGAACCAGTCGCAGCAGCAACAGAAGCAGCCGCAGCAGCAACAGAAGCAGCCGCAGCAGCAACAGAAGCAGCTGCAGCAGCAACAGAAACAGCCACAGCAGCAACAGAAGCAGCTACTGCAAAAGCGACCACCTCAATCGTCGCAACAGAAGCTGCCTCTGCAACGACAGCCCCAACAGCAACAGTTGAAGCCCCAGGAACCAAACCCGTGGAAGATACAGGGGCCAAGGCGCCCACGTAGGCAGACCAAGTTGCAAGGAACCGCCTCCAGTAGCAAGCTCACGGCGGTAACCAGGAGGCGGACGCTTCATGCCTGGAGGTTCGCCAAGGACACTTCTCCCCATCAAGTGGAAGAATACATAAAAGAAGCCACCAAAGTGGAGGCAACTGTGGAAATTCTTCCAAATAAAGGGGACTATGCGTCATTTAAAATTAGTTTGCCAGAGGACGGATGGGACCGAGTGTTCAACCCGGTCATGTGGCCAAAGGGCGTGTATATCGCCAAATTCTACCACAGTAAAGATGGCCATTAGTGCGATATACCAGAATGTGAGAGGTCTGAATACAAAGGTAGATGACTTTCAAACCAATATCTACCTTCAAAACTCAGACATAGTTGCCCTCACAGAAACCTGGTTGAATACCTCTGTACTATCATCTGAGCTATTCGACAATCGGTACACAGTGCATAGGCGTGACCGCGGCAATCGGGGGGGTGGTGTTTGCCTTGCAGTCAGAAATGAGCTGGTGTCAAAAAGGATGCCTGACCTGGAAACGGACGGAGAGCACTTGTGGATTAAGATTGTAAAAAATCATTCCCCCATCTACGTGTGCGTCGTCTACTTTCAGTGTCAGGGAGGAGAGGAGGAAAGAACTCTCTTTTATGAATATATGGAGAGGAATGCTCGGGTACTAGGAAACCGCAGTGTTATGATACTGGGGGACTTTAACATGAATAGCGTTAGCGGTTCTGCTCTCCTCGAGTATTCCTGCTTCCTTGAAAGCAACCTCCTCACCCAATCCAACACTATTCCAAACGGCCACGCCGGCATCCTAGATTTCGTACTGACGAATGAGAGGATGTCGTGTGCAGTGGATCGATGTTTGGAGCCGTTGGTAACTGAGGACAGCTACCACCCCACACTCTCACACTCTCAATTACGGCAAAGGTCCGAGGTACGCCTCTGCGCTGTGCACGCACACAGGTACGAGCTAGGGACGCTGATGTATGTGTCGGTGAGGGCAGCAATGCATTGCACTCATACATACAAAGGTGGCCGTCCTCTGACAATAGTATTAATTATAAATACTTAGACGTAATTAGAATGAATGATATTTTAAGTAATTTTGATTTTAATGACATGTATAATTTTGTAAATCCTGACGGTGCAGTAGAATATTTTTATAATGTTTTATTTAAGATTATTTCTCTTTGTGCACCTAAAAAGAGAACTAATTATCAAGGTAGGACTTACCCAGCTTGGTTTACTCGTGATATTATCGACAATATCAAATGCAAGCAGCGACTTCATGAGAAATATTATAAAAACCGAACTACTTATAATTATGGTGAATTCTCAAAAAAGCGCGCGCAGCTAAAAACTGATATTAAGAGTGCTCGGAGGTCCTACCTTGATAAAATTCAGTCCGGGATTGGAAGTGATTCTAGGGAATTTTGGAAATATGTTACATCATTTAGGAAAGATGGTAACTCAATCCCTACACTGATGGATGAAGACCTTATTACTACAGATCCTCAATCAGTTTGTGAAAGGTTTTCAGAATATTTTCAATCCGTTTACAGCTCTCGAATCCCTGAATTAGATGTGGAATCTACTCTCAAAAAATTGCCAATATCTAATTCCAATAATATTAGCATTGACCTGTTCACATTGGATGAGGTACAATCTTGCTTAGTTGGCATAAATCCTAACAAAGCAGCAGGTCCAGATAATATTCCACCAAAAGTCATTTTGGCTATTGCAAAATCCATCGCAAAACCATTGACATTTATTTTCAATCTATGTATGAAAAGATGCACATTTCCGCAAATTTGGAAACTCACCAAAGTCATCCCCATACATAAATCTGATTCTAAGACAGATGTTCATAACTATAGACCAATCTCTATACTATCAACATTTGCTAAAATATTTGAAAGTTTGATTCATAAGAATCTACTAGAAAATATAAAATCTCGTATCACCATACATCAACATGGCTTCTTGCCAAAGAGATCTACTGTCTCTAATCTTCTTATTATTAGTGCAGACGTAGCTTCTAATCTGGATTCTCAGCTCCAGACAGATGTAGTGTATACGGATTTTTCGAAAGCATTTGATCAGGTAGATCATGATATCCTTCTTGAAAAAATGCATGTTCTTGGGTTTTCTAAATCCCTCTTATTTTTCTTTGCCTCCTATTTGAGGAACAGGCGACAGTACGTCGAGATAAATGGTTTTACCTCTAATACCTTTCAGCCATTTTCCGGCGTTCCTCAAGGATCAAATCTGGGTCCATTGGCCTTTATTATATTCATTAATGATATAGTAGATATCATTAAGTACAGCTCTTGTCTTCTTTATGCAGACGATTTGAAGGTTTACACGAAAGTCGTAGATATTCACGACTGCATAAATCTGCAACATGATTTAGATGCATTAGCAGCTTGGGCTGAGAAAAACAAGCTCTTCTTTAACTCAAAGAAATGTGTCTCAATGTCGTTCACTAAATCTTTCAGACCCATCTTGCATGAGTACAGTATTGGTGGGCAATTACTGTCTCGTGTGAAATCAATGCGGGATCTGGGAGTTGTGTTTGATCCTGGACTGAAGTTCTCCGATCATATAACGCAGCTGATGACGAAGTGCTACCAGCTGCTGGGATTAGTAATCAGAGTGAGCAAACAACTCACTGACCCCAGAGCGATGGTTGACATCTTTAGCTGCGTTATACGATCCAAATTAGAGTACGCTGTCGAGGTTTGGACTCCTTACCAGCGGAAGTACATAGATATGATAGAACAAGTCCAAAAAAAGTTTCTCAGGTATCTCCTCATGAGGCGGTGTGGAAGTTACCCACAATTCATGCATCATGAGGAGCTACTTCGGGAGACTGGATTTAGAAGCCTTGAAACGAGGCGCAACAGGTCCCTTATGGTGCTCACTCATAAGGTCATCAACGGCTTAATTGACAGTCCCACCCTGTTGGAGGGCTACAGGTTGTATGTGCCTGACGACTACACCCGAGGGCGAGGACATGATCTATTTCATGTACCGAAAAGCCGTACTGATGTCGTGGCGCAACACCCTGTGACTCGGAGTATAAAGCTCTTAAATAAGTCAAATATAGACATTTTTGAATGTAATTTATTAAGATTTAAAAATTTAGCAAAAGAGTTCCTCCCAGCGTGTTGATAGCTGTGAGGGTGCACTGTAATTAGGGTAACCTGTTGTGCACACAAAAAAAAAAAAAAAAAAAAAAAAAAAAAAAAAAAAAAAAAAATACTAAAACTGTCCGGAAAGAATTACCAGACCACGGCTACATAGCCCGAAAAAAGTGATTGTTGTACCTATATCATGTTTTGTTTGGATTAGGAATGGTACAAGTTTACATACATATTTTTTACTGCACAACAAAGTAAAAACTCGTACTAAGAATAACAGATTGGAATGAACCCTGCAAAAGATAATTGTTATAATTATTACTAGTACAAAATAATTGATACAAAATACATGACTTCGCTTTCATGTTTCTTACCATAGTAATGTAAATTTACATTGTATTGTATGGAAGTGAATGAGGTCAGAACAGATTTGAATTTGGAACTTTTTTCTCTGTGAGTAAACCTCAAATCTTTTACGGGACCTCCATCCTTAGCAACCAATAACAAAATATTTGTATGCGTTTTATTTAGCAACCCTGCCGAGTGACATCACAATACTGTCTAAGCCTGAATGAGTGGACATCACAATGGGATCTCATTGTGAATTGGCTTAGACAATATTGTTACGTCACCCGGCCAGGTTGCTAGCGAAAAGGTAAACAATTTATTTGTTATTG
The DNA here is from genome assembly GCA_951799405.1 of Agapetus fuscipes. Classification (NCBI taxonomy): domain Eukaryota; kingdom Metazoa; phylum Arthropoda; class Insecta; order Trichoptera; family Glossosomatidae; genus Agapetus; species Agapetus fuscipes. Next base: position 12,476,767 of record OX637351.1, on the reverse strand, counting down.
GTTGTTACCTATGGCAGTACCATATAAGACTTGACGTTTTCTCGCTGAGAAAAAGTTTCAAATTCAAAATATACCTACGGACCTCATTCTTAGCCAAAACACAAATACTTCAAAAACATAAGAATTTTTGTCTAAAATCAATTAAAAGAGTATAATTGTACACATTGCAGTAAAATACATTTTCATTACATTGGTTTTTATCAACTTTTTGAATTGGTATAAAAAAAAGAGAATTTTAGAAGTGAACTTTTGATCTGTGAAATATTTGTTGACATATTTATGTTTTGAGCTGCCTGAAGTGCGAGTAGAACTGTCTGTGCTGCATATTTGTGAACGATGATGATGATGATGATGATTAGGCCTCTATACTCTTGTCTCTGCATCATCCTCGGTAGTAGATTTCCTGAACATTAAACGAAACCATTAGTAAAATTGATATTCCTTGACTTGTAGGTTGAAATGTGGGTGACCGCCCATACTGAAAAAAATGGTTCACTTTGCCAATATCACCTCTGTTTCAGGGAATGTCGGCAAGAGTTGCGCTTATGTTCATTTGAGATTGGGTTTTATTTGTAGGTTCACATGCGGCATGTTTAAGCGCGAACTTAAACATGTCTGCTTGTGGGAATACATTTAATATAAATCTTAAATGCAATATACATATCTTTGCAACTTAGATTACAGTCTCACTGTAGGGCCCGATATTTTGAACTGTTGTTGACCACAACTTTCAATTTAGTTCAGATTTGAAATTTCCACAGTCTGATCTTCAGTTTTTGTGACCTAATAAAAAGAATACACCCGAAGCTGAGACAAGCCCCGCCCGTAATCGTAGAAATGATTACAATGCCATTGAGAAGCATTAAAACAAACAACTAGTCATAAAAATCAATTAAATAATATCCATAAAGCTGGAAAACGACATAAAAAATGTTTCGGCGGCAATTTTGATGTATCCTTACATCAAAAACCAACAGCTGCTGTCAGTGAAGACAATACCATCTTGGAAATAGTTAGTTGCGATGGTTTCGTCCGGTCCATAGTCTAGTGGTTAACACTTCTGCCTCGTAAATGGAAGGTTGTGGGTTCAAATCCCGGCGGAGCAAAAAAAAAATACCATTTATATTTTCAAAAATGCTCTTCGCTGGGTGAAAAATTCATATAGCTTCATCAAAGACCGGTCACTTAAGGTCCATCCAACCTTACAGCAACTGGGTCTTGCTTGAGAATTGGTGGTTTCTACAGCGAGGACTAAGCTCGCAGAGGGCTCTGGAGGTGTGATTCACACAAAAACAGAGCTCACCAAATAAATCATCTTAATATTATTTATTATTACTGTAATTTAGTTACTATCATAGTAACTAAATATAAACTGTTGAAATTAGGTGAGTTCAATACTAGTAACTAAAATTACATTTTAGTTAACTTTACTAAATTTGACAATACCCGGCCTTCACAATGCCAATTGAGATACATGCATAGCATTGTGTTGCATCATGGCATCGTACAATTTTTTTTGATACATTTTAATAAATTTATGACGAGGAATGCAATTCACCAACTTATTTTCTGCATGCTCTACTACGAAATGAGATGATAGTGTCATATTTACCTCGTCCCTGTTAGTAATTTCCCGTTCACCACCACAGAAGCAAAGCAAGAGAACAAACCACAGTTTTGTTTAGCAATTTGATTCGTACAACCACCACCATCTTGAATTATAATTATTATTTAATTAAATTAGTAAAATGTACAAATAAAATTATAAAATTTCTTCTGTAAATTAACCTCTCCCACATAAACCAATGCAAGTCGATAGAACCCAAGGTGAGAATGCAGGGTTTTTGTCAAAAAATAGGCAAATATAAGAATGGAAAGGTTAAAGGGTTTGTGTATAGAGATTGTGAAGATTCATTTTAAATCTTATCTAAGTAGCAAAGATGTGTTACATTGGAGATTCACATTACATGCATTTTCACAACCAGACACGTACAAGTTCGCGCTTGCACATGCCGCATGTGAACCTACAACATAAAAACCTAATCTCAAATGGACATACACCCTGCAACTCTTGCCGTCCTTCCCTGAGCCAGGGGTGACATTCGCAAAGTGAAAGTGAAATGAATAATGTAAAAATGAAGCACAAAGTTTGTCTTCACAAGTTGATTTATTTCCTGGAGGGCTTTCGATGTTATCACACCCTCTTGATAATGATGTGATAACATCGAAAGCCCTCCAGGAAATAAATCAGCATGTGAAGACAAACTTTGTGCTTCATTTTTACATTATTCATTTAAAATTTACTTTGTTTCCACATACTTATCTAATTTTTAGGGTCTGTTGCACCAACCTCTAAAAAAAATCAATATTTGATTGACACATCAAATTTGATTTCTTAATTCTGGTAAGGACCTCGAATGTATTTAATTGCTTGTATTCCTTGACTGATAGGTTGGTATGAGGTTGACGACCCATACTGTAAAAAATGGTTCACTTTGCCAATGTCACCCCTGTTTCAGGGAAGGTCGGCAAAAGTTGCAGGGCTTATGTTCATTTGAGATTGGGTTTTTTATATTGTAGGCCCACATGCGGCATGTGTGAGCGCGAAATTATGCCTGTCTGCTTGTGGGAATGCATTCAATATGAATCTCAAATGATACATATCTTTGCAGCTTAGATTTAGATTTAGATTTTTAGACCTCGGTTGAATATTTCTCGGAAGTGAGTAATAATATCATAGAAGTTTAACAGAAAAGATGATGTTCATTAGCTGCTTTACGTTTATGCAACCAAATTTTTGATTTTATGGGAGAAATCACACTCAATTCTGTACCTTAGAGCATAAACAACGGTAGTCACATTTAGTAAAATGTGCAGGAGACGAGTTTTAGTGAAAATGTGCTCTTTTTTAAACCATCATAACTTCTAAACTAGACGAGATATTTTTGATCTGTACAAACTGTTTATCTTCTTTTCTCGATATTTATTTAATGTGAAGTAATGTGAACAACGTATGTGGAACTTCCGTGGTTTATGCTCGCACTTTTATTTGCATCCCATATTTATTACACTTGATATCTCAGTAACTATGAGTCCGAGGACTCCAATATTTTTACCACTTATAAAACAGCTAATTATAATAATTTCTGCATCATTAACTCAAAAATGCAAAAAAGTCGCACTTCGACTTCCGTTGTTTATGCTCTAAGGTACAGAATTTAGATTTGTGTCTGATTGGAGTTTGGTGCAACAAGCCCTTAGAAAAATTAAGATTGCCTTTTTTGCTCTATACACTCAGTTTAAACTTGTTTTGTTGCATAATTTAGATACATTCATATGCTTTTCCAGCAAAAGAGTTTTTGCTGATACGTTAAATGATGTGAGAAGGGTTAATATATCAAACATAAAGGGACAATATTATCATAATTCCTAAAAGTTAAGTACACTAATCCATTTCAAAAATGCACAAAAGAATGTTATCATTATTTTATTTACTTCACGGCATAAGCCGTTTTACAAAAGTTGTTACAAATGTAAAAACAATAGTTTATAGATATAAGTTTATAAAATAAAAGTATGAAGTTATAGGTGATACAGAAATTTTGAATGAAAAGTTATCTCGACTCTTAGGAATGTTTATAATATTGGTTACCTATAAATAAATGGAAAATTTTAATTTTATTTTCTTGGCGGACAAACGTTACAGGTCTATGTTAGTCGAGTCCTTAGCAACTCGCTGCCTTAGTTCTTGTTTAGCGTAAACGCCATTGAGAAAATTTTACATGAGCAATGTTTGCATGTGTACTGGACCAATGTGTCTTATAAAAACAAGAAATTTATTTTAAAAATATTTAAAAGAACTCTCACATTATCGAGTTTTACGGTTTTTCTTAGCTCAGATTGTGTAGAATTTGATTCATAAGACAACTGCATGACAAAGTCATATTTGACAAGGTTGGCGTATACGGTAAACAAGAACTGGGGAAGTGAACTGATAGAAAATATTTTATTGCCTTTCTCTTGCAAATCAGTTGCAATTTTTTTTTTGTCTATGGTATTTGTGCAGAGTATAGACTCATATCACATCGGAGTATAGATTCATAATAGTATGAAGTAATTACAATAAATCAAATCCATTACTCGTCACCTTTAACTCTGATGTCACAATTTTTATTCTTGAAATTTTTACAGAATCTGTTGTTTTGATTAAATCTGTTATATTTGGAATGTTAATTGATAATTAATAATTGGTAAGTTTGTAAGTTTGTAAGTTTATTAATTAATTTAACAATAATTATCCAGGTTTATAAAAGATCAACTTACTCGCTAGTTTCAGCCATATTTGCTAGTGGAGCAATCATCTGCTGGCCCATGCCTGAAAGCAAAGTCCAAATATTGCTCAATTACGTTGCAAAACCAAAACAGAGTTGTGAAGCCACCCTCTACAAAACACTAATAAATAATCAAACACATTTGTATCCCCAGATGTGAAACCAGTCAAAAAGTGTCAAATTGATAAAAATGAGGGTAAAGTTACTGTCAGCCATACAATCTTAACAAAATAAGGTGCCACATTTTATTATTAAAACCTCTTTGAGTTGTGACAGTTTATCAACACGTACCACATACGCTCAAAACACAACATTTTTGACTTGCGGCACCATATATCTGGTGATTTGCTTATCCCTACGAAATCTGGATACGAGCCCGAGCAATGCTCTCAACACCAACATCAAAGGAAAATTATCTGACATATTCTTTATTTTCCCTACATACCTATTAATAAATCCTTTTGTTACATTACCTGAAGTGCCAATGTGGTGGTTGACGGCAGGAGATTGGTTCATGCCTCTGATGCTCACATGGTCCTCTTCAGCTGAAAGTAATAATACAAGTTTAATTTTTTTGGACATTCATTGCCTATTCCCTGATAGTCCTGAATGTTATAACCAGTCTATCCTAGTATTCACAATCAACAACCAATTAGCACTTACCTACGCCTCACTAGCGCTAGTGAGGCCTTAGGGAAGTGTTAGTAAGGTTGGTGAATATGGAGGATATCCTATCGTGTTCTCCATTAGAAATACCACAGAATACAGGTTTTCTATCAGCCGATCATTTAATCCAGTTCTAAATCAAAATGAAAGCATTGTATGGTACAAGCTGGAAGACAACTTCGTACTGATTAACAACTTCAGTTTTGGTCTGTGTGTTGTCTGAGTACGCTAATAGTCCTTAGAACAACATAACTTTGCAACTTTGATTATACATTATAGTCTTCTTGGGCCGGTCCATAGTCCAGTGGCAACACTTCTGACTCGTAAATGGAAGGTCATGGATTCGGATCTCGGCGGAGCACAAAAAATATACCATTTATATTTCTAAATATGCTTTTCGCTCGGTTGAAAAATTCATACAACCTTTATCATAAGCCGGTCACTTAAAAGGTCCATCCAGCCTTACAACAACGACCAAGCTCGTAAAATAACACCTCTGCGGCACTAAAGCAAGTGTCATATACCCCTAGACTCTCTGAAATCTAGGGAGTCTCCCGTACAGGATTTCTTAAAAAAAAAAAAAGAAGTCTATAGATGCTAGTTACCTGTGTAAGGAAAATGGTATTTCTCATGCGGGTGGTGCTTCTCCGAAGTCTCAGACATCCTGTCCACATAGTCTCCCCCAGGCATGCCGTACTGGTTATCCACCTTCCTCTGGTAATCGTTCTTCAAGAACCCCGCAATCCCAGAATCTCGGAAATCCCGAGAGCCGTACACCGTGTTGTCTCCATTCAAAAACTTTGTAGGACTGTAGCTGTACTGTTCCCCGCCACTCAAATATGATTTGGATCCGTAGGGAGGTTGGTAATGGTTGGGTCTCATGGTATACTCTTCTTCACTCTGCTGTGTGTAGTGCGGCTCGTACATCATATTGTGTTTGTTTCCTTCTAGATGCAAGCCGTACTTCATGTCTCCGTACTCACTCTCCATGCCATATCTATTGTCCAACTGTAACCTCGGCTGTTCCACATTGGCTACGTAAGTTTCGTGGATGTTTTCTAAGATTGAGGGCTTCATGTTGTGATGCTTGTTTAGATGGTATAGGGTTTCGGTAAGGTCGGGGTTGGGGAGTGGGTTTGGAGACGGGGTTTTGGCGTGCGGCATTTGGTTCAGGATTTCGTTGTCCGAGCCTGTTTCTTGCGACCAGCGCCCTATCTCGCCATCTCCAACTGAAACATAAATAGCAATTCAATTTTGTGGATAGGCAAACATTTAAAAAATTATAATCATTGTTCAAAAAATGGAATTCTTTCATTGCAGGTTTTATTTTCAAAATAAACTTGTATGGAGGAACGCAGTTCACCAAATTCATTTTGGCTTGAAAAAACATTTTGAAAGAATATTTCTTTTACACCTGACTGAATGAAGGCCCAAAGCTATCATCAGCCAAAGCTCTTACCAACAATTTCTCAGTGGACTATCTGGTGATCAGTAAATGTAATAATTGATTAAATGTGAGAGCAGAAACTAACTTACTGCATTGATACATACTATCTGTCAAATGTTGCAGTTGTGTGGACATACAAAACATATTTTTACATGTCAAATTTTATGTTTTTGTGCTCTCTCCATTTTGTGTTTTGACACCCCATTACAACACGCCAATATGTCTTCAAATAATGCCTTTTTCCTTTAAAATTCATAAATTTTATCGATCAAGATTTATACCGCATGCGTCTATGTTCCGACTGCTCCGGGCATAGTACGCACGGGGCAATACTGCCACCATTCTAGAAGTATTTTTACATCCGCTTGCGTTTTTTGTACACATGGAAATGCAACTATGAAGTTCTTTGTTCTCTTTCTTACTAATGACGATTCTCCTAAGTAGGTTGAAACAGATATATATTGTTAATTTTTGTTAAAAATTTTGTCAGTGTTATGGCCGAGGGGGCCAAGTGGCCGATCTTTCTAGCGTATTTGGAATAGAATAACGTTGATTCGATCCCCGCTTGGGTCACTTGACTTTAACTTTGACCCTGGTTCAACAGATGTTATTGGGTAATTATTAATTAATAATTCATTAATATAAACAATAATGAATTATTAATTGACAATATTAATACCTGTTTCTGGCCAGGCAGAATAGGTTGGTGAATTGCATTCCTCTTCATTCCTTGACTGATAGGTTGGTATGAGGTTGACCACCCATACTGTAGAAAATGGTTCACTTAGCCAATGTCACCCCTGTTTCAGGGAAGGTCGGCAAGAGTAGCAGGGCTTATGTTCATTTGAGATTGGGTTTTTTATATTGTAGGTCCACATGCGGCATATTGTTAAAGCGTGAAATTATGTGTGTCTGCTTGTGGGAATGCATTTAATATGAATCTCAAATGATACATATCTTTGCAGCTTAGATTTGGATTCACAAATCTATTAAAAAAAAAAAAAAAATGAAGTAAAAAAGTCAATGGTAACCACTAACCTGTAGGCAGGGGTGGAGGCCAGCGAGGAGAGCAGTGAGCCGCAGCCAGCTGCTGGGGAGAGGCCTCCGTAATGTTGGGCAGGTAGCCTCCACTGCTCTCTCCTGCACAACACAACATGCCAGTCAGTCACACAACAATACTAGTTTTACCATGACCTCAGCTTCTGTGATCAGCCGCAGCTAGCACTCCATGGCCAAGACCTCTCACTTTCCCTTCATTCGAGAGATGGCGCTCTGTAGCTGCCACTACATCTGTCAGAGCTCTGCTTGTTTTGCATTTTTTTCTTGTGAAAAAGTGCTGCAGACGCCCTACGATAGAAGCAACAATTCAACCAACACCTCTGCGGCATCCTTCTAGGGTGACATAGATCCCCAAGACTTTCAAGAATTGAGGAGCCTCTCGCACAGGATTCTTTAAAAATAAAAATACTCCAACTGCATGCGAGTCCGCCACCACTCAGTCCAGCCATCTTGTTCTGGGTCCTGCCACTGCTTGTGCGCCACTGGGTCTACCACAAAAACCACAACTGTCTTTTCCAAGTTTTCCAGGCATCAAAACGGGGATTTTTTTTACTATATAATACACACCAAGTTTTGAAAATTATTTTGCAAGAGTCACTATCTGTTCCTTGACTTATAGGTTGGTATGCAACTGACCACCCATACTGTAAAAAATGGTTCACTTTGCCAATGTCACCCCTGTTTTAGGGAAGGTCGGCAAGGGCTTATGTTCATTTGAGGTTGGGTTTTATATTGTAGGTTCACGTGTGGCATGTTTAAGCGCGAACTTACACATGTCTGTTTGTGGGCATGCATTTGATATATGAGTTCTGAATGTTAATGTATATTTACAACTTAGATTATAGACTGTCAAATATTGCAGCAATGTCTGATTTAAAAAAAAAATGCCCTTTGACGCTAGTGATTGTATCATACCCAGTCTCTGCTGCTTGAGGGTGCTCCTCCTGTCGGAAGTGTCTTCATCATCACTGGAGTGGCTGCTGGCCAGGTCCAGGCTGCGGCCCGCGCTGCCATCAGAGTCACTGTCGGAGCCCGCGGGGGCTCCTGTGCCTGCGCCTCCTGCAGAACCAGAAGTACGGTTGCGACGTGAGCGCCCACCCACTGCTGCGTCTTCTGGAAGTAACAAAAATATGGTTTTAAGGTAAAATCTAATATGAAAGTGCCTAAACTTTATAGATGATAAACAAGATCCTCACATGAATTGGCATAGACAAAATCGTCGGTGTTATGGCCAAGAGGGCCAAGTGGGCTGATCTTTCTAGCATATTTGGAATAGAATAACCAGATCTCCGTCGATCCCCGCCTGGGTCATTTGACCATAGCTTTAACCCTGGTTCAACAGATGTAATTGGGTGATTATTATTAATTGATGATCTATTGATACCTGTTTCTGGCCAGGCAGAATAGGTTGGTGAATTGCATTCCTGTTCACAAATCAAAAAATATGACTTCACACAGCCGGGTTGCTAGGGAAAAAGGACCCTAGTCTCCTACTCATGTGAAATAATAATAACAGGATGATTTATTTGGTGAGCAATGTTTTCGTGTGTATCACACCTCAAGAGCCCTCTGCGAGCTTGGTCGTCGCTGTAGAAAGCGCCAATTCTCAAGCAAGACCCAGTCGCTGTAAGGCTGGATGTACCTTTAGTGACCGGTCATTGGTACAGGTTTATGAATTTTTCAACTCAGCGAAGAGCACATTCGAAATGTAAATGGTATATTTTGTGCTCCGCCGGGATCCGAATCCACAACCTTCCATTTACGAGTCTGAAGTGTTGCCACTGGACTACGGACCGGTCCAAGATGCCAACGACACGCGGTGTACCTGAGCGGTAACCCATCCAAGTAATGTTCGCGCCCAATGTTGCTTAACTTCGGTGATCTATGGGAACCGGTGCCTTCAACATGGTAACGTCGTTGACATGTGTGGCTTGGATAATTTTCACTGCTGTTTACAAAGAATAGTTGAGAGAGAAAGAAAGAATTGCTTATTTTAGAAAAATGAATGTTGTTTGGTAGATAGGCAATGTGCTATACCTTCCCGATGTCGGTGAAGAGAGGAGTCAAACCCTCGCAGGTAGGAAGGCATGTCGCTGGTGGAGTTGTAGTTGGACGTTGATGTGCTCGTGTGCCGCATGTGACCATCACTCCTGCAATTATCAAATATATTCAATTCATTTCACAAGGCACATCACACCAAGAAATCATGGACGAGAATAGACATTATAATTATATCTGTTTCAACTTACTTGTGAAAATGTCCTTAGTAAGAAAGAGAACAGAGAACTTCACAGTTGCATTTCCATGTGTACAAAAAAAATTCAGGCAAATGTAAAAATGTTTCTGGAAAGGTGGCAACATTGCCGCGTGCGTACTATGCCCGGAGCAGTCCGAACATAGACGCATGCGGTATTAATTTTGTGATCGATAAAATTGACGAATTTTAAAGGGAAAAAGGCATTATTTTAAGACATTATGGCATGTGTTATAATTCTGTGTCAAAACAAAAAAATGGAGAAAGCAAGAAAACATAAAATTTGCCACATAAAAACATGTTTTGTATGACTACACAACTGCAACGTTTGACAGGACTGTGACAAATGTGGTCTATAGTATGTATCAATGCAGTAAGTTAGTTTCTGCTCCTCTATGGTATTACTCAAAGGTTTACTATGTATGTAAAACTGTGGGGTAGATGAGAGAGGGGTGGGGAAGATGATGATGGTTGAGTTTTGTTGGAAGTGTCACAAGAAGAAGAATGCCTGTACCGGTATGGACTGGAGCTGGTTTTAGTGGTGCTCCTAGAAGTGGTACTGGAAGCTGATATGCCAATGTTTCTTCTGGCCGTCATCCCCTCTAGACCACCTGTGTTGTGGTAGGCAAGAGCAGATCTGTCAAGGACAAAACAAACATCATTACTGTATGATAGACACATCCCAATAAGTACAGAAAAAGGACCATGTAGTTAATAAAAAAAAAACAATCACACTCATGGAAATATAGAACTGGATGAGCTGAGAAAACAATTCTTTGAGAATTAGAAATACGCTACCCCACTCATCACACAAAAATCCAAATTCATCTATCGGTAACCTTCCAACTGTCAACAGGTGTGTTACCTAATTGGAAAAAAATCCATATAAATGTCAAATTGGGTATTTTCTAAACGGGCCAACAAAATAGAGTAGGGTAGGGTGGGGCAAACATCCGCAATGGGAAATGATCCGCACCCCCAATTTAAAATGACCGCCAAATATTGTCGTGGTTTTAGACACATTTTTATGTTGGCAACATTGATAACAGACGACTCACAAAAGTTACTTGGCGCGCGACCGGCACAACAATAATAATGAGGTGAGAATGCTTTTTACTTGTTTTGATGTAATAATCCCTAGGTCATCCTCAGTTGAAAATGTATATTCTGTAAGCTTTGCTGACTTCTATACTGGTTCAATTCCATAATTCAGGTTTTGAAAGGGGATCTAAGGACAATATTTTGGCCAAATGCGAATCTCTTGTTTTTAGGCTAGTTTTGTGTTGACAATAACAAAATGGGGCAAAGGTCCGCACTTTGCTTGGGGCAAATGTCCGCGCGCGGATGTTTGCCCCAAGCATAGTGTATTTATATTCACTGTTCTAATTTATGAAAAACTGTTTCCAGGAGTTATTACTGGCGTTTCAAAAACCCATGCCACTGTATCGTCAATGGTGAAAGCTGGAAAATTATGGAAATGGCCCGACCGGCCTGACATTCTCGATTATGAATGGGGATCAGTCGTTTCTAGTATAAAGGAGCCAAAAAAAAACAGCACAACCCGAAATGTTTATTCAGTCAGTGAACTGGAATGGTTTTACTCATAACTGTCAGTAAATAAACGGATTAAAGTTAATTTTTCTATTTATTTCGTCCCAATGGGACATTTGCCCCGCATCTGCGGACGTTTACCCCTAAAAAGTGGGGCAAAGGTCCGCAAAGGCAAGGTTGTCTACATTTCCTTTTTTTTTCTAAATGGTGCTTATTTCGCTACTAATAAAATGGTACATTGTAGCACATAAATTAAGCTTTCCAGTGAAGCCAAAACATGTGGGACCTTTTACTTATTGGGTGAGAAAAAAAGTTAAAACCTAAAATTGCGGATCTTTGCCCCACCCTACCCTAAATGTGTTGTAGAACATGGAATAATATTTCACCTTAATCACTATTCCATATGATTACGTTGATAAAATTTATTTTTCGTTTGTCGAAATATTTTGTTCGCGAAAGTAACAGCCATTTCTAGAACTAGTGATGTTAAAATATAAAGGTACTTGCTGCTTCAAGTATGTAACTTCTATGCTCGCGGTAATAGATACTTGTGGAAATCATCCTGTACACAATGAGGTGGGAACATTTTTGAATTCGGAATTTATCAGATATTTTCATACTTGCAACAACACTACTAACAAATCCGTTACCATAGTGATTTCATGTGTTTCCTTGGTGATATGTAAATAGATTGAAGACGGAGTAGAGACACGTTGCTTACATAGAAAATGAGAAAAGCATTTCATATGTTGTGAGCGAGACAGCATTATAGACAATGTATGGTGTCAAAGACGGTGCATCATGTTGATTGGTACTAAATCACATGTACGACCCCTCCATTTAATACTTCCTCCATGATCACACTATGGCACATTTACTCTCAATCTATCATGTATAATCTAAGTTACAATGATATACAGCAGAGCCTCGTTAATCCAAACCCCTAAAAACACAGGAGGATTCGAAATAACGGGGTGTTCGGATAGTATGGGACAAATTCTATGGAGGTGAAAAAAATGAAATGAGATTTGTTTTTTATTTATTTAACCAATCTTCGATCGTAATTCAAATGAAAAAAACCAGATATATTATATTGTCCTACATATTTCCTTCTGCATACTACTTTGGAACAAGAAAATCTGCTTTGATTTGGCAATTTTTTGGGACTAAACATCACTTCGCAATCACCGCAGCGACAATGTGTCCTGACTTGACCAACGTTTTCGTCAGCCCATTGAATGCATTTGTTGAATGCCTCCACAGCCTCAGCATGGCTTATTATCTTAACTCCTGGACGCAAGATCGTTCGGATTACCGGGATCAACGGATTAGGCAGGGTTCGGACTAGCGCGGCTCTACCATACATATAATTTAGCGCTGGCACATGCTGGCACGTGTGGACTTACAACATAAAACCCAATATCAAATGAATATAAGCCCTGCAACTCTTGCTGAACTACCCTGAAACAGGAGTGACATTGGCAAAGTGAACCATTTTTATAGCATGGATAGTAAGCCGACCGGTCGGTAGCTCAGTGGTAACACTGTGGACTCTGAATGGGAAGGTTGTGGGTTCGAATCCCGGCGGAGCACAACAAATATACCATTTATATTTTCAAATTTTCTCTTCGCTGGGGTGAAAAATTCATAAACCTTTACCAATGACGGGTAACCAAAGGTCCATCCAGCCTTACAGCAACTGGGTCTTGCTTGGATATTGGCGCTTTGTAGCGACGACCAAGCTCGTACACCTCTGCGGCACTACAACAAGTGTCATAGACCCCTAGAGTCTCTAGAATCTAGGGAGTCTCCCACACAGGATTTCTTAAAAAAAAAAAGCCTCGTACCTATAACTCAATGGCATATGTTAATTCAGGGTCCAATCTATTGCCAAGTTGCCGAGATTCAAATCGATACTGTTTCATTTCAAACACACCGGTCAAGCTGCCATCTTGTTCGCCCTGCCAAAGTGCTGGTAACTTCTCTCATCTTTTTTCAGAACAGAGAAAATAAGCACCTTGAATTCAGTTAATACAATAATTTGTGAAATAGCTAAGCAATCCACGGTCTCAGCGAGTCAGGTCTTTCCTTTTTAGAAAATTCAAGACCCAAACTCAGATCCGCCGCACAGAATCAGGATGAGATGGAAGTCACAGGACTTACGACCTGTCTCTGGTTGGTTAAGGATCCTTTCGTCATGACAACGTTCCCAATTCCTCCCAATATGTAAAGTCTGACTCATTTGATTGCATGCCTAGAGGTATCCTTGCTCTCAGATCTTCGCAGCCAAATGTTGTATGATCCCGAGTTGGTCGCCTTTGCCAGTCTTTCCAGAAAGCATTATATTCACCTGTTCCCTGCGTTGACATGTTGTCCACTGGTACTGGTCACCATGGAGGTGTCCAGGAGAGGAACTTTACGGCCCATGCACCTCAAGAATGTTCTGGAAAAATGAAACACATGTGCATTCTGTTTAATGGTAAATCTATACTGTAGTCAGTGTCAGGGCCGCTCATCCGTATGCTAATACAGTATAAATAATGGTTCTATAATTTGTTACTTTGGTTTATGTATAAAAACCATCACCCTTGTTTGATATTGTTCTTCCGGGCTTTGACGGTGGTCCATAGGTCCATAGTTTCCTTCTTGTCAAATATTTTGACGTGTTTAAAATAAACACACTGCCATCTGTGTAGATTTAGAGTAACCTCTTTGTTGACATTTAAATAAATTCACATGCGAGGTAAAAAAACAAGATATTTTATATTGATTTCTACAAGTTGGTACTACTGACATTTTAGATTGATTAAGTATCAATGTATTATTTTTCCACTTCCTCCTTGACTGTAAAACATACAACAGTGCTTCTACTTCTGTATAATTAAAATTCAAATAAATCTTCAAAAATAATCTCCATCACAGTTATTTTTACTCAAGAACCAATGCAAGAATCCTCAAAGCAAACAGCCTGAATAATCTTTTGAGAAACCAGCACACACAATAATTTCCACTTCTTCTTGTTTTTTTTTGTTTTTCTTAATGCTTATGTTTTGTTACCACTCTGTAACTTGTTAATATAAAAGTTGGGAGCAAAAACAGCAATCCTTTAAGTCAGTGTTTTTCAACCTTTTTCATGACACGACCCCCCTAGTATCAAAAAATATTTCGCGACCCCGCAACCCTTTTTTTAATATATTTAATTTAATGTAATAATTTTAACTCTTATCGACTTTTTATTTAAGTCTTACAAATTATATGTTGTATAAAAAAACTGAAGTTTTCTCGACCTCTCGCGACCCCCCTACAGAGGCTCCGCGACCCCCCAGGGGGTCGCGACCCACAGGTTGAAAAACGCTGCTTTAAGTGTTGAGAAGCAAAACCAGAAATCTTATAAAGATAGAAGCAAACATAATAATGTGAGAATTTATAATTTAAATATCTTTAAAAAACAAGTATATTTGAAATGTATAGCAATCAAATTCTCATTTTAACCTTATATCAACCTTCCAAAATTCTACTCGTTAGCTCGCAAATTGCAAGTGACTTTTGTTTGGTTGCGAGTGTGCTTTTCTTTATCTGAAAGTATCATCTTGCTAGGTAATAATACCATTGATAATATTCCCAGTGAAAATAAAACTGACAAGTTTTTAAAAATTATAAACAGGAACAGTTCACGGGAGTTTTTTTAACCCATGCGAGTTGCAATTACGAGTTGCGAGTTGTTAATGGGTGATTTTTGGAGGGTTGCCTTATATTACTTCTAAAAGATGTAAACAAAGTTTATAATGTAATGGTAATTACGATTTATCCGTTTTTGACAATTTTCTCCAAATCACCGTGAGGGTACATTGCTGCCTTTGCTTCTATACCCCTCAAATAATGAAACAAGAAACAATAGACATTATAGTGTGGAGATTGATGTTGGTAGTATTGTTTACCTGTGCAGGTTCTCCCTGACCCTCACGTTGAAGAGGCAGTAGCCCAGCAGCAGGGTGAGGGCGTGGGCGGGCAGGGCTAGGGCCAGGGCGAGGGAGAGGGCGCCCCCCGCCCCGCCCCCGCCCCCCTCTTCCCCGGCCAGCAAGAGGCAGGCGGCCCCCCCCACTCCCACCAGCGGGGCAGACACCACCCCAACACACACTAGACTCCTGGAACAGACAAATACACATTATATATCTGTTTCAAAAATGGTCAGTAGTAAGAAAGAGAACAAATAGGTTCACACTTGCATTTCCATGTGTACAAAAAAACTCGGGCGAATACAAAAATGTTATTTAAAATGTCAGTTACTCACCGCAGGTTGCCGAAGCCCAGGATGTGGTCTTTGAGGGTGAAGGCCGCCCTGACAGCTGATGACAAGGTGAGGAGGCAAGTTAGCCCAAAGCCGGCTGCGGGGAGGACTATCCACCACACCAGGCCCTCATGCCAGGATATCCAGCAGCTGGAAACATTCATTGTTACATTTTTACTGGGTTCTCTTTTAAACTGCAATTCTTTATTTTAACAGAATTTATTTTACACAATTTGGTTCACAATTTACAACAATTGATTTCTAGCTCTGGCTTTTGAACTTCACGGCTCAATGTATCGACACTCTGGCCCGCACACAATTTTGGCTTACATTTATATTCGTTCATACAGATATACGGACGGTTCTCGACTGTTCTTGAACAGTGGAAGGTTCTAATACCAGAGCGTTCCACCAGCGTGATAAGGATGACATATGCACTAATACTATCATGAACCAGACTGTTCTATGTATGCATGTACAGTCGCACGTGGTACTCCAAGTTTGTAGCAATATTTTTAAACCTGGCTCACACTTAGCTCTGTTTGGACGGGAAGTGAGCAAGACAGAATGTAAACATGTTTATTCTGTTGCCCCAGCTCATGCTACTCGCGCTGCTCACTGATCTGAGTTTTGTCAGTTTTTGGTGTTCTTTGCCGTCTTGTTACCGTCCATGTGGCTCATTCGTGCTGAATAAATGCCCAATTATTATTATTATTATACATTCCAGACACGACAATTGATTGCTTACAAGAGAGCACTGCCGTACTGATGTGCCCTGACCCCAGCGGCCAGGGCCACGATGACGGCAGGCCCGCCGTACCCGACGGCCAGATGCGCCCCGGCCGGGCCATGGTTGACGTCGCGCACCTCGCGCACCATGCGGCGCAGCTGCCAGCTGTCCACGGCCTGCCAGGCACACACGCACGTCCACCAGTAGTGCAGCAGCATGGCCAGCAGCTTGCACGCAAACTACAAACAGATAATCACAATTGGTCTGAATTTAGCCTTTGTCATATGATAAAGAATATAGCTCTTATAGCTATAAAGAGTAAAAAGAAGAAGAAGTCTTTTCTGTGTCATCTGTCACTTTATGATGTAAAATCTCTCTATGTTGTACCGACCTCGGACCGAGCAGGTTGGGTTGTGGCCTGTGTAAAATTTGACTAATACATGGCGTGTTAAAAAACAGCGACTTTGATTTCTGCGAGTTGTAGTCCTCTCCGGTGTTCCTCCTTTATCCTGATTCCCAATCCCCATCCGGATTCCTACCAACAATAATATTACAATGATTTCTTGATGGCCACCAGTTGGTGATGGCTAGAGATGACCGAGAGAAATTTCTAGAATAAACTATGAACCAGAGAAGTTTCTCACGTGATAACCAGCTACTGTGAGGCTAGATAGATTTCACATCCTTTAAAACAGGGGTTCCCAACCTTTTTGTACTCTAGAGCACATTCTAAAATATCGGTAGGGTGGTGGGCACATGGACGTACTTGCGTGTCTAGGGGTTTCACGTTACCTCATTCTGCACCAGCGCGCTGCGCCCCTTGAGCGCTATGAAGTAGAGCAGCTCCGCCATGAACACGGAGAGCACCAGGTTCTTGTGGATGGTGTTGGATATGGTGGCCGCTCCTCCTCGCACCAGGCACAGCGCCAGAAGGACTAGCAGGAGTATCGGGAGGGAGATGCAGAACGCAGAGTAGGAGGACACGTCTTCCAGGAGAGATGGCTCTGGGATATACTGAAAATAAAGCATGCAATTACAACTTGGATTCAATAGTTGTTAAAATCAAAGGAGAGCTTGTATGAAGAAGGTTATGACTCTGGATGAAATGAAAGAAGTATGTTAAGACAGAAAGAAATGGCAGTTGATCTGGCAAGGGGTCCCTCAATTTTTTTTTTTTTTAATTAGAATTTTGTATTTGTTTTTAATGTTCATACATATTATTATTTATTTTTTATTTAAATCCATAAACTAAATAAATTATTGAATGTGAATTTTCAGTGTTAATACACAAACCATACAAAATATATATTATTATTTGTTTATTTCTAAAGTGTTATTTGTTGTGTATGTTCCTTGACTTATAGGTTGGTATGCGGCTGACCACCCACGCTGTAGAAGATGGTTCACTTTGCCAATGTCACCCCTGTTTCAGGGAAGGGCGGCAAGAATTGCAGGGTGTGTGTCCATTTGAGATTTGGGTTTTCATATTGTAGGTTCACATGCGGCAGATATTTCATAATTCCTTGAGCCGTATTGATTAATAAGCACGTTAGGGATGTGTGTTGATACCTCTAGATCTATGACATCTATGAGAACAGCAAAGGTGGATAAGTGGTTGCACGTGCAGTTGATGAGAAGTGGTCTTGATGAGAAGTCCCAATCATAGTCAACGTCTGTCTGGCAGCCCACTCGCGACCATTCTCCAGCTCTGAAATAACATAAAGGGTCAACACTTACAATAAACAAACCAAATATTCATTTTTGAATAGTCGTTTGAGTGAGAATTTTTATATTACTTAAGAAAGCCACATCTTTCTTATCAATTTTTTGATGAATGATTTAGAATAGATTATTAATAAAACCACTACTAAGCTACACATGTAGTGAAACTCCATGACATGTTGTCCCCAAAGGAGTCACATGTGGGGAGTGAAACCTATTTATTTTTACAGGTAAGAGGGTCAACCTTACACCAACCACTTCAGTGGAAGTGAGAATTTCCCCGCTCCCGAGGGGGCTGATATTTTGTATGTACACAGCAGACATGTGCTTGCTTGTGGGCATGCATTAAATACCTCCTGCACTCCCTTCTTGCCTCATACTCTCACACGACATTTTCAACGATTAATTCCGTATCTGCATCATTTCGTATTTATTTAACCACCTGACGATGCGAACGGATTGTTCGCGAAAGCGGTCGTGGAATTGTAATATACTCGCCATAATCAAATATAAAATTGTTTTTATTTTATCTATGAGCCTTAGATATCAATATATCTTTGCAACTTAGGTTATAGATTATAATCAGCAATACACTTACCCTTTAGTAGTCGACCAATACACACACTGGGGGTTGATTCTGGGATTGAATCTCGTAGCCTCAACGTCTAACCACATCTGGAGCCTGACAGGCGTCCTCAAATTGATCCCGCTCAAGGACTTGTAGAACTGCTTATTGTCTTCCGAGCCCTGGTTGCTAGACGGGTCGTCCATCGTAAGAGCCATGGCTATGGGACCACTTTTGATGTCATCATGATCAAACATCTCCTCGTTGGGATCCTTCAAGTAAACTGCTTCATTCTCAGCTGCCAAATCTTTAGCGTAAGCATCTAGGTTGTGTTTTTTTGACGATGGTTTAATGACAATGGGTGGATGATCTGTTGTCAAGTCTTTTGGTTCTACAGAGAGATTTTGAGGACTGTTTTTTATGAGTTTTATCTCATTGTCAACAGTTTCCTTGGAATTCTTATAGCTGCTGTCGCCTTTGGAGGAATATGTGAAGCCTTTGTCTGTGTTATCTGTTAAGTAACAAAATAGAATGAAATAAATTTTACAATTGGGAAAAATGGACTGCCATTTTGCGTATGAATTATCAAAAGTCATGATGAAAATCCTTGCTATTGAAAGATCTAGACTCTCTTTAATGGCCACCTTTGCATCCAAAAAAGTTCAATCTCTCAAAAAAAACCCCTGGTTGGTTTGTCTTAGTAGGAATTAGTTTTATTCCATGGCAACAGCATATTATGGGTGATAGGATGAATATAAAACTGTGTTATCTACGACACACATGAGTATAATTATCCTAATTGCTCATTTAGTATGTGTCGAGGGTTCTGGAATAATCATAAATGTTTTGGATGGTGCCCCCTCTGGTGCCAGAACACTTGCGGCGCTATTCTTAGACATTTTAGTCGTCGGTTAAGCCCACGCTTTGACAAACTAATGCTGCATTTGCATGAAGACCTATCAATCCAAGATGGCCGCAAGTGAACAGCTGATTTGTTTTCATACAAATATTACAAAATACGCTAGATAAGAATGACCGTGCTGATGAAACTTCCAGCTCAGGCATCATTAGTTTGTCAAAGCGTGGGCTCAACCGATGACTAAAATATCTAAGAATATCCCCGATAAAATTTTATTATGTGTTCTGAGAGATGTCTGGAGTCCATATTATGAGAGAAACAATCACTTTTTCCCTTTTATGTGGTTTTTTAGTCTATTCCTGGGTCTTTGATTTGCACTTTTTTACACTTTAGGCACTTTTCTACTCTATGGTCGCTTTTTCCCCATTTCCTGTTTCCCTATTTCCAGTTCCCCCATATACCGGTGGCCATTTGTCATAAAGCGTCATTTTCCCTTGTGGTCACATGTCAGTTGAATTCACCTTCGAAAATTTGAGTGAATTGACAATATTCCTGGGCAAAAACATTTAAAAAAGAGTGTTATTTTGCCATCTTGTGTCCCTGTGAACAATTAACAACTAAAACAGGCGAAATTGTGGTGTTTAAAAGTGTATAAGCGTGGCATACCTACAAAAATATAATGTATTTTTGTGGGTATGCCACGCATTTACGAAAAACGTTTTTCGTTATTTTAACGGAGTTTTTACTTTAGATAACATCAAAATCAGTGTTATGAGTTGTGATAACAAAAAAGGGCCACCTCCCGCCGAAATCTCACAGGATTCAGGTGATGTGGATGCATTGAGGTATATATACTAGAGACGTAACGTTGCTCGAAACACGTAGCACCCTGTAGTAAGTCAAAAGTCGTACTCGAGAAAAACCCGATTTTGAGGCTCGTCAGTCTCACGCAGACTTACACAGCGAACGGACGTGACAGGTGGTAATACATATTGCCATAAATGTCTAAATATTGTGATTGGAGTTTTCAAACACCATTGTTTGTGAACTTGATCAATTATACAACATGCACAAATGAAAAAAACACAACATACTAGCACAGATTAATTATTAAAACAATTTATTTTTGAAAAAAATAAGTTTTTCTTAAATATATTTTAAATTATGTTACACATTTGACACCGACAATAAGGTTGTATACTGTCGGGTTGCTGGTTGAAGACTTGCTCATATTATTTTTAAAAGTAAAGGACTAAAGTTACATTTCATTTTAATCTGACATTCATTTTTAATAGTATTACTGTAGGGGAATTTTATATCAGAGAATTATGACATCCAGCCCTTTTTGTCGTGTTTGAAGTCTGCCATGTGTTTGCTAAAATAATTGCTATCTCGTTTTAACCTGAGAGTACAGTGCGCGTTATTCGATGCAGAAGCTGGATAAAAACTGATTGTCTCCTTGCATCTGCATTAAAACGTTTCCAACGGACTTCGGCTTGACATTTTTTTCCTGATTGTATGATGGTTGCGACTCTATAGTATATATCTCAATGTGTGGATTTAAAAATGCGGATATGACACTTCGGAATCAGGTTCACCGCCGCGGCGTCAGAAACGGCTTAGGGTTGTCTTGGACCCAAGGATAGATTATCTGGTTTCCCAGAGGGAGCCACTTAATGCTATACCAGACGAGTCCTTCACCCGAAATGGACTCTCAAATAAAGGAAATGACCGAATCCGGAGTTATAGAGGCAGCGGAGTCATCTCCCAGCTTCTTATCAAAAATGTTCCTAACACTCAAATCGGACGATTCCCCGAGAATGATTTTCAACCAAAATCGTTAAAACTTCTTCCTAGACCCGGCTCCGTTCAAACTCATAGAGAAGCCATGGCGCCCTTGAGATGGTCCTGGACCATTAAATGGCGCCACAGGAAAGAAATCATCCATCATCATCATCATCATAAGCCACTACAAAGTGTCCGAGTTTCTTATCAAAAATGTTCCTAACACTCAAATCGGACGATTCCCCGAGAATGATTTTCAACCAAAATCGTTAAAACTTCTTCCTAGACCCGGCTCCGTTCAAACTCATAAGCCACTACAAAGTGTCAGTTTCTTATCAAAAATGTTCCTAACACTCAAATCGGACGATTCCCCGAGAATGATTTTCAACCTGAAATCGTTAAAACTTCTTCCTAGACCCGGCTCCGTTCAAACTCATAAGCCACTACAAAGTGTCAGAGTTTCTGCAGCCAAACGATTGGTTGTCGAAAATAGACCTATCGCAAGCTTACTTTCATCTCCCAATAGCACATCGGAGATTTTTGCGACTGGTCTATCGAGGAGAATTACTTCAGATGACAAGTCTGCCCTTTGGCCTTTCATCTGCCCCCAGAATGTTTGCAACCCTCACAAATTGGGTAGCCCAACTACTTTCTGCTGCGACGAGATATCCGGACAATCGTTTATCTCGACGACTTCCTCCTTGCGAACCAATCCAAGGACGATCTTTGTCGACAATCGCATCTTTGGCCTTTCATCTGCCCCCAGAATGTTTTCAACCCTCACAAATTGGGTAGCCCAACTACTTACTGCTGCGACGAGATATCCGGACAATCGTTTATCTCGACGACTTCCTCCTTGCGAACCAATCCAAGGACGATCTTTGTCGGCAATCGCATCTTTGGCCTTTCATCTGCCCCCAGAGTGTTTTCAACCCTCACAAATTGGGTAGCCCAACTACTTACTGCTGCGACGAGATATCCGGACAATCGTTTATCTCGACGACTTCCTCCTTGCGAACCAATCCAAGGACGATCTTTGTCGGCAATCGCATCTTTGGCCTTTCATCTGCCCCCAGAATGTTTGCAACCCTCACAAATTGGGTAGCCCAACTACTTACTGCTGCGACGAGATATCCGGACAATCGTTTATCTCGACGACTTCCTCCTTGCGAACCAATCCAAGGACGATCTTCGTCGGCAATCGCATCTAGCAGTAGATATCCTACAATCTCTGGGGTGGTATGTAAATCTCCAGAAGTCAGTGCTCTTCCCCATTCAACAATTAGAGTACTTGGGAATCGTTTGGGACACGCATAACAATTGCAAATTCCTTTCTTACCGGAAGCAAGAGGCATTGTGCCACTCACTTCGAGCAATACTGTCTTCTCGAAAATGGTCCTTAAAACTGGCTGAAAGTCTCCTAGGAAGACTTAACTTTGCCAGCTTCATGGTCGCCTCCACTGCAGACAATTGCAGATAGCGAGCAGGCCACTGAATCACCTGTCACCAAGAAGGTCATGACAAATGACCGAGGACAGCTTACAAGTAATAGAGTGGGGGATAGGGAATGCAAACGAATCAAGTTCCATCCACAGGGAAACCTGCGAACGTTTCTTGACAACAGATGCGTCAGACTAAGCTTGGGGAGCAACTCTGGACGACTTGATGCTGTCAGGACAGTGGACCGTTCAAACAAAAGAAGCGGCACTCCAAACGAAAAGAGTTGTACGCTGTTTTCACAACCCTGCAACGCACAGCGCACGACCTTTCTGGCTCCGAAATTCTGGTACAATCAGACAACAAGACAGTAGTCGCCTACATCCGCAAGGAAGGGGGCACCAGATCCAAAACACTCCTAAATCTTACCCGAGATCTGTTGACTCTGGCAGGCCAATGGGAAATCTCGCTAACAGCGCAGTACCTACCGGGAAGATACAACGGAGACGCGGATCACCTATCAGGAGGAAGATCCCCTCCAGAGTGGCATCTTTTATCAACAGCAACGAAGGCCATTTTCAATCATTTCGGAGTACCAGATATAGACCTGTTCGCATCCACGACGGCACACATGAGTTCAACTTACGTATCCAGAGACTCCACAGACTCATGCGCAATCTTTCAAAACGCGGAAGAGAAAAGACTGCTCCTGTCAGGATGGAGAGCTTCCACACTCAACACATATAAACCTGCTTGGCAAAGATGGTGCCGCTGGATACTGGCGGAAAATACCCATCCCAACACATCATCTCCTAATCAATTGGCAAGGTATCTAGCGCAACTGTTCATAAACAAAAAACTGTCATACAGGACTATACTGGTACACAAGTCAGCCATCGTAACCTTCTGCAACCCAATGATGGAAAAGAATCTCAGCTCAGATTTCCTAGTGAAACATACATTAAAAGCCATAGCAATGGTAAGGATTAACCCTCCTAAGTCCCCTGTGTGGAATCCGCAGATAGTGAAAGACTGGCTAGTCAGGAACACTCCTCGTTCAGATTCTCTCTATGAAGTTGCGTGTAGAACAGCAATCTTACTTCTGTTATCCTCAGGAAGAAGAGTACACGATCTGACCTTGCTAAATATCACAGAAGGAAACATTCTAGACGAAGGCACATCAATTGTGTTAATTCCATTTGTTGGATCAAAAACAGATACACTTCTGGAATCCAAGGAACACAACGTCAACCCAGTCTTCTGGATAAGGAAGCTGATTGAACTATCACGCGAAAGGAGATCAGGACAAAATATTTATAACCTGTTCATCAGCACCCGAGGACAAGTGAAGGCAGCTACAAGAACAATCATAGGAGGAGGGGTAAAGAACACGCTAAAATCAGCAGGAGTAGAGGCCACTCCCGGCAGCACACGTTCAGCGGTCGCATCACTTAATTGGCTGGAGAACTACCCAATAGAAAACACTTTCAGAAAATACTATCAGAAAGAGATGTTGAAACATACAGCTCCAGAAGATCCCTCCCTATTGCAACCAGTTAGTATCAAATAAAGACGTCCCCGGTCACCAGGAGATAATAGACAGATCTCTCATAATATGGACTCCAGACATCTCTCAGAACACATAATGGGGGAGTTTTACGTACCATTAAAACTCTTATTATGTTTCTATAGATGTCTGGAGTCCAGGTAACCCCTACCTGGTGTATTATGAGCTTTATGACAAATGGCCACCGGTATATGGGGGAACTGGAAATAGGGAAACAGGAAATGGGGAAAAAGCGACCATAGAGTAGAAAAGTGCCTAAAGTGTAAAAAAGTGCAAATCAAAGACCCAGGAATAGACTAAAAAACCACATAAAAGGGAAAAAGTGATTGTTTCTCTCATAATATGGACTCCAGACATCTATAGAAACATAATAAGAGTTTTAATGGTAGGTAAAACTCCCCCATTTTGGACTTGAAACCAGGACCTTGTTAATATGCTTATCGTAATCTATAATCTATCAAAATGATACACTTTTTACCAAATTCCTCACTATTGCAAATACCCTATTGGTCTTACTTCATGAAATAATTAGATTAGGCAGGTTATTATGGTTACCTGTTGGCATGTTGGTGTTGGCGAGGTTCCACACTGCCTCGGGCACCAGCACGGCCAGCTGCATGAGGGAGGAGGCCACCCTGAGGGGCACGCCCCAGCGCCGCGCCACTGAGGGCCCGCACCTGCCGGGGACCAGGCCGCCCGCTGCGGGGGACCACTGCGCGTAGGACACCACCGCGCGCGACCAGACACCACTCTTGCTCTCTAATAATAGTAATAATAATATTATTAGTATGATTTATTTGGTGAGCGCTGTTTTTGTGTGTATCACACCTCAAGAGCCCTCTGCGAGCTTGGTCCTCACTGCAGAAAGCGCCAATTCTCAAGCAAGACCCAGTTGCTGGATGGACCTTTAGTGACCGGTCTTTGGTAAAGGTTTTTATGAATTATTCAACCCAGGGAAGCGCATATTTGAAAATATAAATGGTATATTTTTTGTGCTCCGCCGGGATTCGAACCCACAACCTTCCTACCACTGGACTATGGACCCATCAGACTACGTTTACTAAGATAGAATGCAATGAAATTATTGTTTTCAAACCTTGGCTATCATACGGCTTGATTCCAAGCAAATCCAGAGGCACAAACACCTTGGAGTGCCTGTCAAACTTGAACTTGTTCTGCAGGTAGTTGTTGTACTTGGGGAAGGACACCATCGGGCTGGTGCTCTTCTTCTGTATCTTCAGACTCTTGGCCGAGCTGAAGAAACCCGTGCTGTGCATCGGGGAGTGCAGGAAAGCCGAGGTGTCCGGCAAGATTACCCGTTCCGTTGGGTATTTGTTTGTGTCCTTTCGGAATAGCTGCGCCGGTTCGAAGCCGTAAATGGATTCGGTTGTGACAATGTCGACACCAATTGCTGCAAATTAAAATAAATTGTACAGTGGACTGCACAGGACTTTATAGCACAAAATACGGTCATGTTTAGGTCGTAGCCAATTTTCATAACAAAACATTTAGTTGTGTGAAAGTAATGAAGCTAATCTTTTTAAGCAATCGTCTTTTTGCAGTATTATCATTGATCCCGTTTGTACTAAAACTAACACTTTGTTTGGTGGGTACCTATACTTTTCATTGATATTTTGGAAAGTTATGATTGATTATTATATGGGTACAACTTACTAGATTTTAAGACTCGTAGCCTAGTATTTTATATTTGGCGTTTTAGTACCAAGAATATTACAATTATTTTTGTATTAAAAATTGTCACTTTGTATGGTGGCTACACCTTATAATATTTATTTGAAAAAAGTAATGATTAATGTATTTAGGTATATATATAAGCTTTCCAATTATAGAACATTATTTTTTAGTTAACCCGTTCTCTGCCGGGAAAATTTAAAATATTGTTTTCTCTTGTATGGCAACCCCCAAAACAAAAAGTATTAAGAGGCAATGCTTATTGTTGTGATATAGCAATTGACTGAGCGAATTGTTATGTAGGTTTATTTATGGGTATTAGACGTTTTGCTACCAAAAATATTACAATAATTTTTTGTATGAAAATTTGTCACTTTGTATGGTGGCTATACTTTATAATATTTTTTTGAAAAAAGTAATGATTCATGTATGTAGGTATATATAAGAGATTTTCAATTGTAGAACATAATTTTTTAGTTAATCCTTTCTCTGCCGAGAAATTTTAAATTATTTTTTTCTCTTGTATGGCAACCCCCAATACAAAGAAAATTATGAGGCAATGATTATTGTTGTTACATAGCAGTATTATAATGACGATTATGCAGAAAAAATAAAGAAAATCGTAGGAGCCGTTTTTGAGAAAATCTCATTTGAAACTTTCAGCTGTTCGGAAGCCATCTTGAATTTTCTACAATTTGAAAAATTTTTCACTATGAATTATAGTGATACAAAAGATTTTTCTAATAAAGTTAAGAAACATAAAAGTTTTTTGCGTTCTGATGGGTTTTTGTAGTCTTTTAATTTCAATTTTTGATATCATGTAAACGGCACTTTATGTTTTAATTTTCAAAATTTTTATTTAATTTTTTTCTAGAACTTAATGTTACGTATAATATTGTAGAACATATCTTTTTTGTCAACGCTTTCACTTCTGAGAAAATCACAATTGTTTATTTTTTTCATATGGCAACTCATAGACGCAGATTAGCAAAAATGTTGCCATAACTAAATTTAGTAAGAATGTATCAAGCAACTACTTTACTGAAAATTAAAAAAAAATCGTTCGAGCCATTTTTGAGAAAATCGCATTTGAAGTTTTCTCCTCTTTGGAAGCCATCTTGAATTCTCAAAAAAGTGAAAAACAAATTATAGTGCAAAGAAGTTGATAAATTTTTCTTTCTTGTGAACCTAAAAAAAGTTTTACAAAATTGCGCTTTTATGGGTCTTTTTAATATTTTCGATGAAAATTTTGAGATCGTGTAAACGGTACTTTAAGTACAAATTTTTTTAAAGTTTTATTTAAATTTTTGTAGAAATTAATATTGCGCGTAATATTGTAGAACATTTTTTTTTTGTCAACCCAGCCATTTCCGAGATAATCACAATCGTTTTTTTCTTTCATATGGCAACTCATAGACGCAGGTTGGGAAGAGTGTTGCCATAACAAATTTTCTTCGCGACAGTTTAAGCAACGACCACACTGAAATTTTAAAGAAAATCGTTAGAGCCGTTTTTGAAAAAAGTGCAATTTTATGTTTTTTTTGTATGGCAGCCATCTTGAATTTTCAGGGTGGTGCCATGCCAGTCGGCCCATCAAAATCTGTGGTTGTCAATTCTCTAAATCCAAAAATTTGTGTCTCTGTGATCAGTAGTTTCGGCTGGGACATACACTCATACGGACGGACGGACGGACGGACGGACGGACGGACAGGTTCGACAAATTAGGTTTTTTTGCATGTCCTGGTGCAGGACAACTCATTTCCGTTGAAACCTCATTTTTTTTTTTTCGGACGAATACAATACTTTATAACAGTCCTTCGGACTGCTATAAAGTAAAAAAGAAAATTTTAATTTATGTACCTACTGTATTTTCATAGGTTTATATCATTTATTGTTTATTTTTAGCATAGTTCAACGTATGTTATTATTTTCATTCCCCGAGTTATAGGTTAGTCATACACATAGTGTAAAAATTGCTTCATTTGCCAATATCAACGTTGTTTCACAAAAGGGCTGAAAGAGTACCAGGGTTTTTTTTTCATTTGAGATTTGTGTTTTCATTTTGTAAGTACACATGCAGCGTGTGTAAGCACGATTAACATGAGTCTGATCGCAGTCATATATTTAATGTAACTTTCCATGACTTCAATGAACCGTTGAGAAACCAGCTTTTCTCTGCAACACAGTTTGTTAATTCAGAGGAAGTGTGAGAGGAAAAAGAGATAAGAGATGACCGAGAAAAGTATGGAGTGATCAGATTGTGGAGATTGTGAGAGAATGGGATATACAAAAGTGAGTGTAAAAAAAGAAAATGTATGAAAAAGGGGATGGATATGAATGCATTGAAAGAGGTATGTAAGGATAGGAAGAAATGGATGCAGCTCTGCAGAGGCTCTGGCCACGCCTAGCGGAACGGCGACAGAGTTACAGTATTTCTTAGCCCTATTAAAAATGTGTAATGACTGAATTTATAATTTAAAATATAAAATGTAAGTAGTAAATTACCTATGTTCTCAGTGACAATTTCAAATGGGTTGGTGTAGGTGTCGTGCTGGCTCTCTCCTAGGACAGTGATGTAGTGATCAAACACTCCCAGCAGGCCATCAAACGACCTCCCCGTCAACTGTTGGATCCGTCGCCATTGCTCAGCGTAACGTGGGAGCACTATCTTATTCGCTGATTTCACCATGTTCTGAAAACAATATGTGTAAACTTGAATAAGGTAATTTCACTTTTATTTTTTATTTCATAAAATGATAGACTACCTGTTCGCGCCAAAGCGACATCTGTTGGTCATTCCCTAAATTAATACCTATCCTTGTTCACAACTTTACCACAATGCCCAAAAATCTGTATTACCTACCTATATTGCCACTTGTTCTCAAACCTTTGACTAGAAAGGTTGTGTAGTGGGACTTGTGCTCATACCTTCGTGTGGGAAGGTGATAACACCCTATCCCCGAGTGCAAAGTCGTGTATGTGCAACGGGATCGCTGCGTGGAGAGAAGCAGCCGGAAATCGGGGACAAGACTGCAGTCGAACGAGGACTGGACAACGGGAGCATCAAGGTTAGTGGCAATTCCTTCGGTCCTTTCATTGTTGTCCCGACCAACAGAATCCAGGCTCTCAGAGCAGATATTGCGTCCCAATTGTCGTCGAGGCACCTCGATCATTGTCGGATTGAGGAGCTCTCGAAGCATACTATTCAAAATAAGATCGCATACACTGAATGAAGAAAGCGCGAGAGAATTCGCTTTGCGCGCATCCACTACCTTTTAAAAAATGCGTCTGCGTTTTAAAAAAAATTATATATGGCTTAGTTTTTAAATTGTAGCTCTGTAAAGTTTGCCCATTTTTGATTTCCGGCAAAACAGGTAATTTCTTATTTAGGCGGATGTGACGTCAATGGATCTTACGATGTATGGAGTGTACCGTTAGGTCTTCTAAGACCGATGGATCCATCTTCGTAATTTTGACATCACAGCGTGGCTAGTCGGTCCCGCTGCGTTTTGGCACGGTTCAAATTCTCGACATTTTTTTTTGAAAATTATCAATGATAACTTTATTTTTACTACTTAAAAAATATATGGTTGTGATCCTATATTCGAGGACTATATACTCTACACAACCATAGTATTTTTAACCATTTTCCCTACCACTGGAATTACCCTTTTGAGTGAAGGAATAAAATGATCATGCAAAAAAACATTTTATTAGGGTGATTTACTTCAGCTGGGTGCATCCCATACTGGCGCATGCGCCTAATAGGTAGGCAATATATGGTACAAAAACGCATTTAAGCTGGATATTGAGATTTAAATTTCAAAATTTGCGATTGGAGCTATTGTTAGCATTTCAGTCAATTTCAAATGAGTTGTTTTAAAGGAATGGGAGAAAATATTTATTGTAAAATGTATTTTCCTATACCCTATGCACGCGCCTGATTTATTTGGTAGCGCTTTTTTTGTGTGTGAATCACACTTCAAGAGTTCTCTCTGAGAGCTTGGTCATCGCTATAGAAAGCGACAATTACTCAAGCAAGACTCAGTTGATACAACACTGGATGGACCCTTGGTGACTGGTCATTGGTAAAGGCATAATATGTATTTTTTAATCCAGCAAAGAGTACATTTAAATAAATATACAACAATAAATAATTTATACCAGCACTTTTAGTGAGTGATCTAATGCAACTCGCAACGCAAACGCAACTAAGCTACACATATAGTGTAACTTGTTGCCTGCATTATCCACGAAGGGGTCGCATGTGGCGCTTCGGGACCTATTTATTTTTACAGGTAAGGGGGCCGGCCTCACACCAGCCACTTTCAGTTGAAGTGGGGGTTTCCCAGCTCCCGGGGGGGGCTGGTTCTCATTTCTTGTGAAGGCTGAGTAAACCTTTGAGATCGAACCCTTGCTCTCGGCATGGAATGCAAGCATTCTACCAATTAAGCTATCGACCTTTTTACGAGCTTGATCGTCGTCACTACAAAGCGCCAATTCTCAAGCAAAACCCAGTTGTTGTAAGGCTGGATGGACCTTTGGTGACCGGTCATTGGTTAAGGTTTTATGAATTTTTCAACCCAGCGAAGAGCAAATTTGAAAATATAAATGGTATATTTTTTGTGCTCCACCGGGAATCGAACCCACAACCTTCCCATTCAGAGTCTGAAGTGTTACCACTGAACTAAGGACCGTTCAGTTTCTAGTTTTCTATCTAGTTTCGTTATAATCTAGTTTTTGTTATTTTTTTTAATTTACATGATTGAGAGGAGTATACACAATGCTTTATACTTGAGGTACTGAAAGTGACTCGTAACACGCTTAATTATAAATCGCATTATGAAAATGAGCAGAAACAGAAACTGTAAAAATGGAAATAGTTACCTTGATAAAGTCTTTGTCTTGGCTGTGCGTGAGGTTGAGTCCGGCTTGCTGTGTCTCGTAGCCTATAAGCGCCATCAGGATCCCGTCGGTGACCAGAATATCGGCTCCGTACAGATCTGGAGTATCCCTGGTGGCTACCATCAGACTCTCTGCTAGCTTCACTCCGACAAACGTGTTGATCTCCAGCTCTCCAACTTCTATCTGGTTCAACTGGAATTTGAATAGAGTAGGTTTGAAAATGGAATCCTTAAAATTGAACACTTTCGAATTCAAAGACAGTGTTGCTCAATTTTAAAAGACAGTAATTGTACATTGAAGCTTTTTTCCATTGTGACACGCTGATCTCATGAAAAAACACAATAACACTAACTCAAAGGCCAGCGCAGCTCGAGTACACCAGAACCTCTGAGAAGATCGAAGCGCCTGGCTAACCGTTGATAATGCCCATCGAAGCCTATGGGCGAAACTGTACAGAATAAAAACCAACCAGACCACGGCTACACAGCCCGAAAAAGTTATTATTATGTCAAAAGACAGTGTTGTAACATTGGTTTATGAAGGCGGAGCTAGCCCAAAATTAGGACCTACAGATTTTGTTAGAGTGAGCTTAGTTTGGCACGTCTATTCTATCACTTATCTTGAATGATGAAAGACTGACGAAGAAAGTATATGTTGCAAGAATAGATGGATGTCGTGGTAGAGGAAGACCGAGAAAGGTATGGATGGACCAAATATCTGAAATTGCGAATGAATGGAATATCCAGAGTCATAATAAAAGAAGAGCCTGTAAGAAAAAGGTTATGACTCTGGAGGAAATGAACGAAGTATGTAAGGACAGAAAAAGTGGCGGTTGATCTGTAATGTTGGCTGCTAGGGTTTGTTAAATTGGAATTTGTTTTCTGTTTAGTTTTGATGATATTATTATTTACTGATTTATAAAATGTAATTTGTCGTGTACGTTCCTTGACTTATAGGTTGGTATGCGACTGACCACCTATGCTGTAGAAAATGGTTCACTTTGCCAATGTCACCCCTGTTTTCACGGAAGGTCGGCAAGAGTTGCAGGGTATATGTCAATGTGCGATTCGAGTTTTTATATTGTAGGACCACATGCGGCATGTTTAATCGCGAACTTGTGCATGTCTGCTTGTGAGAATGTATATAATGTGAATCTCCAATGTAACATATCTTTGCAACTTAGATTAGATTAGATAACATGAAATTTCCCACGTATGTACCTGTTTCCTGAGGTGTATGAACGCAGGGCTGGTGCAGTTGAACATGTCGGGTTTTCTCCACGGGGGCCTCCTGTCTGCGGGCCCGCAGGCCCTCGCCCCGCGCCCCCCTGCGCCGGCAGGACACGCAGCCTCCACCACCTCACCAAACTTGCTGCGCGGCCACCAAACGCCAGCCGACATGGAACGCGGACATCCATCGTACACAACTGAAACATTGAGCATATGAAACATTGAGCATATGAGATTGATTTGCGCGTGCAGGATTATTTTTCTTATTTTTACATTAGTCCGGTCGACAGCTCAGTTGGTAGAGTGCTTGAATTCCATGCCGTGAGCTCAGGTTCGAATCCCACCGAGGGTGTAAGAAATGATTTCCTGTTTCGGTGTTTATTTCAAACCCCAAATTAAAATACCGACAAGGTTTACTCAGCCTTTACAAGAAATGAGTACCAGCCCCCTCGGGAGCAAGGAAACTCCCACCTCAATTGAAGTGGTTGGCGTAAGGCCGGCCCCCTTACCTGTGAAATAAATAGGTTCCACTCCCCACATGCAAAACCCTTTGGGGATAACGCGGCAAGAAGTTACACTATATGTGCAGCTAAGTTGCGTTTTTTTTAGATAATGTATAAGATCCCCGTTTTTTGTGTGTATCAAATCTCGAGGGCCTGCTACATTACAAACGAGACATTAAAAATGGCTGAACGGATTTTGTCTTTTTCACTATGGGTGAGAGCCTGTTTCACTCCATCAGCCCCGCAATATGCAAAGCATGGTCTACAAAATAAGAATGTATTAGACGTCAAGGATGTATTAACCTGACAGCGCCACATCCTGCTGGTTTCAAAATTTATGTAATATTGTTTTAATGATACATCCTAGAGGAGTACACACACTCAATGTGATCACGTTTCCTTGAATGCATGGATTCCCCACAAAATTATCCCTTGAAGACGCATTCAAATTGGCATGAGATCTCTAGTAGTTTACTGACCTAGATTAGGGATGATCGGAGAGACGAGCGCCTGAGAACGGCCATGCTTAAAAGTTCCTACGTAGGATAAATTGACAGATGTGTGCTGTTCCTCCTACGAGGTGCTCAAAAGAATTGCCATAGATAAGGGAGTTTGCCGAAAAGAGTGACAAACTTTGCTGTCAAAGAATTTGACATTGTTTATTTAAAACTGCCAACTGATTTCTTTGAATAATTCCTACAATTCAATTATCAACTGTATTGGTGTTACTGACATCTGTTGAATTTCTCAGGAAACTTATTAACATTGCTAGGAGCTCTGCAACTCTGGTAGGTATTCATTTTATATTTTGCTTTCTCCATGTTGGTATCATTGTATTAAATTTATGTTTTGTAAAGTTTCCGATTCTCTTCCTTTCTGACTGCTAAATTGACATGTTGTCTCGCGTCTTTCTATAATTTAAGTCCAATTCAATTAAATAAATCGGCGCACCATAATGTTTTATTAAATCAAAAAAATTAAACATACATCAAGACACAACAGCAGACCAAAATATTATCTACAGCTGATCTATGGAAGGGCAGCAAACCTAATCTTTTCCAAATGCTGCAAGCTGATTTTAAGATGGAGGCAGACGAAGACTGACCTTGGCATCCTTCAGAAGTGACCTCGGCGTATGAATTGGAGCAGCTGTCGCATGTGCGCCCGATGACCCCAGGGCGGCACGTGCACTGTCCCGTGAGAGTGTCACACGCGCCTCCCACTGAGCCCACGCCGTAGCACTGGCACGGCAAGCAGGCGCTGCTGTTCACAGGCTGGTAGTGGTGCTCCTGTCAACAACATCAACAAATATAAGAAAACTGTGGAAATAGGAAGTTGAGGCTTACACAGCCAAGGCTGGAAGTCTCATAGCCAGGGTATTTCTTACCTACCGAATATCGGTAATATTTGTAAAAAGACTAAACAGCTGGTCACTTGCGGCCATCTTTGATTGACAGGTCTTCATACAAATATTACCGATATTCGGTAAGTAAGAATTACCGTGATGAGACTTCCAGTCCAGGTCTGTTGGAGATGGAGCTTCCGGTCCTTTCAACCATATCTGCTTTGGGCTTCTTCGGCGTAATGATGATTGGCTCTAAGGCATGTAGCCGACTGCCACCTTTGGTTCATGAGATTGCTGACAGCAGACACTCCAAGAGACTTCTAAAAACTGATCTGTTGAGTGAATCTTTTGCGGCACCCTTGGAGTGGCAATCTCATGAAACGTTACCAAACAAGTCAAATGATTCATCTTCTAAGCTGCAAAGATATATTGACATTTATGGCTTATGTTTAATGCATGCCCACAGACAGATACGTGTAAGTTAATACATGCTGCATGTGTACTTACAAAAACAAAACATGCCTCACATAAACCTTGCAACTCCTGCCGCCGTCCATTGGCATTGGCAAAAGTAATCCAAGTTTTTACATCATGGGGGTCAGCCTATAGTCAAGGAACAAAAGGAATCCCGTGAAGTGGACTATCACCATCATCATTAATGATGATGATGATAATTTAATATAGCGCCATTTCGTGAAGATTGTCACTCCAAGGGCGCTTCTGTGCTATCGCGGCGAAGAAGTGTGTTAATGTCCTGGTTGGCTCGCCCACCAACATTTCGGAGCGCCTCTCTGCAGAGCGCATCGTCAGTCCTCTCTCCTGTATATCCTTTGGGTGCACTAGTTCTTGCAAGTACTCCGGCGCCATTCCTTGCAGAACGTTGAACACCATGAGGTTCAGTTTAAAGTGAATTCTCTGAGGAATTGTCAGCCAGTGGAGTCCTTGAAGAAGTGCCGTGATGTGGCAGTACCTGTTCTGCCCGAATATCAGGAAATGCAACGGCATTTAGTACTGACTGCAGTCTCTTCAGCTGACATAGTGGTTGGGTAATCATTAGATTAAGGCTTAAGATTAGACTAAAGTGTAAGCATGTGGGTTACCCGGCAGTAGCATTGTCCTGTGGACTTGTCACAGTCGGGATGGTAGCCGTTCTCTATCTCACACAGGCACGGGCCACACTCTCCCTTCCCCCACCAGCCTGAGGGACAGGACTGCAGCTTCTGGACGTCACAAAGATTAGACTGAAATGTAAGCATGTGTGTTACCCGGCAGTAGCATTGTCCTGTGGACTTGTCACAGTCGGGATGGTAGCCGTTCTCTATCTCACACAGGCACGGGCCACACTCTCCCTTTCCCCACCAGCCTGAGGGACAAGACTGCAGCTTCTGGACGTCGCAGTATTCTCCTGCAACACAAAACACATACATTATATTCATTACTACTTGTTTTCATAATTTTCATTGAATACATGAATGGTTGATTCACCTTTTCGCTTCTGAATATTCTGACTATATGAATACCCCCAGTGCGGAATACTTTTCCAAGCACATGTTTTAAAACATTTATTGATTTCCTATCTTAATTGGCTTTACCATTGACCGGTCACCAAAGGTCCATCCAGCCTTATAGTAACTGGGTTTTGCTTGAGAATTGGCGCTTTGTAGCGACGACGACTAAGCTCGTAAAAAGGTCGATAGCTCAATGCTTGCATTCCATGCCGAGAGCAAGGGTTCGATCTCAAGGTTTACTCAGCCTTCACAAGAAATGAGAACCAGCCCCCCAGGAGCTGAGAAACCCCCACTTCAACTGAAAGTGGTTGGTGTGAGGCCCGTCCCCGTACCCATAAAAATAAATAGGTCCCGAATTGCCACATGCAACTCCTTCGGGGATAACGCAGGCAAGAAGTTACACTATATGTGTAGCTTAGTTGCATTTTATTGATTGACGACACTTCAAACTAATTGAATAGTCACATGTGTTAGTTATTCAAGAACAAAAATCACCAAGGTTTAGCAAATATTTCCACTTGCAGTCTTTTGAATTCTTGAACACAGATGTCAGGGATAAGTTCAAAGTTGGATGACGTCTATGATTGCCAGTCGCACTGTATGCAAGTTAACACTTGACGCCTATGCGTTGACGCAATAGTGGTCAAACTGAGAAAAAGAGACCAAATATATTTGAGAAGGATAGGTTAGTTTGAGGCGAACCACCCATACTGTAACAAATGGTGATGAAGTGATTTAACACATCTTTTGCGGGAAACTAGTTAACTCGTCATACACCTTTTTATAGTAACGTGCGGGAGACGCGTAAACTCGTTTCGTCGCGCCTAGCGGTAGGGCGCGGGAAACTTGTAAAAACGTGTCAAAAAATTTCAAAAACATTTAAAAAAATGAAAAGGTGAAAATTTCAAAAAACACCCACTCTACGCCGCCATCTGCATACATAGTGTTAAGAAGATGTGAATGATAAAGAGCGTGTCGGACGCCCGAGCAATCAACAGATGAAAACATTGATAATGTGAAGAAAATAGTATTGGCCAATCTTCAATCAGTTCATTCTCAATCGTAGTGCTGAGAGGGTGTCTCCTGAAGACGTTAGCTATGTCGCCAACGAAACATCAAGAATAATGTAATTTCTCTCATAACGGTTTGTCTAATACCCAAAAAGTGAAATTAACCTGAAATAGAATTAATTAATATTGCAAATGAAGAGAGGCTTGTTAGAACTCACCAGAGAATATGGTGCTGTCCCGGCAGGAGCACCTGTATCCCTTGCGAGCGCCGATGTCGGGGACGCACACGCCGTTGGGTCCGCAGGGCTCCACCTCGCACACGGGACGGCAATCGTCGCCCACAGTGCCGTTCTGGCAGACGCATTCCGTCGTGTCCCATTTGGCCCGACACTGGCCCTGAAATTACAATATTTCATAATCTAAGTTGCAAAGATATGTAACATTGGAGATGCACATTACATGCATTCTTTTCACAACAGCGCGCTTGCTGGAATGTTAATATGGTCCAGATACAGTATTAGTCGTTGAGATCGCATCAGAATATGACACGGAGAGGGTGGAAGGGCATGTGTTGAGGTGGTATCATCTGGGTGGGGATATAAACCCTAGCCTTCTTTTTTTTTTTTTTTTTAAGAAAGCCTGTGCGGGAGACTCCCTAGATTCAAGAGACTCTAGGGGTCTATGACACTTGTTATAGTGCCGCAGAGGTGATGGTGATGTGGCAGTTATCCTTGTCCGGTTGCAGGGCCGTTAGCTGCACAGTGCTGTCGTGTGTGTTGCGTTGCATTCTATCAACTGAGCTATTAATGAGTTCATCAATAACAATATCTTTAATCAATAATCTCTATAATCTAAGCTGCAATGATATGTTAACATTTAAGGCGCATATTAAATGCATGCCCACAGAGAGGCACATGCAGATTCATGCCTACACATTCTGCATGTGCATACAAATAAAAAACACCCTCACATGAACATAAACCTTGCAACTCCTGCCGCCTTTCCCTGTAACTGGTGGCATTTGCAAAAGTGAACCAATTTTTATAGCAGGGGGGGGGTCAGCCTCATACCAACCTATCAGTCAAGGAGCAAGTATATTAACAATTTAAATTCTAAATCTTAGCTTCAGGATTAAATGCACATTTTTTCAAATTTGGATTATGGATACATGTGACTACATGGAATGCACACCCCTGGATTATGGTAATAAAATAACAACTTTACCTGTGAGGGGCAAGCTGACAATAAGCAGTCGGCACGGGAAGAGCAGCCGTCTCGTACATTTTCTCTCACAGTTGGCCGACTCAGAAGAGACTGGGATGAACCCACTCTCACATCCTTAAAAATGATTACAATAATAAGAAACACGACAATAATCATCTATTCATGTCACCAAAGTCAGAAGGCAATTCTGCTGTCCTTCACTGAAAGATAGTGATTATCTGGCAATCTATATAATCTATAATCTAAGCGACAAAGATATGCTAACATTTAAGATTCCGGTCCATAGCTCAGTTGGTAGAGTGCTTGCATTCCATGCCGCGAGCTCGGGTTCGAATCCCACAGAGGGTGTCACAAATGATTTCCCATCTCGGTGTTTATTTCAAACCCCAAAATAAAATACCGGCAAGGTTTACTCAGCCTTCACAAGAAATGAGTACAAGCCCCCTCGGGAGCTGGGAAACCCCCACTTCAACTGAAGTGGTTGGCGTAAGGCCAGCCCCCTTACCTGTAAAAATAAATAGGTTCAACTCGCAACATGCGACCCCTTCGGGGATAACGCGGCCAGAAGTTACACTATATGTGTAGCTTAGTTGCGTTGCATTGCGTTTTTTTAAGATTCATATTAAGTGCATACCCACAAACAGACATGAGTAAGTTCCCGCTACAAATGCTTGGATGTGTAAATTAAAATCAAAAACTCAAATGAACATAAACCCTACAACTTTTGCCGATCTTCCCTGTAACGGGGTGACATTGGCAAAGTGAACCATTCTTTCAGTATGGGTGGTCAGCCTCATACCAACCTTGGAAATCAATTGAGTCGTGTGTTTCCATAAGTTTGCTATCTCCACACGCAACCAATTTTGAGAAATCAGCATTTTAAATGTCGGTTATGAAGGAATCAGGTCCTAACCATTGACAAACTTGTTTTTAATCTGGACATAGGAAAAAATATATATCCATGCACTGATGGGACTTATACCTTGACAAAAATAAAAGGACTTTAAATAAAAAATAATTCATATGTCTGGTAGAAAAAGGAGTACCAAGTTTTGCTTGAAAATTTTTCAAGTGAACGCTTACCTGAATGCATCCTTCAAAGTATCCGTAATCGGCTGACAGGATGCTCCCCGCAGAGAGGGAGTCTGGTCCACCGATGAGGATCTTCCCCACATACAGGCCCTGGATCTTGTTGGCAGACATGGGCAGCAGGGTCAGCCTGGAGCCGTAGTCGATGCCCACGGAGATGTCAGAGCCCAGCCACTTGATCTCTATCCGGTGCCACTGCCCGTCAGATATGCTGGTGCCCGGCAGGAACATGGTCTCGCTGTTGTACGTGTAGTGCAGCAAACCAGCTTTTAACTGAAATTATCAATTTGAATTAAGTGATTGACCGGTCTGTAGTCCAGTTGTAACACTTCGGACTCGTGAATGGAAGGTTGTGGGTTTGAATCGCGGCAGAGCACAAAAAATATACCATTCATATTTTCAAATTCGCTCTTTGCTGGGTTCAAAAATTTATAAACCTTTAACAAAGACCGGTCATTAAAAGTTCTATCCAGCCTTACAGCAACTATGTCTTGCTTGAGAATTGGAACTTTGTAGCGATGACCAAGCTCGTAAAAAGTCCGGTCAATAGCTCAGTGGGTAGAATGCTTGTATTCCATGCTGAGAGCAAGGGTTCAATCCCCACCGAGGGTGACAGAAATGATTTCCCGTTTCGGTGTTTATTTCAAACCGAATCAACGGCAAGATTTTTTTTTTTCAATATGAGAAGAAACACAGATACACCATCAACCACTTACAGAAATGATGGCAGAACTATTCTGTCCCACTTGGACGGACATGAGGAATGTGTCGAGCTGCCTGGTTCTCACGGAGAGAGCGTTGAGCCAAGGCAGCTGGATGGGCCGCAGCAAGGGGTTGAAGGACAGCACTCCATCTCCACTGAACCTCCACGGCTGACTGATAGCTGTGCAATAGAAGACAAAATGTTAATCAATGCTGGAGGCAGGAAGTCAAGAATATCAACAGATCATTGACTTATCTGTGGACAGAAATTATTTTAACAAAAATAGACAAAATATATCTATATCTATAGTATAGTATAAATATATATAGTATCCTCTTGATAATGACGTGAATAAGTCGAAAGTACTTGAGGTGGAAATAAAAACTCAATTTGTGAAAATAAAACTCTGTGTTTTTTATAATTTTTTATAATTACTTATAAAAATATATCTGTTTCAACCTACTTACGAAAATGATCATTAGTGAGAAAGAGAACAAAGAACTTCACAGTTGCATTTCTATGTGTACAAAAAAACACGGGCGAATGTAAAAATGTTTCTAGAAAGGTGGCAGCATTGCAGCGTGCGTACTATTCCCGGAGCAGTTCAAACACAGACACATGCGGTATAAATCTTGTGATTGATAAAATTGACGAATTTTAAAGGAAAAAGGCATTATTTTAAGACATTATGGCATGTGTTGTAATTGGGTGTCAACACACAAAACGGGGAAAGCAAGAAAACACAAAACTTGCCATGTAAAAACATGTTTTGTATGACTTAACAACTGCAACGTTTGACAGGACTGAGACAAAAGTGGTAGATAGTATGCTAGTACATGCGGCATGTGTGAGTGCAAAATTATGCGTGTCTGCTTGTGGAAACGCATTTAATATGAATCTCAAATGATACATATCTTTGCAACTTAGATTTAGATTTAATGCATTAAGTTAGTTTCTGCTTCTCTATGTTATTACTCAATGGAACAGATTATAGTGGGTAAATAATATTGTAGACTTGAATTTTTTTTATTTTAAGTAAAACTATATTTGTCAAGGGAAGATAATCTTTGCTGATGATGCTCACCAAATAAACAATAGCACTGGTATATATTTTATCAACTGAGAGAGACAGCTTACACTCGGAGCAGTCCTTCCCGGTGAACCCTTCGGTGCACTCGCAGATGTAAGTGTCCCATCCATCGCGGCACTCGGCATCGTTGTGGCAGGGGTTGGAGCCGCAGTGGGACCTCTTCTCCGGACAACCGGGGACTGTGCCGTTGTCTGCTACAAAGCTGGACAACAACAAAGATACTTCATGATACCAGATGGCATACAAACACTTTATAACCTTAGAACATACAGATACTTCATGATACCAGATGCCATACAAACACTTTTATAACCTTAGAACATACAGATTCTTCATGATACCAGATGTCATACAAACACTTTATAACCTTAGAACATACAGATAAAAGATTTTAAATTATGATTACGGTCGTTAGACATTTTAAAGAAAGAAAAAAACGGATTTTACTGACCGTGCAAAAGAGAAGAACGTAAAAGATAGTACCCCGTTGGATTCTCCAGGAGTATACAGGGTCCCTTGCGAATGCGGAGCCTTTTATATTGGACAAACCAAACGCAGCATCAACACCCGGTTGAAGGAACATATTGGTGCAGTTAAGAAGAATAACCCGAACAAGTCTGCTATTTGTGAACATTCACAGAAAGGGGTGAATCATCTTATCAGATTTTAAATTTTGAAAAGATTTTTGTGAAACACTGTGGAAATTCATTTTAAAAAATTGATTATTTTTCAATAAAAATTAAAAAATAAAAGAAATTAAAAACTTTGTTTTATTCCACTTTTATTGTTTTTGAGTATGTTACAAACGTTTTCGGAATACCTTCCATCATCGGGTAACAACAATACTCAAAAACAATAAAAGTGGAATAAAACAAAGTTTTTAATTTCTTTTATTTTTTAATTTTTATTGAAAAATAATCAATTTTTTATCAGATTTGATAAAACAAAGATTCTATCTAAAGAAAGATTTCTCATCCCCCGTCTAGTGAAGGAAGCAATCGAAATACACAGGCACCCCAACTTCAACAGAGATGATAGCTACAAGCTTTCCAGTATATGGAGGCCAGTACTAACTTCAATGATCCACCCTTTCATTCAACGGACGATTTCACAAGAAGACATAATATCGTCCTTGTGTACAACTGGAGCTAGAGCGACATCTATGCATGTATCTCCGAAGGTTACTAAAAATACCTACAACCTTCGGCCTCGATCCAACAACAACAATTCAACAGTTCGTGGTTCCTCCTTATAGAGGTCTCACGTCTCCTGAGGACGTCGGATATGACTCCGACGAAACGTAGAGAAAATCGTTCTTCTCTTTTGCACGGTCAGTAAAATCCGTTTTTTTCTTTCTTTAAAACATACAGATACTTCATGATACCAAATGGCATACAAACACATATTTATAACCTTAGATCATATGGTACACAGGCTTGTTCAATCAGGGCTGGAAGTCTCATCACCACGGTAGGCTTCCAGGCTTCTGAATGGACTTTGGACAAAAAATTTGGTATTGACGAATATTTTGGACTCGCCGTGTCCTACTGACAATAACTTTGACCCTGGTTCAGCAAATGTCATGGGGTTATAATTAATGAATAATTCATTAAAATAATGTTAATACCTGTTGGTGAATTGCATTCCTCTACACAAATCTATTTAAAAAAATGTGTTTTTTGGAGCAGTACAAAAGTTCTAAACTTGAACTGGGGGGTGTAAATAGGGGTTCTTCGATCCCCTTACTTGAGCTACAAGGTTGTTACTATGTACAAGTTATACTTTAGGTTAAATTATTATTTACTTGTTGAGATCGATAAATTTGTGGTCGATATACAAGTCGGAGATGCACCCGATGAAGTCCTTTGACTTGACTTGGAAACTTGTGAGTATGCTCGGCAAGCCTCCAATTTGCAAAGGTCCAGTGAGATCCAGGAATCTGAAAAAAAGCAATTTAGGCATTATCATCTTAGGTTTTCATCATCACAAAGTCTACTTAAAATAAATAAATTAAATCTTGCCTTTTTAAACAAAAAAATAAAGCATCTATCTGGATAAAATGTTTGAAGACACCACTTGTACACACTTGTACAATATTCATAGCTTTATCACCATATGCAGCATTCACCTCATTATAAACCTCAACCGGAGATTTTCTCTTCCAAACGAGATAATGGATGACGCCGCGTATTTTGCACTTGGCGTGACATTGGATTATCATTTCTCACAAAACTTGTTGTCGCGTCGACACTTCTCAACGTACTGACCTTGAACTGGTCTCGTTGCGTGGGGGAAAGGTCAGGCTACACGGAAATGTAGCCAACATGTCGAAAATAAAATCCATCCGGTCGTGAGAGCCCCAGTACACTTTACTTTCTGGACATGATGGATGACACAATCTTTCAAAGAAGTGGGAAAGTACTGATTTTTTACAGAAAAAATTAAACTGAAGAATACACATTCATGTTAAATGGTAAGAAAGTTGAAATTGTGGATGAATTTAGATATTTAGGAAGTATGCTTGAAAAGAATGGGAAGATGACAAGGGAACTTGGAGGGTGTGTAAGGGAAAGCAAGTGGTTGGTGCAATAGGAAGAATGGCAAAGAACAAGCGGTTGACAATGGATCTGAGAATGGCGGTACACAATGGAATATTGTTACCGACTTTGATGTATGGAAGTGAATGATAGTGAGATGAGTAAAGTATGTATGGTGGAAATGAAGCATTTGAGAAGCATGACAGGAAAACTCTGAAGGATAGAGTTAGAAATGAATGGGTAAAGAAAGAATGTAAGTTCAAAGAACATGTGAAAGTTAAGGTACAAAAGAATGTGATGAGATGGTTTGGGCATGTGGAAAGAATGAATGATGATAGACTGATAAAGTATATACACAGAGGAAGTGTGAAAAGAAAAAGATGTAAGGAGCGACCGAGAAAAGTATGGAGTGATCAGATTGAGGAGATTGTGAAAGAATGTGATATACAAAGTGAGCATAAAAGAAGAAACTGCATGAACAAGGTGATGGATATGAATGAATAGAAAGAGGTATGTCAGGATAGGAAGAAATGGAGGCAGCTCTACAGAGTCTCTGGCCACTCCTAGTGGAATGGCGACAGAGTTACAGTTCCAGGGATGATTGTTGGTATTTGTCTCACCTGTGGCAAGTTTCCGTGAGCAGGGCGCACCGCTCAGGCAGCACGTGCTGGGTGGTGTTGGCACACGCCCACCTAGCTCCCAGCCTGGAGGCGCCGGCGAGGGAAACTGCCGTGTCGCAGTCATCTATGGACAGGGTCACCGTCTGCAACCAAACAAATAATCTCTACAACATCCTGCTTACTGCAACAGATTGCACTTGGAAATTAAAAGTTAGCATTCCAGTCGATAGCTCAGTTGGTAGAGTGCTTGCATTCCATGCCGTGAGCTCGGGTTCCAATCCCACCGAGGGTGTCACAAATGATTTCCCGTTTCGGTGTTTTTATTTTAAGCCCCAAAATAAAATACCGGCCTCTCAGGAGCTGGGAAACCCCCACCTCAACTGAAGTGGTTGGCGTAAGGCCAGCCCCCTTACCTGTAAAAATAAATAGGTTTAACTTGCCACATGCGACCCCTTCGGATAAGACGGCAAGTAGTTACACTATATGTGTAGCTTAGTCGCATTTGCACAAAATGTTCCAGGATAGGAATAGTTAACATATAAGTCAATGGTTGCATTAATGCAATAATTTTATGTCGGTGTTATGGCCAAGGGTTAAGTCACTATTCTTGACTAGCGTATTTGGAACAGAATAATGTTGGTTCGAATCACGCCTGGCCCTTTGACCATAACTTCGACCTTGGTTCAACAGATGCCATTGCATGCACACAAGCTTCTGCTTTCGCAGAAGACAACTGTCCAGGCAAAATTTATTGTTGAATTGCATTCCTCTTCACAAACTTGATTTTTTGAACAAAAACACTTGTCAGTGTGAATTAATAAATATTGGACTGATTTATTTGATGAGTGTTTTTTTGTGTGAATCCCACTTCAAGAGTTCTCTGTGAGCTTGGTCATCGGCTTTTAGCCTATAACAAGTATACTTTACCTTGTTGATGTAGTGCACTTCCACAGTGTGCCAGTTTCCCTTGGAGACGCCTCCGGGCACGGACACTGTCAGGCTGGTAACCCTGCCCCCCAGGCTGAACGAGAACTGCACATCTCCGCTGGCCACTTCAAGGGACACATAGTCGTGGCGCTCGTTGAAGCGGCCA
Organism: Agapetus fuscipes; assembly: GCA_951799405.1. Taxonomy (NCBI): domain Eukaryota; kingdom Metazoa; phylum Arthropoda; class Insecta; order Trichoptera; family Glossosomatidae; genus Agapetus; species Agapetus fuscipes. Next base: position 12,431,958 of record OX637351.1, on the reverse strand, counting down.
TTGTAGAACAGTAGGCCGTTGGTATGCTGGGTGGCAAATCTGAAACATAAAAATTATAATGGTAAATAATAATAATAATAATAAACTAGATTTATATGCACCTTTTTTTGATTTAAATCACTACAAAGGCGCATGTGGGCTCTAGCGCGAAAACAATAATGCTTTGAGCATCTTCCTGAAGGCTGTCTCATCTTCCTGGACTCTCAGGCTCTCTGGGAGAGCATTCCATACCGCTGGCCTGGCAACACGGAAAGAGCGGTTCCCGAAGACTGTGCAAATGTCTTTTCGGCAGCTCCAACAGACTGGCACATGACCCAGCTGACCTCAGAGTAACTCCCCTTTCACTTAAACGAGTTCTCCTCGTGAGTTCCACCAGATAGTCAGGAGCCAGCCCATGAAGAGTCTTAAAGACCATAAAGCAAAGCTTGTAGTCTATTCTTTCCGAGATGCGAAGCCAGTGCAAGTTCTCAAGCAGAGGAATGGTTGATTCATAGTTCACGGAATTCAGGAAGCAGGTTGCAGCAATCCGTTTTAAATATCTAAGCATATACTTGCCTGCACCGTGTCCTGTCGACAATCACTTTGAACTTGGTTCAACAGATGTCATTGTGTAATTATTGATCAATAATGAATTATGAATTGATAATGTTAATACCTAGTTGTAGATTAAAGCTTTCACGGCCGGTAGTTGACATTTTTTTTTTCGTAGCTGTTTAAAAAGACTGCCAAAGAATAATATCAAGATGGACGGCGCATACGCAACGAATGAGTGCAAACACGCGCGCCTGCGCTAGGGCGGACCAATGAAATTCATTTTGACACGCTGATGTTTTTGCGGACCAATGATATCGCGATCGCGTCTGCACCGACATAAAGCAATGGCGGTCTGATTTCTTACTGTCTATAATCTATAATCTAAGTTGCAAGGATATATTCATTTAAAGCTCTCAGATGTATGCCCACAAACCAACAAGTGTAGTTCGCGCTTACAAATGCTGAATGTGTACTTACAAATAAAATCCAAACCTCAAATGAACATAAGCCCCACAACTTTTGCCGACCTTCCCTGAAACAGGGGTGACATTGGCAAAGTGAACCATTTTTTACAGTATGGGTGGTCAGCCTCATACCAACCTATAAGTCAAGGAATTCAACTGTCAATACAGAAAAGACAACAACACTAACTCAAAGGCCAGCGTCAGTTCAAGTACACCTGAGAAGATGGAAGCGCCTGGCTAACCGTTGATAATGCCCATTGAAGCCTATGGGCGAAACTGTACGGAATAAAAACCAACCAGACAACAGCTACACAGCCCGGAAAAAAAGTTATTATGTCAATGTTAATACCTGTTTCTGGCCAGACACAAAGGTTGGTGAATTGCATTCCTCTTCACAAATCTATTTAAAAAAAAGTACCTAAGCTTAATGTGCAGGCGGTGCCTCTGCCTGAGGCTGGGGAAGGTGAGGAAGGAGGTCCTGGTGAAGCTGCGCGCTCTCAGCTCGCACAGCGGGGTGGTGTGGTTGGTGTCGATGGAGCAGCCCTGGCACAGGATGCCGCCCTCCCTGCGGCCCACGCACTGGGAGCCCCCGCGGCACATCTCCCCCGTCACTGAACAGGTGGCTTTCTTCAGGAGAGTCTCGCAGTTGATGCCTGGAATGGTGATATTAGTTGTTTCAATTGGAAGGAAAATTATGTGTTACGTTGATAAGCCACACTCGACTAACGAAGGTCCTGGATTTCACCTCCCGTCTGATTCCTTGACAAAACTTAACACAATGCGCTGATTGGCCGGCGTTAAAATATTATAAGTAATGTAATTAATTGTTTGTATTTCTTGACTTATAGGTTGGTATGAGACTGACCACCCATACTATAAAAAATGGTTCACTTTTCCAATGTCACCCCTGTTTCAGGGAAGGTCGGCAAGAGTTGCAGGGCTTATGTTCATTTGAGATTGGGTTTTTTATATTGTAGGTTCACATGTGGCATGTGTGAGCGTGAAATTATGGGTGTCTGCTTGTGGGAATGCATTTAATATGAAATCTCAAATGATATATATCTTTGCAACTTAGATTTAGATTTAGATTAGACATGATATTTCTCACCTGTGTATCCTGCAGGGCAAACGCAAGTGTACCCCCCTTCCTTCCTCATGCAGGTGCCGTTGTTCTGGCAGGGACTAGAGTAGCAGAGGTTGACCTCTGCGTCACACAAGTAGTGCTCCTTGGAGCCTGTGAAGCCCTTGGGGCACTGACAGGCGAACGTGGTCACGGGGTAGATGGGCCGGAACAGGACCGTGCTGCTGTGGATGAAGCCGGAAGCGTTGCCGAACTTGAGCACCGTCAGGCACTCTTCAAAGTTGAGGCAGGGCTCGCGCACGCACATGTTGTCATCAAAAGGTAACACCTGGCGAGAGAAACACTTCTTTAATATTTTTTGTTGGTACAATTTTTTATTTATTTATTAAAAAAAATAATAATATAGTATTAAGTTATAAGTTAAGGTTTCTTTTAACAAATTATATTTCCCAGTCTTTACAAGGTTTAAGCTGTGTAGGTACCTTCAGAACTTTGAGATAAATTTCCGAGCATGCAAAAGTTTATTGAAGAAGTATTACATGAGATTATCTAAGACTTGTGTCGTTGTGTGTGACTTGGCAAATGACAAGTGATTAAAAATGAAGAGTAAGCGTGGAGACTAGTGCAATCTACCAAAGACAATGAAATCAAAATGTTGAAGATTTTTTTCAAAAGAGAAGAATTTTGATTTATCTGGAGAAATTTCATTATCAAAACATATAAAGTAATCCTTGGAATATTGTCACAAACCTGGACTGTGGCCAATCTAGCGAGGATGGCGCGGTTGAGATAGATGCGCTCCTGCAGGAAGATGGGGGAGTAGAACTGCGCCTCCCCGGTGGCGTCGGGGCGACGGGCCGAGAATGAGATGTTGAGGATCTTGGCGTTCATTACGGTGTCATCCTGTAATCAAACAATAATAATTAATGAATGCAGAATAGAATAAGTACTTTCTATTCCTCATACCGTTGAAATGGACTTTAGTATGATTTACGACTCATGTTTCAGGGAAGGTACGCAAAAGATGCAGGGTTTATGTTCATTTGAGGTTTGGATTTTAATTTGCAAGTACACATGCAGCATTTGTAAGCGCAAACTGACACATTCTTTCTGCTGGTGAAAGCGAAACGTTAGCAGATGTAGGAGCTACAAATAGAACATGGTCAATTAGTCGGTGTTATGGCTGAGGGGATTAAGCGGGCTGATCTTTCTAGCGTGTTTGGAATGGAGCAACGTTGGTTCGATCCCCGCTTGGGTCATTTGACCATAACTTTGACCCTGGTTCAACAGATGTTATTGGGTAATTACTAATTAATAATTCATTAAATAAACAATAATTAATTATTAATTGATGATATTAATACCTGTTTCTGGCCAGGCAGAATAGGTTGGCGAATTGCATTTCTCTTCACAAATCTATTTAAAAAAAAAAAAAAAAAACCCGAAAGAACACAAAAACGACTTGTTAATGGCATGTGTCTATTTGTGTTAACATATCTTAGAAACTTAGATTACAGATAGATAGTTGTAATCACCTGTATGCTAAAGATGTAGATGTTCTCCTTGGGACAGGGTATGATGGCTGCCAGGCCGTCGATGAAGAACGTGAGCAGCGGAGAGAGGAAGCTCTCGGCCGTCATGTCGTTGAGGCGCACAGTCACCGAGTTGTACAGCATCTCCTCGGTGATCAGCCGCACCGACAGCTGCATCATTGCCTTCACTTCGTTGATACCGTCTGAAATACACAATAATCGTTAATGCCTTGCTTGTAATGTAATGAGTTGTACAGCATCTCCTCGGTGATCAGCCGCACCGACAGCTGCATCATTGCCTTCACTTCGTTGATGCCGTCTGAAATACACAATAATCGTTAATGCCTTGCTTGTAATGTAATGAGTTGTACAGCATCTCCTCGGTGATCAGCCGCACCGACAGCTGCATCATTGCCTTCACTTCGTTGATGCCGTCTGAAATACACAATAATCGTTAATGCCTTGCTTGTAATGTAATGAGTTGTACAGCATCTCCTCGGTGATCAGCCGCACCGACAGCTGCATCATTGCCTTCACTTCGTTGATGCCGTCTGAAATACACAATAATCGTTAATGCCTTGCTTGTAATGTAATGAGTTGTACAGCATCTCCTCAGTGATCAGCCGCACCGACAGCTGCATCATTGCCTTCACTTCGTTGATGCCGTCTGAAATACACAATAATCGTTAATGCCTTGCTTGTAATGTAATGAGTTGTACAGCATCTCCTCGGTGATCAGCCGCACCGACAGCTGCATCATTGCCTTCACTTCGTTGATGCCGTCTGAAAAACACAACGATCGTTAACCTTTTCACTTCTGAATATTCTGGCTATATATATACCCCCAGTACGGAATACTTTTTCAAGCACATTTTTAAAACATTTATTGTTTCCTACCTTAATTGATTGACGACACTTGTAAACAAACTATGTGCACAGTCACATGTATTAGTTATTCAAGAACAAAAATCACAAAGGTTTAGCTCATTTCACTTGCAGACTTTTGAATTCTTGAACACAGATGTCAGGGATAAGTTTAAAGTTGGATGACGTCTATGATTTACTGCCGCACTGTATGCAAGTTTACACTTGACGCCTATGCGTGTCACCCGCAGTTAAAGGGTTAAATAAGTGACTGCATTGAATAAGTGAAGCATTGAAGAATGCGAAGCCTTGAGTCTGACTCAGAAACAAGAGAAATCTCTCCAGGTCTTTAAGAACAAAATGCTTCGTCGCATTCTCGGACCTGTATTTGAAGATGACAGGTGGCGTATCCGGACCAACGCGGAGCTGATGTCCGTGTTTCAAGATCCAAACATAGTGTTGGTAAAGAAATCAAGAAGACTCCAGTGCGCCGGACATGTAACACGTGCAGAGGACTCCAGGATCATCAGAACAGTCTTGGATGGTGCCCCCTCAGGTGTTAGATCACTCGAACGTCCCAGGATGCGGTAGGCAGACAACGTTGAAGCCGACGCCGAAGTTCTGGGAGTGAGTAGGCCATGGAGGGAAGCAGCACAAGACAGAGAGTCCTGGAGGATTGTGGTGCGGGAGGCCCTGAGTCTTCAAGGCTTATGAGCCGAAGAAAGTAAAAGTATTGAAGAAGTGACTGCTACAGACCTGACACTGATATCTCCATGGTGGCCAGCCTCGGTAAAGGATTAAATAAGTGATTGCATTGGATAAGTGAAGCATTGAAGAAGTGACTGCTACAGACCTGACACTGATATCTCCATGGTGGCCAGCCTCGGTAAAGGATTAAATAAGTGATTGCATTGGATAAGTGAAGCATTGAAGAAGTGACTGCTACAGACCTGACACTGATATCTCCATGGTGGCCAGCCTCGGTAAAGGATTAAATAAGTGATTGCATTGGACAAGTGAAGCATTGAAGAAGTGACTGCTACAGACCTGACACTGATATCTCCATGGTGGCCAGCCTCGGTAAAGGATTAAATAAGTGATTGCATTGGATAAGTGAAGCATTGAAGAAGTGACTGCTACAGACCTGACACTGATATCTCCATGGTGGCCAGCCTCGGTAAAGGATTAAATAAGTGATTGCATTGGATAAGTGAAGCATTGAAGAAGTGACTGCTACAGACCTGACACTGATATCTCCATGGTGGCCAGCCTCGGTAAAGGATTAAATAAGTGATTGCATTGGACAAGTGAAGCATTGAAGAAGTGACTGCTACAGACCTGACACTGATATCTCCATGGTGGCCAGCCTCGGTAAAGGATTAAATAAGTGATTGCATTGGATAAGTGAAGCATTGAAGAAGTGACTGCTACAGACCTGACACTGATATCTCCATGGTGGCCAGCCTCGGCACATTGGTGTTGAGCTGTGGAGACAGGATGAGGCCTCCGGTTGACTGGTTGAGCATCACGAGGTTCGCATTATTCCCGGAAAGTATCTTAAACTTAAGCTGTAAGCAAAACAAAAATAATTATCATCTTAAATCTTTTAAACTCAATATTTTTATTTCTCTATGGTTTTTGTCTTGTCAATTTTGTAATAGTGTCCTCTTGATGATTTAAAAAATGTAATCTGTTGTGTATGTTTCTTGACGTATGCGGCTGACCAGCCATGCTGTAGAAAATGGTTCACTTTGCCAATGTCACCTCTGTTTCAGGGAAGGTCGGCAGGAGTTGCAGGGTGTATGTTCATTTGAGATTCGGGTTTTTATATTGCAGGACTACATGCGACATGTTTAAGCGCGAACTTAAACATGTCTGTTTTGTGAAAATGCATAAAATGTGAATCTCTGATGTTACTTATATTTTGCAACTTAGATTAGATTAGATTGATAATGACGTGCACAAGTCGAAAGTACTTGAGGTGAAATAAACACTCAATTTGTGAAAATAAAACTGTGTTTTATTAACTTTTTATAAAAAAACGCAACTAAGCTACACATATAGTGTAACTTCTTGCCGCGTTATCCCCGAAGGGGTCGCATGTGGTGAGTTGACCCTATTTATTTTTACAGGTAAGGGGGCCGGCCTTACGCCAACCACTTCAGTGAAAGGGGGGGTTTCCCAGCTCCCGAGGGGGCTGGTACTCATTTCTTGTGAAGGCTGAGTAAACCTTGCCGGTATTTTATTTTGGGGTTTGAAATAAACATCGAAACGGGAAATCCCTCGGTGGGATTCGAACCCGAGCTCACGGCATGGAATGCAAGCACTCTACCAACTGAGCTATCGACCGGACAATTTTTTATATTTATAATTTCTTATTTAAATCTTTTTCATTGTTCAAACTGTTATCATTGGTTGCGGAAGTACAAATATAATGTGTAAAATAATAGCAAGCAAGTAAGACTAGAAACTAGCTCATGACAATGAAGCATTATATGAGACGCAAATGTCAGACTGTCTTGTCAAATGCAAGAGAAATAGTCCGGTAAAAAGAAACCAAAAAATAGTGATAAAAAAGCTAACAATACTATGAATTAAGCTAAATATTGTAAAGGTATTTGGTCAGGGGCGTGCATTCCATAAAGGCAAATGCGCCTAATAGGTAGGCAACGTATGGTAAAAAAAACCATTTGAGTTTGATATTCAGATTTAAGATTCAAAATTTAAGTTTGATTGGAGCCATCGTTAGCACTTAAGTCAATTTCAAATGAGTAATTTTGAAGGAATGGGAGAAAATATTTTTTCTTAAATGTATTAGCCCTATTCTCCCGTCTGTATTTGGTACACTTTTATAAGTAAAATATCAAAAATCCCCCCCCTATTTAAAGTATCAATAAAAAAAAATAGTCAGCTAGAAAAGGCACAAGAAAAGAATACCTTATCAGTGACATCCGCATCAAAAGCCGGCACTTTTCCAAACACTCCGACAGGGAAGCAATCCTTGAAGTTGTTAAAGATGACTTGGAAGTCCTTCAGCATGGGAGCGTTGTCGTTCACGTCGGTGACCAGGATCTCCACGTGGACATCGTTCCTCAGGGGCGGACTGGCGGCTCTGATGACCAGCTCGTACCGCTTCCTGGGACTCTCGTAGTCCAGATCCATCATAGTGAGGAGTTCGGCTCTGTCAGAGCCGGGACGAGTGACCAGGGAGAAGCTATTGGAGTCATCTCCACCTATTGTAAAAAATAACAGTTAATTATTTTTCAGTTACAACAGTTAGTTAAAGATTCCTTATTGTTATTACTTCGCAAATTTCACAGGAGCTATTGACATAGACCGGTTGGAAGTTTAGTGGATAACCCTGCGGACTCATAATTGGAAGGTTGTCAGTTTGATTCCTAGCAGAGAACTAAAAAATGATCATTTATTTTTCAATCATTAATATATTCTCCTGTTCGTTCGTAGATAGAGGAGGAGTCCGGTCGATAGCTCAGTTGGTAGGGCGCTTGCATTCCATGCCGAGAGCTTGGGTTTGAATCCCACTGAAGGAGTTAGAAAGGATTTACCATTTTGGTGTTTATTTCAAGCTAAATTACCGGCAAGTTTCACTGGGTCTTTACAAGAAATGAGAACCAGCCTCCTAAACAAATGATAAATCCCTACTTCAATTGAAGTTTTTGGCACAAGGCTGGCCTCCTTACCTGTAATCGACCCTTTTGGGAAAAATGCAGTAAGAAGTAGCACTAATGTGCAGCTTAATTGCATTATATTTCTTGGAATTGTTTAGAGTTTATTTGTTTTATATATTTGAATGTATTAATTGCTTGTATTCCTTGACTGATAGGTTGGTATGCCGCTGACCACCCATACTGTAAAAAAATATTCACTTTGCCAATGTCACCCCTACTTCAAGGAAGGTCGGCAAGAGTTGCAGGGCTTATGTTCATTTGAGAGTTGGGTTTTTTATATTGTAGGTCCACATGCGGCATGTGTAAGCGCGAAATTATGCATGTCTGCTTGTGGGAATGCATGTAATATGAATCTCAAATGATACATATCTTTGCAGCTTAGATTTAGATTAGATTTACATTTAGACCAGTCCGTAGTCCAGTGGCAACACTTCGGACTCGTAAATGGAAGGTTGTGGATTCGAATCCCGGCGGAGCACAAAAAATATACCATTTATATTTCCAAATGTGCTCTTTGCTGGGTTGAAAAATTCATATATCTTTACCAAAGACCGGTCACTGAAAGGTCCATCCAACCTTACAACAACTGGGTCTTGCTTGAGAATTGGCCCTTTCTACAGCGACGACCAAGCTCGCAGAGGGCTCTTGAGGTGTGATATACACAAAAACAGCGCTCACCAAATAAATCATCCTATTATTATTATTACCAAAAAATAGCTTTACCAATGATGGAGTAGTGAACCACGGCATTGACGCCCTCGTCGGGATCGTGCGCGTGTATTTCCCCGACTGTGGTACCTATGGGGCTGTTCTCAGCTATGTACAGCGTCAGCTTGTCACCCTCAAAGGCCGGAGGGGAGTCGTTCACGTCTTCTATGCGCACGTGCACCACAACCTGGAAACAAATGATGTTGGAAACAAGTGATTGTAATGGTGATTGTACCGTGTGTGCAGGTGAGCAGATTTCAATCTGTGCTCAATATGGGATAATGTCTAGTATATAATTTAAAAACTAGTGCTTTGATTGCACATCAATGATTGTTAATTTAGCCGCAAAATAATGACTTTTGTTAAATGACCAAATAACACACCATTTTGCAGTGGAAATGTGATGTTTTAGGTATTGTGCAGTCTATGGTTATATATTTGTAAGTGTAGAAAGAGAGCCTAGAGAGGTAGGTCAGTCCTTAGAGAGCTCTTTCCTAAGCAACATGCATTATATTTGTCTAGAACTAAGGCATTAAAGGAAGATGCCAGAAGGAGCGGTATTAATAACCCACCACCATACCCCCAATAAGAGAATATCACTGAAGATATCACAGGAAATGATTATCTCATTAATTACCGATGTGCTGAGAGCTGGTATTCCCCTGTCCACAGCATAAGAAATGAGATGATAGGCCGGCACAGACTCCCTGTCCAGGCCCTTGTTGGTGTACGCTTTCAAAACATCCCACACCATACCTCTGTCTATAATCTATGATCTATGTTGCCTTGACTCATTAATTACCGATGTGCTGAGAGCTGGTGTTCCCCTGTCCACAGCGTAAGCGATGAGATCATAGGCCGGTACAGACTCCCTGTCCAGGCCCTTGTTGGTGTATGCTTTCAAAACATCCCACAACATACCTCTGTCAATAATCTATGATCTACGTTGCCTTGACTTATAGGAATGATTATCTCATTAATTACCGATGTGCTGAGAGCTGGTGTTCCCCTGTCCACAGCGTAAGCAATGAGATCATAGGCCGGCACAGACTCCCTGTCCAGGCCCTTGTTGGTGCGGATGACCCCTGATGCATGGTCCACCACAAACGACCCATCCTCTCTGTCCTTGCTAGACAGCTCGTATCTGATGCGACCATTCAAGCCAATGTCCGCGTCCGTGGCGGCGATCTGTATTACAGATGTGCCTGTAAAGATATCATGTTTACAATTTTAGTGTCTGAATTATTTCATTGCTATCTTTGATACAACAACAGGGTATTTACAATTGGAGGAATTTGGTAAAAAGTGTATAATTTTGATAGATTACGATAAGCATATTAACAAGGTCCTGATTTCAAGTCAAAAATAAAATTCTATGAAGAATTCATACCTGAATTTGACCTACTAGGTCGAAAACGCGTTAGTAATTTGTTTAAAGATTTTAATCTTCTTTAAATAAATTTTATAGTGAAAATAAACAGTGTTTTGTTTGAATACATTAAAAAAAATGATAAAATTCTATGATTTTACATTTGAAAAATAACTAGAAAATTTTGACCGATTTTGAAACGGATATGGAATCCGTCAACGGAATTTGTAGCCCCCGCGATGTAATTTTCTTGCATCCACAACGCTGCTAGTATTGCAATGGCTTTAAGAGGAATAAATAAAATGACGTCACACATGAAAATTCAACTCAAAGAGCTCACTGCTTCTGATGATGCCTTTTAAGGCGAAAACGTTCAAGTATAAAATAATAAATAAGAGTGAATTGAAACTGTTTTTTTTTTTGCAAAATAAAAACTTAAAGAGCGTTTTGGCGTGTAAATTAAAACTTAATTTTTTGAACAAACTTAAATCATAGCTTTATAAAGAAGTTCTCATTGGTAAAAGGCGTAAGCTATGTGTGTATTCACCCATGAGAGCGTCCTCTGTCACGCTGGCGGAGTAGGTGGGCTGCTTGAAGACAGGATGGTTGTCGTTGACGTCTGTCACAGATATCTCCACATCCGTGGTGTCGGAGTGAGGAGGAGTACCACCGTCTCGAGCAGTCACAGTCAGCAGGTAGCCTGGAATTCAAATACAAGTATTACAAATGGAAAAGTGATAGTAAGTCCGATTTTGTAAAATATCATTGTAAAATATGAAAAGATACCTATATATCATTTGAGATTCATATTAAATGCATTACCACAAGCAGAAACATATTAGTTCGCGCTAACACATGCAGCATGTGGACCTACAATATAAAAATCCAATCTCAAATGAACATAAGCCCTGCAACTCTTGCCAACCTTCCCTGAAACAGGGGTGGCATTGGCAAAGTGAACCATCCTTTTACAGTATGGGTGGTCAGCTTCATACCAACCTATAAGTCAAGGAATACAAACAATTAATTACATTTAAGTATATGAAACAAACAATCACTAAACAATTAAACAATAACAATTAAAACCTACAACACATATTCTATAAAAAATGTGAAAATTGAAATTTTGAAAGCCTTAGCCTTAACCGCCAGAATTACAGATCAACCGCCACTTTTTTCGGTCCTTGCATCCTTCTTTCATTTCATCCAGAGTCATAACCTTTTTCACAATCGGAATCGATAGGAAATGGATTCAATTCGTAGTGGAGCCTTACCGCTCAGAGTCTCCCGATCCAGCAGTTTGTTGGTGAGGATGGCGCCGGTGTGAGGGTTGATGGTGAACTCCTGCTCCGCACCCTGCACGGCCTCGTTGCTGGCCTCCCCGCCCAGCGAGTAGGTGATCTGTGCGTTTATGCCAACATCACTGTCCGTGGCTGACACTACCAGCACTGTGGTGCCGAGGGGGGCGTCTTCAAACACCTGCAAAGCCAGACATACGATTCAAAATATTGTACATACACGTCCGGTGGATAGCTCAGTTGGTCGAGTGCTTGCATCCCATGCCGTGTGCCCGGGTTTCGAATCCCACCGAGGGTGTCAGAGATGATTTCCCGTTTCGGTGTTTATTTCAAACCCCAAAATAAAATACCGGCAAGGTTTACTCAGCCTTCACAAGAAATGAGTACCAGCTAAATCGGAAGCTGGGAAACCCCCACTTCAACTGAAGTGGCTGGTGTAAGGCCGGCCCCCTTACCTGTAAAAATAAATAGGTTCCACTCAACACATGCTAAACCCTTCGGGGATAACGCGGCAAGAAGTTACACTATATGTGTAGCTTAGTTGCATTCCAACCTCATAGCGAGTAATTTAGTGGCTAAATGTGTGCGAACCACAAAAAATTAGTCGAGTAGTTTAGTCAATGATTTAGTCGAGTCGATCCATTTCACTTTATTTTTATCGGGCGAGTAGCACCCCCCACCACCGTCCGTGGCCGAGTGTGGCCAAGAAGCCACGGACAAGTCCGAGTCCGAGCGGCCACGGACAAGCCCGAGTCCGAGCCGGTGGCAGTCGAGTTCATAAGTGGCCGCTCCATTGGCCGCTCACTCTTGGCGGGGAAACGGAAATGCATGAATGGCGGAAAATTTAAATTGGCTGCAGTTTGAAAATATAAAACAGTTATTATTACCAAACCCCAGCCAATTTAAATTTGCCGCCATTATAGAAAAGGCTTTATAATAACATGATTTTAATACTCAATTAATATTACCAAACTGCAGCCTATTTAAATTTGCCGCCATTCATGCTCGTGTTTGCTTGTGTTGCAGCCTGTTCATCTTGCAAACTTCGCACTTGTGTACTGTACTGGACCGTAATGCGAACGCTTTCTGTTCAGTAGCGAGTAGTTTAGCCACTAAATCACTCGCTACTCAACTAAATTAGTCACCTTGTCCGAACTAGCCTTAAGGCAGGCCCCCTTACCAGTAAAAATAAATAATAATAATAATAATAATAATATTAGGATGATTTATTTGGTGAGCGCTGTTTTTGTGTGTATCACACCTCAAGAGCCCTCTGCGAGCTTGATCGTCGCTGTAGAAAGCGCCAATTCTCAAACAAGACCCAGTTGTTGTAAGGTTGGATGGACCTTTCAGTGACCGGTCTTTGGTAAAGGTTTATGAATTTTTCAGCTCAGCGAAGAGCACATTCGAAATATAAATGGTATATTTTTTGTGCTCCGCCGGGATCCGAATCCACAACCTTCCATTTACGAGTCCGAAGTGTTGCCACTGGACTACGGACCGGTCCAAGATGCCAACGACACGCGGTGTACCTGAGCGGTAACCCATCCAAGTACTACCCGCGCCCAATGTTGCTTAACTTCGGTGATCTATGGGAACCGGTGCTTTCAACATGGTAACATCGTTGACGGATTTTCCGGATAGATTCCACTCATCACATGCAACCCCTTCAGGGAGATTGTGGTAAGAAGTCACAATATATATATAGCTTAGTTGCGTTGCAATATCAGTTTTGCTATTACAGAGAATTAAATACTTACAGAGGCCGTATACGGTGCATTCTCAAACACAGGAGCGTAATTATTGGCATCCGTGATGTTGACGTGAACCATGGCGGTGTCGCTGCGGCCGCCAGAGTCTGACGCTGTGACGGTCAGCACGTAGCGGCGCTCCTGCTTGAAGTCCAGCGGCTGGGCCACGGTTATCAGGCCGCGGCCGTTCTGAGATGTGATGGCAAAGCGGCCGCGAGTGTTGCCTCCGGTTAGCTCGTAATGAAGCCTGAGGAAATGATGTGACAAGCGATGATGAACACGAGTTGGAAGATGAGAATGAGAGAAAAAAATATTTTTCCACACTTTCTCTTTCCCCCCATTCTTCCATTCTTAAATGTATACATATTTTTAATATATATTTTTTTAAAGGAATTTTTATGTTCATTTGAGATTGGGTTTTTATATTGTAGGTCCACATGCGGCATGTGTTAGCGCGAAATTATACATATCTGCTTGTGGGAATGCATTTAATATAAATCTTAAATGATATATATCTTTGCAGCTTAGATTAGATTAGAACCCTGTACGGGAGACTCCCTAGATTCAAGAGACTCTAGGGGTCTATGACACTTGTTATAGTGCCGCAGAGGTGTTGGTGATGTGGTGTTATAACACAAATAATCACGCTTGAAAACTCTTGCCAAAGCTCGGACTATACAAAAAAAAACTATTGAAATTTTCAAAACAAAAAAATTCAACAAAAATAAAAACATTGTTGCCGTCAATAAACGGTATGAACCATAGTATTTTTACACCAAGCATTCAAGCCATGCTCATTTTCTTACAAGAGCAATAAATAGATAACAACAATCTGAATTTTATCAGAAGGTAGCATAGCTGCGAAGAAGTTAAGTAAGAGAAGTAAAGTTTGACGGGTCCGTAGTCCAGTGGCAACACTTTGGATTCGTAAATGGAAGGTTGTAGTTTTGAATCCTGGCGGAGCACAAAAATATGCAATTTTTATTTTCAAATATGCTCTTCGCTGGGTTGAAAAATTTATAAAACCTTTACCAAAAATCGGTCACAAACGGTCCATCCAGCCTTACAGCAACTGGGTCTTACTTGAGCTTGCCAAGCTCGTAAACATCTCTACGGTACTACAACAAATGTCATAGACCCCTAGAGTCTCTTAAATCTAGGGAGTCTCCCACACAGGATTTCTTAAAAAAAAAAGGAAGAAAGAAATGGATGGGCAAGACCCGCAAGAACAATTTCAACTATTCGAATTCGGTTTTAACCCTTCAACTGCAGATGACATGCATAGGTGTCCAGTGTAAACTTGCGTACAGTGCAGCTGTCAATCATAGACGTCATCTAACTTTCCCTGACATTTGTGTTAAAGAATTCAAAAGTTTGCAAGTGAAATGTGCTAAACCTTTGTGATTTTTGTTCTTGAATAACTAATACATGTGGCTGTGCACATACTTTGAAATAACATTAATCAATTGAGGTAGAAAATCCATAAAATTTAACTTTTTCAAGCACATTTAATGTGCTTGAAAAAGCATTCTGCACTGGGGTTATTCAAATAGCCAGAATATTCAGAAGCGAAAAGGTTAAAATATGTAATATAATAATGGTGCTTGGTTGTTATATAACCAAGAGTTACCTGCTGTCTTCATCAGGATCTGTGGCGGTGACGGTGACTACAGGAGTCCCAGGAGGTTCATCTTCAGCCAGGTTGGCTTCATAGCGGGGGGGATCAAACCGTGGGTCGTTATCATTGACATCCTGAACCGTCAAAGCTACAGAGGCTGTTGCAGAGCGGGGTGGTGTGCCACTGTCAGTCGCAATAACCTGGATAGGAAACAAAACATGTTGTCGATGAAACAAGATGGGAAAATTAAGATACTTTTTGTTGGAATAGACAATCTGATGAAGGACAATAAAGGGAGACATTGAATTGTTGTACCGTATATATTTTCAGTCAGGAGAGCACCTCCCAAACTTGTTCCACTAACATCACAAATTGCGGTCTTAACTTCTTGTATCAAGATGCTCAGAAATACTTTGCTATTTACATTAAATTCCTTGAGCCCTAAATTCTTGCACTTGGCTATTAACTTTCGTGTTTTCTGAGCCACCCTTGCTTTGTGTACCACTTGAGACAGTGTAGCATCACGGGAGGGCCTTCTGCCGCTTGCATCTCACTCTATTTCTGATGCGAGTCCTGTGACACATCCCTGGATGGGATGGATATACAGGGCGTGGGTTTGTGGAGGGGGAACAAGTGTACATATATATAAAGACAGGATGGGCTACGACAGCAATGCCTTGGATCTTATGAATTGAGCTATCACACTCATTCTAAAAAGCTCTTTATTTAGTCCATCGGTAACTAACCAACATAAGCTAACAAAAAATAAAATATTATACAATATGGAATAATATTTCAATTAAAAATACTATTTTATAGCATAACATGTAATTTTCATTTGTCAACGACGTTACCATGTTGAAAGCACCAATTCTGATCAGATCACCGAAGTAAAGCAACATTGGGCGCGGATGCTACCTGGATAGGTGACCGCTCAGGTACACCGCGTGTTGTTGGCATTTCTTGGACCGGTCCGTAGTCCAGTGGCAACACTTCGGCCTCGTAAATGGAAGAAAATTCATAAACCTTTACTTTGGTAAAGGTTTATGAATTTTCTTCCATTTGTTGACCGGTCACTGAAAGGTCCATCCAATCTTACAACAACTGGGTCTTGCTTGAGAATTGGCGCTTTCTACAGCGACGACCAAGCTCGCAGAGGGCTCTTGAGGTGTGATACACACAAAAAAAGCGCTCACCAAATAAATCATCCTAATATTATTACTATATTATTAACCTGAAAGTTGAACTTGGTCTGCTCCTCCCTATCCAGCTGCCTGGTGGTATAGATCCAGCCCGTCCTCCTGTCTATCTCCAGGGGAAACTTCTCCGCTCCGCCCAAGGTCGTGAGGTCTCGCTCGTTTACGCTGTACGTCAGCTCTGCATTGGCGCCTTCATCTGCGTCATAGGCTTGCACCTGAAAAAATGCAATTTTTGAATATTTAAAATAGTGGCAAGGTTTATTCAGCCTTCACAAGAAATGAGTACCAGCCCCCTCGGGAGCTGGGAAACCCTCACTTTAACTGAAGTGGTTGGCATACGGCCGGCCTCATTACCTGAAAAAATAAATAGGTTCTGCTCGCCACATGCCACACATGTGGAAAGTGTGGCAAGAAGTCACACTATATGTGTAGCTACCAGTGGCGAAGGGTGCCATACATCTTGATTCCCATCGGCTTCCCTTTTAAAATGAGGCAAAAATGATAATAAAGTAGACTGCATGGTTACAATGGGGAAAAAATATGTATTGTTTCTTTGGTTTTTTATTATTTTTTTTTTTTTTTTTTTTTATTTTAAAAAAATAGATTAGTGAAGAGGAATGCAATTCACCAACCTATTCTGCCTGGCCAGAAACAGGTATTAATATCATAATTTAATAATTCATTCTTGTTAATTATTAATGAATTATTAAATAATAATTACCCAATAACATCTGTTGAACCAGGGTCAAAGTTAAAGTCAAGTGACCCAAGCGGGGATCGAACCAACGTTGTTCCATTCGAAACACGCTAGAAAGATCAGCCCTCTTGGCCCCCGCGGCTATAACCCCGACAGTATTTAAATGTATTTTTTTACTTTGTGTCTATATTTTTTAACTACTTGTTGCCTCATTTGAAAAGGGAAGCCGATGGGAATCGAGTTGTATGGCACCCTTCGCCACTGATGTGTAGCTATGCATAACAAAATGTTTTTTCAATTTATCACAAATACCCTAAAAAATAAACAGAGGACCTACTGTATTATCACAATTTTAACTTGAGAATATAGCTATGATATTGCAACAGAAGCATGTGACTTTTACGGGAATAAAAAGTCATTTACCCGAACAACGCTGTATCCGACTGGAACACTCTCGCTGACTGCCTCTTGGAACAGAGAGGTGTAGAAGCGCGGCGCATTGTCGTTCACGTCCTTGACGTTCACCAGAAGCTGCGTGGTGTTGGAGCGGGATGGACTGCCACCATCTGAATATAAATACCACGTGATAAAATCAAAAGATATGTTGTGTACAGGCTTAGAAAGACAGAAGGTAGTGGGCAGACAGCAAAGGATGAGTTCATCTGCAATCATTGCGCAGAAAGGGTGCCTCTTGGAGACATATTGGTTATGTCGCCAACGAAATGTCGGGAATAATGTAAGTTGATCTAATATCTGAAAGTTTAATTAATCTTGAAAGTTGATTATAATACGGAAATATGAAGAATACATATTACTTTACCAAAGACAAGTCCATCCAAGCTTATAAAGGTGTCTTGAGGTGTGATTCACACAATAACAATGCTCACCAAATAAATCATCAATATTCATTGTAAAGTTTTTCTCTCTCATGAATTCTCTAGCTACACCAGGGGTGTGAATCCCATACAGGCCATGCGCCTAATAGGTAGGCAAATATGGTAAAAAACCATTTAAGCTTGATATTCAGATTTGAAATTCTAAATTTAACTTTGATTGGAGCCGTCGTTCGTACTTTAGTCAATTTCAAATGAGTTATTTTAAAGGAATGGGAGAAATCATCTATTCGGAAATGTATTTGCCTATACCCTATGCACACACCTGAGCTACACTATATATTATTTCTCAAAAATTTCTGTGGCAAGTTGAGTTTACAGCAAATAATGTGATTGGTTAACTTTGCAAGAGTTGCAAGGTTTATTTGAGACTTTGGTTTTTATTTTATAAGTACCCATATACACACACACACACACACGCTTGTCTCTGAAGCCTCTGAAGATGGACGGATAAAGTCTGATAGCGTTTAGGCATTGTAAACTTACAAAAATGTGCAAATAAAACTATGTCATAAAACAGCTTTTCTAATTAAAATTAAAATGAATTTTAACTCCGTGAATGGACTAACTTCAGAAAATTTGAATCCTACATGTTAATATTTCCTTACAACCTAGATTTTAGATGGACAGATGCCTGTACCTTGAGCCCTAATGACAAGCCTGTAGTTCCTTATGAGTTCATAGTCCAGGGGCTTCACGAGGGACACGTCTCCGCTCAGGCTGTCTATGGAGAACTGCAGCTGCGTGTTGCCCCCAATGATGGCAAATCTTATAGCTGCATTGGAGCCCAAATCTGCATCAGTTGCTCTGGAAAACAAAGAACGTGAATGATAAGTCTATAGTTCCTTACGAGTTCATAATCTTGACGAGGCTTGGCGAGGGACACGTTTCCGATCAGGCTTTTGAGTTACAATATATCCCGGTCCGTAGTCTAGTGGTTTTAACACTTCTAACTCGTAAATGGAAGGTTGTGGGTTCGAATCCCGGCAGACCACAAAAAATATACCATTTATATTTTCAAATAGCTCTTCGCTGGGTGAAAAATTCATATACCTTTACCAAAGACCGGTCACTAAAGGTCCATCCAGCCTTAATAATAATAATAATAATAATTGGACAATTTGTATACAGCGCCGTTTAGTGGCACTAGCCACCCCAAGGGCGCTTTTATGTGTTGAAGCTTCTGTTAAACAAATGTGTCTTAAGCAACTTCCTGAAACTGCCAACACTGGTCTCTGTTCTCAACTCCAGAGGTAGACTATTCCAGCAGGATGGACCAGCCGAACTAAAAGCCCTGTCTCCGAAACCAGTTCTGTTCCGTCGAAGAGGCAGTTGAAGCCTGTTTACGGCGTCACTCTGTGCAGAACGAAGAGTGCATCGTTTTCCACCTATCTGGTCGACTCTGCACAATTCACACAAGTACGATGGGGCAACTCCTCTGAGGGCATTAAAAACAGAAACACATATTTTGTACTCAATCCTCTCTGGGACTCGCAGCCAATGAAGGCGCCGCAACAGAGGAGAGACATGGTCAGTTTTTCGTCCTCCTAAAAGTAATTTGGCTGCAGCATTAAAGACGGACTGCAGTCTAGACTGCTGAAACCTTGGAAGACCCCAGAACAGACCATTGCAATAATCCAGTCTCGACACAACAAAGGACGCAATGAGAATCTTAGCAGCTTCGGATGTCAAACAGTTTCTGACCCATCTCAACTGCCTCAGGTGAAAAAAACAGGAGCTCACAGTCGAGCTTATTTGCGTACTCATGGAGAGAGTGTTGTCAAGATGGACCCCAAGAAACTTTACTTACCTTACAGCATACTGGGTCTTGCTTGAGAATTGGCGCTTTCTACAGCGACGACCAAGCTCGCAGAAGACTTTTGAGGTGTGATACACACAAAAACAGCGCTCACCAAATAAATCATCCTTATATTAATTAATGCAGTAGAGCTGAAAATATTTTAACGCAAATAGACGCTATTTCAGTTTCAACCTACATCAACACAAATCTTTGTCTGTTAGAATGAGAGCAAAGATGCTCCGAGTGTGACCTCATTGTTAACAGGCAAAAGGGATAGATGTTGGAAAGTAATTTGCATTGTTGGCATTCCTAAAATGTTTTCTCTGCACGCAAATTGTGAGCACGTATTTCAATTGTTTCGGTCGGTGAATTTGTTTGAAAGAAAAAAGGCAGTATAAAGGTTTAAGAACTGGAAACAACACAAAAACATATGATCTTACTTGATTATTGAGTATTCTGTGGTGTTAAAGTACTCTTAATGATCAAAATTGAAAGTCAAAAAAATAATTCATCCTTTTAAATTTGAAATTCAGAGAGCTTGGAGGTAGAAAAGAAAGTGATTGGTGGATTAGTTTACCGTATGTGAGCAATGACGGGATTGTCTGCCAGGTTGATGTCCTCGTTTATGGACACCGTGTAGGTGCGCTCACTGAATTGAGGATAGTTGTCATTGTCGTCTAAAACTCGCACAATCACAGTCGCACTGAAAACAAATACAAACAGTTGTTAAAAATGAGAACTAATAATACAATCATTTTTAGTATTAACCTTTGTTTTACTGCTCCGAAGTCTAGTGGTTAACACCTCTGTCTCATAATTGGAATGTTGTAGGTTTGAATCCCGGCGGAGCACAAAAAAAATAAACCACTTTTATTTTCATATATTCTCTTAGCTGGGTGAAAAATTCATATACCCTGTATCAAAGAGCGGTCACTAAATGTCCATCCAGCCTTACAGCAACTGGGTCTTGCTTGAGAATTGGCGCTTTGTAGCGACGACCAAGCTCGTAAAAAGTTTGGTCGATAGCTCAGTTGGTAGAATGCTTGCATTCCATGCCGAGAGCAAGGGTTCGATCCCAAGGTGTACTCAGCCGTAACAAGAAATGACAACACCCACTTCAACTGAAAGTGGTTGGTGTGCGGCCGCCCCCCTTACACCCGTATAAATAAATAGGTCCGGAATCCCCATATGCAACCCCTTGGGGGATAATACGGCAAGAAGTTAGACTATATGTATGTGTAGCTTATTTCCATTTTGCATATATATCATTTAAGATTTATATTAAACGCATTCCGACAAGCAGACATGTATAATTTCGCGCGGCATGTGTTAGCGCGGCATGTGTTTGCGCGAAATTATACATGTCTGCTTGTCGGAATGCGTTTAATATAAATCTTAAATGATATATATCCTTGCAGCTTAGATGAGATGAGATGAGATGAGATACTCTGTATACCCCATTTTTTCACAAGTACCAATATGATCAAGTCTGCGAGAAGAGTTAGAAAACCAACATTGAGGTGGGAGGATGAGGTAAGAAGGGAAACGGTGCGGCTACTGAAGGTGCAAAGCTGGAGGACAAGGGTGGATAGAGGCTCAAGATAGCGGAGGCCAAGGAACCATATGGGGGGTAGTGCGATTGAAAAAGATCAAGTCAGGTACATGGCAGTATCAAGACAGGTAACAGAGAAAAAGACATTGAATAAACTTGATACCTGGCAGTGCGTCTCTCAGATGCAGGGTTTGCTTGATCCGAAGCTCCGACAATGATGGTGTATCGAGATGCCTTTTCCCTGTCCAGCTGAGACCTGGTGGAAAGCACACCGGTCTTCTGGTCCATCCGGAACGACGCAAAGCCCTCTTCAGAATCTGGCGTATCACCTTCTGATGCCACTGATTCTATAGTGTATTCCACCTAGAATTTCAACAATTTAATGTAATTCTTATGAAGAAATTTGATGAATGAAGGGTTTCATAAGTACAAAAAGGAATTGATTGATGGTTTACCGATTAAAACAGTTACTTTGGAATTTAGAGTATTCTAGACTTTTAGTATTTTTTCTATAACAATATTGTAAGAAAGAGATTCATGAAAGCTTTGTTTAGAGCATTTTGGAAGGCAAACAAGAGCCTAAGAACGTCATATTTCCAGGAATTGAAGCGGCTCATGGATGTCTCCTCGTATCCGCATTTCAAGAGGATGGCAACCAACAGACACAGATGGCTAGAACAACAAGGCACTGCCTTTAGAAGATGATGATATGTTAAAGATTACCTCAGCATTCTTGCCGACATCCTGATCAGAAGCTTTCAAGGTTATGATGGTGGAGCCCTGACTTGCTCCCTCCCTGATGGAAGCTTCATACTCCTGCAGCTCAAACACCGGAGTGTGGTCATTGCAGTCCAACACGTTCACCTGTAACAGAGGATAAGGGAAACTATTACTGTTGTGTCACAGCTGATAAACAACTCTGGTAGTGGTTAAAGAAGGAGACCAAGATTTATCCCCTTCTTCTTGTGCCTCTTCAGTAAAGATTGGTGATCATCATAGCAATTTGCACTGATACTGCTGCACAAAAGAAGGATCTGTGCTTCTGCCAAACTACTGTCATAGATTCTTCAACCAAGATGTTCTCTTTCAAACTGAAACTTGTCATCTCTCTAGTCTTACCTGTGTGTACGAGAAAATATTTTTCAGTTCTCATTATGTGGCCAAAAAAAAATCAATATTTGCCTTTTGGCATCAGGAGTTTGGATCTGGTATTCGCACGGGAAAGAACCTCAGTATTTGTGACTCGATTGAATCGTTATACCCACTTTTCAAGGGCAGTGATTTTATTCTCTAAGTACTGCGTTAGTGTCCACCCTTCCATGCCATAGAGTGCAATTGGAAAGATGCACCATCCCACCATTCGTAACGCAAACGCAACTCGCAACTAAGCTACACATATAATGTAACTTCTTGCCTGCGTTATCCCCGAAGGGATCGCAAGTGGCGATTCGGGACCTATTTATTTTTACGGATAAGGGGGCCGGCCTCACACCAACCACTTTCAGTTGAAGTGGGGGTTTCCCAGTTCCCAGGGGGGCTGGTTCTAATTTCTTGTGAAGGGTGAGTACACCTTGGGATCGAACCCATGCTTTCGGCATGGAATGCAAGCATTCTACCAATTGAGCTATCAACCTTTTTACGAGCTTGGTCGTCGCCGCTACAAAGCCCAATTCTCAAGCAAGACCCAGTTGTTGTAAGGTTGGATGGACCTTCGTAAACTTATGTAACTCCAGTTTCAGGCTTCTGTTGGCTGTCATCTGTTGCCGTGATGCGGAAGTAGTGCAAGGTGGTCACCTACAGACAATGGTTTGGTGATGATCACACAATGGCTGATGGATTACCTGCAGGGTGGTGGTGCCGGATCTAGGCGGGAAGCTGTCGTCTGTTGCCGTGATGCGGAAGTAGTGCACGTCCACCAGCTCGCGGTCCAGCTTGGTGAGCGTGGTCACGGCGCCCAGCTTGCTGTCCACGGTGAACATGCCCTGAGAGCGGGAGTCCAGGAGGGAGGACATGGTGTAGGTGACGGGGCTGTTCTCCGGATCCCTGTGAGTTGCAAGACAAAATATTGTTACGAACTTGGAGTACCTACGTGCGACTGTACATGCATACATAGAACAGTCTGTCACTAGTATAATTATGATAGTGTCACGAACTACAAACTTCGAAGTACCAATGTACGCCTGTACAGGTACAATAGCGTGTGTAAAACCGTCTGGTATAATCCATAATGGTAGTGGAACAGCTGTCTAATATAATCTAGAACAGAGATCGAATAATCTGGAATATGCAAGAAGGATCTCAGTTGTACCCATATAAAGGGACTGCAATGGGGCAGCAGCAGAGTAGTCGCTACCTATTTACTCTGAAATAGACTAGACAGTAGACAAAGTGCTACGCATGACCTTTAAAAAGTATTACAATAAAAAAGTACAATGATATCTAACAATAACTATAATTGGAGTTCTTTAGAAGAAGAAGCGACCTACTTCATAAACAGAGGCTGGCAAGTTGAAACAAGTAAATTCTGCGTTTAGACTCAATCAAAGAAAAAATGTATGGAAATTACAACAGCGACATTACTTAGCGTTTTAGTTTAGATACTTTTTTTGTGAAACGATTCGATTAAGTTTAAACGTAAATTTGTACACTTAACTGGTGAGAAATTTAATGTCAAGAAAAAGTAGACATATTGTTTGTTATTGCTGATTTATATTGTTCCATGAGAAATAATACAGATATTCCCACAAAATCTTCTCTAGCGGAATAATATTAAAAGGTTACGACTTGGCAGTGAAAATAAATTGTATATTCGTTTAAAACCATGGCACAAATTTGAGTTTGATTTGATCAAGAACAATCCTAGGTTTCAGTGTTTCTTTCTAATCCAAAAGATTTCAACTGTAGTGGTATAAAAATGAGAAAAAATGCGTCTTTTGAAAAGCCACACAAAGATCTTTTAACTTAAAGTTGGCATTAAACTGACCTTCCATGCTGTAAAAATTGGTTCACTTTTCGAAATCACCCATGTTTCAGGGAAAAGCGGCATGATTTGCTTTGGTTTATTTTGTAAATACACGTGAAGCAAGTGTGGAAAATTCAATGAAAATTGCCTTCAGTTATGTACATCGACGTTTTGGTCAAAAATGAAATAGATGTACTTAGAGCTGTTTTGATTTTCACAATATGATAGAAAATAAAAAAGTGCCATTTTTCTGCACTCTCAAACATTAAACTGCTCTCCCGAACAATTAATTTTATGTCGCTTATGCCCAACTGCCTTTTAACCGTTGATATATTTATTGGATGCCTGATTAGCCCTGATCTTGAGGTATACATAAATTGTAAAATTATAGAATCAAGTACCCAAAGTATAAAACTTTAACATAAACTCCTCTCGATTACGTAAATCGAAAATTTATGGAATTTACGACGGCGCTCCTGGTGAGTGTTACAGTTTTCATACGTCTTATTGATTTACGCCTAAGGTCTTCAACCCGCGGCCCTCGGGCCTCATGTGGCCCGCCAGCTAATTTCTTGCGGCCCGCGGCCACCAGAGGCTAAAAAAATAAAATATCTCGCCCGGTGATATGCGATATATACATACGAGTAATATACGACTCGCAATCGTCAGCATTCGCAATGTCACTCTTTCAAACATACGAGTGAAAAAATGCCATAAAATGATTTCATTGTTTGGGAGCACATATGTGTGTGAGCAGCTGTTTTCTCGTATGAAGTATGTGAAATCGACAACATGGTCGAGAATTACAGATGCACATCTGGAAGGTAGTCTGCGGGTTGCAAACACAAAAATGAAAACAAATATTGACAAACTTGTAAAAAATAAACAATGTCAAAAATCACATTGATTGACTTTAATTAGTCAATAAAGATTGACTTTAATGAACCAATAAAGATTATTGAAATTTGAAATGATGTATGTCTTTTATTTTATTGATAAGGTGGTAAAGTGTCGTGAAAAGTTGTGGCCCTTCGGACGATGTGAAATCGATGTTTGGCCCTTGCACTAAAAAAGGTTGAAGACCCCTGATTAACGCAATCGAGGGGAGTTTACGCGATGCTTATACTCGGGGTGAGGAATGCAGAAACTTTGCTACAACTACAAACGTCAACTGAATAATGTCGTTAGGCTGAAACCTGCCGGCAATACTAAGCAGTACCCGAGTATAATACTGTTACTGTATCCTAGCGCCGTTCCACTAGGGGTGGCCGGTACATCCGCAGATGCGTCTCCATTTTTTTTCTGTCCTTGCATACATACGTTTTTCATCTCTTCGATATTCATCACTTTCTTTGTATACTCTCATACTCTTCTCTTATTCTCACTCTGCAGGTTCCATTCTTTCGAAATCTCACTTATTTGGTCTATCCATTCCTTGCTCGGTCTTTCCCTTTCCACAATTTCCTCTGTACACTTTCTTCGTTGGTCGTTCATCTTCATTTTGTCAAGATGTCCTAACCATCTCATCGTGCTTTTTCGTACTTACATTCTTAAATTCTCTTTTATACCACACTCGTTCATAACTCTATCATTCAGTGTCTTTCCCGTCATTGTTTTCAGGCAAGCCATTTCAAACGTACATAGGTACCTACTTTAAATTTTGAAAAGATTTTTGTGAAACACTGTGGAAATTCATTTTAAAAAAATTGATTATTTTTCAATAAAAAATAAAAAAATTAAAGAAATTAAAAAGTTTGTTTTATTCCACTTTTATTGTTTTTGAGTATGTTACAAATATTTTCGGAATAATAAAAAATGTGTTGATTCACTCGGAAATAGGCGAACACGCAAGAGAAGAAGGACATACTTTTAATATAGACAATTTAGAGTTAATACATAGCTGCCAAAAAGGAAAAAAAATTGGATATACTAGAAATATTAGAGACAACAAACACAAAAATAAAAGTTCTATGCTTAATATTCAACTTCCCACCATTACATCTCCTCTCCTAACAATATTAGCTCCGCCCCAAAAATCACCATCTCCCTCCCACACACCTACCTTTCTACCCCCTCCCTTACCACTACCACCAATAGATCCCACTCCACTGTCTTAATTTTTAAGTTTAAATTTAGTAATTGTTAGTTACCCGAAGATGGAAGTAATTCCGAAAATATTTGTAACATACTCAAAAACCATAAAAGTACATACTTTACTCAACTCACTAAACTGTCCACGCGTCACTTCTATACATCAATGACGGTACCAATATGCCATTGTGTACCGACAATCTCATATTCTTTGTGAGTTTCATATTTTTCGCAATCGTTCCGATCACACTTCTTCCTCTACTACCGCGCTTTTCCAATTCATTTCCAAGTCAGTTTCCAATTCTACTAAACTCACTTCGATAGCATTTCGTTATCGAAGAAGAAAAATACATGGAAAATCTACGGTTCCACAACAAATCGATCACTGACAATCTACCCACAGACACAACAGTCACGAACAATTCGGTCACACGACAGTTCGTCCACGCGAATATCCATAGCAAAAAAATGCCAAAAGCACATAAAATATAATATTAGACTAGGGGCGTTGCCCCTGGCTGCTACGCAGCCCAACCCCTTAACATTTGGTGAATGTGTATATTGCGCATAGTTTCCTCGCGTTAAAATTCGGAAAACTTGTAAAATAAAAACATACAGCCTTTGTTAAAGAAAATTGACCACCCATAGTTTAAAAAATGGTTCACTTTGCAGATTTTAGCTGTGTGTCAGGGAAGATTGGCAAGAGTTGCAGGGCTTATATTAATTTGAGATTGGGTTTTTATGTTGTAAGTCAACATGCATTATGTGTAAGCGCGAACTTATAAATGTCTGCTAGTGGGAATGCATTTAATATGAATCTCGATTGGTATGTATCTTTGCAACTTAGATTATAGAACTTCACAAAATAATTTCCTTGACTTACAGGTTAGTATGTGGCTGACCACCCATACTGTAAGAATGGTTTACCATGAAAATTTTATCTCTGTTTGAGGAAAAGTCGGCAAGAGTTGCAGGGCTTATGTTCATTTGAGATTAGTTTTTTATTTTGTAAGTCCACATGGGGCATTTGTAAGCGCAAACTTATACCTGTCTGCTTGTGGGAATGCATTTAATATGAATCTCAAATGGTATGTATCTTCACAACTTAGATTATAGAACTTAACAAAATAATTTCCTTGACTTATATGTTAGTATGTGGCTGACCACCCATACTGTAAGAATGTTTTCCCATGAAAATTTTATCTCTGTTTGAGGAAAAGTCGGTAAGAGTTGCAGGGCTTATGTTCATTTGAGATTAGGTTGTAAGTCCACATGGAGCATTTGTAAGTGCGAACCTGTCTGCTTGTGGGAATGCATTTAATATGAATCTCAAATGGTATGTATCTTTGCAACATAGATTATAGAACTTAACAAAATAATTTCCTTGACTTATAGGTTAGTATGTGGCTGACCACCCATACTGTAAGCAATGGTCACCATGCAAATTTTATCTCTGTTTGAGGAAAAGTCGGCAAGAGTTGCAGGGCTTATGTTCATTTGAGATTAGTTTTTTTATTTTGCAAGTCCACATTGGGCATTTGTAAGCGTGAACTTGTACCTGTCTGCGTGTGGGAATGCATTTAATATGAATCTTAAATGGTATGTATCTTTGCAACTTAGATTATGTAAAGAAATACACAAAATAATTTTCTTGACTTATAGGTTGGTATGAGGCTGACCACCCATACTTTAAAAAATGGTTTACTTTGCAAATTCACCTTTGTTTCAGGGAAGGTTGGCAAGAGTTGCAGGGCTTATGTTCATTTGGAATGAGCTGTTATGTTGTAAGTACACATGCAGCATATGTAAGCGGGAACTTATACAT
The DNA here is from genome assembly GCA_951799405.1 of Agapetus fuscipes. Classification (NCBI taxonomy): domain Eukaryota; kingdom Metazoa; phylum Arthropoda; class Insecta; order Trichoptera; family Glossosomatidae; genus Agapetus; species Agapetus fuscipes. Next base: position 12,404,030 of record OX637351.1, on the reverse strand, counting down.
ATCTGCTTGTGCTGTAAGAATGGTTTACCATGAAAATTTTATCTCTGTTTGAGGAAAAGTTGGCAAGAGTTGCAGGGCTTATGTTCATTTGAGATTAGTTTTTTATTTTGTAAGTCCACATGGGGCATTTGTAAGCGCGAACTTATACCTGTCTGCTTGTGGGAATGCATTTAATATGAATCTCAAATGGTATGTATCTTTACAACTTAGATTATAGAACTTAACAAAATAATTTCCTTGACTTACAGGTTAGTATGTGGCTGACCACCCATACTGTAAGAATGGTTTACCATGAAAATTTTATCTCTGTTTGAGGAAAAGTAAGGTAAGAGTTTGTTTCAGGGAAGGTTGGCAAGAGTTGCAGGGCTTATGTTCATTTGGAATGGGCTGTTATGTTGTAAGTACACATGCAGCATATGTAAGCGGGAACTTATACATATCTGCTTGTGGGAATGCATTTAATATAAATCTTAAATGATATATATCTTTGCAGCTTAGATTAGATTAGATTAGAACTTATACATGTCTGCTTGTAAGAATGCATGTAATATGAATCTCAAATGTTATATATGTTTGCAACTTAGATTACAGATTGAAATCCATTTTTATTTGGCTTTTTTTTTTTTTAATTTGCATGAAATAAAAGAAAATGTAAAAAAAACTTTCACGTTTTGCCGCTAGATGTCAATATTGTTCCATACATTTTTAGTATGAACAAACAGATTAATTCCTAAAAGTTTTCATACATTTGTAAACACACACGCGTAAGCTCGCCGCATTGCAGCATATATACAAAAATTAATTTGCTATAGAGCATGAATGTGTTTCATCTGCTGTGATGGCATTGATTTTGAAAATCGAAACTCGACGACGAATGACGACGACGAAGGGTAATATAATAAAGGATTACGCATTAATGTACCTACCTACGTACATTTTTTGATTGCCAAGATGGGCAAGGTTGACTTGAAGCAAAGTGGCCGACGGTGCCTATTTTAGGCAAGTCTGTCCACAATGGCGTAAGTAATCGTTTTGTGAACAGCGTTGAAAGCATTTGCTTTAGATATCTGTAGATATCTGTTTCCACTTAGTTACGAAAATGGTCATTATTAAGAGAACAAAGAACTTCACAGTTGCATTTCTATGTGTACAAAAAAACTCGGGCGAATGTAAAAATGTTCCTAGAAAGTTGGTACTATTGCGAATAAATATGGCTGCCGAACACGTCCGAACATAGAATTGACAGATAACACACAACTTAAATATTGTGTTCGCTAAAATTGACGAACTTCAAAGGAAAAAGGCATCATATTAAGACATTATGACATGACGTGTTATAATTGGGTGTCGAAACACAAAATGGATTCGGACAAAATGACCTTATGTCGTATGACAACGCCACTGCAACGTTTGACAGGACTGAGACAAATGTGGGCTATAGTATGTATCAATGCAGTAATTTAGTTTCCACTCCTCTATCGGGGCTATTCTTAGACATTTTAGTCGTCGGTTGAGCCCACGCTTTGACAAACTAATGATGCCTGGGCTGAAAGTCTCATCACCATGGTCATTCTTACCTACCGAATTTTGGTAATATTTGTATAAAGACTAATCAGCTGTTCTCTTGTGGCCATCTTGGATTGACAGGTCTTCATACAAATGGATCATTAGTTTGTCAAAGTGTGGGCTCAACGGACGACTAAAATGTCTAAGAACAGCACCGTTACTCATTTTTTTTTTTTTTTTTCAGGAATCCTGTGCGGGAGGCTCCCCAATTCTTGAGAGTCTTGGAGGTCTAGACCCTGCAGGACCCTGAAGACCTGGAAGGGTGCCGCAGAGGTGTTGCTTGAGTTCTTGGTTCTGTCGTGAGGCGCTGCAAGGAAGTGGTGATTGATTGAAATTGGGAAGGGAACACAGATACTGGTAGACCATTCCATAAACGGGCAGTTTGGCAAAGGAATGAGTCATGAAAACGCCAAGTTTTCATAGTTTTGAGATCGACTGCAAAGTGATGAATGAGAGTCGTACTACGAGTTTCCCTTTCTGAAATGCGAGGGGGAGGGATTAATGACTGGAGCTCATTAGAACAAGCTCCGTGGTAATATCGATAAAAAAGACTGAGCATTCCAACTTTTCTTCTGTGCTGGAGCGGCTGCAGATCGGATGTCAGAGAAGGATCATTGATCAACCTCACTGCCCTCCTTTGCACAGAATCAAGTTGGTCACTCAACTCAACTTCTTCTTCAACTCAACCACACCAGAGATGGCTGCCATACTCGATAATGGGGCGGATTTGGGATTTATACAGAGTCAATAACTGGGCTGAAGTAAAAAACCTACGGGCTCTGTATAATATGCCGAGTCGCCGGAAAGCGGAAGTTGTGCGAGACTCAATAGCATCATGGTATTTTAACTCTGATGACTCTTTTGATTTAACTCTGTTGAAAGTGTTTTGGGACCTCACTTTTGATTTCAGAGATTGAGGTGTTTCTGAGAGTCGCATGCAGAATAATTTCATGGTATCGAGTCTGGCACAACTCACGTCGTGTTGGTCTCTTTTACTTTCATTGTGAGATCACTCATTTGTATTCTGCGTTCACTCTGCATCGGCAAGGTGGCGAATTTTAAACGTTACGTGAACGCTTTGTCAGTCACCTCAAGCGTAATACTAAACATCTCATCTAGTCGGCAACTAAAACACTCACAAGAGACGTTGTCTTCGTTTCAATACTCTTTTAGTAAAACTCTACGGTTGAATTTAAACATAATGTTTTATATTTGAGGTACATGTGGGTATTGTTAGACGAACACCATGTCGTGGTATGTAAGAATTTATATCAAAGAAACATTGACGTTTGCCTGAGGCATGAATTTGATTGTATCGAAAAATATCTGAAGTATAGCGTGAATAAAAGTTGAAAGTTGTGGGTACATAATACATCATTCCCGTCTTGTTTTGACTGATTTTTGTATAAAATATGTGCCTTGAAGACATACTTCTATGGCTATAACCTTGTTCTTATAATTTGTCTAATTCGTTTATGAACCCTGGGTGGATATGGGCAGAGCACGCAATACGTCAGGAAGGCCTCAACATCCTAACTGAGGGGATGATCGAGGGGACAAACCTTTTGAAAGATGACAATTGACCACGCCGAGAGTTCCTACAGGATATATTGGCAGATATGTATGCTGATCCTCTTACGAGGAGCTCAAAAGGATTGCTTCAGATAGAGAGGCGACAATTGCAATAAGTATGTTAATCCACATTGCCGCAAAATACTAGGATTGTAAATCACATAGATCTTTGTTCATCGTAGCATTACGAATAATAAAAAGAATGGATAAATTGGATCATGCTAATTTAATTAAGTAAAACAAATTGAAACCTTCGGGTATGAAATTAGCATGAGTAAGAACGTAAAAAATAGTACATATGATCATACCTTCCATACGTGCATAGGAGCTACCTCCATGCATAGGATAGGATAAGTAATTATGGTCAGGACTGCCACTGTTCAAATTTTTTAAAACAATTAAGAAAAATCTGCGGCAGCAGCGATTCGTTAGTTCTTTTTCCGCTGATTCAGACTTCAGCATTTAGCACTTATCTAGACAGTATAGCAGTATCAAGACGTATAATGAACTAATGAAGATACTGAAAGTAGAAAGAGATGACTTGATTTGGTTGCTTAGTTTTCAAAGCCCATAAACGTAGCTTGTCTTGAATCTAACATATGTAGTTTGATCATAAACCCAAATAGAAAACTTAAAATCAAATAAAAAATAATGATTACCTTGCCCGAACTGTGGTGACCAATGCGCCGGGTTCTTGCTCTTCGGCTACAGAAGCAACATACAACGCTTGCTCGAAGAATGGCGACTGGTTCCGCAGTTCCCGCCTAACACGCTTAGCAATGTCCGTATCGTTGAACTTCTGGTGATGGTAGACTATCTTCAAGCGATGCTCCGTATCCACTAATTGGGGACGATCACACGTGTAACTAAACAACACTGTCACCTTCCACAACTGCTCTTGAATGCACACGTCGTCACTGGCCACGAGATCACCTTGAGTGGATTCTATAGCGAAACGCGGGTCATCCACATCAACAAACACCACTTTACAATGCTGTTGAATGCTTTTTGGGAGAAAGGCTGAAAGCGAATTGATGAATTGTGATCTCTTCAAGCAAATCTGATGCCATTTGTCAGCTGTTGGAATGGAGAAACTGGCATAGGTTTCAGAGATCCATTGTTTGGCTACAGCTAGCTTCATATGGATCGCCATGTCGTAGGCGTAGTTCCGCTTTCGCCTACTCTTTCGCACGTGAGCCATTTGGAAAGAATAATAAGTTTCGTCATCGAAGATTTGCCGCTTCTTCCGTTTTCTGATAGCACTTTTCGATAAGAATTCGTTGAGATTAAAGTCATTGTTTCTAGTCCACTTTAAACGACCGTATTCGTAGTCTTCTAAAAGTCTTACGTCTAGGTTAGCACTTGATCTTTTGGGATAGGAAACGTCCCTTTTGTCTCTGTGATAATACTCCAGATCTTCATCTCCATCTAGAGCGTCGTTGTTCACTTCATCATCAATGTGATCATTGTCGTACTCTTCCACATCTCTTTCAATCATTTCTTCAGCGTAGACTTTGTTCAGGTCATCTGAGTATCCGCAATCTGGACCTGTGATCAAGATTCTCAAAGGCAGACTGTAATAGTCGATATCTCTGATTCTGTTCGACGTGGAATCGATGTAAAGAGTGAACAGATTGGGATACAAGACGCCATCGCATCGCAGACGCTTTTTTAGTTCAACGAATCCGTGTTTAGGATCTACGTGAAAGATGTGGTGCACGAAATTGGCTGTTCTTTCGGAATTGATGGTGTAATGCCTCTCCGAGCCCAATTTGTAGACTGAAGAGTCGAAGATGATTTCTCCAGGAGGTAGGGAGTCATCCAACAGCAGGAGGTAGGGCTGGGCAGACCCTACCAGCGCCAGGAAGCACACCAGTAGAAGAGGTGAGGTCATTGTGCTATGCTGATATTATCTACAGCGACCCGGCGGGTCTTTACTGCTTGTCCAACTCTTCCGAAACATTTTCTGAAACAAAAAGAACAGAGATTAGTATAATATTGTACAAGATCCCTAAAGCAAATTCCAGGATGTCCTTGATATTTTCCACAAAAAAAAATTAGAAAACCGAAGTGAAGGTTTTAAGGACAATTAAGAGAAAGCTTGGCTAGGCCATCAAGCGAGAAACAATTATTGTTTTAATTGACGTCCTTATTCTGTATTGAATTTAATTACGCTTACTCAACGCTTTACTCTAATTTGCATTAAATACATAATGTTATTCAGAAACAGTTGTAGACTAAAGAGTCCATGACTAATTCAAGATAAATTCTTAATTTTGTTTAGATAAAAAATGTTACACTTCTGTTTCACAATTAAATCCACAACTCGATCAAGTGACGGAGAGTCAACAATTAATATCTCTGAATGAGGCTGTCACCTATGCTGTAAAAACTTGGTTCACATTTGTCAATGCCACCTCTGTTTCAGGGGAAGGCGGCATGAGTTGCAAAGTTTATGTTCATGTAAGGTGTGTTTTATTTTGTATGTGTGCATGCAGAATTTGTAAGCCCGAACTTACATGTGCCTGCTTGTGAGCGTTCATTAAATATGAGCCTCGTAAAGAATTGAGCAGAATAGCGCTTCAGATCATGTGGAACACTGGACCATTAGAACTTCAAAATTCTTGCATGTAACGATACTTTTTTCGGAGTCGAAATATAGTACACTGAATATTTTGCGAGAAGTTTTACCTTCGGAGTTACGGAGAGTTCGTATACTTGGCACCCTGAGCGGGGTGTTGTCGACTACAAAATGAAAATTCTACGACGCTCATAAAATACTTGTGTGTAACCCTAGTAGGCAAGGTTGCAGACACTGTGTAATGTATATCTACAGACCTACAGTCTATTTAGTACCCACCCTCATCGATATTAGGAATGCGCTAACACACTCATCATACAAAAATCCAAATTCAGTCTATCAGTAACCTCTCAACTGTCAACAGGCGTGTTACCTAGATACTTCATCATCCCGTACACCATGAGGTCGGAACATTTTTTAATTCGGAATTTATCAGATATTTTCATACTTTCAACAACGCTAGTAACAAATACCGTCGCCATGGTGATTTCATGGGTTTCTATGGTGATATGTACATAGATTGAAGACGGAGTAGACACGTTGCTTACATAGAAAATGACAAAAATATTACATATGCCGTGAGCGAGACAGCACTTTAAACAATGTATGGTGTCAAAGACGGTGCATCATGTCGATTGGAACTAACATAGCTACTAACATAGAACTCACATTCATAGCTACTCCAAAACCATTTATGCACTTTTAAAAAAACACTCTTCGCCGAGTTGAACCGGTTTGTAGTCCAGTGGTAACACTTCGGACTCTGAATGGAAGGTTGTGGGTTCGAATCCCGGCGGAGCAAAAAAAAATTTAACATTTATATTTTCAAATTTGCTCTTCGCTGAGGAAAAAGGAATGTAATAGGTAATCGTGGAAGGGGAAGACCTAGAAAAGAATGGATTGATCAGATAAGTGAGATTGCGAATGAATGGAATTTACAGAGTGGAAACAAGAGAAGAGCATGCATGAAAAGAGTGATGAAATTAGATGAGATGAAAGAAGTAGGGGAGGCCGGGGCTGAACGTTCCCGGGGCACGTTGTTCCGACAGTAATAACTTTGTAAAGAAAAGCGATAGCAATACACGTGAAGTGCGTCGTTGAAGCATCAGGTGACGCGCCAATTTGGCGGCCATCTTAGTTGCTTCGACGGCGGCGGACGAGTGGCTGTGTGCACCACGCTATTAGAACACCACGTTAGTAAATTTTTTCGTATTTAAACTTTTTGGTCTATTTTTCTTTATTATTGACCGATTTATGTGAATCTTTCCAATTTTAAAGTGGCATTAGTGAGGTATTTAATAGCTTGAATGTTTTTTTCAATTGAATTTGTTAATTTGCTAGCATGACAGTTTTGTACAAAAATATAATTTGGGGCTACAAGTTCCCTTCCAAAGGGGCTGGTTGTTCCCCGGAACAACTTACCCCAATCGATCTAAGCTTAAATTTTCTATACAGTTTTACGATTTATTTTTAGGATGGTACGTACCTACAAACGGAAAACTGAGAGAGGGAAAACATCTGAAACGTTATTACGCCAAGCTGCCAATGCTGTCATACAAGATGGAAGAAAAGTAAAAATGGTAGCCAGAGAACTGGAAATTTGGAACTGGAAAGAACTGGAATCTCAGGCTGCCTCTGTGACCGTTAATAGTGACCAACAACTTCAATTTACAGTAAAGACAAATGCTTTAGCTGGGTTTTATCCTGAAATTGTAAAGCCTTTACCAAAAGAACCCCTAAGATTGCAGACGGCTACAAAATGCCATATAAGAAAGACAGCGGTTTAGACCGACACGCCAGAAAAAAATGCATTAGCTGAAGTCCAGGTAAAGAAGGAAGCAAGGAAAGACGAAGCCATTAGAAACAAGGGAAAGAAAACAACAATAATAAAGGAAAAGGTAAAGGCAAGGGAAAAGGAAAGGGAAATGCTCAAGAAAAAGCTAAACGAAGAGAATTACAAGAAAGCGAGAGTGATAGTGATGATGAGGATCTGGAATGGTACTGCATAATTTGTTGTGATTCATATTCAAATTCACTTCCAAGAGAACAGTGGATAGAATGTAGCATGTGTAAAAATTGGGCACATTTTAAATGTAAGTGACCCAAATAAGACCTACCTTAACTTTGGTATTACATAACTAGCGGGCTTATACTCGTAATAATAATGCAATGGTAATTTGAAATACTTATACTTATTTATTAAACTTTGTAATAAATGAAATAAAATTGCTTTATAAACAAAAATCCCACTTTTGTGAACACAAATAACTAAAATGGCATTTTGGCCTTATTGGGAACCCTGTGTCTTAATAAGGCCTACATAAAAACAAATAAGCTTTCATTTATTTTAATGTATACAATATGTTGTCAATACTTATATTAAATCTTAGAGGACATGTCTACACATATAATTATCCTATAGAGAAAGCACAGCACACCGTGTACAAATAAAAATGAAAATGTTACTTTTTACTCTGCCAAAACCTTAAGAAATCAAGCGTGCGCTCCGCGTCCTGGTTGTTTTGGACTCCAGGATCCAACATGCTCACGTCAGGGACCACTTGTTGTGCTTGTGTGCGTTAATTAATGTCCACACACACTTCTACAAACATTGGCGGCTATTTGAAAACTCGAAACGGGAAATTTCATCAATAGGCCTTATTAGGACATTTATAAATGAAACTGATAATATTACTTATGTGTCCCAACTGTCAGATGAAAAATTTAACGAGACTGATGATTTGTCTTCAATGTAATTTTATTTCACTTAATAAAAATAATTTGATAACTTCAAGATGATAAATAATATTGGCGTTACGAGTTTCGTTTTGTTATTTAATTATAATTGTAAGTTTTGATCTCACTTTCCATTAAATTTATTAATGAAACGTTTGCAAGAACCTGTTGTTATGGATGTGCCAATATATCTTAGTTATAAAAAAGTGTTTATCTCAAGTACCTATCCTTTTCAGTTAAATTTTTTTGTATCCTTAAGTATGTAGGTAGTCAGATTTATAAGCCAATAGATCTCAATTTTTGTTAACCAATACAAAATGTTAATCTAGATGTAGCTAGTAATGTTTTTTCGTTGTTTTTTAATGTTTATAACATTGCATAACAACGAAATAAATGTAACTGTAGAAATTATGGTTTATTTCAAAGAAACTATACATTATCCCTAAACTTTATTTATATTATCCAAGTGGCACAACTTGCCCCACACTTGGAACAACTCGCCCCAAAGTGGGGTTGAACCCGAAATCCGAAATTTTGCAAAAATATGCCTGTACAAAAAAACATATTGAGAAACTAGCAGAAATGACTTAACTATTACATAGACCGATAAAGACTTTTTAATAAAATCAAATATCAAAATTGATATCTTATCATTTTTATCATAAAATTTCATGTTATTTGAAAATCGGAACTTTCAGCCCCGGTCTCCCCTATGCAGGGACAGAGTCCAGTGGAGGCACTTGTGTGGAGGTACCGGCCACCCCTAGAGGAATGGCGGCAGGATACAAGACAAAACAAGCTGGGTTGAAAAATTCATAACCTTTTTTTGATGGACCGGTGATCAAAAGGTCCATCCAGCCTCACAGCAACTGGGTCTTGCTTGAGAATTGGCGCTTTACCAAGCTCGCAAACGGCTCTTGAGGTGTGATACACACAAAAACAGCGCTCACCAAATCAGCCTTATTTAATTTGAAATATTCATATGCCATTATCTTACTTATTACATTATTTTGTACATTAACAGAGAAAATAGTAGGTGTACAATTTCAATACAAAGTACTTGAGTCATATTATAATCCCATACTTAATCATGGTAGACGCGTGTAAGCAGATATCCCTTGCCATACATCATGTAGTATTTACTTCACTCGTATGTAAGTGAGACCAAGTATAGAAATTTCTAGAACACGTCGTCGAATTGAAAACATTTTTCCATTGAAGAGGATTAAAGAGGGGAGGACTTCTGTACACAGCACTCCACGCTCCACTCTATACAACCCTAACGTTCACACTCAACCATAGCGTTTACTAGAAAACTCGCTGTCGGCGCTATGGCCGAGAGGGTCAAGTCGTTATCTAATCTAATCTAAGTTACAAAGATATGTAAAAAATAAATAAAAAATTAGGCTGATTTATTTGGTGAGCGCTGTTTTTGTGTGTATCACACCGCAAGAGCCCTCTGCGAGCTTGGTCGACATTTATTTGATGTGCGGATGCTGCGGGTACATCACTAGGTACCTACTGATAAAACTCCCGCGTCTGATGTGACAATCAGTATGTCATGATGACGATGAGAGAGGGCGAGACAGACATTTCAAATTTAAAATATTATTAGGATGATTTATGTGGTGAGCGCTGTTTTTGTGTGTATCACATCTTAAAAGCCCTCTACGAGCTTGGTCGTTGCTGTAGAAAGCGCCAATTCTCAAGCAAGACCCAGTTGCTGTAAGAGTGAATGGACCTTTAGTGACCGGTCTTTGGTAGAGTTAAATAATTTTTTGAACCAGTGAAGAGCATATTTAAAAATACAAATGGTAGGTATATGTATATATTTTTTTGCTTCGCCGGGATTCGAGCCCACAACCTTCCATTCAAAGTCCGAAGTGTTACTTAAGTTAACCACTGAACTACGGACCGGTCATATGTAACATTGGGGATTCACATAATATGTATTCTCACAAGGAGACACGTACAAGTTCGCGCATGTACATGCCGCATGTGAACCTACAACATAAAAACAACTGTTGCCGACCTTTCCCGAAACAGGGGTGACATTTGCAAAGTAAACCATTTTTTTACAGTATGGGTTGTCAGCCTCATACCAACCTATAAATCAACGAATTTCTTCATTCATATTTACAAATCTATATTGTAACGAGCGTATGGTACTCGTAGTATTACCCCCGTATTCACGATCAAAACTGATTTAAGTGCCTTACTCAAGCGCTACACTTACTCAAGGGTCGACATTCTGGAGCGTTTTGTTTCACAAAGAACACTCAAGCAGTAATCAGCGTAGTGCCCAACCCCCAGGAGACGCACGGGTTTGTCATTGGCTCTCGAAAAAACCCAGCTCTGTAATTGGTCAGTACCTTCCGACCGATATTCGGCGTACTTCACTCTTATCATTGCCGCCTCTTTCAAATTTCAATGTCATATCAACTTTGCATAAAACTTGACAACAAATAAGTACGTATAACGCAATTACTACTTTAAGTAAACCGTAAGTACGAATTTGTTTGTTTACAATTTCTATTAGTTTTTAAAAATACATTTATGTAATATCCAATGTAAAGTGTTTTGATCGATTTCAGCGCCAAAAAGATGTTGTTTTCTCCAGCGGAAAAGGAGCTGCTGGTGGCTCTGATTAAAGAAAAACCTGTAATAGAAGATAAAATAACAGATCGAAGAAATCGTTGGCTTTGCAACCCTCAATGAGCAACGGCAAAACTGTATACAGAACGACGCATTTTTTCAATCAAAAACGTCTTCTAAATTCTTCCTCTTCGTAATACGTAAATGGGTCTTTACAGTCTCTGATATATTTTCTTGGGACACTATTTTTGAACAAAACAATGTTATTATTCTCGTTGAAGTCAACTGTATCGAAAGAATTCATTATTTTTTGTAAATAATTCACAACCAAACAAAAAATGTGCTGATGAAATGCGGCGGAATATTTTGACAGTTCATCTGTCATTGCAGTATGGTCCTAGACCATACCGGAGAACAAACCCAATTCTGATGGTCAAGCAATGTAAATGAACTCGTCAAAACAATGTTAATACACTTGTAAAAATCATGTTTATAGTAAGAATTCATTTTTTCATGTAAATTCACAATCAAACAAAAAATGTGATAACAATGAAATATGACGGAATATTTTGACAGCGCTTAAGCGTTGGTTAATATACGTGTCGACCTTACTTACCTGAGTGATAGTTTTTGGAGCGCTTAAGCGCTAATTTTACCTTAAGTATTGTTCTTGAAATGAATTTCCCCAATCTAAGCGCTGGTTTGCCCTTAAGGAAGTGCCAGTTTTGATCGTGAATACGGGGGTTAGTGTATACGTGATCCTTATCACGCTGGTGGAACGCTCCGGTATTGGAATCATCCACTATGTTCGAGAAATCGAGAATCGTCCGTATGAACGTATATAAATGTAAGCCGAAATTGTGTGCAGGCTAGAGTATCGATTAAAACATTCAATCGTGAAGTCGAAAGCAAGAGCTAGAAATCAGTAGGTACATTGGAAATTGTGAACCAAACCGCGTAAAATAAATTCTGTTAAAATAAATAATTGCGTTTCAATTAAAAGAGAACCCTAACAGTGCTATTCTTAGACATTTTGGTCGTCCATTGAGCCCACGCTTTGACAAACTAATGATGCCTGGGCTGGAAGTCTCATCACCACGGTCATTCTTACCTACAGAATTTTGGTAATATTTGTATGAAGACTAATCAGCTGTTCATTTGCGGCCATCTTGAATTGACAGGTCTTCATACAAATGCACCATTAGTTTGTCAAAGCGTGGGCTCAACGGACGACTAAAATGTCTAATGGGGCTTCCACACGCTTGCCAACCTAGCACAAGTCAAGCGCACAGTGTGTCGTCTAGAACATGCTAGCTGGACAAAATTTTGTCTAATGGACTAATTTTGTCCAGCTAGCATGTTCTAGACGACACACTGTGCGCTTGACTTGTGCTAGGTTGGCAAGCGTGTGGAAGCCCCATAAGAATAGCACTGCAAGAAAATCATAACAATATTTTTCAGAGAAAAAAAATACTAAAGAACACCTCTGGTGAGAGTTATTGAAAAAGCTATGGATGAGTTAAAACGTAAGGTTTTATACTTGGGGTATACAGACAAGGGGTGATGTTGAATGGCGACGATTCTAATTAAAACGAAAGCACTTGGCTGGCTTCTGGAAACGCGATAAGATGTGCCTCATTAAAAAACGGCAGGGTAACAAAATGTACCGCCATTTTTTATTCCCCCTACTTGATAAGAATGATCTGCAGGCACTGAAATATTGCAGTGTTAAAGCAAATGATAACAGGAATAAACTGACGGACAATATTATTATACCTACAATACATAGTTAGAGCCCACATGCGTCTTTGTAGTGATGTAAATCACAAAAAGGCGCATATAAATCTAGTTTATTATTATTATTATTAATAATATTGTTACGATTGTACTGAGGTTCTCTTTTTAAACTGCAATTATTTATTTTAAAAGACTTTATTTTACAATCACTGCTTATTGGTCTTCAAGGCAAGATGCTTGGAACGACTCATCCCTAATTGCACCATTGCAGTCCCTATATATAGGTACAAAAGAGATCTTCCTGGCATATTCTAGATCATTCGATCTCTCGCTCATACCAGATCGCCGTTCTATGTGCCTTAATACTGCCATCATGGATCATACTGGACTGGACTGTTCTACACACACTATTGTAACTGTACAGGGGCACGTAGGTACTTCAAATTCATAGTTCACCGTAAATGGAAATTGGAAAATTCTAATCATAGATTTGACAAGAAGAATTTATCAACCTATTGTGTCTGGCCAGAAAAAGCATTATTAACTTTATCACTTCCTTGACTTATAGGTTGGTATGAGGCTGACGACCCATGTAAAAAAAAGGTCCACTTTGTCAACATCACCCCTGGCGGTACGCAGTGGCATACTTTTACCCACCTTGATGTATGGAGGCGAGGCCTGGACGGTGAATGAAAGTGAAATTAGTAAAGTCCATACTGTTGAAATGGACTTTCTAAGAAGTATGATTGGGAAAAAACGAAGTGACAGGGTGAGGAATGATTCTGTAAGAGAAGAATGTGGTGCAAGAGAAAGTGTGAAAGTGAAGATTAAAAGAAGTTTATTAAGATGGTTTGGGCATATGGAGAGAATGATGAGGAAAGACTGACGAAGAAAGTATATGTTGGTAGAATAGATGGATGTCGTGGTAGAGGAAGACCGAGAAAGGTATGGATGGACCAAATATCCGAAATTGCGAATGAATGGAATATCCAGAGTCATAATAAAAGAAGAGCTTGTATGAAGAAGGTTATGACTCTGGAGGAAATGAAAGAAGTATGTAAGGATAGAAAGAAATGGCGGTTGATCTGTGATGTTGGCGGCTAGGGGTTGTTAAAGTAAAATTGGTTTTATGATTTAGTTTTTTTATGTCCATGTATATATTGTTATTTATTGATTTAAAAAAAATGTAATTTGTCATGTATGTTCCTTGACTTATAGGTTGTTATGCGGCTGACCACCCATACTGTAAAAAAAATGGTTCACTTTGCCAATGTCACCCCTGTTTCAGGGAAGGACGGCAAGAGTTGCAAGGCTTATGTTAATTTGAGATGGGTTTTATATTGTAGGTCCACATGCGGCATGTGTTAGCGCGAAATTATACATATCTGCTTGTGGGAATGCATTTAATATGAATCCTAAATGATATATATCTTTGCAGCTTAGATTAGATTAGATTAGACCCCTGCTTCAGGGAAGGTCGGCAAAAGTTGCAGGGTTTATGTTCATTTGAGGTTTCGTTTTAATTTGTAACTACACATTTAGCATTTGTATGCGCGAACTAACACGTGTCTGTTTGTGGGCATTCATTTGATAATATGAGTATTGAATGTTAATGTATCTTTGAAACTTATATTTTGGATGTGTTTATAGGAGTACATATGTATTAGAGGTGGAGCCCCATTGGATGGAAGCAATGGGATTAAGAATTTTAATCGATTTTAGGCATGCCATCCCCATATGGCGTTGTGTACAGTGCACAGAGTACGGAGGGTGAGACTATATGGAAGCGCCGTCATGCAGGAATTAAGCAAACAATGCCCGCGCAAACGAGGGACAGGGTTCCACAGCCCCAGGCACGGATTAAGTCCACCAGGGGCCCTGGTTCGGGCAGACATTGGCCCCCCTACCCCTTACGAACGCATGCCATACTATTCTCATAGTTTGCATGCACCGTATTGAGGAGAGCTCCATTCACTCCGTATGCTTTCAAACATCCCACAACATACCTCTGTCTACTGTGCTAATCTAATCTAATCTAAGCTGCAAAGATATATATCATTTAAGATTTATATTAAATGCATTCCCACAAGCAGACATGTATAATTTCGCGCTAACACATACCGCATGTGGACCTACAATATAAAAAACCAATCTCAAATGAACATAAGCTCTGCAACTCTTGCCGTCCTTCCCTGAAGCAGGGGTGACATTGGCAAAGTGAACCATTTTTACCAACCTTTAAGTCAAGGAACAGCCCTTACAAACGCATGCCATACTATTCTCATAGTTTGCATGCACCGCATTGAGCAGAGCTCCATTCACTCCGTTTCCTTTAAACATCCCACAACATACCTCTGTCTACTCGATCCCCCCGTTCTTGTTTGCCGTATAGACCAATTCTGTCAAATGTGACTTTTTAATGCAGTTGTCTTAAGAATTAAATTCTACACAATCTGAGCTAAGAAAAAAACGTAAAACTCGATAATGTGAGAGTTTTAAATGTTTTGTAAATAAATTTTCTGTTTTCATAAGACACATTGGTTCTGTACACATGCAAATTTTGCTCATGTAAAATTAGCTTAATGGTCTATACGGCAAACAAGAACTAAGGCATCCTTTATTGCATCCTTCTGTCATTACGCAATGCATTTATTATTTTCTGTTGACATATTATGCATGCTGACATTAAATGACTATTTCATCTCATTCCGAATTAATCATAGGATCCTTTTTTTTAAGAAATCCTGTGCGGGAGACTCCCTAGATTTCAGAGACTCAGGAGTCTATGACACTTGATGTAGTGCCGCAGAGGTGTTAACGAGCTTGGTCGTCGCTACAAAGGTCCAATACTCAAGCAAGACCCAGTTGCTGTAAGGCTGGATGGACCTTCAGTGAACGGTCTTTGGTAAAGGTTTTATGAATTTTTCATCACAGCGAAGAGTATATTATTTGAAAATATAAATAGTATTTTTTTGTGCTCCGCCGGGATTCGAACCCACAACCTTCCATTTACGAGTCCGAAGTGTTGCCACTGGACTACGGACCGGTCTAAACAAGTTGTTAACCAAAACGAAGCTGTGTACTTAATAAGGCGTTTCAAGTGAAGTTTTATTATTTTCTATGACATTTACTGATAAGTACATAGTTAATTGTTATGCATTTTTGTAATGCTTTAATTGTCTGTAAAAGTTTATTTTCCCTCTTGCATTATATTCATAAAGTAAATATTGTACCATATGACTCTTCAGGACCGACTGCAAATGCTGGTTACGTAGAAAGACGCAGGCGCGTGCATTGGGTATAGGCAAATACATTTCAGAATGAATATTATCTCCCATTCCTTTAAAATAACTCATTTAAAATTAACTGAAGTGCTGCTAACTATGGCTCCAATCGAACTTACACTTTGAATTTTTAATCTGAATATCAAGCTTAAATCGACTGCTCCAAGGAAGAAGGAAGTAACTCAGAAATTTAGGTTTTAGACTTATTTCCATTTCTGATGGTAAAAAATCATTATCTTCATTCCAAGATGACAGCCGTGTCTCTATCTCTTTTAAATTCGTTAATAAATTAATGTAAAATATAGTTTATGCATTGTACTCCATGGAACAAATAACATTCAATTGGCTTTCCTGCAAAACTATATTTTTTGACTTAGTGCTGTCTTCCTTGGAGCAGTCGAAATGTTTTTTTTACCATATATTTCCTACGTATTAGACGCATGTGCCTGTATGGGATGCACGCCCCTGGAAAGAGGGCACCCATAGACTTTTTTTTGTTTCTTTATTAACACTCTTTGGGGGCCTCCATGGCTAAAGCCTCAAAGAAAATTTGGATCAAAGGATATTTATTCATTTTCTTTGGGGGCCCTTGTGCAGCCACACTGCTCGGACCGCCCTTAATAATAATAATAATAAATCGACAATATTTTTAGTGCCGTTTTGTGAATTCACTGCAAGGGCACTGCAGAGCCATAGCCTCTCCTGAACAAGCATGTCTTTAATCCCGATTAAAATGCATTTGTACTCTCCACAGCTCTCAGCTCGTGTGGTAAGGCATTCCACAGTAGAGGGCCAGCAATGCAAAAGGCACGATCTAAATAATTGGCCATGTTGCTTCTGCAGGGAATCCTGAATCTATTCACAGCAGTACTGCATGCAGATCTCAGAGTACCCCGCCTACCCTCTACTGTGTCCTCCACACATAGCTTTGAGACATACAGTGGCGCAATGTTCTGCGAGGACTTAAATACAGTTAAGCAGACCTTGTCCTTCTGCCCTTAATGCAGACCTGTGTAGAATACAACGTTCAAAATCAACCACGGCGTACACCTAAATCTGCTTAGAAACTAAAGCAGATGCGTTTAGGTTTCTATGCGTATTTTGGTAAAACGCCATACTTGAGTAAGATTTTAAAGGTTTACACTTAAGTTTCTGACGCGGCGCAAGAGACAGAAGGGCCAACATTACGTTTAAACTAAGCCATAGCATATACCAAAAACTAAAACAGCAAATTTAGTGAGCGTTTGGGTTCTCAGTTCTCACACATATTTTTGGTAAAACGCTGTACTTGAGTACAAGTGTAAATACTAATACTAGGGGTAGGGAGACAGAAGGGTCGCTGGTGTCCAAATGAACGAACCGTGAATGGAAATTGGAAAATTTGAATCGTAATTTTAAGAATTAGAATTATGACCAGGGCTGATTGTTGTGAAGGGAATCATAATGAATGAAGGGGATGAAAAGAAAATATATGTGGATATGCACCCCTATAAGCTTCAGTAGCATTGATCCATTTATGTTTAGAGTATGGGTATTCTCTGAATAAATAGAAATAAATATTGGGATGAAATGAAGACGTTCTTTGAATTTGGTGCGTTGTGCGTGTGTGCGTTGGTTATCGCTGTACAGCATTGTATTCTGTATATGTGCGTGTGGCCGCACTTGTAACTGTGTATGTGTGTTCAAGCATAGCGTCGCGGCATTGTGTATATACCTACTGCGACTCATAAAGACCTACTCCCGCTAATTAATTATTGTTAAAATTATATTATGCGATAGATACCTATTATTGGAATCTTGTAGATACTTATGTATTTGTATCATGTGTTTTGTGTATGTGCAACTCCTTTGTTCTGTTGGTGTCTTTAAGAATAAATAAATAAAATAAATAAAAAGATGCCATTCCATTGGTACGGGATATCGGCACATAAAAAAAGAACATGCCGTCTTTCCCGGCCGTGGTCGGTTGGCGTTAGATGACAAATTCATTCGAGTAAGACTATTTTCCATTCGCAGCTTTTCTATCTGCCGAGGTTTCGCTTTGACGAGCAGAAAGTATTCTTAAGGTTGGTAAAAAATCTGCCAAGTTATTTACCCCTAGTATAAACCATCGCGTAAATTCCCTACCACCGCGTAAATAGAAAAAAAGTACGAAAATTAAATCACTCCTTAGGCAGTTGTATCTTCCATGTACATTTTGTATGCGATGTTTTATATTAGTAGTATGTAGGTACGTAAGTATATCCGATTGAAGACTTACAATAAAAGAACATAAAACGCAGAAGTAAGATTAAATTATACATTTCCTACAGTGTTATTACGGGTACGTTTTTGATTGAGTGTAAAACTGGCTCGTGATTTTTTTGGTGCTTGTCAAAATATAAGAATTATTATAGATAAGACTTAGTGTAGATGAGAATTAGTACAGATGAAGCAATTAGCTGCGACTGTACATCCGCTGTGGATAGATGATGGAGGAAGCAGATGACTTACACATCAATGGCAAATGTGACCCGATGCTTTAACGTATAGGTACGTACAGGTACATAAAGTGTAAACTGTATAATTATTTGTCGGAAAGAAAACGATGCCGGGTATAGACTCTTCAGAAGGCCCTCGATAGTGGGATGGGATTTTTAAATTTATCCAACATTTTACAGGTCCGTAGTCTAGTGGTTGTCTAGTGGGTTCAAATCCCTGCGGAGCACAAAAATATACCTTTTTTTCAAATAGATTTGTGAAGAGGAATGCAATTCACCAATCTTTTCTGAATGGCCAGAAACAGGTATTATTATCATCAATCTATAACACATTATTGTATATTTTAATGAATTATTAATTAATAATTACCCAATGAATCTGTTAAGTCAAATGTCAAAGTTATGGTCAATGGACCCAGGCGGGGATCGAACCAGCGTTATTCTATTCTAAATACGCTAGAAAGATCGGCCACTTGACCCCTCGGCCATAACTTTGACAAATTTTAAAATATGCTCTTCGCTGGGTTGAAAAATTCATAAACCTTTACCAAAGACCGGTCATCAAAAAGGTCCATACAGTCTTACAGCAACTAGGTCTTGCCTGAGCTTTGGCGCTTTGTAGCGACGACCAAGCTCGTAAAACAACACCTCTGCGGCACTAAAACAAGTGTCATAGTGTCCTGGAGTTTCTGGTATCAAGAATTGGCTTCGTTATAACGAGTTCATAGCGGATCAGACCCTCAACACATTCTACGCACGAATCTTCGTCGAGTGTCTCGACAAGTGTCTATTCCCTGCATTTTAAGTCTACCATCCAAGCAACAAGTTTATACTCTTCATACTAGTTTTTTTGAATATCGATAAAATATCGCAGGTAATTATAGTAGATCATCTATAAACTAGATCACTTTATAAACGTCGCCGTCGTCTATTCGCCGTGGCACTTAAAATTCTCTGCGAGATAAACCTCACATCAATCGAGGTAGGTTAAGGTTTACGCATTTTTTAGTTACAAAAATGTATGTATCATGGCACGTGTAGGAACTCACTTAAATATGCTGCATATGCAATAATAATATAAGGATGATTTAATTGGTGAGCGCTGTTTTTGTTCGTAGATTACTAACACCTTAAGGGCCAAACTCCAATCAGACAAAAATCAAAATTTAGTGTGATTTCACCCATCAAATCTAAAATTTGGTTGCATAAATACGTAAATCAGCTTATGTACATCATCTTTCCTGTTCAAATTCCATCATATTACAACGCACTTCTGAGTAATATTTAACCGAGGTCCTTACCAAAATTAAGCAATCAAATTTTGGAATGATTTGAATGGAGGTTGGTGCAACAGGCCCTAAGAGACCTGTGAAGAGAGGAATTTAATGTGAGGTTTTCGCAAGAACTAAAAGGGAAAAGAGAGCTGGCAAGCCACATAAAGAGGAAATGGGGCATTGGATGCCGCGTGAGCAGACAGTCGATTAAAAACAACATGATCCGGAGCAATGTTTGAAGTTGTTTAAGACCGTGTCACGACATATCGGTAAAAGACAACTCGTCCAACGACAGTTCGTCCATTGACAAATCGGTCACACGACACTTCGTCCACACGACTTTTCGGCCAACGACATTTCAGCCAAAGACAAATCGATCAACGACAGCCCGTCCAAAGACAACTTGGCCATAGACAAATCGGTCGCTCGACACTCCGTCCACACGACATTTCGTCCACACGACTTTTCGGTCAACGACATTTCGGTCAATGACATTTCGGTCATGTACATTATATTGTATTCAACCAGTCCGTAGTCTAGTGGTTTACACTTCTGACTCGTAAATGGAAGGTAGTGGGTTCGCATCCCGGCGGAGCACAAAAAATATACCATTTATATTTTTAAATATGTTCTTTGCTTTGTGAAAAAAAAATCAAATACCTTTACCAAAGACCAGTCACTAAAGGTCCATCCAGCATTCCGCAACTGGGGCTTGCTTGAGAATTGGCGCTTTCTACAGATTTTCTTTCTACAACTATTGTAGCTTTTTATATAACAAATCGTGAAAATAAATCGTTCGTTAGAGAGCCGGTTTTCTAAGATATTCTGTGGAACACATGTCTATGGCCGAGTTGTCATTGGACGGGTTGTCGTTGACCGATTTGTCTTTGGCCGAAATGTCGTTGGCCGAAAAGTCGTGTGGACGAGGTGTCGTGTGACCGATTTGTCAGTGGACGAACTGTCGTTGGACGAGTTGTCTTTTACCGGTATGTCGTGGAATCGTTCAAGACACCATAGAGTGAATAAGTCCAAAACGATGTTCTGGGTTTTAAATGTCCATTATGTTGACTTTATTTTAAAAATCTGTAACTGTCAGAATAATAAAGAAATGTATAATTTACAGATTACCTGTTTCCAAAAAAATTAGATATTATTTGAATTCTGTCAAAATGAACACAAACTCATTAAATAATATGAAATAATTAATTGCTGAGGCATTCACTTTGTAACCTTTCATTTTTTAAAAATTAAAAATAAAAACAAATTGTGTTAGGTTACGGGGCGAGTAAAATTTAATAATGAACGACCGGTTTCGGAAACAATGTTTCTATCGTCAGGTACAAAATATTACTGACTAAATAAAATATAAATTAGTGTATCATTCTTTTAAGGGCTGGGACTAGTGGAGCCACTAGTCGTAGAGTGTTTGAATTAATCGATATTATTTTTCATTTGCCCATGCTAGGGATGGGCGATATCTATCGATATATCAAAAGTACCGATATATTTTTTTAGAAATATCCATTAATCGATATTTCGTTTTTTTTTTTCAACTCTCAAAATCGTATCAAAAACGATATTTTTTGCAAATGTGACTTTGCTCCCCACATTTTATATAGATGGTTGTGTTTTGAAGCCAACATTTTTACGTAGCAAATCGCATGTTTCCCCTTCCCCCCATCGACAATTAATGTTATGCACATCCAGCGATCGATATTTTGTATGTGGCCCGAAGTCAAAAAAGGTTGAGTATCATTGCTTTAGAGTATATTAACAAGTCACTTCGTGTAGATGGAAGTGACTTTGATATGGATTTCATGTAATTTGACAGTATTTGATATCTAACCTTCGCTTATCCTCTCGTGCCTTCATCTCTAAGCATAATTTATTCATGACTTCGCTAGATCGCTAACTTACTTACTGTTGCAAATTACGGCGAAAATGGCATCGTTAAATGAAATGTATTTTCAATCCCATCTGCATCATTTCCAAGGCGGTTTTATTTCACAAAATAAAAAACAGGAACCAGTTCTCTCAATACGCACTCAAGGACCGTTTTAATGTTTTCACTTAATAAGATTCCTCTGAAACTACCTCGTTTTATGTAACTGGTGGAAAGCAGGTACATATTTTATGTAATCAAAAATGGAATGACTTTCGTTGGTAAGTATATCACTCGAGAATGGCTACACCAATTCAGTTTATTTTGTTTTACTATATTTGAAATCTTGAAAAGTATATAAAAAGATCTCGGTAAGTTTTCATATCAGGGATAAGCTGAAGATCTTGTTCGATTTATATGTCATTTTCTACAGCTTTTCTGCTTTTCTCTGTAACAGGGTAAAGTACTGGTAAAGTCAACCAATTTTTAAAGTTAGTATGTAAATTATTATTAGTTTTGTTTGAAATATGGCAAGAATTGAAAGTTTTTCTTGTTTCTGATCCATCAAAATGAAACCAGAATGACGAAAAATTATATTTTTCTAATCTAAAAATCAAATTAGAAAAAAAATCTAACAGTGAATGTGCGCACAAAACACCAAAAAAAACAGATTAATAAAATAATTAAGAAGATATTTTCACAAGGCAATATATACTACAGATGCTGTTTTTTTCTTCTTTAAATTAAAAAAGCTAATTGTATATAATTTAAATAACACCTTTTCCGTGCACCGCCCGGCACATTTTGATCATGGCAGTACTTAAAATATTTTTAAAAGCATCAGCCCGAGTGTTAAAAATCTCACCTGTACCTACGTATCCGGTGAGACAAAAAAAAACCGTACATAATAACGATCGTTATCTTGTTAAGATAATCTTCTTGGGTATTTGTGAAAGATGTGAACAGTTAGACTACCGCACTGTGGAAACTGTCGAATGTATGGGTTAGTACAGAATAAGTACTAACACGGTGTTTGCCACGAACGAGGACTATATATTGGCTAAAATTTTAGTATATATAACGCAAATAAGCTACACATATAGTGTTCCATACGTGCAACTTTTTGCCTGCGTTATTCCCGAAGTGGTCGCATGTGGCGATTCGGGACCTATTTATTTTCACGAGTAAGGGGGCCGGCCTCACACCAATCACTTTCAGTTGAAGTGGGGGTATCCCGGGGTTCTCATTTCTTGTGAAGGCTGAGTAAACCTTGGGATCGAACCCTTGCTCTCGGCATTGAATGCAAGCATTCTACCAACTGAGCTATCGAACAGACTTTTTACGAGCTTGGTCGTCGCTACAAAGCGCAAATTCTCAAGCAAGACCAGTTGCTGTAAGGTTGGATGGACCTTTCGATGACCGGTTTTTGGTAAAGGTTTATGAATTTTTCAACCTAGTAAAGAGCAAATTTGAAAATATAAATGGTAGGTATTACTTTTTGTGCTTCGTCGGGATTCGAACCCACAACCTTCCACTAACGAGTCCGAAGTGTAACCCCTGGACTACGGACCGGTCATAGAGTACACACTAGGAATATGTGGGTAGGTACTTCATACATTCGGCCGATGAAAGCAAAGCGCCGAAAGGTTTCGGCTGATAATAATAACATTATCATTTTATGTTCGCAGCCTCCGTTGGAATAATAAAACTTTTGACACGGGTTGTAAAATCCTCTAGTTTATGAGCCAACTCCTAAAGTTGAGGAAAAATGGCGAGGGTCACCTCAAAGGTAGCACCCTTTTATAGGCTTCGAATTAATGCGATCGGCATGTTAACCCATTTAAGGGAAAAGCAATTTCCTAGCAAAAGTTTATTAATGTAGGTACCTCTGGGGCAATGTTGAGCAGATGATGATTATGATGATTTCCTTTTCAGCGCCGTTTCGTAACTCAATGTCACTCCAAGGGCGCTTAGTAATTTACTGGGCGAAGAAAAATGTCTTCATCCTCCTCTTTAGGTCCTCAATCGTCTTAGACCTCCGGATTTCTGGTGGTAGATGATTCCAGGTCGCAGGGCCGGCCACCGCAAAAGCACGGTCTCCGAAAACAGTGGCAATTTTTCTTCTAGGTTCATTTAGCAGGGTTTCCGCTCCGTTCTCTGCTGATCTTAGTGTTTGCTCCCTTGAGCTCAGGACTTTTGAGACAATCAGCTCTTGGATGTAGAAAGGAGCTGCATCATGGAGAGCTTTGTATGTGATAAGGCCAAGTTTAAATTTGACGCGTTGAGGAAACCTCAGCCAGTGGAGTCGCTCCAAAAGCGGAGTTATGTGACAGTGTTTGGTTTGGTTGAATATAAGCCGCGCGCCTGCATTCATTACTGACTGCAACCGACTTAATTCACACTGTGGTTGGGCTGCATAAATGCCATTACAGTAGTCCACTTTGGATACTACAAAAGCGTTGACGAGTGACCTTTTAGCTTCCAACGGTAGATATTTTTTAATATATTTCAGCTGTCGTAAACCATAGTAGCCGGAACTGACCGTGGTGCTGATTTGTTTCTTCATGGTCAGACAGTGATCAAGATGCACTCCTAGCAGCTTGACACATTTTGTAGGAACGATTTCTGATCCAGATATGTTCCAGAGAGTTTAATTAGAAATTCTTCCACACATGAGAGACATAGATCAACATATAACAGGGTAATTTTAATCCTAGGCACATTTTGGGAAAGTTTACGTACCTACCACTATGCAATAAAATTTGATTAACAATTTTAATTACAAAATTTGATTTGAATAAGTTCGTGATTACAACAGTAAAATAGTTTTATCATATACTTTGATATTTCACAAAACAATACACAAAATAAAGTAAAATATTATACTTTTTTAATCTAATGTGAAAACAAACGGTTTCATTTTTACGTTTTTTTCCCTGGCTTTTCCATTTCTTCTGTGCCTTACTACATATGACCTTATATTTGACTCGAATTTTTTTTACAAATTCTTATAATGTAAAATACTACTTAGTCCCTCAAGATTTCATGTAACAGTTATTGAATATGAGTTTTAGGTTTACACGGCCGGCTGATGATGCTGGCCAGTTACTTTCCGGGATCTGTTGCCGTGGTCCATGAGTACTGGATCTTCCGAATGTTTTGCCCATGTCTACGATGGGTTTCTTCAGCGGTTTCATCAACATCAATTTCATCACTTTACCTTCACGCTGAAGAAGCCCAGCGTAGACATGGGCGAAACGCAAAAGATTCAAGAAAGCAACTCTTCATCATTAACAGTAATTGCTTTCATTTAACCAAAACGATGGTTTCAAAATATTTATTTTTGTTTAAATTTACACACATGCATACTTGAAGAATAATTTTTAAGTTAATGCATTTTCTTTGTTTCTGTTTGTTACTACATACTTAGGGGCTGTCCATATATTACGTCATTCGCATTAAGGGAGGGGGGGGGGGTCTGGGCTGCGGATGATGGCAAATGATGTACGAGTATCAAAAGTGACATAGTTCATGTAAATACCAATTTCTACAAAATATACAAAATAGTATGCAAGTAATATAACAATATTAATTATTAAGCTCATCCATTATTACAGCAAGAGAGGGGGGGGGGTCATTAGATAATGACTATTGGATGATTGTAAGGGGGGGGGGGTCGAAAATCGGCCAAAATCGATGACGTAATTTATGGACGGCCCCTTACTCTTATATAAGAAAGATCATTGTACCTTGAAATATCGTGCATTTTTCGTGATTGCGTTCATTAAGTATTTAGTTAAAACAAATTATAAGTCTGCTAACTTTTAGAGTGCCCCCCACCACACGGAATTGCATTATCGACGTAATGTTTTAATCCCAAAGAGCCAAGTATGAAGCTTCTCGTTTATACTCAACCGCAGCGTTAAGTTTACAAGAAAATAATGTACTGAAACTGACAAAGCGAACTGAGTGGGCGCTTTAGTTGCTATACAGGTTTTTTGGTAAAACGCTTTGGTTCAGTTTAAACGTAATGTTGTACATATTTTGAGATAATTATTTTTTATTAAATAATTATTTTGCTGATGCCAACCCTTTTACAGAGAAAGGCGGAAAGAGCATCAGGGCTTGAATTTTGTGTTTTTTGCACGTGTACTTACAAAATAAACTAATCCCCAAATAAACAAACTTTGCAACTTATGTCGTCTTCTCCGAAACAAGGGTAAACTGGCAAAAGTGAACCAATTTCTTTACAGCACGGGCGGTCAGCCTCATACAACTTATGACTCATGGATCTTATTGGCAGTCTCCGATTAAAAGTAATTGAAGAGGAGTATCCCATCAATGCACATATGTAAAGCAAACGCAACTAAGCTTCACATATACCGCAACTTCTTACCGCGTAGTCATACTATGTGGCGTTTGGAACCTATTTATTTTGTACTTAGGTTAACCACTTCAGTTCAAGGGGGGGTTTCCCAGCTCCCTAAGTGGCTTGTTCTCATTTCTTGTGAAGGCTGAGTCAACCTTGCCGGTATTTTATTTTGGGTTTGAAATAAACACCAACACGTGAATTATTATTTTTGACACGCTCGGTTCGGTTTGAACCGTAGCTCTTAGCATGGAATGCAAGCATTTTACCCACAAAGCTTTCGACTGTACGCTATGTACTCAAAGTACAATAATTGTTTAAAAGTAATAAATTGTTTTTACGGTTGTCAACATTTAGTGATTTTAGTTTTTTTAATAAGAATTTGTTTTAGTGTTAGTTTTTGATGTCCATACATATTATAATTTGTTGATTTTAAAAATGTAATTTGTTGTGTATGCTCCTTGACTTATAGGTTCGTATGCGATGCGGCTGACCACCCATGCTGTAGAAAATGGTTCACTTTGCCAATGTCACCCCTGTTTCAGGGAAGGTCGGCAGGAGTTGCAGGGTGTATGTTAATTTGAGATTCAAGTTTTTATATTGTAGGACTACATGCGGCATGTCTAAGCGCGAACTTATACATGTCTGTTTTGTGAAAATGCATATAATGTGAATCTCTAATGTCACTTATATTTTGCAACTTAGATTAGATTAGAGTTGAAAAATACGTACAAACCGGATGGTGCGCAATGAGCAGGAAATTTTATGTTTTTTAATTGCCGAGCTTATATATTTAAACCAAGATGGCGTTGAAATTTTGGACCGGTTATTAAAAATGTCAACAATCTTATCTCTTGTCACACATACCCACCCGTATAACGAATGTGCGCTGCAATTAAAATTCTTGAATTTCAAACACCAAATGATACAACGCTCTTATTAAATTTGTTTCGGGATGTTCAGCCTTAAAGTCCCTAAACTCAATTATTTAGAGTATTTCATGGTATGAAAATTCTGTAAAGTTAATGTTAAAGCAAGTTAATGAAGACAAAAAGTTTATAATAATGACTACCAAAAGTGAATTAAAAATATTTTCTAAAGAAAAAATATTTTTAAAAAGTCCAAAAAGTTTTGCCGAAATACGCATACGCATGGCATAAGTGCGTTTCTAAAGCTTTGCAAAATATGTAATGCAACAACAGTCGCTATCACAGTTTATGTCGGTATTTTCGGTTCTTAATCTAAATATAAATCTAAGTTGCTAAGATATGTATCATTTGAGATTCATATTAAATGCATTCCCACAAGCAGAGACGCATAATTTCGCGCTCACACATGCCGCCTGTGGACCTACAATATAAAAAAAAACAATCTCAAATGAACATAAGCCCTGCAACTCTTGCCGACCTTCCCTGAAACAGGGGTGACATTGGCAAAGTGAACCATTTTTTACAGTATAGGTGGTCAGCCTCATACCAACCTATAAGTCAAGGAATAACCATGATTTCAAATTGTCAAATTTTGATTTACTCATAATTTTCTAAAAATGACATTCCTTGTTCTTCCCCCGTGGTATTCATTTGTTATCGGTTACTAAGAACCGTAGATAAATAGACGTGGAACGTTTGCCCGCCGAGAAAAAAAATCGTGTAACGATCATTCGTGCAAAATTATATTTTCAATTTGTTTTTTTTTTTAACTAAACTATGGAGGAAATGAAATAATTGTAGTGACAGAAAGAA
This sequence comes from Agapetus fuscipes, assembly GCA_951799405.1. Taxonomy (NCBI): domain Eukaryota; kingdom Metazoa; phylum Arthropoda; class Insecta; order Trichoptera; family Glossosomatidae; genus Agapetus; species Agapetus fuscipes. The sequence continues at coordinate 12,376,212 of OX637351.1, read as the reverse complement.
ATGGCGGTTGATCTGTTATGTTGGCGGCTAGGGTTTATTAAATTGGAATTTGTTTTCTGTTTTAGTTTTTATGTCCATACACATTATTATTTATTGATTTAAAAAAAAAAAGTAATTTGTCGTGTATGTTCCTTGACTTATAGGTTGGTATGCGGCTGACCACCCATGCTGTAAAAATGGTTCACTTTGCCAAAGTCACCTCTGTTTCAGGGAAGGACGGCAAGAGTTGCAGAGTGTATGTCCATTTGAGATTTGGTTTTCATGTTGTAGGTTCACCTGCGGCATGTGCAAGCACGAACGTGTACGTGTCTGCTTGTGAAAATGCATGTAATGTAAATCTCCAATGTAACATATCTTTGCGACTTAGATTAGATTAGATTAGATAAGATATACGGCCACTGTTTTGACTACAAAATATTGTATACACGTTTGTCCAAAATAATACTATACACACTTGGCAATTGGATTAGTGTTAGTAAAGTGGAAAAACCATTGAGCCGGAAAATGTATCCTCCTCGGTGGCAGTTACCTCTGGAGGTGGCGTTATCGTGGAGGTAGCTTGCCCCGGCCCGGCACCCAGCTGACGGCAGGCGTCCCTTTCCAGTCTCACAGCTGCAACAACTGACGGAGATAGTGTTAGTGGTTTAGGACAGCTTGTAAAATGACAAGTTGCTAAAATGGTCTCGTTATTGCTACGAACTTGGAGTACCTACATGCGCCTGTACAGGTACAATAGTGTGTGTAGAACAGCACCCTGAGTACGAGTTGCAAAACTTGAGTAAAGTAAAGTTTACGGAAAGTATTTAAAGAGTGATTTTCGCCCAAAATCTGCCGGTTTTGTTTCTTGCGCTTTATGGTCTTAGCAAAAGAGTTACAGCGATGAAGAAAATCAAGTTCAAACAATAAAAAACGGCAGATTTTGGGGAAACCCACTCTTTAATACTTTCCGTAAACTTTACTTTACTCAAGTTTTACAAACTCGTACTCAGGATGCAGTTCAGTATGATCCATGATGGTAGTAGTAAGGTACATAGAACGGCGGTCTGGTATGCGCGAGAGATCGAATGATTTGGAATATGCAAGTAAGATGTCTTTTGTACCTATATAAAGGGACTGCAATGGTACGGAGCGGAATTAGTCGCTCCAAGCATTTTGCCGTGAAGACCAATTAGCAGGGATTATCAATTGTTGTAAATTGTGAACTAAAACGTGTAAAATAAATAATTGCAATTTATGAAATGTTTCAGCGGAAACTTTGTAGAACTCATTAAATTATAAAGCTGACTAAGCCGGTGTACGAGAAGATTGCGAAAGAATGGGATATACCAAGAATTGAAGAGGTATGTCAGGATAGTAAAAAATGGAGGCAGCTCTGCAGAGGCTCTGGCCACCCCTAGCGGGTTTACATCTAGCTAAATCTCATTCTTTCACAATTACGTATAGTTTAATGGTAAAGCTTTAAAAAACTGTATTTGGCTGTATACCTGTCACCAAAGGCCCAGCAAGCCATACAGACAACCAACTGGGTCTTGTTTGAGAATTGTCGCTTTCACATGCAACAGCGCTCACTAAATAAAAATAATCTGCCTTCGGTAAAGACTTGTCCCCAAAAGTAGATCCAGCCATACAGATAACCAACTGGGTCTTGTTTGAGAATTGTCGCTCTCACACGCGACAGCGTTCACCAAATAAATCCTTTATTATATTACCCTTCGTCGTCGTCATTCGTCGTCGAGTTTCGATTTTCAAAATCAATGCCATCACAGCAGATGAAACACATTCATGCTCCATAGCAAATTAATTTTTGTATATATGCTGCAATGCGGCGAGCTTACGCGTGTGTGTTTACAAATGTATGAAAACTTTTAGGAATTAATCTGTTTGTTCATACTAAAAATGTATGGAACAATATTGACATCTAGCGGCAAAACGTAAAAGTTTTTTTTACATTTTCTTTTATTTCATGCAAATTAAAAATAAAAAAAAAGCCAAATAAAAATGGATTTCAATCTGTAATCTAAGTTGCAAACATATATAACATTTGAGATTCATATTACATGCATTCTTACGAGCAGACATGTATAAGTTCTAATCTAATCTAATCTAAGCTGCAAAGATATATATCATTTAAGATTTATATTAAATGCATTCCCACAAGCAGATATGTATAAGTTCCCGCTTACATATGCTGCATGTGTACTGTAAAGATCTGACTCCATCTATATTCGTTTATACATCCGTAATTCTATACAAAGTATAATATATCTTTCTATGGTACTTAAAAACTTGGAACAAAAAAGGTACCCTCATAAAAAAACCTTGAGCTGTCCTTTGACAACTCCATTGCTGGGTTGAATTCAGTTTCGATCTGTTTCCCGGGAGTGACGCGTCTCTTCTAGATAAAATCTGAAAATTACTGTTTAATATTTGATTTGTGGGTGTTTGTGTGGAGATGGAGCTGAAGATGGACCTGAGATGCTGCCGGGAGAAAATAATTAAGCTGATTGCACTAAAAATAACTAATGTCGCGACATTAATACAAACTTAAAACCAGTGGCGTGTTCCTGTCCGTGAGTAAAGCGGTTTGCACAATTATTTTTCTACCATTCGAATTTCGATTGGTTAAGGCATTATTTATGGGGATGTGGAAAGGTCTTTCGTAGTCTGTGCTTCGGGTCTTCCACCCATATCGGGTTTTCCCGATATTGAGGTGCACCAGGAACAGGTTATGGAGTAGATATTTCCACAAATATTGTTTTGCCAGGTTTTCTTTATTTTGGCATCTGTCTCGGGTCTACTTGGCCGGACTTGCTGAGCATCAGACGGTGCCATGGTATTGCGAATTTTGGTAGAATGATGGGGTAAATTAGAAGCTGTCTTCTCTAACAAAAGCAGCTTGGAATAGAGTATGGAGTAGGCGCGCGTTAAGTTTTGGTAACGGGAATGCTGAAATATCCGACCCAGTGGGGTAACACTTAGTCGAAGCTGGTGACAAGACTTCCTTTCCTTTTTCCAAAAATTAGCGTGCTAAAGTCCTGTGACGTTTCTTTGGTGAAGAAGGGGAGCGTTGAGCTTGTAATTCGATCGAATAACCCTACTCCAGAGGTCGCAAGTCCACTGGCTTCTCCATTGGAGCTAGCAGGCAGATTTTCTACTTAGAGGTGGGATTTTAATTAAAAATAATTATGGGGTGGGTGGAGGTAGATTTTGCATATTATTATAAATATATTATACGTAATACATTTAGGCGCTATGTAATTTATTCATATTGTTATTATATTATTATTCTGTAAATTTATGTAATCTGTCAAATAAAAAGACTAACAAAATTAACACATCAAGTAACTTTTCGCGATTTGCGTCCCCCCTTTTTTCCTTGTTCCCCATTTTGTATACGCCTTTGAATACGTTGACTGCCGTGTTTTTTCTATACGCCGTGACCTTACCAGAGCGGGTTCTAGTAATTTCACAGAAAACAAAATCCCATTAAAAATGAAAGTCACTTGTTTTAAAATCGGTTTTAATATCATGTAGTCATTTTACAATTCATGTAAAGTAAATCTCGTAAGCTTTTTAATTATAATTTTGAATATACAATTTAGTTAGAAAATGCGTATGTTCCACACCAAACGATAACGAATTTGGGTTTGCCACTAAAGTAGATTTTGAAACGGTAAAACAAAAAATTTACACAACGTTCCGTTTCATAATCTTCCACGCGACGAGGAGTCCTAACCTTAGCTAGACGATCACACCAATGGCCAAAACTACGACGATCCTCAGAGGAGGCAACGAGGGAACTTTCTGCACCCACAAGATCTCTGATCTTTCCTCATCAACCAGGAGTTCACCATACCAGCATTCCCAGAATACCTTTTCCAGAACTCGGACCACTCTCCCTCATTTTTATTTCTTCGTAGGGGGGGGGAACTCTACAGTTGGTATCCGTGACCAAGGATCGTTTGGTTAGACAAGTGGAACATGCGTATTTTGTTAAAAATTCAATAGTAAATCAGTAAAATCCCTTTTAAATATCTTAAATCGAAAATGTCACGGTTACTGAATTAATTTTGATAAAAATTTAATAATAAATTGTAAAATCGAGTATTAACTTCTTAAAGCGAAAATTTAACTAGTAAAAGAATAACGTATTTTAAATGTTTAACGTATCTAAAAAACTCAATAATAGTTTAGTAAAATCGCGTTTAAATTTCTTTAATTGAAAACTTCACGAGTAAAATGTTAACGTATCTTTCTTAAAAATTTAATAGTTGATTTGTAAAGTCGCATTTAATTTTATTAAATCTAAAACTTCGCGAGTAAAAAAGAGTGTATTTTAAATTTGGTTAAAATCGCCTAGGGCTGCTTTTTTACGCGCGCGGCCCTGATCTTGCTGCGACACATGTGTCAATTTTTTTTTGTGATCTTAGAATTTTGGTCTAGGGTCGAGGCATGGGTTTTTTTGGCTCATATATCCACTTTGGAAATAATGTATTGCCTTCATTCTTTTAAAAAAAAAAGACTTTTGAACTTGTTCGAAACAAGGATTTGTTATTTTAGGAATATTATTATTGCCTACATTCAATATTTAAATGAATGCAAGATGTGTTTCGACGCGTAGGAAAAAAACCCTTAGTTTAAATAATATTATCGTTTTTTGCTTAAAAACCATAAACCCCGAGCCCTGGTGATAAAATTTTATAACTTGCGTCATTTCAAGTAACAGTTATAGTTTATTTTTTTGCTTTCGTGTGAGTGATATAGGTTTTCATGTGAACAAAATATATTTTAAGTGTTGAGTGTTTTTATATTTTGGGTGAAGTGATTTTGTGATATACGTGCGTTTAGTTTATTAGAAATAATAATATACTTGAGTGACTTACATAATATATCTTATTAAGTTCGAAAAACGAACGTCATAAGTGATCATTGAGTGATTGTATTTGCTTTGTGTTGTTTTGAGGTGCAACAGAATTTGTCGTAATTTGGAAGCTTTTGGAAGGCATTTTTTTAAAATAAATGGAAAAACAGATGGAGACGATTCTTCCATTGAAAATTGAGAGGCCGATATTCGCGGGGTTTGACGAATACCCTTTACGGTTCTTAGAAGAATTGGAAACATTTATAAGACTAACGGATGCCGGGGGACGTGCAATGCAGGTTGTTGATGAATGTTTGATTGGAAATGCTCGGCTATGGGCGGATATTTATCGTTCAAAATGGGCATGTTTTGCAGAATTCAAGAAAGACTTTTTGAAACGATATTGGGGATATATTGAGCAGCGAGAGGCGAGGATAAAAATATTAACAGGAAAATGGGACCCTCAAGGAAACAAAGATATGGTGGAACATTTCTGCGAGCATTACATGCTGTCGCAATCCGTGATACCACCCCAGGATAAAACCCAAGCTGTTGAAGACGTGATGAGACATTATCCAGACGATGTATGGAGAATGTGGAGTGTGACCGGAAAATCTACAGCCTGTGAAGCCGCTGAATACCTGAGGATGATACAAGACATAGAGGAAATCACGAGAGCTAGAGTGAACTCAACCGCAGAGGATTCCAGATGTCCTAAACATGAAGAGTCATGTCCACGAAAGACGAATGCTGACTACACCAAGCGGAGACGAAGGACAAAGTTGCGGCGACGGTTAAAAAGAAATGGGAAGGAGAAGGTCAACGCCTTAAAAGAATTGAACACGATTGCATTTGAAAAATAATTTTGTCTGATTTTATTTATGACTATTACCTTCAATTGATATAATACGTTGTGCCAATGCGATGATAATATGTTCTGATTTGGAAAATAAACATTACTGATTTATGAACACAAGTGCATATATCATTTTTTATTTTAAATTCTCGCCCACAAAAGTACACGCATAATATTATGTTGAAATGGTCCACGGGGTAAGACTTTTAGGGGGGAGAAGTGCAAGGGAGGCGGGGGACTGACGCAACCCTAAGCGCTTCCAGATGTGTGTGGAGGAGAGAGGAATGCAGCGGGGACAGAGCGAACGACAAAACAGAGCAGTGCGGTAACCAAAGCATGGAAATCCAGTGATGGAAAATAAAAATATCGATCGTTCTACAAATTTGTTCGAAGATAAACATAAATGAAGCAAAATGATACAAATATTTATGCGCGAGCTCAATTCGGAAATAATATTGATGCATTAATTATTTTTTCCATATCTTTAACTAAAGAATTTTCTGAAAACTTTTCCATTCGTAAACTCTTGAAAACCTTCCATAAAATTAGGGGGGAATGTAAAGATCTGACTCCATCTATATTCGTTTATACATCCGTAATTCTATACAAAGTATAATATATCTTTCTATGGTACTTAAAAACTTGGAACAAAAAAGGTACCCTCATAAAAAAACCTTGAGCTGTCCTTTGACAACTCCATTGCTGGGTTGAATTCAGTTTCGATCTGTTTCCCGGGAGTGACGCGTCTCTTCTAGATAAAATCTGAAAATTACTGTTTAATATTTGATTTGTGGGTGTTTGTGTGGAGATGGAGCTGAAGATGGACCTGAGATGCTGCCGGGAGAAAATAATTAAGCTGATTGCACTAAAAATAACTAATGTCGCGACATTAATACAAACTTAAAACCAGTGGCGTGTTCCTGTCCGTGAGTAAAGCGGTTTGCACAATTATTTTTCTACCATTCGAATTTCGATTGGTTAAGGCATTATTTATGGGGATGTGGAAAGGTCTTTCGTAGTCTGTGCTTCGGGTCTTCCACCCATATCGGGTTTTCCCGATATTGAGGTGCACCAGGAACAGGTTATGGAGTAGATATTTCCACAAATATTGTTTTGCCAGGTTTTCTTTATTTTGGCATCTGTCTCGGGTCTACTTGGCCGGACTTGCTGAGCATCAGACGGTGCCATGGTATTGCGAATTTTGGTAGAATGATGGGGTAAATTAGAAGCTGTCTTCTCTAACAAAAGCAGCTTGGAATAGAGTATGGAGTAGGCGCGCGTTAAGTTTTGGTAACGGGAATGCTGAAATATCCGACCCAGTGGGGTAACACTTAGTCGAAGCTGGTGACAAGACTTCCTTTCCTTTTTCCAAAAATTAGCGTGCTAAAGTCCTGTGACGTTTCTTTGGTGAAGAAGGGGAGCGTTGAGCTTGTAATTCGATCGAATAACCCTACTCCAGAGGTCGCAAGTCCACTGGCTTCTCCATTGGAGCTAGCAGGCAGATTTTCTACTTAGAGGTGGGATTTTAATTAAAAATAATTATGGGGTGGGTGGAGGTAGATTTTGCATATTATTATAAATATATCAGTGGCGTACATATCATAAAGACCTTTAGACCTTGCCGAACTTACTTTTTAGATAAGAAAACATATTTTTGTAACAATAATTTTAATAAGAAACAATATTCATCGACGCCTAAAAGATAGACAATTTTCGTAGCACGGAATTAGATATTTGTAAGTTAGCGCCTACCGTTTTCGCGCATGCAATACGCTCAGCGCGGCGCATGGACTCTGTCCTACCTTCTCCGGCAACGAAGTTTACAACTGACTCGCGGTACTGAGCGGGGCATACATTTAAACAAAATTGCTACACACACTTCCACACATGGTCACTGTCTGTACGCTTCAAATGCAGGCGAGCCTGAGTCAAAAGACAATAAATTGGAAACGCACTTACGTCGTTAGAAGAAGAGATAGAAATAGACTGCTAATATATATGAAAGAGATGCAAAAATGAAGTGTGTGAAATTTAACTTTTTATTCAGTCTGTCAAATTCTTCTCAGTACGCGCGCGTTGTTTTTGACGTCCGTGATTGTTTTCGTGATTTATTGTGAAACTTAATTATTATAATGGATAACTTCAGTTGTGAAAATTGTACGGGAAGTGTGTGCTTTCTAACAATTAAATTTGGTTCGTTTTCTAAGCTTACTTTAAACGATAAAATGCAAGTGATGACAAAAAGACGATCAACACCGACTTTAATCCAGATGACAAATCCAGAAAACGGTTAATCGGTCGAGTGTGTTTGGAAGAATTGAGAAAAATGGGCTTTCTTAAGGCCACTTCAAGTATCGAGTTATTGACTTGTCTTTTTAATCAATCATTTACTCTGTTATTTGATGCGGCTCAGACGGCTTTCACTAAGCTTTTCATTATTTATTTGTAAGTGTCGTGGAACAAGAACAACTAATGCTAGATATTGAGGTAAGAGTTTCATATTTACTTAAAAGGTCCGTCTGAAACGGCAAGAAAAAACCATATTATTTCATTGTAACGTTTAGGTTGGAATAACAGTCGTTTGACATATTTACAATAATTATAACTACAGAGCTATTTAAATTTTTCTTGATCTTCATGATTTGAAAATAAGGTAAGTTCTCTTAAAATGGTTCCTGTAATATCCGATTATTTTTATTAACTGCGTAGTTATAATTATTGTAAAAAATATTTCAGTTTTATACATGAAGGGGCTCTGTTATTTGTGTCTTAACATCGCTTTCAGATAATTGCTATTTTTCCGACAGGTTTTGCTGGAAGTATGGGTTTTTCGGTTTTGGCTTAGTTAAATAGGGTATTTGCAATAGTGAGGAATATGATAAAAAGTATATTATTTTGATAGATTTCGAAAAATCAAATAATAATATGTTGATTTGAAGCCGAAAATATTTTTTTTCGATTTTATATTTAAAAAAGAAAATACAGAAATGTTGACAAGTTTTTAAACGGATATAAGATCTGCTTCTTCTATTTCCGGTGCTGTGACGTCATATGTTGACGCCACTTTCTTTTATTGACATTCCATACTCTGTTGACATGTGTTGTTGACAACAGAAACAAATGAAAACAACAGAAACCAATGAAATGTTTTTAAAGAAACACACAAACTTCTTGAAAAAACAACAGCCTCAACGCTGTAAACATGAAAAAGCGATGTTTGAATGACATGAATGTGAGGGCTGTCAGTTGATACGGCGATGTTTACAAGACCGTGACGTCACGCGAGAAAATTTCATCTAGTAGCGTTTTGGCGCGAAAATACAAAAGTCGATTTTAAAATGCTTATTACTTTGCTAAAAATACAACTAAAATTAAAATTCAAGAAGTTTTGGGCTAATAAAGCATAAACGAATTTAAATCACAAAAAAAAGAAAAATGTGAAAATACCCTATTGTAAATGCCACTGGTTGTATGGAATATGAAAAAAATCGTTTTTTTATTGTTTGGGAGTGTCAATCCCGTTGTTTTGAAAACCGCCAAAAACCTAGAAGTTGCCGAACTAGATCTGAATTCCTATGATCGCCCCTGAAATATATTATACGTAATACATTTAGGCGCTATGTAATTTATTCATATTGTTATTATATTATTATTCTGTAAATTTATGTAATCTGTCAAATAAAAAGACTAACAAAATTAACACATCAAGTAACTTTTCGCGATTTGCGTCCCCCCTTTTTTCCTTGTTCCCCATTTTGTATACGCCTTTGAATACGTTGACTGCCGTGTTTTTTCTATACGCCGTGACCTTACCAGAGCGGGTTCTAGTAATTTCACAGAAAACAAAATCCCATTAAAAATGAAAGTCACTTGTTTTAAAATCGGTTTTAATATCATGTAGTCATTTTACAATTCATGTAAAGTAAATCTCGTAAGCTTTTTAATTATAATTTTGAATATACAATTTAGTTAGAAAATGCGTATGTTCCACACCAAACGATAACGAATTTGGGTTTGCCACTAAAGTAGATTTTGAAACGGTAAAACAAAAAATTTACACAACGTTCCGTTTCATAATCTTCCACGCGACGAGGAGTCCTAACCTTAGCTAGACGATCACACCAATGGCCAAAACTACGACGATCCTCAGAGGAGGCAACGAGGGAACTTTCTGCACCCACAAGATCTCTGATCTTTCCTCATCAACCAGGAGTTCACCATACCAGCATTCCCAGAATACCTTTTCCAGAACTCGGACCACTCTCCCTCATTTTTATTTCTTCGTAGGGGGGGGGAACTCTACAGTACTTACAACATAACAGCCCATTCCAAATGAACATAAGCCCTGCAACTCTTGCCAACCTTCCCTGAAACAAAGGTGAATTTGCAAAGTAAACCATTTTTTAAAGTATGGGTGGTCAGCCTCATACCAACCTATAAGTCAAGAAAATTATTTTGTGTATTTCTTTACATAATCTAAGTTGCAAAGATACATACCATTTAAGATTCATATTAAATGCATTCCCACACGCAGACAGGTACAAGTTCACGCTTACAAATGCCCAATGTGGACTTGCAAAATAAAAAAACTAATCTCAAATGAACATAAGCCCTGCAACTTTTGCCGACTTTTCCTCAAACAGAGATAAAATTTGCATGGTAAACCATTGCTTACAGTATGGGTGGTCAGCCACATACTAACCTTTTAGTCAAGGAAATTATTTTGTTTAGTTCTATAATCTAAGTTGCAAAGATACATACCATTTGAGATTCATATTAAATGCATTCCCACAAGCAGACAGGTACAAGTTCACGCTTACAAATGCCCAATGTGGACTTGCAAAATAAAAAAAACTAATCTCAAATGAACATAAGCCCTGCAACTCTTGCCGACTTTTCCTCAAACAGAGATAAAATTTGCATTGTGAACCATTGCTTACAGTATGGGTGGTCAGCCACATACTAACCTTTTAGTCAAGGAAATTATTTTGTTATCTAAGTTGCAAAGATACATACCATTTGAGATTCATATAAAATGCATTCCCACAAGCAGACAGGTATAAGTTCGCGCTTACAAATGCCCCATGTGGACTTATAAAATAAAAAACTAATCTTAAATGAACATAAGCCCTGCAACTCTTGCCGACTTTTCCTCAAACAGAGATAAAATTTTCATTGTAAAACAATCTTACAGTATGGGTGGTCAGCCACATACTAACCTATAAGTCAAGGAAATTATTTTATTAAGTTCTATAATCTAAGTTGCAAAGATACATACCATTTGAGATTCATATTAAATGCATTCCCACAAGCAGACAGGTATAAGTTCGCGCTTACAAATGCCCCATGTGGACTTATAAAATAAAAAACTAATCTCAAATGAACATAAGCCCTGCAACTCTTGCCGACTTTTCCTCAAACAGAGATAAAATTTTCATTGTAAACCATTCTTACAGTATGGGTGGTCAGCCACATACTAACCTATAAGTCAAGGAAATTATTTTATTAAGTTCTATAATCTAAGTTGCAAAGATACATACCATTTGAGATTCATATTAAATGCATTCCCACAAGCAGACAGGTATAAGTTCGCGCTTACAAATGCCCCATGTGGACTTATAAAATAAAAAACTAATCTCAAATGAACATAAGCCCTGCAACTCTTGCCGACTTTTCCTCAAACAGAGATAAAATTTTCATTGTAAAACAATCTTACAGTATGGGTGGTCAGCCACATACTAACCTTTTAGTCAAGGAAATTATTTTGTTTAGTTCTATAATCTAAGTTGCAAAGATACATACCATTTGAGATTCATATAAAATGCATTCCCACAAGCAGACAGGTACAAGTTCACGCTTACAAATGCCCAATGTGGACTTGCAAAATAAAAAAAACTAATCTCAAATGAACATAAGCCCTGCAACTCTTGCCGACTTTTCCTCAAACAGAGATAAAATTTGCATGGTAAACCATTGCTTACAGTATGGGTGGTCAGCCACATACTAACCTTTTAGTCAAGGAAATTATTTTGTTTAGTTCTATAATCTAAGTTGCAAAGATACATACCATTTGAGATTCATATAAAATGCATTCCCACAAGCAGACAGGTACAAGTTCACGCTTACAAATGCCCAATGTGGACTTGCAAAATAAAAAAAACTAATCTCAAATGAACATAAGCCCTGCAACTCTTGCCGACTTTTCCTCAAACAGAGATAAAATTTGCATTGTGAACCATTGCTTACAGTATGGGTGGTCAGCCACATACTAACCTATAAGTCAAGGAAATTATTTTGCTAAGTTCTATAATCTAAGTTGCAAAGATACATACCAATCGAGATTCATATTAAATGCATTCCCACAAGCAGACATTTATAAGTTCACGCTTACACATAATGCATGTTGACTTACAACATAAAAACCCAATCTCAAATTAATATAAGCCCTGCAACTCTTGCCAATCTTCCCTGAAACACAGCTGAAATCTTCAAAGTGAACCATTTTTTAAACTATGGGTGGTCGATTTTCTTTTACAAAGGCTGCATGTTTTTATTTTACATGTTTTCCGAATTTTAACGCGAGGAAACTATGCGCAATATACACATTCACCAAATGTTAAGGGGTTGGGCTGCGTAGCAGCCAGGGGCAACGCCCCTAGTCATCTTTATATTATTCTAAATTTACCATAAAAACTTGTAAAACTGCCATCTCATTTCTTTCAAAATTCGCCTTAATTAAATAACGTACTTCAGCCACTGTCTCTGGCTTAGTATCCTCGTCAGAGCGTGCTTTTATGACTGTATGTAGCCGGTCGATACAAAGAGGGGACCGTCCACTGCACTGTACCCCGAATACGTTTACACTCAACTCTAGAGTTTTACTAAAAGAAGTATAAAAACTTACACGCACACTGGGAGGCGCTGTTTTAGTTTCTAAGCAAAATGGTGGAATTGTAACATTAAGTTTTACGTACTCGGGGTACAGGTTCCACTTGCAACTTTATTCACGTGAACGTGAATTCATTTCGGTGAGTTCAGTGAAGTGAATGGAACACATGGTGCGATCTGTAACTCTAGATTTTAGCTAGGTACCTAAACCTCTCAGCCACTAATACGTGTGGTCTACAAGGTAGCTTTTTCAGTAGGTACTAACCGTAGTCCGTACTAACCTTTGTTAGAGTCTGCTTCTCCATCTACACCTGTGTATGCTTATATTACATATAACCTCTCTAATCTATATTGCACAAATATGCAAAGATTTGAGGATAACTTTACACTAGTACAAACATGCAGGTTTACTCTTACGTATTGCTATGATTTTAGGGTTTTTACTAGTCTCCAAATTAAACGCTGGTCTTCTTTATGGGATATTCAATTTACAGTTAAATTTATTTTTACACTTTTACATTTATTTAGCAATTTACATTTATTTATTTCAAAGATGGTTTGTGTTCACTTATGCTGTTAGTCTTCACAGGTATAAGGTCGCAGAAGGACTCTCCTCCTGCAATCTGTTCGCGCCTTATATACCCCAGCGATAGAAGCTTCTAAAGGTGAATTTTGCCAGAAGCTTCTCGAAGCACATTACAATGACACTGTAGCGAGTTCTCTATGTACTCAACATCATTATTCCTACCCACCAATATTATAAAGAATTCCTATCAGCTATAACTAATACCTTTAAATATCTAAATATTTATATTGCATATACTATGTATTTGCATAACAGTATGCTGCTTATTGACATAACTGCAGAAGAAAATTGAGCCCTGCAACTGAAGGTTAAATGGAAAAGGTTAGATGCTAGATATATTTTCTGATTGTCTTAAAAAACTAACTCATCAAAACTCATTTTTTAAAGTATGGGTGGCCAGCCTCATACCAACCTATAAGTCAAGGGATATACTCCTCATATTCCCTAATTGATATTTTGCACGTACTAATCTTTATTGCATGATTTCGCTTTGTAAGCATGGGAGTATTCTGCACAGACGCTCCAGCTCAGAGCTTGGAATTTGGTTTAACACGGGCAATGTGTATTTACAGTTAAGACTCGCCGGGAGTTATGGCCCTGGGTGAGACCTCCGTATAATAATTGCCTGCGCAGTTTCCTATCCCTCCAGTACCTCTAGTTACTGGTACATACTAGATACTACTAACCTCAACTATGGCCTTACTACTCCTAGACTAGGGTTAGAGTAACGGCATTCTGCAAACACTTATTCCATTATTTTATTAGTTTATACTTAAGAGGGTTTTATACCCTAAGGCCCGGTATTTTCAACGTTAGTATAGCGACTTCATACTGAGTGACTGGGCTGGAAGTCTCATCACCACGGTAATTCTTACCTACCGAATATCGGTAATATTTGTATGAAGACCTGTCAATCCAAGATGGCAAGTGAACAGCTGATAAGTCTTTTTAATTATATACTAAATCGTACTACCGTAATGAGGTCCGAACATTTTAGAATTTGGATCTTTTTTCTCGACGGACAAACGTCAGTTTTGTAAAGGGCTGCCGTCATTTACGACCAATAAAATATTTGTATGCATTTTCCCTAGCAACTCGGCCGGGTGACGACACAATATTGTCTATGTCAATTCATGCGCGGACGTCATCACATACTATCAAAGGTTTTACTCAAGAAAACAGAAAAAAATGTGTTTTTTTTTAAGAAATCCTGTGCGGGAGACTCCCTAGATTCTAGAGACTCTAGAGGTCTATGACACTTGTTGTAGTGCCGCAGAGCCCAGAGGTGTACGAGCTTGGTCGTCGCTACAAAGGTCCAATACTCAAGCAAGACCCAGTTGCTGTCAGGCTGGATCGACTTTTACTGACCGGCCTTTGGTAAAGGTTTTATGAATTTTTCAACCCAGCGACGAGCAAACTTGAAAATTTAAATGGTATTTTTTTTGTGTTCCACCGGGATTCGAACCCACAACCTTCCCATTCAGAGTCCGCAGTGTTACCACTGGGCTACGGACCGGTCAAGAACTGAACATTTCCAATTTTTTTTTTCGACTAGTCAAGTCACTTCGAGATCCAGATTTACAATTTTCCATGAAGGAAGCATTTGGAAAAAGTTGCACTGTTGAAGTTAAACATCGTCGAGGCGGAAAGCGGAAGGAAAAGGCGTGCCTTTTTAATTACATTTAAGGAATGGGGATCAAACCTTTTGCATCGGTGTGAGCGCACCTGACGGGAGGCCGTAAAACGAAAGCAAGGTCGTAAAACTTCCCCCAGGGTGGAAAACTCCGTCTGAGTCCCGCAATATTATAGACCCCAAGCGTAACAACCAGCCCATGCCACCCCGTCCATACTGCGAGAATGTTCAACGTGACCATTCATTTGTTTGGTCAGAGCGGAACGTCTCTTCAGTTTTTTGGTGTTTTATAAGCATTTTTTGGAGGGTTTACCTTCAGGTTACTTTCCGAGAAATAGGCAAAAAATAACCACATTTTGAAACCACAATGTACGTACCCCTGACTTTAAAAAAAAAAAAAGATTTGTGAAGAGGAATGCAATTCACCAGCCTTTTCTGCCTGGCCAGTACCACAGGTATTAATATCATCAATTAATAATTCATTATTGTTTATTTTCAAATGACCCAGGCCGGGGATCGAACCAACGTTGCTCTATTCCAAACACGCTAGAAAGATCAGCCCACTTGGCCCCCTCGGCCATACCACCGACAAAGAAACATTTTGAAGAGTATGTTAAACAAACAACCGAACACTTAGGCTCAGTATTTTCAACGTTAGCTTACGTGACTTTAAACTGATAAAAAAAAGCTACCCACACGTTTGACATAAGTGCGTCCTTTTTCATTCAGTATAAAGTCGCTATGCTAACGTTGAAAATACTGGGCCTTAGCCTGTCATTGAGGAACTAACTTGTCTAGACTTGTAATGATGTGACTTTGTAACTCAGGCGGACGCCAGGCGGTTTGTAGTTTTCAAATAAATATTTTTTTCTCAAGCGCGTAGCGATACGGGATATAGCAGAATGGTACACTCGAAGTTTGCGTATCGCGTACGTTTATATGCATAATGCGGTTAAGATCCATCCTGGTAGTGGTGAAATTTGTTCAATAATAGTAGACCTATCTCCACAAGCTATTGTGTATCTCCCACTTCTTACCGGAGGACTTAATCTTCGACATTCTATCATGCCGGTAGATTCCTTGATTCCCTCCTAATCTCCTTACAACAGACTGGAATGCTCAGCCTCTTCCATCGGCATCATCACGGCGTCTGATCTGATTAAATATCTTCACTTATTCCTCATCTTGTTACAAGGACAACTTGTAGAACTACCGTCATTCATCCCTTTACAGTCGACGTCAAAACTTTGAAAACTTGGTGCTTCCACGACTCATTCCTTTGCGAAACTATTCCATCTGTGGAACTTTTTTTTAATGTATTGTCTACCTTTTTACCTACCTACCATAATAATTATGTAGGTGCTAATTCCCATGTGGGATGCATGCCCCTGGAATGGAGGTTAATACATGATTTGTTTATGTAAGACACTTCACTGGGTTATTTTACTTGTCCATATTTAACTTACTAGAGAAGTCATAAGACTCATAAGTTAAAGTAAATTAAATAGGCGTTTGTTCTGTTTGCGGAATCCGGACATTTTGCCCACAATGGAGACAACCAGACAACCTCAAAGCGGGACAGTCCCGTTCAAAATGGGACGTATGGTGACGTTACGTATGCTGGAACACAAATAAAACAGCCAGCTCAAAATAAGCTGGTAGCAGAATGAAGTTTACGAGATCAACTAACTGCAAGATGGCCTGGCCTGCTGGGTTGGACAACGTTTCATCACAAGAATAACTGAAAAAAAAAAGGTTCAGTTTAATAGTTCATCAACATTGTTTGTGCGAAATATGTCCAGGGATGGAAGTCTCATCAACACGGTAATTCTTACCTACCGGATATCGGTAGTATTTGTATGAAGACTAATCAGCTGTTCACTTGCAGACATCTTGGATTGATAGGTCTTCATATAAATATTACCGATATTTGGTAGGTAAGAATTACCGTGGTGATGAGACTTCCAGCCCGGGGAGGCTGGTGGCAAAGGCGTGTATCCCATACAGGCGCCTAAACGGTAGGAAATATATGGTAACAAATGCATTTAAGCTTGATATGAGATTTAGAAACGAAATTTGATTGGAGCCATCGTTAGCACTTCTGTCAATAATTTCAAATGAGTTATTTTAAAGGAATGGGAGAAAATATTTTCATATTCTGAAATGTATTTGCAGAAGCATGCGCGATACTGAAGACATTGCCAGCTGGAGCAGGAAGAGGAGACGGTTCTGGAGAGACCATATAGACCGCATGAACGAAGGAAGGATAGCCCGAGTCGTACAGGAGATACCGGACGGCCAGCGTCTACCAGGTCGCCCTGCCAAAAGATGGAAGAATAGCTGGTCTTCTGCATCACAGGAGGGAGTTCCACAATAAACAAACCTATATCTATAACAAGAGGAAGAAGCAGAAGTATTTGCCTATACCCTATGTACGCGCCTGGCTGGTGGAGCAGGGTTTTTGGCAAAAATCTACCCCTTGACAAGAAAATGAGACGTCGCTAAGACTGTGCCAAAATGTAGAAAAAAATACCATCGACAAATTGAAAAAGAGTTCTCAAATGACTAAGCAAATGGGTGATATCTGACTACGTTGCACATACATTGTAACTTCTTGCAGCGTTATCTCCGAAGGGGTCGAAGGTAGCGAGTGGAGCCTACTTATTTTCGCAGATCAGGGGGCCAGTTTAAAACGCCTCCCCCTAGACTTGAAGTGGGGGTTTCATCATGCTAATATTTTTGGGTTCGAAAAATAACACCGAAACGGGAAATCATTTCTGACACATTAAAATTACAGCCTCTTGCGTATTACCTGCTACAACCTATTGGTTCTACGAGTGAGAAAATAAGCCTTACGCTGTCTAATTTATGGGAATGTTTGTATGTCATTTTATAAAATGGATGACATTTAGATCGTGTGTATGTGAAAAATGCTACATCCAAAACAAGAAGAGCCTCGTTCTATTCCCATACACTTTCCTACGCTTGGTCGAACACTACGCCCACTAGATATCCTCAATTATAACACGTCTAGCAAACATGTAATTAGATAAATTAACACTTTAAATTATTTTTCATTGACAGCCTACTAAAAGAAAATGAAATAAGTGTTTTTGTTTATTGAGCATATTATTATTCCTTGACTTATAGGTTGGTATGAGGCTGACCACCCATACTGTAAAAAATGGTTCACTTTGCCAATGTCACCCCTGTTTCAGGAAAGGTCGGCAAAAGTTGTGGGGCTTATGTCATTTGAGGTTTGGATTTTATTTGTTAGTACACATTCAGCATTTGTAAGCGCGAACTACACTTGTTGGTTTGTGGGCATACATCTGAGAGCTTTAAATGAATATATCTTTGCAACTTAGATTATAGATTATAGATTTATAGAGCATCAAAAGTTGGTGGAGCAGGAAGAAGAGACGGTTCTGGAGGGACCATATAAACCGCATGAACGAAGGAAGGATAGCCCGAGTCGTGGCACAGGAGTTTCCGGACAGCCAGCATCTACCAGGTCGCCCTACCAAAAGATGGAAGAACAGCTGGTCTTTTGCATCACAGGAGGGGGTTTCATTATTAACAAATCTATAAAAAGAGGAAGAAGAAAAAGAAGAAGTATTTGCCCACACCCTATGTACGCGCCTGGCTGGTGGAGCAGGGTTTCGGAAATGCTAGGTATTCGTTATTTTAAGAAATCGACGACTTCACAAATGTGCCTAGTTAATAATTATAATAATGGGTCGATTTTATAAAGCGGTAATAGCCACCTCAAGGGTGCTTTTATGTGTTGATTTATATTGTTATTGGTTGCTACGACGGCAGTTCCATACAAGACTGACGTTTGCTCGCCGAGAAAAAGTTCAAAATACAAAACATGTTCCGACCTCAATATGTAGCAAGACCCAGGCTGGCTGGGTGGACCTTTGGTAATCGGTCAAATGAGTTTTTCAAGCCAGCGAAGAGCATATTAGAAAACACATTTTTTTGTGCTTCGCAAAGAATTGAACTCAACTTCCGATTACAAGTCCGTAGTCTAGTGGTTAACGATATAGGTTTGTAATCGAGTCGTTGAGTGCTGATCACGAATGATCAGTTGTCAATTGATTTGAATTGTTGTTCTGGCTGCTTTTCTTAAACAAATCCCCTCAAAGATTTTAGATTCTGAATGAATTCAAGACTGATTACTAATGATAGCTCGCCTAACTGTCTCAAAACCACTTTTACTAATGCTGAGGCCTGTAATGATAGAAGGTATTGGTTGAGGTCATCAACAGCAACTAGTTGATGAGTTGATGGGGTCAGAATCATCAACTGCAAACTACAACGCTCTTGGGGAAATCCACACATGCAATAATTTATACTACGTACCTACATATTGTGGAGCTAACAATGATTGCCCCACCATTATTTAAAATACGTTTTTATAAAACCTTTGCCAGTTCTGAATATTAGAAAATTAATCGCCTAAGGAGAATAAATAATGTGCGTAAATTATACGTAGAACAAAGGAGATATTATAAAATCTTATAAATTTGGCACATTCAGGGTAAATTCTTAACATTGTGATCGCATGGGTAGTGTTAATATTTTGAATCCTTTCATTTCGAAATTATTGAAATATGAATAACATCATATAGAAAAGCTGCATGGTTTAACGCGAAAGAATGTCGGAAGAAATTGCCATCTAACGCCGACCATGAAAGACTATTTACCGAATTGCATCTGTAAGACAATTTCATTTAAGAGTTATGGTTCAGCTAGCCTTAGGACTCGAGCCAACGATGTATTTGGATCACATCCACTTTGACAGCTCAACCATAAGACCGACGAGAACACAACCTTTATATGTTTACGGTAATTAGTGTTCTGTCATGCTTCATATTCTAGATCTTTCTTTTGATATCACCACCAGGGGTTCTCAAAGAGGTGTTTGGTTCACATCCTCGGAGGGCAGAGGCGCTTAACCACGGAGCGGAAACTTTTCCCATGCAACGGACCGCGACCAGAAAAGGCAGGTACCTGACCCCTGGATCGTTAAACGCCTCTTCCATACTATAAGTATCCAACTTTACATTTGAACTCAACTAAAGGATTCATAAAAAAAACGTATGGAAACTAAAACACATCGCAGAGGTGCTGTTTTGGTTGTCTTGCAGTTTTAGCAAACGCTTTGTGGGCAGTTTTATACTTTGGAGTTGGGATACTGCTTGTATAATGAAGTAAGAGGAACTCTGTCGGCCTTCCGGTCTACATACCGCTGTGCAAGTCGTTTTTCATTCAGAACGAATAATAGTTTAACATATTGTTGTTTTATTTACACGTCTTGTGGGTTCACTTTCGTAAATTGAAGCGAATCTTATTTTACAAAAAAATATACATGCTCTACCTACAATGGACTCTCATGCTTCGTTTCCACTGTATATACTTTACTCATTTCACTATAATTCACTGTCCATGCTTCACTTCTATACATGAAAGTCGATGCCAGATTTAGAGATGGGTGCACCAATATAGTACCAACTTTCTGATCAGTAGGTACTTAGTTCTGATTGATCTCCCACTTTGATTGATCTAAAAAATACTATTATTACTAATACTGTCACGTCGCAAGGTAAGACCATTGTAGGTGGCCGAAAAGGGTCGTCCAGTGGCGGACCAGAATGTCCAAGCGGGGAGTGGGGAGACCCCAACTGAGGTGGCTGGACGACATCAAGGGAACTGCAAACAGAGGATGGCAGAACACAGCAACCGATAGACAAACATGGAGAAGATTGGAGGCGGCCTACGCTAAGGAGTGGACTGAGAAAGGCTGAGGAAGAGGAAGAAAAAGAGTAATATTCTTCTTCCATTGTGATACACTAGTTTCGTCTGATTCTTAAGAGAGCTGCTCTTACTGCGATGTGGATTCTCAGTTGTCTTTCCACCTCTTAGGAGATCTTCCATGATGACGTGTTCCATAAGCCTGGTTATGTCGTGCGATATTTCGGTGTCTGGTGTTGTCCATTCTTTCAACATGTCTGTACCACTCCCTTCTTCGCTGTCTGTTCCATTTTACAATATTGTTACGAACGTAAGAGTTCGTGGGGTTTGCTTGTGTGTGTGCGTGTGTCCGCCTCTAGTTTAATGATTAAAAATATGATAGTAATAGTGTTCTGGTACAATCCACAATAGAATAATCAAGAACAAGCAAGAATGGTGTCTTTCGTACCTATATAAGCGAGCCGCAATGGTACAGAGGGCAGAGTCGATTGAAACATTGAGCCGTGAAGTAGATAAGCTAGAGCTAGGAGCTAAGAAGCTAAGAGCTAGAAAATGTAATCAGTACTGTGTGACCGACATTGTGTAAAATAAATCCTGAAAAATAAATAAATTGCAAAAATACCCTATTAAAATCATAACAATTATTGACACAAAATTTATATAGCGCCTTTTATGAGAGTGTGTCACTGCAAAGGCGCTTGCCCATATGATTGGACGAAGAGGCGAGTCTTTAGACGACCAATAACAATATCATCTGCCTCACCTCACTCTTACCCTTGTTCTTCTTACGCGATCTATCATTCTCCGTGTCCTCATTTCGTTAGGCCACACAAGTTCAAGATGACAATTACTAGTAGACTTTATTCTTCATATTCCTCTTGTTATAGGTCTATGATCTGTTTATTGTGGAACTCCCTCCTGTGATGCAGAAGACCAGCTGTTCTTCCATCTTTTGGTAGGGCGACCTGGTAGACGCTGGCCGTCCGGTATCTCCTGTCCCACGACTTGGGTTATCCTTCATGCGGTCTATATGGTCCCTCTAGAACAGTCTCCTCTTCCTGCTCTTTTAGACTTTAAAAGGTTCAGAAATATGCCAAAGCATCGTGCATTTTCTTGATTTGATACTGATAATTATTTGCAACTTCAATCGCATTGTTTTAGATTGTTTTTTTAATTTCAAAACAATGCAAGCCCTTCCTAACCACGAATGATACAGTAAAATAAACATAGGTCTTGAAGGTTTGCATACGTAAAGCCATCAGTAAATTTCAAATGGCTCTACCCCGGGTAAAAATCTCTACGTTTAAGTTAAACTAAGAATGTATTGACGCTACAGCTCTCACCAGAGGAGCTTTTTTAGTTTCAATACATTTTTTTGTTAACGCTATGGTTAAGTTTAAAAGTTACTTTTTAAACTTGGAGAGATGGTTGCTGCGGTTGCACCTCCCCCTTAGGGAAAATAAATCGTTTGTCTTTAATAATACCACTCACGCAACTGCAGGCCTTGGGTATGGTTGGCGTATGAACCATTTTCCTCTGCATAATTTAAATTATACACTGTGAGAAAGGAAGAAATAGGTCCATTTTGCTACAGAGGTAAGTCATTAATTCTTTTTAGTTTTTTTTTTAAACACGGGAGCAAAAAACGTACAACGTATATTTACTGCGTTTAACGTAAATATGAAGTATGAAACATGCTTGTTTTTTTTTTTTAAAACTTAATTCCCAACTATGAAATTACTCATTCCATTTATTCGAACCAGTTACGCACTAAAAGCGAATTCACCTTATTTTGCCTTTTTTGTGAAGCTAAACGACAGGTTTATATCAATAATAATCAATGTTTCAAAGATATATTGACATTCTATAATCTATAATCTAAGCTGCAAGGATTTGTTAACATTTAAGGCTCATATGAAATGCATGCCTACAGACAGGCACATATAGGTTCGCGCCTACACATTCTGCATGTGTGCATACAAATAAAGAAAACCTCACATGGACATAAACCTTGCAACTCCTGCCGCCGTTCCCTGAACCGGAGTGGCATTGGCAAAAGTGAACCGATTTTTACAGCACGGGTGGTCAGCCTCGTACCAACCTAACAGTCAAGGCTCATATTTGATGCATGCCCGCAAGCAGGCACACGTAAGTTCGCGCTTACACATGCTGCATGTTTACATACGAAATAAGCCAAACCTGAAAAAAAATGCATTTACTGCAGTCTTTCCCTGAAATCGGGTCGGCATTGGCAAAAGTAAACCAAGTTGTTACAGCTCAACTATTAGTTAGAAAAATACAAGTTCAATAATAATAAACAAACTTAAAATCAAATAAAAATTTAAATGAATTAAAATAAAAACTATATTTTTTAAGAAAGGCACACTTTTTAAGAAACATATTGTTATGTAAATAGTAGATTAATATAGGTGTACACCGTAGGTAGCAATAATTATAGGCCTAAGAAATCTAGAAATTAAATGATCCTTTTGTACTCTTGAACTTGGTAGAATGTTCGCGAGTGTACTAGCAAAATTAGCTCCTAGAGAGTTCTGTCACTACAGTATATAAGGAGCAAAATTGAGTGCACTAAACCAGTGAGATAGTTGCCTTTGATTTGAAGAGTGTAAGCGATACTGAACTGTGAAAATAAATTTGTGTTACTACCAAAAGTGTTAAAAATAAATGTAAATTTGTAAAATTTATTATGTGCAAATAAAGATCCTGAAAGAAGACCTGTATGTTTTAATTTAGAGACTTTTCGAACCCAAAAACATTACAATATTATATTTAACTTGCTTATATCATGATATATGCGGTGATGGACATGAACGAATAGGTTTTCTTTACTTAAAATACACCTAATTCGTATTATTTTGTAATAGCAAGACCAAAAGAAGATACGTAATGCCTGTGTGCGGTGTTCAGGATTAAGTCAGGTGCTTCTTGAGGAACCACGTTAAAGTTTTGCAAAAAAAAAAAACTTTAAAGCCTCAAGCCTCTGTACCCTTAGTACGAGTTGCAAAACTTGAGAAAAGTAAAGTTTACTGAAAGTATTAAAGAGTGATTTTCCCCAAAATCTGCCGTTTTTGTTTCTTACAATTTATGGTCTTAGCAAAAGAGTTACAGTGATGAAGAAAATCAAGTTCATACAAACAAAAACGGCAGATTTTGGGGAAAATCACTCTTTAATACTTTCCGTAAACTTTACTTTACTCAAGTTTTGCAACTCGTACTAACACATTTAGGAAGACAATCCTACAGTTACAGTCTACCCCACGAAGGCAAACTCTGAGGTAAAAAATAAATAATAATAATAATAAGAATCTACGTTTGATTCTTAATAAGTCGGACAGAATCTAACAAGCTTATTAGAATTAGATTTTTTTCATTAAAATATTATTATACACAACCTCCCTACAGTCTCCCTTTTTTAAATTATTGATGTTTTTTTTAGCCGCAGATAAAACACAACCTTTCCAGGTAAAAAGGCAGAGGGAGGGTGTTAGAATGCAGCACGCTGAGCGGAGGGCAGGTAGTCTGCCAACCGCCAACTCGCCATATTTCATCCTAACATTTTTATATATAAGCAGGAAAATATCGCTTTTAAAAAATACTTGTTATTACTAGTGTTATTCACGGTGAGTCGGGAATACAAATTTCTTCTTTCGGGGCTATTCTTAGACATTTTAGTCGTCGGTTGAGCCCACGCTTTGACAAACTAATGATGCCTGGCCTGAAAGTCTCATCACCACGGTCATTCTTACCTACCGAATTTTGGTAATATTTGTATGAAAACTAAACAGCTGTTCACTTGCGGCCATCTTGGATTGACAGGTCTTCACACAAATGCATCAATAGTTTGTCAAAGCGTGGGCTCAACCGACGACTAAAATTTCTAAGTATAGCCCCGGAGTTTCACTTTGGATTCAACCGAAAGATTTAAAAGAAAACTATAAGGTTATTTATAAGGTAGCGTAATTCACTGGCGCACCACGTAACAGTGGATCATCCAAGGATAAATAATGTTTCGAAATAATTAATCCTAACTGTCATACATCCTTTTTCATTCAAAAATTCCCTGCGTCTGAACACGGTGTATTATATTTAAAAAAAACTAACCACACGATTTGACATAAGTGTATCCTTATAATTCAGTATAAAGTCGCTATGCTAACGTTGAAAATACCGGGCCTAAGATTGCTTTTACACTTCTTTTTCTTTCGTTTTCTTCCTATTTTAGACCCTCAAAATTAACATGAGATTTAATGACCGAGTCTCGCCAGTTTGGAGTTATTCTACCTACCTGAGATGTGCGTGTTGGCTTTTTACTTATCTAGGGTCCAGATTGACCCTCGAGCTGAATTTCGGGGCTCATTATGATTGTTTGGAGCGATGTTTTAAGAGAAATCATCTTTTAATTTGAATTCCTTTAAAATCAGGCAAAAAAATAATGCAGGTAGGTAGGAGTATAATAAATTATGAAGATGATACAAAAAGATTTAATGGGGACTAACAGTTTTAAAAGTTGAAGGGGTAGTGTATTGATATTGTGAAGATTCATTTGAAAAACAATCATGTAAAAATTAAAGAAAGTTGCTTGATTTTTTGTTTCCGGGTTTTGACTGTGGTCCATATTTTTGCTTCTTTTCAGTCACCTTTGAAGTCACCCATAGAGGAGACGAAACGTCAGCTGAAAGTCTTCAAGAAGTATCAAGAAAGAAGAAAGAGAAAAAGAAGAAAAAAAGAAAAAATATGGACCACAGTCAAAACCCGGAACCAAAAAATCAAGCATCTGAATCCGGCCGTGAAAGCCTAAAAACATTTATTATAATTAAAAAAAGTTTTTCTTTACAAGTGGATTTATTGCTCGACCGCTTTCGATGTTTGAAGTTTAAAAAGATGGCCTTAAATAGCCACTAGGTTTTTTTAACACTCCCTGAAAATGAAATTTCATTACAATCAAGTATCAGTATCAAGTATCAAGGTTGAGAATGGCGGTACACAATGGCATATTGTTACCGACTTTGTTGTATGGAAGTGAAGCATGGACAGTGAACGATAGCGAAATGAGTAAAGTATGTACGGTGGAAATGAAGCATTTTAAAAGCATGACAGGAAAAACTCTGAGGGATAGAGTTAGGAATGAATGGGTAAAAAAAGAATGTAATTTGAAAGAGGATGTGAAAGTTAAGGTACAAAAGAATGTGATGAGATGGTTTGGACATGTGGAAAGAATGAATGATGATAGACTGACAAAGTATGTATACAAAGAAAGTGTGAAAGGAAAAAGAGGGAAGGGACGACCGAGAAAAGTATGGAGTGATCAGATTGAGGAGATTGTGAAAGAATGGGATATACAAAGTGAGCGTAAAAGAAGAAAATGCATGAAAAAGGTGATGTATATGAATGAATTGAAAGAGGTATGTAAGGATAGGAAAAAATGGAGGCAACTCTGCAGAGGCTCTGGCCACCCCTAGCGGAATGGCGGCAGAGTTACAGTTACAGTTACAGTATCAGTGTCATTTCATTCAATAGTACTTCAAGCCTGAAGGACAACAATGTTTTTTTTCAGAATACGTTTGAGGTTTCGAAATGATCTCCTTAGGCACCAATTGACTTTACTTTTTTGCTACTTGGGGTTCTTTTGATAGTGATTTGTGTATCCTCGTTGGGATGATTGTTTCCTTTCTGCAATGGTGTGATGAGGTTAACCACGAAATGGAGTACAACGAATAAAATCGACTTCAAAACCGCCATTACAGACCTGACCAATACCTCAATTTTCTTTTCGTTTATACTCAACCGTAGCGCTTATCAATAAACTACGTTTGGTAATTTAAACACTCGTGAGAGGCGCAGTTTCAGTTCTCATATTTTTTTTCGCTGAAAGCTACACTTGAGTTCTAACGTAGTTTTATACTTGGGTTACTCAGAATCTTAGCTATTGGGTGAAATAGAATGGGTAAGTATTACGAAAGATGAGAACACTAAAAAATCTAACCCGAAATGAGCGTTTACCGTAACCAATCAACCGTAAACACAAAAATCCGATGACTGGTAACTAAAGAAGATTTTTTTACAAAAAATGCCCCATTGTCTGGGCACGAGTTATAGTGAATCCAAGAAAAAAATATATAGATCACTTTTCTAGCAAGTATTTGAATGAGTGATGAAAGATTGACGAAGAAAGTATATGTTGCTAGAATAGATGGATGCCGTGGAAGAGGAAGACCGAGAAAGGTATGGATGGACCAAATTTTCGAAATAGCGAGTGAATGGAATATCCAGAGTCATAATAAAAGGAGAGCTTGAGAGCTTTTTCGTTCCTTGACTTATAGGTTGTTATGCGGCTGACCACCCATACTGTAAAAAAAATTGGTTCACTTTGCCAATGTCACCCCTGTTTCAGGGAAGGACGGCAAGAGTTGCAAGGCTTATGTTCATTTGAGATTGGGTTTTTATATTGTAGGTCCACATGCGGCATGTGTTAGCGCGAAATTATACATATCTGCTTGTGGGAATGCATTTAATATAAATCTTAAATGATATATATCTTTGCAGCTTAGATTAGATTAGATATAGATTAGCTTGTATGAAAAAGGTTATGACTCTGGATGAAATGAAAGAAGTATGCAAGGACAGGAAGAAGTGGCGGCTAATCTGCAATGCTGATTTGTAATGTTGGTTTATTAGTTTGCTACATTTTTTGCATAAGAAATTTTTGACTTTTTTTGTATAGATTTATTTTTAAGGTTTTGTTGTTTTTTTTTTTTTTTGTAAACTTAAATGTCATTTATTACTCGTAT
The DNA here is from genome assembly GCA_951799405.1 of Agapetus fuscipes. Lineage (NCBI taxonomy): Eukaryota > Metazoa > Arthropoda > Insecta > Trichoptera > Glossosomatidae > Agapetus > Agapetus fuscipes. The sequence goes on along the minus strand of OX637351.1, from coordinate 12,348,819 downwards.
TCCTTGACTTATAGGTTGGTATGAGGCTGACCACCCATACTGTAAAAAATGGTTCACTTTGCCAATGTCACCCCTGTTTCAGGGAATGTCGGCAGGAGTTGCAGGGCTTATGTTCATTTGAGTTTGGATTTTATTTGTAAGTACACATTCAGCATTTGTAAGCGCGAACTACACGTGTTTGTTTGTGGGCATACATCTGAGAGCTTTAAATGAATATATGCTTGCAACTTAGATTATAGATTATAGATTATAGATTTGAGCATTCAACGTGATATTAGACATTTTTACTGGACAGACAACTTTAGACAACTTTCTGATACTGGAGAGTTTATTTCCCGAGATCTGTTCGGCCATCTCCGGGACGCTTCGCCCATGTCTGCGATGGGCTTCTTTAGCGTAATGATGATGTGATGTGCTGTTGATGTTGAAGCTCTTAAAACTTGTAACAGTCAAACCATAATAACGCTGGAAAAGCCCATTGGAGACATGACCGAAACGTCCGGAAGCTCCAGCTCCGACAGACCGCGGTAGAAGATCCTGTAAATAAATTCTCCAGTGTCAGCCGCCAGCCGTGGCTAAGGGCTTTTTTAGACATAACGCATTATGCCTGGTTAGTCTATGGCAGGGGTCTTCAACCTTTTTTAATGCAAGGGCCAAACATCGATTTCACATCGTCCGAAGGGCCACAACTTTTCACGACACTTTACCACCTAAGACATAGGTACATACTCGTAATTTCAAATTTCAATAATCTTTATTGGTTAATTAAAGTCAATCTTTATTGGTTAATTAAAGTCAATCAATGTGATTTTTGACATTGTTTATTTTTTACAAGTTTGTCGATATTTTTTTTTCATTTTTGTGGTTGCAACCCGCAGACCTTCCAGATGTGCATCTGTAATTCTCGACCTTGTTGTCAATTTCACATACTTCATACGAGAAAACAGCTGCTCACACACATATATGCTCCCAAACAATGAAATCATTTTCATGGCATTTTTTCGGATTTCAGGAAACGAGTTGTGATCGACATATTTTGCATAGAAATCAAAAACACCCACGTCGAACTTGTCTTTCAATTCCCAATTACACTGCACATCTACAACCTCCATTTGAAAATTTTCCGGCATGTCTTCAACGGATACACCGAATGGTTGGGCAAAGAGACTGATGTATTTTTCACTATCTGTGAAGTCAGAAAACCTCGATTGAAACTCTTTTTTGAGTAAATCTACTGGGGGGGGGATGTGCCGAACCTTCCTGTGGTCCCCCCTGTGAGTAGTGCCATGAAAAGAATCAAAATGACACAAAAAACACCAAGAACTCCGAAAAAAAAGTACTCGTATTCGTATATATATCGCATATCACTGGGCGCGATATTTTATTTTTTTAGCCTCTGGTGGCCGCGGGCCGCAAGAAATTAGCTGGCGGGCCACATGAGGCCCGAGGGCCGCGGGTTGAAGACCTTAGGTCTATGGTCTACCGGACAAACCGTGTTAAAGCTTTCATGTATCCTCATATGCTACTAGGTTTTTAACCCGGCACCGGATCGAAAAAAACAGTTCCTTGACATATATGTTGGTATGCGGCTGACCACCCATGCTGTAGAAAATGTTTCACTTTTCCAATGTCACCCCTGTTTCAGGGAAGGACGGCAAGAGATGCACGGTGTATGTCCATTTGAGATTTGGGTTTTTACGTTGTAGGTTCACATGCGGCATGAGCAAGCGCAAACTTGTACTTGTCTGCTTGTGAGAATGCATATGATGTAAATCCATCAATGTTATTTAATTATCTTTGCAACTTAGATTAGATTAGAAACCGAACAAAATGTGTTGTAGTACGTGAAATGGGCCTAAAGCTGCTGTACAATTTTTTTCCTTCACTTCTGTTCAAAGATGGTGACGGGCTGAAAAGGATGTAGGCAAAATAACAGGAATAATATATTCTGGAAGAAATTCTGCCATTGCTGTTATCTCAAGTTGATATGTTGAGTTTGTATGCTACAATAAATAACGCTACAAGCTCCGTATCGTAATATTGTGATTTGATCCGATAGAGGACATTTTTGGCAAGTGTTGTCTGCTACAGGGTACCATACCACACTGCAGCGTTCCCCCTAAAATGTATGTCAACTGTAACAGCATATCTAGTGAGTGTTTTAGTAGCCATAGACTTCTGGTGCAACGGTTTGGTTGAGTTAAAACTCGGGCTGCTGTATGCATTGTGTATCCAAGTCAAGCCGAGCCCTTGGATCTTGCACAGACTATGGGGGTGAATACTCAATGCTCTTGCATACAACAGACGTTGACAACTATGGGAAAAGGATCGCTAGATTTTCGATGAGAAAGAACGAATAATTAGATCCATCAATGTTAGAATTTCAGCGAACATAAAAGGGCATTTAGGGGTCTGACTGGGTACTCCGAGATGGCCGACCACTGCATAGAAAACGAACATTCTTTTGATACAACAGGAGTAAAGGTCCTCCACTCAGGGTGCAAAGGCAGAAACCCTCGAAATCCAATGCAATTTAAATAATATTACCTAAGCAAAATACCTAAGCAAATACCTAGTCCTTCTCTCCTACTAGCAGAAGGTGCCTGCCCGAAAAACCCCACCCACTTTCTATTTCCTACCTTCAATTCTGATCCTTTTGTTTTTACCTCAGTTAGCCTCTGAAGATGGACGATTAAAGTCCGATAGCACCGCAACTAAAAACGCAACTAAGCTACACATATAGTGTAACTTCTTGGCACGAGTTGAACTTATTTATTTTTACAGGTAAGGGGGCCGGCCTTACGCTAACCACTACAGTTGAAGTGGGGGTTTCCCAGCTCCCGAGAGAGCTGGTACTCATTTCTTGTGAAGGCTGAGTAAACCTTGCCGGTATTTTTATTTTGGGGTTTGAAATAAACACCGAAACGGGATATCATTTCTGACACCCTCGCGCTCGGTGGGATTCGAACCCGAGCACACGGCATGGAATGCAAGCACTCTACCAACTGAGCTATCGACCGGACCTAGCGCTTAGGCAATTTAACTAAAATATGTGAAAACAGAACTGTGTTGTACAAAAATAGTTATTTATGCCACTGCCAAGTAATGATAGTATTTTTAACACGAGTGCTAGTTTGTGCCATGAGGCGCAGCCGAATGGCACAATAGAAAGCACGAGTGTTACAAAGACTAATTACGTGCAGTGGCATACAATACTTTTTCTACGACCTTGAGAGAATTAACAAAATAGTGAATAATAGTCATTATAATGTACTCGTCCATTTGAAGTAATTAAAACCTTACCTTTGTCAAAACGTGTGATTTATCATTCCCTTCGATTATCTAATCTAACCTAAGTTGTAAAAATAAATTATATTTAGGTTTCATATTGAATTCATGCCCACAAGCCGACACATATGTATAAGGTCGCGCTTTTACATCCTGCATATAAGCTTAAACATTCAAACCCAAAACTCAAATAAACATATGCCCTGCAGTTGTATTGGCAGGTGAACCAAATTTGTACAGCATAGGTGATCAACCTCATACTCACCTATTAACCAAGTAACTTTTTGAGTTTGTTTATTTTTTGCGGTGAAATTTTTTGTATTGTTTTCCTTTCAAGCCTTTTATTTTCCATATTGAAAAAAGGAAAGCTTTATTTGGAGCAATCCGATAAATAAATTCGATAAATTTTAGCACTATTAACAATTTTTATTTGACTCTACACATAAAATATACTTATTTATTTTCATCTGAACAGGGCTGAAAGTCTCATCACCACGGTAATTCCTACCTACCGGATATCACTTATATTGTATGAAGCCTAATCAGCTGATCGCTTGCGGCCATCTTGGATTGACAGGTCTTCATACCCCCATACAAGGTTGACATTTGAAATTAAAAAATGGTTCCAATTCTGACAATGCGCATGCGCACATGTTCATTTTAACACGGTTACCGGTTGCATAATGTAACATTATGCAACGGGTGTAGAAATGTATGGCATTGTGATTGCGTTAGCCGTTTTGTAATTAGTAAATTACCAAATGGGAGTAGAAAAAGGTACTTTTTTTAATTAAAATTCGTTATTTTAATTTTAAAAATGTGTTAAACCTTTTAATAATGGATTTCTACAGCGTTTCACATAAGCTTTCGAAAATTGAAATGTATGATCTAATACTATACATGTATTCCATTTATTTTTGATGTAAGCCATGCAGTTGGCATTTACGGAATCCAGGCGACATTTACGCAATGTTTTATACTCGGTATACATACCTACTTTGTACTGTGTACAAGAGTAAAAACCGTAAATATACATTTTTTTAAAAAGGTTCCCGTTCTCTGTCCAACGCGATGGGAGTACTCCGACACCGCCCCTACAAAATGCACCCCCATTGCAGGATGCCGCCCCCCCCCCTCTCTCCCTCCCCTAGCATATCATAAAGGGGGCTCAGGCAGCAGCAGGCGGCGGGGGCGGAGCCCTAAGTGGATAAACTGCAAGGCCTGCATTGCAAATAAGACGACAAATATTCAGTGTAACATTCATTTTTTACACGAATGGATGACTTACAATTTGCAAATTAGCATTATCTTAGGAGAAATCACAAGTTTTATCTGAAATGCGTTTTCTTTGGATTCAAGATATTCGGAACATGAGAAGAACTCAATAACTATCAAAAATTTATCAAATTACATCTTAAAGCATTCAATTAAAATAAAGATCACATGGGGAAAAAATTGTGGCAAAACCAGACTAAAAACTGCCCGAAGAGCCTAGCAACCAACCGTGCGAGAGTACGGTTCGGTCTAATCTAATCTAAGCTGCAAAGATATATATCATTTAAGATTTATATAAAATGCATTCCCACAAGCAGACATGTATAATTTCGCGCTAACACATGCTGCATCTGGACCTACAATATAAAAACCCAATCTCAAATGAACATAAGCCCTGCAACTCTTGCCGTCCTTCCCTGAAACAGGGGTGACATTGGCAAAGTGAACCATTTTTTACAGTATGGGTGGTCAGCCGCATACCAACCTATAAGTCAAGGAACAAAACAGTCTGCTGGTCCAAAATAAAATAATAGGTGATCGCATAGACAGACAATTTGATAACCAAATACTTTATGGGAATGAAATATATTATTTAGTATGCTCGATAAAACATTAAGTTGCCTCATAGTCAGTGTCTGTACCCAGTGGGTGCTTACCATTCCCCAATTTAAATAACTGCGAGGGGTGACTATTTGGCATTAATTCAAATCAAATTAATTCACAAGCGAGCGGTATCGATCCACGAAGGAGCTCCCAGGGGTCGGATATTTCGTTAGTGGAAGATAGGGGTTGTAAAAAATCTAGTATCTACGAGTATGAACTTGTTAGAACTTACCAAGTATCTATAATCTAAAATAAAGCTGCTAAGACATATAAACATTTACAGTTCGTATTAAATGCATACCCACAAACAGATACGTGTAAGTTCGCGCTTACAAATAAAAATCCAAACCTCAAATGAACATAAATTATGTAACTTTTGCCGATCTTCCCTTTGGAATACTCACCACCATACCTTGACCACATTCCTTGACTTATAGGTTGGTATGAGGCTGACCTCCCATGCTGTAAAAAAAATGTTCACTTTGTCAATGCCACCTTTGTTTCAGGGAAGGTCAGCAAGAGTTGCAGGTCGTATGTTCATTGTAAATGCACAATGCACATGCTGTATTTGTAAGTGCGAACTTACTTTGAATGTTAATATTCTTTGCAAATATATCAGGGCTGGAAGTCTCATCCCCACAGTAATTCTTACCTACCGAATATCGGTAATATTTGTATGAAGACTAATCATCTGTTCACTTGCGGCCATCTTGGATTGAAAGGTCTTCACATATATAAATATTACCGATATTTGGTAGGTGAGAATTACCATGGTGATGAGACTTCCAGCCCTGATTAGAAAGGTCCACCCTGTCTTACAGCAAATGACCACAGTTTGTCATCACTGGTGTTGCGAAATGGGAGAGGCGTCCTATTCCCTGCACGACAGAGATAAAATAAAGGGGCTGACACAAGTAGGGTAAATAGAGGCGCCACTCCTGCGTTGAGCATAAGTACCTAACATAGATTATAGTAACTTGTGCTGCCACCTGCTGCGACCAGAAGGCAACGTTACCACAATTCATACTATATATACCTACCTGTATGATACCTATATACATATTGTTATTATTATGCCTGTATTATTATCTGTATATTATTATTTACTTCATATTATTATTCAAGGATACTCTGTTATTCAAAATCAAACCATTTTTTTAATATTTCTTAAAGATTTATTAACGTAGGTATATATTTACAAAACAATATTATTTCAAAACATGATAAATATCTTATAAAATATTACTATAACTTGGTTTCATCATTCCTCAATACTGTCTTAATTGAATGCTGAGCACGCACATTGCTAGGACAAAGCCAAATACTTGAAAATTTAAAGCCGCTACCAAGAAAGTAGCCCTTTTTGATTTTATACAACCATTATTGAGAAATGATTACCGAACACAATGTCAACACACGGATTCACAACGACAAAACTGTATCGTCACTTGTCACCCAGCCGAGTTTCTAGGATAAAGGCAGATATTTTATTATTGGTTGCTAACGACGGCAGTCCCAGACAAGGCTAATACATTTTGCTGTCGAGAAAACATTTCAAATTCAAAAAATGTTCGAGAGTCCATGTCACATAACCTCAACATACGTAGCTACAAAAATGTACATTTTCACGCGAGTGATAACTCATATTAATTATACAAGCGGATCAACGAAAAAATACGATGATAATAAAGTTAATTAAGCGTGATTACGTAACATGAATACAAAATAAAAATCACTTAAACTTTGACAGCACGGACGGCGTCACTAAAAATTTCAACTGAAGAATGGGTGGCCCTACGCCCAGATCAAGTGTTTTAATCATTTCCAAAAAAGTATTTTTTTGTGTTACGAAAATAAAAAGTAATGTATTATTTTGCTTAAATATATACAAAGTAGATGTTTGAAATAAAACGAACATTTCTATATTGTCAGATTTGTAAAATAATGTATCATGCGTTTTTACAAAGGCTATCACTCATTCTGTTTTGAACAGGCTCGTGCCCGTAAATAATCATACTCTATGGTAACTTATGTTTTATCGGGAACCGGCTGTTCAATATGACTCAGCCCGGCATGGGGGCTGAGGAGGCAGTTGGAGGGAGGGCGCAGGACCGGCAGGGTAGGTCGACGCTCAGCGCCACACTTGAGGAGTATTACAGTGTTGGCTGGGCCGTAACTGGGATATGGATATAACCATCCTCTGACAATTAGGAATGCGCTAACCCACTCATCATAAAAGATCCAAATGCAGTCTATCCGTAGCCTTCCAACTGTCAACAGGTGTGTTACCTAATTGGAAAAAATCCATATAAATACCAAACTGGATATTTTCTAAACGTGTCAGAATAGTTATTTATGCCACTGCCTAGTAATGATAGTCTTTGTAACACGAGTGCTAGTTTGTGCCATGAGGCGCAGCCGAATGGCACAATAGACAGCAAGAGTGTTACAAAGACTTATTACGTGCAGTGGCATACAATACTTTTTCTACGACCATGAAATAAATAATAAAATAGTAAATAATAGTCATTATAATGTACTCGTCCATTTAAAGTAATAAATACCCCACCTTTGTCAAACCGTTAAATTTATCGTTCCCCTCGATTATCTAATCTAATCTGCAAAGATATATTACATTTGGGATTCATTTTAAATTAATGCCCACAAGCAGACATATATATAAGGTTGTGCTTACACAGGCCGCATATAAGGGTTAACATTCAAACCCAAAACTCAAATAAACATAAGCCCTGCAATCACTGAAGCAGGGGTGTCATTGGCAAAGTGAACCAAGTTTTTACAGCATAGATGGTCAACCTCATACCGACCTATTAGCCAAGTGAGTGTTTAAGTTTGTTTTTTTTTTTTGCGGTGCAAATATCTTGCATTATTTTCCTTTCAAGCCTTCTGTTTTCCTTCGAAAAAAGGAAAGCTACAATTTGGAGTATTTTGATAAGTAACATTGATGAATTATTACACTATTAACAATTTTTATTTGACTCTACGCATGGAATATATTCATTTTCATTTGAACAAAGATTGAACATAGTGGAGAGGAACTATCAATAAATTGAAAATATTCATGTAATGGCTGACGTTTAAACGTGGTTGCTATGGAAACGGCCAATAATAGTTTGTTATCGGTCGCTTAGAAGGATAGCCTCATACAAGATTGATACCTACTCGAAATTCAAAAATGGTTCCATTTCTGACAATGCGCATGCGCACATTTTCATTTCAACACCGTTATCAGTTGCGTAATGTAACATTACGCAACGGGTGTGGAAATGTATAGCATTGTGATTGCGTTAGCCGTTTTGTAATTAGTAAATTACCAAATGGGAGTAGAAAAAATATCTTTTTATAAAATGTGGAATAATATTTCATTTAAAAAATTACTTTACATGATTGCGTTCATAAAATTTATTTTTCATTCGTCGAAATATTTTGCTCGCGAAAGTGACAGCCATTTCTAGAACTAGTGATGTTCAAGTATGCAGGTATGTACTTGCTTATTCAAGTACGTAACTTCTATACTAGTGAAAATCATCCCGTACACAATGACGTCGAAACATTTTTGAATTCGGAATTTATCAGATATTTTCCAACTTTCAACAGCACTAGTAACAAATACCGTTGCCATGGTGATTTCATGAGTTTCTATGGTGATATGTGCATAGATTGAAGACGGAGTAGAGACACGTTGCTTACATAGAAAATGACAAAAACATTTCATATGTCGTGAGCGAGACAGCACTATAAACAATGTATGATGTCAAATACGGCGCATCATTTCGATTGTAACTAAATCTCATTCATAGCCACTCCATCGAATACTACCTCCATGGATATGGATATAGCTGAAAACGGCGTGCCATTTCACACCACGGGGACAGAGAGGTGGTTGTCAATGCTCCATGGTTATTAGGTGAATGGGAAACATGAGTAGATTGGAAAATACAGATAGGCTCTCTCGTACACGAGGGCGTGCGTCTGCATGTTTTATAGTGGTCAGCCGAAGAAGCAGTTTAACCGCTTTCAATCTGTGCTGAATTCGGCAGCAAGGCGCATATTCGGGATATCCAAATTGTTAAAACAACTGCATTGACTTCGTTTTCCGGAGTGGATGGTCTACTGTGTTTGTTTGATGGTATATAAAGCCATCAATGGCTTGGCTCCATCTTGTCTGACTAGTATGATTTCGGCTGTTGAGATGGGTGTAAGGAGGCAGACACTCTGCGGGTGATGGAGCAATCAATGTGGTTCAGCCGCGCCGTAAGATTCGTACAAATTTCGGAGACCGCGCTTTCCGTGTTGCGGGTTCGGTGGAGTGGAACAGACTGCCACCCGGAGTGAAGAATCCTAAATCTGTGGGTATATTTCTTATGTTTCGTGCAGGCAAAATGAAGCAGGGGCTATTTTTCAAAACATAAATAAATAAGTGATGTTATTTATACATACTTAGAAAAGTCTAGACTGAAATGCAACCCCTAATGATTTGTGTTATCTATAAGTAAAAGGGAAAAAAATATCAGACCAATTCGGCAGTTCATTACCCCCGACTAGACAGGGCTGTAGCCAAAATATAAGGGGAGGGAAGCATATCGTCTACCGGTTAGGGCTCCGGCTGCAACGCTGCACGCAAACTTGCATTCTCTTCATATTGCATGCTACAAATTATGTGACCGTAATGTGATACAGCATAAACAACGCAGGGTAATGTATGGAAACTCCTAAATACTGCTGGTTAAAAGAAAATACTACTTAAATATAACTGTCAGTTAACCTCGGTTATTTACGAAAAATACTAGTCAGTTTGATAGTGTAGCTGTCAGTTATGAAGATAGTGTAAACACTGCATTAAACTGCTTCAAATAGTATAAAATCTTTTTTTTTACTTAAACAAAGAAAATACTGAACATAAGTGTCAGTTTAACCCCGGTTGTTTAGGATAATTAATACTGTAAATACATGCAAAGAAAATCTAACAAAAATACAATACACCTGTCCGTGTCCTGTCGATAGCTCGGTTGGTAGAATGCTTGCATTTAATGCCAAATCCTAGGGTTAGATCCCCATCGAAGCTGACCAAGATTCACTCAGCCTTCACGAGAAATAGGAACCGGCCCCTTTAGCAGCTGGAAAACCCCCACTTCAATTGAAATAGTTGGCTAAACCGGCCACATAGGTTACACATGCCACATGTGACCCTTCCGGGGAAAACGCGGTAAGAAGTTGCCCTATGCATGATGCTCATTTACGTTAGGTTACGTTGTGATTGGCACCGGTTATGGCAAGCACTCACGAAAGCACTTTTTTGTCAGTGATTTCTTTAAGCTGTCAGTTTAACTTACAGTGTAATGTATCCTTTAAGCTACTCCAAATGATATTGAAATTTAATGCATAAAAATACACTAAAAAGATGTAAAAACACATTTATTATTCCCAAACCCGCTGGAATGTTATTTATGGGCCCATTGCTGGAAAAACTTTACAGACGTACTTCGTGAAAAACTATTTCGATTATTGGATTGAAAGTAATATTTATTTTGTGTATTTGTTAGGGTTTGGTAGTTCACACAGTGAAAGTCCATTGTATTTATTTAAAAAAAATAACAGTTTTAATTAAGTTTTCGGCTCGAATATTTTCGCCTCAAAAAGGCATTCTCAGGAGTAGTGACTAACAGAGTCACTCAGTCACAGCAGTGACTCACAAGAGTCGCTGTATCATATTATGAGATTACCATTTTTATTTTGTAGTCACACATGCGGCATGTTTAAATGCAAACTTACACGTGTCTATGAAACTTGAATTGAGTTTTGAACCTTTGTGAGTTTTGTGTTCATCAATTCGACCATCGACCATCGACCATCAAATTGTACTTTTTGTATGCAACTAAGCTACACATATAGTGTAACTTCTTGCCTGCGTAATCCCTGAAGGGGTCACAAGTGGCGATTCGGGACCTATTTATTTTTACAAGGGGCCGGCCTCACACCAACCACTTTCAGTTGAAGTGGGGGTTTCCCAGCTCCCGGGGGGGCTGGTTCTCATTTCTTGTGAAGGCTGAGTAAACCTTGAGATCGAACCCTTGCTTTCGGCATGGAATGCAAGCATTCTACCAATTGAGCTATCGACCTTTTTACGAGCTTGATCGTCGTCGCTACAAAGCGCCAATACACAAGCAAGACCCAGTTGCTGTAAGGCTGGGTGGACCTTTGGTGACCGGTCATTGGTAAAGGTTTATGAATTTTTCAACCCAGCGAAGAGCAAATTTGAAAATATAAATGGCATATTTTTTGTGCTCCGCCGGGAATCGAGCCCACAACCTTCCCATTCAGAGTCCGAAGTGTTACCACTGAACTACGGACCGGTCTGTATGAACGTGTAAAGTAGCCAGCGAGACGCCGCGACGCCCGACAACTGCCGTCTACGTGTAATCGTACCCCAAGTATAAAACTTCATCATAAAGCTACAACCAGAAATATATTGAAACTAAAACGCTCTCAAGACGGCGCTGTTCAGGGTTCTATTCATTTTTTTTGGTAAACACTAGTTTTATACTTGAGTTACAGAGAGGGGGTGACAATGGTAAAAGCGTCGCTAACAAACTGAAACAACTTCTCTACATCTACGAGCCAAATAGATAATATAAAGCTTCGCGTTTACAGTTTACACCCGACTAAAAAATGCGGGAGACTCCCTAGATTCTAGAGACTCTAGGGGTCTATGATACTTGTTGTAGTGCCGCAGCGGTGTACGAGCTTGGTCTTCGCTACAAAGCGCCAATACTCAAGCAAGACCCAGTTGCTGTAAGGTTCGATGGACCTTTCAGTGACCGGTCTTCGGTAAACGTTTTATGAATTTTTCAACCCAGCGAAGAGCATATTTGGATATATCGCACGTTTAATAATAAAGAGCATTAACTCAAAAAGCATGAATGTTGGGAATTCACGTTTGAAGTTCAGACATCCAGTAGGTACAACTTGTATGGGATGAAAAAGGCAGCCGATGTTTTATCTCGGTCATATTCGTCCAAATTGAACGGCTTTCGCATTCTACCTATTCTTCTCGCATTGTTCTTGCGTTTTATTACAAAATCTCGATTTTCCCAATTTTCGAGTTATTTCTCTTTATTATTAAACGTGCGATATATAAATGGTATTTTTTTGTGCTCCGCCGGGATCCAAATCCACAACCTTCCCATTCAGAGTCCGAAGTGTTGCCACTGGACTCCGGACCGGTCAAGAATGCCAACGACACGCGGTGTACCTTAGCGGTCACCCATCCAAGTAGCATCCGCGCCCAATGTTGCTTAACTTCGGTGATCTGATGAGAACCGGTGCTTTCAACATGGTATCGTCGTTGACAAAAATGGAAGGTATGGAAGGGAATGGAAGGGAAAAAATAAGGTAGGGAAATTAAAATGCACCTCGATTGAGCGTATTAGATTCCATATATTTTTAGTAAACGTTACGGTAACTTGGTATGCCTGGCTATTTTTATATTATGACTCTGCGTGTGTGTGGTTGCTTTTAAAATTTGGTCATTTAGTTTTGTTAGAACATGACTCCAAAAATTTCCAAGAAATTTAGCAATTTTTACTAAAATTAGGCACACGTGAACAATGAAAATAATTTCGAGAAAAGCGTTTTATTCCAGGAAATCATTTTTTTGAAAGCGTCAATTATTTTGACTATACCTTGGTATGAAGATAATCATCCATACTGTAAAATATCTTTGAACAATATTGCAAAACCACTGCAATTCTTAAGTGTATAATCTATAATCTAAGTTGCAAGGATATATTCATTTAAAGTTCTCAAATGCATGCCCACAAACAAACACGTGCAGTTCGCGCTTACAAATGATGAATGTGTACTTACAAATAAAATCCAAACCTCAAATGAACATAAGCCCTACAACTTTTGTCGACCTTCCCTGACACAGGGGTGACATTGGCAAAGTGAACCATTTTTTACAGTATGAGTGGTCAGCCTCATACCAACCTATAAGTCAAGGAATTAGTAGGAATTTAAAATATAATCGTACAAGAAATTTCAAAATTTGTATGTTTTATTAACATCCTCCTCAGCTCATCCTCAGTCGTTATGCAGAGAGGGTGTCTCCTGAAGACGTTAGCTACGTCGCTAACGAAACGTCGAGAATAATGTAAGTTCTCTTATTACGGTCGGTCTAATATCCGATAAATAAATTTTAACTGTGTAGTTATTATTACTGTAAATATGTTTATTAACATATTTTTTAGAGTGGATTTATTAACACAGTGAAAGTCCATTTTTAATTATTTAAAAAATTCAAATGGAAACAAAGTTTTAATTTACTTATTTATTTCTTTTTTTGCTCGAATATTTTCGCCTAATGAGGCATCTTCAGGAGCAGAATGGTTACTATAATGGTTTATTAACAGTTTGATTTTCCTTGAGCAGGTCCCGAACCGCCACATGCGACACCTTCGGAGATAACACAGCAAGAAGTTACGCTGTATGCGAAGCTTAGTTCAGTTGCATTAAGGTTCATTTGCAACATGTAAAACAACGAACCTACAAGTGGCTGCTTTTGAAACTACGCTACGATTGAGTATGGGCCTGAACTGTCTTTTTTTCTGCAGCTCTTTCAACCGTCCCTAACAAAGGGGTGACATCGGAAAAACTGAACCAATTTACACACTATATGGGTGGTCAGCCTCATAACAATCTAGAAGAGAAGAACCTTACATGTATGAAAAATATCGCTTAACTAATCTAATCTAAGTTGCAAAATATAAGTAACATTAGAGATTCACATTATATGCATTTTCACAACAAAACAGAAATGTATAGGTTCAGGCTTAGACATGCCGCATGTAGTTCTACAATATAAAAACCCGAATCTCAAATGAACATACACCCTGCAACTCCTGCCGACCTTCCGTGAAACAGGGGTGACATTGACAAAGTGAACCACTTTCTACAGCATGGGTGGTCAGCCGCATACCAACCTATAAGTCAAGGAACAAACACAACAAAACAACAAACGATTGTTGAAAATTCAAAATATTTTTAAGTTTTTTTTGTGGATCCTTTCACTAAGTCAATCCAATTATTTTATGATTTGAAAGCCTCGATTATTATTACAGGCACCCACACAATTAAAATCTGCGATATAAAGTATTGTATGTTTCCTTTGTTTAGACTCACAGAGGCAAGCCGGGGTATATTCTGTATACACTTTGGTATTACCTACCATACTCCCATATATACATACATACATACCATAGTTGTAGAGCAGGGCTTCTTAACATTTTTTGGACCACTTGACTGTTGCTTTATTTTGTCAAGGAACCACTTTGATGGTTTTGCTATTAACAGGGACCATTACGTTCAACAATATATGTACTTACGATTTTAATTAAGACGTTTAAGTTTTTTTAGCGCAAACGTTTAAGTTTGATTTTTTTATTGATAGACACTGTGCGCACTAAGCGCCCTTGGAGTGATTACATAACGAAACGGCGCCTTAAAGAAATCATCAACTCATCATCATCATCACTGTAACTGTAACTCTGTCACCATTCCGCTAGGGGTGACGATCTCTGTAGATCTGCCTCCGTTTCTTCCTATCCTTACGTATACTTCTTTCAATTCATTCATATCCATCACCATTTTCATACATTTTCTTCTTTTACGCTCGCCACTCCATACTTTTCTCGGTCGTCCCTTACCTCTTTTTCCTTTCACACTACCTCTGTATATATATATACTTTTTCAGTCACTCTTTCCGCATGCCCAAACCATCTCATTACATTCTTTTGTACCTTAACTTTCACATCCTCTTTCAAATTTCATTCTTTCTTAACACATTCATTCCCAACTCTATCCTTCAGTTTTTCCTGTCATGCTTCTCAAATCCTTCATTTCCACCGCACATACTTTACTCATTTCGCTATCATTCACTGTCCATGCTTCACTTCCATACATCAAAGTCGGTAACAATATGCCATTGTGTACCGCCATTCTCAGATCCATCGTCAATCGCTTGTTTTTTTTATTTTTCCTATTGCACCGATCACTTGCTTTCCCTTACACACCCTATATTCTCAAGTTCCCTTGTCATCTTCCCATTATTTTCAAACATACTTCTATGCACGCATCTATGTAACTAGGGTTGTCAGCAACCAATGAGAAAATATTAGCCTTGTGACGACACAACTTAAATGAGTTTTCAAAATGTGCAGACCTCATTTATGAGATAGTGTAAGGCGATTCCTTGAATCTTATCACGTATGAAAAATTGCATTTTTACTTATTCTTTACTGTAAAAAATGGTTCACATTGCCAATGTCACCTCTGTTTCGGGGAAGGTCGGGCAAAAGTGGCAAGGTTTATGTTCTTTTGAGGTTTGAATTTTGGGAACAAGGACCATTACCTACTTTCAAATTTTCTATACCTTGGCACCTCCTTTTGTTCATGCTGTAGAACCCTCCCACAGACCACTTTCGATGCTCTCGCAGACCACCGATTAACAAACCCTGCAACAGAGGGTAGTGAGTACGGTATGGTAGAAATCACCCTCCGCTCTCCGCACCCCATCCCCCTCTCGGTACAGAGGGGTGCGTGAGTCACAGGGCCTCCCCTAGCAAAACTTCCCCTCTATTATATTATAGAGCGGCGTACGTACAATGCTGTATGCTAGACGCTAGCATGTATGAAGGGATGCAATCGCATTCTGTCAAGTGAATGCTCGTGTGATCACTGAACGGATGACAACCAAAATTGACTGCGACACTTGTCGAAGAGAATTGATAAACAATACTATGCGCGTATTTATAGCGTAAGATGATTGTCATTTGTCCTGTACCCTTAGTACGAGTTGCAAAACTTGAGTAAAGTAAGCTTTACGGAAAGCATTAAAAAGAGTGGTTTTCCCCAAAATCTGCCTTTTTTGTTTGTTTGAACTTGATTTTCTTCATCACCGTAACTCTTTTGCTAAGACCACAAAGTGTAAGAATCATCAACTGCAGATTTTGGGGAAAATCACTCTTTAATACTTTCCGTAAACTTTACTTTACTCAAGTTTTGCAACTCGTCCTTAGGGTACTGAATGAGTCTAGAACTGAAAGCGGCAATCTAGTTTTTTTTTTTTTTAATTTGACGACAGTCATTTTCTCAACATTTCCACGCATTTCCACGATGCCAAAAAAAACATTAAAATCTTTTATATGAATAAAGGGGAATGAGGTTTATTGCCATCTAATTAAAATCTACATCACATCTGGTTTGGGATAGACATGTTCCATACTCCGGTAACACAATAATGGTTTCAGGGGCTCGGTTTCTCATGTAAGGGTCGTCCTTCAGGAGTCCTTGGTGACCAGTTGGGGGGTGGGTGGGGGGGAGGCCAATGCCACATTCATTATTCACGCACACGCGTACCAACATAATCACCAGGGAAAATGACCAGTAGTATAAAAGCGTTTACGTAAATTCCCTCGAATGCGTTAATCGTAAAATTACCAGAACATACGTCGGCACTCTTAGGGAGTGATTCAGTTTTCATAAAATTTTCGATGTACGCGATCGAGGTGAGTTAACGCTTATTTTTAATACTCGTGGTGCAGGGTGTGAGCGTGCCGGGACGCGTGTTCCCATTCCTAGACCTAAAAGGAATGTTCACTCAGAAATGCACACGGAAGTATCATACCCTAAATCTGCCGTTATTGTTTCTTACACTTTATGGTCTTAGCAAAAAAGTGACAGTAATGA
The DNA here is from genome assembly GCA_951799405.1 of Agapetus fuscipes. NCBI lineage: Eukaryota > Metazoa > Arthropoda > Insecta > Trichoptera > Glossosomatidae > Agapetus > Agapetus fuscipes. The sequence continues at coordinate 12,331,887 of OX637351.1, read as the reverse complement.
AAAAAATCAAGCATGTTTATTAATTTTTTATCTTAATTATAAAGTTTAAACAAAATATATAACTTAAAAATTGCGACCACAAAAAAATATTTAAAAAAAATACGTTTTTTTCACTTCTGTAGCTACTTTCTCGTGTGTGCTATGTTTTGGAAATATTTTTTTTCATTCTATTTATAGAACTATACATTGTATTGTGTAGTATCGAAACCGTTTTTTTATAATGTCAATAGTTTTTGAGTAAATATGGAAAAACTGAAACTACTTGATGAATTAAATTTTTTCCGTGTGCTTGTCTGAGTAAACATTCCTTTTAGGTCTAGGAATGGGAACACGCTGCCGGGACGTGGAATATAATCACGTTTTTTTTTTTTACATGTTTCAAGGATTTTAGAAATTAAAGGTCACCCCTTTTTTTTGAGGGAAAATTCTGAAATTTATAAACCATATCGGTGCTATTCTTAGACATTTTAGTAGTGCATTGAGCACACGCTTTGACAAACTAATTATGCATTTGTATGCAGACCTGTCAATCCAAGATGGCCGCAAGTGAAAAGCTGATTAGTCTTCATACAAATATTACCAAAATTCTGTAGGTAAGAATGACAGTGGGGATAAGACTTTCAACTTAGGTATCATTAGTTTGTCAAAGCGTGGGCTCAACCGACGACTAAAATTTCTAAGAATAGCCCCATATCAAGCTAAATTTGAACTCATATCTAAATCTAAGCTGCAAATAAATATATCATTTAAGATTCATATTAAACGCATTCCCACAAGCAGACATGTATAATTTCGCGCTAACACATGCCGCATGTGGACCTACAATATAAAAACCCAAACTCAAATGAACATAAGCCCTGCAATTCTTGCCGACCTTTCCTGAAACAGGGGTGAAATACTGTTATGAGTATTAGCGTGTCACGACAAATCGGTCACACGACTTTTTGGTCACAAACAATATAGGCCCACAGAGAACTCCATAAAAAAAAAACTTGCACTGCAAAATACCCTTGTGATTACTTTAGTTGTACTTATTATTCGTTTTCTGTGGAGCTGCTATGGACCTATATTGTATGTGACCGAAATGTCGTTAACCGAAAGGTCGTGTTGACGGATTGTCGTGTGACTGATTTGTAACAGGCCGAGCTGTCTGTGTACGGATTGTCTATGACCGATTATAAGTGTAACAATTGTTAGATATTAAAATAATTCAAATAAAATAAGTAACATGTAAGTGTAAGTAAGTAGGAAAAGAACACTGGAATAATTTAGATTAGCTTGCAAAGTACAAGAATCTCTTAGGCCCAGTATTTTCAACGTTAGCTTATATGACTTTAAACTGATAAAATAAACTACCTACGCTTTTCATTCAGTATAAAGTCGCTATGCTATCGTTGAAAATAACGGGCCTTAGAAAGCACTAGAACACGCAAATTAAGACCTTCTGATGTACCACATCGCCTATATTAGAGGATGCGTTTTGAGTTACACAAGGCAGACCAGATAAGTCAGTGATCCAGACAGTATGAGTCAGTGAAGAGACCTATAATCTATAATCTAAGTTGCAAAGATTATGTTGGCATCTGCCTGTGATCCCATCTGCTGCTACTCTAAGGGCCTGTTGCACCAAACACTTATCAGACAAAAATCAAAATTAAGTGTAATTTCTCCCATCAAATCAAAAGTTTGGTTGCATATACGTAAGTCAGTTGATTAACATCATATTTTGAACTAATGAATTAAGTACAAAATTTATATAGCGCCTTTTATGACAATGTGTCATTCAATAAGAGTTTTAGGCTTACACGGCCGGCTGATGATGCTGGAGTGATGTTTTCCGGGATCTGTTGCCGTGGTCTGTGGGAGCTGGAGCTTCCGGACGTTTCGCCCATTTCTACGATGGGCTTCTTCATCATCATCATACTTCACGCTGAAGAAGCCCAATCGTAGAAATGGGCGAAACGTCCGGAAGCTCCAGCTCCCACAGACCACGGCAACAGATCCCGGAAAACATCACTCCAGCATCAATGTGTCATTCATTGCAAAGGCGATTGTCCATATGGTTGGATGAAGAGGTGAGTCTTGAGACGTATTTTGAAGAGTATCTCCAAATCCAGTTCCCTCAGTGAGGCGGGAATAGCACTCCAAGTCATTGGAGCGGCCGCCTGGAATGCCCTGTCTCCAAAAACAGTGCGGGGCCTTCTTGCAGGGATGTCCAGGCAGCTGCTTCTTGATGCAGCTTTTTTTCTGTTCAAATTCCATCATATTATTACCCACTTCCGAGAAATATTTAACCGAGGTCCTGTAACTGTAACTCCGTCGCCATTCCGCTAGGGGTGGCCAGATCCTCTGCAGAGCTGCCTCCATTTTTTCCTATCCTTACATACCTCTTTCCATTCATTCATATCCTCACCTTTTTCATGCATTTTCTTCTTTTACGCTCACATTGTATATCCCATTCTTTCACAATCTCCTCAATCTGATCACTCCATACTTTTTTCGGTCGTCCCTTCCCTCTTTTTCCTTTCACACTTTCTTTGTATTATATACTTTGTCAGTCTATCATCATTCATTCTTTCCACATGCCCAAACCATCTCATCACATTCTTTTGTACCTTAACTTTCACATCCTCTTTCAAATTACATTCTTTCTTTACCCATTCATTCCTAACTCTATCCCTCAGAGTTTTTCCTGTCATGCTTCTCAAATGCTTCATTTCCACCGTAAGTACATACTTTACTCATTTCGGTATCATTCACTGTCCATGCTTCACTTCTGTACATCAAAGTCCTTACCAGAATTAAGCAATCAAATTTGACGTGTCAATCAAAAATTGATTGGAGGTTGTGCAACAGGCCCTTAGAGGGTAATAAATTGATGGAATTTGAACAGGAGAGATTTGTACCGGTCGAAATACAATAAAGCACCAATATAACGTCGAATGATATTATGATGCTTGGCAATAGGTTTTCTAGCTGGCCATTCTCTAGTCGCAGTTCGCTAGGACGTTATAGGAGCGCTGTACCTTGCAATAGACCTCCGACTCCGCGCCGGTTGATCGGCGACCGTTCGTTCACCTTCTCGGGGGGTGCGGGGGGAGGGGGCGAGGCAGGTGAGACACCAGAATCATAATAATAATATTCTCAACTCCAAGACGATGCGCGCGCACAGATCCAGAGACTAGATCTAGATATTGTGACAAATCATATATATATACCTACACGTCTACCGGGTTAGGTAAGGTAGGTACCTACCTATCTTTCTAGTAAGTCAGGTTTAAAGAAGTAAGTATGGTAGAAAGAATTTTATAGGATGCATCAACTTTTTTCTTCCTTTAGAACCAATAGCCTGAATGGACTCGGACTATTTTTAATTTGGATTTTTTTTCTCGGCGAGCAAACCTCAGTCTGGTCCTTAGCAACCGATAACAAAACATTTGTTTTCCTTTTCCCAAGTAACCCGGACGAGTGACGATACAATTTGTCACAAAAATTCGCTTATGGTAAATTCATCGACGGGATGGGTAAATGTACCAGAGGAAAATTTATTCAATTAAAACTCAGTAAGTCTATAATCTAGGAATAATTTATATACGAGTATATACACAAAAAAATCCCGATGGGATAAATTTACAAGGAAAAAAATATTGAGTAAAAGTTCACCCAAAATCTTCGGTGGGTGACATTCAACAAATGGAAATTCTCTAAGCACATTCAGGAATTACTTTTCCAAAAATTCATTAACAAAAAAATGTGATAACACATGGCCGGGTTGCTAGGGAGAAGTCTACCTTATATTTTGTAATGTGCTAAGGATTCTAGTCACATAGACCTGTGACGTTTGTCCTTCGAGAAAATTTGGTACTTGAAATTTTAGTGCCAAATCCATTAAAAGTAGATCGCAGGTTTTTTATTTAATACTCTTGAAAGCTTTAATTTGTATTTTTCACATATTGAAAACAATAAAAATTCAATCAAGTAGGTACTAAGGTATTAACTAAATAATTAGGAAAAAAACAAGGTACATTTAGTATTGTTTTTTTGTCGTAAAGTTTGTGTGGCACTCCGTGGACCACTTTCATATTTTTGACATACCAATAATTTACTCGAAATCTTATAAGAAACTAGTAAGCTAGGCAGTACCTACCTACAGATTACATACGACAGAAAACTTATCAAAACCTTAAATAATGAATAGAATATCGAAGGGCATAAAATAATTAATTAAATACAATATATTTCACGAAACATATGATATATTTTCATTAAAAATAAGTCCAAAGAAGTTGCGATGCGAACACAACATACTTTTTTACCGACAGGTACTAGGTAAACTAAAAAGCTGCCAAACAGCTTGCAATTTCCTTTTACTAACACTTAACACAAAATATAAATTATAATTCAGTTGTAAATACAAGATAAACTTACTTTCAAGTTTTTGTAGGTATTAATCCATATAGTTTTGATCACTATAAACAATCACAAACAAAATTTTACTTCACAGAACAACACACACGACAACGCGCGCCGCCATCTTTTCAAAACTAGCGGTGAATGGATTCGTATTCAGCGATACGGATCTTTTCTCAATGATGCGAATCTTTGTGTATCCTTTGGCGGTCTAATATTTTGAGTTGTATCCTGACACGAGATAAAAAAATCACACACCTTTTTTATTTTTGCTATCAGTCATTACTCAAATTGTTTTTCCCCTGCCTTTAAAAATATATTATATGACAGCCATTATTCAAAATATTGTATCTTATAATACTTGCATCTTTTTTTAAAGTTTAGCAATCGTAATAAACGCAACTCGTAACGCAACTAAGCTACACATATAGTGCAACTTCTTGCCGCGTTATCCCCGCAGGGTTGGCATGTAGCGCGTGGAACATATTTATTTTTACAGGTGAGCAGGCCGGCCTTATGCCAACCGATTCAGTTGAAGTGGGGGTTTCCCAGCTCCCAGGGAGGCTAGTACCCATTTTTTGTGAAGCCTGAGTAACCTTTCCGGTATTTTATTTTTGGTTTTTGAAATAAACACCGAAACGAGAAATAATTTCAAAAACCGCGGTGGGACTCGAACCCATCGAATATCTTTTGGCATGGAATACAAGCACTCTACCAACTAATCTATCAATTTGTGTATAATGATCAAGTCTAAATCTTTGAGAAAAATTAAAGGCACATGTTTAATTTGTTTTGCTAAGATCCGAATCTAGATTCACATCATGCTTTAGGTATTAAAGCTTTTTATAAAAAAAAAGATTTTATGTACGTATTTATTCATTTTAATTTAATAAAGCTTGATTTCACTAAATATTGGAGCTGACATTCTTAAAAAAATCAACAAAACGAAGCTTGAAACTTTAGTGACGGAAGCTTTTAAAATGGCGGTAAATTCAAAATCGTTTTTTCAACCAAGCAGTTTTTTTTAATTCTACACGTAAATGTTGACAACATTAACGTGCCTATGTTTTTTAACACAACATTTTAAATCAAAATGATAAAATAATTATTTTATATTATTTACAACCAATTTATTATTTTATTTAAAATTATTAAGCCTTGTAAGCCTTGCAACTCTTGCCGTTCTTCCCTGAAACAGGGGTGACATTGGCAAAGTGAACTGATTTTTATATTGTGGGTGGTCAGCCGCATAACAACCTATAAGTCAAGGAACATACATGACAAATTACATTTTTTAAATCAAAGAATGAAAATGACAATATATACATGGACATAAAAAACTAAATCATAAAACCAATTTCACTTTAACAAACCCTAGCCGCCAACATCACAGATCAACCGCCATTTCTTTCTATCCTTGCATACTTCTTTCATTTCCTCCAGAGTCATGTATGATATTAATATTTAATTGTTTAAACACGTACTTAATAAAATGTGCTCATGATGTGTGGATGTATGGAGGTGTGTATGTGTGCCTGTATGTTGATATTTTTTTAATTATGAAAGTATCAATTGCTTTTTGATGATTCATTGATTTTGTTATTGTTATTATTATTATTAATTTTATTGTTATTGTTATTAACGGAAAATGTAGAGACAATTTTTTCAATTATTTATTAATCTACTGATTTATTGTAATTATCCGAAGAAATTTGTTGTTTTTTTCCTGAATAAAATAAAATAAAATAAAATAAAATTATACATAGACTCAATTTTAGATTTTGAAACTTTTTTCTCGGCAACCAAACTCGGTTTTGTATGGGACTGCCGTCTTCGCAAACAATTACAAAATATTTAAATGTATTTTCCTTAGCAACCCGGCCGTGTAACAACACAATTTTGCAATAGTTAAGTCAATATTCACGTGCAAGCCTCATTTGATCGTATCAAATCCAAGGCAGAAATCTATGATTTTTTAAATTGATTTAAATACATGGAAACACAGGAAATTATTTTCTGATTATTTCTGTACAATGGGCCTCTGAATTTTTTAAAATAAGATCCAAATATTGCGCCTTTGGTTTAATATAAATAAGTAATTTTAATGTGTTGAGATATAATACTTTTACAGAAATCATAATTATTATGCTTAGGTATACTGTAAAAAATGTTTCACTTTGCCAATGTCACCCCTGTTTCAGGAAAGGTCAGCAAGAGTTGCAGGGCTTATGTTCATTTGAGATTGGGTTTTTTATATTGTAAGTCCACATGCGGCATGTGTGAGGGCGAAATTATGCGTGTCTGCTTGTGGGCATGCATTTAATTTGAATCTCAAATGATACATATCTTTGCAACTTAGATTTCGATTTAGATTACCTATAAATAGGTAAGCTACACATGTAGGTATATAAATATTAAAAACATACATAATATCTAGGTTTCTATTAGCTGGTCGCAATGTCATATTTAACGGATACCCACAAACAGACACGTGTAAGTTTCACATAATATACGAGTATATGTTTTTCTTATATTCCACGTTCATAAAAGATTTTTACAAAACATTGCTTTAAATTTTTAATGACGAGCCAAACAATGCAATTATTTTGTAACCTAATTTTTTAAACGGCTTTATTAAAGTCCGATTAAAAAATATTGTAAGGTAGGTAATATATTGATATGCTTCATTAATTAATATGAGTCATACATGTGTTGCTATCACAATGGGAAAATACGTTATCGTTACCATGACAACAAAACGGTTGTTATTAATATTCCTTATATACCTATCCCAGGAGCAGGGTTGCCAAAACTTGAGGAGAAAAAAACGAACAATTATTTATGCATTAAATGTGGTCCGAACATTTTTGAAATTGGAACTTTTTCTCGGCGAGGAAACGTCAGTCTTGTACAAAACTACCATCCTTAGCAACCAATAGATAGCAAAATATTTGTATGCAATTTACCTAGCAACCAGGCCGGGTGATGACGTTTATTTTCGCACCCTTTTCAATTTTTCGATCTCATTGTTATTTTGTCTCAATACTTACAAACAAAAACATTTTCATAAAAACATTGAAAACATTTTTAAAAAATTTCCGGCAAATTCATGCATTCCTTTTTGTATTTTCTAATTATAAGTTGGACGACTCTTTAAATTCTAGAATATTTAGAAAATACAAAATTTAATAAGATATATCATCGATTATTATTGATAGTTTAAAATATTATAAATAAGTTCCAAATCTCTAATCTATAATCTAAGTTGCAAGGATATATTCATTTAAAGCTCTCAGATGTATGCACACAAACCAACACGTGTAGTTCGCGCTTACAAATGCTGAATGTGTACTTACAAATAAAATCCAAACCTCAAATGAACATAAGCTCCACAACTTTGCCGACCTTCCCTGAAACAGGGGTGACATTGGCAAAGTGAACCATTTTTTACAGTATGGGTGGTCAGCCTCATACCAACCTATAAGTCAAGGAATTTGAATAAATATTGTTCTTCTCTGCCAGTTAATTTTTCAATGTCATTTTTTTACACGTTGGTATGCGGCTGACCACCCATGCTGTAAAAATGGTTTACTTTGTCAATGTCGTCGCTGTTACAGGGAACGACGGCAAGAGTTGCAGGGTGTATGTCCATTTTAAATTTGGTTTTTATGTACGTTCACATGAGGCTTGTGCGAGCGCGAACTTGTACGTGTCTGGTTGTTAGAATGCATGTTATGTGAATCTCCAATGTAACATATCTTTGCAACTTAGATTAGATTAAATTAGATTACACATAATGGACTTATTTACTTCATATTTATATTTCTAAACAAAAAATGCTTTTCCCGTGTATTTTTAAAATCATAAAGGAAAAGGCGGCTTCTGGCCAGAGCGAAATTAATAGTTAGTAAAGTACATTTACCTTGACAAAATGATAATGATAAAAAGTTATTCCAAGGTACTCGGCATCATTTCGAATTTTAAAAAAATTCTCGGCGTGCAAACGTCGCATTAGATATTGTGGTACTACGATTCTTAGCAACCTAAATAATTATCTGTCTTTTCACTAGCAACCCGGCCGAGTGACATCACAAGTTTACTTTTTCAATTTATGTGCGGTCTTCATTTAAAGGCTTGGCAAAAATGTGTCGTGGCAAAATGACATAATTTTTATTTACCCACGCGAAAATACAGGAAATTAAAATAACTTATTAATACCTCATATACTTCATTTTCTGTTATATTTTTATGAGTAGGTTTTAATCATTGTGATGTACCCGCTCCCACATTTTTATTTTCAGCGGGTGCGGCATTTTTCTGTAATAATATTATTTGTTTTCCCACCCCTAACGCGGCCTGAGCGCCACAGTTCCTGCTGCGGATAGACACAAAACTTCCTCTTGTCTGTTTCACATACAAAACGACATCGATACGTTTAATTTTTTCATTCGAATCAAACTGCCGATCCAAAGTGCACGCTGCATCTCAAAAACTCACCTGATTCTCAATCAAATTCGACAAATTCAGGTAAGTCTTTTAAAACTGTCAATATTTTCAGATTTTCCAAGAGTTCAAGGACGCCGGGTGTCCTTGATAGCTTTTCTGTCATTGGTGTTTAAGTTTTACTTCATTGCGGAATACTTGAAATGTGTAAAGATTTGAAAAACTACTTATTTAATAATTAAATTTTCAATGCACGAATTGAAAAAAAAAAAAAATATTCAAAAGAAATTTGAAAATGGAATATTTTATGTATTTTTTGAACTATACAAATTACGATATTTTTTTTGTGATCTTTTTGTATATACTAGAATATCCTATATTATTGTGTTTATAAATCTAGTTACATAACACACGACGGTAAATAAATAGAAATATATAAAAATACATTTTTTCTCATCTGTTTCGTTACGTAAAAATATAATTTATTAATCACGATAAGAGAGTTCTTTTTTTATCTAAATGTAAACACAGATTCTTTTCAAATGTTATTTTTTCTAAATAACGAACTCGGCAAAAAAATTATTGACAAAAAAATGTGACGTCACCCGACCTCTTCACTAGAGGAAAGAAAAAAAACTAATATTTTGTTCTACGTTGCTAAAAACCTAATTCACATTATAGATTACCCGCCGATAAAAAACTATTATTTAGAATTTTGTGCTATATTCCATATTTATAGCCCACAAAAAATTTTTGTTCTCTTATAACAAAGAAAAAAAAAACATTTTAACCTACACTGTTTTATTAAGAATGCATCAACTGAAAACATATGAAAATACTCCACACATTTTTTCGTGATAAGATTTAGGTTGGTACTTCATTTGAATGATATATTTACGCAAGGTGTTGATTGGAAAAGTTTTGCTTTCCAACTTAAATCAACAAGTTTATGAAATCTTGATAGTGGGTTTTATTCTTAGAAACATCAAAGTCATTAGCCAGCGTAAGAGTGAGCGATTAGGGTGCTACGGAGCCTACGCCTATTTTCACGTCTACGCTTCCGCCTACACCTACGGAACGATCGTAGGCAGGTTTACCCCAAGTATAAAACACAACTATAAAGTTTCACTAAAAATGTTTACTTAATAAAACGCTCACTAGAGGAACTGTGTAAATTTCTATATTTATTTTGGTCAAATTTAATGATGTAGTTTTTTACTCATAATACTAGTTTACCTGTAGTAACTATACGTCGCGTCACGTAGACAAATTTTACCATGCTTAATTTAGTATGAATTAATTTGTTTCATGAATATAATTGGACCGGTCCGTAGTCCAGTGGCAACACTTCGGACTCGTAAATGGAAGGTTGTAAATTCGGATTCCGGCAGAGCACAAAAAATATACCATTTATATTTCCAAAAACGTTTTTGGCTGGGTTGAAAACTTCATAAAGCCTTTACCAAAGACCGGTCACTAAAAGGTACATCCAGCCTTACAGCAACTGGGTCTTGCTTGAGTATTGGCGCTTTGTAAGCTCGTACACCTCTGCGGCTCGTACACCTAGAGTCTCTAGAATCTAGGGAGTTATATCCGGTTTCTCTATGGTTTCGGTCACGAAATGTATGGGATCGCCGGACAAACTGTGTGAAAGCTCTCATACATCCCCATTCACTATTAGACTTCCGATCCGGTACCAGCCTGTGCCCACGAATACTCACGTATATGCTCAAACCCTCCTCATACCCGTCTTGCATGTAATTCATCCCCCTAGTGCTTATTTTTCAGAGGTAATTTCACATGAGCAATGTTTTTATGTGGACTGGGCCCATGTGTCTCATGAAAACCGGAAATTCATTTAAAAAATATTTAATACAACTCTCACATTATCGTATTTTACGTTTTTTTCTCAGCTGATATTGTGTAGAATGCGATTATTTAGGCAATTTCATTGAAAGCTCATCTTTGAATTAAATGTTAGACAAGCCAAACAAGCGCTTGAAGGACGGTATGTGTCAGGGGTGATAAGCGCAGTTTATGCCTCACTTTATACTAGGGAATGCAATCTCGATCTCGCGAGACCCCGATCTTCCGAGATCTCACCTCATTTTTCGAGATCAATCTCGAAGCATAAAATTACGAGATCTCGACCGAGATTGACGAGATCGAGCGGCAGTAGTCTGCGATGCATGACCGTGCTCTCTGCGCGCGAGCGATTCGCTGACTGATGAAGGAAAGGACGGACCGCATACGCAAACTATCCCGACTATTCTCGAGTATTTAGAAAATAATAAGTGATATAGTTTTGACTAGAGTAAGTGAGCGTGCAGGCTCGAGTGCGTTTGTTTATAATTGTTTTAGTTGTGCAGTGCTAAAATTACGTGTTAATTGAATGAAAATTTGTATTATTTTGTTACCATTCGAGATCTCGAAAATGCCGAGATCTCGCCGAGATCGAATTTCTGATCCCTCGAGATCTCGACTTAGCGATCTCGTCTCGAGATTACATTACAATGTCGGTAGGTAATAGTATGTCATTGTGTACCGCCATTCTCAAATCCATAACGTAGAAATATTCATACATCCGTGGGACTTCCTAGGTGGTAGTGGAGTAGGTGGAGCTCCTGCGTGTGTTTGTTGGGTGGGTGTGTAAGCAATAGGGATGGGCAAATTAGATAAAAATATCGAAACGATATTTTCAAACACTAATTATCGATATTTACATCAATACTGAAAAATATCGAAATTTTCAAAAGAAAAATATCGGTCGCTGGCGCGTAACTACTCAAAATTTCGTCTAAAAAATCTGCCGACGGGGAAGGGGAATAGAAACGCGTTTCAAAAACTACTGGCAGAGGACATCTTCAATACTGAATTCAACAAAACAAAATTTGAAAAACACCGTTGACCAGAGGGGTGGGCGATTTGCAAAGTATTTTTTTTTTTTTTATTTTTTATTTTTTTTCCAACACAACCACCCATAAAGCGAGGGGGGAAAAATCACATTGCAAGAAAAATTATCGTAGTAAAAATATATGATTTTGATACTCCAAAAAAAGTATCTAAACTTATCTAGGTAATCTAAGTTGCAAAATATAAGTAACATTAGAGATTCACATTATATGCATTTTCACAAAACAGACATGTTTAAAGTTCGCGCTTAAACATGCCGCATGTAGTCCTACAATATAAAAACCCGAATCTCAAATGAACATACACCCTGCAACTCCTGCCGACCTTCCTTGAAACAGGGGTGCATTGGCAAAGTGAACCATTTTCTACAGCATGGGTGGTCAGCCGCATATCAACCTATAAGTCAAGGAACATACACAACAAATACATTTTTAAGATCAACAAATTATAACATGTATGGACATCAACAACTAACAGAAAACAAACTTTAATTTTAAAAACGATATTTAAAAAAATATATATCGGTACTTTTGATATATACGAGTATATCGACATATTTCGCCCATCCCTAGAAGGCAATGCCATTACAATGATTGCGTTCTCGAGATGCCACTAATCATTTTCTGCTACATTAATTCTCAAACAACAACGATTCATTGCTTCCATAGTCCTTTATACGTCTTACTAAAAAGTTCAGCAATAACGAGCTTACTGAAGCTTGAAATGATTATTTTGTTCCAACATTATAAGTAGGTGAAGACGACTATTGAAGATGTGCGCAGTATTTTTTTAAATATATTATTGTGAAGAAGATTGTATGAGGCTAATCACCTAAATCTTAATCTAAACTGCAAAGATATGTATCATTTAAGATTCATATTAAACGCATTCCCACAAGCAGACATGTATAAGTTCGCGCTAACACATGCCGCATGTGAACCTACAATGTAAAAACCTAATCTCAAATGAACATAAGTCCTACAACTGTTGCCGACCTTCCCTGAAACCCATGCTGTAAAAAAATGGTTCACTTTGCCAATGTCACCCTGTTTCAGGAAAGGCCAGCAACAGTTGCAGGGAGGGCTTATGTTCATTTGAGATTGGGTTTTATATTGTAAGTCCACATGCGGTAGGTATGTTTATTGTTTAAGCGCTATCTTATACGTGTCTGCTTGTGGGAATGCATTCAATATGAATCTATACCTTTGCAACTTAGATTAAAGATTTTGAAGAAGATTACAAGGAGGTCCAAGTCCTCACTTAAATTGCCAGAGACTATATTGTTACATCACTCGATCGGGTTACCTGGCCAAAAACAGGTACCTATTTGCATTTTCAGATTCCTTAACTTATAGTTATAACTCTTGCCTCATACATAAATATATGTTCTTGGACCGGTCCGTAGTCCAGTGGCAACAGTTCGGACTCGTAAATGGAAGGTTGTGGATTTGAATCCCGGTGAAGCACAAAAATATACCATTTATATTTCCAAATGTGCTCTTCGCTGGATTGAAAAATTCATAAACTTGTACCAAAGACCGGTCACTGAAAGGTCCATCCAACCTTACAACAACTGGGTCTTGCTTGAGAATTGGCGCTTTCTACAACGACGACCAAGCTCGCAGAGGGCTCTTGAGGTGTGATACACACAAAAACAGCGCTCACCAAATAAATCATCCTAATATGAATTAATTAATTCACATGAAATTTTCCTCTGTAAATAGGTACCTACTCTTTGCCTCACATCATCTTTCAAAGTAAATTCTTTTTAACTCATTCATTGTGTACTCTATATTTTAAAGTTTTTCCTATCACCCTTCCATCATTTTAAAACATCACTTTAACGTAAAAATGATTTATCTGCATGCCTACCACTCATTTCATTTCATTGTTTGTGTTTCGCTTCATTTATCTCATTTTCTAAAACACCTCGATTTCCACAATTTGTGCAATACGACTCATTTTTAGTTTAATTTTACAATTTATCAGCCAGATTATATTTTTTCTAAAAGCTTTGTTGTGAGTTGCGCTTAGTAGGTACATGCCTTTTTTTAGAAAAATCAATGCGATGCTTATCGATTGAATTTTAACAATAATTTCAAGTTTACTTTACAATAAAGTATGTAAGTAGGAACTTCCACCTGTCATCTAAGTACTTTAAAATGGGTGAATAAGTACCTATATACTCGTAGATGGTACTGTCAAGGTATTAATACTTTGCCATATTAAGAAATGAGAAAAGTCTTCTTCGAAATAGATTAGTCTAGCAAGTCAATTTTTGTCTGATTGGAGTTTGGTGCAACATGTCCTTAAACGTGTCTAAATTGCATTGAAATTTGTCAATTTTGGATTCGTTTATAGGATGCTGCTAGAAATGAGGGGGGTAAACGCGTGTCAAAATTACAACCCAAGATGAACCTATACTTTTAAATTTCGAGTGGATGTAAATCGACCCCTAGGGAAGGTTTCATTAATATAAATTACTTTGAAAGTAGAACAAGGTGAACGTTCGATTGATTTTTGACGGTAGATTCCGTGTCGTGTCTCTATCCGTGTATCCTGATTATATACCAGCAAGTAGGACATGACGATAATTGAAACCGATAATTTTGTACCTACCCATCAAGGACTCCCTTAAAATTGTTTTGTAGTTAAAACCGAACAGTTTTTTTTTGCCTCGAAAATTTGGTACGAAATTGAAAACCAATTTTTAGTTGTGTCTTGATTTTGACTGAAATTGAAAACCTACACCCCCCCCCCCCCCCACTCCCCAGAGCGAAGGATGATGAGGACAACGCAACGTACTTCTCTTCTAGCCAGTTAACACCAACGCGCGTCCTCGAACACAACGAAGACCGCCGCGGTGTTTTGATAACTCGCCTTGAGGATGCTTTCTGCTCGTAAAAGCAAAACGTCGGCAAATGTATGAGCTGCAAATAGAACATGGTCAAACCCAAAAGGAACAAAAAAGATTAGTTAATTATCAATTTTTAATTTTTTTTCTTGACTAATAGGTTTGTATGAGTTTGACCCCGCCTTCTGTATGGTTTCGGGGAAAGGCGGCAAGAGTTGCAAGGTTTATGTTCATGTGAAGTTTTTTTTATTTCTACCTTATTATATTCGCCTTAGTGCTGGTTTTAGTTCCTGTGAGACTGAATGGACCATTGGTGACCGCTCTTTAGTGAAGGCAGATTAATTTTCAACCCAGTGAAGAGCATATTTGAAAAATAAATATGAGTTACTTTTGCTCTACTGGAAATCAAGCCCACAATCTTCAGATCACTAGTCTGAAGCGTTTGCCACACCACGGACCGGTTTATTATTTCGACATGAAAATTTAATTGTTTGCAGACAAAACCGAAACAATGACGTTAACCATTTTTTTACCCGAAACCCGAATGCTAATTTTAATAGCCTCACTACTTTACAGTCGATACAGTTTAGGAACAGAAGAGTTCACATTTGACATAGTTCCCCGAGTATAAAATATTAACATAAACACTCCTCTATCACGTAAACTACCTCTCACTAGGGATGCTTTCCTAAATTTCATACGCAACGCAACTACGCAACTAAGCTACACATATAGTGTAACTTCTTGCCGCGTTATCCCCGAAGGGGTCGCATGTGGCAGTTGATCCTATTTATTTTTACAGGTAAGGGGGCCATCCTTACTCAAACCACTTCAGTTAAGGTGGGGGTATCCCAGCTCTCGAAAGGGCTGCTACTCATTTCTTGTGAAAGCTGAGTAAACCTTGCCGGTATTTTATTTTAGGGTTTGAAATAAACACCGAAACGGGAAATCATTTCTCGGTGGACACCCTCGGTGGGATTCGAACCCGAGCCCACGGCATGGAATGGAGTGGAGTTTATGCACTTTAATGTTGTAAGCTCGGGGTACAGATATATTTCCATTTGGATTTAAATTTCGGAAAATTTAATTTTAAACACCAAAGTTTAGGTGAAATTACTGTCATTCCCCTCAAACTATGTCATCTTTTTGTTGTTGTATTTACCTAAGTGTCTTCACTTTTGGAATTATAATGAGTAGACATCGATTTTTTCGTCACGCGTCCTTGTAGTGTACGTAATATACGTAAGTACAGGTTGGAAATAAATATACGCATAGCCTTCGCGCGTTAATGTGAAAACTTTCAGCGTGTAAACGACCGTTAATTTGGTGAAAAATTCTTTCATCGTGACTTAATGGAAGGTCTAGATTTTAAACTAACACAGAAGAGGGCAGTACTCGTATGTTAGTTAGTTTTTTTGTTTTCATTAGTCCCTCTGTAATCTAAGTTGCAAAGATATATTAAAAATTTAAACTCACATGAAATGCATGCCCACAAACAGACACGTGTAAGTTCGCGCTTACGAATGCTGAATTTTACTTATAAATTAAAACCAATCGTCAAATAAACCTGAACAGTGAATCTTTTGCCAATCTTCCCTGAAACAGGGGTGACATTTGCAAAGTAAACCATTTTTATAGAATGAGTTGCCAGCCTCATACCAACCTATAAGTCAAGGAAATTATTTTTATTTTGACAGAAATATAGGAGATAAAGGCGTCGTGAGAGCTGCATTAACAGTGATTTTTTGAACAAAAATCTCATAAATATTTTTTGTTTTCTTGCTTTCTCCATTTTGTGTTTTGACCCCCAATTACAACACTATATAATGTCTTAAAATACCGCCTTTTCCTTTAAAATTCGTCAATTTTATCGATCACAAGATTTATACCGCATGCGTCTACGTTTGGACCGCTCCGGGGACAGTATAATACGCACGCGGCAATTCTGCCACCTTTCTAGAAATATTTTTAAATTCGCTCAAGTTTTTTTTGTGCACATGGAAATGCAACTGTGAAGATCTTTGTTCTCTTTCTTACTCATGACCATTTTCATAAGTAGGAGGAAGCAGATGTCATATTTCAATGAACTTTAGGGTATTGTTCTGTTCCACGCTCGGCCAGCCAACTCTCCGAGTCGGAAATGGCCGAAGGAAAAGCCGCGTTGACCCCAAAACACTTAGAGCGGCTGCGTCACCCGAACCCCGCACCTTCCGCATGGCAATCACTTACTGAAAACACTACGCCACCCTTCAGTTCTTACCAGTGCTTTAACAGCAACCGGTCGGCAATACAGAACGTCTTTGTTCCGACGTACCTCAAAACGCGTAAATCAGCTGTTAAAAATGCCGCCCTACGTTGAGTGATTGGTTTATTGAATAAAGGCAACAATAATAATATTTGGCGCAGGTTTTGGTTGAATATTTGTTAATCAACTGGAGATGAGGGTAGATCAGATATGTTTCCATTTTTGTTTAAAGAAATGTTCCAAAAGAGTTTTTACAATTTTTCATATTAAAAGTCTGTGTCACAATCTTAAAATTTTTTTCGGGTTGTGTAGCCGTGTTCTATACGGAAGTTTGTTTCACTTTTTGTTTCACTTTTTCCGGACGTTTCGCCCATTATCTGCGATGGGCCTCCTCAGCGTAAAGGCCCATCGCAGATAATGGGCGAAACGTCCGGAAAAAGTGAAACAAAAAGTGAAACAAACTTCCGTATGGAACACGGCTACACAACCCGAAATTTTTTTTTTTAAGATTGTGTCAAGTGCCGGCCGTGAAAGCCTTAATGTACAAAAGTCTGTGTGTTTTTATAATTTTATTTTATGCTACGGTGTAAGCCTACAGCCTTTTCCTCTTCTTCAACAGAAATTAATCAAATTGATTTGGAAAAATCATGTGATTCGAGAAGAGAATGTGTGCTATACAGTTTTCTTTATTGATAGCAAATCTATGGATCATCGGCAAACTAAACTGAAATCACAAAACAAGATAATTTTTACTCGATTAGATTTCAAATTGATAAATTCTAAAGAGTATCATTTTCCCTGGGGGGCTGGGAAACCACCACTTCAACTGAAGTGGTTGGCGTAAGGCCGGCCCCTTACTTGTAAAAATAAATGTAAAGGTTCCACTCACCTCATGCGATTCCTCTGGGGAGAAGTCGAGCAAGAAGTTACACTGCATGTGTAGCTTAGTTACGTTTTCGTTACGTTACAATTAACACAACTCGGGCCTAGTTAGCATGTGTCGTTTCGTCAAAGGCTGCAATATTTTTTTCGAAAACTGGATAAATAAATAAATATAGGAAAGACAGACACTTTATTTTGTCGACTTTCAACTTTTCAGTTTGGTTTTACCTCATTTTAACTGTTTAATAGATCACAGTATAAACGAGCTTTTAAGAATGAAAATCGCAAAAGCTCTTTTGACATTCTAATGAAAATTAATGTTACATTTTTAATGCATTAAATCCACCTCTGCGGCACTACAACAAGTGTCATAGACCCCTGGAGTCTCTAGAATCTAGGGGGTCTCCCGCACAGGATTTCTTAAAAAAAAATACTGGTGTATTGGAAAAAATAATCAATTTAATAATATTTGCCAATAATTACTGTCATCTTTATATTTTGATAGACCCTATATTTCCTGCTACAAGTTTGTTGTAAAACATTCAGGACTATGTGAATGAACATATTATTATTGTTCAGTGTTGTTGTAACGCCGGGTTTTGTCTGTCTGTATGTTGCCAACACGTGACTCAAACTGCGGCATATCCGTCACGAAAATTACGCCAAGTAGAAAACACTTTATATTCAAACTCACCAATAGCGTTTGTAAAAAAAAATCACAAACTAAAATAACGTCGCTGGTGATCGTTTTAGTTTTTTAAGACGCTGTGGTGGAGTTTACTTGTAGAGTTTACTTGGGGTACTGTTTTGCAATACTTCCGGTTAAATTGTGGCCTATGTATAAACGGCTGGTTTATATATCTGCAGCATTATTTACATACAGCCTTCTACAGTGAAAATGATACGACCAAAAAGAAAAACGAATTCGCACAGTAAGTATTTTTGGATATTAACTAATGATAAAAATGCTGCCTACTGCTGTAATTGTTCCATTCTATTAATCCGTATATTTTTTTGAACCGTGGATATATTTATTGGAATTAAATTAATTTGTATTTCTTATTAGGTTAAGAATACACGGTTAAAAGAGAAATGCAAGTTGAAACAGGATGTGAAAGTTTAGGTCAAAAGTATATGATGATAATATCGACGGTTAAAAGGAAGTAAAGAGGCATAAGCGACGTCTTGGTCAAAAATGATTTATGAATGCTATCCTACTTAAAATTTTCCGCTCTTTCTAATGCGCTAACTCCCACAGCTCTACGATGATTTTTTTGTTGTTGTTTATGCCCAAGCAAACAACTACGTTTTCAAAGTATGTTTTTGGTGTAGCCGACAATATTTTGGCCTTTTTTGTCCTTAAGGCTCTTGTGACATAAAAAAATCGTAAAAACCACAAAATAGGAATGCCAATAAATGCCTTTGTTTTTTTTTTAATTTTAGAGCTGTTTTGATTTTAACGATATGATAAAAAATAAATAAGTAATGCCATTTTTTTGCAATGTCAAACATTGAACTGCTCTCCTGAACAATTTAGTTTTTGTCGCTTCCTTTCAAAGCGTCGATATGATGATATGGTTTGAACATAGAGAAATAATGCGCGATTAATATTCAGTAGGGAAGCTTCACAATGTTTGCCACTTTACAACTTTGCGAAATGATGCTCTCTTCAATGGTGGACGTTAAAACTAAAGTAAATATACAGAAGTACTTCAAATAGAAGAATAATTGATTGCTTATTAACATTTCTAGAGTAGAAACATTTTCTGATATTTTGTTTTCAAAAAAGAAAGCTCATCCTTTTCATTGGAATTGTGTTTTTTATGCCAGTTTTGCTTTGATTACTTCAACCTCCGACGTGCTTCTGTTGTCTTCACTTGATCGATCCATCGTGCGCGGGTCTTTTCTCTTCCTCTCTTCCCTTCAAAGCTGATGATCACAACGAGTCGTTCCAGGTTATCTTCATTACCACGGACAACGTGTACGAAGAACTGAAAACCTATTTTCGATGGTTAGCATAGAATGATTGTTTGTTGTTAATTTGTATCAGGAATGTGGCACCGTCCAGCTTCTGCGTCTTCCCGCCAGGAAGCGGAGCTGATGAACCGCGCCAGCAGAGCCCTGTCCAACACTGATGACCCTGTGGAGAGGCTGCGCCTGCTCTGCCTGTCCAGGGGGGCTGCGGGCATCATGGGGCTGGGCAGGTAATGTAACAAATATCTCAAGATTAGTGCAAGTGCTAGCTTCTTATCCACCTGCATTGTGCTAGCATTTGTGCTAGCTTCTTATCCACTCATAGACTTGCTGGCGTAAAGTAGTCTGTGAATCAGGCAAGGTACCTCAGGATACGTAATTGGCGCTGTTAAAGCTACCTGAGAGCAATGACTGGAAAAGCACTGAATGATTGAGTCCGCAATGATTGGGTGATGAACGAGTGTGGTATGAAAGAGAATTAAAGAATGGAAGTACAAAAAAGTACAATGAGATGGTTTGTACATCTTGAACAGAAAGTGTCAGGATCGCTGGAGCTCGGCAAACAGTCTTGTCAGCCAACTCGAGCCTTGGTACTCGAGGAAGCATGGCTGCCTGAACTACCGGCTCACGCAGATGCTGATTGGACACGGTTGTTTCGGATCCTACCTACACCTACACCGGATAGGCAAGAAGCAACTGCAGCATGCTATGGCACTGCGATTTAGCAAATGATGATGACAAGGAAAACACGCTACTGTCGTGTCCTGTGGGTGGACCTCAGGGGGTCATCCATGGTCCCATTGTGGTTAATGTTCAACCTGGACATACCTACTCCAATCACTCTTCTGAAGAAAGCTATATTCCAACTATAAATGTGGAAATTTACCCTTTTTTTCGGAAATTTCTTGTGAAAATTGGTTGAAACAAAAACCCCTAAAACCTGGACTGTCCGAATACAGAAATGTGAAATCGTTTTTAACACCCTCAGCTTCAAACTTAAACCATCAGTTTTCAAAAAAAAACTTTACCCATACTCTGCATCCAGAAATAAAAATATACTGAATTAGACCGGTCCGTAGTCCAGTGGCAACACTTCGGACTCGTAAATGGAAGGTAGTGCCCGGCTCGAAGTCCGGCGAAGCACAAAAAATACCATTTATATTTTCAAATATGCTCTTCGCTGGGTTGAAAATTCATAAAACATTTACCAAAGACCGGTTACTAAAGGTCCATACAGCCTTACAGCAACTGGGTCTTGCTTGAGTATTGGCGCTTTTTAGCGACGACCAAACTCGTAAACACCTCTGCGGCACTACCACAAGTGTCATAGACCCCTAGAGTCTCTGAAATCTAGGGAGTCTCCCACACAGGATTTATTTAAAAAATACTTTTTTTTTATCAGACATATTTTCCCTGAAAAAGAAAGCAGGCAGACCTTCATCTCCTACCCACTAAATTTGTATCAGTCTCGATTGAGAGTTTAGATTATTCTTGTATTTTCAGGTCTAGGTTTACAAATTGTTGATTACATTTTGGAGGTCAGCACTATTCCTTGGATGGTGACCTTGTGTTTATTGAGTTACTGTACGGAGGACTTCTGTACCAGCTGCTACAGGCTGTTGCATGCGACACGCACCCTAAAAAATAACAATCCCCGAAGTTTACAAGACCTACTATATTCATATAATACAACTGTTATATTATACTATAATCTATAGCAGGGGTGCCCATACTTTTTCTTGAGGAGATCGACATTTAAACTGTTTAGCCCAGGGGTAGTATCCAGGGGTATTTTAACTGTTTAGCCCAGGGAAGAACTATTTTCAAGAAATTTTTGGTCAGGGTGAAAGAAGAATTTATGAACAGATAGATGAAGAGAATGAATTGAATCTTTTGAAAGAAGAAATGAAAGTGTCTATTTCACGTCTGAAGAATGGGAAGTCTGCTGGGTTTGATGGTATAAATGGTGAAATGTTGAAAGCAGGAGGTGAATGTGTGATAGATTGGATGTATGAATTATGTAAGCTTTGTGTGAATACCGGAGTAGTACCGATGGATTGGAGGAAGGCAGTCATTGTTCCCATTTACAAAGGTAAAGGGGACAAAAAAGACTGTCAGAACTTCAGACCAATCAGTCTACTCAGTATACCAGGAAAAGTCTTCTGTAAGGTGATTATAAAAAATGTGATTCTGACTACTAGCGAAAGGATTTCCGATATACAGTCCGGTTTTATGGCCGGTAGAGGCTGTGTTGATCAGATTTTTACTCTACGACAACTTGTTGAAAAACATTGTCGGTGAGGCGGAAGCTGTTCACGGCCTTTGTAGATCTGGAAAAGGCTTTTGACTCAGTAGACAGAGGTATGTTATGGGATGTTTTGAAAGCATACGGAGTGAATGGGGCTCTCCTAGGTGCGGTGCATGCAAACTATGAAAATAGTAAGGCATGTGTCCGTATTAATGGTGAGTATAGTGAGTGGTTTGAAGTTTATAAGGGTGTGAGGCAAGGATGTGTGATGAGTCCATGGCTATTTAACATAGTCATGGACAAGTGTGTCAGAGATGCTCGACTTAATGATTGTGGATTGACGATAGGAGAGAGCAAAGTGAGTGTTTTACTGTATGCAGATGATGCAGTTCTTATTTCTGATTCAGCAGTAGAATTGCAAACAATGCTCTCTAGATTGAATGAAGCTTTGTTAGGTAACCATTTGAAGTTGAATGCAAGTAAGACGAAAGTATTGATTTTTGAAAGAGATGATGAAAGTATGAATTATGAATTTAAAATTAATGGAATGAATGTTGATGTCGTAAATGAGTTTGTATACCTGGGAAGTAAGTTTGAAAAAGATGGAAGAATGACCGGTGAATTTGAAAGAAGAATAATGAAAGGCAGGTGCGTACTGGGTGCTACCGCTAGCATCGCCAGGAACCAGAATCTTTCAAAAAATGTTCGACTGGCGGTGCACGGTGGTATACTAGTGCCCACTCTGATGTATGGAAGTGAAGCCTGGACGGTGAGTGAAAGTGAGATTAGAAATGGACTACTTAAGAAGTATGATTGGAAAAAGACAGAGTGATAGGGTGAGGAATAATTTTGTTAGAGAGGAATGTGGTGTAAGAGAAAGTGTGAAAGTAAAGATTAAAAGAAGTATACTTAGATGGTTTGGACATTTGGAGAGAATGAATGAGGAAAGACTGACGAAGAAAGTATATGCTGCAAGAATTGATGGATGTCGTGGAAGAGGAAGACCGAGAAAGGTATGGATGGACCAAATTTTCGAAATAGCGAGTGAATGGGATATCCAGAGTCATAATAAAAGGAGAGCTTGTATGAAAAAGGTTATGACTCTGGATGAAATGAAAGAAGTATGCAAGGACAGGAAGAAGTGGCGGCTAATCTGCAATGCTGATTTGTAATGTTGGTTTATTAGTTTGCTACATTTTTTGCATAAGAAATTTTTGACTTTTTTGTATAGATTTCTTTTTAAGGTTTTGTGTTTTTTTATACTTAAATGTTATTTATTACTCGTATTCCTTGACTTATAGGTTGGTATGAGGCTGACCACCCATACTGTAAAAAATGGTTCACTTTGCCAATGTCACCCCTGTTTCAGGGGATAGTATCCAATTTTTTTTGTTATTTGGGGGGGGGGGGTAGGCACGCAATTTTAATTAAAATTTATTTTGCAAAAAACTACAGTTTTAAGATCGATCCCTGAAAATTTTTGATATCCTCGGCGATCGACTTTAAAACCTTTCGCGATCGACCGTTTGGGCACCTC
This sequence comes from Agapetus fuscipes, assembly GCA_951799405.1. Lineage (NCBI taxonomy): Eukaryota > Metazoa > Arthropoda > Insecta > Trichoptera > Glossosomatidae > Agapetus > Agapetus fuscipes. Next base: position 12,308,381 of record OX637351.1, on the reverse strand, counting down.
TGCCTTATACCTACATCTCAAAATGCCCATAGGTCCAATAACGTAAGTAAATTTATTGTATCATTAGTTGACATTTTGTAGTTTAGTCGATAGCTCAGTTGGTAGAGTGCTTGTATTCTATCCCGCCGAGGGTGTCAGAAATGATTTCCCTTTTCGGTGTTTATTTCAAACTTTAAATAAAAAAACCGGTAAGGTATACTCACCCTTCACAAGAAATAAGCACCAGCCCCCTCGGGAGGTGGGAAACCCCCACACCAACTGAAGTAGTTGACGTAAGGCCAGTCCCCTTACCTGTAAAAATAAATAGGTTCCACTCGCCACATGGCAAACCCTTCGGCGATAACGCGGCAAAAAGTTACACTGCATGTATAGCTTAGTTGCGTTTTTTTTTGCATTGTATATACTATGCAAAATTAGTGGCCAAATTATTGTTAAAAAATGCGACCTGTAAAATAAATGTCTCTCATTGCTGTTGCAGGATCTTCCGTCGCATGGATGACGACGGCAGCAAGCAGCTGGACAAGGAGGAGTTCATCAAGGGGCTGCAGGAGACAGGGCTGGACGTGGGGGACGATGTAAGGGAAATCCACCACTGAACTTAACCCTGTAACTGTAACTCTGTTGCCATTCTACTAGGGGTGGCCAGAGCCTCTGCAGAGCTGCCTCCATTTTTTGCTATCCTGACATACCTCTTTTTAATTCATTCATATCCATTACCTTTTTCATGCATTTTCTTCTTTTACACTCACTTTGTATATCCCATTCCTTCACAATCTCCTCAATCTGATCATACTTTTCTTGGTCGTCCCTTCCCTCTTTTTCCTTTCCCACTTTCTGTGTAGGTATATATACTTTGTCAATCTATCATCATTCATTCTTTCCACATGCCCAAACCATCTCATCACATTCTTTTGTACCTTAACTTTCACATCCTCTTTCAAGTTTTATTCGTTCTTTACCCATTCATTCCTAAGTCGGTAACAATATGCCATTGTGTACCGCCATTCTCAGATCCATCGTCAATCGCTTGTTCTTTGATATTCTTCCTATTGCACCGACCACTTGCTTTCCCTTACACACCCTACACACACACAGCCCCATTCCAAAATACAACTACATATGCTGCACACATACAGCGAGCTAATCTAATCTAATCTCTAATCTAAGTCGCAAACATATTGCACATTTGAGATTCATATTAAATGCATTCCCACAAGCAGACACGTATAAGTTCACACTTAAACATGCCGCATATGGACTTACAATATAAAAACCCAAATCTCAAATTAACGTAAGCCCTGCAACTCTTGCCGACCTTCCTTGAAACAGGGGTGACATTGGCAAAGTGAACCATTTTTTACAGTATGGGTGGACAGCCTCATACCAACCTAGAAGTCAACTAATGACAACAACAAAAATGTCTTTTCCCAAGCAATCCGGCCGTGTGACGTTACAATTTTGTAGAATTTGTTCAGAGTCCATTCTGAAAGGTAAAAAATATTGCATCCTAAGGTGTTTGTGATTCATTGAATTTTCACCTTAGTTAACATTATTTTGAAACCACATCCTAATGAATTATATTTTAAAAAAAAAGCTTTTTCGCCCTGCCTATATTATTATTTTTCCATGGTAAAAGTTTACTCAGTGTTACCAATTTCTTTTCCAGGAAATCGAGTCGCTTTTCGAGAAATTCGACACTGACAAAAGTGGCACTGTCAACATGGATGAATTTCTGCAACAAATAAGGGTAAATATATATAATATACAAGGATAATTTATTTAGAAGGTACACATAATTGAAGAGCGCCGTTTTTGTGTGTGTCACACCTCAAGGGCCCTCTCAAATAACGGATAAGATTTTTTTGTAAAGATGCGTCTTTAGTGCTCCTTTAAAGACACCAACAGTTTCTGCCTTCCTCACATTAGGTGGTAGTCTGTTCCACTGCATTGGGACCGCAAACCGGAAAGCACGGTCCCCAAAATTAGTGCGCGTCTAACATGACAGCTGGACTAAGTCAACCACCCCACACCCCGCAAATCTGAGCGTTTGGCGTCTAAAATCTATAGCAACGGGTGAGAACATGTCAGACAAGTATGAAGGAGCCGTACCATTGACAGCTTTGTAAACCATCAGACAGACACGGTGACTACCCTCTCCGGGAAACGAAGCCAATGCAGTTTTTTAACAATGGTGTAATTAGATTAAATTTGGACATCCCAAATATGAGTCTTGCTGCCGAGTTCAGCACAGATTGAAGCCGGCTGAATTGTTTTTCGGCTGAACTATATACAGCGTTGAGCAATAGTCAACTCAAGACATCACAAAAGCTTTAACCGGGTCCTGACCGCCCCTGACGGTAAACATCTCCAAATGTTAATCATGACATCTTGATTTACAAATTTCACTCTGGACATCTGAAAAACTTAGCCAAATATTATTTGAAGAACTGCGAGGGATGATGGCCCGAATAGTTTCCTAAAAACCAGAAAAAAAATGACAGTACTAATAGTGTGGACTGAATAAGTACAGTTACAGGACTTATTCAAAACTATCACTTCTTGGCACTCGCACAAAAACTTGAACTTTACATATTGGGAGGAAGGATGAGTTGGGAGGCATTGGGAACGTTGTCATGACGAAAGGATCCTTAACCAGCCAGAGAGAGGTCTTTAGTCCTGTGACTCCATCTCATCCTGACTCTGTGCGGCGGGCCTGAGCTTGGGTCTTGAATTTTCTAAAAAGTAAAGACCTGACTCGGTGAGACCATGGATTGCATTTTCACAAATATGCGGACGGGCGGATGGACGGACAGACAGGTTTGGCAAATTAGGTTTTTTGACATGTCCTGGTGAAGAACAACTCATTTCCGTGGAAACCTCATTTTTTTGGTCAACAAATACAAGACTTTATAACAGTTTCTACGGACTGCTATAAAGTAAAAATTTAGGTGTGCCCTAGAATAACCCTCATGTCTCCTCAATTTTTAACTAGGAGTTTCTTTCTTTTTTGGATTATTCAGTTCCTTATTATGTTTTTGTTATGTTCCAGCCTCCGATGTCAGATTCCCGCAGGTCAATAGTGGAGCAGGCTTTCAAAAAGCTGGACAAAACTGGTGACGCCGTCATTACACTCGATGACCTTAGGAATGTATACAATGTGAAAGCTCATCCCAGGTTCTTATCTTTATTATTTATGTATTTTATTTGATATCAATCATCATGACCAGTCCGTACTCTAGTGGTTAATACTTCGGACTCGTAAATGGAAGGTTGTGGGTTTGAATCCTGGCGGAGCACAAAACATTTATATTTTCAAATTGGCTCTTCGCTGGGTTGAAAAATGCATCAAGCCTTTACCAAAGACCGGTCATCAAAAGCTCCATCCAGCTTTAACGCAATTGGGTCTTGCTTGAGAATTGGCGCTTTGTAGCGACGACCAATCTCGCAAAAAGTCCGGTCGATAGCTCAGTTGATGCTGGAGTGATGTTTTCCGGGATCTGTTGCCGTGGTCTGTGGGAGCTGGAGCTTCCGGACGTTTAACCCATTTCTAAGATGGGCTTCTTCAGCGTGAAGTATGATGATGAAGATGATCTTGATGAGAACTGTGATAGCTCAGTTGGTTGAATGCTTGCATTACATGCCGAGAGCAATGGTTCGATCCACACCGAGGGTGTCAGAAAAAAAATCCCGTTTTGGTGTTCACTTTGCCAATGTCACCCCTGTTTCAGGGAAGGTCGGCAAGAGTTGCAGGGCTTATGTTCATTTGAGATTGGGTTTTTATATGTAGGTGCACATGCGGCATGTGTAAGCACGAACTTATACATGTCTGCTTGTGGAAATGCGTTTAATAAGAATCTTAAATGATATATATCTTTGCAGCTTAGATTTAGTTTATTTTTAGCGTCCATTTCAAACCCAAAATAAATACCGGCAAGGTGTACTCAGCCTTCACAATAAATGAGAACCAGCCCCCCCCAGGAGCTGGGAAACCCCCACTTCAACTGAAAGTGGTTGGTGTGAGGCCCGCCCTTTTACCCTTAAAAATAAATAGGTCCCGAATCGCCACATGCAATAGGAGATACTACATGTGTAGCTTAGTCGCGTGGTTGCGTATTTGATATCAGTCATCATGTTCATCGTCACAACACCCTCTTTTACCAGCTGTTAGCCCATGGCTTGTCCAATGCCCTTCTCTTGCAGTCCCATACTCCTACGCCTCAACAGAGTGATTCCGCTCCGTCCAGCCATCTTGTTTTTGGCTCTTTCCACTGCCCTGCGTCCCTCTGAGTCCGTCACTACATACCTACATGGTCTGAAGCTTACAGAACATATAACGCAATTGACGACCAAATGCTATTAATTATTGGGCTTTGTGATCAGAATTAGCATTAATTTTGATTCACAAAAAGCCATAGTGGATGTCTTCAACTGTACTGTATGTTCCAAATAAGAGTAGGTACGCTGTCGAGGTTTGAGCCCGTATCAGCGGAAGTATGTTAATTTGTTAGAGCAAATCCAAAAGAAGTTCTTGAGGTGCCTCCTTATGAGAAAACATGGGAATTATTCCAAGGTTACTTCAGGAAACCAGTTCCAGTAGCCTGGAATCTCAGCGCAACGGTTCTCTTATGGTGCTTTGTTACAAGATCTTTAACGGCCTAATTGACAGCCCCACCCTGTTAGAGAGTTTTAAGCTTTATGTGCCAGATGCCTACGGCTGGGGAAGACGGCATGATCTTTTTCATGTACCGCTATCCCGTACCGACGGCATGGCACAACATGCCTTAACTCGGAGTGTTACTCTGATTAACTCTGCTAACATTGATATATTTTACATTAATTTAGAATCTTTCAAAGATCTTGTTAAAGAGTTCCTCCCAGCTTGTTAATGACTGTGTGAGGGTCCACTGTAATGCCCGCTTTCCACTGCGAGCGGAGCGGACTCCGTACGGACTCCGCTCGACTAGCAACAGTAAATTTCATAGAAGTGCTTCCACCGACAGCGAGTCAGCGGAGCGGACTGAGCGAGTACAAAGAGTTACAAAAGTGGTCGCAGAGTTGAGCGAGTTTCCAGCAGACTCCGTACGGACTCCGCTCGACTAGCAACAGTAAATTTCATAGAAGTGCTTCCACCGACAGCGGAGTGAGCGGAGCGGACTGAGCGAGTAAAAATGGGTCCGCTGTGTCATGGTCTCGGCCGCTAGTTTTCAACTGACTTCGCTCCCCCGTGCCAACCCGCGCAGTTGCGTGACAGCGATAAAACACATCATACATGATTTACAAAAACACATCATACATTATTTTATTAATTTGAAAATATTAAAACGTATGTTTTATTTCAAACATCTACTTTTTATGTTTCAAGCAAAATAATACATTACTTTTTATGTTTCGAAACAAAAAAAAAACTCTTTTATTAATAATTAAAACGTTTGATCTGGGGGTAGGCTGCAACGAGCTGTCACACACTAGTTGGCTCCGCTAAGCCCGCTGTAGATGGAAGGCAAACAACTCTTTCATCTGACTCATCTCATTTCCCGCCTAGCTCACTCCGCCGAGCTCGTTGGCTGTGGAAGGCAAATACCATTATTTTTTAAAACTCTTTCGCAATGGAAGGCCAAAACTATTTCACTACGCTCCGCTCAGCTATTTCCCGCTCCCGCTCAGCTATTTCCCGCTCGCAGTGGAAAGCGGGCATAATGAGGGTGCACTTTAATGAGGGTGCACTGTAATGAGGGTAACCTGTGCACAAAAAAAAAACCTATACAGTGATCTTCTCAAAGCTCTGAATGTGACTCAGCCAATGCAGTCTGTTGACTTTTATTGACCGAACCACATCAATGAATTAAATTTCAGAATAAATTGAATGAATTATCGAATTAATGGACTCCATACTAATTCTGTATTAAAAAAAAATTGTGGAGTTACGCTGTTAGGTTGCAAAAAGGCAAAAAGGTTGGGAAAAGGCAAACTAATATTTTGTTATTGCTGGACCATAATAATGATGATGATGATGAGTTGATGATTTCTTTATAGCCCCGTTTTGTGATGTAGTCACTCCAAGGGCGCTGGTGCAAACGAATGCCAGAAATTTGCTTGTCTTCAGTGCGTTCCGGAACTTTCCATGGTCCTCTAGCTCTCTCACATGATGTGGCAGGTGGTTCCAAGCCAGTGGGCCAGCAACTGCAAATGCTTGCAATAGTGACAAATTTAGTAAAAAGTGTACCTATAACTTTGATATATTACGATAAGCATATAAACAAGCTCCTAATTTCAAGTCCAAAATACAGTTACTTATATGATTTTAATTTGAAAAAGATCTTTCGAAAATTTTGACTGGTTTTGAAACGAATATGCGATCCGTCAACGGAATTTGTAGCCCCCATAACGTCATTTTCTTGTATTGACAACGCTGCTGGTATTGTGATGGCTATAAAAAGTCAAAGAAAATGACGTCACAGCCGAAAATTCTATCCAAGGAGCGTTTTGGCGCGAAAATTCAAACATCATTTTTAGAACATGAATGACTTTGTAAAAAAAGCAAATATAAATAAAATTCAAGAAGTTTTATGACAAGCAAATATAAATGAATTTATTAATAATTCGACCTTGACTTGACTTATAGGTTGGTATGCGGCTGACCACCCATACTGTAAAAAATGGTTCACTTTGCCAATGTCACCCCTGTTTCAGGGAAGGACGGCAAGAGTTGCAGGGCTTATGTTCATTTGAGATTGGGTTTTTATATTGTAGGTCCACATGCGGCATGTGTTAGCGCGAAATTATACATGTCTGCTTGTGGGAATGCATTTAATATAAATCTTAAATGATATATATCTTTGCAGCTTAGATTAGATTAGATTAGACAAGATTTTTTTTGTGAAATTTCCCTATTGTCAGCTGAGGAAAACAACAGCTAAATTATTTTGCAACTAATTTAATAATATTTTTTAGGTATATGAGCGGGGAAGAAACCGAAGATACGGTTTTGAATAAATTTTTGGAAAATTTTGAACAAGAAGGGACCAAAGATGGACAGGTATAAAATTTATCTAAGTATCAAAAAGTGTTCTTTTATTTTTACTTGATATAATAATTATTCCTTGACTTATAGGTTGGTATGAGGCTGACCACCCATATTGTAAAAAATGCTCCACTTTGCCAATATCACCCCTGTTACAGGGAAGGTCAGCAAAAGTTTCAGGGGCTATGTTCATTTGAGGTTTGGATTTCAATTTGTAAGTACACATTCAGCATTTGTAAGTGTGAACTTACATGTCTTTGCGACTTAGATTATGGATTAAAGATTAAGTAATAATTCAGTGCACTTTAAATGCACATTTTGTAAATCTTGGGAAGACCAATAAGAGGTCGCCGAAGAACTTTATGCTTTCAGAATTTCAAGTGGCTCGTGTAAGGCTCGTCCTATTCGCAACTCACAAGGTTGGCAAACAACAGAGGCAAATGGCTAGCACAATAAGGCACTGCCTTAAGAAGATGATGATGTAGAGTCATGGTTTATCCCCACAAACATCTCAAAGAAATACAATGTAGAACCATTACCAGGTAAATTAAATTTATGTTTTTTTTTTCAGGTGACATTGGAAGAGTTCATGAACTACTACAGCGGAATAAGCGCTTCAATAGACACGGATGGCTACTTTGATCTTATGTTGAGACAATCTTATAAGTTGTAAAAAAACATACATAAAAAGGCATGTGCGTGGGTACCTTAGGCTTCAAGTGTGATTTACACAACGCTATGAAAAAAAATATGAGCCAAAATATTGCATATGTACCTAACTACCTAGAAACAAACATTCTTCAAAATCTAGATGGAAAAAAAATCTTTTCATTGCGAAAATGTTTATTTATTTATTTTAAATTATAATAAAATAAATATATTTTATAGCTCTTAATTTTTCAAACCTATCCGTTCTTTATTTTAATGGCTTGTTCAGACGAAGAGAGTTGAAAGTGGTAAGCTTATATTTTTTTGAGACCTTGTCTGATTAGGCCTTAGTAAGATAATAAGAATATATTGGCACAATCAAATATACATCAATCTATTTTTTAAATCTCGTCTCCGCTTCTTTTAAATCAAAATTTACAAATACGTCTGTGGAATACAGACCAATCTTTTTAAATAAGTAAATTTGTGTCAAAATGTCAAAGTCATTTATTAAAGATTAGTATTGGTATTATTGCCTATGTGCTTTCAACGTTTATGAGTGTAATCTATAAAAATTGAATACAGATGAAACATGTTTTTCTTTTAATTTTAAAGTATGGTTAAGTTATGTGAGGTGCATAAAATAATATTTTACTACATTTCTTGATGTTGAATGCTTTTATGAGATTAAATCATTGAAATCTAAAATAAATTCAAAATTCAAACACTTCTTTCATGCAACCTTGTTTTATTACACTATTTCTCAATTACAATAAATATAAATGCAACTTAGTTATTCTTGGCGGGTGCTAACTCACCTAAGTACATGAAGTACCTATGATGATGATGATGATGATGAGTTGATGATTTCTTTATGGCGCCGTTTCGTGATGTAGTCACTCCAAGGGCGCTGAGTCACTCCAAGGGCCTATCTGAGTTAACTCCCGCCATCGTTTTGAGGGGGGGCGTGGTCGCATGTAGGTCAGTAATTAGCGGGGGGTGTGGCCACGTGTAGGTATGTCAGTAATTAGCGGGGGCAAGTCACATGATTTAATTACATGATCCCTCTCCTGCAATCGGGGATGCGTGGCCACTCCCTGTCACGTGACTTTTAAAGTACATGACCCCGTTTTGTCTGGTGTTTTCTTTTTTTTCTTTCATCATATTGAAGTAGATGTCACGGGTCGACCTTGGGGCCCCGACATCTATATAATCAAAGTTGTAAGCATATATTCAACAAGCATTATGAGCATAAGCCCTGCAACTTTTGCCAACCATAACAGGGGTGGCATTGGCAAATTCATTCTCTCTGAGCAAGTTTCTGGCGGTGTCTCTGCAAAGTGGAACTGAATTATGTCAGCGGGGACATAGGGTAAAAAAAACTAAATAAAAGATACCAAATAATAATTTAATAATATAAATAAAAAATATCAAAATATCAAAAAATCAAAAATATATCAATCATTTTAATAATCATTAACGGTGTTATTCTTACTTGTCATATTTCGCCATCGGCCTAACTGGCGACTACTTAGTCTGGGTACAACGCCGGACTAGACCAAATTTGAAATATTGATTCTCGTTCATAGTGTAACGTAGGAACAGTTGAGCCTGCGACCAAATTTGGACGGCTGAAATTACGTCCGTTCAATGTCGTATTTCAAAAAAAAATCTGTTCTAGAGATGTCACTTTATAAATATTATTTAAAGAATAGGGAATTTTCAGTCGTTTTTAAATAATTATTAAAACAATAACCATTGACAATAACGCAAAAAAAATATGAAAAATAAAAGCAAATAATCAGTTTTTAAATTTGTTGTGCAATTTATAATTAAAAAAACTTTGAAAACAATTGATTAGCCAAATAAATCCGTATATTTTTTGTGGATCGGGAAAAATAAAACAAATGTAGGGAATATGCGTTTGGGATGACCACACAGATATGGCCGCGGCGGGCTGGCGGAGACGCGCGGGGCAGACGCACAGACGTCACAATGGCGGACGGCTTGTTGTTTTGTTTGTAAACAAACAGATGTTGACCGAAATGCATCTAAATATTTTATTTCAGGTGGAAAAAGTGTCTCATATGTGTTCGTGGAGTGTTGAATATCTTCTTCACTCATTTTAAACTATCTAGTTAAGTTCAGTTTTGTAAAATGTGTCATATGAAGAATTTTGCCGCGAGCCGTGATTCAATCTTTCAAATGATTTCTTTTCTTTCTTATTTTTTTGTGTTTTGTGCCTCAAAAAGCGATTGATTAGCAAAAAGATGCTGAATTCTGTCAATGTGACCAAAATGACAAAAACAAATCGCAAAACAAAACAGTAATAAAGCAAATATTTACGATTTAATATTAAATACGGCAGTTGTCAAAATCGATTGTACCACAAAACCCTCTCCGAGGCGGTTTTGTCTTGGCCTAACTTCGCATAATTTGGAGGCTAGATTTAGGCGGGCGTTGAACTCGAGACGCAAGCCTAACTACTTCAGAAATGTTCAAGAATCAAAATTAAGCAAAACGTGGGTTCAAAGGGCGACGAAAATGTCTAAGAATAACACCGTAAATCTTAATCGGGGTACATATAGGAGTGGCGGTTTCTCCCTCTAGGAGAGTCGCAGCTGCTCATCTCAGGATGAGTTGTTGATGGAGTAGCTCCTGGCGGGCTGCCTGGGTACTTGTCCATGCCCGCATCTCTCCGCTGAGCCCCCTTGCCGTGCAGCACCCAGCCTCCTGTGTCGGGCCGATGCGTGATCTGGAGGCGCTGCTATTTGCCATTGGAATAAGCCCTCAACGCATTGTGCACGAAGTTACTCTCAATTTTGCAGCATGCATCAGAAGCAGGATAACAGTATCCGGTGTAGTACAAAATTCAGTTCGAAGCCGGACTTATTTCTGTGGAATTTAACCATTGATCTAAATAAAATATCATTTATGGGTATCGCCGTCGAAATTTGTACCTTTTGTCTTGTGCGTGTGTCGCCTAATGATTTTCAGTTTTTTGATAAAAACTGGTGATGTCTACTGAATTCTAGATTTATTAAAGTATTTGAAAAACGCAACTAAGCTACACATGTAGCGTAACTTCTTGCCGCGTTATCCCCAAAAGGGTCGCAACACTGAAAATCATTAGGCGACACACGCACAAGACAAAAGGTACAAATTTCGACGGTCTGAAATAATCTATAATCTGAAATATATCGATATAGACTCTGTGATCGATATATCAAAAGTACCGACATTTTTTTTTTAAAATATCGATATTTTCCTCGATATTTCGATTTTTTTTGGTAGTTATATTAAACTACGCGTGTGAATTTTTTTTCATGGGACATCCCTTTTCATATTATTTTTTTCTCGTTTAAGGCGCTCGCTCTGTCTGTAGCTCATATTATTATTTATCATCTGACAGCGGTTGGTAGCCTGTCATTATCAGGATGGCCATGCTCGCATAGCCTTGAGACTGGGTTGGAAAATGAAAATGTAAATTATTTTTATTAATTTTATACTTCAAAAGTCATCCGGTTGTAGTTTTATATTTTACAAGGAAAAATCGCCGGCAAAGATCTTAAAAATTACTCGTAGGATATAGTCAACTGTGAAATACTTTTAAAACAAATGCTGCAAGCCAAAACATTGTTTAACACGACGTGCAAATGAGGATAATGGACCCAAGGATGTGTAAACGAATAAGCAGCGAGAATTTATCCAAACACGACGATTTTGAATGTGAAGGCTCTCAGGAAGTGAACCAGGAAAGCGATGAAAATTTCATGTACGAGGAAGCGCTGGAAATAAACGCGGTAAAATGGTTGAACGACGAACAGATCGACCAGCTAGACGTCAACTTGGACCCAACTAACCTCTTCTTTCACAGAGTGGACAGTGCGGAAATTATTTATCAAAATAAAAAGAAGAGGTGCAAGATGGTGGGGAAGTATGTGATGGGGGACATGTTGGGGGAGGGATCTTATGGGAAAGTTAAAGAAATGCTGGACTCTGAGACATTGTGTAGGAGGGCTGTGAAAATATTGAAAAAGAGGAAGTTACGGAGGATACCCAACGGGGAGCAGAATGTGGAGAGGGAAATACAGCTGCTGAAGATACTGAGACATAAAAATGTGATAGAACTTGTAGACGTCCTTTATAATGAGGAGAAGCAGAAAATGTACCTTATCATGGAGTACTGTGTTGGTGTGCTGCAGGTAGGGTATTTACTTCCTATTTCACCTTATAAAGACATTTCCTTTTCAGTCGTAAAGAATTAATAAAGGTCAATCAAACCTTTGCCCGTTTTATATGAGATTTAATGTAGGTATTACTTCTTTGATTATGATTATTCCTTGACTTATAGGTTGGTATGAGGCTGACCATCCATGCTGTAAAAAATGGTTCACTTTGCCAATGTCACTCCTGTTTCAGGGAAGGTCGGCAAGAGTTGCAGGGCTTATGTTCATTTGAGATTGGGTATTTTATATTGTAGGTCCACATGCGCCATGTGTGAGTGCGAAATTATGCGTGTCTGCTTGTGGGAATGCATTTAATATGAATCTCAAATGATACACATCTTTTCAACTTAGATTTAGATTTAGATAGTCTTCCTTCTTCTTCCTCAGCCTTTCTCAGTCCACTCCTGAACGTAGGCCTCCAATCTTCTCCATGTTAGTCTATCGTCTGCTGTGTTCAGGCATCCTCTGCCTGCAGTTCCCTTGATGTCGTCCAGCCACCTCAGTTAGGGTCTCCCCACTCCCTGGTTGGACACTCTAGGCCGCTACTGAATAATCCTTTTCGGCCACCTGTCATGATCTTGCCTTGCGACGTGACCAGCAGTCCACTCGCTGTATAACATCAGTGACACCAGTGCGTCTCCTGTTTAGATTCCCGGCATCCTTCTTTCAGTGGCTCTTTGGCACGTTCTCAGTCTGTTGGCGCTATACTGAGTGAGACCTTTTGTTTCCAAGCTATAGGTGGATACTGGAAGCACGCATGACTTTGGCACGTTCTCAGCTGTTGGCGCTATACTGAGTGAGACCTTTTGTTTCCAAGCTATAGGTGGATACTGGAAGCACGCATGACTTTGGCACGTTCTCAGCTGTTGGCGCTATACTGAGTGAGACCTTTTGTTTCCAAGCTATAGGTGGATACTGGAAGCACGCATGACTTTGATAGTAAGTATTGAATAAAATTTAGAAATCAGGAGAAATATATGTGTTAAGAATCTATTCACAGAGGGCAAATCTATGGATCATCGGATGCCTAAACTGAAATTTCCATACAAAAATATGGTAAGTTTACTTAACCTTCACAGGAAATTAGTACCAGTCCCCTCGGGAGCTGAGAAACCCCCACTCCAACTGAAGTGGTCAGCGTAAGGCCAGCGTAAGGCCAGCCCCCTTGCCTGTAAAAATAAATAGGTTTCACTTACCACATGTGACTCCTTGGGGAAAACTCTGCAAGAAGTTACACTACTTGTGTAGCTTATGTAGTCATGTTAGAAATATATGGAAATGGTATGGTTTGACCGGTCCGTAGTCTAGTGGTTAACACTTCTGACTCGTAAATGGAAGGTTGTGAGTTTGAATCCCGTTGGAGCATAAAAAATATACCATTTATATTTTCACAATATGCTCTCCGCTGGGTGACAAATTAATAAATCTTTACCAAAGACCGGTCACTAAAGGTCCATCCAGCCTTACAGCAACTGGGTCTTGCTTTAGTTTTGGCGCTTTGTAGCGACAACCTAGCTCGTAAACAACACCTCTGCGGCACTACAACAAGTGCCATAGACCCCTAGAGTCTCTGCTGAAATCTAGGGAGTCTCCCGCGCAGAATTTCTTACAAAATATGTTTAGCAGCTCCATTCTTTCCCCTGTGCACCTCCTCCATGCTTACCTTGGATATTTGATAGCTTTAATTTGTTACTCTGTAGGATATGCTAGAGTCGACACCCAACAAGAGGTTTCCGCAGCAGCAGGCGCACGCGTACTTCACGCAGCTGGTGGACGGGCTGGAGTACCTGCACAGCCAGGGCGTCATCCACAAGGACATCAAGCCCGGCAACCTGCTGCTCACCCTTGACCACACCCTCAAGATATCTGACTTTGGGGTCGCAGAGGTATGCTCACATCCATCATCATCATGAGTTGAATCCAGGATTCTCCTCCACTCTCGCCTGTCCATCGCTTTTGCTCTCCAGTTTTGCTCACAGTAAAAAAAGTTTCTCAGGTATCTCCTATCCACAATTCATGCATCAGGAGGAGCTACTTCGGGAGACAGGATTTAGAAGTCTAGAAACGAGTTTCAACAGGTCCCTTACAGTGCTCTCTCATAAGGTCATCTATCTATAATCTATAATCTAAGTTGCAAGGATATATTCATTCAAAGCTCTCAGATGTATGCCCACAAACAAACACGTGTAGTTCGTGCTTACAAATCGCTGCCTTAGTTCTTGTTTATCGTATACGCCATTGAGAAAACTTTACATGAGCAATGTTTGCATGTGTACTGGACCAATGTGTCTTATAAAAACAAGAAATTTATTTTAAAAATATTTAAAAGAACTCTCACATTATCGAGTTTTACGGTTTTTCTTAGCTCAGATTGTGTAGAATTTGATTTATAAGACAACTGCATGACAAAGTCATATTTTACAAGATTGGCGTATACGATAAACAAGAACTGGGGGAGCGAAATGCTGATTGTGTACTTACAAATAAAATCCAAACCACAAATGCACACCTCTTGCCGACATTCCCTGAAACAGGGGTGACATTGGCAAAGTGAACCATTTTTTACAGTATGGGTGGTCAGCCTCATACCAACCTATAAGTCAAGGAATGCGAGGAATAAATAACATTTAAGTATAAAAAAAAACAACAAAACCTTAAAAATAAATCTATACAAAAAAAGTAAAAAAATTCTTATGCAAAAAAATGTAGCAAACTAATAAACCAACATTACAAATCAGCATTGCAGATTAGCCGCCACTTCTTCCTGTCTTGGCATACTTCTTTCATTTCATCCAGAGTCATAACCTTTTTCATACAAGCTCTCCTTTTATTATGACTCTGGGTATCCCATTCACTTGCTATTTCGAAAATTTGTCATCAACAGCTTAATTGACAGTCCCTGTTGGAGGGCTACAGGTTGTATGTGCCAGACGACTCCACCCGAGGGCGAGGACATGATTTATTTCATTTACCGAAAAGTCTTACTGATGTTGTGGGGCAACACCCTTGGCTCGGAGTATAAAGCTCTTAAATAAGTCTAATATAGACATTTTTTAGTGTAATTTATTAAGATTTAAAAATCTAGCTATAGAGTTCCTCCCAGCATGTTGATAGCTGTGAGGATGCACTGTTATTAGGGCAACCTGTTGTGCACAATAAAAAAAAAAAATGTCTGCCTTGGCTACAGTGATATCATCCATCCATTGCATTTTTTTGCATTCCTAGTCTCCTGCAGCCTTGAGGTTCTACATAAGATTGTTAGGCGCTTAATGGGGTTTGAATCATCCATTCTAATTATGTGACCAGCCCACTGCAGGTGCCGTACTTTGATGGAATTGATCACATTGGGCTCTTTATAGATGTGATAGAGCTTCTTGTTGTTCAGATGACGCCAACCATTGTTATCTCTCACTGGACCGTAGATAGACCTGTATGACAAATTATATCCTGTTATTGTTCTGAAGCTTAATATTGTTATGATTTTACTTGATTCTCTTTGAATTAAACTTTGATTATTTATCATTAATTGATGAGGCATTCACTTTGTAACCTTTCATTTTAAAAAAATTAAAATTAAAAATAAAAAACAAATTGTATAAGGCTACGGGGCGAGTAAAATTTAATAATGTACGACACAGAACCGAACTTGACACTATTAGACAAATTGCTTTCAATAACGGATATGACATCAAAATAATAGACAAATTACTCAACAAAAAAACCAAAACAACACTATACAGACAACACATTTACCACTCTTATAACACTCGAGAGGACCTAGACCGACCTTGGAGGAAAGTACTATTCTTGGGTGAAATTTCTTCCAAAATCTCCAAGATTCTACCCGACTCTATCAGACCTGCGTTTTACACCAATAATAAATTGGGAAACTTACTTTGTAATTCTAAATCGAAAATGGACATTTTACAAAAATGTGGAGTATACGAAGTTCGGTGTGGCGACTGCAATCGAGTATACATTGGGCAGACTTGTAGAAGTTTAAAAATTAGAATGGACGAACACAGGCGTTGTCTATCTAATAATAACTTCTCCGAGTTTGCCAACCACATTATAGAATCAGGACATACTTTTAATAAACATACAATCAAACTTCTTCATACAAACACATACAGACCGACTTTAACAGCTCTCGAGACCATAGAAATTAATAAAAATTCAAGTACTGTCAATTCCTTACTAAATAACTTTTTGATCCCTAATCCATCTCCTCTCCTGACCTTGTTTCCTAGAAATAATAATAAATCTGTCACCAACAATCCCAGCGCTCTGTTCCCTTCCTCACCCCTCCCCCCCTCCACTACTCCCACCCCTTAAAAGAATGTTACACTAATTTATATTTTATTTTTAGTCAGTAATATTTTGTACCTGATGATGGAAACATTGTTTCCGAAACCGGTCGTACATTATTAAATTTTACTCGCCCCGTAGCCTTATACAATTTGTTTTTTATTTTTAATTTTAATTTTTTGATTATTTATTTTAACAGAATTTATTTTACACGGTTTGATTCACAATTTACAACAATTGATTTCACTGATTTCTAGCTCTTGCTTTCGACTTTATGGCTCAATGTTTTAATCGACACTCTCTTGATGCCCTATTGCCAGTCCCTTTATATAGGTACAACAGAGATCTTTCTTGCATATTCCAGATTATTCAATCTCTGTTCTAGATTATACTAGACAACTGATTCGCTGCCATGATGGATTATACCAGACGAGTTTACACACACTATTGTACCTGTACAGGCGTATGTAGGTACTTTGAAGTTTGTAGTTCGTAACACTACCACCATCATACTAGTGCCAGACTGTTCTATGTGTGCATGTACAGTCGCACGTAGATAATCAAACAATATAAATTCATTATTTTTTTGTTATTGACGTATGCTTGTTTCCATTTCCAGGCTCTAGACATGTTTTCCGCGGGCGACACCTGCCACACAGGCCAAGGTTCGCCCGCCTTCCAGCCGCCGGAGATTGCCAACGGTGCCGAGAAGTTTGCCGGTTTCAAGGTGGACATCTGGAGCAGTGGGGTGACCCTGTACAACATCACCACGGGCCTGTACCCCTTCGAGGGGGACAACATCTACCGGCTGTTTGAGTGCATCGGCAAAGCGGAGTACACCCTGCCCCCTGATCTGGGGGATCCCTTGGAAGGTCTCATCAAAGGAATGCTGGAGAGGGACCCTGATATTAGACTGACGATACCTGAGATAAGAAGACATCCGTAAGTATTCTGGGTGATCGTTTGATGTACGCAACTAAGCTACAGATATAGTGTAACTTCTTGCCTGCGTTATCCCCGAAGGGGTCGCATGTGGCGATTCGGGACCTATTTATTTTTACGGGTAAGGGGCCGGCCTCACACCAACCACTTTCAGTTGAAGTGGGGGTTTCCCAGCTCCCGGGGGGGCTGATTCTTATTTCTGGTGATTGCTGAGTAAACCTTGAGATCGAACCCTTGCTCTCGGCATGGAATGCAAGCATTCTACCCATTGAGCTATCAACCTTTTTACGAGCTTGGTCGTTGTCGCTACAAAGCGCCAATTCTCAAGCAAGACCCAGTTGCTGTAAGGCTGGATGGACCTTTGGTGACCGGTCATTGGTAAAGGTTTATGAAGTTTTCAACCCAGCGAAGAGCAAATTTGAAAATAAGCATGGTAATTTTTTTGTGCTCAGCCGGGATTCGAACCCACAACCTTCCATACAGAGTCCGAAGTGTTACCACTGAACTACGGACCGGTCTGTACAATACAATACCTAAAGAGGTGTTTCTTGAGTGCTCCACGAAATACACCCAAAAATTTTGAGTTTTTCACTCTGGGTGGCCTTTCCTGAGTGATCAAATAATAATATTACAAAAGTAAAAAATTAAGAAAGAATAAGCCGCCAGCATTACAGATTAATTGCCATTTTTTTCTGTCTTTACATACTTCTTTCATTTTATCCAGAGTCATGACCTTTTCTACATGCTCTCCTTTTATTACGACTCTGGATATCTAATCTAAACTAAGTTGCAACGATATGTAACATTAAGGATTCACATTTTATGTATTTTCAAAAGCAGACATGTATAAATTTGCGCTTAAATATGCCGCATGTGAACCTACAATATAAAACCCAATCTCAAATGAACATACACCCTGCTGCTTTTGCCGACCTTCCCTGAAACAGAGGTGACATTGGCAAAGTACAGCATGGGTGGTCAAGGAGCATACACAACAAATTACATTTTTCATACCCAATGTGTTAACCAGTGGACTGTTCCAGGTGGATGATGAGGAAGCCCATGTTTGTGGGGGAGCGCTGGGTGCCCATCCCGCCCCTGCAGGGGGACGAGCTGCACCGCATGACGGTGCTGCCCTACCTCATGGACTACCACTACAGCGTGGGGGACAAGGCCAACCAGGGCAACTACTACACGGAGCACGACCTCAACGGTAAACACCACACATCTCTCCCTTACATCATTACCATGGGTAACCCTTTGCACTTGAATGGCGACAATATGTAGATACGGTGAATTCTCCAGTAACTTGAGAGACACTTTTTATTCTTTTACACTCGACAAATGGCTTCATCTATTTCTTTCTTGTTGAATGATGGTTGCATTTTGCCATTAAAATTTTACATTTTGTTAAATGTCTTTCTTTCTCTCTCCTTCATGACGCTAAGTACTGCAGCTGTCGTCCAACATGCCACTTTCTCTCTCCTTTATGATGCTAAGTACTGCAGCTGTCGTCCAACATGCCACTTTCTCTCTCCTTCATGACGCTAAGTACTGCAGCTGTCGTCCAACATGCCACTTTTTTAAATTTGCAAATATTCACTCTATGCCTAACCAAGTTTACATGTAAAAAGGAAGTAATCATCTCACACACAAGCTATTTAATTTCCCAAGAAAGTCTTTAACCGAGTGAGGTTGCTTGCGTATATTTTGTTTTTTATATAGTTCCTTGACTTATAGGTTGGTATGCAGCTGACCACCCATACTGTAAAAAATGGTTCACTTTGCCAATGTCACCCCTGTTTCAGGGAAGGACGGCAAGAGTTGCAGGGCTTATGTTCATTTGAGATTGGGTTTTTATATTGTAGGTCCACATGCGGCATGTGTTAGCGCGAAATTATACATGTCTGCTTGTGGGAATGCATTTAATATAAATCTTAAATGATATATATCTTTGCAGCTTAGATTTGATTAGAATAGATCTAATGTGAATGGAGTGGAGAAGTGTCATGGTTTTAAAGTTAACCAAATGTAGGTTTCTTAGAACACAATGAACTCAATAAATAAATACCCTTTCAGAATCATACACAAGAGGCATTGTCACCATTACTTCCAGAATTTGTCATTTCAGTTAGGTTTGTGGATCATTTTTAAATACGCTTGGCTTTCCCAAAACAATAACCAACTGACAACACTAAAAGTAGGGAAAAAAACAAATATATAAGACAATACCAAATGCTTATTTTTTCAAAGGAGATAAACGTAAGGACAAAGGAACATCAACTTCCGAAATCAACTACAAATATGAATTAGTAGTCATTGACTTTGATTTAAACATGTGTGATGAAAAAATAAAATAATTTGTACTGAATAACTAATGGATACTACTAACCAGGAGCGTGCATAAGGTATAGGCAAATACATTTCAGAATAAATATTCTCTCACATTCCTTTAAAATAATTCATTTGAAATTGACTGGAGTGCTAACGATGGCTCCTATCAAACTTAAATTTTTAATTGTAAGTCAGAATATCAAGCTTAATGATTTTTTACCATATATTGCCTACCTATTAAGCGCATGTGCCTGTATGGGATGCACACTCCTGCAACTAACTTTGAGAATGTGTTTTTTGCTATCTATCTATCTATCTATCTACCTATAATCGAAGTTGCAAACATATATTAACATTTAAAAGTCATATTAAATGCATGCCCACAAAACAGACACGTGTATGTTTGCGCTTACAAATGCTGCATGTGTATTTACAAATTAAAATCCAAACCTCAAATGAATACAAACTCTGCAACTTTTGCCGACCTTCCCTGAAACAGGGTGACATTGGCAAAGTGAACCATTTTTTACAGTGTGGGTGGTCAGCCTCATACCAATCTATAAGTCAAGAGATATTATGTACCCAGTACCCTGAGTATGAAACATGCATAAAGAGTATGAAACATGCCAAAACTAAAGCAAGACCCAGTTGCTGTAAGGCTGGATGGACCTTTAGTGACCGGTTTTTGGTAAAGGTGTATGAATTTTTCACCCAGCAAAGAGCATATTTGAAAATATTAATGGTACATTTTTTGTGCTCAGCCGGGATTCGAAACCACAACCTTCCATTACGAGTCGAAGTGTTAACCACTAGTCTACGGACCGGTCAATTACCTTAATGTACAATAGAACAGACTACTGACCACTAAAATATCTCAACATAATATATAATAATTATTTAATATTAGGATGATTTATTTGGTGAGCGCTGTTTTTGTGTGTATCACACCTCAAGAGCCCTCTGCGAGCTTGGTCGTCGCTGAAGAAAGCGGCCAATTCTCAAGCAAGACCCAGTTGTTGTAAGCTTGGATGGACCTATCGGTGACCGGTCTTTGGTAAAGGTTTATGAATTTTTAAACCCAGCGAAGAGCACATTTGGAAAGATAAATGGTATATTTTTGTGCTCCGCCGGGATTCAAATTCACAACTTTCCATTACGAGTCCGAAGTGTACAGACCGGTCCAAGAAATGCCAACAACACTGAAGCTTCAAATCAAATTGTTTCTGTCATTTTGTTGAATCTTCCCTGTGTCAGTCTCTTGCTATCCACTACTAAAAATACTCCTTACTTTCTTTCATCTGCCCCTTAGCTATCTTGAAACAACATTGTGAAATTCCTTCACTTCACACCATTTGATGTATAATTTGTTTGCCTTTGTTGCTTGCAGAAGAAATGAATTCACTAAACGGCTCCGTGGACCAAAAGCACACGCTCGTTGTTAAGAGCGGCGTGGGCTCCCAGTGCCATAACTCCAGCAGCGGCAGTAGCGGCAAGCGGCGCTGGAAAAAGCCCATCTCCTGTATATCGTCTAAAAAATTCCCCTCATGCAAACTCTCCTGATCCTGTGCATCGCTCGCTCTAACTCTAACGCAGTGTTTCCATCAAACTTAAACTATTCAAATAGACTGTAATGTAGCAATGTACTTGGCACAAATTCCATAGACAAAAAAAGTTCAGGCTGGGTCGCTTGGGAAGCTGCCTATTGATATTTTGTTATTGGTTGCTAAGAACCCTAGTCATATAGACCTGTGGCACTACCCCACCATAATTAGTTTTTATACTTTGTGCAGAAACCATTAGAGTTTCTATTTTTTTTATCTGTAACTCAAAAGCTAACCTGCTGTTATAATTAACTTTAAGAATTAAAAATTAATTAGTACACTCTCCGGAGATTAAACTGTTATGAGAGAGCTTATATTATTCTCGTCTTTTCGCTGGCATTGTAGCCAATGTCTTCAGGAGCCACCCTTTCTGCACGGCGATTGAAGATGAACTATTGAAGGATGATTGAGGATGAGGATAGTGAGGACAATTGATCGCATCCTCAATTGTCATACAGAAAGGTTGCCTCCTCAAGACATTGGCTACGACATCAAAAAAACGTCAAGAATAATGTAGGTTTTCTTATGTTTCTATGATGCTTTGTCTAATATCCAAAAAGTGTAGTTAATTCTTGAAGTTAATTAGAATATGCAAATATGTCAACTCCAGTTTAAATTTTACCTTGAATAGCTTACCATTATTTTGTTATTGGTTGCTAAGAACCCTAATTAACTAGATCTGTGACATCACCCTCCAAGGGATATTTGAATTATATATTATTTAACTGTATTATTTTAGTGAAGCTATTTCAAATATTGTTGTACTGGCGATTGCCTCTAAAAAAAACACAGAAAATAAGGATTTCCTTTAATCTGGGGAAAAGAATAGGTATATTTTGCAACACCAACCGATGTTCTTTTTTCTAATTTTCAGATGTTTTTGTGGGAAACCATAGAGACAATTTTGAGTTATATCACCTAGACACAGAATGAGCACAATAATCTTTTTCAAAGTTATTTGGTCTCCAGTCAAGTCTTTACCAGTTATAAAAATATCTAAGGAATATGATTATGCTTGTGTCCTTTCCTATAAAATATATGATCCTCATGGGAAAAAAAAACTATTTGTACTTTTAACTCATTTTAGCTTACAATAGCCTGTCTTAGCAATTTTTGCCAGTGCATTATTATGATATTACATACATAGTAGCTCTGAAGGGGTTTTAGTGATTAATTAATCTATTCCATGCAAAAGTTTCAAACAATCCAAATTGTTTATCGTAAGGGTCAAAATTCTGTGAATCTTTTTTCAGACCATGTTTCCTGTGACAGATCAGAGATGATGGTGTAAACTCATTTTTTATAACAAATATATATTTTTTAATTGTATTAGATTTTTTCAAAGTGGTAAAATATGCTGAAAGTCCAATTAAAAGCATCACTTTCAAATATGGTAATAAATTTAGGTACACAGATTTGAAAAAGTATGTTGATTTCTGCGCGCGTTAAAAACTCCTCCTGTTTTACGAATCCTGTAATGAAAACCATGCAGCTATAAGCAACTTTTGCAATTTTATTTTGATTAACATATTTTTTACAGTAACAAAAAAAAGAAGTGTAAAGATCTAATTTCAAATTTTTGGTCACATCCCTAGCAAATTGCTTTTACCCGGCGTGGTTTTACACAAACGCTTTTGGACATATTCAATGTTATTCATTAGATTTCGCCCATACCAGATTAGTACGTGATTTTGAGAAACCGATTTAAATCTGTAACAGTCCGCTAAACCAAAATAACAAAAAAGGTGATTCATTAGCGAAAAAGTAATATTATTTATTTTGGTTTACCGAATCCTGCTCAAACTGACTTCCGGTAGCTTTTACTGTATGAAAAAATATGAAATGCTCGACATTTCGGTAGGTATTTTGGTGTCTGATATTTTTTGAGGTTTTTGACAACTTTTCGGAGACATTCGGAAGCATTCGGGTAAACGCCCCCTCCCGAACGTTTCTCGACACTCAAGCTGTCAAACTCATGTCGCCATTGTCAGAATGTCAAATGGAAACAAGTATTTTTTAAAGCAGACTTTATTGTGGCTCCAGGTTTTGCCAGTGAGCATTACGAACAAGATCTCAGAGACAGGCCTTCATACTTCATTTAAAAGAAAAGTGACTGTTTTAAAATATTGCTGACCTGAAAAATAACATAATGCGGCATCTGTCACTTTGGCTTGAACACAGTTTAAATAATTGTTTCGTTACTGCATCCCGTAGATTTGTCGTTCTGGAGTAAAATTATAATTATTTAAAGTTACTTTATACGCTGAAACTCTTATTTGATTCATTAATCTTTTGTTCTGAAAGTTATATCAAACATTACGATCAGCTGTTGAATAAAGAAGATTGCCATTTTGCGTATGTCAAACTGGTTTTGAACGAAATAAACCTACTCGGAGGTGGTTTACAAATTTGATCATATTTTGAAACACGTTTAAAACTGTTTCATAAACTTTTTATGAATCACTTTTTTTGTAAATTGAGATTAAATCGAGAAATTAAACCAGATCTCTAAAGAAATCTGGTTTAAAAATTCTAATGAATAACACTGATTGAAATTATTTTGCTTATTTGGATTTATTTTTGGCATACATTATTTATCTGTTACTCATCTTACAAAAATGTGATGGTTCAATCCATGAACTTGCTATTAGATACAATCAAAAGGCATTTTAATGTTGATAAAAAAAATACCTAGACGTATTTTCATTCTTATACTAGTAACAAATTCTGATCTGACATAGGACTCATCCTACATTGTCCAGAGTGTAAGAGCCCGTTCCCACTTGTCGGGTGTCGGATTTGTATATTAATCGGAGGTTCCAGTGGCAGAACATTATGTATGAAGCTATTCACACTTATCGGAAACCGATTTTATCCGAAATGTTCTGCGACTAGAACCTCCGATTAATATACGGATCCGACAAGTGGGAACGAGCTCTAAGGGATATTTAAATATTCTTGAGGTATCATCATTTATTATATTTTCAAAATATTTTATGTATATAATTTGGCAATTGTAGATTCATATGCCAAGGATCGACTTGCTGATATGGGCTCGGTACAAATTCCATAGACAAAAAAATTGTGGAGTCACGTGGCCGGATTGCAAGGGAAAAGGCAAACTTATATTTCATTACTGGTACTCTAATACTAGAAATCTAGTTATATAGACAAGTACCCCAAGAATAATTAAATAATTGCATAAATGCCTCTCAAACGTGTACGGATCAAGAAGGTATTAACGTGGTGAAAATCGGAACTACATTGCCATCTTGTAAATTGATACTTTTGATAGTAGAACGTGAATTGCTAAAATTTAAGAAGTATTTTGTTGAGGAAAAACTAAATAATACTTGTTGAATGTAGGAGTTTGAAAATAATAACAGCGTCCTTCTTTAGCTGTCTTCTAAATTCATTTCAAGTTGTGTATATCTCTTAACCCTTTAACTGCGGGTGACACGCATAGGCGTCAAGTGTAAGCTTGCATACAGTGCGGCTGTCAATAATAGACGTCATCAAACTTTGAACTTATCCCTGACATCTCGCTGCCTTAGTTCTTGTTTGCCGTATAGACCATTAAGCTAATTTTACATTAGCAATGTTTGCATGTGTACTAGACCAATGTGTCTTATGAAAACAGGAAATTGATCTAAAAAATATTTAAAACAACTCTCACATTATCGAGCTTTACGTTTTTTCTTAGCTCAGATTGTGTAGAATTTGATTCTTAAGACAATTGCATTAAAAAGTCATATTTGACCAATTTGGTCTATAAGGCAAACAAAAACTGGGGGAGCGATCTGTGTTCAACAATTCAAAAGTCTGCAAGTGAAATGAGCTTAACCTTTGTGATTTTTGTTCTTGAATAACTTATACATGTGACTGGGCACATTGTTTGTTCACAAGTGTCGTCAATCAATTAAGGTAGGAAACAATTAATGTTCTAAAAATGTGCTTGTAAAAGTATTCCGTACTGGGGGTAAATAATATATAGCCAGAATATTCAGAAGCGAAAAGGTTAATAGAATAAAATCTATGAAAATAGACTTAATTTGTTCTACTTACAGGATCAAGGGGAATTGACGTAATGTTTTATCCTTTTGTTACAGTTAACTTTGTGAGAAAGAAGAATAGTTTAAAATTTTGTGCCGAGGCTGTTGTCAATTGCAAATTTCCACTAAGTCATTTTTTTTAAATTGAAATATTTTGTATGTAAGATAATTTCAAGGGGATTAATAATTTCAACTTTTGTAGATATGTGCACCTTCATTATTTAAAAATAATATTTATTAATATGTATAAAAAAATTAAACCTGAATATTTTATTAGGTAGGATATAAAAACAAATTAAATTATTAGATATAATCAGTATGTACCTTTTGATGTTATTTTTTGGAAACGAAAATATATTGACAATAATTTCTTTGAATTTTCGTATTTTCATTTTGTTGAAAGCTTAAATTGTCATTGTATAGGAAGATGTCGCCAACTAGCAGTATTTTCAGCACTTGGCTTTTGATGGGAAATCAAGGTAAGGTAAGTTTCCGAAAGAATATAGTGCTTTCCTCCATATTTATTTTAACCGCCCTACCTTCAGGTTATTTTCCGAGAAATAGGCAAAAAATAATCAGGTTTCGAAACCACAATGTACGTACCCCTAATTTTTGAAGAGTATTATGAGAAATTACGAAATGCCAAACAAACAACCGAACGCTTAGCCTGCCCTTGAGGAACTAACTTGTCTAGACTTGTTATGACATGACTTAAGAACTCAGGCGGACAAAACGCGGTTTGTAGTTTTCAATTTTTATTTTTTTTCTCAAGCGCGTACGCGATACGGGATGTAGCAGAATGATACACTCATAGTTTGCGTATCGCGTACGTTCATATGCATAGAGCGGTTAATCAAATAATTCTTTGATCACACTCTTAAATCTCTAGGAAAAATATCTAATCTCCCTTTGAATCAAAATTCTTATGAGAAACCAGACGATGAAGCAGTTTTTTACATGCATTAACTTTGTATGGGGCTGCAGGGACATATTTCAGTTATTTTCCTTGTATAGGTATGGAATCAAATAGCATACTTTATTAAATATATGTTTTTGGTATTCATTGTGTTATTGAAAATGAACCATTTATTTTAATTGAGTCTTATTTACTATTTCAAAAGCATTTTGAGCCATCAAGCGCCGCGTCAACTGTTGAACATAAAATCCTTGTATTGATTTCATCTGCCTTGTGGGATCCGTACAGATATTTGGGTAAGCGGTCTGAAATCACCCATAGTTGTCTGTCCTCATCAATCTGGAACAAAATATTCTTAGGTTTTTACTGGGTTCACTTTTACTTAACTCCTCAAGTGCCGCAGTTCTTGCTTTAGTGTTCAAATGTAATAAAATATTTAAAATGATCATTGTTTCTACCTTAATATCTGCAGGAAATTCTAATGTCTCCTCATTTTGAAAAATGAGCTCGGGAGTTCCTTCTACGTTCATTGTCTTGTCAGATCGCCAACAACTGATCCCATTCTTGTTTATCTGAAATTCATCAACAAAATATTATATAGATGACAGAATGTGCCATTATAAGGCTAGAACTAGATGGACTCGGCATGTTTAAATTATGTTGTTATTTGTTGTCCTTAGTGCGTGTCTGTCTTATGTCCATCAGAGGTAATTTCACATGAGCAATGTTTGTATGTGCACTGGACCAATGTATCTTATACACAACTAAGCTACACATATAGTGTAGCTTCTTGCCTGCGTTACCCTCGAAGGGGTCACATGTGGCGATTCGGGACCTATTTATTTTTACAGGTAAGCGGGCCAGCCTCACACGGACCACTTCAGTTGAAGTAGGGGTTTCCCAGCTCCGGAGGGGCATGGTTTTCATTTATTGTGAAGGCTGAGTAAACCTTGCCGGTACATTATTCTGGGTTTGAAATAAACACCGAAACGGGAAATCATTTCTGACACCCTCGGTGGGATTCAAACTCGAGCTCTAGACATGGAATGCAAGCACTTTAAGCAACTGAGCTATCGACCGGACTTGTTGTTGAGGGCTTGGTCGTCACTTCTAAGCGCCAATTCTCAAGCAAGGCTCAGTTGTTGTAAAGCTGGATGGACCTTTGGTGACCGGTCATAGGTAAAGGTTTTATAAATTTTTCAACCCAGCGAAGAGCTTATTTGAAAATACAAACTGGAAACTGTGTCTTATGAAAACGAGGAATTGATTTTATAAATATTTAAAACAATTCTCACATTAACGTGTTTTACATTTTTTTTAGCTCTGACTGTGTAGAATGTGATTCTTAAGACAATTTCATCGAAAGGTTATCTTTGAATCAAATAGTAGATAAGCCAAATAAGCACTGGGGGGACGGCTTGGCCAGGCTAGAGGCAGGCAGAGAGTCATAATTTCAAAACAATATTTTGTTTGTAGTTTGAAAAGACACTGGAGCGCTTCACACTGCATTAACTAAAACTGTCAACTGTATAAGTTTCACAATGTTGTAAAATAAAAATTAAAAACCCTGATTATCGGGAATATATTTTTTATTTATTGTGGGTGATGTCACATGGCTGAAGGATTTTTTTTATGTGTCAGGTCTTACCTGACTATAAAATATAACTCCGGTTTGTTCATCCAAACAGCTGGTGGGGGAATGCGCCTTGGGTCCTCTATTTCCAGTTATCTTAAAAAAAACAAACATCTATAATAATCTATAATCTAAGTTGCAAGGATATATTCATTTAAAGCTCTCAGATGTATGCCCACAAACCAACACGTGTAGTTCGCGCTTACAAATGCTGAATGTGTACTTACAAATAAAATCCAAGCCTCAAATGAACATAAGCCCCACAACTTTTGCCAACCTTCCCTGACACAGGGGTGACATTGGCAAAGTGAACCATTTGTTACAGTATGGGTGGTCAGCCTCATACCAACCTATAAGTTCATCATTTTAACATCAAGTGTTAATAATAAATAAATCACTTTTGTGTTCTTTTGGGTTTGACCTTGTTCCACTTGCAGCTCCCACTCAGTTTCCCAATCAGTTTATACCAACGCGCGTCTGCGAAGACAACGAAAACCACCTCGGCGCTTTGAAAACTCGCCTTGAAGATGGTTTCTGCTCGTGCAAGCGAAACGTCGGCAGATGTGGGAGCTGCAAGTGGAACATGGTCAAACCCGAAAGGACACAAAAGGGATTTATTTATTATTAACACCGGCCGTGAAAGTGAAAGTTTTAAACATTATTTAATCAAGTGTTAAATATCTGTGCCTGGGCTGGAAGTCTCATCACCATGGTAATTCTTACATACCGAATATTGGTTGGTAATATTTATATGAAGACCTGTCAATCCAAGTGAACAGCTGATTAGTCTTCATACAAATATTACCAATATTTGGTAGGTAAGAATTACCGTGGTGATGGGACTTCCAGCCCTGAATTCTTGTAACATTGATAGATTTGGTTTGAATATTAAGTGATCCAACCTAACCACGGGTGAACAGCTAATCGTACATTCAAATGTGCTCCATTCTTCATAATTGCTGCTTGATTTTCCAGCTAAATATTAGATTTCTTCTAACGCAAATCACAGTATTAGTAAGGTTTTGGAACTCAGCCTTAAAAACAATGAAAATCTGCTGCTTTTGTGGAAACGAACATGAATGTAGTTTTGTGGTCGAAAAACTGGCCTCCTTACTTGTGAAAAAAAAAAGGTTCCAAATTGCACATGCTTCCCCTTAGCAGACAATACAACTAAGCTACACATATCGCTGCCTTAGTTCTTGTTTAGCGTAAACGCCATTGAGAAAATTTTACATGAGCAATGTTTGCATGTGTACTGGACCAATGTGTCTTATAAAAACAAGAAATTTATTTTAAAAATATTTAAAAGAACTCTCACATTATCGAGTTTTACGGTTTTTCTTAGCTCAGATTGTGTAGAATTTGATTCATAAGACAACTGCATGACAAAGTCATATTTGACAAGATTGGCGTATACGGTAAACAAGAACTGGGGGAGCGATATATTGTGTAATTTCTTGCCGCGTTATCCCAAAGAGATCGCATATGGCGAGTGAACCTATTTATTTTTACAGATGTGAGGGGTTTCCCAGCTCCCGAGGGGGCTGGTACTCATTTCTTGTGAAGGCTGAGTACACCTTGCCGGATTTTTATTTATTTAAGGTTTGAAATAAACACCAAAACGGGAAATCATTTCTGACACCCTCGGTGGGATTCGAACCCAAGCTCTCGGCATAGAATACAAGTACTCTACCAACTGAGCTATTGACTGGACAAATTTGTAAAAAGTTACATAATATGTGTAGCTTAGAAGTTTGAATTAATTGACAAAGTAGAATTATTGCTTGTACCTTGAAATCATCAAAAGCGGCAAAACTGTTGGCCCAAGTTTTATTTTGAATGACTTGAGTGGACACTTCGAACTGGGTCGTACTGGTCAGCGAGTGGAAATACAGGGTACGGAATCTGTAATCAAGTAGCATTGGAGAATGATCTCCGAAAAGTTTTTTCAAAAATAAATACTCACAGTGGAATAAAACAAAGTTTTTAATTTAAGTGTTCTTACAATTTTTTTTTTTTTTTTAATCAAATATTTAACGGCGATACCATGTTGAAAGCACCGGTTCTCATCAGATCGCCGAAGTTAAGCAACATTGGGCGCGGATGCTACTTGGATGGGTGACCGCTAGGTACACCGCGTGTTGCTGGCATTTCTTGGACCGGTCCGTAGTCCAGTGGCAACACTTCGGACTCGTAAATGGAAGGTTGTGGATTTGAATCCCGGCGGAGCACAAAAATATACCATTTATATTTTCCAAATGTGCTCTTCGCTGGGTTGAAAAAATCATAAAAACCTTTACAAAAGACCGGTCTCTGAAAGGTCCATCCAACTTTACAACAACTGGGTCTTGCTTGAGAATTGGCGATTTCTACAGCGATGACCAAGCTCGCAGAGGGCTCTTGAGGTGTGATACACACAAAAACAGCGCTCACCAAATAAATCATCCTAATATTATTATTATTAAAATGGAATTCCACAATGTTTGGTTTCACCAAAACAATTTGAAAAGCTTAGTATGAAGTAGATCTCATGGCTCCTCAATACATGAGATTGGACGGGGGCATTGACTTATGATATCTGTGGACTAGAAACTATTTTAACAAAAATAGACACTATATCTGTTTCAACATACTTAACCGCAAATCGTTCTTAGTTAGAAAGAGAAGAAAGATCTTCACAGTGTCATTTTGTTGTAAAGAAAAAATTTCAGGTGAAACTATAAAATCTTTCCAGAAAGTTGGTAGCTTTGAAACTTACGCCTGCGCGACCGTTCTGCCCGTGCGTTATAAATCTTTTGATTGAAAAATTGGTAAATTTTTGAAGTAAAAAGGCATCATTGTAAGACATAATGGCTATCCACTGCTGAAGATACATAGGTATCACCCAACCTCCTCCAGTTGCTTCTATCTAAGACAGCGGTTTCCAAACTTTATGCTACCATGCCTCCCTAAAAAGATTTTTTTTGTTCGCGCCTCCCTTTCTACGTTTTATTTCTAATATTCATACTAATACTACTATTGAAACGCCCCCACAGTTTGAAAACCGCTGATCTAAGGTGATTTCATGACATGTCCTTTCGGCAGTTTTTCAACATCATGGGCCTCCGATTACAAAAATTCTCAGTCCATCTTCCATCTTGTCTTTTGGAGATATGCTGTAATGTTGAAGACTATAATATTTGAATAAAAAGTTTTCTGACCCATCTTTGTTGACCTTGGACAGGGTGAGCCCCAGCACTCCGTCCTTCCAGTGCGCCCTGACCCCGCCCACCAGCACTTCTCCTTGCAGGGGATCCGGCAGCATGTACAGGTGGCTGACTCTCCAGGAGTCGTCTTGCTGCAGACTGTACACCAGCAGACTGAAGCCTGCCATATCTGCCACGTACGCGAAGGCATCTCCGCAGCCACCAGACACGTCAACCACCTGGAGGACAAACAAACATTGTAAGACAAGTTTATTTCATTTATAGACATGCCTGGAATAAACCTACCAGCGCCTCCCCTCATGTATAGGGGGCTGACTCTCCAGGGCTGGAAGTCTCATCACCACGGTAATTCTTACCTACCGAATATCGGTAATATTTGTATTCAGAGTCATAACAAAAGGAGAGAGTGCATGAAAAAGATTATGACTCTGAATGAAATGAAAGAAGTATGTGAGAACCGAAAGAAATGGCGGTTGATTTGCAACAATGGCGGCTTGGGCATTATTTCTAAGTTTAATTTTAATTTACTTTATTTTAATTTGGATTTGTAATGTGTTTCATTAAGAATTTTTGTAAATCATTTATAACTTTTTGTGCTCCTTGACTGATAGGTTGGTATGAGGCTGACCACCCGTGCTGTAAAAATCGGTTCACTTTTGCCAATGCCACTCCGGTTCAGGGAACGGCGGCAGGAGTTGCAAGGTTTATGTTCATGTGAGGTTTTGTTTATTTGCATGCACACATGCAGAATGTGTAGGCGTGAACCTACATGTACCTGTCTATAGGCATGCATTTCATATGAGCCTTAAATGTTAACATATGCAGTATGGAATGGTCGGATGGGGCGGCACATTTAAAACAACACTCGAGCCTCTTAGGGTGGTGCAGAGAATGGTTATCAAAATAATGTTAAAGAAGCCTTTCGACTATTCCACATTGCAATTATATCATGACTTTCCGGTGCTAACAATTGACCAATTGTGTAAGAGAGCGGCTCTCTACCAAGTTCATAAGGATTACTTTATCCACGGATATAATCCGGGGGATATTGTAATCCCGAGTGGTAGATCGCGTAGAGAGTCGCTTGTAATCAAAGTTCCTAGAAAGAATACAGCAACCGGCCAACATCACTACGATTATTTGGGTGTAAGGTGGTACAATGCACTTTTTTCCAGGTATAAGCATGATAAGCACGCAGATCCTAAGGCCATTAAGTACATGATCAGCAAATATTTGAAAGAGGTGTAAATAGTTGAGTGTTTATATTTATTTGGTTTTTCGGATATTATTCTTATCATTATTATTTTTGTTATTTTTTTCATATCGCTGCCTTAGTGCTTGTTTACTGTAAACGCCATTGAGCTAATTTTACAGGAGCAATGTTTTTGTGTTTTGTTATTGTAATTGACAAAATCGTAATTCAATTGCCTATTTTACCGAAAGTACTGCAGGTCTGGCACTATAATAATCGGTAAAAATCATAATAATGTTACGTTTAATACTAAAAAAAGGCGTTTTAAAATGGATATACGTCAAAGATGCGCAACGGAAATTTCGTAAAGTGGATATACAGTAAAACGATCTTGAGATTGACCGGACGCTCGCAACAATCTTTTAGTGCTTGTTTACTCTATGCGCCAAATCACATATAAAGGGTGTTCCAGTCACTTCTTCACCGCACATTATATTTGTTGTACTTATTTAATTCATATTACACAGTAGGCTATTGAACTTTCATTTGACTTTTATTTATTTCTTTACTTCCTTCCTTTCCTATTAATACTCTAGTGTTACCAAAGAGATGGAAGAGAGAAGTTTATTATCAAAATATATTTTTATTTTCTTTAAGGTTTTTTTTGTTTTTTACTTTCTTGCTCTAGCTGAAGACTAAAAATTTCATTTTTTTTCACGAAACGGCGCTATAAAGAAATCATCAACTCATCATCATCATAAAGAAAGTATTGATTTGGTGTGAAATTTTTTTTTCGAGGTTTTCACGGAAATGAGTTGTCCTGGTGCAGGACATGCCAAAAAACACTATCTTTCAAAAACGTCCGTCTGTATGTGTGTGTGTGTGTGTGCGTGTGTATGTGTGTCACTTTCCAAAGTATTAGACTTAGAGATACCATATTTTGGCTACATCAACTCTTTTGAACATATTTTAAATATGAATTACACGGCATTACACCAACTTGAAAATTCAAGATGGCTGCCATACAAAAAAAAACATAAAATTTCAGATGGCAACCCATAGACCCAGGTTTGCAAGAGTGTTGCCACACCTAATTTTTTTAGTAAAAATTTGAGCAACGACCACACTGAAAAAAATAATCTTGGAGCCGTTTTTGAGAAAAGTGCAATTGTATGTTTTTTTTGTATGGCAGCCATCTTGATTTTTCAGGGTGATCCCATGCCGGTCGGCTCATCAAAATTTGTGGTTGTCAATTCTCTAAATCTAAAAATTGGTGTCTCTGTGATTAGTAGTATCGGCTGGGACATACACACATACGGACGGACAGGTTCGACAAATTAGGTTTTTTTGCACGTCCTGGCGCAAGACAACTCATTTCCGTTGAAACCTCAATTTTTTTTTCGGACGAATACAATACTTTATAGCTCCTTCTGACTGCTATAAAGTAAAAATATATTGAAAAGTTCTCAGCAGTTAGAGTGTTTATAAAAAAATACTTTTTAGAAAATTTAAGACAATAATGATAACTTATATGATGTCATCATTATATTTTCCAAAAAGTGAATCACATACAAAGTGAGAAATTTCCAGACAAAATGTTTGGTAATAATCAGAGGGTTAAAATTAGATAAAAGGCTGCGATTCTTAAAACTTTCTAAATAGCAATAATAATCAGTCGTTACTTTTTCAAAACATGACAAAAAAGTTTACCCACCATACAAAGTCCAAGTTTGCATACAAAAGCGTTCAATGACCATCTATGCACATATGTATAATAATCGAGAATCGTAGTTGCAACGAAATATTAACATTCAAAACTCAGATCAATTGCATGCCCACAAACAGAAACTTGTAAGTTCGCGCTTGCAAATGCTGAGTGTGTACTTACAAATTGAAACCAAATCTCAAATGAACATTAAGCCTGCAACTCTGACATTGACAAAGTGAATTATTTTTTACACTATGGGTGGTCAGCTTTATACCAACCTATAAATCAAGGTTCTTTCTTGTGGAATTGGCGTTTTTTTCAGAGACGACCAACCTCGCAGAGGGCTCTTGAGGTGTGATTCACACAAAACGGCGCTCACCAAATAATATTTTTTTTCTTCTTGAAACAGCATAAACTGGCAAATGATTCTAGCTTTAAATTCGTCATACAGTGAGTTAATTTATGCAAGAAAGTCGAGTGCAGATTCTGTGCATTTTTTTTATTATTTTGAAGAAAACATCCATTATATATCAGAAAATATGTTTTTTTAGGACAAAAGTTGTAGCTTTCTATCTCTTGTATAAAATGTTTACGAAAGTAAGTCTGTTTTTATTTTGAATTTCCAAATAGTGCGTGAACTACGTTATTGAAAGATGCAACATTTTTATACGTTTCAATGTTTTGATGTTTGCTAATGATGCTCCTTGCCTGATAGGTTGGTATGAGGCTGACCCCCCATGCTGAAAAAATAGGTTCGCTTTTGCTTACGCCACCCTGATTTTACGGATATGTGACAGGAGTTGCAAGGTTTATGTTCATGTGAGATTTTGTTGATTTTAATTTTAAATTTAACGTCAATTTCAATTTTCAGTAAGGATAGGCAGAATAAGAAGAAATGGAGGCAGCTCTGCAGAGGCTCTGGCCACCCCTAGCGGAATGGCGACAGAATTACAGTTACAGTTACATATATACATAAATACTTGTTCAGATTATATTAAATTTTTATGAAAATAGAATATGATCTGTAATTTCGGCTGGTACATGCATACATACATATACGGACGGACGGGACATTATGTCTTGGGACATTTATCGGTGGGCATTTTGTCGTGGTACCAAAAATATACTGTAAGTTATCCACGTACGTGTCTAATTAAGCATTTTGTAATCTCGTATGGCAATTATTGTCTATTAATAATTACCTACTGTTTCACGAACTAAAAATGTAGCAACCTGTATGTTAAAATGATATTACGTTCATTTCAACATATAATCGACTAACCGTTCACATTGAACAATGCAATGGCAGAAATTGTTTTTGCAGATGGTCGGGAGATGTTTTTCTTCCTATGAACTATAATTTTTAAAGGATTTATCTCAGGAATCCCTTGAAAACTTAAATATTCATCTCAAAATTCCGAGCGGGCTACGGTTAAAAAACGATGTTTAGGTGTGACGTCACACCCACGCGCGTCTGTGATTGGTAGATACGGCAGCCACTCGTCAGCCACGCATGCGCATCAGCGTGTGTGGCGTATCCAGTAAACAAGCACTGAGTTGAAATTTCGAACACAGAATATCGTCTGTGAAAATGTTGAATAACTCGCACATTTGAAGACAAATACGTATTTTTTTTAGCTCAGATTGTGTGGAATTTTATTCTTAAGACAACTGCATCAAAAAGTCAGATTTGACAAGATTGGCGTATACAGTAAACAAGAACTGGGGGAGCGATATATCTACATATGTATATATGTATAATTCCTATTTCTGTATTTTCTATTTAAACATGTTACCTCTTTATGTTATTTTATTTTATTTTTTTTGTCTTCCTGTTTTTGCTAAGTAAATGACTAAATGGTGTATATATTGTTTTTTTATGATTTTTATCTATTAAGTGATTAATTTTAAGTTAAGATAAGTTGGAATCCTCCCCAAAACACAAGCTATGCTTACTTTGGGGAGTATTTATTGTAATTAGATTTTTTAAATTTATTTTTATTGTAATACTTTGTACATATTGATAAAAACAATAAAGACCTTATGAATTATGAATATGAATATCTTTGCAGCTTAGATTATAGATTATAGAAGACTAATCAGCTGTTCACTTGCGGCCATCTTGGATTGACAGGTCTTCATACAAATATTACCAATATTCGGTAGGTAAGAATTAGCGTGGTGATGAGACTTCCAGCCCTGGAGACGTCTTGCCTCAGGTTGTAGACCAGCAGACTGAAGCATGAACAATGCTTGTCAAATTGCCACCACCTTAAATTAGGCTGATTTATTTGGTGAGCGCTGTTTTTGTGTCTATCACCCCTCAAGAGCCCTCTGCGAGCTTGGTCGTCACTGTAGAAAGCGCTAATCCTCAAGCAAGACCCAATTGCTGTAAGGCTGGATGGACCTTTTGATGACCGGTCTTTGGTAAAGGTTTCTGAATTTTTCAATCCAGCGAAGAGCAAATTTGAAAATATAAATGTTATATTTTTTTTGCTCCGTCGGGATTCGAGCCCACAACCTTCCATTTACGAGTCCGAAGTGCTACCACTGGGCTACGGATCGGTGTTACCACTGGACTACGGAACGGACCATTTTTTTTTAACTAAGCTATACATATAGTGCAACTTCTTGCCGAGTTATCCCCGAAGGATTTCGCATGTGGTGAGTGGAACCTATTAATTGTTACAATTAAGTGACTTACGCCTAAGCCTTACGCCAACCACTTCAGTTGAAGTGGGGGTTTTCCAACTCCCGAGAGGGCTGGTACTCATTTCTTGTGAAGGCTGAGTAAACCTTGCCGGTATTCTATTTTGGGGTTTGAAATAAACACCGAAACGGGAAATCATTTGTGGCACCCTCGGTGAGATTCGAACCCGAGCTCTCGGCATGGAATGCAAGCACTCTATCAACTGAGCTGTTGACCGGCCATAATGCCGATTTGATGAATTTGATGAAAGAACAACAGAAAAACTAAGCATTTTGCAACGCTTGACAAACAAATGTATTGATATTGTTAATAGTGTTTCATCATAATAATTTTCAATTGAAAATTATTAAAAGTGTTTTAACAAACAAAATCTCATTATCTTTCAACATTAAGTTAATTAACATTACACATTTAATATTACTGTTACAAACTTGGAGTACCGACGTGCGCCTGTACATGCATACATATAACATAGTGTGTAGAACAATCTTGTGATAGTGGAAGTGTTACGAACTATGAAATTAAAGTACCTACGCACACCTATTCATGTACGATAGTGTGGGAGTAGTGCATGGAACGGCGTTCTGATGTGAGCAAGAAATCGAAGAATGATTTGGAAAATGCGAGAAATATCTCTTTTGTATCTATATATAGGGACTGCAATGGTGCGGAGAGAAATAAGTTGCTCCAAGCATTTTGCCATGAAGACCAATCTACGCAGAAAATATCAACTATTGTAAATTGTGAACCAAACCGTATAAAATAATTTATGTTTAAATAAATAATTGCAGTTGAATCAAAAGAGTAAAATCATAACAATAACTTCTTATAATTTTTAATTTAAGCTCTGCACAGACTTCTACTGAAATGGTGACAGTACAGTTACAGAAATAGATATATTTACTTACTATGTTTCCCAGGAAAGTTGCATCAGTCTGATCTGATTTCTTGAAGTAATATCTCTTGATGAGCGTGTCAGTGTTCAAGTCATAAATCAGTATTGATCGACGACTGATTGGTTTCTGGTTTCCTAAAATCAACAATTTTGTGATGAATTCTAAGAAATTTAATTTATGTCAATTGATTGTTTATTGTGCTAGTTGATCAATATTTCAAACTGATCCTTCATAATTTAGGCCGCTGAAATATTTCTTAACGAGTCGAGTCTATCTTGAGCGCTTTTGGAGTGTTAACACAACCATTTTCAAGTGAACAACTTGAAATGGGATGAAAATAGAACAAAATTAAATATTTCATTTTAGGGAATGGGGTCAGCCATCTATAATCTAAGTTGCAAAGATATATTAACATTTAAAATTCATAATAAATACATGCTCACAAACAGACATGTGTAAGTTTGCACCTAAAAATACTGCATGTGGACTTACAATTAAAATTGATTTTTTGTAATCTGTACTGAAATATTCCGTGGAGACTTTCGTGGGTCTTCCATGGGTTGTATTCAATTTTTCAAAACAGAGAAGTCGTGGGCTGGAAGTCTCATCCCCACGGTAATTCTCACCCACCGAATATCGGTAATATTTGTATGAAGACATGTCAATCCAAGATGGCCGCAAGTGAACAGCTGACTAGTCTTCATACAAATATTAACAATATTCGGTAGGTAAGAGTTACCGTGGCGATGAGACTTCCAGGCTCCAGCCCTGATCAACTTACTTTTGAGGCTACAATTTGTGAGATACTCAAAAAAGATGTTTCATTACCAAAAAAGTCATCGACTCCATTGTCCAGAACCCATAATCTATCACAGGTGTCTACCCAAACCCTGAAGACAGACACTATAGGAGCGTCGTCTCCGTCCATCAAGGCTGGAGCTGTATCTGAGTTGTTGTCACTGGGGTAAAATAATATGAAGTTGCTCTTCCACGATGGATACGGTATCAGAAGTGGACTCTTTGAGGTGTCATCCAAGTTTACATAGTTCAAGGTCGAGGCTACTCCGAGTTTCCATCTCGGAATGGTGATGAAGAGCTTGTTTTTCCATCTGGCTAGTGCCAATGGTGGATTGTTTTCGGGTTTGTAGGCTGCTGCCAAAATGGCCTGCTGTTTGACTTCTGTGTCGGGCCATTGGAAATCGACAAAGTTCCATTGGAATACTGTTTTCATTTCATTTGCATGAAGAACAGATGTTGTTGAGACGATGATGAATATGATTTGCAGATACATCTGAAGGTGAAAGAAAACATTAAACATTTCAATTAGAATAACAGAGAAAAATAGAGCTGTTCGGCATGCCAAATCTTTAACGATGCTTTCACACACAACATATCTATGGCTCATCCTCCACCTAAGTCCAATTTTCTAAACAAAAAATGATTATCTATGGATCACCTATGCATTAAATGTATTGTGAATAGCATTGTAAGGCCTTAAGTTCGGATAATCTCAAATTACAAATTTACAAACAATAAAATATTGTAAAATTCAACGGGTAGATTCAGAGTTACCTTTATACACTTTTAAAACCGTACAGAACTACAATTTAGATATTCTTTGTACAATCATACACATTTGACTTATGACACTGGTGAACTGCCTTGCCTCAAACTAAAATAAATATTTATACATTGAAATGAAGATAAACCTGTTAATTTAGAGTCACACAGGTCTGGATTAAGGGCGGTTCGATTGGTGCGACTGCACCAGGGCCCCCGAATCCAAGGGGCCCTGAAAGACTTATCTAATCTAATCTAATCTAAGTTGCAAAGATATGTAACATTAATGATTCACATTATATGCATTTTCACAAGCAGGCACGTACAAGTTCGCGCTTAAACATGCCGCATGTGGACTTATAATATAAAAACCCAAATCTCAAATGAACTTGCACCCTGCAACTCTTGCCGACCTTCCCTGAAACAGGAGTGACATTGGCAAAGTGAACCATTTTCTACAGCATGGGTGGTCAGCCGTATACCAACCTATAAGTCAAGGAACTTAAGAAGAAAAAGAATGACATTTCTTTCTGTTTTTATTTTATTTTCAGTACCCCTAGGCCATGGATGTCCTATGGAATATATATTAATAAAGTAGCAGAATAAACTTTTGAACATTTATCTCTGTCGGGGCGCCATTCAAAGTAACCAGCACCCCGAGTACAATACATTGCATA
The DNA here is from genome assembly GCA_951799405.1 of Agapetus fuscipes. Taxonomy (NCBI): domain Eukaryota; kingdom Metazoa; phylum Arthropoda; class Insecta; order Trichoptera; family Glossosomatidae; genus Agapetus; species Agapetus fuscipes. The sequence continues at coordinate 12,268,748 of OX637351.1, read as the reverse complement.
ATTCTCACCTTTAAAAAAACGCAACTAAGCGACACATATAGTGTAACTTCTTGCCTGCGTTATCCCCAAAGGGGTCGCATATGGGGATTCGGGACCTATTTATTTTTACGGGTAAGGCTGCCAGCCTCACACCAACCACTTTCAGTTGAAGTGGGGGTTTCCCAGCTCCCGTGGGGCTGGTTCTCATTTCTTGTGAAGGCTGAGTAAGCCTTGAGATTAAACTTTGCTCTCGGCATGGAATGCAAGCATTCTACCAATTGAGCTATCAACTTTTTACGAGCTTGGTCGTCATCGTTACAAAGCGCCAATTCTCTAGCAAGACCCAGTTGTTGTAAGTCTGGATGGACCTTTGGTGACCGGTTATTGGTAAAGGTTTATGAATTTTTCAACCCAGCGAAGAGCAAAGTTGAAAATATAAATGGTATATTTTTTGTGCTCTGCCGGGATTCGAACCCACAACCTTCCATTCAGAGTCCGAAGTGTTACCACTGAACTACTTTGGATTGGGTTAATCGAAAATGTAGGGAATATACGCCGACACTCGTAGAGGGTGATTTAGTTTCCATACATTTTTTAAATTAACGCAATGTTTTATATCGCAGGGGCACAAGATTTTTTAGTTGGCCCTGACGAATGATTTACAATATTTTCAAGCTGTTACTGTTACTGTATTCTGCCGCCGTTCCACTAGGGGTGGCCGGTACCTCCGCAGATGCGTCTCCACTTTTTTTTTTGTCCTTACATACCTACCTCTTACATCTCTTCAACATTCATCACTTTCTTCATAGATACTTTTCTCTTATTCTCACTCTGCAGGTTCTATTCCTTTACTATTTCACCTATTTTGTCTATCCATTCCTTCCTCGGTCTTCCCCTTCCACACGCTTTCCTCTGACATTTCCTCTGAACATTTTCTTCGTTGGTCGTTCATAATCCATTCTTTCAAAATATCCATCTCATTTAATAATACATGTCAACGGATAAAATAAATTCAACTAATACAGAAAAAAAAGCATTATTATTTGTGAATAGATTGCATATAAATTTCTTAAAATCACTTATATGCCTTACTTAAAACTCACGTTTGTTTTGATTCTCAAAAAGTCAAAAAATGGGGCGTAGAGGGCTCCTTGTCGCTCCTCGCACCAGGGCCACAAGTGCGCTTAATTCGGGCCTGGTTATTAAATGAATAATAATTACCATCATCTTTATTTTGAATAATTTTTACGTAACCACTATTTTGTTTATATTAAGAAAAACATTAAGTATTTTTATCTTACAATATAAAAGTTGTTAACTGCATTACAACAATTAATATCTAACTAATGCTACCTATTGCGACTTTCCGGTTTGCGGGACCAATGGAGTGGAACAGACTGCCACCCGGAGTGAAGGTTTCAGAATCTGTTGGCATTTTTAAGGGAGCACTCAAACAGCACCTTTATAAAATATCTCATTCATGATTAGGAGGGCCCTCATACATATATATATTGTACTCGGAACAAATTCCATAGACGACAAAAATGTGATGTAACACGGCTGGATTGCTAAGGAAAAGGCAATCAAATCTTTTGTTATTCATGGCTAAGGATCCTAGTCACAGAGAGGTGTGACGTTTGCCCATAGAGAAAAAAATATAATTTCAAATTTGTAAGTCCATCTTCTGTTTAATTTAAAAAATGATTTTCTTACCAATGCCACTCCTGTTTTAGCGAAGGGGGAAAGAGCTGCAGAGTTCATTTGAGCCTTGAGGCTTAGGTCATATTTTGTTAGTTCACTTGCGGCATGTGTAAGCGCGAATATCCAAGTGTTGCTGGTGTGCATTGAATGTGAATATCAACAAAGATAAAAAAGACGCAGGTATTTAGTGAGCGCTGTTTTTGTATGAATCACACCTAAGGAGCTTGTATGTAAGTTTGGTTATCGCTAAATTCAGCGCCAATTTCTCAAGCATTACCCAATTGCTGTATGCCTGTTTAACCTTCGTGAGCAGTATTTGATGAAGGCAGACTTTTTCAACCCAACTACGAGCATATTTGATTTGTTGTGCTCTGCTGAGAGTCAAACCCACTATCTACCTGCCGATTTAATTTAGAAGTTTTAAGCAATACAATATGTATGAGGGAAAGAAATAAAATAAAATAAAGTGTTTTGTAATATTTTATTTCTTGAAAAGTAAAAAAATCACTGGAATCTTATCTTTAGTAGTGATAAAGGTGGATATATAAAGGTGTGAAAACAAGTATAAAGCGCAATAAAGATTGTTGATTACCTGCATGCCCCACCATCATAGTTTGTCAGCTACTGTCGTACGCAGCGCCTGATCAAAAGACGAAAACAGCTGACCATTGTTTTTATGGTGTGAACCAATGAGCGCATGGTATTTTTTTTGCAGCCAATAAACTTGTTCAAACCCTGCAGCCCTGTCAAAAACACTCTGTCAGTTTACACACCTTATATTATTATATCCACCTTCGTAAATAGGATGACAAATGCTAGAGGAACATGATACAAAATGTTCTACATCTGCCACTTAGAAAAACATCCATGTTTTCACAAGAACATAGTTATAATTACGACAGGAAATGCATAAGATGTATTATTTTAGGCGCAGACTGTTCCTTTGACGGCGTCCTCAACTGGGATGGTCAGTATCCTATAGTTGGTGTCGTTCTGGTCCAGAGATTTGTAGATGTACTTTGGAAGCTTGTCGGAGAGAACCCAGATCTTTCCATAGTCGTCGACCTGGAAATTCATTAATAATTGTATTTAGTTTTAACAAATAACAATTTTGAAATGGCTGGAAAATTGTCTCATGGAAAATGATGAAATGATCAAAATGCCAATGAGAAATTTATAGTAATAAAAATATTTAAAAGTGTTCGAGAAGAACATTAAATCTATTTTAGGAAAATAATATGTCTTCCTTTCTATAAGTGAATGCTTTTCCTATTTGACTTTTATAATTGTTTTAATTAGTTTTAACTAAAATTAGGTTCGTTTGACATGTGTACCTACCAATAAAAATGAATAAAAAATTTCTAATACTGTCAAAAAGTTGTAGGAGAGCTCAGGTAGGTATATTATTCTCGAAGTTTCGTTGACAACGTTTTCAGGAGACACCCTTGTTGTGTGGCAATCAAGGAAGAACTCACATGCCACAATTTTTTTACCACAATTTGCGACACCAACAAAATGTCAAGAATAAGTTAGTTATCCTACACAGTTTCTCGAATATACAAAGAGAGTAATAAATTTTTAAGTTCACTTTAATTTTTACACAAGCAAAAACCTACTTTATCTGTCAAAATTATCACTTTGTTTTGTGCCTAATTTCATTCGTATAATTGTATTTACAACTTTTACTTTCTAACATTTACATTGTATTTTATGTCTTACATATGTCTGTGAAAAGGTGACAATTTATTTTACAATTATTGTCAATGCAACAATCTAGTTGTCGGTGACAGTGTCAGTGTGTTCTGGAAGATGCCTGTAATTTATTTGCACTTTAAAAAATCAACAGTTATGTTTTACCTGTAGATTATATATACGTTAGGCTTATTTATTTTAAATTGCACATGATAAGAGAGCGCCGTTTTTGTGTGTGTCACACCTCAAGGGCCCTCTCCGATCACGGATAAGACTTTTTGAAAAGGTGCGTCTTGAGAGCTCCGCGAAATATAAATAGAAGATTAGGTGTATTTTAATGAATTTAACGATTTGGCAGTGCCATTTCATTAAAAAATCTACTGGACTATAATTGAAGACAAGATAAAATAGTTGCGATGATAGATACTTGTACACAAGTCTATACACAAGTCTGTACACAAGTCAAATATCTCGCTGATTTAATCAAACCAGTCACCCTCGGCAAAAAAAGCCTAACACTGCGCTCAGCTGAGACTGGAGCCAAATCAAGGATTGAAGAACCTGTAAGAAGAGTTAACACAGTGTTTGGAGAGCGTGCATTTGCAGTTGCTGGCCCTCTGGCCTGGAACCACCTGCCACATCATGTGAGAGAGCTAGAGGGCCATGGAAAGTTCCGGAATGCACTGAAGACAAGCAAATTTCTGGCATCGTTTGCACCAGCGCCCTTGGAGTGACTACATCACGAAACGGCGCTATAAAGAAATCATCAACTCATCATCATCATCATCATCAAGTCATTGGGAAGATCCATTTGAATAGTATGGTGTTCAACATTATCTACACAAATGCCTGCAGTGGGCTGATCGCATAATTAGAAAGGACGACACCAACTCCATTAAATGCCTAGTACGAGTACTTTCAGCACCACAAGGCCGAAAATGTGATGGATGGGTAGTGTTAAAGCAGATCCACCTAAGGCTGACATTCGTAGCTGGAGAGCAAAGGCTGTATGGCTGGATGGCACTCTCCCACCACCTCCCACCCAGTTCATACAACTCATGCGGAGTTGCTTCACTCGGTGAACAACATTACATTTTTTTTTCAAGTGGCTGAAGGCCTTCCCGATGAAGTTAATCAGCTAGTGTAACTCTATTGGTGTCAAAGAAAAGAAAGCCCTCCAGATCAGAGGCTATTGCATGACTCTAAGGAACCCCCCCCTCCCCAGAATTTTGATGTTACTGAAGCTAATGTGCCTGACGGGAAAGCCTCCCTGACAGGTATTTCGCGAGGAGCCATCTGCGCTCGGCGCAGTAAATCAATATATATAAATGTAATAGATAGATATGGACCGGTCTTTGGTAAAGGCTTTATGAATTTTTCAACCCAGCAAAGAGCAAATTTGAAAATATTAATGGTATATTTTTTGTGCTCCGCCGGTATTCGAGCCCACAGCCTTCCATTTACGAATCCGAAGTGTTACCACTGGACTACGGACTGATAATACAGAAAATGTGAAGCTGAAGGAGTAAATTGATGAAGGAGATCGAGACAGACTCTGGATTTTCATGTCAAAGATGATAAATTTCACACAAAACATGGACAAATTTGTACCGATTTGGGTAAGTAATAAGTTTACAGCATATATGTTTTACCTTCAAGTCGTTGGGGAACTCTAGAGTTTCAGCATCTTCCACCACAAGAGAAGTTGTTTCAGGGGACATTGGTTTGGCAGAATTCCAGCAAGCAACACCATCTCGATTCACCTGAAAATTAGCATTAATATTAGAGTTTGTGAGTAATTGCCTACTTATGTGACATCTGATTTGGTAAAAGAAGGCACTAGTAGTAAGGCAGCCCGTTCCCACTTGTCGGTTGTCGGATCCGTATATTAATCGGAGGTTCCAGTGGCAGAACATTATGTATGAAGCTATTCACACTTGTCGTAAACCGATTTTGTCCGAAATGTTCTGCAACTGGAACCTCCGATGAATATACGGATCCGACACCCGACAAGTGGGAACGGGCTCTTACATTAGGGTATTTAACAGTGACATAGTAATAATAATATTAGGATGATTTATTCGGTGAGCGCTGTTTTTGTGTGTATCACACCTCAAGAGCCCTCTGCGAGCTTGGTCGTTGCTGTAGAAAGCGCCAACTCTCAAGCAAGACCCAGATGCTGTAAGGCTGGATGGACCTTTAGTGAACGTTGTAGCGACGACCAAGCTCGTAAACATCTCTGCGGCACTACAGCAAGTGTCATAGCCCCCTAGAGTCTCTAGAATCTAGGGAGTCTCCCGCACAGGATTTCTTAAGAAAAAAAAACATATTTCGGTACTTATATTAAATTTAAAATATAATTTTGTTACCTGTGTGTAGAACAGGATTCCGGACTTCTCGTCGTAGTAGTTGGCGGAAGCCTGGGTGTTGGGACCACGCTCTCCTACAAGCTAAATAACAAAGAGAAAATCAAATACATACATTGTGAATAGATGGACATTGGACTCGTCCTAATTTTTGCTTAAAATTTATTATTGTAAACAGTTATTAGAACAGTTGTTGGAAACAGATGTTGTGAAACGTCCAGTCAATAGCTTCAGTTGGTAGAGTGCTTGCATTCCATGCCGTGAGCTCGGGTTCGAATCCCACCGAGGGTGTCAGAAATGATTTCCCGTTTCGGTGTTTATTTCAAACCCCATAATAAAACACCGGCAAGGTTTACTCAGCCTTCACAAGAAATGAGTACCAGCCCTCTCGGGAGCTGGGAAACCCCCACTTAAACTGAAGTGGTTGGCGTAAGGCCGGCCCCCTTACCTGTAAAAATAAAAAGGTGCCACTCGCCACATGCGAAACCCTTCGGGGATATCGCGGCAAGAAGTTACACTATACAGATAGCTTAGTTGCGTTTTTTTTTGCGTTTACTTAATGTGGATGATGAAGCTATTTTTGTTACCTTGAAAGCGTGGAAGTTGTCTGAGCTGGTTGCCAGGGTCTTGTTCTGGAGGATTCTGGTGGAAACCTCGAATTCCTTGGTGCTGGAGAAAGCGTGGAAGTACACCTTGCGATATCTGGAAAATGTTAAACCAAAATTTAAAAAAATACTCTGATGCGAGTATTGTTTACTTGTTAATTTACTTGATTACTCCTCTATAACTTTCAACAACTTAAATGACGTAAGGATTAGTTCTCTCTAGCTATCTGCCGTATCTTCCACAGCAATTCTTACCAGTCCAGTACTTTCGATACCAACTATTTTTGGTATTTGTTTTTGTTATTTTCCTCTTTGTATTATTTTATGTATATCTAACTACTCGTACACTTATTTATAATCTAAGTTGCAAAGATACAATAACATTTAAAGCTCATATCAAATGCATGCCCACTAACAAACACGTGTAAATATTTTTTTAAACTTTCACTTTCATGGTCGGTGTTCAATGATACAGTTTTTCTCGGGTTAGACCATGTTCTACTTGCAGTAATTTTGTCTGCCGACGTTTCATTCTCTCGAGCGGGGAACATTTTCAAGGCTCGAAGCGACGGGGGACCTATATCCTCTGTTTACTTTTGGCATAAAGGTCCCCCGTCCCTTCGAGCCTTGAAAATGTTCCCCGCTCGAGGGAATAAAACGTCGGCAGACAAATTTACTGCAAGTCTAACCCGAGAAAAACTATATCATTAAACACGTGTAAGTTCGTGCTCACAAATGTTGAATGTGTACCTACAAATTAAAATTCAAACCTCAAATTAACCCAAATCCTGCAACTTTTCCCGACCTACCCTGGAACAGGCGTGACATTGGCAAAGTGAACCATTTTGTACAGTATGGGTGGTCAGCCTCATACCAACCTATAAGTCCAGAAAAATAATAGTAAAATAATAATAAATAATTTCCTGACTAAAAGAAGAGTTGTACGTATGTGAAGCAGCTTGCAGGATTTTATTTTAAAAGATATAATAAAAATATGGTTTCATTTATAGATACGATGCGAATGCTTACCCATCAGATTGCGCCTTGGACAGAGCCAATCCAAAAACTCCATCCGTCCACTGGAAGTTGATGCCTCCGACCTTGTACTGTCCCGCCAGGGGATCGAAGTGGAAGTAGTGGTGCTTGACCCTCCAGGAGTCGTCGTCCTTCAGGCTGTAGACCACCACGCCGTACCCTCCAAGGTCAGGCACGTAGGCAAAGGAATTGTCGCAAGAGTCAGTGTTGGAGTCTACAATCTGGAAAACAAAAAGGTACGAGGTAAGAACATACATTCTATGTAAATGTGATCTTCTCCTTCCTTCTCATAGATCCTATGTTCCAGTTTGTGTCGTTAATTTCGTCTTCTGTGAGCTGGACAATATAAAGTTAGGTAAAGATAATCAAGAAACCGAAATTACCAGAAGGATAGGTCTGACATGTTTAGTTTCCGGGAATCTAGGATGCATCCTCAATGCCACGTAAATGCCTGATAACCTGAAACTCAAAGGAGTCATGCGTGCTTCCATAATCCACCTATGGCTTGGAAACAAAAGGGCTCACTCAGTATAGCGCCAACAGACTGAGGTCGTGCCAAAGAGCCATTGAAAGGAGGGTGCTGGGAATCCAACCAGGAGATTCGTAGACGCACTGGCGTCACTGATGTCATATAGCGAATGGCCTGCTTAAAGTGGCGTTGGGCTGGTCACGTCGCAAGGCAGGACCATGAAAGGGGGCCGAAAAGGATCGTCCAGTGGCGACCCCGGATGTGCAAGCGGAGAGCGGGGAGACCCCAACTGAGGTGGATGGACGACATCAAGAGAACTGTAGGCAGAGTTTGGCTGAACACAGCAGCGGATAGACAGGAATTGACAGGATTGGAGGAGGTCTACGTCCAGGAGTGGACTGAGAAAGTCTGAGGAAGAAGTGATCTGGACTACCAGCTATCACTTCTTCTTGCGGTTGGGTTCCCTTGGATAACGATACAAAGGATCCTATTACCTTCCATTCCATTTACCTATGCGTACCATTACATATTGTCTTTGTGGTCTGAACAATCTTAAAATGTTTTACATACTGCACCTTTTTCTTATTTCCGTGTTTCGTATTTTTAATCTAATAATAGAGTGTGATCTTGACTGCCAGCTATCACGCCATCTTTTCGGAGGTTTTCTTGGGAGTTTTATTCGGTCATTCTTCACAAAATAGTGATAAACATCAATTGAAATATGAGGAATAAGAAAAAAAATCTCCATACATTCAACTATGTTAGGAAGACTGACAAATTCCTTTGAGAGTAAGTTATATGCTTCTTCAATAGGGTTCGTATAGACATTCAGAAACTGCCAGTAGTACGGTTTGGGTCAATTTGAGTCAAGAAAAAGCTGTGTATAAGTACAGCATGGGACAACTATAGTCTACTGTTTATATTGCAACACCTGTAATTAATTTGAAGTGATATTGTTACATGTCAACTTTTCTATGTAAATTAGTTATTATGACGAAATATAAAATTATATTTTACTTTTATACATGCATGTAGTTTAAGCAGGTTTTTTGCTTACTATTTAGCAAATTTTGAAACAACTAAAATAGTTTTTTTGCTGTTGATAATTACATATAATCAATATTAAATGGATTGGATACCTAGCTAGTAATTAAATTAAATTTTGTCTTCACATTTCGCTATCTGGAATAGTTGTTTTGAATTTTTAATTAGTTTAGTATTAACAAAAAAAAAACATTAATTGCACCAGTATTGTGTTCGTAAAAAAAAGTCAACTTATAGTATAACCGTGAGCAAAAAGCGACCTGCTTTTTTCATATAAGTTAGTATATAGTATGAGAGATATATACGTACTTCAATACCTCTGGAAACGAGTAGACTTATAAAAGCCGAGCCTGGAGGACTTTCAATATTTAAACTGTAAGTTTACGTTTACAACTTAGATTAAATCTAAATCTAAGCTGCAAAGATATGTATCATTTGAGATTCTTATTAAATGCATTCCCACAAGCAGACATGCATAATTTCGCGCTTACACATGCTGCATGTGGACCTACAATATAAAAACCCCAATCTCAAATGAACATAAGCCCTGCAACTCTTGCCGACCTTCCCTGAAGCAGGGGTGACATTGGCAAAGTGAACCTTAGATTACGTTATTTATTATATCGCCCGGTCGATAGCTTACTGGGTGAAAAACCATTAATTTTAAAAATTAATTAATGTTGTTAAAATTAATGTTGAAAAACCATTGGAATATCATGAGTGGCAACATCCAGCAACATTTAAATTTCTTGTAAATTTTGATTTAACAGATATTAGTTTTAATTACGAAATATTTACAGATGGTAGTAAATTGAATGGAAAAGTTGGATGTGCTTTTGTAGTTTTTAGAAAAACAATGGAAATAAAAACAAGTAAATTTAAATTAAATGATATTATATGCTCTAATAACCAAGCAGAGCAAATTGCTATTGAAAAGGCGTTGGAATGGGTAATACATGAAGGAATATCAAATGAAAAAATTATCATTAAAATGGACAGTAGAATTACTTTAGAATCTTTCAATAATATTAAAAATAAGCAACCCATTATTTGTAGACTTCGAAATTTATTAAATTACCTGTCAAAAGATAATATGGTCAGACTGTCGTGGATCAAAGCCCACATTAGAATCTCGGGCAATGAAAGAGCCGACCAATTGGCCAAAGAGGCCACGGAGATCCATGATGGATCTGCCATTTATTGGGAGATTTCACTGGATTGCATGAAGGGGGTTTTAAAACGAGAATCTCTACATTCTTGGGAGGAAGTATACTACAACCAAAGGTGCCCATACTAAAACCTACTTCCAGACTGTAGAGAACCGTAGGGGGGTGAAAAATTTGTGTTTGGATTTTAGTATTACACAGCATTTGTCAGGCCATGGTAAATTTAGGGAGTATTTAAATCACTTCAAAATTGTAGATAATCCAAATTGTAGTTGTGAAGATAATATCATTGAAAATTCAGACCATATACTTTTTTTTTGCAAAAATTATGACAATGTTCGGATACAATTTTATATAGAATGTATAACACTAGGATTGCCTTGGCCACCTCCAAAATATGAAATTTTACAGATTGAACTTAGACATTTATTTTTCAAATTTATACATAGAGTTGTTTTAAATGGGTAAATATAGCTTCAAATATAAATTTAATTCTTAGATAAAAAAAAAAAAAAAAAAAAAATTAAAAGTGTGGTATACTGTTATAAGTGGTACACACGAATAAACTCCCCCCCATTAGGGTTACTAATGGGGGGAATGAAAAAAAAAAAAAAAAAAAAAAGAAAAGCTTACTGGGTAGAGTGCTTGCATTCCATACCGTGAGCTCGGGTTCGAATCCCACCGAGGATGTCAGAAATGATTTCCTCTTTCGGTTTTTCAAACCCCTAAACAAAATTCCGGCAAGGTTTACTCATCCTCCCCAAGAAATGAGTACCAGCCCTCTCGGGAGCTGGGAAACCCACACTTCAACTGAAGTAGTTGGCGTAAGGCCGACCCCCTTACTTGTAAAAATAAATAGGTTCAACTCGCCACATGCGACTCCTTCAGGGATAACGCGGCAAGAAGTTACACTATATGTGTAGCTTAGTTGCGAGTTGCGTTACATTAAAAGTGCTTACAATATTGGCAAAGAAGGAGCTCTCTTTCATGTCGGAGTCCTTGAAGAAATATCTTCGTAGCAGCTTGTCTGTCTTCAGGTCAAAGATGACGATGGAAGGCTTGGCGATGACCTTCGGGGCACCTGAAAATATCAAAGGTGGCATTAGATCTTATTATATTCCCAAGATTGCATAGGATTCCTTTGATTTAGACCATCACAAACTATGAAGGTGGCAGCTTGGAAATTAGAAAATGAGAATTTGGACGACAGGAAACAGAGCAGGATTAGCTCAAAGAAATCAACGAAAGAGTATTACTAGATCTAAATGAGTGAAGTAGTATGAGGAAATTAGTTTCTAAATCACTTGATCAGACATGTTGAACGTCTTTTTAAATACAAATCATCTACGACAACTTAGAAGAGGAATATATGCACGAACTTTTAAAGAACCTTCCCTATCACATTTAGCCGAACTATAATTGTGTCCATGCAATCTACGAACAGTTGATACACTTTTCGTTCAAAACAGTATGATGCTATCAATATGCTAGAAATACTATAAGACAGACTATGAGGACAGGTATTTTGGATCAACGGTTCCATCTTATGAAACGAGCTGCCTTGTGAATTGTGGACAGAGATAAATTTTGAGAGGTTCAAGAGGAAAACGCATATACATATTGTAACGAAATACACTGGTAGATGCTTATTGGTGTACGTGTGTTTTGAGAGAATGTTCTGACCCAGACGATTGTAGTTGTAAGGTGTGTATGTAGGTAGAAAATGGACTCTTCAAGAAATAAATATGTCCAGAATCGTCTATACAAGTGTGGTGGTGGATCTTTCTAGGGCCTGCTGGAATGGGCCCTAGGTTCCGCTATAAGAAGGGTGACAATCGGCTGGAAGTAGGAGTCTTTCAAAGCACTCACACAGAGGAATATCTAGTTACTAGGGCGACCAATATGGTGTAAAATAACTGTAATCTGTACGAAATAAATAAGTGTGTTAAAATAAATCTGTTAAAATAAGTCTGTTAAAATAAATCTGTTAAAATAAGTCTGTTAAAATAAATCTATTGTAAGAAAGTCTGTGTTAATAAACTGCATGGCTAACTTGCGTTGAACTTGTGTTTTAATTAAGGACCCTCGGAAGAAACGTAACAATATGTATTTGCACGAAAAGTATATTGATCACCATAGACGTGCGATGCTTGGTATTGTTCTACAAATCAGACAGAAGGAAAATCAATGGATCAATGTAAGAAGAAGGTTTTGGATACATTAATGACAATTCCAAAAAACAACCAAATGCATCAAGGGATAGTTGGATGTCAGGAATGAAGCCTACTGTCAAAATATGATCCAGAGAAATCAGAAGAAAAAACCCAAAACTCACCCAGAATATCAGCCAGGCCAGTGTCCATGACCCACAGGCGATCACATTTATCAACAGAGACCCTGAACACCGAAACGATGGTTGCATTATCCTTGAGATGACCTACAGTCGCTTCGGCTTTGGGAGCATTATCTCTTCCACCAGTTGAAGCCTGTGCAGGAGCTTCTTCACCCTCGACCGGAATGTAATTGGCCTCCCAAGAAGGATAAGGCATCAAAGGAGAAGACTTGTCGGATCCAATTTTGACATAGTTCAAAGAAGAAGCGATGCCAGCCTTCCATCTTGGAACTGTGATGAAGAGCTTGTCTCTCCATGTAGCCAGACCCAAAGCGAGGTTGTTTTCAGGTACGAATGCTCCTGTCTTCAAGGCGTTCTGTTTGAAGTCCTGGCTGGGCCATGTGTAGTCCAGCTGTTTCCAGGAGAACTCCTCAGTCAGTTTGGCAGCGGAAGACTGCTGAAGCAGCGCCGCGGCGCATACCACAAACAGGAAGTGCATCATCTGCAGATAATAGAAGAATAATATTGTTACGAACTATGAAATCAAAGTACCTACACGTTAACAATAAAATGGATAAAACAATTAGAAGTGCCTTGGTAGCGAAGCTAAGGTAAAACTGGTACACTTCTTCGATTCTTATTGTTAGATCTGCTGCAAGCGCGAATTTGTACGTGTCTGTTTGTGAGAATGCATATAATGTGAATCCCTGATGTTACATATCTTTGCAACTTAGATTAGATTAGATTAGCATGCAGAAATTATATTGTATAGCGCCCATTAGGTACGTTTTTTTTTAACTAGAGCATGAATATTTTTTTACAGAATATTTCCCCATAATTATCTACTGTACGTTATAATGACATTTTGTATAATGTAATACACATCGTGAAGTACATTCTCAGCCCGTGTTTACATAGACAAAAAAATAAATTAGGTTACGCAGTTTTTTGTACGGCAAAAGTGTACATACGAATTTACAATAACAAAGGCAAATTTTGACCGCATGGGTGTTAGAATCAATTGTTGGTACAAGAGACAAAAGCTTTTCAAGCTATTGAAAATGAATGCCGATGCCGGGAAAAACAATGTTTATGTTTTGTATATAAAAGTACGTTATGTAGGTATGGATGAGTCGTATAGAACCAAATACGACAATCTAGGATTTGTTTGAAAATGAGATAAATACATGGAAATGTAGAAAATAATTTTCTCATCATTTCTGTATATTTATCTCATTTTATATAAAAACGTAGATTGCCGACTTTGATTCAATATTTCTCATGTATAATTATGTCTATTTACTCATTTTGTGCTAAAAGTGTGTTCATCCGTTCAAATTAGTTTGACAAACTTTTTTTTTGTTGTTTGATGACTCATAAATTGGCATATTATGATGATAAACAACTGACCGGTCTGTACCCTGAGTACGAGTTGCAAAACTTGAGTAAAGTAAAGTTTACGGAAAGTATTAAAGAGTGGTTTTCCCCAAAATCTGCCGTTTTTGTTTGTTTGAACTTGATTTTCTTCATCACTGTAACTCTTTTACTAATTCCATAAAGTGTGAAAAACAAAAGCGGCAGATTTTGGGGAAAACCACTCATTAATACTTTCCGTAAACCTTACTTTATTCAAGTTGTGCAACTCGTACTAAGGATACTGTATGTAGGCAAGCGGTTAACACCACGGACTCGTCATCGAAACGGGCAGAGAACAAAAAAATCTAAGTATTTATTTTTCTGTTCGCTGGGTTGATAAATTCATATAAGCCTTACTGCCGGTCACCACAGGTCCTTTTTCTTTACGTGTCACTTCTATCGAAGATCGGCGATTATCATGGCTATTTTGACTTTGGATGCTGCGGCTCGAAACAGGGACTTAGTGCACCCAGACATAAAGCAAGTGGTCTTTCCTGTGAAATTGGCACTTCTATAGCGACTCTCAAAATGGCTATACCTTACTTTTGTAAGATTTTTGTCAAACAGAATTTTGGAAATTACACCTTTTTTTTTTTTGACCTGTGTCCGAACTCGAACCAGGTATAATCTGACTATGTAAGCTTGAAGCGACAACCACTGGACTGTGATATACTACAAGGTTGTTCATTTGAAAGGCAGATATTTTGCAATTTATAAGCATCATAAGATTTAAACAAATAATTACTTTTCCATTTTGTAATTACTTTGATTGCTAAATTAGCTGTTAGTATTTAAAACTTATTTATATTCTCGTATGCACACAAATTTTATACCTACGTATGTACCTAACTTTGAGAATTGAATATATGTAGTAATTTTTCCTCTTTAGAGTTTATACTTCTACTGTGATTTTTCTATTTAAAAGTAATTATTTGAATATTATACCTGTTATTATGCGAGGAATGATTCGAAGAGAAGGATTCAAGGATACACAAAGGCACGCTGTCCATAGAAGCCTTCACCGATGGGCGATGGCATATCAAAAGCATTCAATCTCTGTTGAGAGTTTTACCATCTTCATTAAAAATTGTTACGATGGTCAGTAAGATATAAAAGGATGCTATAATAATCTTTAATCTAAGTTGCAAGGATATATTCATTTAAAGCTCTCAGATGTATGCCCACAAACCAACAAGTGTAGTTTGCGCTTATGTACAAATGCTGAATGTGTACTTACAAATAAAATCCAAACCTCAAATGAACATAAGCCCCGCAACTTTTGCCGACCTTCCCTGAAACAGGGGTGACATTGGCAAAGTGAACCATTTTTTACAGTATGGGTGGTCAGCCTCATACCAACCTATAAGTCAAGGAAGCCATAAAAAATGTTATAGATGCTAATAACAAAACAAAAAATCTTTGTCGTCGTTACAATAAACCGCAATTTCTCATTAAAAAACCAGTTGCTGTAAGGCTGGTTGAACCTTTATGACCATCCTTGAACGTTAGACGTTTCTTTTTTAACCCTACAAAGAGCACTTTAAAAAATTAAATGTTTTTTTTTGTGCTTCGCTTCCGTGTTTATAAAGACAAAACATTGATTGACATTGATGTATTTGCATCTAGCAAGGGCATGCGCCTGCTTGCCGGTAAGAAGACTATGGCTAGAAGAAAACGCCAACACGGTTAAAGCGTCTAACACTTTTGGAATGAAATCTCAGTCATTTTGCCCCAAAACAAACGTAATTTAACCAACTGACCCGGTCTGACCGGACAAAATGTATTGCAGTTTTTTTGCCGTTGCATGTTTGTGAAAAAATAAAAAAGCATTGTTTGTGATAATTGTTATTATTTGTTTATCACGTAAAATTGCTCGTAGATGGAGATTGTATTGTTTACAGTGTGGACATTATGACCCTTAGTTCGCGAAACATTGCTCAACATTTGCAAGCCGATCATAAATGCCAAACACAGTGCAACTAACCACGAGGGAATGCCAATGAACTGCCGAACAGATCGTGATCGATTATTTAACAAAATGTGCCAATTTACACTCAGAATATCCAACAATTATCTTGCAAGCCCATTGATCCAATAGAAAGATGGATGGTTAAGCGTTTGTACCTTAAAAGTAGAAGATTTTAGAAATGATTTCCTGCTTCGGTGTTTTTTGCAAACCCAGGAACTGATACCTACCAGAAAGCTTTCACATAAAATGAAAATTATATCTTTTAGAAAGAAGAAAAAAACTAACTTTCGATGAAATTGAAGCCATTTTACATTTCTGAGTAAAAATATGATACTCGCAAATACCTCTTGGAGATAGAGCTCTAAAAAGTTTAATATAAATGTCACTGGCAGAACCTCAATAGGGGCAAATTATGTATTGGTTTCGAATATAACTTATGCGAAATGATTTTTAACTCTAGAGGACATTGAAAAGCAAGGTAGATACATAAATTTGTGCCAGCACAATTTTTTAACAATAAATCAATACCTACCGGTTATTCAGGAATCGGAAAAAATCCCATATTGCGAAAAGGCTGTGTACCTCCCTGACGTAGAATTTTATACAAAAAAGTGATTTTTGGTTGGAAATTTGAGGGGAGAATATTGGAGCGCATAAGTTTTTCGTCCGAAAATATCTCCTTCTTGCTCTTTATAGGGTTAAAACAAAGTAAATACTCGTAAGTGAAAATGATAAACAATTAATATGTGCGAAACAGAAATGAGTGAAAAATTAAACAAACTAACAGACCTCTTCTTAATTTTGCGTTTTCTTTTTTAGTTTGAAAATGAAATTTTAGAACAACATAAACTTTGCAACCCTTTCCTGAAACAGGGGTGACATAAAGCGGTTGGGGAAATATTCTACTCAAAAATATCCACATATTATATTTTGTTGTTTGTTTCTTTTAACTTAGTAAATTTGCGAAAAAGAATGCAACCACCAACATATTTTTGCCTTGCTAGAAAAAAGGCATTAGCATTATCAATAATAATAAAATTCATATATATTTTATTTTATTTTAATGAATTATTAACTAATAAATGATCAATGAAATTTTTTGAACCAGGTTCAAAGTTATCGTCAAGGGGCCCGATGGGAATCGACAAGCATTGCTTTACTTCAAACACGCTATTCGAAGTATAGCGACTTATTTAACTTACAACTCATAAAAAAATATTTTTAAAATGCATTCAATTATTTTTCGTTTATTTATATTGTGTACAATGTTTCAATTTAATATCGAGCTTCATTTCCATACAAAGTTTGTCTCAATAATTGCCTTTACTCTAGGTAACTGATATCAAGTAGGTACTCACCCCAAGGACGGCGCGGTGTCTGTTTTTGTAAAGAAGTGGAACACCTTGCTAGCCAAGCTGACTGTAGTCTGACACTGCTTCGAACAGCGAATGCTACTGAGGTTTTATATTCAAAGCAAGCCTTAGCCGCATCCCAAGTATAAAGAATTACGTTTAACTCTATCGTAGCGTTCACCAAAGCATGCAAGGAAACTCAAACAGCTGCTCTAGTGGGAGTATTTCTTTGGTGGAATAATATTGTTGAATTTGAGCGTGATGTTGTGTGATGGAGTTAATTCGGCTGGATTAGCGATGTTCTGGCTTTGCCCCTCAGGCTATGGCGGTTAGCGTTTATAATTTTTATATTATGCATGTATGTAGGTATATCAGTCAGTGGTTCGTAAAATACTGTTACGATTTTAGTTGGGTTCTTTCAATCAAACTGCAATTTATTTATTTTTTAAGATTCATTTTACACAACGTCGGTTACACAGTACTGATTACATTTTCTAGCTCTTGGCTTATCGATTTCACGGCTCAATGTTTAAATCGACTCTGGCCTGCACACAATTGCGGCTTACATTTATACACGTTCATACGGACGTTTCTCGACTGTTCTCGATTTCTCGAACATAGTGGATGATTATCCTCTTCGTTTTTTGTTGAATTCTACGGTATCGTCCTCCTCATTTATTGTTGAATACAGCAGTATCCTTCTCGTTTTTTATTGAATACTTCGGTATCCTCGGTTTGTGTTGAATACTACGGTATCCTCCTTGTTTTTTGTTGAATACTACAATGCCCTTCTCGTTTTTTGTTGAACACTATGGTACCCTTCTCGTTTTTGTTGAATACTACAGTATCCTTCTCGTTTTTTGTCGAATACGACGTCATCCTCCTAGTTTTTTTGCTAAATACTACGGTATCCTCCTCGTTTTTTGTTGAATACTTTTGTATCCTCCTAGTTTTTTGCTAAACACTACGGTATGCTCCTCGTTTTTTGTTAAATACTTTGGTGCCCTTCTCGTTTTTTGTTGAATACTACAGTATCCTCTTCGTTTTTTGTTGAATACTACAGTATCCTCTTCGTTTTTTGTTGAATACTACAGTATCCTCTTCGTTTTTTGTTGAATACTACGGTATTCTCCTCGTTTTTTGAACTGCGCCAGATAAAGGCAATCAGGAGATGTTTACCATCAGGGGCGGTCAAGACCCTGGTTAATGCTTATGTGATGTCTCGGGTCGACTATTGCTCAATGCTGTACATATTTTTTATTAGGCGAAAAAGCCTAGCATTCTAACTACATACGTACCAGTGGCGAAGGATGCCATACAAGCCGGTTCCCATCGGCTTCCCTTTTAAAATGATGTAACAAAGTAGTTAAAAAATATAGGCACAAAGTAAAAAAAAAAAACATTTAAAACCAAAGAAACAATACGTATTTTTCCCCATTGTAACCATGCAGTCTACTTTATTATTATTTTTGCCTCATTTTAAAAGGGAAACCGATGGGAATCGGCTTGTATGGCACCCTTCGCCATTGCTACGTACCCTTTATCAGAAAGGCAATAAATATACGCCAATAATTCAATTGCAATTATGAGGTAACGCAGCTCCGAAAAAGCTACACACAGTTGTTACAAAACGTATGAAAGAGAAGAAAAACTAATAATAAAGAAGAGAATAAACTATGGACCACAGTCAAAGCTCGAATTGATCCCGACCATGAAAGCCTAAAACCATTTAAAGATTAATTTTTATTGTGGACCGGTCCGTAGTCTAGTGGTTAACGCTTCAGACTCTTAAATGGAAGGTTGTGGGTTCGAATTCCGGCGGAGCACAAAAATGTACCAAACCTATCCTGGTTGCTGTGTTTTTGAGGATAATGATATCTACACGCAGTCAGAGGAATCTGTTATCTCTTAAAAAGGCGCCTCTTGAAGTGGCGTAAAGGGGAATGCTTGGCAAGGTTGTTTGGCCGGTCCGTAGTCCAGTGGTCCACTTTGGACTCGTAAATGAAGGGTGGTGGGTTCGAATCCCGGTGGAGCACAAAAATGTACAAATAATATTTTCAAATATTATGCTCTTCGCTGGGTGAAAAATATACATACAATATACCTTTACCAAAGACCGGTCACTAAAGGTCTATCCAGACTTAAAGCAATTTGGTCTTGCTTGAGGATTGGCGCTTTCTACAGCGACGACCAAGCTCGCAGAGGGCTCTTAAGGTGTGATACACACAAAAACAGCGCTCTCTAAATAAACCATCCTAAAATAATATCTAAAAATTTCATCCTAATAGTTTTATTATTAAAGATTTTGTTCAGAGTTTAAGAGCCACTGTGTTTATATAGATCTGCCTACAGTAGCTGTGATCATTTTCACTGTTAAGTCATCAATCACTACTTGTATATTGTAATCCACTTATATGCCAATCGTATTATGTACAATGTTTTTTATACAGTGATCATTTAGCAGATTGTATGCAATATACAATATACATAGCAAGTGGTTCTTGAAACTTTAAAGTAGACTGTAACTGTAATTGTATCCTGCCGCTGTTCCACTAGGTGTGGTCGGCAACCTCAGCAGATGCGCCTCTACTTTTTTCTGTCCTTGAAAATCTCTTTCATCTCTTCAATATTCATCACTATTATTAGTTATAGCCTTCATGGGTAGTGACTTTTATATCGATGGTCCTAGCAACCAATAACAAAATATATGTATGCCTCCTACCTAGAAACCCGGCCGGGTGACGAACCAATATTGTCTATTCCAATTGATTATTCTGAATTGAACTTTCTGTTGTTGTCTTTTTCTTCTTTTTTTGGTGATGATTTTTGTCGGTGTTATGGCCGAGAGGGCTTAGTGGCCTGGGTGTCTATTCCCATTTGACCCATGGACAATAATCTTCTAGAATTTACGAAAATATGTCAAAAAAGCCATAAACGGTATTCCACAAGGTCTCACCTCGATTCTTGTCATTAGAGAAGAATCATGAGCCATTTTGCCGGTGAGTTGCATCTCGAGCGCTCAAAATGTATGAAGATCTAAGTTACGGAGGTTATGTTGCGAAGATTTTGAGAAGTATTTATTTTAAAAAGGTGAAATGTTATTCCTCCGTAAAATAACAAATCATAATATTAAGAAGTACTTCAGTATCATATTTTTAATTTAGAATTCGTGGTTTTAAGGTGAAAAACTTGGTCGATGAAAACATTATAAGTACTTTTATTGCAATTCCAATGCAACGTTATTTTATACGATAATAATCTCAGAAAATTATAACACTGTCCAAAATATGTAAATAATAATATTATTTTAAATTCCCAGCTGACTTTTGCGAGAGCGAATAAAAATATATGATTTAGAATGAGACAGCATGATCAAAAACAACGTTGCCAAATCGTTTTGATAGAATCGTATTAGACAGAAACACTTGCATTGCAGAATACGAGGCGGCCATTTTTTGTGAATCTTGATTTCTGGGACTCGAGATTTTTGTGAGAAATGGGAATAGCAGCCCTGATCTGTCTAGCGTATTCGGAAAAGAGTAATGTTGGTTCGATCTCCGCTTGGGTAATTTGACCATAACTTTAACCCTGGTTCAACAGATGTCATTGGGTAATTATTAATTAATAATTAATTAAAATAAACAATAATGAATTATTAATTGATGATATTAATACCTGTTTCTGGCCCTTTCGGGGATATAGTTGCGTAGTTGCGGTTTTTTTTTTCTGGCCAGGCAGAAAAGATTGGGGAATCGCATTCCTCTTCACAAATCCATTTAAAAAAATAGGTACTTCATGTATTTACTACATATTTTTGGCGCATTTCATCCCGTTTCACATGCTGTAAAAAACACTGATTGTAATGAATGGAATATCATGAGTCATAATAAAAGGAGAGCTTGTATGAAGAAGGTTATGACTGGATGAAGTGAAAGAAGTATGTAAGGACAGAAAGAAATGGCGGTTGATCTGTTATGTTGGCGGTTAGGACTAGGGTTTTTTTAATTACAATTTTATTCCGTTTTTTTTTATGTTTATACATACATATTATTATTTGTGATTTAAAATAATTTAACTTGTTGTATGTTCCTTGACTCATAAGTTATAGGTTGGTATGCGGCTGACCACCCATGCTGTAGAAAATGGTTCACTTTGCCAATGTCACCCCTGTTTCAGGGAAGGTATGCAAGAGTTGCAGGATCTATGTTCATTTGAGATTTGGGTTCACATGCGGCATGTACCTACAAGCGCGAACTTATACGTGTCTGCTTCTGGGAATACATTTAATAGAAATCTTAAATGTAATGTTATGTAAATATGAAATATAAATATTTAAAATAAGTAGGTATTTGTTATAGTTATAAGAATTCTGTATCGTATTGTGTGGGTAGGAATCATTGAATAAAAATACTTCATTGAATAACAGAAGCATCGAGAAATAATGATTACTACGCCTTTCTGGAACTGTCCAGCGAATATGGGTCTAGATTGTACTGTTTTGAAGAGTATAAGAAGGGTGCGAGTTGCTTGCGAGCCAGTCTTTTCGGGCTTTACAACTACATAGAGCCAAGTTAACCAGTGAACAGAAACCAAGTGTAATGGAATAGTCTAGACCACCTTTGTGAAAATAAATTATTAAAAGTGTAAAATAAACAACTGTATAAGAAGACCAGTATTTTTAATTGAAAGACTTTTGGAACCCTAAATTCGTAACAGCAATATATCTTTGCAACTTAGGTTATAGATTATAGAAGCGCGCCTTAAAATATTCGATGAACAATCTCATGAAGAAGTGACTACTGTCTGCAATCTACAATCCTTAATGTTACATATCTTTGCAACTTAGATTAGATTAGATTACATACTTAGATAGAGTCTTATAACTGCAAACGTCGTCATCTCCAAAATGTATGATTTTTGAGATAATGATTGAATTTGATTCTGCGCAGTGTAACAAATCATTTGCCGTGTGCGATATACATAATGTAAACCTCACTTAATCCTTCATAATTTTAATTGAAAAAGTATGATTTCGTGCAAACGCCGTCATCTCCAACTGGTGTTGTCGTTTTACAAGTTTACAAGTTTATTTTTCTCAAAATCATCGCGTAAGGAGTTGACGGCGTTTGCATTTATACGACTCAATTACTTACATTAAGTACATTTTTTTGTATATCATGGATGGCGTCACGCAGTCGAAATATATATTAAATGTGCCGAGTCCATAGAGTCCATTTCAATTGTCAGGTTTGTTGTTTTTTCATGCACGAAGAGTCTTGCTCAAGGTGACCTCCCAAAAGCATTTATAAAATATAACATTTTCATTCATTTAGTTTCGCTTGATTGCCTTGTTGTGTTTTTGTTTACTGATTCCTGTAATTTCTTATCTAATCTAATTTAATCTAAGCTGCAAGGATATATTTCATTTAAGATTTATATCAAATGCATTCCCACAAGCAGACATGTATAATTTCGCGCTAACACATGCCGCATGTGGACCTACATTATAAAAACCCAATCTCAAATGAAGATAAGCCCTGCAACTCTTGCCGTCCTTCCCTGAAACAGGGGTGACATTGGCAAAGTGAACCATTTTTTACAGTATGGGTGGTCAGCCGCATACCAACCTATAAGTCATGGAACATACATCACAAATTACATTTTTTTTTATATTTGTTATTCATTTTGTCTGTTATTTGATTAATAAAATAATTTATTTGAAGAGATTTACAAAAAAAAAAAAAACTCAGTTCTAATCTAATCTAATCTAAGTTGCAAAGATTATGTTACATTAGAGACTCACATTACATGCATTTTCCAAGCAGACACGTACAAGTTCACGCTTGCACATGCCGCATGTGAACCTACTACATAAAAACCCAAATCTCAAATGGACATACACCCTACAACTCTTGCCGACCTTTTCTGAAACAGGAGTGGCATTGGCAAAGTGAACAATTTTCTACAGCATGGGTGGTCAGCTGTATTGCAACCTTTGAGTCAAGGAACATATTATACAACAAGTTACATTTTTTAAATCAAAAATTATAATAATAGTACATACATCAAAACAAATACAGAATAAAATTCTAATTTATACACATACATTTTTTTTGGAATCTCATATTCTCAAAAATAAGGAAGTCCAAATTCATCTGCAAATTATAATTAAATGTTACACAGTAAATAAGTGTAAGCTATGATTGAATTTTAATAATAAATCAATTCTTTATTCTTTAATAAAATCATCTCATGCTTGTCAGGGTGTCAATTTTAATTTGAGACATAACAAACACGACGTTAACTTTGGAATATATATTTTTTACGTACTAAACGTGGGTCAATGCTGTCTCGTTTTCTAGCCACATTAAACAATGGTATAGAATGAGATGCAAAACAAACTTGTGTCAGCTATACTGTTTAAATTATTGTGAGATGCTTCGCAGTCTTTGCAGAGCTACTATTAGGCAGTTCAAGAACTAAGAGTCAAACTTCACATGAATGAGCGGAAAGTTTAGTTCCCTATTTGAATCGGTCGTTCAGTCGTTCGTTTCAATGAGGTTCGCACGTGAATAGTTGTGTCGTCACCCGGTTGGGTTTACAAATATTTTGTTATTGGTTGCTAATTGACGGCAGCCCCATACAAGAGGGACGTTATCCCGACAAGAAAAAAGTTTCAAATTCAAAAATATTCCTCAAAAAAAACTTATGCGGTTGAAATAACGGGGCTGTGTCGATAGTCTTACTCATAGTCTGGTCGATAGCTCAGTTAGTAGTGTGCTTGCATTCTGAGAGCTCGGGTTCGAATCCCGCTCAGGGTGTCAGAAATGATTTCCCGTTTCTTCCTTACGCCAACCACTTCAGTTGAAGTGGAGGTTTCCCAGCTCCCGAGAGTGCTGGTACTCATTTCTTGTGAATGCTGAGTAAACCTTGCCGGTATTTTATTTTGGGGTATGAAATAAACACCGAAACGGGAAATCATTTCTGACACCCTCGGTGGGATTCGAACCCGAGCTTTCGGCATGGATTGCAAGCACTCTACCACCTGAGCTATTGACCGGACTATTTGTAATGTAATTGTAACTATGTGATAGACATCTGTTATTGGAGCATTGGAGATCTTATGTTTTTGGATCATGCGTTGGGTTATATAAATTATTTCTGTTGATGTCTTTACAAATAAATAAATAAACTCCCTTCCCTGAAACGGGGTGTCATTGGCAAAAGTGAACCAAATTTTTACAAGCTGATGAAGAAGAAGCAAAGTGTACTAGTTCAGTTCATTCTTATTGACGACCTGCGGGCAAACAAGACTTAATGGTAAACCTGTTTAGTGAGTGGCCCAAACGTGAGGGGCTTGTGAGTGATCATTGCTTGTACAGAATTAAGTTATTGCTGCAGATCCAGGGTCACCAGCAACCTCCCCTTGTAATCAACTACATGATTTCCTTATATGCTTAACCGTCTGCAGAAATCATCACGTGTAGAAAATATCCCAGTCTGTACATACAGACATCCAGAAATTGCAGTACTCACTGTTATAATTTATTTTACACAATGTCAGTTTATAATGTACTGACTTTTAGCTCTTATCGATTTCGCAGCTCAATTTTTCAATCGACTCTGGTCTCTCCCTCAATTGCGATCCAAATATATAGCGTCTGAACGGGCGCCTCTCGCATATTCCAGACCCTTCTATAGTGAACCTCTCCACACACCTCTGTATTGTTCTATACTATTCTAGTTACGCATACCAACAATAACCTGCCTGGGCACATGCACACATTCAAACTCACAGCAGAAGGCCATCATGAAATAATTTTATCGAAGCAATTCCATAAAATCGGCATTCTCATATGATTTTTGTATCACTATAGCAATGGTCAAAAAATTAAATTTATGAAATATCCAACCCTAACAAAAAATATTTAATGGCAATGCAATCTAGATATTGAACATACATGGTCTCAGTCATGAACCTTGATTTACGACTCAAAAATAAAGCTTTAAATTGGATTCCAACTTGATCATTGATCTTGGATGATTGATCACCCCTCCATTTTAATATTGTAATACCTCATCTGTCTTATTCATAGATCCTTTTGAAACAAAAACTAAAGTTGAACTGATTTTTTACCATGGAAAATTTTCCTTCGAGCTGGTTTTTAAATTTAATCGTTTTCCGTGAATATGTATTGGAGTGGATTCATAATTCAAATGTTAATTTTAATTCTTCAGTAGACTTAAAAAAAATATGCGCGTACTTATAAAAAGGAAATTTCTCAAATCGATATTCTGTACCTACTAGCCTGGCTAAACCGATCAAAATATTTAAATATTTATTGTGTGAAAACATGGTAGGTCTATTACTATGGATTTTGATTGATGTCAATAGGATTAAAACAATATTTTTTTAAATTTTGAAAAGATTTTTGTGAAACACTGTGGAAATTCATTTTAAAAAATTGATTATTTTTCAATAAAAAATAAAAAAATAAAAGAAAATAAAAACTTTGTTTTATTCCACTTTTATTGTTTTTGAGTATGTTACAAACGTTTTCGGAATACCTTCCATCATCGGGTAACAACAATTACTAAAATCAAACTTAAAAATTAAGACATGGGTGTGGGATCCCAAATTTTCTTATTGTGCCGAGGAACGAATGTTACCTATAATGCAACTATAATGCAACTAAGCTACACATATAGTGTAACTTCTTGCCTGCGTTGTCCTCGAAGGGGTCGCATGTGGCGATTCGGGACATATTTATTTTTACAGGTAAGGGGGCCGGCCTTACACCAACCTTCAGTTGAAGCGGGGGTTTCCCAGCTCCCGGGATGGTTCTCATATATTGTGAAGGCTGAGTAAGCCTTGAGTACATGTATTTGTAAAAAAAAAAAAAACTGAGTAAACCTTGAGATCGAACCGTTGCTCTCGGCATGGAATGCAAGCATTTTACCAATTGAGCTTTCGACCTTTTTACTAGCTTGTTCGTCTTCGCTACAAAGCACTAATTCTCAAAGCAAGACCCAGTTGCTGTAAGGCTGGATGGACCTTTGGTGACCGGTTTTATTAATTTTTCAACCCAGCGAAGACCAATTTGAAAATATAAATGGTATATTTTTTGTGCTCCGCCGGGAATCGAGCCCACAACCTTCCGATTCAGTGTCCGAAGTGTTACCACTGAACTACGGACCGGTCCTATGTACATACTTGTAAAAATGATACCTTCTTTTGAAATCGCGTTTTCCTATGCCTGTCTAAGCCGCTTAACAGATATTTATTATATTAATATTCAGGAAATTTGTATTTGAATCCCGAAATGGATCCTATTAAGTTTGATGTCGATTTGATTATATACAACACTTTTTTCGTCATTTTTCTATTTGTCATCCGATTGTGGCGTAAGACACCTCTTAACTACGGAAATAAATATGTTTAAGCCCGAATCAAACCCAAAATAAAAATATCAGAACGTTAACTCAGCCTCGACAATAATTAATATAACCTGCTCCCTCGGGAGCAAGGAATCCTTCTCTTATAGTAAAGTGGCTGTCGTGACGCTGACCTCCTTACTGTGAAAATTACGAGGTTCGATGCATCATGTGATCCCCGTATGTCCTTTACATGATATATGATAACGTGGCAAGAAGCTGCAGTATATGTGCAGCTAAGTTGCGTTTTGCGTTTGCGCAGTGAAACACTGTTGATATTGCATAACATGGAAATGCTTTGGCATTAATCTTCAAGGTTGTGAAAGATTGCTCGGTCATATTTATCGCCATCTTGGTTTTAGTAATAAATCATTGTATGGGCAGTAGCTGGAACAATGGATCACGAAAATCATGCAACAGCATAAATGAGATAAACACAACTGGTTATGTATGGATTAAGTTAGTTGTATCATCTACACTCTACAGCAGTGGTTCCCAAACTTTTAATTTCGCGTACCACTCACAAAATTATAAATCAGTAGGTAGCGTGCCACTGGAGTGTAACAGTTAAAAAAAACCTTCAAAATGTTAAAGTAATTAAAACTGCAACAACTGTTATGACAAAATTATGTTTATTTATTAATTATAGGAAAAAACTCTTAGTGCGAAAAATGGTGCGGCATGTTCGAGACAAGTGAGGAAATATTTGGCTCAGTTGTACTTAATTTTAAGCGCAAACTATGTTAAGCTCATTACGGTATTCGTTTTTTATTATCAACATAGCTAAAAATTCGCTCTCACAGAGATACGTGGTTGTAAATGGAATCAGAAACAGTCACTTTTGTGGCTACACCTCTGAATCTTCCTGTCATAGCTCGAGCGCCATCAGAGCAGAAGCCAAATCCATTTTCAGCAAAGAATTCACTCAGTTTGTTGAAAATTTCAACCGCGGTATTTCGTGTTGATAACGTCTATCTTATCTATCTATCTTATTATTTACTATGTATGTTCTATGGCCATGGTACCACCTAAAGAAGCGTCGCGTACCATAGTTAAGGAATCACTGATCTACACTCTACAGCTAATGTTATCATTATGATTTTACTGGGTTCGATTCAATACAAATTGCGGTTATTTATTTTGTACAATTTATTTTAAGATAGTTTCACACACAGTACCTACGAGCACAGATTGGTTTTTGAACTGTATAGCTCGACAGCTTAGATACAAGTCTTGCTGCAGAGCAACTCGATCTCTATTTAAAGTGAGAATAAGAGTTATTCTCGAAACATTGGAGACTGGCACATGCGAGACCTCTCCAGAATGTTCTTCTTAGAATATTCGAGTAAACACTCACAAAAAATAGAACAAATACATGTACAATCATAAGTACTTAACATCTAGAGACTTCACAGACCTTATCACAGACACTAACACAGACAAGCAAAAACACACTCGCAGAGCCTTATTGTTCTAT
The DNA here is from genome assembly GCA_951799405.1 of Agapetus fuscipes. Classification (NCBI taxonomy): domain Eukaryota; kingdom Metazoa; phylum Arthropoda; class Insecta; order Trichoptera; family Glossosomatidae; genus Agapetus; species Agapetus fuscipes. Next base: position 12,240,710 of record OX637351.1, on the reverse strand, counting down.
TTTAAGTGTCATGACAATCTACATATCGGCCATTATCAAAGCTCGTTTAGGCTTTTCTTTGAATGTTTTTTTTTGGAGGACCATTTTTTGTTTGATTTGTCTTCGGAGACAATTTCACACAAAAGGTTGCCTAGACTCTGTGGTCCCGATTGCTCGATAGCTTAGTTAGTAGTACGCTTGCGTTCAAAGCCAGAAGACTACGTTTTTATTCCCACCAAAAAGGTTTTAAAAAATGGTCTCCCGTTTCGATGTTTACTTTAAATCCAAATAACAGTTCCAACAAGGTGTACACAGCCTTCACAGGAAATGAGAAATCCCCACTTCAAGTGAAGTGGTTGGCGTAAGAATGGCCCTCTTATCTGCGCAAATAAATTATTTCCACTCGCTACCTGCTTGGTACTTGGACAACGTGGTGCGAAGTTGTACTATATGTGTAGTTTAATTGCGTTGTGTATTTTTACACAGAAGATGTCATGTTTAATGATGAGAATAAAAAAGTAAAGTCGATTCATACCGTTGTAGTTCAATGACTTAAAAAACGTACAAAGTGGAAACAATATATAATTACTAACTCAATTGTATTTAAGTAACGATAATTTTATACATCTTATGATCAGATAAAAAACATTAACCAGTCTTTGTTAGAATAATTGAATATTTCTGTGTAGGTTTTGTGAAAATTCCCAATCGTCCAATGCACAACTTTTCAATATAAAAAACAAAGTTTTTCTTCTTTTTGTTTTCGCATGTTAATTCGGATTAAGTTCTTAAATGAAATTTTATTTGTCTTAGTACATATTTTATAATTTTACAACAAGAGTTTGAGAAAAAAAACATATAAACTTATAATTATGACTTATAAAAAATGACTTATGAAAATAAAGAACACTAACTTATTATGATTTTTACTTAATTTTTTTGTTTTCTATCTTTTTCTCTCCAAAATTTCAATCAATCAATGCATTTATTGTATTTTTTTTATATCTTGAATGTTTATTTTATAGAAAGCATCTTAAACTACATTTTGACTTTAACAAAAGACTAGATTATTAACACAAAACATTAAGGGTCTGTTGCACTAAACTCCAATCAGACAAATCTCAAAATTAAGTGGGATTTATTTCATCAAATCAAAAATTTGGTTGCATATATACCAAAATCAGCTACTGTATATCATCTTTCCTGCTCAAATTCCTTCATATTATTACCCACTTCCGAGAAATATATACCTAACCGAGGTCCTTACCATATAAGCAATCAAATATTGATTGAGGTTGGTGCAACAGGCCCTATTTTTTTAAGATATCAACTTAACCATATTATTACGACACTAGTATTCACTCATATCATTTTTTTTTTTTATATTTGAATAATACAGATTTTTAGTAAGTTATGTATATTTTTAATAGTGTATCCCCGAAATGATTCAAGGGTTTAGTTTGGAGAAGCTGGTCTCCAGGGTTATGGTATCTGAAAATATATAAAAAAAAGGAATTAGGCAACAATAAATAAAGGCAAAGCTTTACAGATTTAGAAGCCATCAAGTGTTTAACTGAATTGCATTATAAAGAACAGAGTAAGAGGTGGAGTAGAATCTACGTTGCGAAAGCTAGAGCTAATCTAATCTTATCTAATCTAAGTTGCAAAGATATGTTACATTGGAGATTCACATTACGTGCATTCTCACAACCAGACACGTACAAGTTCGCGCTTGCACATGCCTCATGTGAACCTACAACATAAAAACCAAATCTCAAATGGACATACACCCTGCAACTCTTGTCGTCGTTCCCTGTAACAGGGGTGACATTGGCAAAGTGAACCATTTTTACAGCATGGGTGGTCAACCGCATACCAACCTATAAGTCAAGGAACTAGAGCGAATACGAGAAAAACCAAAGGGCTACTCGGATTATCCGAAATGACTAGTCTTTGAATGATCACATGCAGAAAATTGCAAGATCAAATCCTCGATGACCAGATACGAGCAGCTTGTGAAATAGAGGAAACATGGTGAGATGAAGCAGATCCAGGAGGTGATTTTGAAGAGTTTTTGGAGTCTCCATAATGGGTCATGAAAGTCGCATCGTAGCTAATGAGATGCTAAAAGGTCTACGCCCAGTTGGAAGACCTCTTAGAAAAGGTGGAAAGATAGCTAAACGTCCTAATCTCAGGATTTATGGACCGATTTAAATATTTTTATGAATCACAGATCAAAAAGCAAGTAAGATAGATAAGCTATTGAAAGTAATTTTAAAGAAATCATAAGGAAAGTATAAACCATTTTTTTTAAGAATCAAACCAATGAGATTGATTCTAATAATGAATGCAAATTGCCCAATAAAATGCAAATCAAGGTCCAAATAAAAATTACTCGTGAAAAGTAGAAACAAAACAAATTCATCAAGAGCGGAGTAAGACAAGGGTCTGGACTATCACCTACGAGTATATGCTATTCAACTTGTAGATATTCAGAAAAGATAATGCAAAAATACTTTGAGACAAATGAAGGTATCGTTGTCCATGGTTAGCTGATCAACAACCTGCGGTTTATAATAAATAAATCACTTTTGTGTTCTTTCGGGTTTGACCATGTTCTACTTGCAGCTCCCACATCTGCCGACGTTTCGCTTTCACGAGCGGAAAGCATCTTCAGGACGAGTTTTCAAATCGCCGTGGCGGTTTTCGTTGTCTTCGCGGACGCGCGTTGATGTAAACTGGTTGGAGATGCGTTGCGTTATTCTCATCTTGTAATTGACATAGCCCTACTAGCTTTATTGACAAGAATTAATGTCGTTAGCAAATAAACACTACAACAACCAAAACCATGGTCATCAGCCGAAAAACAAACGCGTCAATACATTTAACAGCTAGATGGCGAAAGCATTGAAAACTGCACTTGTTACAAGTAACTGAGATTTGTTTTTTTTTTTTTTTAAGAAATCATGTACGGGAGACTCCCTAGATTTCAGAGACTTTAGGGGTCTGCGACACTTGCTGTAGTGCCGCAGAGATGTTTACAAGCTTGGTCGTCGCTACAAAACACAAATACTCAAGCAAGACCCAGTTGCTGTAAGGCTGGATGGACCTTTAGTAACCGGTAATTTTTCAATCCAGCGAAGAGCAAATTTGAAAATAAAAATAGTATATTTTTTGTGCTCCACCGGGATTCGAACCCACAACCCTCCATTTACGAGTCCAAAGTGTTGCCACTGGACTACAGACCGGTCCTTTACTTGTGTGGTCAAGATTGAGTCTCATATATTGTGTTGTATCAGATGACAGCTTACTTTTGATGTCATAGCATGCGATGTGCGTGGTTTTGTTGTAGGGCTCCAGAGATATGGTGGTGTCGTAGGAGCAGCTGCGCGAGCCCGCCGGGCACTCGTGTCCCTCACACGAGGGCGGAGTCTCTCCAGTAGCCTCCAGCCGGGAGAGGGACCGGATCACATCACGCTCCTCGACAACACCACCTGAAACAGAAAAACAGTTGTCTTTATCATTTCCATGCTTCATTTTTCATGCCATTCGTAATCTAGAAACGATTCCACAAAGAAGTTTGATGTGATGTCAGTGGAAGGCGTGAATCGCCTGCAAGCAGGGCAGGGCAGTCTAAAAGTACTCGTAGCCTTTACAGGCCAAGTCAGCGAAAGTGAACTATCAAAGTGTTATGTAAAATAATAATTGTGAACCAAAATAAATTACTTTAAAATAAATCTCCGGCCGTTTTAAATTAAGAAGACCAATATTTTAAATTTTCAAAACATGAGAACCCTAAAAACATGACAATATCAAAAGCTCAGAAGGAAAAATATGAGAGGTAGGTGCCCGGGATTAGAATGACTTGATAAAGCGTACTCAGCAGTGGAAACAGTGCAAGGCTGCAGTGCCACACCTCAAGGGCCCTCTCAATCATACATGAGATATTATAAAAAGGTGCCGTTTCAGTGCTCCCTTAAAAACGCCAACAGATTCCGAAACCCTCACTCCGGGTGGCGTCTGTTCCACTCCATTGGTCCCGCAAACCGGAAAGTGCGATCCCCAAATTAAGTGCGTATTTGACGGCGAGGCTGCATCAACCTGACAGCACCACTCCCAGCTGGCCTGAGTGTCCGCCCCCTCACACTCACCTAAACGGAGGAAAACATCTCGGCTAGATATGATGTAGCCATACCGTTTAGGGCTTTAAATACCATCAAACACACACGGTAGACCATTCTCTTAGGAAAACAAAGCCACTGTAGATCTTTCAACAGCGAAGTCGTGTGAGAGAATTTGGACATCCCGAAGATCAATGTTGCAGCCGCATTCAGAACAGACTGGAATCTGTTCAGTTGCAGTTCTTGACTGGCCAATATATAGTGTGGAACAATAATCAATTCGGAAGATCACAAAAGCACTCACCAATGTTTTAACCACGCCCGACGGTAGACACCTCCTTATTTGGCGTAGATCAAAATATGAAGCAGCTATCGTTTTGTCAACCTGCTCCTCCATTGTGAGATTCCGATGCAGCATAACTCTCAAAAGTCTCACAGAGTTAGAAGGCTGGATCAAACTTCCCCCAATGGAGGGAGGTACTCCATTCCTCAGGAGGTGATCGTGGCTAGATGTGGCCGACCACATTAGTTCAGTCTTGTTGGCATTGAGGATAAAGCCGTTTTCCTTCATCCACCCACCCACCTCCATGATGCAAGCAGACATCCTGCTTTTAAGGTCTTCAGTCTCATTGGGCCGACACTGAGAGTAAATCTGCCAATCATCAGCATAATAATGCGCAGAAAGGCCGTATTTTTCGACTATGCTCTCTATGCCGGCTGTATAAAGCACAAGAAAAGCACGTGGTTCATCTGTCCTATCTTTTCAAGTGAGGCGAAAAGCCTTTTCCAGAAGTGGAAACTCATGGAAAGGATCATACTATAGATTTATTCACAAGTAGGAATACGGCCTTTGCCCAAGTCTGCAAGGGAATTGAACCAACAGCCACCTGTGGTTCGACAGATTGCTGACAGTAGTCACTTCATCAGACTGTTCACCGAATCTTTTGGGACGCGCTGATAGTGCCAATTTCACGAAACGGTGTTCGACTGATTATGACAACGGCGATAGCAGCTGTTTACTCCCCCATCTGCATCATCAGTTAGAGAAGCAGGCGCTTTACCTATCCTGTCTTTGCAGGCGAGGGGTATGGTCTCCTTGGGCGGACTGCTGTGCAAGCCGGCAGTGCTGCAGCTGAAGACTCCCCCATCTGCATCATCAGTTAGAGAAGCAGGCGCTTTACCTGTCCTGTCTTTGCAGGCGAGGTGTATGGTCTCCTTGGGCGGACTGCTGTGCAAGCCGGCAGTGCTGCAGCTAAAGACTCCCCCATCTGCATCATCAGTTAGAGAAGCAGGCGCTTTACCTATCCTGTCTTTGCAGGCGAGGTGTATGGTCTCCTTGGGCGGACTGCTGTGCAAGCCGGCAGTGCTGCAGCTAAAGACTCCCCCATCTGCATCATCAGTTAGAGAAGCAGGCGCTTTACCTATCCTGTCTTTGCAGGCGAGGTGTATGGTCTCCTTGGGCGGACTGCTGTGCAAGCCGGCAGTGCTGCAGCTAAAGACTCCCCCATCTGCATCATCAGTTAGAGAAGCAGGCGCTTTACCTATCCTGTCTTTGCAGGCGAGGTGTATGGTCTCCTTGGGCGGACTGCTGTGCAAGCCGGCAGTGCTGCAGCTAAAGACTCCTCCATCTGCATCATCAGTTAGAGAAGCAGGCGCTTTACCTGTCCTGTCTTTGCAGGTGAGGTGTATGGTCTCCTTGGGAGGACTGCTGTTCAGGCTGGGCGTGGTGACAGTGCTGCAGCTGAAGGCTCCTGCCTTGCAGGTCTGTCCTCCGCACACAAGCAAGGGCAGCTCCAACGCCACTTCCTTCAGCATCTTCTCGTACGTCTTCGTCAGCACTATACTCTCTGAAAGAATCACACGATAAATTCAAGTATTTGCTTGATTTATTTGATGTTTTCCGTTTGAAAAAAAAGTGGCATTTACAGATCTAGAGGTCTAGTTGCTTGGAATGATATCTTTGGTAGATTGGGATTCTAATATCGATGTAATGAAATGAGTAGACTGAGTATAGAAGATTACGAAAAAACGTATGATAAGTAAATCCCTCACTGGGAGTGTTTGATACGATCGAGATAAGTTTTCATCAATATTTTAAACTGAGTGTGGTGATTTCAGTATTTCGAAACCACGTGGAATGGATGCATTGCAAAGAAGCAAGTGCGATGGAGACAGATAACAAAATGAAAAGTGTTCGCGAAAAGTTGATTGTTGGCGTGCGTACACAGTTGGTAGAAAAGAATAACAAGGAGTGACCCAGACTCCAGCCAGTGCGCTTAAAAACCGCCGCAAGAGGTGTTATCAAAATTCAAACTTAGTTAAGATAATAAGTGATAGTCGACCCAGCTCCCAAATGACCGGCAGTATTGGTAATGTGAACCTTCCAGTTTTACAGATGAGGTAGACAGCCTTACATTGAAGTGAGTCATGAGAATATTTAGTAAATGACTAACAATATCATCAATGATCATAAATTAAGATAATTTGAATTATCATACTCATAAACAATTATGCATATATTTTTCCACTCTCATATAAAATCACTTATGTTTTCTATATAATCGATTATAATGAACTAAGTTACCTTAATAGCTCATTATATTAAAATTGATTTCCATACACATCAAATGATATTGTAATAAGTGATCTTGGATCTATTTATACATGAATTTAAGTTATTTATACTTAAATTGATTTAAAATATGCATGTTGTCCAATTGATCGACAATACTGTTTATTGTTTCCACTTAAATCTCAATGACAATTTAAAATCAAGATTTCTTACACGGAGATGTATAATAATAATAATATAATATTAGGATGATTTATTTGATGAGCGCTGTTTTTGTGTGTATCACACCTCAAGAGGCCTCTGTGAGCTTGGTCGTCGCTGTAGAAAGCGCCAATTCTCAGAAAGACCCAGTTGTTGTAAGGTTAGATGGACCTTTCAGTGACCGGTCTTTGGTAAAGGTTTATGATATTTTTCAATCCAGCGAAGAGCACATTTGGAAATATAAATGGGATATGTTTTGGGCTCCGCCGGGATTCGAATCCAAAACCTTCCATTTAAGAGTCCGAAGTGTTACCACTGGACTACGGACTGGTCAAATCAACCGCCAGCTCACCAACGCCCACACTGTACCACGGGGTATTCCAACAAGTGTAATAGACCTCTAGATTTCATGATATCTGGGTAAATTCCGCATAGGATTCCTTAAAAAAGTACATCGAGGACCCGTCCGTAGTCTAATGGTTAACACTTCTGACTCGTAAATGGAAGGTTGTGGGTTCAAATCCCGGCGGAGCACAAAAAATCTACCATTTATGTTTTCAAATATGCTCTTCGCTGGGTGAAAAATTCATATACTTTTACCAAAGACCGGTCACTAATAGTCCATCCAGCCTCACAGCAACTGGGTCTTGCTTGAGAATTGAGAATTGAGAGCGACGACCAAGATCGTAAACAACACCTCTGCGGCACTACAACAGGTGTCATAGACCCCTCGAGTCTGTGAAATCTAGGGAGTCTCCCGCACAGTATTTAAAAAAAATGCTTGTGTTTTTGGGAGGATATATATACATATTGTTTTGAATGATCGTTCCTAAGCTATGTTAGGCACAATGCAGATTGATGGGAAGGCCACACCTAGTATTCCTTTCCTAATTCCACATCCTAATATTATGATTGTTATCGATGATTGCTGCTTACTGTTGTCATTGAAGCAGTTGACAGTGGTGACGTTCCTCCTGGGCATTTGAGCCACGGAGTACTTGATGGAACACGTGCTGGCGCTGGCGGGGCACTCCACCTCTCCACACACCAGCTCTCCCCGGCATCCTGGATGCAAGGTCTGCAGCAGAACCACCAGCACCAGGCACAGGGACGACACGGATACACTCATTCTGGAAGCTAACAAGCGACACATTCATAGAAGGTTTTAGGCCCGGTAGTTTCATCGTTAGCATATGTGACTTCAAACTGATAAAAAAAACTACCCACACGATTGACATAAGTGCGTCCTTTTCATTCTGTATAAAGTCGCTATGCCAATGTTGAAAATACTGAGCCTTAGATTCTTTCCTTTGACTTTTTAACCGTGCATCAAAATTTGTCAATTGATTTGTCAATGACCGGTCCGTAGTACAGTGTAGAACTTTGGACTCGTAAATGGAAGGTTGTGGATTCGAATCCCGGCGGAGCACAAACAATATACCATTTATATTTTCAAATATACTCTTCGCTGGGTTGAAAAATTCATAAACCTTTACCAATGACCGGTCACCAAAGGTCTATAATAAATCTATAATCTAAGTTGCAAGGATAATATATTCATTTAAAGCTCTCAGATGTATGCCCACAAACCAACAAGTGTAGTTCGCGCTTACAAATGCTGAATGTGTACTTACAAATAAAATCCAAACCTCAAATGAACATAAGCCCCACAACTTTTGCCGACCTTCCCTGAAACAGGGGTGACATTGGCAAAGTGAACCATTTTTACAGTATGGGTGGTCAGCCTCATACCAACCTATAAGTCAAGGAAAAAAAGGTCTATTTTAGATAATTAATAATAATGAGACAATTAGGTCTTGCTTGAGAATTGGTGCTTTGTAGCGACGACCAAGCTCGTTTACGCCTCTGCGGCACTACAACAAATGTCATGGACCCCAAAAGTCTCTGAAATCTAGGGAGTCTCCCGCACAGGATTTCTTAAAAAAAACGGCTTCGAAAATTCAGTTATAAGCAACCCTCCAAAATTCTACTCGCTAGCTCGCAAATTGCGAGTGACTTTTGTTTGTTTGCGACTGTGCTTTTCTTTATCTGAAAGTATCATTTTGCCAGTTAATAATACCATTGGTAATACCTATTCCCAGTGAAAATGGAAATGACAAACTGGCTGACTGCCAAATCTCGCTCGATCACATGAAAATTATAAACAGGAACAGTTCACGGGAGTTGTTTTTTTAACCCATGCGAGTTGCAATTACGAGTTGCGAGTTGGTCAATGGTGATTTTTGGAGAGTTCATTAAAAACATGAAAAAGGTTAATCGATAAATAGTTACAGAAAATTTTGGATAAGATATGGGCTTACAATATGGTTATGTGTAAGCTACCTTTTGTTGTGTCTCGGTTGCAAGTGTTGACGAGATGTCTGTTAGAGGTGCTCCAGTTACGGTCTCGCTCTCTTGTGTTTGTGACGACTGCGTGGTACACATCTGGGGTCACACCCGCCAGCCAACAATTATATACTGCTTGCTGGCCGACATGACCTGGATGCGTACTAGCAAAGCCTGCGCTAGCACAACGACAAACCAACTAATTTGTACTCGTTGATTGTGAAAAATTATCGAGCTTACCAAGAAGTGTTTTCCATATTTTTTCATCTCTCAAAAGAAATGCCGGTTGATCTGTAATATTGGCGGCTAGAGCTAGGATTTCTCAAATTATTTAATTTGTAAATTATAATTTTGTATTTTGTATTGTTTGTGTATTAACACTGTGAAAATTCATATTGTTTAATTTATAATTTTTTGAATGAATTCAAACCAAAACACTGTTTATTTTCACAATAAAATTTATTTAAAAAGATTAAAATCTTTAAAAAAAATTATCAATTAATAATTAATAATAGTAGGTAATTTGTTTTAAAGATTTTAATCTTTTTAAATAAATTTTATTGTGAAAATAAACAGTGTTTTGGTTTGAATTCATTCAAAAAATTATAATTTTGTATTTGTTTTAAATGTTTATCTATCCTTATTATTATTAGTTGTTTCAATAATCTAATTTGTTGTGTATGTTCCTTGACTTATAGGTTGGTATGCGGCTGACCACCCATGCCTTTCCTGTCCTGCCCTGTTTCAGAGAAATGGTTAAAACTAAGTCGGTGTTATGGCCGTGGGGTTCAAGTCACTTGTTCGACTAGCGTATTTGGAATCACGTCTGGCCCATTTGACCATAACTTCGACCCTGGTTCAACAAATGTCATTGAATGCACACAGCTTTCTGCTTTCGCATGAAGACAACTGGAAAAATAGGTTGGTAAATTGGATGCCTCTTCACAAATCTATTAAAAAAAAGTACATAAGCGACCACTTCAAAAAAACATTTGTGAAAGTTTTTGAGTATGGGCTGCGTTGTGTCGTTGTGAGGAAGGACTTTTATTAATAAGGAATTGCTGGAGATTAGATGTAGAAGATCTAGGATACAGATGCCTGGGGGAGGCCTTCATTCAGCAATGGAGGAGAATGGCTGACTAGGCAAGCAAGGAAGTAACCACCCAAGAATTATGGTACTTGTAAATGCTTTTTGGGTAAGGGCTGCCTTGTATCCTTGTGAGGAAGGACTCTAACTAAAAAAGAATTACTGGAGATTACATGTAGGTACCTAAAAGATCCAGTGTACAGATGCCTACAGACTCAGCAATGGAGGAGAATGGTTGACTAGGCAAGCAAGGAAGTAACCACCTAAGAATGATGGTACTTGCAAATGTTTTGGGTAAGGGCTGCCTCGTGTTGTGTCGCACCAGAGTTGCTAAGTGCCGCCGGAGTCTCGCCGGGAGGTGAGCGGGCCGCACCTGGCACAGCCACAAGGTGATCACTAGAACAGTCATCACCATCATCGTGAACAGCATTATGGGCCGTCTTCTTGGAACAAAGCGCTCATGTCATCGATGAATAAAGGTTATTACATTTTAAACATCGACATTTGTTTTACGTAAATTTGATCGGGAATTGACTTTCAACAGTGGCGCAACTACATACACGACGGAAATACTGTGGGCAGCCTTATCTAGGCGCGACCATCTAATAATAATAATAATTAACTAGATTTATATGCGCCTTTTTGTGATTTACATCACTACAAAGGCGCATGGGGGCTCTAGCGGGAAAACAAGAATGCTTTGAGCATCTTCCTGAAGACTGTCTCATCTTCCTGGACTCTCAGCCTCTCTGGGAGAGCATTACATGCCGCTGGCCCGGCAACACGCAAAGAGCGGTTCCCGAAGACTGTGCATGACTGTATTTTCGGCAGCCTGGTGAATGGAGCACTACTTTCCATAGGAGGTAAGCTGATCCAGCCTTCTGATTCGATGAGACTTCTAGGAGTCTTACTGGATCGGAACCTGACATTGGAAAGGTAAATAGATGCCACAATAGCTTCCTCTTTTTTTCACTTCGCCAAATAAAGACAATTAGAAAGTGTCTTCCGTCAGATGCGGTTAAGACCCTGGTGGGTGCGTTTGGGATGTCCCGTATTGATTATTGCTCAACGCTTTACAGTGGTCAGCCAAAGAAGCAGTTCAACCGTTCAATCTGAAGCAGTTCAATCTGTGTTGAATTCGGCAGCAAGGCTGTCCGGGGATATCCAAATTCACTCACATCACTCCACTGTTAAAAAAAACTACATTGGCTTCGTTTCCCGGAGAGGGTGGTCTACCGTGTTCGTCTGATGGTACATAAAGCCATCAATGTCTTGGCTCCACCTTATCTGACTGACATGATTTCACCTGTTGAGATGGGTGTGAGGAGGCAAACATTCAGATCCACGGGGGATAATGCGATCAATTTGTATCAGCCGCACCGTCAGATCCGTACAAATTTCGGGGATCGCGCTTTCCGTTCAAAGAACTGAGTCTTGCTTCTAAAATAGGCGCTGACTAGTACCAAAAAAGAATGCCGAGGGATCTTAAGGTGTAATTGACACAAGAACTGCGCTCACCAAATTTTCATTTATTCTTAAAAAGAGCTATAATTAATGGGAAATTTTTACTTGGTGCCTAAAGTATAAGCACATATGTATTTAAAAAGGCCAATATATTTTAAAACCATTATAACAGTTACTTTTGAATACTTTAGTTTTAAATTTGAACATTAAATGTGCTCTCCTAGAAAACATATTGTTAGTTCTGATCGACAGAAGTTATTTCCGATCGACATCAGGTTCTGATCTAACACGACGAGTTGACTATAAGGTTACTTCCTTGGACAATCAAAACTGCTTATTTTCTTTTTAAATAAAAATATGATTAAAATCTCACATTTCACATGGTGAGTATGGCGGCACATTAATTAATATTGTTTATAGCCAGGCAACATCTGGTACTGGCGGAGCCTCGATGTCTGCCTGCGTCTGCTCCCTACAGTTTTAACTCAACAATATCGTTTTCCCAAAAAAATCAGGAAAACTGAAACGTTCACTGAGGGCGGTGTTTCACTTTCCTTACATTTTTTTGGTGTACGCTATGGTTGACTTTAAGCGTATAGTTTAAATATATTTCTTGGGTTAGTGTTGTTGAAGATTGTAGGGTGGGGGGGGGACCTGGTTATCATCATCATCATCATCAAAATGTCTCATCAAGCTTCGAAGTTTCTACAAAGAGCGCAGGGTTGAACAAAGCACGACTGTATATATTATCAGAACCCGTAAATAGATTGCTCTGTCCCGTCCTCCTGGATCATTGTGGGAAAGTCTTTGCGGTCCTGCTTTAGCGAAACAACTCCTCCACACCTCTCATTCCGGCGCAGTCTCTTACGTCTGCCGTCTGCCAGCTCCCCGGCGTCCCTCTATCTTGCCTGACATCAGTTGCAGAAGGTGGTACTTTGCCCATTCAAGGAGAAGTCTCTATCAGTTCTTTCTCTTCTCTGCACGCATTTGTGACCAAATCAGTCCAAGGAAATCGAAGCATTCGTCACTTAACCCACATGTCAAATGCCTCTAAGCATTTTTTTTTTGTAAATAGATTTGTGAAGAGGAACACAATTCACCAACCTATTCTGCCTGGCCAGAAACAGGTATTAATATCATTAATTAAAAAAAAAACGCAATAGTGTAACATATAGTGTAACTTCTTGCCGCGTTATCCCCGAAGGGGTCGCATGTGGCGAGTTGAACCTATTTATTTTTACAGGTAAGGGGGCCGGCCTTACGCCAACCACTTCAGTTGAAGTGGAGGTTTCCCAGCTCCCGAGAGTGCTGGTACTCATTTCTTGTGAAGGCTGAGTAAACCTTGCCGGTATTTTGTTTTGGGGTTTGAAATAAACACCGAAACGAGAAATCATTTCTGACACCCTCGGTGGGATTTGAACCCGACCTTTCGGCATGGAATGCAAGCACTCTACCACCTGAGCTATCGACCGGACTTTTATAATTAATAATTCATTATTGTTTATTTTAATGAATTATTCTAATCTAAGTTGCAAAGATATGCTACATTGGAGATTCACATAACATGAATTCTCACAACCAGACACGTACAAGTTCGCGCTTGCACATGCCTCATGTGAACCTACAACATAAAAACCAAATCTCAATTGGACATACACCCTGTTACTCTTGCCGTCCTTCCCTGAAACATCTGTTGAACAGGGTCAAAGTTATGGTCAAATGGGCGATCGAACCAACGTTATTCCATTCCAAACACGATAGAACGATCGGCCCACTTAGCCCCCTCGGCCATAACACCGACGAATCATCTATTCACTTTAAGGGTTCATGTCTCAGAACTGTGGAAGAAGCTTCACTGGCTCCGAGTCGAGCTTAAAGTGTGCTCGATGGTCCACAAAGTTTTATTTAGAAAAAAAGATCCAGATACCTCGCTGATCTTATCAAGCCCGTTGCCCTCGGCAAAAAAGCCTAACACTACTCTCGGCAGAAACTGAAGTCAAAACACGGATTGAATAACCAGCAAGAAGGGTAAGGTTTATGTTTGAAGAGCGCGCATTTGCAGTTACTGGTCCTCTGGCCAGGGCTGGAAGTCTCATCACCATGGAAATTCTTACCTACCGAATATCAGTAATATTTGTATGAAGGCTAATCAGCTATTCACTTGCGGACATCTTGGATTGACAGGTCTTCATACAAATATTACTTCATACATATTTAATAAAGGGACGTATTCCTTTGATCTGACTTATTAAAGAGTATTTATAAATTGTCCTTGCCATCCATTGTATCTTGATTGGGTTTTTGATATATTTTTTGTTTATTTTTAATTTCTCTTTTCTTCTTTTATCCTCTTATTTTTATTTCTGTTATTAATTTGATTTATTTTTTGACTTCATTGATTTATTTTATTTTTTGTCAGCTAGGTACATTAACTTTATAACTTAACTTAACAACTATGCTCTTTATAAAAATAGATAATAATCTATAATCTAAGTTGCAAGGATATATTCATTTCAAGCTCTCAGATGTATGCCCACAAACCAACACGTGTAGTTCGCGCTTACAAATGCTGAATGTGTACTTACAAATAAAATCCAAACCTCAAATGAACATAAGCCCCACAACTTTTGCCGACCTTCCCTGACACAGGGGTGACATTGGCAAAGTGAACCATTTTTTACACTATGGGTGGTCAGCCTCATACCATATATAAGTCAAGGAAATAAAAATAGATGAGGAATATTAAACCTAGCATAGAGCTAAACTATGCACCCTGTACCAAGACGTTGATGTGCTCTGGTCGATACAACTTACAAGTCAGCAGACTGCAGTGGCTGGGTCACATCCAGCGAATGGACCATCGGAGCCTGGAGAAGATGGTTATGAAGGTGGACCCAAAGGGGCGCAGGACAGTGAAAAGACTCAGATTAAGGTTGAGGGAGTGGGGGCAGGTTGCCGTGCGGTAGGACTATGGGACTGGAGGAGGAAGGCGTTGGACAGGCAGGGGCTGCTGCCGTTGTTCAAGCAGGCCAAGCACTTACCTATAAAAATAAGTAGTTTCTACATGCCACATCCGGTTTCTTCGGGGATAATGCGATAAGAAGTTGCTCAACATGTGCAGCTTAACAGCTTACGTGCTCGCATCCTCTTCTAGATTAGGTTAGTATTATACATTATTTTTTAACTCATTCATTCCGCCCTGAATATTGTTACAAACTTATGAAACCCGATTGTGTGGCTTTCTTATGTGAGTGTGTCCGCCTCTTGTAAAGTCTACTGTGAGTTCCAATGTATGAATGTGCCTAGGCACGCAGTTGTTGGTAACTAGAAAAATATGGAACAAAACAGAAGTGTGTAGAAGGGTCCGGGATATGCGAGAGGCGTCCGTTTAGACGCTATATATTTGGACCGCAATTGTGTGAGAGACCAGATAGTCGATAAAACATTGAGCCGTCAAGTCGATAAGCAAGAGCTAGAAATCAGTACATTGTAAACCGAAATTGTGTAAAATAAATCTTGAAAACTATATTGCAGTTTAATTAAAAGAACCCAACTAAAACCATCACAATATTTTAAAGTTTCTCAGGTCTTGGGTCTACACTGTACATACTTTCTTAAACCGTCCATGCTTCACTTCTAAACATGAGTGTCGGTCACGCCATACACACTATTCGAGGCTGATCAAATCTCACGTAAACTGCGAACCCTGTACCGTCGCACAGCAGGCAGGCGACACCTGGTCTACAGATGAAATCGGCCACCAAAAATAGCATGATTCACAGGTCATCCGATACGGCTGGTAGTGACTAACATCACCTCTGTTTAACATCACACAAATCACCACTAAATTATCCAAAGTCTCTGATTTCACTAAGTGATTAGACATATTAGTTTTCCTTAAAAACATAAAAACGTGTTTCTGTTAAATGAATTGATGTTCTTACAAATTTTATTTACAAAACATGCCATTATTTTTTTTATGGCACGGCTACCTGCTGAGCTAATGTAATTAATTAAAAACAAATAAATACGTTTAATGTGAATTTGACCGGTCCGTAGTTCAGTGGTAGCACTTCGAACTCTGAATGGAAGGTTGTGGGTTCGAATCCCGGCGGAGCACAAAAAATATAACATTTCTATTTTCAAATTTGCTCTTCGCTGGGTTGAAAAATTCATAAACCTTTACCAATGGCCGGTCACCAAAGGTCCATCTAGCCTTACAGCAACTGGGTCTTGCTTGAGAATTGGGGCTTTGTAGCGACGACGACCAAGCTCGTAAAAAGGTCGATGGCTCAATTGGTAGAATGCTTGCATTCCATGCCGAGAGCAAGGGTTCGATCTCAAGGTTTACTCAGCCTTCACAAGAAATGAGAATTAGCCCCCCCGGGGGCTGGGAAACCCCCACTTCAACTGAAAGTAGTTGGTGTGAGGCCGGCCCCCTTACCCGTAAAAAGAAATAGGTCCCGAATCGCCACATGCGATCCCTTCGGGGATAACGCTGGCAAGAAGTTACACTATATGTGTAGCTTAGTTGCGTTGCGTTACTTAATTAAAATATTATTTCATGTTTTTTTAAGGAATCCTGCGCGGGAGGCTCCCCAAATCTTGAAAGCCTTGGGGGTCTATGTCACTCTGGAAGGGTGCAGCAGAGGTGTTGCTTGAATTGTTGCTTCTGTTATACAACTAACTTATTGGACACTCCTTTGTATCTGTACTCTATTAATACTTCATGATTTTTCATAGAATTTTCCTTTATTTGAAATGCAATACAGTAATATCTTAATGGTTGATTTAAAAAATAAAACACTTACTACTACAAGAGGAAAATAGGGCTAGAATTTTTTTTTATGACTACTATGACTCTGGATATTGATTGAACTCTGGATATATTCAGATATTCAATTAACATAATTATAAATAATCTAGATCTAAATCTAAGCTGCAAAGATATGTATTATTTGAGATTCATATTAAATGCATTCCCACAAGCAGACACGCATAATTTCGCGCTCACACATGCCGCATGTGGACCTACAGTATTAAAAACCCAATCTCAAATGAACATAAGCCCTGCAACTCTTGCCGACCTTCCCTGAAACAGAGGTGACATTGGCAAAGTGAACCATTTTTTACAGTATGGGTGGTCAGCCAGCCACATACCAACCTATAAGTCAAGGAAATAATTATAAATAATCAACACTTAAAACTATTCATGTAAAAAAATACCTACTTACGGTAAACTAGGATTTTTTTTAAAATGAGACAATTTTGTACAATTTTCTGCGATCCACATACTTGTTTATCTTATCCTCGAAAAAATCCCAGGTTGTCGTATTTTGTTCTTACATTCCTGTGCGGACGCTTGGCGGGCACCACGTGTTTTTAAGTGACAACTGACAAATACTTCCATAACTTCTCATTTTCCCATAATTTATTTTCTTACAAACGTAATAAACCGGGCACTCAAAAAAAATACAAACTATCTATCTATCTATAATCTAAGCTGCAAAGATATGTTGACATTTAAGGCTCGTATTAAATGCATGCCCACAGTCAGGCACATGTACACATTCTGCATGCGTGCATACAAATAAACAAAACCTCACATGAATACCTACATCAAATTTTGCAGACAGGAGTTTTGCGGTGGCCGGGCCGGTTGCCTGGAACAATTTGCCCGTCGGTGTTCACGCGAACCAGCCCACTACCACCTTCAGAAAGGGACTGAAGACACTGCTTTTCTCCAGAAGCCATGCCGCCCTTGAGATGGTCCTGGACCATTAAATGGCGCCACAGGAAAAAAATCATCCATCATCAATCAATCAATCAATGAACATAAACCTTGCAACTCCTGCCGCCTTTCCCTGAAACCAGGTTTTTACAGCACGGGGGGTCAGCCTCATACCAACCTATCAGTCAAGGAGTAAACTATAACAACTAAATAACAATAATTCACATTTTTAATTAATGTTCATGATTTTATTTGTCTCTGTCGAATTGTTATGGGCGGGCATATACGGTCGCCATGGTGCTCGCGGACACGGGGTTGGGAACCTCTGCCCTAGTCAATCCGGGCAGAATGGTTTGTGTCTGAAATGCCTACCTATATCTACCTACACCATTTCGACACCTGTCAGTTGTAATGTCTTCTCGCTCGAACTGTAATGCTCGTCACGGAAGACCTTTGGGGTCGTCTTTTCGCTCCAAACCTCGTTTCCCTGTGCGGTTTCCTCGTCGCTTTGTGGGCATCTGGATCCGACCACTCTCTGTGTATGGATCCTCTCCGTTCTTCCCTCGGAGGAGAGATGACCCTCGCCGGAAAGTCGGCTCGTTCCTTTTGCTTCTTTCTACGCATCGGAGGAGTCGAAGTGTCTTCGTGCTCGAACTCAATGTCGAAGTCGTGCTCGCGCTTGTGCCCGTACTCCTGCTCGTGCGCCGCATCGAGCTGGAAAGACGGCTGCTTGGAGTGGTGGTAGACATTCTGGATGACTGGGATCTTCACTGGATATGGTTGGGGAACATGCACTGTCACCTGGAACCAAAAACAATGGAAAAATAGAAGGTAAGTCATAATTTCATTGTTTTTATTTTTTATTGTGAGGATAGAAATCTCGAATAGGGTCGCTAGGTAAAATAGGTGAATATTTTTGGTGGATATTTTGCTAGCAAAATTTGCTGGTTGCTAGCCAAAAATTTAAACAATATTTTATTATTAGTAGGTATCTATTATCTATAATTTAAGTTATAAAGATAACATTCCAAACTCATATCAAATGCATGCCCACAAACAGACACGTGTAAGTTCGCTTTTACAAATGCTGAATGTGTAGGTACCAGTGCGAAGGGTGTCATACAAGCCGGTTCCCATCGTCTTCCCTTTCAAAATGATGTAGCAAAGTAGTTAAAAAATATAGGCACAAAGTAAAAAAATACATTTAAAACCAAAGAAACAATACGTATTTTTCCCCCATTGAAACCATGCAGTCTACTTTATTATCATTTTTGTCTCTTTTTAAACGGTAAACCGATGGGAACCGGCTTGTATAGTTGTATGGCACCCTTCGCCACTGGTAGGCACCTACTTATAAATTAAATCTAATAAATGAACTTAAACCCAGCAACTTTTGCCGACCTTCCCTGAAACAGGGGACGAGGGAACGTGTCGGTAAAAGTTTCAGGAATTATGTTCATTTCAGGTTTGGATTTTAATTTGTGAGTAGGTATGCATGCAGCATTTGTAAGCGCGAATTTACACCTGTGACATGTCTGTTTGTGGGCATGCATTTAATATGAATTTTGAACGTGTGATTAATTATTATTATTTCAGTTGCTAAGAACCATCTTCACTTGGAAATGTGACGTCACCCCACCGAGGTATATTTGGAATGTTCCGACTCCATCGGCTTATTTTGGTACCTACATAAACCTACCTAGCTAAATATCTTTTTTCTAATCTGTGGGTAGGTACATTTTGGGAGGGGAAAATGTAAGACCATGAATTTATGGCCCTGCATCATCGATATGAATAAAAAAATCCTTTTAGTATTTATATCCATGGCCTGCAAACATGGTTTGATAATAAGTACCAAAGCGCTATTCTGCTAAATTCCTTTGGACCTAAGGCGACGAGCTGGCGATTCTTGTCCAAAAATAAGATGTACTTACTGTGATTTTTTATCTATGGAGTTCTTTCGCAAGCGCTAGCGCTCCCGACTTGTTTTGGACACGAATCGCCAGCTCGTTGAATTTAGCAGAATAGCGCATCTGGGTAGGCGCCATGCTGTAAAAATGGTTCACTTTGCCAATGTCATCCCTGTCTCAGGGAAGGAAGGAAAGAGTTGCAGGGTGTATGTCCATTTGAGATTTGGTTTTTATGTTGTAGGTTCACATGCGGCATACGTGCAAGCGCGAACTTGAACGTGTCTGGTTGTGCATGTAATGCAGGGGTGTCCAACTCAAAATCGTGGCGGGCCGGATTTAGTACTTTTGTAATCGTGGCGGGCTAGAATTTTTTGTTGTTGTAGTTTTGTCCGTAAAAATTCAGGTAGGCACGCAATTTTGGAAGTTCATTTGGTCTAGAAAAATTCTGTCGACGAGGAGTCACAAAAACCGCTGCCTTAATAAGATAAAGAACATATTGCGCAATAACTAGATGCCGTCGCGGGCCGGATGACAGGCTTGTGTGGGCCACATTGTGGTCCGCGGGCCGTATGTTGGAAAAGCCTGATATACCTAATGTGAATCTCCAATGTAACATACCTTTACAACTTAGATTAGACCTTACAACTTAGATTAGATTAGATTAGACCATAGAGTTATAAATTATTACTCTATGGATTAGACAGTCGAAATCTTTTCTCAACAAAATAAAAAATTTTTGAAAACGAAGTAAATAGGGTTGTACTTTCTTCAAAGTCCGCATTCTGTTACAATTATTCAGTTACGTACGTAATGACAAATTAATTATATTTATCGAGTAGAATGACGTATTTTCACACTTTTGGCACGATAAGAATAACACTTGCTTTTATACCGTTATTTCGGGCGCACAACATGTAGTCAGGTTGGCCGAGTGGTCTAAGGCGCCAGATTTAAGCTCTGGTTCCCGAAGGGGAGCGTGGGTTCGAACCCCACACCTGACAGACATTTTTGTTTTTTTTTACTAAATTGATTTTTTCTTTACATTAAAAAAAGAACTGAAATATTGTGAAAACCTCCACCTGAGAAGAAATAACAAAACATTGCTCTTCAGTTTGATAATAATCGTTAATAAAATTATGACGTAATATTACATCTAGAAAAGCGCCTGCCATCTAGTGTTCGACAACGTAAGCTTGCACGTAAAATGGCTAAGCTAAATAAGCTTCCGCTATAAAAACATAGATAACCATAACTTTAATATGGAAAATGTCTATTATTCAATATTTTTATACTGATGAAAAACTACAAAATGAAAAATATATTGCTATGAATTATAAAGGTCCAATAGATCTGATAAAATCATCATTCTTGTTTTATAAAAATATACAATTTTCGGAAACACTAGCGCCACGGCGTTTTCGCCATTCATTACTATTTTTAAAATCTCACATTCCTTGCATTGAGGAAAAATCCTAATGGAGCAAATAAACTAGAAAAAATGATATTGGAATGTGTGCCGAGTCCATTTAATATAATATAAATCCGTTATATACACATACAGGGTATTATTTTTCTCATAATATTCAATCGTGTGGTTTATACATAGGTACATTTACAGTAAATAAATATTGCATTTTATTTACAATTGAATAATATCGTACGCGTTACGAGAAGTTTTCACTTTTATCTCTTATGAAAGAATTTTCTTGGCGTGACCGTCTCCATCGAAACGGCATCTTACAAAGTTTTTATAACACTTTTAAAATGTTAATTTGTCTATTAGAATAAGACGTATCGATACATTTTTTTTCAATAGACGTGACAAATCATTTATATTTGTAACTATTTTAATGATTCAACAATGTTTCAATTCTCATGTATTCTTAAAATATAATATTAAAAAAATATCTAAGTTATGGTTTCGGTTTTCACAAAGTTGCAAGTACGTCAACTCTCCTAGATCGCGAAATATAAAAAATATATGAAGATTTAATCACTCACTAGGAGTACCGTCGTATATTCTATACATTTTGGATTTGGTCATCGAAGAACTATTTTTGAATAACTGTTCTTCTTCTTCTTATTTATGGCGAATTCCCGCAGAGAGCAGGGGCGACAGTGTCAAATAGACTTGATGTGGGGAAAAATATATTTTTATAATGTTGAAAACTTAAAGATGATTATATTAAGTATCTTCCGTGAAAAATGTGTGACTGACTGACCAACTCCGAGTATAAACACGGCGTGAATCCCTTCGATCGCGTAAATAGAAAATGTACCAAATATACAACCGCACCCCTAGTGACAGATTTAGTTTTGATACATTTTTTTATATTAACGCGTCATTTCTTTTTATTTAACTTATTCTTATGGTAAAAGGATTTTTTTGCATTATAAATTATGTAAGTCATAAGGGAAGTACCTTTCACTTTGTACTTTCAATAGTTTATTGACTTTCATTACTTCCCATCGGAAGTCTATACAGGCATATTTTATTTTATAATAACGAATGCCTACTCCATATTTATTATTTTTACACGTAGTTACTTAGAATAGGTATGGGGAAACAAACATGCTTGGCTACGTTTCTACAGCCATTATTTTTCTTTACTACCTGACATACAGATTGATATATATGTACCTACAGACCTAAGTAATCTAAATCTAAGTTGCAAAGATTTGTATCATTTGAGATTCATATAAAATGCATTCCCACAAGCAGACAGCCATAATTTCGCGCTCACACATGCCGCATGTGGACCTACAATATAAAAACCCAATCTCAAATGAACATAAGCCCTGCAACTCTTGCAGACCTTCCCTGAAACATTGGTGACACTGGCAAAGTGAACCATTTTTTACAGTATGGGTGGTCAGCCTCATACCAAACTATAAGTCAAGGAATACAAGCAATTAATTACATCCAGTTATACAAACAAACAAACACTAAAAAATCTACATAACATCTATAAAAATGAAAATTTATTCTTGGTCTTAGCCGCCTACATTACAGATCAGCCGCCATTTTTTTACAATACAAGTACATAGCTTAAAATGAGCGTGGCTGCAATCGATTTACATTTTATGTGTAGCTTAGTTGCATTTTTTTTAGTTGCCCTGCTGGGAATCGAACCCACAAGCCTCTGATTACGAGCCGAAGCTTTACCCACAGCTTACTAGTAAAATAGCGTAGGTATAACTTACTTGTTTTTCGACTTGCACCGGCACTCGCTTCTCCACCGGATAAGGGACATTCTTCACGACTGGATACGGCACCACTTTCTCCACGGGCACTTTGATCTCCCTGACTATCGGCACGGCGACAGGCTTCGCTATGGGCACTCGCACGGGGTAGGGCTGCGGCACTGGCACTATGATGGGCTGGGCCTGCAATGTGTCACCTAGAGGTCAGTGAATGAGAGAGGTGAACATGGATAAAGTCAACATCAGTACTACCTCCTTAGCGTAGGTACCGAACGTAGGTTGTTGTGCTTTCGCCACAAAACAATGCATTGTTTCCATTGGCCAGTTAATAAGAGCCTGTTGCACCAACCTCCAATCAATATTTGATTGCTTATTTCTGGTAAGGACCTCGGTTAAATATTTTTCGGGAGTGGGTAATAATATGCTGTTTGGAATATGGAATTTGAATAGGAAAGATGATATATAATATATCAGCTGATTTACGTATATGCAACAATTTTTTTGATTTAATGAGAAAAATCACAAGTAATTTTAAATTTGATTAAAATTTTGCTTTTAAAAAACATAAATAATTAACAAATAATTTTGATTTTTGTCTGATTGGAGTTTGGTGCAACAGGCCATAAATATCCAAGAGGTTTGAGATGCTCATCATGGTGTTTAAAACAACTAATCTTTGCCGCTTTCGTGCTAGTTGAAGTCTCATCAACAAGGGGATGACAACCCGGGATGGGACTTAACCTCTTTGATAAGCCACAACCACATCTGCTTGTACAGCGTCTTCCTCTTCCAGTCCCATACTCCTACCGCACGGTAGTCTGCCACCTTAGATCTTCCCACTGTCGTTGGGTCCGTCATCACAACCATCTTTTCCATGCCATTGTTGACTGTTAACAATAAAATGGATAAAACCAATAGAAGTGAATTGGTTACAAAGCTAAGAAGTTTGATACACTACTACGATTCTGATTGTTAGATCTACTCATGAGTAATTCCACTGGATGTTGGGGTGCCGATTAGGATTTTCAAGAAACATTTGAAACCCTTGTTATGTACCTACCTACGTGCAAATACAACTAGTATTTGCTATGACAAAGTAATCAGTACTGGCTAAGGCACAAATTTGTTATGGATGCGAGAAATCATCTAACAAAGCTGGATGGTCAACGGTCTAGAAAAATTGCCGAAAATAGTTGCAAAGTCATCCAAATAGGATGACCCATTCCTCAACAATATAAAATATGCTACAAGCTTCACTAAAATGACTTTTACGAATAGGGTATCTAGAGACACCATGATGGGCGTCATAACCTCAAGGTCAATAACACCATAGCCATCATCATCGTAACGTCTGCAAGAAGCATTACATATCAGCGAATGCAACTCGACCCGTTATTGGCGGACACCTGTCAGCATTCCTCATCAGGCGTGTTCAAGCATTGAAAACCTAATAACATAGAGAAGCAGAAATTAACTTACTGCATTAATACAAATAGAATAGCCAACATCTGTCTCAGTCCTGTAAAACGTTGCATTGGTGTAGTCATACGAAATAAGGCCAGTTTG
Source organism: Agapetus fuscipes (assembly GCA_951799405.1). Lineage (NCBI taxonomy): Eukaryota > Metazoa > Arthropoda > Insecta > Trichoptera > Glossosomatidae > Agapetus > Agapetus fuscipes. Next base: position 12,216,529 of record OX637351.1, on the reverse strand, counting down.
TCCAAATCCATTTTGTATTTTGACACCCAATTATAACACATGCCATAATGTCTTCAAATATTTTTTTTTTAAATTAATAAATTTTAGCGATTACAATATTTATACCGCATGTTATCTGTCAACTAGTAACCATTATTATTCGCAATAGTGCCAACTTCCTAGGAATATTTTTACATTCGCCCGTTTTTTTGTACACATGGAAATGCAACTGATAAGATAAAAATAGCGGTAAGGCTTACTCAGCCTTCACAAGAAACGAGAACCAGCAACCTTGAGAACTGGAAAACCCCATTTCACATTCATAAATAAGGTTATTTTTTAAATCAAATGCGTTCCACACGTCATATTCGACCCTTCACGGCCAAGATGGTAAGAAGTTGCGTTATACGTGCAGCTTAGTTGAGTAGTTCATTGGAAAAATCAAATAGACGGATACCACGTGAAACTCGTGGCCATTGGTTTGCAGACCACTGCTGGTTGCTAAAGGTTGTTGACGTTTGCATTGATTGATAGTTGATAAGTAGACAGAGACGAGATGCTATGCGCATAGACTAGTTTTTGCACTGAGAAATAATGCATGCATCTAACCATGTTTTTTCTTGTTTATGTTGATTTTAACTACGAATAATATTAATTAGCAATCACATGCGATTTCAGTTCAATGGCGTTTCTTTTTTAACAATGCGATCGATTTGTAATGAGTTGCGTTAATGAAACATATATCGAACGTCAAGCAATGATTTTTACCTGAAAACAAGTTCATATGCACAAATAAATGAGTCTTACAGTGCCACAGGCGGTAATCTTTGATTTATTTCTAAATTGAAATAAGCACATCACAAACCAGTCGGAAGCCAGCCACACACACAGGAGGACCGCCCTGATGAGGGATCGTGTAACTAATCCGAAACGTCGGCTAAAAAATAATAATAGTAAACGGATTACCCGAAAACTTGCAACTTAGATTATTTATAGATAGAGATAAATGTATATATCAATAGTTCATTGACCAATAGGTTGGTATGAGGTTGACCTCTCATGTTGTAAAAACTAGGTTCACTTTTGCAAATGCCACTTCGGTTTCAGAGAAAGGCGGCTGAAGTTACAAAGTATATGTTAATGTGAGGTTTGGTTTATTTCATAATATTTACGCATGCAGCATGTATAAGCGCGAACTTACATACATGTGCCTGCTTGTGGGAATGCATTAAATAAGAGCATTCAATATATCTTTGCAACTTAGATTATATAATATATATAAAAACAGAGAATAATTTTCAAATTGTTAGTTTTCTAAAAAAATTCCTGGGCCTCAAATACGAAATTAAACTACAATTTTCCTTGACTTACAGGTCAAGCCGCTGACCGCTGACCACCAATACTGTACAAACTGGTTAATTTTGCCAATGTCACCTCAATTTCAGGGATGATTTCGATCTGTGTTAAATATATTTCTTTGCATCATATATTAAAGATTAGATAGATATAGGTACTTTATCAATATCCTTAGCTCCATGGCCACTAAAAAATATTTTTCAATTATGACTACTATTTCTTTCGCCTCTTTTTTTTACTTGGGGGCCCTGGTTGCGTGTTCCCATTCCACCACTCAACTCGAATGTTCACTCACACATGCACACGGGTTTCACTGTTACTAGTAAATATATTTTTGCTTTTCGAGAACATTTTCGTGCTGTTTTTGGTGAACTTTCGATTTTTTCAAATTGCTGATCCAATTTTATAAAGTTTTTAATACAATCTGCAGCGAATTCATTACATTGGGCTATAATTCAATTCTACCTCGATATCGAAACGAAATACCTTTAACTTATAAAGGTTTGTGCATTTACTTAGTGAAAATTCATCTTCATCTATTGAATTTCTTATAAAACGTAAGTATTTTTCTTTTTTTAATATTTGTTATTTTATCCTCGAGTACTTTCGACTGTCGTCATTTTCAAGAGTCATTTATATAGAAATTAAATAAAAAAAACTTCAACTTTTCATTAAATGTAATCCAGCTGTCTTATTTATCAATTTTCAACACTCATAACTGTGTACGTGCATTAAATTGCTTGTGTGCCAGTAGATAGCTATTTGATAACAGTTGGTTTTCAGCTAGGTTCACTCATCTGCAATACTCCGTGTGCATGTGTGAGTGAACATTCGAGTGGAGTGGTGGAATGGGAACACGCGCCCTGGTTCGGACGCTGCGCTCTTACCACCCTTAATACCGGCCTGTGTATATTTATTTATCAGTTTCACTTTAGATCGAAAGTTCGATAACATCACTGGAGAGTGAATTTTTCATATGCATTTTTCTGTTTAGAGTAAATAAACAAATAAATAAATTGTAAACCTGATTATAGTCTGAGCGCCAGAAAGGTTTGTAGTCATTTTTCTTTTGCAAAAAATAGTGAAAATTAACAGTTTTACAAATAAAGAAAAATTTGATTTTCGTTTTAGTTATTTAAAAAATTAAAAATGAGTTTTAGCAGTCTAATCTTATCTAATCTAAGTTACAAAGATATTTAACATTAGGGATTTACATAAATCATTATATGCATTTTTACAAGCAGGCACGTATGAGTTTGCGTTTAAACATGTCGCATGTGGACTTACAATATAAAAACCCAAATCTCAAATAAACATACACCCTGAAACTCTTGCCGACCTACCCTGAAACAGGGGTGACATTGACAACCATTTTATACAGCATACCAACCTATAAATCAAGGAACATACACAACAAATTACATTTTTTTTTATAAATAGACAAGTAATAATATGTATAAACATCAAAACCCTTGCCCTAGCCGCCAACATTACAGATTAACCGCTATTTCTTTCTGTCCTTACATTCTTTTTTCATTTCATTCAGAGTCATAACCATCTTCATACAAACACTCCTTTTATTACGACTCTGGATATCCCATTCATTCGCTATTTCAGGAATTTGGTCCATCCTTACCTTTCTAGGTCTTCTTCTTGTGTCTAGCAGTGTTAATTAGATACAACGCAACTACGCAACTAAGCTACACATATAGTGTCACTTCTTGCCTGCGTTATCCCCGCATGTGGCGCTTCGGGACCTATTTATTTTTACAGGTAAGGGGGCCGGCCTCGCACCAAACACTTTCAGTTGAAGTGGGGGTTTCCCAGCTCCCGGGGGGGCTGGTTCTCATTTCTTGTGAAGGCTGAGTAAACCCTTGAGATCGAACCCTTGCTCTCGGCATGGAATGCAAGCATTCTACCAATTGAGCTATCGACCTTTTTACGAGCTTGATCGTCGTCGCAACAAAGCGCCAATTCTCTAGCAAGATCCAGTTGCTGTAAGGCTGGATGTACCTTTGGTAACCGGTCATTGGTAAAGGTTTTATGAAATTTTCAACCCAGCGAAGAGCAAATTTGAAAAAATAAATGGTATATTTTTTGTGCTCCGCCGGGAATCGAACCCACAACCTTCCCATTCCGAGTCCGAAGTGTTACCACTGAACTACGGACCGGTCTATACAACAAAATATATCCGAGGAAAGTTATATGAATGGTCAAAAGTTGAAAAAATAAATTAAAAAGGATCTACCTATTTCATTTGAACATTTTCTATAGTATAAATAATTATAAAAAATTATAAAAAACAGAGTTTTATTTTCACAAATTGAGTATTTATTTCCACCTCAAGTACTTTCGACTTATTCACGTCATTATCAAGAGGATACTCATAGTATCCTCTATGTATCCTCTTGTATCCTATGAGTATCCTCTTGATAATGACGTGAATAAGTCGAAAGTACTTGAGGTGGAAATAAATACTCAATTTGTGAAAATAAAACTCTGTGTTTTTTATAATTTTTTATAATTATTTATAAAAATGAATTTTCACTGTGTGAATACACAAACTTTAAAAAGTCTAATTTTCTATAGTATTTTTAACAAACATAAGAATAACTGATATAGTTTTTCTCGGGTTAGACCATGTTCTACTTGCAGTAATATTTTCTAACGACGCCATTCCCTTGAGCGGGGAACATTATCAAGGCTCGTAGCGACGGGATATAAGAATAAGAAGGAATAATAAGAAGGAATAATAAGAAAGATATAAGAATAATTATTGTCATTTATAATGTAAGAACAAAATGAAAGTTGTTACCTTTCCAGCTGATTCCCCGTAATATTGCTGATCCTGTTGATAGCTGCTTGAGCTCACATACGGATCTGGCATAAAAGGATTATGGTTGGCATAATCATAACCTGAAGCATAGCTCTTCTGAGGTGTGGTGGCTTCTGGTTGAAAGTCAATCTCGTGTTCGTAATTATTGAAATAATTATTCCCAGGTTTATTGAAATCGTAAAAAATCTTTGCAAAGTCTTCCGAAGAAAATTTGTTTGAATTGTTTGAATCGTCGTAATCAGTTACTGAAAGTGGTGCTATGGGATTTCCTTTCCCATCAAACTCTGAAACGTAGTCATTATTTTTCGGTGGATTTTTTTTCTGCTTGTTCTCCGGAATGGAATATTTTGTCGGCTCAATCTCAGGGAATGGTTTAGTGTCGAAATTAAATTGACTTGCATAATTGTCAAAATTGAAATTGCGGTTGTCTTCGGTTTGTCTTTCCCCTCCGTAGTCTTTGGCATCGCCTGCACTGAAATAGCTTGTGGATTTTATTTTTTGTCCGTAAGGAATGATGGTATCTTTATCAAAAACAGATTCTACGTCTTTGTTTGAGCTTAGTGCTCCGATAAAATCGCCATAACTGTCTTTCAAGCCGTCGTAGCTGTTGAAATTTTCAAACTCTGATTTTGCAAGAGGAAATCTACCAAAGATGTCTTTTTTATCGTAAGTTATTATAGTTTTGTAACCGTCTTCGTCTGATTCAATCGTTTCCTTCGCATTTTGGTTTCGTTTCTCTTCTTTTCCTTTTAGTTCTCGCAGATATTTCTTCAGGTATTCCTCTGCTTCATCTCTGTTCCCACGTTCTCTCTTCTTTTGTTGTCTCTCCTGCAGATACCTCTGGTACGCCTCGTGGTTTCTGTAACTCCTCAAATAACTGTTAACCAAACTAGCGTAATGTTGATTCCCATTCAAATAAAAATCATTGATATCTTTCTGATCAAATATTTTACCAACGTTCCCTATATTTTCATGTTTGAAATAATCTTCATATCCATTCCTGTACTCATCTCTTTCCTTTTCAAACGTCTGATAGCTTCCATCATTTACTCTAAAATTTTCATCATCAGACTGTCTGTATCTATTTGATCTATTAGATCCTTTTGGTTTGGTTCTCCTAAGACGCGTTTTTCTTGGTTTCTGTTGAAACGACCGAAAATCATCTAAATCATCTGTAAACTGAATAGAATGTCCAACTCTAGTAGTAAACCTTCCACTATCTCTTATTGAGCGCTCATTTTTCAAATCTGTCCCATTTTTAATTGCAGTGTCTTTTGCAGTAATATTCAAACTACGAATCTCTGTTATACAGATTAAAAGCAAAACCATTCCAACACTTTTAAACATTATGATTTCTTTCTTGAATTCACTTCTAATTAAACTCGTTTTCTACTTTTAGCATCGACAATTAGTTGTTTATTTGATCACTGAGTTGAATTTACGACTATTGGAAGACAACTTGGCACGCTGGCACTCACGTTAGCTCTGGTCTCTGGCAACTTCAGCATGCGATATGCAGACCTGATAGAAAGTGATCTCTGCTCGTGGCACTGGTGTGAGCATGTTGGGGAGTTGTGATGCGTGCAGAGACTGGAGGAGGGAAGATCAGATGACGCGGAGAAACCAAGAATACTTGCCCCCTCGACCGAGAAGTCAAGCACTCTTGTTACCATCTAAGATGCAACCGGAATCTTAGAGATAGTGAGGTTGAACTTCAGCCTGCAGCGTTAAGCATCTACTTATAGATATTATAATGTTATTATATTATGAGTCGTATATAGGGATGGGCCGAACTTCAGTTCACATTCGGTTCAACCGAATTTCGGCAGCTTGAACCGAGCTTCGGCATTCGGCCAAAATTCGGTTCAAAAGCCAAACATTCGGTGTAAGAAAAAGTAAAATAAAATACCTAACTGCACCATTTTGACTATTATAATTGGATGTCATAGTATCTTTAATAATATATGGCCTTTATATACTCACTCATGGTCATTTATTTTAGTAGGAACAAGTGAACATTAATTAACAATTCGATACAAAAAATGAAATTCTTCTACTCCGTTACATAGATTTCAGATTTAAACAAAAATGAAATAAACTTAGTATTCTTCCAACAAATAACAGTAACTAAAAACTATAAAACGTATTTTTTTATTTTAACCGGATGTTCGGCCGATGTTCGTATTCGGTTCAAACCCCATTCGGCCCATCCCTAGTCGTATATAAATAAATAAAAACGTCTAGAAACAAACATATTATGTAAAAAAAACTTCTTTGAAGAGCTGAAAAGGATTATCATGGATAAGAAGGAATGGCGGAAAAGGTTGATGAATATTGCTAAAAGACAATCTTAGGATTTAGACAGAAAAAGAGAAAAACCAATCTAGGATTATTTTTTTTGAGAATAAAAATGGAATACAGTTTTATCAATTAAGAAAAAAAACCCTCCTAGATTGCCGCAATTGACTTCTAGATGACAGGTCGTAGTCAGTGGTATTGTAAACGGAAGTTTATTAGGTCGCAAACAAAATCATTGAAATTCCAAAAAATGCTCCCCGCTGTGTTGAAAAGTTCACTGCCCTACAGAAACTGGGTTTTGCTTGTAAAATTGGCGCCGAGCAATTCTGAGTACCGGCTACCAAGCGCGAAGAGGTGGCCGTCTGATTTGCACCAAAACGGCCGCGCTCACCAACAATGAAAGCATTTTTTTACATTCATACTTGAGTGAGTAAATACCCTTGTAAGAAGTCATCAATCTATTCTATTTTACGTAAGGAAGTCTTTTAAATGGGATAGCACCTCTGTAACTCTTTGAACAAAGTGGAATACTCGATGACTTTGTTACGGCGTAAGAGTTGTTCCATGTTTCTACTCGGAGTACCTACCTACTGAACACCTACATGACTTGGGAGTTGGGAGGAGAAGGTCATCAATAGAGAGAAATTTTGCACGAATGCATTTCTAACAGTCGTAGGTACCAGTGGCGAAGGGTCCGAAATCCGAATAATACGATTCCCATCGGCTTCCCTTTTGAAATTACGCAAAAAGTAATGTATCTAAATCTAAGTTGCAAATATATGTATTATTTGAGATTCATATGCATTCCCACAAGCAGACACGCATAATTTCGCGCTCACACATGCCGCATGTGGACCTACAATATAAAAAACCCAATCTAAAATGAACATAAGCCCTGCAACTCTTGCCGACCTTCCCTGAAACAGGGGAGAAATTGGCAAAGTGTACCATTTTTTATAGTATGGATGGTCAGCCTCATACCAACCTATAAGTCAAGGAAGCAGTAAAACTATTTATTTCATTTGTAATAATAAACTAACAATCTACATATTTTTTTCAAACCGCGCGAAATTTATTCGGTCGTGTAAAATAAAGCTGCAGACTCACGAACACTTCCGAGTATGCTCCCGAGTCTTGATTCCCGATGCGATCACCGGCTTGTAGTTCCAACAGACTATGGTATCAGAGGGGAACAAGTCGGACGCGCGGACTCGCGGTAATAATGATCAAGATAAGCCGGTATCACATCGAGTTACTCTGTAGTCTAGACGCGCGCCGTGAGTGAGAAATCTTAAAATGTAGCATATTTATGGAAATAGACAATATTTCAAGAAAAAAAAATATTGATGAATATATATTTTTTGAAAGATTAACCATTATTAATGTATTTTTTTTTTAAAATATGTTTTTATTGTAGGTACATTTATTTCAGATACTCACTCTTTTGAAGATTTCCTTAATTTCTAAGGATTTCACGTCTTATATGAAAATTTAAAGATATGTACGTATTTCAAAGCCACTTTCGAGTTTTTTTTTTGGAAATCATACTTTATTTTTCCCCATGGAATTTTAATGTTCGATGGCTTTCTTTTTCACCATCGAGTTACCTTCCAAGAAAATCACCCTTCACTCCTGGATCTGGTAGGTACCTACCTACTCATCTACCAACTGAATGTAGGTTTTGTTTGAATGAAAAGTTCAAAACATGTTTCCGCCAGTATAGAACCAGCTCCCAACGTTCTTCCATGCATATGTGATGTAGGTACTCTTATAATGAGGTATTACGGTAATCGACTAGTCCGGTGGATAGCTCAGTTGGTAGAGTGCTTGCATTCCATGCCGTGAGCTCGGGTTCGAATCCCACTGAGGCTGTCAGAAATGATTTCCGGTTTCGGTGTTTATTTCAAACCCAAAAATAAAATACCGGCAAGGTTTACTTAGCCTTCACAAGAAATGAGTACCAGCCCTCTCGGAAGCTGGAAAACCCCCACTTCAACTGAAGTGGTTGGCGTAAGGCCGGCCCCTTACCTGTAAAAATAAAAAGGTTCAACTCGCCACATGCGACCACTTCGGGGATAGCGCGGCAAGAAGTTGCACTATATGTATAGCTTAGTTGTGTGACTCTGAACATTCAAAGTATTCCTCGGCTATGTGACGTCGCCCATAGTAATTAAATGAAAAATAGTTTTAATGAAAACGCCCATTTTTCCTCCAAAAGGTCTTCCAGCTGGGCGTTGACTTTCATGACTCATTCCGGAGACATATCTCCAGAATCGCCTCCTGGATCTGCTCCGTCAGATGCAATCTCAGAATTTTCCCCCGGCAAACTTTCATTTCGAATGTTCAGATGTTGAACAGTCCTTTGGTTCTTTTGAGTCTGTTGTAAGTTCATGATAGTTCTTACGCATAGTTTACGCATGTTTTATTTATTCTGATGTTCGTAGTATAAAATCAATCTACACAGGGTCACATGCAGAAAATGAAACATTGGAGCCTGAAAAAGATAGTAGTGATGACTGACCCAAAGGGGCGTAGGACAGTGGGAAGACTCAGACTAAGGTGGCTGGATAGGTGGTGGTAGACTGCCGTGCAGTATGGAGCTGGAGAAGGAAGGCGTTGGACTGGTAGTTGATTGAGAAGGCCAAAACCCATGCCGGATTGTCGTTCCATCAATGACACGGAACTTTCATCAAGATGAAAGAGCTTAGACTCTTTATGGTGAGGTATAGCGTAACAACACTTTAATCAACAATGTAATAGATTTAATGAAACAATGTGTCCCAAATTTATTTCAAATAAAAACCAAATGATAATGACATGATTCCTTGACTGATAGGTTGATATAAGGCTGACCACCAATACTGTAAAAAATGGTTCACTTTGCCAATGTCACCCCTGTTTCAGGGAAGGTCAGCAAAAGTTGCAGGGTTTATGTTCATTTGAGGTTTGGATTTAATTTGTAAGCACATATTCAGCATTTGTAAGCTCGAACTACAAGTGTCTGTTTGTGGGTATGCATTCGACATGAGCTGTAAATGTTAGAATATCTTTGCAACTTAGATTATAGACATAAATAATACACGGGAAGATAATTTTTAAGGATTTATTTGATCCTATGTCAATACATACATATGATACATGTACAAGCAGGAGTTACAAAACATAAAATGTCAAAGCAACATATTTTGACAAGTGAAAATATGATTGTCTTATAAATACAGGGTTGTGATTCTTGCAGATTAAGAACCTTCAGGTACAGTTATTATATTCAACGTTTTAGATTGATCCTCATTTTTTTACAATGCATATTATACTGGGGAAACATCGACTGCTCCAAGGAAGAAGGCAGTAACTCCGAAATTGAGGTTCTTGACTTATTTCCATTTCTGAAGGTAACAAATCAGTTATCTTCATTCCAAGATGACAGCCGTGTCTTTATCTCTTTTTAATTCGTTAATAAATTAATGTAAAAAATAGTTTAGGCTTTTGTTCTCCATAAAATAAATAAATGATAAAAAATATCTTTTTTGACTTAGTACTGTCTTCCTTGGAGCAGTCGACATATTCATGTCATTGTATAGTTTTTAGATTTGACTTTATATTGGCTGATAATTTAGTTATCATTGTTTAACAGTACCGACAAAGAATTAAATTTGTCATTTAGAAGCAATGATGGAAATTTAGTTTTTTTTTTTTCATAAGACAAATTTGATAAAACTACATGGAAACATAGAGAATGCCAGTTTTTGAGTTTTCATATTAAAAAATCTTACATAACCGTCTTTGATTCTACGAGAAACTATACAACGCATTGTGTGTAGGCAATTTTCGATTTTGTATTTATTCAGATCTTTGGATGATATATGAGTAGAAATACGGCTATAAAAAATACAGAAAACAGCTCAATACTTGTTTTGAAGGACTTTAAAATAAATAAACACAGAAATTGAATTAAAAGAATAAAATTAAAAAACAGATGCATTTGTAAATGACATGATTTTTTATGGATAGTCAAGAACATATTCAATTTGTGTAATATTCAATAAACAACATACAATAGACACTCGGTAATCCTCTTACTCTCAGTAATGAACTATAAGAAATGTCAGATTTTTGGATTTCTATAGGACATGCCAACTAGTTATTAACTAACTATTATATTGAAGACAATCAACACTGTGGTCTGAATTTAATATGATAACTAATATTAAAAGAAGAAGAAGACGATTCTGACGTCAAATATCATTTTGTCTAACAACTCAAAAGATAAAAGAGGAAGAAGACTTGTCTGATGTCTTATGTCATTTTTTAGGTGTAAAAACTCTTGTGTTCCAGCTCTACAACCGTCAACATGTGTTTGCGGCAGTGAGCCAAATAAATGGCGTGTTGAAAACATCGAGTTTAATTTCTGCAAGTTGTAGTCCTCTCCAGTTTTGCCCATGATTCCTCTCTTCCCTACCATCCTTTCTTATTCCTACATCCGAACCATTTTTAGACCAGGTTGAATGCACTTTAATCCCATACTTTTTTTATAGATTACAGAGTAGGAAGCCATGTTTGAAAACGCCCAGATATCAGATGAGTCAGATTATTGAGTCTCTATTGTGCTAAAATTAAGAAAGTTGGAATTTTAAATTACAATTTACATGACAAGGATCTAATACTCACTGTTAATATTTGGATAATATAGCGTAGTGGTTTTCATTAACAGTTTCTATGCAATAGACACATTAGGATTATATTTCCATATTCACTAGCTACTTTAATTAACTTTAATAATAATATAATTTACCATAACAATTTTATACACATCAAATATTGGAAAAATAGAGATTTTTTCTTGTTTATTTATAATTTCTAAGGTTACTACAATACACTTTACATAATTCCTACTGGGAAGATTTTGAAAATTAAACTGGAGCCATTTAATGATACTTTCTCTGGATGTGTTCCCTTTTTTTTCTTTACCTTCAGCTAAACTCAACCACACCGCTTTATAAAAAATATGTAGAAAATTAAAACAATCACTAGGAGCGTTTTTGTAGTTTCCTTAGATTTTTTGGTCAATATTGTTTGAGTTAAAACTAAATGTTTTATACATAGGGTACTTTATCATTGTATTATTTTCCAATCTGTTATTACCCAATCTTCAAAGATATACTTCCTTTATCTTTTTTGCAAAATAAAGACAATTAAGTACGGGGCTATTCTTAGACATTTTAGTCCCCCGTTGAGCCCACGATTTGACAAACTAATGATGCATTTTTATGAAGACCTGTCAATCCAAGCTGGCCCCAAGTGAACAGCTGATTTGTCTTCATACAAATAATAAGTAAGAATGACCGTGCTGATGAAACTTCCCCCCCCAGGCATTATTAGTTTGTCAGAGCATAGGCTCAACCGACGACTAAAATGTCTAAGAATAGCCCTGTTAGTGTTTTATTTAGTGACAATATTTTATATATAAGATTAAACGAAAACTAGATTTGAAGTTTCTACATCATCAGCAGCTCCTCTGACTCCATTTTTTTTTGACTTCATTGACGTGATGGAAGGAATACGAGGAGAAAAGTTTTACAAACAGAAGTGTTGATATAGAATAGTTAAGGCTTTGCATTGAATAGATTTAGAACCATACTGAAGTGAACGATACTCTCCATCAATAATAATAATCACATTTTCAGTCAATTCTCACAACACCTAATTCTATCGTAAACATTCTACAGACATCTATTTGTCTGACGATATCTAATACAACATTGTACCTATGTATGTGCTGTTTACGGTAGTGAAATACAAAAATAGTGCACGTTTCTGACAGTGAACATTATTCTAACATCTATTGTCGACTCTGTATGCAGGATCAGTACTACATGTTTATGGTAAAAAAATAGGGTCATCTACAATAACTAGTTATTTAATGATTTTTTTAATAGGTTAGTGAGCAACAGGGAAGGTCTTTTTATTATTATTTATTCCTAATCGACTACAGTTTACAGAATTTGACAAATGGACCCCTAACGCAACTAAGCTGCATACATAGGGCAACTTCTTGCCGTGTATTCCACGAAGTGGTAATGGACTCGGAATATTTTTAAATTTGAATTTTTTTCTCGGCGAGCAAACGTCAGTCTTGTATGGGATTGCCGTCATTAGAGACCAATAACAAAATGGCAACTAGCTTTTTCTAGCAACCCGGCCGGGTGATGTAACAATATTGTCTGTGCCAATTAATGTCCGGACCTCATACGCGGTTATTAAAGTATACCCTTAATATGTATTTGTTCTAACCATAATATTGCTCCTACTGTTTCTAGTATTGTTTTATTTTTAGGTGTTGTCAACATAGCTGTAAATTACAAACTATCTGTCAAGTTTGGAAACTTAACCTCAAATATAGCATGTCCTTGTTATGTAATTGGCATAAAAATTTATGCAGGTCCATTGTCCAATTGTTTTGTGGAAAAAAGTCAAAATGTTTGTGATTAAATTATAAATATAATTAATTTATTAAATGGGATCTGACTTACTTACTGCTAATTTTAAATATCTGTTTTACATAATTATCCATTTAACCTCTCAAGCGCCAGCGATTTTCTGTCTAATTCAGACACCCAACTTGTGGTTTTTTATATTAAATATCTCCAAAGATACAAAACATATCTCCTGTGGGTTTTTTTATCTCAAAAAACAGTGAAATAAGGTTTTTTTAGTGCCTACCAAAAAAAAAAACTTTGGTGAAATTATTATTATACTCCATTATAATTTAGATTATGGAAAAAAAGATAAAAATTCTAAAAATAGATATACCTCATTAGTATGCGTAGGCACGAAATTCAAATACATCGCAAAAAATAGAAGTTAATGACCCTTTTAATTTACACAAAGATTTTTTTTGAGTGTGTTAGTGTTCTTATGTCAACAAATTGTGGAATTCGGCTTTTTCAAGTCCGTTTTCAAGGTCAACTTAAATATTATATTTTAAATACCTACAAACAAAAATTAATGCTTTGACTTTATTGGTGGATGGTTCTACCCAATAGCAGTACTCCTCGCGATTTTCGATCTTATTGCTTTGTAAAAACTAAAGAAAAATTAAAAAAATCGCGATTAGTACTATGTGACGCCAACAGGCGTTCCGGCACTTGAGGAGTTAAAACCTTATTTGATGGTTAATATTATAGACATTAAAATATTTTCTTACCTCTTTTTTTTACCTCAAAACACAAATCTATCAGATACAACACTATGAGGATCAACGACGATATAATAATGTTTCAAAATCAGGTAAAAATGGTGTGGATCTTTCAAATAATAGACTCGACAAAAAGTTCTAAACTTGAATTTTTAGTAGACGGGCAAACGTCACAGGTCTATGTGATTAGGGTCTTTAACAATCAATAAAATCAATATTATACATGGGTTTTTTCCCCTAGAAATCCGGACTAGTGATGCCACAATTTTTTTGTCTATGGAATTCGTGGCGAGTCTATTTATTGGTAAGTTATGATTTTAAGGCTACTGTGAATGAAGTAGGATGTCATTTTAAAGGTTTTTGTGGCACAATATTACATTAAGCTCTTCTTGGTAGAAAAACAATAAAAAACATAGAGAAAATAAAATATTAGAAAATCGAAACAAAAAATAAACATGGTTAAGCAGACAAGTAAGTCGATGAGGTCGGAACATTTTTGAATTTGGAACTTTTTTCTCGGCGAGATGCCAGTCTTGCCTTTCCCTAGCAATCCGGCCGGGCGACGACACAATATTGTCTATGCCAATTCATGTGCACACCTCATTGAACCCATCAATCAATGCAAAATATATAATATTATCTAATGAGACAGGCTCTGTGAATTTCTTCCTACATTAATACATGTGCCATGGAACACAATACATAGGTATAGAGTGAAATAAAGAGGTATAATATAGCAATGATTTTTGCATGACAGACTGTTGCCGCAAACTGATAACAAGATCTCGCCTAGTAGTCTTTTTAGTACGTCAAATGGCTCTCATACTTCATCAATGATTTGTAGAAGTACAATTCAATTTCCCACAAATGACATTAAATTTCAATACTATAGTATCGATATTAAACGCAAAACGCAACTGAGCTACACATATAGTGTAACTTCTTGCCTGCGTTATCTTACATTATAGGGTCGCATGTGGTGACTCGGAACCTATTTATTTTTACGGGTAAGGGGACCGGCCTCACACCAACCGCTTTCAGTTGAAGTGGGGGGGCTGATTCTCATTTCTTGTGAAGGCTGAGTAAGCCTTGAGATCGAGCCCTTGCTCTCGGCATGGAATGTAAGCATTCTACCACTTGAGCTATCGACCTTTTTACGAGTTTGGTCGTCGTCGCTACAAAGCGCCAATTCTCAAGCAAGACCCAGTTGCTGTAAGGCTGGATGAACCTTTGGTAACCTGTCATTGGTAAAGATTTATGAATTTTTCAACCCAGTCATGAGCAAATTTGAAAATATTTATGATAATTTTTTTTGTGCTCCGCCGGGATTCAAAATTACAACCTTCCATTCATAGTCTGAAGTGTTACCACTGAACTACGGACCGGTCATTAGTTGGTTTATATGGTGATTGCTGTTTTGGTGTGCAATCACACCTCAAGAGCCTTTGTGAGGTTGGTCGCCACAGCAGATCACGAAATTTACAACATACAAGAACCTTGGTGAGTGACCGTACAACCAATTTTTGTCTGCTTCACCGTGGAAGAATGTCAAAATGAAAAGTAAGTACCTAATGTTACATGTGACAGTTGAGTATATACAATTTAAAAAAATGTAAGTATTGAAGTGATGTTAGTATGGTTAAAACTGGCCTTATAATAATAATAAAAAGAATACAAATGAGACAAGATGAAAATGAAGTTAAGATACTTATTTTGTGAGGGTGAAACTACTTACAAATAATTATTGCAATTTTTTTTTATAAAACACATGATTTCTACCGACGAACTAAAATGGTTGTAATGGCACAAAGTACATTTTTCATGAGCACAAATGTCAAAAATTAAAATTACTATACAAGGAATTACACGTTTGATTGATAATTTATAAGTTATGGTTTTGCTTTTAAGCCACGGGAAAAATAGTTGGTTATTAAATAAATAGGTACTGAAGTGATTAACTAATTTATAAAATATGTTATTGTAAACCAGAAATAATAAAGGGAAAACACAAAAAAAATGTATTGACACATATGTCAATTAAAGTCCATACACCAAAAACATTCTGTTCTTTTACGGTAAAAGCAGTAAATAATATTCATAAGAGTATAGCATTCACTGCTTTTTCTGGAAAATGGCATAATTTGCTTGTCTATGGAATATTTTCTTCAAACAATAGAAATCTGTCAAAATTATTTAGCTTTTGAAAAATATGAACAGATGGTATTAGTACCCATTTTAAGCCATTATTAAAGATACAAATTAAATAAACTATTTTCAATAGGCATTTTAGTTTCCCTGCTAAATGATTATAGAGATTTTTTAATAGTTAACATGTTTAGGCTTCTAACAATATTCTTACAGATTACGTTTTAAATAAGGTTGCCACAAAAATGCACGGCAAACAAACAAAGCTTTCACAACATAAGGTAAAAGTTCACACACAAAATTCACACAGGCATTTCTTCAGCTGGTTTGTTTGCATTCTTTGCTTGGAGCGTCACTTCACTTGGCGTGTCTCAGGCGGGCCCTTGCTTCTATGTACTGAGGGTTACAAACGGCTTCCTCCACCTTTTCGGTGCCGTTTTTGTTGATCATGGATTCTTCGAGGCGCCGCGCACGCTCTGCGATGGCGCGAGCAAGTTCTGAAACAGAGAGCAAACATATTTAGATGAATCTATGCATCACATCCCTTAACTCATAGGTTGGTATGAGACTGACCACCCATACTATAAAAAATGGTTCACTTTTGCAATGTCAACCCTGTTCCACAGAAGGTCAGCAAAAGTTGCAGGGTAGAAGATATTTTCAAGGTGAGTTATGACGGCGTGGCGGTCTTCGCTGTCTCCTCGGTCACCTGTCATTGCTAAAAATGCCTTCTACCCGTGAAGGCGAAACTTCAGCAGATAAAAAAGCTGCATGTAGACCATGGCCTAACCCGAAAAACCACAAAAACAATTAATTATATAATACCGACCATGAAAGTGTAACTGAAAGTTTAAAACTTTTTCTAATATTATGTGTTGAAAACTTCTGTAATCGTTTAAAGACTAGTGTTTTATAGGGAATTGTAAAAATTGAAGGGTGATAATTAAAGGATGACTAAAACTTGCGTTAACCCATCATCATCATCATCCTAAGCTTGACAGCCCTGGGAGGGCCTTGGCTGAATCCATGAGTTTCTTCCATTCTTATCGGTTTATTGCCCTGGTTCTCATTCACTATTAAATCATTTATTTCTGACTTAAATTATGTGTTGCGTAAGCTCACATAACATGGTATAATGTGTATATTACCTGGTGTTTCTTTCTGCTCCTTCTCATGGTTGATGATCTGTTTTTCCTTGTGTTTGCTGAGAGCCCGCTCCAGCTCACTCTTCTGGTTCAGGACGCTTTTGCCACTGAAAATAATAAGTTGAATGTGTTAATTTCAATGTATAAATTCATGTACTATATAGACTCCGCCACCATCCATGATGTTGTTGCTAACCTTATGGTTATAATTATACAAGTTTCCCTAGGTTTTTATTGGTATAGTATAGGACCGACCCCCCACGCTGTAAAAACTTGGTTCACTTTTGCCAATACCACCCCAATTAAGAGAGAGACGGCAGAAGAATACAAGTAAAGTACTTCTGCCAACCATCAAACAGAGAAAGCTAATAATACTTTAGTCACGTTATGAGAAATGTAAAATATCACCTTCTCCATCTTATAATACAAGGACAGATGGAGAGGAAAAGAACTCAGAGACGCCGAAGGATATCGTGGCTGAAAAACCTGTGACAGTGGTTTGGCAAAAGCACCAAGCATCCAAAGTGAAAATAGCCATGATATTATTTGATCTTAGTTAGAAGTGGCACTTTAAGAAGAGGAAGAATGAGACGTTTGTTTAGTAACATAGATAATCTTACATCTTCTGGTTGAACATGAGCTCCCTGTGGAGGTCCTGGCGGAGTGCGCTCTCCAGGCAGGGGTTCACCAGCCTGCCGGGATAGCGCAGACACTATATGTGCAGCTTAGTCTAGTTAGCTTACATCTTCTGGTTGAACATGAGCTCCCTGTGCAGGTCCTGGCGGGGTGCGCTCTCCAGGCAGGGGTTCACCAGCCTGCGGGGCGCTATGAGCCCGCCCCCGTCTCCTGCACCCCCGCCCCCGCCCACGCCCCCGTTCCCGGCGCCCCCCTCATTCAGCACCATTACTCGGCCGGGAGACGCTACTGCAACACAATACAAACAACATATTAGGAATTCAATGAAAAAATGTAACCCCCGTATTCACGATCAAAACTGGCACTTCCTTAAGGGCAAACCAGCGCTTAGATTGGGGAAATTCATTTCAAGAACAATACTTAAGGTAAAATTAGCGCTTAAGCGCTCCAAAAACTAGCACTCAGGTAAGTAAGGTCGACACGTATATTAACCAACGCTTAAGCGCTGTCAAAATATTCCGTCATATTTCATTGTTATCACATTTTTTGTTTGATTGTGAATTTACATGAAAAAATGAATTCTTACTATAAACATGATTTTTACAAGTGTATTAACATTGTTTTGACGAGTTCATTTACATTGCTTGACCATCAGAATTGGGTTTGTTCTCCGGTATGGTCTAGGACCATACTTCAATGACAGATGAACTGTCAAAATATTCCGCCGCATTTCATCAGCACATTTTTTGTTTGGTTGTGAATTATTTACATAAAATAATGAATTCTTTCGATACAGTTGACTTCAACGAGAATAATAACATTGTTTTGTTCAAAAATAGTGTCCCAAGAAAATATATCAGAGACTGTAAAGACCCATTTACGTATTACGAAGAGGAAGAATTTAGAAGACGTTTTTGATTGAAAAAATGCGTCGTTCTGTGTACAGTTTTGCCGTTGCTCATTGAGGGTTGCAAAGCCAACGATTTCTTCGATCTGTTATTTTATCTTCTATTACAGGTTTTTCTTTAATCAGAGCCACCAGCAGCTCCTTTTCCGCTGGAGAAAACAACATCTTTTTGGCGCTGAAATCGATCAAAACACTTTACATTGGATATTACATAAATGTATTTTTAAAAACTAATAGAAATTGTAAACAAACAAATTCGTACTTACGGTTTACTTAAATTAGTAATTGCGTTATACGTACTTATTTGTTGTCAAGTTTTATGCAAAGCTGATATGACATTGAAATTTGAAAGAGGCGGCAATGATAAGAGTGAAGTACGCCGAATATCGGTCGGAAGGTACTGACCAATTACAGAGCTGGGTTTTTTCGAGAGCCAATGACAAACCCGTACGTCTCCTGGGGGTTGGGCACTACGCTGATTACTGCTTGAGTGTTCTTTGTGAAACAAAACGCTCCAGAATGTCGACCCTTGAGTAAGTGTAGCGCTTGAGTAAGGCACTTAAATCAGTTTTGATCGTGAATACGGGGGTAAGTGTGCAAAGACCATGGAGGTAATCATTATATTAGTTCTCTTGGACCAGTCCGTAGTCCAGTAGCAACACTTCGGGCTCGTAAATGGAAGGTTGTGGATTCGAATCCCGGCGGAGCGCACAAAAGATATACCATTTATATTTCCAAATGTGCTCTTCGCTGGGTTGAAAAATTCATAAACCTTTACCAAAGACCGGTCACTGAAAGGTCCATCCAACCTTACAACAACTGGGTCTTGCTTGAGAATTGGCGCTTTCTACGCGACGGCCGACGACCAAGCTCGCAGAGGGCTCTTGAGGTGTGATACACACAAAAACAGCGCTCACCAAATAAATCATCCTAATATTATTATTATTATCACAAGCCAATGGTAGCAATGAAAAAATATTACCCCCATGGTTATAAAACACAACTTTAGTGCTGTCGAAGGTATAAGAATATCTGATACTTATCAAAGCTTCTGTTACATAAACGTATTATTTTACCTCATGTTTTACTTCAAGTTTCTAAACGAATAGGTTGATATGAGGCTGACCTGGCTGACCCCCCCCCGCTGCACAAATTTGATTCACTTTTACCAATGCCACCCGGGTTTCAGGGAAAGGCGGTAAAAGTTGCAAGGATCATATTAATGTGAGGTTTGATTTATTTTATAAGAACGCATGCAGCATGTATAAGCGCCAACTTACACGTTCTTGTG
The DNA here is from genome assembly GCA_951799405.1 of Agapetus fuscipes. Classification (NCBI taxonomy): domain Eukaryota; kingdom Metazoa; phylum Arthropoda; class Insecta; order Trichoptera; family Glossosomatidae; genus Agapetus; species Agapetus fuscipes. Next base: position 12,196,741 of record OX637351.1, on the reverse strand, counting down.
CTTTTTTGTGAGCATGCATTGAATGGGAATAAAACTTCGCAACTTAGATTTTAGTTATTTGTTTGAGCAAAACGTGAATGTGTGAAAAATCAACGAAGGGGAGAGTACAATTTTACTTTACTTTACGAATTAGTTAAATAACATCGGTGAAAGTGAGTTTATTTACGTATTTAAAACGAATTATTGTTAATTGTTTGGGCGTATCCAATGTCGGATAACGAAAATCTGCAATAAAAACCGTACCTTTTTAAACATGGAGTAATAACATAGAGGAGCAGAAACTAACTTACTGCATTGATACATATTATAGCCCACATTTCTCTCAGTCCTGTCAAACGTTGCAGTTGTGTAGTAATACAAAATCGGTTTTTAAGTCTCAAATTTTATGTTTTCTTGCTTTCTCCATTTTGTGTTTTGACACCCAATTAACACACATACAATAATGCCTTTTTCCTATAAAAGTCGTCAATTTTATCGATCACAAGATTTATGCCGCATGCGTCTATGTTCCGACTGCTCCAGGCATAATGCCACCTTTCTAGAAACATTTTTACATTTGCCCGAGTTTTTTTGTACACATGGAAATGCAACTGTGAAGTTCTTTGTTCTCTTTCTTACTAATGACCATTTTCGTAAGTAGGTTGAAACTTGAAACAGATATTCAATTTCTATGTTCGTTAAAATAATTTCTATTCCACAGATATCATAAGTCAATGTCTTTGAATGTAGATTATAGACTTTAACGGTCATCTAGAGGCGCTGCTTTAGTTTTAATGTATTTTTTGGTGAATTACTTTGGTGCTTATACTCGGGGCGCCCGCGTAATCTGGTATGGAATCATTCTTGTTGAAAATTTGTTGATTTCAATAATTTGGGAAGTTGTAGTCGACGGAGCGTGAGACGTAGGGGAATCTCATTGCAAACAGCGTACGGAAAAGATATAGAGAAAATAACATTGATATTGTAGCCATGGAGGTAGTCTAGGTAATTCAATGGAATGACTATGAATGTGATTTAGTTCCAATCGACATGTTGCACCGTCTTTTTTTTTGTTATTTTCTATGTAAGCAACGTCTCTCTACTCCGTCTTCGATCTATGTACATATAACCATAGAATCCATGAAATGACCATGGCAACGGTATTAGTTACTAGTGTTGTTGAAAGTATGAAAATATCTGATTTATTCTGAATTCAAAAATGTTCCGAACTCAATGCGTGCAGGATGATTTTCCCAAGTTACTATTACCGCGAGTTGCATAGTTGAATAAGCAAGTACCTACATACTTGAACATCACTAGTTCTAGAAGTGGCTGTCAATTTCGCGAGAAAAATATTTCGTCAAATGAAAACGCATTCCTACAAGCAGACATGTATGTACAAGTTCGCGCTTAAACATGCCCATGGCCGTCGGAAGGGGGGGGCAGGGGGACCGTTGCCCCCCCCTGGAAATCTGGAAGGGCAGGAAAGGTGATAGAACCAGCAAAGCAGCCAGCAAACAAAGTGGGAAAATAGTTATATTTATGAACATTTCCAATGATTTCTTATAGAAGCTTTACTAAAATATGAATAAACTAAGGATGATGTACCTGCCACTAACGCGAGTGTTTTGCCCCCCCCCCCCTTCCCCCCCCCTAGATTGTGTTCTTCCGACGGCCATGAACATGCCTATGGGAACCTAGAACTTTAAAGCCAATCTCAAAGGAACACAAGCCCTGCAACTCTTGCCGGCCTTCCCTGAAACAGGAGTAACATTGGCAAAGTGAACCATTTTTTACAGTATGGGTGGTCAGCCTCATACCAACCTATAACTTATAAGTCAAGGAAAAACTACACAGTAAAAAAATATTCATCGGATATTACACGAACCTGAGTTCATCCTCAGTCGTCGTGCAGAGAGGGTGTCTCCTGAAGATGTTAGCTACGTCGCTAACGAAATGTCGAGAATAATATATAAGTTCTCTTATAACCGTTTGTGTAATATCGGATAAATAAATTTTAACTGTGTAGTTATAATTATTGTAAAAAAATTGCTTGCCTGTACGGAGTGCTTGACATTTCTATATAGATAGATTCATAGCTAGTGGCTACACTAAATCCGCTCTTACCAGCATAATTTGTAATGAACGCAAACAGCTCTAAGTCCTGACACGAACGTTAGTTAGTCTGGATTACACATTTGTACGGAATACTTGAAAGATTTCACTTCTCTGTACTGTGGCACTGAAAGCAGGATGTGCATGATCCTAAACGTAAATATCGACGCTTAAAAGGTAATAGGGCATAAGCGACAACAACTTAATTCTTCAGCAGAGTAGTTTAAAGGAGAGCCTTTTTTATTTTTTATCCTATCGTTTAAATCAAGAGCTCTAAAATAAAACAAATAACGACATTTATTGGCATTCCTATTCATGTGGTTTAACGATTTTTTTATGCCACAAGCGCCTTTAGGACAAAAAGGCCAGAACGTTGTCGGTTCCACCAAAACCATAATTCGAAAACGCAGTTGTTTGCTTGGGCATAAACCACAACAAAAATTATCGTAGAGCTATGGGAGCATTGACGTACTCTATGTATGGGAGTGAGCGTATTAGAAGATTTTTTGAAGTAGAAATGCATTCATTATTCATTTTTGATCAAAACGTCGCTCATTCCCAACTTCGTTTTAACCGTCGATGTATAAATCTACAGGCCTTAAACTGAACGTGGTGGAAATCCGAACTAAAATCGACATCTTGTAAAACGTCACTTTGATAGTTTAATGTGATGTCAGATGAATTGCTACAATTTAAGAAGTATTTTGTTGAAGAAAAAAGAAAAAAAAAAATTATAAAGAAATCCGAAGAGTTAGTAGTGCCAACAGGGCTGGAAGTCACATCCCCACGGTAATTCTTACCTACCAAATATCGGTAATATTTGTATGACGACCTCTCAACCCAAGATGGCCGCAAGTGAACAGCTGATTAGCCTTCATACAAATATTACCTATATTCGATAGGTAAGAATTACCGTGGTGACGAGACTTCCTGCCCTGATCAGACTACAATGCTTTCTTCGGTCATGTGTGAGACTGTTTCCCTTACCTGTGGACATCAATAGATCCTACGTGCAAAATGACGCAGTTACAAGCGCTCAAACGCAGCGTTTTAGCTTTCATACATTGATGATGAAATGCTGTGGTTGCGTTTAGACGTCACGTGTTTTTTACTTAGCGACGGGGCTGGGATGCCTGCCGTAATTAGATTGACCTATAAAGTGGCAAAGCGACGTGATATTCAGCGGTGCATGGAAACGGGGATGACATGTGTTAACTGATTTACTTTGACACGTGCAAAGTAAATTGCAAAACCAACACACAAACATAGATGATAGTGTTAAATTTCGCGAGATCATCGGAATTGCGTTTGTGTATTTTATTTCTGTTAACCCTCTTTGAAAAAGGGTCGGCCAGGTTGCGAGCTTATGCTCATTTGACATTTGGGTTTTTATTTACATAGTTTGCACACTTGCGAAATGTGAACTTATCCTTGTCTTAATTATACATTGAAGCTTTCACGGCCGGTTCTTGTTGACACACAATCACCTTTTTCGGGCTACGTAGCCGTGGTCAGTACCCTTAGTACGAGTTGCAAAACTTGAGTAATACAAATTGACAATTATATTAATTTTTTAAAACTGAACAATTTTAAAACTTAATTTAAATTGGATATTTAACGAACGTTTAGAGAGAACTTACATCATTTTCGACGTTTCGTCAGCGACGTAGCCGACGTCTTCAGGAGAACATCCTCTCTGTACGGCGACTGAGGATGAACTGAATTTGAAAAAACACTTTGTCACAAATCACTGCCTACCTTCGTTACCTTAAATTAATATTATTGTCAAAATGTCAAACGACCGTAATTCTAACTTAAACCTAACTTTTGAGTACTACAAAGTTTACGGTAATTATTAAAGAGTGATTTCCCCCAAAATCTGCCGTTTTTGTTTGTTTGAACTTGATTTTCTTCATCACTGTAACTCTTTTGCTAAGACCACAAAGTGTAAGAAACAAAAACGGCAGATTTTGGGGGAAATCACTCTTTAACAATTACCGTAAACTTTGCATTACCTACTCAAGTTTTGCAACTCGTACTAAGGGTACCGGTTGATTCCGCCCATTGCTCCGATGGGCATTATCAGCGGTTGGCTAGGCTGCGATGAGTCGATCCTAGTACAGCAGATCCTGTAAGAAGATCGCAGCGACTAACCAGCCAAACGCTGATTTGTCTACTTGTGGGAATACATTTTATATGAATCCTAATTTTCAATCTCTCTTCGCAAATGAAATCATAGATTGGAATCGGGTTTGTGTATTTTGCAGTTTTTTTAGTGGACCAAATAAGCTGAATAGAAGAGATACTTCTTACCGCGTTATTCCCGAAAGGGTCGCATGTTGCTTGTGGAACAGGATATCATTCGTTGTGAATGCTGTGTTAACATTGTCGGTACTATGATTTGGGATTGAAGAAAAAGTGATTTAAAAGCAGTGTGGAAGGAATACTAATAATAATAAGACAATATTTATAGTGCCGTTTTGTGATAAATCACTGCAAGGGCACTGCTCAACTGTAATATCTCCCAAACAAACTCTCTACGGCTCTTAACTCACGAGGTGGGACATTCCACAGCACAGGGTCGGCTATGCACAAGGCACGATCCAAGATAAAAATAGAGAAGGAAGCCTTGGCCACCCCGATTAGTAAAAAAGGGACTACCGGCAATTACCGTATCGATAATCAAAAGATGAAAATCAACTTACCGTTTTCAAAGAGATACATTTTTTCCAAAATTGATGGAGCAGGCTGAAGAACAGGTCTTCTCACATACCCATTCAACATATTAATTAATAATTTTAATTTCTTCAAGAGACATAAAAACTACAACATTCACAATATCACCATTATTTTAATCTAATTAGACTTACAAAAAAAAAAGTATGAAAAAATATTTTTAATAAACAATTACAGGATTTGAATTTAATCACAAAAAACAGAAATCATTTTAAAATGTAGGCTTTAAAATATTAAAATTAAATGAATTTTTTTAAAGGTATTTTTTTTTTAATTGATGGGGCGAGTGCGTCGTCTGACAGCGTTCGGAAAACTGGATAAAGCATTTTCACGCAAACAAGGAAAAACAGCGTATGGGATTGAAGAGCTTGTTGCACGTATGTGTCTTTCCTCATCGAATATTTTTACTGATGGCGAAAAAATTAAATAACGATTTTATGAGCCAATGATTCTTCACTTTTCTTTGCGATTAATTGATGCGTTTCGATATATAATAAAAGTAGAGCGTCGATTAACCGAACAGCTACCAGCATCTCAACTAGCCATTAAAAAAATTGCGGAAATGGACCTACTGCTTCTGAATCATCTACATATTGTATACTTTGTGTAGGTACTGCCTTGCGGTGGTTTGAATAATTGAAGAAAGTAGCAAAGATTTATATTAAACGCATTCCCACAAGCAGACACATATAAATTCGCGCTTAAACATGCCGCATGTGAACCTACTATTTAAACCCAATCTCAAATGAACATAAGCCCTGCAACTCTTGCCACAGGTAACAGGGGTGAAATTGGCGAAGTATACTATTTTCTACAGCATGGGCGGTCAGCCACATACCAACTTATAAGTCAAGGAACATATACAAAAAGTTACATTTTTTAAATCACAATATGTATGTAAGTACATATAAACATCAAAACAAATACAGATTACATAATTCTAATTTAATTATTTTTTTCTACTTTCTTTTTGCAAATAAAAAATAAAAAATGCTCTAAAATTAGCGTTGAAATTCAGCTTAATAAAATAAGTATTAAACATATTTTTCTAAAAAAAATATTAACAAAGTGGATTAGTATATAGAAGTATAAAGTTTGATTATCTGAACAAATCAAGTTTACTGGATAGGCAAATAGATGCCACAATAGCTTCTTCTTTTTTTTCGCTTCGCCAAATAAAGGCAATAAGAAAATGTCTGCCGTCAGATGCGGTTAAGACCCTGGTGAGTGCGTTTGTGATGTCTCGGATTGACTATTGCTCGACGCTTTATAGTGGTCAGCCGAAGAAACAGTTTAATCGCTTTCAATCTGTGTTGAATTCGGCAGCAAGACTCATATTCGGGATTCCCAAATTCGCTCACATCACCCCGCTGTTAAAAAAACTTCATTGGCTTCGTTTCCCGGAGAGGGTGGTCTTCCGTGTTTGTTTAATGGTATATAAAGCCATCAATGGCTTGGCCCCACCTTATCTGGCTGATATGATTTCACCTGTTGAAATGGGTGTTAGGAGGCAGACACTCAGATCTGCGGGTGATGGAGTAGTCAATTTGGTTCAGCCGCGCCGTCAGATTCGTACAAACTTCGGAGACCGCGCTTTCCGTGTTGCGGGGCCGGTGGAGTGGAACAGACTGCCACCCGGAGTGAAGAACTCCAAATCTGTGGGTGTATTTCGAGGAGCACTCAAGGCACACTTGTTTAGAAAGTCTTATCCATGATCGGAGAGGGCCCTTGAGGTGTGACACACACAAAAACGGCGCTCTCTTATCATGTGTAATTTAAAATAAATCAGCCTGTTATTATTATTATTATTACTAACACACTTATCCGCTAATCAGTTCGGATAATCAACGCTCTACTTTACGTATGGATTTTTAATTCGGTTGGTATTTTAATTCAGTTGGTATGTTTTACCAACTGAGCTGTTGACAAGACATACGACTATGATTTTTTCTTCTTCTTCAGAAAACGTTATTTTAAGTTTTCCATTAAAAACCAGTGAGAAAAAACTGGTCCTGTTCTCTTCAAATTTTTGTTTACTTACTTCATATTGTATTCTATCTTGTTCGTTTTTTAGTACAAGATAGTATTGAATTAAAGTAAAAAAGTAGTCGTCGATTGTAAGGTACCTAGTGTAATATTATACATATTGAGTTTTATACGGAAAATAAGTGTGTCAGTTGTTTGGAGGGAAGCCTTACTTGTAATATGTAGATAATGGAATATTGTGTCGCTTATATACCGATAATAAAATACTCAGTGAAAACTCAAGTATGTAATATGCATAATACCGTTATATATACTACATGAAAATATTTGACAACAGTACTTTCATAAATCAATGTCAGCCCAATATTAGAAAACAAGTGTTAAGAGTTGCAAAATAGAGTTGGCACATTCCAAATTAACAAATTGGGATGACAAATCTAGGTGACTTGGGCTCTTAGCAGACAAAAAAAGTGATACTTTTAAAAACAACCTGCATATTATGTGACAGAGTTAGAATACCATGGACGCAACTGCACAAGTATTGCAACTTCTTACTGCGTGGTTCCCAAAAAGATCACATTTGGCGTGTGTAATCATTTAATTGTCACAAATAAGAGAACCGGTCTTTTGCTAAGCATTTCACTTGAAGGGGGGGGGGGGGGGTTTAAGCTCCCGAAGTGGCTGGTTTCCATTTCTAATGGAGGCTGAGTAAAACTTGCCGTTATTTCAATGTTGGGTTTGAAACATTGGGTTCTAATCTAATCTAATCTAATTTAAGTTGCAAAGATATGTTACATTGGAGATTCACATTACATGCATTCCCACAACCAGACACGTACAAGTTCGCGCTTGCACATGCCTCATGTGAACCTACAACATAAAAACCAAATCTCAAATGGACATACACCCTTGCCGTCATTCCCTGAAACAGGGGTGACATTGGCAAAGTGAACCATTTTTACAGCATGGGTGGTCAGCCGCATACCAACCAATAAGTCAAGGGACTACATAGGGTTGTTTGAAATACACACCGAAACGGTAGATCTTTGGTGGGGATCGAACCCTTGCCCTCTGGTAAACGCAATGAAATATTAAAGAAGTCATCGATTCACCATCGTCAGCAAGGAGGTCAATTTCCTCAGAGTTGAGCAAACCAGAAAGGAAAAATGCAGTTAGCAAATAGATAAAAACAATAAATAATGTTTATAAACCCGTTATCTATTAAAAATAGTTGTTGCATACAAAGTACCCATCAATAATAATTTCGCAAAACTATGTAGGTCGCAATCCTTTTATAAACATATTGCAAAGTGAAAATTCTGCAACGCCTTGTGCATAAACCAGACGAGTAAGTGCCTACCTATGTAGCTATGATCGCAATCAATTGGTTTTCATTGAAATACATTTATTAGTCTAATATACATATAATGTACGCAGGGTGATGCCATAAATAAGCTTCAATTTAGTTCGAAAAAAAAATGTTTCTAATCCGATCGACATCAAACATTACAAGAACCATTACGAGAATAATCTACATGTTTTTTTTAAATATAAAATACATTGAAATCTTGCTCCGCTCTAAATAATGTGATTTTGACCATATTTTCAGACAGCGTTGTAGAATACCCATTAAATATATTTTGTGATGTTTGATGTCAGTTAGACTTCAAAACATTTTTTTTCGATCTGTGTTGCGTAAGGCTGCTCCTGTCACCTGTAAAAATAAATTGATTCCACAAGTCTAAATGGCGTAGTGAAACACGCAGGATACTTCTAGTAATGTAAAGAAAAAATAAATACTACAATGATTTATTTAGTGAGCGCTGTTTTTGTGTGAAATACACCTAAAGAGCCCTTTGCGTGCTTAGTCGTTGCTATAGAAAGCGACAATTCATAAGCATGACCCAGATGCTGTAAGGCTGGATGGACCTTTGATGACCGGTATTTGGTAAACGCGTATGCAACTTTTCAACCCAAAGAAGAGCATGTTTGAATATTTAAATCGAAGGTTGAAAGAAAGTAGGGCGGGCATAAGCGACGTTTTGGTCAAAAATGAGTTATGAATGCTATCCTACTTAAAAATTTTCGCTCTTTCTAATGCGCTAACTCCCATAGCTCTACGATGATTTTTTTTGTTGTTTATGCCCAAGCAAACAACTGCATTTTTGAAGTATAGTTTCGGTGTAACCGACAAGATTTTAGCTTTTTTTTCCTAAAGGCGCTTGTAACATAAAAAAAATCGTACTAAATCTAAATCTAAATCTAAGCTGCAAAGATATGTATCATTTGAGATTCATATTAAATGCATTCCCACAAGCAGACATGCATAATTTTGCGCTTACACATGCTGCATGTGGACCTACAATATAAAAACCCCAATCTCAAATGAACATAAGCCCTGCAACTCTTGCCGACCTTCCCTGAAGCAGGGGTGACATTGGCAAAGTGAACCATTTTTTACAGTATGGGTGGTCAGCCGCATACCAACCTATCAGTCAAGGAGTACAAGCAATTAATACAATCAAATATATAAAACGAATAAATTCTAAACAATTAAACAGTAAAAAATTAAAAAAAAACTACAACACATATTTTTTAAATTTAAAAGCCTTAGCTTTAACCGCCAGCATTACAGATCAACCGCCATTTCTTTCGATCCTTGCATACTTCTTTCATTTCATCCAGAGCCATAACCTTTTTCATACAAGCTCTCCTTTTATATCTCTGTACAACATCGTAAAACCACATTAATAGGAATGCCAATAAATGCCTCATTGTAGAGCGGTTTTAATTTTTACGATATGATAAAAAATATTAAAGTAATTTTTCTGCAATCACAAACTTTAAACTGCTCTCCTGAACAATTTAGTTTTTGTCGCTTTTGCCCTATTACCTTTTAAATATCGAAATATTTTTTTTGAGCTCCATCGGGAATTGAACTTTCTTCAGGATTACGAGTATGTAGCGTTGACCACTAGACTGCAGATTGTAATGTTGATATACCACCCGTAGTGTGACCCTGTAATAACTCTAGCTACACCATTAATCCTACAAGGTTGTAGCGGGGTGAGATTTACCCTTACATGGAAATAATTGGCGAAATGCTAAGAAACCCTGCCGGGGGACAAGGTTGCCGGGCAAACTGACCTACAGAACAATGCCAACAAAATATAACGGAGAACACTTGCTTATAGTTAGTTAACGCTACTAAAAATGTGCTTTGCGGTGACCTTTGCAAATTTGTATTTGCAAAATACCAATCCGGGTATTTAAGTTTTTACTTTTTAACATGCTAACTTTTACTTGTATCTAAACGGATATCTTTCATGTGTACATATTGCTATGTTTTTACTGGGTTCTCTTTTAATTGAACTGCAATTATTTATTTTAACAGAATTTATTTTACATGGTTTGGTTCACAATTTATAACAGTTGATTTCTAGCTCTGGCTTTCAAACTTCACGGCTGAATGTTTAATCGAAATTCTGCCTGCACACAATTTCAGCTAACATGTATACTCGTTCATACGGACATACGGACGGTTTTCGACTGTTCTCGAACATAGTGGATGATTTCAGCACCAGAGCGTACCACCAGACTGATAAGGATCACTTATGCACTAATACTACCATGGATTATACCAGTGACAGACTGTGCATGCATGTACAGTCGCACGAAGGTACTCCAAGTTCAGAGTTCTTAACACCATCATCATCATACTAGTGCCAGACTGTTCTATGCATGCATGTACAGTCGCACGAAGGTACTCCAAGTTCGGAGTTCGTAACACCATCATCATCATACTAGTGCCAGACTGTTCTATGCATGCATGCACAGTCGCACGAAGGTACTCCAAGTTCGGAGTTCGTAACACCATCATCATCATACTAGTGCCAGACTGTTCTATGCATGCATGCACAGTCGCACGAAGGTACTCCAAGTTCGGAGTTCGTAACACCATCATCATCATACTAGTGCCAGACTGTTCTATGCATGCATGCACAGTCGCACGAAGGTACTCCAAGTTCGTAGCAATAAGAACGGATATATAATTGATATTGACCTTGTAGAAGATATAACTCTAGAGGTTAACGCAACTGACTCGTTATCAGAAGGACGTGAGTTCGATTCCCGGCAGACACTGTTATCGATACAGGTCAAAATACGTCGAAAGATAACATATATGACCGGTATGTAGTCTAGTGGTTAACGCTATGGGCTCATAATCGTAAGGTCGTGGGCACAGGTCGTTGGTTAAAGCCATGGTGGATCAAAAAAAAATAAAAAAAATTCAAACTATGGTTTTCGCTGGGTTGAGAAAATCATATACATTTATCAAGATACCGGCCACAAAGGTTCATCCAGTCTTACAGTAACAAGGTCTAACTTACGAAATTTCCGCTGACTGGAGACGAAAATGCTGAAGGCTCTTGAAGTGCGATTCACACAAAACAGCGCTTACCAAAGAAATCAGCCAAATTTGTAATTAGCCTTTATTCATTTTCTCTTATTTTACGACCTATTTTCTCATACATTTATACATTTTACCTATTTTTAACCTATTTATTGACGTGTTTTATACCTATTTCGCATCTATTCAATGTCTCGTAGAGTCGTAACATCTTTTACAGCGAACGTTTATGAAAAGAAAATAGAAATACCACTACATAATACATGCAAAGTACATTTTCAATGCCACCCATACACTATTCAGGGTCGGCTCTATTGAAAAAGAAACAATACTAGTAAAACTAAATATTGATTAAACTGCACCATAGATAACAATATGTCGACTAACTTTAATCATGGCTGATTATACTGAAAGGTTGATGACAAATGGGAGCTTAGTACCTTTATTACCTATAATAATCTATAATGTAAGTTGCAAAGATATATCATATTTAAGATTCATATTACAATTGTCCGGTCGATAGCTCAGTTGGTAGAGTACTTGCATTAAATGCCGAGGGCTTAGGTTCGAACCCCACCGAGGGTGTCAGAAATGATTTCTCGTTTCGGTTACACATTGAGGTCGGAACATTTGTGAATTTATCAGATATTTTCATACTTTCGACAACACTAGTAACAAATACCGTTGCCATGGTGATTTAATGGGTTTCTATGGTAATATAAACATAGATTGAAGACGGCGTAGAGACACGTTGCTTACATAGAAGACAAAAACATTTGATGTAGTGAACGAGACAGCACCATCAACAATGTCTGGCGTCAAAGATTGGTACATCACGTCGTTTTGTACTAAATCACATTCATGATGATGAGTTAATGATTTCTTTATAGCGCCGTTTCGTGATGTAGTCACTCCAAGGGCACTTGTTCAAATGATGCTAGAAATTTTCTTGTCTTCAGTGCATTCCGGAACTTTCCATGGTCCTCTAGCTCTCTCACATGATGTGGCAGGTGGTTCCAGGCCAGAGGACCAGCAACTGCAAATGCACGCACTCCAAAAATTGTGTTAACTCTTCTTATCGGTTCTTCAATCTTTTATTTGGCTCCGGTTTCAGCCGAGCGCAGTGTAAGCCTTTTTTGCCGAGGGTGTCTCCGGTCGATAGCTCAGGTGGTAGAGTGCTTGCATTCCATGCCGAAAGCTCGGGTTCGAATCCCACCGAGGGTGTCAGAAATGATTTCCCGTTTCGGTGTTTATTTCAAACCCCAAAATAAAATACCGGCAAGGTTTACTCAGCCTTCACAAGAAATGAGTACCAGCACTCTCGGGAGATGGGAAACCCCCACTTCATCTGAAGTGGTTGGCGTAAGGCCGGCCCCCTTACCTGTAAAAATAAATAGGTTCAACTCGCCACATGCGACCCCTTCGGGGATAACGCGGCAAGAAGTTACACTATATGTGTAGCTTAGTTGCGTTGCGTTTTGCGTGTCTGGTGGTTTGATTAAATCAGCGAGATATTTGGGTGTTTTTCCAAATAGAGCTTTGTGGACCATCGTGCACACTTTAAAATTGATGTACTCTGAGATACAAAGCCAGTGAAGCTTCATAGGAAGAACATTCATAGACACTACATTAAATGAAAACCTCCATGCTCGGGGTACTGTTCCCAGGCACGGAAATATTTCCATGACGTGCGATGGGAAATAGTGACGTCATAAAGAGTGTGACGTAGGAGAAATCAATTATTTCCATACTATTTCTGGATCTCAGTTTTCGCAAGGTTTTGCACGCATACAGTTTTATGATTTAAGCCGCATGGCGAAAAAACTTATTTATAACGCAAATTAAAAATCAATCAAAGTTTATTAGTTTTTGTAATGAGAATGTAAATAATCATTTTTAAATCAATAATGTAAAAATAGGTACTCGTAAAAAACAAAGCTTCTCTTCGCGAGTTGATTATTTCCTAGAGCTCTTGCAGTGTTATCACACAATTATCAAGGGATCAACTTTTTTGGTAGTTATTTTGATAATGTAAATCTTTATAATGACATCTTAATTGTTCTCTTGATCATGGTGTGATAACACCGAAGCGCTCGGGAAAATAAACTCACTAAAGAAACGTCGAGAATAATGTAAGTTGTCTTACAACGGTTCGTCTATAATCTATAATCTAATCTGCAATCTAAGTTGCAAGGATATATTATGCATTAAAAGTTCTCAAATGCATGCCCACAAAAAAACACGTGAAGTTCGCGCTTACAAATGCTGAATGTGTACTTACAAATAAAATCCAAACGTTAAATGAACATAAGCCCTACAACTTTTGCCGACCTTCTCTGACATAGGGGTGACAATGGCAAAGTGAACCATTTTTTACGGTATGGATGGTAAGCTTCATATCAACCTATTAGTCAAGGAAAATCGTCTTAGTTCCAAAAGATAAATTTTAACTGTGTAGTTATTATTGTAAATATGTCAAACGCCCGTAATTCCAACCTTAACCTAACTATTTTGTTCGTGTTTATTTAGTTCAAATCTTCATCCTATTACATCATCTGTTTGCATTGACCTCATGAATAATTGTCGTCTCTGGAAATAGCTTTCATTTCCCATTGTTTCCTCTAGCGCCGTCTGACAGATGCCCTAGCCCCGGTCTACGTATGACATGACCCAAATAACTGCACTCTCTTCCCGCCTTGCAATTTGAAACTGTTTGCAATGCATTAACCTGCTGAATAATTGTAATGGTGCTCTCTCATCAAGTCAACAAAGGCTCAATAGACAGTCCCACCCAATTGGAGGGCTACAGATTGTATGAGCCTGATGACTATAGATCGTGGGCGAGGACATGACTTATGTCATGTAGATACCGAAAAGCCATACTGATATTGTCGCGCAAGACTCTATGATTTAGAGTACATATTGTAACGAGCGTATGGTAATATTAGTGCATACGTGAACCTTATTTCGCTGGTGGAACAACGCTCTGTATTGGATCATCCATTATCCATTGGAACAGTCGAGAAACGTCCGTATGAACGTATGTAAATGTAAGCCACAATTGTGTGCAGGCCAGAGTGTCAATTAAAACATTGAGCCGTGAAGGCGAAAGTAAGAGCTAGAAATCAGGAGATATTGTAAACATTGTAAACCGGAATTGTGTAAAATAAATATTGAAAAAAAATGCCGTTTAATTAAAAGAACCCTACTAAAATCATAACAGTATAATGCCCGCTTTCCACTGCGAGCGGGAAATAGCTGAGCGGGAGCGGGAAATAGCTGAGCGGAGCGTAGTGAAATAGTTTTGGCCTTCCATTGCGAAAGAGTTTTAAAAAATAATGGTATTTGCCTTCCACAGCTAACGAGCTCGGCGGAGTGAGCTAGGCGAGAAATGAGATGAGTCAGATGAAAGAGTTGTTTGCCTTCCATCTACAGCTGGCTTAGCGGAGCCAACTAGTGTGTGACAGCTCGTTGCAGCCTACGCCCAGATCAAACGTTTTAATTATTAGTAAAAAAAGTTTTTTTTTTTGTTTCGAAAAATAAAAAGTAATATATTATTTTGCTTTAATACATAAAAAGTAGATGTTTGAAATAAAACATACATTTTAATATTTTCAAATTTATAAAATAATGTATGATGTGCAGTGTGTGACAGCTCGTTGCAGCCTACGCCCAGATCAAACGTTTCAATTATTAATAAAAGATTTTTTTTTTGTTTCGAAACATAAAAAGTAATGTATTATTTTGCTTTAAACATAAAATGTAGATGTTTGAAATAAAACATACATTTTAATATTTTCAAATTAATAAAATAATGTATGATGTGTTTTTGCAAATCATGTATGATGTGTTTTATCGCTGTCACGCAACTACGCGGGTTGGCGCGGGGGGCACGGGGGAGCGAAGTCAGTTGAAAACTAGCGGCCGAGACCATGACACAGCGGAGTCATTTTTACTCGCTCAGCCTGCTCCGCTCACTCCGCTGTTGGTGGAAGCACTTCTATGAAATTTACTGTTGCTAGTCGAGCGGAGTCCGTACGGAGTCCGCTGGAAACTCGCTCAACTCTGCGACCACTTTCGTAACTCTTTGTACTCGCTCAGTCCGCTCCGCTGACTCGCTGTCGGTGGAAGCACTTCTATGAAATTTACTGTTGCTAGTCGAGCGGAGTCCGTACGGAGTCAGCTCCGCTCGCAGTGGAAAGCGGGCATAATGATCTTAAATAAGTCTAGTATAAACATTTTTAAGTGAAATTTAATAAGATTTAAAATCTAACAATAGAGTTCCTCCCGGCGCGCTCGTTGTGTTGATAGCCGTGAGGGTGCACAGTAATTAGGGAAATCTGTTGTGTATGAATTTATATTTCGTTTATTTTCATTGCTTAGATACCTACGATAGAAGTATGTAATTTGATTTTCTCGTCTTACAGGTATGTTACTGTATATATGTTATCGAATACAAAAATGCCATAATGATAGCCAATCTACAACTAGGTGGCAAAAAAAGGACAAGAAACGCTGTACTGAAATAACCTCTACTATCCATTGTTTCCTGATAGAGCTGTCTGGCACCTGTTCTATCCCCGGATATGCACACATGATGTCATGACCTAAATACAAAACCCCACTCTCCCTCCCTTGCACAATCTGCAATTGACCCCCTGTACTGTTCCGTCATATCGTTATGATTTTACTGGGGTTCTCTTTAAATTAAACTACAATTATTTATTTTAACAGAATTTATAAGATCGGTGCCATGGCCGAGGGGGTAGAGGCGCATGTTCGACTAGCGTATTTTGGAACCGAATAACGTTGGTTCGAATCTTGCGTCTAGCTCACTTGACCATAATTTAGACCCTGGTTCAACAGATGCCATTGCATGCATACAAGCTTCTGCTTTCGCATGAAGACAACTGGCCAAGCAAAATAAGTTGGTGGATTGTATTCCTTTCCACAAATCTATTATATATATTACACGGTTTGGTTCACAATTTACAAAAAATGACAATCACTGATTTCCATCTCTACTTTCTACGTCACGGCTCAATGTTTTAATCGACACTCTGCTGATGCCCCATAGCAGTCCCTTCATATAGGCACAAAAGAGATTTTTCTTGCATCTTCCAGATCATTCGATCTCTGTTCTAGATTATACTAGACAGCTGTTCCACTACCATTATGCATCATACCAGACGGTTTTACACACACAATTGCACCTGCACAGGCGAACGTAGGTACTTCGAAGTTCGTAGTTCGTAACACTACCACCATCATACTAGTGCCAGATAGGTTTATACACTATGTTCCCAAAACCCAATCTCAAATGAATATACACCCTGCAACTCTTGCCGTCCTTTCCTGAAACAGGGGTGACATTGGCAAAGTGAACCATTTTTACAGCAAGGCTGGTCAGCCGCATACCAACCTATAAGTCAAGGATCATACACGACGAATTCCATTTTTTTAAATCAATAGATAACAACACGTATGGACATCAAAACTAAAACAGAAAACAAATTCCAATTCAATAAACCCTAGCCGTCAACATTACAGATCAACCGCCATTTCTTTCTGTCCTTACATACTTCTTTCATTTCCTCCAGAGTCGGCAAATATGCCGAGACCACTTTACCAATACTGAACCATTCAAGCTATCGACAAGACCATGCACCCAGTTTACCTCGTCTTCTTGAAATACAGGTGTTTATTTTTACTTTAAGTATCTTGTTATTAATTAATAACAATACTTTTCCTTATTCTCTCTTTCAAAGAATACTTTTGAAGAAAGTTAAGACGAAGTATTATTAACGATTTGTTACTTAAAAGTAAAAAGTTAAGTAATTAGTAATTAACGCACCGTTCGGCTGTTAGCTTAAGTAAAGTTTGCACAAATAAAACGTTGCGATTTCTTTAGCAAGCCTACATACATACAAGTAATTGGCTTTTTGGTTAATGCATTGTTCAAATGTTAGCTGTTCTTGAAAAGTATCGAGTCATTGCCGAATCTGCTCACACAGAAAATAAGTCTCGTTTAGTTTATTCATTTAAAAATGGTAGGCACGCGAATTGATTCTATGTAGATTTTTCCATCGAGTGAGTTCTATACAAACCAAATACTGCTAATTACGATTATTTTCGAGGGTGAAAATTGTAAATGGGAATATAGAAAAATAGAAAATTTTCAACAGAAGAATGGATTTTATGAACCATATCAAAGAAAATTTGGGTTCTCATCGTTTCGTCGGAGTCTTATCAAGAGATGTGTCTCTTCTACGTCTTTTTCTTTTGTTTTCATTAAATTTGTGAATTCATTCCTTGACTTATAGGTTGGTAGGAGGCTGACCAATCATACTGTAAAAAAATGATTCACTTTGCCAAAGTCACTGATTTTTCAGGGAAGGTCGGCAAAAGTCACAGGGTGTACGTTCATTTGAGGTTTGGATATTAATTTGTAAGTACACATGCAGCGATTGTAAACGCAAACTTGCACGTGTCTGTTTGTGGGCATGCGTTCAATATGAATTTTAAATGTCAATATATATTTGCAAATTAGATTAAAGATTATTATATAATTCAATTCACCAACCTATTTTTGTCTAGGCAGAAACAAGTTTAGGCATTATCAATTACTAATTCATAATTTACCAAAATAATCGCCAAAGGGCCTGACCCAGCGTTGTTGTTAATTTCAAACACGCTAGTCAAAGTAAATATCTTGACCCATTTAGCCATAGCGCCGCCACGTCGATATGTCGAGCCATATGAAGAAAATTTAACTGTCCGATCAGCTGTTCATGCGCGGCCGAATCGCTAAGTTATCTGCTCTAGATTCGAGGGTTTTAAGTCCTGTCAATCCAAGATAGCCGCAAGTGAACAGCTGATTAGTCTTCATACAAATATTACCGATATTCGGTAGGTAAGAATTACCGTCCTAATGAGACTACCACCCCTGGTGCCTTTTAATATCAAAAGGATTACACCACTAGGTTACAAAAAAGCTCTTTCGCATTTATTTAAATTTTCGGGCAGTTAATCGCTAAGTAAAAAATTACACAAGTATACATTATGCTTGTATAACTTCTTGACAAGTTTTTCGTCAAGTGCAGGCAGAAAAATCCTGGGGAACATTTTTTCTCAAGAGCCCTCCCGCGTTCTTTCCTGCAAGAACAAAATGCCTTACAACTTGAGAAAAGAAAAAAACCCAAGGCAAAACGCTCTCGGGATATTTTTGCAAAGCAAGGATGCGGAAGTTACCCCTCTCCCCTCTCCCATTTCTCTTCACCCCCTTCTTACTCCCCCCCCCCGATCTACAACCACTTTCTTTGGACACAGCAAAAGACGAGGTTTGAAGTTTAACACTTGTCTTGTTAGTGAGCAGGAAATGCGAGAAAACTGAAATTCAAGGGATGTCTTCTTTTCTACAATCCATAATCTAAGTTGCTAATATTTAAGATATTAATACATTTTTGTCAACGACGATACCATGTTGAAAGCACCGGTTCTCAACAGATCACCGAAGTTAAGCAACATTGGGCGCGGACAGTACTTGGATGGGTTACCGCTCAGGTACACCGCGTGTTGTTGGCATTTCTTGAACCGGTCCGTAGTCCAGTGGCAACACTGTGGACTCGTAAATGGAAGGTTGTGGATTCGAATCCCGGCGGAGCACAAAAAAAATACCACTTATACTTTCAAATTTTCTAGGTTGAAAAATTAATAAAAAAACCTTTACCAAAGACCGGTCACTGAAAGGTCCATCCAACCTTACAACAACTGGGTCTTGCTTGAGAATTGGCGCTTTCTACAGCTACGAGCAATACAGCAGAGGGCTCTTGAGGTGTGATACACAACAGCGCTCATCAAATAAATAATCCTAATATTATTATTACAAAAATTTGGAGATTATTTATTAAAGGTAATACTTAATAAGTGCCATATTAAGCTAACATGGATTCATATTTTCAAATAAGCTCTTCCCTGGGTAGAAAATTCATATTGCTTTACCAAAGACCGGTCACTAAAGGTACATTCAGCCTTACAGCTACTGGGTCTTGCTTGAGTATTGGCGCTTTGTAGCGACGACCAAGCTCGTAAACAACACTTAATGTCATAGACCCCTAGAGTCTCTGAATTCTAGGGAGTCTCCCGCACAGGATTTCTTAAAAAAAAGATTGAGGCCATAAATCAATCGTGAAGAAAAACCTTGTGTTTTATTTTTACATCTTTCAAGTTAATAACAATCAGCCTTATTCTAATTTAATCTAATCTAAGTTGCAAATATATGTAATATTAAAGATTCACATTATATGTATTTTAACAAGCAGACACATTAAGGATATGCTCAAACCCTCCTCGTACCCGTCCTGTATGTATGTGTCAGAAGGACCCACAGCACATGGACGCTCATGCAAAGCTATATATTTTCTCAAGTGGCGAAAGGCCTTCCCGTGAAGTGAAAGCAACGGCACGACAAAACAAGAACCTCTAGGTCAGAGGCGTGCCCATGACTCTAAAAGTAAATGGTTCGATGTTACTGAAGCTAATAGCATACCTCGGGTGGCACTCCTTGTGGTATTGTTGCTAGATAACGAAGAGCGTGAATAATGATACACATAATACGAAATAATATTAACACGTATAAGTTCGCGCTTAAACATGCCGCAAGTGGACCTACAATATAAAAACCCGAATCTCACATGAACATACACCCTGCAACTCCTTCCGACCTTCTCTGAAACAGGGGGGGACATTGGCAAAGTGAACCATTTTCTACAGCATGGGTGGTCAGCCGCATACCAACCTTTAAGTCAAGGAACATACACAACAGATTACATTTTTAAAATCAATAAACAATGTATATGGACATCAAAACTAAAACAGAAAACAAATTCCAATTTAATAAACCCTAGCCGCCAACATTACAGATCAACCGTCATTTCTTTCTGTCCTAACACACGTCTTTCATTTCTTCTTGAGTCATAACCTTCTTCATACAGGCTCTCCTTTTATTATTACTCTGGATATTCCATTCATTCGCTATTTCGGAAATCTGGTCCATCCATATCTTTCTCGGTCTTCCTCTACCACGACATCCATCTATTCTTGTGACGTATAGGTACTTTCTTCGTCAGTCTTTCATCATTCATTCTCTCCATATGCCCAAACCATCTTCACATTGCAATATTATTGATTGTTATAGTTATAATTAGTAGCTGTGAAGCTCTTCCAGCATTCACTGCATTGAGCAACAGTACTTCACTCTGAATTCAAAAGAGCCCACTCGAAAACAAAGCGCTTACTCGAAAGCAATGCGCTTACTTGAAACCAAAGCGCTTACTTGAAAGCAAAGCGCTTACTACAAATGTGTGCCAGCTCCATTTCAATCATTTCTCACGACAAAGTTTTACTCTCTGCAATCCAAGTATATCAAAATTCGCATTAAAACTCATCCAGAACGTTTTAAACGTAAAACGTATGAAAACTAAATACGCGCCTCTAGTGAGAGATAAAGTTACCATACTTTATTGTGAAAACGCTACGGTTGAGGATAATTGTGAAGTTTTATACTCATTGAAGGCGATAGCTTGTTTAAGAACTTTGACGTTGTAGAAAATATATGTAGACTGAAGTAGCGTCTCTGTTGTGTGTTTACTTTTCCATACATTTTTGGTAAAACGCTACTGCTGAGTTTGAAGGAGAAGTTTAATACTTGGGGCATTCAAGGCGGTAAGAAGTTTCACGTTAGTACAATGTGTATTTGGGACAATATCTGAAAACAAGTACATATAATGTACGGAGTTCTGTCTCCATGTACAGAAGTACTCGTAGTTCATATAAGGTGGTAGACCACCTAGAGAGCTAAGTATATTGTTTCTATTTGCTTAGTCAACTTTTGACAATGCCACCCCTGTTACGGGGGAATTCGGCAAGAATTTATGTTTTTTTTTAAGTTTGAGTTTCCTTTTGTGAGCACACATGCAGCACATGTAAGCACGAACTTACACGTTTTGGTTGTAACTGAATTTTAAATGGTAATGTTGGTATAAATAAAACAATTCAAGATATACAATACAATTTTTTTTAAATAGATTTGTGAAGAGGAAGGTAATTCACCTACGTATTTTGCCTGGCCAGTTGCCTTCATACGAAAGCAGAAGCTTGTGTAATGGCATCTGTTGAACCAGGGTCGAAGTTATGGTCAAAGGAGCCAGACGTGATTCGAACCAACGTTATTCTGTTCCAAATACGCTAGTCGAACATACGACTTGACTTCCACGGCCATAATACCGACAAGATAATTCCATTATGTATTGACCACCCGTACATTAAAAAATGGTTCACTTTGCGAATGTCACCCCTTTTTCAGGGAAGGTCGGCATGAGTTTCAGGATTTATGTTTATTTGAGATTGGGTTTTTATGTTGTAAGTCCACATGCAGCATTTGTAAGCGCGAACTTACACGTGTTTGTTTGTGGGAATGCATTTGATATGAGCTTCAAATGTTAATATATCTTTGCAACCAAGATTATAGATTTATAGCCGCTAACATTTCAGATCAACCACCATTTTCTTTGGTCTTTGCATACTTCTTTAATTTTACTCAGAGTCCGGTCGATAGCTCAGTTGGTAGAGTGCTTGTATTCCATGCCGTGAGCTCGGGTTCGAATCCCACCGAGGGTGTCGGAAATGATTTCCCGTTTCGGTGTTTATTTCAAACCCGAAAATAAAATACCCCCAAGGTTTACTCAGCCTTCACAAGAAATGAGTACCAGCCCCCTGCGCAGCTGGGAAATCCTCACTTCAATTGAAGTGGTTGGCGTAAGGCCGGCCCCCTTACCTGTAAAAATTAATATATGTTCAACTCGCCATATGCAACCCCTTCGGGGATAACGCGGCAAGAAGTTACACTATATGTGTAGCTTAGTTGCATTTTTGCGTCATAATACCTATTTGAAATGCAAACTCTCCTTTTTTATGACTCTGGTTATCCCATTCTTAGCATGAGGCTAATGATGATTTCGCACGCTTAATAATAAAGAGAAATAACTCGAAAATTGGGAAAATCGAGATTTTGTAATAAAACGCAAGAACAATGCGAGAAGAATAGGTAGAATGCGACAGCCGTTCAATTTGGACGAATATGACCGAGATAAAGCATCTGCCGCCTTTTTCATCCCATACAAGTTGTACTGGTTGTCTGAACTTTAAACGTGATTTCCCAACATTCATGTTTTTTGAGTTATTGCTCTTTATTATTAAACGTGCGATTTGCCAAAGCTCTTTATTCCACAGATGGCTTTTCCATACATTGTCTTGCAGCTCCTCCTTTATTAAATTAGGGTTTTTTCACCACAAGTAGCTATTACCCAGTATCAGATTCTTTATTGGTTCAGTAACAGTTTTGACCTTTCACCTGTTCGTGACCAACCAACTTAGAGAAAAGTTAAGGGCGTGTGCCCGTCTTATAAAGTACTATCAATCGATCTCACTTTTGTAATAATACTGGTGGCTGATTTTATTTTGTAATTTAAGCCTTTTTCTGTATTGCTAACAATAGATAAATATACGTAACAAAAGAAAGGCAAAGAACAATCTATAATCTATAATTTAAGTTGCAAAGATATATTGAAATTTAAAGCTCATATTTCATGTATGCCCACAAGCAGGCGCATGGTACTTCGCGCTTACGCATGTTGCATGTGTAAAAAAAACGCAACTAAGCTACACAATGGTGTATTTTCTTGCCGCGTTATCCCTAAAGGGATCGCATGTGGCGAGTTGAACCTATTTATTTTTACAGGTAAGGGGGCCGGCCTTATGCCAACCACTTCAGTTCCAGGATTTTCCAGCTCCCGAGTAGGCTGGTCCTCATTTCTTGTGAAGGCTGAGTAAACCTTGCAAAATCTGCCGTTTTTGTTTCTTCCACTTAATAATCTTAGCAAAAGAGTTACAGTGATGAAGAAAATCAAGTTCAAACAAACAAAACGGCAGATTTTGAGAAATACCACTCTTTAATACTTTCCGTAAACTTTACTTTACTCAAGTTTTGCAACTCGTACTCAGGGTACTGCTGGTATTTGAAGGAGATGAACGGTTAACGTGCGTTTTAACGGTGGGTAAATATAAAATAGGCGCTCTGACATATTATTTAGTGTTGGGAAGTAAGTTTGAAAAAGATGGAAGAATGACCGGTGAATTTGAAAGAAGAGTAATGAAGGGCAGGTGTGTACTGGGTGCCACAACTTGTATCGCCAAAAATCAAAACATATAAAAAAATGCTCGATTGGCGGTACGCAGTATAAGAATGTGGTGCAAGAGAAAGTGTGAAAGTGAAGATTAAAAGAAGTTTGTTAAGATGGTTTGGGCATATGGAGAGAATGAATGAGGAAAGACTGACGAAGAAAGTATATGTTGGTAGAATAGATGGATGTCGTGGTAGAGGAAGACCGAGAAAGGTATGGATGGACCAAATATCCGAAATTGCGAATGAATGGAATATCCAGAGTCATAATAAAAGAAGAGCTTGTATGAAGAAGGTTATGACTCTGGAGGAAATGAAAGAAGTATGTAAGGATAGAAAGAAATGGCGGTTGATCTGTGATGTTGGCGGCTGAGGTTTGTTAAAGTAAAATTGGTTTTATGATTTAGTTTTTATGTCCATGTATATATTGTGATTTATTGTTTTTAAAAAATGTAATTTGTCATGTATGTTCCTTGACTTATAGGTTGTTATGCGGCTGACCACCCATAATGTAAAAATTGGTTCACTTTGCCAATGTCACCTCTGTTTCAGGGAAGGACGGCAAGAGTTGCAAGGCTTATGTTCATTTGAGATTGGGTTTTTATATTGTAGGTCCACATGCGGCATGTGTTAGCGCGAAATTATACATATCTGCTTGTGGGAATGCATTTAATATAAAACTTAAATGATATATATCTTTGCAGCTTAGATTAGATTAGATTAGATTAGATTAGATCAATAGAATACCCTGGGCAGTAGCTCTGAGTGGTTACTTTCAAGTTTCTTCATAAGAAAAGTAACAGGTGAAATGAAAATGCGTTAAACTAATTCCATCAATAAGTCCGGTCAATGGGTTACTTGGCAGAGTGCTTGCATTTAATGCCGACAGCTCGGGTTCGTCTCATGATGAAATGGGATACGGTTTCCACAAAACGTTGAGAAATCCGTATTTCTCTTCACTATGGTTCGCAAAATCTATTTTCAATTTGTCCGCTCGACAGCTCAGTTGGTAAGGTGCTTGCATTCCATGCCAAGGGCCAGTTTCGGTGTTTATTTCAAATCCAAAACAAAATACCGACAAGACTTACTCAGCCTTGACAAGAAATGATTGCCAGCCTCTTTGGGAGCTGGGAAACCTTCACTTCAACTGAAGAGGTTGGCTTAAATGTAAAAATAAATAGGCTCCACTCGCCACATGCGACCCCTTCGAGTAAAACGCAGGAAGAGGTTTCGCTATATGCGTAGCTTAGTAGCCTGGTAACGTGATTTTTTTTTTTGGAATAAATTGGCACATTTTTAAGAATGTTGCAAATCATTTAAGTTTCTTATGCAATAAACACTCCAAAGCCTTATGTAATGATTTGTTATGCAATCAGCTGAATTTTTAATTTGCGTTTTAACTGCAAATTTCAACGTGTGGGAATGAAATTGAGAACGATACGGTTCAAACAATAAGGTGCTTTTTAAGTCATTTGAATTGTGCAGAAATGTAACAGAGTGTGAGAAAATGTAAATTTTATTTATGTAATTGTTTTTTATTTTATGAAATCATAAATATTCGTAATAGCTAGGTTATGTACCTCGTGAAGGTATGGGACATACACCTTCTTCTTTCGTATTTTTTTGATACATTTCCTTTATTATTTTAGAAAACAATTATTCAGATTGATTTGAAATCAGAAGGTTGTATTAAAGGTCAATGGTTAAAAACCTCTGGTATCTTCGTTTACGTGTAGGTACATATTTTGAGCTCCCTTGAACATAATGTCTTACCTTCTGTTTTAAGTCCAAGGCGTTCCTTCAGAGCAGTCGCGAAGATATCATCCACGGGGTGCTGAAACAAACAGAATCATACATTATTATCAGTGTAAACGTTCATTTTAACTCTGCGGCACTACAACAAGTGTCATAGACCCCTAGAGTCTCTAGAATCTAGGGAGTCTTTGCGAAAACCCACCTCATACCCATTTCGTTTATACACTTCCATCCGGGGAAGCGTATCACAGAACGCTCATGCAATGCTATAATTTTTTTTTGTGGCGGAAGGCCTTCCCGACGGTCGAGACCCGACCCAGCAGTGATTCTAGATTTACCTGTTCGTCCACTAGAGAAAACAGCAAAAACCCGAAGTTACTGACTCGGTGAAATGTCATCGAGATGCGCTTCTATGGAGTATCTAGGGAGTCTCCCGGACAGGATTTCTTTAAAAAAAATAAAAACTTATAGGTTGGTACGAGGTTGGCCACCCTTACTGCAAAAATGGTTCACTTCGCCGACGTTCCCTCTGTTACAGGGAAAGACGGCAAGAGTTGCGGTATTTATGTTCATTTAAGGTTTGGGTCTTTTTTTATAAGTAGGTACTAAAGTGATATTCTAAGGCCCTCAGATACATACAAGTTTAGTGTAGGGCTGACCATTTATATTGTAAATAATGGTTCTTATTGCCAATGTCACATCTATTTCATGGCAAGTCGGCAAGAGTTGCAGGTGTTGTGTTCATTCGAGATTTGGACTTATATTTTGTAATCCAGCAAGTGTGGTCGCAAACTTACACGTGTCTGCTTGCTGGCGTGCATTAAACATGAATCCCGAATTTGCAGCACAGATTTAAGATAATTAAGAAAATGGGGAAAATGCTACATGTCAATTATTCAGTTGTTCCTTGACTGATAGGTTGGTATGAGGTTGACCACGCATACTGTAAAAAATGGTTCACTTTGCCAATGTCACCCCTGTTTCAGGGAAGGTCGGCAAGAGTTGCAGGGCTTATGTTCATTTGAGATTGGGTTTTTTATATTGTAGGTCCACATGCGGCATGTGTGAGCGCGAAATTATGTGTGTCTGCTTGTGGGAATGCATTTAATATGAATCTCAAATGATACATATCTTTGCAGCTTAGATTTAGATTTAGATTTAGAAGGCGCACAGGGTCTGACAATCCGTATAGTTAGATTGTTGAAGCAGTATCAGATGGTCCTGTAGAGTTGCTTTCAGCCACCCTTCGCGGAATGGCGACAGAGCTACAGTAGATTCCAACTGGCCGCCTTACTTGTGAACACAAATATGTTCTAAAATGTTGTTTGTAATAAGTTTACTCATTGAATAAAGGTAATTACTATTTGTGTTTGATTTGGGAAGATAGCAGAACAAAGCAGATAGCATTTGTGGGTAATTGGTGTTTACGAAAGGAATTTTAGTACTGTGTACTTATTATTTGAGCAAATAAAACCTTGCGTAATTAGCTAGAAAAGAGGCCACAGGTTTTTCTACAATGTATTCAAAGCAACTTTTTGTCACCTTTATTTTTACACAGAAATTGGTATAAGGCTGACCACCCATTCTTTAATAAATGGTTCACTTTACCAATGTCACCCCTGTTTCAGGGAAGGTCGGTAAAGAGTTGCAAGGCTTATGTTCATTTGAGATTGGGTTTTATATTGTAGGTTCACATGCGGCATGTTAAGTGCGAACTTATACATGTCTGCTTGTAAAAATGCATATAATGTGAATGCTTAATGTTACATATCTTTGCAACTTAGATTAGATTAAAAACAGTGCATAACTTTATTTTATGATTTTTTTTAAATAACGATATTATTAGTATGATTTATTTGGTGAGTGCTGTTTTTGTGTGAATCACACCTCAAAAGCCCTCTGCGAGAGTGGTCGTTGCTGTAGAAAGCGCAAATTCTCAAGGAAGACCCAGTTGCTTTAAGGCTGTATGAACCTATGGTGACCGGTCAAGTAGGCAGATTAATTTTTCAATCCAGCGAAGAACATATTTGAAATATTTATTGTTTTTTTTTTGTGGTCTGCCGGGAATCGAACCGACCGACTACTTTCCAATCACGAGTACGAAAAGTTAATCACTAGACTATGGACCAGCCTACTTCCTGTCAAAAGCTCAGTTAGTAGAGCGCTTCGGTTAATTGCCAAGGGCTATGGTTCGATCCTCAACTTGGATGTCAGAAATGATTTCCTAGAAACATTATTTGTATTAAAAATAAAAAAAATACAAGACTTGACAGAAAGACTCAAGTTGAAACATAAAGAAGTCTGCACATTTAAAAAAGTTGAAACCTCACACAGTTGACCTGCTAGGGCAAGGGTTAACTTATAATTTGTTATTGGTTGCTAAGCACCCTAGTGCCCAGATACAACGACGCGATATTTGCCCGTCGAGAAAAAATCTAATCTTGAATATCCGTGGAAAAAACGCTCAGAATACATTCTCAATTTTAGATTAAAAATTTAAATGCATATTTAATCTTACTTCTGTGGAATGGTCGCTTTCATGGACAGAAAAATTCTGCGCTCCAGAATATTGGCAATATTGCATCTTTGACAAATTGTATTGAATTGACCTAGTCCGGTAAAATAGTCATACGGGTCAAGAAACTTCTTTCGGTTCGAGGGAAAATGTATCAAGACAAAATAATATAAGTATTTCACTATTCCAATTTATTCCTCTCAAAGAAATGGTTAAAAGATATATCAATTTTTAAGAGTCCATAATATGAAAAAGGTATTACTTAAGGCATGCCCACAAGCAAATACCTACAAGTTCACGATTACACACTCTGAATGTGTACTAACAAAATAAGAGCTACAACTTAAGTCCATAAAACTACACTATGAATCAGAGGTGACATTGGCAAACGTGAATTTTTTTTTTAAGAATGAGTGGTTAGCCCTACACTAACCTATAAGTCAAATGGGGTAGACGTGATTCGAACCAACACAATTCTGTACCAAATAAGCTAGCCAAGAATAGCGACTATACCCTCGGCCATAACACTTGTTACTTGTACTTATTTGTCTTTTAAACTGTCAATTTACCTGTAATAATCTAATGACAGTTTTAATTTTCAAAAATTAATATCAATCAAAGCAGCACATCTAGTGCACGTTTTAATTTCCATACATACTGTAGTGCCTTTAGGGTTCTAATATTTTTTAAGTTAAAATATTGGTCTTCTTGATTAAAATTGCCGGAGATTTATTTTAAGTAATTTATTTTGTTCACAATTTATTTTACAATTCACATGGATAGTTCACTTTCACTGTCTTGGCCTGTAAAGGCTGCTTGTACTTGAAGACTGACTGACCTGCAGGCAACTTGCGTTTTTTTTAGTATGGCTATCAAAGTTTCTAGATCTTAATTTCGCCTGGAAGCTTCTACGGTCTACCAAAAGCTTCGAAAACAATTATTTCTTATACCTTACAACTTATATAATATTTCCTTACTCTAGGTACTTAATAATAATTAATCCTACTTATATGACAGCTACAATCTATGGCACCTACCCTATTTATTTTGCTTATACCTACTATTTACATAACATTACATTATTTTTGTAAGACTCTTTCGTTCAGTTTGAGCTAGTTAGCTTCTAGGATTTTAGGGTGCAGCATAATATGCCAAACTCGTCAATAGCAACAGACATAATTCTTCTTTTATTGGCCAGACAGGTATTGGTTGACCGCTGTTGGTAACAACACCTCAGGGTCTAGCGCACACTAGACAACTTGTAGAGGTAGCAACTCTGGTATTAAAACAAAAGAATACGTACGGGTTTCGGTGTGTGGAAACTTAGTTTGATCCATCGATCAATATAAAAGACATAGATAATAATAATAATAATATTAGGATAATGGCTTATGTCTGTTTTTTCCATAGTAGAAAATGGTTCACTTTGCCAATGTCACCCCTGGGAATTCAGGAAAGGTCGGCAAGAGTTGCAGGGTGTATGTTCATTTGAGATTTGGGTTTTTATATTGTAAGTCCACATGCGGCATGTTTAAGCGCGAACTTATACGTGTCTGCCTGTGAAAAATCATGTAATGTGAATCCTTAATGTTGCATATATGTATTTGCACCTTAGATTAGATTAGATTAAATGCCTCATCTCCTTGATCATACCAGCGAAAAAAGACCCATTTTCATTGATGTGATCGCTCCATAACCGTCTTTCTGTTCCTACTCCATCTGACGATGCCCTCAGTGTCACTATGCTTCTGATTTCCGAAGGATCAATATGCGATCAAAATGTACCTACCGTTGCTTTTAACAGTTGCCTATCGTGTGCTATCTCTAATACCTACGCATCAATAATAATCAGCTGGTATTCCCTACAAGGCCCCTCCCTTAAGAAATGCAAAAAAAAACCCAGCTTATTATGATCCGCACGAAGCTTTTTGGGTCAATTTCTTTAGAGTGTAAATAATGAAGAAAAAATAATAATACTTTATGATGCATAATCCCCCTGGACTATTAGTTAACCTGATGATTTCCACTGTTACAAAGAAACAAAACCCGCAATCTCGGATTCCTTCTAAAAACAGATAAATATATTCAAATACAAGAAATCATTTTGTCATCATTTGCATATATTTTTCTCATTTTGGAAAAAATATTAGATAGCCGCCTTTGGTTCTACAAGTCTCATAATATATTCTAGTTCCGTAATAATGGTTTACTTAGCGAAATTGAAGTAGGCTGGGTATTTTGAACGATAGGTGTAATATTTATTTTTAATGTGATTTGGATTTTAGAATGATTTATTTGTGCTATTTATTATGTTGGTGTCTCCACCCAGTTTAGGATTTTTCTGTATGACCTATTGTAAGATGATTAATTTTTTCACCAACTGAACACTTCACCGTAGGTATAATCTTTTCACATGAACATGTCACCAAACAATCTTTTCATAGAGTGGATATTTCACCTTGCAATATTTTCATAGAGTGGATATTTCACCTTGCAATATTTTCATAGAGTGGATATTTCACCTTGCAATATTTTCATAGAGTGGATATTTCACCTTGCAATATTTTCATAGAGTGGATATTTCACCTTGCAATATTTTTTGCACGTGTTTCAGTTTTGTATACAAAAACTAGTTTCATTACATCATCAATAAAAACATGCATCATTCATATGTTATTATAAATGGTTTATTTATGGAAATTATTAAATCAAAATTATGATTACGGTCGTTAGACATTTTATAGAATGAAAAAACGCTTCTTCTTTGTAGAAGAGACACGTCTCCTGAGGACTTCGGATATGACTCCAACGAAACGTATAGAAAATCGTTCTTCTCTTTTACATGGTCAGTAAAATCCGTTCTTTCATTCTATAAAATTATTAAATCAATTGATTACCTAACTAATCTTATCTAAGTTGCAACGATATGTAATATTGGGGATTCACATTATATGCATTCTCACAAGCAGACACGTACAAGTTCGCGATTGCACATGCCGCATGTGAACCTACAACATAAAAACTCAAATATCAAATGAACATACACCTAATATAATTTGAATCCCCATAGGTAATGCATATAATGTAAATCTCCAATGTAACATATTTAGATAAGATTAGATGACCAGTTATTGGCACAATTGATGAAAGAAGTGAAAAGATTTCTTACTTTGAGTAGAATTATGCAAAAAACAACAAGTGAAAACTAGAATCAAAACCAGGTGAAATAAAACATCAAGCCGCGTGTTTTTTTTTTGCAACACTTTATGTATATGAATCTACATAGTTTTGAATGATTTTACAGATTTATTTTAATAATTCATTGTTTTCGGAGAACATCTTTTCTCTCAATTAGACTTTAAAAATATTTTAATGATTTCAAAAAAAGAGATTTAATGATGATATTAAGTATGTTCAAGTAGTTTCTTAATTTTAGCAAGCAAGGCTGCAAAATGAGGAAAATCATTAAATTTAGAATTATCTTTTTATGAAAAACATAGTAGGTACATATATATTTTCACGGTTTATTTGAGTTTAATTGCCGAAGCGCTATCAGACTTTTTTCGTCCATCTTCAGAGGCTTCTATCTATCTATATATAATCTAAGTTGTAAAGATATATAACATATTTTAAGAATCACACTTTTAAGTTCGCGCTTATGGACCGCAAAATAACAATAGAATATATAGTAAATCTTCGATTGAAGTGACACTTAAAGAGAAATAATCGTATACTGTCACTTTACGGCTATATATTTCTTTGAGTATAAAAAATACCTACAAGGAATTAATATTTTATTTTCTTTCAAGTACATACTCAAGAAAGAACCTGTCTTATAACGGTACTATCTTTAAGTATATAGTTTACAAGTAGGTAATGGAAATGAAATTTTCAAATTACAACTTTTGCAATGTCACCCAGTGAGCCATGTATGTAATAAAAAAAAAATTGCTAGCTACAACAATAAGGTCGGAAAAATTTGAATTTTTAAGTTTTTTCTCGGCGAGCAAACGTCAGTCTTGTATGCGTCCTTAGCAACCAATAACAAAATATTTGTATGATTTTTTCCCTAGCAACCTGACCCGGTGACGACATTATATTGTAAATGCCAATTTATTTTAACTGCCGTTTGTTTTATATTATTTAACTATTTTAATTAACCATTTGTGTTCCTTAACTTCTAAGTTGGTATGAGACTAATCACCGATACTGTAAAAATATTTCACCTCGCCAATGCCAACCCTGATTCAATAAAGATCGGCAAAAGTTGCAGGGTTTACGTTTTATTTACATTTGAGTTTTTTTGTTTGTTAATGTACCTATAGCATTTCTAAGCACGAACCTATACGTGCCTGCTTGTGGGAATACATTTAATTTGAATCTTAAATGTTGATAAATATTTGCAAAGTAGATTAAAGATTGTAGGTACATCTTTTTAATTGTAAAAACTTACCATTGAGTCCATTACAATTTTTTTTCCAATCTATAACTTTAGATAGTAGGTAAAGACATATATATTTTGTTTCAGAATTTCACTAAAATAACAATTGTTTGACACTAAATAATATCACTATATTTCAATGATCAGATTAATTAAAAATGTAAAGAAAACATTTAAAAAGTTGTATGAAAATCGTCCAGTCACATCACAAAATAAACCACAACAACAAAAATCGAACAGGACTTTCCTTCAATTAAAAAATCTTTTACAAATAAATGTCGTAATTAATTTAAAAAACACACTTAATTCAAACGATTTTCAAAAAAAATATAAATCACGAAACAAACAAGATTTAAAGGATTTTTTCGAGGAATATTTCGCGGAAAATTGCAAATGAAATTAGCGCGCTTTTCCAGCTGTTTTTTTTTAGCGGAACGTCCGCCCGGCCCGTCGGAGGAAATAGACGTACTGAGCTGGATTTCCATAGACGCGAAGTGTAGCCGACGCAAACCTAGCGCCAGTAGGGCCTGCAGACGAGGACATTTCGTAAGTGTATAGTGCAAGTGTCAAGTGGTTAGTGGTAATGGGAGAGTGTATAGTAAGTGACAAGTGGTAAACGGTAAGTCTAATCTTATCTAATCTAAGTTGCAAAAATATGTAACATTGGGGATTCATATTAAATGTATTCTCACAAGCAGACAGGTATAAGTTCGCGCTAGCACATGCCGCATGTGCACTTACAATATAAAAACCCAGTCTCAAATGAACATAAGCACTGCAACTCTTACCGACCTTCCCTGAAACAGGGGTGACATTGGTAAAGTTACCCATTTTCTACAGCACGGGTGGTCAGCCGCATACCAACCTATAATTCAAGGAACATACACAACGAATTACATTTTTAAAATCAACAAATAATAAATGTACTCGTATAGACATCAAAACATAATAAAAAAATATAATTAAAAAAACCCTAGTCCACCAAATAACGTAACATATAACCTAATCATAATTACTACCTTCACTCGAAGGTATGCCGTGATTTGTAACAATTGTTATAGAAGAGAAAAAAAATCAGTTCATCCTCAGTCGTCGTGCAGAGAGTGTCCCCTAAAAACGTTAGCTGTGTCGCGAACGAAACGTCGAGAATAATTAAGTTCTCTTATAACGGTTCGTCTAATATCCGATAAATATATTTTAACTGCGTAGTTATAATTATTGTACATTACCACTAACCACTAATCATTTATCACTTGCTACATTTCTTTAGTAGCTTTAAAGGCGTCAGGGCCGCTCCACATCAGTCAGGATGCAGGCGGTGCAAAGGGCGCCAATCCAATGATTTCTCGTCTACAGCGTCGAGAACCGGAAAATCCCTAACTCAGGAAATCACCTCTGCTTACCGGCTAGACGACATTTCGTGTCTGCTCACCTACTTTTAAAGCGAAAAGTGAATTTAAATGTTATTCAATTTGCAGAATAAATGAGGTAAGCTTGATGAAATTTAAGACGAACTCATTTCAATATTTCACAGTCAGACTTGGGCTGGAAGTCTCATCACCACGTTAATTCTTACCTACCGAATTTCGGTAATATATGTAATCAGCTGTTCACGGCCATCTTGGATTGACAGGTCTTCACACAAATATTACAGATATTCGGTAGGTAAGAATTACCGTGGTGATGAGACTTCCAGCCCTGGTTAAGAAAAATTTGGTTACATGTGCGATACATTCATAACCCATTTTGTAGTAGGTATGTTGGAAGCCGCAAAGGACCATAAAAATCATCGACTGCGGGGTAGAAACTCTGTCTACTTAAAAAATGACAGACAAATTGAAAAAGTTTGAGATTTTTTAAAGTATCGATGAGCCACAATCAATACTATGAGATCCCATTCTAGCCATGTGTTGGGGCCTGCATTCATTATCTAAGCTGTTCAATAAGAACCACGCACCAAAGCTACACATATAGTGTAACTTCTTGCCTGCGTTATCCAGGGGTCGCATGTGGCGATTCAGAAAGTATTTTTTTTACGGGTAAGGGCGCCGGCCTCACACCAGCCACTTTCAGTTGAAGTTGGGGTTTTACAGCTCCCGGGGGGGCTGGTTCTTATTTTTTGTGAAGGCTGTGTACATCTTACCGGTTTTTTTTCTTTTGGATTTGAAATAGACACTGAAACGGGAAATCATTTCTGACACCCTCGGTGGGGATTGCACCCTTGCTCTCGGCATGAAATGCAAGCATTCTACGAACTGACCTATCGACCGGACTTTTTGCGAGCTTGGTCGTCGCTACAAAGCGCCAATTCTCAAGCAAGACCCAGTTTCTGTAAGGCTGGATGGATCTTTTGATGACCGGGCTTTGGTAAAGGTTTATGAACCCAACGAAGAGCAAATTTGAAGATATAAATGGTATATTTTTTGTGCTCCGCCAGGATTCAAGCCCACACCCGAGTCCGAAATACTACCACTGGACTTCGGACCGGACACAGCCTAAAATACGGATTTATAAAAGGTCCAGCTAATATTCATTGTAAAACTGCATCGGTGTATGCATAATATTTTTTATTGCCAGGTTACCCGTATGCCCGTTTTTCCCGTTTAAGAACCCGTTTTTCTTAAACGACTCTGAACTACTTCACTATATTGTGCAATATTTAAACAACACAAGTGAGATTAGTTCTGTACTCACACTATTTTCCTGAAGTATTTCAGGTTACAAAACATAAAGCCAATCATAAATCATTCAGTTACAAAACCCACGTGAAACAATAGAATATTAGCTTTTCAAGTACTCGCCTGTGTACTCGTACATACTTACGTGGTTTGAACAAAGTTATTTTATCTATACCTCATTGCATCACTATCTTTTGAAGAATGCTCGTTTTGATAAGAATGCTTATATCCTGGTATTTCCTAAGTATTCTATCAAAATAACAATATTATCCTTTTTCTTTCAATTCTTATTCTATTCAAGATTGTGAATCATTATTATGATAATAGTTCTTGGACGAAGAGATTGGTAGAGTGGAGACCTCGGGAAGATAAGAGAAGCAGATGGAAACCTCCCACGAGATGGTCAGATGATATAAGAAGGCTTCCTGGAGA
The DNA here is from genome assembly GCA_951799405.1 of Agapetus fuscipes. Classification (NCBI taxonomy): domain Eukaryota; kingdom Metazoa; phylum Arthropoda; class Insecta; order Trichoptera; family Glossosomatidae; genus Agapetus; species Agapetus fuscipes. The sequence continues at coordinate 12,161,455 of OX637351.1, read as the reverse complement.
CTGGGTTCAAAAAGCGCAAGACAGAGACGGATGGAGAGATATGGGGGAGGCCTATGTCTAGCAGTGGATGGAAATTGCTGTATAAGAAGAAGAAGAAGTTCTTGGACCCGGTTGCTTGGAAAAGAGATTGGGTTTTTGTCATTTCCGTTTTGTTTTGTTGACTAATAGGCTGGTATGAGACTCACCATAGACTCAGCATAAAAATAGTTATCTATAATAATTTAAGTTGCCAAAAAATATTACATTTTATAGTCTCAAATGAATTCCCAAAAGCAGGCACGTATAAGTTTACGTTTACACATGCTGCATGTGGACTTACAACATAAAAACCCAAGTCTATCCAGCATTACAGCAATTGGATCTTGCTTGAGAATTAGTGACGACCAAGCTCGTAAAAGTTCCGGTCGATGGCTCAGTTCGTAAAATGTTTGCATTCCATGCCGAGAGCAAGGGTTCGATCCCCACCGAGGACGTCAGAAATGATTTCCCGTTTCGCTGTTTATTTCAAAATCCAAAATAAATACCGGCAAGGTGTACTCAGCCTTCACAATAAATGAGAACCAGCCCCCTCAGGAGCTGGGAAACCCCCACTTAAACTGAAGTGGTTGGCGTGCGGCCGGCCCTCTTACCCGTAAAAATGAATAGGTCCCGAATCGCCACATGCGACCTCTTCGGGGATAACGGAGGCAAGAAGTTACCCTGTTTGTGTAACTTAGTTGCGTTGTAGGTAGGTACATTTACTGATATGATATGAGTAAGTGAATGAAAGCTGCCGTCAGTTATTTGATATGCGGATGCTGCGGGTACATCACTAGGTACCTACTGATAAAACTCCCGCGTCTGATGTGACAATCAGTGTGTCATGATGACGATGAGAGAGGGCGAGACAGACAATTCATCAATTTAGCTTATCAGCTCTTATTGATGATAAGGGAATGCATCATGAAGTCGAATACATATTATCGACGGTTTAAAGGACGTATCAGCGACGTTTTGGTCAAAAATGAGTTATGAATGCTATCCTACTTAAATATTCCGCTCATTCTAATGCGCTAACTCCCATAGCTCTACGGTGATTTTTTTTGTTGTTTATGCCCAAGCAAACAACTGTGTTTTCAAAGTATATTTTTGGTGTAACCGATAAGATTTTGTCCTAAAGGCGCTTGTGACAAAAAAAAATTGTACAACATCGTAAAGCCACATTAATAAGAATGCCAATTTATTTATTTATTTTAAAGCTGTTTTGCTTTTAACGATATGATAAAAAAAATCTTCAATCCGTTCCATTTTTCTGCAATCCCCAACTTTCAACTGTTGTCCTGAAAAAAATAGTTTTAACCGTCGATATATTTGCAAACCAAATTACAGATTATAAAATAATCTAAGTTTCAATGATATATTGATGTATAAGATTCACATTAAATTCATGTCTACACAGATGTCATAAGTCAATGATTAAAGCCATATTTACCACACTAGGGAACTTTGATTGGATTTAATGCATGGTACAATCAGAACAATAATGTCTAATTGTACCGAATATGGGCTGATTCAGAGAGAGAGAGAGAGAAAGAGAGAGAGTGAGAGAGGGCTTGTGGGAATGGGTCTATAATATGCCATGCAGCCGAAATATCAAATGATTTATTTACTGCCAACTCAGAATAATATGCTGATACGACACAGGGTCAATGGAGGGACTCATATTAGCCATTTCGTCCCCCTAGTGCTGGTTTGGCTTATTCTACCATTTGAACCATCTCAAATGAGATCGGTTGATCTTTAATGTTAGCGGCTGGGGTTATGGTTTTTTTAATTATAATTTTTTATTTGGTGTTTGTTTCGATGTTTTTACATACGAGTATATTAACAATCTAATTTGTTGTGTATGTTCCTTGACTTATAGGTTGTTAAGCGGCTGACCACCCATACAGTAAAAAATGATTTACTTCGCCATTGTTACCTATGTTCAGGGAAGGTCGTCAAAAGTTGCAGGGTGTATGTTTATTTTAGATTTGGGTTTGTATGTTGTGAGTCCATGTTTATATTATTATTTATTGATTTAAAAAAATGAAATTTTTCATGTAGGTATGTTCCTTGACTTATAGGTTGGTATGCGGCTGACCACCCATACTGTAAAAAATGGTTTACTTTGCCAATGCCTCCCCTGTTTCAGGGAAGGACGACAAGAGTTGCAGGGCTTATGTTCATTTGAGATTGTGTTTTTATATTGTAGGTCCACATGCGGCATGTGTTAGCGCGAAATTTTACATGTCTGCTTGTGGGAATGCATTTAATATAAATCTTAAATGATATATATCTTTTCAGCTTAGATTAGATAAGATGTTGTAGGTTCACATGCGCCATGTGCAAGCGTGACCTTATACGTATCTGCTTGTAAAAATGCATATTATTTAAATCCCCAACGTTAGATATCTTTGCAACTTAGATTAGATTAGATAAGATAAAATAACTGATAATGTCGGTATAAAAAACATAAACATGTCACATAAAAATATTTTGCAATTTATGTTACCAAACACAATAATATAGGTACTTAACTAATTTACCAAATAATTAAAATTTGCAACACACTTCAATTATTACAAATATATTTGTTATCGCGGGAAATCCATTAAAATATTTGCAATTATCAGATTTAAAATTGAGTAATACTTTTCAACACATATTTGAGAGAGAGAAAAAACGAAATGAAATCTGTGTAAATGGGCTTAATGAAACTGGACACTGAGTACGAGTTTTTTCACTTTACTCGAAGTATTGTGTATTCGAGAAAAATGTAAGTAAGTATGTGAACTTGTAAAGCACCCCTGACAAAAAAGGTTTCAAAACTTGTTTTGCCAGGGGTGCTTTACAAGTTCACATACATTTTTCTCGAATACTCAATACTTCGAGAAAAGTGAAAAAACTCGTACTCAGGGTAGGTACTGGAGAATAAATATTACGTAAGTTGGATGTTATTGTGTGTTTTCTGAAGGGAAAGTGAACGTGTGTTTTTCCTCTAAAACATTATTACAGCATTCAAAATATTGTAACGGTTTCCTTGGATTCACTTTAATAAATGTAATCTAATTTAAGTTGCAAAAATATGTTAAATTGGGGATTCACATTATATGCATTCTCACAATTATAAGTTCGCGCTTGAATATGCCGCATGTGAACCTAAATCCAAATGAACATTGAACATACACCCTGCAACTCTTGCCGTCCTTCGCTGAAACAGGGGTGACATAGGCAAAGTGAACCATTTCTTTACAGCATGGGTGGTCAGCCGCATACCAACCTATAAGTCAAGGAACATACACAACAAATTAAATTTTTAATATGAATTGCGAATTGCCCTGCAACTTTTGCAGCCTTTCCGAAAAAATGAACCAAGTTTTTACAGCACGGGGTGCAGCCTCATACCAACCTACAAGTTAAGTAACTCGTAATTGTACCCATAAAACTTACTGGGTACTCTACCAACTGAGCTATCGACCAAACATTTTGGCGGCAAAATATTTGTATTTTAATCAGGATATAATTTCGGTTAACTTTATTAACGTCCCATCAGCCCGCGTTAATTGGATAGTTTAATTTTAGCTAGGCGTCTCCAGAAATGATAATTGGTAATTGCAGAGTGGAATGTGGCAGCGTTGGCAAAGGTTGATGAAGGAAGCCGGTTGGTAAGTTGCAGTTTCAGGGAGGTTGCTGTTAACGAGAGAAAATTGCTGGTAATCTGATTAGGTACGGAAGTGCAATATTCAAGGATAGAGACTAGACATGTAGGTGACGTGCACAGCTAACTTAGCAGACGCCTATGGTAATTACCGGTTTAAGGCCGGTCCGTAGTCTAGTGGTTAACATGATTGCCTCGTAAATGGAAGGTTGTGGGTTCGAATCCCGGCGGAGCATAAAAAAGTACCCCATTTATATTTTCAGATACGCTCTTCGCTGGGTGAAAAATTCATATTCCTTTACCAAAGACCGGTCACTAAAGGTCCATCCAGCCTTACAGAAACTGGGTCTCGCTGGAGTATTGGCGACGACCAAGCTCGTAAACAATACCTCTGTATCACTACAAGTGTCATAAACCCCTAGAGTCTCTAAAATCTAGGGAGTCTCCCGCACAGGATTTAAAAAAAAAAAATGAAACGGAAAATCATTTCTGACACCCTCGGTGGGATTCGAGCCCTGACTTTCGGCATGGAATGCAATCACTCTACCAAATGAGCATAATTTACGAACGAAACCCAAACTTTTTAATTCAGAAGCAAGTACGCAAGTAATAATTGATTAAATTCTTTGTTTTGTACTACTGTCACGTATACAGAGTGAGTTTTAAATATTTTACGGATTGTTGTATGTACATACATACATACAATACCTTCCTCTCATTCAGGGTTGTCACTAACTACTCGAAAAAAACATTATTTTACCGGGAATCATTTTTTTATGTATTTGAAAAAAAAACTGTTAACAGCTGTCCTGTCCTGTCAATAGCTCAATTGATCGAGTACTTGCATTCTATGTCGAGGGCTCGGGTTCGAATGCCACTATCCAGTCGATAGCTCGGTTGATAGAATGTTTGCATTCTATGCCGGGAGCTCGGGTTCGAACCCCGCCGAGGGTGTCAGAAATGTATTCCTGTTCCGGTGTTGATTTTAAACCCAAAATAAAATACCGTCCTTCACAAGAAGCGAGTACCAAGTCCCTTCGGACGCTAGGAAACCCCCACTTCATGTGAAGTGATTGGCATAACGCCGGCCCCTTTACCTGTAATAATAAATAGATTCACTCGCCATTCCCCTTCGGGAATAACGCGGCAAGAAGTTGGACTATACGTGTAGCTTAGTTGCGTTTTTGCGTTTCGTGTCATCACATCGAAATGAACAATCCAGAAAGCGCAGTCCTCAAAATTAGTATGCTGAAAGCACCACTCCAGTGTCCGCCTCAGTTATGTCGAAACCATACAATTGATGGAACCATCAAACACTATTAAACTATTCCTATCTTTAATCTAAGCTGTAAAGATATACCTACTAACATTTAAAGCTCATATCAAATGCATATCCACAAACACACACGTATAGTTCGCGCTGACGAATGCTGAATGTCTACTTACAAATACAATCCAAATCTCAAATGAACATAAATTTTACAGCTTTTACCTTTCCTGACACAGGGCTGACATTGGCAAAGTCAACCATTTTTTACAGTTTGGGTGGTCAGCCTCATATCAACCACCCAACCAAGCTAAATATTTTGTACTAATATTACTGTATTTTTCTTAGGTGTTAACCCTAATCAACCAGTGTGGCACCCTTTATATGGGCTTAGCGGAACTGCTCCCGAGTAAGGCAGACATTCTGCCATTCAGGCGCATTAACGATCCTCTGCCTTAGGTTCACATTCATATCCACAAGGACGCATTCATCGGCGGATCTTTTCATCTTTCCTCCTCCTCACTCTCACACACTTTACACAGGTCTTCATTCCACTTTTCTCACTCCTTTCAATGTTTAACGAAACGAAAGTATTTTACTTTTTTATTTATATTTCGAAAGATAAGTTATCATGCGGGGCTCTGAATGAAAACTAATCTAATCTAAGTTGCAAAGATATGTAACATTGAGGATTCACATCATATGCATTTTCTCAAGCAGGCACGTCCTACAAGTTCACGTGCACATGCCGCATGTGAACCTAGAACATAAAAACCCAATTCTCAAATGGATATTTCCTTGACTTATAGGTTGGTATGAGACTGACCACCCATACTGTAAAAAATGGTTCACTTTGCCAATGTCACCTCTGTGTCAGGGAAGGTCGGCAAAATTTGTAGGGATTATGTTGATTTGAGGTTTAGATTTTATTTGTAAGTAAACATTCAGCGTTTGTAAGCGCGAACTACACGTGTTTATTTGTGGGCATGCATTTGATATGAGCTTTAAATGTTGATGTATCTTTGCAACTTAGATTAAATTATTATCATATTATATATACAACCTGCAAATCTTGCCGACCTTCCCTGAAACAGGGGTAATATTGGCAAAGTGAACCATTTTCTACAGCATGAGTGGTCAGCTGTATACCAACATATAAGTCACACCACGTAAATTGATAAAATGTGATTCTAATTAATTAGAAGTTAAATTACAATTTATTATAGTTTAAAAGAAAGACCTTTTATGATGAATGGATCATCTTAGCTTCATTTATATAACGGATTCATCTCTCCCAGCTGCGGGCATCGATATGGAAAATTGGGATCATCCTTCAACAATCGCCAAATTTGATTCCATTCCATAATGACAAGCCAGTTTCCCGAGTATAAACTTCAAGCTCAAACTCGATCCTAATGTCACGAACTTGGAGTACCTACTGTACATGCATACATAGTGTATAGAATAATCTAGCACCAGTATGATGGTGGTGGTGTTCCGAACTACGAACCTCGCCTGTACAGGTAAAATAGTGTGTGTAGAAACTAATCGAATAATAATAATAAATGTACTAATCCAAAGGCTAGCGTTGTTTCTAGTACAGCAGATCCTGTAAGAAGATCACAGCGACTAGCCAACCGCTGATAATGCCCATCGGAGCAATGGGCGAAACTGTCCGGAAAGAATCAACCAGACCACGGCTACATAGCCCGAAAACAGTGATTATTGTGTCAACAAGAACCGGCCGTGAAAGCTTCAATGTGCAATTAAGCTGTCTAGTATAATCTAGACCAGAGATCGTTTTTTTTTTTTTTCTTAAATAGATTTGTGGAAAGGAATGCAATCCACCAACCTGGCCAGTTGTCTTCATGCGAAAGCAGAAGCTAAATGATCTGGAACATGCAAGAAAGATCCCTTTTGTACCTATATGAAGGGTCTGCGATGGGGCATCAGCAGAGTAGTCGCTTCAAGCATTCTGCCGTGAAAGACCAATAAGCAGGGATTGTCAATTGTTGTAAAATTTAAAACAAACCGTGTAAAATAAATTCTGTTAAAATAAATTATTGCAGTTTAATTAAAAGAACCATTTAGCAGAGAAAGCTTATGTACTTTGGTCACATTTTGAGAAATGAGGAGTACTGTCTCCTTCATCTTATCATACAGGGTAAGATTGAGGGGAGAAGATCTCAGGGACGCCGAAGGACGCCGTGGCTGAAAAACCTGCGACAGTGGTTCGGCAGAAGTACCATGTCCCTGTTTCGAGCCGCAGCATCTAGAGTCGAAATAGCCATGATGATCGCCGATCTTCGGTAGAAGTGGCACAAAAAGAATAAGAAGAAAAGAGAACCCAGTGAATCATAGCAATAATGGCAGAAACTAGAAGCTGCACATCTAGTGAGCGTTTTAGTTTGCATATATTTAAGTTTTATACGTAGGGTACTTAAGTCTCATTCACTTACAGAGAATTTGCAGACTAATCCAATCCATATTCCGAATCTTAACTAGGTCCCATTGAAATTGTATTAATACTCCCAATTCAATTTCAAACTGATTCTATGACTTTTGTGTCCCGTTGGATTTCAACGGTTGATCAGACATGAAATATATATTTTTTTAAAAGATTTTTGTGAAACACTGTGGAAATTTATTTTTAAAGATTGATCATTTTTTCAATAAATAATTAAAAAATTACAAAAGTTAAAACTTTGTTTTATTCCACTTTTATTGATTTTTAGAGTAAGTATGTTACAATTATTTTCGGAATCACTTCCATCATCGGGTAACTAACAATTACTAAAATTAAACTTAAAAATGAAGACAGTGGAGTGGGATCTATTGGTGGTAGTGGTAAGAGAGGGGGTAGAAAGGTAGATATGTGGGATGGTGATTTATGGGGTGGAGCTAATATTGCTAGGAGAGGAGATGTGATGACGGGAAGTTGAATATAAAGCATAGATCTTTTATTTTTGTAAATGTTAATCTCTAATATTGCTAATATATCATTTTTTTCCTTTTTGGCAGCTATGTATTAACTCTAAATTGTCTATATTAAAAGTATGTCCTTCTTCTCTCACATGTTCGCCTATTTCCGAGTGAATCAATACATTTTTTTTTGCTTATCTATGTTCCATAAATCTTTCAGATAATGTTTTAATTTATTTTACCTTTTAATTCTTTACTTAAAAAACCATCAATCTATTAAATATATATTTCTTTTTAGAAATACTGTGCGGGAGATTCCCTAGTGCCGCCGAGGTGTTTGTACATGTTTCCTAGGGTTTTATCTCTGAGATGGCAGCCCTAGCTATCATTTATTCACTTCATTAAAAGTTTACACTCCCTTTAAGTTCCCCTTTTATTGCACCGACACATTATGCTCATGTGTAGGTTTCAATGAAGCGTGCTGATAACAACTCCCCCTTATCTGTACCAACCACACATTTTTATACTAGATAGTTTAAAATAAATTTCAAACTAACAGTTCAATTATATTGTTAACAAATGTGGATGTATTGTAACGATTATTAAGTAGATAAGATAATGATTGACACAACAATCACTTTTTTCGGGCTATGTAGCCGTGGTCTGGTAGATTCTTTCCGGACAGTTTCGCCCATTGCTCCGATGGGCAGTATCAGCGGTTGGCTAGTCGCTATGATCTTCTTACAGGATCTGCTGTACTAGAATCTGCCGTTTCCGAGCAATGGGCGAAACTGTCCGGAAAAAATCTACCAGATCACGACTACATAGCCCGAAAAAAGTGATTGTTGTGTCAACAAGAACCGGCCGTGAAAGCTTCAATGTACAATTATGATAATGATTAGTTTGTCAGTCGATAATAATGTAAATAAAGTAGAAATAATAATGCACCGATGTACTGGAATAATCTCGAGCTTTCTACCGATATCTAGTGCCAAGCCAAATGGGCTTTTCTAGTAGAAAAGGTGGGCCTCTATAGACAGGGAAGAGTTGCAAAGCAGGGCTTATGTTTATTTGAAATTTAGAGTTTTAGGGTGTATTTTTTATTTTATTTTATTTTTATAGCAAACAAACAGTTTATACATGATTATATATTGGTACAAAAACATAATTGATACAATTAAAAAACCAGCAAAGTTTGTATGTCCTTTTGAGATTTGGTTTTTATGTTGTAGGTTCACATGCGGCATGTGCAAGCGCGAACTTGTACGAGTCTGCTTGTGAGAATGCATGTAATGTGAATCTCCAATGTTATATATCTTTGCAACTTAAATTGGATTAGATGAAAGATGTTCTAAGACCACATGCGGCATGTGTAAGCGTGAACTTTTACGTCTGCTTGTGGGAATGAATTAAATATGAATCTTAAATGTAAATATATATCCTTGCTAACTAAGGTTACAGATGGACTACGAGTAATTGCGTCTTATATTTTCAGTTTTTCCAAAATCTCTAACAAAAATAAAATCACTTATGTTTGAGAAATGGCACTTGAGTCAACTCACTATTGAATTGTTGTTATGGTTACGAAATCAAAATACCTACGCGCACCTATACATATACGATAGTGTGGGTAGAACCATCTACGAGTAGTCCATGATGGTGGTAGTGCGTAGATCGACCTTCTGGTGTGAGAAATGATCTAGAATATGCAAGAAAGATCTCTTTGATATCAATATAAAGGGACTGAAATGGTGCGCAGAGCAATCAGCCGCTCGGAGCATTTTGCCGTGAAACCAATATACGCAGAAATTATCAACTATTACAAATAGTGAACCAAACCGTGTACAATAAATTCTGTTAAAATAAATAAAATTGCAGTTTGATTAAAAGAGAACCTCGGTAAATTCATAACATTATATAGCCATGTTATGTACGTACTTCCTTAATAAGTAAAATGAAATATTGGCATGCATTTTGTACATTTTTTTTTTTTTGAAGTTGTCACATTGAGAAAGTTATTTGCGGAAGTTGTTTCTTAAAAATTCACCTATAAATTACTGCAGTAAGTGTACAAATTAAGATTTCACTGACAGTATTTTAAAACAGGAAATTAAAGTAACCGATCACTTGCGACTGTCAAATTTTCACTTAATATTCATATCACAAGCGTTTCAATTCAATTTATTTATTAAAATATTGAATATTTTTGACAGTCAAGTCCCGAACCCAACTAAGCTGCGTACACAGTGTAGCTACTTACGCATGTGGCGTGTGACGCATTTAAGCCAAACACTTCAATTGAAGTGGGGGTTTCTCTGCTCCTGGGGGGTAGGTTCGAATCTAAGATCAATAACAGGATACAATTTGTCATACAGGACTAACAGGAGCAGTGGTTGGCGTCATCTGTACAAGGAGTTATCTACAAAGAGCCCAATGTGATCAGTTTCATCAAAGTATGGCACCTGTAGTGGACTGGTCACATAATTAGAATGGACGATGCGAACCCCGTAAAAATCATAGAACCACAGGGTTGCAGGAGACCAGGGCTGGCAGTCTCTTCACCATGGTAATTCTTAACTACCGAATATCGGTAATGTTTGTATGAAGACCTTGAAGGCCGGTCCGTAGCTCAGTGGTAACACTGCGGACTCTGAATGGGAAGGTTGTGGGTTCGATTCCCGGCGGAGCACAAAAAATATACCATTTATATTTTCAAATTTGCTCTTCGCCGGGTTGAAAAATTCATAAAACCTTTACCAATGACCGGTCACCAAAGGTCCATCCAGCCTTACAGCAACTGGGTCTTGCTTGAGAATTGGCGCCTTGTAGCGACGACGATCAAGCTCGTAAAAAGGTCGATAGCTCAATTGGTAGAATGCTTGCATTCCATGCCGAGAGCAAGGGTTCGATCTCAAAGGTTTACTCAGCCTTCACAAGAAATGAGAACCAGCCCCCCCGGGAGCTGGGAAACCCCCACTTCAACTGAAAGTGGTTGGTGTGAGGCCGGCCCCCTTACCTGTAAAAATAAATAGGTCCCGAAGCGCCACATGCGACCCCTTCGGGGGTAACGCAGGCAAGAAGTTACACTATATGTGTAGCTTAGTTGCGTTTTTTAAGACCTGTCAATCCAAGATGGCCGCAAGTGAACAGTTGATTAGTCTTCATACAAATATTACCGATATTCGGTAGGTAAGAATTACCGTGATGATGAGACTTCCAGCCCTGGGGTGTTGAGGTCATGATGATGATGCAACGCAACGCAACTAAGCTACACATATAGTGTAACTTCTTGCCTGCGTTATCCCCTATTTATTTTTACGGGTAAGGGGGCCGGCCTCACACCAACCACTTTCAGTTGAAGTGGGGGTTTCCCAGCTCCCGGGGAGGCTGTTCCTCATTTCTTTTGAAGGCTTTTGAAGATGATGATCAGATAATGAGAGTTGGTATAATATATTTAACAAAAGGAAATATTTACAAAACTAAAAACACATGATAATATGTACGATATGTGGTGTACATGAAGATATGTCAGAAATGTTTATTGCAAAATTTATGTTATTTAAAAATTGCAAACACAGATGGTCACGCAAATCCATGATATCTTATGAGAAAATTATATGAATTCTTAATTAAAGTCCAGTTTCATATTGAGTTTGTATCATGGAGCATTCTGTGAATTCATAAGCGATTTTCTTATTCATCAAAACAATTAAATTACCAAGAAACGAGTGTTTATCTTTACCCCATAAATTATAAATACAATCATTAACTCCCTTCGATTGCGTCAATCTAACCTAATCTAAGTTGCAATTATACGTTACATTGGAGATTCACATTACATGCATTTTCACAAGCAGACACGTATAATTTCGCGCTCACACATGGCGCATGTGGACCTACAATTGCCTACAATATAAAAGACTTAATCTCAAATGAACATAAGCCCTGCAACACTTGCCGACCTTCCCTGAAACAGGGGTGACATTGGCAAAGTGAACCATTTTTACAGCATGGGTGGTCAACCTCATACCAACCTATAAGTCAAGGAATTAGTGTCCGATAGTCCATAGTATCCGAAATACGCTAAGCTACTAAAAACGCTGCATACATAGTGTAACTTCTCGCCGCCCTTTCCCTGAAACCGTCGAACATTTTTTTTACAGCATGGTGGGTCAGCCTCATACCAGCCTACTTGTCAAGCAACCGGAAGCGTTCACCGAATAAATCATCCTTTTATTTTTTGAAGAAGAAGATGAAGCAAAATAATATTGCGCCCGTTTGTTCGTCTTAATTTGACGGAAACTATTTATTTCTATAAAGGCAGAATGAGGATAATTAACGTTGGGCGCCATTTATAAGGCGTATCTAATGAGGATAATTATAATTTTTTCCTCTTCTATCATCGCAAGATAGACAGGGCGTGGGTTCTGAAATATACTTGTGGGTTCGAGTATTGATTGAAAGATTCAGATCCCATCATAAGCGATATCATTTATTCATTCTTTGCCTCATCTACATTTAATTCGTGAGTTCAATTGAATATAAAATGTACAGTATAAAAGCATATAAAACAGTAAGCAGAACAATAATAGATCAGTTAACAATACAGTATGTTATCATCCCGTAATCAGGGAAATTGCAGGGAAACAAACCCTTCCAATATTATGATAATTACAATGAAAGAGAATGACCTCAAAGCAAGTCTTACTATGCATATTTTTGCCAGTCACAGGCGTGAGCATTATTAATTACCTTTTGGCAATAGGACTATAATCTAAGTTGCAAGGATATATTCATTTAAAGCTCTCAGATGTATGCCCACAAACCAACAAGTGTAGTTCGCGCTTACAAATGCTGAATGTGTACTTACAAATAAAATCCAAACCTCAAATTAACATAAGCCCCACAACTTTTGCCGACCTTCCCTGAAACAGGGGTGACATTGGCAAAGTGAACCATTTTTTACAGTATGGGTGGTCAGCCTCATACCAACCTATAAGTCAAGGAATATGAATAATAAATTACATTTTATTACAAAAAATAACAAAAACTTACAAAGAAATCTATACAAAAAAAGTCAAAAATTTCCCATGCAAAAAATGTAGCAAATGAATGAACCAACATTAGAAATCAACATTGCAGATTAGCCGCCACTTCTTCCTGTCCTTGCATACTTCTTTCATTTCATCCAGAGTCATAACCTTTTTCGTACAAGTCCTCCTTTTATTATGACTCTGGATATCCCATTCATTCGCTATTTCAGAGATTTGAATTTTCCAATGATTATAATTGTGATAAAGAGGGAAAGGGTTCCACCCGTAAGCCAAGGAGGTCCAGAAAGCACGCTGTCTTGCTTGTGAGGTGTGGAAGGATGAACCTTAGGTCCAAGTTGTCCCAGAAAGGAAGCTCGTTTGTCCTTGTTCAGGAGGTATGAAAGGGGTGAGCTATAGGGGTGCAAAGTCCTAGAAAAGAAGCTTGCTCGGCCTAGTTGCTCGAGGAGTGTGTGATATATATAATATACATAAAATAACCCCTTCAGTCATGTATGTCTTGGCACAGAAGCATTATGACGTCGGGGGGAGAGAGAAGGTGGGTTGGAGCCCATAGGATCCTTCTCAACTGACGAGTTCGTCCACTGGTTGGCCTCTTATTCGGTTTGGGCAGTGATCTCCCCCTGGAGAAGAAAATCCTCACTACACTTGGCCCTCGAGCATCCCTACTCCATCCCTTACAACAGGCGGGGATGCAGTCGGCCACATAATACTATGTTCCAGATCCTTCTCTCTCCGAGCAGTAATAATATGAGTACAACCAAATCAAGTAAAATCTTAATAATATAGATATGCTACGCTACATTTCTAGATAAGGTCATTGATTTTCTAGTTAATTGATTCATCAATATAAACAAAAATAATTAGTCATAATGACATATTATGTATTATTTTGTGAATGAATACCTATGATTTGTTATCAAGCTATTTATTTGACTAATGGATTATTGATAATAGTCATTAACAGGAAATACATTAATTTATATTTATAATGTATCCACAGGAAAATCCCCATTTTGGAAAACAAATTGAATTAAAAAAAACACATGTCCGGTCGAGAGTTTAGTTGGTAGAGTGCTTGCATTCCATGCCGTGAGCTCGGGTTCGAATCCCATCGAGGGTGTCAGAAATGATTTCCCGTTTCGGTGTTTATTTCAAACCTCTGAATAAAATACCGGCAAGGTTTACTCAGCCTTCACAAGAAATGATTACCAGCTCTCTCGCGAGCTGGGAAACCCCCACTTCAACTGAAGTGGTTGGCGTTAGGCCGGTCCCCTTACCTGTAAAAATAAATAGGTTCAACTCGCCACACATTTTAGTATGAATTGTCGTTTACCGTGCGTGGTATTTAGTGCCTTATTTTAATTTCCAAAATCCAACTCGAAGAGTATTAACCAGCTTTGAAGTAAAAAGAGTTATTAGGGACATAAATCTATAATCTATAGATTTATGCCGATTATAAAGCCAAATAGCAATTATTTACTTAGTCGTAGTTATTTTATCTACTGAAGCAATACCCCATCCTAGGAGAAACTCAATACGACGGATCACTATCTATAATCTAAGTTGCATATATATTGTTATGATTTTAATCGAGTTCCTTTAATCCAACTGAAATTTATTTATTTTTCAAGACTTATTTTACACAATGTCGGTTTACAATGTACTGATCATTTTTTCTAGCTCCTAGCTTATCGACTTCACGGCTCAATGTTTCAACCGACCTGCCCTCTGTAACATTGCGACTCGTTTATATAGGCACGAAAGGGACCATTCTTGCCTGTTCTAGATTATTTTATGGTGGATTGTACCATACACCTCTATACTGTTCGATATTATTCCAGTTACGCATACCAGCAAACTACGTGCCAAGGCACATGCACACGCACAAACTCACAGTAGACTATGCTAGAGGCGGACACACACACATAAGCAAACCCCACGAACTAGGGATGGGCGAAATATATCGATATATCAAAAGTACTGATTTTTTTTTTTGAAGAATATCGATATTAGAAATATCGATTAATTGATTTTTTTTTCTAGCATCAAAATTGAATCAAAAACGATATTTCGATAGTGTTTAAAAATATCGATTCGATATAACATCGATATTTTTTTCATTTGCCCATCCCTACCACGAACTCATAAGTTCGTAACAATCTACAGATATTTAACTCTCAATTCTCATATTTAATGCACACCCACTAGCAGACACGTGTTTGCCCACAAGGAAACACGTGCAAGTATTTTATCTTCGCATTTTTTGCAATATTTTTTAACATAAGCCCACCACGCCGTACACACAGCTTGTCAATCTCGTCGACAGAGAAATATTACGACATGGTCGAGTGAAAATATTTCTCCGCTCTTAAAAAAAAGAAAGCACTATTCAGTATTCACGATTGTGGTTGATCAATGGATGATACCCATCTCAAAGATTTGCAAATTTCTGTTATCATACAATTTGTCCATTGTTATTTTGTAAACAATGCTCTTTTGTGCAAGCTCTACTCGAAGAGTTGGCGTTTCTTCCTTCCTTCATTATAAGCACCCAGCGGCGAAACCTCAATGAAGGCAAATAGTTCTTGCCGAACTATACTAACAATCATAGTTTATGGATAAAAGCAAGCGGACATGTAGCTAGTGGGAGAGTTCGAGAGAGAAGACGGAAAAAAAGGATAGTCAAAGATTGACATGAAGTTGGTAGCAAAAAGCACCATAGACAAAAATACAAATGTATCATTGCCCATTGGGGGCCGTCCATAAATTACGTCATCGATTTTGGCCGATTTTCGACCCCCCCCCCCCCCCCCCCCCCTTACAATCATCCTAGTCATTATCTAATGACCCCCCCTCGCCCCCTCTTGCTGTAATAATGGATGAGCTTAATAATTAATAATGTTATATTACTTACATAATATTTTGTATATTTTGTAGAAATTTTTCTTTGGGCCTGTTGCACCAAACTGCAATCAGACTAAAATCAAAATTTAATGTGATCTCTCCCGACAAATAAAAAAAAATGGTTGCATGTACGTAAATCAGCTGATGTACATCATCTTTCCTGTTAAAATTACATCATATTATAACCCACTTCCGAGAAATAAATTTGACCGAGATCCTTACTAGAATTAAGCAATTAAATTTGATGTGTCAACCAAATATTGTTTGGAGGCTGGTGCAACAGGCCCTAACTGACTGTACATGGTTACCATATAATGATCTTTCTGTAGTCTAGTGGTTAACTCTTCGGACTCGTAATTGATCAATCATCCTCATCGATGGGTGCTCCTTGACTGATAGGTTGGTATGAGGCTGACCCCCCGTGCTGTAAAAATTGGTTCACTTTTGCCAATCCTGGTTTCAGGTGAAAGGCAGCAGGAGTTGCAAGGTCTATGTTCATGTGAGGTTTTTTTTATTTGTATGCACACATGCAGAATGTGTAGGCGTGAACCTACATGTGCCTGTCTGTGGGCATGCATTTAATATGAGCCTTAAATGTTAACATATCTTTGCAGCTTATATTATAGATTATAGAAAGACCGGTCACCCAGGTCCAACCAGCCTTACAGCAATAGGCTCTGTTTGAGAATTGAAGCTTTCTATAGCGACGACCAAGCTCGCAGAGGGCTCTTGAGGTGTGGTTCACACAAAAACAGCGCTAACCAAATAAATAATCCTAATATTATTTAACTTATTAATTAATTATAATTGTTTCTTGTCTTATAGGTTGGTATGCGTCTGACCACCCATGCTGTAAAAATGGTTCACTTTGCCAATGTCACCCCTTAATCAGGGAAGGATGGCAAGAGTTGCAGGGTGTATGTCCATTTGAGATTTGGTTTTTATATTGTAGGTTCACATGCGGCATGTGCAAGCGCGAACTTGTACGTGTCTGCTTGTGAGAATGCATATAATGTGAATCTCCTATGTAACATATCTTTGCAACTTAGATTAGATTAGATTAGAATAATATTTATTAACGATAGTGTTGCCCACCCAGGGTTGAAATGCTATGCACGTCCCTGAAGCACTGCAAGTGTACAACAAATCGTTTACCAAAATAATGTATGGAAACTGAGCGCCTTCTAGTGAACCTCTTAGCTTACATGCATTATATTTTTCTTGGTTGCGGATAGAGCGTTGATTGCACGGTTGACGGTGCCTGGATGGTTGATGACGTGCAGTTGCCTACAGTAGTTGATGTTCACAATGGCTGATTCACAACGTTATCAACATTCATCGCCGACAACATTACTGCGTTGTTATGAAATCGCAAACAATATGGTGTTTATAGCGCCAGTGTTTCTCCAATTTCGGTTTGCATTTATAAATACCTAATCGTAAAACAAAACAATACTCTAAAGAAAACCCTTATTTTATTAGAAAAATGTTTTATTTTCACTATAACGACATCTCGTCCACATATAATATAGGCCCACAGTTCCATCACAGAAAACTTGCTCTCCAAAAAAACATTGTTATAATTGTAGTATTAATTCAATTTAGTTTTGCGTAATAGAGTTTAGTGTTTGTTTGTTTTGTATATTTAAGTGTAATTAATTGTTTGTATTCCTTGACTTATGGTTGGTATGAGGCGGACCACCCATACTGTAAAAAATGGTTCACTTTGCCAATGTCATCCCTGTGTCAAGGAAGGTCGGCCAAAGTTGTAGGGCTTATGTTCATTTGAGGTTTGGATTTTATTTGTAAGTACACATTCAACATTTGTAAGCGCGAACTACACGTGTTTGTTTGTGGGCATGCATTTGAGAGCCTTAAATGTTAATATATATCTCTGCAACTTAGATTATAGATTTTTATTATAGATAACAAATGACGAACGTTTTCACTCCTCAGAATAAAATTCTTAAAATTAGTAATTACTTTTCACAGTGTTAATACACAAAATGTAATCTATAATCTAAGAGAGGGGGCAGATTCTCATTTCTCGAGAAAACTGGATACACCTTGCCGGTATTTTAATTTTGAGCTTGAAAACTTTGTGGAAGTAAGTATATATTACACGTTTCTTCTGGTACTGAACCGAAGCGCTCTACTAATTGATATATTATTGGTCATCAGTATTAAAAGTTTTTTTTTCGAATAACGCAATCTACAGGTATATTCTATAATCTATCTATGTATAAGAAATGTTTTATACTCGTTGTGAACGACTTGTGAAAATAACCTTTACAAATATGCTACAATTTCATAACATCAGCTTCTTCGAGTTATAGGTTGGTGTTTCTAATACTGAAAAAAAGACTATTAAATCTAATCTCCTCTAATCTACGGATTCACATTATATGCATTTTCACAAGCAGACACGGTATGCTCAAATCCTCCTCGTACCCGTTCTGTATGTATGTGTCAGAAGGACCCACAGCACATGGACGCTCATAGAAAAGCTATATATTTTCAAGTGGCGGAAGACCTTCCCTTGAAGTAAAAGCAACGGCGCGACAAAACAAGAATATCACGGTCAGAGGCGTGCCTATGACTCTAAAAGTAAATGGTATAAGTTTGACACGTATAAGTTCGCACTTAAACATGCCGCATGTGGACCTACAATATCAAAACCCAAATCTCAAATGAACATACACCCTGCAACTCTTGCCGCCTTCCCTGAAACAGGGGTGACATTGGCAAAGTGAACCATTTTCTACAGCATGGGCGGTCAGCCGCATACCTACCTATAAGTCAAGGAATCTTATTATTTAAAACAATCTAATGTCATGCTGGAGTGAAGTTTTCCGGGATCTGTTGCCGTGGTCTGTGGGAGCTGGAGCTTCCGGACGTTTCGCCCATTTCTACGATGGGCATCTTCATCATCATCATACTTCACGCTGAAGATGCCCATCGTAGAAATGGGCGAAACTTCCGGAAGCTCCAGCTCCCACAGACCACGGCAACAGATCCCGGAAAACTTCACTCCAGCATCATCAGCCGGCCGTGTAAGCCTAAAACTCTTAATCTAATGTCAGAAGTTTGAGGATCGCTGTTTTGGGCTCGCATTTGAGTAGAATGAGAGTATAGTGTGGTTTTGTTCACGCGTCCATGGAACCGGAAACTACGTATCAAATACGCATAGAATACATGGAAAATAAAACAGCACACCCAGTGAGTGACTTAGTTTTCGTACATTTTTTCCTATTTACACGATCGAGGGGAGTTAAAAAATATATTTTATACTTGGGGTAACGTAAACTACACATTGTTTAAGCCTGCGGACTAATGCAGGCTTAAACCTCACATTATAAAACTGATTCTGAATAACAATGATGCTCGCATTAGACCGTCATTACTTAACAATTCATATTACTTAACTAGACAAAATATGAAACAGGAAAAACTTGTGATGTTTAGTTGAGAAAAATGTACACAAACCTCATTATTCCAAAAAAAGGTTTTTATTTCTAATCCGGTTAATAGTCTGTTTTACTTTAAAAAAAAAGCGGTTTAACTACAATATAACGTATAGGTAATCTAATTTGCATAGATATATTAACATTTAAAATGAATATAAAATGCATGCCCACAAACAGACACGTGTAAGTTCGTGCTTGGGATAAATATATAGAAATGATTCCATAAATTGATAACATTTTATAATCAATACTAGCAAATTTATTTTTTCAAGTTATTATTTTTATATCGATGACTGCCATAGCTCAAGATGCTGCCGCAATAAATAGAGATGAGGTGCATTTGTTAAGCCATTGAAGAACTTATCTTCAGCTAAAATGTCTTCTCCCGCAATCTATCCTAGGATAAAAGTGTGCCTTGAAAATACTTGTACACCATCAAAAGGTTTTTTTTGCAGCAGTAATATTGCTTTGATGAAAACATTTATAATAACATGTTTTATATGACTCATAATAATAATGATAATTTTTGGCACATTTTTATTTGCTTTAAAAATTCTTCTGCTTGATATTTTGCAATGTTTTCATCGAGCGTAATATTATACCTCGAAAAAAACAAGTGCTAAATTAATTAAATTTTTTATTCTTTTTTTAATTCGGTTGGTAGAGCGCTTGCATTCTATTCTAAAGGGTGATTTCATAACAGTATCCTTTCTAGTAAAATAATGTGTAGGTAATCTATTTTTTTATGCAGAAAAATCTGGGCGGACCGCCAAACACCTCTGCGGCAATACAACAAGTGTCACAGACCCCTAGAGTCTCTAGAATCTAGGGAGCCTCCCGCACAGAATTTCTTAAAAAAAAAAACCCCTAACAAACTTTTGCAGTTTTTTTACCTGTTCCCTTCATTTTCCCCCCCTTTTTGATGTACTTCTCCCTTCTACCTTCACGCCTCTTGTTATTCGAGTGCCTCATTAGGTAATGAAGCTGGGATTAAAAAATGTGAACGAGTATGAACGTATTGTGACAGCAAGGCAGAAGCTGTATGAACAATATTATGTATGTATATATACGGGGATGAATGTGTGAAAATACAGGAGGAAATCCGAAATTAGAGAGAGAATTTTCAAATGTGAATTGCACTCGTTTGGCAAAGAACGTAGATATAAAACTGTACGCGTACCCGTAGTACGAGATTTTTCAAGCATCTCTGGAAAAAATGTTTCGAAACTTTTTTTGCTAGAGGTGCTTTACAAGTTCACACACATTTTTCTCGAATAGGTACTTGATACTTCGAGTATTGTGAAAAAACTTGAACTACAGATACTGTAAGAAAAAAACAACGCATGAATTCAAAAAACTCAGGAAACAGAAAAAAATGGATGAACACTGAATTTCACAGTAGATGTGCTGTTTTATCTACATTCAGACACTCAGATCCGCGGGTGACCGTGCGATCAAATTGGTTCAGCCGCACCGTCAGATCCGTACAAATTTCGGGGACCGTGATTTCCGTGTTGCGGGTCTGGTGGAGTGGAACAGACTGCCACCTGGAGTGAAGACTGAATAACTCCAAATCTGTGGGTGTATTTCGCGGAGCACTCAAGACACACCTTGTTAAAAAGTCTTATCTGTGATCGGAGAGGTGTGACACACACAAAAACGGCGCTCTCTTATCATTTGTAATTTGTAACAAATAAGCTTTATTTATACACACATTATTCTTTTTACGCAATGGTGGTATGGGTATCCTACTTTTGTACATTGTGGTTTGGTCAATCATAGGAGATTGGACTGGTTGGGTCACATTAAACAAATGGATTATAGAAGTCTCGAAATGAAGAACCCAAAGAATCACATGGCACTGAGAAGACCCAGATTAAAGAATGATCGGACCGCAGTCTAGTGGGTAGCGCTTCGGACTCGCAAAAGGAAGGCAGTGGGTTCGAATCTCAGTGGAGCACTAAAAACATGGCATTAGTATTTTAAAATATGCTCTTCGATGTGTTGAAAAAATCATATACCTTTACGAAAGACCGGCCACCTAAGGTTCATCCAGATTTACAGCAATTGGTTCTTACTGGAGAATTTGCGCTTTCTATAGCGACAAACACCCTCGCACAGGGCTCTTGAGGTGTGATTCATACAAAAAAGCGGCCACCAAATAAGTCGTCCTAATTTATTATTTATTATTATCGACTGATAGGTTGGTATAAAGCTGACCCCTCGTGCTGTAAAAATCGTTTCACTTTTGCCAATGCCATCCCGGTTTCAGGGAAAGGCGGCAGGAGTTGCAAGGTTTATGTTTATGTGAGGTTTTGTTTACTTGTATGCACGCATGCATAATGTGTAGGCGCGAACCTACATGTGCCTGTCTGTGGGCATGCATTTAATATGAGCCTTAAATGTTTAAACATATCTTTGCAGCTTAGATTATAGATTATAGAAGTGGCTTGATGGAGCGGTGGAAGACTGCCGCGCGGTGCGAGGTCGACGATGGGCAGGCAGTGATGGCGGTGGTTGATCAAGGAGGCCATGATCCATCACGGATGTTATTTATGATGATGATGACCATAACGTATTATACATAAATGATTCCTGAATCTCTATATGTATATGTACCTATAGTTTACCAGTCAAAAATGATTTTCCATTGTGTAAAAATAAAGATATACATTTTAAATTACCCACAAACTTGTGCCATCATTTTCTTCCGGGAAAAATAACTGTGAACTTACCTGTAAAAAAGAAAAAAAATAGATTAATATGCAGGTAAATACAATATAATAAATAAACAGAAAAACACTCCCCCCTGCTTTTTACTTAAAGTATTATAGGTTGGTATGAGGCTGACCACTCATATTGTAAAAAATGATTCACTTTGCCAATGTCATCCCTGTTCCAGGGAAGGTCGGCAAAAGTAGCAGGGTTTGTGTTCATTGAGGTTTGGTTTTAATTTGTAAGTACACATTCAGTATTTGTAAACGCGAACTTACGCATGCCTGTTTGTACCTAAGCATGCATTTTTTATGAGTTTTGAATGTTAATATATCTTTGAAACTTAGATTATCTAGATTACAGTATCGCACTGCTCTAAATCTAAATCTAAATCTAAGCTGCAAATATATGTATCATTTGAGATTCATATTAAATGCATTCCCACAAGCAGACATGCATAATTTCGCGCTTACACATGCTGCAAGTGTACCTACAATATAAAAAACCCAATCTCGAATGAACATAAGCCCTGCAGCTCTTGCCGACCTTCCCTGAAGCAGGGGTGACATTGGCAATGTGAACCATTTTTTACAGTATGGGTGGTCAGCCGCATACCAACCTATCAGTCAAGGAGTACAAGCAATTAATACAATCAAATATATAAAACAAATAAACTCTAAGCAATTAAACAGTAAAAAATTAAAAAAAAAATCACTGCAAATGAAAAAAAAATCGAAAGAGAGTTTGTCGAGATTGGAAGGTAACTTTGCAAAGATTCCGACCACCTATAGCGGAATCGCGACGAATTACAATCACAGCGATCTAAATGTTTTTGGCTAGTCTTTTTAATAGTACAAGTCAATGGTGTCATAGATCTCTATTTGGTATTCTTTAGATTGTTAATTTATAACGTTTCAAATGATCCATTGTCAAATTAATTCCACCATTGTTTGGGGGGAATTTGACACACTGCTCCGATGCCTTATAACCAGGAGGAAGTAATTAAATGGAGGGGCTATGAATGTGATTTAGTACCAATCAACATGATGCACCGTCTTTGACACCATACATTGTTTATAATGCTGTCTCGCTCACGACATATGAAATGCTTTTCTCATTTTCTCTGTAAGCAACGTGTCTCTACTCCGTCTTCAATCTATTTGCATATCACCATGGAAACCATGAAATCACCTTGGCAACGGAATTTGTTACTAGCGTTGTTGAAAGTATGAAAATATCTGATAAATTCCGAATTCAAAAATGTTCCGACCTCATTGTGTATGGGATGATTTTCACAAGTATTTATTACCGCGAGCATAGAAGTTACATACTTGAATAAGGAAGTACCTACATACTTGAACATCACTTGTTCTAAAAATGGCTGTCACTTTTGCGAGAAAAATATTTCGACATATGAACGTAATTATACAAAATAGTTTTTCAAGTGAAATGTTATTCTACATAACAATGATTTTCTTTTGTTGGCACGTTAAAAACATATCCAGTTTGGCATTAATATGTTTTTTTTTCCAATTAGGTAGCACACCTGTTGACAGTTGGAAGGTTACCGATAGACTGAATTTGGATTTGTGTGTGATGAGTGGGTTAGCGCATTCTTAGTTCTCAAATGATTGATTTCTTAGCCCATCCAGCTCTTATTTAACGATGCTTGTAACAATATGTCACAAATGACGTTTCAGACAAGACATATTGGATTTGAAGACAATAAAAGTCATTGAAACGTGACATGTGCGACTGATTTCCTTTTTCTATTCAAATCAACATCAATCAATCTTTAGTCTTTAATCTAAGTTGAAAAGATATATTGGCATTTAAGGCTCATACACAATGCACACACACATGCAGACATTTGTAAGTTCACGCTTACGCATGCTGCATTTGTGCATAAGAAATAAAACAAACCTCACATAAACAAGCATGCCGCCCTTCCCTGAAACCGGAGTGGCATTGGCAAAAGTGAGGCAATTTTTAAAGCATGGGGTCAGCCTCACATCAACCGATGTGTAAGTCAAGAAACACAAAATAATCAAGAGAAGTGGACTAGAGGCTAGCAATACCGGTCCGTAGTTATAGTAGTTAACACTTCTGACTCGTAAATGGTAGGTTGTGGGTTCGAATCCTGGCGAAGCACACAAAAATATACCATTTATATTTTCAAATACGCTCTTCGCCGGGTAAAAAAATCACATGCCTTTACCAATGACTGGTTACTAAAGGTCCATCCTACCTTACAGCATATGGGTCTTGCTTGAGTATTGGTGCTTTGTAGCGACGACCAAGCTCGTAAACATCACCTCTGCGGCACTACAAAAAGTGTTATGGACCCAAAGAGGCTCTGAAATCTAGGGAGTCTCCCGCATAGGATTTCTTTAAAAAAATACCAATCGTCAAACCTCATAATAAATGAAGTAAAAAGAAAAAGAAAAGGCTTTCAAGACTAAAGTAAGGTATTGTTAGGTTTTGGCTCCGCCCATTGCGTGATGGCCAACTCTGCAATGACGTCATCCGAAAGGAATGCACGATAATCTACCGACCTTCAACTTATCCTCGTTTCTTTCAATACATTTTTTACGTCTTTTATAAAAAAAACACACTGAATAGACGGTTCGTTTCGCTGGCTTAGCGGTGAAGCAGGTAAAAACACATGATGTCATCGGATGGGAAGTATAAGAATGTGGTTATATTTGATATGGGGCTGTCCATATATTACGTCATTCGCATTAAGGGGGGGGGGGGGGGGAGTCTGGTCTGCGGATGATGGCAAATGATGTACGAGTACCAAAAGTGACGTCGTTCTTGTAAATACCAATTTCTACAAAATGTACAAAATATTATGTAAGTAATATAACATTATTAATTATTAAGCTCATCCATTATTACAGCAAGAGGGGGGGGGGGGGGTCATTAGATAATGACTAGCATGATTGTAGGGGGGGGGGGGGGTCGAAAATCGGCCAAAATCGATGACGTAATTTATGGACGGCCCCTATGTAGAGGTACGCAAAAGTAAGATCTGTATTATATTGATACGATTTTACTGGGTTCTCTTTTAATTAAATTGCAATTATTTATTTTAACAACATTTATTTTACACGTTTTGGTTCACAATTTACAACAAATGATAATCCCTGCTTAGTGGCTTTCACGGCAAAATGTTAGAGCGACTAATAATAATCCTCACCATTGCAGTCCCTATATATTGGTGCAAAAGAGATCTTTCTTGCATATTCCGGATCATTCGATCTGTCGCTCATACCAGAAGCGCTATTCTGCTAAATTTCTTACACTTTGGATATCCATAGAAGTCGGAGATTGCTTGCGCTTGCGAAAGAACTCTACAGATAAAAAAATCACAATACACCTTAAGGTCGTAAGGAATTTAGCAGAATAGCGCTTCAGACCGCCGTTCTATGTACTTTAATACTATTATCATGTATCATAATGGACTGTTCTACACACACTATTTTCCTTTACTAAGGCACGTAGGTACTTCAAGTTCGTAACAATATTTTCGAAATCAATTTATTTCTCTTTTGTCTTCTCTCTACAGAAGACAACTTTTGTAAGAAGATTTGTACCAGCAATGATTATCATAATTGCCTAAGGGCGGACAGACAGTAAAATCGAAAGCTGAGCAATTTCTCTCGCTAACAAACAATGTAGCTGGTCATGACTCGAGTCAATGTCACCTGTGCATAAAGATCTGATCAGACAGCCACTTGGATGTAGCAACACCTACTATGAATGCAATGGGCCTCTGCACTAATATTCGTGACGTATAAAGCTAGGCCGAAAACAAAGTGTTTTGAGCATTCAATAATAATCTATAATCAAAGTTGCAAAGATATGTTAACATTTAAGATTCATATTAAATGCATGCCCACAAATAAACACGTATAAGTTAGAGCTTACAAATTACAGAGAAACAAGGGTGACATTGGTAAATTGAAACATTTTTTACAGTATGGGTGTTAAGCCTCATACCAACCCATAAACGCAACTAAGCTACACATATAGTGTAACTTCTTTCCTGCGTTATCCCCGAAGGGGTCGCATGTGGCGCTTCGGGACCTATTTATTTTTACAGGTAAGGGGGCCGGCCTCACACCAACCACTTTCAGTTGAAATGGGGGTTTCCCAGCTCCCGGGGCGGCTGGTTCTCATTTCTTGTGAAGGCTGAGTAAACCTTTGAGATCGAACCCTTGCTCTCGGCATGGAATGCAAGCATTCTACCAATTGAGCTATCGACCTTTTTTTTTTACGAGCTTGATCGTCGTCGCTACAAAGCGCCAATTCTCAAACAAGACCCAGTTGCTGTAAGGCTGGATGGACCTTTGGTGACCGGTCATTGGTAAAGGTTTTATGAATTTTTCAACCCGACGAAGAGCAAATTTGAAAATATAAATTGTATATTTTTTGTGCTCCACCGGGAATCGAACCCACAACCTTCCCATTCAGAGTCCGCAGTGTTACCACTGAGCTACGGACCGGTCTACCTATAAGTCAAGGAATTAAGGAATAATCAGTTAATTGATATTCATCATCCTGTAAGGAATCCACGATAAAAACAGTGTATTTATGTAGGAAATGTGAAAAAAAACGGATTAAGGAATGGGCTAAGTGTGGATATGATTTTTTTTTATTTTTTTATTATCCTTTATTATATTGCCCTTCGTCGTCGTCTTTCGTCGTCGAGTTTCGATTTTCAAAACCAATGCCATCACAGCAGATGAAACACATTCATGACCTATGGAAAATTAATTTTTGTATATATGCTGCAATGCCGCGAGCTTACGCGTGTGTGTTTACAAATGTATGAAAACTTTTAGCTAAAAATCTGTTTGTTCATACTGAAAATGTATGGAACAATATTGACATCTAGCGGCAAAACGTGAAAGTTTTTTTTACATTTTCTTTTATTTCATGCAAACTAAAAAAAAAAAAACGCCAAATAAAAATGGATTTCAATCTGTAATCTAAGTTGCAAAGATATATAACATTTGAGATTCATATTACATGCATTCTTACAAGCAGACATGTATAAGTTCTAATCTAATCTAATCTAAGCTGCAAAGATATATATCATTTAAGATTTATATTAAATGCATTCCCACAAGCAGATATGTATAAGTTCCCGCTTACATATGCTGCATGTGTACTTACAACATAACAGCCCATTCCAAATGAACATAAGCCCTGCAACTCTTGCCAACCTTCCCTGAAACAAAGGTGAATTTGCAAAGTAAACCATTTTTTAAAGTATGGGTGGTCAGCCTCATACCAACCTATAAGTCAAGAAAATTATTTTGTGTATTTCTTTACATAATCTAAGTTGCAAAGATACATACCATTAAAGATTCATATTAAATGCATTCCCACACGCAGACAGGTACAAGTTCACGCTTACAAATGCCCAATGTGGACTTGCAAAATAATAAAAAAAAAAAAAACTCAAATGAACATAAGCCCTGCAACTCTTGCCGACTTTTCCTCAAACAGAGATAAAATTTGCATTGTGAACCATTGCTTACAGTATGGGTGGTCAGCCACATACTAACCTTTTAGTCAAGGAAATTATTTTGTTTAGTTCTATAATCTAAGTTGCAAAGATACATACCATTTGAGATTCATATTAAATGCATTCCCACAAGCAGACAGGTATAAGTTCGCGCTTACAAATGCCCCATGTGGATTTACAAAATAAAAAACTAATCTCAAATGAACATAAGCCCTGCAACTCTTACCGACTTTTCCTCAAACCGAGATAAAATTTTCATGGTAAACCATTCTTACAGTATGGGTGGTCAGCCACATACTAACCTATAAGTCAAGGAAATAATTTTGTTAAGTTCTATAATCTAAGTTGCAAAGATACATACCATTTGAGATTCATATTAAATGCATTCCCACAAGCAGACAGGTATAAGTTCGCGCTTACAAATGCCCCATGTGGACTTACAAAATAAAAAACTAATCTCAAATGAACATAAGCCCTGCAACTCTTGCCGACTTTTCCTCAAACAGAGATAAAATTTGCATTGTGAACCATTGCTTACAGTATGGGTGGTCAGCCACATACTAACCTTTTAGTCAAGGAAATTATTTTGTTAAGTTCT
Organism: Agapetus fuscipes; assembly: GCA_951799405.1. Classification (NCBI taxonomy): domain Eukaryota; kingdom Metazoa; phylum Arthropoda; class Insecta; order Trichoptera; family Glossosomatidae; genus Agapetus; species Agapetus fuscipes. The sequence goes on along the minus strand of OX637351.1, from coordinate 12,133,310 downwards.
ATAATCTAAGTTGCAAAGATACATACCATTTGAGATTCATATTAAATGCATTCCCACAAGCAGACAGGTATAAGTTCGCGCTTACAAATGCCCCATGTGGATTTACAAAATAAAAAACTAATCTCAAATGAACATAAGCCCTGCAACTCTTGCCGACTTTTCCTCAAACAGAGATAAAATTTGCATTGTGAACCATTGCTTACAGTATGGGTGGTCAGCCACATACTAACCTTTTAGTCAAGGAAATTATTTTGTTTAGTTCTATAATCTAAGTTGCAAAGATACATACCATTTGAGATTCATATTAAATGCATTCCCACAAGCAGACAGGTATAAGTTCGCGCTTACAAATGCCCCATGTGAATTTACAAAATAAAAAACTAATCTCAAATGAACATAAGCCCTGCAACTCTTACCGACTTTTCCTCAAACCGAGATAAAATTTTCATGGTAAACCATTCTTACAGTATGGGTGGTCAGCCACATACTAACCTATAAGTCAAGGAAATTATTTTGTTAAGTTCTATAATCTAAGTTGCAAAGATACATACCATTTGAGATTCATATTAAATGCATTCCCACAAGCAGACAGGTATAAGTTCGCGCTTACAAATGCCCCATGTGGACTTACAAAATAAAAAACTAATCTCAAATGAACATAAGCCCTGCAACTCTTGCCGACTTTTCCTCAAACAGAGATAAAATTTGCATTGTGAACCATTGCTTACAGTATGGGTGGTCAGCCACATACTAACCTATAAGTCAAGGAAATTATTTTGTTAAGTTCTATAATCTAAGTTGCAAAGATACATACCAATCGCGATTCATATTAAATGCATTACCACAAGCAGACAGGTATAAGTTCGCGCTTACAAATGCCCCATGTGGATTTACAAAATAAAAAACTAATCTCAAATGAATATAAGCCCTGCAACTCTTGCCAATCTTCCCTGAAACACAGCTGAAATCTGCAAAGTGAACCATTTTTTAAACTATGGGTGGTCGATTTTCTTTTACAAAGGATGCATGTTTTTATTTTACATGTTTTCCGAATTTTAACGCGAGGAAACTATGCGCAATATACACATTCACCAAATGTTAAGGGGTTGGGCTGCGTAGCAGCCAGGGGCAACGCCCCTAGTTAATTATTAATTATTTTATTCATTAAAAATATACAACAAATAATTTTACAAAAATTACTACAAAAATGTACACCAAAGCACATCTTAAACATTATATTGTTATGTAAATATAAATATTGAAATAAGTATGGATAATTATAGTTATAAGAATCCTCAAAAGTATTGGTAGGTAAGATCGATAATTATGTATAAGTGTAGAATTCTCTAGGCTAAGTAGGTATTTGTTATAATTATAGGAATACTGTATTGCATTGGTAGGTAGGATTTTGGTTGTGTCTAGGTAGTACGTGAAACATCGAGAAGTAATAATTACTCTGGAACCGTCTGGCGACTTTAGTTCTGGATCATACTGCTCTGAAGAGTATAAAGGTGCGAATGGCCTGCAGAGCGGGCCAGTATCATAGCGACCAACAAACACATCGAAGCCATCTGATCAGTGAACCGAAACCAAGTAGAATAATCGAGAAAGTAGTGTGAAAATAAATTTTGTAACTGTGTAAAATAAATAACTATTGAAGAAGACCTGTGTATTTTTAATTTGGAAAGACAATTGAACCCTAATTTCGTAACAATTGGCGTCAGGTGCGGAATTGTCAAGAAAAATTAAGATCTTCTTCCTAAAAATAAATAAAATAAATTAAATAGTGTTAAAATGAACTTTAGTCAAATTGAACTTTGTGTGAACTGACTTTTGTGAAAACAAGTGTTTAAATAAATTTTTGTTAAAAGAAAAGACGCAAAAAGCAAGTTCAAAAAAAATTCTGGAACATCATATGGAACATAATTCTGGACATAACATAAGTAATGACTATTTTACCGCATTGAGAAAGTCATCAAATTGGACCATAGTTTTTTTTTATTATTGTGTGTGATTAAAAAAATAAAATAAATAAATAAAAATCTTGAAAAATATTACAAAAGAACGTTCCAGATTCATCGAGAAAAAGTTTTTGAATAACTGCCCTTCGTTTACAAGTGTGTGAATGTACATTAAGTACCTACCTGTGTGTTTGAAAGACTTGAGACGAAATAAATAATTATGTACTATCAGACATTATTATGTAAAAGAATATTGGTGAATTAAAAATAAATATTAAAAGACAGTACCTACTCACAGTGTAATCAGATAAATTATTATTTTTGCTAAAGTACGTATTCAAAACAGCTATATATATAAAACTCAAAACTTGTATTAAATAAATTTGAAAATATTTTTGTTTTGACGTAAATTTAAAAAAAAAAATGGCAACGAAAGTGAACGTCAAGGACCTCAAAGTCACTGAGCTTAAAAATGAGCTTCTGGAGAGGGACCTGGAGACCTCAGGAGGAAAGGCGGCCTTACAAGCACGCCTCATAGAGGCCTTGGAACAGTCAGGCGAAGACCCGGCATATTTTGTCATGGCGTCTGGAGGGGACCGCGCCTTGGACGAGCTAAACCTCAGCATCACCGGAAACTTTACTTCCATGGAGGAAAAGCTGAAAGGGGAGATGGCTGACAACGCCAGGACCCTGAAAGTGGAGATGGCTGACAATTCCAAGACCCTGCAGGAGAACCTGACCGGGCTGAAGGAGGACCTGGCAACCATGGAAGAGAAAATGACCACCAACCTGACCGGGCTGGAGGAGAAGGTGACGGGGCTGGAGGAAAAGATGAACAGCAACATGACCAGCCTGAAGGAAGAGATGACTGAGGCACTGGAGAAGAAAGTGGCAGAAAGCTCGCGAGCAATGTCGGAGATTGAGGCCCGTGTGGCAAGCCTGGAGGACCGTCTGCGTGCCGAGCTGGCTGACAAGTGCCAGATGGAGTCCACCAGAATCTCCCCCAAAGGCGGCCTTCACGACGAGACCGACCAGGGATGCTCAACTCCAACCAGGGTCACAAGAGGGGATGATGACCCTTCCCTAGCCAAGCACAACCTCCCAACCTTCGACGGGAAGACGTCGTGGGAGGAATACTTGACCCTCTTTGAGACGGCTGCCATGATGGGAGCCTGGAGCCAGCAGAAGAAGGCTTCGGTTCTCAGCCTGTCGCTCCGAGGAGACGCTCTCAGGGTTCTGCAGGCCATACCCCTGGACAACCGTGGTGACTTTGGGCAGCTGAAGCAGCGCTTGGATATGCGCTATGGCCACAAGTGCCTGGAGCAGCTGTACAAGTCACAGCTGAACACAAGGGTGCAGAAGCCCAACGAGAGCCTCCAGGAGTTTGAAATGGACATCGCCCGCCTGGTACGAGACGCTTACCCGACAGCCTCCGACGACATCTGTGAGAGCTTGGCAGTGGACAAGTTCCTAAATGGATTGCGGGAATGGGAGACGCAACAAGCCGTAAAACTGGCCCATCCCAAGGCTTTGAACGAGGCGCTCAGCCAAGCTCTCGAGTTTGAGGCTGTCAAACAGTCCATTAGGGGCCACGCCAGGGTTCGTGCAGTCGAGGCAGAGGAGGTCAAGCTACCAACAACCGAGGAGTTAATTGAAAAAGTGCTGGAACGTCTGAGACCTCGAAGACGAGACCCACGCTGCTGGAACTGCGGACAGCTGGGCCACCTTAGCACCAAGTGTCCAAAGCCTCAGAAACCCAGAAAACAGGCTGCGGAAAACTAGAAAGGGTTAATGGGAAGGGGCAACCGTTGACCCGCGCTGGAGAGGCCCTGAAATCTGCTGCTACTGTCGCAACCGTGAGAGGAAAAGCCAGCAGCATTTTTATCAATGGCATAATAGATGGAGTAACTCGTGAACTACTGGTGGACACGGGAGCAACCAGGACAATTCTGAGACGCGACATAGTGGCACGAGGCAAACAGATTGCACCAACAAAATGGTCTCTGCACACCGCCACGGGAGAGTCAGCACAGGTGTATGGGGAGACGATTGCCACCTTCCAAATTGGCAGCACCACTTTTGATCATCGGACATTGGTGGCCAACATTGAAGAAGACGTTATATTGGGAATGGACATACTGGACAGATTTGGGTGCAGCTTGAATTTAAAGAAAGGTGCCATTAAAATTGAAAGTGAAGAAGTCATCCTGCAAAGACGGACAGAACTGGCTGCACGTGTTATCCTAGCCAAGAATACCGAAGTGAAGGGGCGATCCGAGATGATAGTGAGTGCCCGCCTGGATTCCAGTAGTACAAATGACCAAATCTGTATGATAGAACCGGAGAACATGGACAATGTTAACAAAGGAGTCATGGTGGCAAGAACAGTGATTCGCGCGCAAGAGACCATTCCTGTCAAGATCATGAATGTGAACAGCTACCCAGTTAAAATGAATGAAGGTTTTGTTTTGGGCAGATGTGAGAGGATAACTTCCATTGTGCAACAGATGACAAACATGACATGCGAGGGAAGAAAACTATCGACACAATTGGAAACCCTGGTCCACGACGCTTCCCAAGGTCTAACCGAGGAAAACAGACGTAGAGTGAGGAGTTTGATCTGCCGCTACCAGAACATTTTCGAGGACTCTAATGGCCGTCTGGGAAGAACCAAGGTAGTGCGACATAGCATAGACACCGGAGAAGCAAGACCAATCAAACAGGCTCCAAGAAGACTACCCTTTGCAAAGCGGGAAGAAGCTGACAAGATCATCAAAGACATGAGCAAGGATGGCATCATAGAACCATCAAGTAGCCCTTGGACATCCCCGGTGGTACTGGTGAAAAAGAAGGATGGTACCACGAGATTTTGTGTGGACTACAGACTGCTCAACGATGTTACGAAAAAGGATAGTTACCCTCTGCCAAGGATTGACGACACCTTGGACACATTGGCAGGATGCACCATTTTTTCCACATTGGACCTGAAAAGTGGCTACTGGCAAGTTGAATTGGATGCCAAAGATAAGGAGAAAACTGCATTCTCGACTGGATCTGGACTTTGGCAGTTCACCGTGATGCCATTTGGCTTATGCAATGCCCCCGCCACGTTTGAAAGGCTGATGGAGAATGTGCTGCGAGGACTGTCATGGGAAACCTGCCTGGTATACTTGGATGACATAATCATCCTGGGAAAGGACTTCAACCATCAGTTGAGAAATCTGGAGCAAGTTTTCGGGCGACTACAAGACGCTGGACTGAAGCTCAACCCGAAAAAGTGTAACCTGTTCAAGAAACAAGTAAATTACCTGGGACACATAGTTTCTCAACGTGGAGTTGAAGTTGACCCTGCCAAAATCAAGGCAGTAAGAGACTGGCCCGTGCTGAAGGACAAACATGAAACTAGGAGTTTCCTGGGGCTGTGCACTTATTACAGGAGGTTTGTGCCAAGATTTGCGGACATTGCAAAACCGCTCACCAAGCTTACGGAAGAAAACACTCGCTTCCATTGGAGTGATTCCTGCGCACAAGCATTTGAAGAGCTTAAGGGAAGATTAACAAGTGCCCCCATCTTGAGCTACCCACGAAAAGATGGAAAGTTCATCCTGGATACCGACGCTAGTAATGTGGGGATAGGAGGCGTCCTTTCCCAAATACAGGATGGGCATGAGACTGTTCTGGGTTACTTCAGTAAAGTGCTTTCCAAGCCAGAACGAAATTATTGCGTGACCAGACGAGAGCTTCTTGCCGTGATAAAATCAGTGGAACACTTCCGCAAATACTTGTACGGGAGAAAATTCACACTACGGACTGATCATGCTGCACTGGTTTGGCTTCTGAAATTCAAAAACCCAGAAGGGCAAGTGGCTAGATGGATTGAAAGGCTCCAGGAGTATGATTATGACTCCGAACATAGACCTGGCACGCTTCATCGAAATGCGGATGCATTATCCAGACGACCATGCGCCAGTGACTGCAAACATTGCAGCAAGATGGAGGACAAGGTAGCAATTGTCCAAAGGACGACCACCGAAGATGAGGACTGGCAAGATGAAAAATTGGCGCAAGACCAACTGAATGATCCGGACTTGAAGTATGTGATGGAATGGGCGCGAGAAGGAGAAAGGCCAACCTGGGAAAAACTCGCCCCCTTATCACCAACTGTCAAGGCTATTTGGGCTCAATGGGGATCCATGGTGATAGAAGGAGGGTTTCTGAAACGAAAGATCGAGAAGGAAGACGGCACACTTAGAAGAAAGCAAACCCTCGTTCCGAGGAGCCGAGTACCGGAAATCCTTGGACTGCTGCATGGAGGAACTTCTGGAGGACATCTAGGCGTTAAGAAGACGCTGGAGAAAGTGAAAGAGCGATTTTACTGGATCAACTGCAGCGAAGACGTCAAAGATTGGTGTCGAAAATGTGTAACCTGTGCAACGGCCAATGGACCGCAAAGGAAAAGGCGAGCACCAATGCGTCAGTACAATGTTGGCAGCCCCTTTGAAAGAATTGCCATCGACATAGCTGGCCCATTTCCTACAACTGAGAAGGGTAACAAGTACATCATGGTGGTGATGGATTACTTCAGCAAGTGGGTGGAAGCTTACTCAATCCCTAACCAAGAGGCCGTAACCGTGACTGAAGTTCTAGTTACCGAATTTATCAGCAGGTTTGGCGTACCCCTGGAATTACATTCTGATCAGGGAAGGAACTTTGAAGCTGCTATCTTCCAGCAAATGTGTGAGCGGCTAGGGATCTACAAGACCAGGACCACTGCGCTACATCCACAGTCTGATGGAATGGTGGAAAGGATGAACCGTACCGTGGGGAGGTACTTAGCCAAAGTAGTGTCCAGCCATCAGCGGGACTGGGACCGACATCTGCCTTTGTTCTTATTGGCTTACCGGTCGGCTGTTCAGGAAACGACGAAGAAGACTCCCAGCAGCATACTGTTTGGGCGAGAAATGCGACTTCCTTGTGATCTCAAATTTGGCTGCAAACCAGGTGAAGACCTAGCCGGAGAAGACTATGTGACAGACCTTCGCAGGAGGCTGGATGACATCCATGATCAGGTCCGCATGAACATCGGGGAAGCCAGCGATCAAATGAAGGAGCGCTATGACACCAGAGCTGACAGCATGGGGTACAAAGCTGGTGACTGGGTGTGGCTTTTTGACCCCAAGAGGCGCCAAGGATACTGTCCGAAACTTCAGCGTTCCTGGGACGGGCCGTACGAGATCTTGGAGCGCATCAACGATGTGGTCTACCGCATAAAAAAGAGACCAAACGGAAAACCAAGGATCGTGCACTACAATCGCCTCTCACCATACCTAGGCGATAATGATGACCAACCAGCCCAAAAAGTACGACAGTGCGTCGCATCCGAAAAATCACCAGCCTTTGAGACGTTTTGGGAGAACGCGAAGGCAGGGCAGAAGTTTCGCCATGGAGTGACCACAGAAGTCCACAAGGACTTATTTGAGGTCACTAGGGACCACACACTGGCATGCAGTGTACCGGAAGATCTAGATATGTCTAGAGGAATTGCACGGGTCTTCCGATACAAATTCGGAGAACCGCAACCCTCGAGCAGCCCGCAAGGAAGAGCTCTGAGACTACCGAAGGGGCGTCAACAAGCATACTGCCTGGTTGTCCCGGATTCCAGCAACCTGGAAGAGGACTACAAGGCATTGTGGGACGGCCTTGTTGAGCTGCGTGACTACATGTTGGAGGATCAGCAGGCGCGTCTGGCAATACCGAAGATGGGTGGCGGCCGCGCTAATCGAGACTGGCGGATAATCCGGAGTATGATTGAAGCAGTGTTCTCGGGAGTCGGCATCAGCGTCATGGTGTGCTGCGAGCAAGCGCAGCCGAGAGCCAGTGGGGAGAAATCCGTGGACTGCCACTTCTTCCTGACCACAGGGTGTCGACGTGGATCAGCATGCCTCTACCTACACAGAGTCAAGACTGTTCCGGGACGAAACAGTCTAGGTGGGGGGTAGTGTTATGTAAATATAAATATTGAAATAAGTATGGATAATTATAGTTATAAGAATCCTCAAAAGTATTGGTAGGTAAGATCGATAATTATGTATAAGTGTAGAATTCTCTAGGCTAAGTAGGTATTTGTTATAATTATAGGAATACTGTATTGCATTGGTAGGTAGGATTTTGGTTGTGTCTAGGTAGTACGTGAAACATCGAGAAGTAATAATTACTCTGGAACCGTCTGGCGACTTTAGTTCTGGATCATACTGCTCTGAAGAGTATAAAGGTGCGAATGGCCTGCAGAGCGGGCCAGTATCATAGCGACCAACAAACACATCGAAGCCATCTGATCAGTGAACCGAAACCAAGTAGAATAATCGAGAAAGTAGTGTGAAAATAAATTTTGTAACTGTGTAAAATAAATAACTATTGAAGAAGACCTGTGTATTTTTAATTTGGAAAGACAATTGAACCCTAATTTCGTAACAATATTACATTACATTTGTACACATAAGGAATTTAACTTAAAATGAAATGAAGCCATAAAGTTGTTGTAAAGGAATGGAAATAAAAATGCAAGGATGAGACAACTCTGCAGATCTTAATGATGATCAGGTACAATAATATTCATTCCTAAAAGAAACCGCTTCTGATAAATTAGAGGTAAATTTAAAATTTGATATGGCCCAAAAAATTAGATACTTTAAGTGTCTCTTTCTCAAACGACTTTTGACATTAACCCGATTAGACTGATCTATCTTCGAAAAAAATAATGGGGTTATCAAATAAGCGAAATGACAAATGACTGGAATGTGTAGGATGAGAAAAGAGAAGAACAAACATGAAGAGAAGATGCAGAGAAGATGAAATTAGAACGCAAGGACGAAGAGAAGACGCGTCTGCAGAGGTACTGGCTACTCCTAGGAGAATAATGACGGCATACAGAAACCAGTTGCATAGTCATAAACTTGAAAACAAATTCAAAATCAACTCGCCTACCTGTAGTTTATCAAGCGTAATATGGCCTGTAGTGACAGTAGGCACCGATTGCAGTTACCAACCGGTAAATGCACGTTTTACTTATACTCCTGCAGATAGGGTTGGCGCCAATATTGAATAGCCGATATTACATACTGAATACTAGTTTCAGGTATCTGAAACAGATATCAGTATCAGATAATATGTATAACAATAATAAATAAAAATGTATTATCTATTTTTAGATACGACGTAATATTTGTAGACTGGTACTAATTTATTTATCAGAAATTTCGGCACTGACATTATCACTGCCATAGTAACAGATAAATAAGTTACGATTAGATTGCTTGATTGTCTGTTCTACTAACGTGATGACTTTTTTAGTATATTTTAAAAAATACGAGAACGACTTTTTTCGGAAAATACGAACGACTGAAAAAAAAGGTGTTTAAAGGAAATGTCGAGGGAAGCTTGGAAGTGAAAGACTGAGGAAATAATATATTGATTGTCGAGGAGATGAGAGAAGTGCGGAAGGACAGAAAACAGTGGAGAAGCATCAGCAGAGATACTGGCCACTCCGAACGGTATGGGCGCTGGATACAATGCAGATAAATGTATGATAATTTTATTTTATATGTTTCTACGTACTTACCTACTTTATTTCCAAAAAATTCTAGGTTACCGCCATTGATTAATATGTTTATGTTCATTTAAGATCTGGGTTTTTATGTTGCAGGATTGGTGCTTTTGTTGAACCATTTTCGCAGGTTTTTCAGCCACGATGTCCTTCGGCGTCCCCGAGTTCTTTTCCCCTCAATCTTACGCTTTATGATAAGATGAAAAATACGGTATTTCTTATTTCTAAAAACGTGACCTAAGTGCATCAGCTTTCTCTGCTCAATGGTTGATAGAGGTTTCTTTGTGGTGCACATACGTTGATGAACATTGCTACTAGTGTTAAGAACTTATGAGCCCGATTGCGTGGCTTGCTTATGTGTATGTGTCGGCCTCTAGTAGATATGGTCTACTGCAGTGGCGAAGGGTGCCATACAAGCCGATTCCCATCGGTGTCCCGTTTAAAATGAGGCAAAAATAATAATAAAGTAGACTGCATGGTTTCAATGGGGAAAAATATGTATCGTTTCTTTGGTTTTAAATGTATTTTTTTACTTTGTGCCTATATTTTTTAACTACTTTGTTACATTATTTTAAAAGGGTAGCCGATGGGATCCGGCTTGTATGGCACCCTTCGCCACTGGTCTACTGTGAGTTTGAATGTATACATGTGCCCAGGCACGTAGTTGTTGGTTTGCGTCTTTGACTTGTATCCTGCCACCATTCCTCTAGGGGTGGCCGGTACCTCCACACAAGTGCCTCCACTTGACTCTGTCCTTGCATACTTCTTTCATCTCATCTAGTTTCATCACTCTTTTCATGCAAGCTCTTCCCTTGTTAACTAGAATGCGTAAATATAATAATATGAAACAATACAGAAGTGTGTGGTTCAATATAGAAGGGTCCGGAATATGCGAGAGGCGTCCGTTTAGACGCTAGATATTTGGACCGCAATTGTGTGAGAGACCAGAGTTTATTAAAACGTTGAGCCGTGAAATCGATAAGCAAGAGCTAGAAATCAATACATAGTAAAAAATAAATCTTAAAAAATAAATTGCAGTTTGATTAACAGAACCCAACTAAAATCATACAACTAGAATAAAAACAGAAGATAAAGAAGGCACTCTGCATCCATAACAGCATGGAGTATCAGTGACTCATAAGTCACTGCATCTCTACACTGTAAGCAGTTACAACTAGTAAGAAGGTTGTCGTATCTGCGAAGGTACTCTGGCCACCTCCCAGACAACTTTCCTGCTTTCCATTGATAACGACACGAAACTGCGCAGCACTGTCAAGCACTGCCAAGCACTGACCTACACAACCTCGCTGGGACTCCAAGCAGGTTTTCTGCGTCTGTAAGCAGGTACAGACATTGAGTAATAAGGTTGAGGGGCAGAAACTAACTAACTGCATTGATACATACTATCTACCACTTTTGTTTCAGTCCTGTCAAACGTTGCAGTTGTGTACTCATAAAAAACATGTTTTAACGTATCAAATTTTAAATTTCTTGTTTTTTCTATTTTGCGGTGTGGCACCCAATTACAACACATGCCATAAAGTTTTAAAATAATAATTCTTTAAAATTCGTCAATTTTATCGATCACAAGATTTATACCGCATGCGTCTATGTACGGACTGCTCCAGGCATAGTGAGCACGCGGCAATGCTGCCACCTTTCTAGAAACATTTTTACATACGCCCGAGTTTTATTTTGTACACATGGAAATGCGACTGTGAAGTTCATTGTTCTCTTTCTTACTAACGACCATTTTCGTAAGTTGGTTGAAAAAGATATATAATGTATATTTTCGTTAAAATAATTTTAGTCCACAGGGTACAAATAATAGTGGCCAACTCGCCCACGAGTGCGCTGTTTTGGTGCGGTAGGGCATGTGCAAGAGTGTCAGATGCACCTTGTTGTTACAAAATTTATGGCTAGCTAAATTTTGTAATCTAAGTTGCAGATTTCTTGACATTGAAAGATCAGTCTGCTCTCCCGACCGCGTTGCTGGAAATATGTAACTGTTTTCGATTTTATCGTCACCAAACTTTCATCATGAGGATACTGTGAGGTGGGGTAAGAAGAGACGATGGTATTGGATTGACCACGTGGATAGGATGGACAGTTGTAGGATCCCCCATGTGGCTGCCCACAGTATACCTGTAGGACATCATCGGCAAGGGAGACCGCTAAAGAGACGGAGAGATAGCTGGTGCTCTACTTCCTAAGAGGACAATGCCCGTTTGACAACAGATCATTGATCTAAAACAAGAAGATTTCAAGTGAATCGATGACATCCTTCTCAAGATGTTTCAACATGTTTCATTTCCGGTCTATCGACGCACACAACAATAATGCGCCACATTCTGCACACATTCCCCAACATCTCAGTCAACAAACACATGTCGCATTTCCACACATGTTGCAACATGTCTGCCAAGCTAATTAAAACCAAGCGACATTGTCAATGTTTGCGGAAATGACACGTAATTGCAGTGAACCTACAGGCTAGATTGGCATGCAGCTTTTGAATGCATTTTGCAGGGCGGACAAGTTTATCTCGTTAGTGAAATATGCAAGAAAATAAACGAATGGACTAGAATTATATACGACAGTATGGGAAAGCGTAGGTTGGATGAGTTCTCTATGCAGTTTGGCTTCAATTATTTACATATTCCTTGTACAAGCTTCCCACTTGGAACTGAAAATTCATGGATGTGTAAATCGCAACACCTCTTCCTGTTACTGCAACGCTAGGAGTGGACAGAACCTCTATAAAGTTGCCTTTGACTCATCTTATCCTTGCATACAATAGTCAATTCATTCAAGTCCATCACATTTTAAATACGATTACGATTGGTAACCCTCTTACAGATAACCGACATTCCCTCGAGCACAAAAGAAGGGTTGAAATTCTCAGACTCTTCTGTCGATACTATAAGAGCCTCTGTTCTGATGAAATGTCTTCACTTATTCCTCCTTGCCTCGTTACAAAATAAGGGCAACTCATAGAATGACTTTCATTCACCCATTTGCAGCCAAAGTCAAAACTATGAGAACTCGGTGTTTTCAAGACTCATTCTTCCATCCATATGGACTAGATACCAAATTAAAAAAAAAACAACTGACACAAAGTGGGTCCCACATTTCAACATCTTGCGAGTGTTATCGCCACTTGAATTGACGACTGCGACTGAAAGGTCCTTGGAGTACAACATCAGCTGCAAACTAAGCAATGAGATAACTCACATTATGCCAAACTGATAAGAGGTACATATTCTTACTCCCCTGGGACAAGAAACATTTAAAATCTTCAGTCATCCTAGGCTGCGGTGTGTACTTCATTGATTACTTGCCTCGTAAAAATACAATTTTTGATCAATTTGAAAAACTTGTAGCTTCCATACCACTTCGAAATACATAAATGAATTTTAGAATGTAGAATGACTCTTATTCACCCATTTGTAGCCAAAGTCAAAACTATGAGAACTTGGTGTTTTCATGACTCATTCCTTTGCCAAATTGCTCTTTAATAGAATGATTTACCTACCGGTAGCTGTGTTTCTATCCCAATTTAATCATGGTGTATTCAAAACCAACATCAATAGCCACTTCCTTTTAGTGTATACAAATAAAGGAAGCACAACACTATGCGGCTAACACCCTGCTAAGAAAGATCAAGAAATCAACAGCCACCTCACCAATACTTCTGCGGCACTTCAACGGGTCTCATTGACCTCTAAATTACACGAGTCTTCTGCAAAATATTCCTGAACAATATATTTTATACCGCAATATTTCACGATTTCATCAAACTGATTAACCCATACTTCGTCTGTTTTCGCTTTGTCTTTCACCCTCAACATTTCCTCTGTATTCCTGTATACTTAGTTGCTGGAGACATTAGATCTAATATCACACATTTTATAGCTTTTCGTCACAAAAGGTACATCCATCGAGCAATAGAAAAAACATAAAAGACGTATGCCAGTTTCTTTCCATAGTAATGCACTTGCCATTGAACGTAATGGGCTTACAATGAAAACAAAATGATAAAACATAGCTGCATCATACTTCAAATAGAAATAAAATTAACAAAGATTTTTTTTTATAGTTCTCGGCGACGATTGGTCTTTGATGGCGTAGTCTTTTTGGGTTGCCAAATGAGTCTGATGCTTCATCTACTCTAATATCTTAGTACGAGTTGCAAAACTTGAGAAAAGTAAAGTTTAAGGAAAATATTAAAGAGTGATTTCTCCCAAAATCTGCGGTTTTTGTTTCTTACACTTTATGATCTTAGCAAAAGAGTTACAGTGATGAAGAAAATCAAGTTCAAACAAACAAAAACGGCAGATTTTGGGGGAAATCACTCTTTAATAATTTCCGTAAACTTTACATTACTCAAGTTTTGCAACTCGTACTAAGGGTACTGATCAATGGGTATAGAATAGGCGATTGGAAGCTATTATATTGTTACGTTTTCTGCTGGATTATTTTTAATGAAAATGCCAGAATTTATTACTTACAATTTATTTTTCACAATTCACAATTTATTTCACATCTTGATAGTCACTAATTATATGTGTAACTTAGCAAATTATTCTCTTGCGACCCCCGGTTCGTACCATTTTGATCTCTTTTATAGTAAACCAGAGGAGTCTTTCTCGCAATTACTAAATCATTCCACCACTAGAACATTATGTACACACACAATCACAACCACTTCCAGTCGGTTCCTTCTCACGTGTATATGTGTGCGTAGTCACTTTGATGTATGTGTGTATAAGCGCACGTATTTCAAGTTCAATATTTTACAAGTCAGGAGTTGCTCTGTTCGTCAATAGTGAAAAGATTATGTTGACTGTTTTCAAAGACTTCTAAGTCTAAATGCATCACGTTTTTACATTTTCTAAATAATTGCGCATGCACTTTTTTTTGCCACATCCAACCATTACGAAATTAAGATGATTGGCGAGTCTGGGAAATTACTGTTTACACGTTGTTTCTAATAAACTCGTCAAAATTCATGACCGATACAAAAACAAATAAAAGAAATTAAGGAAAACTCTAGAATTAAAGCAATAAACGACATGTTGTGTAGCATTTATTTAATGACTTAATATGTGTTCGTTTCAAAAGAAGAAACGATGGATTTTATCATTGCAAAATAACACTAAAACACTCCATAGTATTCATTTAAGCCGTAAAGTTAACTAAAATGCACTTTTAGTTAAATTATCATACATTTCACTCACCGAATTTCGCCAGTAAATATTTAGTTACTTTAACAAACGATTTTCAAGATGGCGTCGTCTTCACTGACAGCAGCTGTTCTTTTTAATGTAAGGATACATCAAAATTGTTGCAAACTGAACATTTTTTGTGTCGTTTTCCAGCTTAATGAAGGTTAGGCATTTGATTTTTATGCAAAGTTGTTTGTTTTAAAGCTTTTAAATGGCATTGTAATTATTTCCAAGATTTGGGGGCGGGGCTTGTAATTTCTGTAATTCTCGGTTTTAGTTAACTCGAACTTGAGTATTTTGAATAATAGTTCAAGTAATAGTTAACTAAAATATTACTAAACTTGAATATACCGAGCCTAAGTCTCAAAGTTTAAAGAGCAGGGATGTACATTGCATTTCAAGCTTCAAGTACCTACATATTTTTAAGCTTTCTGTATGATAAAAACTAAAATAAATTAATAAAAAATTGGATGATTTACTTAGTGAGCGCTGCTTTGGTGTGTTCCGCACCTCAAGAGCTTGCACGACGCTATAGTAAGCTCCAATTACTCAAGCAAGCCCTAGTTATATGGCTGTATAGATCTTTTGTGGACGGTTTTTGGTAAATGTATATGAATTATCAACCCAACGAAGAGTACCTATATTTGAAAATGAAATGATGCTACAAAGCTTTCCGATTACGAGTCCGCAGCGTCAACCATTAAACTACGGACCGGTCAAGTTGATAAGTTGCACTATATGTTCAACTTAGTTGTGCTCCTTGACTGATAGGTTGGTACGAGGCTGACCACCCGTGCTGTAAAAATCGGTTCACTTTTGCCAATGCCACCCCGGTTCAGGGAACGGTGGCAGGAGTTGCAAGGTTTATGTCCATGTGAGGTTTTCTTTATTTGTATGCACACATGCAGAATGTGTAGGCGCGAACCTACATGTGCCTGTCTATAGGCATGCATTTCAAATGAGCAATGATATGAGCCTTAAATGCTTACATATCCTTGCAGCTTAGATTATAGATTATTATAGTTGTGTTACGTCAAACGAAGATTTAATAATAATAATAATATTAGGATGATTTATTTGGTGAGCGCTGTTTTTGTGTCTATCACACCTCAAGAGCCCTTTGCGAGCTTGGTCGTCGCAGTAGAAAGCGTCAATTCTCAAGCAAGACCCATTTGCTGTAAGGCTGGATGGTCCTTTAATGACCGGTCTTTAGTAAAGGTATATGATTTTTTTACCCAGCGAAGAGCATAATAAATAAGAATGGTATATTTTTTGTGCTCCGCTTGGATTTGAGCCCACAACGTCCCATTTAAAAGAAAGAGGTGTTAACCACTAGACTACGGACCGGTCAATAGGACTAGTATACGAGTAATAACTAGATTTTTTGATACAGTTTTTTAAATGTTTTGAATTTTTATTTTTCCCTCGTATAATCTAAGTTGCAGTAATAGCGTACGCCGCACTATCCGAGTGTTACTAATGATGGAAAATATACAACTTCTCCGACATAATTTCGCCGCTTTATTACTTTCCCTTTTGATGCCGCCAGTCGATGAAATGCACCACTATCTAAAACGGCTACGCTTGTATGGAACCACGCTCCACGACAAATCGGGCACGGACAATCCGTCCACAGACAGCTCGACCATGGACAGATCATTCACTCCGCGCAGTTCGTCCACACGACTTTTCGGTTTTCGGTCACATACATTTATTTTTAAGGTTTTGTTTGTATACATTCTAAATCTAAAACAATCTAAATCTAAGCTGCAAAGATATATATCATTTAAGATTCATATTAAACGCATAACCCACTAGCAGACATGTATAAGTTCACGCTAAAACATGCCGCATGTGGACCTACAATATAAAAACCCAATCTCAAAAATAATGTTGTTTATTATCTGCATTCCTTAACTTATAGGTTGGTATAAGACTGACCACCCATACTGTAAAAATGGTTCACTTTGCCAATGTCACCCCTGTTTCAGGAAAGGTCGGCAAAAGTTGCAGGGTTTATGTTCATTAGAGGTTTGGATTTTAATTTGTAATACACATTCAGCATTTGTAAGCGCGAACTTACACGTGTCTGTTTGTGGGCATGCATTCGATACGAACTTTAAATGTTAAAATATATCATGCAACTTAGATTATAGGTACAATTAACGGCCCACACTCCATAAACAGTTCCATCAGAGGAAAATACAATTAATAAAAACTGCAGTAACTTCAACAGTTTTACATACAGTAATTACGAAGGAAAAAGTAGGTGGTCAGCCGCATACCATCCTATAAGTCAAGGAATTTCGATTATAGAAAACACGACAATTCGTCCACACGACTTTTCGGTCATATACAATATATGACATACAGAAAACTCTATTACACAAATCTGCAATTAATTTGTATCTACTACAGTAATAAATGTTTTTTTGGAGAGCAAGTTTTCTGTGATGGACTTGTCTGTGGGCCTATATTATATGTGGACGAGTTGTCGTTGTTCGAAAAGTCGTGTGGGAAAACTGTCGTGAGAGAAAATTGTCCGTGAACGATGTGTCTGTGAACCGACCGTGAACTGTGACCGACATGTCGTGAGTACGAACTGTAAATGGACGACCTGTCTATCGACGAGCTATCTTTGACCGATTTTTCGTGGCACGATGAAACAAACCACAGTATTGGCTCCGTTATGTGTCGGATTATGTGAAGTAATCTATAACTTTTTCCTTCGTTTCATATGAGCCGTATGCAGTTACGTATGAATCGCATCTTTCCTTTTCTACTATATGGCATGGAAAGGGTGGACAATAACACAGTGCTTCGAAAATAAAATCGGCGCCTTTATAACCTAAATCTGCTGTTTTTGTTTGTTACACTTTATGGTGTAAGCAAAATAGTCCATTCTTTCCACGTGTTCGATCAATCTTTCCGAATTTCTTTTCGCACCTACACTTTCATATTTAACACCTTGAATAAAAATATTTTTCAAGTAGGTACTGCACGCGTGTATCATTTTTATGAAGACAGTGTAACAATAAAGAACAAGTTAAGCCAACGACTGAGCTAAGAAGTTTATTTTTAATGAACCGTGTTTTTGAAAGGTAGCTTGTGAAGGAATTTTGCCAGATTTCATGTAATTCCCTATTCTGTAACACTTGGTGAAGTGCCGCGGAGCTTATGGTCTTATCATTTACAAATATCATTTACATTATCAAAAAAATATTGGTGTTATGGCTGAGGGGGCCAGATCTTTCTAGGGTATTTGGAATAGAATAACGTTGGTTCAATCCCCGCCTGGGTCATTTGACCATAACTTTGACCGTGGTTCAACATATGTAATTTGGTAGTTATTAATTAATAATTCAACAAAATAAAAATAAAATGAATTATTAATTGATAATAATAATACCTGTGCCTGGCCAGGCAGAATAGGTGGTGAAATGCATTTCTCTTCACAAATCTATTTTTCAAAAAAATATTTATGTACCTTTTTAATCTGTTATCTATAATCTAAGTTGCACAGCTATTTCAATATTTAAAATTCTGCCATGACGTGATGATCGCAAAATTTCAAGAATCGCACGTGCATTGTGCAATTCGCACATGACATTACACAAAACGAGGAACTCTAAAAAATTAGTATTCAACAAACACAAATGCCGGTGAAACAATACTCCAATCATCATTCGTGTTATGGCATTAATTTCACCGTGAACAAAACAATAACATTTAGTTAACACTATAATCGTTTTCTTTTTGTTAATCGTGGCTCTCAATTTAAAACAATGTTAACATAAACTCTAATTGATAGGGTCTTGAAGCATGAATGAATGCGGTATAAATGAGAATATGAGAGTCAAAGAATATAATAATAATCTAATAATAATCTAAGTTGCAAGGATATATTCATTCAAAGCTCTCAGATGTATGCCCACAAACAAACACGTGTAGTTCGCGCTTACAAATGCTGATTGTGTACTTACAAATAAAATCCAAACCTCAAATGAACATAATCCCTGCAACTCTTGCCGACATTCCCTGAAACAGGGGTGACATTGGCAAAGTGAACCATTTTTTACAGTATGGGTGGTCAGCCTCATACCAACCTATAAGTCAAGGATTATCCAAAGTCATAATAAAAGGAGAGCTTGTATGAAGCAGGTTATGACTCTGGATGAAATGAAAGAAGTATGTAAGGACAGAAAGAAATGAAGGTTGATCTGTTATGTTGGCGGCTAGAACTAGGGTTTTTTAAATTAGAAATTTATATTCTGTTTACGTTTTGAGGTCCATGCATAATATTATTTGTCTATTTTTTAATTGTAATTTGTTGTGTATGTTCCTTGACTTATAGGTTGGTATGCGGCTGACCACCCATGCTGTAAAAAATGGTTCACTTTGCCAATATCCCTCCTGTTCCTTGCCTCCTGGCAAGTGGAAACTATTTATTTTCACCGATATGGGGCCGACCTTACACCAAGCATTTGTCTTTTAAATGGGGTTTTCCCTGCTCTAGAGGTAGCAGGTACTCACTTTGCTATCGACCAAGGTTTCCCATGATAATAATATAAAATTAAGACTTTTTTTTTTATTAATTCAATAGGAGAAAACTAAGTTTTAATTCACTTTTATTATTTTTTTGCTCAAACGTTTTCGCCTAATAAAGTATCGTCAGGAGCATCTATCTATAATCTTTAATCTAAGCTGCAAGGATATGTAAGGATTTAAGGCTCATATGAAATGCATGCCTACAGACAGGCACATGTAGGTTCGCGCCTACACATTCTGCATGTGTGCATACAAATAAAGAAAACCTCACATGGACATAAACCTTGCAAATCCTGCCGCCGTTCCCTGAACCGGGGTGGCATTGGCAAAAGTGAACCGTTTTTTACAGCACGGGTGGTCAGCCTCGTACCAACCTATCAGTCAAGGAGCAGCATAATTGTTACAAATCTTTTTACTTCAAACATTTATTTTCAAAACTAATTTTGTTTTTTCCTATTCAACTTAAAAAAAAAATACAATAGACTTTCACTGTGTTAACAGAAATATCCTTAAACGTATAAAATTAAGACGGTTTTATTGGTAAGTGTAATTTTATAAGTAACACTTGATTGTACCTATTTGCTTCTATGAAGAACACGCATTTTCCTATAACCTCTGATATATATAAAAAAATCACATAATAAATTTCTCTTATTGTTTGAAACAAAAAAATAATTACTTCCATTTTCCTGCTGATTTCTTTTACCCATAAATTTATGCAACAATCTTGTTGATTGCTGGGAGCTACCCACACCGTTACAGCTTACAATTTTACATCACACTTTACAATTTTACAACTCCATTGTTTTGTAACGTTAGATGCCAGAAGATTGCTCCAGTCGGATCAATCTTTGTAATTTTCCGACTGCTATAAAGCTATTTCAAACACATTCTAGTTTTAACACCTATTCACAAACAATCTCACGACTTTATTCAGAATTTCCTTACTTATCATGGCATGTGAGTATTTTTTTAAAAATTCGATTATTACTAAGAAGTAAAGAAAAAAGTACCGTATATTCTAATCTAATAAAGTTGCAAAGATATGTAACATTGGGGATTCACATTACATGCATTCTCACACGCAGACACGTACAAGTTCGAGCTTATGAGCATGCCGCATGTGAATCTACAGCATAAAAATATAATCTCAGATGGACATAGACCCTGCAATTCCTGCCGACCTTCCTTGAAACAGGGGTGACATTGGCATAGTGAACCATTTTCTTCAGGCGGTCAGCCGGATACCAACCTATAAGTCAAGAACATTCACTTTGTATATCCCATTTTTTCACAATCTCTTCAATCTGATCACTCCATACTTTTTTCTATCGTCCCTTACCTCTTTTTCTTTTCACACTTTCTCTGTATATGTACTTTGTCCGTTACTCATCATTCATTCTTCCCAAATGCCCAAACCATCTTAACACATTATTTTGTACCTGAACTTTCACATCCTCTTTCAACTTACAGTCTTTCTTTACCCATTCATTCCTAACTGTATCCTCAGCGACACTCCAGAAAGTCTTATAGACTTCTAGATTGTTTAAAATCTAGGGAGTCTACAAAGTAATAAAGACACGAGCATAACAAACGCCATCATCGTCGGTTGTAACTTAAGTAGGTACCTCAATGGTTCAGTACAAACATGGTTGATTGACAGGTTAGAAATATGCATCAATCATGCTATACGACTACAAATCCGCTATTTCTACACTAATTAGAGTCTGAACGAACAAGAAGTTTGCATTTTGTAATGTAAGTATATGTTGCTATATCGATATATAATCTGGATTGATTGTTTACTAGACTAGGAGTCTTGCTTTTCCATCAAATGCTGTAAATAATGGGTGTGGTGTGTTCATATGAAAGAGCAACAAACTCGAAGATCAGGTCTAAACACACACATGTAATTTTAAACTTGATGCCAGGGGCGAGAATCTCATACTCAAAAGTAAGGTAGGCAGTCAGGTTGATATCTCATTTGGTAGAACGCTTGAGTTCAATGAAAATTTTTGAAACTGCCGGCAAGTTTCACTCAGCCTTCACAAATATAAGAACCTGCCTCCTCGGAAGCATGGTAACCCCCACTTCAAGTGAAGTTGTTGGTTTTAGGCCATCCCCCTTAGTTGTGTAAATAAAAGAGTCCACTCGCTACATGCGACACTTTTGAGGACAACGCAGCAAGAATTTCCTGGGATTGTGGTAGGCAGAAATATTGACGGAATTATTTCTTCTTATTCCATCTACCTGTGTACGTAAATGTCAACCATAGTCCAGGTATTTAATATATTTATTAAATACCAACTATACCTACATAATACAATAATACATCACAGCTATACGTGCAGCTTGGTTGCTTTGCGTACATTAATCCTAGACTTCGTTAATAATATTGAGTATTCGTTAATCGCTAAAGCAGCTTTGCCTCGTGTTATGGATAGCGTATAAATTGCTGGTAAATCGCAATTAATGTGACATGTAGTTTTGCTTTCGATCGCAGACTTTATGGCTAGTTAACCCACCTGTTCGCTGTGAATTATTGCAGTGGGAGAAACAGCTCGCACACTGTTATATTATGCATTTTCTTGTTCACATTAAGTCATTAACTGCGCAGACGTGTTGAACAACAATAATAATGCTATGTTAATCATCACGTTAATACGTTAATCACGTGGTTAATTTTTAATTTTAAACATTTCCGTTAATCAAGTACCTACTTAACGCACCAAGTTAATTTTTATTATTTGGATCAAACGCGTTCATCTTACAACATACAACTATTGTCAAATAAATATGTTATACACGTAATATATAGTAATACACAAATATCTAACGGTGCTAGACATTTTAGTCGTCCGTTGAGTCCACGCTTTGAAAAATTATGATGCATTTTTATGGAGACTTATCAATCTAAGACGGCCGCAAGTGAACAGCTGATTATTCTTCATACAAATATGACCACAATTCGGTAAGTAAGAATGACCGTGGTGATGAGACTTCCAGCGCAGGCATAATTAGTTGTCAAAGCGTGGGCTCAACGGACGACAAAAATGTCTAAGAATAGCACTGATAGAATACATAATAACAAATTAAATAATAAAGGATGAGAAAGGAGAAGAAACATAAAATATCTTACTAACCAAATGCGATTGCCAAAATACATTAATCATAATCCTACATAAATTATTATGTTCCTTCTTTGTGGCCAATTTCCGCAGAAAGCATGAAGGAAAATAAATGCAGTGAATCCAAAAATACGTTAATAATAACATTAAAAAGTAAATCATAGAATACTGCGTGGGAGTGCTCCGGGGTGCCTACCTGATGGAGCTGGTGTCTCCAGCAACTACAACCTCGCGCGGACACTGAGGTCAGTTGCATCAAGAAGCAGCTGCCTGGACATCCCTGCAAGATGGCCCCGCACTGTTTTTGGAGACAGGGCATTCCAGGCGGCCGCTCCAATGACTTGGAGTGCTATTCCCGCCTCACTGAAGGAACTGGATTTGGAGAGACTTTTTAAAAGAGGTCTCAAGACTCACCTCTTCGTCCATTCATATGGACAAACGCCTTTGCAATGACACACTGTCCTAAAAGGCACTATGTAAAATTTGTATTAATGATAATAATAACTTATTGTACGTAAAATAAAAACTACGTGCTTTTGCAACTGGAAAGCGTAAGTCTTTATTTGCAAAAAAAATGCTTAGGGCAATCGTTCACTGCACTAAGAACTAATCGCCTCACGCTGCCAACACTGGCTACGAGTATCATCATCATCATCATCATCTATCGACAGGATGCCGCTGGCTATAATGAGAGTAAACAAGCGGTTCCCAAAACTTCCTTTACGTCTAAATTCGACGAGGGCTGGAAGTCTCATCACCACGGTAATTCTTACTTACCGAATATCGGTAATATTTGTATGAAGACGAATCAGCTGTTCCCTTGCGGCCATTTTGGATTGACAGGTCTTCACACAAATATTACCGATATTCGGTAGATAAGAATTACCTAAGGGATGAGACTTCTAGCCCAGGCTGGAAGTCTCATCAGGGCGGTAGATAGCATGTTAGCGTCGACGGTACGTTAGACTTACCTATTTGAAAGTTTGCCATAGCGCCGCTAGGTGTCAATGCGTGCATATGATTGGTCGAATAGTTCAAAACCTTTCATCGGTACAATGTTAACGAGCTTTGGTAGACTCAACTGACGGTAACGTTCGTGGTAACTACCATATTGATGGTAGCGTATCAAGCAAATTGAACTGCCTGATACGCAAACGATTGGAGTAAACTAGTATCTGGTCTACCAAAACTTGTATAACAAAATGAAAACTGTAACAGCACGTATAAGAGCGCTACTACAATCTGTAATCTGAGTTGCAAATACATTTTAACATTTCTGATTCATATTAAATGCACGCCCACAAGCAGACACGTGCAAGTTCGGGCTTACACATACCGCATGTGAACTTTCGCCCTGCCCTGCATCTCCATTTATCAGTGTTATGGCCAAGGGAGTCAAATGGCTGAAGTTTCTAGCGTATTTGGAATAGAATAACGTTGGTTCGATCCCCGCTTGGGTTATTTGACCATAACTTTGATCCTGGATAAAAGCAGATTAATTAATAATTCATTAAAATATACAATCAAGAATTATTATTTGATTATATTATTACCTATATCTGGCCAGGCAGAAAAGGTTGGTGTATTACAATCCTCTTCAAAAATCTATTTACAAAAAAACTCAGAACACCCTTCCCTTGCTAGGGGTGACATTGGCAAAGTGATTTTTTTTTCAGTGTGGGTGGTCAGCCTCACTCCAACCTATGAGTCAAGAAACATAATAATGACGTTTTTTTAGCTTACGCTAAGGTTGAGTTTGATCGTAAAGTTAACTTGCAGCGGTAGTAAACGCATTGTTGGTTAGAGCGGAAGCGACTATTGTTCGGGTATACACTAATTAAGAGAAAGGGGTGCCTGGTAATTACTGCAGGCACGAGACTGACAACCCAGCTTGTATAAATGTTGCGTACAAAATGCATCATGTGTGGTGAACTCGCGGCGCGACCTTTTAATAAGCTGGATTTAAAATTGGGAAACGCATACGACGCAACGGTTGCCTATAAGTTGCTTTTCTGAGGAGTCTGAGTGAGAGGGGGCTTTCTCTGCGATCTGTTGACAGTGCTCTAATCTCTTCTTCTTCTTTTTGTGCCACGTCTATCGAAGATCGGCGATCATTATGGCTATTTTAACTTTAGATGCTGCGGCTCGAAACAGGGACTTGGCGCTTCTGCCGAACCACTGTCGCAGGCTTTTCAGCCACGATATCCTTCGGCGTCCCTGAGATCTTCTCTCCTCAATCTTACCCTGTATGATAAGATGAAGAGACGGTACTTCTCACTTCTCATAATGTGACCGAACTACATTAGCTTTCTCTACTATATGGTAGGCAGGAGCTCCTTTGTAGTGCGCATTCGTTGGAGGACTTCTTCATTGGTGAACCGATCACACCAAGAGATCCGAAGCATTTTTCGGTATAGACACATCTCGAATGCTTCAATTCGTCCAGTGCCTGCGTGAGAGTCCATCCCTTCATACCATACAGAGCGATTGGGAAAACATAGCACCTCACTCCTTCCGGAGTTCAAGGCTCAAAAAACGCAAAGCAAAAAACGCAAGGCAAAAAAAACCTCTGATAGTACACAATGCAGTAAAAGAAGTACAGTGTTCGGAGACCGCGCTTTCGCAATTGCAGGACCGTCCACTTGGAATCAGCTGCCCCCTGATGTGCGCGCCAAGGAAGGGATTGAAAGTTTTAAGAAGGGAATGAAGACCCATTTCTTCACCGCCGCGTCAAGCCTGAAAGCGCCATTGCAGTGACAGTAGTCACGAAACGGCGCTCTACAAATCATCATCATCATCATCTTGTGAATTATGAGTCTATTGATATCGATACCTTAAAAGTAAAACTGAATAAGTCATCTATGAAGCCAGCATGGCTTTCTCAGATAAATGCACCTTTTTTCATACTTTTTATTTTATAACACTAAAAATGTGTGAAAATCCTGTAGTTAAGAAGTTTGTCATGAGCACTTCCTTATAATTGGTTCACTTAAAATAAGTAGTTACTTCCAATAAAATGTTAAAACCACGATTTCTGAAATCAGTGATTTAGCACTTAATCAATTTTAACCTCTAAGGTGACGGTATATTGAACAATTTTTGAACACCATAACGTGAAATATCACCTCAAGGACGTTTTCACTTTTTTTGATAAAATAAGTTCCTTGACATGATTGGTATGAGGTTGAATACCCATACTGTAAAAATACTTTTCTTTGCCAATGTCACCGCTTTTTTAGGGAAGGTCGGCAAAAGTAGGGTTTATGTTCATTTGAAGTTTGGATTTTATTTGTAAGTACATATTCATGTTTTTTGTGGGCATGCATTTGATATGAGATTTTAATGTTAATAGAAGAGTTGCAGGGCTTATGTTCATCTGAGATTGTTTTTTTATGTAGTAAATTAGCTGCAAATTATTGAAGTTAATAATGCATTCCCACAAGCAGACACGCATTATTTCGGGCATCACACATGCCGCATGTGAACCTACAGTATAAAAAACCCAATCTCAAATGAACATAAGCCCTGCAACTCTTGCCGAACTTCCCTGAAACAGGGGTGACATTGGCAAAGTGAACCATTTTTTACAGTATGGGTGGTCAGCCTCATATCAACCTATAGGTCAAGGAAAAATTATTGTAGTTGCTTCGTATGAACGCAGGCAGAGACGCTCATCGTTACTGGTTTTTCATATGAGGGATCAGCATTGAACACGTCCATGTAGCAGCTATCCGAGTTGATAAGCCATTAGAAAACATGTCGTATCCACTTCAGAGCTGTCTCCTATCAACCCAAGAGCAGAGGTCGACCTTGGGTGAAACATCAAATGGATGTAAACTCAAGAAGCATCGAGAAAACAACTTGTAAAGAAAGTTAGCTAGTAAATGTAAGAGCATCTGTTAAACCAACATCATTCCTTGACTTCATCATCATCAGCTTGTCAGCCATTTATCTATGTCTGTTGCCATCCTCTTGAGATGCGAATAGGAGGAGACATCCATGAGCCGCTTCACATCCTTAGAGTATGAAGTGCTTGGGCGACCTCTTGTTCGTCTTCCCAAGATTTTGCCTTCAAAGATGTTGTTAAGAAAGGTGCTATGTCTAATCGAGTGCCCTATTAGCTTGGCTTTCCACGGCTAGTTGCACTATATGTGTAGCTTAGTTGCGTTTTTTTTTTACATAATACAGTTCAATTTACCTAGACTTTGCATACGCGCGAATTATTTTATAGATGCAACAAAGTAAGTGTAGATGATGCAAATTTAGCTTGTATTTGCACGCCTAGGCATGCCTACACGTATCCATCGCCTCTGTTTAGGTATTCCTTGTCGCAGGCTAAATGTGTCACACTAACGGCACTCACAGGTACATATCGACGGTCAAAAGGTAACAGGGCATAAGCGACAAAAACTAAATTGTTCAGGAGAGCAGTTTAATGTTTGAGATTGCAGAAAAATGTCATTTTTTTTTTTAATAGATTTGTGGAAAGGAATGCAATCCACCAACCTATTTTACGTGGCCAGTTGTCTTCATGCGAAAGCAGAAGCTTGTGTGCATGCAACGGCTTCTGTTGAACCAGGGTCGAAGTTATCGTCGCGAGATTCGAACCAACGTTATCCGGTTCCAAATAACCTGACATAATTATTTCTTTTTTATCATATCGTTAGAATCAAAACAAGTCTAAAATTAAAAATATACAAGCATTTATTGGCATTCCTATTTATGTGGTTTTATGTTTTACGATTTTTTATGTTGCCAATGTCACACCTGTTTCAGGGAAGGTCGGCAAGAGTTGCAGGGCTTATGTTAATTTGAGATTGGGTTTTTATATTGTAGGTCCACATGCAGCATGTGTTAGCGCGAACATATACATCTCTGCTTGTGGAAATGCGTTTTATATGAATCTTAAATGATATTTATATCTTTGCAGCTTAGATTTTAGATTTTACAAGCGCCTTTAGGACAAAAAAGGCCAAAATCTTGTCGGTTACACCAAAGCCATACTTTGAAAACGCAGTTGTTTGCTTGGGCATAAACAACAAAAAAAACATCGTAGAGCTATGGGAGTAAGCGCATTAGAAAGAGCGGAAAATTTTAAGGAGGATAGCATTCATAACTCAATTTTGACCAAAACGTCGCTTATGCCCTACTTCCTTTTAACCGTCGTTGTACATTATGTAGGAGAGATTTTATCGGCTTCTCATACAAATCGTATGCAAGGCGGATCTGCGCGTGGATCGTCATCAGTGGAAATAAAACACACCAAGCTGGACTGTAATTTAACTAGTAGTTTGACGCGAGTTTGACCACCCATACTGTATATAAATTATTATCATTTCATAGAAGATACGAGGAACGAGATAAAGATAGATTTTATCTATGCTCCTTGACTTGATAGGTTGGTATGAGGCTGACCCCCCGTGCTGTAAAAATCGGTTCACTTTTGCCAATGCCACCCGGTTTCAGGGAAAGGCGGCAGGAGTAACAGCTACGATTTCCTATTACGATACTTTCCTTTGATTTTTTTTCTTCACTGTAAAGCTAAATAGGTTCCAAACACACTATTGATCGCAAGCTAAAAGGCGCAAATTCAATGAAAATTAGCTGATTTATTTGATGAGCGCTGTTTTGAGTGAAGCACGCCTCAAGAGCCTCCTGCAAGCTTGGTCGTCACTACTCATATCAATTTTTACACTACATGTGTTAAGCCTCACACGAAAGTGCGAGTCAAGAAACTACAACCGGTAAAAATTATGCAACGATTATAAAATTGTCTTCTGATAGAAAACAAATTAAAAAAAAAACACTGCAGTGTGAATTGAACTAACGACTTTTAAAGTGTCAATGCTCGGTAACATATTTTATTTTATTAATGTTTTTAGCAAGATAAAAAGATTACGATTATAAAGAATGTATGACAATTATATCTCTCAATAGAGGCGCTGTTTACGTTACCATACATTTTTTTTAGAATGGACATGATTTTT
This sequence comes from Agapetus fuscipes, assembly GCA_951799405.1. NCBI lineage: Eukaryota > Metazoa > Arthropoda > Insecta > Trichoptera > Glossosomatidae > Agapetus > Agapetus fuscipes. The sequence continues at coordinate 12,104,855 of OX637351.1, read as the reverse complement.
TATACTCGGCGCAGTATTAACTTTCTATTTCAGATATAAATGATGTAAACGCCAATACGAAATTACATGGTCGCTTATACGGAGTTCTGTTGGAGTTATATCAAGAAAAAGTCAGAAAGGTAAAACATTTTTTCCCAAAGAAAAATGGACAATATAAGTGTATCTATAATCTAAGATCCAAAGATATTATATTCACATTTAAAATTAATTTCTCCTGAAGATGCCTTTTGAGGCGAAAATATTCGAGCCAAAAAATATAAATTAAATTGTAAGTGAACTAAAACTGTTATTTTTAAAAAATAAACTTAAAATTCATATTATATATCGTCCTCCCAGTGCTTTCTGGGCTTATCAACCATTTGATTCATAGATGACCTTTCAATGAAATTGTCTTAAAAATCACATTCTATACAAGCTGAGGTAAGAAAAAACGTAAAACAGAACAATTTTAGAGATGTTTTAAATATTTTTTTAAAACAATTTCCTGTTTTCATACTACACATTGGACCAGTGCACATACAAACATTGCTCATGTGAAATCACCGCTGATGGACATAAGATAAACAAGCACTACGGTGACAAAATGCTGCGAGTATACTTACAAATTCAAATCCATAACAAAACAAACGGACGGGTTGCTAAGGAAAAGGTATATTAATATTTTTATTGGTTGCTAAGGATTAGGACCTATACAAGTATGACGTTTGCCCGCCTGAACTGGAATCAAGCCCACCGCCTACCGATTCAGAATTCGAAGCATTATAACCACTAGACTACGGACCGGTCAATCGGTCAATACAACCGGTCTACACAAAGCATATATACGAGTATAGGAGAGATGGCTTATAACAGGTCATGATAGAAGCTCGTTTTTTTAAGAAATAAAACTAGTCCATAGACCTTGCGTTGTGCATCACTGGTCTATATAAGCATTGCAGCAACAAAGTATGCGATTACCTATAATCCAACCGCAATATAATACAAACTACATATACAGTACACCGTCTGATCTGATGATTTATAGAAGAAAATCTGAAGCCGGAAATAGCGCTAATAGCCATAGACTCTGACTAATTGTTACTTCTGATGCATTCATCATGTCATCAACGGCTCAATTAATAGCCCCACCCTGTTGGACAGTTAAAGGTTGTTTGAGCTTAACAAGCATACCCGTGAAAGAAAGCATTAATAATCTATCTTTAGCTATATAATAATCTAAGTTGGTCTAAGAACTAAGGTAAGTAAGAATTGGGTCTTGCTGGAGGAATTTGCGCTTTCTATAGCGACGACCAAGCTCACAGAATGCTCTTAAGGTGCGATTCACCAAAAACAGCACTAAAAAAAAATCTTCCCAGTATATAATATGTTCATATACGTATTGTTATAATTATTTATTAGTCACCCCTGTTTCAGGTCAAGTCAGAAAGAGTTGCAGGGCTTATGTTCATTAGTAAGTTCCAGGGCGTATTTGGTGTTTCTACCAGAGAGGTAGAGGCACGCTAATTTTAGACCTTTCTGGCAATGCGAATACGACTATAATGCGAATACGTCGATGTTATGGCCGAGGGGGCCAAGTGGGCTGATCTTTCTAGCGTGCTTTGAATAGAGTAACGTTGGTTCGATCCCCGCCTGGGTCATTTGACCATAACTTTGACCCTGGTTTAACAGATTTTATTGGCTAATTATTAGTTAATAATTCATTAAAATAAACAATAATGAATTATTAATTGATGATATTAATATCTGTTTCTGGCCAGGCATAATAGGTTGGTGAATTGCATTCCTCTTAGTCTTTACAAATCTATTTAAAAAAAAAAAAAAAAGACGCATTTCGCTTAAGAGTAGAGAGTTCGCCTAAGTCAGGGACATTCAAGAACAAAACTATAACTGTAACTGTAACTCTGTCGCCATTCCGCTAGGGGTGGCCAGAGCCTCTGCAGAGTTGCCTCCATTTTTTCCTATCCTGACATACCTCTTTCAATTCCTTTATATCCATCACCTTTTTCATGCATTTTCTTCTTTTACGCTCACTTTGTATATCCCATTCTTTCACAATCTCCTCAATCTGATCATTCCATACTTTTCTCGGTCGTCCCTTCCCTCTTTTTCCTTTCACACTTTCTTTGTATACATGCTTTGTCAGTCTATCATCATTCATTCTTTGCGGTTTTGTTCATAACGTTGAAACGGTTTGATCATAAGTTCTGCAATAAACTTAGTATGATGAAAATAAATGTCACACTTTTAAAATAAATTCATGTTTTTTTTTAAATTAATAAAGCAAATAAAAACACGCCGAAAGCGATCGAGGTATTAAACTCGACTCGTGAAGGAAAAGCTTTGTTTTTCTTGTTAATTTATTAATAGGTATAAAATGAATCTTCACAATAAATGAAACCCAAAAATGTAACAATATACATATATATACTCGTGTGTTAACAAATTGTCTGTAATGTTGACGGCAAGGGTTTATTATTAAATTGGAATTAGTTTTCTGTTTTACTTTTGATATCCACAAGTGTTGTTATTATTTTATTGATTTAAAAAATGCAATTTGTCCTGTATGTTCCTTGACTTATAGGTTGGTATACGGCTGACCACTCATGCTGTAAAAATGGTTCACTTTGCCAATGTCACCCCTGTTTCAGGGAAGGACGGCAAGAGTTGCAGGGTGTATGCCCATTTGAGATTTGATTTTTATGCTGTAAGTTCACATGCGTCATGTGCAAAGCGCGAACTTGTATGCGTCTGCTTGTGAGAATGCATATAATGTGAATCTCCAATGTGACATATCTTTGCAACATAGATTAGATTAGTTACCTACACTTGTTCATGTATTATATCCTCAGGCATTTCTTATATTCAAATACTTATTTTGAGACTCCAGGTTATTTTTACACTTGATCAAAATAACATTATGACAGTCTCTGACATTCAGCCACTATATTTAGACCGCTTCCTCTGCAAAATATTATTTTTTCACCAAAATAGCAAACTGGAGTCATCGTCATAACAGCAGACTCATCCATTATAATGGCAAACCGAGTGGAAGACTGGCAGAACTATTTTTAGTATCAAAACTCGCCACTACTTTAGTGTTACAATTCGGAAAGACCATTCATTTTGTTTACAAACCATTTTATTTTGCCGACGATATGGCCAAGAGGGTCAGGGCTGGAAGTCTCATCACCAAGGTAATTCCTACCAACCGAATATCGGTAATATTTGTATGAAGACCTGTCAATCCAAGATGGCCGCAAGTGAACAGCTGACTAGTCTTCATACAAATATTACCGATATTCGGTAGGTAAGAATTACCGTGGTGATGAGACTTCCAGCCATGGACGCTAATTTTGGTTAGTCTAATCTATCAATTCTAATCTAAGTTGCAAATATATGTAACATTAAGGATTCACATCATATGCATTTTCACAAGCAGGCACGTAGACGCGCTTAAATATGCCGCATGTGGACTTAAAATATAAAAACCCAAATTTAAAATGAACATACACCCTGCAACTCTTGCTGACCTTCCCTGAAACGGGGGTGACATTGGCAAGGCGAACCATTTTCTACAGCATGGGTGGTCAGCCGCATACCAACCTATAATTGTCAAGGAAAGTGTGTTTGATAAAACAAAGAACTTTGGTTCGATTCACGAAGAGCCCTTTGAGGATAACTTTGTCCCTGAACAGATGTCATTGGGTAGTTATTCAGTAAAAAAATAAGTATTTAATTAATAACGTTACCATTGTCGAGACGATAATTTCGGCTAGCATGTTTGAAATAAAAGAACGCTGGTTCGATTCCCGCCGAGCCCCTTGACGATAGTTTTGTGCTTGGTTGAACAGATGTCGATGATGTTGGACCGGTCCGTAGTCCAGTGGTAACACTTCGGACTCGTAAATGGAAGGTTGCGGGTTCGAATCCTGGCGGAGCACAAAAAAATTATCATTTATATTTTCAAATTTGCTCTTCGCTGGGTTGAATAATTCATAAACCTTTACCAAAGACGGGTCATCTAAAGGTCCATCCAGCCTTACAGCAACTGGGTCTTGCTTGAGAATTGGCGATTTCTACAGCGACAACCAAGCTCGCAGAGGGTTCTTGAGGTGTGATACACACAAAAACAGCACTCACCTAATTTATTTATGTCATTGGGGATTTATTCACTAAAATAAATAATTATTAGTTGATAGTGTTGCCATTGTCCAGCTGATAATTTTGGCTAGCGTGTTTGAAATAAAAAAACGCAGGTTCGATTCCCGTTGGGCCCTTTGACGATATCTTTGACCCTGGTTGAATACGTATCATTGGGTAGTTACCCGTTTCTGGGCAGGCAAAAATATGTTGGTGAATTTGATCACTCAAGACTTTTTAAAATCAAAATTTGCAAATACGAAAATATTTTTTGAACTGTACCCTAAGTACGAGTTGCAAAACTTGAGTAAAGTAAAGTTTACGGAAAGTATTAAAGAGTGATTTTCCCCAAAATCTGCCGTTTTTGTTTCTTACACTTTATGGTCTAGCAAAAGAGTTACAGTGATGAAGAAAATCAAGTTTAAACAAACAAAAATGGCAGATTTTGGGGAAAATCACTCTTTAATACTTTCCGTAAACTTTACTTTACTCAAGTTTTGCAACTCGTACTCAGGGTACCGATACCTAAAATAAATAGGAATGCAAATGAAAAACCATGAAGTTTAGATAATAATGAAAATAAATATTCTAAGATAACAAATTGCTGATAAGATAGATAGGTACAGAAGAGCTTATCAGCAATATATTAAACCAGCTTTTATGCTATCTTTCTGTACAATAAATACCAATTGATCACTTAAATCGTACCGCTCAGGATGTCGCACACAGATAGCGGTGAAACGTTTCTCTTCTTCGCTTCTCAAATTCTAGAGCACGCCAAGAAGAATTTTCATGAAATAAAGCAGTAGAAATATTCTTATCAGTTGCTAACACTTTGGAGTCAATATCAGAAGGTATTGGGTTTTGAGTCCTTCCGCTCTTTCTAATGCGCTAACTCCCATAGCTGTACGATGATTTTTGTGTTGTTTATGCCCAAGAAAACAAATGCGTTTTCCAAGTATGGTTTTGGTGTAACCGACAAGATTTTGGCTTTTTTTGTCCTAAAGGCGCTTGTGACATAAAAAAATCGTAAAACATCTTAAAGCCACATTAATAGGAATGCCAATAAAAGCCTTTATTTTTTTTTTAATTTTAGAGCTGTTTTGATTTTAACAATATGATAAAGAATAAAAAAGTTATGCCATTTTTCTGCAATCTCAAACTTTAAACTGCTCTCCGGAAAAATTAAGTTTTTGTCGCTCATGCCCTATTACCTTTTAACCGTCGATATATATTTTTTTTAATCCTGTGGTGAAATTTTATCTGTCTTCGTCAAGACCGGTTGCAAAGGTGTATCCAGCCTTGGGTCGATCAAAAACCAAGCTCGCATAGGCAGGGGCATTTTAAGCTATTTTGGGTAGGGTCCAACGCTACTCATGGGGCCCCCCCCCCCCCCCAAATAAGTAGGTAATGACATTTTTTTAAACACAATTTAATGGCAATTTTTTAGAAAAGTAGGTAGGTACATTATTATAGGTAGGTACCTACATTAGGTAGCTAGGCACAACGTAACGGTTCAAAACATTTTTTTCGTAATTTCGCAGTCACGAGTTTTTCTAGTATACCTAGTCGAAAAATCTAAATTATATAAGGTGTCGTAATTTATGTTCATCACTGACAGGTGATTCAGTTTGTGCTGGGAAATTGTAGTCCTGACTCCTGAGGTCATTTTTTGTCAATTGTAATTTTGAAAACACCCTTTATCCCGTTGCGTTACTGACCATTATTGTCAGGTAATTTTTAAAGCCGCAGCAGTACTCGGAAAAACAACTTCTAGGTCGTTTTTTAACATGAATTTGTATGTCTCTGCCGCCCCCATTGGCTCCCCGATATCTTGAACAACCTATGTACCTACCTAATTTTTTTTATAGTGAAGAATTATTTCTCATGTTTTTTTTTTTTTTTTCAAGAGGAGCTAAGTACCTACTGTAAAAAAATTTACCCAAAAGGGTGCGCGCGGGGCCCCTCGGGCCTTGGGGCCCTGTCCGCTGCGGGCACTGCGGACCCCCCTTAAACTGGCACTGCGCATAGGGCTCTTATATAGGTACTTACCCGAGTATAAAGCATTGCCAAATTCCCCTCGTAAATATAAAAACGTATGGAATAAACAAAGGCACACCTAGTGAGTGATTTAGTTTTCATACATTTTTCTACTTAAAAGATCTTTACACTTAGAGTACAGGTGTCATGCATAAAAAAATGCTCCCCAAAATACAATCAAATTAATTATTCTGACAAATTTCTGCCGATAGAAACGAATCTAACAATGACAATGCATTATTTTACCAATACATTAGCTTTTTGTGTATTTTATTTGAGGTTAATTTAGTAGCACACATGTCTTTTTAATGTTTCAACTCCAAACCAAAAATATATGGAAAATAAAACAGCGCTCCTGCCAAGAGTTTTGGTTTGAATAGATTTTTGTTTATAGTTTAGTTTAAACTTATAAAGTTTATACTTGAGGTACTGTGCGAACAATAAATTAACGTCGATCTATTTCATTGGCAATTTCTCTTGTACAGAAAAAAACAAACTTGGTAAGACCGGCAATCGGATGATGAGTTGAAAAAAAATGTCAGAATGCGACCGCCCGCTGAGAGAAACAATGGTCAAGACATATTGATAAAACCACCTATGGATCAGAGAAGTCGTTTTTAACAAGCATCTTATATATAAAAAAGGAAGGGGTATTGAAAATATAAAAAAAAGTTTTTTCATCATCATCTTTTAATAAATAGGTCCCGAATTGCCACATGTGACCCCTTCGGGGGTAACGCAGGCAGGAAGTTACACTATATGTGTAGCTTAGTCGCGTTTTTTTTTTAGTGGCGTATCTTTTAATTGGTATAAGTAAAAATGCTGTAAAATCTTGATTAACTTTTGCCAATGCAATTCAGAGAAAGGCGGCAGGAGTTGCAAAGTTTATGCTCATGTGAGGTTTGGTTTCTTTTGTATGTACAAATGCAGCATGTGTAAGCGCGAACTAATATGTTGGTACATTTTCTACAGCATGGGTGGTCAGCCGCATACCACACTTAAATGACAAACATGAGCCTTTAATTTCAATTAATCTTTGCAACTTAGATAATACATATTTTTATGCAGTGTCTTGTTATGTGCCATTTGACTATGATGGTTGCCTGCACTTAGATTATTCCGATTGAGCTGTTAAACCAGAGTTTAATGAGTACAAAATTGTAGATAATTACGTTGGTAGGTAGTTATTATTTGAAATAAGAATCCTAATTACATTCCTTAGATTGGCAACACGCAACCTTTACATGGCACCAACTGCAGGATTTAAATTCAGAACAAATAAGAATAAAAATATCTAAATAAATAACAGACTCGGCACAAATTTGAATTTGGATCTATTTTCTTGGCGAACAAAACTCACACTTGTATGGGATTACGGTTCTTAGCAAACAATAACAAAATATTTGTTGGCATTTTCCCTAACCCGATCGTGTGACGTTACAATTTTGTCTATGTCAATTCATGTCTGTACGCAACTTTATGAGGTGACATCAACAAAATTGTGATGTCACCTGGCCGAGGAAAATGCATAGAAATGTTTTGTTATAGGTTGCTTTGGACGGAAGTCTCATACAAGATTAACGTTTGCTTGCCGACAAAAAAGTTTCACATTCAAAAATGTTTCGACCCCATTTTCTTTATGTCTGTAGGTATTTTGGCTACGTTATTTTATTTTTTTTCTAAAGAAACCAAAAAGAAAAACGTGATTGGGCAGAATGAAAATATTTTCGTTTGAAAAGTAAAAATAAAATTTTCAACGAAGTTTTGAAGCAATGCACTACATAAACAACATTTTTATAGGGTTTTTAATGGTAGCCTCAGTCAATTCAGTTTAAAAAAAATCTAGTAAATACCTACCAGGTGTTTAATGTGTATGAAGTGTAAATAGTGATGGAATGAAAGATTTGGTTAGCTTTCTAATTTAGTCCACGTTCGACGCTTTTGTAGGTAAACATTTCACATAAACGTAAACAATTTGAAAATCTTACGAACGTAAACATTATGAGATAAAGTAATCAATCTATCTCCATCATATACAGGTATTATATCATAATAATCTATGGATATCAACGGTTGGTTCCGCATGTGTGATAAATTTCATTTGAAAGTTTTTTTAGATGTTATGTTTGGCAGCCATCTTGAATTATGAGAAACAAATTTCAAACATTCCATCATCGATCAACATTAAAGTTATAGTTGGAGCATCTGAGCCGATTTGCGTACGAAAAAAGAGTGCGCTCTAGGTCATGTTGTAATCAGTTTCCAGGCAACCGTCGTATATTTATGTTTCTTTTTGACGAGTGACGTTAGTATCTTATGTCACATTTTAGATAAATTTAATTTGAAAGTTTTTGTGAGGTTTTGTTTGGCAGCCATCTTGAATTATAAGATTAACTCTGAAAACATTTACTTCCATCATCGATCAACACAAAAGTTATAGATGGAGTATATTAACCGATTTGCGTACGAAAAAAGAGTGCGCTCTAGGTCATGTTGTAATCAGTTTCTAGGCAACCGTCGTATATTTGTCTCTTTTCGACGTATGACGTCAATATCTTGTGTCTCATTTTTTCGTTGTTTACCTATTATTCCGTTTCCCAGTACGTTTGTAACTGCGGGAAAAGAACCTAGACGTAAGCCATCTATGTCTATTAATAATAATAATAAATTGACAATATTTTTAGTGCCGTTTTGTGAATTCACTGCAAGGGCACTGCAGAGCCATAGCCCCTCCCGAACAAGCATGTCTTTAATCCAGACTTAAATGCACTTGTACTCTCCACAGCTCTCAGCTCGTGTGGTAAGGCATTCCACAGCAGAGGGCCAGCAATGCAAAAGGCATATTGATCGATGACTTCCATCAAAAAACTAGACAGTATAGTATTTCGGCTGCTTTAAAATATATTTGCGAATGAATTATAATTCGATACAATTTACTATTTTTTTTATTTTTGCCAAATGTCATTAGTTTCGTGTTAATACGTGAAATTATAATTTAACATTGACAAAGTAGGTGTTTTACAAAAATACTTTCTAATCCAATAAAACAACGTTGATTATTACACGTGTTCATTAACTGTAGTTCAAATTAATAAATCGAGAGAAAATTAACAAGATTGTAGATCAACTCCCCTGAGGTGATTTTCATAATTATTTTTTAACGATTTGTAGGTACCTAGCAGTGGCGGTCCGTGATCTGTTCCCCATGGGAAGCTGAAGAAAAACATAGATTCATATAACTACCTATATAAAAATAATTGTTAGCTAACAAACGAAATGGACGTACTTATTGTACTTATTGTATTTGACAGCTGTAACTAAAAAGATATCCAAATAAACGCTCTGCTCCGAAAGCCTTAAATTAACATATTATGTGCGAACATTTCCCTGATTACATTTTAATGATTTCAATAAACAATTTATATTTTTATTGTAAAAATTACTCACCTGATATTCATTTACTTATACTTGAGCTCAATTCTACGCTCTTTCTTCATAAAATCGTCGATTACAGCATCGTGAAAGGTTGACTTCTCCTTTAAGGACAGGAGACTTTCGAATATATTGAGTTGTGGAAATGTCTTACAAACGATTTATTCTTGCTGGTGATTTTTAAAATTGGAGTTGGTTTTCCAGTATCCACTATATGTTTTTTTTCCGCAAGTCCAGACAAAAAACTTTTACGTAACAATGATTCAATTAAACAGTCACATCTATTATTTGAACAACCTGAGAACAAGATGGATCCATATTTTTATTTTTCAAAGAACAAAAATATTGCACACCGTGGCCGCGCGTTAAAAAGTCAACGTAAACTAATACATGACTGAAGAATAATTATTCATATTATTGTTAAAATTATTTATTTGATGTCATACAAAAGGGAAAATAATATAAAAGTAAGAGAAGATAGTCAAATCCGCTCGATTTGCAATACCCTATTTTGTCCAGTATGTCTGAAGACAATAAGGTCAATTTTCGTATGTGGGATTCTTTAAGCTCTGCCGTATTTTTACTCGAGTAACGAAATCCCATCGATCGTATTGCGCATGCGCGAAAACAAAATATCTGCTTTGATTCTGGACGCGTTTGAGCTCCCCGTATTCGCATATTATGATGATTCGTTTGTTTACAACTCTTGACTTTACGGTAAAGACATATATGCCGCATGGCATATGTATGTAGTTAGATACATACATAAAATACAATGTCTCGCTTCCGCGCGATAGCGAGATGTAAAAAGTATAACAATAATAAAAATGTTTGTAATCGCCGCTGTATAAATACGATGCTCTTGAGAAAAATATATAATATAATTTCCAGTACATTAACACTTTGAGGTTAAGGGATTCGGTGAATCCATCGTATGTATGAACCGCTCGCGCCTGGTACCTGGTTTATGTAGGAAGGTAGAAGGTACTGGCTATACCCTGACACGTGTACATAGTTGTGGCTTTGTCTGGTTAAATGAAAAATAAAGGACGTTTCTTCGTCAATACATCTATAATCTATCTATCTATAATCTAAGTTGCAAAGATATATGTCATTTAAGATTCATATTAAACGCATTTCCGTGAGCAGACACGTATAAATTCGCGCTTAGTCATGCCGCATGTGGACTAACAACATAAAAACCCAATCTCAAATGAATATAGTAAGTCCTGCAACTCTTGCCGACCTTCCTGTAACAGGGTTGAATTTGACAAAGTGAACCATTTTTTACAGTATGGTGCTCAGCCTCATACCAACTTATAAGTTAAGGAATAATCATGCACAAAATATCGCAAAGGTTTCAATATTAATCTTTGACATGAATATGGTATCTTTCTGTTTGTCGGTTCCAGTTCCACTTCAGTAGCTGGCGTAATATAAGGTTTACATGTAAAAATAAATAGATTCGACCCGACAAATGGGACCATTGTGTGCAGGTTAGTTACGTTGTTTTTCTATATTATTAGTAACATTACGATTTGGTTTAAAGTGTGTTTATGGACCTGGTTACTAGGAGCTGCTTATTACGCAACGTTCGTCACAGTGAAGTGCATAGGCGATTACTGATTAGCAATTTTAATGAGTTTAGTCCGGCGATCGTCTTACGCTTATATGGCCTTAAAAAGTGGCCCTCGCCAAAGCAACAGGCGTGACCAACTGGGATTATGTAAACACGGGCCTTAGCGGCAAAATAGACAACTCACAGGTGCCCATTGAGTGATAACATAAAGGAGCAAAAAACTAATATACTGCTTTGATACAATCATATAAAATAGCCCACATTTCTCACAGTCCTGTCAAACCTAACAGTTGTGTAGTCATACAAAACATGTTTTTACGTGTTAAATTTTAAGTTTGGCTGCTTTCTCTATTTTTTGTTTTGACAACCAATTACAACGCATACCATAATCTCTTAAAATAATGCCTTTTTCCTTTAAAATTCGTCAATTTTATCGATCACAAGATTTATACCGCATGCTTCTATGTTCGGACTGCTCCGGGCATAGTACGCACGCGGCAATGCTGCCACCTTTCTAGAAACATTTTTACATTCGACCGAGTTTTTTTGTACACATGGCAGTGCAACAGTGCAAGTTCTTTGTTCTCTTTCTCACTAAATACCATTTTCGTAAGTAGGTTGAAACAGATATATATTGTCTATTTTCGTTAAAATAATTGCTAGACCACATATATTATCATGAGACAATGCAGGTGCAAGCTTAAAGCTGTTGGTACTTTGAAAATTATACAAAATTCCAGTAGATGTGATGTTTGTAAGCAGGGTATTTTGAAAGGCGGGTATCTCTACATTAAAAGTATGGGCAAAACAACTTAATGCTGTTTGCAAAGTTCATGCAAAAAAAACAATGCAAAATTCAAGCCTTCTAAGGTGGTTTCAGTAGGTACTTACAAGTTACAATAATGTTCTTGGGGACCGCGACGAAATTGTAAAATGGCTTAACTTCACCAGACGATGGAGTAACAAAATCGCGCGTCTTACCACAGCGAATCAAATCTCTCTGCAATTTAATTGTTGATATTAAAATTTTAAATGCATCTCGGCATGAATTTTAATATCTGTACCCGTAGCACCAGTTTTTCCACAATACTCGAAGTATTGAGTGTTCGATAATAATGTATGTGAACTTGCAAAGCACCTCTGGAGAAACAAGTTTCGAAACTTTTTTTGCCAGAGGGGCTTTTCAAGTTCACATACATTTTTCTCGAAAACTTAATACTTCGAGTATTGTGAAAAAACTCGTACTACGGGTACTGTATCTTTAACCCAAGTATAAAACTTTACTCTTGAGTTTCACGAAAAATGTTTTTGAAACTTAAACGCTCACCTGCGATCTGTTTTAGTTACGATGTTTTTTGTTGTTGTTGTAAAAACGCAATGTTTGAGTATAAACGTAATTCTTAGCGTACTGAAACAGGTTTTGCAATTTTGCATACCCACCGTTTTTTCATATAAACGAGTGAAATTGCAAGTATTACTTCCATGAAATATTTTATAGTGTTGTCACATCGTATTTTAATTGTTGCCAGTTTATAAAACCATTTATTTTATTATTTCAAAAAATTAACAAGCTTAATAATGAGTTAAGATGAAAACTAAGAAATGCGAATTAAACATAAGATAATTTAAACAATTAGTTTTCTTCAATAATACCATTTTCTCCGATATCTACTTCACAATTTGATATACTTAGAAATGAAAATAGATTTTACGAGCCGTCGGGTTTCTCAACGTTTCGTCCATCGATCAACGAAGTCGTATCGAACGTCACATGGGGCTTAATAATAATAATAATATTAGGATGATTTATTTGGTGAGCGCTGTTTTTGTGTGTATCACACCTCAAGAGCCCTCTGCGAGCTTGGTCGTCGCTGTAGAAAGCGCCAATTCTCAGGCAAGACCCAGTTGCTCTAAGGTTGGATGGACCTTTCAGTGACCGGTCTTTGGTAAAGGTTTATGAATTTTTCAACCCAGCGAAGAGCACATTTGGAAATATAAATGGTATATTTTTGTGCTCCGCCGGGATTCGAATCCACAACCTTCCATTTACAAGTCCGAAGTGTTGCCACTGGACTACGGACCGGTCCAAGAAATGACAACAACACGCGGTGTACCTTAGCGATCACCCATCCAGGTAGCATCGTTGTAGCAATGTTGCTCAACTTCGGTAATCTGATGAGAACCGGTGCTTTCAACATGGTATCGTCGTTGACAAACGTTGGCTCTTCTCTTCTTTAACGAAGAAACTTGACTAAAAGCTCGAAGAAATGATACGTCTTCTCATTACGTCGAATACGACATCGACGAAACGTTGAGAAATTCATTTTTCTCTTCAACACGGTTCGTAAAATCAGTTTTAGTATTATATTATGGGTATCCTTGACTAATAGGTTGGTATGAGGCTGACCACCCATACTGTAAAAAATGGTTCACTTTGCCAATGTCACCCCCTTAGATAGTCACCCCTGTTCTAGGGAAGGTCGGCAAAAGTTGTAGGGTTTATGTTAATTTGAGGTTTGGATTTTAATTTGTAAGGACACATTCAGCATTTGTAAGCGCGAACTTACACGTTTGTGGGCATGCATTTGATATGAGCTTTGAATGTTAATATATCCTTTCAAGTTAGATTATAGATTATAGGTGCATGTATAATATTTTAAGTATATACGGTGGAAATGAAGCATGACTGGAAAAACTCTGAGGCATCGAGTTGGGAATGAATGGGTAAAGAAAGAATGTAATTTGAAAGAGGATGTGAAAGTTAAGGTACAAAAGAATGTGATGAGATGGTGAGTGAATGATGATAGACTGACAAAGTATATATACAAAGAAAGTGTGAAAGGAAAAAGAGGTAAGGGACGACCTAGAAAAGTATGGAGTGATCAGATTGAGGAGATTGTGAAAGAATGGGATATACAAAGCGAGCGTAAAAGAAGAAAATGCATGAAAAAGGTGATGGATATGAATGAATTGAAAGAGGTATGTCAGGATAGGAAAAAATGGAGGCAGCTCTGCAGAGGCTCTGGCCACCCCTAGCGGAATAGCGACAGAGTTACAGTTACAGTGTAATACCACCCCATAATATTATTCAATCGCATCGACCCCTGAGGCTTTCCTTTGTCGTTCACCAGACATTTTAAAAGGGTAGGAGATCTTAGACAACCCCCTTTTCCCCCATACCTAGGGTTAGTGCATATATAGTAGGTACTGCTATAACATTGTATTTTAGTTATAAAAACAATAACTTAAATATGAACTAAAGTACTGTTATGTAAATATAAATATTGAAATAAGTATGGGTAGTTATAGTGTTATGTAAATATAAATATTGAAATAAGTATGGATAGTTATAGTTATAAGAATCCTCAAAAGTATTGGTAGGTAAGATCGATAATTATGTATAAGTGTAGAATTCTCTAGGCTAAGTAGGTATTTGTTATAATTATAGGAATACTGTGTTACATTTGTAGGTAGGATTTTGGTTGTATCTCTAGGTAGTACGTGAAGCGTCGAGAAGTAATAATTACTCTGGAACCGTCTGGCGACTTTAGTTCTGGATCATACTGCTCTGAAGAGTATAAAGGTGCGAATGGCCTGCAGAGCGGGGCAGTATCATAGCGACTAACAAACGCATCGAAGCCATCTGATCAGTGAACCGAAACCAATGGAATAATCGAGAAAGTAGTGTGAAAATAAATTTTGTAACTGTGTAAAATAAATAACTATTGAAGAAGACCTGTGTATTTTTAATTTGAAGACAATTGAACCCTAATTTCGTAACAATTGGTGTCAGGTGTGGGGTTGTCAAGAAAAATTAAGATCTTCTGTCTAAAAATAAATAAAATAAATTAAATAGTGTTAAAATGAACTTTATTCAAATTGAACTTTGTGTGAACTGACTTTTGTGAAAACAAGTGTTTAAATAAATTTTTGTTAAAAGAAAAAATAAAATAAATAAATAAAAATCTTGAAAAATATTACAAAAGAACGTTCCAGATTCATCGAGAAAAAGTTTTTGAATAGCTGTCCTTCGTTTACAAGTGTGTGAATGTACATTAAGTACCTACCTGTGTGTTTGAAAGACTTGAGACGAAATAAATGATTATGTACTATCAGACATTATTATGTTAAAAATATTGGTGAATTAAAAATAAATATTAAAAGACAGTACCTACCAATCAGTGTAATCAGAAAAAAAAATATTATTTTTGCTAAAGTACGTATTCAAAACAGCTATATATATAAAACTCAAAACTTGTATTAAATAAATTTGAAAATATTTTTGTTTTGACGTAAATTTTGAAAAAAAATGGCAACTAAAGTGAACGTCAAGGACCTCAAAGTCACTGAGCTTAAAAATGAGCTTCTGGAGAGGGACCTGGAGACCTCAGGAGGAAAGGCAGCCTTACAAGCACGCCTCATAGAGGCCTTGGAACAATCAGGCGAAGACCCGGCATATTTTGTCATGGCGTCTGGAGGGGACCGCGCCTTGGACGAGCTAAATATCAGCATCACAAAGTCCATGAAGGAGGAGCTAACCAGCAACCTGACAGGACTGAAGACTGAGATGGCTGACAACGCCAAGACCCTGGAGGAGAAGATGGCTGACAACGCCAAGACCCTGGAGGAGAAGATGACCACCAACCTGAAGGAAGTGGTGACCGATCTGAAGGTGGAAATGGCTGACAACGCCAGGAATCTGGAGGAAAAGGTGTCCCGAAATCTCACAACCCTGAAAGGAGAAATGGAAGAGAAGATGACAGCCCTGAAGGGGGAAATGGAGACTCGTATATCAAGCCTGGAGGACCGTCTGCGTGCCGAGCTGGCTGACAAGTGCCAGATGGAGTCCACCAGAATATCCCCCAAAGACGGCCTTCACGACGAGACCGACCAGGGATGCTCAACTCCAACCAGGGTCACTAGAGGGGATGACGACCCTTCGCTGTCGAAGCACAACCTTCCGACCTTCGACGGGAAGACGTCGTGGGAGGAGTATTTGACCCTCTTTGAGACGGCTGCCATGATGGGAGCCTGGAGCCAGCAGAAGAAGGCTTCGGTTCTTAGCCTGTCGCTCCGAGGAGACGCTCTCAGGGTTCTGCAGGCCATACCCCTGGACAACCGTGGTGACTTTGGGCAGCTGAAGCAGCGCTTGGATATGCGCTATGGCCACAAGTGCCTGGAGCAGCTGTACAAGTCGCAGCTGAACACAAGGGTGCAGAAGCCCAACGAGAGCCTCCAGGAGTTTGAAATGGACATCGCCCGCCTGGTACGAGACGCTTACCCGACAGCCTCCGACGACATCTGTGAGAGCTTGGCAGTGGACAAGTTCCTAAATGGATTGCGGGAATGGGAGACGCAACAAGCCGTAAAACTGGCCCATCCCAAGGCTTTGAACGAGGCGCTCAGCCAAGCTCTCGAGTTTGAGGCTGTCAAACAGTCCATCAGGGGCCACGCCAGGGTTCGTGCAGTCGAGGCAGAGGAGGTCAAGCTACCTACAACCGAGGAGCTAATTGAAAAAGTGCTGGAACGTCTGAGACCTCGAAGACGAGACCCACGCTGCTGGAACTGCGGACAGCTGGGCCACCTTAGCACCAAGTGTCCCAAGCCTCAGAAACCCAGAAAACAGGCTGCGGAAAACTAGAAAGGGTTAATGGGAAGGGGCAACCGTTGACCCACGCTGGAGAGGCCCTGAAATCTGCTGCTACTGTCGCAACCGTGAGAGGAAAAGCCAGCAGCATTTTTATCAATGGCATAATAGATGGAGTAACTCGTGAACTACTGGTGGACACGGGAGCAACCAGGACAATTCTGAGACGCGACATAGTGGCACGAGGTAAGCAGATTGCACCAACAAAGTGGTCTCTGCACACCGCCACGGGAGAGTCAGCACAGGTGTATGGGGAGACGATTGCCACCTTCCAAATTGGCAGCACCACTTTTGATCATCGGACGTTGGTGGCCAACATTGAAGAAGACGTTATATTGGGAATGGACATACTGGACAGATTTGGGTGCAGTTTAAATTTAAAGAAAGGGTCCATTAAAATTGGAAATGAAGAAGTCATCCTGCAAAGACGGAAAGAACTGGCTGCACGTGTTATCCTAGCCAAGAATACCGAAGTGAAGGGGCGATCCGAGATGATAGTGAGTGCCCGCCTGGATTCCAGTAGTACAAATGACCAAATCTGTATGATAGAACCGGAGAACATGGACAATGTTAACAAAGGAGTCATGGTGGCAAGAACGGTGATTCGCGCAAAGGAGACCATTCCTGTCAAGATCATGAATGTGAACAGCTACCCAGTTAAAATGAATGAAGGTTTTGTTTTGGGCAGATGTGAGAGGATAACTTCCATTGTGCAACAGATGACAAACATGTCATGCGAAGGAAACAAATTGTCAACACAATTGGAAGCCCTGGTCCACGACGCTTCCCAAGGTCTAACCGAGGAAAACAAACGGAGAGTGAGGAGTTTGATCTGCCGCTACCAGAACATTTTCGAGGACTCTAATGGCCGTCTGGGAAGAACCAAGGTAGTGCGACATAGCATAGACACCGGAGAAGCGAGACCAATAAAACAGGCTCCAAGAAGACTACCCTTTGCAAAGCGGGAAGAAGCTGACAAGATCATCAAAGACATGAGCAAGGATGGCATCATAGAACCATCAAGTAGCCCTTGGACATCCCCGGTGGTACTGGTGAAAAAGAAGGATGGTACCACGAGATTTTGTGTGGACTACAGACTGCTCAACGATGTTACGAAAAAGGATAGTTACCCTCTGCCAAGGATTGACGACACCTTGGACACATTGGCAGGATGCACCATTTTTTCCACATTGGACCTGAAAAGTGGCTACTGGCAAGTTGAATTGGATGCCAAAGATAAGGAGAAAACTGCATTCTCGACTGGATCTGGACTTTGGCAGTTCACCGTGATGCCATTTGGCTTATGCAATGCCCCCGCCACGTTTGAAAGGCTGATGGAGAATGTGCTGCGAGGACTATCATGGGAAACCTGCCTGGTATACTTGGATGACATAATCATCCTGGGAAAGGACTTCAACCGTCAGTTGAGAAATCTGGAGCAAGTTTTCGGGCGACTACAAGACGCTGGACTGAAGCTCAACCCGAAAAAGTGTAACCTGTTCAAGAAACAAGTAAATTACCTGGGACACATAGTTTCTCAACGTGGAGTTGAAGTTGACCCTGCCAAAATCAAGGCAGTAAGAGACTGGCCCGTGCTGAAGGACAAACATGAAACTAGGAGTTTCCTGGGGCTGTGCACTTATTACAGGAGGTTTGTGCCAAGATTTGCGGACATTGCAAAACCGCTCACCAAGCTTACGGAAGAAAACACTCGCTTCCATTGGAGTGATTCCTGCGCACAAGCATTTGAAGAGCTTAAGGGAAGATTAACAAGTGCCCCCATCTTGAGCTACCCACGAAAAGATGGAAAGTTCATCCTGGATACCGACGCTAGTAATGTGGGGATAGGAGGCGTCCTTTCCCAAATACAGGATGGGCATGAGACTGTTCTGGGTTACTTCAGTAAAGTGCTTTCCAAGCCAGAACGAAATTATTGCGTGACCAGACGAGAGCTTGCCGTGATAAAATCAGTGGAACACTTCCGCAAATACTTGTACGGGAGAAAATTCACACTACGGACTGATCATGCTGCACTGGTTTGGCTTCTGAAATTCAAAAACCCAGAAGGGCAAGTGGCTAGATGGATTGAAAGGCTCCAGGAGTATGATTATGACTCCGAACATAGACCTGGCACGCTTCATCGAAATGCGGATGCATTATCCAGACGACCATGCGCCAGTGACTGCAAACATTGCAGCAAGATGGAGGACAAGGTAGCAATTGTCCAAAGGACGACCACCGAAGATGAGGACTGGCAAGATGAAAAATTGGCGCAAGACCAACTGAATGATCCGGACTTGAAGTATGTGATGGAATGGGCGCGAGAAGGAGAAAGGCCAACCTGGGAAAAACTCGCCCCCTTATCACCAACTGTCAAGGCTTATTGGGCTCAATGGGGATCCATAGTGATAGAAGGAGGGTTTCTGAAACGAAAGATCGAGAAGGAAGACGGCACACTTAGAAGAAAGCAAACCCTCGTTCCGAGGAGCCGAGTACCGGAAATCCTTGGACTGCTGCATGGAGGAACTTCTGGAGGACATCTAGGCGTTAAGAAGACGCTGGAGAAAGTGAAAGAGCGATTTTACTGGATCAACTGCAGCGAAGACGTCAAAGATTGGTGTCGAAAATGTGTAACCTGTGCAACGGCCAATGGACCGCAAAGGAAAAGGCGAGCACCAATGCGTCAGTACAATGTTGGCAGCCCCTTTGAAAGAATTGCCATCGACATAGCTGGCCCATTTCCTACAACTGAGAAGGGTAACAAGTACATCATGGTGGTGATGGATTACTTCAGCAAGTGGGTGGAGGCTTACTCAATCCCTAACCAAGAGGCCGTAACCGTGACTGAAGTTCTAGTTACCGAATTTATCAGCAGGTTTGGCGTACCCCTGGAATTACATTCTGATCAGGGAAGGAACTTTGAAGCTGCTATCTTCCAGCAAATGTGTGAGCGGCTAGGGATCTACAAGACCAGGACCACTGCGCTACATCCACAGTCTGATGGAATGGTGGAAAGGATGAACCGTACCGTGGGGAGGTACTTAGCCAAAGTAGTGTCCAGCCATCAGCGGGACTGGGACCGACATCTGCCTTTGTTCTTATTGGCTTACCGGTCGGCTGTTCAGGAAACGACGAAGAAGACTCCCAGCAGCATACTGTTTGGGCGAGAAATGCGACTTCCTTGTGATCTCAAATTTGGCTGCAAACCAGGTGAAGACCTAGCCGGAGAAGACTATGTGACAGACCTTCGCAGGAGGCTGGATGACATCCATGATCAGGTCCGCATGAACATCGGGGAAGCCAGCGATCAAATGAAGGAGCGCTATGACACCAGAGCTGACAGCATGGGGTACAAAGCTGGTGACTGGGTGTGGCTTTTTGACCCCAAGAGGCGCCAAGGATACTGTCCGAAACTTCAGCGTTCCTGGGACGGGCCGTACGAGATCTTGGAGCGCATCAACGATGTGGTCTACCGCATAAAAAAGAGACCAAACGGAAAACCAAGGGTCGTGCACTACAATCGCCTCTCACCATACCTAGGCGATAATGATGACCAACCAGCCCAAAAAGTACGACAGTGCGTCGCATCCGAAAGATCACCAGCCTTTGAGACGTTTTGGGAGAACGCGAAGGCAGGGCAGAAGTTTCGCCATGGAGTGACCACAGAAGTCCACAAGGACTTATTTGAGGTCACTAGGGACCACACACTGGCATGCAGTGTACCGGAAGATCTAGATATGTCCAGAGGAATTGCACGGGTCTTCCGATACAAATTCGGAGAACCGCAACCCTCGAGCAGCCCGCAAGGAAGAGCTCTGAGACTACCGAAGGGGCGTCAACAAGCATACTGCCTGGTTGTCCCGGATTCCAGCAACCTGGAAGAGGACTACAAGGCATTGTGGGACGGCCTTGTTGAGCTGCGTGACTACATGTTGGAGGATCAGCAGGCGCGTCTGGCAATACCGAAGATGGGTGGCGGCCGCGCTAATCGAGACTGGCGGATAATCCGGAGTATGATTGAAGCAGTGTTCTCGGGAGTCGGCATCAGCGTCATGGTGTGCTGCGAGCAAGCGCAGCCGAGAGCCAGTGGGGAGAAATCCGTGGACTGCCACTTCTTCCTGACCACAGGGTGTCGACGTGGATCAGCATGCCCCTACCTACACAGAGTCAAGACTGTTCCGGGACGAAACAGTCTAGGTGGGGGGTAGTGTTATGTAAATATAAATATTGAAATAAGTATGGGTAGTTATAGTGTTATGTAAATATAAATATTGAAATAAGTATGGATAGTTATAGTTATAAGAATCCTCAAAAGTATTGGTAGGTAAGATCGATAATTATGTATAAGTGTAGAATTCTCTAGGCTAAGTAGGTATTTGTTATAATTATAGGAATACTGTGTTACATTTGTAGGTAGGATTTTGGTTGTATCTCTAGGTAGTACGTGAAGCGTCGAGAAGTAATAATTACTCTGGAACCGTCTGGCGACTTTAGTTCTGGATCATACTGCTCTGAAGAGTATAAAGGTGCGAATGGCCTGCAGAGCGGGGCAGTATCATAGCGACTAACAAACGCATCGAAGCCATCTGATCAGTGAACCGAAACCAATGGAATAATCGAGAAAGTAGTGTGAAAATAAATTTTGTAACTGTGTAAAATAAATAACTATTGAAGAAGACCTGTGTATTTTTAATTTGAAGACAATTGAACCCTAATTTCGTAACAGTACATATTCAAGCTGTTAAAAATACCTTTTAGATCTCACCTAAAAATTATAAAAAATACTTCTTTTAACCAATCTTATTAGTCAAGGTTTATTTTCAAAATGAACCAAATCTCAAATGAAGATAAGCCATGCAATTCTTGCAAACTTCCCTGACATTGACAAAAGTTAATCAATTTTTACAGTATGGGTGATCAGCCTCATACCAAATGGTTGGTCAAAACTACTAGGTACTCGTGTAAGTCGGTTCTATAAATTAAATGTTTTAATTAACCAACCTATTAGTCAAGGTTTATTTTCAAAATAAACCTTGACTTATAGGTTGGTATGAGGCTGACCACCCATACTGTAAAAAATAGTTCACTTTGCCAATGTCACCCCTGTTTCAGGGAAGGTCGGCAAGAGTTGCAGGGCTTATGTTCATTTGAGATTGGGTTTTTTATATTATAGGTCTACATGCGGCATGTGTGAGCGCGAAATTATGCGTGTCTGCTTGTGGGAATACATTTAATATGAATCTCAAATGATACGTATATCTTTGCAACTTAGATTTAGATTTAGATGGGTGATCAGCTTCATACCAAATGGTTGGTCAACTCGTGTAAGTCGGTTCTGTAAATTTAGTGTTTTACTATATATTTTGTGAACATTAATATTTGCGATGATTTGTTTATGTTTAAATGGGTACTTAAAAATAATATAGAGTTGAATTCCATTGGAAACAATAATATGTCTACGTTTTCATTTTCAATAATAACAAAGGTACTTAGTACTTAGGCACTTTTACAAAAAATATTCTTACCAAGGACCCGGTTTTTCAATCCTGGCAATCTTTTTACAATCCACAGGAACACTGAATGATTTCAAAAAAAGAACTGTCAAACTGCGCACTAACGGTCACTGGATTCGAAATTTAAAAATTTGTTCAAAATATTATGGAACGTGAAGCGACGCGCACAACTACCCACAGACAAATCGCTCAGTAAACTGAAGGCACTCTACTGAAGAGGTCGTCTAGTGGATTGTGCTAGTGGAGAGTGCTAGTTCACCCAAAACACGCTGCGCGCGCTGACTGCAGTAAACAAAACAAAATAATAGTGTGGTGCGAACCTTTGCTGATTTTGCCATTTTTTTTATTTATTTAAAAAAATAAAAAGTGATAACTTTAATTTACCTTATATTAAATACCTTAAAAAGCTTATAGTTATAAGTAATATGACTAGCACCGTTTTCGTATTATAAAACATACCTCACGTGTCCTTTGTAAGCTTGAACTGTAACTGTAACTCTGTCGCCATTCCGCTAGGGGTGGCCAGAGCCTCTGCAGAGCTGCATCCATTTCTTCCTATCCTTACATACCTCTTTAAATTCATTCATATCCATCACCTTTTTCATGCATTTTCTTCTTTTACGCTCACTTTGTATATCCCATTCTTTCACAATATCCTCAATCTGATCACTCCATACTTTTCTAGGTCGTCCCTTACCTCTTTTTCTTTTCACACTACCTCCGTATATATACTTTGTCAATCTATCATCATTCATTCTTTCCACATGCCCAAACCATCTCATCACATTCTTTTGTAATAAAATAATAATATTAGGATGATTATTTGGTGAGCGCTGTTTTTGTGTGTATCACACCTCAAGAGCCCTCTGCGAGCTTGGTCGTCGCTGTAGAAAGCGCCAATTCTCAAGCAAGACGCAGTTGTTGTAAGGTTGGATGGACCTTTCAGTGACCGGTCTTTGGTAAAGGTTTATGAATTTTCAACTCAGCGAAGAGCACATTCGAAATATAAATGGTATATTTTTGTGCTCCGCCGGGATCCAAATCCACAACCTTCCATTTACGAGTCCGAAGTGTTGCTACTGGCCTACGGACCGGTCCAAGATGCCAACGACACGCGGTGTACCTGAGCGGTAACCTATCCAAGCACTATCCGTGCCCAATGTTGCTTAACTTCGGTGATCTATGGGAACCGGTGCTTTCAACATGGTAACGTCGTTGACCAATGTACCTACCTTACTTTTCACACAATTCACAATAGTGCCGGTCGATAGCTCAGTTGGTAGAGTGCTTGCATTCTACCCCGTGAGCTCGGGTTCGAATCCCACCGAGGAGGGTGTCAGAAATGATTTCCAATTTCGGTGTGTATTTCAAACCCCATAATATAAATACCGGCGAGGTTTACTCAGCCTTTACAAGAAATGAGTACCAGCCCCCTCGGGAGCTGGGAAATTCCCACTTCAACTGAAGTGGTTGGCGTAAGGCCGGCCCCCTTACCTGTAAAAATAAATAGGTTCAACTCGCCACATGCGACCCCTTCGGGGATAACGCGGCAAGAAGTTACACTATATGTGTAGCTTAGTTGCGTTGCCTACCGCTAGTATAAAATATCACGCGAATTCGAATGAATGAAAAAATATGTGACAGGTACAACAGCACTCTTCGTCGGTGTTTTAGTTTTCATATGTTTATATCATAGTTTTCATATTATGTTTTTTACGCGATAAAGAGAAAAGTGTGCGATGCTTATCCTAGGAGAAAAGGGAGCATCAGCTCAAGAAGGTCCAGTTTTAGTAAGACTTGATATAAAATTATAAATATTGACCTCAGTGCAGAGCTTTTCTTTATGAAGTATTTTTTAGCGTTGTTTTCAGAGCTATCAATTCTTCTGATATGAATTCTACGGCATTAACCATTACATTAAGGCCATTTTTAGCAGAAGGCTCAAGGGCGAATACGCACAAAAGCAAAAGTAGCAAACAAAGAGTAGAAAAAGTTTTCTAACTTAAAAATGCAATATTAAAACTGAAAATGAAGTAGGAGTTGTAGACCCGTAGACGTAACTAGGTTCCTTAGCAACCCATTGGATGCCATTGCCTAAGCAATCAGGCCAAATGACGCCATTTTTATTTGTTTACGTCATTTTTATCGAGTCCAATGGTACAGGTGTACGCACATCCCTATATCGGATTCTGCATCTGTATTTATCTTGCTGCGTAGAAGGCCCAGGGCCTCACAATGCGCCTGCGTCCCGCACCAAGGTCAATCTCCCCACACCACCACAAGGTCAAATACACATGACCTTCAGATACATCTCAAAGCCCAAGGTCACTACGTTATACAACCACAAGCTGCAAGGGTAATAATCTGCCTTATAATATTAAGAGCCCTTGGACTCGAGAAATCCTTTAGAATGGAAGTAATATTCGATACTAGCAGGAGGTCTCAGCGTGCTTTCGTGGGAATTTGGGATTATTTTCTTTCCGCAGCTGAGGGGGTAGCCTTACGCCACTATAATCTATTATCTAAGTTGCAGAAATATATGCCCACAGACAAATACGTGTAGTTCGCGTATGCTGAATGTGTATTTATACAAATAAAATCCAAACCTCAAATTAACATATTTAGCCCTACAACTTTTGCCGACCTTCCCTGACACAGGGGTGACATTGGCAAAGTGAACCATTTTTTACTGTATGGTGGTCAGCCTTATACCAACCTATAAGTCAAGGAATTGGCCACAACCAGGAGAAAATTGAAAAAATGCCAAATTATAATTTATTTGTAACCCGATCGACATCAAACTTCACACTTTACATCTCGAGGGTGATCAATATGGCTTCTGAAAATTTGGTCTTTTCAAAATTTAAGTTGAGCAGCTTTCACAGGCATAAGAAACACCATTTTAGTCGTACAATTTTTATATATTTAGGCATAGGTACACTTTTTATATACATTTTATTTGAATAAAAAAAAAGTTTATTTTGTAATCTGATCGACAACAATCTTGATACGAGCTGTCAGAGGGTAATTTACACTTTTTATGAAAATTGATCAACATCTTTTAAGTGGCTTATCCAGGCACAGGAGCATCGATTCTAGTCGTTTCATTTTTAAATTAATTATTGAATTAGTGTTTTCTAGATGGTAGCTTTCAGTGTCGGACTAGGATTATAAAAAAATATATAAAAAAGGTGGTTAAAGAATGGAGGGTGGTAATGTTCCATTACTATGTTGATCAGTAGTCGGCGTTTTACAAAAATAGGGTCGAAGAAAATATACATGAAAGAGGAGGGGAAATTTAAAATGCGTGATGTATGATATTGGGAAGAGTTAGGACGTAGGAGTGGAGTGACCATTGAAGGGGTGAAATTTGCATATTAATGAAAAAACCCCATTACTATTAAATCCTAGCTTTGTTCGCTTCAAAGCTTTAGGGAGGGCTACGAGTTACGATGTATATTTTTTAAATTATATAAGTAACTTTTTGTGTTTTTAAGTCGCTACCTGTATTGCACTGTAGATTTTTTGTTTAGATTTATTTTTAAGTTTCTGTTACTTTAATGTTATAAATTATTTGTATTCCTTGACTTACATGAAGCTAATCACGTATACGGGAAAAAATGGTTCTCTTTGCCAATGTCACCCTGTCACCTGATTCAGGGAAGGTTGGCAAAAGTTGCATAGATTATGTTCATTTGAGGTTTGGATTTTAATTAGTAAGTACACATGCAGTATCTGTAAACGCGAACTTTACACGTGTCTGTTTACATTTAGTATATATTTAAAAAAATTGAAGAGTGCAATTCATCAACCTATTTTGTTTGGCCAGTTGCGAAAGCAGAAGCTTGTTTGCATGCAATGGCGTCTGTTGAAATAGTGTCGAAGTAATGGTCAAATGGGCCAGGCGTGATTCAAAATACGCTAGTTCCAAATACGCTAGTCAGTGATAACGATTTGACTCTCGGCCATAGTACCGTCACGAGTTGTAATGAATTCTTAAAATGAATAAATTTATGAATTTTAAATGAT
Organism: Agapetus fuscipes; assembly: GCA_951799405.1. Taxonomy (NCBI): domain Eukaryota; kingdom Metazoa; phylum Arthropoda; class Insecta; order Trichoptera; family Glossosomatidae; genus Agapetus; species Agapetus fuscipes. Next base: position 12,078,475 of record OX637351.1, on the reverse strand, counting down.
AATATTGTTACGAAATTAGGGTTCAATTGTCTTCAAATTAAAAATACACAGGTCTTCTTCAATAGTTATTTATTTTACACAGTTACAAAATTTATTTTCACACTACTTTCTCGATTATTCCACTTGGTTTTGGTTCACTGATCAGATGACTTCGATGTGTTTGTAAGTCTCTATGATACTGGCCCGCTCTGCAGGCCATTTGCACCTTTATACTCTTCAGAGCAGTATGATCCAGAACTAAAGTCGCCAGACGGTTCCAGAGTAATTATTACTTCTCGATGTTTCACGTACTACCTAGACACAACCAAAATCCTACCTACCAATGCAATACAGTATTATTATCGATCTTACCTACCAATACTTTTGAGGATTCTTATAACTATAATTATCCATACTTATTTCAATATTTATATTTACATAACACTATAACTACCCATACTTATTTCAATATTTATATTTACATAACAATATGTCTTTGCAACTTAAGTATATTAGGTATAGGAATGAGTATTTGGTACTCAAGAAAGTACTTTTTTTAATTTTCGTTTGATTTTTTGAATGGCATATTGTTTCTTACTCAAGCATAGTTTTCACGGGGTGGAAAATGTATTTTTGGCAACTGCGTTCTAAACAACATAAATAGTAGATGTAGTAAAAAATATAAGGAATGTTTCCTTCATTGTAAGTCATATTTTTGACTCCTTATAGCAAGTGTTGTGTTATTTTTCATTTAATTGTGTCGTCTTCTAATTTTAATTCAACAAATATGATTTAAAATTTGAGTGTGACTCTTCCATCACGAGGCGTTCGCGCCAGTAGGCTCTTGGCTGGGAAAAAAAATGTTCCCCAGCCAAGAGCCTACACTGGCGCGAACGCCTCGTCTTCCATCCATCTATCTCCAGTGTTGCCACCTTAGCCCTTTTGGGGCTAGATCTAGCACTTTTTACTGTAGGTGAACTCGTTGTTTAATGATTTAGCCCGAAAAGGGCTATCTAGCCCTTTTTATTTACTTTAAAATATTGTACGAAAATCTGAAATTTGCTCGCGATTTTTGTCATTATTGTTTTTTTTTTTTGTTAGACACCATTTGTTCGATTATGGCCACATATCTATGGCAACTAAATGATTCTAAACGGAAAATTTGTTAATTTTAATTTGTAAAATAACTAATATTTTTAATGTTTGAACCTAATTTTGAAAAAAATTATTGTGATTCATACCAAACAGGTGTTTTTAGTGCCTTTTTTCACACCAACTCTTTTTGTGCTCCTTTTAGCCCGATCTAGCCCTTTTTAGCTTCTTTGATTGCCCCCATTACTAAAACTAAGGTGGCAACACTGTCTATCTCTATGACCCATTCATCATTCCGCATTCGTCGATTACATTGAGTTTTGCAAAAAAAAATTGTGATCCGTTGCCAATCTTTCTAAATAATGCTCTAAGAAATAAATAAAAATATCACAAAGAAAGTGTCACACGTTTATAATTTTATAATATTCTCAAATATATTATTAGGTATGGATTTTTTCAGTATATTTTGTAAGAATGTCAAATGATAATATATATTTTAATATTCCTGCAGGTAAGTAAATAAATAAGTAAGCAGGTAGGTACTCAGTAATAATCTATCTATTATTTGTCAAAATAATATTTAATGCAAGTACTTAGGGTAGGTATTGAAACGATGGGTGTAGTATATGTATACACCACTTATTTCAGATGGCAAATACACGTGTTTTTTAAAGGCATGGCAAAATAAAAAATATTCGCTTACCAGTTTCTCCGTGCTTTCTTCACTTTTCTTGATTTTCCCATTTGTATTGCTTGTTATTTTCTTGCTATCAGTACTTTTATCTAAGTCTAACAAACAGTCTTCAGATTTTGAGCTACGTTTGGAAGTCTTGTCCTCGTAAACAGTCTTAAGTTCTTCATTATTTACAGACACATTTGGCTCCGAAGTCGAATTCTTCATCGTTTCAATTCCATTTAAATGAACTTTTTTTCTCGTGGTCAACGGGGACGTGGGTGTTGACTTTACATCGGCACCGGCGTCGCCGTCTATTTTATGAGAAAACTTACTCTTAATCACAATAAATTTATTACTATCCGTCATTTTTTGATTTGTTATTGAATTATTTATCACTTAAATACAATTGTGCTATCTACTTCAGTTATAAAAGTATCAAAAATCTTGTACAAAATCTACCAACTAACCGCAAAGTTTGGTAAAAAAATCAATATTATTTAGAAGCCGCCCCTGAATACAACAATCCAATTTGTCTATGAATTTGAAATTTAACACATGACTTTATTTTAGTTGGCCATGCTTCATCCTGCCTCTTTTTTTTCATAGAAAGATTCGGCTCTTACGACAATATAAACGTCAAAATGACATGAAAATAACGGGTTAATCAAAAATAATTCTTTCATTTTATTTCATTAAAACTAATTTAAAAAATGAGTTATTCGTGGTTTCTATTTGTAATCATATCACTTGTAGTAGTTATCGTAAGAGATTCTGATTCATCGTGTGGTTGTTCAACTGACAGATCAAAAAATAAAGCATGCGATTCCGGTAGTCATTTCTCCGTAAACGATGAAAATCAACAGTGCACCAAAGCGAAAGAACCTCCAGGATTTAATGAAGCAGATCCCGCCGATGTATTTGAAGCTCCAGACCCGAAAGAAGTCCTGGCAAATATGGTTTTGATAGACGGCGGGGAATACAAAATTGGAACCGACAAACCTATTATAAAGACTGACAAAGAGAGCCCTTCTAGAACTGTTACATTGAAGCCTTTTTACATTGATAAGTACGAAGTATCTAACGCTAATTTCGTGAGGTTTGTTTCGGCTGCTGAGTATGTAACTGAAGCAGAAGGTTTTGGAGATAGTTTTGTGTTTGAGTCGTTTTTGAAAGCCGAGGATAGGGAGAAGATGAAGGAGCTGAGGGCGCTCCACGCTCCCTGGTGGTTTAAGGTGCCGGGAGCTAGTTGGAAGCGACCTGAAGGGGCCGGATCTTCTATAATAGGTATTAAACCAAACACATTTTTGTAGTTTTAATGTAGTTTTAAGCAGTCAACCAATAATGAGGTCCGCGCATGAATTGCCAAAATAGTGGCAAACCACCCATGCTGTAGAAAATGGTTTAATTTGCCAACGTCACCCCTGTTTCAGGGAATGACGGCAAGAGTTGCAGGGTGTATCTCCATTTGAGATTTGGGTTTTTTGTTGTAGGTTCACATGCGGCATGTGCAAGCGCGAACTTGTAAATGTCTGCTTGTGAGAATGCATATAATGTGAATCCCCAATCTTTGCAACTTAGATTTGATTAGACTAGATTATCTCATTTAAAAGAAAATCCTAGAAAAACTGTAGTGTTTGATTCTATATGACTCAATTGACACTAAATAAATCATGCAGTCATTACCTGCAGTTAAATAGTGAGCGTTGCTTTTGTGTGAATCACACTTTACGAGCCCTCTGTGGGCTTGTTTATCACTCAAGGAAATACCAATTCTCAAGTGAGACCCAGTTGTTGTAAATCCGGATGGAGCTTCGGTGGTCATACTTTGGTAATGGCTGAATGGGTAATATTTCAACCCAGCAAAGAGCATGTCTGAAAATTTAACAATATCTATTTTGTAATGCTCCACGGGAAACCCACTACATGACACTGAATCGTTGTTTTCAACAGTTGCTTTTGTCTATCAAAGCTGGATCTTCCGGACATTTCTCCCATATCTGCGATGGACTTTTTCAGCGTAATGATGATGTGAAATTGATAAACTGTTATGAACTTCCGTACAGTAATTTTATTTAAATTTAATAGTCTAAATAAACTTTTAGAGATGTTTATAATGTATAAAACTCCTTCTCAATAGAACTGGCCATTTTTGTTTTAGTAAAATCGCACAATTTTGTTTATTTACTTTGTAATAAAGAATATATGACCAAAATACCTATTAGCATTCAAGGTAGTCGATTTGACTTTCATATTAAGAAACATGTTGACGTTGGAGGAAATTCGAAACGTTGTCATGCCGAAAGGGATCCTTTGCCAAACTGTGATAGGTCGTGAGTCCTACGACTCCCACCTCATCCCGATTCTGTGCTGCAGGCCTAGGTAACCTAACCAGGGCTGGAAGTCTCATCACCACGGTAATTCTTACCTACCGAATATCGGTAATCAGCTGTTCATTTGCAGCCATCTTAAATCGACAGGTCTTCACAGAAATATCACCGATATTCGGTAGGTAAGAATCGTGGTGATGAGACTTCCAGCCCTGGTGAGACCGTTGATTGCTCAGGTTTTTACAAAATTAAAATTTACATTTCCTTGTTGCAGATCGCATGACCCACCCAGTGATCCATGTCTCCTGGACGGATGCTGTGGAATACTGTAAATGGAAGATTCCGGGAGGCCGGCTGCCCACTGAGGCGGAGTGGGAGGTGGCCTGCAGGGGAGGGAGGAGGGACAAGCTGTATCCGTGGGGAGATAAACTCATGCCACAGGATAAACACTGGTAACTATCACTGTTTCCTACATATTTTTATCTTCTGACGAGTCCAAGATTTACCAAATACAAGTTTAAATTCTGGCAAGGTTAATGCAGCCATCACAAGAAATGAGAACCTGCTCACTCGGGAGCTAGAAAACGTCATGAGCTCAGGTTCGAATCCCGCTGAGGGTGTTAGAAATGATTTCCCGTTTCGGTGTTTATTTCAAACATTAAATAAATAAAAAACCGGCAAGGTTTACTCAGCCTTCACAAGAAATGAGTACCAGCCCCCTTGGGAGCTGGGAAATCCCCCACTTCACTGAAGTGGTTGGCGTAAGGCCGCCCCCCTTACCTGTAAAAATAAATAGGTTCACTCGCCATATGCGACCCCTTTGGGCATAACACGGCAATAAGTTACACTATATGTGTAGCATAGTTGCGTTGCACTGTAGTAGCTAAACCCAAATACTAATAAAAGTTTTTAATATTTTTAAGAATCAAATTCCAATGAAAACTCTGTTTCTATTCACAAATTATTAATTTAATTCAAATAATATTTCAAACAAAATAAATAAGATTTTCACAGTGTTAACACACAAAGGATACAAAATATACGAATAAAAGTAATAGAAAAAAACCTGCCGGTCTCAGTACTATCGCCCATTATTGCCTTCTCCATAAAATATCACACGAGGGAGGGTGGTGAGGCCTACCTCTCGCAGTGGACTAGCGAGGACTTCTTAGAAAGCTTGAAGAATAAGTTATGTTTAATGGAAATGTTTTAAATTTCAGGACAAATATATGGCAGGGGAAATTCCCAGAGCAGAATGTTGGCAGTGATGGATTTGTGGGAACGTGTCCTGTCGGGGAGTTCCCTCCTAATAACTACGGCCTCTACAATATGGCTGGAAATGTCTGGGAATGGACAAGTGACTACTGGACTGACGATAAGGTGTTTATAATTATATAATTCTTGTTTTAACAGGTTAAACTTTTGACTGTTATATTTGAGTGGTATATGCATGGCATTTTCTGTGGATTTTGGAAATTTAAAATATAGCACTCTAAATACCTTGCAGGGTAAACGACAGTCAATACCAAAATATGGCGGAGACGAGGGTATTGTGTGAGCTGCATAACTTTTTTTTTAATTCCTAATCTAATCTAAGTTGCAAAGATATATAACAATGGGGATTCACATTATATGCATTCTCACAAGCAGACACGTACAAGTTCGCGCTTGCACATGCCACATGTGAACCTACAACAAAAAACCTGAATCTCTAATGAACATACACCCTGCAACTCTTGCCGACCTTCCCTGAAACAGGGGTGACATTGGTTAAGTGAACCATTTTCTATAGCATGGGTGGTCAGCCACATACCAACCTAAAGGTCAAGGAAAGTGTTCTGTGGATTTTGGAAATTTAAAATATAACACTCTAAATGCCTCGCAGGGTAAATGACAGTCAATACCAAAATATGGCAGAGATGCAGGCATTGTGTGAGCTTCTTAACAAATTACTTCATTTGTTTTTTTAAATTACTCATTAACATTTTTAACCTTCTCACATAACCCTTATTCTCTTACCTTTATGGAACTTTTTTTTTAATCAACTATTCATCTTTGTATTCAATATTACAGAGCACAGAGCGAGTGAAGAAAGGAGGTTCGTATCTCTGCCACGAGTCATACTGCTTCCGCTACAGGTGCGCGGCCAGATCACAAAATACTGCCGACAGCTCCGCGGGAAACCTGGGATTCAGATGCGCTCTTGATGCTCCAGAAGAAGAATGAATGCTCCATCCAAGGGTACAGCCTTTAGATGCCATTTGCGCAGCGGATTCTCAGTAATCCAATCCCTCCAAACAACGAAAATCTGATAAAAGTTAAGTCTGAGGTTAACTACAGGGGCTGTAATTTCTACAATAATTTAAGTGGTTTTAAACTGAGAAAAATATGCCTGCATAGCTCTCAAAAGTTTGTATGTTATTTAAAATTTTAAAGTCAATTTTCTTAAAAACTTCGAGTGGGGTTTTTGGAATTTTAAGAGGCACTAAATATGCGCACAATTTTTTACTAAGATAAGTAGTTTCTAGACTGATAGGTAGGTATGAGGCTGACCACCATATCTTGTAAAAAAATGTTATCTTTGCCTATGCCACCCTTGTTTCTTAGGAAGGTCAGCAAGAGTTGCAGGGTTTATGCTCATTTGAGATTGGATTTTTACGTTAATTCACATGTGGCATGTGCCAGTGTAAACTTGTATGTGTCTGCTGGTGGGAATGCACTTCATATGAATCCTAATATATATACCTACCTTTGTAACGTGGCATAGATTAGATGTTACGGAGATGAGGGCATCGGGTGACATTAATAAAAGGTATTATTTTTATTGATTGTAGTGGCATTCACTTTGTAATCATTCATCTTAAAAAGATATTCAAAGTTATTCTGCTGATTTTCATACTGAAATCTGATAAATATTTCTTACCATCTCAAATGCGTTTTCTGAGTTGTATCACTATTGTACTTAGTGCCTTTTTTTATTCAACCGATCAAATGCATTCCTCTTGAATTTATTCAAGTTATTCAAGGATTTTTTTTACCCATTCTTACTTCTGTAAGCTTCATGGAGTATACATCCTTGATGGAGGTTGTCAACCATTTTGAAAAGAATGTCTTGAATGACAAGTACTATATTTTAATAAATTGGTTCAAACCAAAATCATATTTAAACTGTCTTTAATATGGAAAATTTGTTTTTTAACTGGTTTTAATACTAGACTTATTATAAGAGTAAGCAGCGTAGAAATCAAAATGAAAATTGATTGATTAATTTGGTTATTCAACTGATTATTTACTTAATTCACAATGTTTCATTGTTGTCGTAACCAACATCCTCAGGAGACGTTTAAATTGTATCAAGAGTACGCAGAACATTTAGCATGCTATCACTCCGTAGGATAATTTGCCAACGGACCAAGTTTATCTTTAAAAATATACTTAGCTCCTAATATAAATATAATATTTTATAAGAAAATAAAAAAAATAAAAAAATTTCATTCATATGTTTATTTCTTAAATAATAATTTTTCCCTTGACAAGTATCATAGGCATATTTGAAATTTAAATTATCACTTATAATTAAAATAATGCATGTTGTACAAAATAAAATTCCATTGAAACAAAACATAATTAGTGCGAAAAGAACAGTGCTGCAAAAACCATGTTAAAATTCATAGAAAAATTCACTCCCCTATTGCAGAAAAATGCTGTGAGAAATCATAATGCTATGCTTTTGAATGCCATTCGACCAATCCTATCAACACTTTCCTAAGGCCACGCTAACGCTTAGAATGGTTTTTATTTATGTGTATCGATACCTTCTTCGGCGTGAAAGTGCAATGATGAAAACTTGATGAAGTGTGTGATGAGATGTGAATGTACCCACACTTTTATCAAGCCCCTCTCGGCAGAGAGGGGCTCCAAAACGTTGGTGAACGAGCCAACCAGGAAATTAACCACTGTGTTTGGCAATAGTGCGTTTGCTGTTGCGGGTCCCTCTTCGTGGAACCAGCTGCCACCGGAAGTTCGAGCATCGAAAACCAGGGAAAACCTCAAAACATCCCTCAAGACACACTTCTTTGCCGCGATAGCACAGAGAGCGCCCTTAGAGTGACAATTTTCACGAAACGGCCCTATATCAAGTCATCATCATCATCATCAAACCTATTGTAGACATGGGCGAAACGTCCGGAAGCTCCTGCTCCCATAGGCCACGGCAACAGATCCCGGAAAAACATCTCTCCAGACAATCATATACTTAGTGTTTGTATGTTTTGATGGCATCGCTTCAAAATATATTTTTTTAAAGTGAACAAGTAGGTATTGTTCATTCTTCAAACTGTAAAATAAATCATATTGAACCAGAAATAGCAGTCTAGGATTTTTACAAACCCAAGATTAATAGATGAAAACACAAAACAACTTCTGTGTTTCCATACATTTATCTCAGTTTTGAAAGAAATTATCTTATACAGATTACAGCGCTCGGATCTATACTTATAAAAAGTAAAACAATTTAAAAAAGCTAAGTTACTTACATGTACAGAGTTTGGGCGGAAAATATTTAGTATTTTTTACCTCTAAAAATATATTTACATTTTTAAAGCGTAGTTATAAAATATGAGCTTAGTGAACAAACATTTTTTTTTAAATATCATTAGTACAAGCATTCTTTAAAATATGTAAAAACGGAGTCGTGATATTCTGAATTTACCTCAACCGGGTGACATCACAGGCTTAGTGACCAGTATCCTTAGCAACCAAATAAAGAAATGATTAACTGCTTGGTTAGTGAACCTGTGGGGTAGCTTCACAACTTTCCCCGTCTCTTTTTGTCACGACTGCATTGATTTGAAGTGGATGATACCAGTTCTAGGGAAGCCATTTCTTGGGGATCACTTTGTAGCCTGCATAAACAATCAGACCCACAAACGCAACTTTGATAGAAACTTTGAATATCCGACTGGGCAGAGACGGCGGGGGAATCCTGAAAAGAAGATAAACATTAGGATGATTTATTTGGTGAGCGCTGTTTACACCTCAAGAGCCCTCTGCAAGCTTGTTCGTTGTTACAGAAAGCGCCAATTCTCAAACGAGACCCAATTTGCTGTAAAGTTGGATGGACCTTTGGTGACCGGGTTTTTGTAAAGGTGGATGAATTTTTCAACCCAGCCATGAGGATATTTTGAAAATTAAATGTTTCTTTTTGCTCAGTTGGGAATCAATAGGGTAATTGCAGTGGTGGGGAAAATGGTTGAAAATACTATGGTTGTGTAGAGTATATTTCAAGGATCACAACCATATATTTTTTAAGTAGTAAAAATAAAGATATCATTGGTAATTTTCTAAAATAAAATGAGGAGAATTTGAGTCCCGCCAAAACACAGCGCGACAGGCTAGCCATGTTGTGACGTCAAAATGACGTAGACGGATCTGACAGACTACCTGGGCCCGTAGGTACACTCCGAAGATCCATTGAAGTCATATCCGCCTAAAGAAAAAAATGCCATGTTTTACCGGAAATTGAAAATGCGTGAATTTTAAAGAGCTATAATTTAAAAACTAAGCCAGAACCCTTGATCTCAGTATAGAATGCAAGCATTCTGCCAACTGAGCTATCGACCGGACTTTTTAAAAGCTTGGTCGTCGCTACAAAGCGCCAATTCTCAAGCAAGACCCAGTGGCTGTAAGGCTAGATGGACCTTTGGTAACCGGTTGTTGGTAAAGGTTTATGAATTTTTCAACCCAGCGAAGAGCATTTTTGCGTTTTTCCTTTAATAAAACACACAGTTTTAATAAAAAAAAACATGGAAATATTTTTTTTATATTAGGTCCTTACATATGAAATTGGCGTTTTGCCATACTGGCCACTTTGATCTCAAATATCTCCTCTTTGGTTCAGAATTCCAAATTCAAATTTTTACAGCTATTTACTCATATATTTGTGTTTCGAAAACTGTTATTCATTTGTTCGTAACTCAATTGTTTTTTTCTTTGCATCACTCATTTTACAAAATGGAGAACTTGAAATATCGCGTTGTTTACGAGTACGAGTTCCACCGTGTCACCAGTGCTGCAGAAACGGCTCGAAGGATTAATGATGTGTATTGCAACGATGTCAAAAAATAAAACATAGTGCGTTTTTGGTTACGTTTTCGTTCTGGAAATTTCAGCCTGCAGAACAAGCCTCGTGGACGGCCGGAGACCAAAGTTGATAATGAGGAATTGAAGACTTTTGTGAAAGCGGATCCATCGCAAACCAACTCCCAGTTAGCCGTAGGCTGCAAAGTTAGTGATAAAACTGTTTTAATCCACTTGAAGCAAATTGGAAAGGTGAAAAAGCTTGAAAGGTGGGTACCTCACTAATTGAGTGAAGCAAATCAACAATCGCGCAAATAGATTTAAATACCGCCATATTCTTTAATTTTAAAATGTAAAATATTTATATTAATAATAATTCATTTTTAAAATTTCAATAAAATAATAGGGTATCTAATCCTAGTTTAAGCCATATTTTAATTAGAATCAACCTATAAATATTATAAAAAAAAATTCTATTATAAAATTTCACCTAATAAAAAACTTTATTTTTTAATTATAAATTTAACTAAAAATTAATAATATTTAAAATGAAATTATTAAAATGTTAATTGGAGTTTTAGTCATAATTGCTGCTATAACTAAAAGAGCTCAGATTCCGTTTTCTTCTTGGTTGCCTGCAGCAATGGCTGCTCCAACGTGCTGCCGCGTTGCACAAAAGACGGCTACCAGATTATGGGAGCTTTAATTGGAATGTTTAAGACATCCCCCGTACTCCCCGGACCTTGTTCCAACAGATTACAATTTTTTTCGAAATTTGGATAACTTCTTGCAAGGGAAAAAAATCAACTCCGATGGGGCAGTCCAAACCGCCTTCAAAGATTGTATTGATTGCCATCCGAATGGTTATTTTCGTAAAGGGATCAATTAACTACCTATGAGATGGCAAAAGTGCATAGATAGCTATGGTACATATTTTGATTAAATAAATTTATATTCTATTTTAAAAAAAGACTTTTTGTTCCTCCCATACAAAACGCCAATTTCATATGTAAAGACCTAATACATAGCTTAAGCCCAGGAGATGTCATTTTTGCAAAAAAGTGTCGCTAACTGCAATTGCAATTAGCAAGGCAGATTAATGTTGAGTGTTAACATGATGGTAGCTTACTTCATGATGCCAGGAATCTGTCTGGATGACACTTTGCCCCAGTTGTCAACAATTCCCTGCACATGTCCAATACCCACAACCCCAACCACCCTCATCGGTTCATTGAAACCTGCAAAAATTAACAGAAGATCATCATCACAGGCATACAGATCTACAGAAGAAATGTGAAACGAAAAAGGGAGGAAGAAAATGTCACTTCTGATGGTTTAATTGGAAGAAACCTGAATTGCTAAAATTTAAGAAGGAATATCCAGAGTCATAATAAAAGGAGAGCTTGTATGAAGAAGGTTTTGACTTAAGATGAAATGAAAGAAGTATGTAAGGACAGAGGGAAATGGCAGTTGATCTGTAATATCAGCGGCTAGGACTGGGGTTTATAAAATTAGAATTTTGTATTCTGTATTTGTTTTGATGTGTATACATATTATTATTAGTGATTTAAATATGTAACTTGTAGTATATGAGTCGTATAAATGCAAACGCCGTCAACTCCTTACGCGATGATTTTGAGAAAAATAAACTTGTAAAACGACAACACCAGTTTGAGATGACGGCGTTTGCACGTAGTCATACTTTTTCACTTAAAATTACGAAGGATTAAGTGAGGTTTACATTAGATCGCACACAGCAAATGATTTGTTACACTGCGCAGAATCAAATTCAATCATTATCTCAAAAATCATAAATTTTGGAGATGACGGCGTTTGCAGTTATACGACTCATATGTTCCATGACTTATAGGTTGGTATGCAGCTGAACACCCATGCTGTAGAAAATGGTTCATTTTGCCAATGTCACCCCAGTTTCAGGGAAGGTTGGCACAAGTTGAAGGGTGTATGGTCATTTGAGGTTATGGTTTTTAACAAGAAGTATTTAGCTAAAGAAAAACAAAATAATACACATTTACTTTAGCGGTATGAAGGCCCTAATGGTGTAACAGTGCCCTTCTTTAGCTGCCATCGATGTTCAGTTTAAGCCGTAAAGTAGGATTGATGAAAAGGAGCGAGACTAAGACTCCATGTAGTCTGAAAGGCCATAGAAAAGAGAGAGGTTTTCTAAAATAAGTTTGCATGTTGGTTACCTTTGTAAGCTGCAGCCGTCTGCATGGAGTGAGTGAGGTAGATGTCTCTCTCCTTCACAAACACCTTCTCCAGGGCAGGATAGTCCCCGGCTATCTCAGCCAGCATCTCCTTCAGCAGGTCCTGCTGCTTGCAGCGCTCCACCTCCTCTTTACTGTCAACAGCACAACATTTCATCAAGCATAATGCGAGTGGGACTCATTATTATGAAGTCTGGTCCGTAGTCGAGTGGTAACACTTCGGACTCGTAAATGGAAGGTTGTAGGTTCGAATTCCGGCGGAGCACAAAAAATATACCATTTATATTTGCAAATATGCTCTTCGCTGGGCTGAAAAATTCATAAAGCTTTAGCAAAGACCGGTCATCAAAAGGTCCATCCAGCTTTACATCAACTGGTCTTGCTTGAGTATTGGCGCTTTGTAGTGACAACCAAGCTCGTAAAAAAACATTTTTGCGGCACTACAACTGTGTCATAGACCTCTAGAGTCTCTGAAATATAGGGAATCTCCCGCATCGGATTTCTTAAAAAAAAAAAAAAACTAGTGTCACTTCCGTGTGTATACCTGATGGGATCCTTGGAAGTGAGGAGGTGCCAGCCCAGGCGCAGGGTCTGCCACCAGCTGAGGGCAGACAGGGCGCGGTGCATCGTCACCTGGATGGGGCGGTCGCCCACCTGGATGATTATGTTGCCTATCCTCTTAGCCTGAAAAACAAGTTACAAAAACTGGTCTTAATTTAACCTGACAGTTTGTAAAACAAGAAAGAAAGCTCTAATAGCTATAAAAATAAAATAAAACAAAAATAAGACGTTTTCTGTGACTTCTGTCATTTTCGTATGTAATATTTCTCTCTGTTGTACCGACCTCCGACCGAGAAGGTCGGGTTGTGGCGTGTGTAAATTTTCACCAATATATGGCGTGTTAAAATCAACATTTTGATTTCGCAAATTGTAGTCCTCTCCGGTGTTCCTCCTTTATCCTGAAGATTGCCAATCCCCGTCCGGATTCCTACCACAAACATTCAATATTGTTTTCTGAACAAACTGCTGTAATGCTGTAAAAATATATTAAAAGGAACATAACCCATCTCAGATTCTCTAACCGTTTTTTTAAGGTTCTCACCATACATATCGCTGCCTTTGTTTTTATTTATCGTATACGCTAGTGTATCGTATACGCCAGTATATCGTATACGCCCAAACTATGGTACATGTACCACCAGTGGTACGCGACGCTTCTTAAGGTGGTACGCAAGCAGCCATGGCCATAGGAAATACATAGTAAATAATTAGTAAATAACGTTTTTCAATTTCGCGCTTCAAGTTAAGTACAACTGAGCCAAATATTTCCTCTTTTGTTTCGCACATGCAGCACCATTTTTCAGACTAAGACAGGCCTGTCCCGCCACGATTACAAAAATACTAAATCTGTCCCTCCGCAATATTATGTTGGACACCCCTGCACTAAGAGTATTGTATTTTTTTTCTATAATAAATAAATAAACATAATGTTTTCATTAACAGTTGCAGTTTTTATTACTTTACCATTTGAATGATTTTTTTAACTGTTGCACTTCAGTGGTACGCCACTGATTTATAATTTCATTAGTGGTACGCGAAATTAAAAGTTTGGGAACCACTGGTATACACCATTGAGAAAATTTGACATGAGCAATGTTTGCATGTGTACTGGACCAATGTGTCTTATAAAAACAAGAAATTTATTTTAAAAATATTTAAAAGAACTCTTACATTATCGAGTTTTACGGTTTTTCTTAGCTCAGATTGTGTAGAATTTGATTCATAAGACAACTGCATGAAAAAGTCATATTTGACAAGATTGGCGTATACTGGCGTAATTGGCGTATATACTCAAGAACTGGGGGAGTGATATGCCTCCAGTAGTACAACAGATTCTCTTTTGACTAACACTCACACCCTCGGCGCCACAAGGCCGAAGGAGACCAGGGCTGGAATTCTCATCACCACGGTAATTCTTACCTACCAAATATCGGTAATATTTGTATGAAGACCTGTCAATCCAAGATGGCCGCAAGTGAACAGCTGATTAGACATTGACAGGTGTTCATGTCGCTGTTATATTATAACATTCAACCTGGTTTTATTACAAGATGTGATGTTTGAATAATGTGCTAGCAAATCTTGACTATCTAACGCTGGACGTTTCATCAGGTAAGAATTACTGTTGTGATGAGACTTCCAGCCCAGGAAGAAAAAAATGGATGTCTTGATATTTTCAGGTAAACTGGATCTTTCATTATAATAACTATAAGTAACTTAGGTACTGTATTTATAATTACCTCGTGAACAGCTCGACGGAATTCCCCGCCCGGCGCCATTCCCAGTTCTTTAGTGATGTGAGCAGACATGTTGAGTAACAAGATATACATAAGGCCATTGAATAAACCATTCTGCTGGACCGTCAGTCTGCAAAGGAAGACCTGCATAGCTCAGTCACAATATACAACAAAAATATTAGAGGAAACAATGCACAACACCAAGGAAAATATCATAATAGGGTAATTGCAGTGGTGAGTCATTGACTAGTGATATCTGATGGCTAAAAATTATTTTATCGAAAATAGACATTATATATCTGTCTCAACCTACTCACGAAAATGGTCATTAGTAAGAAAGAGAACAAAGAACTTCACAGTTGCATTTCCATGTGTACCTACTAAAAAACTTGGGCGAATGTAAAAATGTTTCTAGAAAGGTGGCAGCATTGCCATGTGCGTAATATGTCCGGAACAGTCCGAACATAGACGCATGCGGTATAAATCTTGTGATCGATAAAATTGATGAATTTGAAAAGAAAAAGGTATTATTTTAAGACATTATAAAGTGTGTTGTAATTGGGTGCCAAAACACAAAATGGAGAAAGCAAGAAAACATAATATTTAACATGTAAAAACATGTTTTGTATGACTACACTACGTTTGACAGGACTGAGACAAAAGTTATATGTATCAATGCAGTAAGTTAGTTTCTGCGTAGTATTATAGTATTCTTATCTGTGGTTTCTGCTCCTCTATGAAAAAGTAAACAAGTTCACAACACAAAGATGTGTTCCAATTATTTAAAATTCAAATATTTGAATATGGAATAGTGCTGCCAAACCTAGGTTTTTTACGGCTACAAAAATTAAGTCAGCATGTGTTTTCTGCGCACCATACTTTACCTTATTTTTTGGAAATCAATATTTTTTGCTTCTTCTAAGATGGTCTTCTCGTCTAGTGTTAAAATATTAATCCTCTGTTGGCACAGCTCTAGCACAACTATGTGGGGCCTGACGGATTGGATAATCTGAAACAAAAATACATTCATCCAGAGTTTTCCAAAGATATTTAAAATTTTAAAGTTACAATGATTAAATCTACTCATTAGTCTTCATACAAATATTATTGATATTCGGTAAGTAAGAATTACCGTGGTTACGAGACTTCCAGCCCAGAAAGGTCAAAACATGCAATAGCAAAACGGTGTGTCAATGCAGGTGCAGAAAAGGCGATGGATAGGCGAAAGTGGAGGAGAATCCTGGGATCAGCCAAGGCCTACCCGGGGCTGTCAACTTACAGCGATGATGCTTAGTTCTCTTTTTTGTCAAGACTAAATAATTAAGGTAAACATATATTTCCTCTCTTATCTATAGAAATAGTTTTATTTTGTTTTGGATGTACCTACAGCATTGACTAATGATATCTGTGGACTAGAAATTATTTTAACGAAAATAGGCATTATATATCTGTTTCAAGTTACTTACGAAAATGATTATTAATAAGAAAGCGAACAAAGAACTTCACACTTGCATTTCCATGTCTACAAAAAAACTCAGGCGAATGCTAAAATACTTCTAGAAAGTTGGCACTATTGCGAATAATAATGGCTGCCGAACCTGTCCAAACACAGCTAGAATTGACAGATAGCACGCAGTATAAATATTGTGATCACTAAAATTGACGAATTTCAAAGGAAAGAGGCATTATTTTCAGATATTATGGCATGAGTTATAATAGGGTGATGAAACACGAAACGGATTTTGACAAAATGGTCTTATTTCGTAAGACTATACTACTGCAACGTTTGACAGGACTGAGACAAATGTGGGCTATAATATGTATAGGGGCCGTCCATATATTACGTCATTCGAATTAAGGGGGGGGAGTCTGGTCTGCGGATGACGGCAAATGACGTACGAGTACCAAAAGTGACGTCGTTCTTGTAAATACCAATTTCTACAAAATATACATAATATTATGTAAGTACATAACATTATTAATTATTAAGCTCATCCAATATTACAGCAAGAGGGGGGAGGGGTCATTAGATAATGACTATAGGATGATTGTAAGGGGGGGGGGGGGTCGAAAATCGGCAAAAATCGATAACGTAATTTATGGACGGCCCCATAGGGCTGCTTTATTTATACGTTATTACTCAATGATGTACAGCATACCTTTGATACATCATTCTGTGACTCCTCGCTGAAGTGCGCTGTTCCTATGATGTAGACCTTGGCACCGTTCTGGCCGCGCAACAGTCTCACAGTGTCGGGCAGGTTGTCATCAATGTTGGCAATCTTCATGTTATTGGGATTGGGTCCTGAGAAAATAGTAAAGAATGTTTAATCCAGAAAATTGCCTGCAGTTTTAACTTTTTGGCTTCTGTTTATTCTGGCTAAATGAATACCCCCAGTGCGGAATACTTTTTCTAGCACATTTTTAAAACATTTATTGTTTCCTACCTTAATTGATTGACGACACTTGTGAATAAACTATGTGCACAGTCACATGTATTAGTTATTCAAGAATGAAAATCACAAAGGTTTAGCTCATTTTACTCGCAGATTTTTTAATTCTTTATCACAGATGTCAGGGATAAGTTCAAAGATGGATGACGTCTATGATTGACAGCCACACTGTATTCAATTTTACTCTCGACGCCTATACGTGCCACCCCCAGTTAAAGGGTTAAGATTTGAACATTTTGCAGTCCCAAAGTAAGTTTTTATGGATGTGGTAAATGTTTACAAAATGAAGTTGTAGAGGTACTATTTTTTTAATATTACCTTAATACCTATAAAAGTAAAAGCGCAAAGGTCACTGTCAATAATGACCCGATTCACGAGAAACTCCTAAATTTCAAGTTTACCTTAAAAAAAAAAAAAAAAACAAGATGAACATTAAGGTATAATTAGCGTTAATTTTTGAAGATTTTGTTAACAAAATTGATTTGACATTTAATAGGCGCTATGGCGGTTGATAGGTATGCGATATAAATAAAATATATAATGGTGTAAACAAAAATACCAGCTAGAAAATAAAGCAAAAAAGGTATAAATGTTAAGTATCTACCATAATAATTTTAAATAAAAGGATACAAGAAGTAGATGATGTAAGATGCTTCACTTACTTCTATCATTTAACGGTTCACTTTCATCTTCATTTGAAGTATCTAAATCACTCTGATCACCGGAATTCACAGAATCCTCTGAAAAGCAAAAGAAATACATGAAGATCACTGTTATTTCAATATTCACAGTTAACAAAAGAAACAAACCGCTGTTGTAATGCATATTTCTGGTTTTTCTCAACATGATGGAAAGAATATTGTATTTCTGGGTCTAAAACGAATGTAGATTTGGAAATATATGAAAATACTCTGAGAACTGTTGCTTTGTGAAAGCAAAAATATAGAAAAGTCTGAAATCACGCAACAAATAGTAATTTATGTCAGGGCTTAGGAGAAGTAGGTTTCAAATTAAAAATACTTTTGGAGGAAAAAATCAAAATTGATAAAACCGTTCAAAGATGTTTAAAGCTTTTCTTTTATCAAAAATTATTATTTAATGATGGAAGAAGAAAAAAATACATCTGAATTCTTGAATGATATTAGGACAAAAAATGCTTCAATTTGAATGAGAGCTGAAGCGCTATTCTGCTATATTCCTTATGACCTTAAGGCGACGAGATAGTGATCGGTGTCCAAAAATAAGGTGTACTGTGATTTTTTATCTATGCAGCTCTTTCGCAAGCGCTAGCAAGCTCCGACTTGGATTGATATCCTAAGTGTAAAGAATTTAGCAGAATAGCGCTTCTGGATTCAAAGATGAGGAATCTATATCTAATCTGCAAAGATATATATATCATTTAAGATTCATGTTAAACGCATTCCCACAAGCAGACATGTATAATTTCGCGCTAACACATGCCGAATGTGGACCTAAAATATAAAAACCCAATCTCAAATGAACATAAGACCTGCAACCTTGCCAACCTTCCCTGAAACAGGGGTGACATTGGCAATGTGAATCATTTTTTAAAGTATGGGTGGTCAGCCTCATACCAACCTATAAGTCAAGGAATAGGAAAATAATGCATAATCCAAAAATGTACCTACATAACTTTACCCTTAGTATAAAACATTGCAAAAATTACCCACTTTCGCTTAAATATAAAAAAAATGTATGAAAACTAAATAAGTGATTGATAGGGGTGCTGTTGAATCTTCTATAAGTGTTTCTAATGACGCGATGGAGAGGAATTAACATAATGTTTTACACTAGGGGTAATTAGTTCTTCAAGATGTTGATTCATCCTTATAAAAGTCAATTCAATCTTAATTGTCAAAAGAACGCAACTATTTTTTACAAAATATGGAAAAAAAACGATTAGAAAGAAATAACAGTTAAAGAAGTTTGTAAATATATATTTTTAAATCATCGACGGAAAGCCCTGCACTGAAGCCATACTGTAATAGGGCGGTGAGCCATTTATAAGACCAAGGATTAAAATATCAATATTTCTTTAGCCTTACAAAAAGTCAATAGATGGTTGGTAACAGTGTATATGTTTTTTTACATTGTCCTTTAGCTTTTGTAGGATAGAGTCATCTAGCATATTTCTATGGAAGGTTTATGGCAGTTTAGCAATTAATTGCTACACAAAATAATATTTTCTAAATAAAAAAATAATTTATGATAATTTTTGTTTGAATTTGAGAAAAAGTCTTCAATTATAATCATTTCATTTCTAATCTAATCTAAGTTGCAAAGATATGTTACATTGGATACAAGTTCGCACTTGCACATGCCGCATGTGAACCTACAACATAAAAACCTAATCTCAAATGAACATACACCCTGCAACTCTTGCCGTCCTTCCCTGAAACAGGGGTGACATTGGAAAAGTGAACCATTTTTACAGCATGGGTGGTCAGCCGCATACCAGCCTATAAGTCAAAGAATATACACGACAAATTACATTTTTTTAAATCAATAAATAATAACACATATGGACATCAAAACTATAACCGTAAACCAATTCCAATTTAATAATCCCTAGCCGTCAACATTACAGATCAACCGCCATTTCTTTCTGTCCTTACATACTTCTTTCATTTCCTCCAGAGTCATAACCTTCTTCATACCAGCTCTCCTTTTATTATGACTGGATATTCCATTCATTCGCAATTTCGGATTTGATATTAACATAAAAAAATAACTCATTTCTCATGAGTGCATTACAATTGGCTTATAATTATAAATTTAGTTTCACTCTTGTAATGTAGAATCCTATGTAAACGCTAGGCTCAGTCTTTTTTAATAGTCTAATGATTATGTGTGCGTATGCTCAAATACAATATTGGCATAGATTAGGAGCAGGTAAACATGGTTTATTTTTAAACATGATATCTCTTAGATATGTAATCCTAATGAGGTAATCTAGATAAATGTGCTTCACAAACAGGTTTATTAAAATTTTATATTAGTCATTGGACAAGGCAAAATTTGGAACACAGGTATAAAAATATCAAAGCCGGGTCTCCCTGGTGTCGGCAACCACTTCTGAGAAACGGAACAGTTCCAACATCCCAGTCCATTTGTGAATGTCCTAAAGCAGTGGTTCCATATTTGGGGGTGATGATGAGCTCTTAGGGGGGGGCAATAGCCTAACTGAAACAGTACCTACCCCCCACAGTTTTTTGTCAAAATTGGACGTTGATAGTTTTAGGAAGTCGTGTATACCCGGGGCCCCCCCTCCAATGACACATTTTTGTTTTCTGGAAAAGGGATTCTATCCCCCTCTACCTCCCTATTAAAGATTTTCATCTAAGCATAAGGGAGCAATGGGCGACAAAAGCTTGGGAACCATTGTTCTCATCATCATCTTATAAAGGCAGCGCCTTGTTGTGTCAGTTATTTGTCTGTCTGTTGCCATCCTCTTGAGATGCGAATAGGAGGCAACATCCATGAGCCGCTTCACATCCTTGAAGTATGAAGTTCTTGGGCGACCTCTTGGTCGTCTTCCCAAGGTTTTGCCTTTGACAATGTTGTTAAGAAAGGTGCTTTGTCTAATCGAGTGCCCTATTAGCTTGGCTTTCCTCTTCCATTGTTCTAAAGCATTTAAAATTTAATTAGTTCACTTTTTAACTGTCCCCTCTATGGCCCTTCCCTTCCATAATAAGCCAAAGAATTTTGTTTGCCTTAAAAAAATTCAGATAAAAAGTTTCATTTACCTATGACTATAATGACGGAGTCATCGCTGTCTGATCTCTTCCTCTTGTTCCGCACATCCTCACTTTTCATGGCATCCGTCTCGTCTTCCCCCTTCTCCCGGCTGATCAGGCTCTCGCTGTCCCTGGAGGGTTTGATGGGCGTGCTCTTGTGATGAAGCCCCGAGCCTCCGAAGAGCTGCTCCTCCCTCAGAGATGATGCAGGCTTGTCTCTGCCACTAGACATAGTGCTGTCTGGGGGACTGTTCAGGTCGATGAGGAATGATCTATCTGAAATATTACAACAGATACTTTATAAATTAAAAGTAATACCATTGACTGCAGACAGAAGAGTAGCAAGTCGAAGTTCAGAAGAAAGCGGAGAGTAGTAGTAACAAGTCAGAATTAGAAGAACAAGTAATTTATTCATACAACAGACGTCTGTTTATATCCCACAAAACAATAGACAGCGGTATTTTACAAATATAGGGATGAGAACAAAAAATAGGGATGGGGCATCAGAGTGTCGATCCAATCGGGACAAATCTACAATTTTATCCATTATTAGCGAATATTACAGCTTCCTCAGTATTTGCTGAAGCGGCCCTGAAGTTGAAGTGTTTCTTTACTAAGGGCCCACATTTCACATTAAGTACACATAACGAGGTCACTAATACTCACATTCTAATTGGTTGCACTAAGAAGGACTTTAAATTACTAAAAACGAATAATCGAAGGTCGCTGCGTCCGCAACACCATTGAAGGGTGTCCGGTCCATAGCTCAGTTGGTAGAATGTTTGCCATTCCATGCCAAAGGGCTAGGGCAAAATAAAAATACCGGCGAAGCTTCCTCAGTCTTTACAAGAAATGAAAACCAGCCCCCCGGGAGCTGAAAAACCCCCACTTTAACTGAAAGCGGTTGGTGTGAGGCCGGCCCCCTTACCTGTAAAAATAAATAGGTCCCAAATCGCCACATGCGACACCTTCGGAGATAACGCAGGCAAAAAGTTACACTTTACATTGTAAAAGGGTACCGGTTTATTGCTCCCAAAAGAGAAAAAAATTACACAATGTAAAAAATTATTTCAAAATATTTTGAGGTTAAATTGTCTTCAATTCGGAGGGCGGTTTTAGAAAATGGTTGAAAGATACCTTGGAAAGATTACGTATTGATGATTAAATGTAAATAACCTCCTGTAATGTCGGTAAGATTTCCAGTCGTGTTGAAAGATGAATCGTCAGCAGTGAGGGTGTCGCTGTTGGCGGTAAACATTGACGAGTCACTGTCCTCGACGTTGTTCGACTTGTATGACATGTCTTAATGCTTTACTTATTAATTAGTACTCGTAGTTAACAACTTTTCGTTGTGTTTTTAATAGTTAAAAATATGTTTTAAAATCTGGAACGGCGACGCAGAACTTGACAATATGACAGACCAAAACAACTTTTGAATAACGCTACCAACTGTAACATACAAAAAATATGCGTGAAAACCTACAAGCAGAGCAACCGTTTTAAAAATGTTTGCAATCCTTTTATAAAACGTATAAGGAAAGGCAAACTGAAAAAGTATGAAAGTTAAAATATTACAGTGTTTTGTGCCCCGTGCTGTGGCTCTTTGTAAAAAAGAAAAACGATAGGCAAATAAAAAAGAAAAATCTCGATGGACATGAACATTTTATTTTCTAGTTGTTGGCCACCCTGTTGGGCAACTGTCATTTTGACAGAAGTTTCCGTGGGATTTGAATTTTGTATATCGTAAAAAAATGGCATTTCAAATGCTTTTTATATATTCTGCTGTGAAATTAAATTAAAACTGCATCCTGGAGAGGACCACTTCAAGACAGGTTAATTCTTTTACATTTTTGAATTACTCAATCGAGGTGAGTTTTAAGCAATATTTCTTATTCGAAGCAAAGGAACCTGGATTTTTATTGATTTTATGCTACCCAGCTATTGCACATCAGCTATAATCTTTCATACTTTAGATGCTGTATCTCATAACAGGGATATGGGGCCGTCCATAAATTACGTCATCGATTTTGACCGATTTTCGACCCCCCCCCCCCTTACAACCATCCTATAGTCATTATCTAATGACTCCCTCTTGCTGTAATAATGGATGAGCTTAATAATTAATAATGTTATATTACTTATATAATATTTTGTAGAAATTGGTATTTACAAGAACGACTTCACTTTTGGTACAAGTACATCATTTGCCATCATCCGCAGACCAGACTCCCCTCCCCTTAATGCGAATGACGTATTATATGGACAGCCCCTATGGTGCTTTTTTTGTACTTCTGTTGTAGGTTCTCTGGCGTACATCTTTAATTTTTTTTCAAACTGGCTCTTGCTTGAGAATTGAAGCTGTCTGTTGCATAGACCAGTCGCCGAGGGCTTGAGGTGGGATTGACTTTAAAAAAGCGCTCACCAAATAAGTGTTCTAATATTAATTATTTATAGAATAGGCGACATTCTCGCTCAACATATTGTGTCCAAGGTTCATCAGCTTTCTGTTTTTTAATGTTGGCTGGAATTCTTTATTAAAAATTCAGAGTTTCCTTATTAAACGTTTATTTAAATATACTTGATCACATACCTACATAAATGTATCAAAAATATGACAGCACTCATAGTGAGGGATTTAGTTTTCATACATTTTCAATGTTTTGATTTCTGAAAAAAAAGAGGAACTGATTCAGGAATAAAATAACAACAAATATTTTTTGTATGTTTTTAATTTTGGTCCCTTTCATGGTTATTATAACCGAATGGATACATGAAATATTTATATACTCTTGTAATACATAGTAGGAATTATTTAAAAAGTACAATAACTCCATAGACTTCAGATTTCATATCTTATTGTACTTAGTTTAGATATTTACAAATGAAAATCAACTTGAAAATTAAGTACACTTTTTCGAAATTTGATAAACCTTTGTAGATGATTTTATACTATTCTCATTGTTTTGTTGACGTCATAGCCAACGATTTCAGGAGGCACCCTTTGTGCTCGACGATTGAGGCTACGACACCAATGAAACCTTAACAACGGTTTGTCAAATATCTGAAAAGTGTATGTAATTTGCGTGAGCGAAAGGAAGAAAGAAATGAATTTAGAAAATCGTGTTTTGAGATAAGTATGCAGAGTGATTCTTTAGATAATATGTCAAAGAATAAAATAAAATTTGGATGTACTTCAAAAAAGGGCAAATAACATGTATAATTATCTCAAATATTTGGCTAAATCTTCAATTTTGTTTTGGCTCTCCTCTCTTGCATTTTTTGACTCATTCTGTTGTTCCTTTCGCATACAGATTTATTTGATTATATTTGTCAAATGAATATAATTCACCAATATTGTGATTCAACAATAATCACATCCTAGCAATAAGGCTGGAACATTTTTGAGTTTTTAACTTTTTTCTCAACCAGCAAACGTCAGTTTTGTATGGGACTACCGTCCTTCGGAACCAATAACAAAATCTTTGTATGCCTTTTCCCTGGCAACCCTGCCAGCACAATATTGTCTAGATGCCCATTCACGTGCGGACCTCATTCTTAGATGTTATATTCACAGCATTGTTTATGATTATGGATAAAAGTTTGTAGTCTATGGTGGATTTTAGTTGCCATTGAGATATAGCTAACTTAAAGGGCTACTTAAATGAACATTTCTAAGCGTAAAGCTGACATCTTTTATTTTATTTTAAATAAATATTATTATTATAAATAAATATTGTTATAGATAAATTTCAATGTATATATTTAAGTGTTCACAAGATGCTCAGAATTTGTTAATACAATACCACAGACAATGTTTATAAAGACGTAAAAAAACACTGAGGGGTCTACACATTGATCAGTATAAAAGAAATGGATGGAGCATCAGAGATGTTTGGTTTGCCAAATCGCTGATGTCTTAAGACTTCAGTGAGGTCTTAGTATAATCATTATGTTCCCAGACAACCTTCAACGAGGGCTGTCACACACAAATCTCTATGATGTTATGTCTCTTATGTATGACACTTTTTATTTTTATTTAAAAAAAAATATTTGTGAAGAGGAATGCAATTCATAAACCTATTTTGCCTGGCCAGTTGTCTTCATTCGAAAGCAGATGCTTGTGTGCATGCAATGGCATCTGTTGCACCAGGGTCGAAGTTATGGTCTAATGGGTCAGACGTGATTCGAACCAACGTATTCTGTTCCAAATACGCTAATCGAACATGCGCCTTTACCTCCTCGGCCATAACACCCACACTTTTATCTCATATCTCTTTACACCATTATGTCCCTGTTTTGTTCTGTGGAACATGGTTGACTAACACGGAACATGGAACTAAGGTTGTCTGTAAGATATCGCCATGTGCGATAAGACCGCCCATCGTACATATGTCTCTTTTCGTTTATAATATTAATGTTATTTATTTGTGTTGTGCAATAAAGTTTATTATTATTATTATTAACATGCATTTATTTTTTCTGATCCGTTTAAAAAATGGATTTGATACAAATCTACTTGAATTCATGATAATTCTTAATCAAAACAAAACTGTTTTTTTTTGCTTCATACTTGAACTTTTAAATAAAACTTATTTACAAAAGTTTGATAGGTACTTAAAAACTGTAAAATTAAGAATCTCAGATAACTTTATAAAACAAAACTAAGTAAGAGGTTTATTGTGATATGGTTTATGGTTTAAATTAATGTTTTTTTGTGAGATTAATATTAGGTATAGTTATCAATTAATCAACAGCCATTTCAGTTTCAATGTGTATTTAAAAAACAGTTTATGTAACTTTAAATTGACTTACAAAACAAACTTCAAGTTTTCCCTGTTCATTCAGTTGAGAGTTGTCAAACTATTATTGAAAGCCCGATCCCTAAGTAAGATTACTAAGTATGAATATAAATTGTTGACATAGGCACATTAGCAGGGTTTTTATTATTCAGTCGATAGCTCAGTTGGTAGAGTGCTTGCATTCCATGCCGTGAGTTTGGGTTCGAATCCCACCGGGGGTGTCAGAAATGATTTCCCATTTCGGTGCTCATTTCAAACTCAAAATAAAATACCGGCAAGGCTTACTCAACCTTCACTAGAAATGAGTACCAGCCCTCTCGGGAGCTGGGAAACCCTGACTTCAACTGAAGTGGTTGGCGTAAGGCCGGCCCCCTTACATGTAAAACTAAATAGATTCAACTCGCCACATGCGATCCCTTCGGGGATAACGCGGCAAGAAGTTACACTATATGTGTGGCTTAGTTGCATTATCATAACATTTTGTGACTTTGATTTACTCTTTCTTAATTTTATTGTGAATTTTTCTAGACAGCCACGATTGTGAAACCTTTCTCAGAGTGATCCTCTACATTGGAGGGACCTGACGGGACTCCAGAAGAAGATTATGATATGACATACAATGTATTCAACAAAAAACAAGAACCTTGTAAACAAAACACATACATTCCCCATCATCGCGTATATACTTGGCTCATTGTGAAAGTAATACGCATTTTCTAGGATTTCTTTTATTGTTGAGACCTTTACAAATCGACTGCTCCAAGAAAGAAGGAACTCCGAAATTTAGGTTTTTGACTTATTTCCATTTCTGAAGGTAACAAAACATTATCTTCATTCCAAGATGACAGCCGTGTCTCTTTTTTAAATTATATGTCTTTTAAATTCGTTAATAAATTAATGTAAAAAATAGTTTAGGCATTGTTCTCCATGGAATAAATAACATTCAATTGGCTTTCCTGCAAAACTAACTTTTTTGACTTAGTGCTGTCTTCCTTGGAGCAGTCGACATGCTTTTTAAATGGTATTTTGTTGAAGCAAACCTTAAGAAAGCCCGTTGATTTTTATCAGTTTGTAGACACTAATATAACAACAGCGGTATCCAACACTGAGGTCAGCTGCATCAAGAAGCAGCTGCCTGGACATCCCTGCAAGAAGGCCCTGCACTGTTTTTGGAGACAGGGCATTCCAGGCGGCCGCTCCAATGACTTGGACTGCTATTCCCGTCTCACTGAGGGAACTGGATTTGGAGTGACTGTTTAAAAGAAGTCTCGAGACTCACCTCTTTGTCCAATCATATGGACAAGCGCCTTTGCAATGACACACTGTCATCAAAAGCGCTATATAAATTTTGTATTCATAATAAGAAAACATTAGTAAGAGTAATTATTTTACTTATAGGTTGGTATGAGGCTGACCACCCATACTGTAAAAAATGGTTCACTTTGCCAATGTCACCCCTGTTTCAGGGAATGTCGGCAAGAGTTGCAGGGCTTATGTTCATTTGAGGTTTGGATTTTATTTGTAAGTACACAATCAGCATTTGTAAGCGCGAACTACACGTGTTTGTTTGTGGGCATACATCTGAGAGCTTTGAATGAATATATCCTTGCAACTTAGATTATAGATTATAGATAGATCCCTCAACTGTCACTTACATTCAGTATAACATAATTGGCACTCTTTGTAAATTTTTTAGGTTTGAGAACTTCAAGGCACATCTTGTATTGATTCCTTATTTTTATCTTTAATAAAGAATTTCATTTTCATAAACATATTTTTCTACGGCTTGTCATATAACATATTACATTATTGTATAAACTGCATGTACAAAATATACTTCTAATTCACAAAATATTTCAATTTTTTCTTTTGTTCTTACAAGACACAATGGAGAAGGCGCTCTATTATTCTACAAACAAATTTGTAAGTAAACTTTTAAAATGATGGAAAAGTATTTTCTAAAAGGAATGATCTTAAATTCAAAATGAGTGCATATTATAAACAATTGTCATAAATAATTAGGAGAACATTAATTAATTAAATCTTTAATCAAGATTTGAAGACAACAACAAAAATATTTAATTTATCTTACTTTCAATCCAGTCGATAGCTCAGTTGATAGAACACTCACTTTCAAAGCTAGAAGGCTAGGGTTTGATCCCACTGAGGGTGCCAATAAATCTCAAAGTGATTGTACCGGTAAGGAACTTAAACAGTAAATGAAAACCAGCTTCCTCGGAAGCAAGGAAACTCTTTCTACCCATTCGATGCAGGGCCAGCCTCTTTACTGTGAAAATAAATATGTTTCACTTGCTACATGTAACCCTTTAGAGTACAACGCGGTGAGAAGTTTTGTAGCTAGTGTCGCGTTGCATATTTTTTAAGTATTTAAACAAGCTTTTACAAGAATAGGGAATCCTCCTTGTCTGAAACAAGGAAAACCCCCAATTTCAAAAACTTCATTGAATAAATGTTGTCTTCATGATGTGTAAAAATAAAAAGGTTCAACACGTCGATGCTGCCTCTCTCAATCATATTCTTATCTTACAGCTTGCATAGTTTATTTTAAATATTAATTAATGTCAATTTCATTAAAATAATCTATCTAAATCATGTTTTAGTTTTCTACTTACAACTATTTGAATTTTTACTATTGAGTGCTTAAATCTAATACCTAAAAATATATAGTTACTAACAACGTCTTACGCTCATTTACATAAAAAAATCTAGTTTACATTTTGTTTACGCTGTCACTCTACGTTTACATTGACACTTTAGTTTACATCATCGCATTGAAATTTTACATTCATCATAATTTATGGACTGTTAGACGCTACAGGTAAAGGATATTCCAAATATATTTGTTCTCGGCGGGTAAATGTCACAGCTCTCTGTAACTAGGGTCGCTAGAAACCAATAACAAAATAACAGTAAGCCTTTGTGTAAAGTTGTTTGTAGTTTTATTTTATTACGTATGATGACAGTACTAGGACGGAGGTAGTCAGATTCAGAACTAATGCCCTTACAAATCATTCAACCAGCTTTTTAACTACCTGGCCGAGTGATGTGAGATATTTTTCAGATACATTTAACATTCTAAAAATCATTTTGAATGTTGAAGACAAAAAAAAAAAAAACGTAACTAAGCTACACATATAGTGTAACTTCTTGCCGCGTTATCCCCGAAGGGGTCGCATGTGGCGAGTTGAACCTATTTATTTTTACAGGTAAGGGGGCCGGCCTTACGCCAACCACTTCAGTTGAAGTGGGAATTTCCCAGCTCCCGAGGGGGCTGGTACTCATTTATTGTGAAGGCTGAGTAAACCTCGCCGGTATTTATATTATGGGGTTTGAAATACACACCGAAATAGGAAATCATTTCTGACACCCTCCTCGGTGGGATTCGAACCCGAGCTCACGGGGTAGAATGCAAGCACTCTACCAACTGAGCTATCGACCGGAAGCTTTCTTCAAAGCTTTCTTCAATTTCTTCAAAGCTTTGAAGAAAA
The DNA here is from genome assembly GCA_951799405.1 of Agapetus fuscipes. NCBI lineage: Eukaryota > Metazoa > Arthropoda > Insecta > Trichoptera > Glossosomatidae > Agapetus > Agapetus fuscipes. The sequence goes on along the minus strand of OX637351.1, from coordinate 12,049,279 downwards.
GAAGTATGTAGACTGGATAGCTGCTTTCCGGGATCCTCCTTTCATCAACTGTTTCATTAACGTTTTGCTGAAGAAGCGCATCGTAGGTATGGGGGAAATGCTTAAAGCTCCAGCTCCGATAGACCATGGCAACAGATCTCGGAATGCAACTCTCCAGTGTCAACAGCGATCATCACAGCCATCTATTTAAAATGTTTGTCTTACAGTCCATAAATTACAGTATGTCTCACTTACATTGACACTATTCTTACGCCTGCCTTACACATTATTGTCATCATTAGGAGGTAAATGGTGGATCACAATTATAATCTTATAACTAAAGTAACATAATTGTTTGCGACTACGGTAGTAGTTGTCCTTTTTCTACTGTTAACACTGTTTGTTTCTTTGTTTGCGTATTGTTTGTTAGTGACTTGGTCCGTCCACAGAAATAGTCTTCAATTTCTTGCAACGTCTTTCCTTTTGTTTCTGGCAAACAGTAATAGAAGAATGTTGTACCTGGAAACAATATTTGTTTTATTAGGTTTTTTAAAACATGTTAAAGTGGCAGGCAGTGGCTGGGGACAGAAGGATTTGAAGGTGGAAGCCAAGGTTAGAATTGGGCTAAAGGACAATCGGAGAATTATTGTGATAGAGCGCCTTAAAAGGGCTTAAAGTGGTGTAATCCAGCACATTCTGGACCAAGAAATCACTGGTTCACTCCCCTAGGCTCCTTGGATAATAATAACTTTGAACCTGTCTTTTTTTAAAATATCAGATGTACTTAATAATTTATTATTTAAATTTATTAAATTCTGTAACTACATACATCCGACATTCCCCTAGGAATGGTTTGTGCCATTTTCACTTCTTACTTTGGCAAACTTCATTTACCTCCTGGACATTCATCATTTTCTTCATGCATACTCTTTCCTTTTTCTCACTGAAGATTGAAGTCACTTGCAATTTAATTTATGTGATTAATCCATTCTTTTCTTGGTCTTCCCGTTCTACGCTTATCTTTATATTCCCTGCGTACACTTTTTTTTTATCATCATTCGTCAGATACCCAAACTATTTCTTTGTACTCTTTTGTAATTTCACTCTTACATTTTTATTTTTACAAAATTCATTCATAGTTTCCAGATATTATGAAAAATATTCCAGTCTCCAAATTCTGGACTAAATCATACATTCTGACCCAGTAGTCTCGACATATTTATTTATCAAATAGGTAGATAGAAAGCAATAAAACATGGCCTCATCTGAACAGCTGATGAAGCTATCAAACGCTCCCCATATTTTTTTTGTAAAATTGTATTAGATTTGTAATTGTATTAAATTTGAAAGCTAGATCAGCCGCTAACGTACGGCTATGCTTTATTGCTTTCTATCTATCTATATGATCATTCAGTATGTCCAGATTTATCTGGGTGGTCTATTAATTATTAATCAATTTGGACTATCTTTTATCTTGAAAACTGAGATATTCTTACCTAGTAATGAAATGCAGCCATACATCCAGAAAGTTCCAGATTTCTTCAGTACGTGTGCCAAGAATGGATACGTCTTGACGACAATAAAGACAAACATGTGCGCTGTGCACGTCGTCATACCACCCACAATTCCCCTCACCTGTAATGTAAAAGTGTTAGTAAATGCTACTAAAATTTAGGTTATACTAACATATTGTTGTAATTTTACCGGGCTTAATTTAATAAACGTTATGGTTATTTATTTTGCACAATTTATTTTAGACTCCGTTCACATACGTGACAGGCACAGGACTGAGACAAATGTGGGCTATAGTATGTATCAATGTAGTAAGTTAATTTCTGCTCCTCTATGTTATTACTCAATGGTGTACAATCTCAGTAGCTTATTTGTATTTACCTGCGTGGGATAAACCTCCCCTATCATCACCCACGGCACCACGAGGAAGCCCATCGTGCAGGAGACCGTGTAGAGAAGAATGCAGGCGACTGGAATCCAAGTCTGCTGCAGAGGGAGACTGTTTGCTGTCCACCAGTCTTTATAGTAAATATAAGTTCCCAGGCCCATCATTGTAAATCCACAGCCAAAACCTGGAACAAAAAAACATGTCTTGTATTGCTTTTGTTCTTTTTGCTTTCTTGCTTACTCAGAAAAAGATAAATACCTGTTTTCAATAAAGATCTTTGTTTCTTGTTCTTTTTCTGTCTCAATCCTAAGGTTGACTTGCAGCAATGTTCATTAATATTGTTATGATTTTACTGGGGTTCTTTTAATTAAATTGCGATTTATTTATTTAACAAGATGTTTTTTGCACAATATTAGTTACACAGTACTCTTCTCGCTCTAGCTTATTGACTTCGCGGCTCAATGTTTAAAGAAACTCTGCTCCCTGCAGAATCTTTGCTCGTAAATATATAAGCGGCAGAGACGATTCTTGCGTGTTCCAGATTATTCCACATACTTGTATAATGGATTTTTCAATCACTTCTAGATGATTAAATATTAGATTAAAAACCAGATTGTTCGACACACACCAGTGTGCTTAGGCGCACATACTACGAACCCATAGTTCGTAACTATATTTTTCCTCATTCTTCTTTATCTATGGCAATAATTTTGAGTTTCTTGTATGAGGAAAATAACATAGCTGCAAATATATCCTGTGGGAGTCCTCGGTGTGGTCATCTATCCCCTCAATTATGGCATGCAGGAGACCTTATATTGCATGTCCTATCCATCTTGCAAGAGTTGAGTTTTGCAGTTGGTGTAAGACTGACAAAAGGTAGACATTAATGAATCATAAGTAAAAGATGTGTTAATTTACCTGATATAAAGGTCAAAGGTCTTCGTCCACATTTTCTCAGAGCAATGCATCCAGCTATCGTGAAGCCCAGCCTGACCACACCTAGGATTATAGTCAGCATATATTTGTTCATCTGGGTTCCTGTTTCCTGGAAACAAAAATGGTAAATCAAACTGTCATAAATCAAATTGACAATCATTAAAAAAATACTAGTTTTTAGAAAATACCAAGGAAGAAGAAAAGGTCTCGGAAACACAAATGAAAACAAGCCATTTCTTTGTGGCGTATACTGATTTATATCAGTATATGCATTATTTCCATCTGTGAAATTATACATGTCTGCTTGTGGGAATGCATTTAATATAAATCTTAAATGATATATATCTTTGCAGCTTAGATTAGATTAGATTAGATTAAACAAAACCTGTAATAAGTTAAAGATCAAGATTGTTTCTACATGTCAAAATATCAATATATTGTTACACGGATACCCCTTCAGGGAATAACGGAATTCAAAGTTGCGCTATATTCACAGCTCAGTTGCATAGCATACAATGCCACACAATTTATACTGAACATGGTGAAAATAGGAACTACCTACAATCGGTATTGTGTAAAACATCACTTGATAGTTTAACGGGAAGTTAGCTGTGTCAACAGTTTAATGAGTAGGTATTTTGTGAAAGAAAAAAATATGCCCATTCATCTTATCAGTTTGTGGACCTTAGAGTCATTACAAGACCCTTTCTTTCAACGTTAATCCAAAGAAATCCTACATACATATACTATGGATATTTTGATTAATCTATTTTGTGAATAGTACCTACCTATTAGTATTGCATAGGTGATTTTTGAGATGATTTAACATTCATAAAAATCATCAAGACATCATGGGTCGAAAAGAAATCCAATGAAGAGGTGTTGCGGGACGTAAAAGAGAGAAGAGAGCTCGAAGTCACATTTTGAAGAGGAAAGCCAAGCTAATAGGGCACTCGATTAGACATAGCACCCTTTTTAACAACATCTTCAAAGGCAAAATCTTGGGAAGACAAACAAGAGGTCGTCTAAGAACTTCATACTTCAAGGATGTGAAGCGGCTCATGGATGTTGCCTCTTATTCGCATCTCAAGCAGAGGTTGGCAAGAGACAGAGACAAATAGCTGACACAACAAGGCGCTACCTTTAGAAGATGATGATGAAGATTAAAAAATGCCATAAATACGAGTACCTGAAATATTTCCACAGCATAGAATGTAATGGTGTTAACTCCGCTGAATTGGTAGATCAAGAAATACAAAACCAGGATCCCAAATGGCTTTAAAGCTGATGGACTCAGAAGAGCCTTCAATGTCTCCTGGAAGCCTGATAGTCTGAAAGTGAAACAGTATGATTATACAGTATTTAGTTTGGTCATAGATGTCAGAGCGAAAAAAATATAGCTTATAAATAATTGTGGCTTTTTTATACAAATAATGATAAAATTGGTGTCAAGAAAAAAGAAAATCCGTGTCAAGCCCATGAATGGAACCAAAGTGCATGTATGGTGCAAGTCCTCGACGCAATGTTTCCGAAGGGGCTGCATGTGGGGTGTGGAACCTAGTTATTTTGACAGGTAAGGGGCCTGCCTTCCACCAGCTACTACACTTGAAGTGGAGGTTTATCAGCTCTCAAGGGGACTGATTCTCATTTTCTTGAAAACTTAGAACTTTAACCCTTCAACTGCGGGTGTCACACATATGGGTCAAGCGTAAACTTGTACACAGTGCGGCTGTCAATCATAGACGTCATCCAACTTTGAACTTATCCCTGACATCTGTGTTCAAGAATTCAAAAGTCTGCAAGTGGAAATATGTGCTAAACCTTTGTGATTTTTGTTCTTGAATAGGTAACTAATAAAATATGTGACTGTTTACATAGTTTGAAGTGCCCTCAATCAATTAAGGTAGGAAATCAATAATTGTTGTAAAAAATGTGCTTGACAAAATATTCCGCCCTAGCGATATTCATACAGCCAGAATATTCAGAAGCGAAAAGGTTAAAAGTATGCAACATTTTGTTATGCTCACCGTTTGACATTATTTGTCTGTTTGAACAGCAGCATCTGATCCAGCTCATTGTTGACGTTGAACGTTGATCCCCTCAGCTTGGCCAGACTGCGCCGCGCCTTCTCGGGATCGTCCCTGGACAGCAGGTAGTTGGGAGTCTCTGGCATGATGAGCATGCTCAGCAGAGAGATGACGGGAACTAATGCGCTCACAGCTGACAGCACCTGCCAGGTGAAGCAGCTGCCCATTATGTACTGGAAACAAAATGATTTTATCCATGAATATCATACTGACAATGAACTAGTAATTCGCATAGGTACCGTTAGGGACTTGGGCGTTATCTTTGACACCTAATTCAACTTTCACAGCCTACCAGAGGTTGGGGTTTGTCATGCGTAATACGCAAATGATGTCAGGCATGGCCATTAAGACCTTATACACTGCACTGATACAAAGTGTCCTTGAAACTGATGCAGTAATCTGGGCTCCTCATGAGAGTAAATATATTCTTATGCTAGAGCAGGTACAAACAATGATGTTAAGAAAGATTACAAATCAGTCTATGGATATTATCCCTACCTATATCCCACTGCATTCTTACAGGGACACCTCGGATTTGACTCCTTACTCCTGAGAAGGCAGTTGCCACTTGCGAGATTCATCCTCCAACTTCTCAGGAGTGAGGTTGACTGTGTAATGTTAAGTGACCACTTCTTGACGCTGTATGTGCAGACTCCTTTATCACAGCCTGGTCGCATAGAAGGAAGAAATTGGACTGGCAGCAGTGGCTGCGGTTGATCAAGGATACCATGATCCTCTCCAGGAGGTTGTGCCATTGACGATTATGGGTGAAATGGTTTAGATGATATCTTTGTGCCTTACTTAACAGATATCTTTCTACTTTAGATTATAGATTCTGACCTGTATGAGAACTCCCAGGGATATGCAGACGGACGCCAGTGCTCCCAGCATGCCCCTGAGATGTGGCTGCGTGACCTCACATGTGTAGACGCGTGCTGGTGCTCCAACCATTCCAGAACCCAGACCCACAAGCAGGCGACCTGGAGAAAAACAATATATAAGAACTTATGTGAAAAGTGGTGAAAAACTTTTCTGTGAGATGCAGGAGAGAGGTTTTATTTAGTATTAGCATTATTGTAAAGTAGGAAAGAGGCATTATTATAAAACATTATGGCATGTGTTGTAATTGGGTGTCAAAACACAAAATAGAAAAAGCATGAAAACATAAAAGTTGACACATGTTTTGTCAAAACATGTTTTGTATGACTACACGACTACACAACTGCAACGTTTGATAGGACTGAGACAAATGTGGTAGATAGTATGTATTGTGACAAACTATGAAATTAAAGTGCCCACGCGCACCTATACACATACAATAGAACCATCTAGGAGTAGTGCATGATTGTATTAGTGCATTGGAATGACGTTCTGGTGAAAAAATGATCTAGAGAATGCGAGAAAGACCCCTCTGGTACCCAATATATAAGGGACTGAAATGATACGGAGAGTCAGTCGCATAGAGCAATTTTACATTTGAAAGACCAATTAACAGTGATTGTCAAGTTGTGAACTAAATTGTGCGAAATAAATAGTTAAAATAAATTATTGCATTTTAATTAAAGAGAGAACCCAGCAAAAACGTAACAGTATCAATGCAGTAAGTTAGTTTCTGCTTCTCTATGTTATTACTGACCTGCGTAGATCATTTCAATGTTCTGGGCGCTGGCGATGAGGATCCAGCCCAGGATGAGAGGGATCTCGGTGAGGATCAGGGTCATCCTTCTCCCTATGCTGTCCATCAGGTAGCCGCCCAGGATGCAGCCCAGGGGTGTGCTGGCGGAACTCAGACTGGCTAGAAACAGAACATAATGGAATAAGTAATCAAACTATTTGGAATAATTAGTGAAACTATCTGTAATGTTGGCGGCGACTACGGTTCGGGCCTTCATCACAAGAGCACGCATACCAAACCCTCCAGGGACAGCGAGAGCCTGATCAGCCGGGAGAAAGGGGAAGACAAGACGGATGCTATGAAAAGTGAGGACGTGCGGAACAAGAGGAAGAGATCAGACAGCGATGACTCCGTCATTATAGTCGTAGGTAAATCAAACTTTTTGTGATCTGTAGGTAATGTTGGCAGCTAGGACAAGGGTTTTTTTTTAAATTAGGAATTTAAATTATGTTTTAGTTTTGATGTCCAAACATATTGTTATTTGTTGATTTTAAAAATGTAATTTGTTGTGTATGCTCCTTGACTTAAAGTTGGTAATGCGGCTGACCACCCGTGCTGTAGAAAATGCTTCACTTTGCCAATGCCACCCCTGTTTCAGGGTAGGTCGGTAAAAGTTGTAGGGTGTATGTCCATTTCAGATTTGTGTTTTTATATTGTAAGTCCACTGGACTACGGACCAGTCTATAGGTATTATGTAAATTTTGGCGCATTTGCATAACAATAATCACTTGCATGATAAATATGCAATAAAAGAAGCACGGGCGTGTCGTGCTGCCAAAAATACATTCCGAGTTTATTTGCGATTGCGCGCGCGAACTTTTTGCTCGCACCCGTACCTGGAGCGAGATGGAATTTAAATAAGAACTAATAAAGTACCTGCCAAAATTCAATGACCTGTAGGTACTGCGAGTATAATACATTGAATAAGCTCCCCTCGATCGCGTAAATCGAAAACGTTTTGAATATACTCCGGCAAATAGTGAGTGATTTAGTTTCCCTACATTAAAAAAAAAAATACTACATGCAGACTGTACTGGTTACGACTCCGCAGCGTTAGCTATCTGTACCCTTAGTACGAGTTGCAAAACTTGAGAAAAGTAAAGTTTACGGAAAATATTAAAGAGTGATTTCTCCCAAAATCTGTCGTTTTTGTTTCTTACACTTTAGGGTCTTAGCAAAAGGGTTACAGTGATGAAGAAAATCAAGTTCAAACAAAGAAAAACGGCAGATTTTGGGGAAAATTACTCTTTAATAATTGCTGTAAACTTTACATTACCTACCTACTCAAGTTTTGCAACTCGTACTAAAGGGTACCTATACTGGACACTGAGTGCGAGTTTTTTCACTTTACTCGAAGTATTGTGTATTCGAGAAAAATGTATGTGAACTTGTAAAGCACCTCTGTCAAAACAAGTTTCGAAAGTTTTTTTGCCAAGGGGTGCTTTGCAAGATCACATACATTTTTCTCGAATGCACAATACTTCAGTAAAGTGAAAAAACTCTTACTCAAGGTACAGACTTAGCTAGAGGGCTCTTGAGGTGTAATTCACACAAAAACAGCGCTCGGCAAATAAATCACTGTAATATTATTATTGTTATTTTTTTATGCTGCTTTTATTGTTATTTTTTTATGCTGCTTTTGCTGTAGTTTATTTTGCACTATTTAAGTAATTGTTCACTTTCGGTTCAGAGTTACATTTGCACAGTAGGTATGGTACAACGGCTGATACACTTCTGAAGCTACAGCGAGCTTCGGTCCTTATTTTGAACTATGAATGAAGATCATTCTTTGTCGGTGTAATGGCCGTGGGAGTCAAGTCGCTGTTCTTGAATAGCGTATTTGGAACATAATACGTTGGTGCGAATTGCGTCTGGCCAATTTGACCATAACTTCGACCCTGGTTCAACAGATGCCATTGCATACACACAGGCTTCTGCTTTCGTATGAAGACAACTGGCCAGTTAAAATAGGTTGGTGAATTGCATTCCTCTTCACAAATCTTTTTTTTTTTAAATCTCGAAACATGGAGAATCGCTACTTGCTAGATTTTGCCAGAACATTCAATTCAACCAAAATCGAACAAATTATTATCCTTATAAGTAACATTTATTTATTTCTAAAGAGATATATACATACACTAACACAGACAATCCACAACACACAACTATTCGTAGCATTATTATTATTATTACAGTCCGCTTGTGTATGTTCCTTGACTTATAGGTTGGTATGCGGCTGACCATCCATGCTGTAAAAAATTGTTCACTTTGCCAATGTCACCCCTGTTTCAGGGAAGGTCGGCAAAAGTTGCAGGGTGTATGTTCATTTGAGTTTCGGGTTTTTATAAGTAAGTCCACATTCGGCGATCCCAACCCTCCAAAATTCTACTCGCTAGCTCGCAAATTGCGAGTGACTTTTGTTTGGTTGCGAGTGTGCTTTTTTTTATCTGAAAGTATCATTTTGCCAGTTAATAATACCATTAATAATATTCCCAGTGAAAATAAAACCGAGAAGTTTTGAAAATTGTATGTCGTAAATCTAAATCCCCTTTCAATAAAATCGATCACATGTTTGAAGGCGTTAAAAATTATAAACAGGAACAGTTCACGGGAGTTTTTTTTTTTAACCCATGCGAGTTGCAATTACGAGTTGCGAGTTGGTCAATGAGTGTTTTTTGGATGGTTGCTTATACCTGTCTGCTTGTGAAAATGCATTTAATGTGAATCCTCAATGTTACATATCTTTGCAACTATGATTAGATTAGATTATTGTTGTCAAGTGGTGAAAAATAAAACAAAACAAAGGTGACGTAATTTTCGTGAAACCATATCAAGAACAGCCAAAGATTTCCCTATATCTTTAGTAGCGGCTTATCTTGTTTATTTGATGCATTATCACATGTCAGCATTTCATTCTTATTGTATGAAATAATCGTAAATTAAAGATTTTAATCGTCTGTTTGCTGACTTGTATGTAGCCGCCACTCCGATAGCGATGAGAGAGAGGGTAGAATTTAAGTTGTGTCTCACTCAATGGTCTCACTGTACATAGGGCCCTGAACGGCACGGCACCCCCATGTCTCGCTGAACTATGTTCTGTCGATAAGTCTAAAAAACGACCACTACGCTCTGACCTCACTGCTGTCAATAAGGTCATAGTGCCCAAAAGAGCGAACACATCAAATTTTGCAGACAAGAGCTTTGCGGTGGCCGGGCCGGTTGCCTGGAACAATTTGCCCGTCGGTGTTCGCGCGAACCAGTTTCAGAAAGGGACTGAAGACACTGCTTTTCTCCAGAAGCCATGGCGCCCTTGAGATGGTCCTGGACCATTAAATGGCGCCACAGGAAAGAAATCATCCATCATCATCATCATCGATGGTTCCTTGACTGACATGTTGGTACGAGGCTGACCCCCCATGCTGTAAAAACTTGGTTCACTTTTCCCGATACCACCCCTGTTTCAAGAAAGGTCGAGAAATTTTCTAAGGCTTATGTATCAAAAGGTCCATCTAGCCTTACAGCAACTGGGTCTTGCTTGAGAAATGACGTTTTGTAGCGACGACCAAGCTCGTTAAAAGTCCGGTCGATAGCTCAGATTGTAGGGTTCGAATTCCACCGAGGCGAGGGTGTCAGAAATGATTTCCCGTTTCGGTGTCTATTTCAAACCCGAAATAAATACCTGCAAGGTGTACTCAGCCTTCATAAGAAATGAGTACCAGCCCTCTCGTGGAGCTGGAAAACTACCACTTCTACTGAAGTGGTTGGCGTAAGGCCGGCCCCCTTACCTGTTAAAATAAACAGGTTCAACTCGCCACATGCGACCCCTTCGGGGAATACGCGGCAAGAAGTTACACTATGCGTGTAGCTTAGTTGCGTTTTTTTACGGACCTGTTGAATTTATTTTTCACCGATGTGACTTGGAGAAAACAAATTAAATGCCGGATTACACATGATTAAAAAATTCTTCTGACTGGAACCCCTTTAATCCCAAAAAACGATTAAAAACATCATTAAAATGACTTCATGAGATCATCTCGTATCTTGTGATGCTTAATGATTTTAGGATAATTGATAAAGCTATCGAAATTTCTATCGTTTATTCGTTAATCCGTTGTAAACAAGAAATATCAGATAAAAATATCTATCAGAAGATTCATTCTATATTTTTGCTAAATAACCACTTTTTTCATCCTAACCTAGAAGGTCGATAGCTCAATTGGTAAAATGCTTGCATTCAATGCTGAGAACAAGGGTTCGATCTCAAGGTTTACTCAGCCTTCACAAGAAATGAGAACCAGCCCCCCCGGGAGCTTAAAAATCCCTACTTCAACTGAAAGTGGTTGGTGTGAGGCCGGCCCTCTTACCCGTAAATATAAATAGGTTCCGAATCGCGACATGCGACCCCTTTGGGGATAACGCAGGCAAGAAGTTACACTATATGTGTAGCTTAGTTGCGTTTCTATAATATATAATCTAAGTTGCAAATATATATTAACATTTAAGATTCATATTAGATACAGGCCCACAAGTAGACACGTTTAAGTAAGTACGCGCTTACAAATGCAGTGTGCACCTGCAAAACAAAGACTCCAATCTTAAATAACACACACCTTGCAACTTTTGCCGACCTCCCCTGAAACAGCGGTGAGATTGGCAAAGGGAATATTTTTTGACAGTATGGGGGATCAGCCTCATAAAAAGTCAATGGATCCATTAAATCCTTTTTTCTTTATTTTGAAGAAAAAAAAAAAGAAAAAGGAAAGCCATGGCTCATCCGGAGCCTACAGTGAAGTTTCCATACAAAAAATCGATGATCCGTAGATCAGCTGTAAAAAAGTCTAAAAAGGGAAAACGTGTATATAGGTACAGTGTGAAAGGAAAAATAAAGATCGAGAAAAGTACGGGTTGATCAAATTGGGGACATTGTGAAAGAATTGGATTAACAGAATGAATGTGAGAGTAGGAGAGTATGAAAAAGTGTTGAAAATGAGAGCCTTAAAAGAGGAAGGCAAGTTTAAGAAGAAACGGAGGCAACTCTGTAGTGGTTCTGGCCCCGCCTAGCGGAATGGCGACAGAGCTACAGTAACAATAATGTCTTATTATTTTTTCAGAAATACTAATTCCGTTATTTGACAAGGATTACAAGAAATGATGAAGGATTTGCACTTGATCACAAATTTCTAGAAAGTATTGACGTTAATACTTTATAATAAAAAAAAACGATTATTTTTATTTTATCAAAAACAGGTGATAAAAATGTGATAAATATAATACTATGTGACATACAAATATAATCTCTTACGCTTAAATTCAGCCATGCGCAGGTAGCCTTTTAGCAAAAATTTTTGGAAGCCACTATTTTCCAATCAGGAGTCCGAAGCGTTACCACTGGACTACGGACCTGTTTTGATAGTGGTGTGATCTTCTGAGGAAAAACTTTCATGTAATTTTTTACATTATTAATTGAAAAACTCTGGCCTGGATAAGTTCAATCTGAAAAGGAACAGCGCCAAAACCAAAACAATGATGGTTGACGAGATCAATCCCGCCTCCATGATGATGGATGATTTCTTTCCTGTGGCGCCATTTAATAGTCCAGGACCATCTCAAGGGCGCCATGGCTTTTGGAAAAAAACAGTGTCTTCAGTCCCTTTCTGAAGGTGGTGGTAGGCTGGTTCGCGCGAACACCGACGGGCAAATTGTTCCAGGCAACCGGCCCAGCCACCGCAAAGCTCCTGTCTGCAAAATTTGAAGTGTTCGCTCTTTTTGGCACTATGACCTTGTTGGCAGCAGTGAGGGCAGAGCGTAGTGGTCGTTTTGAAGGCTTATCGACAGCATAGCTCAGCGAGACATGGGGGTGCCGTGCCGTTCAGGGCCCTATGTACAGTGAGACACAACTAAAATTCTACCCTCTCTCGGACCCTCAACCAGTGCAGTTCTCTCAGCTAATCTAATCTAATCTAATCTGAGCTGCAAAGATATATATCATTTAAGATTTATATTAAATGAAATAAAACTGGCTAACATAACAATCGAAGAGTTGGAAAAGTTCTGCCATCTGGGTAACACCCTAACATACGACAGAAAATCTACTCAGGAAATAAAAAAGAGGATTACGCTAGCCAGGCAAACTCTCATGAAAAAATATAACCTTTTCACAAATACTCATTTAAAAATGGAAATAAAAAACGAGATTCATGAAAGCTTTTTGCACGCTTAATAATAAAGAGCAATAACTCAAAATTGGGAAAATCGAGATTTTGTAATAAAACGCAAGAACAATGCGAGAAGAATAGGTAGAATGCGACAGCCGTTCAATTTGGACGAATATGACCGAGATAAAATATCGGTCGCCTTTTTCATCCCATACAAGTTGTACTGGTTGTCTGAACTTCAAACGTGATTTCCCAACATTCTTATTTTTTTAGTTATTGCTCTTTATGATGAACCGTGCGTTTTGTTTGGAGTATTATGTTGCATGGATGCAAAACCTGAACCATCCAAAAATATGAAAAAAGACCGCCTGGAGGCATTCCAGATTTGGAGAAAAATGTCCAAGATATCATGGGTCGAAAAAAAGTCCAACGAAGAGGTGTTGCGGGACGTAGTAGAAGATAGAAGAGAGCTTATAAGTCACATTTTGAAGAGAAAAGCCTTAAGCTAATAGGGCACTCGATTAGAGATAGCACCTTTATTAACAACATCTTCGAAGGCAAAATCTTCATACTTCAAGGATGTGAAGCGGCTCATGGATGTCTCCTCCTATTCGCATCTCAAGAGGATGGCAACAGACAGAGACAAAATATGGCTGACACAACAAGGCGCTGCCTTTATAAGATGGTGATGTATGAAAATAATTTATTATAAATGAAAATCTTCCTTTCTGATCTAATCTAAGTTGCAAAGATATGCAACATTGGGGATTCACATTATATGCATTCTCACAAGCAGACACGTACAAGTTCGCGCTTGCACATGCCGCATGTGAACCTACAACATAAAAACCTAAACCTCAAATGGACATTCACCCTGCAACTCTTGGCGTCCTTCCCTGAAACAGGGGTGACATTGGCAAAGTGAACCATTTTTATAGCATACACAACAAATTACATTTTTAAAATCAATAAATAATAATGTGTATGAACATTGGTCATCAAAATTAAAACAGAAAACAAATCATAATTAAAAAAGCCCTAGCCGCCAACATTACAGATCATTTATTTCTGTCCTTACAATACTTCTTTCATTTCCTCCAGAGTCGTAGCCACGCGTCCGAGATCCTGAAAAATCTCACTTATTGCATACCCACAGGCGAAAAACTATGCACGCTCCTGCTGTTGATAGCTTATTTTGCTTACAAGATATCTGATAGAAAAGTGGCCATATATTATATTTTATTGTTGGCTATTTTGTAAGCCGGTGGTAATAAAGAGATTGACACAATTTTCATAGCATTGTACCGCTTTGTTTGGCTGAATGATAAGTCGCTACTAATCAGCTGATGTTGTCGTGCTCTCAGAGAATATTATCAGATAGTATACAATGCAGATAAAAGTATTGTTACTATCATATTATTTACTATCAACAACAAAAAACAACAACACATCTTTTTCTTTGTCAGATTTTTAGGGGGTAATTTCACTTTTTTATTTCATAAAATGGTACACTACATTTATAAAAATGCATCTGCGTTTAAAAAAATATATATATCTAGCGTAGTTTTTGAATTGTAGCTCTTTAAAATTAGTGCATTTTCGATTTCCGGTAAAACAGGATATTTTTATTTATTTAGGCGGATGTGACGTCGATGGATCTTCGGATCTTCGGAGTTTACGGACGGGCCCAGGGAGTCTGTCGGATCCATCTACGTCATCTTGACGTCATAGCTTGGCTAGCCGGCCGCGCTGCGTTTTGGCGGGTCTCAAATTCTCGGCATTTTATTTTAGAAAAGTATCGATGATATCTTTATTTTTACTACTTAAAAAATATATGGTTGTGATCCTTTAAATGTACTCTACACAACCATATTATTTTAACCGTTTTCCCCACCACTGCAATTACCCTGTTCCTTGACTAATAGGTTGGTTGGCTGACCCCCATGCCATAAATAAGGGGTTTACATTTACCAATGCCACTCCGGTTTCAGGGAAGGGCGGCAGAAGATGCCATTTTTATGTTCATGTGCAGCTTTTTTTGTGAGTACACATTCATCATATTGTGTAAGTGCGAAGTTACGTGTGCCTGCATGTGGGCATGCATTAAATATAAGCGTTAAATGTGAATGTATCTTTGCAACTTAAATTATAGTTATTAACTACCAAAACCAATAACAATGGATCTTCTTCTTCTTTTTCTTTGTCAGATTTCTTCAATCCACTCAATCCACCGCGTACACTTAATAGATGCAAATAAAATAATGATTTAAAAAAATATATAGCACAGTAGGTTTTCAGCGAGCGAGAACAGATTTATTCACAAATACATACACATTTTCGAACCTTGCTGTTGAGTGTCTGTGTCGCTTCATTGTTATTATTTTCCACAAACTGTGTAGGCACGCACACATTAAAAAGATTGCAAACGCCTCTCGCATCGTTAACTGTCTCCCTCGCACTTGCTTACTTTCAATGCATCCGCGTCTCACGCGATATTGAAAAAGTGAAATAGAAACCCTGAAAGGCTGGTTTGAAAAAAACCCCCTTTGTGATCGGTCTTGAAATAAGTATCTCAATAAACCAAAGAGCATTAAATAAAATAATAGTTTTTAAGGTCTGCCACTTTGCCAATGTAACCCATGTTTCAGGGAAGGACGGCAAGAGTTGCAGGGTGTACCTATGCCCATTTGAGATTTGGGTTTGTATGTTGTAGGTTCACATGCGGCATTTTTAAGCGCGAACGTATACGTGTCTGCTTGTGGGAATGCATATAATGTGAATCCCCAATGTAACATATCTTTGCAACTTAGATTAGATTAGATAAGATTAGCCACGGGTTAGACTATGAACCGTCTGATTTGAAGTAAGGGGCGTTAACCATTAGACTTCGTCTTGAATATTGTACAACCTTGCGGTGACCCCATATTTTTTTTTGCTTTCTTTTTCGGTTTGTTTTTGTGAGGTTTCTTTTTTTTATCTATTTGACAATTGGTTAAAATAATTAGGTTTTTTTTTTTTATCATTTGAAGGTCTTCACACCAGAAATGAGTTAAGAAAACGTGAATTGGCATTTACAATATTGCGTCAGGGTTGTTATGGAAAGGGCATACAAATATTTTCTTACAGGTTGCTAAATACGGCAATCCCATACAAGACTGACGTTTGCTCGCCTAGGAAAAAGATCCAAATTCGGAGAGAACGCGGCAAGAATTTGCATTATATGTGCAGCTTATTTGCACGAATCGAAACCACGATCGTCCGACTACAAGTCTGGACTGGTTTACAAATTAATGTAGATTTTTAATGGAGAAGGCGTTTAAAAGAAAGAAAAAAGTGATGTTTAGTGGTTAAGTTTTAAGTGGTTAGTGGTTAAGTCTTGTATCCTGCCGCCATTCCTCTAGGGGTGGCCGGTACCTCCACACAAGTGCCTCCACTTGACTCTGTCCTTGCATACTTCTTTCATCTCATCTAATTTCATCACTCTTTTCATGCATGCTCTTCTCGTGTTTCAACTCTGTAAATTCCATTCATTCGCAATCTCACTTATCTGATCAATCCATTATTTTCTAGGTCTTCCCCTTCCACGCTTACCTAATACATTCCTTTTATATACTCTTTTTGTCAGTCGGTCTTCATTCATCCTTTCAATATGTCCAAACCATCGCATCACACTTCTTTGAACTTTCACTTTCATGCTTTCTTTTACTCCGCATTCATTCAGAACCCATTCGTTTCTCACTCTATCTTTCAGTGTTTTTCCTGTCATACTTCTCAAATGAGCGATTTCTACGGTGCATACCTTATTTACTTTTCTTTCATTCACCGTCTATGACTCGCTTCCATACATCAGGGTCGGCAACAATATACAATTGTGTACCGCCATTTTCATTTTCTTTGGGATCCTTTTATTCTTCGCTATTCTACCAAACGCTTCAATCACGCATCTTCCTTTGCTGGCACGCTTCTCTAATTCTTTCGTCATCTTACCATTCGCCTCAAACTTATTTCCTAAATAGTCAAACTCATTCACTACTTCAACTTTTATTCCATTCAAATTAATTGTAAGTTCCTCACATACTTCATTCCTGTCAAAAACTAATATTTTTGTCTTATTCGCATTCACTTTCAAGCTATTCTTACAAAACGCATCATTCAGTTTGGTTGACACCGCTTGGAGTTCCTCCGCCGAGTCAGCTAAAACTATAGGTAGCATCATCATGATTGAATATTCATAAATCTACACTAGGTGAAAATCATACAATTGTCTTCAAGGGCAATGAGTGCATCTGTATCAACACACGCATGCATGTATGTAATTTATAAATACTGTTTAGCGATCTTTGTCCCGCGCTTGGCAAACTGCCAAACTGCATATCCGGTATAAAAGATACGCGCCACGACAAAATGTCCACTGACAGAATGTCCACCGACACAATGTCCATAGACAAAATGTCCGTGGGAAAAACGTCCACGCGAAAAAATTTCCACCGACAAAATCATTTAAAAAAACTAATCAATCCTTCAGATTTTTGTTGCAAGAGTCGCTACTCCTGATGAACGCCGTCATCTCCAAATTTTATGATTTTTGAGATAATTATTGAATTTGATTCTGCGTAGTGTAACAAATCATTTGTTGTGTGCAATGTGATGAAAACCTCACTTAATCCTTCGTAATTTTAATTGAAAAAGTATGATTTCGTGCAAACGCCGTCTTCTCCAACTGGTTCCAAATTACGTTCAAAACACAAGTTAATTTTTTCAAAATCATCGCGTAAGGAGTTGACGGCGTTTGCCTTTATAAGAGTCAAATAAAAAAAATATTGAATTAAAACTGCGTTTGTGTTTTTTTTAAATAATCAATACTTCAATAAAGTTTAAAACTTTCACTTTCACTTTCATGGCCGGTGTTAATAATAAATGAATCACTTTTGTGTTCTTTCGGGTTTGACCATGTTCTATTTGCAGCTCCCACATCTGCTGACGTTTCGCTTTCACGAACAGAAAGCATCTTCAAGGCGAGTTTTCAAAGCGCAGTGGCGTGAAAACTCGCCTTGAAGATGCTTTGAGTGATTGAAGAGTGATTTATTTTTACATTAAATTGCTGGTCATCTCGTCGGTGGATTTTTTATCAGGAGGATTTCCTTAGGTTGGTTTGGAATGACCACCCATACTGTAAAAAATGGTTTACTTTGCCAATGTCACTCCTGCTCCAGGGAAGGTCGGTAAAAAGGTTTATGTTCATTTGAGGTTTGGATTTTAATTTATAAGTACACATTCAGCATTTGTAAGCGCGAACTTACACGCGTTTGTGGGCATACATTTGATATATATGAGCTTTGAATGTTAATATATCCTTGCAACTTAGATTATAGATTTTAGGACATTTTGCCGTCCGGTCGATAGCTCAGTTGGTAGAGTGCTCGCATTCTACCCCGTGAGCTCGGGTTCGAATCCCACCGAGGAGGGTGTCAGAAATGATTTCCTATTTCGGTGTTTATTTCAAACCCTATAATAAAATTACCGACAAGGTTTACTCAGCCTTCACAAGAAATGAGTACCAGCCCCCTCGGGAGCTGGGAAAACCCCCACTTCAACTGAAGTGGTTGGCGTAAGGCCGGCCCCCTTACCTGTAAAAATAAATAGGTTCAACTCGCCACATGCGACCCCTTCGGGGATAACGCGGCAAGAAGTTACACTATATGTGTAGCTTAGTTGCGTTTTTTTTTTTTTTTGCCGGGTGGACATTTTGTCGCATGGACATTTTGTTGGTGGAAATTATGTATGTGGACATTTTGTCGAGTGGACATTTTGTCTGTGGACATGGCGTCGTTGGACATTCTGTCTATGGACATATTGTCGTGGAACCAAGAGATATTGAGTAATGGCTCTAGCATACCTATGGCAGGTATAACTGAGCTTGACAATGACTTACCGGTCGCTTTGGGAGTGATAACCTTGCTGTAAAAATATGTTTTTTAACCGTTGTTTCGGCCCAGTCTGTGAGAGACATCTTCAAAGTAGTGCGTGGATATTTATGTATATAACCTTGAACTTCAAGACCAAAAAAAAAATCAACGATTTTATTAAAATTCATTGTGCAGTTCCAATACACATTTCTAAATGCTAAAAAAATGTAATGTACGCTCGGGTTACTAGGGCAATGGCTAACTAATATTTTGATATTGTACCCTAGAAGTGTGACGTTTGTCCGCTGAGAACAAAAACATTCGTTCTGAATTCATTGCCCCAAAAAAGTATAAGTATTAGATATCTAAGTCTATATATTAAGATATCTATAGGTACATTGTAAGGTATCGCTTTTTTCAGATGGAATGAAATATGTAGAAAATGATTTGATTATTATTACTGAAAAATAGTTTAAAATCTTCAATGACAAACAGCTTCAAAGAAAACGCCTGTAATTGAAATATTATTTGCAATATGCTGTATGGTTTAGTGTATCAATATTTATTTGACACTATCTATCACTTCTATTTTTTTTTTACATTGCTACAATTATAATGACTCTTACTTACTAATACATATTTTTTTATCAGTACTAAATGGCTATCGTATATTTTGTAATTTTACTTGATATCACTTTACGCTCTCCATTCTTTACAGTCCTTGACTTATATGTTGGTAGACGCTGACCAGTGACCACCCATACTCTAAAAATGGTTCACTTGGCCAATATCACTTCTGTTTCAGTGTTCGGTAAGAGTTGCAGGACTTACGTCCATTCGAGATTGGGTTTTTATGTTGTATGTACACATGCGGCATGTGTAAGTGTAAAATACTTGTCTGCTTGTGAGAATATTTCTGTGCAATTAATTTATATATTATATTCCTACCCTTATTAATCTTTTACGCTATTCCTTGCTTTATAAACACCCCTTTTGAGATCCATCTTATGGGGAACTCTTGACCAGGGCTGGAAGTCCTATCACCACGGTCATTCTTACCTACCGAATATCGCTAATATTTGTATTAAGACTGATCAGCTGTTCACTTACGGCCATCTTGGAATGAAAGGTCTTCACACACATATTACCGATATTCAGTAGGTAAGAATTACCGTGGTGATGAGACTCCAGCCCTGGTTATGCTCAGGACTTGTCTCCTCGATCATCGCCTCAATTATGGTATACAAGAGAGTAAAAATAAACTTTATAAAATAATTCACATGTAGAGAAACGTAAAGCATCTTGCTATAAACACACAAGTGTTACAGTTTCGGATTTGTTTAGCGCTCTCATAATACCAACATTATTTGCACAAACTGAACTTCGCTAAAGGCGTTTGACATTGGCGCCTCAGACCTCTAGGCGGTCGCTAGGCAGACTGGAAGACAAAAATATTGTAGTGGTGCCGACACGTATGCGCTTCTGCATACATTATTCTTAAAATAAGATCAAGCTCGTAAAAAGGTCGATAGCTCAATTGGTAGAATGCTTGCATTCCATGCCGAGAGCAAGGGTTTGATCTCAAAGGTTTACTCAGCCTTCACAAGAAATGAGAACCAGCCCCTCCGGGAAACCCCCACTTCAACTGAAAGTGGTTGGTGTGTGGCCGGCCCCCTTACCTGTAAAAATAAATAGGTCCCGAAGCGCCACATGCGACCCCTTCGGGGATAACGCAGGCAAGAAGTTACACTATATGTGTAGCTTAGTTGCGTTTAATTTATTGCTTTATTTAAGTATTCCCTTCATATAACCGCATACTTAAAATATTATATGACTTTTAAACTGTATGGTCTTGAAAAAAGTGAAATTAATAAAAAAAATAGGCTTGTTCACTGTTCATCTCATCTAAATTATAAATAAAAAATACATAACTAAAAAAATATATCCACAACAAAAGGATTAAAGGAAGTAGTATGGTTAATTTTTCATGCGTTATATATTGGAACTATTTTTTACATTTTAAGTACCTACTCTGCTGGTAGATAGCTCAGTAGGTAGAATGTTCAATACCACGAAGCTAAGGTTCTATACCCTCCAAGGGCGTCTGGGATAATTTCCCTGTACCCTTAGTACAGTACGAGGTGCAAAACTTGAGTAATGTAAAGTTTACGGCAATTATTAAAGAGAGATTTTCCCCAAAATCTGCCGTTTTTGTTTGTTTGAACCTGATTTTCTTCATCACTGTAACTCTTTTGCTAAGACCATAAAGTGTAAGAAACAAAAACGGCATATTTTGGGAGAAATCACTCTTTAATATTTTCCGTAAAATATACTTTTCTCAAGTTTTGCATCTCGTACTAAGGGTACTGGTGTTTATTTCAAGCCCAAAATAAAAATACCAGCAACGCTTACTCAACTTTCCCAATTAATGAGAACCATCTCCTTCGGGAATTGGAAAACCTTCATTTCAAGTAAAATGGAGCCGGCTCATTACCTGTGAAAAGGATCAACAAGCCACATGCGACTCGTTCATGAGCAATGCGTTAAGATAAGAAGTAGCATTATATGTGTAGCTGGGTTGCATTTATCTGCCATGTTTGTTTATTAACTAAGCATGAATTGATTCGCGTTGTCTTCAGGGGCGTCTGACATTCGGAAGTACTTTATATATATTTTTACACACGTTTATGAACGTGTCATGCTTCTGTCTTTATACATAAAAGAGGATGCATGTATAAATCTACGTGTGTATGTTTGTTCTCTATGGATTCCTAAACTACTAATCCGATTTTGATGAAATTTTCAAAAAACATAAAAAATATTCTCGGAATAGCTCGTGTACAGTTTGATGCCGATTGAATTGCCGACAGTTAATTAATAGCGATTTCAAACCAACGCGGCCGGTAAAGTCTGAAACTACCAAATAGAAGAAGACCATATTTCAATCCAAGATAAATATTAGAACTTTCGTAATGGTGTGCTCCTAGTTACATGATGAAGAAACATGCTTTATTTTCCATGAAATTAGACTATAGCGGGGTCGCTAGCTCAGCTGGTAGAGTGCTCGCATTCCATGCTGTGAGCTCGGGTTCGAATCCCATTGAGGGTGTCAGAAATGATTTCCCGTTTCAGCGTATATTTCAAACCCCGGAATAAAATACCGGCTAGGTGCTCTCAGCCTTCACAAGAAATGAAAACCAGCCCCCTCGGGAGCTGGGAAACTCCCACTTTAACTGAAGTGGTTGGTGAAATGCCGGCCCCCTTATTCGTAAAAATAAATAGGTCCCGAATCGCTACATGCGACTTTACACTATATGTGTAGCTTAGTTGCGTTTTTTAGTTGCTTGTCCCTAGTTATGACATTATGAAGTAACATACATACGTTAGTTTCCATTTAACCAGACTGCGGCCCGGTATTTTTTACATTAGCATATCGGCTTTATATAATACTTAGTGAAAATAAACTCATTTGAATCGTGTGGGTAGCTTTTTTTATCAGCTTAAAGCCACACATTGCTAACGTTGAAAATACCGGGCCTAAGCCGCAGTAACGCGTGCCAGGGTACAGCTAGGTATACTATATACTGCTTATCGCATGCATAACGCATTCAATGTCAATGTAATGAGTGAAATTAATTCCTAAACATTATTTACGATTTGTATGTAATATAACTACGTACGTAGGAAAATACGGTTAAGTTCTTAAAATAATACGATCTCGAATTCGTAAATTTTCTTCGGAAATATAATCATAGGAAAATATAGTATACCATATAAGAACTACAATTAATAATAACTACGAGTATAAGAACTATAGTTCTTAAGCAATACGATCTCGAATTCGTAATTTT
This sequence comes from Agapetus fuscipes, assembly GCA_951799405.1. Lineage (NCBI taxonomy): Eukaryota > Metazoa > Arthropoda > Insecta > Trichoptera > Glossosomatidae > Agapetus > Agapetus fuscipes. The sequence continues at coordinate 12,026,790 of OX637351.1, read as the reverse complement.
TTTTTCGGAAATATGATCATGAGCTTTAATTAGTGCTAAAGGGAGGTCATCATCGTCATCGTCATCATCAATCAGAAAACAAAAAAATAGGAGTTTGTGTATTGACATTGTGAAGATTAATTTTAAATATATAAAGCAAAAATAACAAAACAGTTTTTCCATTACGAGTTGTTTTAAATATCTCGAGCGCTTCTGGCGTATTAACGCACATTCGAGATTTTAACTTCAACTCGTTTTTTTTAAAGAAATACTGTGCGGGAGACTCCCTAGATTTCAGAGACTCTAGGGGTCTATGACACTTGTTGTTGTGCCACAGAGGTGTTTACGATAAGCTTGGTCGTCGCTACAATGCGCCAAATACTCAAGCAAGACCCAGTTGCTGTAAGGCTGGAACGCTGGATGGACCTTTAGTGACCGGTCTTTGGTAAAAGTTTTATGAATTTTTCAACCAAGCCAAGAGAAAATTAAAAAACATAAATGGTATTTTTTGTGCTCCGCCGGGATTCGAACCCACAACCTTCCATTCACAGGGCCGAAATGTTGCCACTGGACTACTGACCGGTCATAGGAAATGCTCTGTTTGCGGTGCTATGGCCGAGGGGCTAGAGGCGCATGTTCGACTAGCGTATTTGGAACAGAATAACGTTAGTCCGAAACTGCTTCTGCCCACTTGACCATAACTTCGACAGACCTGGTTCAACAGATGCCATTGCATGCACACGAGTAATGGTCAAAAATGAGTAATGAATGCTATCCCACTTAAAATTTTACTTACTTTCATTACAAGTTAAATTACAAGTACAAAATGCTACTCACCGACCCAGCTGGCTTGGTTTTCATCAATCTTTATGGAGGAATCTGGTGCCTCGAGCTGCGGGATGACCACGGCAGAGAATCCGAACACCAGCCCAGTGTTGATGGTGCCGAGATTGGCAGCGACTGCAGCCAGAACCTGTCTCAAGGACTTGCCTCGCGCCTCCTTGGGCCGCTTGTCCACCAGGTTCTTCTCATTTCCTGGAGACGATTGTGAGACCACCTGGGCGCTTCCTCCAACAACTAGAGATTTTGTGTCGGCACTGAAAATGCATAAAGAATATTAACTTGGAGCCAAATTTACCATGAAACAAAGCATTGATATAATAATAGCTAACTAAATTAATATTCGCCTTTTTGTGATTTACATCACTACAAAGGCGCATGGGGGCTCTAGCTGGAAAACAATAATGTTTTGAGCATCTTCCTGAAGGCTGCCTCATCTTCCTGGACTCTCAGCCTCTCTTGAAGAGCATTCCATGCCGCTGGCCCGGCAACACGGAAAGCGGTTCCTGAAGACTGTGCATGACTGTCTATTCGGCAGCACCAACAGACTGGCACATGACCCAGCTGACCTCAGTGCAACTCCCCTTTCATTCAAACAAGTTCTCCTCGTGAGTTACACCTGAGAGTCCGGAGCCAGCCTATGAAGAGTCTTAAAGACTATCAAGCAAAGCTTGTAGACTATTCATTCCGATATGCGAAGTCAGTGCAAGTTCTTGATATCTTGTTTCGAATAATGTAATGTATTTCCAGCCAGTTGACACCACCTCGCGTAAACGAAGACCCCCATGACGCTTTGATAACTCGCCTTGATAATGCTTTCTGCTAGTGAAAGCGAAACGTCAATCGATGTAGGAGCTGCAAATAAAACATTGTCAAACCCGAAAGAGCACAAAAACGATTTGTTAATAGACACGTGTAAGTTCGCGCTCACAAATGCTGAATGTGTACCTACTTACAAATTAAAATCCAAACCTAAAATAAACATAAGCCCTTCAACTTTGGTCGACTTTCCCTGAAACACGGGGGAAATTGGCAAAGTGAACCATTTTTTAAAGTATGAGTGGTCAGCCTCATACCAACCTTTAAGTCAAGAACCACTTTGGAAATCACCAGTTTACACGATTGAAAGGAGTTATAGTATAGTGCTCCACTTGTCGAACTGGTGATTGCTGATTGAAGTCTTCAAGCGTTGGTGATGGACGCAGTAATAAGTGGCGCGCTTAATTGGCGTTAAGTATTTCTCCGATAGTGCCAACTAGACACGGGACGCGTGATTTTATGATGATGATGATGATATACCGACCGGTCTGAGGTCTGACTCGTAAGTGGAAGGTTGTGGGCTCGAATCCCGGCGGAGCACAAAAAATACCATTTACATTTTCAAAATGCTCTTCGCATATACCTTTACCAAAGACCTTTCACTAAAGGTCCATCCAGCCTCACAGCAATTGGGTGTTGCTTGAGAATTGGCGCTTTCTATAGCGACGACCAAATTCGCAGAGGGCTTTTGAGGTGTGATGCACACAAAAACAGCGCTCACCAAATAAATCATCCTAATATTATTATTATCATAGCTTTAAAGGGCGTTTACGAATTACTTTTTTCGGATAGCAAGCGATCATGACGTATGCGCTGGCGCATTTTCTTAATGTATTTTTCATGATTGGTTCCGGGAAGAATCCGTAAGTTTTTTTTAAGAACCAGTCAACACAACAAAAAAATAAAATCAAATGTACGTTGTTCGCAAAAAAACATAGCAGATTTGTTAACATAACTACCTACTTTTAAAAACATTTTACACAAGGGAAATAAACTAAATTGTTCAGGAGAGGAGTTTAAAGTTTGAGATTGCAGAAAAATGTCATAACTTATATTTTTAAACATATCGTCGAAATCAAAACAGTTCTAAAATAAAAAAAAATAAAGGCATTTATTGGCATTCCTATTAATGTGGTTTTACGATTTTTTATGTCACAAGCGCCTTTAGGACAAAAAGGGTCGAAATCTTGTCGGCTACACCAAAACCATACTTTGAAAACGTAGTTGTTTGCTTGAGCATAAACAACGAAAAAATCATCGTAGAGCTATGGGAGTAGGCGCATTAGAAAGATTTTTAACCGTAGACCTGATCAATTAATTATTATTGTCTAATTGAAATTCGTAAGAGACATACATATTTGTTGCTTGTTCACGTAATGCCATTTATTTCAGCTGATCATACATTATGACGTCATTATGTGTGACACTTCCAGTACATACGAGCTATATCGATAAATCTTCAACATATTGAAAGCAGATTTTGATTTAATAGTATTTGCAAAAAAAAATTCAATTTTACTTTCGCAACAAACAAAAAAAATCATGGGCTCTTTTCACTTATTGTATTGTGCGTTTTTTATATCAATACATATTTTTTTTCGGTGTTTTTGCCCCTTGCCTGCTTGGTATGAGGCTTACCACACATTCTGTAAAAATGGACCTCTTGGCCGATGTCACCCCTGTTTCAGGGTAGGGCGGGCATGAGTTCCAATGCTTATGCTTATTTGATTTTATTTTCATTTTGTTTTGAAAGTCAGTCCGGTCGATAGCTCAATTGGTAGAGTGCTTGCATTCTATGCCGAGTGCTCGGGCTCGAATCCCGTCGAGGGTATCAGAAATGATTTCCCGTTTCGGTGTTTTAAAATGTTTATTCAGCCTTCACAAGAAATGAGTACCAGCCCCTCGGGAGCTGGGAAACCTTTCACTTCACTGAAGGGGTTGGCGTAAGGCCGACCCCCTACCTGTAAAAATAAATAGGTTCACTCGTCATATGCGACGCCTTCGGGGATAGCGCGGCAAGAAGTTACGCTGTATATGTAACTTAGTTGCATTGCGTTGCGTTAGTTACCATGCGGCTTGTGTAAGCTCGAACTTACACATGTATGCTTGGAGGCATTCCATTTTTTATAAATCTTAAATTTGATGTATCATTGCAACTTTGATTATAAATAGATGGGGACGATTTTAGGAACCCCCTGCCCGCATGTCTGACGATTTAAAAAAAAAGAACAATGATTGATTTTGTTGTTTTGTTTATATCATAAGCAACAATAATGATCGTTCAATCAAATATTCGGTAAACAAATTCATTGTCGATTCACTTGAGAGTCTTCCCAAATAAATTAGTCATTTTAACCAGTGGCGTAACCGACCAAAAAAAAACAACAATTTAATTTTTTCATTGATTCATTTTGTCCTCGAAAATATAGCATTTGACATGTGAATCCTATTTTTTTTTTTCAAAGAAAATGTTAAAGATTTCTACAAACACATTCAGGGGTTTTCAAATTTATCTTTCAATAAACGGGTGAAATAAAAAAAGAGTTTCACAAAAAAATCTGTACCTTAGAGCATAAACAACGGAAGTCCACTTTTTTGCGTTTTTTAATTCAATGATGCATAAATTCTTATAATTAGCTGTTCTATAAGTGGTAAAAATATAGGAGTCCTCGGACTCAAAGTTACTGATATATCAAGTGTAATAAATATGGGATGCACATAAATGTGCGAGCATAAACCACGGAAGTTCTACATACGTTGTTCACATTACTTCACATTAAATAAATATCGATAAAAGAAGATAAACAGTTTTTACAGATCAAAAATATCTCGTCTAGTTTAGAAGTTATGATGGTTTAAAAAAGTGCACATTTTCACTAAAACTTGTCTCCTGCACATTTTACTAAATGTGACTACCGTTGTTTATGCTCTAAGGCAGGGGTCGGCAACCTTTTGATGTAAAAGGGCCAAATATTTTACGTGGGATTTAGTGCGGGCCGCACGTGGTCAGTGGCGGATCTAACGGTCAGCATTTCAGCACATGCTGACTACCCCCCCCCCCCGCGTCGCGTCATGTATCGTGAACATTAATAAATTGACGTACAAACTACAAATGAAAGGCAATATTAATTCTACCCCCCATAATAAATCTCATATTGTAGAATCCCCGCCAATTCAATCTGGGAATCCCGCAATTCAGGGAACTCCACACGAATCGACACCGGCCTAATAATAAATTAATAATAAATTGACAATATTTTTAGTGCCGTTTTGTGAATTCACTGCAAGGGCACTGCAGAGCCATAGCCCCTCGTGAACAAGCACGTCTTCAATCCTGACTTAAATGCACTTGTACTCTCCACAGCTCTCAGCTCGTGTGGTAAGGCATTCCACAGCAGAGGGCCAGCAATGCAAAAGGCACGATCTAAATAATTGACCATGTTGCTTCTGCAGGGAACCCTGAATCTATTCACAGCAGTATTGCATGCAGACCTCAGGGTACCCCGCCTACCCTCTACTGTGGGAAATAGGGAAAAACATAGGGAAATCTACCCACAAATTATATTCCCCCCCTTGGATAAGTTTGACCACCTTTCGAGTCCAAGATCCACCCGTACGCTTGGAGCACATGCCATTGCCTAAAAAAATGGTATACAAATATTTAAGTTATAAAAATAAAACGCTTTTTGTCCATTTTTACGATTTTTGTTGTATTTGTTTTTCACTCCATTGTGTGTGTGTATGATATCGTCCGGCACATGCGTTGCGGCGAATATCTTGCGGGCCGCACCAAGACGCCTCAAGGGCCGCATGCGGCCCGCGGGCCGCAGGTTGCCGACCCATGCTCTAAGGTACAGATATGTTACTTTACTCTTGCAAGTTTATATAAAAAAATATTGTGACTTTGTTTATCTTAACCCGATCATTGCTTAAAAACAAACGCACCCAGTCACGGCCATGGGAGAGTACTATATGTATTGAAGGGCCCTTAATTATTATTGATTGTATTAGATGAATTTGTAATAAGTCATGCAGTTATGAGTCGTCGTGTCTGTGGCATGCGCATCACGCGGTTTGCGGCAGACATGTCGTCGGTGCGTGCTCACTTGCTGTGTGACAAATTGAAATACAAATATACTTACATGTAGGTGCGTACAATACATTGATACGAATTGATTGTTTTTTTTTCGACAGACTCGCAAGACATTGCAATAATACAATTTAAATATAAGAACTACGGTTTGGCAGGGTCGATGCGTCGCCGACCATCGACCAATCAGCGCGTAGGGTTAAGTTTTGTTCAGGATTCAACGGAGGCGTTTATGGTTAGATAGTGGCGTATCTTGATGTACGGCTGCAAGACATGGCAAGACATTGGTGCCTATCCAAAATAAAAAAAACGGAGACTAGAGGCTTTCGAGATGTGCTCATATAGAAGACTACTAGGAATTTCCTGGAGAGACCACACTACAAATGAGGAGGTTCTCCAAAAAATCGAAGGAGGAAGGCATCTGCTCAGGACCTTGTCTGAAAGGCGTGCAAGATGGATCGGTCATGTAATACGACAAGAAGGTCTCTTGCATGCCATAATGGAGGGGATGACCGAGGGGACCAACTCTATGGGACGTCCACGAGAAGAACACCTGGAGGGCCTGTTGGTGGACGTGCGCTGCTCATCATATGCAGACCCTAAAAGACAGGGAAGTTTGGAGGTGAAGAGTGAAAGAAATTGCTGCAAGCCAATCCCAGGATTACAACTAGAGAAGGAAGAAGTGGCGTATTCACACAGACTGAACACAAAATGCAAATTAAGTGCCCATAAAAATCATAAGAAAGGTAACTTTAGCCCTCTGGCAAGCCGGACGGGTGCAAAAAGAAAAAACATGTTTGAAAACCAAATCACTCACTAAGAGTGCTGCTGTATATTTCATACTTTTTTTAATTACGCGACGGTGGGGAATTTTTGATGTTTTATACTACTGGTAAAGAAACTTGAGGTAGGTCAGGTATACTGCTGTCTCACTTCTTTGCCTTGGCTAGCAATGGAACAGTAAGAGATGGCGGATTAACCGTAGGCTATGGATACCAAAATGATAAAAAGAAGTAATAAAAGTTATTTTAGTTTTTTTATTTGAGTCGTATAGAACCAAAAGCAGCTTTCTAGGATTTTTTTTCGAATTCGAGATAAATATATGTAAACAAAGAAAATATCAGTCTCTACGTTTATCTTCTACATTCATCTCCTTATAGCATAAATCGTAGAGCTTGAGCTTGTATGAAGAAGGTTATGACTCTGGAGGAAATGAAAGAAGTATGTAAGGATAGAAAGAAATGGCGGTTGATCTGTAATGTTGGCGGCTAGGGTTGATTAAAGTGAAATTGGTTTTATGTTTTAGTTTTTTTTGATGTCCACGTACATATTATTTATTGATTTAAAAAATGTAATTTGTCATGTATGTTCCTTGACTTATAGGTTGGTATGCGACTGACCACCCATACTGTAAAAAATGGTTCACTTTGCCAATGTCACCCCTGTTTCAGGGAAGGACGGCAAGAGTTGCAGGGCTTATGTTCATTTGAGATTGGGTTTTTATAATGTAGGTCCATATGCGGCATGTCGCACGTTTAATAATAAAGAGCAATAACTCAAAAAACATGAATGTTGGGAAATCACGTTTGAAGTTCAGACATCCAGTACAACTTGTATGGGATGAAAAAGGCGGCCGATGTTTTATCTCGGTCATATTCGTCCAAATTGAACGGCTGTCGCATTCTACCTATTCTTCTCGCATTGTTCTTGCGTTTTATTACAAAATCTCGATTTTCCCAATTTTCGAGTTATTTCTCTTTATTATTAAACGTGCGATGTGTTAGCGCGAAATTATACATGTCTGCTTGTAGGAATGCATTTAATATAAATCTTAAATGATAAATATCCTTGCAGCTTAGATTAGATTAGATTTTAATCTAATCTAATCTAAGCGGCAAAGATATATATCATTTAAGTTTTATATTAAATGCATTCCCACAAGCAGATATGTATAATTTCGCGCTAACACATGCCGCATGTGGACCTACAATATAAAAACCCAATCTCAAATGAACATAAGCCTTGCAACTCTTGCCGTCCTTCCCTGAAACAGAGGTGACATTGGCAAAGTGAACCAATTTTTACATTATGGGTGGTCAGCCGCATAACAACCTATAAGTCAAGGAACATACATGACAAATTACATTTTTTAAAAACAATAAATCACAATATATACATGGATTAGATTAGATCATTATATTTTACTTTATACTATATTTTACGCCAGTAAATATTTAGTTACTTAACTAACGATTTTCAAGATGGCGTCGTCTTGACAGCAGCTGTTCTTTTTTTAATGTAAGTATACATTTAAAATTTTTGCAAACTGAACATTTTTTGTGTCGTTTTCCAGCTTAATGAAGGTAAGGCATTTGATTTTCATAAACAGTTGTTTGTTTTAAAGCTTTTGAATGGCATTGTAATTATTTCCTGGATTTGGGCGCGGGGCTTATTACTTCGGTAATTTTCGGTTTTAGTGAACTCGAACTAAAGTATTTTGAATAATAGTTCAAGTAATAGTTAACTAAAACATTACTAAACTGGAAAATACCGGGCCTTAATCTCTCTTCCTCTCTTCTCTCTTCCTCTCCCTTCCTCTCTTCCGCTCTCTATCTCTCTTCCTTCGTTCTCTCCCCTTTCTTTTGAAGATTTTCACTCTGTAAATGCACAAATATCCAATAATATTTTTTCTGTTAAAACCTTTCGGTGGACCACTTCGTAGGCTCTCACAAACCCCCAGAGTCTCATGAACCATCAGTTGGGAACCACTGCCATGATATGATGGAAAATTTCCAATTGTAATAATTAAATATTAATAAACTATACTAAAAACTAGGTTCGCTGAATCTTTCGCAACATTTATTTTACTATGAAAATCGTGGTCATATAAGCGATAAGATTCAACTAGGTATAAGTCGTGGTTTGGCGAATAAATTGAATGGGTTTTTCCCTATTCCCGGAAGGACGGATACTATTTTTTTAATGCAGGAGTTCTGCATACTATAATAATCTATAATATAATTTGCAAATATAAATTTAAATTTGAGGCTTGTACTAAATGCACGCCCACATGAAGATACGTGTAAGTCCACGCTTACACATGCTGCATGTGCAAATGTGGTGACAGCGAACGCACCCGTGTCAGCAAGCGAAGCAGACGCCGCCACGCGGGAATGCGCACGCGGCGAGTTGCGTGACAGACACCGAGGTATCAAGACGTGTGACAAGTGCGTGTGTGTGCGAGTGAACCACGTGGACTGTTTTACATGACTATTTCTTCGCCACAAGCTATTTCGGCTCCCCCCCAAAAGTAAATATGTCGAGCGCGAAGATGGGTGATTTGGTGAGGTGTTTTGACGGGGAAGGCGATGTTATACAGTGGTTAACGAAGCTGGAGCTCGTCGCCAAACTTAAAGGGGAGAAGGATGTGGCGATAATCATTCCTCTTTTTTTGGAGGGACCAGCGTTCGCTGTGTATAACGAACTCGGCGATGCAGAAAAAAGGGATGCCGGGTCTATCAAAGACGCCTTGATAAGTGCGTTTGCCACGAACCCGTTCGTGGCTTACGAGGAATTTATCCGACGCACGTGGCGTGATGAACCAGTAGATGTTTACATCACGGACCTGAGGCGACTGGCGCGGCTGGCGGGGGTTACAGCGGACTCTCTCCTCATGAAGGCGTTCGTGGTGGGGCTGCCCTCAGCGGTTTCGCGTGAGCTGCGCGCTCTTCCTGCCGTGGGCACCATGCCGCTGTCAAGTATCGTGGAGCGAGCCAGAGCCCTGATGGCCGAGTATGTGAGCCAGCCAATCGTTGCAGTGGCTCAAGACAGGCGGAAGGCTGCAGGGCCGCAAAGTGGCGGGAGACGCTGCTTCAGGTGCGGGGGACCGCATCTCCTCAGGTTCTGCACGGAGCAGCCGCGTGTCACTTGCTGGAGTTGTGGGGAGGATGGCCACCTCTCCAAACATTGCGACAAGGGAAACGGCAGTCGGGGAGCTGGTGCGCCGGTAGCTCCCCGACATCTGGACTAAAGGCGCTGCCAGTGATAGACATCAGTGTTAACGGGAAGCAAGTGCGTGCTCTCGTTGATTCAGGGTGCTCGCGCACCGTGCTCAGGAGTGGGTTGTGCAGGGTCTTCAGCCCAGTGGGGGACGTGATCGCTGTGGATGGCAGCCACGTGAGGTGTGAGGGCCAAGGTGTGGCCAGGATAAGTGTGCATGGTGTAGCCCTGACAGTAGACTGCGTACTCGCTGCAAAGTTGTTCAGCGCTGTTGATGCGGTGCTAGGGATGGACGTCATTGGGAAGATGGGCGGTGTGACTATACTGGGTGATGCACGGGTTCAGTTTGCTAAGGGCAGAAGTCAAGATGTCGGTTGTGTTAGTGTTGCCTCGCCACCAAGTTTGTCAATTGAGGACAAAGATTTCACTGCGGCATTTAATGGAAAACATTGGTGTGTGAGTTGGGTTTGGAAGGATGCACCTGCTGAGCTGGCCAACACTGTGGAGTGTTATAAAAGTGTAAAGTCACCAGAAGCAGAGGAGGCATTTGACAAAGAAATCCAAAAGTGGATTGCCGAGGGCTGGCTTAAGCCATGGAAAGGGAGCTCGCTTGGTATTCTTCCTCTGATGGCGGTACTTCAGAGAAATAAGGGGAAGGTGCGCCCCGTGATGGATTATCGGGAGCTCAATGAAAGTGTGCAGTGTCACACTGGTGAGGATGCAGCGGTCTGTGATGAAACCCTTAGGAAGTGGAGGAGGATGGGAGGATCAATCAAGCTGCTCGACCTCCAGTCCGCATATCTCCAGATAAACGTACATGAAAAACTGTGGAAATACCAGCTGGTCAAGTATAAAGGAAAAACATATTGCCTGACAAGACTAGGCTTTGGTTTGAAGTGTGGGCCAAAAATAATGTCCCGGATCGTGAACGAGGTACTCTCACTGGATGAAAGAATGCGGCAAGGCACCGACAGCTACATAGATGACATTATTGTGAATGAGGAGGTAATATCTGCCGAAGAGGTTGCGGCTCATCTACTAGCCTACGGCCTCGTAACTAAGCCGCCTCAGGAGTTGGAGGGCGCCAAAGTTCTTGGACTGTGTGTTGAGCGGGACAAAAGCAAAAGACTCCTCTTCAAAAGAGGCAACAGTGTTCCAGCTCTCCCGACTGCATCGAGACTTAGCAAAAGGGAATTGTTCTCAATCTGCGGCAAACTAATAGGACATTATCCAGTGTGTGGATGGCTGAGAGTGGCTTGCAGCTTCTTGAAGAGAGAAAGCGAAGGCCAAAGGTGGGATGATTATATAGGTGACAGAGCACAGCAAATGGCAGAGGATCTGGTGATAAAAGTGCGCATTGATGATCCAGTTCGTGGATTCTGGTCTGTCCCTAAAGCCACAAACGATGCCACGGTCTTCTGCGATGCAAGCTCCCTGGCCCTGGGAGTAACCTTGGAAGTCGATGGAAAGACTGTCGAAGATGCTGCATGGCTGCGAAAGGCGTCTGATGTGGGTCATATAAACCTAGCCGAATTGGATGCTGTGCTGAAAGGGGTGAATCTTGCTCTCAAGTGGAATCTCAGGACCTTGAAGATAATTACAGATTCAGCAACAGTGCTGTGTTGGGTGAGGTCTACACTGACTGGGTGTAACCGTGTAAAAGTTGCAGGGATGTCAGAGATGCTTGTAAAACGGCGGTTGGGATTGTTAAAAGAGGTCGTACAAGAATTTGGCCTAGCTCTGTCAATCGACTTCATTGAGTCTTGCAGGAATAAGGCAGATCCACTCACTAGGGTCTGTAAAGCCTGGGCAAGGTGTAATGCCAAAGTAAAGCCAATTGGAGAGAGCGTTTCCATCTGCGCCGTTACTCTGGAAGACATGCATGCTCAACACCACTTCGGTGTGGATCGAACGCTGCACCTTGCAAAAATGGTAAATCCCGGGGTGACAAGGAGTGACGTGGAGCTCTGTGTGCGATCATGCATAAAATGTAAAACAATTGACCCCTCACCATCTTCCCATGAGGCGGGCAACCTTAGTGTCCCGAATACGTGGAGCCGTCTGGCCGTTGACGTGACTCATTTTGATGGGAGATGCTTTCTTACACTAATCGACTGTGGACCGAGCAGATTTGCTATATGGCGGGAAGTAAAGTCCGAAAATGCCACTTCTGTCATTTCGCATCTGGAGGAAATCTTTCGGGAAAGAGGTCCACCCGCAGAATTACTGATGGACAATGGCACGGCATTTCGCTCGCACAGGGTTGCTGACATGTGCAACAAGTGGGGAGTAAGTAGGAGGTTTCGAGCGGCTCACCGTCCAGCAGGGAATGGCATTGTTGAACGGCATCATCGTACAATAAAGAGGACGGCGGCCAGAAGTGGTAGCAACCCTTTGCAGGCGGTGTTTTGGTACAACCTGGCTGCTAAGAGTCAGGGTGACCAGGGTGCAGCACCCTCTGGACAGGTTCACTCCTATGCCTGGAAACATCCTTCAGCCCTAGTGAGACTCCAGGAAAAGCTGTCATCCGAGTTTCAGGCTGGCGACGTTGTAGCAGTGAAGCCATCAGATCCGAAATGTACTTCCCAGTGGAGGCTTGGGAGAGTAACGGGAGTCATCTCGGTAAACAATATTGAAGTGGATGGTATGCCAAGACACGTGCTGGATCTGCGGAAGATAGATAGCGTCAAGCAAACGGACCCTGGTAGAAGTGTCAATAGAAGAGCTAATGCACGCTTATTAAATCTATCAGATCTGTTTGAAGAAGAAACAGAGGAATCGATGGCAAATGAAACACATCAGGAGGAAGACAGCCCGAGAAGCCAGGAAGGTGAGGAATCAGAAGAGGACAGTCCAGTGGAAGAAGGACGGTTGGAAAGACCTTCTAGACCACGAAGACCCCCAGCCTGGTTGAGTGACTATTTGTGATGATAACATCAGGAGGGCGTGTGGTGACAGCGAACGCACCCGTGTCAGCAAGCGAAGCAGACGCCGCCACGCGGGAATGCGCACGCGGCGAGTTGCGTGACAGACACCGAGGTATCAAGACGTGTGACAAGTGCGTGTGTGTGCGAGTGAACCACGTGGACTGTTTTACATGACTATTTCTTCGCCACAGCAAATAAAGACCCAAAGTCATATGAAACATAGCTCGTCAACTCTTGCAGATCTTCCATGAAACAGGGGAGACATTGGCAAAAGTGAACCATTTTTACAGTATGTGTGTTCAGCCTCTTATAAGATGATGAGATAAGGAACAATACATAAAAATCTCTATATTCTAAATTGCAAAGAAATATTAACATTTAAGATTCACAATAAATGTATGTCCATAAGCAGACACAAGTAAGTTCGCGCTTACAATTGCCGCATGTGTACTTAAAACACAACGAAGCTACACATATAGTGTAACTTCTTGCCGCGTTATCCCCGAAGGGTTTCGCATGTGGCAAGTGGAATCTATTTATTTTTACAGGTAAGGGAGCCGGCCTTACGCCAACCACTTCAATTGAAGTGGGGGTTTCCCAGCTCCCGAGGACACTGGTACTCATTTCTTGTGAAGGCTGAGTAAACCTTGCCGGTATTTTATTTTGGGGTTTGAAGTAAACACCGAAACGGGAAATCATTTCTGACACCCTCGCCTCGGTGGTATTCGAACCCGGGGCTCATGGCATGGAATGCAAGCATTCTACCAACTGAGCTATCGACCGGACTTAGAAATTAAAATTCGAATTTACAATGAACATAAATCGTGCAACTTTTGCCGACCTTTCCTGAAACCGGGGTGGCATTGGCATAGTTATTTTTTTACAGTATCTGTGGTCAGCCTCCTTTATGACAAGGAAAGTTAGACTCTAAAAATGTGGGTTTTGGAATGCCAACCTTCACGACGAAAGGAACAAAAAGAAGAGGAAGAAGAATATACTCACACACTCGCAAGTCGTATCAGGGGCGTGATCTCTGTCGCGTCACTGTGTTCTTGCCCTCCAGCCGATCTCTTCCTGGACATTAGCATCAACAGATTTTTTGAAAAAATATTCATTTACGACTCCAAAAAAATTCCCAGCAAATTGAGCATGCTTGTGAACGATGTAATCCCAAAATTAAATTCATTTTTTTTGACGTAAAAACGTATGTATGTCGATGCAAAGCTCCCAAGAATAAATATGTCGAATTTTATAGAACCAAAGGTGGCAATTTAGGTTTTTGTTTCGAAAATGAAATAAATAAATGGAAACACAGAAAATCATTTCCATACAATATCCTCATTTTCAAATTAAATACTAGGTTTCCGTCTTTGATTCCATGCGACGCAAGTGATAAGAATATTGTTAAGTATGTATGTGGAATAAATGAGTGATCCCAGTTTATAGAACCAAACGCGGCAATTTAGATTTTTTTAAATGAAATAAATATTTAGAAACACAAGAAATGACATGTGTTTTCTACGTATCTTCCATTTAAAAAAATCTAGATTGGAGCCTTTGGTTCTATAGGGCTAACATGAGCCGGTGCTATAAACATGATTCTTGAAGTCTTTCAAAAATTTAAATGTATTACATTTTGTTTTAAATTCGATATAAATGTTTCTTAAAATATATCACAGGTATAAAGCTTTATGTAAATACCTACTAAACAATCGCGTAAACAGAAAACATATATTTAAGATACAACAGCGCCTCTACCGAGCGTTTAATGTTTTTGACACAATTTTGCCGTTTACAAGATGTTGATTATTTACTCAAGTCTTAAACTTGGGACAGAGATCAGGAAAACTTGTCATACATTTAAAAAAAAATAAAAACATGCAATCCCATGAAACTATGATTAACCCCATTGGTTGTTGCTCAGACTTGGTCTTATAATATTATATTTTGTAGCCGTTACTGTAACTCTGTCGACATATTATTAATGGTGGCCAGAGTATTGGCTAAAACTCAATAGGTGAAAACAAATACAAAGATGTTGCCGTAAATACTTATCATTATTTTTTTTTTAAGAAAACCTGTGCGGGAGACTCCCTGGATTTCAGAGACTCTAGGGGTCTATGACACTTATTATAGTGCGGCAGAGGTGTTAACGAGCTTGGTCGTCGCTACAAAGCGCCAATACTCAAACAAGAACCAGTTGCTGCAAGGCTGGATGGACCTTTAGTGACTGGTCTTTGGTAAAGGTTTTATGAATGTTTCAACTCAGTGAAGAGCACTTTGTGCTCCGCCAGGATTCGAACCCACAACCTTCCATTTACGAGTCCGAAGTAATGCCACCGGTCTAAAATAAAGATTCTGAAGAAGATTTTAAGCGTCAGAAAACTTTAAAGCACAAATCATGCGTGTACTGGCACTGATTCGTAAGATTGATGATTATTATCTGGTCTTTCAAGCACTGGAAAAAATCCATATGGTTGCCTACCCATGCGTGAAATGCTGTGCACGTCCCTGGGCCAGAGCCTCAGCAGAGTCTCCTTTACTTATCCTTGCGTACTTCTTTCAATTCATTCACATCCTCCATGTTTTTCTTACATTTCCCTCTTTCAAATTCAATTCTTACTCATTCTCGATTTCATTAAATAATATTAATTTACATAATGTGTCAGTAAGGAACAAACATGCAAAGGGTTCTTGAGGTGTGATTTACACACCAACGCTCACAAAGTTAACCATTCTGAATTTTTTTATTTAATTAAATTATTCAACGTGCTATCTAAATATAAATCTAAGTTGCAAAGAAATATATAATTAAAGCAGACGCGTATAAGTTCGAACTAACACATGCCGCATGTGGACCTACAATATAGAAACCCAATCTTAAATGAACATAAGCCCTGCAACTCTTGCCGACCTTCCCTGAAACAGGGGGGACATCGGCAAAGTGAACTATCTTTTTACAGTATGGGTGGTCAACCTCATACCAACCTATAAGTCAAGGAATGCTAGGTATAATTTTTATATTTGTTACTTTTTATTTCGGCCATTGTTCTTTTCTTAATTTATTCAAATAACAAATTTACTAATTCTAAGGGCACTACAAATTAATTTCGATTTTATTAATTTGTTGAATAAATGCAGTAGTCAATTAATTTTTCGAATATGACCTTGTACTATAAATTGCAATATTGAGAAGGACAAGGCGAGTCCGAACTATTTGGCCTTTTGTTAATATTTTGCACAAAATTTGCAAGTAAAATAATCAGAAGGTACCTACTTGCCGGAGTATAAAATTGAGTAAGAATTAAAATAACAATCAAATTATGTTCGAAAATGTTTATAAAAATTGTAAAATTGTGTTGTTTATAAAAACGACTAACGAAGAAAGTGTATACAAAGGAAATGTCAGAGCAAAGCGTGGAAGGGGAAAGCCGAGGAAGGAATGGTTGGACTAAATAGGTGAAATTGCGAAAGAATGGAACCTGCAGAGTGAGAATAAGAGAAGAGTATGGTATAAAGAAGGTGATGAATATTGAGGAAATGAAAGTGGTTTGTAAGGACAAAAAAAAGTGGAGGCGTATCTGCGGAGGTACCGGCCACCCCTAGTGGAACGGCGGCAGGATACAGTATAGTAATTCATCATTTAAGTAGCAAAGAATTATTAAAATTTAAGGTTCATATTAAATGCATGCCCACATTTAGACACGTGTAAATTCGCGCTTAGTCATGCTGCATGTGCATTTACAAATTAAAATCCGCCTCACACCAGCCTTCAAGATACAATATTCAAGTTGAGGAATCATTTTCAAAATATACATTTCCGCTGTTTACAAAATCACTAATTTAAAAGATTGATTAATTATCAATTGACAATTCGATACCTCTTTTAAGCCAGGCAGAAATAGGTTGGTGAATTGCATTCCTTCTCAGGAATTTATTATTAAAAAATAGAAAAGATAGATTATCAATGGTAGGTACCTAACTTAAAATATTTCTCCTAACATTGTTTGGCTAATTAACGAATTTAAAAACAAGAGATTTTTTAATTAATCAATATTCGTTTATTACAAGCAATTTGCTTAATTTTTTATTTTTGCACGGTCCAGTAATTCTAATCAATGTTAAATTTAAGTGTCTATAAAAAAATATCGGAGTAGTTGTCAAATTTAAATATGGTGAAAAAACGATACGAAAAAGTATAACGGGCCAATCAAAGTTTAAACAATATCCAATAAAAAATAATTGTTTATTTTATTGGATGATAACAAAAACATTAAACTATATATAAGAGCTAAAATCGTGTTGAAATTCTGTTATGGAATATTTTTTTTTTACCGCAACGCAAAACAAAACGCAACTAAGCTACACATATAGTGTAACTTCTTGCAGCGTTATAATAATAATAATAATATTAGGATGATTTATTTGGTGAGCGCTGTTTTTGTGTGTATCACACCTCAAGAGCCCTCTGCGAGCTTGGTCGTCGCTGTAGAAAGCGCCAATTCTCAAGCAAGACCCAGTTGTTGTAAGGTTGGATGGACCTTTCAGTGACCGGTCTTTGGTAAAGGTTTATGAATTTTTCAACTCAGCGAAGAGCACATTCAAAATATAAATGGTATATTTTTGTGCTCCGCCGGGATCCGAATCCACAACCTTCCATTTACGAGTCCGAAATGTTGCCACTACGGACTACGGACCGGTCCAAGATGCCAACGACACGCGCCGCGGTGTACCTGATCGGTAACCCATCCAAGTACTGACCGCGCCCAATGTTGCTTAACCTCGGTGATCTATGCCTAAGGGAACCGGTGCTTTCTTTCAACATGGTAACGTCGTTGACAATCCCCGAAGGGTTTCACATATTGTGGCGAGCGGAACCTTTTTATTTTTACAGGTAAGGGGTCGGCCTAACGCCTACCACTTCAGTTGAAGTGGCGGGTTTCCCAGCTCCCGAGGGGGCTGGTTCTTGTTTCTTGTGAAGGCTGAGTGAACCTTGCCGGTATTTTAATTTGGGGTTTGAAATAAACACCGAAACGGGAAATCATTTCTGACACCCTCGATGGGATTCGAACCCGAACTCGCGGCATGGACTGCAAGCACTCTACCAACTGAGCTATCGACTGGACTCCACCACTTTTTGTTTCTGTTTTTACGCGATGTTTTCTATTAGGAATACGTCTTTGCTTTTGTCCCAGCAACCTGGCCGTCTGACGTCACCTTTTTATTGTTCATGCCAAATGTGCAGACATCATCTAACGTTTCTTTACCATTGTCTTTTTATATTTTTGCCTCTGTATTCTTTAACCTATAATTTAAGTTGCAAAAATATTGACATTTAAGGCTCATATTCAATGCATACCTACAAGCAAGCACGTGCCGCATGTGTACACATAAAAAAACCTCACATGAACATAAAGTGTGCAACTCTTGCCGCCTTTCCCTGAAACCGAGGTGGCATTGGCATAAGTTAACCAAGTTTTTAAATTATGGGAGCGTTTTACAGACATATTAGTCAAGGGAGGTGTAGTTTATTTAGATTTTTGAATTCTAATCAATTTGAAATTCCAAACTAGTAACCATGTGATATGCAAAAAAAATGTTGGTAGCTCCTTCATACATTTTCAAATGGTGAATAACCTAAAATATGTACTTACTTTTAAGTATACAAATTTACGTTTACACTCAACTTAAATTGTATAGGTACCAAAAATTTGAGCTCCTCCGTTTGAGCGTTTTGGTCTCCATACATTTCTGATAAAACGCTATGGTTACGTAAAATTACATTTCGGTATATTGTACTTCATTGCCATTCAAATCAGCCATCGCACAAAAAAAAACGCTAGTCACGTGGGAGCCAGATGTCGATAAAAAAACACTGAGATTTGCTACTGCGGTAGGAGCGAGTAGGTTGTAAAAAAATTGCAAAAAAATTGGCCCACTATTTTGAGATTAAATTTTGAGATTAAGCCTTGCAATTAAAATTAAAAACTTAAACGTTCAAAAATGGACGCAAACTTTTAAACACACACCAGAGACGCTCTTTTAAGTATTTTTTCCCATATTTTGGAGGAAATGAAAGAAGTATGTAAGGACAGAAAAAAATGGCGGTTGATCTTAATGCTGGTGGCTAGGGCTAGGGTTTCTCAAGTTCTCCAAATTTTAGTAAATTTTAAATTATAATTTTGTATTTTGTATTCGATTTTAATGTTAATCCATTTGTTTATGTCTAAAATGTTATTTGTTGTGTATATTCTTTGACTTATAGGTTGGTATGCGGCTGACCACCCATACTGTAAAAAAATGGTTCACTTTGCCAATGTCACACCTGTTACAGGGAAGGTCGGCAGGAGTTGCAAAGTGTATGCCCATCTGAGATTTGGTTTATCAACTTAGATAAGATTAGATGGTATTAAAGCTTTGGTTCCTTGACTTATAGGGTGGTATGATGCTGACCACCCATACTGTAAAAAAATGGTTCACTTTGCCAATGTCACACCTGTTTCAGGAAAGGTCGGTAAGAGTTGCCGGGCTTGTATTCATTTGAGATTGTGTTTTTATATTTTAGGTTCACGTGCGGCATGTTAAAGCGCGATCTTATACGTGTCTGTTTATGCATGTATGTTGATACACATGATCTGTTTCATCTGCCACTCAAAACTGTGTGCACGAATGCCGAATGCGTCATGAATGGATGAACTTTCAAGTTCCGCGAATTGTAAAGTGCAAAATTTGGCAACCAAAGTTGTGCAACTCTCACCTTGCGAAAGTCAATCCGTACCGCAAGTATAAAACTGAACATGAATAAATTTAACCATAGAGCGTTTTTACGTCAAATGATTGGAAACTAAAATAGCGCCTCTAAAGCTTTCATACCTTTTTTTTTTGCAAACGCCAGCGATAGACGTTGTACTATTTTTTGTCCATTTTATTTTATATTCTGTGAATTAGATGATCACTAAAGGTCTTGGATTGCAAAGGATCATGTGATGTTTTTTTCTTAGAATCTGATAATTATGGTCAAGAGAGAGGAAGGCACGTGGTTATAATATTACTCGTATAGGAATGTGACCACCGACCAGTTAGTCGAATATAAAAATGATGTTATTACCTATCTAAAATGCCTGGCAGAGTTGAGTCCATGACGTTATGGTCCGTTATATATTGTTAACTAATTTTTGCGACTTACATCCAGCTTTTTCCTTGAATTGTACGTTGGTATGAGGCTGGCCAGTGACCACCCATCGGTCGGCAAAAGCTTTTGTTCATTTGAGGTTTGGCATTGAGGGTCGCATGCGGCGAGTGGAACCTATTTATTTTTACAGCTTAGGGGCCTGGCCTTACCAACAACTTCAGTGAAGCGGGGGTCTTTCAGCTCCCGAGGGGGCTCGTACACATTTCTTGTGGAGGCTGAGTAAATCTTGTCGATATTTTATTTTATCGGTGGGATTCGAACCCGATTCTTTCAACCGAGCTATGACCGGACATTTAAAAATGGAAAAGAAGGATTTCTTATAAAAAATATGATTTTATTTGATGCATTTTGTTATATGGATGTGAGGCCTGGACCATCTAGAAATACGAAACGGTGTGCTCACAGGCATTCGGATTCGAACCCGATTCTTTCAACCGAGCTATGACCGGACATTTAAAAATGGAAAAGAAGGATTTCTTATAAAAAATATGATTTTATTTGATGCATTTTGTTATATGGATGTGAGGCCTGGACCATCTAGAAATACGAAACGGTGTGCTTACAGGCATTCGAGATGAAAATTTGGAGGAAGATGACCAGGACATCATGGGTTGAAGAGAGGCCAACAAAAAGGTACATAGTAAGATGTAGAAAAAGCAAGAGAGATTAAAAGTCTGAGGTGACTGGACGATATCAAGGAAACTACAGGCAGAGGATGGCTGAACACAGCAGCCGATAGACAAGAATGGAGAGGATTGGAGGAGGCCTACGTCCAGGAGTGGACTGAGAAAGACTGAGGAAGAAAGGAAGGATTATAAGTCACATTTTAAAGATAAAGCCAAAACTAATATCTAAACTAATCTGATCTAAGTTGCAAAGATATGTTACATTGGAGATTCACATTACGTGCATTTTCACAACCAGACACGTAAAAGTTCGCGCTTGCACATGCCGCATGTGAACCTACAACATAAAAACCAAATTTAAAATGGACATACACCCTGCAACTCTTGCCGTCCTTCCCTGAGACAGGGGTGACATTGGCAAAGTGAATCATTTTTACAGCATGGGTAGTCAGCCGCATACCAACCTATAAGTCAAGGAACATACACAACAACTTACATTTTTAAATCAATAAATAATAATATGTTTGGACATCAAAACTAAAACTGAAAACAAATTCAAATTTAATTAACCCTAGCCGCCAACATCACAGATCAACCGCCATTTCTTTCTGTCCTTACATACTTCTTTCATTTCCTCCAGAGTCATGAAGAAGAGTCACAGAAGTAAGATAAGAATGAATATTTTTCGGAAGTGTTTCCTCAAAATATCTGCTAATGTTGCTAATTTTACTGAATTTATAAATATTTCGACGTTTATTTTCCTGATAAACATTTCTTATCTGATTAATCTTATCTACCTCGCAAACATTAATTATTATTGTCAAGTGCCGGCCGTGAAAGCCTTAATGTACAATTAATTATTATATTAAACGTATTATGGTAAAAGTGCATTCACATGAAGAGAACCCGATCATTCTATATAAATATTATTACGAACGTTAGAGCTCGTGTGATTTGCTTGTGTGTGTGTGTCCGCCACAAGTATAATAATTAAATGGATGATAGTTAACTGTTCTGGTACAATCCTCTATATAATATTCTAGAACAAGCAAGAATTCTCACTTTCGTACCTATATAAGCGAGCCGCAATGGTACAGAGGCCAGGTCGATTGAAACATTGTGCCGTGAAGTCGAAAAGCCAAGCGCTAGAATAGTGAGAAATACATTGCAAGCCAACATTGTGTAAAATAAATCTCGTAAAATAAATAAATTGCAGTTTGATTAAAAGAATTCAAGTAAAATCATAACGATATCTATAATCTAAGTTGCAAAGATATACTAACATTTTAAATTCACATTAAATGCATGCACACAAACATACACTTGTAAGTACCTATGCGCTTACAAATGCTACATGTGCACTTATAAATTAAAATCCAAACCTCAAATGAACATAAGCCCTGCGACTTTTGTCGACCTTCCCTGAAACATGGGTGACATTGGCAAAGTGAACCATTTTTTACAGTATAGGTGGTCAGCCTCCTACCAATCTATATAAGCCAAGGAAATTCATTGGACGTAATATACAACTATTGCTTCATTCCCTGAAAAACGAGTGACAGAGGCAGAGCTTAGGCTAGTTCATAAGTCTAATAGTTAACAATATTGACTCGTAATCGAAAACCTGTAGGTTCGATTCCTGGCAGAGCAAACCTACAAAAAAATTAAAATATTTTTAAATTTGCTCTTCACTGTGTAGAAAAATTCAACACTGTTCCCCAAAGGTCCATTAAAAGTTTAAATTTAATAATGGAAAATGGATTCAAGAAAAAAAAGTTCTTTCTTGTCCATTCTCAGAATGAAATTCTACTAAGAATACTGGCTATAAGTCATTAGCTGAAAATGGCAGGAGAAAAAACTAACTCTTTCGCTAACGGTTCGTGTAAAAAAAAACGTATATTATATATATCCGTATAATAAATATTTTTTAGTGTTGATCTGTTAACACAGTGAAAGTCCATTTTTATAAATATTTAAAAATATAAATGGTAAAACATTGTTTTAATTCACTTTATTTTATTTGTTTATGCTCGAATATTTTCGCCTAATGAGGCATCTTCAAGAGCAGAATGGTTACAAATATATTTTTATAAAATAATTTTCAAAACAATTTTCAAAACAACTTTTTTTCCCAAAACAAAAGCAAAATTCATAGACAAAAATTTTTTTTAAACACAAATGTAAGATTCAAAAATGCATTATTGTTAGGTATAATGAAATTAAAAATTTGAATACAATAAAAATAAAATATGTTAGTTAAATAAAAATAATAATAGTAATAACAAATAAAAAACAAATAAAATAAAGTGAATTAAAACAATGTTTTACCATTTATATTTTTAAATATTTATAATAAATATTTGTTTATATAGGAATATTTTAACCCTTTACTTGTGGGGTCAGGGAGAGTTCTTTATTTGAGAATTTTATTTCAAGGATTGTTTATTGAATTGAGTGATAAATTATAAATAGTAAATTGCTTTATTTTAATAAAGAAAGTAAGTCATGGAACATTGAGTTGGTCGGGAAAAACATCAAGCATAAAACATTGTGTAAATACTCAACCATCGCGTAAAAAGAAAAATATTGCAAACGAAAACACTCTCTAGAGGCGCTGCTGTACTTTAGTACGTTTGTTGTTGTTGTTTACAGCAATTACGCGATGATTGAGTATTTAAGTAAAGTCTTATTATATGATATTAATCATTCCTTTTGTTGTTTTCCCTTTCATTTAAAATTAATTAATAATGTTTTGATATTAATCTCAAGGATTAGCGTCAGTACAATATATTAGTATACAATCGGTCCGTAGTTCAGGTGGTAACACTTCGGACTCTGAATGGGAAGGTTGTGGGGTCGAATCCCGGCGGAGCACAAAAAATATCCCATTTATACTTTCAAATTTTCTCTTCGCTTAGTTGAAAAATTCATAAACCTTTACCAATGACCGGTCACCAAAGTTCCATCCAGCCTTACAGCAACTGGGTCTTGCTGGAGAATTGGCGCTTTGTAGCGACGACGACCAAGCTCGTAAAAAAGTCGATAGCTCAATCGGTAGAATGCT
Source organism: Agapetus fuscipes (assembly GCA_951799405.1). Lineage (NCBI taxonomy): Eukaryota > Metazoa > Arthropoda > Insecta > Trichoptera > Glossosomatidae > Agapetus > Agapetus fuscipes. The sequence goes on along the minus strand of OX637351.1, from coordinate 12,003,254 downwards.
TGCATTCCATGCCGAGAGCAAGGGTTCGATCTCAAGGTTTACTCAGCTTTCACAAGAAATGAAAACCAGCAAAATTTCAATATTTTTTTAATAGTTTTATTAAAAAAAGTTTTATAAAAAAAACTAATAGTTTTATTAAAAAAATAGTGAAATTACCCTATTGCAGTATATAATAGATTTTTTGCACACTTACTTGAAACAAACGATTCACACTTGAACGGTATTCTTAATTAAGCAGAATCTGTTAATTGCCGAGAAGATTCCTAATCAATTATAATCCAGCTCACAAATTGGCAGCGTCCAATCGACGTATCGAATCAAATGCAAAGAAACGCCAATCATACTAGTTAAAAAAAAAACTATAATCTAAGTTGCAGAGATCCGGTATGGAAGTTGATAAGAGTGCAGAATCTGTTGCCCTGGTTCATCGAAGCAGGGCTGGAAGTCTCATCTTCACGGTAATTCTTACCCACCGAATATCCGTAATATTTGTATGAAGACAAATCAGCTGTTCACTTGCGGCCATATTGGATTGACGGGCCTTCATACAAATATTACCGATATTATTAGTCCGTAAAATAAATAGTAAAAATAAATAGGTTCAACTCGCCACATACGACCCCTTCGGGGATAACGCGGCAAGAAGTTACACTATATGTGTAGCTTAGTTGCGTTGCGTTTTTTTCGGTATGTAAGAATTACCGTATAAGAACACACGGTATAAGTATGAAGACAAGATGGCCGCAAGTGAACAGCTGATGGACATTGACAGGTCTTCATACTAATATTACCGATATTCGGTAGGAAAGAATTACCGTGGTGATGAGACTTCACACCCTGGACGTTTCGCTCGTATCTGCGATGGGCATTCTTCGGAAGTATGGGAGAAAAGTTCATAGTGATAGTCAACGTAGGGCAGACCTGCCAAGACACGAAAATAATAAAAAGTGTCAACAGCGGCCGTGAAAAGTAACAACTAATCAAAGTATTAATTAGATAGTAAATTTTTATACTAAGCTCTTGTATTTGTCGATTAGTTAGATAAGCTCTTAGAAAAGGAAATATTTTTTTTGTACCCATAAAAAACAAATTACATGCACCCTTACAAATACATTTTATTTTCTATTTCGAAAAAGCACAGTCTTCTTTTAATCTTATCTAATCTAATCTTAGTTGCAAAGATATGTAATACGTTCCTTGACTTATAGGTTGGTATACGGCTGACCACCCATACTGTGAAAAAATGGTTCACTTTGCCAATGTCACCCCTGTCTCAGGGAAGGACGGCAAGAGTTGCAGGGCTTTTGTTCATTTGAGATGGGTTTTTATAATGTAGGTCCACAAGCGGCATGCACAAGCGCGAACTTGTACGTATTTACGGTATATATCCTTGCAGCTTAGATTAGATAAGATTAGATGAGGGATTCACATTACATGCATTCTCACAAGCAGACTCGTACAAGTTCGCGCTTGCGCATGCCGCATGTAAACCCACAATATGGACACCAAATCTCAAATGGATATACAGTATACACCCTGCAACTCTTGCCGACCTTCGATGAAACAGGGCTGGCATAGAATATGATTAAATACTTATAGAGTGACAATGTGTAGTTTATTATTTTATTTTTTCAGTTTTTTGACATGCACATTTATCACGTAAATAAATCAAAATAAATATTGAAAAATCAACAACTTTGTCATTTGAAACAATTACAGGAATTATCTAATCTAATCTAATCTACGTTGCAAAGATATTTTACATTGGAGATTCACATTACATGCATTCCCACAACCAGACACGTACAAGTTCGCGCTTGCACGTGCCTCATGTGAGCCTACAACATAAAAACCAATCTCAAATGGGCATACACCCTGCAACTCTTGCCGTCCTTTCCTGTAACAGGGCTGACATTGGCCAAGTGAACCATTTTTACAGCATGGGTGGTCAGCCGCATACCAACCTATAAGTCAAGGAACAATTATCGTATTCATTTCAGGAATTGTATTATATTTTCACTTATCCTTATCGTGATTCACACGGTTGATAAACTTTAGATTATCTATAATAATTAGATTAACAACAAACAATTGTAATTGTTAAATATAAATAATACTAATTAGAATGTTTTTTTTCTGCTATGTACTACGTGACAAAAATAAACTTTGTATTTTTATATTAGAGATTCGGAGGATATTAAAAAAATAGCATTTAATTTTTTATTAACTAATGAAGGAAAGTAGACTAGTGCGGTGTATAATTATTTTATTTTTTCTTAATCTAAGTTGCAGAGATATTTTGCATTAAAGGTCTACTCTGTGAGTACATACACAAGCAAGCATATTGTGCAGGTTTTGCTTACTGAATTTGGTGCCCCATGACTTATAGGGTGGTATGAGGCTGAACACCCATACTGTAAAAAAATGGTTCACTGTACCAATGCCACCCCTGTTTCAGTGAAGTTCGGCAAGAGATGCGGGGGCTTACGTTCATTTAAGATTGGGTTTTTATGTTGTAAGTACACGTGCGGCATGTGTAAGCACGGACTTACAAGCGTCTGCTTGTGGCAATGCGTGCGATATATAATTCAAAAATGTAAAATATCCATGCAATTTAGATTTTAGATTATAGAATGTGTAAGAAAATATGTAAAAAGAAGAATAAAGAAATAATAGTTTATAAGTGATAATATTTCTTCCTGAAATTGATAACAACCTTTAAATATTTTGTGTGTCACGTAACCACGAAAATGATAACATCTGACATCAAATATCAAAAGGTGAAATGCCTCCATTATAAATATACGGTCAAATTGGCATAAATTGATAAAACTTAAGCATTTTTAGTTAATAATTAAAAATAATCATATGAATGGGAAATAATAATAAAATTATGCATTTTTTTCTCGTTACTTTTAAATAATTCAGTCTAAATCTAAATCTACGTTGAAAAGGTATGTATCATTTGAGATTCATATTTAATGCATTCTCACAAGCAGACACGCATAATTTCGCGCTCACACATACCGCATGTGGACAATATAAAAACCCAATCTGAAATGAACATAAGCCCTGCAACTCTTGCCGACCTTCCCTGAAACAGGGCATGACATTTGCAAAGCAAAGTATATAAGGTTGCTAGCAAGCCCACAAGAAGACACGAGTATGTTCGCGCTTACACATGCTGCATGTTTACTTACAAAATAATCAAAATCTAGAACTAAAATTAGCTCTGCAACAAATCCTTTCGTCTTTCCCCGAAGCAGGGGTGGTATTAGAAAAAGTGAATTCATCTTTTACAGCATGGGAGGTTAGTCGCTGATTTGTTAGTCAAGGAACGCCGTGAAAGCCTAAAAAAATATATTTGCAAAATGTGGATTTTTTTCTAGCCCGGTAAGGTATACTCGGCAGTAAGTTATGTCAACTTTGCCAATATGTTATAACATTATATCCGATAGTATTAATATTATTATGTCCCCCTATCATGCAAAGCAAACACATGGTTAGAATAATAATAAACCAGTGAAGTTTTGTTATCAAATGTAACATTTTTGCCAGATGTTTGGTTCTTGTAAAACAGGAAATTAAAAAAACAGGAGTTCATTTTTATGTATTAAAAAAAATGCTTGAATTAAAAAATTTAATAGATTCTCACAAAATAATGTACATAACAAGTAAAATGAAGCAGTATTTACTTTTTATTAATTTTTAATTTGATTTTCTTAAATTAAATGTTATGATTGTCAAAAAGTTATATTTCATCAGTTGATGTTTAAATATGCCATTAAAATATCATTATTTCAATAAATTAAATGTTAAAAGAAAAATTAACAATTTTTTTTTTGACTACACAATGTTTTTTTTTAAATTAACTGTTTTACATTTTTTTAATTTGTGAAAAATAAAATCTTACCCAGTCATTGTAAAATGCGATCTCTGGTACAACAATTGCAATAAAATTAAATTAATTAGATTTATGATCACAGTCGAAAATTGTTGATTTTTTTTAAATATTATAATTAAATGCAAATGTAGAATAATTATTTAATGAGTTTTTCTACCTAAAAATTATCACAGAATATTTTTGATTTAATTCTTATCACTTTTGTTATGAACTTAATATTTCAAACAATATCGATGCACAAATTCTCCATTTCAAATTTGGAATCTAAATTCTGTCAGATTTGAAATTGGAATCTTTTTGTTCTTTTCACGTGGCGGCCATGTTGAATGTTTTCGGCGGTTTTTTTGACAGCTCTACATAAAGCCGCGTGTTGACGATTCAGTGTTTTTTTTACGAATAACTCTTGTTTGTGCGAATTTCTGTCGGTTTTTGCGCGATTGACTCGTATCCCCTTCGCGGCGTGCGACTGAAGTGTGACTGATGACAGCGACCATGTGCTGCGAGGCTTTTAATAGCTTGTCCTAGCGCCCCCCGCGCGTCTCACTTTTTGCGCTTTCGTCCCCCGTTCCGCGAAATTTTATGAAGTCTGCCTGAAAGATGGTCGTTGAATCTTTTCTTTTTAGAGTACTTAGTTGTTAAATACTGATTCTAATATTTGAATGGAAAGTTTTAAAAGCGCAATTTTGTTTTCATTCAAATATGGAGTAGATATAATTACTTCTACGCTATTACATCGATTAAACGTGATTAAGCTACACATATACTGTAACTTCTTCCTGAAGAGGTCGCATGTGGCGAGTGGCACTATTTATTTTTACAGGTATGTGGGGTTTCCCAGTTCCTGAGGGGGCTGGTACTCATGGCTGAGTAAGCCTTGCCGGCATTTTATTTTGTGTTAGAAATAAACACTGAAACGGGAAATCATTTCTGACACCCTCAGTGGAATTCGAACTCGAGCTCTCGGCATGGAATGAAAGCACTCTACCAACTGAGCTATCAACCGGACTTGTAAGAATTTTGATTAAGCCTTTTTTGTAAAATAATAAAAATTGTAACGTCACACGGTTAGACAACGGCTAACTAATATATTTTTACTTGATGTTCCTTGACTTATAACTTATAAGTGATAGGTTGGTATGTGGCTGACCACCCCTGCTGTAGAAAATGGTTCAATTTGCCAATGTCACCCCTGTTCAGGTTAGGTCGGCAGAAGTTGCAGGGTGTGAGATTTGATTTTAATTTGTAAGTACACGTGTCAGCATTTCTAAGCGCGAACTCACACGTGTCTGTTTGTTGGCATTTATTTGATATGAGTTTTGAATGTACATAATATTTGCAACTTAGATTGATTCCTAAATTAATTAAGGTTCTCAAATATTGTTGTAAGTAAAAACATATGAAAATGATACACAATTAATTCAGAGAAGTCTTAAAAAGTTTAAACAATACTATTGTTACATGTTTATAGCAATGATACAATAATTTACGATGTTTTCTATTCATTTTAACAATTAACAGTGGAAAACGAAGAAAGTAATATTTCACAATTTATTTATTTGTATATTACCTACATTTCGCTATGTGTGAATAGTGTAAACAATTCTTAATTATCTATTTAAGTTTATATGGAAAGTCTAATCTATCTAATTTATGTTGCAAAGATAAAATGGCATTCAAGATTCACGTTAAATGCATGCCTTCAAGCATACACATGTAAGTTTGTGCCAACCAATGCTGCATGTGAACTTGCCAAATAAAGATGCAAATCTCAAATACGCGTAAACCATTCAACTTTTGCCGACCTTCCCTGAAACAGAGGGACGTTCGCCCATGTGTACGATGGGCTTCTTCAGCGTAAGGATGTGATGATAATGATATGTAATCCCCATCACGCTGAAGAAGCCCATCGTACACATGGGCGAAACGTCCGGAAACTCCAGCCTCGATAGGTTCGGTAAAGATTCCGGAAAGCAACTCTCCGACTAAAACTGATATTATTACAAAAAGTAAAAACTAAATCTGGCAAAAACATAAATAAGAATCTTAGTTGCAAAGAAATAATAATATTTAAAATTCATATTAAATGCCCGCCTACAGACACGTGTAAGTTCGCGCTTACAAATGCTGCATGTGTACTTACAATTCAAAAACCGAACCTCAAATAAACATAAGCCCTGCAACTTTTGCAGATCTTCCCTGAAACAGGGGTGACATTGGTAAAGTGAACCATTTTTACAGCATGGGTGGTCAGCCTCATACCAAACTACAAGTCAAGCGATAAAACATAATTTAAAGTAAGTATAAATGTCCGAGTATAATATTAATTATGGGTTGGTTGGCGCCGACTGCATTCCTCAATGGTAAAAATAAACCAAAAAAAATACATCAAGTCCTGTCCGGGGTGCTAAATTTAGTACCAGGATAAAGGTTATGCAACTTGTATACGAAAAAGACGATAAAGATTTCATTCTTGTAATATAGTATTACCGAACACAGTGCGTCAACTTTAGACTCTCCAGAGAGATGTACAAGTTGATAGCAGGTAGAGACAAAGCTTGAAAAAAAACTGTAATTAATTTCTAGAGCAGACAAATCCCACTAAAAAATAAAGTTATTTGATGTTTGTTGTTGTGAAAAAATCTAAAGTTTCACTCACATATACAGCGGGCATCATCAGCGGTGAATGGCGATTATCTGTGATTATATGTGATTTAATGGATTTAACTTAAAAACGATCGTTTTCATGAGGCAATGGAATCGGAACAAATTTCATAGACAATAAAATTGTCATGCCACACGGCCGGGTTGCTAGGGAAAAGGCAAACAAATATTTTGTTATTGATTGCTAAGGACCGTTGTCGTATTGATGAAAAAAGAAATTCAAAGAGAAAAAAATCCCACATAGAAAAATATGATATTTTCAAATTTTCGCTGAGCCCATTGCGGTAAAATTTTAACCTTTTTTTACAGTATGTGTGTTCAGCCTCGTGCATGGATTCAATTTAATCCATGTACTCTTGTATTATATAAACGCAATTGTTTATTATAACAAATATTAATTTAATTGTTACAATTAAAATCAGATTTAATTACATATACAAAACAAGATTGATGTCAAATTTTGATCCCAAGATTTGTTATGTCATCAATTATGATGATTAAATTAAAAAGTGAATCTTTGTTATTATCTGGGGGCGCGGTGTTACAATAATAAATTTATGTATATTCAGAATAATGAATAAATGGTTCACTTTGCCAATGTCACCCCTGTGTCAGGGAAAGTCGGCAAAAGTTGTAGGGCTTATGTTCATTTGAGGTTTGGATTTTATTTGTAAGTACACATTCAGCATTTGTAAGCGCGAACTACATGTGTTTCTTTGTGGGCATGCATTTGAGATCTCTAAATGAACATATCCTTGCAACTTAGATTACAGATTATTATTATATAGAATACCTAAAAATTTAATCGTTTAGGAAAACACCGCCTGGTTTATCTGCAAAAAGCATAGCACTACCTCACTTCATTCATATTTTTTCTATCAATACAATGGTACGAAAACTTTTGCACGCTTCGCAAAGAATTGATTTCTTTGGTTAGCGGTGTGTTTATGTGAATCACACCTCAAGAGCCCTCTGCCAGCTTAATTGTCGTCAAAGAAAGCGATGATAATTAAGAAACACCCAGTTTTTGTAAGATTGGATGGACCTTTCGTGAGTTGTGAAACGATCCATTTCAAGGGTAATCAAATTTTTTCGAAAATTTTGTCTAAAAATGTGTTGAGTGTTTTAACTTGGATAACAAGTAACAACCGTTCATATGAGTACTATTAATATGTGAATAAAATAAAAATTCTGAAATCATTTTTCTTACATCAAACTTGACAGGATCCTTTTCGAAGATAATCTACATGTTTTTTGAAAATTTGGTTAAAATCTGTTGAGTGGCTTAGCCAGGCAAACAACCATTTCCATACAAGTTTTTTTTCATACAAATAAATTAAAGAAAAATGACGATTTGTAGCCATCTTTTCGACATTAAAATTTACACGATCTTTCTCGGGGTTAGTCTACACGTTTTTTGTAAAAATGAGAAAGTTAGCCAAAATCTGTTTTGTTTTGCTTTCTTTTTAATTTTATTTGTTTTCTATACATATCAAATTTCTTCACAACTGAAAAAGTACACATTCTATTCTTCATCATTTTATGCTTCGAGATTGATCTCGAAAAATGAGGCGAGATCTCGGAAGGTCGGGATCTCGCGAGATCGAAATTGCATTCCATATTTGTCTATTAACATTGTGAAAATTCATATTGATTGATTTTTATATTTTTCAGAAACAAAATTCCAATCAAACACTGTTTCCTCTCACATTCATCGACCCATTTCAATCATAATGCCATTTTAATCACTTAGCTATATAAAATAACTTAAATAAATTCGTTATTACTTTTTTATTAAATTGATTGTAAATTCCTCACCACACACAAGAGTTTGGTGCGGTACAGCTTATAAAACTATCAATTTGTTATGTAATAGAAATAAGTAAAAAAAGCACTAAAAATGTATTATATTAATAATAATAAAAAATCTGTTGGGTGCTTTTCAGTAGTTCATTTTTCAGAAATAAGGGATTGAACTTATTGAGAAGTTTATTTTTGTGGAATTTTCCCAGAAATGATTGGCGGGTACATAAATATTGTTGTCTAGCTTTAGAGGCCCCGTAGGTACATTTCGATCGTTTATTTGACTGCTGGAAAATAATTGACCCCCTCTGATCTTACTACGAATGACGTATTTCAATTTTGGAACGAGCTGTGCAAAAAAAACATTTCAATGAATGTTTCGCAACAGTAATGGGTATATGGGTATCTACACACTAAAACTGGTTGGCGCAAGAAAAACGTTTGCGATTTGTTACAAAAAAGAAAGGAATGCTTTCTGAGAAACGCGCGGTATCAAGAAAGGATGAGAGTAAATCTTAAGAGCGATTGGTTTATTTTTGTAAATATTAAACACTATATTTATGGGTACGGCTTTGGTTTAAGTAGCTAATGTACCATACACTTTTTTACTGTCTTGCGACCCGTATCCTGAGTACGAATTGCAAAACATGAGTAAAGTAAAGTTTACGGAAAGTATTAAAGAGTGGTTTTCCCCAAAATCTGCCGTTTTTGTTTGTTTGAACTTGATTTTCTTCATCACTGTAGCTCTTTTCTTCTTCTTAATTCTATTCCTCATTACTGAGGGTTGTGACCCTTGTGGAAGCAACCAATCTTCTCCAGCTCTCCCTCGACTGCGCTGCCCGCAACGCTCCAACTACCGAGGTGCCTGCTGCTGTCTTCACTTGATCGGTCCATCATAACTCTTTTGCTAATACCATAAAGTGTAAGAAACAAAAACGGTAGATTTTGGGGAAAATCACTTTTTAATACTTTCCGTAAACTTTACTTAACTCAAGTTTTGCAACTCGTACTAAGCGTTCCGGAGGACCAAAAAGTAAGTATTGTTTTGGCATGATTTATTTTTTTATTTGGCTCTTAAACCTTCACAGCCTACTGAAAGACTCACAATGGTACAAATTTTTGGATTCATCTATGGTTTAAATGTTTTGTTATTTTTTTCAAATCAGGAGTTCTTACGGCTAGCCGGGATAACACTTTTACCAAATGTCTAGTACTTCCAAAAGAGTTTCTACCTAGATTATACAGAATATCCATTTAAATAAAATAAAAAGATTTTTTGTACATGAAATGGACTTATTACAAAATTGAATTTAGAAGTTTTTCCGGACTCGCACACGTCTTATTTGAGACTATCGTCCTTAGTAACCAAAAACGCAATATTGCCTTTTCCCTCGCAACCCACCCGTGTGACGTCGCCGCTTTGCGTATGTCACTTTGCCAATGTCACCCCTGTTTCAGGGAAGGACGGCAAGAGTTGCAGGGTGTGTGTCCATTTGAGATTTGGTTTTTATGTTGTAGGCTCACATGCGGCATGTGCAAGCGCGAACTTGTACGTGTCTGCTTGTGAGAATGCATATAATGTGAATCTCCAATGTAACATTTCTTTGCAACTAAGATTATATTAGATTAGATTAAATTGGATTCTATTCTCAATTGAACAAGTCCACTAATTTACAAATTAACATAAATCAATCAAGTTGCTCTTTTGACAGCTTTTTTGGCCCACCCTGTTTGTTTGTGAGAACACAATAAAAAAAACATAGGCTGTTGTTTATTTTGATAGCTGTCTGCGAACTCTATACCATTAATTTACATATGTCGTCATGTTACCCCTTCCAGGCATTGCTTACGGTCGAACGAGCCCCCAAAATTTAGGCTCGATAGCCAATCAGATACTCTTACCATCCATCCAAACATCAAGTCTAATAAACAACCAATAAATATTTCATTTAAAATATTGACGGAGCGTTTTTTTTCACATCAATTCTTGCCAATGAAAAATCTGTCTATCATTCCATTAGAATGTTGACAACAACTTTTGATTATTTTACTTCATTGTTCCTTGACTTATAGGTTGGTATGAGACTGGCCACCCGCACTGTAAAAAATGGTTCACATTGCCAAAGTCACCTCTGTTTCAGGGGAGGTCGGCAAGAGTTGCAGGGCTTGTGTTCATTTGATATTTGGTTTTATGTTGTAAGTTCACATGCGGCATGTGTAAGCTCAAACTTACGAGTATACATGCCTGCTTATATGGGAATGCATGTAGGTAATATGAATCTTAAACGCTGTATATCTTTGCAACTTAGATTATAGATAACATTTTATACATGATATAGATACTTTTATAATTTTGGTTTACTTGTAATTTCTGGAATAATCTTTTACAGGCGCTTTATTCCCTGCATGTTTGTATGGAAGGTTTTGGCATTGGAGCATCAGGCTTGCCATGCTGATTAGGCAATTATTATCTATCATTGTCCGGTCGATAGCTCAGCTGGTAGAGTGCTTGCATCCTATGCCGTGAGCTTTGGTTTGAATCCCACCGAGGGTGTCAGAAATGATTTCCCGTTTCGGTGTTTACTTCAAACCCCAAAATAAAATATTGCCAAGGTTTACTCAGCCGTCTCGGGAGCTAGGAAACCCCCACTTCAACTGAAGTGGTTGGCGTAAGGCCGGCCCCCTTAGGTACCTGTAAAAAAAAAGGTTCAACTCCCTAAATGCGACCCCTTCGGAGATAACGCGGCAAAAAGTTGCACTATGTATGCAGCTTAGTTAGTTTATTGCCTTTTTGTGCCAACCATGTGTCTCTGCTATAATTGCCGTGCATCAGATAGGTACGGAACGACATAGTGGAGAAAAAACCTGCCACAACGGTTCAACCAAAGCACCGAGTCCCTATTTCGAGCCGCAGCATCTAAGCTGAAAATAGTCTGATCTTCTGCAAAGAAGATCAGACTATTTTGAAGACCAGGTTCCACCTCTTTGAATATATCCTTGCAACTTAGATTATTATTATAAGACCTGCCAATGCCCAATCAGCTGTTCACTTGCGGCCATCTTGTCTTTATACTAATCTGAAAGATATTCGGTAGCAGTGGCGAAGGGTGCTATACAACTCGATTCCCATCGGTTTCCCTTTTAAAATGAGGCAACAATGATAATAAAGTAGACTGCATGGTTTCAATGGGGATAAATATGTATTGTTTCTTTGGTTTTAAACCTTTTTGTTTTTTTTTACTTAGTGCCTATAATTTTACTACTTTTTTGCCTCATTTTAAAAGGGAAGCCGATGGGAATCGAGTTGTATGGCACCCTTCGCCACTGTTAAATTGGTAGGTAGGATCTACCGTGGGGATGAGACTTCCAGGAGGCGACATCCACGAGCAGCTTTAAATCTTGTAATTTTGAAGATCTTGGTTTACCTTAAGGCGGGTTATAAAGCTAAATCTGCCGTTTTTGTTTCTTACACTTTATGGTCTTAGCAAAATAGTTGAAGTAATGAAAAAAATCAAGAATGTTAATTAATTTTTTATCTTAATTATAAAGCTTGAACAAAATATATAACTTAAGAATTGCCACCACAAAAAAATATTTAAAAAAACGCGTTTTATTACATTTTTAGCTTTTTTTTCGGGTGTGCTGTATTTTGGATTTTTTTTTTTTGCTTTTTAATTACAGAATTATACATTGTTTAGGTTCGGTACTCATCATTTTTTTTATAATGTCAATACTTTTTGAGTAAATATGGAAAAACTGAAACTACTAAATGAATTAAATTTTAATTAAATCAAAGAACACAGTTTTTCCATATTTACTCAAAAACAATTGACATTATAAAAAAGATGTTGAGTACGGAACCTAAACAATGTATAGTTCTGTAATTAAAAAGCAAAAAAAAAAAATCCAAAATACAGCACACACGAAAAAAAAGCTAAAAATGTAAAAAAAACGCGTTTTTTTAAATATTTTTTTGTTGTGGCAATTCATAAGTTATATATTTGGTTCAAGCTTTATCATTAAGGTAAAAAAATATTTAACATGCTGGATTTTTTTTATTACTGTAACTATTTTGCTAAGACCATAAAGTGTAAGAAACAAAAATGGCCGATTTAGCTTTATAACACGCCTTAAGATCATCTTTCCAGGGCTGAAATTCTCATCACCACGGTGATTCTTACCTACCGAATATGGGTAATATTTGTATGAAGATCTGTCAATGTCCAATCAGCTATTCACTTGCGGCCATCTTGTCTTCATACTAATCTGAACGATATTCGGTAGGTAAGAATCTACCATGGTGATGAGACTTCCAGCCCAGGATGGTTAATGTAGGTACTTTAAAAATGTTGCTAAGGAACTATGTCTTATTAAGTACTTACCATACGAGTTTGGCTTTCTCACATGTGACTCATTCGCCTTTTTCCCTCATGTAGGTAAAAATCAAGTAGGTAAAAAATAAAAAAGTAAAATAAAAATATATAGTAAAATAAAATAAAAAGTAAAATGTAGGTAAAAAAAAAGGATGGTTAATGTAGGTACTTTAAAAATGTTGCTAAGGAACTATGTCTTATTAAGTACTTACCATACGAGTTTGGCTTTCTCACATGTGACTCATTCGCCTTTTTCCCTCATGTAGTAAAAATCTACCAACCATCTAAAGATGGTTGGTAGATTTTTACTGGCAGTCATACGTTGTACAAATTTCTCATCAGTGACCAGATCTTGCTATGGAAACTGAAGCATATATCGTATTATGCATCCATTTAAACGGGCTTCTATTTTGTTCTTTTTTTAAGAAATCCTGTGCGGAGACTCCCTAGATTCTAGAGATTCTAGGGGTCTATGACACTTGTTGTAGTGCCGCAGAGGTGTACAAGCTTGGTCGTCGCTACAAAGCGCCAATACTCAAGCAAGACCCATTTGCTGTAAGGCTGGATGGACCTTTGGTGACCGGTCATTGGTAAAGGTTTATGAGTTTTTCAACCTAGCGAAGTGCAAATTTGAAAATATAAATGGTATGTTTTTTGTGCTCCGCCAGGATTCGAACCCACAACCTTCTCATTCAGAGTCTGCAGTGTTACCACTGAGCTACGGACCGTTCTTTGTTTGTTTGAACCATTAACTGATGATATCTGTGGACTAGAAATTATTTAAACGAAAATAGTCATTATATATCTCTTTCAACTAACTTACGAAAATGGTAATTAGTAAGAAAGAGAACAAAGAACTTCACAGTTGCATTTCCATGTGTACAAAAAAACTCGGGTGAATGTAAACATGTTTGTAGAAAGTTGGTACTATTGTGAATAATAATGGTTGCCAGTTGACAGATAACACACATTATAAATATTGTGATCACTAAAATTTATGAATTTTAAAGGAAAAAGGCATTATTTTAGGATATTACGGCATGTGTTATAATTGGGTGTCGACATACAAAATGGATTTGGACAAACTGGCCTTATTTTGTATGACTACACCAATGCAACGTTTGACAGGACTGAGACAAATGTGGGCTATAGTATGTATTAATGCAGTAAGTTCATAGAGAGTAAGTTAGTTTGACTTTCTAACACTTGAATCTTTTTGGGCTACAGGAAATCTTACATCTGAGACGGATATTGTGTAGAGCAAAGTACTTTTTTTTACTGCTCCCGGTGGGGGCTGGTTCTCATTTCTTGTGAAGGCTGAGTAAACCTTTAAGATCGAACCTTTGCTCTCGGCATGGAATGCAAGCATTCTACCAATTGAGCTATCGACCTTTTTACGAGCTTGATCGTCGTCGCTACAAAGCGCCAATTCTCAAGTAAGACCCAGTTGCTGTAAGGCTGGATGGACCTTTGGTGACCGGTCATTGGTTAAGGTTTTATGAATTTTTCAACCCAGCGAAGAGCAAATATGAAAAAAGAAATGGTATTTTTTTGTGCTCCGCCGGAAATCGAACCCACAACCTTACCATTCAGAGTCCGAAGTGTTACCACTGAACTACGGACGATTCGGCATTGTTCAGAAAGATGAAATGACAGCTGGGAATTAACTTAACAATGTAACTTTGTAGAAGGCAACTTGAAACAAATATACCAACAAGTCTAAACAAAGAAAAAGTAGAACTATATGCTTCAATCTTGTTTTGTACATTCTTTATTGTAATCAACAACTTGCTTATAATTTTTTAATGTTTAAAATACTGATGCTGTATTAGATGTGATGATGAAATATATTTTATTCAGGGAAAGGTCCAGTCCAGCTGACGACCCTCTTGTCATCCCATATGAGGGCTCCACGGATGGAATCTGGGGCATCCAGAACAGCGTATAGAGCGACCTCAGCTCCCTGATCAGGCGTCAGAACTCCTTGATGCTTTGTCATGTCTGTGTTCACATATCTGCAACAGAAACAAAATGTGACACAAAGGTTTTTAATGAATATTTTTGTGCTTCAAGACTGATTGCATAGGTTTGTATCAGTTTTACTGCCTGTTCATACAGTCCGATTTTGACTTGGATCTGATCATGAAATGTATGAGATCGCCGGACCAACTGTCTGAGAGCTTAGATACATCCCCATATGTTACACAACCAATCTGGCACAGACCTGGATAATGTTGAAGATAGGATCTGTACAGCACTTTAGTCGTGATCCAGCAGTTATAATATGTAACGATTGACAACCCATGAAGTTTGATTTCTAATCTTAAAATACAATCAGTGCTATTCTTAGACATTTTAGTCGTCCGTTCAGCCCACGCTTCGACAAACTAATGATGCCTGGGTTGGAAGTCTCATCACCACGGTCATTCTCACCTACCAAATTTTGGTAATGTATGAAGACTAATCAGCTGTTCACTTTCGGCCATCTTTGATTGACAAGTCTTCATACAAATATTGCATGACAATACAAATATACGAATGCATCCATATTTTGTCAAAGCGTGGGCTCAACGGACGACTAAAATGTCTAAGAATAGCACCGAATGAATTTAAGTTTTTAACAGATAAGGAAAGTTGGACCATCCAACTGGTGTGAGCAAAGCATTTCATAAATAGAGGTTTTCACAATCAAAAACAACAGTAACACGGCTGGGTTGCTAGGGAAAAAATAATACCTTGTGATCCCTATTTGCATAAAGCTTTAATGTTTATTCACTGACACATCTATGCAAAAAATCTTCGAATCCATTGGCCAATTATCACTTTATTTATTATTAAATTCTCTTGCCTAAGATAAGTTTATATTGTTACGAGTGTGTGGTAGTATTAGTGCATACGTGATTTTAATCATGCTGATAGAACAACACTCTGGAATCATCCGCTATGCTCGAGAAATCAAGAACAGTCGAGAAACGTCTGTAAATGTAAGCCGCAATTGTGTGCAGGCCAGCGTGTCGATTAAAACATTGAGTCATGAAGTGGAAAGCAAGAGCTAGAAATCAGTACATGGTAAATTGTGAACCAAACGGTGTAAAATAAATTCTGTTGAAATAAATAATTGCAGTTTAATTAAAAGAGAACTTCAACTAAAATCATAACAATATTTATAAAAGTATACTTATTTACCCAGGATTGACCGCATTAACTTTGATGTCAGTGTTGGCGAACAGTCGTTGCTGTACAAATGTCAGAGCAGTGATGGCGACCTTGGACACTTTGTATGGATCATCACCCCAGCCATCTTTTATGTTGGTTCCACATCTTACGGAGCTAAAAGAAAACAAATAAGAGTAAACAAAGTAATGCGCAATCCGTACATCTTTTTTTGCATCATTGATTTTGTGGTTTATGACTTTCAAAAGAAACCCAATTAGTGCCTGTTTGTGTTCACACTAATTACAAAAAAAATGGCTGATTTTAGATTAACTTTCAACTGTCACTTTGAAAGCACATTTTACCAGATCTTTGTTCTGTTGTAAGACATTCATTGATTTAAAAAGTGCCACCTGCTTAATAAAATATCTATATTGTATAAAGCGGAATGGTTATCATCGATTGCCTCTGTTTTCCTAGATCATATTATTTTCATCATACCAGCTCTGTACCAATGCCTGAGCAAAAAGGAAAACAGTTGATCTTCATTATTATGGCAAGGACCAATAAGCGTGGAAGGTTTTATGGCAGCCAATAAGCTTGATTTTGTGGACAACACTAACAAAACTGAGGGACAAAAGGTCAATCAACCAAAACTGTCCCCACCTTATATATCCAACTTGGCACAAACAAAAAAAAATGTGTTGAGGAAAAATGACAGATCAACCCACAGACAAACAAGAGTAGCAACTAGGCAATCATAGACATTTAATGCATTTCAATCAATAGTCCAGGGCAGGTGTAGGTATTGTCTGACAGCAAAGCACTGTTGAAGAAGAAATGTTGAGTTAAGGAAAGCATTCCAAAATTATGAAAAAAAAACTTACTCAACAAAGCTGGAAACAAGGAGGTTCAGTTGACGCATTGTCAGGTTAGGATTGGCAAACTGTCTCCGGATGTTCTCTCCCGGGATCATGGACAGGTGGCCGAAGCTGCTGGACGTGTTGATGATCCTTGCTCCGTGCCTCATGATGGGGAACAGGTCATCACAGGTGTTGCGCAGGTTCCTGTAGTTCATCTGGATGGTCTTCTCTGCAATGTCTACAAGAGGCTCGTTATAGGGCTTCTGAAATGTCGAAGAAAGAAAGCTGTAGATATAATAATCATAATAAAGGATGATTTATTTGATGTTGTTTTTGTGTGAATCACATCTCAAGAGCCCTCTGCGAGCTTGGTCGTTGCGGTAGAAAGCGCCAATTCTCAAGCAAGACCCAGTTGGTGTAAGGCTGGATGGACCCATGGCAACCGGTCTTTGGTACAGGCAGATTAATTTTTCACCCAGCGAAGAGCATGTATGAAAATATATGTAAATGGTATATTTTTTTGTGCTCTGCCGGGATTGAAACCCACAACCTTCCATTTACGAGTCAGAAGTGTTAACCACTAGACTACGAACCAGTCTGTACATTTCAAAGAGAATAAACAAGTTTTCTTTACTCATAACACTGTTTATTTTCAATCTTTCTATGTAAAAATATTACCTACTTTTTTGGTTCTCGGACCATCATCCATTAGTCAAGGAGCTAAGAAGATAAATGCTGCAAAGAGTGTTCGGGGCTGGAAGTCTCATCACCACGGTAATTCTTACCTACTGAATATCGGTCATATTTGTATGAAGACTAATCAACTGTTGACTTGCGGCCATCTTGGATTGACAGGTCTTCATACAAGTATTACCTATATTCGGTAGGTAAGAATTACCGATGTGATGAGACTTCCAGCCCAGGACACGAAGCAGAATAAAAGGTTACTTACAAAGAACTGTATTCCAGCATTATTGATGAGGACATCAATGCCCCCATGCGTGGAGACAATGTAGTCCCGGAACCTCTTCACACTGCGCTCCTCCGAGATGTCCAGCTGATGGAAGCTTGGGAATAGGCCAAGCTATACACAAACATAATTCTTATTAAATGTGACTTTTTTGGTATGCAAAAAAACGCAACTAAGCTACACATATAGTGTAACTTCTTGCCTGTGTTATCCCCAAAGGGGTCGCATGTGGCTCTTCGGGACCTATTTATTTTTAAAGGTAAGGGGGCCGGCCTCACACCAACCACTTTCAGTTGAAGTGGAGGTTTCCCAGCTCCTGTGGGGGGCTGTTTCTCATTTCTTGTGAAAGCTGAGTACACCTTTGAGATTGAACCCTTGCTCTCAGCATAGAATGCAAGCATTCTACCAATTGAGCTATCGACCTTTTTACGAGCTTGATCGTCGTCGCTACAAAGCGCCAATTCTCAAGCGAGACCCAGTTGCTGTAAGGCTGGATGGACCTTTGGTGACCTGTCATTGGTAAAGGTTTTATGAATTTTTCAACCCAGCGAAGAGCAAATTTGAAAATATAAATGGTATATTTTTTGTGCTCCACCGGGAATTGAACCCACAACCTTCCCATTCAGAGTCCGAAGTGTTACCACTGAACTACGGACCGGTCTGAACATATTGACAGGTGTGCTACAACATATTTTTCTTTTCCCTGTTTTTGAGTTTACATGTCTAAGCGCCACCAAGAAGAAGAAAGATAATAATAATATGAGGATAATTTATTTGGTGAGCGCTGTTTTTGTGTGAATCACACCTCAAGAACCTTCTGCGAGCTTGGTCGTCACTGTAGAAAGCGCCAATTCTCAAGCAAGACCCAGTTGGTGTAAGGCTGGATGGACCCCATGGCGACCGGTCTTTGGTAAAGGCAGATTAATTTTTGAACCCAGCCAAGAGCAAATTTGAAAAATGTTTTTTTTTTTCGTGCTGTCGGGATTCGAATCCACTACCTTCCACTCATGAGTCCAAAGTGTTAACCACTAGACTTCAGACCGGTCAAACCTTGTGGGGTTTTTCAGGCAGGCACTGGAAGGACTAGGTACCTATTTGTTTATAATTATGGGTGGTCAGTCACATATTACACCCATGCTTAAAATATGGTTTGCTTGTCAATGCCACCTCTGTTTTAAGGAAGACAAGAGTTGCAGAGTGTATGCACATTTGAGATTTTGTTTTTTCTTTTCAGTACACTTGCAGTAATATGTGTACTATGTGTAAGTGTTTAATATCAATCTGAAATAACAAAGTGAATGCCTCATCAATTAATGATACTGAATCTGAAATGTCTATTTATCTTTGCAACTTAGATTAAAGATAGATTATCGATAATTACCTTGTTTAATTCCGCAACTGCCACTTCTCCTTTTGACGCATTGCGGGCTGTCAAATAGACCACACCTGGAAATCTTTGACACAGCCCCTTGACGATGGCAAATCCAATGCCTTTATTAGCACCCGTTACCTGGGAAATTCAACACTTTCTTTAACCGCCCTATGCATATGAATGATGATGGATGATTTCTTTCCATTTAATGGTCCAGGAACATCTCAAGGGCGCCATGGCTTCTGGAAAAAAGCAGTGTCTTCAGTCCCTTTCTGAAGGTGGTGGTAGGCTGGTTCGCGCAAACACCGACGGGCAAATTGTTCCAGGCAACCGGCCCGACCACCGCAAAGCTTCTGTCTGCAAAATTTGATGTGTTCGCTCTTTTGGGCGCTATGACCTTGTTGACAGCAGTGAGGGCAGAGCGTAGTGGTTGTTT
This sequence comes from Agapetus fuscipes, assembly GCA_951799405.1. Lineage (NCBI taxonomy): Eukaryota > Metazoa > Arthropoda > Insecta > Trichoptera > Glossosomatidae > Agapetus > Agapetus fuscipes. The sequence continues at coordinate 11,983,719 of OX637351.1, read as the reverse complement.
TGAAGGCTTATCGACAGAACATAGCTCAGCAAGACATGGGGGTGCCGTGCCGTACGCAATACGCAAACTTTGAGTGTACCATTCTGCTACATCCCGTATCCCGTACGCGCTTGAGAAAATATAATATATTTGAAAGCTACAAACCGCCTGGCGTTCCGCCTGAGTTCCAAAGTCACGTCATTAAAAGCATAGAGTATATTACAAGTCTAGACCAGGGGTTGGCAACCTTTTGAGTCAAAAAAGCCAAAAATTTCAAATGTGTAAAGAGCCACAAATGCTTTCTTGCCAACAATAAATAGCGTCGACAGGGGAGAAGGGTGAAAAGTGGCTTAGAGATAGAATTGGTGCCTAATCTTCGTTAATCGATTCAGAACGATTTTTGTGTTTTTCGTTCAGAAGTGTTTTTTTTTATACATTTTAATATTTGCGTATGGAACTAAAGAGCCGTAACTTCACACCCAAAGAGCCGCAGGTTGCCGACCCCTGGTCTAGACAAGTTAGTTCCTCAAGGGCAGGCTAAGCGTTCGGTTGTTTGTTTGGTGTTTTGTATCTTTTTATGATACTCTTTAAACGTCAGGAGTACGTACATTGTGATTTCAATTCTGATTATTTTTTGCCTATTTCTCGGAAAATAACCTGAAGGTAGGGGGGTTAATGATTCTAAGACTGTTTTATTAGGACAATGCCTAAAAGAATGATGGCACTGTAACTCTGCTGCCATACAGCTATGGTTGAACAGAACCTTTGCAGAATTGCCTCCACTTCTATCTATCTTTGTTACCTAATTAATTGTGGTCCGCGGTCTTTGGTTAGGACAGATTAATTTTTCAATCCAGCCAAGAGTATATTTGAAAAAATATATATATTTGTGTACTCCACCGGGAATCGAACCACCTACCTTCCAACCACGAGTTCAAAGTGTAAACCACTTGACTACAGAATGTAATTAAAAGAATCACAACACATTTCTTACCACTGCGATTTTCACAACTTCAGCCATGTCTTAGAGAAACTATAACTGGATTATTAAGGAATATTGCACTAAAATTAAAATGCAAAAAATACTCCTTTTATATGAAGTATTGTTTACTTTCAAGTAGGTATCATATTAGACCACATTTTGATAAAATTGAGGTAGGATTACCTGAATTGAAATATGTATTTATAGTATGTATACGTACATCCTAAAAATATTGTGGTAAAAGGTATTTTTTGTGAATGATAATAATTGTGAAAATATTGTTTTCCTTGTCATAATAAAATAAAATTTTACACAAAAATATTTTGAACATCACTCCTGTCCAGTACATTACCGTTAGTACGAGTTGCAAAACTTGAGTAAAGTAAAGTTTATGGAAAGTATTAAAGAGTGATTTTCCCCAAAATCTGCCGTTTTTGTTTCTTACACTTTATGGTTTTAGCAAAAGAGTTACAGTGATGAAGAAAATAAAGTTCAATCAAAAAAAAATGGCAGATTTTGGGGAATAACACTCTTTTAACACTTTCCGTAAACTTTACTTTACTCAAGTTTTGCAACTCGTACTAAGGGTACAGGTCAAAATGGTAACTTTAACAAGCATATTAAATAGAGGTTTAAACTTTCACTTTCACTTTCATGATCAGTATTATATGAAAAAATGATTTTGAGTTTTGAAAAAAGGTGCAATTAAAGCATGGTCTAACCTAAAAAAAAACAAAAAACAATTTGTAATCTAACTAGCGTTGGTTGGATTTCCGTCGAGCCCCTTGATGATAACCTTGACCCTGATTCATAAGATGTCATTGGGTAACTATTTATTAACAATGAATCCATTAAAATAAATAAAAATGGTGAACTATTGATTGACAATGCTATATTGCTTACCCCTTTCCCGTGAGACAAAAATAAATAAAATAATGCATGTTCTTTAAACTTATAATGGTTAACATCATATATTTACATTCTTTATAATAATGAAATAAATCTATGGTTTATATTAATTTCAAATGTTATAATATTCTTTTAATAAAACGCTAACTTCAGTAATATCTAATACAGACTATTCATACAATGAATCTGAATGGAATTCTGAATGGGGCACAAAATTTGAAATTAGATTTTTTCTCAGTGGGAACATGACAGGTTTGTACGACTAGGGTCCTAAGAACCAAGAAAATAATCTAACTTTAGATTTTCCTTAGCAGACCTCTTTTGTCTTTTTGTCATTTGTGCCAGTCCATTGTAAACATTCCTAAGCATCAAGATAAAAAAATGAATTTAAGGCTGTTAATGTGATGTTAATTTGAAGCTGAACTCCATGCTGTGTAAACTTGGTACACTTTTGCCAATGCCACTCCTGTGCCCCGGTATAAAACATTGTAAAACTCACCTTGAGTGCGTAAATTGAAAAATGTATCACAACTAAATCACTATCTAGGAGTGCCGTCGTATATTCCATACATTTTTGATCTACAGAATTAAGGTGAGATTTACGCTATATTTTATACTCGGGGCCCTGTTTCAGGGAAGGTCGGCAAGAGTTGCAGGGCTTATGTACATTTGAGATTGAGTTTTTATGTTGTAAGTGCACAAACAGCATGTGTAAGCGTGAACTGTCTGTGAAATATCTGTCTGCTTATGGGAATTCATTTAATATTAACCTTTCATATTAAGTATATCTTTTAAACTTAGATTATGTATTATTATATAAGACTTGACATTTGGGAATGTTTACAAAAAAATGTTTTTACATTAATAGAGATTCCTACATTCCTTCAGGTTAAATTATTGTCAGAATATGATTATATTATAAAATATAGGTACTTCATTTGGTTCATAATGAAAGCTTTTGCAAAATTTCTTGGTACATATTAAAACATAATCTTTATGGCTTAAAATGCTTGTTAAAACAGTTTCTATTTACTAAAAATCTCATACTTTCATAAGACATCTCTTTCTAGTTCATTGTTCATCATTACAATAAAGTGAGATAGATATAAACACTGTAAAAAAATAGTCCACTTTGCCAATATCACCCATGTTTCAGGGAATCTAATCTAATTTAAGTTGCAAAGATATATCTAACATTAAGGATTCACATTAGGTATATGACAGACCAATACTTATAAGTTCGCGCCTAAACATGCCGCATGTAGACTAACAATATAAAAACCCAAATCTCAAATGAACATACACCCTGCAACTCTTGCCGACTCATCCTGAAACAGGGGTGCCATTTGCAATGTAAAACATTTTCTACAGCATGGGTGGTCAGCCGCACACCATCCAACCAGGAAGGGTCGGTAAAAGTTGCAGGGCTTATGTTCATTCGAGATTTGGATCTTAATTTGTAAGTACACATGCGGTGCTTGCAAGCGCGATATTACATGTGTCTGCTTGTGGGCATTGTATTTTATGTGAATCTAAATGATAATATATCTTTGCAACTTAGATTATGGAATTACACTTCCAAGCTGAGAATGGTTTCAAAGATTTTCAAACGTCTACTGTTGTTACATTACTAAGTCAGATAATCAATAATATCATATTCTAGTACAATGACAATTTTACAAATACATTGTGACCTTGACTAGACTAAGGGCCGGTCTTATAAACGAGAGACCAAATATTCATACGTATTTCGACAATTAACTAACGGATGGATGTTTACGGATTGATCTTACCGATGGTCGTCCTATAAAGCTTTTTTAACCATCCGTTAGTTTTCAATAATGCACTCGTCTTTCCGATAATTTTTTAAGTGCATTTATGAACATATGTCACTCGTTTGCTGTCAGAGACGAAATATAACCTAAAGTTGCTTATGAAAAATACGAAAACGACTAATACAGACCAATTTTAATGAATTCTCTTTCACTGTCGGAAGAAATTCTCTTCAACAGGATAGAGCGTAGAAGTCCAATGACACGCAAAACTCACCGCAAAGAAACAATGCTTTAGACATTTTGACCTAACCTCAAACCTTAACTAACCGGCCGGTATCTGCGATTAATCGATGGGTAGGCTGTCGGTTAGTTCTGTCGGTAACTTTTTACGGAAATAAAACTAACGGATTGTTATAAGACGAAAAATGTGACGTTTGTATTATATTTTGGTAAATTTGGTACGACATTGAACTAACGGATGTTTATAAGACCGGCCTTTATCAAAATTAGTTTATTATTAAACTACAATACATAGTTTACATTTCAATCTTCGTCCTCATTTTGAACCACATTATTGACTTCAGCAGAATTTTCTCCAGCAATATGTTGGTATGGTTCCATATTTCTGAAACAATAAGAAAAGGTTTCACTTTAAAAATATTGTTGGTAAGGTTAGGTTAGGATTTACACTTTATTTAATAATTGCTGAAAATGAATGAAAGAATGGAAATAATCAAATGTTGTAATCAAACACATTAAACGTATGTATATTAATTCAACTTGATTGGTTAATAGATTTATTATGATCAAAAGTTAGTGATAAGTTTATTAAGTTTTTAGGAATTTTACACAGATGGCAATAGCTTAATTCTGTAACCAATGTTGCCATGTAAAACAATGTAAAAATTGCTGTAAACTTATTTTTTCCCTGATTGAATGGAAAATTGTGTTATTGTTTTATACGCCTTTCTGTAATAAGGTTACTACACATAAGGATTTTTAATATACACCTAATTCATAATTATTTGAAGTAGGTTCTATGTATGTTGTTGATAGTGAATAAAATTATTGAAAACATAGCCATCTATTACATTAGACTGAAAGCTTTTTGTAAATCACGGGTAAGAATTTCATACACAGGTTTTATACTATTAATTTCTTTATTTTTTCTTATACAACATTCTGTAACTGTAATATTATAAAGATATGAAAAAACCCATTCAAATACTCACATAGAGTTTTTTATGTAAATAAGTCTTATTTTCTTTGTGTGAACGTAATAGATACTTTTATAATGGATTCTGCCAAAATTCCAAAGACAAAAAAAAGTTTGATGCCACACGCCGTGTTGCTCCGGAAAGGGCAAACTTGTACTTTTTTATTGGTTGCTAGTTCCATAGGACTTTAGCTACATAGAAATGTGACATTTGCCCACTGAGATTTTTTCAATATTTTTTTTGTGGAATTATAAATTTAAACAATGCAGTTTGTTTAATTATCAAATCTTGTATTTCAAATTCATTCATCGGAAGTACAATTTACAATAAATAGGCCTGGGTGTTTCAAACAAACTTTACCGACTTAAACGCAACTAAGGGCCGTTCTTATAAACGCTGGACTAAATATCCGTAAGTAAATCCTCATTTTACTAACGGATGGACGTTAACGGACTGATCTTACCGATGGTCGTCCTATAAAGCTTTTTTAACCGTCCGTTAGTTCTCAATAATGCACTCGTATTTTTGATGATTTTTTGCGTGCATTCATGAACATAATATGTCATCCGTTTGCTGTCAGAGAAGAAACATAACCTAAAGTTGCGTATGACAAACACGAAAACGACTGATACAGCCCTATTTTAATGAATTCTCTATCACTGTCGGAAGAAATTATCTTCAACAGGATAGAGCGCAGAAGTCCAATGGCACGCTAACTCACCGCAAAAAAATAATGCTTTGACAGCTGACCTAACCTCAAACCTTAACAAACCGACCGGTATCTACCCGAAAACCGGGGGTCGGCTGTCGGTTAGATCCGCCGGTAAAATTAAACCGAAAATTTACGAACGAATTGTTATAATACAGAAAAACTAAATTTGTACCAAGTTTTGGTTTATAAGATTTGACATTTAACAAACGGATGTTTATAAGATCGGCCCTAAGCTGGACAAAAAGGTCAATTTTTTCCAGTTTAAAGTAACTAAATCTAGCCTTTTAAACAGCTCACACTCAGAAAATGAAAACTATTTAAGTGCATAGACTTTTCTAACATAGATATACAAACCAGGTTTACTTTCCTACTTTACTTGCAACTACTGATATTTTTATAGTGTGAAAAAGTGGATATTATATAAGTATTTATATATTCTACTTTTACTGGTACATAACAAATGAAAAATAATAATACACAATTTAAATTAATAAATAAATACTTACTTTTGGGGATAAATAATAAAACAAAACAATTACAAAGGGAGAAAACAATTTTTTATATGAGCCATTTTCAAAATAAATCTTTTGTTTATTGCATTAGTAAAATTTGGGATTGGAGAATCATATTCATTAAGGAAATTTTCAGTCCTGAGTATTTATTACTTCATACCTTTCTACAATTACATACATTTTTTACAATTTTGAACCTATAAAAAATACAAAAATACTTAATGTAAATATTTATACACTTACAAAATTAGAAATTAACTTGGAAAATTTATATTTCGAGACGTTTTGCCTATATCTGCTATGGGCTTCTTCAGCGGGATGATGATGTGATGTCATATTGAAGAAACTGTGATAAAAGTATATAACAACATCAAATCTTCATCTTCGATGGCCCTACAGCTCATATCGAACCTTGGCCTTCATCCTGTCTACCGCTGCAGCTTTCCAGTCTGCCACCTGCAGTAGTTGGTTATCGTCCTTCCTCATAACATTCCACATCATCATAATGCTGTAGAAAACCATCGCAAATATGGCCAAAATATTTGGAGCCTCCATGTCCAATAAACCACAGCAACAGATTCTAAAAAGTATACCTAGAAGAGAGCTCATCACACCAGCCAAGAGAATGGATGCTAAGGTCTGCAGCTATCAACACTAACACCCTAGAGTTCTCAAATAAAAGAGGAGCGATAGTCTTTGGAGAAAGAGCTTTCTCTGTAGCTGCCTCCATGGCTTGGAGCTCCCTGCTGGATCAACTGCGTGCAATAGAAAAGGAGACTGTCTTCAGAAGAGAGCTGAAATCCACCTGCTTCCAGTTTTGCAACCAGCGTTTTTGTGTGTTGACTTATGCTCTTAAAATGGTGCTTTACAGCGATTACGCACCAGACGCATTTTGCCCTGTTTGTCTATGATTTTGGACAGTCGGATGTCCAGTAGTGTGCCAAGATGTATGAAAATTTTCCCACTGTCTTGTCTTGTCTTGTATCTAGCCGCCATTTCTCTAGGGGTGGCCGGTACCTCCACAACACTTGACTCTGTCCTTGCATACTTCTGTCATCTCATCTAGTTTCATCACTCTTTTCATGCACGCTCTTCTCTTGTTTCCACTCTGTAGATTCCATCCATTCGCAATCTCACTTATCTGATCAATCCATTCTTTTCTAGGTCTTCCCCTTCCACGCTTACCTATTACATTCCCTTATCCAGTTTTTTTGTCAGTCCGTCTTCATTCATCCTTTCAATATGTCCAAACCATCGCATCACACTTCTTTGAACTTTCACTTTCATGCTTTCTTTTACTCCGCATTCATTCAGAATTCAGTCGTTTCTCACTCTATCTTTCAATGTTTTTCCTGTCATACTTCTCAAATGAGCCATTTCTACGGTGCATACCTTATTTACTTCTCTTTCATTCACCGTCCACAACTCGCTTCCATACATCAGGGTCGGCAACAATATACAATTGTGTACCGCCATTTTCCACTGTTTGTCCGATAATCCATAGACAGACCAAGCAGAATGCATTGTGTAAGAAAATGCCTTTATAATAACTATAATCTAATATTTTTATGTGTAACTAATTTATCTTTTACAATAATGGCACTATTTTTTTCACATCCAGTCAAGCCTCAAACCTTTTATTATGTGGCTCAGTTGGCAGAGCGTTTGGGTTCTAAGCTGAAGGCTTGTGTTGGAGTCCAAAGGTCACATACATAATATCCCAATTGCTATTGAAATAAAAACTACACACAATAACTTATTTGAATAAATAAGAAAAATTAAAAATATTGAATTTGTCATCTAACCTAAATACAATTTTCTTAGAATTAAATAACCCTACAAGGAATATGAGCTATTCAGCTCTAATAATTTTATTAGTCAATGACTAGGAATGTTAGCTATAAGCCCAAAATTAAAAACACTTCAAAGCGTCAAACTAACACTTCAATTTAATGGCAACACAAGTTTTTCATACATTTTTGGAATTATTTTTGTTTGAATTAATGTGTAAGCTTTAGGCATATGAATGTTTATAACTTTAGCTCTTTGTATACAAAACTACAAATATACATATAATGGCAGAAGCAAATATTAACCCTTAAATGGTCCGTCATACATCTACTGTAATTTTTTGCTTTCTTACTACATATTTATATTGATTTGGGATATAATAACAAGAATTTGAAAAAAAAATTAAATAAAAATTGTGAATAATCGTTTTTTCAGAACGTCCGCTGTAACGGACATTTCCTGAAATAGCTTATTGTTAGTTCTAATTCACCATGTCACTTAAAACGGACATAACCAAGTTGAGCTAATGATAAAAGTTAGTAATAATCATCCTCTAAAACGGCTGATGCGACTTGGAATGAAGCACATTTGTTTATCATATATCCAGCTTGTCCTTCAAACTTAAATCCCCATTTATTTGGTTTCTTGGGGATGTATTGTCTTATATTGCTAGCCTTTTTCCCTTTATACAAGATCATCATTTTGTCAATGGAATATGAGCCTTCTTCTTCTATTTGTAAACATTTTGGTCGGATGTGTTCTATAACAGGGCAGATTTAAAGCGTAACTATCATTCTTAGGTATGTTTGAATTATCACAAAAATGGAGATAACGTTTTAAAGTTTGATACCTTTTCAGGGGCATCGCTTTAGCAATACATTCATATCGGAGATCATTCGACCAAAAGTCTTCAATAGCTGGCATGCCTCTTAGTATTTTGATTCCTAATTTCATCCTAATAACATTCTAATTCTTTTCTACTGATTTTTATTGTTTTTCCCGTCTTTTGTGAAGAATATAAATTGGTCACTGTTACTATAAAATCCATAAAGTTATTATCGAAAAAATGTTGAAAGTATTGAAGAGACGTCTTTACCTCATCAAAGGTATTTCTATTTATATATATTTTTCGTGTGCCACAACATTTCTGTAAAAAAATGTATTTTTTACAATTTAAATAATAATAAAAGCTATTGTTCTGGTCAAAGTAAGGTAATACGTACTAGAAATAATAGCAACACAAACATAGAAATACATCCAGACGCAAACAAATATGTCTGAGGCGTACAGATATTTCGTCCAATCCAGGAATCGACGCTAGAATTGAAGAAATATCATGTGATTGATTTGGCAACGTCCGTCACAAGGGACATGTGCTACAGCCACTACTTGTAGGGAGAACTAGGCAATGTCCGTTTTAAGAGACATCACTTAATTTTATAAATAAATACTACAAAAATGTAAAATACTAACTATAATTCTACAAAACATCAATACATATGTATTTTATTACATAAATAAATTGATTTTAGTCGAAAAAATCTTTGACATAGATATAAAATATGAATATTCACCTGGCGAGTAAATTTAGATGTTCGTTGATAAGCTCAAATGCTCATAAATCACGCGACATCGTGCTTTGTCGCTCCGCGCGCTCAGTAAATAAAAGAAAGATAGTTCCACGTGGCAAAATCAACAACGAAAACTTCATACGTTTGTTTTGAAAGCCATGAATGTGTGTTTATGTAAACGTCATTTTAAACGGACAAAATCAATTTAAGGGTTAATTGAGTCCTATAGAACCAAAGGTGAAACTATAGGATCGAGTGTTTGCTTTTTTTACTTATAAAAATAGATAAATGAAGAGGAATGCAATTAACGAACCTATTCTGTCGGTATTTTTTGCAAGCAATTAATTTACCTAATTATCAATTAATGATTACTAGGGATGGGCCGAAATTCGTTTTACATTCGGTTTAACCGAATTTCGGCAGCTTGAACTAAACTCTGGAATTCAGCCGAAATTCGGTTCAAATGCCGAACATTCGGTACAAGAAAAAGTTAAATAAAATGCATACTTGCTCCATTTTGACTGTTATAATTGGATGTTATAGTCTCTTTTATAACCGTAAAATAAAAAAAGGCCTTTATACACTCACTCAAGATCATTTATTTTAGTAGGAACAAGTGAACATTAATACCATACAAATTGATGAAAATTAAATTTTCTTCAACTCCGTTACATAGATATTAGATTGCAACAAAAATGAAATACATTTTGTATCTAATCTAATCTAAGTTGCAAAGATATGTTACATTGGAGATTCACATTACATGCATTCTCACCACCAGAACATACAAGTTCGCGCTTGCACATGCCTCATGTGAACCTACAACATAAAAACCAAATCTCAAATAGACATCCTACACCCTGCAACTCTCCGAAGTTCAGCCGAATTTTTTATTTTAACCGAATGTTCGGCCGAAGTTCGTATTCGGTTCAAACCACATTCGGCCCATCCCTAATGATTACCCAAAGAAATCCGTGGAACCAGGGTCAAAGTTATCGTCGATAGGACATGACAAAAGCGGGATTCCCACTTGCGCTTGTTTCAATGATGCACATTCGAGTGCCAACGCCTTATCCGCTCAACCAAACCAGCGAGTGGCAATTTCCACAAATTAATCTCATCCTAGTTTGCCGCCTTTGATTCTATACGACTCATTTATGAATATAATTAAGTACTTAAATAAACTTTTCATGTATGTATACCTTACTTGTAATTAATTACAAATAATATTCAGTAAAAAAAAGTATGAAATGAGCCATTTAAGAAGGTACCTACATAGAAATCAAAAGTATCTTAAAAATTATTTTGAAAAGGAGTCAAGCATACTTAGGAGCCAGTTACAGTGTTCCACTGACCATTAGTTGAACATTTCATATTTTTTAGATTTATTACTAACAGTTTTACTAGTAACATTAACATTACCAACGCCCAGTATTTTCAACGTTAGCATAGCGACTTTATACTGAGTGAAAAGGACGCACTAATGTCAATAGTGTTGGTAGTTTTTTTATCAGTTTAAAGTCACATATGCTAACGTTGAAAATACCGGGCCTAACACTATCACTATTCACAAACTATGCTATGAAAGTTCCCACAGCATTGTTCTAGAATAAAACCCCTGTATTCTTCAATCTTGCTATCACTTTCCTTAGGCCTTACTAGTGCTTTGAATGTATATTATATATCAGGCTTATTTATTTTAAATTATAAATGATAAGAGAGCGCCATTTTTGTGTGTGTCACACCTCAAGTGCCCTCTCCGATCACGGATAAGACTTTTTAAAAAGGTTTGTCTTGAGTGCTCCGCAAAATACACCCACAGATTTGGAGTTCTTCACTCTGGGTGGCAGCCTGTTCCACTCCACCGGACCCGCAACACGGAAAGCGCGGTCTCCGAAATTTGTACGAATCTGACGGCGCGGCTGAACCAAATTGACAGCTCCATCGCCCGTGGATCTGAGTGTCTGCCTCCTTACACCCATCTCAACAGGTGAAATCATATCAGTCAGAAAAGGTGGAGCCAAGCCATTGATGGCTTTATATACCATCAGACAAACACGGTATACCACCCTCTCCGGGAAATGAAGCGAATGTAGTTTTTTTAACAGCGGAGTGATGTGAGCGAATTTGAATATATCCCGAATATGAGCCTTTCTGCTAAATGGTTTTGTTTTATGCACCATTCGCATCAACAAAAACAAGCAAGGCCTAACGGAAGTGATAGTAGGATTTGTGAATATGGGTGAAGTGTTTGATTGGGCCTAATAGATTCAGCTAGGAAATGTGAAATTGTCCATAGGCGGTGTCATACTTTACCACTTAGAGAAATGATCTTGTCGGAGTCCCTAGAATAAAATGATTGTTAACACGGTTAGTTTACTAGACTACAAGAAAACAAACAAAGAAAATCCTGAGCATAATTATTTGAACTAATAAAAAGTTTTTGAAAGCCAAAGCAATGATAAAATTTAAGCAGTTCTAAGAAAATATTTATCTATCCTTCTACTTCTACATAATATTATTTCAAATCAATTTTTCTACTCGTGTATACGATAATTTAAATCAATCTATTTCTACTCCTATATGGATAAGATGATACAAACCAATCTCTCTACCAGTGGCGAAGGGTGCCATACAAGCCGATTCCCATCGGTTTCCCTTTTAAATGTGGCAAAAATGATAATAAAGTAGACTGCATGGTTTCAATGGGAAAAAATATGTATTGTTTCTTTGGTTTTAAATGCATTTTTTACTTTGTGCCTATATTTTTTAACTACCTACTTTGTTGCCTCATTTAAAAAGGGAAGCCGATGGGAACCGGCTTGTATGGCACCCTTCGCCACTACTCTCTACTTCTACATAAGACAAAACGAATCAACCTTTCTACTCCAACATAAGACAATAAAAATCAATCTTTATACTCCTATAAAATATTTACTGCGCAAAAATTATAAGCATTTATACTTTTAAGAATACATTGAAGTTTTGTTGCCCTTTTAACAATATCTTTAAAGCAATTGGTATACAATATAGATATACGCTACTACACAATTAAGCTACACATGAAGTGTAACTACTTGCCGCGTTCACCCTGAAAGGGTCGCATATGGGGATTGGAACCTATTTAATTTTACAGGTAAGGGAGCCTGCTTCACGCAAACCACTTCAGTTGAAGTTGGCGTTTCCAAGCTCCCGAGGGGGCTAGTACTCATTTCATGTAAAGGCTGAGGAAAACTTGCCGGTATTTTATTTTGGGTTTGATATAAATACCAAAACGGGAAATCATTTCAGACACCCTCGGTGGGATATAGAACCCGAGCTCTCAGCTGGAATGCAAGCACTCGATCAACTGAGCTGTTGATCGGACTATCTCATTAAATATATTGTACAATTTTTCTAATTCTACAATATATCAATCAACCCTTTTACTTCTATGAATCTACACATTGACTCTTCTTTAGTAAAACTCAAAATTGTGATGATGTCAATAGGTACAAGTTGGCACTAAATAAATATTTCATTAATGCGATTCAAATAGTTTTTGCAGTGAATATTTTTAATATGTTTTGCTTTGCTTCTAGCCCACTGTTGAATTATAGGTTTATTTTTCTTTTCTCTTCATAGTTTATCTTTTATTTTATTGTTTCATATTTTTTTATGCTTGTATTTTATTGATATTTTGTCAAATGCTTTTAAATATACCTACTTATTTTGTAAAAGCCGTAAATAAAAAAAAAAAACTCAAATTCTAATCAAATAAATTCTCTAGATACGTATCAGAGCATAACTTCAAAAGGATCATACCTGTACAAGACATAGTGCTGAACGATGAAAAAGATGTCAAATATGACGGAGAACAGGCCCAGACCAAACTTGGTGGGGTCCCCGAATATTGAGACCCAGTCGTTGTAGTTGTACGCGTTGAGGATCATCTGGAGCATGCTCAGGGTGCCGCCGACAAAGTCCAGGAAGATGTTCCCTATGCTCCAGCCAACCGTGGACTTTCTCTGATAGTTCATGTAGGCCTGGAATGCACACAATAAGGTCTGTCCATTTAAAAATTTCAAATTGTGAAGATACATGATCGGGTTGCTGAGTATAATAATCTCCAACAGATTTTTTATGCTTGATTTTTTGGTTCCGGGTTTTGACCGTGGTTCATATTGTTATGTAAATATAAATATTGAAATAAGTATGGGTAGTTATAGTTTTAAGAATCCTCATAAGTATTGGTGGGTAGGATCGATCTATAATCTATAATCTATAATCTAAATTGCAAGGATATATTCATTCAAAGCTCTCAGATGTATGCCCACAAACAAACACGTGCAGTTCGCGCTTACAAATGCTGATTGTGTACTTACAAATAAAATCCAAACCATCGATAATTGTGTATAAGTGGAGAATTCTCTAGGCTAAGTAGGTATTCGAGAAGCATCAAGCAAAAATATATTCCGGAGTATTCGATTCTCTTAGTATATAAGACTCTTATTGCTTGCACTGACTTCAGTGATTATTCAAGCTCTCACCACTACAGTATCCTACGAGCTTTACAACTACATTGAACCAACTTAACCAGTGAACAGAAACCAAGTGTAATGGAATAGTCGAGACTATCTTTGTGAAAATAAATTATTAAAAGTGTAAAATAAACAACTGTATAAGAAGACCAGTATTTTTAATTGAAAGACTTTTGAACCCAAAAATCGTAACAATATTTTTGCTTCTTTTCTTCTTTCTTGATACTATTTTTTTTTTTTTTTAAATAGATTTGTGAAGAGGAATGCAATTCACCAACCTATTCTGCCTGGCCAGAAACAGGTATTAATATCATCATTTAATAATTCATTATTGTTTATTATTAATGAATTATTAAATAATAATTACCCAATAACATCTGTTGAACCAGGGTCAAAGTTAAAGTCAAGTAACCCAAGCGGGGATCGAACCAACGTTGTTCCATTCGAAACACGCTAGAAAGATCAGCCCTCTTGGCCCCCGCGGCTATAACCCCGACAAAACTTTGAAGACTTTCAGCTCACGTTTCGTCTCCTCTGTGGGTGACTTCTTCGGAGCTCTGCTCATTTCTGAGGTCTGAACGAAAGGCGGCCCCCTTTAGAATTTATGGTTATTCGTAAATTCTAAAGGGAGCATGGCTTAATTGTTAGGTACTAAAGATTTTTTCATTTTTTTAAGGAATCCTGTGCGGGAGGCTCCCCAATTCTTGAAAATCTTGAGGATCTATGTCACCCTGGAAAGGTGCCGCAGAGGTGTTGCTTGAATTGTTGCTTCTGTCGTGACGCGAAGTGGCGATTGATGTTGGTTTTGAATAAAACCGGATTAAATTGGGAAAGGAACACAGATACTAGTAGATCATTCCATAAACAGGCAGTTTGGCAAAATAATGAGTCATAAAAACGGCAAGTCCTCATAATTTTGATATCGACTGCAAAGGGATGACTGAGAGTCGTACTACGAGTTTCCCTTTCTGAAATGCGAGGGGGAGGGATTAATGAATGGAGCTCATTAGAACAAGCTCTGTGGTAATATCGATAAAAAAAGACTGAGCATTCCAAGTTTTTTTCTGTACTGGAGCGGCTGCAGATCGGATATCAGAGAAGGATCATTGATCAACCTCACTGCTCTCCTTTGCACAGAATCAAGTTGGTCACTCAACTTCTTGGACATACCAGACCAGAGATGGTTGCCATACTCGATTTGTGATTTATACAGAGTTAATAATTGGGCTGAAGTAAAAAAGCTACGGGCTCTGTAAATAAAATCAAAAAAATCAATTGATGCCTTTGCTCTCAAGCCACGTATGCCCAGCTTGCAACATCTGTGTTGACACTGTCCATCCATATCTTTTTTGGCCTTCCTGGTCTCCTTCCGCCTTGTGATGAGAGTGTTTACGTGCTTAGCGGGGTTTACGTCATCCATCCGCAGAAGTAACCCCTTCTGTTAGTCAACATATTGATTTTTATGAAGGCTGCTTCTGCTTGCTGTATTCGGCTTATAATTTTTTGGGTAAATTATAATTTAGTGAATGTAAAAAATACACATTGCCAACCTGAGGTATGTATTTGATGAGAGTGATGGTGAGCTTGATGTAGCTGCAGTAATACAGGAAGTCCAGCCAAGTCAACACAGCAGTGGCGGCCAAGATGACAGTCACTACGATCACTACACCAAATATCCCCAGCAGGGTGCGAGCAGTCATGGAAACTGTTTGGTTATCCCTCTGAAAAACATCATTATATAAAAAATTAATTTTTTAGGCCCGGTGTATTGGAGTGTAGTAATATTTTAATTAACTATTACTTGAACTTTTATTAAAAGTACTCAATCTCCAGTTAACTAAAACCAAACATTACCGAAGTATGAAGCCACACCCCCAAATCTTGGAAATAATTAAAATACCATTCAAAAGCTTTAAAACAAACAACTATTCATAAAAATCATATCCCCAACCTTCAAGCTAGAAAACGAGACAAAAAATGTTCAGTTTGCAACAATTTTGATGTATCCTTACATTAAAAAAGAACAGCTGCTGTCAGTGAAGCGCCGCCATCTTGAAAATCGAAAGTTAAAGTTACTAAATATTTACTGGCGAAATTCGGTGAGTGAAATATTATGATGATTTAACTAAAATTGCATTTTAGTTAATTTTACGATACTTCAAAATACCGGGCCTTTGTCTTTTCGATAGCTCAGTTGGTGTCTGGTACTTAGCTCAGTTGCTAGAATGCTTTCATTCCATGTTGAGAGCTAGGGTTCGATCCCCACCAAGGATGCCAGAAATGATCAGTTGGTCGAGTGTTTGCGTTAAAAGCCAGAGGGTTAGGGTTCGTTCCCCATCGAGGATGTCACAAATAATTTCATGCAGAGGTGTTTATTACCACCAAAGCTTACTCAGCCTTTACAAGAAACAAGAGTTAAGAAACCCCCACTTCAACTTATTTAGTTGTCATGTTTTCATTTTGACGAGTTCAAGGCGGTAGACACTCAGATTGTTGTTCAGCCGCACCTTCAGACATGCAATAATTTTAAGGACTGTGTTTTCCAGTATGCGGGCCCAATGGAATGGAACTGACTGAAGTGAGAAAGGCTAAGACTGTTGTCTTCTAAGTGTCTTCAAAGGAGAAGTTAAGACACATCTTTATAGAAAATCAATTAGAGCATCCCTATTATGTCCGCTTAATAGACCCCAGTCCGTGATGAATGCGAATGCGCGACTTATGCATAATGAATCAATGTACTCACTACTAACAGCACTGTTGCGGGAGCTGCATGAGCTTTGCGTTTGGAATAGTATTGAGTATAAACTGCTCAATGACACATATGGCACTCTAGAAGAGGACATAATTGTACCTATTATAGTCTCAGAATCATGAAACGATTACCTGGTGGGTAAAGTAAAGCAGTTACCTTGTAGATAAAGCATTGTGCAATCGTAATCAAAGTTGCAAAAGCAGCATGGAGAGAGAACACTATGTCGTTCACAAGGACTGGATTCAGGCCTCGTGGATGTCTGTTGAAATATTCTTCCTGGAATTTAGTAAAAACAATTAAAAACTGACGTGTAAAATGTCATTACTTAAGGGATAAATAATGGCTAATTGGTAAGCTTGAATATCCAATAGTTGATGCACATCATTTTATAGGTAAATGAAGATGGAATACAAAGTAGATCCAGCTCGCAATGATGGAAATAAGTCTTACAAAAAAAAATTGTTACTAGAAAGCACCAATTCCCAGTAGCAGTACAGCTGGGTGAACCTTTGTAACCACGGTAATTCTTACCTACCGAATATCGGTAATATTTGCATGAAGACTAATCAGCTGTAAGAATTACCGTGGTGATGAGACTTCCAGCCCTGGGGGCTTCAAATTATGATCCCTAACAGTCCAAGGCTTATTATAATTATAACTGAATGATAAAAACAAATAAAACAAAATGATAAAACAGATAAACTTTTTGGTGTGACATGTTTTTTCAAAGCAATTTATTCCTTAATAGAATTGTTTCTTGGTAGAATTTAAATGGCAACTAGAAAGCAACTCCTTTAAAAGACAAAAATACAGATGCATATTAATATTTCACAACTCCACAAAAAAGACTTAAATACTTGTATACTACGCACTTGATTTTTAATTCTTGAAATTGCCAAGTAAGTAATTAAAGTTTGCTACAAATCCTTCAGATTTTTTTGCTGAAATTGAGTTTTACATTGTGGATTGACCTATATTTGATCGATATGCATTGTAAAATAATGTATACATGGGATATCCATTGATATTCTGTTGCGTAAGTATAAATTAGCATACACACCTGAACAATTGGTATGAAGTACAGGCCGAGGTTAAACAGTGAATACAGAACAAAGCCGACAATGTTCAACACGATGAAGTCAAAGTTCAGACCGACAACGCTCTTTCTCTGGTAGTTGATGTAGATCTGAGGGTAGAAGGAGACAGACCAAGCCACAAAGTAGATCCAGCCCACGACGATGGATATGTGGTAGATGACCTTGGAATGCTGAACTGTTACGCGGATGTATACGTCACTTACACTGAAATGAAAAACATGAAACAGTTGATGTACATAATTTTATAAGTAGATGGAGATGGACTACAAAGTAGATCCAGGCCACAATGATGGAAATTTGATAGATGACCTTGGAATGCTGAACTGTTACGCGGATGTATATGGCTTTTACTTTGAAATGAACAATACACATAACTGAGTCTTGCTTGAGAAATTGTTACTTTCTATAACAATGATGAAGAACCCAAACTGCTCTTGAGGTGTGATTTTCACATAAACAGTGATAAACCATGTTATTTTTTTACAAAGCAGATCCTGGTATTGACATTATGTAAAGGGCAGAGGGTTGTATATTTCAGAAAAATATTTTTTCTTTCGCCTTCAAAATAATGCATTAGATATTAATTAGAGTTCTAACAATGACTCAAGTTGAAGCATCAATTTCAATTATAAATCTTCATTTTTTTTAAAATTTAAATTAAAAAAACTTTTTTAAGACATAGTTTTATTTTCACCTCTCTTGAGTTAACTGCGACAGCACTTAGGCCTTGTTAACTCAAAATAAGTGAAAATAAAAGTATGTTTTATATATATTTTTTTTAATTTAAATTAAAATGAATTTTCACTCTGTGAATGCACTAACTCTAGAATATTTAATAAATCTTCATTTCAAGGTTAAATGATTTTTTTGCCATACGTTGCCTACTTTTTAGGAAGGTAGGCAGACCCACATTAACCTTTTTGATTCTGAAGGGAGCAAACACTAATATCAGCAGAGAACGGAGCGGAAACCCTGCTAAATGAACCTAGAAGAAAAATTACCACTGTTTTCGGAGACCGTGCTTTTGCGGTGGCCGGCCCTGCGACCTGGAATCAACTGCCACCAGAAATCCGGAAGTCTAGGACGATTGAGGAGCTAAAGAGGAGGATGAAGACACATTTTTTCGCCCAGTAAAATACTTAGCGCCCTTGGAGTGACATTGAGTTACGAAACGGCGCTGATAAAGAAATCATCATCATTGAATATTCTGGCTATATGAATTCCCCCAGTACGGTATACTTTTTCAAGCACATTCTAATTATTGATTTCCTTGTTCAAACCAACCTTGATCCAGGCCGCGTGTTCCCATTCCACAACACAAAACGAATGTTCACTCACACATGCACACGGAAGTATTGCAGATGAGTGAACCTAGCTGAAAACCAACTGTTATCAAATAGCTATATACTGGCACACAAGCAATTTAATGCACATACACAGTTATGAGTGTTGAAAATTGATAAATAAGACAGCTGGATTACACTTAATGAAAAGTTTTTTTTATATAATTTCTATATAAATGACTCTTGAAAATGACGACAGTCGAAAGTACTCGAGGATAAAATAACAAATTAATATCAAAAAAAGAAAAATACTTACGTTGTATAAGAAATTCAATAGATGAAGATGAATTTTCACTAAGTAAATGCACAAACCTTTATAAGTTAAAGGTATTTCGTTTCGGTGCATGTGTGAGTGAACATTCGTTTAGCGTTGTGGAATGGGAACACGCATCCAGGCCTGGAGGTAGGTACCTTTGCCTGTATGGCATGCTTGCCTCTGATATTATGTCATATTGAATAAATGATTTTTGCCAGTTATCAATTTGTGAACAATTAAGATCAATTTATATGATAAAGTTCATTGAACCCAACCAGCGTCAAATACAGCACAGCTGATATGGACAGTTCGTATCACAGACATAACGGTGCAATTTACTTGGCGATGGATATTTTTTGACTTATAGGTTGATATGAGGCTGACTACCCGTATTGTACAAAATGGTTCACTTTGCCAGTGTCACCTCTGTTTCAGGGAAGGTCGGCAAGAGTTGCAGGGCTAATGTTCATTTGAGATTGGGTTTTTTATTTTTCAATAGATTTGTAAAGAGGAATGCAATTAACCAACCTATTCTGCTTGGCGAGAAACAGGTAATGATATCATCAATTAACATTTTATTCTTGTATATTTAAATGAATTATTTATGAATCATTACCCAATGACATCCGTTGAACCAGGATCAAAGTTATGGTCAAATGACCCAAGCGGGGACTGAACCAACGTTATTCTATTCCAAATACGCTAGAAAGATCAACCACTTGACTCCGTTGTCAAATTCAATAATTTTTTAATGTTATCGAAATAATTTTAAATGTGTTCCGAAATCAAAAAAATAAAATACTTACTCTATGAATCCCGTGGGTGTGATGTTTGCTGATATTCCCAAACGTCCGGGATTTTTCCCGTAAATGGACACATTGTACTGCCTCACCACATTTGGGTCCACATAATCACTTTTTGGAACAATGATTATTGCGGGGTCTATTTGGATTATTTCATCGTTTTGTTCCACCAGTGATATGTACAGAGTCTCCGAGTATTCTCCCCTGGAAATAGAAAAAATACATAAAAAAATTAATATGGAAGACATAATATCGTCCTTCTGTACAACTGGAGATAGAGTGACATCTATGGATTTATCTCCGAAGGTTACTAAAAATACCTACAACCTTCGGCCTCGATCTAACAACAATAATTCAACAGTTCGTGGTTCCTCCTTATAGAGGACACACGTCTCCTGAGGACGTCGGATATGACTCCGACGAAACGTAGAGAAAATCATTCTTCTCTTTTGCACGGTCAGTAAAATCCGTTTTTTTCATTCTTTAAAATGGATGTCCTGGTAGAGGAAGACCGAGAAAGGTAGGGATGGATCAAATTTCTGAAATTGCGGATGAATGGAATATCCAGAGTCATAATAAAAGGAGAGCTTGTATGAAGAAGGTTATGACTCTGGATGAAATGAAAGAAGTATGTAAGGACAGAAAAAAATGGCGGTTGATCTGTAATGCTGGCGGCTAATGCTAGGGTTTCTCAAGTTTTCCAAATTTTTGTAATTTTAAACTATAATTTTGCATTGTGTATTTGATTTTAATGTTTATCAATATTGTTTGTTTCAAAAATGTAATTTCTTGAGTATATTCCTTGACTTATATGTTGGTATGCGGCTGATCACCCATGCTGTAGAAAATGGTTCACTTTGCCAATGTCACCCCTGTTTCATGGAAGGTCGGCAGGAGTTGCAGGGTGTATGTCCATTTGAGATTTGTATTTTTATGTTGTAGGTTCACATGCGACATGGGCAAGCGTGAACTTGTATATGTCTGCTTGTGAGAATGCATGTTATGTGAATCCCCAATGCTACATATCTTTGCTACTTAGATAAGATTAGATAAGATGTTCATCATCATCATCATATGGGGAAAGTTAGAAGGAATACCAGCTCCAGCTTGAAGGATAGCATTGGTGAGTAGTATTTGTTGGGATCGCTATTGTGTTTGCGATTTCTGTTGTAGCAGTCCCTTGTAGCAGCCGACTAGCTATATTTTTTGAGTTGCTGCCCCTTTGAGTGCTCGGTTTGAGACCCCTGGCTCTCTAACGTAATTTCAAGTTACATAATTTTGCACTCAGTTGATTAGTAAGGCTGTTGCCCTTACACCAAATTGTCTGCGTCAGTTTGACTCTTGTGGGCATTGTTTATTTAATTCATTTCTTCACGTGACATGACACACAACATCACTTGTCACAGTGTTGGTATTATTTTGCTTATATTTAGTGAGTTGGATTTTGTTTTATCTTTTGGGCGCCGTTTAGTGGCTTCAGCCAATCCAAGGGCGCCCATCCTTTGCTTGCTTCCTGGAAAACATGTAACTCTTAAACTTCTTCTTGAAGCGTTCTTCACCGGTCTCCGTCCTCAGCTTCAGAGGTAGCTGGTTTTAGCAAAACAGTCCTGCTGAGCCAAACGCTCTATCCCCAAAGCCCGCTCTGCTCTGTCGAGGTGGCATTTTCAGTCTGTATGTGCTTAAGTAAAAAGCATTGTGTATTGTTTTTAAAGAAATGATAAGCATTGATAATGAACTTGAATTTTTAATCTTTATTGACAGAGACGTTCAATAGTAAGCTGAAATATCAGTTGATAAATGATGTACGATTCTAAGAACTGGTTTTATCTGTATTTTGAAAAGCAGTGTGCAAATTCAGTGTACGGACAAAATAGCCCACAGTCAAATATTGATTGCTGTTTTTTTAAATTGTAAAAAGAGCTGAATCCAGACTGACATTTTGTATTGAATATTGTGATAAAAGTATATATAATACAATAAATAAATAAATCTGTGTGTCATCAGATCCTGAACAAATCGATGGTATACTAGAATAAGTGATCAATATTGCCAAACAATTAAATTTAGAGGTGGATGCATTGCTGGATTCACACAATCAAGAGCTAACCATTGAGGAGCTTATAGAAATGCGTGAGCATGATCAAGACATTGAACAAACTGATTAGTTAGACCCAGTTGAATGTCCAGCGGAACATCAAATGACGATTTAAAACTTAAAACAAGGCCTCAGGGCAATTGAAAAGGGGTTACAAATTTTAGAAAAAATAGATTCCAATGAAAAGCGTCTTTTTCATGCATTGTCTTCTTTTACTCTCACTTTGTACATCCCATTCTTTTAAAACCTCCTCCATCTGATCACTCCATACTTTTCTCGGTCAGCCCTTACCTCTTTTTCATTTCACACTTCCTCTGTATATTCA
The DNA here is from genome assembly GCA_951799405.1 of Agapetus fuscipes. Lineage (NCBI taxonomy): Eukaryota > Metazoa > Arthropoda > Insecta > Trichoptera > Glossosomatidae > Agapetus > Agapetus fuscipes. Next base: position 11,961,080 of record OX637351.1, on the reverse strand, counting down.
CTTTGTCAGTCTGTCATCATTCATGGTCATCTCATCACATTATTTTGTACCTTAACTTTCACATCCTCTTTCAGCTGACATTCTTTCTTTACCTATTCATTTCTAACTCTATCCTTCAGAGTTTTTCCTGTCATGCTTCTCAAATGTTTCATTTCCACCATACATACTGTGAGGGTTTTTCTTCTCTGTCCTGCTGATTGACACAATTAATAATTAACAGCCACTTTAATATGTTTACTTTTATTTCTTTCACAATGTATACACAATTAACCACAGCACAATAATATTCTTTATTCTTAATTACACAGGCTTGTGGCTATCCCGCCAGGCAAGCTTCTCCTCCCTTTCTACCTTCTTTTGTTTTTTCTTTTCATTCAAATTCAAATCTCATGTTCCATTTTACCTAACAAACAAATCCATCTCGTTACAATACACCTCCTTCCTCTCATAAAAAAAAAAACATTCCCAATTTTTTTTTTTTTTTACAATGAGTAAATAATGTATCATAATGCTCAGCCGGCGCCACATATTTTGTTTTATTTTAAGGATAAATTTCAAAAATATGAAAATAAAAAAAAACCTGTTTCTGATACATTATTCAGTCATTAATACATTTTTTTTAACAATGCCAATTATTTTCATACTAAAATTAATATATATTTTTTTTAACACAAATTTCATATTCAATATTATAAACAATATTTGTTTTTTTTTTTTTAATACTTAATTCAACAATTCAAAATAATCAAATAACAATACATAATAAACATTCACCAGTTTATTAATCAATTCATTAAAATAACTTTTTTTTTTTTAAACATGTATCACATCTTTCCCAATATTTAAATTTATTTCAAATTTATTTTTCATTAATAAATTTATCAGTCCATCAATTTTTTTTTTAAAAAAAAAACTTTACCTTCATATGTAATACTTTGTTTAATTAATGTTTCATACCTTCATTCATGCAATGTTTCATAATTCATTCTTTCACTGATCACTTTTATATCAACTTCACCGTATCATGCATCACCTCAAATTTTTCATACACATGAAAATATGTTTTTTTTTTTTTTAATCTAATTTGATTATGTCCTTGATGTGATATTTATTTATAACATTTGTGTCTATATCTTTTAATACATAGACTATCTTGCTAACTTTCTTTTCTATTCTGGCTTTGACAAATTTTGGAGCCAACTTTGTACAGAAGTATTTCCCTGCATTTGATTGTATGAAATTTTTACGCCATACAATATCCCCTTGATCATAGACACGATTTGATCTACCTTTATTATAATAATTTGCATTTTTATTATATGCATCCCATAAATTTTCTGTTACAATTTTGTATAATGTGTTTAATTCCTTCATTTTATCTTTATGCATATCTCTATATTTATCTAAGTCTTCCTTTGATTCTATTTCATCATTTACTATTTCACCATGAATTTCACCATTTAGTACAATCTCCCTACCTCTTGCTAATACATTAGGTGTGTATCCTGTTTACTCATTTCACCACCATTCACTAAATAGTTCTATTGAAATGGGAAATAATTTCTGCCACCCTCCGTGGGATTGAATCCTAGCTCTCTGACTTTAGGGCTTTATTTGCACCAAATGAGGTATTGGTTTGATCATCCTGAACTTTTAAAATTTTGTTGATATATTTTTTATTCCAGTGCACATCTGATAAACAATTCATAAAATAACAAGTATTAAAAATGAATGAATAGGTATGAATGAGTAGCGGTTTAAAGTAAAGGGAGATAAAGAAAACAATGTAAGTAATGAGACATGAAGGGATTAAGTTGATGTTACTGTTATCAATCATATTTTATTATTTACATTGACATTATCTAAGTATTGCAATACAAATAGATAAAAGTAAAAAGTATAAATAAATATATTTATACCCGAGATTCCTAATTTATTTTTATTTTTAGAAAATTCTTCTTAACAAGATTTTTTTTAAATTGAGTTCCGAAGAGTCTGGTTGATAGCTGAGTTTGTAGAGTGCTTGCATTCAATGCTACAAGCTCGGGTTTGAATCCCACCGAAGGTGTCAGAAATGATTTCCCGTTTTGGTGTTTATTTCAAACCCAAAAAAAAAACCGGCAAGGATTAGTCGGCCTCGATAAGAAATGAGCTCAGGAGCTGGTTGGGTTGAAAAATTCAGCTGCCTTTACCAACGACTGATCATCAAAGGTCAATCCAGCCTTACAGCAACCAGATCTTGGATTGAGAATTGGTGCTTTCTATAGGAACAACCAATATTGCAGTAAACTCTTGGTGTGATTCACACAAAAACAGCGTTTAACAAATAAATCATCTATTTTATTATTATCAGTGGTAAGTTTTTAAGGTTGTAATGAAAATTGTAATTAAATATATATATACGCACTTTATGGAAATGGTGACATATTGTGTTTCGTCCACGAGTAAATATATTTCATCCTCTGAAACATTTATGGCCTTTTCTCCTGCTTGTGATGCTGTAAAACAACAATAAGCATGGACATTAATTATTTACATAAAACACATAGCTCATACTTCTTCTTCTTCTACTGGTAACACTTCTATCGAAGATCGGCCATCACCATGGCTTTTTTGACCTTAGATGCCGCGGCTCGAAACAGGGGCTTGGTACTTTTGTTGAACCATTGTCGCAGGTTTTACAGCCACAATATCTGAGATCTTCTCCCCTCAATCTTACCTTGTATGATAAGATGAAGAAGGTGGTATTTCTCATTTCTTAAAATGTGACTGAAGTACATCAGCTTTCTCTGCTTAATGGTTGGCAGGAGTTCCTTTGTGGTACGTCGGTGGACTTCTTTATTGGTGACCTGATCACACCGAGAGATCCAAAGCATTTTACGTATTGATGGATTAAATAAATTTAAGTTTTTTGATTAAATTTTTTTTATCAAAAAAAGGAATACAATAGAACATGAATGCCAACTAATTCATAATCATTGACATATTATAATAAAATGGACACAATACTGCTACGGTATTGAAACATAGCATGAGACACATCTGTCAGCCAGACCTGTCAAACACAACAGTGGTGTAGACATACAACATATCCAATGTTTTCTTGTGTTTTGATACTCAATTATTGTACATGCCACGTGGATTGCCATTAATAACAAAAATAGATATGCAATAATGTATTTTAAAAATACCGTCTTTTGTTTCAAAATTGACAAATTTAAGCACAAAAAAATTCAAACGTTTGCATACATAGATTACAACAAACTTTTCAGGCATCTCCCCGAGTTTAAAACATAGTGTGAATTCCTCTCTGTAATAAAAAAACATGTATGGAAAACCAACAGCACTCCAGTGAGTGATTTGAGTTTTCATACATTATTTTTGTACTTACACGATCGAGGGAAGTTAACTGAATGTTTGAAAATGAAAATTAACCAAAAACTGGCAAACAAATAAATTTAAATGTTTTTAGGCTTTCACGGCCGGATCTAGATGCTTGATTTTCTGGTTCCGGGTTTTGACCGTGGTCCATGTTTTTTGCTTGTCTTCTTCTTTTTTCTTTTTTTTCGGCGGAGCACGCCCTGTTAGACAACCACGATATAAACTTTGATGACACCAAAATAATTGCTAAGGCTCGTGGATATTATGCACGGCTGTATATGCGGCTATGCGGTATGCGGCTGACCACCCATACTGTAAAAAAATGGTTCACTTTGCCAATGTCACCCCTGTTTCAGGGAAGGACGGCAAGAGTTGCAGGGCTTATGTTCATTTGAGATTGGGTTTTTATATTGCAGGTCCACATGCGGCATGTGTTGGCGCGAAATTATACATGTCTGCTTGTGGGAATGCATTTAATATAAATCTTAAATGATATATATCTTTGCAGCTTAGATTAGATTAGATTAGATTAGATATAGAGAAGCCATCGAAATTTATAAAAATAAAAATTTTAACAGGAAAGAAGAGTGTTTGAAACTAAACAAAACATGGTTGAGTACAATTGAAGTTGTGAAAGAGGGTAGTTTTATACCTAACAATTAAGCCACGCCCCTTTTAGAATCTACGTATAAAAGACATCGCCTATCGTTCAGACCTCAGTAGCGAGCAGAACTCCGAAGAAGTCGCCCACAGAGGAGACGAAACGTAAGCTGAAAGTCTTCAAGAAAGAATAAAAAGAAAAAAGAAGAAGACAAGCAAAAATATGGACCACGGTCAAAACCCGGAACCAGAAAATCAAGCAAATAAATTTAATTTTAACAAATAAAATAAACAATATATTATTTACTTACTGCATAGGGAGAATATCAAAATAAATAGGGTGACTTGTAGGTAGCGTTTGACAGTGTTGAAAATCGCCATTTTTTATTAGTGTCAAAATTTACAGACACAATCCTGAAACAATTGAAAAAACTTGTTATTTTGGTTGAAAAATACATTAAACTTTGCAATTTAAATTTAAAACGGTTCAATGAGGCGGGAGCATTTTTTAATTTGCAATTTTTTCTCAGCGAGCTAACGTCAGCCTTGTATGGGGACTGCCGTCCTTAGCAAACAATAAAATAATATTAGTGCGTCTTTTCCCTAGCAACCCTGCCGGGTGACCGACACAATATTGTTTGTGCAAATTCATGTGCGTACCTCATTTGGACTGTTGGAGATCAAAAATGTGTTTTTGTAAAGGAAAAGGAAGAAAATAATATTTTTTCTGAAATTTATACCACCAGGTACACTAATTGCGTATTTACAAAGTTTTTTTTATAAAACTGCAGAAAATAAATAATTGGATTTATATGTTTATAAATGAACATTGTATTGTGCAAGTTAAAAATAAATAAACAAAAGTTTTGCGGACCTCCCAACAAGAGAGAATTAAAAAAAAAGCAATGACAATAATACATACGAGTACATAAGGACATATTTAAATAAATTGCACAGAATCTGTACTCGACTTTCTTGCAAAAATTAACCCACTTATGACGTATGTAAAGCTAGAATCATCTACCAGCTTATGCCGTTTCAATAAAAATATAATATATCAATAATAAATCAATTTTATTCCACCGCGGTGTGTACCTGCATACTCGAACAATATGGATATAGGCATATAAATACTTAAATGAATATAAAATATATTTTGTTGATTTATTTGAAAAAGCGCCAATTACACAAGAAAGATCCTCGACTCATAGGTTGGTATGAAGCTGACCTCTGTACTGTACTGTACTGTATCCTGCCACCGTTTCATTAGGGGTGGCCGGTACCTCCGCAGATGCGCCTCCACTTTTTGCTGTCATCACCTTTTTCATACATACTCTTCTCTTATTCTCACTCTGCAGAATCCATTCTTTCGCAATCTCACCTATTTGGTCTAACCATTCTTTCCTCAGCCTTCCCCTTCCGCGCTTTCCTCTGACATTTCCTTTGTACACTTTCTTCGTTAGTTGTTCATCATCCATTCTTTCAAGATGTCTGAACCATCTCATCGTACTTTTTTGTACTTTCATTCTCATATTCTCTTTTATACCACACTCGTTCATCACTCAAGCATTACGTACCTACTCTATCACTCAGTGTCTTTCCAGCCATTGCTCTCAGGTAAGCCATTTCAACCGTACTTACATACTTTACTCAGCTCACATTCATTAAGCCTTACTTCCACCAACCAATATGCCATTGTGGACCGCCGATCTCATATTCTTCGTAAGTTTCCTATTTCTTGCAATTCTTCCAATCGTTTCCATTACACTTCTTCCTCTACTAGCGCGCTTTTCCAATTATTTCGTCAATTTCGCATTCGACTCAAACTTGCTTCCCAGATAATCAAATTCTTTCACGACCTCCACTCTTTTTTCATTCAGTCTTATCTCAATTATCTCGCATTTCTCAGTCCTCCCAAAGTGTAAAAAATAATTCACTTTGTCAATGTCACCCCTGTTTCAAGGAAGGTCGGCAAGAGTTGCAGGTTTTATGTTCATTTGAGATTTGGTTTTAATTTGTAAGTACTAATTCAGCATTCGTAAGCGCGAACTTACACGTTCCTGTTTGTGGGCATGCATTTCATATTAGTTTTGAATGTTTATATTTCATTGTAACTTATATTCTAGATTATTATAGATGGTTATTGAACCCTTCTGTATGCAAACTAGGACTTTGTATGGTGGGTAAACTTTTTAGTTATATTTTGAAAAAGTAACGACTGATTATCATTGGTATTTATAAAATTTTAAGAATCGCAGCCTTTTATCTATTTTTAACCCTTTGACTACCAAGAAAATTTCTAATACATTTTGTATCGAAAATTTTCACTTTGTATGGCGGCTATACTTTTGATTCACTTTTTGGAAAAAATAATGATGGCAATATATAGGTTATTATTATTATTTTACATTTGTACGAAATTATTTTTTTATTAACCCTCTAACTGCCGAGAATTTTTCCATTATTTTTTCTTTTATATGGCAACTCCCTAAACAGAGATTATGATGAAGAAATGATTATAATTATTAGAAAGCACTATTATATTAATGGATTCACAAAAAAATTAAGAAATATCGTCGGAGCCGTTTTTGAGAAAATCGCATTTTAAATTTTCAGCTCTTCGGAAGCCATCTTGAATTTTCAAAAAAGTAAAAAAAAAATGATTACGAATTAAAGTGATAAGCTTGTTCTTTCTATCAAATTTAAATATCTTGCATTTCAGTAGGTTTTTGTAATATTTTCGATTTAAAATTTCAGGTCGTGTAAACGGTGCTTTATATTTATTTTTTCATAATTTTTTTTTTTTTAATTTTGTAGAAATTTATGTTGTCCATAATATTTTAGAACATTATATTTTTGTTGACCCCTTAACTTTCGAGAAAATCACAATCGTTTGTTTTTTTCATATGGCAACCCATAGACACAGATTAGTAAGAGTGTTTTTTTCTTCTTTCTTCCTTAGCCATCTCTCCACTGCTGGATATAGGCCTCTTCCATGTTTCTCCACTCTTTTCTATCCTGTGCCCTCTGAATCCATTTCCGCCCCGCGACTGGAACAATGTCATCTGACCATCTTTTTTGTGGTCTGCCGACGCTTCTTTTATCTTCCCATGGTCGCCACTTGAGGATTTTCGTTGCCCATCGGTTGTCATCTCGTCTTGCCATATGGCCTGCCCATTGCCATTTTAGTTTTGCAATACGATCCATGATGTCTGTGACTTTTGTTAGGTGTCTGATGTCTTCGTTTCTTTTTCTATCTTTAAGACTTATTCCCAACATCCGTCTTTCCATGGATCGTTGTGAGCACTTTAATTTATGGACGCTCACTGCGGTTAGCGAGATGGTTTCTAGGCCATATGTTGTCACAGGGAGGATGCAAGTCTCGTAGATCTTTCTCTTTAGGTTCATTGGGATGTCTTTATTTTCGAGTATGTGCTTTAATTTTCCAAAAGCTGCCCAGCCCAATCCTATTCGTCTGGGTATCTCTGCAGTTTGGTTTTCCTTTCCCATTTTGATCTTGTGTCCAAGGTAGATATATTCGTTTACAGCCTCTATGTGTTTGTTGTTGATGTTTAGGCTTTCGTTTGTTGGGCTCATAATTTTTGTTTTACTGATGTTCATTTCAAGACCAATTTTCAGAGAGGTTTCATGCAGTTCTTTGATCATACTCTTCAGCTCTTCGATGTCTTTGCTTATAAGCACTATGTCGTCGGCAAAACGGAGGTGGTTCAGGTAAACTCCATCAATTTTGATCCCTTTGTTGTCCCAATTCATCATTTTAAAAATATTCTCCAGGGCCAGCGTAAACAATTTAGGAGATATAGTGTCCCCTTGTCGAACTCCTCGCTTAATGTTTATTTTATCAGTTCTTGTTTCGTCGTCTAGTTTAATATCCATTGTGGCATGATCATATATAAATTTAATGAGCCTTGAATATCTGGAGTCGATTCTTGCGTCGTTTAGAGCCTGTATGATAGCCCATGGTTCTACAGAATCGAAAGCTTTTTTGTAGTCCACAAAAGCCAGATGAATTGGGATTTTGTATTCAGTTGTCTTCTCAATCAGTAAACGGACAGTCTGGATGTGATCAGTTGTTCCAAAACCCTTTCTAAACCCTGCTTGTTCAACCGGTTGGTACATGTCAAGTTTTTGTGTTAAACGATTTGTTAAGATCTTTGTAAGCAATTTATACAGGTGGGACAGTAAGCTTATTGGTCGATAATTCTCCAAATCTTCCGGATCTCCTTTTTTGAATAATAGTACCACTTCAGCATTTTGCCAGTTTTCTGGTATGGCTTCTAATTCAATGCATTTATTTAGAAGTATTTTCACGGCTTCATTTAATTTTTTGCAGCCCATCTTTAAAATATCATTTGTAATTTTGTCTTCTCCTGGAGCTTTATTTTTCTTCATGTATTTTAGAGCATTTTCCATCTCCTCGTGAGTTATTTCTGGTACATCTTCTGATCCCACGTTAAGTATTACGGTATTTTGTGATTGGTTTATATTTTGTGTTTTAGATGTATATAGGTCAGTGTAGAATTCATGAATCGCTCCAGTGATCTCGGCCTTATCGTTTAATGTCCTGCCATTTTTGTCTTTCACTTTAGTAATATTTTTCTTTCCTTCCGCGTTATTTCTCCTTAAAACCTTCATATTTTTGTTTGACTCTATTGTCTTTGTAATAAGCTCGTTATTAAATTTTCGTAGATCCTTTCTCACCTCTCTTTTGATTGTTTTATTTATTTCTTTATATTCGATGGTGTCTCTGCCCATACTTTTTCTTTTTTCCATAAGTGTTATTGTATTTGCAGATAGTTTGTTATTTTTATTTTTCTGCTTAAATGAAAGAGTCTTTACGACTGTTTGAAAATCTGAAGTAATCTTTTCTGATAAGTCGTTTAATCCCATGTTGTTTAGATTTGTTAGGGGTTCCAATTTGTCTTTCATTTTTGTATTAAATGTTGCCCTTTGGTGCTTGATCATTTCCACTGTGGGTTGTTTTTTGTTCTTTTTATTTACCATATTATATCTCTCAGTCTTAGTGTTTATCTTAAATGTTGCTCTTACTAGTCTATGATCGCTGCCCGTATCAAAACGGTTTAAAACTGATACGTCTTTGCAAGTTTTTAAGTTGTCTGTGAAAATATAATCAATCTCGTTTTTTGTCTTGCCATCTGGGCTCTTCCAAGTCCATTTTCTTTGGTTTTGTTTTTTGAAAAATGTATTTGTACAGTAGAGTTGTTCGCTTTGAAGGTATTCCACGAGAGTTTCTCCTCTCTCATTTCTTTTGCCAAGTCCGAACATTCCGATATATTCTGGGTCTCCTTGTTTTTTCTCTCCAACCTTAGCATTAAAGTCACCCATTAAGATTGTTAACCTAGCCTTTTCCATGTTTTTTGCCCCTGTGATATCTTCATAAAATGTTTCTATTTCTTCATCATCTGCTGTACTTGTGGGAGCATAGGCCTGTATGATTTGTATTTTAAACTTTTTATTTATTTCCAGGACTACGTATAGTACCCTGGGTGATATACTAATCATTTTAGTTATTTTATTCTTAATGTTTTTATTTATCATGATGGCGACTCCTCCAGCCGAGGATTGTGAGTTATTTCTAAACAGTATATGTCCTGATGGAAGTGTTACCGATTCTTCTCCTTTTAGTCTTGTCTCGCTAATTCCCAAGACATCCCATTTGATATGTCTCAATTCTTCCTCCAGTCTTATTTTGTCCTCTTCTTGTCTCATGGTTCTGATATTATATGTCGCTATTTTGATGTCTTTGATGTAACAATTTTTCGACTTTTTGCCTCCCCCAGAATCCTCGAGGCAGACCGGTTTTGCGCCGGTGTGAGATTCTGAGCTACATGCTCTACTCACCTGGGGTACTTGTATTTGAAAATTCGAAGGCATTGGTTGGTTGATTTTTGGAAGGTTTTTGGCATTAAAACACCACGCTTGCCTAGCGGGTTGGTGAGTTTTGATTTCAGCCGCCCTTAACATAGGAACAGACGCTGTTTGTAGCCGCTCCTAACCTGGAGAACAGACGCTACTACCTTGGGAAATTAGTGCAGTGGTTTCACGTTGCCTTCTGCACCGCAGTATTCCAGTCGTTGAGGCTGTTGCAGCTGCGCCTGGAATAGTCTGTGAAGTAACCGTTCTGGCATCCATTGCCTCCGCTTACTTCCAGTTGTGATGGATACTGCTGCCCTCCATCAGTGCAGTAGCCCAGCTGACTCGGGCTGTGGACGCCGGCTGTACAGTTTCCTGGCAACCACCATCCTCAGGTACGCGGCCTGCACCGGTACCATCCAGAAAGCTCCTCGCCAGTTCAGTACTGACGCGAGCACCCCAGACCCCCGCCAGTAAGAGTGTTGCCATAACTAATTTATTAAGTTAAAAATTAATTAGTGGCAATTTTGAAAATTTAACAAAATTCTTGGAGCCGTTTTTGAGAAAAGTGCAATTTTATGTTTTTTTGGTATAGCAGTCATCTTGAATTTTCAAGTTGGTGTAATGCCATGTTATTCATACTTAATACATGTCCAAAAAAGTTGATGTAGCCAAAATTTGGTATCTCTAGGTCTTATACTTTGGAAAGTGACACACATACACATACACATACACACACACACACACACACACACACACACACACACACACACACACATACAGACGGACGTTTTTGAAAGATAGTGTTTTTTGGCATGTCCTGCACCAGGACAACTCATTTCCGTGAAAACCTCGAAAAATTTTTTTCACACCAAATCAAAACTTTCTTTATAGCCTTCAGCTATAGCAAGAAAGTAAAAAAATCACAACACTTATTATAAAATGTGTTTTTTAAATTGTAGCTTTAGTTTTAAATATTAGTTTGTATAGTTTTTAATATAAGCTTCACAAGTTTATGAGCCTTTGTTAGATTCGATAGTTTATAAATGAGTCGTATAATGCAAACGCCGTCATCTCCAAATTTTATGATTTTTGAGATAATTATTGAATTTGATTCTGCGTAGTGTAACAAGTCATTTGCTGTGTGCAATGTGATGAAAACCTCACTTAATCCTTCGTAATTTAAATTGAAAAGTATGATTTCGTGCAAACGCCGTCATCTCCAACTGGTTCAACACCTTGTTCAAAACACAAGTTTATTTTTCTAAAAATCATCGCGTAAGGAGTTGACGGCGTTTGCATTTATACGACTCAAATAATATCTCTAAAAGTATAAATTATTCGATTGAATTTTTAAAGAGAAGCTTTAAAAGTTTCCACTTTTAGTTTGATTATTTTCAATCCCAAGGCCTTGTATTTTCAAGTTAATTTTTATTAACGTTAACTATTACTTTCACTATCAATCAAAATAATCCAGTTCGAGTTGAGTAAAACCGAAAAGTCCCGAAGTCACAAGCCCCGCCACAAAATCTAAGAAATTATTATAATGCCATTCAAAAGCATTAAAACAAGTAACTGGTCATAAAAAAAATATTATGTCTAACCTCCATAAAGCTGGAAAACGACACACAAAATGTTCCGTTTGCAGCAATTTTGATGTATCCTTACAGCAAAAAAAACAGCTATTTTCAGTGAAGACGACGCCACTTTGAAAATTGTTCGTTAATTGACTAAATATTTACCACAGAGTTACAACAACTTTAATTAAAATTCAACTAAAACTGAATTTTAGTTCACTCAAACTAAACATGAAAATATCGGGCTTTAGTTTTGAATGCATTTTAAACCAACACACATGCAAACTAAGATAAGGTGTATTAGAATAATTTATGTTAATAAGTTATTTTTGGCAAAAAGAAAATTGCGAAACGGTAAATTGACTTTATATTTTCGCGATAGCCGTGATGAAGTGACGAATGGCAAAACGGTCCGTCACTTATATATGACAGTGTGTGCGAGCGAAAAATCTCCAGCCAGACACGAAACCAAAAAATGTATGCAAACTAGAGCAGCGTCTCCAGTGAGCGTTTTAGTTTCTATACACTTTTGATTATAAACGCTACGGTTGAGTTTTAAAGTAATGTTTTATACTTGATTATAGTGATTCATAAAACAGCTAAATACACAGTGTAATGAAATGACTGTCATTTTATAAAGTAGCTTCGTGAGTTTCAGGGTCAGTCAAACTATTGTTTGACATTACTGAGTTATCGACGTTCGGTCGGTGGATCAGTGGGTAAAATGCTTGCGTTCCATGCCAGAGGGCTGTAACTCTTACTCTGTCGTCATTCCGCTAGGGGTGGCCAGAGCCTCTGCAAAGCTGCCTCCATTTCTTCCTATCTTTACATAGCTCTTTCAATTCATTCATATCCATCCAGGGGCGTGCATCCCATACAGGCACATGCGTCTAATAGGTAGGCTATATATATGAAAAACCCATTGAAGCTTGATCTTCAGATTAAAACATCAAATTTTAAGTTCGATTGGAGCCATCGTCAGCACTTCAGTCAATTTCAAATGAGCTATTTTAAAGGAATGGGAGAAAATATTTATTCTGAAATGTATTTGCCTATACCCTATGCACGCTCCTGTCCCCAACACCTCCTTCTTTCTTATTTTACGCTCACTTTGTATATCCAATCACTTTGTATATTCTTTCACAATCCCCTCAATCTGATACCTTTATATTTTTCTCGGTCGTCCCTTCCCTCTTTTTCCTTTCACACTTTCTTTGTATACATACTTTGTCAGTCTCTCATCATTCATTCTTTCCACATGCCCAAACCATCTCATCACATTCTTTTGCACCATAAAAACTTTCACATATTTTTCAACTTCAAATAAATATTTTAAACGTTCCATTGGAAGGTTTTGGCTTTTGACACCCCTGATAATAAAATATAAAGACTACTAAATCACAAAGTGGCTGAATAAAATGATTTATTCCTAAGCTGTGCACATATTTATTTAGTTGAATAATTATAAGCAGAGCTAGGCCAATTACGCAAACATTTTTCACACTAAAAAATGAATCTCATCTTTCCGAGTAATTCGAGCAATTTTAATATTTTTCATCTTCTTCTTCTTTAAGGCGGAGGAAAGCAGGGGCGCCAGTGTCAAGTTTTTCTTTGTGTGGGGATTGGGAAAGTTGTCTTGCGAAATTTAAATAATAATAGTGGCAAACCTGGGATGAAAGTCTCATCACCACTGTAATTATTACCTACCGAATATCGGTAATATTTGTATGAAGACCTGTCAATCCAAGATGGCCGCAAGTGACCAGCTGATTAGTCTTTATACAAATATTACCGATATTCGGTAGGTAAAAATTACTGTGATGATGAGACTTCCAGCCCTGGATAGAGGTGCCTGGAGAGGTATGGGAGGGGCTATTCAGCATTTGTAAGCGCGAACTACACGTGTTTGTTTGTGGGCATGCATTTGAGAGCTTTAAATGTTAATATATCCTTGCAACTTAGATTATAGATAGATTATTACATATTAATGAATATTCACTCAATCATATCTCTTCTTACTATGTGAATTCACTACAAATTGAAAAGGGAGAAAATGGACAGAGGCTCGCGTCCAGAAACGCTATTCTGCTAAATTACTAGATAGCGATTCGTGTCCAAAAATAAGGAGTTTAGTGATTTATTATTATCTATGGAGTTGTTTCTCAAGCACTAGCAACTCCGACTTGGATTGATATCCAAAGTGTAAGGAATTCAGCAAAATAGTTCTTCAGGAGTGAAAAGAGATAAACCGAGGATGATCCCAAGATGTTGGTGATTCCGTTAGCTTCACAAAGTTGACTCAGCTAGGTGGTCTAAGTGCAGTGGTCAGCATATTTGTTTTCACAGCAGAGTGTATTGGGTTACAAGCCAAGTAGAAAGTGGCATTTCGCAGCTTATTTTACAAACACACAATATTTCCTGTATAGTATTGCAGACACTTAGTGCATCACGTATTCTATAGATCTACACAAATTTCAATGAATTTATGTGACAGCTGAAGGAGTACGTTGAATAAAATAATCAATGGATATTATTTGTTTTTTCTTCAACAAAATACTTATTGAATTGTAGCAAGTCAGTTCACTTCACGTTGAATTCTCAACTATGAAGTTTTACAAGATGGCTACTTTAGTTTTAAATTTCAACACTTTCAGTTTAAGCCATGTACTTACACCTAATAGTTCACTTTGCCAATGTCACGCCTTTTTCAGGGAAGTTTGACAAAAGTTACTCATTTGAGGTTTGCCGTTTAGTGGGCATGCATTTGATATGAATCTTAAATGATATATATCTATGCAGCTTAGATTTAGATTAGATGAAGCTGACCACCTATACTAAGCAAAATGGTTCACTTTGCCAATGTCACCATTTTGTCACTTTGACAATGCAAAAGTTGCAGGACTTATGTTCATTTGAGGTTTGAATTTTAATTTCTAAGAACCTACACATGCAGCATTTGTAAGCGCGAACTTACACGTGCCGATTTGTGGGCATGCATTTAATATGAATTTTAAATGTTAATATATATTTTTGCAACTTAGATAATAGTAGCGACAACCAAGTTTGCAGAGGGCTCTTGAGGAGTGATTCATACGAAAACAGCTCTCACCAAGTAAATCCTCCGTGTATTATTCTTATCACAGTATTGAGATATCTGCAATTTGCAATCTGCAATCCAAGTTACAATGATATATTGCAGCTTTAAGCTCATATTTAATGCACGCCCACACGCGTATTGTCGGTAAACGCTGTTTTAAACGTACGGGTTTATACTGACTAAAGGCCTGTTGCACCAACCTCCAATCAATATTAGATTGACACATCAAATTTGATTGCCTAATTCTGGTAAGGACCTCGGTGAAATATTTCGTGGAGGTGGGTAATAATATGATAGAATTTGAACTGGAAAGATGATGTACGAGCTGATTTACGTATGTGCAACCAAATTTTTGATTTGATGGGAAAAATCACACTTAATTTTGATTTTTGTCTGATTGGAGTTTGGTTCAAAAGGGCCTTGGCGGGCTGGACCTGCGATTGTACATTTTTACGTAAAAAGGTATAAATGTGAAGGCCCTAAAAGGGAAAGGTAAAAACTGGACAATTAATTTTAATTTACACTGAAAAGGTAATTATGACAATGGCGGTGTTTTTTAAAGGTCCTCCATCTCGGTAATTTTATGTTCCATAATGAAAGTTGATGAAGAAATTTTAATATGATAATAGGCACACGAGTAGGGGTACCAAAGCTCCTAAATTACAAAGAACAACTATAAAGTCAAGCAAATGACCACTGCCATAATGTCTTGAAATATTTATTCCTTGAAAATTAATAAATTTTAGCGATCGCAATATTACCAACTTTCTAGGAACATATTTACATTCTCCCAGTTTTTGTACACATGGATATGCAACTGTGAAGTTCTTTGTTCTCTTTCTTACTAATAACCATTTTCGTAAGTGAGTTGAAACAGATATATATATATATATATATAATGTCTATTTTCGTTAAAATAATTTCTAGGAATCATAAGTCAGGAGAATTTTATGATAACAGATCTGAACAGGCAAGCCAGTTCTGGTCAGTGTCGAGCTTTGAAGTAGATGGGCCAGTTGCCTGGAATAAGCTGCCTGTCGACCTTCGCTCTGACCAGCCCACCATCACCTTCAGAAGAGGACTTAAGAAAATGCTGTTTTCGAAGAGCCACGGCGCCCTTGAGATGGTCTGTGATCATTAAACGGCGCCACCGGAAATAAATCATCCATCATCATTATCATCATCAAGAACTTAATAAATAGGTAATCATGATTGCAAAGTACAGCGATCTCAAAACCTTGAGACAAAATGTGAAAACCTGGTAAAACTATACAGGATATTATAGGTGGTTTAATTGTGATAAATAGGACAGCATTATTTTCTCTAATGGTCTAAAGGTCTTTTAAAATGGTAGGATTCTTACAAAGATCATGTCGGCGAAATGAGTAGAGTATGTACGGTGGAAATGAAGTGTTTAAGAAGCATGACAGGAAAAACTCTGAGGGATAGAGTCGGGAATGAATGGGTAAAGAAAGAATGTAATTTGAAAGAGGATGTGAAAATTGAGGTACAAAATAATGTGATGAGATGGTTTGGGCGTGTGGAAAGAATGAATGATGATAGATTGACAAAGTCTATATACAGAGGAAAAGTGAGAGGAAAAAGAGGTAAGGGACGAACGAGAAAAGTATGGAGTGATCAGATTGAGGATATTGTGAAAGAATGGGAAATATAAAGCGAGTGTAAAAGAAGAAAATGCATGAAAAAAGTGATGGATATGATTGAATTGCAAGAGGTATGTAAGGATAGGAAGAAATGGAGGCAGTTCTGCAGAGGCTCTGGTCACCTCTAGCGAAATGACGACAGAGTAACAGTTACAGGCCCTACAAAAAAGGCATGCCAAACTCATAGGATATTGCGAGGCACATGATCTATTTTGTACTAAGTTTCATCTGTAATTAGGTACCTAAAACGCAACTAAGCTACACATATAGTGTAACTTCTTGCTTGCGTTATCCCCGAAGGGGTCGCATATCGCGATTCGGGACCTAAATACCATTATTTTTACGGGTAAGGGGGCCAAGTTGAAGTGGGGGTATCCCAGCTCCCGGGGGGGCTGGTTCTCATTTCTTGTGAAGGCTGAGTAAACCTTGAGATCGAACCCTTGCTCTCGGCATGGAACGCAAGCATTCTACCAATTGAGCTATCGACCTTTTTACAAGGTCGTCGTCGCTACAAAGCGCCAATTCTCAAGCAAGACCAAGTTACTGTAGGGCTGGATGGACCTTTGGTGACCGGTCATTGGTAAAGGTTTATGAATTTTTCAACCCAGCTAAGAGCAAATTTAAAAATATAAATGATATATTTTTTGTGCTCCGCCGGTACTCGAACCCACAACCTTCCATTCAGAGTCCGAAGTGTTACCACTGAACTACGGACCGGTCTGACCTGGTTAATTGTTAAGATGACATATTTTTTCATCAATGGAAATTAATAACTCGTCATCGTAATGGTGATTGTTTGTGATGTTATGTTAAGTCATCAGTTAACTTAACAATAAACTTCATCACGCACACTGACCATAACCAGGGCAACGGGTGCTCAACATTTTTACGAAGAAACAAAAACGAGAAAAAACATCAGTGGTTGTCAACGACGATACCATGTTGAAAGCACCGGTTCTCATCAGATCACCGAAGTTAAGCAACATTGGACGCGGATGCTACTTGGATGGGTGACCGCTCAGGTACACCGCGTGTCGTTGGCATTCTTGACCAGTCCGTAGTCCAGTGGCAACACTTCGGACTCGTAAATGGAAGGTTGTGAATTCGGATCCCGGCGGAGCACAAAAAAAATACCATTTATATTTTAAAATTTGCTCTTCGCTGGGTTGAAAAATTCATACACCTTTACCAATGACCGGTCACCAAAGGTCCATCCAGCCTTACAGCAACTGGGTCTTGCTTGAGAATTGGCGCTTTGTAGCGACGACCAAGCTCGTAAAAAGTTCGGTCGGTAGCTCAGTTGGTATAATGCTTGCATTCCGTGCCAAGAGCAAGGGTTCGATCTCAAGGTTTACTCAGCTCTCACAAGAAATGAGAACCAGCCCCCCCGGGAGCTGGGAAACCCCCACTTCAACTGAAAGTGGTTGGTGTGAGGCCGCCCCCCTTACCTGTAAAAATAAATAGGTCCCGAATCGCCACATGCGACTCCTTCGGGGATAACGCAGGCAAGAAGTTACACTATATGTGTAGCTTAGTTGCGTTTAAATAGGCTTAAACTGGAAGATATTTTTTTACCTAAGAGTAAAAAAATGGAGTACTATTATGACGACAAAATGGCAGCCACATAATCTCTAAAAATATTAGACTTTCTAATCGAAATTGTCGACGGTGAGGAAGGAGGCAGATACACATTTTACAAATCGCGACCAAAGAGCCGCATTTGGTTCGTAAGCCGCACTTTTCTTACCACTGGCGAGTTGCATATATATAGAGATGTATTGTTCAAAATCGCTTTGTCACGATGATGAGCTAAAAATGAGCAAAAAAAGCATTGCGTGATATTTTTCCCGCCATTTTTAATGCGAGCCTTTTAGCGATTGCTGTTGTGATTTAGTTTCTATATTTTTTTTCGTAAAACGTTATGGTTTAGTGTGAACGTACCAAATGTTGATACAGTTTTGATTTTAACGATATCTATCTATCTATAATCTAAGTTGCAAGGATATATTCATTTAAAGCTCTCAAATGCATGCCCACAAACAAACACGTGTAGTTCGCGCTTACAAATGCTGAATGTGTACTTACAGATAAAATCCAAACATCAAATGAACATAAACCCTACAACTTTTGCCGACCTTCCCTGACACAGGGGTGACATTGGCAAAGTGAACCATTTTTTACAGTATGGGTGGTCGGCCTCATACCAACCTATAAGTCAAGTCATGCCCATTTTTCTGCAATCTTAAACTTTAAACTGCTCTCCTGAACAATTTAGTTTTTTTCGCTTATGCTCTATATCCTTTTAACCGTCGATATGATAGCGATTTTCAAATGTAAGGCTTTAAGTAAAACAAAGTGGTTGAAATTTAAATAGTTTCATTGAATAAATTTTCATTGAAGTGGAGTTCGTGTGGCCAAGTACTGGGGGCTGCACATATGATGGTGTTCTGGACACGGAAAGTAAGTATTGAATAAATGATTTCAGTGGATGCATAATTTTTCATTTTCTTGTAGTTGAGAAAGGTTATGACCCTACCATTCCCTGATTTAATAGCCTATGCCGGGTACAGACTTTTGGAAAAGCAAAGCAAGCAATAAAAAAATACTTACTCGCTCATAATTTGTTAACACTTTTGTCGATTCCTTGACTTATAGGTTGGTATGAGGCTGACCACCTTGGTTGGTATGAGGTAACAAATTATTCACTTTGCCGATGTCACCCCTGTTCCAGGGAAGGTCGGCATAATTTGCAGGGTTTATGTAAATTTGAGGTTTAGATTTTAAATTGTAAGTACACATCCGTATCTGTTTGTGGTCATGCATTTGATATGAACTTTGAAATTTGAATGTATACATCTTGTTGCTGCTTAGATTATAAATCATTATTGTTTTAGATGTAAGGTTCATTTAAAGATAATGGCTTAAAGTATGGAAGGATCAAATCTCTGAAATAGCGAATGAATGGGATATCCAGAGTCATAATAAAAGGAGGACTTGTATGAAAAAGGTTATGACTCTGGATGAAATGAAAGAAGTATGCAAGGACAGGAAGAAGTGGCGGCTAATCTGCAATGTTGATTTCTAATGTTGGTGTATTCATTTGCTACATTTTTTTCATAGGAAATTTTTGACTTTTTTTGTATAGATTTCTTTGTAAGGTTTTGTTCTTTTTTATATTTAAATGTAATTTATTATTCATATTCCTTGACTTATAGGTTGGTATGAGGCTGACCACCCATCCTGTAAAAAATGGTTCACTTTGCCAATGTCACCCCTGTTTCAGGGAAGGTCGGCAAAAGTTGTGGGGCTTATGTTCATTTGAGGTTTGGATTTTATTTGTAAGTACACATTCAGCATTTGTAAGCGCGAACTACACTTGTTGGTTTGTGGGCATACATCTGAGAGCTTTAAATGAATATATCCTTGCAACTTAGATTATAGATTATTATTATAGCTTACAAATTACGATGACTCTCAAGGCTTATAGATTCAATGACTGTGCTATTTTTTTTAATTGGAAATAGATTAACTGAAGTAAGATAACTGCACTGTACGTCACCCTTATATTTTTAAATAATGTTTCGACCGGTCCGTAGTCTAGGGGTTAACACTTCTGAATTGTAAACGGAAGGTTATGGGTTCGAACCCAGGCGGAGCACAAAAAATATACCATTTACATTTTTAAATTTGCTCTTGGCTGGGATGAAAAATTCATAAACCTTTACCAAAGATCCAGCCTTACAGCACCTGGGTCTTGCTTGAGAATTGGCAATTTGTAAAGACGACCAAGCTCGTAAAAAGTCCAGTCGATAGCTCAGTTGGTAGAATGCTTGCATTCCATGCCGAGTGTAAGGGTTCGATCCCCACCGAAGGTGTCAGAAATGATTTTCCGTTTCGGTGTCTATTTCAAACCCAAAATAAATACCGGCAAGATACTGACCATTTTCGTCAGTACGTTGAAACATAATATGTGTAGGTATTATCTGTTTTCTTTTAATTGATTTCTAGACCACAGATATCCCAAGTCAATGGGTGTTTACAATGTTACTTTTAATCGACCGTGCAAAAGAGAAGAACGATTTTCTCTACGTTTCGTCGGAGTCATATCCGACGTCCTCACGAGACGTGTGACTTCTACAAAGAAGAACCACAAACTGTTGAATTATTGTTGTTTGATCGAGGCCGAAGGTTGTAAATACTTTTATTAACCTTCGGTGATGCATCCATAGATGTCGCAATAGCTCCACTTGTACAGAAGGACGATATTATGTCTTCCTGTGAAATCGTCCGATTAATGGAAGGGTGGATCATAGAAGTTAGTACTGGCCTCCATATACTGGAAAGTTTGTAGCTGTCATTTCTGTTGAAGTTATTCAAAAAAGGTCTAACGACCGTAATCATAATTTAACATTTCTAATTTCACTTTTAATCGACTTCAGTCGATGACTCGAATAAATAAAAAAATGACTCGGAGCGAAGTGAGGCGAGGGATTCGTTCGCATTCGTGGAGTTTCGTTGCAGGTTTGGAGCCGGCATAAAAGCGATATTTAATTATTGTATTAACCATACATTTGTATGAAGTGGGTTAATTTGAATACGCTAACGCTTCTAGGATATTTACACGCAGCGAATGTAAATGCTTTTGACGCCCGGGCTGCGTTTAGCATATTTCATTACAAAGGTTGAGTAACCGGCCGTCCTGCGCGCGGCCTGCATTTGTTAATTCACGATCCGCATAATTGGCGCTCTTGCGTAATTCGCAATGAATAAAATATATGAATGCAAGCTGAGCACCTTTAAGTAACGGGGAAACCGCGAAATACATTTGACCGCTCCTTAGTCTAGTGGTGAACAATTCTGACTTGTAAATGGAAGGTTGCGGGTTCGAATCCGGGCGGAGCACAAAATATATACCATTTATATTTCCGATACGGTATTCCGGACCGGTTCGTAGTTCAGTGGTAACACTTCTGACTTGTAAATGGAAGGTTGTGGGTTCGAATCCGGGCGGGGCACAAAAATATACCATTTATATTTCCAAATTTGCTCTTCGCTGAGTTGAAAAATTCATAAACCTTTACCAAAGACTGGTCATCAAAACGTCCATCCAGCCTTAACAGCAACTGGGTCTTGCTTGAGAATTGGCGCTTCGTAGCGACGACCAAGCTTGTAGAAAGCCCGATCGATAGCTCAGTTGGTAGAATACTTGTATTTCATGCCGAGGGAAAGGGTTCGATCCCCACCGAGGGTGTCAGAAATGATTTCCGGTTTCGGTGTTTATGCAAACCCTAAAATAAAATACCGGCAAGGTTTACTCAGCTGTCACAAGAAATGAGAACCAGCCCCCCCCCCCGGGAGCTGAGAAACCCCCACTTCAACTGAAAGTGAAAACTTCAAATTTAGCAGTAAAAATTAAAAGCCGAATAGAGCAAGCAAAGGGAATTGTAAATCAAAATGTTGACGAACATAAGCCAAAATTTAAATAAAAAAGTCATGTATTAGTTTTAAGTTTAGTATCTAAGAAAATGAAGATGGAGAGGTATCTCTGAAAACGTTTTTTCATAAATAAATACTCATTAAAATCAGTGGAATAAAACAAAGTTTTTTATTAAAAGTTCATAATTTTTTTTTTTCACAAATACCTAAAATTGAAGTGACGTCTGCGCATGGTGAGATGCTCATTGAGATCTATCTATAAAAAGCAATAAATATTTAAAAAGAAAAAAAAAACAACGGATTGACTGCAAAAACATTTAAAAAACAAATACGTCAAAAACAAGAAGAGAATAATATGGAATGCAATGTCAGTATTTAAAAGGCGACCTCGACCCGATTAAGATGGTCGTATTATTTTTTTTTTGAGTTTTTTTTGTTGATATCAATGAACCACTGACATGTATACAGAGCTGGTATGCTCACTAAGAGTTGTTGTTGTAAGTGGAACAGTCTGTGAGGTGTACCACAATTTGCAAGCCAGACATTGCAAGCTTGAGAGCGATGGGTGTTCAGAAAGTAGTTGACTGATGGCTTGATTAATTTGAAAATTTGAAAAAAAAAAAAGTGATTTTTTTCTAAAATACTGTAACTAAAAAAATGTGCTCTTGGCCGGGTTGAAAATATACGTGTCTGCTTGTGGGAATGCACTTAATATAAATCTCAAATGAAGTCTATCTTTGCAACTTAGATTATATATAGATCTCAATAAGCATTTCACCATGCGCGTCATTTCAATTTTAGGTATTTGACACCCTCGGTGGGGATCGAACCCTTGCTCTCAGTATAGAATGTAAGCGTTCTACTAACTGAGCTATCGACCGGACTTTTTACGAGCTTGGTCGTCGATACAAAGCGCCAGTTCTCAAGCAACACCCAGTTGCTGTAAGGCTGGATGGACCTTTTGATGACCTGTCTTTGCTAAAGGTTTATGAATTTTTCAACCCAGCGAAGAGCGAATTTGAAAATATAAATAGTACATTTTCTGCACTCCGCCGGGATTCGAACCCACAACCTTCCATTTACGAGTCAGAAGCGTTAACCACTAGACTGCGGATCGGTCTAGAATGCCAAATTTGGAATATACACTTGAGTTCAGAACACCCTGTCTTTTACACGATTTAGTATAAGTTGTATGATCAAGTGTTGGGAGAGGTCTGTTATGTTTGATTAAAACATGGCTAGATTATCAACAAATAAGGCTTTCGGTGACTACAGGTCCGTCACCATTGAGTAATAGCATAGAGGAGCAAAAACTAACTTACTGCATTGATGCATATTCTGCTCTGCTAATTGCACTTGCAGTAATCGACACTTTTGAGATTTTCACTTTTTTTTGCAAAAATGACATCTCCTGGGCCTAATTTCCATGTTTTTTTAAATTATAACTATGTTTTTTTTTAAAGGAAAAACGCAGTACTTACAAAAAACGTATTGCTTTAGCTAAAAAGATCTGCAGCATTCGTTTATCTACAAACTGCCATTTTACAAGTACTGCGTTTGCAATACATAAGGAGGGCAGTATTGTAGCCCAGATTTGTCTCAGTCCTGTCAAACGTTGCAGTGGTGCAGTCATAAGAAATAAGGCCATTTTGTTTAAATTCATTTTGTGTTTCGACACCCAATCATAGCACATACCATCATGTATTTTCCCTTTATAATTCGTCAATTTTAGCGATCACAAGATTTATAAGGCATACGTACCTACTATGTTCGGACTGGTTCGGGAAAAGTACGCACGCGGCAATGCTGCCACCTTTCCTAAAAACATTTTTACATTCGCCCGAGTTTTTTTGTACACATGGAAATGCAACTGTGAAGTTCTCTTTCTTACTAGCGATCATTTTCGTAAGTGAATTCAAACAGATCTATATACATATTATAATGTATATTTTCGATAAAATAATTTCTAGTCCACAGATATCATAAGTCAATGGGTCCGTCACTATTGAGAACGCCTGCCTGACAGACGCAAGGTTTACCCACACGTACTGACATTGACTGTAACATATTTACTTCTATCAATACATTATCAAGGGCAAGCGCATTCTATACTTTTATATATCCATTCCTTACGACAATTCCAAGCAAACTGATATCCAGAGTCATAATAAAAGGAGAGCTTGTATGAAGAAGGTTATGACTCTGGATGAAATAAAGTAAGTGTGTAAGGACAGAAAGAAATGGCGGTTGATCTGTAATGTTGGCGGTTAGGACTAGGGTTTTTTTAAAATTAGAATTCTGTTTTAGTTTTGATGTCCATACGATTTAAAAAATGTAATTTGTTGTGTATGTTCCTTGATTTATAGGCTGGTATGCGGCTGGCCACCCATGCTGTAGAAAATGGTTCTTACCAATGCCGCCCCTGTTTCAGGAAAGGTTGGCAAGAGTTGCAGGGTGCATGTTCATTTGAGATTTGGGTTTTTACATTGTAAGTCTACGTGCGGCATGTTTAAGAGCGAACTTATACGTGTCTGCTTGTGAAAATGCATACAGGTATAACGTGAATCCCTAATGTTATATATCTTTGCAACTCAGATTATATTCGATTAAATTAGCCTGACATTAGGAAGTGAATTGAATTACTCTTCACATTTCTTTTTAAAATAAATTTGTGTCTCATTTCGTTTTCTTTAAATTATTAATGGGCTCGAGTGATGCGGTTACCTACGAACGTCATTCCATTTTTATTGTTTAAGATGTAGATGTGCATACATTTTTTTGTATGAAAAAAATTATACAAATCGTTTGTTAACCGATGGACATTAAAACGTCACATGATGAATTTCGAAGGTAATATGAACGAAAATCAATATATTGTCCCTTTAGAGCTTGTTTGTCTTATCTCCAACAGAGGTAATTTCACATGAGCAATGTTTGCATTTGTACTGACTGAACCAATGTGTGTTATGAATACACACTTGAAATTGATTTTGGAAATGTTATATTAAAAAGAGTTCTCACATAATCGTGTTTTACGTTTTTTTCTTCGCTCAGATAGAATAGAATGTGATTTTTAAGACAATCGGGTAATTTCACATATTTTTTTTATTTCATAAAATGAACTACATTTTTAAAAATGCATCTGCGTTTTAAAAAAAATAATACCTGGCTTAGTTTTTAAATTATAGCTCTTTAAAATTCGCGCATTATCGATTTCCGGTAAAACAGGGCATTTTTATTTATTTCGGCGGATGTGACGTCGATGGATCTTTGGATCTATGGAGTGTAACGTTAGGCCCTGGAAGACTGTCGGATCCATCTACGTCATTTTGACGTCACAGCGTGGCTAGCCAGCCGCGCTGCATTTTGGCGGGATTCAAATTCTCGGCATTTTATTTTTGAAAATTATGATTGAAATCTTAATTTTACTACTTAAAAAAAATATGGTTGTGATCATGGTTGTGATCCTTGAAATGTACTCTACACAACCATATTAACTTATTTTAAACCGTTTTCCCCCCCACTGCAATTATCTTATTTCATTTAAAGGTCATCTTTGTTAACAACCGCAACCGATGGTAAATATTTTTTGGCCTTTCCGTGGCAACCCGGCCGTGTGACGTTACAGTTTTGTTGTACATGGAATTTGTGCCGAATAAATGCAGTCTACGTTCAACTTAAATGCGTTTGTGTTTCGTTCTTGCCATGAAAAGAAAAATGTTAACAAATCTAAATCTAAGTTGCAAAGATATAAATAATTTGAGATTCATATTAAATGCATTACCACAAGCAGACACGTATAATTTTGCGCTAACACGTGCCGCATGTGGACCTACAACATAAAAACCCAATCTCAAATGAACACAATCCCTGCAACTCTTGCCGACCTTCCTCGAAACACGGGTGACATTGGCAAAGTGAACCATCTGTTTGCAGAATGGGTGGTCAGCCTCATACCAACCTATAAGTCAAGGAATAAATAAGAAATAATTTGCGTGAATTGATAAAACGCAAAAAAAAAATCATTTATTTAATCTTAGCACGCATTTGTTAACGATAAGTAAGTTGTTATAATCAAATTGTTTATCTTTGAATTGAAAAGGTAAATACACAAAGGGATTAGACAATTTCTTTGTTTTACGATAGCAAACAATATATATAATAAATAATTATCCAAGTTGCAAAGATATATACCTATTAGCATTCAAAACTCATATGAAATGCATGCCCACAAACGGACACGTGTAAGTTCGCACTTACAAATGCTAAATGTCTACTTACAACTTACAACAACAAATGAACATAAAGCCTGCAAATTTGCCAACCTTCCCTGAAAAAGGGGTGACATTGGAAAAGTGATCCATTTTTTTACAGTAAGGGTGGTCAACAGAAACAAAAGCATATTATATAATTTGAGCGCTGAACTAAAATTTAATAATGCCCCATGCTGTAATAATTGGTTTACTTTTGCCAATGTCACTCCGGTTTCAGGGAAAGGTGGCAGGAGTTGCAAGGTTTATGTTCATGTGAGGTTTTTTTTACTTGTGTGCACACATGCAGAATGTATAAGGCGCAAACCTACATGTGCCTGTCTGCGGGCATGCATTTAATATGAGCGTAGATTATAGATTTATTTTATTTATATACCTATATATTTTCTAGTTATCGCTCGCAATATTTGTTGTACCTAAAGTAAATTTAATATATATTTTTATACAAAATAAAACCGACGGCTTATAAATGAAGTCTTTAAAGAAATAAAAATAAAAATTATGAACTACATATGCTTTTTAATACGTCTAAAAATGCTCCATGGAAGAAGAGGTTATACTCGTAGTTTTTTTGTTGCTGACTAAATATTCCACTAAATATTGCTGGAAAAAATATAAAATATTAATTGCACGTATTTTCTGTCCATGATATGCTATTATTGACATAATTCGAATTTAATTCAATGGACAAACATTTATTTTTTTACGTACCTATTCATAAAAAAATATGTGACCTATTTGACAATTTCTTATTTCGAGTTTGCGAAGTCTTTGGCCCCCGAAAATATTATTAAAAATAGAATATACACGATTTGGTCCATGACTTATGGGTTCTCATTTCTTTAACAATCAAGGTGTAGGAGTTGTTTTACTTTTGCCAAAGTAACTCCCGTTTCAGGGTAGAGTTGGATTGGAAGGTTTGGTTTATTTTGTGAGTAGGTACACATGCAGCATGTGTACATGCCTACATGTAGGCTTACATATATTGCAAGTTCACACTTACACATGCTGCGTGTCTAAAAAAATCTAAATCTAAATCTAAGGTGCAAACATATATATCATTTGAGATTCAGACACGTATAAGTTCGCGCTAACACATGCCGCATGTAGAACCACATTATAAAAACCCAATCACAAATTTACATAAGCCCTGCGACTCTTATCGACCTTCCCTAAAACAGGGGTGACATTGGTAAAGTGAATGTCTTTTTATAGTATGGGTGGTCAGCCTCATACCAACCTATAAGTCAAGTGTGTACACACAAAATAAACCAAACCTTACATGAACAAAAACTTTGCAACTAAGTACCTAATGCCACCTTTCCCTGAAACGGGCTGGCATTGGCTAAAAGTGAATCAAGTTTTACAGCATGGAATCAGCCTCATACGAACCTTTTTTTTTTTTTTTTAAGAAATCCTGTGCGGGAGACTCCCTAGATTCTAGAGACTCTAGGGGTCTATGACACTTGTTGTAGTGCCGCAGAGGTGTACGAGCTTGGTCGTCGCTACAAAGTGCCAATACTCAAGCCAGGTCATTGGTAAGGGTTTATGAATTTTTCAACCTAGCGAAGAGCAAATTTGAAAATATAAATGGTATATTTTTTGTGCTCCGCCGGGATCCGAACCCACAACCTTCCCATTCCGAGTCCGCAGTGTTACCACTGAGCTACGGACCGGTCTATTGAACTTTTAGAATAGAAAGGCTTACTTAAATTTTTAAAAATATAAGCTAGCAAAATTATGTAAGTAGGTACCTACTATCGTTTTTTTCCCGCGATTTTTTAAGAATCGTTTAGAATCAAACGTGGCGATCTAGGATTTTGTAAAAAATAAATAAATACATGAAAATGATGATTATCTGTGTATCAATATATTTAACTCAATTACTTCTAAGAAAAATCTAGTTTGCTGCCTGTGATTCAAAATATCAGTAATATCCTTTTTTTTACGATTGATAACAATGACATAAAAAATAATATTGCAGCACTCGAGAATGTAGTTCAAACTGATTTATTTACCGTTATCAATCTTTGTTTGCGATATTCATAACGTTTTATCAGTTATTTATTTATTTTTAAATAAAAAATCAGGAGTCGGATAACCTACAAATAAATATGATACAATTAAGTAAATATCACTTACTTCAAAAGCGCCAGAATTGATGCATCAGTATTTTTGATGGCGCTTTTTGTAGAATTCTATTAATAACAGAATATCTGTCTGTATACATCCACTTCACAGTCAGGATCAACTTTCTGTGACGAAATGTCAAGTAATATCAACAAACGGCCATTTTTATTTCGCCGCTGTCAAACTTTTGACAGCTGTCAAATGGAGCATTACCATAGCAAAAATAACTTTATGAAAAATATATTTATGTTTGGTTAAAACTTACTTGATATTAAAAAAAAGTGAAAAGTACGTGCAAATCATTTTAAATATAATTAATGTAAATATTATACCAGGGAGAGTATATTGTTGACACGATAAATAAACATTTTTGTTTCTTTGTTACTGCCATCTATGAATGGCTTAAGTAAGCTCGTCAGATTTTAAAAGAATGTGAAATATTCAAAACATTAAAAAAAATAGAATTACTTTTTTCAGTAAATAAAAAAAATATGATGTTTCCTTTTAAATATCCTAAGTTGTTGATAGAGATGAATGTAAAATTCGGTAACATTATATAGTTGTACTGCCATCTATTAGTTAATCCTTTAAGCTTTTACATGAATTCATATTTTTATACCCTGAAATATTTTTTTTATACATTTGAAAAAGGAACATACCAGACTGTAGGTAGGTACAACCAAATTATTCATTTAATCTTTGTAAATGATATCACAACAATGAGGTCGGAACATTTTTGAAAATGAGACTCTGTTTTCTGCAAGCAAATAAAACAACGTCGTAAATGATCTTCGCACCCTTTTTAATGTGCCACCCTTATAAGCAACGTATGATTGTAAGGAAATAAAATCGTTAAAAAGCTAGTTTTTTTCAAACAAATAAGTAGCCTACCTATAATAAATAGGCAATAAAAGCGAAAGAAAAAGTATTTCATAGGCACATTTTGTAAACCTACCATTGATATGTATACAAATATTTTTGCCTCTTTGAATTAGGAGCGCTCGTGTGACGTAGGAACTTTTACAACAATAAAAATTGAATTGACAGAAACGACAAGAGAAAAAACAATTTAATTAAATTTGGCCGCCAGCTCGAGTTTTCAAACTGGACATCATTGTTGGTTGGTAATTAATAAAAGTGAACAAAATGCCAAAGAAAAGGAAAAACACAAAAGTAAAGAACAATGCGGTCAGAAAGGAAATTCTGAAACAGTCAAAATTGGTGAGTAGGTATCTATAACGAAAAAACCGCAGCTAACCTACACATATAGTGTATACTTCTTGCCGCGTTATCCCCGCATGTGGCGAGTTGAACCTATTTATTTTTAGAGGTAAGGGGGCCGGCCATACGCCAACCACTTCAGTTAAAGTGGGGGTTTCCCAGCTCCCGAGCGGGCTGGTACTCAGTTCTTGTGAAGGCTGAGTAAACCTTGCCGGTATTTTATTTTGAGGTTTGAAATAAACACCGAAACGGGAAATCATTTCTGACACCCTCGGTGGGATTCGAACCCGAGCTCACGGTATGGCATGCAAGCATTCTACCAACTGGGCTATCGACCGGACCTTTAAAAAAAATTAGGCTGATTTATTTGGAGAGCGCTGTTTTTGTATCACACCTCAAGAGCTCTCTGCGAGCTTGGTCGTCGCTGTAGAAAGCGACAATTCTCAAGCAAGACCCAGTTGCTGTAAGGCTGGATTCACATTCAAAATTCATATCAAATGCATGAACACAGACAGACACGTGTAAGTTCATGCTTACAAATGCTGCATGTGGACAAATTAAAATCCAAGCCTCAAATGAACATAAGCCCTGCAACTTTTGCCGACCTTCCCTGAAACAGGGGTAATATTAGCATAACTTTTTACAGTATAGAGGGTCAGCCTCATACCAACCTATAAGTCAAGGAACCGTTTTGTAAAAAGAGGAATTTTATAGTAGGCTTAGCTAGGATTAGTGCCAAAATTTTAAACTTTCTTTAGCTTTTTTTAGGGTAACTTATTTTTTTTATATGCATTGATTTGCCCTGATCCCATGGCAAATGTTTTTTTTTTTATTTATTGTGAAGGCCGAGAAAGGTATGGATGGACCAAATTTTCGAAATAGCGAGTGAATGGGACATCCAGAGTCATAATAAAAGGAGAGCTTGTATGAAAAAGGTTATGACTCTGGATGAAATGAAAGAAGTATGCAAGGACAGGAAGAAGTGGCGGCTAATCTGCAATGCTGATTTGTAATGTTGGTTTATTAGTTTGCTACATTTTTTGCATAATAAATTTTTGACTTTTTTTGTATAGATTTATTTTTAAGGTTTTGTTATTTTTATATTTAAATGTAATTTATTATTCATATTCCTTGACTTATAGGTTGGTATGAGGCTGACCACCCATACTGTAAAAAATGGTTCACTTTGCCAGTGTCACCCCTGCTTCAGGGAAGGTCGGCAAAAGTTGTGGGGCTTATGTTCATTTGAGGTTTGAATTTTATTTGTAAGTACACAATCAGCATTTGTAAGCGCGAACTACACGTGTTTGTTTGTGGGCATACATCTGAGAGCTTTGAATGAATATATCCTTGCAACTTAGATTATAGATAGCTGAGTGAACTTTGCCGCCCTTGTAAAATGAAAAATATTTAATAAGTGAGTACCTACATAAGTTAGTTTTTTAGTGCCATTTTGTGAATTAACTTCAAAGGCACTACAAGGCCATAGCATCTCCTGAACATGCGCTATTTTAACATTCTTTTCACAAAATTCACTGCTCTCAGCTTGCTTTGTAAGGTATTCTACAATAGAGGGCCGGCAATGCAAAAGGCATAATGCAAAAAAAATAGCCGTATTGCGCCTGCTATAGTAAATTTAACGTACTCTTTATAGCTTGGCATTAAACGGGAGCTGGCTAACCAAGAACTGACTAAATACAAAATGGAGGACTATTGGAGGAAGATATTGTTGAAGATGAAGCTACCAATCATGAAGGAAGATGTTCAGGTAAGAAATCAAATCTCTTATGGACTTGAATGACTTCCATTGACAACAAAATTGTGATGACAAAGGATTTCTAGGGAATAGGGAATCAAATATTTTGTTATTGGTTGCTAAGGTTCATAGTCGCATAGATATGTGACGTCTGTTTATCCTTTCGTGAATGTAAGTACCTGCAAGGTATACTCAGCCTTCACAAAAAATGAGTACCAGCCCCCTCGGGAGCTGGGAAACTTCCACCTCAACTGAAGTGGTTGGCGAAGGCCAGCCCCCTTACCTGTTCCACCCGCCACATGCGATTCCTTCAGGGAAAACGCGGCAAGAAGTTACACTATACGTGTAGCTTAGAATCGTAGCGTATTCTTTGAATTGCATATGCTCTAGGCGCCAGATGATGATGATGATTTGTAGAGCGTCACTTCGTAACTTTTGACTCTGCAGGGGCGCTCTCAGCGTTGTCACGGCGAAGAGGTGAGTCTTCATTCCCTGTGTGAAGGATTCAGCACTAGTGCAGGGCTGGAAGTCTCATAACCATGGTAATTCTTACCTACCGAATATCGTTAATATTTGTATGAAGACCTGTCAATCCAAGATGGCCTCAAATGAGTCTTTATTAGTGTTGCAACGAATATTCGGTAATTATTCGGTACCTATTCGGCTACTTTTTCACTATTCGGCCGAATACCGAATAGTAACATTTTGGCCGAATATTCGGCGTGCCGAATATAAAAGCAAAGGAATAAGAATCCCGAACCTCTCTCCATTACCATTGTGTGGTGAAAATTGAGTTGAATATTTGAAAAACAGCATTTCGTGAAAAATCTTACATTAATTGTAGGCTATAAGAACAAGAAACGATGCCTCTGGTTTTTGAGAACAATGCCACCTGTCTCCATGAAGTTGTTTATTTCGTGATTTTGTAAATTTAGTTTTATTTAATTGAATTTGTATAGTTTCATGGTAATTCATAAAAACATTTGAAATACAAAATTAATTTAAAAAAGTTACTGTTTCATTTTTTACCTCTGCGAGTATTTGAAATGTAAAAGAGGCAGTTTGTGATGCAGAAAGGCTATCTTGCCAGCGTTATCTGGAAGCAGGCGATAACGCTTTTCTTCATAAACGTTTCCAGCTTCCAAGAAAAGCCTCTCGCCATGACATTTATTGGGGTGAGCTGGGCAACCAATAGTGAGACTCGCCGAATACACTATTCGTTGCATCACCAGTCTTTATACAAATATTACCGATATTCGGTCGGTAAGAATTATCGTGGTGATGAGACTTCCAGCCCGGACGCGCACGTCTGGTGTCCGCCGATTCCAGGTGGACGATCCTGCAACATGCGTCACCAAACAATGTGGTCAATTTTTTAGATGTTACGACCTTCCAGAGATCGCAGAGTGAGCTGCCTCTGGCTCAGACTTCTTGTGATGACCAGTTCCTGCAGGTACTCTGGCGCAACTCCATCCAGTACCTTGTTTACTGTGACATCACTTTGAAATTTGTTCGTTCAGGGATAATTAGTCAGTGCAGCCAAGTATATGAGTACGCAACTACGCAACTAAGCTACACATATAGTGTAACTTCTTGCCTGCGTTTCCCCGAAGGGGTCGCATGTGGCGCTTCGGGACCTATCTATTTTTACAGGTAAAGGGGCCGGCCTCACACCAACCACTTTCAGTTGAAGTGGGGGTTTCCCAGCTCCTGGGGGGGCTGGTTCTCATTTCTTGTGAAGGCTGAGTAAACCTTTGAGATCGAACCCTTGCTCTCGGCATGGAATGCAAGCATTCTACCAATTGAGCTATCGACCTTTTTACGAGCTTGATCGTCGTCGCTACAAAGCGCCAATTCTCAAGCAAGACCCAGTTGCTGTAAGGCTGGATGGACCTTTGGTGACCGGTCACTGGTAAAGGTTTATGAATTTTTCAAACCAGCGAAGAGCACATTTGGAAATATAAATGGTATATTATGTGCTCCGCCGGGACTCGAATCCACAACCTTCCATTTACGAGTTCGAAGTGTTGCCACTGGACTACGGACCGGTCCAGTAATAATACTTATTTGCACAAACCTTCTTGTATTCAGGTGTCCTGGAATGTCTTTCAAAGAACCTTAGATAAGAAGGACGCTTGCATTGCGGAGCTTTGCCAGCAGTTTGAAGACTGCGAGGTCCAACAGCATATGAGTGTTGCCATACACCATGATGCCGTCAGCTTACAATTGGGTAGGTAATAACTTCCATCTTCATCCTCATTATTATCTTCTTAGTTTAGACCTGCTAGACTGTTTGTTTTGAGTTGCATTTTATCCTGTGAGGCTTACTTTCAGCTCTCTTTTTTTGAGGGTGGGTGAAGCTCTTCATTTTTAGGGTGGGTTCAGCTCTTTATTTTTAGGGTGGGTTCAGCTCTTTATTTTTAGGGTGGGTTTCCAAAAGGAAACATGTTGCAAATGAAACTGCGTTACTGTTTTTAAATTCTTTAAGGTCTCTGGTACGTTTTCATAGTTCGAACTGCCCTTAATCTATGCCTGAATATTTACTGTTCGATTGAGTGGTTTTTTCGATTAGCATGATCGATCTTTTTCTCAAAAGCTTTTCGAACAATGTTTGAGGGATATTGCGATTGATTTTGGGCCACCTGCTATTAAATTCCTTTATCCTTTCGCCTTTTACTAGCTTTGTCTTTCGCCATCTACCTTGTACGCAACAATATGAAGTACCTACTTGCAGTTCAATATCGACAGTGACAGTGGACATATATACACAAATTGTGACAAAGACTTTGTCATTTACAACACACAATTGACAGGACAATACGTATACAGTTTATTTGAAGCAGTACCCCGAGTACTAGTTGCATGTTTAACATTCGTTTAAATAATTTCCAACACGAAATTTCAAGCAACTTTCCAACTTTAAACATGCTACTCGTACTCAGGGTACTGAAAAGGAAGTTTAAATATTTCCGTAAACTTTTACTTTACTCAAGTTTTGCTAAACGTGCAACTCGTACTCGGGGTACAGATCAATAATGGAATTCGGTGAGTCCTTTATGATAATCACTTACTCCAATCCTTATTCCTGGATGGCCTATGACTGGCAGATTTGCCTTGAGAAGCGTGCTCAACAAATCGGGAGAGTATTTTTGCTGGAACAAAACTAGCCTCCAACACTCTTATTGTATCATAATTGATCGATTGATTTCACAGATAGGTTCAGGAAGTTCATCGACTACCTGCAGAGCTTGTATAGAAGGGACGTGTCTTCAGTGAAGAGGACCGCTTGCTTGGTTCAGAAGCGGGAAAGACTGGATTGGCGGGAGGAAGAAAGGGCATTTGGAGTACTGTCCATGGCACTGAAGCAGCATCACGAGAGGCAACTGGACACCTTCTATGGAGAAAGCATGGCAATGCATGAAGAGACAGATAAATTGGTGAGAATGTGAACAGCCATAAAATGTGTGTCCGTACACATGGCTTGTCAATCATGTCTACATAATTCGCTTGAAAGGATGGTCACAAATAGATTTTGTTTATTTCCCTTGCCTTATAAGTTGGTATGCGGCTGATCTAAAAGTCAAGGAACATCAGTCCTATCATCAATCGGAAATCTATTCCAAACACACTTGTTCATGACTATGTAAATAGCCATTGACTCAACACACGTCCTTGCCTTACTCCCTTAAAAACAAAATATAATTCTAACTCAAATGTCCTTATTATTTCGTATAGCTGTTGATAGCGTGTCAGGATATGCTCGACATACTGGAATTCAAAAGCTATGCCGAGATCATGGACAAGTTCAGAGACACTTTGGATGCATATGCGGACAAGAACACAGCTGTTAAACTCAAGATGGACGTCCTGCTGCAAAAGGATACAAAGATGAGGAACATCATAAGACAGCAAGAACA
The DNA here is from genome assembly GCA_951799405.1 of Agapetus fuscipes. Taxonomy (NCBI): domain Eukaryota; kingdom Metazoa; phylum Arthropoda; class Insecta; order Trichoptera; family Glossosomatidae; genus Agapetus; species Agapetus fuscipes. Next base: position 11,926,135 of record OX637351.1, on the reverse strand, counting down.
AAGACTGCTCACGAATGATGTGAGTTTTCTGCAGGTTTTGATTATGGAATCTGTACGAAAAATTGTAATGTCATCCGGCCAATTTGATAGCCAATATTTTGTTTGTAGTTGCGAAGGACCCCGTTTATCTAGACCGGAAGTCTCATACTGAATATCGGTAATATTAGACTTATCAGCTGTTCACTTGCGGCCATCTTGGATTGACAGGTCTTCATAAAAATATTACTAATATTCGGTATGAATTACCGTGGTGATGAGACTTCCAGCTCTGTGACATTTACTCACCGTGATCAGTACCCTTAGTACGAGTTGCAAAACTTGAGAAAAGTAAAGTTTACGGACAATATTAAAGAGTGATTTCTCCCAAAATCTGCCGTTTTTGTTTCTTACACTTTATGGTCTTGGCAAGAGAGTTACAGTGATGAAGAAAATCAAATTCAAACAAACAAAAACGGCAGATTTTGGGGGAAATCACTCTTTAATAATTGCCGTAAACTTTACATTACTCATGTTTTGCAACTCGTACTCAGGGTACTCAGTGCCGGTTCTAGCACTACCAGCGCCCTGGGCGAGATTTTTTAAGGCGCCCGTATTCGCCATTCGAAAATTCAAATTCATACGAAAAAAAGGAATGTAGTAACCATTTATTAAAAAAATATATGACAATCTAGTTGACAGCTAATCAAATGGTGGAAAATATAAACTTAGAGAGGGGACTTATGTCCAAAAAACTTTTTTGAAAAATAATCATTTTTTAATAAATTTCATCAAAAATAAAAAATGGACGAAAAAAATGGAAATGTAAAATGTAATTTGTCGTGTGTGTGTGTTCCTTGACTTATAGGTTGGTATGCGGCTGACCACCCATGCTGTAAAAATGGTTCACTTTGCCAATGTCACCCCTGTCTCAGGGAAGGACGGCAAGAGTTGCAGGGTGGATGTCCATTTGAGATTTGGTTTTTATGTTGTAGGTTCACATGAGGCATGTGCAAGCGCGAACTTGTACGTGTCTGGTTGTGAGAATGCATGTAATGTGAATCTCCAATGTAACATATCTTTGCAACTTAGATTAGATTAGATTAGGACAAAAATGAAAATTTGACGAAAGTACAAAAAATGAAACTTTAAAAAAATGTACGAATGTAGAATAGTTTAAAACTCAATATTTAGAAAGCACAAATAAAAAAATAATGGAAAAGACAGAAATAGTCTTACAACATAAAAATTTAAGAACAAAAATTAAATAAAAAATATGAAATCTAAAATTAAACAAAGAAAAATTAAAAAAGAAAACAAAAACGAAAACGAAAAAAAATCTAGACAGAAAAGTATTAACTTTAAAATAAAAATATAATTGGAATGTAAAAAAAGAAATAAGAAATATGGGATTAAAATATTGTAATTAAATTACTCTACAAATAAAACATTGTTTTTCTAAAACGTAGTTTTATTTTCACAATAATATTTTCTACCTCAAGCACTTTCGACCTTAAATACTCAGGCCATTATCTAAATCTAAGCTGCAAAGATATGTATCATTTGAGATTCATATAAAATGCATTCCCACAAGCAGACATGCATAATTTCGCGCTTACACATGCTGCATGTGGACCTACAATATAAAAACCCCAATCTCAAATGAACATAAGCCCTGCAACTCTTGCCGACCTTCCCTGAAGCAGGGGTGACATTGGCAAAGTGAACCATTTTTTACAGTATGGGTGGTCAGCCGCATACCAATCTATCAGTCAAGGAGAATTCATTATCAAGAGTCGTATTGAGTACACCTGAGTATTGAAGGTCGAAAGTGCTTAAGGTAGAAAATATTATTGTGAAAATAAAACTACGTTTTAGAAAAAAAAAATTTTTTTTAAATAAAATGAATTTCCACTGTGTGAATACACAAACCCTACAAAATTAAATTACTCTATTTTTTGCTAACTTAAACCATTTCAAAATTTGTTTTTCGGTACTGCAAGCTTTATTTTCATAGATTATTTTTTGAAAGATTCCGTAGTGTTTTCCAAGCTAACCAAATGTTATATTTTATTTGTGGAAATATAATATCACGGCTGAACACTCAAAATCAATTTGAAAAGTCTTTTTTTCAACAGTCTTTTTTTTCAACATTGAAAATGCATTTATGTAACAGAATTCATTATTGCAAGTATAATGAGGTCCGCACATTTGAAGAAGACATTCAACTTATGAGTCCACTCGGCCGAGTTGCTTAGACAAAATCCATTGTATTTAGTAAGCTGGAACTGTGAATTATGAAGATTTTCGGTAGTAACTTTGTGAAAGTCCATTTTAACAAATTTAAATAAAATATCACAGTGAGTTTTATTTACAAGAACTGTGAAGCTTGCACGTTGAGAAAAATGCAAATTTGGAACATCCATCGAAAAATAATTTCCAATATTTTGCTATTGCGGATAAACCTCAACTAACAATGACACATAATGTCATTGTTATAGCCGAAACCAAAATTGATTTTTGAAGTTCTTTTATAACTTGAATTATTTACAATTTTTCAAATGAATAGTGTGAAAATATTTCTTAAAATAATCTTTAATCTATAATCTAAGTTGCAATAATATTTCATTTAAAGCTCTCGAATGCATGCCCACAAACAAACACGTGTAGTTCGCGCTTACAAATGCTGAATGTGTACTTACAAATAAAATCCAAACCTCAAATGAACATAAGAGCTACAACTTTTGCCGACCTTCCCTAACACAGGGGGGACATTGGCAAAGTGAACCATTTTTTACAGTATGGGTGGTCAGCCTCATACCAACCTATAAGTCAAGGAATACAAATAATAAATAACGTATTTTAGTATAAAAAATAACAAAAGCTTAAAAAGAAATCTATACAAAAAAAGTCGATTATTTCCTATACAAAAAATGTAACAAATTAATAAACCAACATTACAAATCAACATTGCAAATTAGCCGCCACTTCTTCTTGTCCTTGCATACTTCTTTCATTTCATCCAGAGTCATAACCTTTTTCATACAAGCCCTCCTTTTATTATGACTCTGGAAATCCCTTTCATTCGCTATTTCAAAAATTTGATCCATCCATACCTTTCTCGGTCTTCCTCTACCACGACATCCATCTATTCTTGCAACATATACTTTCTTCGTCAGTCTTTCATCACTCATTCTCTCCATATCTTAGCAAACTTCTTTTAATCTTCAATTTCACACTTTCTCTGACACCACATATTTCTCTTACAAGATTATTCCTCACCCTGTCACTTCGTTTTTTTCCCAATCATACTTCTTAGTTAGATAGTCCATTTCTTAAATCATCTTCCTTAAAATAATTTCAGTCATTCATAATTAAGTAAAACATTTAACGAAATAAAAAACAAGGTCGTGAAATAAATATGTGCCTTAAGCCGCCAAAGTAAAAATAAATACGAGTATACCTAGCAATAACAAAATAAAATAAAATAAATATTATTGTTTTCATTTCTCTTTCTAAAAATGTAACAATTATTTTACAGGTTCAATTTTTACTGATAAATATTTAAAAATAAATATTTTCGAGTTTTAATGCCCCAAAAACTTCAAAATTACTAAAAAATATAAAGGGACGCCTGCGGCGCCCCTTCATGCCTGGCGCCCTGGGCGGTCGCCCGACCGCGCCCAACCCTAACGCCGGTACTGAGGGTACTGAATAATAAGCAAATTTTTAACATTGCTTAAAGGATGACCACCCACTTTGCCAATGTTTTGTTCAAATGAGTTGCATGTCTTATGTTCATTTGAGTGTAGGGGTTTTTTGTTTCTATACATGCAGAATGTATAGGTGCGAGCTTATACGTGTCTGCTTTAAGGCGCTCCGCAAACTGGACGACTTGTCGCCGCGACTTGGCGGCGAAGCTTTGAACAAAATATATGAAAACTGTCGGCCGCAGCCTGTCGCCGCGACTAGTCGTCGAGCTGTCGCTGTCGCCTGTCGCCCAGTGTGCGGAGGGCCTAAAAGTGGACATGCATTAATGATGAAATTCTATGCGACTTGGATTATAAATCTAAAGTCAGGATTGCTTACTTTTCTATATGATTTTTGTTTTAAGGTGAGTCTGGTTGAATTGCGAGAAAAACTCGAATTGCACGAGAGCAAAACTATGATATCGGAAAATCTGGCCGAGTATAGAGAGAAGAAGGGCGTGTGTATGAAAGGAAAGAAGGAAATGGCGGTCAATGTGAGAAGAGATCGTGAAAAGTTTGTTGATTTAGTAGAAGTTGTTAATGTCACCACGAAGGTGCGTGTAAATTATTGTGATGAGAAATCTTATTCACCAACTAATTGTTGTCTGGCTAATTGTGTCGCTTAGCAGCGTAGCGTATTATTTGAATTGCATATGCTCTAGGCCAGTGGTTCCCAAACTATGGTACGCGTACCACCAGTGGTACGCGACGCTTCTTAAAGTGGTACGCAAGCAGCCATGGCCACAGGAAATACATAGTAAATAATTAGATAAAACGTTTTTCAATTTCGCGCTTCAAGTTAAGTACAACTGAGCCAAATATTTCCTCTTTTGTTTCGAACATGCAGCACCATTTTTCAGACTAAGACAGGCCTGTCCCGCCACGATTACAAAAATACTAAATCTGGCCCTCCACAATATTATGTTGGACACCCCTGCACTAAGAGTATTGTATTTTTTCTCTATAATAAATAAATAAGCATAAGGTTTTCATTAAAAGTTGCAGTTTTTATTACTTTACCATTTGAATGATGTTTTTTAACTCTTGCACTTCAGTGGTACGCCACTGATTTATAATTTCATTAGTGGTACGCGAAATTAAAAGTTTGGGAACCACTGCTCTAGGCGCTAGATGATGATGATTTGTAGAGCGTCATTTCATAACTCTTGACTCTGCAAGGGCGCTATCAGCGTTGTCACGTTGAAAAGGCGAGTCTTCATTCCGTGTTTGAAGGATTCAGCACTAGTTATCCTTACCCGTAAAATCAAATAGGTCCCGAATCGCTACATGTGACCCCTTCAGGGATTACGCAGGCTAGAAGTTACACTATATGTGTAGCTTAGTTGCGTTAAGTCGTAATGAGTGGATAGATTGCACTCATTTTCTATAATTTATTATTTAAAAAAAAGTACAAATAGTTGGGAGTCGTGTATTTTTTCAGCGATTGGAAAGCATCTTGAAGAAGGGAGATCAGATTGTGTCTTTGGTTAAAGCATGCTACAAGTTGATGACTCCAGAAGAAAGGTGCAATTGGCCAATTGATGGACAAAAACTCTTCGTATTCTCTTGCGATCATCACCAAGACACTTCATCAGGAGTTGCGGTACGTCTCCATGTCCTGTCTCAATCCCAGGATTGGCTTGCAGCAATGTTCATCCATCTTTGGGATGACCGAGAGCTGCCACGAAAAAGTGCTATAAATATCTTGTACACAGTACATTCTTTATATTGACATAGCCCTAGCCGCCAACAATACAGATCAACCACCATTTCTTTCTGTCCTTACATACTTCAAGTTCACCTGTCATTCTTCCATCTTTTTCAAACTTACTTTTAAGTATACTGACTCATTTAGCACATCAACGTTCATTTTATTTATTCTATATTCATTGTTCATATTTTCTTCATTTATTTAAAAAAATCAAAACTTTCGCCTTACTTGCATTCAATTTAAACTGGTTTTCTTCCAAAGCAACGTTCAATCTAAAGGACGTCTTTGTAGTTCCACTGCTGAATCAGGACCCTGAGTACGAGTTTTTTCACTTTACTCGAAGTATTGTGTATTCGAGAACAATTATGTGAACTTGTGAAGCACCCCTGACAAAAAAGGTTTCGAAACATTTTTCTCGAATACTCAATACTTCGAGTAAAGTGAAAAAACTCGTACTCAGGGTACAGATACAAAGACTGCAGCATACAGTAGAATTCACTTTGCTTATAATATAGTTTTATTTAAGTTTATGTATATTTTTGTTTTTTTATTCAGAATAAAGCAGACTATGAGGGAATCGAATGGTTTTGGAAACAAGTTGCGAATGCAAATATTGTAAAAGAAATGCTCATAAAAGAAAAACAAGCGTTAATGAAGGAAAATGACCAGCTGAAAAATATACTTCAGTATGTATCTTATCATAATTGCACTTCTTGTATCCCTTGCTACTTTGTTAGGTGTGTCTATTACCTCTTGGGCTGAAAGTTACCACGGTAATTCTTACCTACTGAATATCGGTAATATTTGTATGAAAACATCAGCTGTTCACTGTTCACTTGCGGCCATTTTGGATTTAAAGATCTTCATACAAATATTACCAATATTCGGTAGATAAGAATTACTGTGGTGATGATGTATGGAAGTGAAGCCTGGACGGTGAGTGAAAGGGAAATTAGTAAAGTCCATACAGTAGAAATGGACTATCTAAGAAGTATGATTGGGAAAAAACGAAGTGACAGGGTGAGGAATGATTTTGTAAGAGAAGAATGTGGTGTAAGGGAAAGTGTGAAGGTGAAGATTAAAAGAAGTATGTTAAGATGGTTCGGGCATTTGGAGAGAATGAGTGATGAAAGATTGACGAAGAAAGTATATGTTGCTAGAATAGATGGATGTCGTGGTAGAGGAAGACCGAGAAAAGTATGGAAGGATCAAATCTCTGAAATAGCGAATGAATGGGATATCCAGAGTCATAATAAAAGGAGGACTTGTATGAAAAAGGTTATGACTCTGGAAGAAATGAAAGAAGTATGCAAGGACAGGAAGAAGTGGCGGCTAATCTGCAATGTTGATTTCTAATGTTGGTGTATTCATTTGCTACATTTTTTGCAGAGGAAATTTTTTACTTTTTTTGTATAGATTTCTTTGTAAGGTTTTGTTCTTTTTTATATTTAAATGTAATTTATTATTCATATTCCTTGACTTATAGGTTGGTATGAGGCTGACCACCCATACTGTAAAAAATAGTTCACTTTGCCAATGTCACCCCTGTTTCAGGGAAGGTCGGCAAAAGTTGTGGGGCTTATGTTCATTTAAGGTTTGGGTTTTATTTGTAAGTACACATTCAGCATTTGTAAGCGAGAACTACACTTGTTGGTTTGTGGGCATACATCTGAGAGCTTTAAATGAATATATCCTTGCAACTTAGATTATAGATTATGTTTATTATAGACGAGACTTCCAGCCCTGAAAAGTAATATTTTATCTCATTGAGTTATAAAATTAGTGGAGAAGAAACTAGCTTACGGCATTGCTACACACTACGTGGCTCACATGTCAACCGCACCTGTAAACCACAGAGCTGTCAAACACAATAGAAGACTTAAAAATCATGTGAAATCTTATGTTTTGTTGCTTTTTCAATCTTTTGTTTCAACATTTAGGGCTTGTTGCACCAACCTCCAATCAATATTTGATTTACGCATCAAATTTTATTGCTTAATTCTGGTTAGGACCTCGGTTATATACTTCTTGGAAGCGGGCAATAATATTGTTAAGAATTCAACATACCCACCAATGACACAGATGTATATTTGTCTATGGTGGTTTTTGCTACCAACTTCATCTCAATGTTTGACAGCTGTTTCCTTCTTCCGTCTTCTCACTAGAAACTTCACAACGGCAACATGTCTGTTCGCTCTCATCCATTCTTTTTTTTTGTAAAATTGTGTTAATTGTGAGTTAATTCATTCAATAAACATTCTAAACAATCTTCCACGAAATTTACGATTATTATTTGAGTGATCCACCAAAAACCAGTGCCTAACCAGACCAATGGCTAAATCCAGCCCAATATGATGGAATTTGAACAGGGAAGATGGTGTTCATCACCTGATTTACGTATATGCAATCGAATTTTTTATTTGTGCTGAGAAATCACACTTAATTTTGATTTTTATCTGATTGGAGTTTGGTGCAACAGGCCCTTAATGATTACACATGCCGTTATGTTATAATATAATGCAATTTTTTTCAAACTCGCAAATTTACCAACCACAATAATTGCAACCGGTGCGCAGAATTCGCGCGCAGACAAGACATTGCAGTAATGCTAACAATGCAGAAAAAATTCAAGCGGTTGAAATTTTTGCCTGATAATTAAGTGTCGATACTCGGAGTATCATTGTTCTCTTTCTAACTAACGAAGATTTGTGTTAAGGTAGGCTGAAACAGATATAGTATATCCTGGCGCCAAAATAGTTTCGACCCCATTATATTATAACTCAATGTTTGGGAGTAAAGGTCCATCCAGCCATACAGCAACTGGGTCTTGCTTGAGTATTGGCGCTTTGTAGCGACGACCAAGCTCGTTAACAACACCTCTGCGGCACTAAAACAAGTGTCATAGACCTCTAGAGTCTCTGAAATCTAGGGAGTCTCCCGCACAATATTTCTTAGAAAAAAAAATGTTTGGATTTTCACTAAAGATATTGAATGCTTTCTTTCAGGCAATGGATCATGAAAAACTCAAAACTGCAAAATCTGAAGTGAACACTATCTAGGTGTAACTCATCATTCTTACTGTAGACAAAGTGTTAATGCATATAAAATTTAATCAAATGTCAATTAAGTATTGCCCAGAAATTGAGTTTGTGTATACATCCTGTATCTTGATTGGTTGCATTTTTATCAGCTAGATGGCAAGTTGCAACTTTATAAAAAAATGCGCAATAGGGTTATTTCACTTTTTTATTTTATTTCATAGAATGGTAGGCTAATTTAAAAAAAATGCATATCTGCGTTTTTTTTAAATTATACATACATATTATGTGGCTTAGTTTTTAAATTAAAGCTCATTAAAATTCGCATCTTTTCCATTTCCGCTAAAACATACCAATTTTTAATTAGGGCGGATATGACGTCAGATCTTCGGAGTTTAGCTTTGCTAGCGACGTTTGTCGTCAAAATGACGTCAAACGTCCCTAGCCGTTCAGTCGTTCAGCCGTTCAGCCGTTCAGCCGTTCAGTCAAAATGACGTCAAACGTCCCTAGCCGTTCAGTCGTTCAGCCGTTCAGCCGTTCAGTCGTTCAGCCGTTCAGCCGTTCAGTCAAAATGACGTCAAACGTCCCTAGCCGTTCACGCTGCATTTTTGGCGGGATTCAAATTCTCCGCATTTTATTTTTCAAAATTATCAATGATATCTTTATTTTTACTACTTAAAATATATATAATTGTGATCCTTGAAATGTACTCTACACAACCATATTATTTTCAACCGTTTTCCTTACCACTGCAATTACCCTTTTCGACATTACGTAAAAAAAAAAATAGGGAGCCTTAATAAAATTTAGTTCATGGAAGTGATAAAGAAAACAGGTAGGTAATAAATAATAAAATTTTATTGTATACAACATGAACGTTACAAACTATTTGTTTTTACATTAATTTACTATCCATATAAAATACATTCAATTGATTATACACTTGTTTCACATACATTTTGTACAAAAAAGATAGATATCTTTATACTTCACATTTTTTAGAAATTATAGCTAAAAATTAAATTTACAGCTCTCAAAATGTTTTTAATACCAAACATAGAAAGTTATAAAAAAAAGGTATCTGGTAAAATGAAATTTTGTTAATGTTTTAAATATATTTATCTATTGTAACAGCGTCGCCCGACTACGTCGAGGCTTCACTGTCAAAAACCCGCCGGCTAACTTCAGGGTGGTGTGTGAACATTGACGTCCTCGTCTCAGGGTGGTTATAGATGGGTTGTGACTACAGCCTGAAATAGAAAGTTCCAAAACCAAAGAAAAGAGAAACAAAAGGTGAAAGAGGGAATGTGGTTTATTTAAAAGAAATAATTCTTTAAACAGAAGAACAACATTTACAGAGGAGGTAACTCATAGTTATATTATCGATGTATAAACTCGTCAAACTACGAGAAGCTTATCTAATAAAGTTCTCAATATTCAAAGTTATTTGTTTTATTTATGGTTTATTAATAATTATCATTACCCCAAAGGTAGACATGAACTTTCGTTAATAAAAGTATAAACAGTCTTGAGACTTTATAATATCCAAGAGCACTTTCGAAAGCTTCCATGACAATCGAGATCACATGTAAACAAACAAAAGGAAGATGGCGTCGAAAGCTTCTGGAAGGAATTGAGTACCAAAAACAAAATGGCGTCTGGGGACGCTCGAGAAAACAGAATGTATTTCTCGAACAAACAATACACGTAGGTATTCACTGATTTAATTACAATAATGTGGAATATCTGAAAATACACTCGTAGAACAAGCTACATGCTCAAAGTATTCCCAAGGAGAAGGCAAACATTCACTTGATCAGTCTCACTACTGCGTGGATAGACCACGATCAAAATTCAAAGTGAGGTTATTTATTTACGTAAATCACAATACAATGTAGGCTTAATGATTTCAGTATAATAACATTAAACCAATAGATGAAAGTCATATGAGAAACATGCTCTATTCTCTTGGAGGAATATCAAAAAAAGGAATTTAAGAAAAGCAATCGATTATCTGATTTGAATTATCCATAACTAAAAATGACAAATGTAGACAACCCATTGTAATCAGATGGTTATTCTTTGGTAAAGACAAGATAAAATGCTTTCGCATCATGGCGAAAGAATTTATTAATCAGGATAAATTAAACAATAAATCCGTGAAAACAATTCATCATTATACGGAAACAGACATTAAACATCATTTAGGATAATAATTATTCCATTATAGCATAGGATGCCAACAGATTAAACAACTTTACGTGAAACTCAAAATAGCAAATGGCCGGATCACGCGGTCACATTATTAATTATTGGAAATTTTAAACAATTACAGATCTGAGATGAAAATAAATATAAGGGGGATTATGGGACGTTGGTGGGGAAAAGGGATTGGGATATGGGAAGGTAGGTGTTACTTGAGATGATGCATGTCGAATCCTGAGAAGGGCGGGCGAGCCCTCCGTCGCGGACCGTCGTCCGATACGTCACGTCTGCTCGTCTCGCTGGTCGCCCACAAAGTGAATCGGTCCCGTCTCCTGTCGACTGGGCACGGCCACCTCTGTCCGAACTCCGCCTGTGGTATTAGCCTCGCATCCCTTTTGCGTGGGGGAAACGGAAGTGAAGCCAACGTAATGCTGTCAACGTTGCTTGCAGTGCTGTCAACGTTGTCTTCGAATTTCCCGGTTTTCTTTTATTTTTTGTCAGCGGCTTGGAATCAGTCGCGACACCCCATCCCTTCTTGGGTGGAAAGTTTTGGGACTCTTTCCTGGTGTGGGTATAATTGGAGTATCCATACTCTTTCAGGGACATCAGTCAATAAAGGTATTCAATGATTGGATTCCTTTGGTAATAGGAAGTTTGATCCAAGCGCAATAGAGATGGTATTTGAGGTGCTGTAGCGTCAGACGTTAGGAGTAGGCGAGATGAAATTGTGAGGCTTGAATGGTCTTCTCTCTTTAAGAATCTTGATTTCGAAGAGATTCTTCTCTCTTGAAGAATCTTGATCTCTCTTGTTTGGTGATGTTTGGTGTTCGCTCTTGTTGGTGTAATATAACTAAGAAGTCCTTATTCTAACCTTACTCTACGACTTAAGTAATTCTTAACAACTAGGTTCATTAACATTCCTCGGGGAGAAAACAAGTTTTTCTCACCGCTCACGCTTTGTTCGCAAAAACACAACAATGCTGCAAGCAAGGAGTCTTCATGCGAGCACAACATGAGGGTTGGTAATGGCAAAATTACCGTTTCTGTCACTAGACAGGATTTCAATTTATACTAGAGGTTAGCTGTTGACAGCTACCAAATAATAGTAGATAGCAGCTCATGGTCATCGTCCCTTGATTAGGTTACATGTTGAAACTTTTATCAGAAACTGAAATCATTAAAAATTACATTAATCTACACAGCCGTCATCGACTCCGGGTGGATGACGTCTGTTTGATCCCTCTGGTAGAGAGTCTTTTGAAGGGACATAAGGGCTAAGGCAACTTCTTATGTCTCTTCCGTCATCTTTTCTAAAGCGACATGATCATCGCTGAGTTGGTATGCTAAGTTCGCCCACTAAGATAGGTTACGAACTGTGACCCACAGTACTATTTTCAGAAGGAAAGATACTGTTTTGCGTATGGTGGCAGTCAGGAGGCTGCGCCAGGGTCTCGCGTCGGGGGGTTTTTTGTGAGTTTTTCAGGGATACTGAACTCTTTGGTTGAAACCACAAAGTTTCCTTCTCGTATTGTCAGGTCGACACCTATCATGTTTTTTCAATGACCAGGTCAACACCTGTCATGCACTTTCTCACAGATATAATCAAGTTAATACCTATTATAATATCTCTGATGTATTATCAGGTCGTCACCTATGGCGTCTTGTATTATCAGGTCAACACCTCTCATGTTATGTATTTTCAGGTCAATCACCTATCACATTTTTCTATGACCAGGTCAATACCTGTCATGCACTTTCTCTTTCCTACTTCCTTTCAGGTCAACACCTGCCACTCGTATTCTCAGGTCATCACCTATCATGTTATGTATTTGGGGTTTCTTGGGTAACCAAGAAGTGTACACGAACAAGTATCTCGAATTTTTGGTACGAGGCACTTGCTGGTGCATTTTCTGGAGAGGAAGGGGTACAACTTTAAAGTTCCGCCTGTGCATCCTGACGAGGTTCTACATGGCCTTGCAGAGTTCCTGACAGTAGATGCAAAGGTGGACTTTAGAGGTTGTGGGACTGAAGAGAAGAAGTTTTTAAAGTATGGTAAGTATTTTGAGGTTGTGCACGCTGTATACGGAGCTGTACAGAATGCAAGGTGATCAATCCCGCTATCCGCACAACTTCATAATAGAATTTTATTTTGATGTAGATGATTAGAGGAATTATCTACTTGTCCAGGATTGGACGAGATGATTTTACTTTTTCTGTTTTTATAGATTCTCTTCAAGGGACAGGATGGGATCGGGAAGGGAGTGCTTACGGACAAGCTCAATGGAGATTTGGACGCCAGGAATTTTTTGATAGAAAATAACAAAACTAGGGGGAGTTTGGAAATTAACTGTCCTTCATAACCCAATATATATTTTGTGTCGTTTACGCCTGTAAACGGGGAATTGTATAGCTAATGTGCTATGGTGAGCTGTGCTGATCCTCTGTATGGGTTCCATGGTTAAAGATAGAAGTAGCAAAGGAGTAATACAATTAACAAAATATAATTTAATAAGACTCACAGTTTTTATTCAGGAGATGTGCCAGAAGAATATCTAGTTGAAGCTTGGGGAAGACTGTAGTCGTGCTGGAGTTGATCCAGGTGGAGCCAACTCAAGACGGAGCCAACTCAAGACCCGCGATGGGCGCCAGTGTAACAGCGTCGCCCGACTACGTCGAGGCTTCACTGTCAAAAACCCGCCGGCTAACTTCAGGGTGGTGTGTGAACATTGACGTCCTCGTCTCAGGGTGGTTATAGATGGGTTGTGACTACAGCCTGAAATAGAAAGTTCCAAAACCAAAGAAAAGAGAAACAAAAGGTGAAAGAGGGAATGTGGTTTATTTAAAAGAAATAATTCTTTAAACAGAAGAACAACATTTACAGAGGAGGTAACTCATAGTTATATTATCGATGTATAAACTCGTCAAACTACGAGAAGCTTATCTAATAAAGTTCTCAATATTCAAAGTTATTTGTTTTATTTATGGTTTATTAATAATTATCATTACCCCAAAGGTAGACATGAACTTTCGTTAATAAAAGTATAAACAGTCTTGAGACTTTATAATATCCAAGAGCACTTTCGAAAGCTTCCATGACAATCGAGATCACATGTAAACAAACAAAAGGAAGATGGCGTCGAAAGCTTCTGGAAGGAATTGAGTACCAAAAACAAAATGGCGTCTGGGGACGCTCGAGAAAACAGAATGTATTTCTCGAACAAACAATACACGTAGGTATTCACTGATTTAATTACAATAATGTGGAATATCTGAAAATACACTCGTAGAACAAGCTACATGCTCAAAGTATTCCCAAGGAGAAGGCAAACATTCACTTGATCAGTCTCACTACTGCGTGGATAGACCACGATCAAAATTCAAAGTGAGGTTATTTATTTACGTAAATCACAATACAATGTAGGCTTAATGATTTCAGTATAATAACATTAAACCAATAGATGAAAGTCATATGAGAAACATGCTCTATTCTCTTGGAGGAATATCAAAAAAAGGAATTTAAGAAAAGCAATCGATTATCTGATTTGAATTATCCATAACTAAAAATGACAAATGTAGACAACCCATTGTAATCAGATGGTTATTCTTTGGTAAAGACAAGATAAAATGCTTTCGCATCATGGCGAAAGAATTTATTAATCAGGATAAATTAAACAATAAATCCGTGAAAACAATTCATCATTATACGGAAACAGACATTAAACATCATTTAGGATAATAATTATTCCATTATAGCATAGGATGCCAACAGATTAAACAACTTTACGTGAAACTCAAAATAGCAAATGGCCGGATCACGCGGTCACATTATTAATTATTGGAAATTTTAAACAATTACAGATCTGAGATGAAAATAAATATAAGGGGGATTATGGGACGTTGGTGGGGAAAAGGGATTGGGATATGGGAAGGTAGGTGTTACTTGAGATGATGCATGTCGAATCCTGAGAAGGGCGGGCGAGCCCTCCGTCGCGGACCGTCGTCCGATACGTCACGTCTGCTCGTCTCGCTGGTCGCCCACAAAGTGAATCGGTCCCGTCTCCTGTCGACTGGGCACGGCCACCTCTGTCCGAACTCCGCCTGTGGTATTAGCCTCGCATCCCTTTTGCGTGGGGGAAACGGAAGTGAAGCCAACGTAATGCTGTCAACGTTGCTTGCAGTGCTGTCAACGTTGTCTTCGAATTTCCCGGTTTTCTTTTATTTTTTGTCAGCGGCTTGGAATCAGTCGCGACACTATTTAAAAAAACTATTGTTTTAGACCGCTAGGTACATATTATTCAATATTCATAACCCTGTTGTTCAAACGAAATTTTAAATGGACTCGGAGCTTCTCCAGCACGGATGCTCAAAATTCGCCTTGTCCTCGTTCTGTGTGTATGTGTCAGAAGGACCCACATCATATCGACTGTTAAAAAGCAGTAGGGCATAAGCGACATAAACTAAATTATTCAGGAAAGCAGTTTAAAGTTTGAGATTGCAGAAAAATGGCATAACTTTTTTATCATATCGTTAAAATCAAAACAGCTCTAAAATTTAAAAAATAAACGCATTTATTGGCATTCCTATTAATGTGGTTTTACGATGTTGTACGATTTTTTCATGTCACAAGCGCCTTTAGGACAAAAAAGGCCAAAATCTTGTCGGTTACACCAAAACCATACTTCGTAAACACAGTTGTTTGCTTGGGCAAGACAACACAAAAATCATCGTAGAGCCATGGGAGTTAGCGCATCAGAAAGAGCGGAAAATTTCAAGTAGGATAGCATTCATAACTCATTTTTTACCAAAATGCCGCTTATTTGCCTTACTGCCTTTTAAACGTCGATATAGACTCTCATAAAAAGCTTTATATTTTACAATAAAACGGAAGTCCTTTCTATGAAGTTGAAAGCAGCGCCAAGATGAACAAAATAATCTCTAGGGCAGAGGCGTGCCCATGACTAAAAGTAAGTGGTTCGATGCTACCGAGGTGAAAACTGAGCGGATATTTCAAATGGCGCGGCGTGGCGAGTAAACGTCACTCGTCTATATTACTAGGGTCTTCAGCAATAGCAACCCATAACAAAATATTAGTTAGCCTTCGCCCTGACCACCCGTGTGACCGTTTGACATCACAACTTTTCTGTTATTGTCAAATTTTCCGACCCCATTTTTGAAGGTATGATATAATTACGTATCTGAATGGGCGTGCATCCCATATAGGCACATGCGCCTAATAGGTAGGCAATATATGGTAAAAAAAAATTTAAGCTTGATATTCAGATTTAAAATTCAAAATTTAAGTTCGATTGGAGCCATCGTTAGCACTTCACTCAATTTCAAATGAGTTATTTTAAAGGAATGGGTGAAAATATTTATTCTGAAATGCATTTGCCTATACCCTATGCACGCGCCTGAATTCTTTACATAGTTACTAAAATTATTTTAACACCATTTTATGAAATTTCGACCGAGTGCCAAATTCGGATTTTTTTTTTTCAAATTACTGTTGGGTATACATTATTTAATAAGAATTTTACATACATTTTAAAGAGTCTATCTTACATTTTTTTTACGAAACTTATTTTTACTTGTACTCTGAAATTTTTGAAAAAAAAATTAAGGTATAAAAAAGACTTTGCTTGCGTCGCTTTAACGTACGATGTAAGGTTTCCCTGACGTTGGCAGGCATTTAAACTGATTTTTTATATTACTTACCTAATTGATGAACTTTATTTTTGTCACAAATTTCATTTTTATTGTATTTTTTTCATAGTAATTCTTCTTTCGGTCTTTTTGACCGTAGTCTTTTGATGTGTGTTTAGAATCAATGTTTAATCAGAAAGTATTAAAATGAGGATACTTCACACAGATAGCGGCGAAACTTGTGTTCTTATAGCTGTAACCCTGTCGCCATTCCGCCAGGGGTTGCCAGAGCCTCTGCATAGTAGCCTAAACTTCTTCCTACCTCTTTCAATTTATTCATATCCATCACCTTATTCATACATTTCATTTTTTTACATTCAGTCTGTACACCTCATTCTTTTACAATTTGTCGTATCTGACCAAGCCATTGTTTTTTCGATATTATTTTTCCTTTCACATTTTTGTCTGCATTTTGTTTATTTTGTTAGTGCTTTATGATCCATTTTTTTCTACAGGTCCAAACCATCTCACCACATTCTTTTGTACCTTTCTTTTTTTTGTACATCTTCTTTTAACATGCAATTCTCTTTCATCAATTCATTCTTAATTTTATCATTTGATGCTTTGATTTATAAAATTTATTGATTTATAAAATGTAATTTGTCGTGTATGTTCCTTGACTTATAGGTTAGTATGCGGCTGACCACCCATGCTGTAAAAATGGTTCACTTTGCCAATGTCACCCCTGTTTCAGGGAAGGACGGCAAGAGTTGCAGGGTGTATGTCCATTTGAGATTTTATTTTTATGTTGTAGGTTCACATAAGGCATGTGCAAGCGCGAACTTGTACGTGTCTGGTTGTGGGAATGCATGTAATGTGAATCTCCAATGTAACATATATTTGCAACTTAGATTAGATTAGATTAGATGCTTTCCGATTATACGTTTCGAACGCTTCATTTTCACCGTGCATACCTTACTCATTTCACTGTCACTCGTAGTCCATGCTTCACTTCCATACATCAGAAGCCCAAAAGAGGTACGAAAAAACGAGACATAAGATATTAAGGTCATACGTCAAAAAGAGACATAAACATACCTGCCTGGAAACTGATTATAGCAAGACCTCGTTTGTATGAAGAACATAAATCGGCTCATACGCTGATTATTTTAATGTATTTTTTACTATCAATTAATAAAATAAACATTTAAAAGGGGTGGGTACATACACATGCATATATATCCTTTATTATATTGCCCTTCGTCGTCGTCTTTCGTCGTCGAGTTTCGATTTTCAAAACCAATGCTATCACAGCAGATGAAACACATTCATGACCTATGGAAAATTATTTTTTGTATATATGCTGCAATGCCGCGAGCTTACGCGTGTGTGTTTACAAATGTATGAAAACTTTTAGCTAAAAATCTGTTTGTTCATACTGAAAATGTATGGAACAAAATTGACATCTTGCGGCAAAACGTGAAAGTTTTTTTTTACATTTTCTTTTATTTCATGCAAACTAAAAAAAAAAAAAAGCCAAATAAAAATGGATTTCAATCTGTTATCTAAGTTGCAAAGATATATAACATTTGAGATTCATATTACATGCATTCTTACAAGCAGACATGTATAAGTTCTAATCTAATCTAATCTAAGCTGCAAAGATATATATCATTTAAGATTTATATTAAATGCATTCCCACAAGCAGATATGTATAAGTTCCCGCTTACATATGCTGCATGTGTACTTACAACATAACAGCCCATTCCAAATGAACATAAGCCCTGCAACTCTTGCCAACCTTCCCTGAAACAAAGGTGAATTTGCAAAGTAAACCATTTTTTAAAGTATGGGTGGTCAGCCTCATACCAACCTATAAGTCAAGAAAATTATTTTGTGTATTTCTTTACATAATCTAAGTTGCAAAGATACATACCATTAAAGATTCATATTAAATGCATTCCCACACGCAGACAGGTACAAGTTCACGCTTACAAATGCGCAATGTGGACTTGCAAAATAATAAAAAAAAAAAAATCTCAAATGAACATAAGCCCTGCAACTCTTGCCGACTTTTCCTCAAACAGAGATAAAATTTGCATTGTGAACCATTGCTTACAGTATGGGTGGTCAGCCACATACTAACCTTTTAGTCAAGGAAATTATTTTGTTTAGTTCTATAATCTAAGTTGCAAAGATACATACCATTTGAGATTCATATTAAATGCATTCCCACAAGCAGACAGGTATAAGTTCGCGCTTACAAATGCCCCATGTGGATTTACAAAATAAAAAACTAATCTCAAATGAACACAAGCCCTGCAACTCTTACCGACTTTTCCTCAAACCGAGATAAAATTTTCATGGTAAACCATTCTTACAGTATGGGTGGTCAGCCACATACTAACCTATAAGTCAATGAAATTATTTTGTTAAGTTCTATAATCTAAGTTGCAAAGATACATACCAATCGAGATTCATATTAAATGCATTCCCACAAGCAGACATTTATAAGTTCGCGCTTACACATAATGCATGTTGACTTACAACATAAAAACCCAATCTCAAATTAATATAAGCCCTGCAACTCTTGCCAATCTTCCCTGAAACACAGCTGAAATCTGCAAAGTGAACCATTTTTTAAACTATGGGTGGTCGATTTTCTTTTACAAAGGATGCATGTTTTTATTTTACATGTTTTCCGAATTTTAACGCGAGGAAACCATGCGCAATATACACATTCACCAAATGTTAAGGGGTTGGGCTGCGTAGCAGCCAGGGGCGTAGCCCCTAGTATATTTAAAATATGGTACAAAAGTCTACATAAAAATTTACCTACGTATTCTTTATTTCTAAGAAAAAATATTTTCATACTAAAATACATTCTTAAAATACATACATGGGTAATAGGTATACACATTTTCATACAAATACTAAGGTATGTTCAAACGAAGAAAGTATGTTTACAAAAAGTCCTCTCATTACCTTGCAGTTCTTACAGACGATGTTAGTTGGTAAGTGTTTGAATAAGTGTGAACAAATCAATGGTATTTTATCATATATTATTGTCTGTTTTTACGTTGATAAATGTGCTAGTTTTTTCCTTGATATATAATTCGGTTTGAGCCTGTAAAAAAAGGTTTACTTTGCTAATGTTACTCCTCTTTCAAGGAAGGTTGGCAAGAGACGCAGGGCTTATCTAAGTGCTTTTGAGATATTTTTTTTATTATGTGAGTCCTCATGCAGCTAGTACACACGCGAATTTGCACGCGACTGCTTGTGGGCATGCATTAAATATGGAACTCAAATCTTAATACATCTTTGCAGCTTCGATTATACTACATGGAACTGACATTCCGAGTTTGAACCTAGATCTCCAACACAAACAGTGAAAGCTCTTCTTATTACACTTAAAAATTTGACTAAGAATGTTTTTGATTTCGGAACTATTTTCTCGCCGAGCAAACGTCAGCTTTGCATTTTTTTTTAGAAACGGGTAACAAAATATTTGTTTGCCTTTTCCCAAGCAATCCAAATGACGTCACAATATTGTCTACGACAAATAATGTGCCAATGTCACGCCTGTGTCAGGGAAGGTCGGCAAAAGTTGTATCGCTTATGTTCATTCATTGAGGTTTGGATTTTATTTGTAAGTACAGATTCAGCATTTGTAAGCGCGAACTACACGTGTTTGTTTGTGGACATGCATTTGAGAGCTTTAAATGAATATAATATCCTTGCAACATAGATTATAGATTATTATTATTATAGATTATCTCATTACACCTACCAACTCACACTGACAAAATTTGACATTTTACATACTTTTTAAAATTATATTTTCTAGAAAATTCATGTACATTAAAGATTACAATACGCCTGTTGTCTCCAATTATCTACACGTGGAAATTTTCAGTGAGAAGCTCTGAAACTTGGTCAATATTTTACTATTTTACACTATTTTACAATAAACTCACATACTTTTATACTACTTTACATAATTGTTATCGTTAATTGTTTATTTTATTATCTATCGGATAAGCTGGCAATCCCTAGATAGCGCTTCCTCAAGATAGCAAATAGGTGAATGCTTGTCAAGCTTGCCCGGAGGGTAGGGATGAAATAAAATAGTCCCGCTAACCAAAAAGTAGTAGTTGGCAAAGGCAGTAGTTGGCAACTGCCAGCAACTGAACATCGACATGCTAAATTAAACAAGGAGAACAAAGCATCCTATTAAAATGCATAGAGAGGGTTGGAGGAGCTACGCCGAAGAGTGGACTGAGAAAGGTCGAAGAAGAAGTTGAAAGGGATTACTTCTGTTTCTCAATTTTTCAAAGCGGCAGGCTCTCTTTTTTAAGTCTGAGTGAACTTTGTTGTTAGCAAGACCGGGCCTCGAAGAACTTGTAAATCATTTAAAACATCCTCGGGTTTGCATTCGAAGCTTAACCCACTCAGAACGACTTGAACGCTATACCGATTGGACTTTCTAAGAACCAGTATATCTGACGTGAGAGATATTTTGATGGATGTAGTCACCACTGGTAGTAGTCAGCATTAGCGGTGCTGGTGGGAATAAGATGATGAGAAGACTCAGTTGAGTTTTCTTGTGTCTTTTTACGGACCCTGCTCAGCGCTTTTGTGATATCTTATGTTGACTATTTCTGCTGAATTTGACAGCAATACTCCTATTTGGCATGTCTTAATTTACTTACATCTCTCCACTATCATATTTACCTGATTGTACACAAAGCTGTAAATGGTGCGGTCTCTTCATTGATCAGATTTCACTGCATTGTCTTCGTTTTCATCAAAAGAGGGTCTACCGTGTTTGTCTAGACCCTAGTGGTTAACAAAGCTGTACATAGGTCATAGGGTGACTCCTTCATACGTATTTGATTCAACCGCTTTCACCCGTTGGAATGAGTTAGTTTGGATCAGCGAGGGATGGTGGTATCGGTTTGGTGCAATGCAAGAATTGTGGTGGAATTCGGCCACTAAAGGACGCTAGACGAACAGGCTTGTTAGCCAACTCTTTTGTACTTGAGGAAGGATTGTAGCCTGAATTACTAGCTCACTCAGATGCTAAGTGGGCACGGCTGTTTAGGATCCTACCTACCCCGGATAAACAAAGAAGCAATTGCGGCATGCTGGTACTGCAACTCAGCAAATGATGATGCGGAGCACACGCTACTGTTGCGTCCTCCTTGGGTGGACCACAGGGGGTTATTAATGACCACCATTGAGGTCGATCGCCTAGACCTGGGCATGGTAGTACCGTCAATGCTCCAATCAGAAGACAACTAGCGGGCCTGGGATACCTTTGTCTCCAGTAAGATCCGAAAGAAGGAGGATGCCGACTGCGAGAGGCGAAGGGGGAACACGACCCGCAAAATGTGGAAAATGTGGTAAATGTAGTTAGTCTAGTTTTGCCAATTGACGCAACTGAAATGCGAAGACATGCTGTGCATGTAAACTCTGAAGTAGCGCTTGACGGCAGTCCCGGGGTGTGGCAAAATGTCGAGGAGGGTTTTAGTGAGTAAAAATCTCACATTTCTTGCCGGCGGAAATAATTGCAGGAACATTTTGAAGGTTTTCCCTTCTCATTGGAAAAACAAGTTTATGAATTGTGGTGACTAGAGGTAGCAGTCAGCGTTCGCAGTGCTGGAAGGGCTGCGGAGACCAGCCGTCGCCGCAGCTGCCTTGGGTCACTTGCTGGGCAGCACCAGCTGCACTCTCCTGGAGCAGGTGTGCTCTGCTGCTGCTGCTCCAACTGTCTGCAGCTCAGCAGCGTCTCCGGGACGACCAGCCTGCAGACTCTTGCGGCAGCCGTTGTTGATCAGGTGCTGGAAGTAAGGAAATTCATATTTTTATCAAAACATCTGTTGGTGTGAGTTTATTATATACTGTTACGAACTATGAAATCAAAGCACCTACGCGCACCTATACATGTACGATAGTGTAGGTAGAATACTCTGGGAGTAGTCCATAATGGTGGTAGTGCATAGAACGGCGTTTTGGTGAAGGGAAAAATAAAAATAAATATCTGGAGTATGCGAGAAAGATCTCTTTTATACCTATATATAGGGACTGAAATGGTGCGGAGAGCGATTAACCAATAAGCAGAACAAGCAAATTCATCCCCTTACAAATCAACTTCCTCTCGAGTAGATTGATTCAATAGTCTGTAACTTTCTGAAATAAAAGTGCTGCGTCATCAACCAAGAAACAAGTATTCAAATTAAAGCCCAATTCGAAATCACCAGCGACCAGCAGAATCCTGTACAATCCAAGAACATCCAAAGTGCAATCAGCAAAGAGTTTTGGTACCGTTCTGGTGGCCGAGTCGGCTCTCGTGGAGTTGTTGTGGGTGAGCAGGGTGGCCCTGCGGCGGTGCGAGGAGGTCAGCATCTCGCTCAGGGTGGTGGAGTCGGCGTGGGCTCTGCCGCTGCGGCTGCGGCCACTGCTGGACCAGCAGCACAGCCAGCGGAACACGGGCACCCTCCTGGAACAGAATAACCAAGGACTTGTAGCTAATGGGGACCATTGAGTAATAACACAGAGAAGCGGAAACTAACTTACTACATTGATACATACTATATACTACTTTTACCTCTGTCCTGTACCCTGAGTACGAGTTGCAAAGCTTGAGTAAAAGAAAGTTTACGGAGAGTATTAAAGAGTGATTTTCCCCAAAATCTACCGTTTTTTTGTTTCTTACATTTTTTGGTCTAAGCAAAAGAGTTACACTGATGAAGAAGATCAAATTCAAACAAACAAAAACGGCAGATTTTGGAGAAAACCACTCTTTAATACTTTCCGTAAACTTTACTTTACTCAAGTTTTGCAACTCGTACTCAGGGTGCTGTCAAAAGTTGCAGTTGTGTGGTGATACAAAACATTTTTTTTTCTACTCCCATTTGGTAATTTACTAAATACAAAACGGCTAACGGAATCACAATGCTATACATTTTCACAGCCACAGAGGGTTGCTATCCCTTTGTTACAGTTACCTCAGGCTTGAAGATGTGCGTGGAGAAGATGCAGTAGATGAGCGGGTTGGCCGCGCTGTTCAGCGGCACCAGGCTCTGGATGACGGTTGTTATCC
The DNA here is from genome assembly GCA_951799405.1 of Agapetus fuscipes. Lineage (NCBI taxonomy): Eukaryota > Metazoa > Arthropoda > Insecta > Trichoptera > Glossosomatidae > Agapetus > Agapetus fuscipes. The sequence continues at coordinate 11,902,707 of OX637351.1, read as the reverse complement.
CCTTGTTACAGTTACCTTAGGCTGTTGAAGATGTGCGTGGAGAAGATGCAGTAGATGAGCGGGTTGGCCGCGCTGTTCAGCGGCACCAGGCTCTGGATGACGGTTGTTATCCCCTTGTTACAGTTACCTTAGGCTGTTGAAGATGTGCGTGGAGAAGATGCAGTAGATGAGCGGGTTGGCCGCGCTGTTCAGCGGCACCAGGCTCTGGATGAGGGTTGTTATCCCCTTGTTACAGTTACCTTAGGCTGTTGAAGATGTGCGTGGAGAAGATGCAGTAGATGAGCGGGTTGGCCGCGCTGTTCAGCGGCACCAGGCTCTGGATGAGGGTTGTTATCCCCTTGTTACAGTTACCTTAGGCTGTTGAAGATGTGCGTGGAGAAGATGCAGTAGATGAGCGGGTTGGCCGCGCTGTTCAGCGGCACCAGGCTCTGGATGAGGGTTGTTATCCCCTTGTTACAGTTACCTTAGGCTGTTGAAGATGTGCGTGGAGAAGATGCAGTAGATGAGCGGGTTGGCCGCGCTGTTCAGCGGCACCAGGCTCTGGATGAGGGTTGTTATCCCCTTGTTACAGTTACCTTAGGCTGTTGAAGATGTGCGTGGAGAAGATGCAGTAGATGAGCGGGTTGGCCGCGCTGTTCAGCGGCACCAGGCTCTGGATGAGGGTTGCTATCGCCACGCTGGTCTGCGTGCGGGGGATGCAGTCGAACACTTGCAGCAGGTCGAACACCATGTATGGGGACCAGCACAAGATGAACACTGGAAGAAGCACAGAATACAATAATCTGTAATCTAAGTTGCAAAGATATATATCATTTAAGATTCATATTAAACGCATTCCCACAAACATACATGTATAAGTTCGCGCTAACACATGCCGCATGTGGACCTACAATATAAAAACCCAATCTCAAATGAACATAAGCCCTACAACTCTTGCCGACCTTCCCTGAAACAGGGGTGACACTGGGAAAGTGAACCATTTTTTACCGTATGGATGGTCAGCCTCATACCAACCTATAAGTTAAGGAATACAAACAATTAATTACATTTAAGTATATACAACATTATACAATTAAACAATAAAAATTAAAACCTACAAAACATATTCCATAAAAAAAATTGAAAAATATTTTTTGTAAAGCTTCAGCCTTAAGGTTATACGAGAGCTTAAGAAGATTATTAATATCGGGACTAAAGAACCTCTTTAATAAGTTTTATGAAACTAAAATCGTAATTTTATGTCAAATAACTTTGACTGATCATGGCCAGATGTCGTTGCTGAAGTATATAACTTAATGTTCTTACTCAAGCATTACGTTTCATAAAAAAATAATGTAAATTATCTTGACACTCTTAGCGAGCGTTTTAGTTTTTATAAACTTGTGTTTAAACGCTATTGTTGAGTATTTACGACCGCATGGCTCATTCCGTAAGTTATGCATCAAAAATTGCAAAAATAAATGATTTGACACAAGTATTATTCTATGTTAGAATTATTTAACTTTTTTTGCATTTTGAATCGACACGAGGAACGTGTGCCCAGAGCATGTTTTGTCGTTTTAACAAAGGCATGCCAAAGTACTGTTTCGTCTATCTCACACAATATATTATGTGGATATTTTTTTTCATATATCGCACGCTTCTAATTAAAGAACAATAAGTCCAAAAATAAGAATGATGGGAAATTACGTTTGATGTTTTGCATGTTTGACTTGTTGCACTAATGTACAAAAAACCGGTAAAATGGCCTTTTTTTCTCAAAATATAAGAAATGAATCTAAAAGTAGATTTCAACCTTTAATTTTGTATAGCAATTACCATCACTTGAATTTACTTAACTTTTAGTAATAAACTCAGATTAAAGTTCTTTACAGATCACCGAAGTTAAGCTACATTGGGCGCGGATGCTACTTGGATGGGTGCCCGCTAGGTACACCGCGTGTTGTTGGCATTTCTTGGACCGGTCCGTAGTCCAGTGGCAACACTTCGGACTCGTAAATGGAAGGTTGTGGATTCGGATCCCGGCGGAGCACAAAAATATAACATTTATATTTCCAAATTTACTCTTCGCTGGGTTGAAAAATTCATAAGCCTTTACCAAAGACCAATTTTACAACAACTGGGTCTTGCTTGAGAATTGGCGCTTTCTACAGCAACGACCAAGCTCGCAGGGGGCTCTTAAGGTGTAATACACACAAAAACAACGCTTACCAAATAAATCATCCTAATATTATTTATTCTTGTTAATGTACCTATTCATATTCGTCCAAATTGAACGACTGTCACATTCCAGCTTTTCTTTTCACATTTTTATGGCGTTTCTACATTAAAATCGATTTTCCCAATTTCGGAGTTATTGCTCTTTACGATTAAGGGTGCGATGCGGATCTTTTGTATATGTACGTATTTTTTTTATATTTTCAAAGTGTAGGTCCTAGCGATAGCAAACCAGTGTATTAATAAAGTTTGGCGATAAAAATATTTTCATTTTATTTATCACTTTTTATCTTCTTTTATATCTTATCAGTCCGTAGTGCAGTAGTAACACTTCGGACTCTGAATGGAAGGTTGTGGATTCGAATGCTAGCGGAGCACACAAAATATCCCATTTATCCTTGTAATTTATCCTTTGTCGGGGTTATAGCCGCGGGGGCCAAGAGGGCTGATCTTTCTAGCGTGTTTCGAATGGAACAACGTTGGTTCGATCCCCGCTTGGGTCACTTGACTTTAACTTTGACCCTGGTTCAACAGATGCTATTGGGTAATTATTATTTAATCATTCATTAATAATAAACAATAATGAATTATTAAATGATGATATTAATACCTGTTTCTGGCCAGGCAGAATAGGTTGGTGAATTGCATTCCTCTTCACAATTTTTTTTTTTAATTAAAAAAAATATATATATGTATGTATATATATAACCAGTAAATACTAAATATACCAGATCCTCGATTGATAGATTGGTTGATTTTAGGTTTTGGTTTCAATTTGTAAATACACATGCAGCATTTGTTAGTGCGATTTTACAAGTGTGTGCTTGTGAGAATGCACTTTATATGAATCTTAAATGTTAACATACCTTTTCAACTTAGATTATAGATTGTGGTTATCAAGCGCAAAACTTTGCCGGTTCACTTTGCCAATGTCACCCCTGTGTCAGGAAAGGTCGGCTAAAGTTGTAGGGCTTATATTCATTTATATATTCAATGTCTTTCAAATTTCTTCAAATACAGTAAAAAAGTACGAAAGTTCAATAATAATCTGCAATCTATAGTGCAAAGATATATTAACATTCAAAACACATATCAAATGCATGCCCACAAACAGACACTTGTAAGTTCGCACATACAAATGCTGAGTGTGTACTAGTAATTAAAAATCAAAACCTCAAATGAACATAAGCCCTGCAACTTTTGCCGACCTTCCCTGGAACAGGGGTGACATTGAGCAACTGAACTATTTTTTACAGTATGTGTGGTCAGCGCCATACCAACCTATAAGTCAAGGTATGCGTGTAATTAATAACATTCTAATCTAATCTAAGTTGTAAAGATATGCAACATTGGGGATTCACATTAGATGCATTCTCACAACACGTTTTACACGCAGAACCATTTTCTACAACATGGGTGGTCAGCCGCAAATCAACCTATAAGTCAATGAATATACACAACAAATTACATTTAAAAATAAACATCTAGATAATTTACAATTTCCAAAAAAGGTTTTCGATTTCTATAATAATTTGGAAGCTCCCATACACCCAATAGAGTAATATAATAGTATTGGTTTCAAAGCCACGCGAACACGTGAAAGTTAAACTCCAAGTATGAAAGTCAACGTTTTAACTGAGCCGCGGCGCATACACATAATGTATCAAGAATAAAGCAGCACCTCTCACGAGCGTCTCAATTTCTATATATTATAATAAAATGAACAATGTTTTACGTTTAAAACACGAGAACTCCTGTGTTAGCAGAGTTATAGGTATATTAGAGTTATATATTATGTCAATGTCGCTATGTCTTTTCACATATGTAGTATGACATTTTACGTTTTAACTCAATCATAACGTAAACAAAAAACCTATTAGGTCTTATACAGCGCTTCAAGTTTGCGTTATAATTTTGATGTATTTTGACAAAACGATTTATTCGAGTAACAACGTTAAGTTTTATTTTCTTGAATATGAACTTTGTAAACCCAGCGAAATAAATTTTGTTTTGCCAATGCTCCGCGAATAATTATTATTTTCTAAGGTTCCCGGAGCGGCCGCATGGCGCTGAAATCAGTCAAAATTGTGTATGGAACTCTTTCTTTTTCCATTATTAAATATTACTTGGAGGAGAAAAAATAAAACAAGTATTGCATTACAAACATAAAAAATATTACTTCAAATCCTAAAAAGAAAATAAACCATTATAATGCAATTTTAGCTACACGATCGTATGCAAAATTTGGGTACTTTTTAAATAATTATAAAAAATCAATGAAAAGTTTAAAAAAATAATTTTCATCTAGAAAAAATAAAACTAATCAAAATGAATGTTTTGAAATAAAAAAAAGTTAGGATTTATTCATAAGAACAGTGGAAATCTCCATTTAAGGTATCTCCGTAAATAAAATTATTTTGAATTGGTATTTTATGGAAAAAAATACCTAATTTTATGTGTTAATTTAAACTGGAGAAAAAATACTACCTTACCATTCAAAATATGGGTTATTTCGGTCATCAAAGTTGGGCGCGCTGACCTCTCAATCACCCTTAAACGCCAGCATTACAATCTTACATTTACGCAATCGAGGTGAATTTACGATTTTTTTTATACTCGGAGTGCTGTAGGTACTTTAATGAATAATCTGATTACCGATGTATGAAAAAGAGAGGAACGAACATTGGTATGGCTTTAATTTCTTCGTATTGGAAGCTGATATTGATTTTTCCTTTATAAGTCTCTCGGTTTTTACGTCTTTCCTGTAAATGATCGTTTTACCCTTCTGGGAAGTACCCTGAAAGGATCAGAAGTCTAAAGGTTAAAATAACTGAAATTTTTCGGATGGAGATTAGTAAAGATCATTCAGTTAAAATGGACTATTTAAAAAATATGAGAAGAAACAGAATGAAGGGGTGAGGAATGATTTTGTAAGAGAAGAATGTGGTGCGAGAGAGAGTGTGAAAGTGAAAATACAGAAATGTTTATTGAGATGTTTTCGATATAATATGTAGAGAATGAATGATGTAAGAGTGAATACCTTGCAAGAATGGAATGATGTCAAGTTAGACGAAGGCCGTGAACGGTATGAATGGGATATCCAGAATCATAATAAAAGGAGAACTTGTATGAAAAAGGTGTAAAGATGTAGAAAAATCTTAGAAAACTTAAAAATGCACAAAGCTGCATGTGAAATTTCTTGCCGCCACAGAGAGAGGCGGCAGGAGTTGCAAGGCTTATATTTGGTAAGTATATATGCAGCATTTGTAAGCACGAACGTCTGCATGCCCACTAATAATATTAAAATTCCAAAGAAGTGCTCATGAAAACTTTGTGATGTGTTTTGTTGCGGGTCGGTGCAGGGCGGGCAAATCAGTCGAAGGCCAACCCTACACACAGAAGGACCGCGCTGATGAGGGATCGTGATACCGATCCGAAACGTCGGCTATAAAATAGCAAATCAACGGATTACCCGAAAACCTAGTATAATATCCGTGAAAACCTAAAATTAAAAATTATAACATGTATCGATATTATGAATCTTAAATTTTTACCACAATGCTAAATCATATACACGAAGCAGACAGGTAAAAATCGGTTCACTTTTGCCAATGCCACCCCGGTTCAGGGAACGGCGGCAGGAGTTGCAAGGTTTATGTCCATGTGAGGTTTTCTTTATTTGTATGCACACATGCAGAATGTGTAGGCGCGAACCTACATGTGCCTGTTTGTAGGCATGCATTTCATATGAGCCTTAAATGTTAACATATCCCTGCAGCTTAGATTATAGATTATAGATAGACAGCAGGTATATAATGTACTCTCATTGTTTTGTAGTTTTGTTTGTGTTCCTATCTGTACCCTTAGTACGAGTTGCAAAACTTGAGTAAAGTATAGTTTACGGAAAATATTAAAGAGTGATTTTCCCCAAAATCTGCCGTTTTTGTTTCTTACATTTTATGGTCTTAGCAAAAGAGTTACAGTGATGAAGAAAATCAAGTTCAAACAAACAAAAATGGCAGATTTTGGGGATAATCACTGTTTAAGACTTTCCGTAAACTTGACTTTACTCAAGTTTTGCAACTCGTACTCAGGGTACAGATAGATATTATACTCTCATTGTTTTGTAGTTTTGTTTGTGTTGCTATCTGAGGGGGGAGCGTATGAATGTTGTCGTTTGTTTGCGACACCTTGTAGTGGTTTTGGCCCACCATAATGGAATGTGTGGCGAGATGTTGGGGGATGCTGCCCCTAACCTGGATTATTCAGGTCTGCTTATATTGCGGCCGGTATGTACGTATTTACTTGGGATATCATTTTGTTTATGTGCCGGCTAATATATTACAAAGGCTTTTTACCTTTATTGTATTTTGGTAAATCTTGTCCTGCGGCTTTTGAAATTAAGCACCTTCCGATAATATTCAATGAATATTGTTCTATTTTATTAAAATTTGGTTAGATGAAACACTTAACAAGGATCAAATAAAATATGTACTCGTATCCACTTATAGATCGATAACGTTAACCTTTCAAAATACTTGGACAAAGTCATATAATCTATTATCTAAATTGCAAAGACTATTACATTTAAGATCCATGTAGAAAGCATACACTTTTTTTTTTAAATAGATTTGTGAAGAGGAATGCAATTCACCAACCTATTTTGCCTGGCCAGAAACAGGTATTAATATCATCAATCAATAATTCATTTCTGTTTATTTTAATGAATTATTCATTAATAATTACCCAATAACATCTGTTGAACCAGGGTCAAAGTTATGGTCAAATGACCCAGGCGGGGATCGAACCAACGTTGTTCTATTCCAAACACGCTAGAAAGATCAGGCCACTTGGCCCCCTCGGCCATAACACCGACACATAAATTATATCGCAATTCAAAGTGTCACATGCGAACTTATAACATAACAATCCAAGTCTCAATTAAATATAAACCTTGAAACTCTGATATGAAATATCAATTAAAACAAATGGTAAACAAGTTTCGTACAGTAGTTTGGTATTGCTTGCAAAATGGGCGTTGACTAGCGAGTCAACATGCATGCACAGAGCTCTTGAGGTGTGGTTCACACTAACGGTATTTTCAACGCTATCATATGGTACAAACGTAAGTGCGTACTGCCAAAGCAAGTACACGATATGTTGTAATGTGACTTATAGGTTGGAATGAGGCTGACCACCCATACTGTTATAAATGTTCACTTTGCTAATGTCACACATTTTTCACAGGAAAGGTCGACAAGAGTTCGCTCCCCCAGTTTTTGTTTCCCGTATACGCCAATCTTGTGAAATATGACTTTTTCATGCAGTTGTCTTATGAACCAAATTCTACACAATTTGAGCTAAGAAAAACCGTAAAACTCGATAATGTGAGAGTTCTTTTAAATATTTTTTAAATAAATTTCTTGTTTTCATAAGACACATTGGTCCAGTACACATGCAAACATTGCTCATGTAAAATTTTCTCAATGGCGTATACGGTAAACAAGAAATAAGGCAGCGAGTTGCAGGGCTTATGCTCATTTGAGATTGGGTTTTTATGTTGTGATTAATTTCTTGACTTATAGGTTGGTATGAGGCTGACCACCCATACTGTAAAAAATGGTTCACTATTGCCAAGAAGTCACTCATTTTTCATGGGGAAGGTCGGCAAGAGTTGCAGGACTTATGCTAATTTGAGATTGGGTTTTTATGTTGTTGGTCCAAATTCGGCTTGTGTAAGCGGTCTTAATATGAATCTTAAATGTAATAATCGCTGGGATGGTCAAGGGGGTAAAGCGTTGACACTTGAATTTTGCGTTATTGACACTAACGCCGGTTCGAGCCCGGCCTAGTCCTGTCGACAATAACTTCGACCCTGTTTTAACAGATGCCACTGCATGCACGCAAGCTTCTGTTTTCGCATGAAAAAAACTGGTCAGGCAAAATAAGTTGGTCAATTGCATTCTATAATCTATAATCTAAGTTGCAAGGATATATTCATTTAAAGCTCTCAGATGCATGCCCACAAACAAACACGTGTAGTTCGCGCTTACAAATGCTGAATGCGTACTTACAAATAAAATTCAAACCTCAAATGAACTTTTGTTTGGGGGTTAATAAAACCCTACAATTTTTGCCGAGATTCCCTGACACAGGGGTGATATTAGCAAAGTGAACCATTTTTTACAGTATGGGTGGTCAGCCTCATACCAACCTATAACTCAAGGAATATTACAAATTTATTGAAAAAGAAAAAAACTTTGCAACTCACATTATACGAGTAGATTACAGAAACTACAGAACCTATCGTAATATTCACCTTTAAAAAATAATTTGAGGCAAAGAAAGGTCAACTGACTTGAAAGTGCGTAACATGGGTTTTGTCTCAAGGGGTGGCAGATTGAGGTGTCAGGGCTGCTGTGTGACTACTTGCCGTTGGGAATACGTCAGGCCTTCGTCAAACCACAGCCTGATGAAGGCTTGCGGGCAGATGTGACAGGTGGGGCAACACCATTGACTAATAACATAGAGGGAGCGGAAACTAACTTACTGCATTGATACATTTGTCGGCGCTATGGCCGAGGGGGTAGAGGCGATGTTCGACTAGCGTATTTGGAAGCGAATAACGTTGGTACGACGCATGCAATGGCATCTGTTAAACCAGGGTCGAAGTTATTGTCGTCAGGACAAGGCCGGGCTCGATCCGGCGCGGCGTTAGTGTCAATAACGCAAATTCGAGTGTCAACGCTTTACCCTCGACCATTCCAGCGATTATTACATTTAAGATTCATATTAAGTCCCATAATCAGACACGTACAAGTTCGCGCTTACACACACATAAAAACCCAATCTCAAATGAGCTAGTCCTGCAACTCTTGCCGGCCGACCTTCCCTGTGAAATATGAGTGACATTGCTAAAGTGAACCATTTTTACAGTACAATTGGTCAGCCTCATATCAACTTAGAAGTCTTTATCTTCTTTATAGCGGATTCCCGGGTACAACAGGGGCGCCAGTGTCAAGTTGTTTAATGTGGGGATTGGGAAAGTTGGGAATAAATCCTAAAGTCAAGGAATGTCAATTATGTAATGTCTATTTTCGTTAAAATAATTTCTAGTCCACAGATATCACAAGTGAATGTGCGACACCGTATTTCGAGTGGATTCGGCTGCATTTATAAATAATTTCGTCTGAGGAGGCTGAAATAGATTAATCACAGGTAATGAGGGCTTGTGCCAAGTCGGAGGATCAAGGTGAGAAGGTCGCGATGGAAATGTCGAGGGAGTGAAGGACAAATGTTGTGTACGGAAATCATTACTAACCTAACCTATTCGTATGTAGTTTCGATGATGGGTTATGTGGTTTTAAACAATACATGAAAACTTGCTACACAGGTTTATTTTTATACGTAAGTAGTTTGAAAATGAGTAAACTGATATTGAAACAAATAAAATTTGATTTGTAAGTTGGAATCGTGCAACGGACTAGAAACATTTTTTAATTTGGATTTTTTTTTTAATTTTGAACATTTTTGAATATGAAAGATTTTTGAATTTGGAAAAAAAAACGCAACAATGCTACACGTATAGTGTAACTTTTTGCCGCGTTATCTCCGAAGGGATCGCATGTGGCGAGTTGAACCTATTTATTTTTACAGGTAAGGGGCTGGCCTTACGCCAACCACTTCAGTTAAAGTGGTGGTTTCCCAGCTCCCGAGAGGGCTCGTACTCATTTCTTGTGAAGGCTGAGTTAACCTTGCCGGTATTTTATTTTGGGGTTGGAAATAAACACCGAAACGGGAAATCATTTCTGACATCCTCGGCGGGATTCGAACCCGAGCTCACGGCATGGAATGCAAGCACTCTACCAACTGAGCTATCGACCGGACTGGAACATATTTAATTTGAATGTAAAACATTTTTGAATTTGTTTTTTTTTAATTTGGAACATTTTTGACTTTGAAACCTTTTTGGACCTTATTTCTCGGCGAGCAAACGTTAGTCTTGCACTGCTGTCTTTACCAAGCAATAACAAAATATTTGTTTGCCTTTTCCCTAGCAAACCCGGCCACCCAGCGCTGTTTATTTTCACGCTCTTTTCAATGTTTCGATGTGATTGCGTTCTTGCAAAATAAGATCGGATTTTTTTTTTAATTTGGAACTTTTTTTCGGCTTTTTTGACGACACAATATTGTCGATGTCAATTCACGTGCAGACCTCATTTTAACATTAAGTTTTTATCGTGAAACGTTTGTGGCACTTACCAAAGACGATGACGAATGTCATCTTGACAGTCTTTATCTTGGCTCTTGGTATGAGTCCTCGAGAACTGGCTCTTCTTGAATCAGCGTCCTCTTGAGCTAGAAACATTCAAAAGCCATAAGATGATGGGACCCATTAGGAATGACACAACAATAACAAATAACTGTATTTATGATTTCACTCAGAAAAATATGATATGAGTAATTGGTTATATTTTAATTTCAATTTATAAAAAAAAAAAAGATTTGTAAAAATTCTGTAAAAAGGAATTCTGTAAAAATAAATTATTACATTTTAATAATTAAAAAGAGAGCCCAGCAAAAAAGCAACAGTATGACCGCTTTTAAGAGCCATGTTGCTGCAGTCACCTTGTCTGCTTTTCTTGAGCTTCTTGGAGCTGTTGGGCGGGCTGATGACCACCTTGCTCTTGGTCCAGATGGTGAGGACGATGACCGTGTAGCAGGCAGTGATGGTCAGCGCCGGGATCACGAACAGCGTGCAGCACACGCAGATCATCCAGATCTGCCACTTCTTGGGCGAGCCCAGCTCTATCCAGCACTGCAACTGATCTGAAAAAGGGACAAAAAACGTATAAAAAATAAAAAAAACGCAACGCAACTAAGCTACACATATAGTGTAACTTCTTGCCTGCGTTATCCCCGAAGGGGTCACATGTGGCGATACGGGACCTATTTATTTTTACGGGTAAGGGGGCCGGCCTCACACCAACCACTTTCAGTTGAAGTGGGGGTTTCCCAGCTCCCGGGGGGGCTGGTTCTCCATTTCTTGTGAAGGCTGAGTAAAGCTTTGAGATCGAACCCTTGCTCTCGGCATGGAATACAAGCATTCTACCACTTGAGCTATCGACCTTTTTACGAGCCTGGTGGTCGTCGCTGCAAAGCGCCAATTCTCAAGCAAGACCCAGTTGCTGTAAGGCTGGATGGACCTTTGGTGACCGGTAATTTGGTAAAGGTTTATAAATTTTTTAACTTAGCGAAGAGCAAATTTAAAAATATAAATGGTATATTTATTGTGCTCCGCCGGGAATCGAACCCACAATCTACCCATTCAGAGGCCAAAGTGCTACCACTGAACTGCGGGCCGGTCGAAAGGTATCCGGTATAATAGGATAATAAAAATAACGGATAATAATTATTTAAAGAGCTGTTCTGTATTTTTTTGGATACTTCACAGCTGTTGTGATGAGGAATAGAGGGTGAAGAATAAGAACAAACTTATTTTAAAATTCTAAATCTAAATTTAAGTTGCAAAGATATCATACATTTATGATTTATCTCACATGAATTCCCACAAGCAGACACGTATAAGTTCACGCCTACAACATTCCGCATTTGGACTTACAATATACAACCTATTCTCAAATGAACATAAACCCTGCAACTCTTGCTGACCTTCCCTGAAACCTGGGTGACATTGGCAAAGTGAACCATTTTTTTACAGTATGGGTTATCAGCCTAATACCAACCTATAAGTCAAGGAATCTAGGAATACAGATATTCTAAATGCTGGAGGATTTATTTGGTGAGCGTCTATAATCGATGAATCAGTTGCACAGATTATATCCTGCAACTTTTGCCGCCCTTCCCTGAAACAAGGGTGGCATTGGCAATGTGAATCATTTTTTACAGCATGCATTGTAAGTCTCATACCAAACTATAAGTCAAGGAACATCTTTTTCCATGTCAAATATGGTAATAAAACAATATTTATTTTAAACGTTCTCATATGGACTAAAATTTAAATCGTAGGTACACATAAAATATACTTTTTCTACTCCCATTTGGTAATTTACTAATTACAAAACGGCTAACGTAATCACAATGCCATACATTTCTACACCCGTTGCATAATGTTACATTATGCAACCGGTAACCGTGTTAAAATGAACATGTGCGCATGCGCATTGTCAGAATTGGAACCATTTTTTAATTTCAAATGTCAACCTTGTATGGGGGTATGAAGACCTGTCAATCCAAGATGGCCGCAAGCGATCAGCTGATTAGGCTTCATACAATATTAGTGATATTCGGTAGGTAGGAATTACCGTGGTGATGAGACTTTCAGCCCTGTTCAGATGAAAATAAATAAGTATATTTTATGTGTAGAGTCAAATAAAAATTGTTAATAGTGCTAAAATTTATCGAATTTATTTATCGGATTGCTCCAAATAAAGCTTTCCTTTTTTCAATGGAAAATAAAAGGCTTGAAAGGAAAACAATACAAACAATTTCACCGCAAAAAATAAACAAACTCAAAAAGTTACTTGGTTAATAGGTGAGTATGAGGTTGATCACCTATGCTGTACAAATTTGGTTCACCTACCAATACAACTGCAGGGCATATGTTTATTTGAGTTTTGGGTTTGAATGTTTAAGCTTATATGCAGGATGTAAAAGCGCGACCTTATACATATGTGTCGGCTTGTGGGCATGAATTCAATATGAAACCTAAATATAATTTATTTTTACAACTTAGGTTAGATTAGATAATCGAAGGGAATGATAAATCACACGTTTTGACAAAGGTAAGGTTTTAATTACTTCAAATGGACGAGTACATTATAATGACTATTATTCACTATTTTGTTAATTCTCTCATGGTCGTAGAAAAAGTATTGTATGCCACTGCACGTAATTAGTCTTTGTAACACTCGTGCTTTCTATTGTGCCATTCGGCTGCGCCTCATGGCACAAACTAGCACTCGTGTTAAAAAGACTATCATTACTTGGCAGTGGCATAAATAACTATTACATATAAATATTATAAATTCAAATACAATTTGTTTATACAGAATTTCAATTAGTTATCCATATTCTAATAAAATACTCGTATGTTGATTCACATTCTCGTACTGAAATATTTCAGAATGAAATACAAAATGCTTACTTGAATAATTCCAAGTAATAAATGTTTATCAAGACTTACAATAATTTTCCAGTGATAATTTAGAATAACTGAGAATTCGTTAGAGGGTTTAAATTGACTGTACAAAAATTTGAACGCCTATTTTATTTTTGAATTTAGAATTCGCACGCTATTCGGGTGTCTGATGTTCAAAGAGAGGCAGAATTATATTTGATTGCAAAATCTCACATGTAAATTTCCTTCTCTTTCTCTCGTATGAATTAACAATGGAATAGAAAGAGATGTTTACATTTGCTTTAATATGTAATAGCACATACATATATATAAAATCCTTAGCTAGTTTTGAATAATATATAGACGGCTGAAAGATGAATCGACCAAAGTGTAATTTTGTTAGCTTAGAGTGATATTGTTTAAGTTTTAATTTTTTTTTTAAATATATATTTTGAAATTTGCTAGGTGGATCTTCTATTGAAATAGTTGGCACAACGTCGCCGTGCTTACCTGTGAAAATAAACCAGTTCCAAATTGGGAATGTTGGAATTAAAATTTGGTACAATTACAAAATACAAGGCAAGTAAATGTCGGATTACATAAACATCTGGCCTTTAATAATATTAGGATGATTTATTTGGTGAGCGCTGTTTTTGTGTGAATCACACCGAGCGAGCTTGGTCGTTGCTTATAGAAAGCGCTAATTCCAAAGCAACACTCAGTTGCTATAAGGCTGGATGGACCTTTGGCGACCGGTCTTTGGTAAAGGACTAAAGGTTTATGAATTTTTCAACACAGTGAAGAGCATTTTTGATAATATAAATTGTATATGTTTTTTGAGTTTGCTGGCTCTGCATAACCTTCAATTTAACCTAGTGCCAAATAACAAATTTCAAACACATGTTAGTTAAGGAAATAACTATTTTTTCAATATCTATATCCTTTTGTCTAAGTGAAGTGTTATTTCTTGACTTATAAGTTGGTATAAGGCTGACCACCCATACTGAAAAAAATGGTTCACTTTGCCAATGTCACCCCTGTTTCAGGGAAGCTCAGCAAGAGTTGCAGGGCTTATGTTTATTTGAGATTGGGTTTTTATATTGTAGGTCCACATGCGGCATGTGTGAGCGCGAAATTATGCCTGTCTGCTTGTGAGAATGCATTCAATATGAATCTCAAATGATACATATCCTTGCAATTAAGATTTGGATTTCGATTTAGAAGTGTTAAGAGTAAGGTAAGAGTAAAGTAAAGAGTCACTTTTAATAAGTTTAAAACAAAAAAATACTAGCGTCTACGGGAAGTTCCTCTAAAAATTTGACTTTGTGTTGCTTCACGTTTTGGCCGTCTGTGAATCTCGCCCTTTGAGTGTTTTGCGAACACGAGGGGCATGTGCGAATTATTTTGAAGAATCGCCGTCTCTTTGACACGTCCCAGTGTTTTACATGAGTAGTAATTCGAGTGATGCGGAGGGACTGTGGAGACAAGTAGCGAGAACAGAGCCACTTTGAGCCCCTACAATTAGATTTATGTACAGATGTTCAAGACGACAATAGCAATCTGTATGAATAAATCGGTGAAATCAGCGCCTTTCAAAGTGTTGCCAGTTTTCCCCAACTATATATTATGGTAATGGACTGATAAGATTGAAGGAGAATCCTGGATTCAGCTAAGGCCTACTCCTGTCCAGACGAAAGCTCAGTTGCTGTTTCGTCATGCAATGAAAGTTTAAAGCCTTCTATTAAAAGGAGGCGTCGGTGTAAATACACACATTTCAGACCTCAGACCATTGAGTTATAACATAAAAGGAGCAGAAACTAACTTACTGCATTGATACGAGTACATATGTACTATCTACCACATTTGTCTCAGTTCTGTCAAACGTTGCATTTGTATAGTCATACAAAACATTTTTTTACGCATCAAATTGTACGTTTTTTCTCTTTCTCCGTTTGGTGTTTTGACACCCAATGAAAACGCTTTGTCTATGCAGACATTGTGCTTGTGAAGTGAGAATCCCATCGAGGGTGTCAGAAATGATTTCCCGTTTCGGTGTTTATTTCAGACCCTAAAATAAAATACCGGCAAGGTTTATTTAGCCTTCACAAAACTGCATATTTGGAAATATAAGTGATATATTTTGTGCGCTCTTCCAGGATTTCAACGATTCCAACCCACGACCTTCTATTTACGAGTCCGAAGCGTTACCACTAGACTACGGACCGGTCATATAGGTATGCCATCTACGTGAATCTACCTGGATACACTGGACCAAATGAAAAAGCCTGAAACTTTCATTTTCTCGAAGTATTTTCTACAGGAATATAAAAATGTTTGACAGGCACTGAATAGACAATGAACGGATACATATAAGCCTTAATTGCTCAAAGTACAAAGAAAGCTTGTTCGCTCACATGTCGTAGGGAGTAAAAAATGAATAGAAGTTTCTGTCGCGATTTACGCTCACCGGAGGCGCAGTTGAATTTTTGTATTTAATTTAACAGCACCTCCAGTGAGAGTATTCAACGCAACCTTACGCAATTTACTAGTATGTTTTATACTCAGGGTAATGAACAAATCCGTAACCCATACATTTGTGGAGTATCAGCCTTAATTTTAATCAAAACAACGCCTTAAAAGTAAAACATCATACAAAGTTACTGTGTTCATCAGCTGAGTCTGGCTAACGAAGAAAATTTACATATATTTCGAAGAATGTGGGAGACAAATTGACTCTCATGAATTCCTCATCCGAAGTGTAACACTCCTAAGTAAAAAAAAAACAATGGCTCTTCAAACTTACTTTTTACTTTCTTGCTATAGCTGAAGGCTATAAAGAAAGTTTTGATTTGGTGTGAAAATTTTATTTCGAGGTTTTCACGGAAATGAGTTGTCCTGGTGCAGGACACGCCAAAAAACACTATATTTCAAAAACGTCCGTCTGTATGTGTGTGTGTGTGTGTGTGTGTGTGTGTGTGTGTGTGTGTGTGTGTGTGTGTGTGTGTGTGTGTGTGTGTGTGTTTGTGTGTGTATGTGTGTAGGTGTGTATGTGTGTCACTTTCCTAAGTATAAGATCTAGAGATACCAAATTTTGGCTTCATCAACTTTTTTGGACATGTATTAAGTATGAATAACATGGCATTACACCAACTTGAAAATTCAAGATGACTGCTATACAAAAAAAACATAAAATTGCACTTTTCTCAAAAACGGCTCCAAGAATTTTTCTTAAATTTTCAAAATTGCCACTAATTAGTTTTTAACTTAATAAATTAGTCATGGCAATACTCTTACTAATCTGTGTCTATGGGCTGCCATATGAAAAAAACAAACGATTGTGATTTTCTCGAAAGTTAAGGGGTCAACAAAAATATAATGTTGTGCAATATTATAGACAACATAAATTTCTACAAAATTAAAAATTTGATTTTAAAAAAAAAATATTATAAAGCACCGTTTACACGACCTCAAATTTTAAATCGAAAATATTACAAAAACCCATTAAAATGCAAGATATTTAAACTTGTTTTAGATTTAATAGAAAGAACAATTTTATCACTATAACTCATTAAGAAAGATTTTTTACTTTTTTGAAAATTCAAGATGGCTTCCAAAGAGATGAAAATTTAAACTGTCATTTTCTCAAAAACTGCTCCAACGATTTTTCTTAAATTTTCTGTGAATCCGTTTATAAAATAGTGCTATCTATCGATAATCATCATTGCTTCATTATAATTTTGGTTTAGGGAGTTGCCATACAAAAGAAAAAAATATTGAAAAATTCTCGGCAGTTAGAGTTAATAAAAAAATAATTTTCTATAAATGTAAGTAAATAATGATAACTTATATATTGCCATCATTATTTTTTCCAAAAAGTGAATTAGAAGTATAGCCGCCATACTAAGTGAAAAATTTCCATACAAAATGTATTAGCAATTTTCTTCGTAGTCAAAGGGTTAAAATTAGATAAAAGGCTGCGGTTCTTAAAACTTTATAAATACCAATAATAATCAGTCGTTACTTTTTCAAAAGATAACTAAAAAGTTTACCCACCATACAAAGTCCTAGTTTGCATACAAAAGGGTTCAATCTAAATCTAAATCTAAATCTAAGCTGCAAAGATATGTATCATTTGAGATTCATATTAAATGCATTCCCACAAGCAGACATGCATAATTTCGCAATGCATAATTTTCAATGACCATCTATAATAATCTAGATTCTAAAATATAAGTTGCAAAGATACTCGTATATTAAAATTAAAAACTCATATCAAATGCATGCCCACAAACAGGCACGTGTAAATTCGCGTTTAAAAACGCTGAATGTGTACTTACAAATTAAAACCAAATCTCAAATGAACATAAAACCTGCAACTCTTGCCGACCTTCCTTGAAACAGGGGTGACATTGACAAAGTGAATTATTTTTTACACTTTGGGTGGTCAGCTTTATACCAACCTATAAGTCAAGGATCTTTCTTGTGTAATTGGCGCTTTTTCCAGAGAAGACCAACCTCGCAGAGGGCTCTTGAGGTGTGATTCACCAAAACGGCGCTCAACAAATAAATCAACCAAATATTTATATTCATTTAAGTATTTATATGGCTATTTCCATATTGTACGAGTATGCAGGTACACACCGCGGTGGAATAAAATTGATTTATTATTGATGTATTATATTTTTATTGAAACGGCATTAGCTGGTAGATGATTCTAGCTTTACATACGTCATACAGTGGGTTAATTTTTGCAAGAAAGTCGAGTACAGATTCTGTGCCATTTATTATTATTGTAGTCCTTTGGGCTTTGACTAATAGGTTGGTATGAAGCTGACCACCCATACTGTAAAAAAAGGTTCACTTTGCCAATGTCACCCCTGTGTCAGGGAAGGTCGGCAAAAGTTGCAGGGTTTATGTTCATTTGAGGTTTGGATTTTATTTGTAAGTACACATTCAGCATTTGTGTTAGTTTGTGGGAATGCATATTTTGATATGAGCTTTAAATGTTAATATATCTTTGCAACTTAGATTATATAGACCTTTGACTAATAAGTTGGTATGCTGGCTTCCATGCTGTAAAAACTTGGTTCATTTGTAACAATGCCACCCCGGTTTCAGGGAAAGGCGTTAGGAGTTATAAAGTGTTTCATATGCTGGTACTCATTTCTAGTGAAGGCTGAGTGAACCTTAACGGTATTGAATTTTGGTTTTGAAATACACACCGATACGGGAAATCATTTATGACACCCTCAGTGGGATTCGAACCCGAACTCACGGCATGGAATGCAAGTGCTCTACCAACTGAGCTATCGACCGGTCGTGTCAATGATATTACTTGTTATATTCAAAAGCAAATGAAATAAAGTGCGTCAAAAACGATAATTCTGTTTGTAAATGTTTTGTATGAATAAATTCTAAAATATTACAAAAATTGTTAAATTAATTGATGATTTATTTAGTCTCGCTGATTGCGGTGATGGATGCGATCAAAAATGTTAACACGCAAACTATGCGCTGGATTTTTTAAAATTATTTTAACAAAACACATCATCAATTTTAACAAGCTTTTATATATAAAGGTAACTGTAACTGTAACTCTGTCACCATTTCGCTATGGGTGAACCTCTGCAGAGTTGCCTCGATTTATTCCTATCCTTACATACCTCTTTCAATTCATTCATATCCATCACCTTTTTCATGCATTTTCTTCTTTTACGCTCGCTTTGTATATCCCATTCTTTCACAATCTCCTCAATCTGATTACTCCATACTTTTCTTGGTCGTCCCTTACATCTGCTTCCATTCACTTTACCTTTGTATATACACTTTGCCAGTCTATCATCATTCATTCTTTCCACATGTCCAAACCATTTCATCACAAAAAGGTAAGAAAATTAACAAGCTTACTTAAATGTTTTTAAGTAAGGAAGAGCATTATGGTATAAATT
This sequence comes from Agapetus fuscipes, assembly GCA_951799405.1. NCBI lineage: Eukaryota > Metazoa > Arthropoda > Insecta > Trichoptera > Glossosomatidae > Agapetus > Agapetus fuscipes. The sequence continues at coordinate 11,883,402 of OX637351.1, read as the reverse complement.
TCGAATGTGCCGCCAAAAAGACATCTAGCGCCAGATGGATGAACTTTTATAGACTTTTTTAGGTATGAAATAATTCCCTTTCATATGTTTATACATTTTAAGGCCTAGAACACTATTTTGGTCTGTGTTACAAAATTGGTTGTAGTTTCTAATCTAATCTAAGTTGCAAAGATATGTTACATTGGAGATTTATATTACATGCATTTTCACAAGCAGACACGTACAAGTTCGCGCTTGCACATGCCGCATGTGTACCTACAACATAAAAAGCAAAACTCAAATCGACATACACCCTGCAACTCTTGCCGTCCTTCCCTGAAACACGGCTGACATTGGCAAAGTGAACCATTTTTACAGCATGCGTGGTCAGCCGCATACCAACCTATAAGTCAAGGAACATTCACGACAAATTACATTTTCAATCAATACATAATAATATGTTAGTATGGACATCAAAACTAAAACAGAAAACAAATTCCAATGAATGTGTATTCAGCATTTGTAAGCGCGAACTACACAGTACACGTGTTTGTTTGTGGGCATGCATTTGATATGAGCTTTAAATGTTAATATATCTTTGCAAATTAGATTATGGATTATATAAAAGACTTGATAAAAAGCCATGTATGAAACAAAAGTTCACATATAAAAAAAAAATCATATAAAAAAATAAATGTATTCACTAAAGTTTGTGAAAATAATAACTTACGAGTATAGTAAGCATCCATGAATACGACTGTTAATTATTTATTGGCTAAGATTTGATTACATCCGGTAGAAAAAAAAAACAAACAATATGTTTGCCGTTGATTATCATGTCTCTCTAATTTTTATCAGCAGATCTTGAAGTGTCTTTTTTAGATATATTTGTACGTGGGAGGCATCCTATCTTTTCAACTTTTTTTTAAAAATTCTGAAGAAAATTTTACGTTTTTTCCAACATCACCCCTGTTTCCAGGAAAGGTGAAAATAGTTAGTAGAAGATTGAAAGACAATTCGACCGTTGTAGTATACAACTATAGATATTAATACATTTATTCATCTTATGCATGGATATATTATAATTCAATGGCTATGAATGTGATTTAGCAGTCAACGACGTTACCATGTTGAAAGCACCGGTTCCCATAGATCACCGAAGTTAAGCAACATTGGGCGCGGATAGTACTTGGATAGGTTACCGCTCAGGTACACCGCGTGTCGTTGGCATCTTGGACCGTTCCATAGTCTAGTGGCAACACTTCGGACTCGTAAATGGAAGGTTGTGGATTCGGATCCCGGCGGAGCACAAAACATATACCATTTTATATTTCGAATGTGCTCTTCGCTGAGTTGAAAAATTCATAAACCTTTACCAAAGACCGGCCACTGAAAGGTCCATCCAACCTTACAACAACTGGGTCTTGCTTGAGAATTGGCGCTTTCTACAGCGACGACTAAGCTCTCATTGAGGTGTGATACACACAAAAACAGCGCTCACCAAATAAATCATCCTAATATATTATATTATTAGTACCAATCAACATGATGCACCGTCTTTGACACCATACATTGTTTATAATGCTGTCTCACTCACGACATATGAAATGCTTTTCTCATTTTCTATCTAAGCAACGTTTCTCTACTCCGTCTTCAATCTATTTACATATCCCCATAGGCCATAGAAACTATGAAATCACCATGGCAACGGACTTTGTTACTAGTGTTGTTGAAAGTATGAAAATATCTGATAAATACCGAATTCAAAAATGTTCCAACTTCATTGTGTAAGGGATGATTTTCAAAAGTATATATTACCGCGAGCATAGAAGTTACATACTTGAATAAGGAAGTACCTACATACTTGAACATCACTTGTTCTAGAAATATATATGTATATATATATGTCAGGCTAATTTATTTTTAATTACACATGATAAGAGAGCGCCGTTTTTGTGTGTCACACCTCAAGGGCCCTCTCCGATCACGGATAAGACTTTTTGAAATACGGATAAACTAATATAACTAAAATATAATACACGGATAAGAAATGGCTGTCACTTTCGCGAACAAAATATTTCAACAAACGAAAAATAAATTTTATCAACGGAATCTAAATGCCAAACTGGGTATTTTCTAAACGTGCCAACAAAAGAGAGATGTGTTATAGAACATGGAATAATATTTCACTTAATTCACTATTCTATATTATAGAATAGTTAAGTGAAATATTATTCCATGTTCTATAACACATCTCTCTTTTGTTGGCACGTTTAGAAAATACCCAGTTTGGCATTTATATGGATTTTTTTCCAACTAGGTAACACACCTGTTGACAGTTGGAAGGTTACCTAATCTAAATTTAAATCTAAGTTGCAAAGATATGTATCATTTAAGATTCATATTAAATGCATTCCCACAAGCAAACACGTGTAGTTCGCGCTTACAAATGCTGAATGTGGACCTACAATATAAAAAACCCCATCTCAAATAAACATAAGCCCTGCAACTCTTGCCGACCTTCTCTGAAACAGGGGGACATTGGCAAAGTGAACCATTTTTTACAGTATGGGTGGTCAGCCTCATACTAACCTATAAGTCAAGGAATATAAATTAATTATTAATGCATTTAATATAAATCTTAAATGATATATATCTTTGCAGCTTAGATTAGATGAGATTAGATCCAGTTCTTATCTTATGTGCAAAAAACATTTTTAGGCGTTAAAGAATGTCATCGTATTTCGATGTCTTTTTAATGTTTATCAAAAAAAAAAAACAATATTATTATTTTTTTCAAATTACTTTTCAGTTTTTTCTTAAAGTAAAAATCACAGAAAAACATAACAACGACGGCAAAACAGACATGCCGTAACTAAGCCACTTGACCGTCTATCGTACGTTTTTTTTTACGTGCACGTAGGTAGAAAAAAAAAAAAAAAAAAAAAAAAAAACATCTCATAACAGAGACCTGTGCCTTGTCTAGACGTTCTGAAAATTATTCATGTTTTATGTACGGAAAAAAATCAGCCGGTGAAGGGGGAGGTATTGCGCTATGAAGCGTGTGATCTGATGTATGTACGTACTGCCTACTCACCTCAAGTTTTGTGCGGGTTTGAATTAGTTGAAAAGCGTCTTTTGATTCAAATACTTGACGACACGAAAAAAACCTGCCTTGTCAATGTTTGAGGGCTCGCGCGCACTCAGCGATATGCGTCGGCAACCGGTTGACTACTTGAGTCAGTAAAAGAAGTTTAATCTAATTTAATCTAATTTAAGTTGCAAAGATATGCAACATTGGGGATTCACATTAAATGCATTCTCACAAGCAGACACGTACAAGTTCGCGCTTGCACATGCCGCATCTGAACCTACAATGTAAAAACCAAAATCTCAAATGGACATACATCAGATACGCTATTCTGCTAAATTCATTACGACCTTAAGGCGACGAGCTGGCAATTCGTGTCCAAAACAAGTCGGGAGCGCTAGCGCTTGCGAAAGAACTCCATAGATAAAAAATCGCAGTACATCTTATTTTTGGACACGAATAGCCAGCTCGTCGCCTTAGGTCGTAAGAAATTTAGCAGAATAGCGCTTCAGGGTATATGTTCATTTGAGGTTTGGATTTTAATTTCTAAGTACACATGCGGCATTTGTAAGTGCGAACTTACACTTGTCTGTTTGTGAGCATGCATGTAATATGATTTTGAAATCTTAAAATATTTTTGCAAATTAGATTATTGATTATAGTTGTAGAGGCAAACGGGTTTCTCAAAATCCAGAAATATTTTTTGTTATTTGTGATCTAAGTTGCAAAGAGATTTAAACATTAAGAAGCATACTGTTTCTGCATTCGTACTTAAAACTCCATTTGAACTCCAGTGTCAGCGGAAAAGCAAATTTAAATTCGTCACACAATATTTTCCCTAAAATTCAGAACGTAGAATACTGAATACCTTGTTCTCTGCACAAACTAGCCTTTTTTATCTTACGTACATTAATTTGATACTTTGGCAAAGACGAAGCGTAGCTTTTCCGTTGCTTTGATTTCAAATCGCCAAGTGTGCGATGTCTCACAAATTTTTTGCTCTCACAAATATTTTACAATAATGTACTTGAGTAAAAAGTTACATAATTTGTTGGGAATCTCAAAAACACTTATTCGCGGTACTTCACAAAAAATGTAATATTAATTCAAATGCTCTTATGAATAATTTGATTTTATTAGACTTCATAACATTCCGTATCGTAGACCAGTTCGTAGTTCAGTGGTAACACTTCGGACTCTGAATGGAAGGTTGTGGGTTCGAATCCCGGCGGAGCACAAAAAATATACCATTTATATTTTAAAATTTGCTCTTCGCTGGGTTGAAAAATTCATAAACCTTTACCAATGACCGGTCACCAAAGCTCCATCCAGCCTTACAGCAACTGGGTCTTGCTTGAGAATTGGCGCTTTGTAGCGACGACGACCAAGCTGGTAAAAAGGTTGATAGCTCAATAGGTAGAATGCTTGCATTCCATGCCGTGAGTAAGGATTCCATCTCAAGGTTTACTCAGCCTTCACAAGAAGTGAGAACCAGCCCTTCCGGGAGCTGGGAAACCCCCACTTCAACTAAAAGAGGTTGGTGTGAGGCCGGCCCCCTTACCCGTAAAAATAAATAGGTCCCGAATCGCCACATGCGACCCCTTCAGGGATAACGCAGGCAAGAAGTTACACTATATGTGTAGCTTAGTTGCGTTTTTTTTATAACATCTCTTTGTGTAAAAAATGGTTCACTTTGCCAATATCACCCCTGTTTCAGGGAAGATCTGCAGGATTTTTATTAACGGAAAATGTAAAGACAATTTTGTAAATTATTAATTCCTTGACTTATAGGTTGGTATGAGGCTGACCACCCATACTGTAAAAAATGGTTCACTTTGCCAATGTCACCCCTGTTTCAGGGAATGTCGGCAAGAGTTGCAGGGCTTATGTTCATTTGAGGTTTGGATTTTATTTGTAAGTACACAATCAGCATTTGTAAGCGCGAACTACACGTGTTTGTTTGTGGGCATATGTACACCTGAGAGCTTTGAATGAATATATCCTTGCAACTTAGATTATTATTATTATTATTATTAATTAATGTACTGTTGTTATTGTAAATATCCGAAAAAGGTTTTTGTTTTTTTACATAATAAAATAAAATAAAAAATAAAATACAATAGTTCGGTCATGTTGTTGCGTAAGGCTGCCTCCCTTACCAGTGGAAAAATATATTCCACATGCGCAAATAGCGTAGTGAAACACGCAGCGTCCTACTAGTAAGTTATAGATCCATTTAAAAGTATTATTCTCAAACAGCAAAGCCAAAGCGCATCCGCAGCCTACAGTGAATTTTTCACACAATAAATCGATGATCCGTAGATCAGCTATGGATCAAAAATTCTGTGAATAGCACTGTTAGTTATTATCGAGAATGGGTTTACACATTTTTCCTTTTTTCATTTTTAAAATGTGAAACAAAGAAAAGAGAGAGTAAAGGATGACAGTCATCATTATTAGATCATGCTTTTTTTTTCAAATAATTGAATCGAAATTTTCCAAAGCAGCTGTACCTCTTATGGACCGTGAAATATCTTTACAAGAATTCTCCTTGACAAGTGATGCTCAACATTTTTAACTGTAATTTGTTTGACAACTGTTTCTGTTGTTTTTATATCTCTAAATGTTGTCTATTATTTGTGTTCCATGACTTGCAAAGGTAAAAAAACTTATTGCAAAGATATGTAACATTTGGGATTCACATTATATGTATTTTCACAAGCAAGCACGTATAAGTTCGCGCTTGTACATGCCGCATGTGAACCTACAAAATAAAAATAAAACAAATCACAAATGAACATACACCCTGCCGCTCTTGCCGACCTTCCCTGAAACAAAGGGTGACATTGGCAAATTGAACCATTTTTTACGGTATGGGTGGTCGCCTCATACTGACCTATACGTCAAGGAATACAAATAATAAATAACATTAATGTATGTAAAAACGACGAAACCTGAAAAATAAATATACTACATAATTAATTGTAAGCGCGAACTTACACGTGTCTGTTTGTGGACGTGCATTTAATAGGAATTTTAAATATTTATTAATCTCTGCAACTTAGATTATAGATTATCTAACTGTTATTTTTTGTTAGAAAATAATTACAGCGAAAAACTCTAGTTAGAGTGATGTTTTGAAGCTCGGATAACATATTGACTAGTTGCAAGTATTTTTCAATGTTTTAACGTTTAAAATGCTTACAGCCAGCCTTAAAACAGTACACCCTAATGTAGGTACTCGTAGTAATTACTCGTAGTTAACAAGTCAGAAAGAATGTACTAAATGACATTTTAAAATTGTGTGCTTATATTTTTACAAGAATGAATGAGTTTATGTTTTCAATACACTTAGTCAGGGAATGTTTGGTTTAAATGAATATTAAAAAAGAATAGTTTTCATTAGTTGATGAGGCATTCACTTTGTAATCTTTCATTTAAAAAAAAATAAAAAAACAACTTGTATTAGGTTACGGAACGAGTAAAATTCAATAATGTACTACCGGTTTCGGAAACAATGTTTCCATCGTCAGGTACAAAATATTAGTTATATTTTGTACCTTCAATAAATGTAAATATTAATATTTTGTACCTGACGATGGAAACATTGTTTCCGAAACTGGTCGTACATTATTGAATTTTACTCGCCCCGTAACCTAATACAAGTTGTTTTTTATTTTTTATTTAATTTTTTTTATGAATAGTTTTCACTAAAAAAAAAAATACTCGTAGGAGGCCGGACTCTCGCCAACCACTTCAGTTGAAGTGGGTGTTTTCCCAGTTTTCGAGGGAGCTAGTTCTCATTTCTTGTGATGGTTGAGTAAACCTCTTCGGTATTTTATTGTGGGTTTGAAATGAACAAGGAACGAGAAATGATTTCAGACAACCTCAGTGGGACTTGAACCCTAGTTCTTGGTATGTCTAATCTAATCTAATCTTATCTAAGTTGCAAAGATATGTAACACTAGGGATTCACATTGCATGCATTCTCACAAGCAGACATGTACAAGTTCGCGCTTGCACATGCCGCATGTAATGCAAACATTCTACTGACTGAGCTATCGACCTGACTTTTTGCGAATTTGCTAAAAAGCGCCAATTCTCAAATAATACCCAATGGCTGTAGGAATGGAAGGTATAATTTGAACAAAAAAAGATAAGGAATTAATATTTATGTATTCAGTAAGCCTTACTTTTTAAATAAGTAAAGCAATACCTTGTATTCCTTGACTTATAGGTTGGTATGAAGCTGACCACCCATGCTGTAAAAAATGGTTCACTATGCCAATGTCACCTCTGTTTCAGGAAAGGTCCACAAGAGTTGCAGGGCTTATGTTCATTTGAGATTGGTTTTTTAATATTGTAGGTCCACATGCGCCATGTGTGAGCTCGAAATTATGCGTGTTTGCTTGTGGGAACACATTTAATATGAATTTCAAATGATACATATCTTTGCAACTCAGATTTAGATTTAGATTTTAGAATACGCGTGCCATTGGTTAAGGATATCTGATTCAGAAAGATTTAAAAGACGACAGAGCAAAGTAACAATGGCAGGCTGGAGCCAGTCGTGTGGAAACAGACGAGCCCGAGACAGAAAGAGACAGTGGAACTCAACAGTATGCAACTTAACATTTAAGCCCAACGATTGCGTTTGCCAAAACATGTTCAGAAACTAAGCCTGCACCTCTAGTGAGCGTTTTAGTCTCTAAACGTTTTTTTAGTAAAACGGCACAGTTGAGCTTACGCGTATAGTTTTAAATTTAGAGTAAGGGGAATATTCCACGACCCTGAAAACACGATTCCAATTTAAAGTCTTATTAGATTACGCACTTTCAGCTATATATTGTGTTCATTTGTGTCAAAATTTGACATGTGTACTTATGCATATCAAATGTACTCCACTTGCCAGCCTGTGACCTTGAAATGCAGCCTTTGAAGGCCTCTTGAAGCATCTGGAATGATTCGGTGCATTTGCATTTAAATGTGAAATAAAAGGTTAAATGGCGATAATGAATCAGTTGAATTTTGGTCATTGGCGCCGTTTCGAGTCAGATACATGGACTGCATCAGCTGCGTACAATAAAACACTCAATATGCTCCCTCCTATTATCAATACACAATTATCAAGTCTAGCATCTGTACACATTCATCCATTACTATGTTAACTAGTGATGGACTGATCACACATCCTTACCTTACGCTCCTACAAACTTCAAACCATTCTCTATACAGTATACTTCCCATAAAAACACAGGCAAGCCATACTATTTTTATAGTTAAAAATTAAGATCCAAAATTTGTACAGAGCCTTTTCATGATACTAGATTATCCCATAATTTAGCATGCTGCCCTGCACTGCTGTTTAGAAGGTTCCAATTCACTTCATTTTTTTTCAAAACATCCCACAACATACCTCTGTCTACTGAGTCAAAAGCGTTTTCTAGATCTACAAGGGCTGCGATCAGCTTCCCTCTCACCAAAAAATGTTGTTCAACAAGTTACGGAATACGATAAAAAATCCGAGTATATGTTGTAGGATTCCTAAAAAACATTAATTACAAATTAATTAGAGTTAATTCTTGTATTTCATTTATCAGCTGTTGTCTGGGTAAACAGAGACTTATATAATGATTATGTGGGATAATCAATGTCAGGTTTATTCACCTTCTATTGGTACACAAAGCCAAATGTTTGACTTGCCTTTGCTCCAAGTACAAAACTCAACAATCACGTTTTATCAAGAAAAACGTGAAGACTTAAAAGCGGTCACTAGAGATGCTCTTTCAATTTATGTACAAAGTTGGTGAAACGCTATGGTTGGGTTGAGACATAATTTATACACGTAGTGACCCAAATGAAGGTCGGGGATTTTGAGGTCAAGTTGGTGATCGTAAAGGAGGGAGGTGGGAGTGCCAATCGAGGGATGATAAACTACACTTTAAATAATGAGCTCCCGACATTCAGAATATCCTTCGGCTATGTAATGTCACCCATACAAAATTCCCGATTTTCGGGGAATTTTTGATAGCTTACAGCATTTAGCTGTTAAAGAGCACACTACTTAATGTGCAGCTTCTCTCTCTATAATCTTAGTTACAAAAAGATCTTCGCATTTAAGGCTCATATTTAATACATACTCATAAGCCGACTTAGACACACTGCATGTGTACATACAAAAAAAATCAAACCTCACATAACCATAAACCGTACAGCTCCTGCTGCCTTTTCCTGAAACCGAGATGGCATTGGCAAAAGTTTTTGACCGGTCCGCAGTCCAGTGGCAACACCTCGGATTCGTAAATGGAAGGTTGTGGGTTTGAATCTCGGCGGAGCACAAAAAATAAACTATTTATATTTTCAAATATGCTGTTCGCCGGGTTGAAAAATTCATAAAACCCTTACCAAAGACCGGTCATTAAAGGTCCATGCTTCAGAATTGGCGCTTTCTACAGCGACGACCAAGCTTGCAGAGGGCTCTTGAGGTGTGATATACACAAACATTGGGCTAACCAAATAAATCATCCTAATATTATTATTACACATTATGTATGGGTACATACAAAATAAACCAAAACTCACGTGAACATAAACCATACGACTCCTGCTGCATTTTTCTGAAACCGAGGTGGCATTGACAAAAGTGAACCATGTTTTTACAGCAGCTTCATGCCAACTTATTTTTAGTAAGGAACACAAAATTTTCAAAAAAAGGCCTTAGCTTACACAAAAGTAATGCCGGTGTTATGGCCGAGGGGGCCAAGTGGGCTGATAGAACAATAGAACAACGTTGGTTCGATCCCCGCCTGGGTCATTTGACCATAACTTTGACCGTAGTTCAACAGATGTTATTGTGTTATTATTATTAATTAATAATTCATTAATAAAAAATAAGGAATTATTATTTAATGATATTAATACCTGTTTCTAGCCAGGCAGAATACGTTGGTAAATTGCATTCCTCTTCACAAATCTATTAAAAAAAACAAATCAAATTAAAATTAAAATAAATTAAAAGAAAAAATAAAACGTTAAATTGTACCATATGTACAGCTTAGTTGCGAATAAATATTTGCTAGGAAAGAAACCACATAATGCTTTATTTTTTTATCTTTGCAGATTTAGGGAGGATCTTGTTATCTGTTGATGACAGGTACCTAATGAAATATATTTTCACTTACTCTGTACGAGTTTCTCTTCATACAGGATGAGCACCGGAACTGAGAAGATGATGCTTAGCAACCAGGCTGAGGCTATTAGACCTTTGGCGCGCTTCCCTGAAAATTTTATAAAAAAAGAAATTAGTAAAGAAAAATATTATGAACAATTTTCATCAATTGTTAGGTTTAGGTTGGAATTACGGTCGTTTGACATATTTACAATAATTATTATAACTTCACAATTTTTTTTTCGATGAGTTCATCCTCAGTCGTCGTGCAGAGAGGTTGTCTCCTGAAAACGAAAGCTACGTCGCTGACGAAACGTCGAGATAATGTAAGTTCTCTTATAACAGTTGTTTTAATTATTGTACATTTTCATCAATACCGTTTTGTTAATTTATACAAAAACTAAGTTTTAAAGTATACCATCATTAGATTAAATTAAAATAGATCATACGAACTGTAATGTGGAGAATTTCATTAATCTATAATCTAAGTTGTGAAGATATATTAACATTTAAGGCTTATATCAAATGCATGTCCACAAACAGACACGTGTAGTTGGCGTTTAAAAATGCTGAATGTGTAGTTAAATATTACAACCAAACCTCAAATGTACACCGTGCAACTTTTGCCGACCTTCCCTGAAACAGGAGTGACATTGGAAAATGCAAGAGTGCAGGGTCCATTTGAGATTTGGATTTTTATGTTGTAGGTTCACATGCGGCGCGTGCGAGGGCGAACTTGTACGTGTCTCCTTGTGAGAATGCATAAATTGTGAATCCCCTATGTTACATATCTTTGCAACTTAGATTCGATTAGATTTAAAAGTGTCAATAAAATTTACATTGAATGTAGCATTAAAAAATGACATTCAAAACTGGCATTCAATAATGACGTTCAAAAGTGTCATTTAAATTGACATTTAAAAGTGCCATTCAAAATTTTCATTCGAAAATGCGTGCTGTGAAAACTGTTTAGATAAACAAGAAAAATAAATGCCACCTAATATGTAAGACTGAATAAAACATTTCTCTTTGGTGCAAATTGCCTTGATGGATATTTATGTGGTACTCACAGCTTCCGGAGAAGTTCATGGGGTGGGTGATGGCGTCACAGCGGTCTATGCTGAGCGCCACCAGGACGTACGTGGACGAGTACGTGACGACGGCCTGCAGAGACATGGACGAAACGTCAGAGAGTAAATAATATCGGCCGGTGTTTGCTTTGTGAGTTAATGTTCAACTTGTGCCGGGCTCACACTGCGTTAGTACTCGTCGTCTGTTGTTTTTAAGTAAGTAAAGTAAAACACTTGGGCCCGGTATCTTCAAGTTTAGTAATATTTTAGTAACTATTACTTTAACTATCATTCAAATTCTCCAGTTCGAGTTAACTAAAACCGAGAATTACCGAAGTGACAAGCCCCACCCCCAAATCTTGGAAATAATTACAATGCCATTCAAAAGCTTTAAAACAAACAACTGTTTATAAAAATCAAATGCCTAACCTTCATTAAGCTGGAATGCGACATAAAAAATGTTCAGTTTGCCACAATTTTGATGTATCCTTACATTAAAAAAGAACAACTACTGTCAGTGAAGACGACGCCATCTTGAAAATCGCTTTAGTTAAGTAACCAAATATTTACTAGCGAAATTCGGTGAGTAAATTTTTTTGAAATTTTGACTATAATTGTATTTCAGTTGACTTTACTATACTTGAAAATACCGGGCTTTAATGGGAGTTTTTTTAATAATTAATGACAAAAACCGCCTTTTCCATCTTAACATACAGGGTGAAACTGAGGGGAGAAGAACTCAGGGACGCCGAAGGACATCGTGGCTGAAAAATCTGCCACAATGGTTCAACAAAAGCACGAAGTCCCTGTTTCGAGCCGCAGCATTCAAGGTCATCCATAGTCATGATGATCACCGATCTTTGATAGAAGTGACACCGAAAGAGGGGGAAGGAAGAAAAAATACTTATCCAAAAATATACTTGCCTCTTTACCTGTACCCTGAGTACGAGTTGCAAAACTTGAGTAAAGTAATGTTAACGGAAAGTATGAAAAAGTGGTTTTCCCCAAGATCTGCCGTTTTTGTTTGTTTGAAGTTGTTTTTCTTCATCACTGTAACTCTTTTACTAAGACCATAAAGTGTAAGAAACAAAAACGGCAGATTTTGGGGAAGTTTACTCTTTAATACTTTCCGTAAACTTTACTTTACTCAAGTTTGCGGCTATTATTAAAGAGTGATTTTCCCCAAAGTCTGCCGTATTTGTTTGTCTGAACTTGATTATCTTCATCACTGTAACTCTTTTGCAAATACCATAAAGTGTAAGAAACAAAAACGGCAGATTTTGGAAAAAAATCACTCTTTAATATTTTCCGTAAACTTTACTTTTCTCAAGTTTTGCAACTCGTACTAAGGGTACTGCTCAGATGTCAGTACAAGTACAACTGAAAAGGCACAACTTGCGACAAGTACTAAGCTGGTGTGAACCTGACAATACACCAATAAATGTTCACACACAATGAAGGAGGGGAAGTGTTTACCGTCGCGCTAAAACAAGAAGTTATTGAGGGTAAGTGTGAATTAAGTCTGTACTTACCCAGTCAGTATATCCTCTGACATTATACATATGGGTGATAAGCATCCCGAGTATAAAGCATTAGGTAAACTCTTCCTCGATCGCGTAAATAGAAAAATGCATGGAAGGTAAAACAGCACCCCTAGAGAGTGATTTAGTTTTCATTGTTTTTTTTTTATATATATTAACGCGAACGAGGGATACACAATGCTTTATATTCGGGTAAGTTATAGAAGTTTTATGAAAGATTCAACGATCAAATATAGGTATGACAATAATATTGTTATGTAAATAGTAGATTAATATAGGTGTACATCGTAGGTAATAATAATTAGTATAGTGTTATGTCAAAAGTAGATTAATTTAGGTGTACACCCTAGGTAGCAATAATTATAGGCTTAAGAAATCTAGAAATTAAATGATCCTTTTGTACTCTTGAAGCTGGTAGAACGTTCGAGAGTTTGATGGCAAATTAGTCACTAGAGACTTCTGTCTGTGAAGTATATAAGGCATAATGTTGAGTGCACCAGGACAGTAAGATAGTCGCCTTTGATTGAAGAGTGTCAGAGATACTGAACTGTGAAAATAAATTTGAGTTACTAAAAGTGTTAAAAATAAATGTAAATTGTAAAAATAAATTAAGCGAAAATAAAGATCCTGAAAGAAGACCTGTATGTTTTAATTTAGAGACTTTCCGAACCCAAAAACATTACAATATTTTTGTTAAGATCTATTAATTAAATTAATTAAATTGTGGTTTAATTTATTTTCAACGATTTATTTTTCACTACCTATATCGGTTACAATATGCTGTTCACTCTTCACTCTCCGCATCTATGTCTTCACGTCACAATAGTCAAAGGGACCCACAGAATCTTAGCTCGTATTTATATGCGCGGCAGAGGCGATTCTTGCATGTTCGAGAGCATGGTAGATAGTGCCTTGTAGATGGTACTAGAGTATTGTTCCACACTATACGTCTATACCAGAGACGTCAAACACACCAATCAGCGTGCCTAAGCTCATGTCCAAAGAATCCCATACGTTTGTAACAATTTACATAGCAAAATTATGTTTATTTTCACTAGTGAAATTTTCATGTCTTTAGGGTTTCCTATATCGGGAGCTGAGTGGAGAGTGGGAGTGGTTAGCGTAAAGCCGGCTCCATTACCTGTAAAAATAAATAGGTTCCACTCACTCCATGCGACCACTAATCTAAGTTGCAACTATATGTTACATTAACGATTCACATTATATGCATTTTCACAAGCAGACACGTATAAGTTCGCGCTTAAACAGCCGCATGTGGACTGATGATATAAAATCCCAAATCTCAAATGAACATATACCCTGCAACTCTTGCCGACCTTCCGTGAAACAGGGGTGATATTGTCAAAGTGAACCATTTTCTACAGCATGGGTGGTCAGCCGCATACCAACCTATCATCAACCTATAAGTCAAGGAACATACACGACAAATTACATTTTTAAAATCAACAAATCAACAGTCCGGTCGATAGCTCAGTTGGTAGAGTGCTTGCATTCCATGCCGTGAGCTCGGGTTCGATTCCCACCGAGGGTGTCAGAAATGATTTCCCGTTTCGGTGTTTATTTCAAACCCCAAATAAAATACCGGCAAGGTTTACTCAGCCTTCACAAGAAATGAGTACCAGCCCTTTCGGAAGCTGGGAAACCCCCACTTCAACTGAAGTGGTTGGCGTAAGGCCGGCCCCCTTACCTGTAAAAATAAATAGGTTCAACTCGCCACATGCGACCCCTTCGGGGATAACGCGGCAGGAAGTTACACTATATGTGTAGCTTAGTTGCGTTTTTTTGCGTTTTTTAACAAATAATAATATGTATGGACATCAAAACTAAAACAGAATACACCCCTTCGGAAAAAAAATCGGCAATAAGTTGCACTGTATGTAAAGCTTAGCAGCGTTTTATAATCAATAAAATTTCCTCTTCTAAAATTACCTGTAGAAACTTGAGCACTTTGCAGGCCATGTTGCCAAACATCCAGTCTATACTTATTCTCTGCAGGAGGTCCGTCAGCACACTGATGATGCCCACCAGTAGATCTGGAACAAAGAAACCAACTCTTCATCAAATCATACCAACTACCATTTTCCTATTGTTACGAACTTGGAGTACCTGCGTGCGACTTTACACGCATACATAGAACAATCTGGCACTAGAATGATGACGATATTGTAAAAAACTACGAAATAAAAGTACCTACGCGCACCTATACATGTACGATAGTGTGGGTAGATCCGTTTGGGAGTAGTCCGTGATGGTGGTAGTGCGTAGAACGACGTTCTGGTGAGAGATCGAAGAATGATCTGGAATATGCAAGAAAGATCTCTGTTGCACCTATATAAGAGGACTGCAATAGGGCAGCAGCCAGAGTGTCGATAAATCATTGAGCCGTGTAGTTCGATAACCAGAGCTGGAAATCAACTGTTGTAAATGGTGAACCCAGAAAAAACGTAACACTGTTTTTGTGCCTATTCAGCGAATTTTACTTTTGCAGATTGTTGAGGTGGCGCGTTGGACTGGATAACATTATCACGAATATGTAATTGTGTGTTTTGTTTGTTTGTGTGAGTGTCTGTGATAAAGTGTGTTGGGTACTTATATAATTTATATTTGTATTGGTCGAGATTGCTCAAATGTTCTCAAAGGAAAATCAAAGTACAGCTTTTTCAAAAGCCATATTTTGATTTCAGTACAAAAGTGTAGTTCTTAGGCGAAAGGGCTTAAAGTTGATAGTTATTATTTATTTTAAAGTGATTTTGAACTTTGGTTATAATCAATTAAGTATGTAAATGTATATTTTTTCAATTGATAAATAATTTAAAAAATATACTAATTTTACTTTATTTTTGAAAATGCAATATACTTGTCAACGACGATACCATGTTGAAATCACCGCGGATGCTACTTAGATGGGTGACCGCTCAGGTACACCGCGTGTCGTTGGCATCTTGGACCGGTCCGTAGTCCAGTGGCAACACTTCGGACTCGTAAATGAAAGGTTGTGGATTCGGATCCCGGCGGAGCACAAAAAATATACCATTTATAATTCCAAAATATGCTCTTCGCT
Source organism: Agapetus fuscipes (assembly GCA_951799405.1). NCBI lineage: Eukaryota > Metazoa > Arthropoda > Insecta > Trichoptera > Glossosomatidae > Agapetus > Agapetus fuscipes. Next base: position 11,867,471 of record OX637351.1, on the reverse strand, counting down.
GGGTTGAAAAAAAATCATAAAGCCTTTAACAAAGACCGGTCACTAAAGGTCCATCCAGCCTTACAGCAACTGTGTCTTGCTTGAGTATTAGCGCTTTGTAGCGACGAACAAGCTCGTACACCTCTGCAGCACTCCAGCAAGTGTCATAGACCCCTAGAGTCTCTAGAATCTAGGGAGTCTCCCGCACAGGATTACTTAAAAAAAAAAAACGTTCTACGCGCCTTGAATTCTTTCAGTATATTAATTTCGCAGAGATTCGAGCAGACACTTGAACCTCCGCGTCGTAAAAATGGCGGTAACGTTTTCCTCAAGTTGGCAATAAACCAAACCAAAAATTAACGACACGGCCGCAAATAAAATATTTTGTATTAGTTGCCTGCAAAAGAAAACCTACTTACTAGCGTGAGTGTATTGGGATGGCGATTTTATTTTCTGTCATTAAAACTGTGCGTTAATGTCGCATTCAATTGCCTTGTTCATTAAGAATATTTTATTTCCTTAACTAGTGGGTCAGTATGTGCTCTATTTTGTACTAAAACCATTTTTTCCACGCCACGGTCAGTAAAATCCGTTTTTTTTCATTCTATAAAATGTCTAACGACTGTAATCATAATTTAAAATCTGTATTAGTTATGTTTGTTTATGGTTTAGGAGTAGGTACTATTTCAATAACATCCCTGTTTGGGAACGGAATTTATACAAATACAAAAACATTTTATCCCCAAACAGTCTATAATGTGTGATCAAAGTTGTAAAGATATAAAAATGCATGCCCACAAGCAGACACGTGCAAGTTCGCGATTGCAAAAGCTGAATGTGTACTTACAAATTAAAACCAAACCTCAAATGGACCTCGTAAACTCTGTAATTTTTGCTGGCTTTCCCTGAAAGAGTAGTGGCATTGGCAAAGTGAACCATTTTTTACAATATGGAAGGTCAGCATCATACTAAACTATAAGTCAAGGAACAGAAATAATAAATAACATTTAGGTATTGTTAACTTTTGCCGACCTTCCCCGAAACAGGGGTGACATTGGCAAAGTGAACCATTTTTTACAGTGCAGGTGGTCAGTCTCATACCAACCTATAAGTCAAGGAACCAGGAATCAGTCAAAAGTTATATTGTTCTTGCGTTCTTCAAAAGTGTGTACGCACGCAAACAAACTTGTCATGAACGCGTTTAACATTATTGTCTGTCATCATCGCACTTGCTTACTTTCAATGAATCCGTTCCTTTCCCTCAAGATTTCGAAATCCTAGATTAATTTTTTCAGTTTGTATAATTGAGAGTTAACGTAAGATGAAAGCACACAAGTATATTTGCAACTTAGATTAATGATTTAAAAATGGTTGAATACTTTCCCCAAATGAGCACTCGACTGATTTCAGTTTTTTAATTATTACAACATTCGTTCGGTTCGTAGTCCAGTGGTAACACTTCGGATTCGGGAATGGAAGGTTGTGGGTTCGAATCCCGGCGGAGCACAAAAAATAAACCATTTATATTTCCAAATTTGCTCTTCTCTGGGTTGAAAAATTCATAAACCTTTACCAAAGACCGGTCATCAAAAGCTCCATCCAGCCTTACAACAACTGGGTCTTGCTTGAGTATTGCCGCTTTGTAGCGACGAAAAGCTCGTAAAAAGGTCGATAGCTCAATTGGTAGAATGCTTGCATTCCATGCCAAGAGCAAAGGTTTGATCCCAAGGTGTAATCAGCCTTCACAAGAACCAGCCCACCGGGAGCTGGGAAACCCCCACTTCAACTGAAAGTGGTAACCTCCTAACTCCTCCTAACCCCCTACCCGTAAAAATTAATAGTTCCCGAATAGCCACATGCGACCCCTTCGATGCCAACGCAGGTAAAAGTTACACTATATGTGTAACTTAGTTGCGTTTTTTTTGCAATTAGCCGGATCATTTTTTGTATTTATAACTTTCTTATAGAACTAAACATTTTTTACACATTAATGTACATTGTATTAAAAAGAAACAGAAAGAGCAAATATGTGGGAATATATTGTTTTTTTTAAACAGTGAAGAAAGAATTAAATTAAAAAAAAAACAAACAAAATGCTGACGCCACAAAAAGAAAGAAAAAGGAACAGTAACGAAGTTAAAATAGGCCATATAGGGCTATTTCATTATCTGGTCGTGTTGTACAATGTACAATGAGATAGAAAGGGATGCAGTATTTGGAATTAGATTTTGAAATAAAATAGGCGCTCGGGGACGCTGCTAGGGATTTTTATTGTCTTCTCTGAAACCGAAATGTGAAATGAGATTTATGCGTCGAATAAAATGGACGTAAAAAGGTTATGGCGGGGTCAAGCAGACAAATATTTTTTTACTCCAAACTTGACCGTGATCTATGTATACCAAAAAAAAAAAAGATCGATTTCAAGGTTTTTTGACGTTTGAGGAAAAAAATTGTAACAGATTTTAATCTCGAGTTTTATTACATCTTTACAAGTGCTTACTGTACCCTTAGTACGATTTGCAAAACTTGAGAAAAGTAAAGTTTACGGAAAATATTAAAGAGTGAGTTCTCCCAAAATCTGCCGTTTTTGTTTCTTACACTTTATGGTCTTAGCAAAAGAGTTACAGTGATGAAGAAAATCAAGTTCAAACAAACAAAAACGGCAGATTTTGGGGGACATCACTCTTTAATAATTGCCGTAAATTTTACATTACTCAAGTTTTGCAACTCGTACTAAGGGTACTGTTAGCAAATACAATACTTATTGTTTGGTCGAAAGCTCTTGGCAGAGAGCTTTCCATCAATGTTAAATGGCTGAAGTTCAATCCCTACCAGAAGTCTCAGTTTAAAAAAAAAATATTTGTCGTAAGGAATGCAATTCTCCAACCTATTTTGCCTGCCCAGTTGTCTTGATGCGAAAGCAGAAGCTTGTGTGCATGCAATGGCATCTGTTGAACCAGGGTCGAAGTTATGGTCAAGTGGGCTAGAGGAAAGATTCGAACCAACGTTATTCTGTTCCAAATACGCTAGTTGAACATGCGCCTCTACCCCTCGGCCATAACACCGACCAAATGATTTTCCGTTTCGGTACTTATTTCAAACCATAAATCAATATAACAGCAAGGTTTACCAGCCTTCACATAGGTTATAACCTGACTCACCGGAGTAGGAGACACCCCGCTTAAAGTGAAATAGTTTTCGAATGGCCGGACATTTGATTTTGATCGAGGTTTTGTTAAATTGAAACTATGTTTTAGTGAATTCTCCATCTCTCCTTCAGTTCATAATTCCTGAAATAAAGTTGGATTAAAGTAAAAAAAAAATAAGCCCACGCCCATGTGAGATGATGATTCTGAGGCTTATCTAATATAATCTAAGTTGCAAAGATATGTAACATTGTGGATTCACATTGTTACATATCTTTCCCCACAAACAGACAGGTGTAACGTATCGCTTACAAATGCTGAATGTGTACTTACAAATTAAAACCAAAACTCAAATGAACATTGCGCTGCAACTTTTGCCGACCTTTCCTTAAACAGAGGTTTCCTTAAACCTATAAGTCAAGGAATTGTGTGAATGTAATTTATCATTGGTCTCTTATTGAAACATTTTTTTAAAGAAATCTTGTGCGCGAGAATACCTAGATTTCGGAGACTCTAGGAGTCTATGACACTTGTTGTAGTGCCGAAGAGGTCAATAAGCGCCAATATTCAAGCAAAACACCAGTTGCTGTATGACTAGATGGACCTTTAGTAACCTGTCTTTGGTAAGGTTTTATGAATTTTTCAACACAGCGCAAAGAACATTTGAAAATATACTCGTAAATAGTAATTTGTCATTGCTCCGCCGGGATTCGAACCCACAACCTTGGATTTACGATTGTGAAGTGTTGCCATTGGACTACGAACCGGTCAGACTTATTAATGACTGTGTGAGGGTGCACTGTAATAAAAAAAAACTATTGTACACAAAAATGAAAAAAAAGTGGTGTGAATGCAACTTAGCATTAGTCTCTTATCGAAACATTTACGTTCGCTCATAAAACTCAATTAATAAATAAAGACTATTGGAGCGCTTTAATCAGCAGATAATGCAGTCGTGTGTAACTCTATTTGCCTCGGATTGCTACACAAAAGTTTGAGAGTGAGAGAAGCAGCTGTTTTCTTGCCAAAAACAACTGCTGCAAAGTCCCAACAACTGCTGCGAAATCTTGCAAACTGCTGCTGCAAAGGAAGGAGCACTCAATCTATTTTTCAATTGATAGCTTTCAAGATGGGTTCAGCCATTAATCGAAATAAACTGAATGGGATTTACGGGCGCAGGGCCGATCTCGTTTTAAAAGCAGTTCAAGAAATGATAAAAGTTTTTTTAAAAGAGCCATTATTAAAAAAAAATGAAGTTCGAGCCGCCATTGTCCTAGTGAGGATAAATTTGATGCTGGTTCAGCAGATGTTATCGGGTAATTATAACATAATAAATAATTCATTAAAAAACAGAAAATGTGGCTTTTAATTCCCGTTTCTGGTCAGGCAATTTTTTTTTTCTTTTTTAAGAAATCCTGTGCGGGAGACACCCTAAATTTCAGAGACTTTAGGCCGCAGATGTGTTTACAAGCTTGTCATCGCTAAAAAGCGCCAATAACCAAGCAAGACCCAGTTGCTGTAAGGTTGAATGGACCTTTAGTGATCAGTCTTAGGTATTGGTTTTTACAATTTTTTCAACCCAGCGAAGAGTATATTTTGAAAATATAAATGGTATATTTGTTTTGCTCTGCCGGGGCTCGAACCCACAACTTTCCATTAACGAATCCAAATTGTTGCCACTGGACTACGGAACGGTCGATTATTCCAACCATTCATATTAGAACATATTATTACATATTATAATTTGCTGATTTAAAAAATGTTATTTGTTGTGTATGTTCCTTGACTAATACGTTGGTATGCGGCTGACCACCCATGCTGTAGAAAATGGTTCACTTTGCCAATGCCACCCCTGTTTTCAGGGAAGGTCGGCAAGAGTTGCAGGGTGTATGCCCATGTGAGATTCGGGCTTTTATATTGTAGGACCACATGCGGCATGTTTAAGCGCGAACTTGTGCATGCCTGTTTGTGAAAATGCATATAATGTGAATCTTTAATGTAACACATATTTTGCTACTTACATTAGATTCATGTGAAACAAAGATTAAAGACTGATTCCGTCCCTGATTTGTATAAGATGTATTGCCAGCCTTATTGAAGTAGATTAGTAGACATGTGTAATGTATAATGGGATTTCCCACTACTGTATAATGGATCTCAACAACGCCCTGTATAATACATTTCATCAGAAAGTATGTATTGTATAATAGATTTTAACACTATATTCCCGATTATATAATTTTATACTTGAGTCGAATGAACAAATACAGAGGTTTATTTCAAGAAGTGAGGATAATACATTGAGTAACAACACAGAGGAGCAGAAACTAAATTACTGCATTGATGCATACTATAGCCCACATTTGTCTCAGTCCTGTCAATAATCCGTATAGTCTATAATCCAAGTTGCAAAGATATATTAACATCTAAAGCTGATATCAAATGCATGCCCACAAACAAACACGTGAAGTTCGCGCTTACAAATGCTGAATGTGTACTAACAAATAATATCCAAACCTCAAATGCACATAAACCCTACAACTTTTGCCGACCTTCCCTGACACAGAGGTGGCATTGGCAATGCGAACCATTTTTTACAGTATGGGTGGTCAGCCTCATACCAACCTATCAGTCAAGGAATATATAATAGTGATACGAAATAAGGCACACATGCTATCCTGTCTTAAAATAATGCATTTTTCTTTAAATTCGTCAATTTCAGCGATCACAATATTTAAAATGCGTGTTATCTGTCAATAATTCTAGCTGTGTTTGGACTGGATCGGCAGCCGTTATTATTCGCGATAGAACCAACTTTCTAGGAACTTTTTTACATTCGCCCGAGTTTTTTCGTACACATGGAAATGCAACTGTGAAGTTCTTTGTTTTCTTTCTTACTAAAGACAATTTTCGTAAGTATGTAAGTTGAAACAGATAGATAATGTATATTTTCGTTAAAATAATTTTTGGTACCCAGATATCATAAGTCAATGGGATAATATGTATGTGAACATCACTATTTAGTGATGGCAGCACTCGAGTAGGCTCATCACTCGAGTGTGTTTAATCAGTTTTAGTGATGGTAAGTGATTACTCGAGTAAATTATTACATTTTTTTACATTAATTCTTATCTAATCTAAGTTGCAAATATATGCAACATTAAAGATTCGCATTGCGTGCATTTTCACAAACAGAGACGTATAAGTTCGCGCTTACAGGGAAGGTCGGCAAGAGTTGCAGGGCTGATGTTTATTTGAGATTGGGTTTTTATATTGTAGGTCCACATGCGGCATGTGTTAGCGCAAAATTATACATGTCTGCTTGTGGGTATGTGTTTAATATGAATCTTTGAAACAGATATATAATGTCTATTTGCGTTAAAATAATTTCTAGTCCACAGATTTCCATAAGTCAATGGATCTATCGATTGGACAGATCTAAAATAAACCAAAGAAGAAGAAGGTGAAGAAGATTTGTCTCGATTGTTGGCATCACTAGAAAAGATGGACATGGATGTTTACGATAGATCGTAAATTTATTTTCTTAGCGCCGAGATTAAAAATAAATGATTGTACAGCGCGAGTCCGTAAACAGCCGCTGGATAGATTTCCATTCATTTTATCGCCTTGTCGAAATCAAGAAGCCCATTGAAAACACATTTTTAGATCAAAAGAAAAAAATATATATATTCTGTGTAAATAGAGAAAAAAATAAAAAAAACGACCTATCCGACTTGGACAATCGTATTTGCAAAAAAGTCAAGGATTAGAATTTAATACAGATCTATAATCTAACAGTGCTATTCTTAGACATTATAGTCGTCCGTTGAGCCCACGCTTTGACAAACAAATGATGCCAAGGCTGGAAGTTTCATAACCACGGCATTCTTACCTACCGAATTTTCGTAATATTTGTATGAAAACAAATCATCATTAGTTTGTCAAAGCGTGGGCTCAACGGACGACTAAAATGTCTAAGAATAGCATCGTAAGTTGCAAAGATATATTATTATTCAAAGCTCATACAAATGCTGAATGTGTACTTACAAATTCAAATCCAAACCTCAAATGAACATAAGCCCTGTAACTTTTGCCGACCTTACCTGAAACAGGGGTGACATTGGCAAAGCAAACCTTCCAATTATCAATCTGAAGCGTGAGCCACTAAACTACGGATGGCTATAGTCTATTTTGAAAAGTCAGAAGAGCATGTATAAAAAGTGATGAATTTTAACAAGATAAAAGGATAGTACAAGCACAGAACAAAGTGGAGACACACGTGTGAAAGTATTGGCCCCTCCTAGTGGAATACAGGCTTAATTACAGATAACAGTGACAACATTATTTTTTGCAGATACGAAAGTTTGCGTGAAACGTGTGTTACTGAAACCTGAAAGCCAAAGTTCATTTATCGCAAAAAGTGTTTTTTTTTTGTGTGGGTTTCATTTATATTTATTTGAAGTTACTTTCAAAAAGCTAGTTAGAAGTTTTGACCGCTTGATAAAAAAAAATTGTATTATTCCATCGAAAATAAAGTCTGAAAGTGAGTTTTCCAGTCAATATTTAATATTTTTCTACTGGTAATGGAATTTTGTATGTACACGTGTAAAAAGATAAATTAATGTTTTTTTTTTCATAAACTACTCACGCAGAAAGCTCTCAGAACAGTAAATCGTTAGTTTTTTAATTCCTTGACTTATAGTTTGGCATGAGGCTGAGCATTCATACTATAAAAAAATCTACACTTTTGATAATGTCATCCCTGTTTCAGAAAAAAACTGCAAGAGTTGAAGGGCTTATTTTAATTTCAGGTTTGTGTCTTATTTTGTTAGTTAAGTGCACAATATGCAGTTGAAATAGGATCGAATTACACGTGTCTGCTTGTGGGCAAGCATTAAATATGAATCTTAAATGCTAAGTATTAAATGAAGAAAGTGATGAATGTTGAAGAGATGAAAGAGGTATGTATGCAAGGACAGAAAAAAGTGGAGACGCATCTGCGGAGATACTGGCCGCCAGTGGCGAAGGGTGCCATACAACTCGATTCCCATCGGATTCCCTTTTAAAATGAGGCAAAAATGATAATAAAGTAGACTGCATGGTTTCAATGGAGAAAAAATACGTATTGTTTCTTTGGTTTTAAATGTATTTTTTTACTTAGTGCCTACATTTTTTAACTACTTTGTTGGCTCATTTTAAAAGGGAAGCCGATGGGAATCGAGTTGTAGGTATAGCACCCTTCACCACTGCTGGCCAGTGGCCACCCTTAGTGGAACGGCAGCAGGATACAGTAGCATTAACAGAATTCAAACGGACCAATCACAGAGCAGGGTTCTATTTCACAGCCAATGAGAGCGTCATATCGCTCCATTTAGGTTCTACTAAGTAAAATGGCGGTATTAGTTTTGATTGTATTTCCAAGATTTGAGGGCGGGGCTTGTCATTTCGGTAATTCTCGGTTTTAGTTAACTCGAACTGGAGTATTTTGAATACTAGTTCAAGTAATAGTTAACTAAAATATTACTAAACTTGAATTGTTGATCGTGAATACGGAGGTAAGTATTTTATATTGCTGAACGTAGCAATAGCAAAATGATATAAGTAACCAAACAAAATGTATCCATAAGCTGTCAGTCAATCAATTTTAATACTCTGTCGGTTTTTTTTTCTCTTGTATGAATATTCAAACTGACAGTTTCCCTTATTCGCAGCTCTGATACGGTTTTTTTCGGGAAAAACATATTTTCTTGTCCATTAATTCTGACGTTTTGAAAGCGAGAAGTGTAAAAAAAAAACGCACATAAATAGGATTTCGCGAGACTGCCGGATTATTTTCCATATTTTATAATGTCAGGTGAGTGTGTACTAGCTAGCTACGAGATCTTGGATGCTTTATTTTATTTAAAAAAAAGTTTACCTGATGATTTCCTGATGGTTGAAAGCATTCGTAATTTTTAATCTATAATAATCTATAATCTAAGTTGCAAGGATATGTTCACATTTAAAGCTCTCAAATGCATGCCCACGAACACGTGTAGTTCGCGCTCACAAATGCTGAATGTTTATTTACAAATAAAATCCAAACCTCAAATGAACATAAGCCCTACAACTTTTGCCGACCTTACCTGACACAGAGGTGAGATTAATCGATACAATAAAACGGAAGTAAGGGAAGAATAATTGTCTCTGAAACCGGGGTTGACTTTGGCAATAGTGAACCAAGTTTGTGTATGGGGTTTAGCATCATTCTAACCTATAAGTCGAGAAACACAAAAAATTAGAGAACTGAAATAATTCATAAATTAAAATTTTTTTTTTTTAGGAAATCCTGTGCTGGAGACTCCCTAGATTTCAGAGACTCTAGGGTTCTATTACACTTGTTGTAGTGCCACAGAGGTTTTTACGAGCTTGGTCGTTTCACCTTGCCAATGTCACCCGTGTCTCAGAGAAGGACGGCAAGAGTTGCAGGGTGTATGTTCATTTGAGATTTGGTTTTTATGTTGTAAGTTCACTTGCAGCATGTGCAAGCGCGAACTTGTACGTGTCTGGTTGTGAAAATGCATGTAATGTGAATCTCCAATGTACCATATCTTTGCAACTTAGATTAGATTATATTAGATTAGTCGTCGCTATAAAGCGCAAATACTCAAGCAAGACCCAGTTGTTGTACAGCTGAATGGACCTTTTAGTGACTGACCGGTTTTATGAATTTAAAAATATAAATGTCACATTTTTTGTGCTCCGCCGGGATTCAACCCCGCAACCTCCCATTTACGAGTCCGAAGTGTTGCCACTGTCTGATAGTTTTCCACTGTTTTCTCACGCATCTGTTTGCCATTGAATTGCGCGCCATTTCGTTTCGATTTTTTGTCAAACCGCGCAAAAAATTGTGAAAACTCTGAGCTATAAATCTTATCCATACTGGGATCCTGTCATCGGCAAGATGTTCACAACGAGTGATCATTTATGTACTTTCCACCGCGAGTACAAAACATCGAGTAAATTCCCCTCTATCACGTGAATAGAAAAATGTTTAAAATAAGTAAATAGTACCCCTAGTGAGTGATTTAGTTTTCACACATTTTTTTGTTCTATTTTCACGATGGTGGGAATTTCTCGTGATGTTTTATACTAACAAAACTTTTCTCTTCACGGTATCGAAATCATCAGTCATATCAAGCGATACCTACTATCAATGTCAAGGGCCTACTCCATCGTGATGACATCACAAAGTTAGGCTGAGCAAATATTAAAGTTGACTTACAAGGTAAATAATTATTTTTGAAGCGTCAAATCTTACAATATGAAAATTACACTGGTCTGCAAAAAAAAGTTTCGAGCAAACTATGTGGTTAGCGTAAGGCCGACCCCCTTGCCTGTAAAAATAAATAGGTTCCACTCGCCACATGCAAAACCCTTCGGGATTAATGCGGTAAGAAGTTACACTATATGTGTAGCTTAGTTGCGTTGCGTATATGGCAAGGTCGCTGGAATGGTTGAGGAGATATTGACACTACCGCCGGTTTGATGCCCGCCATCGCCATGTTCTATCGCCAATATCGGCCCAGGTTCAATAGATGACATGGGGTAAAATCAATAATTCATGAAAATATTAAATAATAAATTATTAATAGATCATCTTCGTCCAGTCGATAGCTCAGTCCGTAGAGTGCTTGCATTCTACCCCGTGAGCTCGGGTTCGAATCCCGCCGAGGGTGTCAGAAATGATTTCCCGTGTCGGTGTTTATTTCAAACCCCCTAAAAAAAACCGGTAAGGTTTACTCAGCCGTCACAAGAAATGAGTACCAGCCCTTCGGGAGTTGGAAAGCCCCCCACTTCACTCAAGTGGTTGGCGTAAGGCCGGCCCCCTTTCCTGTAAAAATAAATAGGTTCACTCGCCATATGCGACCCCTTCGGGGATAACGCGGCAAGGAGTTACACTATATGTGTTGCTTAGTTGCGTTGCGATGTTAATACCTGTTTCTGTCCAGGAAAGATACATTTGTAAATTACATTTCTCTTCACAAATCAACATATTTAAAAAGAAAACGCACGTTTTGGATTTGAATTGTGGAATAAAACCTTGTGCCTTGAAATCAATATTCGGTAGAATTAATCGATTGTCCCGTGCCTTCTGTCAAGACCGGTCCGTAGCTCAGTGGTAACACTGCGGACTCTGAATGGGAAGGTTGTGGGTTCGAATACCGGCGGAGCACAAAAAAATACTATTTATATTTTCAAATTTACTCTTCGCTGGGTTGAAAAATTCATAAACCTTTACCAATGACCGGTCACCAAAGGTCCATCCAGCCTTACAGCAACTGGGTCTTGCTTGGTATTGGCGCTTTGTAGCGATGACCAAGCTCGTACACCTCTGCGGCGCTACAACAAGTGTCATAGACCCACAGGATTTCTTAAAAACAAAAGACGTATGCAAGTCCTAAGGTCTATAATGGTAGTGGGTAGTGCTTCGGTCCTTATATGAGTTTTGTGACAGCTTATAATGTATGGTCCAACCATAATCCAGCAATATTTCTTCATTTATTTTCTGCCGCGAGTAAGATGAAGTAGTAAGTTTTTGTATATAAGCATAAGAATCAATCAATAGCAGAAAACTATGCCCATCTTTGGTAAGTACGTCTCCTATATGAGAAAATATTATGAAGGTTTATATTATGAATAGTTGATTAAAAAAAGGAACGATGTAACAAAGTGCTTGACTAAGAAAAAAGGAAAATGTCTGTGGGGTTGGAAATTTAGTACAATAAACAATAGAGTATCTTTTTTATGCAGCGCACACATCTCAGTCATACATTTGTGTAAAAAATGTTGTTTATCGTGCGTTGTAGGTGGTGTTTTTTTAAATGTCTGATATACTCGTACAAGCGTTTCAACCAGCTTTTACCACGTAAAGAGATTTTTAGGAACTAAAGCTTTGTTAAACGGGAAGCGTTTTTAACGCGCGTCAAGTCGTTAGCGTTTAAGCGCCGTAACGTCGCGTACATTGCGTTTGAACGGCTTCGTTCAAACACAATGCACGTACGCGTTTTTTTTTAAACATAATCATTGAATAATGATAAAAGAAAAACAGCTTTGTTTTCGATTACGTGAGTATTTATTTTTATATACCACAACCGGTTTCGCAAACATCCGTTCGCATCATCAGGTGGATAAATTAATACTGTATTAATTTATCCACCTGATGATGCGAACGGATGTTGGCGAAACCGGTTGTGGTATATAAAAATAAATACTCACGTAATCGAAAACAAAGCTGTTTTTCTTTTATCATTAATGATGAACGATTACAAAGTTAATGCCTCTACAATCAATAAAAGAATCATTGAATTTTACATTTTTTTCAATTTCCATATAGTAAAAACGCCCGGCGTCAGAGATTTTTTTTACAAAGACAATGCAACGTCCTGACTTAGCGACAAATTGTCGCGTACGGTAAGCGCGTTTTCTCTTTTTGAGACGTTTAGACACGTTCAGTACAACACAGCGCAGTGTTATAAACCATACGCTTTAACGCATCGACGCGCGTTAAAAACGCTTTCTGTTGGACGAAGCCTTCAAACTTTATTTTTCAATTTAAGGAATCTGCTTTACATGAAAATCTCAAACTTACTCGGAACGGAATCCAGTGAAACAATTTTAATAATATCGAATTTTGGAACTTAGTATCTTGTAACATCAGGAAACTTCCATAAACCAAAATGGAGTAATTCTCAAACACAATAAAGCCGATTTACATATTGCAGCATTTATCGTTGTGCCAGTAAAGTTAACACCCCATTTACAGGAATTAGGGACCTGTTCTTCCAGGAACTGGTAAAAATCACTAACCCGATAACATGGATTTTGACTTTAGTATCTACTGGTGTTTATTTTCTTGTAACTCGATAAAGTTTCATTCCAGGAACGATAGCTTGATTTTGAATAAAAAAAGAAAATTTTATCATCATCCTTGACTTATAGGTTGGTATGAGACCGGCCACCCAAACTGTAAAAAATGGTTCACTTTGAAAATGCCCCCCCAGTTTTAGCGAAAGCAGGCAAAGAGCTTTCATGTATTCTTGAAATTGTGGGTTGCGTTTCCGCTTAGTATTAATATGAACTATATCACCCCTGTTTCAGGGAAGGACGGCAAGAGTTGCAGGGCTTATGTCCATTTGAGATTTGGGTATTTTATGTTTGTTGTAGGTTCACATACGGCATGTGCAAGCGCGAACTTGTACGCGTCTGCTTGTGAGAATGCATAAAATGTGAATTCCCGATGTAACATATCTTTGCAACTTAGATAAGATTAGATTAGAAAAGAAAATGCAGCAAATAAATTTGGATTGTTATAAAGTTACAGAGTGTACCTCAAGAAAGCGGACACGAAAGCCACCGCGTCGCGGTCGCTTCGATAATCAGCCTTGGCGACGTTTACCGCTCGTAGAAATGAAACTATCTAATCTAATCTAATCTAAGCTGCAAAGATATATATCATTTAAGATTTATACTAAATGCATTCCCACAAGCAGATATGTGTAATTTCGCGCTAACACATGCCGCATGTGGACCTACAATATAAAAACCCAATCTCAAATGAACATAAGCCTTGCAACTCTTGCCGTCCTTCCCTGAAACAGGGGTGACATTGGCAAAGTGAACCAATTTTTATATTATGGGTGGTCAGCCGCATAACAACCTATAAGTCAAGGAACATACATGACAAATTACATTTTTTTTAAATCAAAGAATAAAAATAACAATATATACATGGACATATTTTTGATAAAATACATACATATAGACTTGATGTTGATCAAGGAGGAAAGGACTCACCTGGAGTTGTAGCAGACATTTACAAGTTATAGCATGCTTCTCATGCCCGTAATTGAGTCTTGAAAGTTCAATCTCGATTTCATACTTCACAGATGTAGTCTCGGATAATGCATCTATTTTAGAATAGAAATAGGAGTAATGTGGATAATACATCAATACTCCACTTCTATGGTAGCAATAGGTTTTGAGAGTTTTTTCATAACCAGAAAGATGAAGAGCGAAAGATATAAATCCTACTCGATGGATCCATCATCTAAAATGGGAACTTAAAAACCATCTCAGTGTTTCCATAGTCCAACATCCAAGAAAACACTATTAAAGCGAAAAAAAAAAAAAAAAAAAACTATGACAGCTAAAATAACTTTAGACTATCGATCAACCCGAGTGAGCCCAAAAGTAGTTTGTGAAAATATCCCTTGAATGTCAGAGTTCAAATAAGGAAACCCTGTTAATGCACTGTCTATTTAGTTTTTTTGTGATTTTTTTCTGCCCACTTACAAAGAAGAAAAATGTAAATGTTAGAATTTTTTAATATCGTTTTCATTCAAAGTAAGACTGTCAGTTGCGTTGTATGGAAAAACAATTTCCCAAAGAAGCCGTATCAGTTGCGTGAATTTTTCTATTGACATTTTTCATGAAAAATGTTTATTTCCCTCTGCAATGTTGACATATCTGCGGAATCGAAGAGCCCATATTTTTTATTAAAAGCCCAAAGCATAATTATTTGGCCTTTGATGAAATTTCAAGAGGAAAGGAGATATTTTTATTAAAAAATATTGATAATATCAACATCCTTGGTGAATGATTTTGTTTGTATTGATGCGAAGAAAATAGGTCATCTCTATAATCTAAGTTGCAAAGATATATTAACATTTAAAGCTCATATAAAATGCATGCCCGCAAACAAACGCGTGTAGTTCGCGCTTACAAATGCCGAATGTGTACTTACAAATAAAATCCAAACATCAAATAAACATTAACCCTACATATTTTGCTGACCTTCCCTGACACAGGGGTGGCATTGGAAAAGTGAACCATTTTTTACAGTATGGGTGGTCAGCCTCATACCAACGAAAAAAATAGTGGTTTTTTTTTTCGAAAATCGGCTTATAATATGTTTCTGTATCCAACCACCATTCCACTAGAGGCAGCCAGTATCTCCGGAGATGTGTCTCCACTATGGTTTGCCCTTACACACTTATATCATCTCCTCGGCATTCATCACTCTCTTCATGCATGCTCTTCTTTTACATCACTTTTTTTTAATAAATCCTGTGCGGGAGACTCCCTAGATTTCAGAGACTCTAGGGGTCTACGACACTTATTGTAGTGCCGCAGAGGTGTTTACGAGCTTAGTCGACGCTACAAAGCGCCGATATTCAAGCAAGACCCAGTTGCCGTAAGGCTGAATGGACCTTTAGTGACCGGTCTTTGGTAAAGGTTTTTATGAATTTTTCAACCCAGCGAACAGCACATTTGGAAATATAAATGGTATATTTTTGTGCTCCGCCGGGATTCGAATCCACAACCTTCAATTTACGAGTCCGAAGTGTTGCCACTGGACTACGGACCGGTCCAAGAATATCCTTATTTTTAAATTATTTTAATTTGTAATCATCTCAAGCGGCCATGATTCATATTTAAACTCAATCGTTAATTATTATTGTTTTTTTAATGCAAAAAATGTAAAACACGATATAGAGAAAGCTTGAATGTATATCAATAAAATGAATGAACCTGTCCGGTCAATAGCTCAGTTGGTAGAGTGCTCGCATTCTACCCCGTGAGCTCGGGTTCGAATCCCACCGAGGAGGGTGTCAGAAATGATTTCCTATTTCGGTGTTTATTTCAAACCCCATAATAAAAATACCGGCAAGGTTTACTCAGCCTTCACAAGAAATGAGTACCAGCCCCCTCGGGAGCTGGGAAACCCCCACTTCAACTGAAGTGGTTGGCGTAAGGCCGGCCCCCTTACCTGTAAAACTAAATAGGTCCAACTCGCCACATGCGACCCCTTCGGGGATAACGCGGCAAGAAGTTACACTTTATGTGTAGCTTAGTGGCATTTATTTTTTTGAATACCTATCTTTTATAGCAAATTTAAACTGAGTTCCTAGAAAAATTAAGTGGATAGTTCAATCAGAAAATTGAAACAAAAGAAAATATAAAGGTACGATCACAAAAAGGAAAACAAGAGAATCGGGAAATTCTTTGTAACATTGATAAAAGTAAATTAATTAATTAATTATTTTCAGAATCATTATCTCCAATATTGTACAGAATTTCATTGTTGCAAAGTCCCAAATTTTCAAGAAAGAAATCGCCTTACAGAAAATAAAAATACCTACACAATTCGATTTTCAGAATTATCTTTTATTTGTTTTTTCTGGAAGGAGATCGAAAACTCAGTTTTTATTATAATTATTGAACCCATGTAAGTAGCTTTTTAAATTTTTTTGTTCTCTTGATTTTTTTTTCAGATGAATTATTCCTTGACTTATAGGTTGGTTTATTCCTTGACTTATAGGTTGGTATGAGGCTGACCACCCATACTGTAAAAAATGGTTCACTTTGCCAATGTCACCCCTGTTACAGGGAAGGACGGCAAGAGTTGCAGGGTGTATGTCCATTTGAGATTAGGTTCTTATGTTGTAGGTTCACATGAGGCATGTGCAAGCGCGAACTTGTACGTGTCTGGTTGTGGGAATGCATGTAATGTGAATCTCCAATGTAGCATATCTTTGCAACTTAGATTAGATTAGATCAGTTTTATCGTAATCAGTTGCTTCAACGTTTGTAAATGAATTTTCGCTCCGTAAATGCATAGATTTTATTACGTGTTTTGTCCAGATAAAAATGTGTTGGCGAATGGCATTCCTTTTCACAAATTAAAGCACTGCCTTCGTCTTAACTACGCTAATGCGTAGTTAATACTCAACGGTGCTTCAAAGTACTCAAGTTCTAAGAAAATAAGATAATGAGGGTAGATAAAATAATGTAGCGACAAGGAGGTCTTTGTACCATGGTTACTTCAGCAAATCACTTACTTACGACAAACTGAAGAGAGGAAATGTGAGAGGTGATAGAGGAACGAGAAGTCCGAGAAAAACTAGCACGATCAAATATTAATGAAATAATGTAATAAGAATTGTCAATATTCCATAAATTATATTCATCAGAGCATTGAGAAAAAGGTTGTTACGCCTATAATCTAAGTTGCAAAGATATATTAACATTTAAAGCTCATATCAAATACATTCCCACAAACAAACACATGTAGTTCGCGCTTACAAATGCTGAATGTGTACTAACAAATAAAATCCAACCCTCAAATAAACATAAGCCCTTCAACTTTTGCCGACCTTCTCTGACACAGGGGTGACATTGGCCAAGTGAACCATTTTTTACAGTATGGGTGGTCAGCCTCATTTGTAGCTCTGTCGCCATTCCGCTAGGGGTGGCCAGAGCCTCTGCAGAGCTGCCTCTATTTTTTACTATCCTTACATACCTCTTTCAATTCATTCATATCCATCACCTTTTTCATGCATTTTCTTCTTTTACACTCACTTTGTATATCCCATTCTTTCACAATATCCTCAATCTGATCACTCCATACTTTTCTCGGTCGTCCCTTCCCTCTTTTTACTTTCACACTACCTCTGTTTACATAATATGACTATGATCTTCAAGCTGTTGTGCCATTGCCCTTAGGAGAAGTGTCAACATTTTTCTATAAATCCAAATTGAATTTTATTAATTTCACTCTTTGCGATGTTTTAAAAAAATCTGGGATATGTTATTCATGGCACGAAAGCATCGCCAAAAGAGGAGCTAATGAAATAGGTACATGCGTATACCTTTTCCTAAAAACTCTGGGTATGAAAACAGAAGTCATTTTCTACTCAGATAATTGTGCAGGGCAAAATAAAAACAAATTTATTTTAAGTATGTACTTGTTTGCAGTGCAAAACCTGCCAATTGATAAAATCACCCCCAACTTTTTAATCACAGGCCGCACACAAAATGACGCAGACAATATACATTCGGTCATAGAAAGAGAGAAGAAGAGACTGACAAAAAAAGGTCCAATTTACACCCCTGCTCAAATGGCTATGGTATTGAAATCTGCGAAAAAAAGTGGCAAACCATACACCGTATACGAAATGAGCACAGACGACTTTTACAATTGGAAAGAGCTAAGCTCTAATATTGGTAAAAACTATAACACTGATGAAGAGAGAAAGAAAGTAGCCTGGGGGGAGTAATACACAGGTACCGTCAATGTTAAGAGAAAACAGAGGGGAAGAAGTACAGGATTGGAATTACAGAAGGCATATTTAATTCCACCAAAAATAGGTGTCCACAAAAAACGCGACTTGCTGTCCCTTGGCGCATCAAATTTAATACCCAAATGCCACCATGCTTTCTTCGAAAGCCTTCCTGTTTCATTGAATGAGACCGGGGAAATACAGCAAAACAGTAGTAACTCGGATTGAATAGTGAATAATTTAATAATATTGGAGTAATTAAAATTAAATTAGGCTGATTTATTTGGTGAGCGCTGTTTTTGTGTGTATCACACCTCAAGAGCCCTCTGCGAGCTTGGTCGTCGCTGTAGAAAGCGCCAATTCTCAAGCAAGACCCAGTTGTTGTAAGGCTGGATGGACCTTTTGATGACCGGTCTTTCGTAAAGGTTTATGAAGTTTTCAACCCAGCGAAGAGCAAATTTGAAAATATAAATGGTATATTTTCTGTGCTCCGCCGGGATTCGAACCCACGACCTTCCAGTTACGAGTCCGAAGTGTTACCACCTGGACTACGGACCTGGTAATGTCATAATTTAATAAATTTAATAATGTATAAATGCATAAACAAATAGGAAATACAGCAAATCAGTAGGGACTAATTGAAATAGTGAATAATTTAATAATTTCAGAATAATGTTCCTTGACTTATAGGTTGGTATGAGGCTGACCACCCATACTGTAAAAAATGGTTCACTTTGCCAATGTCACCCCTGTTTCAGGGAATGTCGGCAAGAGTTGCAGGGCTTATGTTCATTTGAGGTTTGGATTTTATTTGTAAGTACACAATCAGCATTTGTAAGCGCGAACTACACGTGTTTGTTTGTGGGCATACATCTGAGAGCTTTGAATGAATATATCCTTGCAACTTAGATTATAGATTATTATTATAGATGTAATAATTTAATAATAATAATTTATAAGTGCATAAACATGTTAAAAATAAAACTGTGTACTTCTTTCATTTAAAATAAATATAATGTTATTTTGGACATCTTCAAGAACCCACCTCAATTCAGTTCAATACCAGGACATCATGAAATTAAAGTCTTTGTACATGGTTTCAGCCCTTGATGTGTTATCATATAAATTGTATATAAAAATTACACAACTTCTAACCATGTTTGATGTTTAAATTTAATGAAATGGTTTAACAGATGGGCAAAGAAAAGTTTCGGGGATATTTTATATTACATGCATATATACTGGTGCTATATGAGGATATGTTGAAATTTGAAGCCTTAATATAATGTTTTCGTAGATCTATATATACACGGTACTAGAGCATCCCTGATTACGTTAAAAAGAACCTAAATTACTTTAAAACAAAGTAAACTGTAATTATCATAGCGATTACAAACCTTCTTTTTCGATTTTCTCGAAACTAGCTTTGTGTAAGATGTCTGAGTATTGAACTAGGGCAGCGATATTTTGTCAGTCTATCATCATTCATTCTTTCCACATGCCCAAACCATCTCATCATATTCTTTTGTACCTTAACTTTCACATCCTCTTTCAAATTACATTCCTTCTTTACCCATTCATTCCTAACTCTATCCTTCAGAGTTTTTCCTGTCATGATTCTCAAATGCTTCATTTCCACCGTAAATACTCTACGCACGAGGATGAACTGATTATCAGTTCTTCCAAGCTGTTGTAGCGCCAATGATGATGATGACCCTTGATCGTAGGCCTTACTCAAAGTTTTTCAAGTTTGCCTTCTTCACGCTCTTCCGTTTTTCAAACTCCAAACTTTTTACTCAACACTCCAAGCGAGGTTCGTGTGATACGTAAATTAATTAAATTAATTATTTTTTAATAAATTACCACTTGACCTTTGAAATAATCAAAGTTCTGATTCATCCTTTGATAAACACTTCAACACCCACGACTTGAAAGTTTCAGTTTAAATTTGGAATATCGACATTTAAAATGAAAAGCGACGTTTTGGTAGAAAATGAGTTATGAATGCTATCCTACTTAAAAAAATTTGCTCAAAAACAAATAATGCGCTAACTCCCATAGCTCTACGACGATTTTTGTGTTGTTTATTTCCAAGAAAACCACTGCGTTTTCGAAGTATGGTTTTGGAGTAACCGACGAAATTTTTGGCCTTTTTTGTACTAAATGTGACCTGCGTGAATGCCCCTTGTGACATAAAACTTCGTAAAACAGCGTAAAATTACATCAATATAAATGACAATAATTCCTTTATTTTCTTAATTCTAGAGCTGTTGTGATTTTAAAGATGTGATGAAAAATAAAAAAGTTTTTTTTTCGTTCATTTTTCTGCAATCTGAAACATTAAACTGCTCTCCTGAATAATAGGGTTTTTGTTGCTTATGCCTTTTAACCGTCAATATTCTTATTTTTACAGACGATTTGAACCGCACCCCCTTTAGCCTACTTTGTTTAAGGCTTTCAGGCCCATTCTGACTGTATGCGATCCGATACGACCCGACATGATCCGAATAATTGATACCAGAATACTTCTTCGCACTTACACATGCCACACGTAGACTTAAAGCTTGAACAACACAAAAACATAAAAATCCAATAACAAATGAACATATTAAAAAAAAAAATAGGCAGATTTATTTGGTGAGCGCTGTTTTTGTGTGTATCACATCTCAAGAGCCCTCTGCGAGCTTGGTCGTCGCTGTAAAAATAGCCAATTCTCAAGCAAGACCCAGTTGCTATAAGACTAGATGGACCTTTTGATAACCGATCTTTGTATGAATTTTTCAACCCAGCGAAAAGCAAATTTGAAAATATAAATGACATATTTTTTGTACTCCGCCGGGATTCGAACCCACAACCTTCCATTTACGAGTCCAAAGTGTTAACACTAGACTACGGACCGGTCTATGACAAGCCATATGTAAACCAGGCAACTCTTGCCGACCTTCCCTGAAACATGGGTGACATTGGCAAATTGAACCATTTTTTTACAGAATGGGTGGTCAGCCTCATACCAACCTATAAGTCAAGGAAAATAATATAGAATTTAAAAAACGTCTTCTTAAAACCGTTTTGTTTCTCAAAGTCGCTAGGTCCGAATAGCCACATGCGACTCCTTCGGGTATAACGCAGGCAAAAACTTACACTATACGTGTAGCTTATATCAAACGAAAATTTCAAACTTGCAAAACGCTTCGCAAAAAAATAAAATCGGGTCGAATCGAGTCTGACAAACAAAGTTAAGGCCTTAAATGTCGTACCTATGCGTATAACGTGTACGTTTATAAATAGCACCGCATGCGCAACCTTTTAGTCGTTAAGTGTGTGAAGCTAAAACGATTTGAAACCTTTCTCCCAACCCCTCCATCGACAATATTTACACCGAATATGTGTTTTTCTGAAAATCTGCCTGTATGAATTATTAACTTACGTGAGGAGTAAAACACTGAGAACAAAGTTAGAACCTCCAAAAATAGTTCTTATTTTTAGAACTGTAGATTTCCAAATGTTGTTTTTTGGTAAAAGAGCTTAGCAGTCTGATAGATGGCTCATTTAGGCCGGGTATATTGAAGTGTAGTAATATTTTAGTAAACTATTACTTGAACTTTGAGATTTGGGCTTTTATGTTGTAAGTTTACATGCGGTATGTGCAAGTGCGAACTTATACGTATAAAGAGCGTTCGTGAAGACAATGAAGACCACCACGGCGCTTTGATAACTCGCCTTGAGGATGCTTTCTGCGCGTGAAACCGAAACGTCGGCAGATGTAGGAGCTGCAAAAAGAACATGGTCAAATCTGAAAGAACACAAAAACGATTTGGTAATTATTTACACCAGCCATGAAAGTGAAATATTTAAACTTTATTTAATACGTTTTTGTTTGTAGACATACATTAAATACTTATTTTACTTTCCTTTCTTCGGCTCAAAAGCCTTGAAGGCTCAGGGCCTCCCGCACCACAATCCTCTAGGACTCTGTCTTGCGCTGCTTCCCTCCATGGTCCCCTCACTCCCAGAACTTCGGCGTCGGCTTCGACGTTGTCTACCCATCGCATCCTGGGACGTCCGAGTGGTCTAACACCTGAGGCGGCACCATCCAAGACAGTTCTGATGATCCTGGAGTCCTCTGCACGTGCTACATGTCCGGCCCACTGGAATTTTCTTGATTTCATTACCAACACTATGTTTGGGGCTTGAAACACGGACATCAGTTCCGCGTTGGTCCGGATACGCCACCTGTCATCTTCAAATACAGGTCCGAGAATGCGGCGAAGCATTTTGTTCTCAAATACCTGGATACCTCACAACATTTAATATGATTGATAGATAGAGGTGCTAAGGTATCTAAATACATGTATAGCAGTCTTCTCACGTGATGGACGTTTGAAATGAGATAATTTTAAATACATACATGTACCTACAGGTGATTTCACACTTCGCCATTTTAATGAATGGTCCATAACGATCTGGAACTTGTTTCCAATTGCAAAACCAGCATAATAAGGTGATAATACGCCGAGCTGTGCGTGATTCACGTTCCCAACGCGTAAGTACGCGCGTACACCTGATTAACAGCATTCATAACCGAGTACAAATTAACTGCAGATAATTATTTTTAGCACGTAGATTTGAAGTACTGGGTGTGAGTATATACAGCTATCAACGTTTTTTAGAAAACGAGTTTTTTTAAAAAAGATTTGTGAAGAGGTATGCAATTCAACAATCTATTTTGCCTGACCAGCGCTGGAAGTCTCATCACAACGATTATTTTTACCTACCGAATATCGGCAGTATTTGTATGAAGACTAATCAGCTGTTCACTTGCGGCCATCTTGGATTGACAGGTCTTCATACAAATATTACCGATATTCGGTAGGTAAGAATTGCCGTGGTGATAAGACTTCCAGCCCTTCATGCGAAAAAAGAAGCTAGTGTGCATGCAATGACATTTTTTGAACCAGGGTCTTTTTTAAGTTATTGTCGATAGGACAAGACCGGGTTCAAACCGGCGTTAGTGTCAATAACGCAAATTCGAGTGCCAACGCAATATCCCCTCGACCATCCCAGCGACTATTTTTTTTTTTAATTGATTCATTCTTGTCGATAGATCAGTCGATAGAATGCTTGCTTTCGATAACGAGAGATTGGGTTCGATTCCACCAAGGGTGTCTGAATTGATTTTCAGTTTCTGTGTTTATTTCAAACCGAAAACAATTCATATCTGAAAGTTCCTTCACTTATAAGTTGGTATGCGGCTGACGATACATGCTGTAGAAAATGGTTCACTTTGCCAATGTCACCTCTGTTCCAGGGAAAATCGGCAAGAGTTACAGGGTTTATTTGAGTGTTTATATGTAAGTCCACATGCGGAATGTATAAGCGCGAACTCGTGTCTGCTTGTGAAAATGCCTATAATGGGAATCCCCAATGTTACATGTTTTTGCAACTAAGATTAGATTAGTTTAAGTACTCAACCTTCACAAGAAATGAGAACTAGCTCCTTCGGATTCTGGGAAACCATCATTTTAAGTGAAGTAGATAACGTAAGGCTGCCTGACAAATTAAATAAACATGTTCCAGTAATAAATATGCTGACTGAAAATAGACTCTTCCACAAAAAAACACGGTGAAAGACGTTGCACCATACGTGAAACTTAGTTTTTTCTCGGTTTTTTCAAAACAAAATACTAAATTTTCGCCTTTGGTTCTATAGGACTCACAAGACAGATAAAAACACTTTTGATGGGATTTACTCGTATAGTATATGGCTGTTTGAAACAATTTCTCATAATTTAGGTGTGGAAGGTTCTTATGCCATGTTCACACGATATGAGATCTATCCTTGACTTATAGGTTGGTATGAGGCTGACCACCCATACTGTAAAAAATGGTTCACTTTGCCAATGTCACCCCTGTTTCAGGGAATGTCGGTAAGAGTTGCAGGGCTTATGTTCATTTGAGGTTTGGATTTTATTTGTAAGTACACAATCAGCATTTGTAAGCGCGAACTACACGTGTTTGTTTGTGGGCATACATCTGAGAGCTTTGAATGAATATATCCTTGCAACTTAGATTATAGATTATTATAGATGGGATGTACTCGTATAGTATATAGCTGTTTGAAACAATATCTCATAATTTAGGTGAGGAAGGTTCTTATGCCATGTTCACACGATATGAGATCTAGCTTAGTATCTTCAAGGCTTGAAAATTGTCTTCGCTCCGTTGAGGAAATTTATATGCCATTACCAAAAACCTGTCACCAAAGGTCTATCCTGTCTTACAGCAATGGGGTATTTTTTTTATAAAATAAAGAGGTATGGAATTCACTAGCTATTCTGCCTGGCCAGAAACAGGTATTAATAGGATCAATTAATACTTCATCAATGTTTATTTTAATGAATTTTTCATTAATAATTACCCGATGACATCTGTTGAACCAGGATCAAAGCTATGGTCAAATGACCCAAGCGGAGATCGAACCAACGATCTTGCTTGGAATGATATTGAGATGATTTTTAATTTGTATCGTTTCGCTTTCTATGGTAACAACCAAGCTCACATAATGGCTCTTGAGGTATAGAAGACTAAGTTGGCATGTAAAAAAATAATCATGTTAGTTTCATCGCAATCTGTTTAGTAGTTTAGGAGCCCATACAGGACAAACATACATACATACATCTAAATCTAAATCTAAATCTAAGCTGCAAAGATATGTATCATTTGAGATTCATATTAAATGCGTTCCCACAAGCAGACACGCATAATTTCGCGCTCACACATGCCGCATGTGGACCTAAAAATTGTAGGCTACAATATAAAAAACCCAATCTCAAATGAACATAAGCCCTGCAACTCTTGCTGACCTTCCCTAAAACAGGGGTGACATTGGCAAAGTGAACCATTTTTTACAGTACGGGTGGTCAACCTCATTTGGTCAACCTTGATTTTATTTATATAGATTTCATACACATACTAAGTTTGTTTGAACGTAGCGTCACTGGTATGACGCAGACAAGTATCTGTGTTGACAGGACGAATATCTGTGTAAGGTTTCCGCGAGTATCTGTGCTAGGTCTCATCCTGCGAGTATCTGTGCTAGGTCTCATCCTGCGAGTATCTGTGCTAGGTCTCATCCTGCGAGTATCTATGCTAGGTCTCATCCTGCGAGTATCTGTGCTAGGTCTCATCCTGCGAGTATCTGTGCTAGGTCTCATCCTGCGAGTATCTGTGCTAGGTCTCATCCTGCGAGTATCTGTGCTAGGTCTCATCCTGCGAGTATCTATGCTAGGTCTCATCCTGCGAGTATCTGTGCTAGGTCTCATCCTGCGAGTATCTGTGCTAGGTCTCATCCTGCGAGTATCTATGCTAGGTCTCATCCTGCGAGTATCTGTGCTAGGTCTCATCCTGCGAGTATCTGTGCTAGGTCTCATCCTGCGAGTATCTGTGCTAGGTCTCATCCTGCGAGTATCTGTGCTAGGTCTCATCCTGCGAGTATCTGTGCTAGGTCTCATCCTGCGAGTATCTATGCTAGGTCTCATCCTGCGAGTATCTGTGCTAGGTCTCATCCTGCGAGTATCTGTGCTAGGTCTCATCCTGCGAGTATCTGTGCTAGGTCTCATCCTGCGAGTATCTATGCTAGGTCTCATCCTGCGAGTATCTATGCTAGGTCTCATCCTGCGAGTATCTGTGCTAGGTCTCATCCTGCGAGTATCTGTGCTAGGTCTCATCCTGCGAGTATCTATGCTAGGTCTCATCCTGCGAGTATCTGTGCTAGGTCTCATCCTGCGAGTATCTGTGCTAGGTCTCATCCTGCGAGTATCTATGCTAGGTCTCATCCTGCGAGTATCTGTGCTAGGTCTCATCCTGCGAGTATCTGTGCTAGGTCTCATCCTGCGAGTATCTGTGCTAGGTCTCATCCTGCGAGTATCTGTGCTAGGTCTCATCCTGCGAGTATCTATGCTAGGTCTCATCCTGCGAGTATCTGTGCTAGGTCTCATCCTGCGAGTATCTGTGCTAGGTCTCATCCTGCGAGTATCTGTGCTAGGTCTCATCCTGCGAGTATCTGTGCTAGGTCTCATCCTGCGAGTATCTGTGCTAGGTCTCATCCTGCGAGTATCTATGCTAGGTCTCATCCTGCGAGTATCTGTGCTAGGTCTCATCCTGCGAGTATCTGTGCTAGGTCTCATCCTGCGAGTATCTGTGCTAGGTCTCATCCTGCGAGTATCTGTGCTAGGTCTCATCCTGCGAGTATCTGTGCTAGGTCTCATCCTGCGAGTATCTATGCTAGGTCTCATCCTGCGAGTATCTATGCTAGGTCTCATCCTGCGAGTATCTGTGCTAGGTCTCATCCTGCGAGTATCTGTGCTAGGTCTCATCCTGCGAGTATCTGTGCTAGGTCTCATCCTGCGAGTATCTATGCTAGGTCTCATCCTGCGAGTATCTATGCTAGGTCTCATCCTGCGAGTATCTGTGCTAGGTCTCATCCTGCGAGTATCTGTGCTAGGTCTCATCCTGCGAGTATCTATGCTAGGTCTCATCCTGCGAGTATCTGTGCTAGGTCTCATCCTGCGAGTATCTGTGCTAGGTCTCATCCTGCGAGTATCTGTGCTAGGTCTCATCCTGCGAGTATCTATGCTAGGTCTCATCCTGCGAGTATCTGTGCTAGGTCTCATCCTGCGAGTATCTGTGCTAGGTCTCATCCTGCGAGTATCTGTGCTAGGTCTCATCCTGCGAGTATCTGTGCTAGGTCTCATCCTGCGAGTATCTGTGCTAGGTCTCATCCTGCGAGTATCTATGCTAGGTCTCATCCTGCGAGTATCTGTGCTAGGTCTCATCCTGCGAGTATCTGTGCTAGGTCTCATCCTGCGAGTATCTATGCTAGGTCTCATCCTGCGAGTATCTGTGCTAGGTCTCATCCTGCGAGTATCTGTGCTAGGTCTCATCCTGCGAGTATCTGTGCTAGGTCTCATCCTGCGAGTATCCGTGCTTCGTCTCGTCTTGTGGATACGTGCCGGATCAGCTTAATGGCCTGCAAAGGTGTTCTGGTGGCGCTAAGCGATCCTTCATTGCTCACGACGGACACTCACTAACACTTACACGTACACAGATACTTAAACGTGTCATATACATGTCGCTTCTAGAAGAAAAACGGCGTATTCATGAAGTAAAAGATGGGGCGGGATGAATCAAAATAGGTAATACGAGTATTAGATATTCTGATAAATGTATGGACACACGGGAAATATTTTTTTCAACTTTAGCTTAAGTGACTTTAAGCTGATGTTAAAAGGCAAACCGTAAGATTAGGATAAGAGCTTCCTTTTCATCCAGTATAAAGTCGCTATGCTAAAGTTGAAAATAAGGGGATTTAGACTTGCTTTTAAAGTACTAGGAAATTAAATTAAATAAAAAATTTGAAACATTTTTTTTCCTAATTAATCAAATAAATATACTGTTTTAATTCACTTTTTTATTATTTTATTTTAAATATGTCAAACAGTTTTCGCCTAAAAAGGCATCCTCAGGACAATGTTTTTTTTTCCTTTTTGGCAAACGAGTACCTACACTTCTACGGTACTGCGATCTTCTTTTCTCATTTCTTTAAGAAATCCTTTGCAGGAGACTCCGTACATATAAGAGACTCTAGGGGTCTATGACAGTTGTTGTAGTGCCGTAGATGTGTTGGTAATGTGCCAGTTGATGTCCTGATCAAGTTGCAGGGCTGTTAGCTGCCCAGTGCTGTGGTGTAAAAATAAATAGGTTCCTCCTGCCACAAGTGAAAACCTTCGGGAAAAACGTGGCAATACGTTACACTATATGTGTAGCTTAGTTGCGTAATGTAAGTATGGCATTTTCTATAAAAATATAACTAGGCCCAAAAGTTTGTCACAGTACCTACTGGAAGTGACATGAAATCTTTTCACGGGACTGAGAGAGTTTATCAGTTTAATTCTTGACCAGTCCGTAGTTCAGTGGTAGCAGTTCGGAACTAGAATGGAAGGTTGTGGGTTCGAATCCCGGTAAATCACAAAAAATATACCATTTATAATCAAATTTGCTCTTCGCTGGGTTGAAAAATTCATAAACCTTTACCAATGTCAGGTCACAAAAATCCATCCAGCCTTACAGCAACTAGATCTTGCTTGAGAATTGGCGCTTTGTAGTGACGACGATCAAGCTTGTAAAAAGGTCGATAGCTCAATTGGTAGAATGCTTGCATTCCATGCCGAGAGCAAGGGTTCGATCTCAAGGTCTACTCAGCCTTCACAAGAAATGAAAACCAGCTGGGAAACCCCCACTTCAACTGAAAGTGGTTGTGGTGTGTGGCCGGTGTGTGGCCGGCCTCCTTGCCCGTACAAATAAATAGGTCCCAAATCGCCACATGCCACCCCTTCGGGGATAACGTAGGCAAGAAGTTACACTATATGTGTAGCTTTAACAGTGGCGAAGGGTGCCATACAACTTTATTCCCGTCGGTTTCCCTTTTAAAATGAGGCAAAAATGATAATAAAGTAGACTGCATGGTTTCATTGGGGAAAAACACATATTGTTTCTTTTGTTTTAAATGTATTTTTTACTTTGTGCCCATCGATATATAGAACGTTTGTGCCTATATTTTTTAACTACTTTGTTGCCTCATTTTAACAGGAAAGCCGATGGGAATCGAGTTGCATTGCACCCTTCGCCAAGCTTAGTTGCGTAATAATATTTAATGGCGATTTAGTTTTTTTTTACTTCTAAGGGCCCTTCCTGGATACACCCATGGTATACGTATGTCTAATTTTGTTGTTTTCTGTCTGCTTAGTATGTACGCTAGGCTTGCGGAGATTATTGGCCCGCGATGGAAAAATACATAGTTCTACAAGTCTAAACACAACTATGAGAAAATCCATGAAAACTCAAACGACTTCTCGAGGCGTAGTTTATGTTTCCGTGCAGTTTTTTGTAAACGCTGTGGCTTAGTTTTAACGTTAAATTGGCGTAATACACAATCGTATCCGCTAACATCTCATTCATAAATACCAAAGCGTTCCCACTAAGCAAATGCATGGTGGCTCTAGCATCATACTAATATATAGATAAATCTCTCTGTCTCTTTTTCTTGCGGCTCTTCAGTGAAGATTGACATTTTTTTTTTTTTTTTTTTTTTTTTTACAACAAAAACTAAGCTACACATATAGTGTAACTTCTTGCTGCGTTATCCCCGAAGCGGTCGCATGTCGCTCCCTCAGTTCTTGTTTGCCGTATAGACCAATTTTATCAAATATGACTTTTTAATGCAGTCTTAAGAATCAATTTCTACACAATCTGAGCTAAAAAAAAAACGTAAAACTCGATAATGT
This sequence comes from Agapetus fuscipes, assembly GCA_951799405.1. Classification (NCBI taxonomy): domain Eukaryota; kingdom Metazoa; phylum Arthropoda; class Insecta; order Trichoptera; family Glossosomatidae; genus Agapetus; species Agapetus fuscipes. Next base: position 11,837,900 of record OX637351.1, on the reverse strand, counting down.
GAGAGTTGTTTGAAATATTTTTTAAATCAATTTCCTGTTTTCATAAGACACATTGGCCCAGTACACATGCAAACATTGCTCAATTAGCTCAATGGTCTATACGGCTAACAAGAACTAAGGCAGCGATGTGGCGATTCGGGAGTCGGGACCTATTTTTTTTTACGGGTAAGGGGGCCGGCCTCACACCAACCACTTTCATTTGAAGTGGGGGTTACCCAGCTCCCGGGGGTGGGGGCTGATTCTCATTTCTTGTGAAGGCTGAGTACACCTTGCCGGTATTTATTTTGGGTTTGAAATATACTCCGAAACGGGCAATCATTTGTCACAATGACACCCTCGGTGGGGGTTGAACCCTTGCTCTCGGCATAGAATGCAAGCATTCTACCAACTGAGCTATCGACCAGACTATTACGAGCTTGATCGTCGCTACAAAGCGCCAATTCTTAAGCAAGACCCATTTGCTGTTAGGCTGGATGGGCCTTTGGTGACTGGTCATTGGTAAAGGTTTATGAATTTTTCAACCCTGCGAAGAGCAAATTTGAAAATAAAAATGGTATATTTTTTGTTTGCCGGGATACGAGCCCCCAACCTTCCATTCAGAGTCCGAAGTGTTACCACTGAACTACAGACCGGCCCTTTTTATTTACAGAATCATACCAGTATCACCTTCACTGTCTTCCCTATCACAACCTTCACTATCTTCCCTATCACAACCTTCACTGTCTTCCCTATCACAACCTTCACTGTCTTCCCTATCACAACCTTCACTGTCTTCCCTATCCCAACCTTCACTGTCTTCCCTATCACAACCTTCACTGTCTTCCCTATCACAATCTTTACTGTCTTCCCTATCGCAACCTTCACTGTCTTCCCTATCACAATCTTCACTGTCTTCCCTATCGCAACCTTCACTGTCTTCCCTATCACAATCTTCACTGTCTTCCCTATCCCAACCTTCACTGTCTTCCCTATCACAACCTTCACTGTCTTCCCTATCACAACCTTCACTGTCTTCCTTATCGCAACCTTCACTATCTTCCCTATCACAATCTTCACTGTCTTCCCTATCACAACCTTTACTGTCTTCCCTATCACAACCTTCACTGTCTTCCCTATCCCAACCTTCACTGTCTTCCCTATCACAATCTTCACTGTCTTCCCTATCGCAACCTTCACTGTCTTCCCTATCACAATCTTCACTGTCTTCCCTATCGCAACCTTCACTGTCTTCCCTATCACAATCTTCACTATCTTCCCTATCCCAACCTTCGCTGTCTTCCCTATCCCAACCTTCACTGTCTTCCCTATCACAACCTTCACTGTCTTCCCTCTCACAATCTTCACTGTCTTCCCTATCGCAACCTTCACTGTCTTCCCTATCACAATCTTCACTGTCTTCCCTATCGCAACCTTCACTGTCTTCCCTATCACAATCTTCACTGTCTTCCCTATCGCAACCTTCACTGTCTTCCCTATCACAATCTTCACTGTCTTCCCTATCCCAACCTTCACTGTCTTCCCTATCACAACCTTCACTGTCTTCCCTATCACAATCTTCACTGTCTTCCCTATCGCAACCTTCACTGTCTTCTCTATCACAATCTTCACTGTCTTCCCTATCCCAACCTTCACTGTCTTCCCTATCACAACCTTCACTGTCTTCCCTATCACAATCTTCTCTGTCTTCCCTATCGCAACCTTCACTGTCTTCCCTATCACAACCTTCACTGTCTTCCCTATCACAACCTTCACTGTCTTCCTTATCGCAACCTTCACTATCTTCCCTATCACAATCTTCACTGTCTTCCCTATCACAACCTTTACTGTCTTCCCTATCACAACCTTCACTGTCTTCCCTATCCCAACCTTCACTGTCTTCCCTATCACAATCTTCACTGTCTTCCCTATCGCAACCTTCACTGTCTTCCCTATCACAACCTTCACTGTCTTCCTTATCGCAACCTTCACTGTCTTCCTTATCACAACCTTCACTATCTTCCCTATAACAACCTTCACTGTCTTCCCTATCACAACCTTCACTGTCTTCCCTATCACAACCTTCACTGTCTTCCCTATCCCAACCTTCACTGTCTTCCCTATCACAACCTTTACTGTCTTCCCTATCACAATCTTCACTGTCTTCCCTATCGCAACCTTCACTGTCTTCCCTATCACAATCTTCACTGTCTTCCCTATCGCAACCTTCACTGTCTTCCCTATCACAATCTTCACTGTCTTCCCTATCCCAACCTTCACTGTCTTCCCTATCACAACCTTTACTGTCTTCCCTATCACAATCTTCACTGTCTTCCCTATCGCAACCTTCACTGTCTTCCCTATCACAACCTTCACTGTCTTCCCTATCCCAACCTTCACTGTCTTCCCTATCCCAACCTTCACTGTCTTCCCTATCATAACCTTCACTGTCTTCCCTATCACAATCTTCACTGTCTTCCCTATCGCAACCTTCGCTGTTTTCCTCAAACATATTCTCATTTGAAAACCCAAGAGCGCAAGTTCTGTTACATCATTTTGTTTTAACAAACATATAAATTTGCTGAAAGAAGTCAAAGGAATGTAAAGCCATTGTTTTTTTTGTTCGTTCCATTCTTTCATTGTTTGACGAATGATGAACAAGATTCCACTCTATGAAATTGTTTGTTTGTTTATTTACTCTATCTTTGCTTTTGAGAGAAGTTAAACAAACGCGGCACTTTTAAATACGATCTCAACATTAAAGAAAGCGACGACGGAATGGCATTGTTTGTATTATTGCAGTAAAATCAAAGGAAATACTCTTTCTTTTTGTATTCTTCAAACAGTGAAGGATTTGGTTTTGTGATAAAATGGTTAAAGCTAACGCTTCTAGGAAAAACTTCTGTCTCATTCGAGAAAAATTCTGTTAACAAGCAAAAGGTCAGGTGTTACATTATTTTCTGCCTAGTTGGCATTACTTAAATATCTTTTCTGCGCGAAAATTGTGCGCACGCGTTGCACTGTTATAGTTGGCAAATTTGTCATTTGACAAACCGTGTAGAAAAAAAACATTACACAAACCCTACAAAATCTAGAAAAAAATCTGTTAAAATAAATAATTGCAGTTAAATTTACAGAGAGCCCCAGTAGAATTAAAACAATATTGAATTGTATCTAAATCTCAGCTGCAAAGATATGTATCATTTAAGATTCATATTAAACGCATTCCCACAAGCAGACATATTATATAATTTCGCGCTAACACATGCCGCATGCGGACCTACAATATAAAAATCCAATCTCAAATGAACTTAAGCCCTGCAAGTCTTGCCGACCTTCCCTGAAACAGGGGTGACATTGGCAAAGTGAACCATTTTTTATAGTATGGGTGGTCAGCCTCATACCAACCTGTAAGTCAATAACATCCAGTTATACAAACAAACAAACACTAGAAAACCGACAAAACATCTATAAAAATGAAAATTGATTCTTGCCCTTAGCCGCCTACATTACAGATCAGCCGCCATTTTTTTCGGTCCTTAGATACTTCTTTCATTTCATCCAGAGTCATAACTTTTTCATACAAGCTCTCCTTTTATTATGACTCTGGATATCCCATTCATTCGCTATTTCGGAAATTTGGTCCTTGAAAATGTTCTAAAACAAGCGATACCTTATTACTATTGAGTGCCCCGGGAGTCTTTTCATCTTACACCGTCCCCGACAGAAGCTGTCAGTATGGCGGCATGGAGCCAGGAGCCAGCATCTTTGGCTACCTGTGCCGTGGTTAAGAATGTGAGCTCCTAATTGCTGGGGCGGTCACTCCAGGAACAAGCAAGCCACATTTTTGGCAACAAGCCAGGAATGGTGGAGCTTATGGACTATAATATATCCAGTTATCTGTAAGTTGGAAAAGAGTCCGCATGTTTAAATTGTGGAATAAATGTATAATTTAATTGTTCATTGAAGCTTTCACGGCCGGTTTTTGTTGACATAACAATCACGATTGTCTTTGGTTGATTTCAGACTCTTCTATATTGAACCTCTCCACACATCTCAGTATAGGTCCATACTATTCTGGTTACGCATACCAAAAAGGCCAGTGTTGTTTCCAGAACACCAGATCCTGTAAGAAGATCACAGCGACTAGCCAACCGCTGATAATGCCCATCGGAGCAATGGGCGAAACTGTCCGGAATGAATCAACCAAACCACGGCTACATAGCCCGAAAAAAGGGATTTTTATGTCAAATGAATCATTATTTGAACGGGTAGCTATTGTGATTGATTAAATGGAGATAGAGATATTCCTTGACTAATAGGTTGGTATGAGGTTAACCACCCATGCTGTAAATAAAGGTTCACTTTGCCAATGTCACCCCTGTTTCAGAAAAGGTTGTACCTACAAGTTGCAGGGTTTATGTGTATATGAGGCTTGGATTTTATTTGCGAGTACACATTCATCATTTGTAAGCGGGAACTACACGTGTTTGTTTTTGGGCATGCATTTGATATGAGCTTTAAATGTTAATATATCTTTGCAACTTAGATTATAGATAAAGACATAGCGCACAGTTATGCTTTGTCCATTATTCCCTGCGTAATTCAAAAATCGATGAAATTAAAATATAAAAATGTATGGCAGTTTTAACAGCACCTCTAGAGAATGATTTAATTTTCGACACGACGGTTGGAAATTTTCGCGATGTTTTATCTAAGGGCATCGATATTTAATACTTCCTCCATGTGTAAGGGTACCTATACTATTGTGAAATAGTGTAGCTCTATTGAAATGACAGTTTTTTTCTCTAAAAAAGAAATGTTTGTTGTTGACACAATAATAATTTTAACTTTAAAAACTTATAATTAATGAAACTTTTAACAACACACATATTATTCAAAAGCAGATTCATACGCAGGTTTTATGAAATGACAAATAGAAAAAGACGAAAATTTTTAGAGATTTTTATAATGCATTATTCTATTCAGGGAAGCAACAAATATGCACATGTGCAGGCCTGGGCTGGAAGTCTCATCACCACGGTAATTCTTACCTACCGAATATCGGTAATATTTGTATTAAGGCTCATCGGCTGTTCACTTGCGGCCATCTTGGATTGACAGGTTTTCATACAAATATTACCGATATTCGGTAGGTAAGAATTACCGTGTTGATGAGACTTCCAGCCCTGCTCTCGGCACGAAATACTGAAAATTTGTACGTCACACGGCGGGTGGCTAGAGAAAAGGCAAATTTAAAAAATCGGTCCATTGTCTATTGGTTAATGCCACGGACTTGTAATTGGAAGATAGTGCAAAGTAAACAAATCATTCAATATTCCAATTTGCTTTTCCTGAAGTGGAAAATTCATTCGGGGCTATTCTTAGACATTTTAGTCGCCCGTTGAGCCCACGCTTTGACAAACTAATGATGCATTTATATGAAGACCTGTCAATCCAAGATGGCCGCAAGTGAACAGATGATTATTCTTCATACAAATATTACCAAAATTCGGTAGGTGGCTATGAAACTTTCAGGAAAGGCATCATTAGTTTGTCAAAGCGTGGGCTCAATGGGCGACTAAAATGTCTAAGAATAGCCCCGATTGTTTTTAACAAAAATCCATCCAGTATTACTGAAATTGAGTCTTTTTTGAGATTGGCGCTTTCTGTGGCAACGATCAAACACGCCGAGAGCTCTTGAAGTGTGATTATCATAACAACAACGCTCAGTATATAAATAATCCTGTTTATGTTTATCTATTTATGAAGTTCTTTTGGCGATATGAACATAGCTTTGTTTATTTCAGAATTAATAAATAATTCACTTCAACTCAGTTATTACGAAATGATAATGTCTCTAAACGTGGCCGAAGTCACGAATTCATTAAAAATATATCCAAGCTCTGTCGTTTGAACCACTGAAATGATTTTGAACATTAAATACTAAAAAAAGTGGTTTTTAACCGGTGGTCCGAGAGACCCTTTGAAGTGGTCTGCTGAATCCATAGAACTGGTACGCGAGACCCTTGGAAATGGTCTGCTTAATCCATAGAACTGGTACGCAAGATTCTTGGAAAAGGTCTGCTGAATCCATAGAACTGGTCCGCGAGACCCTTGGAAATGGTCTGCGAGATCCATAGAACTGGTCCGCGAGACACTTGGAAATGGTCTGCTGAATCCATAGAACTGATACGTAAGACCCTTAAAAGTGATCTACGAGATCCTCGGAAATGGAACGTCAGATCCTCGGACCTGGTCTGTGGTAGGGAACCGTGAGAACCTTGGACGTGGTGCATTAGATCCTTGGAAGTGGTCCGCGAAATCCTAGGACGTGATCCACGAGTTCCTCGGAAATGGTGCGTGAGATCCTCGGATGTGGTTCATTCGATTCTTGAAAATGGTCCGCGAGATCCTCGGACGTAGTGCATTAGATCCTTTTTAGTGGTCCGCGAGATCCTCGGACGTGGTGCATGAGATCTTTGGAAGTTGTCCGCGATATCTTCGGATAAATATTCATGAAAAAAGACCAGCTTTGTTGATTTAAAGAATTTTGAAACGTAAAAAACACAACACTATTATTAAAATTACATAACAAGTCCTTGACGGAAACAAAACAAGTTGTTCTTGAACTAACCAAGTTTACGAACCACTGAACCAAAGAAACCAAGAATTCGGTGAGCCGCGTTTGTGCGTGGGGAGCTGGTAGGTAAGTGAGTTACTCTCAGGAATGTACAGAATTATGTTTGATTTATGAAAGCATAAATTATTTTTTGCCAGCTAAGTTTGTTCCTTGGAGAAATCACGCTCTCCGCCGAGCGGCCTCCCCTGCCGATACATTTACACGAGTATCTTTGTGTTTTGCTCGCTAATTGAATCACAGCCCAGAATAATTATCAGTTTGAATACTGAGCTTTCCCTCTCGTCTGCGAAACAAGGCTGCCACCATTGACTTATGATAATATCTGTAGACTACAAATTATTTTAACGAAAATAGACAATACAATCGACGGTTAAAAGGATGTAGATTAGGAAGTAAAAGTAAGCAGGAAGAAAAATTAGCGACAAAAACTAAATTGTTCAGGAGAGCAGTTTCAAGTTTGAGATTGCCAAAAAATCATATCGTGAAAATAACAGCTCTAAAATTAAAATAAAGGCATTTCTTGGCATTCCTTTTCATGTGGTATTACGATATTTTCCGTTTTTTTTATGTCACAAGCGCCTTTAGGACCAAAAAGGCCAGAATCTTGTCGGTTACTGGCAACCCTGAAAAATATGTTCATGTATGAAAGTAAAAATGTGAAAAACTTTATTTAAAGTTATTCCCTGAAACAAGCTCAATTCTTCTTTAGGATTTTATAAGTGAGTACCGAGAAATGTCCGTTTTATAAATTCCAAAAACATATTTTGCACAACGAGTTATTTGAAATCGTTAAATTTTAGAAACATTTAGGTTAAGTGTTTCAGATGAACAGTTCACTTTTATTATATCTTCTCGAAATGGTTCATTACTTATTTTTCATTTAAGTTTTTAGGGTAAATAAAATCACTTAAACGATTTCGTCTATCTTTCTTCGTAAAAAAATGTAAAAACCAGACAAAAAATATACGTGATATTTTTTTCTCTCAGGATTTCAATTGGTGTTTGCTCATTTGAAATTTTAATTTTCTAAGTACACATCCACAATATATCACCTACGTTAACAGATTGGAGGCCGTCCAAAAGATGAGATGGATGGTCTCCATCGAGGGCTTGCCGACTATCATAAGGCACTGCAACACTATGGTTTATCATCGCTCCAAGCGAGACGGAGTGTTCTAGATCAAATGTTTCTGAACAAGCTCATCCAGGGTAACGTGTCTTGCTCCGAACTCCTGTCAGAAGTAGGAATCCGGGTGCCTAGGATGACGTCAAGAAACACTAATATCCTTCCTCCTGAGAGCTTCGCGATTGTACAATGAAACAGTTGGTGAATTGGACATTTTTTACCTGTCAACCAACACCTTTAAAAAGTTGGCGACGGCCAAACTTTGCCCTTAAATCTCGATCGATGATCACCTGCTGGTTGACATTTATTATGTATGTCTTTAATATTAAAATTGTAATTAAATTAAATTTACTTTCTCAATAATTTTATTTGCTATGAAATATATCACTATTGTAAGGGTGTGAGTAGGTCTATTGATTGTAAATTTTATCCAATTTTTTCAAAATTCTGTAAAGTTTATTTAATATAAAGGTAAATGTGCACGTCTATTTTTATTTTTTATTTTATTTATTACTTTAATTATTAATATGAGTGTAACTGTTGTATTATGTTGTTGTTTTATCATAGTATATTTTAATATTAACATGTAATTGGAGCAATACGCTATATTATTATCTTTTTCTTATACACATTAATATCGTATCCATTATTGTATTGTTCTGTTTGTTGAATAAAAATCTTTAAAAAAGAAAAAAAAAGGAAATGTCAGAGCAAAGCGTGGAAGGGGAAGGCCAAGGAAAGAATGATTAGACCAAATAGGTGAGATTGCGAAAGAATGGAATATGCAGAGTGAGAATAAGAGAAGAGTATGTATGAAGTATATTGATGAATATTGAGGAAATGAAAGTGATTTGTAAGGACAGAAAAAAGTGGAGGCGCATCTGCGGAGGTACCGGTCACCCCTAGTGGAACGGCGGCAGGATACAGTACAGTACAGTACATTCTGCATAATATGTAAGTGTGAACTTATACGTGCCTGCTGGGCATGCATTTAATACCACTCTTAAAAGTGAATGTATTTCCGCAATTTATTTATAGATAAGAAAACAAAGTATCGGGAAATCATGTCTGACATCCTTGGTGGAATCGAGCCCTAGCCCTCTGGATTTCAACGTTAACATTACACGAGCTGAGTTATCTTTGATTTTATAAAAAAAATGTGAAGAAGATTGCAATTCATAAACCTACTTGCCTGGCCAGAAACAGGTATTCATGGTGAATTAAATTTTATTCCTACTTAACTGATAATTATCCAATGTCATCTGTTGAATTAAGGTCAAAGGTATGGTCAAGGGTCCTGAAGGGAATCGAACCAGTGTTATTTTATTTTAAACATGCTTAGTCGAGATCGTGTTGATCGCTTGTCTATAGCGCTGACATTTTACTAGACAATTATTATTTATAATGAATTGTTTTTGTGGTTTTTCGGGTAAGGCCATGGTTTACATGCAGCTTTTTTATCTGCCGACGTTTCGCCTTCACGAGGAGAAGGCAGCCAAGACCGCCACGCCGTCATAGCTCGCCTTGAAAATGCCTTCTACTCGTGAAGGCTTTCGCCTTCGTCGCGTCGGCAGATAAAAAAGCTGCACATAGGCCATGGTCTAACCCAAAAAACTACAAAAACAATTCATTATATAATACCGACCACGAAAGTGTTAGAGGAATTTTCAATTCAAGTCAAGTTCAAGTATTTAGTCAAGACAATTTCAATTATAATTGCTTTCCTAATTTAACACTTTTAATTGGTATTTTTGCTTCTACGGAATGCTCGATCCTGGGTTAAGGAGGCGCCTCCTTTTAAGTACTAACATAAAAAAAAACGCAATCAAGTTACACATATAATGTAACTTCTTGCCTACGTTATATTATAGCAAAGGAAATATGTCTCTGTTGGTGTTTTGGTTTATCAGAGCTAAACGCGACAAGACAGCGTGCCTGATTTATTAAGGAGAGGCACAGGTCGCTTGTGATAGCGCCAAACACATCCCAATTACAATTTCGCTACGTAACTTAGCTGCACGCATAGAAAAACTTCTTACAGCGTTGTTTTAATTTATTTCTCTTTATTTAAGGTCACTTAAAAATCAAAGATGCTGGTTCCCATCTTTTGTGAAGGCTGAGTAAGCCTTGTTGGTAATTTTATCTTGGGTTTGAAGAAGCACTGAAACGGGACAATCACTTCTGAAACCCTCGGTGGAGATCATACCCTAGCTCTCGGAATAATATACAAGCATTCTATCAATTGAGCTATCGACCAGTACCCTTAGTACGAGTTGCAAAACTTGAGAAAAGTAAAGTTTACGGAAAATATTAAAGCGTGATTTCTACCACATTCTGCCGTTTTTGTTTCTTACACTTTGTGGTCTTAACAAAAGAGTTACAGTGATGAAGAAAATCAAGTTCAAACAAACAAAAACGGCAGATTTTGGGGGAAATCCCTCTTTAATGATTGCCGTAAACTTTACATTACTCAAGTTTTGCAACTCGTACTAAGGGTACAGACCAATTCGCACGCTTAATTTTGAGACCTTCAAAATAGTAAGATTAGAAATTTTCAGGGATTTATACAACTTTAGTTTGTTAAGAGAAAATTAATAACCAATTCTATTCTATTTTTTCATGTTTTACAAAAAAGCAAAGATGAATAAAGAACTATTTTTCCTTGCCAGAAACAGAAACGTTAGCAGTTCATAGTTTGAGAATTTTATTTCATGAATTATAAATATACAACTACCCAAAGTTGCGCTATACGTGTAGCTTATTTGGGTGCGTTTATTGACATTAAAAAGTTTAGACTTGAAGACCTAGCTTCTATAAAAGCTAAAATATCGACATATATTTTCTACTCTAATTTTTTTTTTTGTCAATTCAAAGAAAATTCCCTACCCGTAAAATTTGGCCCTTTCACTACTTGAGTATTTTCAATAGAATAAAAAAAAGTTTTTTTTTACTTCTAATCGAATCTCTCCATTGTTGGAAAAGTAACTCTGTTTAAAATAAAGCGAATTTAAAATCACTTTCTTGCCGTAGAATAATTGAATTAAATGAATCTGGCCCATAAAAAGTTGGTCCGCACACTCGACGGATGGGTTTTGAATAAGGCTTGACCTAGTAAAGTTTTTTTCCCTAGTAAGGTAAGACGCCACTAGGCCGGCGCACTGTGAAGCGGCTGGACCTAAATCGTCCTAAAATTATTTTTTATCAATACACAAAAAACATGGTAAACATAATTGATTCAGAATGCTAAAACTGTATGGTTTTTAGCAAAAAATCTCCAATTTTTGATATTGCTCCGTTAATTAGTTATGACTAGGGACTGGAAAATTTCGCGATCGCGATAAAACGAATTTATTCGCGAATTTTGATGTTTTTACGCGAATAACGCGAAATTTGAGGTTTTACGCAAATATCGCGAATTTTCGTACTTTTGGTAGAAATTGTGCGAAAAAGTTGTCATGTATCGCTTTTGCAACGCAACAATTTTGTTGGAAAGAAAAAAATCCTGCGAAAACCCTTTGAAAGGTGCAAAGCACAGGAAAATTGGTCGGTGTTATAACCGAGAGGGCCAAGTGGGCTGATCTTTCAACGTTTAAACACGCTAGAACGCTAGACGCGGGGTTTGATCCCCGCCTGGGTTATTTGACCATAAATTTGACCCTGGTTCAACAGATGTAAGTGGGTAATTATAAATGAATAATTCATTAAAATAAACAATAATGAACTATTAATTAATGATATTAATACCTGTATCTGGCGAGGCAGAGTAGGTTGGTGAATTGCATTCCTATTCACAATCTATTTTATTAAAAAAAATAATGATAAGCAGAACTGTCCTGGATCATCCAAGCAGACTTGAATCGTGACATCAATGAAGGAAAATACTTCAAGGAGTGAAGCTGTTGCTGGATTAGCCAAGAGCACAACTTGAAGCTTTCATAAAAGCCAACATCCCTTGAAAAATTAGATAATCCTCATCTAGAGACTAAATGCACAAAAATTAAATATTTTAAAAGGATATTTGGAGGGTATTCGGAGTGTCATTGAAATATTAATACTTTTTTCAATCAATGGTGTTTTTTGTAAAAAAGGATTATTTAAAAAAATAATATACCTACATTTTTTTAAGAAACTAAAATTAAAAAACATTGTTTTGTACCTACCACTTGAGTATTTTTTATTGCAAAAACGTTTTCGGTGGGTACTTCCACCATCTTCGGTTGCAGATACTCGTATTGATTCAGATTTTGTTTATTCATTGTTTTTGAAGGTACATATTGTTGTTTATATAACAAATTGTAAATATTAGTAACATATTTTGTTTTGCAATTATATAAACCTTTATTTTGATCAAATCAACCCTAAAAATTATACCGAATCTCCCCGTTTATCATGAAAAATAACGCGAATTTCCCTGTTTTTGATCAAAAATAACGCGAATTTCACAAAAAAATAACGCGAATTTCCTAAAAAAGAACACCACTATTTTCCAGTCCCTAGTTATGACATCTTAAAGTTGGATCTAATCTATTTCAATCTTAGTTGCAAAGATTTGAAACATTAAGGATTCACATTATATGCATTTTCACAAGCAGACATGAAAACGTTCGCGTGTAAACATGCCGCCTGTGGACCTACAATATAAAAACCCAAATTTCAAATGAACATACATCCTTCAACTCTTGCCGACCTTCCCTGAAACAGGGGTGACATCGGCATAGTGAACCATTTTCTACAGCATGGGTGGTCAGCCGCGATGATTTAAAGGGAATTTTCAAATCCTTGTAAAAAACATTTGATGGGAAATATTTTTTAACTTTTGTTTGCACTAAATACTATTTTTTTCTATCCTAAAACTTTTTTTTTGTCTCATACAGCCCTACGAACTTTATATTATAAATTTATGTGTGGTTTAACATTATTAACTAGCTTATTTTCAACAAGCATAATATTTTTTTACGTTTTATTATACAGATAATCATTATTCCTAAAATTAAAATTATAAATACTTTTTTTTGATCAAAAAGTGTATTTTTGCTGACCTATTATTCACACTACGAACAAAGTTGTAGAAATATTTTTTATAAATAGTTAATCAAAATTAGTTCATTTATTTTCTCTAAATTTTGTGTCAAAATTCTTTTTGGTTTCGAAGTTATTGAATTTTAGGATGAAAATGAGCTGCTCGGCCCATAGTGCGGCGGCTTCTATGGAATGTAAATGGATGCAGATTAAGGGGATGTTTAATGAATCCCGGAAAGCCGAGGTGAGCCCTTAATTTGTTTGCCCCTCCAGGCGATTTACAATTCAGCCGCAGTGAGAGTTGAAGTAAATTAATTCTTTTGAGAATATGCAAGAGTGAATAAAGTTTTTCTGACGCCGCCCCTGTTCAAACAAATGGCGGGGGTAATAAGGGTTCATATTGAAAAATGAACCCTTATTACCCCCGGTATTATAAAATGAGAATTTATATTTATATTTGGTATTATTTGGTAATATTTCGTATTATAAAATTAGAATGAAATAATAAAAAAAAAACATAAAATTAAATAAAATAAAATTTAAATAATACAGTTTAAACAGTTTAATACAGTTAAGAGGGGCCAGAGTCTCTGCAGATTTGCCTCTATTTCTCTATCCTTGCTCTTGCATCCTCTCTCTTTTAGTTCATTCACATCCATCACCTTTTACATACATTTCCTTCTTATACCTTCGCTTTGTGTATTTCATTATTTCACAAATTCACCAATCTGATCCAATCATTGTATTTTCGGTCTTCCCTTTCCTCTTTTCCTTTCACATTTCCTCTATATACACTCGTTGTAAGTCTTTCATCATTCATTCTTTCTACATTCCAAACCATCGCATCACATTCTTTAAAACACCCATTAATTCTTAACTCTATCTCTTAGAGTTTTTCCTGTCATACTCCTCAAGTGTTACTCCAATCATTTCCCTATCACTCACTCCAATTTACTCCAATCTTTTCGCTATAATCTCACTTCCATACATCAATGTCGGTAACAATATGTCATTGTGTGCCGCTCAAAAAAAAAAGTATAACTGTTATAAAACAAAGCTTTTATAAAAAATAAAAACATTAAGTTTAAGTACGTATTTTGTTTTTTTTTGTAAGCAAATCTAAGTCAATTGTGGTTTTGGTGAAATGTAATCAATGGCAAATTTATTACATAACTTTTCCAACAAAAACCATAGACACACAAAGCTGGATGTAATGTCTAGACTTCGAGATAAATAAAATAAAAATTATGAAGAGATAACAAGCGAAAAAACTAAAGTTTCCAAAGTACCAACATAAACATGAGGTAATAGGGGTAATCTACCTACGTTCATTTCCTTAGATTGTAACGCAAAAAAAAAACGCAACTAAGCTACACATAAAGTGTAACTTCTTGCCGCGTTATTCCGAAGGGGTCGCATGTAGCGAGTTGAATCTAATCTAATCTAAGTTGCAAAATATAAGTGACATTAGAGATTCACATTATATGCATTTTCACAAAACAGACATGTGCGCTTAAGCATGCCGCATGTAGTCCTTCAATATAAAAACCCGAATCTCAAATGAACATACACCCTGCAACTCCTGCCGACCTTCCCCGAAACAGGGGTGACATTGGCAAAATGAACCATTTTTTACAGTATGGGTGGTCAGCCTCATACCGTGTAAATCGAAAAATAAGTATGGAAACTAAAACCATCGCCAGATGTGCTTTTTAATTATTCTGTTAACGCGATCGGAGGTAGTTTATGTGATTTTTTATTCTCTAGGTACTTATTATTATTCATAATTCTAGTAAATAAGAAGCTTATGTAAAGAAATAAATATTGAAAGCGCCAATTTTCAAGTGAGACTCAATTGCTGTAAGGCTGGATGGACTTTTGGTGACTAGTCATTGGTAAAGCAGATGAACTCTTGAACTTAGCCATGATTTTTTTTTTGAAAATTAAATGATATATATTTAGCTCTACCAGGAGTTGATCCCACGCCCTTCCGATTAAGAGTCAGAAGCGTGGACCACTAAAATATGGACTGGTTAAAAAAGGTTTAAAATAGGTATGTAAAAAATATCGCATTTCGTTAAATACCGGTTTATCAATAAAAGCGGATAAAACTACTGAAATTTAAACTATTTTTTTTATCAATAATTGTAACTTTCTTATTTCTCAGAGTTTACAAAGAAGTACGAAGTATACTTGGGTAAAAACTATTGTTGATTTAGGTAAAAGTATAGTTGTACAAGCAATGTATGTAATGTAGGTAGGTAGGTAAAAAAAATACTATTTTTGCCCAGAAGAAAAAAAAACACAACGCAATCTGGCAAACGGAAGGAAAATAATATTCATTCTTATTAGGTCGTTAAATGTTTGCAATCATAAGAAAACATTTCTCGACTGAGATAGGGATTACACTTCTCTCGGAATTGCCGGGATGATTTTCAATCCCAAGTTGTTTTTAAAAAATGTAATTTGTCATGTATGTTCCTTGACTTATAGGTTGTTATGCGGCTGACCACCCATAATGTAAAAATTGGTTCACTTTGCCAATGTCACCTCTGTTTCAGGGAAGGACGGCAAGAGTTGCAAGGCTTATGTTCATTTGAGATTGGGTTTTTATATTGTAGGTCCACATGCGGCATGTGTTAGCGCGAAATTATACATATCTGCTTGTGGGAATGCATTTAATATAAAACTTAAATGATATATATCTTTGCAGCTTAGATTAGATTAGATTAGATTAGAAGTATCACAAAAAAAATATTACCCGGAAAAGATAAGACATTTTTTTTTTGTGGAAAGTACTAGGTTTTTTGTTAGCTTGGTTTTCTTTTATGTGTTTTTTGAAACACTTGTTTATTTTGGTTTTCCCTTGTACACTTTCCAATTATTTTCCCATGTACACTTTACATTACTAACACCGAGAAAATAAAATATATGGTAAAGAAAATTTACCACGAGTATTGTCGTTGAATACGAAAAAGAGCTACTAATTGATGTGTGGTCAAGTTGTTACAAAAATTGCGAATAAAAAGTTAATGATTTGATCCTAAATAAACATGTCTTTGTAAATTGAGAGTATTTTTTATTGCTGTAATTAGAATTAATTATTTTTTTGTGTCAATTAAAAAAAATAATCTTTATGATCATAAATTAAAACAAACTTAAAACTAATATATATCTCGGATATCATACGAACCGTTATTAGAGAGCTTAGATTATGCTCGACAATTGTTGGCGTCGCAACGCTTCAGGAGACATCATTGTTGTGAGGCGATCAAGAATGATCTGAATCTGTTCATCTTTGAAACTCCAGATAAATGTGCTAACTTCACTATTTTTGTACATCCCCGGTAATGATTGGTATTGCCTGCTCAGTGTTCACTCTCAAAGTCTATTATCACAACTAGGATAATGTGATAACTAATGCAATCACAGATAACAGTGCTGCTTTCATTACTTTTTGTCTTTTATCTATATTTTTTCTGAATCCCCGATAATGTTTGGTATTGCCTGTCATAGATTCCGGTATGATTGGTATTGCTTGCCCAGTGTTCACTCTCCACGCCTGTTCTCGCAACAGGAAAATGTGATATTTAATACAATCACAGATAACAGTGCTGGCTTCATTACTCCTTATCTTTTATCACGTTTTTTTATAAATCCCGGTATTGTTTGGTATTGCCTGCTCAGTGTTCACTGTCCACGCCTGTTTTCGCTCCTAGGATAATGTGATAACTAATAGCTGGGACACAATCGGAGGTAACAGTGCTGACTTCATTACTCCTCATCTTTTATCTGTATTTTTTGTAACTCCCCGGTAATGTTTGGTATTGCCTACTCAGTGTTTACTCTCCACGCCTATTCTCGCAACCAGGATAATGTGATAACTAATACAATCACAGATAACAGTCCTGGCTTAATTATTTATTGTCTTTTACAAATCCCCGGTAATGTTTGGTATTGCCTGCCATTATTTCCGGTATGTTTGGTATTGCCTGCTCAGTGTTCACTCTCCACGCCTGTTCTCGCTCCTAGGATAATGTGATAACTAATAGCTGGGACGCAATCCGAGATAACAGCGCTGACTTCATTACTCATTGTCGTCTGTATGGAATTAGCGAGTCTCCCTTGTAATGCGTGCTAGGAGTTCTTTATTCCTTCTAGTATTTTCTATTTTTGTCTCGGAAAACGCGGCTCCACTAATATCACTTAGCCAGGCGCTGAAATTTGTCGGAGAGTATTTTTCTTCGCATGAAAAATTAAACTTGTAATTGAATTTGTGTTGCACATTTTATATCCGACAATAGAAATGAAGACGACAAATCAAGATTTAGTTTTTTTGGAGATATTGAAAAAATTAGAACTTCTATGAGTTCCTGTGATTCCCAAAAATCCTGTTAAAACTAGGTAATTTTTTTTTAAGGAAACCTGTGCAGGAAGCTCTCCAATTCTTGAGAGTCTTGGGGGTCTATGTCACCCTGGAAGGGTGCCGCAGAGTTGTTGCTTACAGTTAAATACTGTTATTAAAGATAATTATTACCCAAGATGTGCCTGCTTGTGGGCATGCATCAAAGATGACCTCTAATATTGCAACGGTGATTATGGGCACTGGATAGCTTTCACGCTTACATTTATTGTAAAATATTACATTTTTGAATTTGGAACGTTTTTTGTCGGCGAGCAACTATATCAGTCTTGCGTAAGACTGCCGTCCTTATTAGCCAATAAAAAAATATTTGCTTTTTCCCTAGCAACCTGGCCGGGTGATGACACAATATTGTAAATCATATCGAAAACTAAATCATTCCATAGCAGTGTCGTTTTGTTTTTCATACAATTTCGATTTACGGAATCGAGAATTCCTTGACTTATAGGTTGGTATATTCCTTGACTTATATGTTGGTATGAGGCTGACCACCCATACTGTAAAAATGGTTCACTTTACCAATGTCACCCCTGTGTCAGGGAAGGTCGGCAAAAGTTGTAGGGCTTATGTTCATTTGAGGTTTGGATTTTATTTGTAAGTACACATTCGGCATTTGTAAGCGCGAACTACACGTGTTTGTTTGTGGGCATACATTTGAGAGCTTTAAATGAATATATCCTTGCAACTTAGATTATAGATTATTATAGAGGTGAGATTTACGCAATGTTTTATACTCGTGGCACTGGTGTCATGAGGCTGGAGATGCAAGAGGAAGACCCGTGCTGACGTCCGGTCACACCTCCTGCATGCACTGCGATGAATAAAACATGAATGCCCTGGACAGTGGCGTGGCAGGGGCGAGCTTTCCAAACAGGCAAAGGCATGCAACAATTAATGGTGAGATGCATGAAAAAAACGCAATTAAGCTACACATATGTCATATAGTGCAACTTATTGCCGCGTTATCCCCGAATTTTTGACTTATAAGTTAGTATACTGACCACCCACGCTGTAGAAAATGTTTCACTTTGCCAATGGCATCCCTGTTTCAGGGAAGGTCAGCAGGAGTTGCAGGGTGTATGTCCATTTGAGATTTGGTTATTATGTTGTAGTTTCACATGCGGCATGTGCAAGCGCGAACTTGTACGTGTCTGCTTGTGAGAATGCATGTTATGTGAACCCCCAATGTTACAAATCTTTGCAACTTAGATTAGATTAGATTAGAAAGGGGCCTTACGCCAACCGCTTTGTATGACAATTTCCTAGGAAGCCAAAATACGTTATGAATAAACAGATCGACTCAATAAATACTTAAAGCGAGAATCACTGTAGATTCAAAATGTCAAACAGAGTTGGATCAAATAAGTGCTACTACACCGATATCATGTGTGTTTGATCCACGTCGGTGTTGTTTCATTCCCCTCAAATAAAGGAATTATTTTCTGATCAAACACCCTCAATAATCAACACATGATTTCATGGAATAATGTTTTTTACTGCTGAATATTAAATTATTTGAGTCGAATAAATGCAAACGCCGTGGTTATACGACTGGTGTGGTTATACGACTCATTTCTTCTAATGTAATCTAATCTAAGTTGCAAATATATTTAACATTTCACACATTATATGCATTTTCACAAGCAGCTACGTATAAGTTCGCTCTTAAACATACCGCATGTGGAATAACATAAAAACCCGAATCTCAAATGAAAATCCACCCTGCAACTCCTGCCCACCTTCTCTGAAACAGGGGTGAAATTGGCAAAGTGAACCATTTTCTACAGCATGGGTGATCCAGCCGCCTACCAAACTATAAGTCAAGGATTCTTCTCATATACGGAAGATCGAGAGAAGTATTCCCAACGAGCTGGAAGTCTTATCACCACGGTAGTTCTTACCTACCGAATATCGGTAATATTTGTATGAAGACCTGTCAATCCAAGATGGCCACAAGTAAACAGCTGATTGGTCTTCATGCAAATATTACCAATATTTGGTAGGTAAGAATTACTGTGGTGATAAGACTTCCAGCCCTGGAAGGCAGAAAATGCGAGGGATGGGTGGTGACAACGCAGATGAAGTCAAAGCAGATATACGTAGCTAGAGAGCAATGGTCATAGACAGGTGAGAGTGGAGGAGAATCCTGGATTCAGTCAAGGCTCAACCCAAGGCTGCCAAGCTCATGATGATGACGATAGTCAGTTTTGATACGACGCTCTGCTTTTGAACAAGAAAGAGTAAGTGAAGACCAACTGTTAAATAATGTAAAGTGCTTAACCATTAAATATGTGAGTTGTTAAAAATAAATAGATATAAGTTGTTAAATAAATCAGAAAAAAGTGCCCACAAGCTAAGAGTCACACAGAGAGCAATGGAGAGAGCCATGTTGGGTGTCAGTTTGCGGGACAGACTCAGAAATGAGGACATAAGAGTCAGGACAAAGGTTTCCGATGTCATCAAGATGACCGCAACCCTCAAGTGTCGATGGGCGGGACATGTCGCTCGCGATCCAGATGAAAAGTGGACAAAGCGACTGCTGTGCTGGTGCCCAAGGACGGCAAAGCGTGGAGTTGGGCGCCCACAGTTGCGTTGGCGTGACGATGTTCAGAGAAGTGCAGGACTTGCCTGGATGCGGATCGCTCAGGATAGAAACGGATGGAAAATGCGAGAGGAGGCCTACGTCCAGGAGTGGAGGATCAATACAGGCTGAAGAAGAAGAAGAAGAAGTTAAATAAATCTAAGTGTAAAATAAATATCCATGAAAGAAGACCAGTTTTTTTTAATTTAAAGATTGTTTGAACCCTAAAAACACAACAGTATATGTCACGATGTAATCTGTATATTTTTCTATGGCTGGTTACGTATTGCACTCCCCGCGCGACTACGCTGGAATATATTTTTTTTCCATAATTATTATTTGGTACGCCACTGTTTAAAGAAATCATCAATTACACGCTAGCGATTGGCAATGTTTTTTTATATAAATATAAAAGATTCGACATGACTCGTTAGCAGCGGCGCGGCGTGGCAAAAATTGTATTATTTTATTTTTTATTTCTTCACAAGATGTTTGTCACAAATGAACTGTATAAAAGTCCTTATAAATATTTTAAAAGTATACGATTCTTGAATGTTATACTTCTTTTATCTGAGGCGATTATCCTTAACAGGCACATGTATCTACAAGGTAGGCAACGCTGAGAAGACTAAATATGCATTTATCATTGAAATTAAATTTTATATCGACCGTTAAAAGGCAGTACAAGCGACAATTTGGTCAAAAATCAGCTTTGAATGCTATCCTACTTGAAATTTTCCGCTCTTTCTAATGCGCTAACTCCCATAGCTTTACGATGATTTTTGTGTTTTTTATGCTCAAGCAAACAACTGCGTTTTCGAAGTATGGTTTTGGTGTAACCGACAAGATTATGGCCTTTTCTTTGTCCTAAAAGCGCTTGTGACATAAAAAAATCGTCAAACATCGTAAAACCACATTAATAGGAATGTCAATAAATGCCTTTATTTTATTTTTATTTTAGAGCTGTTTTGATTTTAACGATATAATAAAAAATAAAAAAAGTTATGGCATTTTTCTGCAATCTCAAACTTTAAACTGCTCTCCTGAACAATTTAGTTTATGTCGCTTATGTCTTTTAACCGTTGATATTGAATCATTGTTAGAACTTCATTTAATTTTGAAAGTGTTATTTCAAAGACTAAAGATCAAATATTCATTCTGAAATTTCTTTGCATCTACATGGGGCACGCGCCTGCTATTTAGCATAGTTTGTTAGTTTGCAGGTTTAAAAAAAACATCGGTGACTCCTGTTTCATTTGGCGAGTAGGACCTATTTATTTTCACAACAAAAGGGGCAAGGCTTACACCAACCTTTTCCACTCATTGGGATTTTTCCTGCTCCCGTAAATTTTCATTTCTTGTGAAGACTGAGTAAGCTTTGCCAGATTTTGTTTTTGAATTAAGCGCTGAAATGGGAAATCATTTCTGACACCCTTGATAGGCATCGAAACTTGCTATTCTTTTATTGACACTGGAACTCAAAAATTAACGTCTATGTTAAATAAGAAACTTTGATGTCAAAAAGTAGCTTCAACGTCAGAAAGTAATTTTGATGTTAAAAGGGAGCTTCGACCTCGAAAAGGAACTTCCATATTAAAAAGGACTTTGATTTTAAAAAACAGACTTCGTTATTAAAAGTAGTTTTTGTTTTTTATGTTGTTAAATAAGTAACTTGATGTCAGAAAGAAACATAAATTTTAAAAAGGACCATTTCCTAGTAGAATCTTGGTAATTTTAACTCACGTAAAAAAAAATCGCTGAAAATCGATGTCAAAACGGAACTTCTAATCTGCTATAATCTCCAAGCTAAGTTGCAAATATGTTGCATTAAGGATTCACATTATATGCATTTTCACAAGCAGATACGTATAAGGTCACGCTTAAGCATGCCGCATGTGGACTTAAATATAAAAACCCAAATCTCAGATGAACATTTGGGCTGCAACTTTTGCCGACCTTCCCTGAAACAGGGAAGACATTGGCAAAAATAATCATTTTCTACAGCATAGGTGGTCAGCCGCATACCAACTTATAAGTCAGCGAACATACACAACAAATTGCAATTTTAAAATAAAAAAAATAATAAAATGTATGGACATCAAATCTAAAACAAAACAAAATTCTAATTTAAAAACCCGAGTCCTAGCCGCCAACTTTACAGATCAACCGCCACTTCTTTCTGTCCTCTTTCTGTCCTTACATACTTCTGTAATTTCATCCAGAGTCATAACCTTCTTCATTCCTTGACTTATAGGTTGGCATGCGGCTGACCACCCATGCTGTAAAAATGGTTTACTTTGCCAATGTCACCCCTGTCTCAGGGAAGGATGGCAAGAGTAGCAGGGCTTATGTTTATTTGAGATTGGGTTTAATATTGAAGGTTCACATGCGGCATGTGCAAGCGCGAACTTGTACGTGTCTGGTAGTGAAAATGCATGAAATGTGAATCTCCAATGTAACATATCTTTGCAACTTAGATTAGATACAAGCTCTCCTTGTATTATGACTCTGGATATTCGACGTCAAAAAGGAACTTCGATCTCAAAAACGAACTTTGTTGTCAAAGCCACATTTCCTAGTAGAATCCTGTAAATTTTCACTCACGTAAAATTTATACATAATCATAAAACATAATCTCATCGTGAGAAAGCGCATCGTGGCAAATGAACGAAAGCACGCAGACAGTAATTCCTGGGACGCCACGTCACGTCGCCCTAGGAAACAAAACCACGCCACGCAGAGAGAGATAACGTCTTGTTCACGACGAACACAATAAATAGCTAAGTATACCACGACACGCTACATGCGCGGTGACTTCCTAAATTTAATTTTCCGATAAAACGCAACGATTCGGGTTCACTTTAATACAAAGTATTGTTACGTTTCTTCCGAGGGTCCTTGATTAAAACACAAGTTCAACACAAGTTAGCCATACAGTTTATTTACACAGACTTTCTTACAATAGATTAATTTTAACAGACTTATTTTAACAGATTTATTTTAACACACTTATTTATTTCGTACAGATTACAGTTATTTTACAACATATTGGTCGCCCTAGTAACTAGATATTCCTCTGTGTGAGTGCTTTGAAAGACTACTCGCTCCAGCCGATTGTCACCCTTCTTATAGCGGAACCTAGGGGCCATTCCAGCAGGCCCTAGAAAGTTCCACCACCACACTTGTTGTGATGAAGAGATTCGAAGCGCGGCCCTGCTGGGCCCCCGCGCTGCCGCGAACCGTCACCTCTTTGAGGTTAGGATTCCGACAACGGACAGGGGGCTCCTTTGAGGTTAGGTGGCGCGCTTTTGCAGTTGCCCGGCTAGCTAAAGACTCCTCAGGGTGGTGTTCAGGCCCAACACCTTGCTCGCTTTCCACTGATGCTAAAGAGGTTAAAAAATATAGGTGAGGGAGAGAAAAACCGGGTAAAGGAAAGACGGGATTTATTTTAAATTATGAGAAATGAGAGCATCACCACGCTAAACTGCACGACTGACTGGTTCTAGGTGAAATTAGATAATGTATTTAAATTTTCGATTAGCTCACGGGGATGGAGAGAAGTCTTGGTGCTGGGATGCGGGTAGTCGATGCTGGGGCGCCGGCCTCGGGCACGCCAACGCTTTTGGCGGGATGTCGGGCTCCACACTCCGGAGGAATTGCGGCACGGGGCTCAGCCCGCGATAAGACGGGTGCGCTCGGCTGGACGGGGCCGGTGCTCCGTCCTCCCGAGGAACTTTGGGCACGGGGCTCCGGATATCAAGGAGTAGCCAAGCGGGCGCTTGCGACGGGTAAAGCAGGGGCTCCTTCCTTCCGAGGAATCCGCCATAGTAGGTCCAGCTCAGAGAATATCCTTCATGTGATACTCTCCCAGCTGAAAAGCCAAACAGCCTTTCTCTCGCCCTTCACGTCCGCCTGTCTGCCCTCCATACATCTCCAGAAATTCCTCGACCGCCTTGATGATGAATTGTTTACCGTTGTCCCAAACAACGGACCTCGGCATTCCCCGGGAAATAAAGATGCTTGTCTCAAGCTTCTTTATTATTGCTGCATCTGTGGCATATTTTAATGGAAATATCCCAAAAATATTTCGTGAAAACATCCACCACCCCAACAAGGCTCTCCTTGAAGCTTTCGGAGAGTTCTTGTTGAAAAAAAAAATTTTTTTTTTTTTTTTTTTTGAAAATGTTGAGAACCCCTTGAAATTTTTTGTTGAGAAAATTTAACGAATGGTTACGCCTCTGGCAATAGAGACGCCCAAAAAAAATTTGGAAAGAAAAAAAAAATTGTCAAAAAATTTACGGAAGTTTGAGAATGCGTGTCTGGATTTTAGAATTACGTAACTCAAATTTTGAATTCTTCCAATTATCATCAAACCACGAAAAACGGTTAACAACCCTCAAGATGATAAAGCATAACCACCAAAAACACAAATATCCCAGGTGGAAACGACTTCAAAGTACCACAAAACCCGAAACACAAAAACAACACTTTTCCGTTGGAACACAGTTTGCTGAAATAAAACTTTATTTGTTAATGGGGAAAATACAATGTGGATCGAGCAACGGTGTCTTTTGTTAAGGCGCCACTGTGATGACCAGCTTTGAAGCGCGGCCCTGCTGGGCCCCCGCGCTGCCGCGAACCGTCACCTCTTTGAGGTTAGGATTCCGACAACGGACAGGGGGCTCCTTTGAGGTTAGGTGGCGCGCTTTTGCAGTTGCCCGGCTAGCTAAAGACTCCTCAGGGTGGTGTTCAGGCCCAACACCTTGCTCGCTTTCCACTGATGCTAAAGAGGTTAAAAAATATAGGTGAGGGAGAGAAAAACCGGGTAAAGGAAAGACGGGATTTATTTTAAATTATGAGAAATGAGAGCATCACCACGCTAAACTGCACGACTGACTGGTTCTAGGTGAAATTAGATAATGTATTTAAATTTTCGATTAGCTCACGGGGATGGAGAGAAGTCTTGGTGCTGGGATGCGGGTAGTCGATGCTGGGGCGCCGGCCTCGGGCACGCCAACGCTTTTGGCGGGATGTCGGGCTCCACACTCCGGAGGAATTGCGGCACGGGGCTCAGCCCGCGATAAGACGGGTGCGCTCGGCTGGACGGGGCCGGTGCTCCGTCCTCCCGAGGAACTTTGGGCACGGGGCTCCGGATATCAAGGAGTAGCCAAGCGGGCGCTTGCGACGGGTAAAGCAGGGGCTCCTTCCTTCCGAGGAATCCGCCACGGGGGACCCAGGCGCGGCCAGGGGCTGTGTAGTGCAGGCAACAACGGCGACTCAAGCCTTCTCCGATAGATGTTCTTGGCCACGCCTGGTAGGTGTTATTGGTTCAGGTGTTGAAGAGCTTGTGTCCTCAGAGTTTGTGTCCCCGATTGTGGGGGGTCGACGCCTTTTATAAACTCCCTACCAGCGCGATGCGGAGCTTAACGGGGGATTTTAAGTGTTTTCCTCCTAACTGTCAATCTCAGCCTCTCTTCTTCCTCTAATCTTGATCCGGTTCAATTTCTGTGGCTAAAGATGCGCTTCAATTTCTTTCAAGTTGGTAATGACATTATTTTTCCTTTGACAGGTATAATGTTTTGACAGATCATGTCTTCTTCTTCTTCTTTTTTCCCACAGGTAGCTATCTGACATGCTAGCTACCTGACATTGTATAGACGATTCTGGACATATTTATTTTTTGAAGAGTCCATTTTCTACCCACATACACACCTTACAACTACAATCGTCTGGGCCAGAACATTCTCTCAAAAAACACGTACACCAATAAGCATCTACCAGTGTTTTTCGTTACAGTATTGTTATGATTTTGTTTGGGTTCTTTTAATCAAACTGCAATTTATTTTTCAAGATTTATTTTACACAATGTCGGTTTGCAATGTAATGATTTCTAGCTCTTGGATTATCGACTTCACGGCTCAATGTTTCAATCGACTCTGGTCTCTCACACAATTGCCGTCCAAATATATACGGGGCTATTCTTAGACATTTTAGTCGTCGGTAAAGCCCACGCTTTGACAAACTTATGATGCCTGGGCTCAACGGCTCATCATCGCGGTCATTTGTACCTACCGAATTTTGGTAATATTTGTATGAAGACTAATCAGCTGTTCACTTGCGGCCATCTTGGATGGACAGGTCTTTATACAAATGCATCATTAGTTTGTCAAAGCGAGGGGGCGCAAAGGACGACTAGGGATGGAAGTCTCATCACCACGGTAATTCTTGCCTACCGAACACCGATAGCGTCTAAACAGACACCTCTCGCATATTCCAGACCCTTAAATCTTGAAAAAAATATAAATTGCACTTTGATTAAAAGAACCCTATTAAAATCATAACGATACAGATATGTTTAACTTTCAAATGAAAAAAAATGCATTTCAAATGAGTTCAATTCCAAGGCACTAGTTGTAAAATCACTTCTCGATACAGTGATGTTTTCTTCAGAGGTTTGACTAATTGTGTCGAATGTTTCTTTCAAAAAAAAAGTTAAAAATAGCATCAAATTCTCTTATTCATGAACATGCATAATATTTTGAATCAGAGCGCAACAGAAGTTGGTAACCTTTTTTCAAAAAAATGCAGTCGCACATTTGGAACTCAGAAAACTTCCTGCGGCTTAAACTTTTATAATTTTTTGTATCTACTGCGTTCAGTCACTGAATATTTATAATTGTTACTCTTATCAAATAAATTCAGCAAAGCAGAAAAATTGCAGCTTATTTGTTTGCGAATAAATTTATACGGTTTAATTCTGAATAAAATAAACAGGAGTAGATTCAAAATACGATTTTGGAAAGATCATGTCTCAGAACGAATCATGAAAGAATCACACATATCGTAGCTAATCAGATATCAGTAGATAAACGGCCAGCTTGGGATCCTCCTGAAAGGTGAAAAGATAGATTTGACCGGTCCATAGTCCAGTGGTAACACTTCGGACTCATAAATGGAAGGTTGTGGGTTCGAATTCCAGCGGAGCACGAAAACATGGACCGTTTATATTTGCAAATATGCTCTTCGCTGGGTTGAAAAATTCATAGCCCTTTACCAAAGCACGGTCACCACAGGTCCATCTAGCCTTGCGGGTCTTGCTTGAGAATCGGCGATTTGCATTGAAACGACCAAGCTCGCAGAGAGCTCTTGATGTGGGATACACACAAAAACAGCGCTCACCAAATGAATCATCCTAATTATTATTATTATTTTAATTATTATTATCACCATCATTATATCGACGGTTAAAAGGCAATAGGGCATAAGCGACATAAACTAAATTGTTCGGGAGAGCATTTTAAAGTTTGAGATTGCAGAAAAATGGCATAACTTTTTTATTTTTTTATCATATCGTTAAAATCAAAACAGCTCAAAAACAGGCATTTATTGGCATTCCTATTAATGTCCTTTTACGATGTTTTACGATATTCTTTATGGCACAAGTGCCTTTACGCCA
The DNA here is from genome assembly GCA_951799405.1 of Agapetus fuscipes. Taxonomy (NCBI): domain Eukaryota; kingdom Metazoa; phylum Arthropoda; class Insecta; order Trichoptera; family Glossosomatidae; genus Agapetus; species Agapetus fuscipes. The sequence continues at coordinate 11,810,676 of OX637351.1, read as the reverse complement.
AAAAAGGCCAAAATCTTGTCGGTTACACCAAAACCCTACTTCGAAAACGCAGTTGTTTGCTTGGGCATAAACAACAAAAAAATCATCGTAGAGCTATGTATGAGAGTAAGCGCATTAGAAAGAGCGGAAAATTTTAAGTAGGATACCATTCATAACTCATTTTTGACCAAAACGTCGCTTACGCCGTATTTCCTTTTAACCGTCGATATTATCATATCAGGGCTCCTAGACCTATAGGTTGGTCTCATACCTGACCACCCATGAAAAATGGTTCACTTTCACACAACAATCACTTTTTTCGGGCTATGTAGCCGTGGTATGGTTGATTCATTCCGGACAGTTTCGCCCATTGCTCCGATGGGCATTATCAGCGGTTGGCTAGTCGCTGTGATCTTCTTACAGGATCTGCTGTACTAGAAACAACGCCAGCCTTTGGATAAGTATTGCCGTTTTTACTGTGAGAAATCAAACCGCCATTGCTGGGCAAGGAACCAGACGTACTTGCAATATGATTGGCTCGCAATGACGTCAGCGAGTCACAAGGAATTCGATTGGCTTATTATTCCTTGCGACTATCCGGAAAGAATCAACCAGACCACGGCTACATAGCTTGAAAAAAGTGGTTGTTGTGTCAACAAGAACCGGCCGTGAAAGCTTCAATGTACAATTAATGGTTCACTTTGCCAATGTCACCCCTGTTTCAGGGAAGGTCGGCAAGAGTTGCAGGGTGTATCGTGAATTTTTATCATATGTAGATTCAAGATTTTATTTTCATTTGTTTCTGTAGTGTTTGCGTGGTTGCTTCACAGTTGTGAGTCCATGCTTCAGTAGCGCATCCGAGTCTCGTCGCTCCCCAGCTGTAATGCAGTGGCGCACCAGCATGTAGGTGGAGTGTGGACATGCTGGCCCCTCGTTAGAAATGCATTTCACGCAGAATTAATCTGCAGTGCGCGCGGCTCGCTGTAAATAGCGCAAATTAATAATAACGGGAAAGTGGCTCGCGCTCAAACTATCAGCCAGTCTCTAAATTAGCTGACACCACTGGTTCCTATAGTCTTTTCCGGCAAGGAACTACATCCTTGACCGGTCCGTAGTCTAGTGGTTAACGTTTCTGACTCGTAAATGGAAGGTTAGAATCCCGGCAGAGTACAAAAATAGAGCATTTATGTTTTCAAATATGATCTTCGCTGGGTGAAAAATTCATATACCCTTTACCAAAGACCGGTCACTAAAGGTTTTTTTATTTTTTTTTTTTTATTTTCCTTTATTATCTTAATATTTTTTTACAATACATACAATGTATTTAATTGTTCCCGCAAAGCCGAGGCTTGTCTGCAGGTTACATTACCATATTTATAATATTGATTTCTTCTATATGTTTCTTAAATATAATCCTTATACATTAACCTTTAGGTGTTTAAAGTGTGTCTTAATGTTTTTTTTAAATTTATTTATATTTTTATCTTCATTTATGCTTTTTGGAAGCTGGTTATATAGTTTAGGGATAACACATGCCAATGTTCTCTTCCCGTAGTAATTTACCTGCCGAGGCTCCCTCAGCCGCTGTGCCGAAACTAGTCTTGTCACATTTGGGTGCGATATTTTTATTTTGTGCTCATCGTCAAGAAAATGATCCGTCATTATTTTGTATTTGCATAGATTTTCCACCGATAAGACGTTGACATAGTTAAATAATATATTGTGATTATCTTTTGCTTCTTTTTTTATTTCTTTTGGAACTATGCATTTTAATATTCTGATTTGTATGTTCAAGATCCTGTCGATATATGATTTAAAAGTAAGGCCCCATATTCTTAGTCCATAGGTAATAATCGGCTCAACCAACCCCATGTAGACCAGTCTTAGCACTGTGTATGGCAGGTATGGTTTTAAATGGTACATGTTCAGAAGGCATATCCTTAGCTTGTTACAGACTGTCTTGACTTGCTCCTCCCAGTTGAAGTAGGAGTCTATGATGATACCTAAGTACTTGTACTTATTCACAACATTTATTTTTGCACAAACACAGTCTCGTAGAGCTTTGTGAAAGCATTCGTATGTGTGGGCATATATTGTTATATCTTCCCTATGTTTATTATATGGGGAGGTGATGTTTATGACTTTTGTTTTTTCCATGTTGATCGTTAGACTGTAGTCGTGTGACCATTTTATCACTTGGTTAAAGTCTGCTTGCAGTTTCTGCTGTGCATCTTTTTGAGTGTCACCGATTGATACTATAGCTGTATCATCTGCAAATTGATAACAAATTGTTTGTGATGTGACTTTAGTCATGGAATTGCAGTAAAGCAAGTATTCTAAGGGTCCAATGACCGATCCTTGTGCCACTCCCGTGTTTATTCTTGTATTTTTGCTGTAAGTGTCTTTTATTTTCACTGTTATGTGTCGATTTTGTAGATAGTTTGTTAGCAGTTGTTTGTATTTTCCTCTGATCCCGGCATCATCCAAGCATATGTTCATCGGTTCATCCAGCCTTACAGAAATTGGGTCTCGCTTGAGAATTGACGCTTTCTACAGCGACGACCAAGTTCGCAGAGGGCACTTGAGGTGTGCTACACACAGAAACAGCGCTCACCAAATAATAATATAAATAATATTATTATTATCCACTATTTTGTTTTTATCAAGGGCTATTTTAACTATTTGTTTTGACCAAGGACTACTTCAACTGTTTTGTTTTGACAAAGGGCTACTTCAATTGTTTTATTTTGATCAAGGACTACTTCAACTGTTTTATTTTGACCAAGGAATATTTCAACTATTTTATTTTGACCAAGGCCCATATTGATTTCCAAAGAAACAATTTTACAAACAGAGCGACTGTAAAGACAACGAAGATTGCCACGTCGCTTTTGTAACTTGCCTTGAGAATGCTTTCTGCTCGTGAAAGCGAAACGTCAGCAGATAAAATAGACCACGGTCTAACGCTAACCCAAAAAAAGTCAAACGAACAATTTTACTATTTCGTTTGGACCTTTCACTGTATTAAGAATCATTTTAATTTCCCGAGGAACCATTCGACTATTTTTTTCGACCAAGCACCACTATGATGCTGCATCATCTTACAGACAACTTTCAAGTCTCTCACGAACCACAGATTAAGAACCGCTCCTACAAACTCTGAAACAAGTTACCGACGCTTTCTCAAATTGAATGTTTCCCTAATCGACACAGTTATTCAGGCAACTTCTATATTGAATTCAGAACAGTTTAAAAAGGTTCCTTGACTTATAGGTTGGTATGTGGCTGACCACCCATGCTGTAGAAAATGGTTCAGTTTGCCAATGTCACCCCCGTTTCAGGGAAGGTCGGCAGGAGTTGCAGGGTGTATGCTCATTTGAGATTCGGGTTTTTATACTGTAGGACTGCATGCTGCATGCTTAAGCGCGAACTTAAACATGTCTGTTTTGTGAAAATGCATATATTGTGAATCTCAAATGTTACTTATATTTTGCAACTTAGATTAGATTAGATTAAAAGGCATTTTCTAAGCTCTTATTGACACAATGCTTTCAGTAGTTTCTGAAGAGTTTAAATAATCAAAGGTTTAACGAAGTAGCAGTAAATTTGAATTGCAAAAAAAGCTCATTTTAATTGACAACTTCTTCCAAGTTAGCCAATACTCTTTTTGTAATTTATTTTCAGTCTCCATAGAAAGCGAACTCGAAGGACACTGCGTCTCCTTAAAAATGCTTTCCGCTCATGGATACGAAACGTCAACAGAAACTACATCATCAGGGCGGTCTTTTTGTGTAGGTGGTTGGCTTTCGACACTTTCTTCGTCCCACACAAAAGGGCCACTCTGATGATGAATCGTGGGATAAATTCGAAACGTCGGCTTGAAATCAAGAATATTCAGCAAATTACCCGGAAACCAATAAAAATCTATAAAAACAATGCGTATTATAAGCCCCTCCCTTCCTCTCAGTTCTTGAAACCTCTCATTTTACTTTGTTTTCACCCAGAATATGTAAGTTAGATTAATTTTGAAATGTAATTAAAAAAAAAAAAAAGTTTAACAACAGATCTCAGAAGATAGAAAAATATTTCTTGTACACCTACACTCGGAAATTGTATTTTGTTTTGCGGACAAAAATATTTTCGAGAATTAGGTCTAAAAATAGAAAGGAAAACAGACCGCGAAAATATTTGCAAAAAATGGCCGCATGGGAAAATGTAAATTATTCCGATAAATGTAATACCTACTTATTTATTTCAGCCATACTTTTTATTGTTAGAGAGTGGATGAAAAGTACACAAAAAATGTTGGAAATGAAAGTATGCAAAACGACGGCAAAATCGATAAAAGAAAGTTAATTCAATCCCAAGCAAGAATCAAGGAGAAAAATATTTTTGAGCTTTAGTTGGTATGAGCTTGATCACTCATACTGTAAAAAATATATTTCATACAAATATACAATATTTCGGGTAGATTTGCATTTTAACACTGTGATAATGAATTATAATTTCAAAGAGATTTAAAGAAAAATAAACACTACTTGTAACACTGTTTATTTTCCCTATTTTTTATGAACAAAATTATAAACACTGACGGCCCTCAGACCATCAAGTACGAGTATAATAAGAAAAAATAAATTATAAAAAGAGTCCTGAATAAAAAATTGTTTTAAAAAACAATTGTGAAAATAAACAGTAGGTAATTTGATTGAAATAAATAAATTGGCTTGTTTTACAATCCATTTTTTTTATCGAAGACTAATCATTATTTATATTTTGTATTGTTTGTGTATTAACACTGTGAAAATGCATATTTTTTTATTTTATAATTTTTGGATGAATTTAAACAAAACACTGTTTTTTTTCACTATAAAATTTATTTAAAAAGATTATAATCTGATAAGGTACAGATACCTGATGATGACCTACTAGGTTGAAAACGCGTTAGTAATTTGTTTAAAGATTTTAATCTTTTTAAATAAATTTTATAGAGAAAATAAACAGAGTTTTGTTTGAATTCATCCAAAAATTATAAAATTAACTAATCATAATTATTTATTTTCTTAACGTTGTCAACACACAAACAGTTTGAAATGTCTTTTTAATAATAATTATCGAAAATCCAGAATCTATTCATGGTTTTTTTCATGATACCTTCAGACGTGTTTTGACATCACCACTAAATTAGTACTTATTTGTGTTCGCCTTTCCCGCCACCGGATCACGAGCTATGTGGCAATAACTCTGTCTGAGGCGCCTCCTGACTGACGACAATATAAAAATTGATTCACAATGATGATGATAAGGATGTAGAATCCATCTTTCCGGGGCTTGTAGACCATGGTTCAATAATTCTTTTGTAGGCTGCTTTATTCTTTTTTGAAGGCTGCTACGTTTCGTCAGTAACACACGACTGACTTCTTCAGGGCTTGTAGGTACTTAGACTGATTGATTCACAATGTTCACCTCATCGCAAACGGAGACTTCGCTGGCGCCGGTTATATTATTGTTACAAACTATGACCGGTTCGTAGCTCAGTGGTAGCACTTCGGACTCTGCATAGAAGGTTGCGGGTTCGAATTCCGGCGGAGCAAAAAAAAATACTCCATTTATATTTCCACATATGCTTTTCGCTGGGTGAAAAATTCATATAAGTACCTTTACCAAAGACCGGTCACTAAAGGTCGATCCAGCCTTACAGCAGCTGGGTCTTGCTTAATGATTGGCGCTTTCTACGGCAACGACCAAGCTTGCAGAGGGCTTCTGAGGTGTGATACATACAAAAACGGCGCTTACAAAATTAATCATCCTTATATTTTAATTCTCATGGATATTTTTACCTTTGATGCTGTGATTTCCCATTTTGGTGATTATTTCAAGCACAAAATAAATACTAGCATAGTTTACTCAGCCTTTACAAGAAACGAGAACGAGCGGGGAGATGAAAAACCCCCAATTCAACTGAAGTGCTAGGCGTGAGGTCGGCTCCCTTACACGTAAAAATGTATAGGTCCTGAATCGCCACACGTGAACCCTTCATGGGTAACGCAGGCCAATAGTTACACTACATGTGTGGCTGGTTTATCTTCATACTTTTGGTACTGAATGGAGAAGTGAGAATATAGCAAGGACTTATTATTTGAATTTATTTGATGTATTCCTCTAGTTTCCTTTTTTGTAAGTTACAAACAAACCTAAATTCGTCGATCGTGCGGGTCAAGAACCGACTGATTTTATAGCGTCCGACTTATCGATATGTTTGCAGACATGGAAAAATCTATAATATAAAAATACTATAATATTTTTTGTTAAAAAAGAAAGGGAACTAAGCTACACATATAGTGTAACTTCTGGCCGCGTTATTCTGGAAAGGGTCGCATGTGGTGAGTTGAACCTATTTACTTTTACAGGTAAGGGAGCCGGCCTTACGCCAACCACTTCAGTCGAAGTGGGGGTTTCCCAGCTCCCGAGGCGGCTGGTACTCATTTCTTGTGAAGGCTGAGTAAACCTTGCCGGTATTTTTATTATGAGGTTTGAAATAAACACCGAAATAGGAAATCATCTCTGACACCCTCCTCGGTAGGATTCACGGGGTAGAATGCAAGCACTCCACCAACTGAGCTATCGACCGGACTACTGTTATATGCTGTTTTCAACTTGGATTTTAGATATCTATCTAATCTACTCTAATATAATCTAACTTGTAAAGATATGTTACATTTGGGATTAACGTATAAATGCATTCTCACAAGCAGACACGTACAAGTTCACGCTTGCACATGCCGCATGCGAACTTACAACAAAAACACAAATCTCAAATGAACATACACTCTGCAACTCTAGCCAACTCTCCCTGAAACAGGGGTGAGTGACACTGGAAAAGTGAACTATTTTCCATAGTATGGGTGGTCAGCCTAATACCAATTTATAAGTCAAGAAAAGGAAGTAAGAGTTTTATATTTTGCAGGTAAACACGTAGAGTGTGTTAGCACAAACTTTTACGTGTTGTAATTCATTAAATATGAATCTTACATGCTATTTGCAATGTGGATTTTAGATATGAATTATAGAAATCGTTTAATTTGTCGACTAAGATGAGTAAACAAAAACCACTGATTTTATAGACACGTACTGCAAAAAGCAAGCCAGCAATAAAAAAAATATTATTTTTGCTTTATTTAAGACTCTATATTCTTGCCGAATTCCAATCGAAGCCTATTGGATCGATTAAGGAACAACAAGCTACTTTATTGGAGTTTGATGACCCAGTAGAAAGGGTAGCCCAAGAGGTCATACGAAGGTCATTCAAGTTCCCAAAACAGGATCTTGGGGTGAAGATTGAAGAATAAAGGATAGACCTTCTGTACTCGTAGTGTAAAACTTTACTTTAATACTAAAGAAAAGAGTTCTATCAAACAGTTATGAGAATTTCAACTTCACCTCTAGTGAACGTTTTAGTTTCAGCATATTTCTGGTGAAAGGCTATGATTAAAGGAGTGGAACGCATACTTGCTTCGAGGCATTGAAGCACGAGTTATTTCTAAAGGATCTATTGGAACAATCTGTGGGTCCAGAAATATTTTGGAGAAGCATTTATTCAGAGATAGATGGCTTTAAAACCAAGGGTCTAAAATATAAACGATCCTAAGCGATGGAATTTGATTAAAGGCAGCTTAAATTAAATAATTTTATTCAAATAGATTTAAAATATATATGTATATTCATAGAAGAGGAATTCACTTTGTATCCCTTAATTTTTAATTTAAATCTACAATATGCTAGTGTAAGGTTACTTCTTCTATCTATAATCTATATTCTTAGTGCTTATCTAATCTAATCTAAGTTGCAAAGATATGTACGATTAGGAATACGCATTACATGCATTCTCACAAGCAGACACGTATAAGTTCGGTCAGCAGTCACGGCGGCCAGCCTTATACCAACCTATTCGTTAAAAAAATCATGATTAAAATAATTATACAACTCAAATTACAACAAATCATTTGGCATATAACAGTGCTCGTGATACACAACCAATCCACGGCTCAAACACCACCTAACGTGAATTTTTCATATAAAAAAGGCTGATCCGTGTATCAGTAATAGATTAAATGCGTTGTGAATGACCCTGTAAGTATATTATAATACGAGTAACCCAAATGGAAGCAAGCTCAAGGGCCTGTTGCACAAACCTAAAATCAATATTTGATTCATTCTGTGCATTTTGATTGCTTAATTCTGGTAAAGACCTCAGTTAAATATTTTTCGGAAGTGTATAATAATTATGATGGAATTTATATATAAATGATATGTATAACAGCTGATTAACGTATATGCAACCAAATTTTTGATGGGAGAATTCTAACGTAATTTTTATTTTCGTCTGATTGAAGTTTTGTGCAACAGTCCCTAAATGTTTGTATACTAACCGTAATGCGTTTGCTATATTTTGCCTGCACAGTATGCTTGTCTCTGACATACTGTTAACTACTGCAATTTGCATCAGTTCTATCTGTATTACAAATTTACTCTCAAGTGGCCCGTTGTTAGTACTAGTAAAGTGCTCCCATGAATTATAGCACACGCCATTTTACCCTAAAATGACTGTCACGACCATGCCATTTTTTGCAGGTATGCACAGATTGGAAGGGGCAAAGGCCAAATCAAGGACGTGCAATTCTGCAGGATAGAAGTCGAGTCACCCAAGTATTAAACATTGCGAATAAACTCAACCATTGTGTCATACTAAAAATACATGGCAACTAAGACAGCGCTCCAAGTGAGCGTTTCAGTTTAAATACATTGACGGTTAAAAGGTAATAGGGCATAAGCGACAAAAACTAAATTGTTCAGGAGACCAGTTTAAAGTTTGAGATTGCAGAAAAATGGCAAAACTTTTTTATCTTTTAGCGTATCGTTAAAATCAAAACAGCTCTAAAATTGAAAAAAAAATTAAGACATTTATTGGCATTCCTATTATAATATATTTATAATCTAAGTTGCAAGGATATATTCATTTAAAGCTCTCAGATGTATGCCCACAAACCAACACGTGTAAGTTTGCGCTTACAAATGCTGAATGTGTACTTACAAATTAAATCTAACCCTCAAATGAACATAAACCCTGCAACTTTTTCCGACCTTCCCTGAAACAGGGGACATTGGCAAAGTGAACCATTTTTTACAGTATGGGAAGTCAGCCATAGACCAACCTTTAAGTCAAGGAATCATGGAACCGAAAAATAAGATGATCGAACCGATCCTAGGATGGAATCAGATAAAGAAGAGCATAAGGCGACGCCGCTCACCTGCGATGGCCAGCTGCATGATGAAGTAGTTCATCCGGCTCTTCCGGGACTTGGCTAAGAGTAGGGCTGCGATGACGCAGCTGTTTCCGGTAACTATGGCAACCAGGAGGAACCACATCACGGCGAACTGGACGGTCTGAAAAAAAAGAAGAAAAAAAAAATGGTTTGAATAGCAGACAATTGATTTTGCACTCTAAGGGAAATTATCACTGGTTTGACCTTTGTGACCTTGGAGTTATTTTAATTGGAGGGGCTTTTAATTTGGTTTAGTTCTAAACATTGTGATCCATAGAGTCACTGAAGTTTAATTTCGCCAGACATGGTCCCTTGTTTTGTCTCGCTTGCACAACAGTCGTCTTCAGGGGTCACCATCTCTGCACGACGACTGAGGATGAACTGAGGAAAAATATGTTGGTGAATTGCATTCGTCCTAACAAATATATTTGTAAAAAAAGCAAGTTTAAAGTTGCAAGCCAGATTAAAAAAGAAACAAAACCGCACAATAACAAATATGTATTTATTTCATGTTTAAATCATGCTGACAGCTGAATTAATTTAGGTATCTATACTGAAGGCAATAATACTCACAGCTCTCTAATCTATAATCTAAGTGGCAAGGATATATTCATTCAAAGTTCTCAAATGCATGCCTTTAAACAAACACGTGTAGTTCGCGCTTACAATTGCTGAATGTGTAGATACTTACAAATAAAATCCAAACCTCAAATGAACATAAGCCCTACAACTTTTGCCGACCTTCCCTGACACAGGGGTGACATTGGAAAAGTGAACCATTTTTACAGTATCAGTGGTCAGCCTAATACCAACGTATAAGTCAAAGATTTTTGTAAAAAACTAATAATTAAGACTCATTTTTAAATAAAAGATTGTCAGCCTCATTCCAATCTATTTGTCGAGAAAGACAATAAAATGCAAATTAAAGAACAAAGAAAAACAAGAGTAAAGAGGTGAAAAGCATAAATAGAAACAAAAAGGAATAAAGAGAATAATAAGAAACAATGAAACAAAATTTCCACCAGTAAAATGAGCAGGCTGAATTTATTTAAATAGTTTTTCAAATATTTCCGTTAATTGTTTTTGTTTCGAGTTAAAATTTCAAAGGAAGCGCCCTTTCAGTGTTTTGTTTCAAGGTTCGTAATAAGAGAAACTTAACGGTAAGAAATATCTCTTTATTCGTTACAGCGAATTAGCTGTCTCTATAACCGGTAAGCAAATACTGTAATGCCTCTCTACACATGAACACTCGACACTCATTTTGCGTGATAATAATAATTAATAATAATAATATTAGGATGATTTATTTGGTGAGCGCTGTTTTGTATGTATCACACCTAAAGAGTCAAGAGCCCTCTGCGAGCTTGGTCCTCGCTATAGAAAGAGCCAATACTCAAGCAAGACTCAGTTGCTGTAAGGCTGGATGGACGTTTGCTGACCGGTCTTTGGTAAAGTTATTTGAATTTTTTACCCAGCGAAGAAAGAGCAAAGTTGAAAATATAAATGGTATATTTTTTGTGCTGCGCCGGGATGTGAACCCAGAACTTTCCATTTACGAATCAGAAGTGTTAACCACTAGACTACCCACTGGTCTTGATATTTATTTATTTCGTTCTTTTGAATGTGGACATAGAATCCTTTAAAAAATTGTACATGTGTTAAACTCGACCGGTCTACAGTCCTGTGGTAACACTTCGGACTCGTAAATGGAAGGTTGTGGGTTCGAATCCCGGCGGAGCACAAAAAAATACCATTTGTATTTTCAAATATGCTCTTTGCTGTGTTGAAAACTTTATATACCTTTACCAGAGCCCGATCTTCAAAGATCCATCCAGCCTTACAGCAACTGGGTCTTGCTTAAGAATAGGCGTTTTGTAGCGACAATAAAACTCGTAAAAAGTCCGGTTGATAGCTCAGTTGGTAGAGTGCCTGCATTCCATGTCGAGAGCAAAGGTTCGATCCCAAGGTGTATTTAGCCTTCACAATAAATGAAAACCAGCCCCCACAGGAGCTGGGAAACCGCCACTTCAACAGGAAGTGGTTGGTGCGAGGCCGGCCCTCTTACTCGTAAAAATAAATAGGACCCGAACCGTCACATGCGACCCCTTCGGAGATAAGCAATCAACGCAGACAAGAAGTTACACTATACGTATGTGTATATAGTAGCTTAGAAAGCCTGTGCGAGAGACTCCCTAGATTCAAGAGACTCTAAGGGTCTATGCCACTTGTTATAGTGCCGCAGAGGTGTTGTTGATGTGGCAGTTGTCCTTGTCCGGTTGCAGGGCCGTTAGCTGCGCAGTGCTGTCGTGTGTGTTGCGTTGTATTGTGTTTTGAGACACAGAGGAAATGGCGATTGATGCTTGTTCTTGTCATCTGAGAATTTGTTTTACAACCATAATATGACAGCACTAAGACAAGCTAAGACCCTAAAATTTTGTCACCTTGTATATACGCAAAAATGTTGCACGTCGAGTTATCACTTATACACGTTAAGGCGCGTCTTAATAAATCTACGTGTTTCAGAGCGGCACTTAATTTAATTTAATTATTTTCATTACGGGGCTTAATCAAAGAATAAGCCGGAGGAGGCCGGATTGAATTATTCTAATTCCCGACGTGCAATTATGCGGATTTGTTCGCGCTCCCATTTACATAACGAATTCCGATGGTAAACAGTTATGTGTGTGTAGGTACCAGCAGCAAGACGCGTTGGAAAATCTGCAAGCGTTAGTCCGGTCGATAGCTCAGTTGGTAGAGTGTTTGCATTCCATGCCGTGAGCTCGGGCTCAAATCCCAACGAGCAAGGGTGTTTCGGTGGTTATTTCAAACCCCACAATAAAATACCGGCGAGGTTTACTCAGCCTTCAGAAGAAATAAGTATCAGCCCCCTGGGAAACCTTAACTTCAACTGAAGTGGTTGGCGTAAGGCCGGTCCCCTTACCTGTAAAAATAAATAGGTTCAACTCGCCACATGCGATCCCTTTGGGGATAACGCGGCAAGAAGTTGCACTTTATGTGTAGCTTAGTTGCTTTGCTATGGATGTGATTCAGTTCCAATCGAATTGATGCACCGTCTTTGCCACCATACTTGTTGATGGTGCTGTCTCGCTCACGACGTATGATTTTTTTTTGACATTTTCAAATCTCACCATAGAAATCCATGAAATCCCCATGGCAACGGTATTTGTTACTATTGTTGTTGAAAGTAAATTGTAATGTCCCGCCCCCGCCCCCCCCCCCCCCCCTTACGAAAAGAAGAAGAGGAGGAGAATGAAGTAATTGTGATCTCCTATGGAAAAAGAGTGGATGTTAAAGGTGGAGGAGAATAAGCAGACAAAAGCTGCAGTCACTACATCCAAGTACAATGATCCTCCTCTAAAGGAAGAGTAAAAGGCTGTTCGATTCTCGAGTTTCAGCTCGAGGTAAGAAGGATTTTCCTGCAGTTTTCAGTTGCTGGAAGAGCAACCTACCCCAATCGAGGTAGATATTATTTTTGGAAAAATAATATGTGATCGTCTAGCTAGGGTAGGACGCCCTCGTTGTGTCATGATAAATTCCGAATTCAAAAATGTTCCGACCCCATTGTGTACGGGATGATTTTCACAAGTATCCAATATTTCAGCAAAAAACGCAACTAAGCTACACATATAGTGTAACTTCTTGCCTGCGTTATCCCCGAAGGGGTCGCATGTGGCGCTTCGGGACCTATTTATTTTTACAGGTAAGGGGGCCGGTCTCACACTAACCACTTTCAGTTGAAGTGGAGGTTTCCCAGCTCCCGGGGGAGCTGGTTCTCATTTTATTGTGAAGGCTGAGTAAACCTTTGAGATCGAACCCTTGCTCTCGGCATGGAATGCAAGCATTCTACCAATTGAGCTATCGACCTTTTTACAAGCTTGATCGTCGTCGCTACAAAGCGCCAATTCTCAAGCAAGACCCAGTTGCTGTAAGGCTGGATGGACCTTTGGTGACCGGTCATTGGCAAAGGTTTTATGAATTTTTCAACCCAGCGAAGAGCAAATTTGAAAATATAAATGGTATATTTTTTGTGCTCCGCCGGGAATCGAACCCACAACCTTCGCATTTAGAGTCCGCAGTGTTACCACTGAGCTACGGACCGGTCTGAATTTGAAAAATCTGAACAGCAACTGAGGTGTTGTTGATTGTTAATACATCTTTACAACTTAGATTACAAAAAAACGTGAGATGAAAGCTTAAAAAAGTTTCTAAAAAAAATTGAAAAAAAAATGTAACGAATGTAAACGAATTTTCAAATAAAAAAAGAAGTTGTTCAAGAAAAAGGTTTTTTTCCTTGTATTTAAAATTACGAAAAAAAAGCCTGATTTTTTATTATATTGTTTTATTAGGTGGGACAGTACTTGAGCATTTTTTTTTCGTTTTAAACGATTTTGAACAGTCTATCTATCTATAATCTATAATCTAAGTTGCAAGGATATCGCTGCCCTAGTTCAATACTCAGACATCTTACACAAAGCTAGTTTCGAGAAAATCGAAAAAGAAGGTTTGTAATAGCTATGATAATTACAGTTAACTTTGTTTTAAAGTCACTTAACGCAACAATGTGTAGCTTAGTTGCATTAAGTGACTTTAAAACAAAGTTAACTGTAATTATCATAGCGATTACAAACCTTCTTTTTCGATTTTCTCGAAACTAGCTTTGTGTAAGATGTCTGAGTATTGAACTAGGGCAGCGATATATTCATTTAAAGCTCTCAGATGTATGCCCACAAACCAACAAGTGTAGTTCGCGCTTACAAATGCTGAATGTGTACTTACAAATAAAATCCAAACCTCAAATGAACATAAGCCCCACAACTTTTGCCGACCTTCCCTGAAACAGGGGTGACATTGGCAAAGTGAACCATTTTTTACAGTATGGGTGGTCAGCCTCATACCAACCTATAAGTCAAGGAATATGAATAATAAATTACATTTAAATATAAAAAAGAACAAAACCTTACAAAGAAATCTATACAAAAAAAGTCAAAAATTTCCTATGCAAAAAATGTAGTCCTTCATTATATTATAAAATTATTTGAAAAGTTTTTTTACGAACTTCGAATACAAATCAGATGCAAATGTCATCCATTCATTCCAATCACGTTTTCGAAAAATTCATTAAATTAATATACTATTACTTCCCTAGATATCTAGAAAAAAAAATGTATTTTTTAATTCCGCATTTTTGTAAATTATAATTTTTCTTTTTTTTTTCTGACTCATAGGTTGGCATGAGGCTGACCACCCAAAATGTAAAAAATGGTTCACTTTGCCAATGTCACCCCTGTTTCAGGAAAGGTCGGCAAGAGTTGCAGGGCGTATGTTCATTTGAGATTGGGTTTTTATATTGTAGGTCCACATGCGGCATGTGTTAGCGCGAACTTATACATGTCTGCTTGCGGGAATGCGTTTAATATGAATCTTAAATGATATATATCTTTGCAGCTTAAATTTAGATAAATCCTTGACTGAAACGTATATGAGGCTGATCCCCCATGCTGTAAAAACTTGGTTCACTTATACCAATGCCACCCCGGTTTCACGGAAAAGCGGCAGGAGTTGCAAAGTTTATGATCATGTGAGGTATGGTTTATTTTGTATGTACACATGCAGCATGTGTAAGCGCGAGCTTACATGTAAAATATAGATTATAGCCGTTAAGCATTATTTTAACCTTCTTATTAAACTCACACAAAAATTGACTTTTTCGAAAATCATTTCTCAATTTAAAAACAAATCTTGTCCGGTCGATAGCTCAGTTGGTAGAGTGCTTGCATTCCATGCCGTGAGCTCGGGTTCCAAATTCCGCCAAAGGGCTTCAGAAATGATTTTCCGTTTCGGTGTTTATTTCAAACCCCAAAATAAAATACTGGCAAGGTTTACTCAGCCTTCACAAGCAATGAGTACCAGCCCCCTCGGGAGCTGGGAAACTCCCACTTCAAATGAAGTGGTTGGCCGGTCCCCTTACCTGTAAAAATAAATAGGTTCCCCTCGCCACATGCGAAACCCTTCAGGAATAACGTGACAAGAAGTTGCACTGTATGTGTAGCTTAGTTGCGTCTAATCCGACCAGTTAGCTGAGTCCAAGGAAAGGAACGGTTCCACGTGTTGATTTCAGCAATTTCTAAGAAATTCTTGACAATTTCCTAAGTACTGTTTTGAACACGTGCTCAATGTGAAATAAATTACAGAATTTAATTTAATTAACTAGTAGGTACAACAATACTTGTAGTGAATTCATCCGAAAAATGTTAAATTAATTTTCTGTTGTTTGTAAATATTAATTTATTTGACTAAACAATGGTTCGATTTCCCAGTTAAGAAAATGAATTTAAATTTATGGAAATATATGAGTCAAAATCTCTGAACGTAAGGTATAGAATAGAAAAAGGATTTTACGAACCGTGGTGTAGAAAAGAACGGGGTTTTCAAGATTTCATGAGCAGACTGTAAAACAGATATTATTTCAACTCAAGTGGATGATTTATTCGTTTCTATTTTTCAAAAGTAAAACAAAGATGCTCCGAGTGTGACTATGTTGTAAACAGAGACGCGTGTGAGAAGCTACAATTTTTCTCTGTCATGTGGGTATTCCTAAGCGTTTTAAGTTTCTTTGGTGGTAAATTTGTCAATTTTGAAAGAAACAGTGTTATTTTTGGATGTCAAAATACAAGATGAAGAAAGCAAGCAACATTGGGTTTTGAAAGAACTAAACAAATTTAGTGATGAACAGGTTTGGCTGACAGATGTATCTCATACTATGATTCAATGCTATAAGGTAGTTTTTCATTCATCTAGGGGAAGCCAGAGTCTCTGCAGAGTTCTTCTACCTTCAGACTTACCTGGCACCTGGCACTCTATTAAGACTAATCGGTCTAAATTTGCGGCAGTCCTTTTTATCTCCTTTGTTAATTGGAACAATGACTGCCTCTCTCCAGTCCGATCGGACCTGTTTAACCCCGGTCCATTAAAGTAAATACCAATGATTGGAATCATATCATACATCACCAGGAGACGTGTGTCTTTCACGTCAAATAGACACAAGTTGTAAAAGTTAGCTTGGAAGGAACCTGACAATAAAAGTTGACGTTTAGAATATTTGTTCTAAGATACGTTTTCTAGCTTATTTGGAAGGCGCAAAACATTTCGTCTGGATTGAATATATAAATAAATGAGGTACGAAAATTTTCCAGTAAACAAACAAGAACTTATAATCAAAACACAACATGTTGTTAATTAATTCAATTCTTGATAATACAGTTAATTTGAGAAATATTCTCTTACTGAGTCAAAAGTGATTATCGTTTTCACATATTAAATAAATTAGATTACTTGATTGAGGCTTCGGATTAAGTTTCGAGATATAGCAAAAGCTAATCCAAAATATTGTTTCCTTGAAACAAAAAATTCTAACCTAAATTGCAAAGACATATTACATTTAAGATTCAAATTACATGCATTCGAACAAGCAGACACGTGTAAAATCGCGCTTACACATACCGTATGAGGGTTTTCGACATTAAAAACAATCTCAATTAATAAACATAAGCCCTGCAACTCTTGCCGACCTCACTGAAACAGGGATGGCATTGGAAAAGTTAACCATTCCTTACAGATGGGTGGTCAACCTCTTTATAGCAAGTTCGATTATAATAATCAATCAACATAAAATATGTAGATCTGAGCGTAGTCTTCATACAAAAAATTGTGGATATTTTGTCGCGTGGACATTTTATCAATGGACATTTTGTCATACGCAACGCAACTAACGCAACTAAGCTACACATATAGTGTAACTTCTTGCCGCGTTATCCCCGAAGGGATCGCACTTGGCGAGTTTAAACTATTTATTTTTACAGGTAAGGGGGCTGGCCTTACGCCAACCACTTCAGTTGAAGTGGGGGTTTCCCAGCTCCCGAAAGGGCTGGTACTCATTTCTTGTGAAGGCTGAGTAAACCTTGCCCGTATTTTATTTTGAGGTTTGAAATAAACACCGAAACGGAAAATCATTTCTGACACCCTCGGTCATGACACGAAAAAACCTTTTATTTTGTAGTAGGTAATTATAATTTACGCGTATTTTAAATAGTTGTTAAATTATTCACTAAAAGTGATGCGTCAGTTATTCTAAGTAAGGAAAACAGGTAAACGTTTGATGTAACATAGAAAATATAATTGTTGTGTTTTTCAGGCCAAGTGCTAGCGAACGACATTTGTTATACTTCTTTAAACATAATTTTTTTACGGGAAACACTGAGATAAAAATTGTTTTGAATATATTACTACTGTGCTGGTTAGATTTCCCGGAACCGATATTCGTGTTCTTTGTATTTCGCAAAAACACAGCGTGCGGACATTTGGACCTATATAGGTACCTACTTGTACTATATAATAAAATGTTTTACTTTATCTCTGGTCTTTTCTGTCCAGCGACAGCGAATTGTAAGAGTCAGTCAGAAATAGTTCTACCCTGATTTGGGAAAAAAATTATAACTTTAAATTGTCACTATAATAAAATATGTAAAAAATACGTTTTTTTCACATTTTTATCCTTTTTTCGTATGTGCTATATTTTGAATTTATCTTCTCAATCACAGAACTATACATTAGGGTCATTTTTTTTGTAAGGTCAATAGTTTTTGAGTTAATATGGAAGAACTGTTTTCAAGAAATTTAATTAATTAAGTAAATTCAGCTTTTCCATATTTACTCAAAAACTATTGAAATAATAAAAAATAATGGCTCAATACGCGACTAAAAAATGTATAGTTCTGTAATTTAAACAAAAAAAAGTACGATAAAGATGTGAAAAAAACGTGTTTTTTCTAATATTATTTTCTGGAGACAATTTTTAAGGTATATATTTTTTGTATACTTTATAATTTAGATAACAAATTAATAAACACCCCTGATTTTTTTCATTACTGTCACTCTTTTGCTAAGATCTATAATAATCTATAATCTATAATCTAAGTTGCAAGGATATATTCATTCAAAGCTCTCAGATGTATGCCCACAAACAAACACGTGTAGTTCGCGCTTACAAATGCTGATTGTGTACTTACAAATAAAATCCAAACCTCAAATGAACATAAGCCCTGCAACTCTTGCCGACATTCCCTGAAACAGGGGTGACATTGGCAAAGTGAACCATTTTTTACAGTATGGGTGGTCAGCCTCATACCAACCTATAAGTCAAGGAATAACATTCCGCTTTATTAATAAAAAGGTTTTAATTTTTAAACCAGGATAAGGTCGGTTTTCCCATACTAATAAGTTCGTTTAACTCCGGTTTTGGGTTCAACCAATCTAATAAATACGGCCGATTAAGTTTAAGAAACAAAAACGGCAGATTTAGGGTATAAACCACTCTTAAATTGAGGTACCGGTCCGGCAAAATAAAAGCAATTAGTTAAAAGCAAGCATTGCACTACCCCACTAAATCCTCATTCCGGAATACAAACTGAATTTAGGATTATTTATTGCTGCGGAAATGCTTTACAAAATTCACCCAAGTCAAGGAACGACGAATCGAAAAGATGCTATTTTTATTTCCCCTACAAATATCTACAATTTGCGCCTTTAGTTCCATTGGACTTATAACATTTCTGAAGCAAAAACTTTTGAATTGATAGTAGAAGCTTGACTCCTTATATACCTAATTAAATCATTCAACATTGTCAACGACGCGACGATACCATGTTGAAAGCACCGGTTCTCATCAGATTACCGAAGTTAAGCAACATTGGGCGTGGCCAATGTTGCTTAACTTGCCACTCGGATGGGTGACCACTAGGTACAACGCGTGTTGTTAGCATTTCTTGGACCGGTCCGTAGTCCAGTGGCAACACTTCGTGCTCGTAAATGGAAGGTTGTGGATTCGAATCCCGGCGGAGCACAACAATATACCATTTATTTTTCCAAATGTGCTCTTCGCTGGATTGAAAAATTCAGGTCCATACAACTTTACAACAACTGGGTCTTGCTTGAGAATTGGCGCTTCCTACGACGACTAAGCTCGCAGAGGGCTCTTGAGGTGTGATACACACAAAAACAGCGCTCACCAAATAAATCATCCTGATATAATATTAACAATGTATTGTTGTAGTCTAATCTTATCTTTGTTGCAAAGATATGTAACATTGGGGATTCACATTATATGCATTTTCATAAGCAGACACGTATAGTTCGCATTTGAACATGCCTCATACATACAATACAATATAAAAACCCTGAAACTCCTGCCGACCTTCCCTGAAACAGGGGTGACATTGGCCAAGTGAACCATTTTCTACAGCATGGGTGGTCAGCCGCACGCCAACCTTCAAGTCAAGGAACTGAAAATTATCTTAAAAATGTATTTATTTCAATCACAAAACTTGCAGATCCGAAAAACAAATTTGGCATGAAAGTCTCGAGCGATTTGGGGTAGCGGGAAAATCAAGATAAGATAATAATACCTGTCAGTGTAACTCGGGATATTTGGAAGTTATTGGAAACAAAAAGTGAGGGCAACTTCTAGGAATTGAAATGTTATTCGGAGAAAACTGTCAGAGGGTGTTTTCACATTGCTTCAAGACAGATTCCGGTCAGAATTATGTATGATTTTTGTACTTTGTATTGATTTTTTGGTTGCACCACAGTTTCATGTTATTTTTTTAAATAACATTAAAATTAAATAAGTGTTGCGCATAACGACGGGAGTTACGTCAGCGAGACGGTATACGAAGGAAAACCGAGTGCCTCCGAGGGTGGCCGACGGCCATCAACCAACTTTTATATTAACTTTACTTGATTAAACCTCTTTGATTAACATTAGCTCTTGTAATAAATAAATCACTTTTGTGTTCTTTCGGGTTTGACCATGTTCTACTTGCAGGCAGATGTGGGAGCTGCAAGTAGAACATGGTCAAACCCGAAAGAACACAAAAGGGATTTATTTATTATTAATACCGGCCATGAAAGTGAAAGTGAAAGTGAGAGTTTTAAACTTTATTTAATTAACTCTTGTGTTATCAATATACAGCCCTTCTCAAAGTATTAAGTAAGCAACCCAAAGAAAGAACCCCACACCTTGAGAGTGATGCTGAAGAAGCTAGCCGGAGTGAGTATCCTGTAGGTACATCCTGAAGGTGCCTTTTTCATCTTAACATAACAATATCTATAATCCATCTATCTATAATCTAAGTTGCAAAGATAAATTAACATTCAAAGCTCATTTCAAAGGCATGCCCACAAACAAACATGTGTAAGGTCGCGCTTACAAATGCTGAAGGTGTACCAACAGATTAAAACCAAACCTCAAATAAACATAAACCCTTTTTTTGACATGTAAAAAAAAACGGATGTTACTGACCGTGGAAAGAGTTCTCAACGTTTTGTCAGAGTCATATCTAACGCCTTCAGAAGGCTTCTTCTTCTCTTTTCACGGTCAGTAACATCCATTTTATTTTTCATTCCAAAAAAATGTCTAACGACCGGAATCATGATTTAAAATCTTAAGAACATAAGCCCTTCATTTTTTGCCGACTTTCCCTGGAATAGGAGTGACATTGAGAAAGTGAACCATTTTTTACAGTATGGATCATCATCCATACTGTAAAAAGGGCTCATCAGCCTCATACAAGTCAAGGAATGTCAAGGCACTGATGTTTTCATTTAATATACCAAATTTTTATCACTTTTAGCATTCCCTACAATAAATGATTTATTTGATGACTTGTCTGATTTAAATGAATGACAAAATCACAAAACAACTGATGAATACGGCCGCGGCGTCTGGTAACAGAAAAAAACACAAAATGATGTTGTATGATTCAAGTCTACTGGTCCAAAATCTATTCTTGGAAATAGCACGAAAATCATTTTGGTTGATGTCTCAGCTAATTAATAAAAATGCTACCTCCGCGTTTGCCAGATGTCATACTAAAGTTCGAATCAGATCCAATTATGAAAGAAATATGTTTTGAACAGAGATTCCTTATTTTCTTATTTAACTTATATATTTGTATGCGTTCGGTTCACTTTTGCCAGTGCCACCCATGCTCCAGCAGCAAGGGGCAAGGGAAATTTAAGTTTTGTAAACGTGTGTAGGGTTGCGCTTGTGAAGGCTGAGTAAACCTTGCCGATATTTTAATTTTGGGTTTGAAATAAACACCGAAAGGGGAAATGATTTCTGACACCCTCGGTGAGATTCGAACCCGAGCTCACGGCATGGAATGCAAGAACTCTACCAACTGCGCTATCGACCGGACTAGTAATTATGATAAGGTTTGTCATGTGTATTTACACTTGCATTCTTACATTCTCATAATGCACGAACTCGACCAAGCATCGACCGGTCTAAAAATATTTTTGTTACAATTTTCAATCTTCTGACAGCTAAAGAAATCACAGCACTCTCTTGAAACTTTGTGAACCCACCGTGTATTTCAGAAACTGAAGGAGCAAAATGCGGGGGCTGGTGTGAGGCGGCTCCGGTAGGTAAAGGGCATTTGTCAAAAGTATTGGATGCTGATTTCATTCCATCTAGTGCCCGGAGCAGTCGACTGAGAGGAGATAGCGAAATAAAAAGGTTACAAGGATATTCTTTGGGATGTGTAACAAAAACCATCGAGAACCGAGAGTGCTGTTCTGTCCCAATGCCTGGTACCTACACTTTCGATTATTGTATGTTATGGTGAATGGGTGTAAATTCTGTAATAGAATATCCAGTTTATTTTGTTCCTTGACTTTTATTTTGATACCATAAAGGTAATAATAATAATATTAGGATGATTTATTTGGTGAGCGCTGCTTTTGTGCGTATCACACCTCAAGAGCCCTCTGCGAGCTTGTTCGTCGCTGTAGACAGCGCCAATTCTCAAGCAAGACCCAGTTGCTGTAAGGCTGTATGGAATTTTAGTGACCGGTAAAACTGAAAGTGACACATGAAGTTAGCTTGGGTTTTTCAGAAAAAATGCACCTTTTTTCCTATTCTATACGCAAGAATACACTAAAAAAGTGTGAAAATCCTGAAGTTAAGAAGGTTTTCATGAGCACTTTCTTATAATAAGTTCACTTACTGTGAGAAGTTACACCCTATAAAATGTTTTATCCACGACTTCTCAAATCAGTGACCTTGCATTCATTTAGTTTTACCTTTTAGGTGGCAATTTAGGTATGATGTTGACCAACCATACTGTACAAAATGGTTCATTTCGATAATGCCATTCGTGTTTCAGGAAAACAAATCAAGTTCATATAAATCAATCAAACCTCACCTTGCAACTTCTGCCGCCTTTCCCTCAAACCAGGGTGACATTGGCAAAGTGAACCATTATTTACAGCATGGACTCAGTGGACAGAGGTATGCTGTGGGATGTTCTGAAAGAATATGGAGTGAATGGGGCTCTCCTAAATGCGGTGCATGCAAACTATGAAAATAGTATGGCATGTGTTCGTATTGATGGCGAGTACAGTGAATGGTTTGAAGTTTTTAAGGGTGTAAGGCAAGGATGTGTGATGAGTCCATGGCTATTTAACATAGTCATGGACAAGTGTGTCCGAGATGCTAGGCTTGATGATTGTGGATTAATGATAGGAGAGAGCAAAGTGAGTGTTCTACTGTATGCAGACGATGCGGTCCTTGTCTCTGACTCAGCAGTGGAACTACAAACAATGCTCTCTAGACTGAACGAAGCTTTGAAAGATAATCATCTGAAATTGAATGCAAGTAAGACGAAAGTTCTGATTTTTGAAAGAGATGATGAAAATATGAACTATGAGTTTAAAATAAATGGAATGAATGTCGGAATTGTCGAGGAATTTGTATATCTGGGAAGTAAGTTTGAAAAAGATGGAAGAATGACAGGTGAATTTGAAAGAAGAATAATGAAGGGAAGGTGTGTACTGGGTGCCACCGCTGGTATAGCCAAAAACCAAAACTTATCGAAAAATGTTCGATTGGCGGTACACGGTGGTATACTAGTGCCCACTTTGATGTACGGAAGTGAAGCTTGGACGATGAATGAGAGTGAAATTAGTAAAGTCCATACGGTCGAAATGGACTTTCTAAGAAGTATGATTGGAAAAAAACGGAAAGATAGGGTGAGGAATGAGTCAGTGAGAGAAGAATGTGGTGCAAGGGAAAGTATAAAAGTAAAAATCAAAAGGGGTTTGTTAAAATGGTTTGGACATATGGAAAGAATGAATGACGAAAGACTGACGAAGAGAGTGTACGCTGCAACTATGAATGGAAGCCGTGGTAGGGGAAGACCGAGGAAAGTATGGATGGATCAAATTTCCGAAATAGCGAATGAATGAGATATTCAGAGTCATAACAAAAGGAGAGAGTGCATGAAAAAGATTATGACTATAATCTATAATCTATAATCTAAGTTGCAAGCATATATTCATTTAAAGCTCTCAGATGTATGCCCACAAACAAACACGTGTAGTTCGCGCTTACAAATGCTGAATGTGTACTTACAAATAAAATCCAAACTCAAATGAACATAAGCCCTGCAACTCCTGCCGACATTCCCTGAAACAGGGGTGACATTGGCAAAGTGAACCATTTTTTACAGTATGGGTGGTCAGCCTCATACCAACCTATAAGTCAAATAATTATTAATTCCTTATATCTGTCAAAATGTACACGGCACAAATAAATTGTATTTTTCTGTCCATTTTTAGTTGTTGCCAAAAAAAGCCAGAAGTCAGGTTAGAATATTGCTTCTTGTTATTCTCTTTATTCAGGAATGCATGGTGAAAACATAAAATAAACTGTTTTCAAGAATTTAATTAATTAATTAGTTTCAGTTTTTTACCGCCATTAGAGTTTGAATTTTCATCTTGTAAAAAAGCAAGATGACTCTGAATGAAATGAAAGAAGTATGTAAGGACCGAAAGGAATGGCGGTTGATTTGCAACAATGGCGGCTAGGGCATTAATTCTAAGTGTAATATTAAGTTTAATTTTAATTTTACTTTATTTTAATTTTAATTTGTAATGTGTCTCATTATGAATTTCTGTATTTCATTTATAATTTTTTGTGCTCCTTGACTGATAGGTTGGTACGAGGCTGACCACCCGTGCTGTAAAAATCGGTTCACTTTTGCCAATGCCACCCCGGTTCAGGGAACGGCGGCAGGAGTTGCAAGGTTTATGTCCATGTGAGGTTTTCATTATTTGTATGCACACATGCAGAATGTGTAGGCGCGAACCTACATGTGCCTGTCTGTGGGCATGCATTTCATATGAGCCTTAAATGCTTACATATCCTTGCAGCTTAGATTATAGATTATAGATTATAGATGGGTGGTCAGCCTAATACCGACCTATCAGTAAAGTAGAATCGATTAGAATATCTAGGAATTACTCATATTTCTAGGAAATACATATCTCAAGGAAACTTTAAGCAATATATTTTCCTAAATAGCCTAGACATTGCACGAATTTCCTAGAAATTCCTACACGATTCACACATTTCCGGTGGCAAATACATCAAACGCAAGTGTGCCACGTTGGAAAAAACATTGGCACCCAGTTACTTTATATTTTTCCTTTTTCTTCTCCATGCCAATATCATGTATTAAACAAACAAAGCCTTAAAATCTACTTAGAAATGTGTTGATTTGAAATAATATTTTTCAATAAAAAAATGTATGAAAAGATTCAACATGAGAAAAAAATCCTGGAAAAACGACATATTTTTTTGAAAAAAAGAAGATATTTTATTTTTGAAGAAAAAAACAGGTAATTCTTTACACAAATTCATACTTTTTATTTCACTATTTTACATGTAAAAATACGTTTCTGAAGAGTAGTAAATTTGACTTATCGGTTGATATGAGAATGACCACCCATCCTTTAAGAAATGACTTAGCTCAGTTGGTTGCGTTCAAGGATAATTGCAGTAATGTTATCCAGACTTACAGAAACTGGGTCTTGCCTTGAGAAAATCGCGCTTTCTATAGATACGTC
Organism: Agapetus fuscipes; assembly: GCA_951799405.1. Taxonomy (NCBI): domain Eukaryota; kingdom Metazoa; phylum Arthropoda; class Insecta; order Trichoptera; family Glossosomatidae; genus Agapetus; species Agapetus fuscipes. The sequence continues at coordinate 11,785,390 of OX637351.1, read as the reverse complement.
TTATTTCACAGAGGGCTCTTAAGATCTGATTCACACAAAAACAACGCTCACCAAATAAATAATCTTCTTTGATCTATAACATAAGTTGCTAATATTCATTGATATTTCAGATGCATATTCAATGCATGCCCACAAGCAGACACGTATGATATTCCCCTTTTTTTAAGAGATCCTGTGCGGGAGACATCGATTTCAGAGGCTCTAGAGGTCTGTGACACTTGTTGTAGTGCCACAGAGGTGTTTACGAGCTTGGTCGTCGCAACAAAGCGCCAATACTCAAGCAAGACCCAGTTGCTGTAAGGCTGGATGGAACTTTTAGTGTCCAGTCTTTGGTAAAGTTTTATGAATTTTTTAACCCAGCAAAGAGCAAATTTGAAAATATAAATGGCACATTTTTTGGGCTTCGCCGGGATTCGAACCCACAACCTTCCATTTTCGAGTCCAAAGTGCTACAATTGGACTACGGACCGGCTTACAAACTTACATTAAAAACAATACCCAAAATCACAAATAAACATTGACCCTGCAAATATTACCGCCTTTCCCAGAAACAGGGTTGATATTTACAAAGTAAACAAATTTTTACGGTATGCGAGGTCAGATTTTTACCAACTTATTAATCAATAAAGTATGAATTCTTCATGTATTTACTTAAAAATAAACGATACACTTTTTTTTTTAATTTTAAAAATTTCAGCAACTCAAGAATATCGCGTTTCTTAAAAGGAAAAATTCCAAGATGAAAAAGATAATTAAAAGAGAAACATATTAATCTGGAAGATAATAATACTTTCTTCCCGCCACCGCTGTCGCCCGAATTAAAAAAATAATGGAAATCCTTTCATTTAAAGGGGCGCTTCCAAAAATTTCCCGTTTTTCTATTAAACATTGTTATGTTTTTACGCTGGTTATATTTAATAAATACTGTTCATTGTTCATTTTATAACTTTCGGTTCAGAGTTACATTTGCACAGTTTGGCATGACCGTCATGCCATAATATGACGGTTGAATGGGTAAGGCTTCATTGAATTTCGGTGCTTATTTTATACTAAAAATAAAGATTATTCTCGTAACATGAAGAATCACTAAATAATGTGAAAAAACGTGTTTATTTAAATGTATATTGCGGCGGCATTTTTAACGTTTTTTAATAAACTTTAAAATTTAGTTAAATAATCAATAAAAACGCCAGATTTTTTAATTTATGCCACTCTTTCACCAAGACTTTAATGCTTAAGATTTTTTTTTTTTTATAAAACGACAAGTTTAGGGTATAGGGTGCTCTTAAAGAATTTTAGAGCGACCTTGTATAGTATATTAAAAGACAATTTGCTTAAAATACGAAATACTGAAAGTGAAAAAAACGAATCTGTATACATTACTTATTATTAAAAACAAATATATTTTTGCATTCCAAGCTTAAAGCTCTAAATTAGTTTTATGATAGCTCTTTTCAGTTTGAGTTGTTTGTATGATTTTAAAATACTGTGAACTGCGCTGTAAAAAAAATAAGATTAAAATAAGATTTATGCTTACGCCTGCCAAAAGTGTACTTCGGTACATCATAAAAAACATCTTAAATGATAATGCATCTTGCAACTCTTACCGACCTTCCCAGCCACAGGAATGACATGGGCACAGTGAACGAATTTGTGGGAATACTGTCAGAGAGCAGAGAAAACTGATGTAATTCGGTCATTTCATGAGAAATAAGAAATACCGCTTCTTCATCTTATCATACAGGGTAAGATTGAGGGAGAAGAACTCAGGGACGCTGAAGGACATCGTGGCTGAAAAACCTGCGACAATGGTGCAACAAAAGCATGAACTTCCTATTTCGAAAAAAATGCATGTACACTGGTGCACGGAAAAGAAATGAGTGGAAGTAACTGCAGTAAATATTACACTAGAGAAGGAATCAAAGTGATGGCTGAGTAAGCCTTAGACTCCTTGCCCAATGCTGCCATCTGCCCAACTCCCTCTTCAAGCCTCTGGTTGCTGCGATCAGAGAGTTTTGGCTATTTCCAATTCTCCCTCTGAACCCAGCCATTCGAGTTTGCAACAACCTACTCCACGAGGGTAGTTGAGCCGCCACAAACATTCCACTAGCACTGCAGCTCTTCCGCAGTCGCAGCAATGCTCTATAGCCCAAGTTATAGCAGACCCTCATCTCATTGATGCTTTGTGCCTTATAATTACACTACAGCTCACTGGTGTGAGCTGTGGTGCAATTATAAGGCACATATTGAACATAATATTGTCAAAAACATATTCTGTTTTTTTTTTTTTTATAGCTATTAGAGCTGTATTATTTTTAGTTGAACAAACTGTCCGGCTAAATTCAGACCAATAGTCAAGCTTCAAATCCTTGAGAAGACTTCCATTATCTGAATAGTATTTGATATTTACACAGCAAATAAAGAAACAATAGAATATAATTGCAAACACCGATAATGTATACATACATTCCGATGCGCAAACTTTAAAATGTTCTGCTGAAAAGTTGAACATACAAAAAGCTTATTTTATTCATTGTATACTGAACGATAAAGCAGCCACAAAGAGTTCACAATTGTTTACATGTAAAAAAGTCTACAAAAAAGTGTGAGTTATAAAAAATATATTTCAACTAGAAATCTATGAATCTTTAAGATTATTTTTACAGAATAACAAGTGTTCTGTATGTATATACAAGGATAATTTATTTATAAGGTACACATAATTAAAAAGCACCGTTTTTGTGTGTGTCACATCTCAAAGGCCTTCTCAAATCACGGATAAGATTTTTTGTAGTGATGCGTCTTTAGTGCTCCCTTATAAGCAACAACAGTTTCTGCCTTCCTCATATTAGGTGGTAGTCTGTTCCACTCTATTGAGTCCGCAAAACCGGAAAGCACGGTCCCCAGTATTAGTGCGTGTCTGACGTGACTGCTGGACTAAGTCAACCACCCCACACCCCGCAGATCTGAGCGTTTGGCGTCTCAAATCAATAATTATAACACTGTTTTATTTTCACTCTTTTTTATTATTCAAATTAAATTCAAGAATGAATGAAAACCGTGATAGAGGAATATCGAGAAATATATCCTTCAGTACCTTCTAGTACGGTCTTGTACCTACATAATAATAGAATAGCTGATATTTTGGTTGGTCATCGCTGTTAATGTAACACTTTAGAAGTAAAAAGTTAAATAAAAGCAACATTGTTTAATATAAAATAAATAGTTTTAAATGTGCGTCGGTGTGTGTATTTGTTTACACAAATTCGACAGTGTAAACACGCTCCCAGCAACGGAAAGCCCGCGTCTAAATATAGCAGACGATACAAAATATTAAATCTGGAATGCCGTGCCTTACCTTGGATTCAATTGAAAACTAAGGTGGATCAACTAAGAAAAACATTTTGATATTTTTAAAAATAATAATTTTACGAACGTATGAGCTCGTGGGGCTTGCTTGAGTGTGAGTGTGTTTAGCATGGCCTATTACGAGTTTGTGTGTACATGTGCCTTGGAACATAGTTTTATGGTATGCGTCATTGGAATAATATCGAACGGTGTCTGCTACAATTCACCATAGAATAATCCAGAACAAGCAAGCATGGTCCCTTTCGTACCTGTATAAACGAGCTGTAATGGTGAGAGCAGGTCAGTTGAAACGTTGAGCCGTGAAGTCGATAAGCTAAGAGCTAGAAATGTGATCAATACATTGTAAGCCGACATTGTGTATAATAAATAATTGTACTTAGTTTAATGAAAATAGAACCATAGTAAAATTGTTACAACTTTTTAAAACTTGTATAATGGATTATTGAAGATATGGATTATTTTCAATTTCTTGCTCAAAAAAGGAAAGTATCTTGAAAAAAGAAAAACTCAGTTTCACTACTGAAAGAAATACACAGCTTTCATCTGTAAGCTTTCAACTTTTTCTGATACGTACAAAAAAAACGCATATGTATTGAATAGCACTTTGGCCACTCCAAGTAGTTTTTGATTTATTAGTATTACTCCCAAATATATTATCTTCTAGTATCTCCTGTTATTTACCGAGAATAAATCATTTCATACTCTCACCTCGAATGCGTGAATCGACTAAATCACGCTTAGAAGTAAAACGCAACTGAGCTACACATAAAGTGTAACTTCTTTCCTGCGTTATCCCAGAAGGGGTCGCGTGTGGCGATTCCAGAACTATTTATTTTTACGGGTATTTATTGTGAGGCCGGCCTCACACCGACCTCTTTCAGTTAAAGGAGGGGGGGGGGAGTTTCCCAGCTCCCAGGGGGGCTGGTTCTCATTTCTTGTGAAGGCTGAGTACACACTGTCAGTATCTATTTTGGGGTTGAAATAGACACCGAAACGGGAAATCATTTTTGACACCGACGCCCTCGTTGGAGCTCGAACCCTTGCTCTCGGCAGGGAATGCAACGCAAGCATTCCACCAACTGAACTATCAACCGGACATTTTACGAGCTTGGTCGTCGCTACAAAGCGCCAATACTCAAGCAAGACCCAGTTGCTGTAAGGCTGGATGGACCTTTTGATGACCGGTCTTTTGATGACCCTGAAAATACCTATAAATGTTATATTTTTGTACTCCGCCGCGATTCGAACCCACAACCTTCCATTTACACTCCTTCTAATATTTAGTGGAACCAAACGTGTCTGCATCAGATGCCTTTTTTTTTTTTTTTTTTTTTTTATATATATATAATATTTTGCATTCCTTATGCCTACACGTGCTTATTAAATGAAATTAAATTCGGCCGATTTATTTGGTGAGCGCTGTTTTTGTGTATATCACACCTCAAGAGCCCTCTGCGAGCTTGGTCGTCGCTGCAGAAAGCTGTTCTCGGCATGGAATGCAAGCATTCTAACAATTGAGCTATCGACCTTTTTACAAGCTTGATCGTCGTCGCTACAAAGCGCCAAATCTCAAGCAAGACCCAGTTGTTGTAAGGCTGGATGGACCTTTTGATGACCGGTCTTTGGTAAAGGTCTACGAATTTTTCAACCCAGCGAAGAGCAAATTAAAAAAAATAAATGGTATATTTTTTGTGCTCCGCCGGGATTCGAACCCACGACCTCCCAGTTACGAGTCCGAAGTGTTACCACCTGGACTACGGACCGGTCAAATTCTTATATGTGATTCTCGACACTGTTGCAATGTCACAGTGATTTCTTTCCTCAAAGTTAACTTGTTATTGGTTGTTCAAGTTCACAAGAAATTTCAATACTAGAAAATGTACTCTAACAGTACAGTTCTTTGACTAATAGGTTGGTATGGGCTGACCCCCATACCTACTATAAAAATTTGGTTCGCTTTGTCAATGTCATCCCTGTTTTAGAGAAGGCCGCCAAGAGGTGCAGGGCTTATGTTAATTTCATATTTGGTTTATATATTGTATGTCCACATGCGGCATTTGTAAGTGCAAACTTTGCGTGTCTGCTGATGAGATTGTTGCTAGGGAAAAGGAAAACATTTATTTTGTTATTGGTTGCTATTGCTAAGGATGACAGTCTTATACAAGGCTGACATTTTCTCGCCGAGAAGAAAAGTCCGAAATTCAAACATGTTCGGACCTCATTGGAAATACATGATTCCAAACTCATACTTTTTTCAATTCAAATGCAATACGAAAATTTCACAAAAAAAACATTCTTGTTGATTTAAATTCCTTTATATTTGCTTATCATAAAACTGAATTTTATTTGATTTCTGTTCAAAGTTATGCATATTCAAAAAGTGATGTTTGAATTTAGGCGCCAAAACGCTCCTATTATTGAATTTTCGTCTGTGAACTGTGACGTCATTTTTTTTTTACTTTTTATAGCCATCGCAATACTAGCAGAGTTGTTAATATAAGAAAATGCCGTTGACGGATCGCATATCCGTTTCAAAACCGGTAATTTTGTTCAAAAGATCTTTTTCAAATTTAAAATCATAAAATTTTATTTTGGACTTGAAATCAGGACCTTGTTTATATGCTTATCGTAATCTTTAACAATTATACACTTTTTACCAAATTCCTCTCTATAACAAATGACTTATGGGCGTGAAAACCGTGGAGGTATGCATATGGAGGAGCTGTGAATGTGATTTAGTACCAATCGACATGATGCAACGTCTTTGACACCATACATTGTTAATAGTGCTGTCTCGCTCACGACATATGAAATGCTTTTGTTATTTTCTATGTAAGCAACATATTGTCTCTACTCCGTCTTCAATCTACGTATATCACCATGGAAACCCATGAAATCACTATGGTAACGTGTTTGTTATTAGTGTTGTTGAAGGTATGAAAATATCTGATAAATTCCGAATTCAAAAATGTTTCCACCTCATTATGTACGGGATGATTTTCACAAGTATCTATTACCGCGAGCATAGAAGTTACATACTTGAAGAAGCAAGTTCCAATATATTTGAATATCACTAGTTCTAGAAATTGCTCACTTTTGCGAACAAAATATTTCGACAAACGAAAATTAAAATTTTATCAACGTAATCATATAGAATAGTGATTAAAGTGAAATATTATTCCATGTTCTTTAACACATTTACTTTCTTTTGTTGGCACGTTTAGAAAATACCCAGTTTGGCTATATGATTTTTTTTCCAATTAGGTAGCACACCTGTTGATAAATGGAAGGATAAATGGAAGGAAGAAGACTGATTTTGGATTTTTGTATGATGAGTGGGGTAGCGTATTTCTAATTCTCAAAGTATTGATTTCTTAGCCCATCCAGTTCTATATGTCGATGGTGGAGACGATGCTTGCGAACGTTTATAAAACTGGCGCAGTGGCGCTGTGGCATTATGGACGGCTTTTCACAAAGTGACAGTAACAAGTGGTTACTAGAAATTTCCATAGCAAATTAATGATAAGCGCAATATAAACGTAAGAAATTACATGCTATAATGAACCAAAAACATTTTATATTCGTTGTATGCCATGCTTTAATGAACAAGTAACACTTTAATATTCAATACTCACGCGTCCAAGTGAAAATCAGGTACGCGCCATGTCCGCCATTTTCTGTCATTATAATTAAGCTGAAACTTACATGTCGTCGTCCCCAGTGCTTGTTTGGCTTATCTATTATTTGATCCAAAGATGACATTTCTATTAAATTTTCTTAAGAATCACATTCCACGCAATCTGAGCTAAGAAAAGAATATAAAACACAATCGGGGCTATTCTTAGACATTTTAGTCGTCGGTTGAGCCCACGCTTTCACAAACTAATGATGCATTTGTATGAAGACCTGTAAATCCAAGGTGGCCGCAAGTAGACAGCTGATTTGTTTTCATACAAATATTACAAAATTCGGTATGATGAAACTTCCAGACCGGCCACCATTTGTTTGTCAAAGCGTGGGCTCAACCGACGACTAAAATGTCTAAGAATAGCCCCATTTGTGTTGTTTTAAATATTCTGAAAATAAATTATCAGATTTCATACGATACCTTAACTTGTTTACCTATTTTTAAGTAAATACATATGAAAAAAGAATTCATATTTTCTTGACTAATATAGTCTGGCCTCGCATACTGCAAAAATTGAAACTCAAAAATAGAGAGCGAATTATGTGTTTTTTTAGTTAGTTAAACATAATAATAAAACACCCTTACCTTAAAGTTACATAATTTTCCATATTTATTTATTTGATCAATTGTAGACAAATCCACATGGTATATATACAAAAACAAATTGAATATTCACACATAAAAACTGAAAATTTGAAGAAAGATGCAAAATATGCATTTGTGTATTTACATAGCGCTTTGCTAAATGTTACTCGTAGCATTCATTAATTATTTTGGCGGGTTCCGTGATGTTTTGTGTTTGAGTGAAACGTTGATAGATGTCTCTTTAAACTTCCGTACTAGATGTTTGCGATCTACTTAGAAACATAGTTGGTACACTTTTCATCAGAATATTGCATTGTGCAAGACAGACAAGAGACTTGAGTAATAGCTGAAATTCCGGGTCAGTAAGCATGCATTCGAAATTAACAATTCAATTCTATTATCACCTAATCTTAGTTGCACAGTGAATATACTTATATTGTAAATATAAAAAATAATTCATGCACAAAAGCAGACACGTGTACATATTGCTGCCGTAGTTCTTGTTTATTGTATACGCCATTGAGAAAATTTTACATGAGCAATGTACTTTTGCATGTGTACTGGACCAATGTGTCTTATGAAAACAAGACCTTTATTTTAAAAATATTTAAAAGAACTCTCACATTATCGAGTTGTACGGTTTTTCTTAGCTCAGATTGTGTAGAATTTGATTCATAAGACAACTGCATGAAAAAGTCATATTTAACAAGATTGTCGTATACGATAAACAAGAACTGAGGGAGCGATATGTTAAGGCTTACAAAATATTCAGCATGTGTCCTTATAGGTTGGTATGCGGCTGACTACCCATGATGTAGAAAATTATCCACTTTGCCAATGTCACCCCTGTTTCAGGGAAGATCGGCAAGAGTTGCAGGGCGTGTGTTGATTTCAGATTGGGTTTTTATATTGTAGGTCCATATGCGGCATGTGTTAGCGCGAAATTATGCGTGTCTGCTTGTGGGAATGCATTTAATATGAATCCTACATAATACATATATATCTTTGCAACTTAGATTTAGATTTAGATGTACAAACAAAATAAAACTCAAATCTCAAATGATCATACACACTGCAACTATTGACTCCTTTCGCTGAAAAAGAAGTGACATTGGAAAATAGAAGAATATTTTAATGGAGGTACTTCTTACTTTACAGAAAATATAGCTGTTAATCTGTAATGTTTTTCTGACTACTTTATTTATTTATCTTCTTCTTCTTCTTCATCTTGATTTAGGACTAGGTCCTGTTTATTCTCGGGTTTCACTCCTGGGACGCGGATGTCCAGCTGTCCTTCCACCTCTTTGGTGGTCGTCCAGGGGGTCTGCTGGTTGATGGTATCTCGTCTGCCGCCACTTTCACTATTCTCACCGGATCCATTCTTTCGACGTGATCTCTCCAGTAACGTCTTCTGTTTCTACCCCATCGCACGACATCCTCGACATCACAGATCCTCCGAATTTCGGAATTTCGTATTCTGTCTCGCATGGTCAATCCTGCGATAGGGCGGAGAGTTTTCATTTCGGTGGTTCGTAGGAGACTCTTCGTTCTCGTGGTGTCGGCTCTGGTTTCGATACCGTATGTCATTATCGGTCTAACGCAGGTCTTGTATATCTTCATTTTACTTTCTTTCAGCATGTGTTCGTTTCTCCATACAGTAGTACGCAAGCATCCAGCTACAACGGCAGCTTTATTTGCTTATTCCGAGACTTCTTCGTAAAGGTCACTACTGCTTGATACTTCAACGCCTAGGTATTTGAATCGCATCACTTGTTCTATTGTCTTAGTGTCTACTACAAGTTTGCATCGTACTGGCTGTTTTGAAGTTACCATGCTTTTTGTCTTTTCTATGGAAAGTTTCATGTTGAATTGTTGCGCCGATATGTGGAATTTGTGTAGGAGTCTTTGGAGGTCATCTTCACAATCAGCTATGAGGACTGCGTCGTCTGCATAACATACAATATCGATTTTCTTTTTTCCGAGAGAGTAGCCCAATTCCAATGATTTTATATCTTCAATCATCTTGTCCATGATGATGTTGAACAAGAATGGACTTAAACTGTCTCCCTGTCGTATGCCGACTGCAGCTGGTATTTCTTTTGAGAGCTCATTGTCTACTTTTATCCTCATTTTATTGTGTGTGTTCAGTTTGTGGATGGATTCTATAATTGGTTTTGGTATACTCTTTTGAGTCATGATATCTATAACGTCTTCTAGGCGCACTCTATCGAAGGCTTTGGTTAAGTCTACAAAACACATATAGGCAGGCTTATTGTATTCAATTGATTTTTCTTTTACTTGTTTTAGTACAAAATATATAGCGTCGGTTGTTGATCGATTTCTTCTGAATCCCTGCTGTTCATCTCTATTCTGTATGATTTCTTCTAATTTCGTCCTTAGGATACTTGTGAATAGTTTCTGAGTGGTGCATAGTAAGGATATTCCTCTGTAGTTTTCCGGGTTAGCTTTTGTTCCTTTCTTGAATATTGGTATGGTTACACTCAGTCTCCACTCGTTTGGTATCTCAGAACGTTCAAGTATTTTATTGAACAGTTTTGTAATTTCTGTGATCACATTAGCACCTCCATATTTAATTAGTTCGTTGGGGATTTCATCAATACCTGGGGATTTTCTGTTTTTTAGTCTTTTAATTGCGGCAGCTACTTCAGCAGTATTAAGAATCATCTCCGATTCTGCGTCATTGTTTGTTGTTATTGATCTTGCCTGCGTTGTATTCCTAAATAGATTTTCAAAATAGTTTTCCCATTCAGTAATTGTAATTTTATTGGTTTGTGTATACTCACAGATTGGTTTTTTCTGTTTTCTGAGCATATTCCAAACTTTTCTTTGGGCCCCATATAGATTCCTCTCCATATCTTTAGTGAATTTCAGCCAATAGTCTCTCTTTATTTTATCTATGTCGCTGTTGACTTTGTTTCGTATTTCTTTATACCTTCTGTATTCTTCTGGTGTAGGGTTACTTCTGTATGTTAGATAGCTGTCTCGTTTTTCTTTCGCAAGGGTTTTCACCTCTTCTCCATACCATGGCTTCGAATTCTTTGTACTGTTTATGTTTATCTTATTTTGGCCCAGTGCTTCGTTTGCAGCATTTTTAATGTTATTTTTTATTTTTAACCATGCGTCTTCCACACTATCATCTTCTTCAATTTCGCATTGTGTTATTTTATTTGTGGCTCGGTCTATGTAAAGTCCTCTTGTGCTATCGTCTTCGATGGATTTTATATTTAGTTTTGTAATGTATTTGGGTTCTTTTTTATTTAATTTTGGTTGTTTCATAATTATCTTACACAGAACCAGATGATGATCAGAGCCAATGTTCGCCGAGGCCAAAACTCGGATGTCATTTATTATAGAAGGATGGATTTTTCTGTTTGTTATGATGAAATCAATTATAGACCTATCTCCTCGCAAATTTTTCGAAGGTATACTTGTGCTGTAGTTTGTGTGGGAAATATGTGTTACCTATTCTCATCTCATTTCGAGCACATAGGTCTATTAGCATTTCGCCGTTTTGGTTTATGGTTGATTCATTGAATCGTTGTTTGGTGCCATCTAGAGGTGTGTCTCCAATGCGAGCGTTGAAGTCACCGAACATAATTAGTTTTTCTGTATGTGGTGTTTGAGATATTGCATCTTGAAGCTGAGTATAAAATTCTTCCGACTCTTCGATCGGTTTCGTTATGTCAGGTGCGTACACATTTATTAGGTTCAGGCGGCTATTATCCATTTTAAGTGATACTTTTAATATTCTATGGTTGATATATTCAATGTTGTCGATAGAGTTCTCGTACTTCTCATGCAGCAGGATTCCGACACCTGAGCTGGCTCTTTGGTGTTTATCTTTCCCGCTATATATTAGAATATAGTTGGAGTGTTTTGATGTTCCTTTGCCCTTCTTTTTCGTTTCTGATAATCCACAGATGTCTATTTTATGATGTTCCAACTCTGCTATTTATTTATCATTGTATATAATTGATATAATATAAGGATGATTTATTTGGTGAGCGCTGTTTTTGTGTGTATCACACCTCAAGAGCCCTCTGCGAGCTTGGTCGTCGCTGTAAAAAGCGCCAATTCTCAAGCAAGACCCAGTTGTTGATATACTAGTTGATATACCTACAGATTAAGGATTTCTTGTCTTTGTTCAGTTCAATGTTATTTATTAGTTGTATTTCTTGACTTAAAGGTTTGTATGAGGCTGACCACTCATACTGTAAAAATGTTTCAGGGAAGGTTGGCAAGAATTGCAGGGCTTATGTTAATTTGAGATTGGGTTTTTATGTTGTAAGTCCACATGCGGCATATGTCAGCGCGAACTTATGCTTATGGGATTGCATTAAATATAAATTTTAAATTTAATATATATTTGCAACTTAGATACAAGATAAGACACAATGGTCTAGTACAAATAAAAACGTTGCTCATGTAAAATTACCTCTGATGGATATAAGAGAAACAGGCACAAAGGGGACGATGTGTCTATTTTTAAAGAAAAATCCACGACCGACTGTTTATTAAAATCTATAAATAATATGTAAGTAGGCTGATTAGACGTCAGTACCCTTAGTACGAGTTGCAAAACTTGAGTAATGTACATTTTACATAAATTATGAAAGAGTGGTTTTCCCCAAAATCTGCCGTTTTTGTTTGTTTGAACTTGATTTTCTTCTTAACTGTAACTCTTTTGCCAAGACCATAAAGTGTAAGAAACCAAAACGGCAGATTTTGGGGAAAATCACTCTTTAATACTTTCCGTACACTTTACTTTTCTCAATTTTTGCAACTCGTACTAAGGGTACTTGTATTAAAACACGTTAAAAGTAGTACATATTTTCGAGTGGAAACAAGATTATCTTATCCTGTGCGGGAGGCAATTTTTTAAGGTATCGATGTATAAATTCAATAGTTGCATTCTTTGTCACCTGCTCGATTTCAGTTGTAATTTTGACAAAGTGACACCCATTGGTGGTTCAGTCTCCAGTTTTCCAGTTCCATATGTCAGACTTGGAACAAATCGCCTTCAAGAACCGAATCGAGAATTTTCCTTGCACTTTGCGAACAGACCTTCATCGCCATGTCTACAGACTACCAGCCAACATTCAACATTCTTGAGTGTTGTTTTAATGTGTAGTTTATGAGGTTTCCTAGAAACGTGTACAAAGCATCGCGTAAATAGAAAAAAACGTATGAAACCTGCATCACTCATTGGAGGTGCTCTCGTATCTTCAATACATTTTTTGTTAATTAACTCTGTGACGGAGAGTTAATTAACCGGTTAATTGACCGGTTAATTGAGCAGTACGTAGTTCAGTGGTAACACTTCGGACTCTGAATGGGAAGGTTGTGGGTTCGATTCCCGGCGGAGCACAAAAAATAAACCATTAATATTTTCAAATTTGCTCTTCGCTGGGTTGAAAAATTAATAAAACCTTTACCAATGACCGGTCACCATAGGTCCATCCAGCCTTACAGCAAATGGGTCTTTCTTGAGAATTGGCGCTTTGTAGCGACGACGATCAAGCTCATAAAAAGGTCGATAGCTCAATTGGTAGAATGCTTGCATTCAATGCCGAGAGCAAGGGTTCGATCTCAAAGGTTTACTCAGCCTTCACAAGAAATGAGAAACAGCCCCCCGGAAGCTGGGAAACCCCCACTTCAACTGAAAGTGGTTGGTGTGAGGCCAGCCCCCTTACCTGTAAAAATAAATAGGTCCCGAAGCGCCACATGCGACCCCTTCGGGGATAACGCGGCAAGAAGTTATACTTTATGTGTAGCTTAGTTGCGTTTTGGGTTAACTGTGTGCTGGAGAATTTACGTGATGTTTTAAAATATAAAGGCTCACTCATTTCAATGTTAGATACTTAAGGATTTATTCAATTCAAGGCGATAGAGACTAAATACGATACGCATCCAAAGAGGAAATGTGAACGGAAAAAAGACAGAGAAAGTGTGGCTTGATCAGGTTGCGGAAATTAAGGTAATATTGAGAGTTAAGGATCGCTCCGCAATATAGTGGTTAACACTTCTGACTCGTAAACGGAAGGTTGTGGGTTCGAATCCTGGCTACGCCAGGATAAAAAATATACCATTTATATTGTCAAATCTGCTCTTCGCTGCGTTGAAAAATTCATAAAACCTTTACCAAAGACCGGTTATTAAAAGGTCCATCCGGCCTAACAGTAACTAGATCTTGCTTGACTATTGGCGCTTTGTAGCGACGACCAAGCTCGTTAATACCTCTGCGTCACTACACAAGTGTCATAGACCCCTACGGGACTTTTCTTAGACATTTTAGTCGTCAGTTGAGCCCGCGCTTTGACAAACTAATGGTGCCTGCGCTGGAAGTTTCATCAGCACGGTCATTCGTATCTACCGAATTTTGGTAATATTTATATGAAAACTAATCAGCTATTTACTTGCGGCCATCTTGGATTGACAGGTATTCATACAAATCCATCATTAGTTTGTCAAAGCGTGGGCTCAACCGACGACTAAAATGTCTAAGAATAGCCCCCAAAGAGTCTCTGTAATCTAGGGAGTCTCCCGCACAAACAAAAAAAAACCTTTTTTTCTTTATTCATGGTAAAGTGACATACAAGAGTTACCGTTTGAAGGGAGGTAAAGAGAGAAGTCCTACATAAGAATTTCGCTTACAGCTCTCGCGTGAGATTTATACTCGACTACTGGATTGCCCGTCATAAATCTAAATAATGCTGCGTTCACAATGCTCATCTCAAAAACACTCATGACGCCATCGATAGGTGATATTTGAGAAGGTATGAATGAAATAGGAGTCTTCTTTCACACCTGAAGATATCTCTCCGAAACTAGTATTGTAACATCATATAATACATAATCTAATATCTAAGTTGCAAAGATATATTAACACTCAAAACAAGACACGTGTAAATTCAAGCTTACAAATGCTGAATGCGTACTTACAAATTAAAACCAAACCTCAAATGAACATAAACCCTGCAACTTTTGCCGACCTTCCCTGAAACAGGGGTGACATTGGCAATATTATAATCCAATATCTAAAATCTAAGTTGCAAAGATACATAATCATTCAAAACTCATATCAAATGCATGCCCACGAACAGACACGTATAAGTTCGCGCTTGCCAATGCTGAATGCGTATACAAATTAAAACCAAACCTCAAATGAACATAAACCCTGCAACTTTTGCCGACCTTCCCTGAAACAGGGGTGACATTGGCAAAGTGAACCATTTTTTACAGTATGGGTGGTCAGCCTCATACCAAATAATATATCAAGGAATGACTCAGAGTTGGTATGAGGCTGACTAATAATAAAAATATTTTATATTTCATATGTATAAAACACAATGAGATGAACGACTAACGAAATAAGTGTACCGAGGAAATGTCAGAGGAAAGCGTGGATGGGGAAGACCGGGGAAGGAATGGATAGACCAAATAGGTGAGATTGCGAAAGAATGGAACCTGCAGAGTGAGACTAAGAGAAGAGTATGTATGAGAAAAGTGATAAATTTTGAAGAGATGAAAGAGATGTACAAGGACAGAAAAAAGTGGAGACGCATCTGCGAAGGTTTGGCTACCCCTATTGAAACAGTGGCAAGATACAGTATAGTACAGTATGGACTTTCACAATGTTTCCGCCGGAATATAAAAAAAAAAAAATGTTTCGAACTAAGGATTTGAAGTACCCACGCACGCCTGAACATGTACGCTAGTGTGTAGAACAATCTGACTCTAGTATACTGGTAGTAGTAAGGTACATAGAACGGCGGTCTGGAATGATCGAGAGATCGAATTATCTGGAATATGCAAGAATGATCTTTTTTGTACCTATATGTACGAACTACAAAGGGCATCAGTGGATTAGTCGCTCCAAGCACTTTGCTGTGAACACCTATAAGCAGAGACTATTAATTAATTAATGTAAATTGTGTAAAATAAATTTTGTTCAAATAAATTGATAGATGTTGGGATGAATGGACTCTATATTTGCTTTCCTGCCTCCACAGGGGGTTCAACCACTAGGATCCTTTCTGTTCCCTAAGGGGTGGGTTTTTGGTTACGACAATTGAATCAAAAAGTAACTGCAGGGACTTACCTGGAGCTGCTCTGGTTCGTGACGGCGAATGCAGCGATGGCGAAGCAGATGGTTTCCTTCTTTCGGCGGTGCGGGATAACTATATTGCACGATTCAGGAACAACGATATGTTACGGGATGCGCGGTTTTGAGTTAGCTGAAGGGCGATCCAAATAAAAAAAAAAAAACCTTCGGCGGAGGCGGGCGAAATCTAACTGAAGTACTCTTGGCCAGTGTGGCGAACGTACTTGCTTGTATATCCCCGAAATTAACTTGATGATTAATTGGCACAACCATAAATAATTGCAGTTTAATCAAAAGACAACCCTCAGTAAAATCGTAACAATAATAGTTCTTATGAAAAATAAAAATATTTTTTCAAAAACTTGGTTTTATTTTCACATTAAGTAATTTTATTTGCCCCGAGTACTTTCGAGCTTCAAGTCTTAGGTCATTTTCAAGAAACTTGAAAGTCGGAAGTACTCGAGGCAAATAAAATTAATTATTGTGAAAATTAAACTATGTTTAGGAAAAATATTTTAATTTTGAATTAAAAATGAATTTTCACTGTGTGAATACACAAACCCTAAAAAGTTTAATAATACTTCTTATGAAATATATTTGCCTCTTCACAGTCAACGCCCCTGTTGTGAATGCACCCTATTTTTCAGTAAATAAGTGTGTAATACGTTACACACGCGCAGCTGTGTATGCTAGCGCATACACACGATAATATAATATTTAGTAATTTGTTGATGGCGCGCCATGCAAATGAAGGGTTTAAAAGTACAACCAAGATTCTCCTCTCGAGTTCATGTGGAGGTCGCAGGAACACTGACCTACAACGCTGAGCTACATCTCAACGATATCAAAACACTAACGCAAGTAATGATTATAGCTAAGTAAATTGTGTTAAGGGAAAAGCTGGTAGAAAATGGATGCAGTACCCAAAGACCAAAGTATGAGACTTGTTAGGTTTTTTGTATGAAAAGGTTACTTTTGATGTACCTACAGGATACTCACTCCGGCTAGCTATCATCGGCATCACTCTCAGGGCGGGGGGTTCTTTCTTTGTGTTGCTCACTTTATACTTTGGGAAGGGTTGAATATTGATAACACAAGAGCTAATGTTAACAAAATAGATTTAATCAATTAAAGTTCAAGTAAAGTCAAATAATTAAAGTTAAATCCATAAAAAGGGAAAGGGTGGAGAAGGAAATGACCAGACCTGTACCTACTAACGCACCGAAGACAAGCACAGTTCTGGCGGTGCACTTTCACATACCTCTTAAAGCATTTACCAAAGACCGGTCATCAAAAGGTCCATCCAGTCTTGAAGCAACTGGGTCTTACTTAAGAATTGGCGCTTTGTAGCGACGACCAAGCTCGTAAACACCTACCTCTGCGGCACTACAAGTGTCATATACACTTACAGTCTCTGAAATTTAGGGAGTCTCCCGCACAGGTTTTCTTAAAAAAAACAATACGAGTAATTGTAAATTTTATGTAATTACTTTGTATTTAAGCACAACAATTTAGCAGCCGCTCCAATGACTTGGAATGCTATTCCCGCCCCACTGAGGGAACTGGATTTGGAGAGACTATTTAAAAGAAGTTTCAAGACTCACCTCTTCGTCCAATCATATGGACAAGCGCCTTTGCAATGACACACTGTTATAAAAGGCGCTATACAAATTTTCTAATTATTATTATTATTAGTGCATCATTAAAATGTGTTTCTAGGAACATTGTTTACCTTTGGTATACATAATGTCTGTGCATAAAATTTCCACTCCATTACAACCATCAAACACAAATCGATGATTTATATCGAAATGAAATTGGCTGAAAGTCAAACACTATTCACATCAGAACCGTTCAATTAAAAACTGGAGTATTTATAATTATTTGAACAGACTTGTGATCCACGCATCGGACGGTTATGCTTGAGTGTCATTTTTGCATTAAAAAGCGCTGCTGTTGCGCGTTGAAAACTACCGAAAAAGCTAATATAACCGCGTCGTTGTCGATAGGATCAAATTTGGAGAGTGAAATCTTTTCATTTTTACAGGTATAAGTGTAAGCTTTATCCTATTTTGTACTTTCTTCTCATTTTCTAAAGTTGCTGCCTACATATATACTTAGAATTGAGCTACTGGCTTCTTTACTTTGCGTACGGCTGGCAATTAGAGATCCAAACTCTTTCTCCACTTCATTGATCCTGGTGTATCTTCGTGGAAGTATTTTAGGCCAGGAAGGTGCCTTCTGGTTGAGCACTCCTCCACTATGTGCCAGACACTGTGGTTCTCCACCCTGCTCCAAGCTGCATCCTAGTGATGAAGCTTGGAGCTTTACACTTTGCTCCTTTCATATGGACTTCCAAATGAATTTAAAAAACTTACTACGATCATCAACTGTTCAGATGAGATTTTTGGACTTGAGTCGTTTGTTTGGATGCTGGAAGATGTCTTTGAAAGCAGAAAGCAGCGGATCACTTCTGTGTCTAAATAAAATGAATAAATATTAAAATTAATGAATATCATTAAAATTAGTAAATATCAAAAATCTACTGGACTGGGGTAAATCTTGCAGTCCCTGTGATGGTGCGAGTGGTTTCACACATCTTTACATACAGCATGTCTCATTGACTGCCCCATTCCTTTAGCTTCATCTTTTACATGCAAAACTATCATGCTTGTATGTACGTTTGTTTGTAATGGAATTTTCGAACTTATTTGCGTTCAAGTGCTCGTATTTCTGCAGAAACCCAATGATGCGCTCTAATTTAAAGCCGTGTTTACAATGGATCTTTTGAAATAAGTTTTACATTAAGCGCTAGCGCACATTAAGTGACCGACGGGCAACGCAAAGTAAACTTTTTCGACTGACCAATCTGATATTCGACGGTCAAATCAAGCCGAAATCATATATCCACTAAACATTTTTTTTAAATAAATCCTGTGCAGGAGACTCCCTAGATTTCAGAGACTTTAGGGGTCTATGACACTGGTTGTAGTGCCGCAGAGGTGTTTACGAGCCTGGTCATCGCTACAAAGCGCTAATACTCAAACAAGAAAAACAACAAATTTGAAAATTTACATGGAATATTTTTTGTGCTACGCCGGGATTAGAACCCACATCCTTCCATTAACGAGTCCGAATTGTTACCACTAAACTACGGACCAAAATAAGAATAAAATGTAAGTTTTATTCTTATTAAAATAATTTGTGTAATCCAGTCATTATCCATTAAAACAAACAAGGTTTCCTTATGTATTTGACTTTGACAGAAGAGATTGGTATAAAATATATGAATTGGAAAGGAATTTTACAAAAGTTCAATTTTGTACTTAAACAAAACATAAAATATGGAATCTAATCTAATCAAATCTAAGATGCAAAGATATGTTACATTGTTACATTACATGCATTTTCACAACCAGACACGTACAAGTTCCGGCTTGCACATGCCGCATGTGAATCTACAACGTAAAAACCAAATCTCAAATGGACACACACCCTGCTACTCTTGCCGTCCTTCCCTGAGACACGGGTGACATTGGCAAAATTAACCATTTTTACAGCATGGGTGGTCAGCCGCATACCAACCTATAAGTCAAGGAACACTTTTCTAAAAACGTTTTATCACGAATAAAATAAATATTTAAGCGCTGCTTGATTTTCTACGTCTCGTGTTATATTGGAAGTATGTGTTTTTTGGTTTATAATTGTTTGTGCAATTAGTGGTCGACCAGTTGACGACTCTAGTTGCTTTATGTGCTTTGCTCTACTTGGTTTATTAAATAGATTTCACAGATGTTTGTTTTCCATAACGATCAATTAAATTTGTAATGAATACACAAAATAATAAACTGACCGTGGAATTCAATAAATCCATGTGAATCATTAAAAACAGATCCATATTTTACGAGTACATATTTGTGCATCATTAAACATGATTTAAGGAGGTAAATAATAATCATTATAATTTAATTTTGTATCAGTAAAAGGTATCGGGGAAAAAGGGAGTTTCCCTGCTCCAAAGAGACAGGTTTTTAAATTTTGGAAAAATTGAGTTAGTCTTGCCAGTATTATGATTTCGAGGTTGAAATAAACACCGAAACGGAAAATCATGAAGTATAAACGTGGACTTGTATTGATCGGTCTGTAGTCTAGTCCTCAAAGCTACGGGATCGTAAACGGTTGGTAGTGAGTTCGAGCACAATAAAATGTAACTTAATTTTCAAAAAGTTGTTGAAAAATTCAAAAGGGTTGACTAAAGACCAGTCAAAAGAGGTATAAGCAAACGTGTCTTGCTCGGGAGTTGGCGCTCTCAATAGCATGCAGAGGCACCTTGAGGTGTGAGTCACACAAAATAATGTATTTTCAACTTAGATTTTATATAAAATAAGACGGGTTGATATTATTATCTACTATATTCGCAAGTTAATTGAACTTTTAGTGAAAAAGAAAGATGAATGTCCTCGAAGAGCGAAAAAGTAACAGGATTTCATTCCAGATAAAGCAGATCTTGAATTCACACAAAATTCCAGGACGATATTCTTTTCCCGCAGTATCATCCTATCTCGACGACAGGATACCTTATTAAAGTTCAAGATTTGATAATGACTAGGAAAAGTTTTTGTCGGTTTTCCCTACCACGATTTTTCACACTTCAAGGGGTTCTGGGATCCTGAAATCCAACTGAATTTTTTTTAACTCATCCATAGAGTTAACTGAAAAGATGCATGAAAACTGAATTAGAATAACGATTGAGCGTTTTATGTTTGATAGAAATTTGTGGTGAAATTCTATGGTTGTACGTAAAATTAGTATTACACTTTGGGGCTGGTTGGGAAATTATTAAAAACAAGAATCCCTGGAATATCATCGTGGGGATCGTAATGAAGTTCCCTCGGGGTTCTTTATTTTCAATCAGGGGAGGCACAAAAAACTTTTTGATTAATTTTGTCATTTGGAAATAATAAAAATGTAAGGATGAGTCGTGTTTTTTTTTTAAATATAATAATTGAAGATTGAGGTTCTTTGTTATATGTATCCTTTAAGATTCATATTAAACGCATTCCAACAAGCAACATGTATCAGTTCGCGCTCACACATGCCGCACAATAAAAAAACTATCTCAAATGAACATAAGCCCTGCAACTCTTGCCGACCTTCCTTGAAACAGGGGTGACATTGGCAAAGTGAACCATTTTGTACAGTATGGGTGGTCAGCCTCATACCAACCTATGCAAGGAAAAAAGTGAAAGTTTAAAACTTTATTTAAACCGCAGTTTTTATTAAATAGAACCCGTGTAAAAACATAACAAGAAGAAGAAAAAGAGCGTAATGATGTTAAGAAGACACGTCCTATAGATTATAAACTAAGTCCGTACCTCACTCCATCGATATATAAGAATAAGACGGGCTAAGAAAGCAATCCTTTGAGAATTAGGAATACGCTAACCTACTCATCATACAAAAATCAAATTCATAGTCTATCGGTAACCTTCCAACTGTCAACAGATGTGTTACTTAATTGTAAACAATCCAGAATAATGCCAACCTGGATATTTTCTAAACGTGCCAACGAAAGTTTTTTTTTTTTTAAATGGGGAATAAAATTTCACTTTAAAAACTATTTTATATCATAACGTTCATAAAATTAAGTTTTTTATTTGTTGAAATCACGTGATCTGTGGTTGAAATGTTTTACTCGCAAAAGTGACAGCCATTTCTAGAACTAGTGATGTTCAAGTATGTAGATACTTGCTTATTCAACTATGTAACTTCTATTCTCGCGGTAAAAGATACTTGTGAAAATCATTCCGTACACAATGATGACGGAACATTTTTTAATTCGAAATTTATCAGATATTTTCATACATTCAACAGCACTAGTAACAAATACCGTTGCCATGGTGATTTCATGGTTTCTATGGTGATATATACATGTATTGAAGATGGAGTAGAGACACGTTGCTTACATAGAAGATGACAAAAACATTTCATATGTCGGTGTTATGGCCGAGGGGTAGAGGCGCACGTTCGACTAGCGTATTTGGAACAGCATAACTTTGGTTCGAATCTGCGTCTGGCCCACTTGACCAAAACTTCGACAGATGCCATTGCATGCATACAAGCTTCGCTGCTTTTGCATGAAGACAATTGCCCAGGGAAAATAGGTTGGTGAATTGCATTTCTTTCCACAAATCTTTTTTTTTTAAAAATGTCGTAAGCGAGACAGCACTATCAACAATGTATGGTGTCAAAGACGGTGCATAATGTCGATTGGAACTAAATCACATCCATAGCCACTCCATTGAATAACAACTTCCAAGCCTCACCCACTCCTCGTGTGATATACGCGCTGCTCACTATGCAGTCGGTACACCAGTACCCGCAGTACGAGTTTTATCACAATACTTGAAGTATTGAGTATTCGAGAAAAATGTATGTGAACTTGAAAAGCACCTCTGGCAAAAAGTTTCGAAACTTGTTTCGCCAGAAGTGCTCTTCAAGTTAACATACATATCTCTCGAATACTCAATACTTCGAGTATTGTGAACAAAACTCGTACTACGGGTACAGCTGTATACTACGGGGATGTAATAAAGATGTCTAGATGTCACGTCAGTGTCTTTGATATTCCTGTATCCGTGTCGCAGTGAGTACGCGCGCACCTACCAGTCGCTGTGAGCAGAGGCGTGCCTTCGCTTTCTGCCGTGCGCATGCTGGATAATTAAAGTTGCACAATCTATTCTATTCTAATCTAAATTGCATATATATGATACATTGGGGATTCACATTGTATGAGTTCTCACAAATTCTCGCATGTGAACCTACAACATAAAAACCCAAATCTCAAATGAACATACACCCTGCAACTCTTGCCGACCTTCCCTGAAACTGTACCTCTAACTGTAACTGTAACTTTACGGTAACTGTAACTCTGTCGCCGCTAGGGGTGGCCAGAGCCTCTGCAGAGTTGCCTCCATTTCTTCCTACCTTACATACCTCTTTCAATTCATTCATATCCATCACCTTTTTCAGGCATTATCATCTTTTACGCTCGCTTTGTATTTCCCATTCTTTCACGATCTCTTCAATCTGATCACTCCATACTTTTCTCGGTCGTCCCTTACCTCTTTTTTCATTCACACTACCTATGTGATATTGTCAAAGTGAACCTTTTTCTACAGCATAGGTGGTAGCACGTTTTAGTAATTTTGACGGTGGGAAATTTAAAAAGATGAATGACGATAAATATCTTGAACAAAAATATATTCATTATTTTCATTTCTGAGGTTACGCATGCTCAGTTGTTTAGCTTGTAAGACAGTCACGCTACTGGTTGTGAGCACCTGCCATACCGCCACACACCCACATTTAAACTCGCTCAGTACTTACTTACCTACTAACCGTAGGCTGTCATAATCAGACGACACGGAGAACTCTACTGAAATGCATCCAGAAAACAATTTACAAAGCCATACAGAAAGCACGTACACACCGGTTTTTGTTTTGCATTAAAAATACACTCATACCCATAATTTATAATCTAAGTTGAAAAGTTTTTCGATAACCCATGTTGGAAAGATATATTAACATTTCAAATTCATATAAAATGCATGCCCAAAAATACTCGCACGTAAGATTGCGCTTACAAATGCTGCATCTAAATCTAAATCTAAATTGCAAAGATATGTATCATTTGAGATTTATATTAAATGCATTCCCACAAGCAGACACGCATAATTTCGCGCTCACATACATATGCCGCATGTGAACCTACAATATAAAAACCCAATCTCAAATGAACATAAGCCCTGCAATCGAACCATAGATTGGTATGTAGCTGACCACTCATGCTGTAGAAAATGGTTCACTTTGTCAATGTCACCCCTGTTTCAGGGAAGATCGGAAAGAAGTGCAAGGTGTATGTTCATTTAAGATTTGGGTTTTTATGTTGTAGGTTCACATGCGGCATGTATATACAAGTGCGAAATGCTTGTGAAAATGCATTTATTGTAAATCCCTAATGTTGCATATCTTTGCATCATAGATTAGATTAATTAATTTGTTTTAAAAAAAAAGGCTGTTTTATTTTCACACACAAGACATTTAAATTACAATATAACAAATGTTTTTGACCTAGATGGTCATCTTCAGGTAGGAATTATAATCAACATGAATTTTCACACGGTGTTATTCTTACTTGTCATATTTCGCCATCGGCCTAACTGGGGACTACTTAATCTGGGTACAACGCCGGACTAGACCAAATTTGAAATATTGATTCTCGTTCATAGTGTAACGTAGGAACAGTTGAGCCTGCGACCAAATTTGGACGGCTGAAATTACGTCCGTTCAATGACGTATTTAAAAAAAAATCTGTTCTGGAGATGTCACTTTATAAATATTATTTAAAGAATAGGGAATTTTCAGTCGTTTTTAAATAATTATTAAAACAATAACCATTGACAATAACGCAAAAAAAAGATGAAAAATAAAAGCAAATAATCAGTTTATAAATTTGTTGTGCAATTTATAATTAAAACAACTTTGAAAACAATTGATTAGCCAAAAAAATCCGTATATTTTTTGTGGATCGGGAAAAATAAACCAAATGTAGGGAATATGCGTTTGGGACGACCACACAAATATCGCTGACGTCACAATGGCGGACGGCTGACTATTTTGTTTGTACACAGATCATGTCGGCCGAAATGCAAGTAAATATTTTATTTCAGATGGAAAAAGTGTCTCATATGTGTTCGTAGAGTGTTAAATATCCTCTTCATTTATTTTAAACTATATACATAACTTCAGTTTCGCGGCAAATTTTTCATATTGAGAAATTTGCCGCGAGCCGTGATGCAATCTGTCAAATGATTTATTTTGCTTTTTAATTTTGTGTGTTTTGTGCCTCAAAAAGCGATTGATTAGCAAAAAAGTGCTGAATTCTGTCAATTTGACCAAAATGACAAAAACAAATCGCAAAACAAAACAGTAATAAAGCAAATATTTACGATTTAATATTAAATACGGCAGTTGTCAAAATCGATTGTACCACAAAACCGTCTCCGAGGCGGTTTTGTCTAGGCCTAACTTCGCATTGCTTCGCATACATTTGGAGGTTAGATTTGGGTGGGCGTTGAGCTCGAGACGCAAGCCTAACCACTTCAGAAATGTTCAAGAATCAAAATTAAGCAAAACCTGGGTTCAAAGGGCGACGAAAATGTCTAAGAATAACACCGACAGTGTTTATATACTGTTACGGATTTTGGGTTCAAAAGTCTTTCAATTAAAAATACTGGTCTTCTTATACAGTTGTTTATTTTTACACTTTTAATAATTTATTTTCACAAAGAGAGTCTCGACTATTCCATTACACTTGGTTTCTGTTCACTGGTTAACTTAGTTCAATGTAGTTGTAAAGCTCGTAGAATACTCGCTCTGCAAGCCACTCGCACCCTTCTTATACTCTTCAAAACAGTACAATCTAGATCTATATTCGGTAGACAATTCCAGAAAGGCGTAGTAATCATTATTTCTCGATGCTTCAAGTATTTTTATTCAATGATTCCTACCCACACAATACAATACAGAATTCCTATAACTATAACTAGTACCTACTTATTTTAAATATTTATATTTTATATTTACATAACAATACAAACCATAAAAAATATAGATTAGATTAGATCAGCTCGCTCAAAAATGCGGAAGAATTCAGAAGTAGGACAATGCTCTCATTGATTTGATTCCAACTTGGATTAACCACTAAGCTTGTTTGAACAGGGCGCCAGGTACAATAAGCATTTACTTACAGATATTTGTAATCAATCACCATCGACGTAGCGCACCTGAAATGTCAACTCAGACAAGGAGTGAGCGCTCGGCTTATTGAAAATACAGACAATCTCCTTGTCGACTCAACTAGAGGTATATCATAGCAACCTAAATCAACCTAAAGGTAAACATATAAGCCTAAAAGTACCCATCAACCTACAAGTAAATCATATTCATAACAACTTAAAATTACCGGGTAACCTAAAAGTATATCACAGCAACCTAAATCAACCTAAAGGTAAACCATATAAGCCTAAAAGTACATATCAACCTACAAGTAAATCATATTCATAATATCAACTTAAAAGTACCGGGTAACCTAAAGGTTACGAATGTATGAGTTTATGTCTGTGCATGTTTACCTATGATTGTGTGTCTTAGGCCCGGTATTTTCAAGTATAGTAAAGTTAAGAAAAATGGAATTGTAGTTAAATTTTCATAATTTTAACGCACCAATTTTCGCCAGTAAATATTAAATTAGTTAACTAACGATTTTCAACATGACGTCGCGTCGTCTTCACTGACAGCAATTGTTTTTTGTTATGTAAGGATACATCAAAATTGTTGCAAAATTAATGTCGTTTTAGCTTAATGAAGGTTAGGCATTTGATTTGTAAAACCACTTGTTTGTTTTAAAGCTTTTGCATGGCATTGTAATTGTTATTATTTCCAAGATTTTGGGGCGGGGCTAACACTTCGGTGATTCTCGGTTTTAGTTTAAACTTGAATATATCGGTCCTTAAAGTACATCATATTGTTATGTAAATAGTAGATTAATATAGGTGTACATCGTAGGTAGTGATAGTTATTATAGTATTATGTCAAAAGTAGATTAATATAGGTGTACACCGTAGGTAGCAATAATTATAGGCTTAAGAAATCTAGAAATGAAATGATCCTTTTGTACTCTTGAAGTTGGTAGAATGTTCGAGAGTTTTGCTGGCAAAGTAGCCTCTAGAGACTTCTGTCACTACAGTATATAAGGAGCAAAATTCGATACAGCAAGACAGTGAAATAGTCGCATTTGATCAAAGAGTGTGAGCGGTGCTGAGCTATGAAAATAAATTTGAGTTGCTAAAAGTGTTAAAAATAAATATAAATTGTAAAAATAAAGATCCTGAAAGAAGACCTGTTTGTTTAAATTTAGAGACTTTCCGAACCCAAAAACATTACAATATCAATTTAAAAGTAAGTACATATCCATAAATTTTGGAAAAAAGGACCGACAGATATTAAAAACGTCGATCAAAAATAATTAATATCGGACTTTAAGCTACTTATTTTCTGATACCCATCCCTTTCGTCCGCCTTAATGAGCAAACTAATAGAAAGATACATTTACCTCATTCTTTGTAGAGTAAACTAATTTGAAGTAAAAATTGCTTGTCTTTAAGCTTACTGAATACGAAGATAACATATTTTTTTAAAATGAGATCGATTTAAGTTATTTTGTTAGTTTTTAATGATTTTATACTAAGGTTTGGTATTTAGAAATTTAGGTAGATCCGAGGAATTAGAAAAATAGACTTTAATTTATATTTGATGGTGACAAACGCAACTAATCACACGTAACTTCTGGCCGCGATATTCCCGAAGGTGTCGCATGTGGCGAGTTGAACCTATTAATTTTTACAGACAAGGGGGCCAGCCTTACGCCAACCCTTTCAGTTGAAGTGGGGGTTTCCTCGCTCCCGAGAGGGCTGGTCCTTCCCAGTATTTTTATAATAAATAATACAGTTCGTAGAATAGATTTTTAATTTAACCTGAGCAAATTAGATTATTGATAGCAGTTTTGTTAGGATCGTTTTCCAAAAATGATATAAGAATAGGAATTGAAAGAAAACGTACCAATTGAGAAAAATAAATAAATACCTACCCACGCAGATTAAGACCTTTTCTTGGATACTAAAATAAAAATACTGTAAAAGGACGTTTAAAAAAACAAGATTTCTCAAAATAATTGCTTTCAGCCTAATTGTTGACAAACATCATCCACGCAAAAAATATAGGTATTCCTTGACGTAAATATTTCTCATGAAAATTGCAATATTTTTATATTCATGCTTCAATTTAATATTCTCATCGATGGTGTACTTGGAACAGTATTTGTAAAAATATTAAAAATAGCTCAGAAATGAACTCAAATTTAATATGTGCTCTTCACAAACATTTTCATCCTTAGCTGATCCATGGTGTATAGTTTTTTTTTGTATGGAAAAGTCATTTCATTCGATGGATTCGATTTGTGTGAATAATATCATAAATGTTTGCCAATGCATTTATTTAGGGTATTGATATCTGTTAATAGAAAAATCTTGATCGGGCAGCAGTCTAATGGTTAACGCTAACGACTCTTAAATGGAAGGGCGTGAGTTTGATTCCAGGTGAAGAACAAAAAAAATATCAATGCTTTCTGGGCTGTGTTGGTTTTTCAGAGCTGGAGCTTCCGGACGTTTCACTCATATCTGCTATGGGCTTCTTCAGCGTGATGTGATGCTGATGAAAATATTAAATATGGGCGGAACGTCTAAAAGCTCGAGCTCTGATATACTATGGCAACACATCCCATAAAGGTACTCTCTATTGTTAATCAATGTTCACCTAAAGGCACAAGATAAAGAAAAAGTTTTAACCGCCGCGCCGGACGTGTAAGCATTTGTTTTTAAATCCTGTGCGGAAGACTCCTTAGATTTCAGAGACTCTAGGAGTCTATGACACTTGTTATGCCGCAGAGCTGCTTACGAGCTTGATCGTCGCTACAAAGCGCAAATACTTAAGCAAGACCCAATTGCTGTAAGGCTGGATGGACCTTTTTGATGACCGCTCTTTGGTAAATGTGTATGAATTATTCTACCTAGCGAATAGCAAATTTGAAAATATAAATGATATATTTTTTGTGCTCCGCCAGGATGAGAACACACAACCTTCCATTTAAGAGTCCGAAGCGATACCACTGGACTACGGACCGGCATACCCCCCTTCAACTGAAGTGGTTGGCGTAAGGCCGGCCCCCTTACCTATAAAAATAAATAGGTTCAACTCGCTACATGCAACCCCTTTTGCGAGAACGCGGAAAGAATTTGCACTATATGTGTAGCTTAGTTGCGTATATTTTTTGTGCTCCTCCATGATTCAAACCCACAATCTTCCATTTATGAGTCCGAAGTGCTACCCTGGACTGCGGATCAACATACAAAGATGAATAAGAAGTTAACATTATAAATACAAAGAAATGTAGAACTAACCTCATAGTAGAAGTAGCTGTTGATGGCATTGGTCTTGTTTCCACCAGGATCGCTGATCCAGCTCTGGTTTCCGAAGCTGGACAGGTTTCCTGTAAAGGTGTCTCCGACGGCCAGCGTGGAGGAGAAGAAGGCTCGAGGAGTTGGACGGGGCTCCGGTGTGTCGAACATCAAGGATTCTCCGGGGAAATCCATCATCAAGATTGGATAGTTGGAGTTGAAACACTAAAGATTATGATGGTATTCGATAAAGATGACACAAGAAAAAGAAGATTCAAATCACGGTAGATTTCTTTTCAAAAACTTTCATCTCGTAATTTGTCATATTTTTAAATATTTTTTTGTATGAACACTATTTAGTTTTTAAATGACTATTATTACTATTTTTTTTTTGTATAAGTTATATTTATTAAGAAACACCTTTTTTATACTCGGACTTAAATTACTTTACATAACTTTTGTTTTAAATAATTTTGTGTTGCAGCATTCTTCATTTTTGTAACTGAAACAAAAAAAAAAACAGTTAATTAGTACAAATAATCCTAATTCTTACAGCGTTGTCTTATATAATGTAAAATAAGAGCCAAGCCTCCACTAAGCAACTGAACTCAAATTAAATCAAAGGGGTTACTTCCTTTACTTATAGGTTGGTATCAGGCTGACCACCCATACTGCAAAAAATGGTTCACTTTGCAAATGCCACCCTGTTTCAGGGTGTTTCAAAAGTGAACCAAGTTTTACAGAATAGGAAATCAGGTTCATACCAACAGCATTTACCAATTTGACAAAACGAAAGCTATCAAAATAACAACAAAAAAATGAAATATTTCATGGTGGCAATTACATTTCTTGAACTGAAAAATCAAAAGTGCGTAAATAATAGAGTCGTATAACTGCAAACGCCGTCATCTCCAAAATGTATGATTTTTGAGAAAATGATTGAATTTGATTCTGCGTAGTGTAACAAATCATTTGCTTCGTGCGATATAATGTAAACCTCACTTAATCCTTCGTCATTTTAATTGAAAAAGTACGATTTCGTGCAAACGCCGTCATCTCCAACTGGTGTTGTCGTTTTACAAGTTTGCAAGTTTATTTTTCTTAAAATCATCGCGTAAGGAGTTGACGGCGCGTTTGCATTTATACGACTCATATGTAAGATGAAACAAAACGTGTAAGAAAGCAAAGTGACGCTAACGTGAAACTGTCACCCCTGCCGCGTTGCGAGTTGGCACAAGTTGTCAGTCTGATTAAATAAGACAAACACTCTCACATTGTAAAGTATTCAAGAGCCTTCCAGAATATTCTTTAGTGCTTTTTTTCGCTCGCTTGTTTTTTGCCTCTATTGACAGGTTTACACAAAAGGTTGTAAACAAAGTGGGTTAAAGGAAAATAAATCATGCAAGCCGTTTGCAAATCAAAGGGGGCAATCTAGGGTTGGTTTAAAAAATGTGTAATCCATGGAAATAACCAGAAAAAGATTTCCTGTGTTTCCATATATTTATCTCGTTTTTTTTTTTTTTTAATGTTCCTAGATTTCCGACTTTGATTCAAGTGTGGGTGTGATACTAAAAAGACGCTCGGTACCCCCAAGCATCGATATATAAGAACTGGATGGGTTAAGAAATCAACCCTTTGAGAATTAGAAATGCGCTAACCCACTCATCATACAAAAATCCAAATTCAGTCTATCGGTAGCCTTCCAACTGTCAACAGATGTGTTACCTAATCGTAAAAAATCTGTATTATAAATGCCCAACTGGATATTTCTAAACGTGCCGACAAAAGAAAATATTTTTGTTAGAAAATGTGGAATAAAATTTCACTTAAGAAACTATTTTATATGATTACGTTCATAAAATTTATTTTTCATATTTTGTCGAAATGTTGTACCTACTCGCGAAAGTGACAGCGACTTTTAAAACTAGTGATGTTCAAGTATGTATATGGTAGGTTTCTATTCAAGTATGTAACGTCTATGCTAGCGGTGAGGTCGGAACATTTTTGAATTCGGAATTTATCAGATATTTAACAACACTAGTAACAAATTCCATTGCCATGGTGATTTCATGGTTTCCATGGTTATATGTAAATAGATTGAAGACGGAGTAGAGAAAGCTTACAGAGAAAATGAGAAAAGCATTTCATATGTCGTGAGCGAGACAGCATTATAAACAATGTATGTTATTCCTTGACTGATAGGTTGGTATGAGGTTGACCACCCATACTGTAAAAAATGGTTCACTTTGCCAACGTCACCCCTGTTTCAGGGAAGGTTGGCAAGAGTTACAGGGCTTATGTTCATTTGATATTGGGTTTTTTAAATTGTAGGTCCACATGCGGCATGTGTGGGCGCGAAATTATGCGTGTCTGCTTGTGGGAATGCATTTAACATGAATCTCAAATGATACATATCTGTGCAACTTAGATTAGATTAGATAATAGCGTAGTGAAACACGCTACGTAGGTGCTGATAGTTATATTTAGGTACATTATAAACATCAGTTTATAATATTTTTTAGTGTTGATCTGTCCATTTTTATAAATATTTAAAAATAGAAATGGTAAAACATGGCTTTAATTCACTTTATTCTTTTTGTTTAAAACAACCTTATTAATATAGAGATTCTCAAACTTGTATTGTGGATGTTAACAACTATAAAAACATAATTTATTATGAGACAAACTCGGAGCGGCAAGTCGGAACATCATAAAAGCATGTTTTTTTCCGATGTCTCACTCGAGACGGTTATTTCTGCAACAATTTTTGCCGCGAAGCCTTCAAAGGAAAATCGTCAGAAACAATGAGAGGAAGCAAAAAGGATTTTGATTTCAAGGAAGCGTGGGAATGAATAAAAAGCTGATGGATTTTTGGATGAATTAAATATTTTCAAGGTGTAGATTTTCATTTGAGCTTTTGAACATGAGCTGTGTGGATGTCGAGTTTATTTTTGAACTTGTTAATACAGTAAGATGAGAAATTAACGTAGTAAAAGTATGTCAGACAGAGAGGACACGTAAAATGACAGCCTAGGAAAAAATACGCCATAGGTAAATACCCGTACTAAATTTACAGTTGTACGGGCGATTCTTAGATATTTTAGTCGTCGGTTGAGCCCACGCTTTGACAAATTAATGATGCCTGGGCTGGAAGTCTCATCACCACGGTCATTCTTACCTACCGAATTTTGATAATATTCGTATGAAGACTAATCAGATATTCACTTGCGGCCATCTTGGATTGACAGGTCTTCATACAAATGCATCATTAGATTGTCGATGCGTGGGCTCAACGGACGACTAAAATGTCTAAGAATATCGCCGATAAATTTAAATTATTTTAAAATGAAAAAAAATGTACATCTCAACATGATTTTAAGGAACGTTTAATTGGGTTCTACGAAAAATAAAATTGTCACACTTTGAAAAGCAGTTTTTTATTTCAAAATTTTTAAGAAGAAAAAGGATTTGTGACACACGATTAAAAAACATATATTTTTTTGTAAAGAGCCTTCCGAAACAAATAGTGCCTTAAAAAATACAAAATTACTAAAAATGTTATTCACACACATCAAATTTATGCTGCCACCTTTGTGAAATTTCTATAAAAAAAATCAATTATCCATGGATCAACTAAGGATTAAATCTTTTGTAATCTAAGTTACAAAGATAAATTAAAAATTATGGATTATATTTAATGCATTCCCGTAAGCAGACACATGTAAGTTTGTGGTTGCAAATGCTGTGTGTGTACATACTAAATAAACCAAACCTCACATAAACATAAACTTTGCAACTCCTGCCGCCTTTCCCTGAAACTGGGCTGGCATTGGTAAAAGTGTACCAAATTTCTGGAACATGAGGGGTCAGCCTCATACCAAGATATTAATCAATAAATTTAGTTAGTTGCAGATCCATTAAAAATTACAGGTAAGTAAACTTCCATTTTTTTTCTAATTACAAATAATCACAAAGCTTAGAGTCTCAAATGCGATTTCAGAACTGAAAAAAAAGAATCGATACTCTCTGTTTGTATTCCATAATAATGTGAAAGACACATAAAAAAGTAATAAATCAAAAAGTTGATATTGTGTGAGAACATAGTTTGTTTTGATTAAGAGATGTCTTATAAAGTTTTTTCTCTAAAACAGTACATCAAGTAGCATATAGTTTAACGTTTCAACTCAACAATAACGTAAAAGAAAACTAAATAGCTTCTCTAGCGAGCGTCTTAATTTGTATACATTTCAAGTTATCGTCTTGTCTAAGTTTCTATTTTATTTTATACTCGGGTGACTGTGGATATTCTTTTGCTTTGGAATGTTGATGGTGCAATTTATGGGAGCATGTCATCCCCGATCAATATTATCGAAGTGACACAGACGAATCGATCGCATTTTCTTATTTATTGTGGCTGAATTGTCCGTATAACTTGCGACATATCAACCGCTTCGTCGCAAAAACTCGGTATTAATGCAATTTCATGTTGGCTGTTCAATTTTATGCTATTATCAACGGTTA
Organism: Agapetus fuscipes; assembly: GCA_951799405.1. Classification (NCBI taxonomy): domain Eukaryota; kingdom Metazoa; phylum Arthropoda; class Insecta; order Trichoptera; family Glossosomatidae; genus Agapetus; species Agapetus fuscipes. The sequence continues at coordinate 11,752,026 of OX637351.1, read as the reverse complement.
AAAGTGACGTTTTGGTCAAAAATGAGTTATGAATGCTATCCTACTTAAAATTTTCCGCTCTTTCTAATGCGCTAACTCCCATAGCTCTACGATGATTTGATTGTTGTTTATGCTCCGCAAACAGCTGCGTTTTCAAAGTATGGTTTTGGTGTAACCGACAAGATTTTGGCATTTTTTGTCCTAAAGCCGCTTGTAAAATATAAAAAAAACGTAAAACATTGTGAAACCACATTAATAAGAATGCCAATAAATGACTTTATTTTTTTTTAATTTTACAGCTGTTTTGGTTTTAACGATATGATAAAAAATAAAAAAAGGTTATGCCATTTTTGTGCAATGCATTGAGGTGCAATGTCAAACTTTGAGCTGCTCTCCTGAACAATTTAGTTTTGGTCGCTTATGCCCTATTGCCTTTTAACTGTCGTTATCTATACCAACTTAATGATCTATAATCTAAGGTACAATTAAAAAATCGAATCTCAAATGAACATAAACCCTGCAACTTTTGCCGACTTTCCCTGAAATAGAAGGGACATTGGCAAAGTGAACTATTTTTTACAGTATGGACTATCAGCATCATACCAACCCAATAAGTCAAGGGATGTAATCAACTGATGAAATTGTAACAATAAAGAAAGAAATCAAGTAAGTAAAAAAAAATAAAGGTTGATTTATTTAGTGAGCTCTGTTTTTGTGTGAATCACACTTTATATTCGATTGCTGTAGAGCTCTTTGGGCCTTGTGGTACAATAATATGATTTTTCAATCCATTAAAGAGCCTTTTTGGTGCTCCGCCAGGAAATGAACCCACGACATTCCGATTGCGAGACCGTAGCATTAACCATTAGACTACGCGCCCTTCAAAAATCAACCTCTGCGTGTTGAAAAAGTGTTGTAAATTTTGTCTCTTTCTACCGCGTAGTCTTTAATTACGAGGAAAAGCGACAGCAATTAAAGTGTATTTTAAAGTATTTTGTTGTTTGAAAGGTCCTGTAAAATACGGTCTCTTTCTATAGTACTGCTTTTAATTGCGAGAAGCAGAGAAAGAGATTATCCAATATGGCATCTCAATTTTTGTGCTTAACAATAATGAGATAGAAAGATAAAGATTTTTATTTTTGAGAAGATTTGAACTTAGAAACAAAATTACAGAATATCTGAGTCGATCGAATTCTTATTTTAAATAAAGTTTGAAACTTTCACTTTCATGCTCGGTGTTCAATGATATAGTTTTTCTCGGGCTAGACCATGTTCTACTTGCAATAATTTTGTCTGCCGACGTTTTGTCTGTCTCCCTCGAGCGGGGAACATTTTCAAGGCTCGAAGCACCAGCAGCCAGCCAGTTGCTAAAAGTAAACGAGGATTACGAGGATAAAGGTCCCCCGTCGCTTCGAGCCTTGAAAATGCCCGCTTGAGGGAATGAAACGTCGGCAGACAAAATTATCGCAAGTAGAACATGGTGTAACCCGAGAAAAACTGTATCTTATTTTAAACTTTTTTTTGGACATTATCAATGTAAAACACTTAAACAGTTAAGCCATAGCTCATCCGTAGCCTACAGTGAATTCTACATACAGATAGACGATGATCCGTAGATCAGCCACGAATAAAACGTTTTGTGAATAGCATTATAAACATTATAATGATTTTGTTAACGCTTTTGTACTAAATTGGCAATATTTTGAAAAATCGAAGTCAAACTGCCGAAAAAGTCGCGTCTAGTTTTTGGGGTGACAATTTTAAAATATTTTACACTTTACGGGTTTCACCCAGGGTTGCCATCTATCTGGGATTCCAATATTTCTGAATTGTTTTTTTAGTTTGTTGTATTTGATTTTGTGTCTAGGTAAACTGTCGTTTAACTTGCAAGCTATCAACCACCTTTTTATTTCCAAAATATAATTAGCTGTGCTTAGCTACGTTAGCGACTATGTCAGAACCAAAATGCACCCTTTGTTTAAAATTGAATATTATAGAAGGTACTTAGCATCTTATTAAAATCATTTCATTTTCCTAAGGCTTTACAGGAATGGAAAAAAAATGTGACTTCACACGACCAGTTTGCTAGGGAAAAGGAAAACTAAAATTTTGTGATTGGTTGCTAAAGACCGTTGTGCCATATAAGTGTGCCCGTTTGCCAAAAAGAAACCAAACTAGTTTAAATATTTTGTTCCTAGTCCTTTAAAAGCAAGCCTAAATCCCCGTATTTTCAACGTTAGCATAACAACTTTATATTGAATGAAAAGGAAGCAATTACCTCAATCTTATGGATTGATTTTTTTATTGGTTTAAAGTCACTTAAGCTAACATTGAAAATACCAGGCCTAAGACTTTTTAAGAGCATTTGGAAAGGAATTCTGGAAAAGAATGAATAATGATAGACTGATAAAGTATATATACAGAGGCAGTGCGAAAGGAAAAAGAGGTAAGGAACCACCGAGAAAAGTATGGAGTGATCAGATTGAGGAGATTGGGAAAGAATGGGATATACAAAGTGAGCGTAAAATAAGTAAATACATGAAAAAGGTTATGGATATGAATTAATTGAAAGTATGTAAGGATAGGTATAAATGGAGGCAGCTCTGCAGAGGCTCTGGTCACCCCTAACGGAATAGCGACAGAGTCACAGTTACAATTACAGTAAGTCATTTAAGCTAACGTTGAAAATACCGGGCCTTAGACTTTTTGTCGTTATGGCCGGGGGGGGGCAAGTGGGCCGATGTTTCTAGCGTGTTTGGAATAGAACAACGTTGGTTCGATCCCCGCCTCATTTGACCATAACTTTGACCCTGGTTCAACATATGTTATTGGGTTATTATTAATTAATAATTCATTAAAAATTAACAATTGAATTATTAATTGACGATATTAATACCTGTTTCTGGCCAGGCAGAATAAGTTGGTGTATTGCATTCCTCTTCACAAATCTATTCTTAAAAAAAAAAAAAAATCAAGAGCATTTGAGGAGGATTTTTTTAAAACTTTTTTCCGGTATTTGTCGTTGGTAACCTTGCTTAGACTCGCTACATTTTCTGGGTGCCATGTCTCACCGGTTGCGTTGGCAGGGTGGATGAAGACGAAGCAATTGTGGGGTAATGGTGTGGAACGATGATGAGGATCTGAGGAGAAGAAGCAGGAGCAAAGGAAAAGGGAGGTGAGGATATGGAAGCGGCTACTGAAAAATTGTGTTTTGACTTTGTATGTGCTACGTGTTTATTTGTCACATAATATTTTTATTTATTACACTAATCTTATCTTAGTTGCAAAATATATGTGACATTAAAGATCCACATTATAATGCACTTTCACAAACAGACATGCACAAGTTCGCGCTGCAACATGCCGCATGTGGTCCTACAATATACAAACTCGAATTTAACATGGAGATACACCCCTGTCACTCTTGCCGACCTTCCCTGAAACAGGCGTGACTTTGGCAAAGTGAACCATTTTCTACAGCATGGGTGGTCAGCCGCATACCAACCTATAAGTCAAGGAAGATACACAACAAATTACATTTTAAAATCAACAAATTATAATATTGTAATGTTTTTAGGTTCGAAAAGTCTAAAAATTAAAACACAGGTCTTCTTTCAGGATCTTTATTTACACTTAATTTATTTCTTTCTACAAATTTATATTTATTTTTAACTCTTTTGGTAACACAATTTTTTTTTTTCACAGTTTAGTATCGCTTACACTCTTCCAATCAAAACCAACTATCGCACTGGCTTATCACACTTAATTCTTCGCCTTATATACTTCACAGACAGTACTTTCCAGTGACTAATTTTGCCAGCATATTCCCGCATATTCTACCAAGTTCGAGACTAAAAAATGATCATTTAATTTCTGATTTCTTAGGTCTATTGCTACCTACGGTGTACACCTATATTAACCTACTTTTGACATAATGCTATAATAACTATTACTACCTACGATGTAAAACTATATTAATATACTATTTACATTACAATATGTAAATTATAGGCGTTCGACTTATAGCGTACTAGTTGGTAGAATTTTGGTGTTTTGAGTCGAAGTTTTAGGGGCTTTTCAAACACAATGCATTCTGCGCGGTTTGTCTATGGGTTACCGAATAAACTGTGTGAAAACCTTCATACTGTTGGGTTCTTTTAATCAAACTACAATTTATTTTTCAATATTAAGTTTACACACTTCCGGTTTACAATGTACTGATTTCTAGCTCTTCGCTTATCGACTTCACTGCTCAATGTTTCAATCGACTCTGGTCTGTCACACAATTGCGGTCCAAATATATAGCGTCTAAACGGACGCCTCTCGCATATTCCAGACCTTTCCGCACACCGCTGTATTGTTCCTTAATATTATAGTTACACAAAGCCTGGGCACATGCACACATTCAAACTTAGGCGGACACACACATAAGCAATACACGCAATTGGGCTCATAAGTTCGTAACAATACATATCATCCTACTACTGGATTTCCAACTTGGCGACGGATAAAAATAGTAGACGAACCGGGCAGAATGGTGGTCTAGTCACTATTGTGTAGTGACTGTTAGGTTTTGATTTTACCAAGAGTACCTTGACTAGCGACTCTGAACTATATGACCTGTACCACGAGTTGATAATAAAATAATAAAATATAATTTACGGATGATTTACTTGGTGAGCGCTGTTTTTGTGTGTATCACACCTCAAGAGCTCTCTGCGAGTTTGGTCGTCGCTGTAGAAAGCGCCAATTCTCAAGCTTGAGAGGGCTCTTGAGGTGTGATACATAGAAAAACAGCGCTCACCAAATAAATCATAATAATATTATTATAAAGGAAGCCATTGCCCTTGATGCTCAGTGACTTATATGTAGGTAAGTATGAAGTAAGCTAGTCCTCATATTGTAAAAAATGTTCACTTTTGCCAATGCTACTCCTATTTCAGGGAAAATCGGAAAGAGCTACTAAAAACACTGCATTGGCTTCGTTTTCCGGAGAGGGTGGTCTACCGTGTTTGTCTGATGGTTTACAAAGCTGTCAATGGTATGGCTCCTTCATACTTGTCTGACATGTTCTCACGTGTTGAGATAGATTTGAGACGCCAAACTCTCAGATCTGCGGAGTGTGGGGGGGGTTGACTTAGTCCAGCCGTCACGTCAGACACGCACTAATTTTGGGGACCGTGCTTTCCGGTTTGCGGGCCCAAATGGAGTGGAACAGACTACCACCTAATGTGAGGAAGGCAGAAACTGTTGGTGTCTTTAAAGGAGCACTAAAGACGCATCTTTACAAAGAATCTTATCCGTGATTTGAGAGGGCCCTTGAGGTGTGACACACACAAAAACGGCGCTCTTTTATTATGTGTACCTTATAAATAAATTATCCTTGTATATTTGATTTCTTCACATATCAAATCTCTTCACACCTGAAAAATACACATCATAAGTTTTTTGCTTAAGTATATGAAGTAACTTAAATAAATTTCTAGTTTATAACTCAAATATATAAAATAACTGAAATAAATTTGTTATTACTATTGACTAAATTAATTGTGAATCCCTCACCACACACAAGAGCTTTGACTCTTTTAGGTGAGGTATAGCATATAAAATAATTGAATATTATGTAGTAGAAATAAGTTTAAAAAAAAAAAAAAAAAAAGTACTAAAGATGTCTTATATTAATAAATAATAATAAAAATATATAAATATATATATTTATATATATATATATATAAATAAATGTTTTTATTTGAGGTTCTTTTCGGTCCTAGCATACTTCTTTCATTTCATTCAGAGTCGTAGTAGTTTTCATGAAAGCTCTCCTGAAAAACGAAAAACAGCTGAAATATGGCAGCAGTAAAATTGAATCTCGGCATTTTAAATCGAGCGTATTTATTGAAACAAAGTCACCGAGAGTTATATTAATTTATGAAGAACGATAAAACTGTTTGACTCACGGCTCCAGTCATTGAGTTATCCCTAATATTAGTGGAGGCGAAACTAGCTTACGGCATTGTAGCATCCTAGGTGCTAGCCTGTCAATCAAACTTGTCAACCATATAGCAGTTAAAACCTCAAAAAACCCTTAATAATCATGCGAACACCTATGTTTTCTTGCTTTCTCCATCTTGCGAAAAGCAAATTATCTAATCTAATCTAAGTTGCAAATAGATGTTACATTGGAGATTCACATTACATGCATTTTCACAACCAGACACGTATAAGTTCGCGCTTGCACATGCCGCATGTGAACCTACAACATAAAAACCAAATCTCAAATGGAAATACACCCTGCAACTCTTGCCGTCTTTCCCTGAGGCAGAGTCGACATTGACAAATTGAACCATTTTTACAGCATGGGCGGTCAGCCGCATACCAACTTATAAGTCAAGGAACATACACGACAAATGACATTTTAAGTATAAATCAATAAATAATAATATCTCAAATTAAAATGGCATATTTTTTGTGCTCCGCCTGGATTCGAACCCACAACTATCCTTTTACGAGTCAGAAGTGTTAACCAATAGACTACGGACCAGTCAACTACTTAACTCGCGTCAAAATAGTTTCGACTCTGCTTTATTGTAACTCAATGGCTCCAATCTAGTGAAGCAAAGGTACTTCGACGAAATCGTTTGAAGGGATATCTCTTTGTTTGGTTCAGACATTCTTCTGCAATGTCAAAATGTTGAATTATCGCTCGCAGAAAATTCCGCAAGCAATGCTGTTTCCATTTCCCGTGAAAAATAGCGCGCTGTATATTTTCCCGCCAATTTTGTATGCGACTTTTGTTCACTGCAAGTCGAGGGATTTTATTATCAAGTCGCCGGTGTCTAGACTGACTTAAGCTTCGACTCTTCATGTGACGTCATCAAAAAAACTGCCGCTCTATCTGCACAGAAATTTTAAAATATTATAATTAATGCAACTAAGCTACACATGTATTGTTATTTCTTGCCGCGTTATCTCCGAAGCAGTCGCATGTCGCGAGTTGAACCTATTTATTTTTACAGGTAAGGGAGCCGGTCTTATGCCTACCACTTCATTTGAAGTGGGAGCTTTCCCGGCTCCCGAGAGGGCTGGTATTCATTTCTTGTGAAGTCTGAGTAAACCTTGCCGGTATTTTATTTTGGGGATTGAAATAAACACCGAAACGGGAAATCATTTCTGACACCTTCGGTGAGATTCGAAACCGGGCTCACGGCATGGAATGCAAGCACTCTACCAACTGAGCTATCGACTGAACTCAGCCATGGACAAATTGGTCACATGACTCTTTGGTTAACGACATTTAGTTCACATACAACATATGTTCCACAGACAGCTCCATCATTGAAGACTGCAATATTGTTATGATAATGATCATACTTCACGCGGAAGAAGCCCATCGTAGAAATGGGCGAAACGTCCGAAGCTCCTTCCTTCCACTGACCACGGCAAACAAATCCCGGAAAACATCACTCCAGCATCATTAGCCGGCCGTGTAAGCCTGAAACTCTTTTTTTGTTTGCGAAACCGGTTGTGGTATATAAAAATAAATACTCACGTAATCGAAAACAAAGCTGTTTTTCTTTTATCATTAACTAGCTGACCCGGCGAACTTTTTTCCGCCTTTGAGGCAATAAATGAGCAGACTTTTGATTTCATCTAGGTCAATTTTTTATTTGGATAATTAATATATAAGAAGTATGATTGGACTATCTAAGAAGTATGATTAGGAAAAAACGAAGTGACAGGGTGAGGAATGATTTTGTAAGATAAGAGTGTGGTGTAAGGGAAAGTGTGAAAGTGAAGATTAAAAGAAGTATATTAAGATGGTTCGGGCACATGGAGAGAATGAGTGATGAATGATTGATGAAGAAAGTATATGTTGCTAGAATAGATGGATGTCGTGGTAGAGGAAGACCGAGAAAAGTATGGAAGGATCAAATCACTGAAATAGCGAATAAATGGGATATCCAGAGTCATAATAAAAGGAGAATTTGTATGAAAAAGGTTATGACTCTGAATGAAATGAAAGAAGTATGCAAGAACAGGAAGAAGTGGCGGCTAATCTGCAATGTAGATTTCTAATGTTGGTGTATTAATTTGCTACATTTTTTGCATAGGATTTTTTTTACTTTTTTTGTATAGATATCTTTTTAAGGTTTTGTTGTTTTTTTTTATACTTAAATGTTATTTATGTCTCGTATTCCTTGACTTATAGGTTGGTATGAAGCTGACCACCCATACTGTAAAAAATGGTTCACTTTGCCAATGTCACCCCTGTTTCAGGGAAGGTCGGCAAAAGTTGTGGGGCTTATGTTCATTTGAGGTTTGGATTTTATTTGTAAATACGCATTCAGCATTTGTAAGCGCGAACTACACGTGTTGGTTTGTGGGCATACATCTGAGAGCTTTAAATGAATATATCCTTGTAACTTAGATTATAGATTATTATAGATTGTAGAATATAAAATGAAAAAGGAATTATTTTAATGATTTTTTATTGGCCATGTACATATTTTAATGCATGGGTTCCACTCTTAGTGAAGCACTTTGTGATACACGACATTTTTCGTTTTATCATCAGGTGCAAGAACAAATAATGCAGATGGTCTTCCGACCCGTGAACATGCCACATATCATTAACCATGGGAAAAACACGGATTTTCTAGATTCAGACCACAAACTTTTAAGGATTGGCCTTGTGATTTGTTGATGGTCATGGCGAATGCAAGACAGATCGGAAATTGAAGTCGTTTAAACTCAAACGGCGCAAAATTATACATGTCTGCTTGTGGGAATGCACTTAATATAAATCTTAAATGATATATATCCTTGCAGCTTAGATTAGATTAGATAAGACATGTTGGTTCTTCAATAGTTTGAAGATTTAACGGCAATTTTAATGCTGAATCGGCATCCTTTTAACAATGTGGCTGCTATTCCAGAGGAAGCAACTGCAACCGCAATGCTGGATCTCGCACGAACAGTGGCTAAAATTACTGACATGAGGAATGTCTTACCAGTTCCACCAGGGGCATCCAGGAAATATAAACCACCATTTTCATCATCAATGTATCATAAACTTCCTTTTGTTGTTGATTTGACAGGGGTACATTTGTTTGAACTAATAAATATAATTCCCGGTGATCATATTCTCTTTCCCGTTCAAATTCTCGATTAAATGCGTCATTTATTTCATGATTTAGCGTTTTCATTCCTAATCTGACTAATAAATTACCGCACATGAGGTAACACATGTCTTTGGTCAAGATCAAAGCCTGATTATGTATCTCCTCATTCATTTGAAGGTCGGAATTTCTTGAACTGAAACGAATTTGATGTAAAATGTCTTCCGACATATTATCCTTGTCTTTGTGCCACAGGTAAGATGCGTTCGATGGAAACCATGTCGAAATGATGATAGCAAATAATGTGCGTATCTGACTTGGATATGCAGAAATAATTGCTTCAACGATTGTCGTCTCCCAATGGGTATGCACATGCAGCACGATATGTTGGGAATACGGTAGCATTAACAGTCCGAAGTGAATCAAATGACGTTGGCCCACGCACATTTACCAGCAACAACCGCAAATAGAAACATTCATCATTCTTTCGATGAACTGTATATATACGACCAAGAGCATCAGTAAAACGCACATGTGGATAACCAAGAACCGCATCGCCTTGCTTGCGTCTTAGAAAATTCCTCAATGAAGCATTCCAAGTATAATAACGTGGCATCTCCGAGTAAAGCAAAGTTTGTGCAAACGGATCGCTTTGGCAGATCGTAAAGAAACTGGTCAATGTTGCCGCTGGAGGTTTTTCAGCACGTTGAACAACATTGGAAGCCGTGAAATATACTCTTTGACCATTCTCCAGATGCACCGCCAAATGCACAACAGGAGGATGACGTTCATGAATAGGGAATGCGAATATATGCTTTTATTCACTTTTATATTTCCGGTCCGTAGTCCGTAGTACAGTGGTTAACACATTGGACTCGTGAATGGTAGGTTTTGGGTTCAAATCCCGGCGGAGCACAAAAATATATACCATTTATATTTTCAAATATGCTCTTAGCTGGATTTTAAAATTCATATATCTTTACCAAAGACCAGTCACCAAAGGTCCATCCAGCCTTGCAGCAACTGGGTCTTGCTTGAGAATTGACGCTTTCTACAGCGACGACCACTCTCTCAGAGGGCTCATGAGGTAAATAACAAAAAAAGCGCTCGCCGAATAAATAATCCTCATATATATAAAGGGTTCATCAAGCCTGTAAAAAAAAATGGATCTTGCTTGAGAATTTGCGCTTTGTAGCGACGACTACCAGGCTTGTAGCAACACCTCTGTGGCACCCTTCTTGGGTGATATAGACTCCCAAGCCTTTCAGGAATTGGGGAGTCTCCCGCAAAAGGTTCCCTTAAAAAAAAAAAAAAAATGACCATTCAATGAATTTTTCATTTTGATGGTCCATACTGTTGAAATGGACTATCTAAGAAGTATGATGTGGAAAACATGGAGTGACAGGGTGAGGAATGATTTTGTTAGGAAGAATGTGGTGCAAGAGAAAGTGTGAAAGTGAAGATTAAAAGAAGTTTGTTAAGATAGTTTGAGCATATGGAGAGAATGAATGAGGAAAGACTGACGAAGAAAGTATATGTTGGTAGAATAGATGGATGTCGTGGTAGAGGAAGACTGAGAAGGTATGGATGGACCAAATATCTGAAATTGCGAATGAATGGAATATCCAGAGTCATAATAAAAGAAGAGCCTGTCTGAAGAAGGTTATGACTCTGGAGAAAATGAAAGAAGTATGTAAGGACAAAAAGAAATGGCGGTTGATAATGTTGGCGGCTAGGGTTTATTAAAGTGAAATTTGTTTTATGTTTTAGTTTTTTGATGTTCTTAAGTATACATTAGTATTTATTGATTTAAAAAAATGAGATTTGTCCTGTATGTTTCTTGACTTATAGGTTGGTATGCGGCTGACCACCTATGCTGTAAAAATGGTTCACTTTGCCAATGTCACCCCTGTTTCAGAGAAGGACGGCAAGAGTTGCAGCCTGGTATATGTCCATTTGAGATTTGGTTTTTATGTTGTAGGCTCACATGAGGCATGTGCAAGCGCGAACTTATACGTGTCTGGTTGTGAGAATGCATGTTATGTGAATCTCCAATGTAACATATCTTTGCAACTTAGATTAGATTAGATTAGATATTGAAATCATATCCGCTCTAATCACGACTTTGTAGTCATCATTTGGCATGCGTTCCAAAGCACTCTTAAACAACGCATGATTTTCATGAAGTAGGTGCTGTAGATCTTGAAGAATTGCTCTTTTCATTGCTGCATTCATCTCTTGACATCGATCAAGTTGTTTCCCAAATCGCTTCATTGCAGTTCATATACCGACGCGGCGCTCTTCACGCGCAATGCATTGTTCTTTTTCACTCCTTTCACTCGCAATGTTTTGAATCCTTAATGCATTACAGCTTCCTCGGGAAATATTTGATCGCCTTGGTGGTGGCATGGCTTTCTTAATGATTTTTTTGGTACATTATGTCAATAGAAACTTGAAACAAATCGGTCAACTTCAATTATTCTCAGACTCCATTATGTTTAGCTGTCAGTTGCATTTTGTTTTTGTTTTTTGAAAAAAGAACGGCTAGACTGTTTTTAACGGATTGCTTTCAGTTGCGTTTTTTTTATTTATACCTACCAAGTTTTATGTTATTTCTTGAAAAAAAGTATAAAAAAAGTATAAAAAGGATATAAAAAGTATCCCTTGTCCTTTTCCTGATTCTAAGCTACCTTTCTACCAATTTTCAGCCAAATCAGTTTAGCCGTTCTTGAGTTATGGATAGTGTAACTAACACGACTTTGTTTTATATATATAGATGATGAACGATTACAAAGTTAATGCCTCTACAATCAATAAAACTGAAACTCTTTTTCAAAGAGGAGATACTTGAGATCAAAGTGGCCAGTACAGCAAAACGCCAATTTCATATGTAATTGGCGTTTTGCTGTACTGGCCTAACATATCCCGTTTTAGATCCTCCGAGAATTCAGTTTCTCTCTTGATTTTTGTAAAATTCTGAAAAAATTACATTTCTAACTTTCTAAAATACAATTTCTTCTTATCTTCATTTTGACGACTATTATGCTACTTAGTGCTTCTTTGAATTGTCATTGTGTGAGTTAAGCCAACAAATATTTGTAAATAAAACCTAATATTTGAAGCGACAACAGCATTTCAGCGGAAAATGAAGTGGGCTCTTAAGGCTTTTCCTAGTACTACATATCAGAATCATAAACAGCCTTACACTGCTTGTCATTTCTTACAGGTTTCAGGAAATCCACACTCCGGGATCAGGTTTCCTTTGATGGTTAAATGTAACTCGTGCTTCTACTCGACAAATTCTTCAAACTGATTTATTTTTTCAAACGAGATTAAAAATAAATCAGTTTCTTAATGGAAAATAAATATCTCTAAACAGCTTTCTAGTAATCTAATCTAATCTAAGTTGCAAATTATATGTACCATTAGAGATTCACATTATATGCATTTTCAGAAAAAGGCACGTATTAGTTTGCGCTTAAACATGCCGCATGTGGTCCTACAATATAAAAACTCGAATCTTTAATGAACATACCTGCAAGTCCTGCCGATCTTCCCTGAAACAGGGGTGACATTGGCAAAGCGAACCATTTTCTACAGCATGGGTGGTCAGCCGCATACCAACATATAAGTCAAGGACATACATAACAGATTACATTTCTAATATCAACAAATTATAACATGTATGGACATCAAAAACTTACAGAAAACAAATTCTTACTTTACATTGGTTTATATGGGAAAATCAGTTTCGCTTAATGAGTGTTTCATGTAACGAGCGAGATTCTGGAACGAATTATGCTCAAATGGATGGATCAAATTTCTGAAATAGCGAATGAATGGGATATCCAGAGTCATAATAAAAGGAGGGCTTATATGATAAAGGTAATGACTCTGGATGAAATGAAAGAAGTATGCAAGGACAGGAAGAAGTGGCGGCTAATCTGCAATATTGATTTGTAATGTTGCCTTATTCATTTGTTACATTTTTTGTATCGGAAATTATTGACTGGTTTTGTTCTTTTTTTATACTTAAATGCTATTTATTATTTGTATTCCTTGACTTATAGGTTGGTATGACGCTGACCACTAAATCTAAATCTAAGCTGCAAAGATATGTATCATTTGAGATTCATATTAAATGCATTCCCACAAGCAGACACGCATAATTTCGCGCTCACACATTCCGCATGTGGACCTACAATATAAAAAACCCAATCTCAAATGAACATAAGCCCTGTAACTCTAGCCGACCTTCCCTGAAACAGGGGTGACATTGGCAAAGTGAACCATTTTTTACAGTATGGGTGGTCAACCTCATACCAACCTATCAGCCAAGGAAACCCATACTGTAAAAATGGTTCACTTTGCCAATATCACCCCTGTGTCAGGGAAGGTTGGCAAAAGTTGTAGGGCTTACGTTCATTTAAGGTTTGGATTTTATTTGTAAGTAGGTACACATTCAGCATTTGTAAGCGCGAACTACACGTGTTTGTTTGTGGGCATGCATTTGAGAGCTTGCAACTTAGATTATATATTATTATAGATAGCTATGTAGCGGAAAAAACATGGTAACAGTTAAAGACAAAGCTAATCCATAAATACATGAAACACTCTATTATTTGATAATGATGAAGGATTAATTCTCGGGTGTTCCTTACACCCCGCCAGCCCCAAATCAGATATTGTTTTTGCAACTACATTAGGTTTGCATGAGCCGAGGGCTCCAGCGGAATTATCGAATATTCACCGAGAGGGCCCTTGACCCCAGAGGTCTTGGAAATTGTTGCTACAAGTTCCATTTGAATCGGACGGCTTTGGGTTTGGTGGCACACCACATAGCATGGCCCCCATTTCATAGACAAGGTCCAAGATTGGCACTCTCTTGAGGCCCTTTTTATTTACCATATTCCTTGAAAAGTTCGCATTTGAGGTTTATAATTTACGGTCAACCCCCACTTCAACTGAAGTGGTTGGGGTAATTCCGGCTCCCTCACCTGTTAAAATATATTGGTGTTATGGCCGAGGGCTCCAAGTGGTCTGATCTTTCTAGCGTGTTTGGAATACAATATCGTTGGTTCGATCCCCGCCTGGGCCATTTGACCATTACTTTGATCCTTGTTTAACGGATGTTATTGGGTAATTATGAATTAATGATTCATTAAAAGAAACAATAGTGAATTATTAATTGATAATATTACTACCTGTTTCTGGCCAGGCAGAATAGGTTGGTAAATTGCATTCCTCTTTACAAATCTATATAAAAAAAGGTTCAACTCGCCACATGCGACCACGGTAAGAATTTACACTATATGTGTAGCGTAGTTGCGTATGGTAGTATTAGTGCATACGTGATCTTTATCCCGCTGGTGGAACGACCCTGTGGTATTGGAATCATCCACTATGTTCGAGAAATCAAGAACAGTCAAGAAACGTCCGTATGGACGTATATAAATGTAAGCCAATTGTGTAAAGGCCAAGTATCGATTAAAACATTGAGCCGTGAAGTAGAAAGCAAGAGCTAGAAATCAGTACATTGTAAATTGTGAACCAAGCCGTGTAAAATAAATTTTGTTAAACTAAGCATTTGCAGTTTAATTAAAAGAGAACCCCAGTAAAATCATAATCAGTGAATTATATGAGCTCTAAAATAAAATAAAAATCTTTGATTATTTTTGTTGGTATCGAAGACTCCATTATGCACATCCCTATTGGACGCAGCTCTGCAGAGGCTCTGGTTACCCCTAGCGGAATGGCGACAGAGTAACAGTTACAGTTACTATTGACTAAAAAGAAAATAACTAATTATTGAAAAATTCAAATGGATAAGACATAGTTTTAATTCACTTATTTTTTATTTTTTTTGTGCTCAAACATTTTCGCCTAATGAGGCATCTTCAGGAGCAGAATGGTTAGAAATGCCTGATTGGGCGAAATGTTCGAGCACAAAAAAATAAATAAATAAGTGAATCAAAACTTTGTTTTATCCATTTGAATTTTTAAATGATTGAAAATGGACTTTCACTGTGTAAACAGATTAACACTACAAAATATAAAATAATTAATAGCTAGATAAGTACATAAACAAATCAATCAAATAAACAAGCACATTTATGAATATTCAACAGAATAACTATAATATTATTAAAATCGAAGGACCCTTTTGGATCAACACGGGCCCCCAGAATTTCCTCCCATCAGTTGTTTTGTTGTGGGGTCACTCTCTCTAGGACCCTTAGATCCCCACGGTAAATCTGAAGTCCGTAATCCAGGGGAAGACATCCCCTCGTCTTGCCTCTGTACGTGTATGTACGCGCTTACTTATGGTGCAGGGGAAGGAGAATGTTTATGAGTAGGTTGTAAACACTTTACAACTGTTTGTGAAACAAAAATTTCATAACTCGGTGCAATGAAAACATTATTCATAATATATTTATGTTTTCAGTTGAATAAAGTAATAAACGCAACGCATAAAACGCAACTAAGCTACCGACATATATAGTGTAACTTCTTGCCGTGTTATCCCCGAAGGGTTTCGCATGTGGCGAGTGGAACTTATTTATTTTTACAGGTAAGGGGCCGGCCTTACGCCGACCACTTCAGTTGAAGTGGGGGTTTCCCAGCTCCCGGAGGGCTGGTACTCATTTCTTGCCGGTATTTTAATTTAGGGTTTGAAATAAACACCGAAACGGGAGGATTCGAACCCGAGCTCACGGCATGGAATGCAAGCACTCTACCAACTGAGATATCGACCGAACGAATAATGCTTATAGTTTAACTACTTCCGGCCCGGGACTTGTTTATGCTGTATTTTAATAAAAATATAATTAAAATAATAATAATATTAGGATGATTTATTTGGTAACCCCTTTTTCTGTGTGTATCACACCTCAAGAGCCCTCTGCGAGCTTGTTCGTCACTGTAGAAAACCCCGATTCTCAAGCAAGATCCAGTTTCTGTAAGGCTCGATGGATCTTTAGCGACCGGTCTTTGGGAAAGGTTTATGAATTGTTCAACCCAGCGAAGAGCATATTTGAAAATATAAATGGTATATTTTTTTGTGCTCCGCCGGGATTCGAATCCACAACCTTCCATTCACGAGTCCGAAGTGCTACCACTGGACTACGGACCGGTCTTCTGTTTCAACTTCTAGTTTCGTGTCAGGTCTCCCAAAGTTGACTATCACTTGTGAGGATATTTTCTGACCTCTGACTGATGAAAACAGGTCCAATGATCTTAAATGTTAATATATTTTTGCAACTTAGATTGATATGCATCATTACAGATGATCTGAATGAAAAATCTTATTTAGGTAGTGTGGTATATGGCGAATTTTATTATACCCTTAATTGCATTATTTAAAAAAAAACTGGCATAGTTATCAAAGTTAAAACCAATTAAAAAGTATTAAAGTATTGGCTTACGAAATAATTTTACAACAGCTAATGCAACTAAGCTGCACATTTGGGCCACTTCTTACTGCGTTACACCCAAAGGAACAGCATGAAGCGAGTGGAATCTATTTATTTTTACAGGTAAATCTATCGCCATTCCATTAACCACTTCATAGAATAACGTTGGTTCGATCCCCGCTTGGGTCATTTCACCATAACTTTGACCCTGGCTCAACAGATGTGATTGGGTAACTATTAAAATAAACAATAATGAATTATTAACTGATGATATTAATACCTGTTTCTATCCAGGCAGAATAGGTTGGTGATTCTCTTCACAAATCTATTTAAAAAAAAAAAAAAGGGAAGTAAGCCGGTGGCGAGGCACTCATTTCTTGTGAAGTCTGTGTAAACTTTATCGGTATTTTGATATTGGATTTGGAAAAAACACCGAAATGGACAATAAATATGATAATCATGTTGGGGAACAAACCCTAGCCCATTGGCATGGAATGTAATATATATTAGGATGATTTATTTGGTGAGCGCTGTTTTTGTGTGTATCACACCTCAAGAACCCTCTGCGAGCTTGGTCATCGCTTTAGAAAGCGCCAATTCTCAAGCAAGACCCAGTTGTTGTAAGGTTGGATGGACCATTAACACTAAACTATCGACCGGTATTATGATCTTAAATTAAAAAAAAAAAAACTCAATATTGTGTCTAAATTGAATAGAACTTCGGAATTTGAGTCTTCTTTCGGAATTATAGAGTGCATTTGCAGTAAATTGTGTGACCAGAGAGATCTTCAAACTTTGGCACCAATTCAGGAAGCAACCTACCAGGGGAAATTCGTGGCGGTTCAAATTGAATTCCCCCACTTCCTGTACATACTACGCGAACACACCGCGAGTACATGTGAACATACCACATGTGCGTTAGTGTGGCGTGATTTGGTTTAGCTTACTTTATTAAAAGTATTTGAGTAATATTTGGTGCAACATAGACTAACATTGCGCAGTGCAAAATATTTTATGACTTCATTGAAAATAAAGTAAAGTAAAGTAAGTAAATATTGAAAATATCTGCCTGCGCTAGGTAAATTTTTGCTAACAAGAGGTTTGGACTATAGAAATACGTAGCATAGATAGCACTTGCAGAGTTTATAAAAAAGAGGCTAAGAATTTAAAAGGGGGGGTTGATTCTTTGACTGATAGGTTGGTATGAGGCTGACCACCTACACTGTAAAAAAATGGTTCACTTTGCCAATGTCATCCCTGTTTCAGGGAAGGTCGGCAAAAGTTGAAGGATTTATGTTCATTTAAGGTTTATTTTAAATTTGTAAGTACACATTGTGGGCATGCATTTGATATTAGTTTTGAATGTTTATATTTTTTTACACCTTAGCTTATAGATTATAGAGACTATGTTGATGATGATGATGACTACAACATTTTTCAAATGATGCAATGATACATTTAATTTTTAATGACTCAACTTTGCATTGAGTCTAGTTGATAACTTAACTGGTAAAACTCATGTATTCAAAACCAGAGAGCTAGCGCTCGATCCCTACCCATGGCATCAGAAATGATTTTCAGTTTCAGTGTTGTTTTTTTTTTTTAGTTACTTTATTTTATTTTTATTCATTTTATTTGCAACTCAAAAATTGTAGAATTCTAAAAATAATATTCAGTTTTTATAAGAAATGACTAAAGAAAGGAGATACACCTCTGCGGCACTACAACAAGTGTCATAGACCCCTAGAGTCTTCAGAATCTAGGGAGTCTCCCGCACAGGATTTTCTTAAAAAAAAAAAAAAATACTAAGGTTTCATAATAAAAACTTGAATTTTGAAGCTAACGTGCGGGCAGTAGATATTTTTCAAACTTAATAAAAATTCATTTGATTGGTTATTTGTACTTAAGAAGCAAATTGACGCCAATACTAAAGTAAAATAATGAAAGGAAATTTTACAAACTTTCACTCCACGCTAGTGTACTGTCCATGGATACATACCAATTGTCCGTACGTAGATATATACATAGGAAGACCTGCCACATCGCCTTATGACAAAATCCAAGTTGAACATTTCATCGAGCTAGACGTAATCAAATTAAATATTGTATTTTACCAGAAATATTACGTAATCCTTCTTTTCCAACGAATTCCTAGGAAATGTGAACAATGCCCGACAACTTTTGAGAAATGTATTTAATGCGTCATTTAATTTCAAAGAATTAACTAATATTTGCCAAGGATTGCAATTACCAATTTTCGAAATGGATGTAATGAATTAAAAATATATTTATGGCAGAATGAAAGAATGAAAATGAAGAAAATTCCAAGGGAATTTGTTTTTTTTTTTTTTTTTTTAATTTTACTGAAATATTAATGAATGAATGAAAACGAAATATCCTTTATTTGTTTTCTATGAATTTCGTTAACTTACTAAATTATTTAAATGAAAAATGTAAACTTTTATATATTTCCTGTAAACAAAACATTTCTTGTTGTAGAAAATAAACAAATATTCCAAGAAGTTTTCGTATAAAAGATTTTGAGAAATATTAAACAAATAAAAATTACAGCAAACTAGATGAAAGAAAAGGAGTGTTTTGGAAAAGAAAAAAAAACAGTGTTTCAATACTTTCACAAACCACTTCCCTTCAAAACATAAAATTAATGTATTTAACATATTTTTTACCTTTCTAGGAACTGCGTACAAATACTACAAGGAGCAAAGAAAAATTAAGTGTGATTATTTATTATCTCCTTGACTGATAGGTTGGTATGCGGCTGACCACCCATACTGTAAAAAATGGTTCACTTTGCCAATGTCACCCCTGCTTCAGGGAAGGTCGGCAAGAGTTGCAGGGCATATGTTCATTTGAGATTGGGGTTTTTATATTGTAGGTCCAGATGCAGCATGTGTAAGCGCGAAATTATGTATGTCTGCTTGTGGGAATGCATTTAATATGAATCTCAAATGATACATATCTTTGCAGCTTAGATTTAGATTTAGATTAGATTTTGTATTTACTTAAAAAAAACACTCACGGCAAATGTTTTTCAATACTTTGTACGATATTTACATAAATGTTTGTTATCAATTTCTCGTAATTTTCTGTTCCGATAAGTAGACAAATAACATTATTTGAAAAGCCCTGGGTGGATTTTATTTTGTGAAAAAAAGAAATGAATTTCTTATTTTATTTACTTGATAAAAAGATTTCTTGGTATTCTAATACCCTACTACTTTTTTATGATTAAAAAGATGGAAAGAGATGACTGATTAACGTAGAGTTTTACGTAGATTTACGTGATTTATTCCGTATAGCTCTATACAAGTTGTTTACTTTTGGAATGAATGCTCAAACAAATGCAAAAAAACACTATTTATTGTACATACTGTAACAAAAAATTGTACCGGTCATAGTCTAGTAGTTAATGCTACAGTTTTATCATAAGAAGATGGTGGGTTCGAACCTCAGCAGAGCGATGCTTTTCGCTAGGAAAAAAAGACAACTCTACATTCACTATTGAAGACCGGTCCAAATATTAATTTATAAACTGGGTTTTGCATGAAAAATTGGAGCTAACAAACATGCAGAAGGCTCTTGAAGTGACACATCTACAAAAACAACGGTCATCAAATTAATCCTCCTGAAATATATTTAATTGTACATCGATCAGGGTCTTTTTATTGTAAAAAAAATAAATAAAGCTTCTTTACATCGTGAGCTAACAATCGGTGAGAAAAATAACGATAGAAAGAGATAGTCAATCAACCTACAACTTTACGCACTTAACATACTAAAATAGGCACCTACTTACATTCATACATTATATGGTATTTTAAGGTTTGATGTTCTATTTATTTTGTATAATCTGTATGAATAGAAAGAGATGGACGATTAACGTAGAATTTTACGTACTAACTCACTTAAAAATAAAACAGGCATCCAGTCACATACATTTCCGAGCATTTTAAGGGTTGACGTAATATTTATTTTGTATAATCTGGATATGGGAGAGACGTGACGTAGGGATTATGATATCGTATACAGAATTATATCGACGGTTACAAGGAAGTAGGGCATAAGTGACGTTTTGGTCAAAAATAAGTAATGAATGGTATCCTATTTTAAATTTTCCGTTCTTTATAATGATCTAACTCCCATAGCACATCGATGATTTTTTGTTGTTGTTTAAGCCCAAGCAAAGAACTGCGTTTTTAAAGTATGGTTTTGGTATAACCGACAAGATTTTGGCATTTTTTGTCCTAAAGGCGCTTGTGACATAAAAAAAACGTTAAACATCGTAAACCCACATTAATAGGAATGCCAATAAATGCCTTATTTTTTTATTATTTTAGAGATGTTCTGATTTTAACGATATGATAAAAAAATAAAAAAGTTTTGCCATTTTTCTGCAATCTCAAACTTAAAACTGCTCTCCTGAATAATTGAGTTTTTGTCGCTTATGCTCTATTGCCTTTTAACCGTCGATATACTGTATACATCATATTAAATGCTGTAATATCCAAAAATAGAATAAATCAATCAATAACAGATAATATTCTTTGTGTGATCAATTTGAGATGATGTCATTTTATTAAATACATTTATCTGACGTAATATTTTGTTATCAATGAAGTAAAAAAAAACACAATATTATTTTGGATATATGTAGGTCCACATGCGGCATGTGTCAGCGCGAAATTATACATATCTGCTTGTGGGAATGCATTTAATATAAATCTTAAATGATATATATCTTTGCAGCTTAGATTAGATTAGATTAGATATGTAAATAAAGAAATAGCGTTACTGTAACTGTGTCGCACTTTAACTAGGGGTAGTTATGTATATGCCATAGGTATTTCATTATTTGATTGATTAAATGACATAACATGATATTACTTTTATCAAAAATCTGGCCAATTGCTCAGTTGATAGAGCGCTGCACTCCATGTCAGAAATCTGGGCTCGAATCCCACCGAGGGTGTCAGAAATGATTTCCCATATCGATGTTCAAAATGACGGGAAGGCTTACTCAGCATGCACAAGAAATGAGTACCAGCCCTCTCGGGAGTTGGGAAACCCCCCACTTCACTGAAGTGGTAGGCGTAAGGCCGCCCCCCTTAGAATGTACACTATATGTGTAGCTTAGTTCCGTAGTTGCGTTCTTTGACTTATAATTCGATATGAGGTTGAAAAAACTTGCTTCACTTTTGCCGATGCCACCACGGTTTCAAGAAAAGGAAGTCACAACGTTCATGTTTATGTGAGGCTTAGTTTGTTTTCATGGTACACATATGTATGGATACATGTGTACCTTCGAAATATGCCTTAAATAGGGGCCAAAAATGACAATATATCTTTGCAACTTATAACATAGATTCATCTTGTAGGTACCATTCCAGGGGGGGAAGTCTTGATGGTTGGGTTTAGATCTTACCGTACCTATTTGAAGATAGGACGGAATAAAACATGGCGGTGCCTGAACATCTGATCGTTGATCCATATTAAATGAATAAGTTTTGTATAAGTGTCCATGTTGTAATTGTAACTCTGTTACCATGCCGCTAGAGATGGCCAGAGCCTCTGCAGAGCTGCCCCCATTTCTTCTTATCCTTACATACCTCTTTCAATTCATTCATATCAATCACCTTTTTAATGCATTTTTCTTCTTTTCATTTTTTCATCATCTCTTCAATCTGATCACTCCATATTTTCCTCGGTCGTCCCTTACCTCTTTTTCTTTCACACTTCCTCTGTATTTATACTTTGTCTGTCTATTGGGGCTTCCACACGCTTGCCAACCCATCTCAAGTCAAGCGCACAGTGTGTCGTCTAGAACATGCTAGCTAGACAAAATGAATCCATTAGACAAAATTTTGTCCAGCTAGCATGTTCTAGACGACACACTGTGCGCTTGACTTGAGATGGGTTGGCAAGCGTGTGGAAGCCCCATATCATCATTCATTCTTTCCACATGCCCAAACCATCTCATCACATTCTTTTGTACCTTAATTTTCACATCCTTTTTCAAATTACATACATTCTTTCTTTACCCATTCATTTTTAACTCTATCCTTCAGAGTTTTTCCCGTCATGCTTCTCAAATGCTTCATTTTCACCGTACATACTTTACTCATTTCGCTATCATTTACTGTCCATGCTTCACTTCCATACATCAAAATCGATAACAATATGCCATTGTGTTCTAATATCCATATTGTTAATCACTTGTTCTTTGCTATTCTTCCTACTGCACCGACCACTTTGGACTTTGGAGGAAATGAAAGAAGTATGTAAGGACAGAAAGAAATGTCGGTTGATCTGTAATGTTGGCGGCTAGGGTTTATTAAATTGGAATTTGTTTTCTGTTTTAGTTTTGATGTCCATACGTGCTATTATTTTTTTTATTTTTTTTAAGAAATCCTGTGCGGGAGACTCCCTAGATTCTAAAGACTTTAGGGGTCTATGACACTTGTTTTAGTGCCGCAGAGGTGTACGAGCTTGGTCGTCGCTACAAAGCGCCAATACTCAAGCAAGACCCAGTTGCTGTAAGGCTGGATGGACCTTTGGTGACCGGTCATTGGTAAAGGTTTATGAATTTTTCAACCCAGCGAAAAGCACATTCGAAATATAAATGGTATATTTTTATGCTACGCCGGGATCCGAATCCACAACCTTCCATTTACGAGTCCGAAGTGTTGCCACTACGGACTACGGACCGGTCCATGATTTATTGATTAAAAATATGTAATTTGTCGTGTATGTTCCTTGACTTATAGGTTGGTATGCGGCTGACCACCCATGCTGTAAAATTGATAATTTTTGCCAATGTCACCCCTGTTTCAGGGAAGGATGGCAAGAGTTGCAGGATGTATGTCCATTTGAGATTTGGTTTTTTTGTTGTAGGTTCACATGCGGCATGTGCAAGCGCGAGCTTGTACGTGTCTGCTTGTGGGAATGCATATAATGTGAATCTCCGATGTAACATATATTTGCAACTTAGATTAGATTGCTTTCCCTTACACACCCTATTCTCAGAAGAATGTGGAAACTCAATCATTGTGAAAAACAGTATCACGGCAGTCCATGCTTCACTTCCACACTTAATTAAGGAGATACGTTGAAAAACACGACGTGCGTGACTAAAGCAAGATACAGGAGCTTGGCGAGAAGGATATTTCATATCATCATTCGTTTGGCCTAAGTCCTTGTTGTTGACGCAAGGCCCAGATTATGAGACTAGCTACTCCCAGATGGAATAATATATTTATGCTAATGGACCAGGAAATTCCAGAACGAATCTTTTTCATCTGTGCTATGGATGAAACCTGATGGTTATATTTTTATTATTTATATTTTCGTACCGGTCTGTTGTACATTGGTTAACGCTACGGACTCGTAATCCGAAGGTCGTGGATTTTTTTCCCGGAGAAAGACAAATGATGTTTTGTGTGAGCGCTGTTTTTGTGTGGATCACACTTCAAAAGCACTATTGGATCCAGTTATTGTGAGGCAGGATAAACCTTTAGCGACCGGTCTTTTAATAAACGCAGATATTTCTTTCAACTCAGTGAGCACATTTTGGAAGTTAAATAATAATTCCCATGCTATGTGGATTATTTACAAGTGTAAATAATAATTTCATTTCATTTTTACCACAAACAGATGAGGATTCAGACCTTATACGTATTTCCAGAACATTTCCATTACCCTTGGGAGCAGGGAAACCCCCACTTCAATTAAAATGGGCTAGCGTAAGACCAGCGCCCTTACCTGTGAGAATAAATAGATCCCGATTGCCACATGCGACCTCTCCGGGGATCTAATCTAATCTAAATTGCAAAGATTCACATTATATGCATTGTCAGAAGCAGACACGTAAAAGTTCGCGCTTGCACATGCCGCATGTGAACCTACAACATAAAAACCTAAATCCCAAATGAACATACACCCTGCAACTCTTGACGACCTTCCCTGAAACAGGGGTGACATTGGCAAAGTGAAGCATTTTCTACAGCATGGGTAGTCAGCCGCATGCCAACCTATACGTTAAGGAACATGCGTTAATAGCATTTTCAAATCACGGATAATGTGGCAAAACGTTGCAGTACATGCTTAGCTAAGTTGTTGTGTTCTTAGAAAAAGCAGATTAATTTTTCTCCCCAATGAAGAGCATATTAAAAAGAAAATGTATTTTTTTTTATTTGTACTTTTGTACTCAGAATCTTCTACCTTCCTGTGAAGAATCCGAGGAGGGGATTGGTCAAAAGAAGAAGAAAGAGACCTCTGAATGTGACTTGAAAGTTATATAAGCGATTAATTGTACACGTCGTATCTCACCTTGCATTTGCTGCAGGCACTGAAGGTGCACACAGGCCTAGATTTCAACTGAGCGTGCAATAGCATCAACGTATCTACTAATTTATTTAACCCTACGATGTTTCAGGAAGGTCCGCAACTAAGCTACACAAATAGTGTAACTTCTTGCCTGCGTTATCCCCGATGGGGTCGCATGTGGCGCTTCGGGACCTATTTATTTTTACAGGTAAGGGGGCCCGGCCTCACACCAACCACTTTCAGTTGAAGTGGGGGTTTCCCAGCTCCCGGGGGGGCTTGTTCTCATTTCTTGTGAAGGCTGAGTAAACCTTTAAGATCGAACCCTTGTTCTCGGCATGGAATGCAAGCATTCTAACAATTGAGCTATCGACCTTTTTACAAGCTTGATCGTCGTCGCTACAAAGCGCCAAATCTCAAGCAAGACCCAGTTGCTGTAAGGCTGGATGGACCTTTGGTGACCGGTCATTGGTAAATGTTTTATGAATTTTTCAACCCAGCGAAGAGCAAATTTGAAAATATAAATGGTATATTTTTTGTGCTCCGCCGGGAATCGAACCCACAACCTTCCCATTCAGAGTCCGCAGTGTTACGACTGAGCTACGGATCCTTTTTTTTTGCTTGTTTGTTTACTTTTGTTTTTTCTCTTCTTTGTTTTCAAGGTTTTTCTTTTTAAACATGTATGTAAAAGGCACAATGTGTCGTTGAAAAAAAAAAAAAAAAAATGTTTAACACCACACCAGAGACATCACACACACCAATCAGCGTGCGTAGGTTCACGTCAACACGAACTTATACGTTCGTAACAGTATGAAAGTCTGGATGGGCATTGGTAAGTTTCTGATTAATTTATAATTGTTAACATCGTAGAGTTAATGGTCTAACATACATATATATGATATGTATGTATTTTTAAATGTTTCTCACGCATAAGATTATCTAAGTTCTATTCAAGGATATTATCTTAGCTATGTATTGCACTGTGTTCAAATGAGCTTAGTGCCTTTTTGAAATTTCGTCCCTTCAGTGCTTGATTCAAAGATGACCTTGAAATGACATTAAAAAAAAAAACTGCGCTCACCAAATAAACCATCCTAATATTGAATAAGAGTTTAAGGCTTACACGGCCGGCTAATGATGCTGAGGTGATGTTTTCCGGGATCTGTTGCCGTGGTCTGTGGGAGGTTTCGCCCATTTCTACGATGGGCTTCTTCAGCGTGAATGATGATGATGATGAAGATGATCTTGATGGTTTGCTGATATACCCCATAGATTCACATGCAAAATACACAGATGTCGCTGCTCTACAAAACGAACTCGTATGCAAAGTGTCTTTAGTTTCCACGTATAAGCCCCGAGTGTACACACACTTGCATCACAGTTCTCATCAAGATCATCTTCATCATCATCATACTTCACGCTGAAGAAGCCATCGTAGAAATGGGCAAAACGTCCGGAAGCTCCAGCTCCCACAGACCACGGCAACAGATCCCGAAAAACATCACTCCAGCATCTAAATCTAAATATGTATCATTTGAGATTCATACTAAATGCATTCCCACAAGCAGACACGCATAATTTCGCGCTCACACATGCCGCATGTGGACCTACAATATAAAAAACCAATCTCAAATGAACACAAGCCCTGCAACTCTTGTCGACCTTCCCTGAAGCAGGGGTGACATTGGCAAAGTGAACCATTTTTTACAGTATGGGTAGCAGCCTCATACCAACCTATAAGTCAAGGAAACCTATAAGTCAAGGCATCCAGCATCATCCTAATATTATTGTTTCTTATTTTCTTGCTATTTTTTTCTGGCTTTTATCTAGAACACTTGCTTGTTAAGTACTAAGACCTTGGACCGGTCCGTAGTCCAATGGCAACACTTCGGACTCGTTAATGGAAGGTTGTGGATTCGGATCCCGGCGGAGCACAAAAATATACCATTCATATTTCGAATGTGCTCTTCGCTGAGTTGAGAAATTCATAAACCTTTACCAAACACCGGTCACTGAAAGGTCCATCCAATCTTACAACAACTGGGTCTTGCTTGGGAATTGGCGCTTTCTTCAGCGACGACCAAGTTTGCAGAGGGCTCTTGAGGTGTGATATACACAAAAACAGCGCTCACCAAATAAATCATCCTAATATTATTATTACTAAGCATCAAGATAGAATGACAAGTAGTCACTAAGCTGGTTTGAGTGAGCAGCTCAAGTGTTGGCACAAATAATCGGTGTCAGATCGTGAAAAGTGGGCGGTGACTTGTCTAGGTAACGCCCATCAGTGACACGCAGTTACTCAAGAAAGAAAACTGCCGTTCAGGTGGGGGTAACCGCTGTAGATTATTGCAAATACAAAACTTACCGTTCCCTCAGTGCTTCTGTGTCTTATTTTTTTCAAGAAATCCTGTGCGGCAGGCTCCCTAGATTTTTAGAGACTCTAGGGGTCTATGACACTTGTTGTAGTGCCGCCGCGGTGTATACGAGCTTGCTCAAGCAAGACCCATTTGCTTTAAGGCTGGATGGATCTTTTAGTGACCGGTCTTTGGTAAAGGTTTTTATGATTTTTTCAACGCAGCGAAAAGCAAATTTCAAAATATAAACGGTATATTTTTTGTGCTCCGCCGGGATTCGAATGCACAACCTTCCATTTACGAGTCCGAAGTGTTACCACTGAACTACGGACCGGTCTTATCTCCAACAGAGGTAATTTCACTTTTTTATTTTTCAAACAGATTCAACAACCAACAAATTCAACAACCTATTCAGGAAACAGGTATTAATATTATCAATGAATAATTAATTCATTATGGTATATTTTTTAATGAATTATTAATTAATAACTAACCAATGACATCTGTTGAACCAGGATCAAAGTTATGGTCAAATGACCCAAGCGGGGATGAAACAAGCGTTATTCTATTCCAAATACGCTAGACGGATCAGCTGCGTGACTCCGTCGGCCATAACACAGATATGAGTAATGTTTGTATGTGTAGTATTTGTATTGAGCTAATGCGATTTACGAAAACTGGAAATTAATTTTATAAATACAAACTCTCACAATATCGAGTTTACTTCTTAGCTCAGATTATAAAGAATGGAATTCCTAAGACAATTTAATTTATAGGTCATCTTTAAATCAAATGGTAGATAAGTTAAACAAGTAGTTAAGTTAAACAAGTCAGCAGCTTAGATTATAGATAGGTAGCTATGAGGTTGACCACCCATACTGTAAAAACTGGTACACTTTGCAAATGTCCCCCCTGTTTTAGGGTAGGTTGGCTAAAGTTGCAGGGTTTATGTCCATTAGAGGTTTTGATTGTATTTTGGAAGTACAGTATTTGTAAGCGCGAACTTGTGGGCATATTGTAACTGTAAACTGTAACTATAACTGTAACTTTGTCGCATTTCTGCTAGGGGTGGCCAGAGCTTCTGCAGAGCTGCCTCCATTTTTTACTACCCTGACATACCTCTTTCAATTCATTCATATCCATCGCCTATTTCATGCATTTTCACTTTTTTATATTCCATTCTTACACAGTCTCCTCAATCTGATCACTCCATACTTTTCTCAGTCGTTCCTTTCTCTTTTTTTCCTAATCTTAAATATTCGCAATTGTATATCTTTCCAACGTCGATGTTAATATGACTTGGAATAACATTTTTAATCTCATTTTATAATGCGACGTAAAAAAAAAACATTCAATGAATATGACCTTAATAAAAAAACTTTTTTTATGAAAAAAAAACTGTTTCTCCATAATACCAAATATTACTACGTTGGTTTTATTCAAAGGCAGAAATAATCATTGGATTTTGTAAGGCTTGGGCCTTCCAAGGAATAGCGTCATTGTCCGAAGACTCTTTGTAATAATGCCTATAAATATTTATTAGCCCGTCTTACATTTTTATATTGCTCACATGAGAATAAAACAACATTTTCTTGGGTCAGTTTAACTTATATAACGATAAAAGGTATCTATCAGTGGCAAAGGGTGCTATACAACTCGATTCCCATCGGTTTCCCTTTTAAAATGAGGTAACAAAGTAGTTGAAAAATATAGGTACAAAATAAATAAATAAATATTTAAAACCAAAGAAACCATACGTATTTTTCCCCCATTGAAACCATGCAGT
The DNA here is from genome assembly GCA_951799405.1 of Agapetus fuscipes. Taxonomy (NCBI): domain Eukaryota; kingdom Metazoa; phylum Arthropoda; class Insecta; order Trichoptera; family Glossosomatidae; genus Agapetus; species Agapetus fuscipes. The sequence continues at coordinate 11,723,033 of OX637351.1, read as the reverse complement.
CAACTTTATTATCATTTTTGCCTCATTTTAAAAGGGAAACCGATGGGAATCAAGTTGTAAGGCACCCTTCGCCACTGGTCACTATCTAGTATCTACAATCAATTTTGCAAAGATATATTAACATTTAAGATTTATAATTGATGTATGCCTTTTGTCAACGACGATACCATGTTGAAAGTACCGGTTCTCATCAGATCACCGAAGTTAAGCAACATTGGGCGCGGATGCTACCTGGATGGGTGACCGCTCAGGTACACCGCGTGTTTCTTGGACCGGTCCGTAATCCAGTGGCAACACTTCGGAATCGTAAATGGAAGAAGGTTGTGGAGTCGAATCCCAGCGGAGCACAAAATATACCATTTATATTTCCAAATGTGCTCTTTGCTGGGTTGAAAAGAATCATAAACCTTTACCAAAGACCGGTCACTGAAAGGTCCATCCAGCCTTACAACAACTGGGTCTTGCTTGAGAATTGGCGCTTTCTACAGCGACGACTAAGCTCGCAGAGGGCTCTTGAGGTGTGATCCGCACAAAAACAGCGCTCACCAAATAAATCATTCTAATATTATTATGCCTCCAAGCAGACACGATTACGCTTCGTAAGTAGGTACCAACAACCAAATCGGATAAGTTGGCAGAATGCTTGAATTCCATTTTGAGAGCTCGGTTTCGAATCCCACCGAGGCTGTCAGAAATGATTTCCGTTTTCGGTGTTTATTTTAAACCGAAAAGAAAATAGAGGCATAAGGCTTACTCAGCCTTGACAAGAAATGAATACTTACCCTCTTGGGAGCTGGGAAACCCCCACATCAAATGAAGTGGTTGGCGTAAGGCCGGCTCCATCCCCTGTAAAAATAAATAGGTTCCGCTCGCCGCATGTAACTCCTTTTCTGAAGAAGCAGCAAGGTTTGACTGAAACACCAAAACGAATAATCTTTTCTGGACCCTGAGTACGAGTTTGTTCACTTTACTCGAAGTATTTTGTATTCGAGAAAAATGTATGTGAACTTGTAAAGCACCTCTGGCAAAACAAGTTTCGAAATCTTTTTTGCCAGGGGTGCTTCAGAAGTTCACATCAGTGGCGAAGGGTGCCATACAAGCCGGTTCCTATCGGCTTCTCTTTTAAAATGATATAACAAAGTTGTTACAAAATATAGGCACAAAGTAAAAAAAATACATTTAAAACCAAAGAAACAATACGTATTTTTTCCCCATTTAAACCATGCAGTCTACTTTATTATCATTTTTGCCTCATTTTGAACGGGAAACTGATGGGAATCGGCTTGTATGGCACCCTTCGCCACTGGTTCACATACATTTTTTTCAAATACACAATTATAATAATAAAGTGAAAAAATTCGTACTCAGGGTACTGGTACTATGAATCAAACCTTGGCCATGAGCATGGAATACATTTTTTTACCAATCGAGCTATCGACTGAGATTACTAAGTAACTTAATTACAGGAAATTGAAATCTTGCTACAAAACTTGATACAATCCAATACTTTACTTTCATAACGTCTACTTATATATGTACTTTAATGACACAGTATTTTTGATAGCAACAATATGGGGTCTTAATACCCAATAGTAAGTAATAACAATAAAAAAACATTGTATTTCATTACAGAAATGGACCAAATAATTTTAGATAATAGCCGTTGCTAGTGATGCAATAGAAGGTGGGTCTGTCAGTAACCACAAATAGACTCTGTGCAACAAATACATTATACCTTGAGATCTACGTTTACAATTTGATACTAAAAATACTTGTAGAGATGTAAGAGTTTTAAGATTTTAGGTAAACAATAGCAGTGTCAGTATGAAACCAAGGCATTCGATTTGTAAAACCTATTTATTTTCACAGTTATTGGTTGTTTATACATGACTGATACACTTTGGTCACATTTTGAGAAATTAGAAATGCCACCTTCCTCATTTATCATACAGAGTTAGATTTAGGGGTAAAGTTCTCAGGGACGCCGAAGGACATCTTATCTAATCTAATTTAAGTTGCAAATATATATAGGATTGGAGATTTACATAATATGCATTCTAACAAGCAGACATTAGTTCGCGTTTACATATGCCGCATGTGAACCTACAACATAAAAACCCAAATCTCAAATGAACATAGACCCTGCAACTCTTGCCAGCCTTCCCTGAAAAAAAGCGGACATTGACAAAGTGAACCATTTTATACAGCATGGCTGGTCAACCGCATTCGTCAGCCGACATCGTGGCTGAAAAACCTGTGACAATGGTTTGGCACAAGCACCAAGTCGTTGTTTCGAGCCGCAGCTTCCAAAGTCAAAATAGCCATGATGATCGCCAATCTTTGATAGTAATGGCACCAAAAGAAAAATAATAGAAATGCCATTTATTATTTGTATTCCTTGTCTTGTAGACTGATGTGAGACTAGCCTGTGCAAATGCAAAAACTAAGCTACATTGAATGTGCAATTCTTTGCCATGTTCTCTCCGTAAAAGTCGCATGTGGCAAATGAAATCTATTTATTTTTACAGGTAAGGAGGCCGGCCTAACGCTAACCATTTCAGGTGAAGGGGAATTTCCCAGCTCCCGAGGGGGTTGTTACTCATTTCTAGTGAAGGCTGAGTAAGCATTGCTGGTATTTTCTTTTCGGGTTTGAAAAAAACACCAAACAAGAAATTATTTATTACACCCTCGATGGGACTCGAACCGCAGCTGTCTGCATGAAATGCAAGCACCCTACTAACTGAGCTATCGATCGGACTATTCGGACGGATGCAATTTTTTGTTATTTTCGGTTTCGGTTTCAAATCTGAACCTTCTATGTTCCATCTCTTTACATTAAAACGTACATACGTTCATATCTATTTACTAACCGCAAACATTGCTTCAATTAGATTTCAATGACTATTTTTATACAGTTGTAATACCATGCAATTACGTGGTACGAAATGAAAAAAAAAATTGTATGCTGTTTAGAAATACATCCATAGATACAATGAAATATTCGCATTGTCTTGTTTTATTCCCAAATATCTTTCGTTCAAAAAAGCTAGTCTATTTTTTTCTAAGCTTAAATGAAAGTTAAGATTGTAATTCATGATTTTAATGTTTGTTTTTGATGAAACGTTTGTACAATTTTGTATTCAATTAATTATGTATGCATAAGTGTTTTTAGGCTTTCATGGCCGGCTTCAGATGATGATGATGATGATAATGAAGCAGCCTACAATTATTGAACATGGTCTACAAGCCCGGAAAGATGGAGTCTACATCATTATCATCATCATCATATGTATGCATACTTTGCCAATGTCACCCCTGTGTCAGGGGTGAGCAAAAGATGTCAGGCTTATGTTCATTTGATGTTTGGATTTTATTTATAAGTACACATTCATAATAGTTCAGCGATATATATTGCTCGTGAATCATTAGCTTCAAAGATCAATACAGATCTAAGGGCTGTCAGCCGTTGGGGCACTGACAACCTTGTAGAGTTCAACATCAAAAAGACTCAAGCATGTCTGATATCCTTAAAGAGGATTCCAAACAACTATATCCCAACTTTCGACAATATCTCCTTCTCTAACCATGAACACTTAAATCTTCTTGGTGTTTCTCTGTCATCAGAGTTAAAATACCACGATGCTATTGAGTCTCGCACAACTTCCGCTTTCCGGCGACTTGGCATATTATACAGAGCCCGTAGGTTTTTTACTTCAGCCCCGTTATTGACTCTGTATAAATCCCAAATTCGCCCCATTATCGAGTATGGCAGCCATCTCTGATGTGGTATGTCCAAGAAGTTGAGTGACCAACTTGATTCTGTGCAAAGGAGGGCAGTGAGGTTGATCAATGATCCTTCTCTGACATCCGATCTGCAGCCGCTCCAGCACAGAAGAAAAGTTGGAATGCTCAGTCTTTTTTATCGATATTACCACGGAGCTTGTTCTAATGAGCTCCATTCATTAATCCCTCCCCCTCGCATTTCAGAAAGGGAAACTCGTAGTACGACTCTTATTCATCCCTTTGCAGTCGATCTCAAAACTATGAGAACTTGGCGTTTTCATGACTCATTCCTTTGCCAAACTGCCCGTTTATGGAATGGTCTAACAGTATCTGTGTTCCCTTCCCAATTTAATCCGGTTTTATTCAAAACCAACATCAATCACCACTTCCTTGCAGCGCCTCACGATAAAAGCAAGAACTCAAGCAACACCTCTGCGGCACCCTTCCAGGGTGACATAGACCCCCAAGACTTTTAAGAATTGGGGAGCCTCCCGCACAGGATTCCTTAAAAAAAAAAAAAGCATTTGTAAGCGCAAACTACACGTGTTTGTTTGTGGGCATGCATTTGATATGAGCTTTAAATGTTAATATATCTTTGCAACTTAGATTATAGATGTCAAATCACACACATCATCACCATAATCAACCTCATCATCAACATCAAAAACGTTCTCAACATCAACAAGGACCTTATCGTCAAAAATAGCATTAACACCATCATACATCTTGACTTATAGGTAGGGACTGGAAAATTTCGCGATCGCGATAAAACGAATTTATTCGCGAATTTTGGGATTTTTACGAAAATAACGCGAAATTTGAGGTTTTACGCAAATAACGCGAAATTTTAGGTTTTACGCAAATATCGCGAATTTTTGTATTTTTTGAAGGAATTGTGCGAAGTTTTACAACATATTTGAACAATCGTACCTAATCTTTGGAATTTTCTTCTTCATTATGCACATTTCTATTGTGATAGAATGACATTTAGGGACAACATTTAGGTGCATTGACATTTAGGTACCTACTTAAAATAAAAAAGTCTATGGTTGTTTGGTGTAAGCGTTGCCAACTTCATACCAATCAAACCCGTTGGCCACCTTGACTGCGCAGTTGACAGCTAACATACTCTGTGTTGCTAAACACGTGCTAACCTTAACAACGAATTCGCGAATTACTGAATTTGAGTTACAGTGAGCATTTCATCGATGGAGTTTGTTTGAGTGCCTATTTCAATAATATAGTTTATTGTATTTTTGCTGTGACACGGACCGTAATGCGTTTTTTTCACAATATCGTGACAGGAAACTTTTGGAGTGAATTTTGTTGTGTGGCTGGACATTTAATACGTTTTTTTTTCAATATTGTGACAGGACACTATCTTTGAGTGAATTTTATTGTGTGACAGGACACTTAATACGTTTTTTTTTCAATAGTGTGACAGGACACTATCTTTGAGTGAATTTTATTGTATGACAGGACACTTAATACGTTTTTTTTTCTTCAAATTGTGACAGGACACTATCTTTGAGTGAATTTAATTGTGTGACAGGACACTTAATACGTTTTTATTTAATATTGCGACAGGACACGATCTTTGAGTGAATTTGGTTTTGTGACAGGACACCCAGTTGTATTATTTTGTATTGTGAGAAGACACTTTTTTTTGTGAAAGTATTGTAGTATTTTCAAGATGCCTAAAGTAGAAATATCAGCATACGTTCGGGCTTCACAGTTTACTGTGCATGGTTTTTATGCAGTGGATGACAAAGTTGTCATGTGTCGCTTATGCAACGCAACAGTTTCGTGGGAGAGAAAGGATTCCTGCGAAAAACATGTGCAAGGTGCAAAGCACAGGAAAATGAAAGACAAGCTGAACTGTCCTGGATCATCCAAGCAGACTTCAATCCTGACATCGATGAAGGAAAATACTTCAAGGAGTGAAGCTGTTGCTGGATTGGCCAAGAGCACAGTTGAGGCTTTCATAAAAGCCAACATCCCTTTGGAGAAATTGGATAACCCTCATTTCAGAGACTGGATGCACCAAAATATGCAAGGTATGTACCTACATATATTTTAGCTGGGTTTAAAATACTAGTATTTTCCTCTTCAGTGAATGTATCAAGTTAAAAAATATTTTAAGTATTATATTCAGATGATTCATTTGGTGAGCGCTGTTTATGTGTGTGTCACACCGAAAGAGCCCTCTGCAGGCTAGGTCACCATTATAGAAAGCGCCAATATTCAAGCAAGGACCAGTTGCTGTAAGTCAGGATGGACTTTAAATGACTGGTTTTAGGTAAAGGCAGATGCATTTTTTCAACCCAGCTAATAAAAGCATATTTAAATATAAATGATAAATATTCTGTGCTCCGCTGGGAATGGAACCCATGACCTTGCAATTTCTTTAAACTTGCTATAGTCTGCAGTGTTAACCACTTAACTATGACCTATCTTACTGGTGAGTTATACCCCGGAACTACTATCTCATCGATTAATGTAATTAATACTATGGTGTTGTATGTTTTCCAGGTGCTGGTGACTTGCCGTGCACTAAAACGTTGCGGGAGAAATATGTTGGAGCAGTAGCCGCAGACAGGATCATCCAAGTGAAAAACAAGCTCCTCAACAAGAAGATTGATGTTTACTGTGACGAAACGACGGATGCTGTTGGGCGTTGTGTTTTCGTTATTTTATTTAGATGCATGAATGCAATAAATACATGCACGGAAATCCATGTTGCGGGTGTGCAATTTTTAGAGGCAGCCAATGCCACTAATTGTGTGAGGGCAATTATCGATGCCCTCAAACTATATAATATTGAATACAATAATGTTAGAAGCATTGTTACAGATTCGGCGAGGTATATGACCAAATGTGTTGACACACTAAAAATTGTTGTTGGGGAGCATTTGTCCCATGTACAGTGCTGGGCACATAAGTTAAATTTAGTGGGAAATATATTCATGAAAGAGCTTGCAGAACTCAATAATGCAGTCTGCAAAACAAAATCACTTTTTTTGAATACAAGGAAGAGGAAGCATTTATTCTCTTCCTTTTTAAAACAAAGACGGGGAGTGGACTGCCCCATTTTTCCAGTCCCCGTAATAACCAGGTGGAACTCATGGTTTAAGAGTGCGTTCTACCTGGCAGAATATTTTAGGGACATTATTGAGTTCTGCAAGACTGATGAACTCACAGGAATACATAATTGTGGACTAGAATTTTTTACCGGCCTGACATCGGAAGAAATTCTGATAACAGAATGTCAGGCTACTTTTGTGCTCGAGCACTGTACGAAAATTGTAGAAACAATAAAATATTTGGAAGGGTCCTCATATCCAACCTCGCTCCAGTTGGTTGGCGTACTTGAGGAAATCAAAGGCGGTTTGAGTCACGTCGTAAATGGTGTATTTTACGACAAAACTCAAACCGCCATTAAGAGAGTTAATGATGACTCCCAAGTACGCCTTAAGCAAACTGGGGAGAAGGCCCTTCAAAAAATTAGGGATCTAATCCAAAATGATCCCAATAAAAAAAGTTATGAGGACCTGACAGTTTTGTGTCCACAAGTGGTCATATCCTCAGAAATAACCCCTGCGTTAGTGTCTCAACTAAAATTTATTTTCAACGAATTAAGTGTTGAGACGCTAACAACGGGGTATCATAATTATAAGAAATTAATTGAGAGACAGATTGCTTCGGGAGTCAAAATTGATGTCATCAAGGTGTTCGAATCGCTCAAGGTAACGAACAATGATTTTGCAAATCATTGTTTGGAAGCGATTTGGATGCCTTGCTCTAATGTAGACTCCGAGAGGTTCCTCTCTTCGTACAATACTGTGTTAACAGATCCAAGAAGGAACCTCAACCAAGACAATCTGTCAACAATGGCAATTTTTAATTTTGAAAATTAATTTATTTAAGTATGTTGCAGGGTATTTGGTGTAATATTGAAGTATTAAAACTTTTTTAAATCAATGTACTCCTTTTGATTCAGATGTTTTTAATTCTTTGTTTTTGTATGTAAATTTCATTGTTTTTATAATAAATTGTAAATATTAGTAATATCCATTGTTTTACAATTATATCAACCCTCATTTTGATCAAATCAACGCCAAAAAATAACACCGAACTTCCCTGTTTTTGATCAAAAATAACACCGAATTTCCCTGTTTTTGATCAAAAATAACACCGCATTTCTCAAAAAATAACACCGAAATCAGCAAAAAATAACACCGCTATTTTCCAGTCCCTACTTATAGGTTAGTATGCGGCTGACCACTCATGCTGTAAAAATGTTTCACTTTGCCAATGTCACCCCTGTTTCAGGGAAGGACGGCAAGAGTTGCAGGGTGTCTACCCATTTGAGATTTGGATTGTAGGTTCACATGCGGCATGTGCAAGCGCGAACTTGTACGTTTCTGCTACAAATAATAAATGACATATCCTCTTCTTCTTCTTTTGGTGCCACTTCTATCGAAGATCGGTGATCATCATGGCTATTTTGACTTTGGAAGCTGCGGCTCGAAACAAGGACTTGGTGCTTGTGCCGAACTATTGTCCCAGGTTTTTCAGCCACGATGTCGGCTGACGAGTGCGGCTGACCAGCCATGCTGTATAAAATGGTTCGCTTTGTCAATGTCACCCCTTATTCAGCGAAGGTCAGCAAGAGTTGCAGGGTGTATGCCCATTTGAGATTTGGGTTTTTATATTGTAGGTTCACATGCGGTATGTGCAAGCGCGAACTTGTACGTGTCTGCTTGTCAGAATGCATAAATTGTGAATCTCCAATGTAACATATGTTTGCAATTTAGATTAGATTAGATCGACCGACTTTAACAACGTAATCAACATTATCATAAACAACGTCATCACCATAAACAACATCATCAATATGAACATCGGCAACGTTATAACATAATTGTCATCAACATCACAAACAACAATATTCGCAACATTATCAACATCATCAACAACATAATCAACATCATCAACATGATCATTATCATTCATATCATCGATATCATAAACATCATAATCATTATCGATGTAATCACCATCATCGATTCATCTTACAATAATCTAAATCAGGAACATCTCCTACCTGCGGCAACTGAAGCCCACAGCAGAAGCATTCACCGTTTACGTTAAGTCCTACCTCTCGACTCCATTATGGCAATTCACGTGTCCGGCACATTGCTATAAACGTTTCCAAGCAGAGGCCACAGTGCCCGACTGGCGGATGGGAGGCACGTGGGTCGAATCCCGAATAGTGGCACGGGCCGCGTGCCAAATGTGGCAAAACGACCCATTCTCACACACACACACCGAGCCGTGGCATTTCTCCATCTCGGAATGTGGCAGGCTTGCGTAATCCTGAGCCTTTGAGTTTGAAGAAAATCGTTTAGCCGATGAAAACTTAGAGGGTCGCCTTAATGATGAAATTTAATTAATATGATGTAATCCGTCTTTAATCTAAGTTGCAAACACATTAAGGGTTCATGCGAGTATTGAATGGAGGTATGCCCACAAACAGGCTCGTATGAATTCGCGCTAACACATGACGCGTTTGTGGATACATCTAATCTCTAATCTAATCTAAATTGCAAATATATGTAACATTAAAGATTCACACTATATGCATTTTCACAAGCAGACACGTATAAGTTCGCGCTAAACATGCCGCATGTGGAGCTACAGTATAAAAACCCGAATCTCAAATGAACATACACCCTGCAACTCTTGTCGACCTTCCCTGAAACAGGGGTGACATTAGCAAAGTGAACCATTTCCTACAGCATGGGTGGTCAGCCGCATACCAACCTATTAGTCAAGGAACATACACAAAAGATAACATTACATGCACACATACATTCATACAAAATAAAAACCCCACATCTAAAATAAACAAAAGCCCTGCAACTTTTGAGACTTTACCCTGAAATCGATGTAAATTGAAGTGTTTGGCGCAAGGTCGGTCCCTTTAACTGTAAAAATAAATAGGTCCTACTCGCCACATACGATTTCTTTGCGGCAAGAAGTTCCATTACATGTGTAGCTTATTAGCATAACTGGAAAGGGAGATCTTCTCCAAGGTGATCGTGAAGGCTGAGATGACCTGACAGGATACCTAAAGAAGAAGAAAAATGAATGAGGCCGCAAGTACCAACACAACGTTACAGTCAATCTCAATCAAAGCATGGCGATTTTTCAAATACATATGAAAGATGAAACGCTCAGTAGAGGTGAAACTTTAATTTACATCCGTTTTTTTGGTAAACACAATGGTTGAGTTTAAGCGTACAATTTGTTTCCTTGGGTTAGTCCGGTCGATAGCTCAGTTGGTAGAGTGCTTGCATTCCATGCCGTGAGCTCGGGTTCGAATCCCGCCGTGGGTGTCAGAAATGATTTCCCATTTCGGTGTTTATTTCAAACCCCAAAATAAAGAGTACAAGATAAAGAGTACAAGAAATGAGTACCAGGGAGTAGCTGGGAAACCCCCACTTCAAATGAAGGGGTTCGCGTAAGGCCGGCCCCCTTACCTGTAAAAATAAATAGGTTCCACTCGCCACATACGAAACCCTTCCGAGACAACGCGGCAAGAAGTTACACTTTATGTGTAGCTTAGTTGCGTTGCGTTGCGGGTACTGCAAGCTCAAGCGCGATAGAAATAACACTCAGGGTTACTCACAAGACGTTTGATCCGTAGCTGATTCACGGATGATAGTTTTTTGTTGTATGGATTATTCACGTTAGGTGGCGGTTGAGCCATAGATTTACTGTGTGTGAATAGCACCGATTGAATCTTAGTTCACTTAAATTTACTAATGCAGTTTATTTTGTTATCCTAAGCGTTTATCGCAAAATATATGTCGATGGTTGAGAGGGAGTAGGGCATAAGCGACAAAAACTAAATTATTCAGGAGAGCAGTTTAAAGTTTTAAATTGCAGATAAATGGCATAACTTTTTTAAATTTTTATCATATCGTTAAAATCAAAATAGCTGTAAAATAAAATAAAAAAAAGGCATTTATTGACATTCTTATTAATGTGGTTTAACAATGTTGTACGATTTTTTTTATGTCACAAGCGCCTTTACCTTTTTTTATCGTCAACGAAGATACCATGTTGAAAGCACCGGTTGTCATCAGATCACCGAAGTAAAGCAACATTGGGCGCGGATGCTACCTGGATGGGTGACCGCTCAGTTACAACGCTTGTTGTTGGAATTTCTTGGACCGGTCCGTAGTCCAGTGGCAACACTTCGGACTTGTAAATGGAAGGTTGTGGATTCGAACCCCGGCGGAGCAAAAAAAAAATACCATTTATATTTCCAAATGTGCTCTTCGTTGGGTTGAAAGATTCATAAACCTTTACCAAAGACCGGTCACTGAAAGACCCATCCAACCTTACAACAACTGGGTCTTGCTTGAGAATTGACGCTTTCTACAGCGACGACCAAGCTCGCAGAGGGCTCTTGAGGTGTGATACACAAAAAAACAGCGCTCACCAAATAAATCATCCTAATATTATTAGGACAAAAAAGGCCAACATTTTGTCGGTTACACCAAAACCATACTTCGAAAATGCAGTTGTTAGCTTGGGCATAAACAACAACAAAAATCATCGTAGCTAGCTAGCGCATTAGAAAGAGCGGAAAATTTCAAGTAGGATAGCATTCATAACTCATTTTTGACCAAAAGGTCACTGGGGCCGTCCATAAATTACGTCATCGGTTTTGCCCGATTTTCGACCCCCCCCCCCCCCCCTTACAATCATCCTATAGTCATTATTTAATGACCCCCCCCCACTCTTGCTGTAATAATAGATGAGCTTAATAATTAATAATGTCATATTACTTAAATAATATTTTGTATATTTTGTAGAAATTGGTAATATATGGACAGCCCCACTTAAATGCCCTAATTCCTTTTAACCGTCGATGTGTTGTTTTGAAACTTGTACAAACAGTATTAGTTAGTAAAGATCCATTAATCGATCTTGCACTACCTGAAGTACAAAGTTTTACGATGTAACTCCAGCACAGCGTTTTACCAGAAATACAGGAAAACTAAAACACTCACCGAAAGGTGCTGTATCGAGTTCCATGCATTTTTATGGTTTACGCTGGTGTGAAAAGCTTTAAAGTTTGGGTACTATTCCGAGAACTGTAAGCTGCCCGAGTGGATAGCAATGGAAAATAACAGCGAAGCTTAGGCCCGGTATTTTGAAGTAAAGTAAAGTTAACTAAAATGAAATTTTAGTTAAATCATCATAATATTTCACTCACCGAATTTCGCCAGTAAAAATTTAGTATATCCAGCGAAGAGCAAATTTGAAAATATAAACGGAATATTATTTGTGCTTCGCCGGGATTCCAACCCACAACCTTCCATTCACGAGTCCGAAGTGTTACCACTGAACTACGGACCGATCCATAATATAACATAACAGTGGCGAAGGGTGCCATACAACTCGATTCCCATCGGCTTCCCTTTTAAAATGAGGCAACTAAGTAGTTAAAAAATATAGGTACAAAGTAAGAAAATACATTAAAAACCAAAAAAACAATACGTATTTTTTCCCGCTTGAAATCATGCAGTCTACTTTACTATCATTTTTGCCTCATTTTTAAAGGGAAACCGATGGGAATCGAGTTGTATGGAACCCTTTGCCACTGATACACATAATAATTATAACCGGTCGATAACAAAGAGAAAATCGACTGGTTTGTGAAGTAAAGTGCTGGGATGAATCCCGTGTGTTATTTTGAAAATTCACGATTCACCCCTGAGTCGTTGGTATCTCCGTTCAAATATTGACACCCGAGGGTCGGAAAACTGTTTGGCCTATTTTCCCAAATAGTTGAGGGGCTTCCTGTCGAAAGATATGTGTGGGTATCGGGTACAATGCAATGGAATTTATAGTGAAAATTAAAAAAAGCTGATACAGTTCCGGGAGATGAGAGGAACGTACAATAATCTTTGCTAAGATAACACTTAAACTAAGACAAAAAACATTGATAAACACATAGTAAAAAAACGATGTATACAGTATATAATATTGTTACGAATTTACGGTTCAAAAGTCTTTCAATTAAAAATACTGGTCTTCTTTTACAGTTGTTTATTTTTACACTTTTAATAATTTATTTTCACAAAGGTAGTCTCGACTATTCCATTACACTTGGTTTCTGTTCACTGGTTTTGGTTCAATGTATGTTGTAGTAAAGCTCGTAAGATACTGGCTCTGCAAGCAACTCGCACCCTTCTTATACTCTTCCAAACAGTACAATCTAGATCTTTATTCGCTAGACAGTTCAAGAAAGGCGTAGTAATCATTATTTCTCGATGCTTCAAGTATTTTTATTCAATGATTCCTACCCACACAATATAATACAGAATTCCTATAACTATAACTAATACCTTTTCTAATATTTACATAACAATATTCAATAATAGGGTTCCGGTCGACAGCTCAGGTGGTAGAGTGCTTGCATTCCATGCCGAAAGCTCGGGTTCGAATCCCACCGAGGGTGTCAGAAATGATTTCCCGTTTCGGTGTTTATTTCAGACCCCAAAATAAAATACCGGCAAGGTTTACTCAGCCTTCACAAGAAATGAGTACCAGCACTCTCGGGAGCTGGGAAACCTCTACTTCAACTGAAGTGGTTGGCGTAAGGCCGGCCCCCTTACCTGTAAAAATAAATAGGTTCAACTCGCCCCATGCGACCCCTTCGGGGATAACGCGGCAAGAAGTTACACTTAATGTGTAGCTTAGTTGCGTTTTTGCGTTGCGTGGGTAATTGTAGTGGTAGGGACAATGGTTGAAAATAACATGGTTGTGTAAAGCACATTTCAAGGATCATAATCATATATTTTTTAAGTAGTAAAAATAAAGATATCATTGATAATTTTGAAAAATAAAACGCGGAGAATTTGAATCCTGCCAAAAATTCAGCGTGACCGGCTAGGGACGTTTGACGTCATTTTGACGGCAAACTCTAACTGTGTGATATCTTTAAAAAATCACAAACTTTACAGCTTGGTGGCGTGCTTTTTATACCAGGATAATCAATACCTTAAATGAAAATATGTGTAACCTTGATGAACACCGATCTTTGATAGAAGTGGCACAGTAAAAAGAAAAATTGAATGTCGAATAAAGAAAGACAGTGAATAAAATTACTAACTATAAATAGCAATAAACTGAATAGTTTGCGCGTGCCGTGATGGCGACGAATAATCGAATTATCGCCAATTATGATCCGCCAAATTGAAACATCATTCCATCAAGTGGCTACAGCAGTGATTCCGAACCGGCGGTCCGTGAGAGCCTTTAAATCTATAATCAATAATCTAAGCTGCAAAGACATGTTATAAATTAAGGCTCATGTTAAATTCATTCCAAACATAGTGTCGGTAATAAAATCACGAAGACTCCAGTGGGCCGCACATGTAGCACGTGCAGAGGAATCCAGGATCATCAGAACAGTCTTGGATGGTGCCCCCTCAGGTGTTAGACCACTCGGACGTCCCAGGATGCGGTGGACAGACAACGTTGAAGCCGACGCCGAAGTTCTGGGATTGAGGAGACCATGGAGGGAAGCAGCACAAGACAGAAAGTCCTGGAGGATTGTGGTGCGGGAGGTCCTGAGCCTTCAAGGCTTATGAGCCGAAGAAAGTTAAGTAAAGTAAGTTAAATGCATACTCACAGACAGGCACATGTAGGTTTGCGCCTATATATTCTGCATGTGTGCATACACTCGGGAGACTCCCTAGATTTCAGAGACTCTAGAGTTCTATAACACGTAGTGCCGCAAAGGTGTTTACGATCTTGGGCATCGCTACAAAATGACAATACTCAATCAAGAACCAGTTGCTGTAAGGCTGGATGGACCAATAATGACCGGTCTTTGGTAAAGGTTTATGAATTTTTCAACCCAGCGAAGAGCAAATTTGAAAATATAAATAGTATATTTTTTGTGCTCCGCCGGGATTCGAGCCCACAACCTTCCATTTACGATTCCGAAGTGTTGCCACTAGACTACGGGCCGGTCCGGTAGTTGTCAAAATGAATGTGATTATGATTCGAAAAAGCTTGAGAAGCACAACAAATAGTGCCCATCCTCAATAAAATCCTTGAATCTGAAATCATAGAAGAGACGGGGAGGGGGTGCTTTGGAAAAGTTTGTGAAACACCAATAAATACTCGTACTGCATTGAAGTTAAAAAAAAATATATTCATGATGGATCCGCTGACATTTTACAAGGTTTTCGCGGACTAGCTGTTGAGAACCACTGCGCCAGAGTAATAATGAAAGGGATTTTAAGTGTTTTTCCGAAGAGTAATTTCTTTGCGTTATCGACTTCATCCTTCATTAACTCTGATAGAAAAGTTTATCGACTCACAGCATTGTTGGACACTTGTAATTGTATTGGATACTTCTGAGCTAAGAAATAAATCAAAGTGCCCATTTATTATTAATCTAACTTATCTTCTTCTCTGTATACAAGTTCCTTAATTACTCTCAGTGTTCTTTAGAGTCAGGTAAACGCAACAAAAACGTAACTTAGCTACACATCAGTGGCAAAGGGAGCCATACAAGCCGGTTCCCATCGGTTTCTCTTTTAAAATGATGTAACAAAGTAGTTAAAAAAAATATAGGGACAAAGTAAAAAAAAAAATTAAAACCAAAGAAACAATACGTATTTTTTCCCCATTTAAACCATGCAGTCTACTTTATTATCATTTTTGCCTCATTTTAAACGGGAAACCGATGGGAATCGGATTGTATGGCACTCTTCGCCACTGCTACACATATAGTGTAATTTCTTGCCTACGTTATCCCCGAAGGGGTCGCATGTGGCGATTCCGGACCTATTTATTTTTACGGGTAAGGTGGCCGGCCCAACACCAACCAATTCTAGTTGAAGTGGGGTTTCCAGTTCTCGAGGGGGCTGGTTCTCATTTCTTGTGAAGGCTGAGTAAGCCTTGAGATCGAACCCTTGCTCTCGGCATGGAATGCAAGCATTCTACCAATTGAGCTATCGACCTTTTTTTACGAGCTTGGTCGTCGTCGCTACAAAGCGCCAATTCTCAAGACGAAGTTGCTGTAAGACTGAATGGACCTTTGGTGACCGGTCATTGGTAAAGGTTTATGAATTTTTCAACCCAGCGAAGAGCAAATTTGAAAATATAAATGGTTTATTTTTTGTGCTCCATTCAGAGTTCGAAGTGTTACCACTGAACTACGGACCGGACTACATAATAATTTTATGAATGTTCACATATTTGTGTTATATTTTGACAACAGAAAACTCTCCATGCTTTGTAGATATGGAATAATGTTAAGGCTGGGAGGGAGGGTAAGCTGTTTGTTGTTAGGAAATGTTATTTACCGACCATCAATATTCGCTTTCGTGGTTTTTTATTTGTTGGCGGTAAATCAAAATCAGGTAAACGCGTCCTCCGATGCCCTCCACAGATAATCGCCCCACATACTACATTCTTGCATGACATTAAAAAAAAAACTTTTGTTCCACGACTTGTTATGAAATAAATGTCAAGCAAAGTGCTACTAAAATATGAATAGGTAGGTAAATACATACACATTAAAATACTTCTATAATCTATAATCTAAGATGCAACGATATATTCACATTTAAAGCTCATATCAAGGGTAATTGCTATGGTGGGAAACACGGTTTAAAATTATATGGTTGAGTAGAGTACACTTCAAGTATCACAATCATATATTTTTTAAGTAGTACCAATAAAGATATCATTGATAGTTTTCAAAAATAAACTGCCGAGAATTTGAGTCCTGCCAAAACGCAGCGCGGCCGGCTAGCCAAGCCGTGACGTCAAAATGACGTAGATGGATCCGACAGTCTTCCAGGGCTTAAAGGTATACTCCAAAGATCCGAAGATCCGTCGACGTCACATCCGCCTAATATGTAATATTTTTTTTAATTTTTTTTTTGTGGAACTACCCTATTAGGTACTCTTGCTTGCTTGTGGTCAACCTACGTTTTTTCATAATTGATGCTTAGCGCAATGTTATTCTTGGTAAAGTGGCATGCAAGAGTGACAGTTTGTTGGTAACACAAACCCTAAACTGTCTCGTTCGGGCAAATCGAAAATCAAAAAGATTATTTTACGAACCGTTTATCTTGCGGAAATGTTATCCGAAAAAAAAAGGGTCCACATAAAAATAAGGGAAACAGTTCCCGGTAATAACGTATTGTGTCCGTGGAGAGTAAATCTCAATCGTGAGAGGTCCGGCCGGACCGGACCTTCTGCCAATCAAGGCGTGTGTGTGCGTGCAAAATGTGACCTTTTTTTTAACTTCGATGGAGATTATTTAGGTCTAGGTAGACCTGCTGCCCGTCAGAGGTAAGAAAGTGAGGTGCTTAGAACAAAGAGCGGGTATCCAGGATTTCTTTTTGGAAGTGATTTTTTTTTTTGAAAATGCAGGAAAACAGTTTCCCATCTAGGTATAATCTAAGTTTATTTATTTATTTATTTATAAATTCACGACACTTAGTGCCTTTTACAATACATACTAAAAATAGTGTTATAAATACAAGAGTAAGTAAAAAGTATAAAATGAAACAACAAATATATCAGAACTACAATTGAAAACTATCCGGGATAAAAAAGTAACATAAAACAAAATAATGATTACATAAGTAGGTATTAATACTTTAAAAAAATAGAGAGATGAGATAAAAAAAACAAGAGAAAAGACAGTTTATGAATGTATAAATAGTAAGCAGAAATTAGAAGTAAGTAGCTGAATATAAAAACACAATTAAAAATAGATTGAAAAAGACTTATAAATACCTATATATGAAAGTAAAATGAAACAAAACAAACACAATAACAAAAACAAAAGTTGCAAGGATCTAGCAACATTCAAAGCTCATATCAAATGCACACCCACAAACAGAAAAGGTGTAGGTTCGCGCTTACAAATGCTGAATGTGTACTGACAAATTAAAATCTAAACCTCAAATGAACATAAGCCCTGCAACTTTTGCCAGCCTTCCCTGAACCAGAGATGACATTGGCAAAGTGAACCATTTTTTACAGTATGGGTGATCAGCCTCATACCAAGCTATAAGTCAAGGATAATAAGTCCCATTTCCATATTATACTTTTGTTTCTAAATACCTCAAGTTATCTAATCTAATCTAATCTAAGCTGCAAAGATATATATCATTTAAGATTTATACTAAATGCATTCCCACAAGCAGATATGTATAATTTCGCGCTAACACATGCCGCATGTGGACCTACAATATAAAAACCCAATCTCGAATGAACATAAGCCTTGCAACTCTTGCCGTCCTTCCCTGAAACAGGGGTGACATTGGCAAAGTGAACCAATTTTTATATTATGGGTGGTCAGCCGCATAACAACCTATAAGTCAAGGAAGTTAGCTCGCAGTATAACAAATATGAAACATACACGTCTATTATGATAAGTCAGGGTAGATTTTTTTAAATTGATATTCACATTTAAATTTACAGGGAAAAGAACAAATCAAAATTAAAACCCCAAGCATCCAACATTGCAGATCAATCAACATTTTTTCATTTCATACAGAGTCATAATCTTGTTATGCAAGCCCTCTTTTAATGATGACTCTTGGCTAGATTTCAGTACTTTGGTCAATCCATACATTTCTTGATCTTTTTCTGATGTGTGTTTCATGAAAACACTTCAGGCACAAATTATTTTTAGTGACCGGTCCGTAGCTCAGTGGTAACACTGCGGACTCTGAATGGGAAGGTTGTGGGTTCGAACCCCAGCGGAGCACAAAAAATATACCATTTATATTTTCAAATTTTCTCTGCTCTGAAAAATTCACAAACCTTTATCAATGACCGGTCATCAAAAAGGTCCATCCAGCCTTACAACAACTGGGTCTTGCTTGAGTGTTGGCGCTTTGTAGCGACGACCAAGCTCGTGCACTTCTGCGGTACTACAACAAGTGTCATAGACTCCTAGAGTCTCTAGAATCTAGGGAGTATCCCGCACAGGATTTCTTAAAAAAAAAAAAACACGATTTTATTTATTTTGTATTTTGGAAAAATTTAAGAACCCAAAAACGTTACAGCAACCATTTCTTTCTCATGTTTTTTATGAAATAACACAATTTTTGATAATAACATACGGCGGGTGTATTTACAAGTAAAAAACATTTGAATAAAAATACAAATGCAAAATATATTTTTTAAGGATATCGCATTATCGACGGCTTCACCCTTTTTATTATAATGGAGCATCATAAAAAATACAACCTTTCTATTTTTCGCATGCAAAATGTGTCTCTCACTTCACAGGCGTCTAGGTTTACCCTTTTTAGAATGTAAAAAAAAAATGACGAACGCCTAGCGAAATGCTATTCAATACTCTACAAAGGACACGAAACGAACGTATTCAGTAAACCGATATGTAGAACTGGATGGGCTGGAAGAAATCAATCCTTTGAGAATTAGAAATACGCTACCCCACTCATCATACAAAAACCCAAATTCAGTCTATCGGTAACCTTCCAACTATCAACAGGTGCGTTACCTAATTGGAAAAAATCCATATAAATGCCAAACTGGGTATTTTCTAAACGTGTCAACAAAAGAGAGTAAATGTGTTATAGAACATGGAATAATATTTCACTTTAATCACTATTCTATAATATATTTTAGATGGTTGGTGCATTAACACTGTGAAAATTCATCTTCAGTTATTATAACTCTGTTTTATTATTTTTTCAATGGACACAAACGTTTTCGACTACACATTATTATATAGATCATAATTTTTATCACCTGATGATGACTACTGTGTAGTCGAAAACGTTTGTGTCCATTAAAAATATAATAAAAAGTGGAAATAAAACAGAGTTATAATAACTATTCTATATTATTACGTTGATAAAATTTATTTTTTGTTTGTCGAAATATTTTGTTCGCGAAAGTGACAGCCACTTCTAGAACTAGTGATGTTCAAGTATATAGGTACTTGCTTCTTCAAGTATGTAATCTCTATGCTCGTGGTAATAGATACTTGTAAAAATCATCCCGTAGGTACATAATGAGGTGGGAACATTTTTGAATTCGGAATTTATCAGATATTTTCAACAACAACAGTAACAAATACCGTTACCATAGTGATTTCATGGGTTTCCATGGTGATATGTTCATGAATTGAAGACGGAGAAGAGACATGTTGCTTACATAGAAAATAACAAAATCATTTCATATGAGCGAGACAGCACTATTAACAATGTATGGTGTCAAAGACGTTGCATCATGTCGATTGGTACTAAATCACATTCATAGCCCCTCCATTGAATATACCTACCTCCATGTATTCAGCATGTGCTAGCGTAAGCAAGTTCTGAGAGGCAAAAAGAAATGGTACGACTGGAGAAATAAAAAATGAGAATATTGACAGTTAATCGTGCATACTTCAGTTTTATATAAGACAACAATTAGTCACAATATACTGTCACGGAGTTGTATAACTACCCTCAATAAAACACTGATCAAATGCCTGTGAGAGCAGGGCTGGAAGTCTCATCACCACGGTAATTCCTACCTAGAGAATATCGGTAATATTTGTATAAAGACTAATCAGCTGTGCACTTGCAGCCATCTTGGATTGACAGGTCTTTATACAAATATTACCGATATTCGGTAGGTAAGAATTACCGTGGGGATGAACCTTCCAGCCCTGGATGCTGGAAAAGGATAGTCAAAGCACTCTCAACATCTTTAAAAGTGAAATTTTATGCCATATTTAGGGGACAAAAATGGACGGAAATAAAAGGCAAGGAAGATATTAAAGATAGCGACATAAACTAAATTGTTCAGCAGAGCAGTTTAAAGTTTGAGATTGCAGAAAAATCGCATAACTTTTTTTTTTTTTTGTCATGTATCGTTAAAATCAAAACGGCTCTAAAATTAAAAAAATAAAGGCTTTATTGGCATTCCTATTAATGTGGCTTTATGATGTTTTACGACTTTTTTTTATGTCACAAGCGCCTTTAGGACAAAAAAGGCCAAAATCTTATCGGTTACACCAAAACCATACTTCGAAAACGCAGTTATTTGCTTGGGCATAAACAACACAAAAATCATCGTAGATCTATGGGAGTTAACGCATCAGAAAGAGCGGAAAATTTCAAGTAGGATAACATTCATAACTCATTTTTGACCAAAATGTCGCTTATGCTACTGACTTTTAACCGTCGATATGGTTTTTATATTCTCTCTCAACAATTTATTTGAAAAGAACAATCGTAAAGGCTTACCGTGTACACTGTATGGATTCGTTAAATCGCCAATTACTGTGCTCGATCCCTTTGTTTTCTTGATACTACTAGTGTGTCGGCGATTCTCTACCCCCCTGCCTCCCTTAAGAAATGCCATAAAAAGATCGATTTTTCGATTTTTCTGGAATAAAAAATTGGCAGGTTGTCGTACACCATACGCAACTAAGCTACACATATAGTGTAACTCTTTGCCTGCGTTATCCTCGAAGGGGTCGCATGTGGCGCTTCGGAACATATTTATTTTTACAGGTAACGGGGCCGGCCTCACACCAACCACTCTCAGTGGAAGTGGGGTTTCCCAGCTCCCGGGGGGGCTGGTTCTTATTTCTTGTGAAGGCTGAGTAAACCTTTGAGATCGAACCCTTGCTCTCGGCATGGAATGCAAGCATTCTACCAATTGAGATCTCGACCTTTTTACGAGCTCGGTCGTCGTCGCTACAAAGCGCCAATTCTCAAGCAAGACCCAGTTGCTGTAAGGCTGGATGGACCTTTATTGAACGGTCATTGTAAAGGTTTTATGAATTTTTCAACCCAGGAAAGAGCAAATTTGAAAATATAAATGGTATAATTTTTGTGCCCCGCCGGGAATCGAACCCACAACCTTCACATTCAGAGTCCGAAGTGTTACCACTGAACTAAGGACCGGTTTGTTATATATTATACTGTTATAATTTTAGTTGGATTCTTTTAATCAAACTGCAATTTATTTTTCATGATTTATTTTATACAATGTCGGTTTACAATGAACTGTTTACTAGCTCTTGCTTATCGAATTCACGGATCAATGCTTTAATCGACTCTGGTATCTCACACAATCGCGGTCCAAATATATAGCGTCTAAACGGACGCCTCTCGCATATTCCGGACCTCTCTATAGTGAAACTCTCCACACACATATGTATTGTTCCATAATATTCTAGTTACGCATACCAACAACTACGTGCCTGGGCACATGCACACATTCAACTCACAGTAGACTATACTGGAGGCGGACACACACACATAAGCAATAAGCCACGTAATCGGGCTCATAAGTTCGTAACAATTAGACACATCGTCCCCTTAGTGCTTGTTTGTCCTATGTCCATCAGAGGTAATATCACACGAGCAATGTTTGTATGCGTACTAGAATAATGTGTCTCATCAAAACTAGAAATTGATTTAAAAAATATTTAAAACAACTCTCACACTATCGTATTTTATGTTTTTTTCTTAGCTCAGATTGTGTAGAATGTGATTCTTAAAAGACGATTTCATTGAAAGGTAATCTTTTAATCAAATGGTGGATAAGCCAAACCAGCACTGGGGGGGGGACGTGGCTAGGTTTAACATTCGGTTAAAGTAGAAAATGGAAGTTTTATTTTTAGAAGTAAGTAGGTACACAATTTAGAATTTTACATAAAGTTTCGGCTACCTATCTATAATCTAAGTTGCAAAGATATATTAACATTTAAAATTCATGTTAAATGCGTGCCCACCAACATACACGTGTAAGTTTGGGCATACAAATGCTGCATGTGTACTTACAAATTAAACCTTATAACCAAATCCAAACCTTAAATTGTCAGAAGTTGACAACTGACAATGGTCGGTGTTATGGTCGAGGGGGCCAAGTGGGCTGATCTTTCTAGCGTATTTGGAATAGAATTACGTTGGTTCGATCCCCACTTGAGTTATTTGACCATAACTTTGACCCTAATTCAACAGATGTCATTGGGTAATTAGTAATTAATAATTCATTAAGATAAACAATAATGCACTATGAATTGATGATAGTATTACCTTTTTCTGGCCAGGCAGAATATGTTGGTGAATTGCAGTCCTCTTCACACAGATTATAAAAAATAAAAAATGGGTGGTCAACCTCATACAGTCAATGGATTCATGAGAAATTTATGAAGTATTCTACACAGACTAACATACATTAGATTTAGTTTATACACCGACCCACACATTCCAGCTATAAACACCTTTTTATAGGGAGCGACCTCTAGACCGCAAAGCTTATCACTCTTTTATTGGTCCCTATGGATTTATTGACCTTAAGAATGGCAGGAGGTACAGTTAATCTGCGATCCCTACCTACGAAATAAGAAAAGCCAAGCAATTAAAAGAGCATTAGATATATTCTTCTTTGCTATACATCAGTCTTAGATATAAAGCTCCTTCACAGCTCGTTCCCACTTGTCGGATGTCGGATCCGTATTGTTGTGTTTTTAGGGTTCAAAAGTCTTTTAATTAACAAAACTGGTCTTATGTACAGGATATTTATTTTACACTTAGATTTATTTCACAATTTATATATTTTTTTAAACTTTAACAATTCTTAAGCAACTCACATTTATTTCACAGATGGTTCACTTACACTGTATTTCTTGTTTACAAGCGGAGCGACGTTTCAACTGACCCACCTGCTGGCGAACTTGCGCCTTTTATACTTCTAAAGACAGTAGTCTCTAGAAGCTAATTTGCTAGAACCCTCTCGACCGCTCCAAAAGCTTCGAGTAGGTACATACTGATAATGATTTCTAGTTACTTCGAGTACATAATTTAGATGATTTATGTAACCTAGGTACCTATAATAATTATTCCAACTATACTACACCTACCTAACATTTATAGCACTTGTCATTTACATAAAAGTATATTAATCGGAGGTTACAGTGGCAGAACATTATGTATGGAGCTATTCACACTTGTCGGAAACCGATTTTGTCCGAAATGTTCTGCCACTGGAACCTCCGATTAATATACGGATCCGACACCCGACAAGTGGGAACAAGCTCTTACACGGGTATTTAGAAGGGAGTATCGAGAGCAATTTAGGTTGGTATGCTCAAACCCTCCTCATAATTATCCTGCATGTATGTGTCAGAAGGACCCACAACACATGAACGCTCATACAAAGATCTTATTTATCAGTAAGTAAGTAGTTGATAACACTAATTTTATGGTAAAATTTATGATGTGTTTACCTACATATTATTATTAACTTACAAAAATAATTAATCTTCTCGGATATCGGACGAACCGCTATGGTAGAATCTGTAATCTATAATCTAAGCTGCAAAGATATGTTAAAATTTAAGGCTCATATTAAATGCATGCCCGCAAACAGACACATGTAGGTTTGCACTTGCACATTCTGCGTGTGTGAATATAAATACAAAATTAAAAAAACCTCGCATGAATATAAACCTTGCAACTCCTGCCGCCTTTCCCTGAAACCGGGGTGGCATTGGCAAAAGTGAACCAATTTTTACAACACGGGGGGTCAGCCTCATACCAGCGTTTTGCTGGCGTCGTAGCCAATGTCTTCAGGACGCATCATCTCTGCATGGCGATCGAGGATGAAAAGGTGAAATAAATTAATTTAAAATTTATGTTCCTTGACTAAAAGGTTGGTATGCAGCTGACAACCCATTCTGTAAAAATGGTTCTCTTTGCCAATGCCACCCCTGTTTTAGGGAAGGACGGCAAGAGTTGCAGGGTGTATGCCCATTTGAGGTTTGGTGTTTATGGTTCTCATGCGGCATGTGCAAGCGCGAACTTGTACGTGTCTGGTTGTAAAAATGCATGTAAGGTGTATCTTCAATGTAACATATCTTTGCAACTTAAATTAGATTAGATTAGAAAATGAACCGTGATCCTAAGAGAGTAAGTAGTCAATTAGAAAAAAAAATGAACGTTAAAACGGAAAAAAACCTTGTTAAGCGATATTGATAAAAAGTATTAGACTTTCGTTCATATTAAAAACTGAACAGACTTGATTATAATATGTACTTATAAAGTTAATTAGATATGAAACCCTGCCAAGCCACCACCGGATGGGGCACTCTTCGTATCCAATATTCTGGTATGAAGGGATATTAGACTTACTAACGTTGGATCTTAATTAAAATATATGTACCTCACCCGAGCTGCGGCTTACGCAATATCCTTTCATACCCAGGTACATTGAATGAGTATCCAAAAAAATATATTTGATAATGTGTTAAAATTTCCTAGAGGATGAAATCGGAAATTTAATCAAAAATGGATTGCCAAAATATCAAAAGATAAAAAAAAATATTAACCAGTGTCGGTGTTATGGCCGAGGGGTCCAAGTGGGCTGATCTTTGTAGCGTATTTGGAATAGAGCAATGTTGGTTCGATCCCCGCTTGGGTCATTTGACCATAACTTTGACCCTGGTTCAGCTGATGTTATTGGGTAATACATATATACAATTGGATAATTTATTTGAAGCGCCGTTTTTGTGTGTAGCTCACCTCAAGGGCCCTTGGTTAATAATTCATCAAAATAAACAATAATGAATTGTTAATTGATGATATTAATATCTGTTTCTGGCCAGGCAGAATAGGTTGGTGAATTGTATTCCTCTTCACAAATCTATTTAAAAAAAAACCAGTTAAGTAGTAGTTATAATCCTTGACTGATAGCTGATAGGTTGGTATGAGGTTGACTCCCCGTGCTGTAAAAATCAGTTCACTTTTGCTAATGCCACCCCGGTTTCAGGGAAAGACGGCAAGAGTTGCAAGGTTTATGTTCATGTGAGGTTTTGTTTATTTGTATACCTACACGCGTGCAGAATGTGTAGGCGCGAACCTACATGTGCCTGTCTGTGGGCATGCATTTAATATGAGCCTTAAATGTTAATGTATCTTTGCAGCTTAGATTATAGATAGCCACCTGAGGATGAAAACGGATTGTTTGCGAAAGCGGTCGTGGAACTTAATATACTCGCTGTTAGAACAAAAAATTTGTTTTATTTTTTTTATCTTTTAAGATGAATGATTACGAAGTGAGTGCCTCTACAATAAATAAAATTGTCAAAATATTTTTTGAAAAAGTGTATGCATATTTGCGTTAATGCTTTATTTTTAATTTAAAGCGGAAAGTATTGACAGCTTTATAATTAGAATCAAAATAGAATCAAAGGCTGCAATCTTGGATTTTATCGAAATTATTAAAAAATAACTGAAAACATAGAAAATCAATTTCTCATCATTTTCATATATTTACCTCAATTCGAAAAAAAAATTAGATGGCCGCCTTTGATTCTATGTGAATCAAATAAAACTCAAGCAAGAATCAAATTTTATTAAATATTTTACGGTAAAAAAACGCTTTAGAACTAATGTATTCATATTATACATGCGTAATTTGGTACGTGATTTTTAATATGAAAAATAGTTTTCCATAAAATAAAATTTTATTTTTATCATTTCAGCTCCTGCGAGTGGGGCGGGTGTATGTTTTTGCATGCAAAGCAAAAAGTCTTTCGCAAAAATAAGCCTTTGCATTATTTTTTTACGAAAATACATGAAAAAACTAATTTTCATTTTACGACTGTCCCTCGAGTCTGTCTGGGGAACAAAACTAATATTATGAAAAAGCAGAAAATTCAACTTTAAAATGTGAGTGCGGTATTTTTTTTTGTCAAATAGATTTCTTCAAGTCTCCGAGGTATAGATGATATAAAAAAACTTAGTATTTTCCTTAGAGCTTAACTTAAACTTTATTCTTATGAGAATTTCTTAAGTAATATTTTGTCATGAGGTTGACAACTCATACACTAACGGGGCTATTCTTAGACATTTTAGTCGTCGGTTAAGCCCACGCTTTGACAAATTAATGATGCGCGGCCTGGAAGTTTCATCTCCACAGTCATTCTTACCTACCGAATTTGGTAATATTTGTATGAAAACAAATCAGCTGTTCGCTTGCGGCCATCTTGGATTGACAGGTCTTCATACAAATGCATCATTAGTTTGTCAAAGCGTGGGCTCAACCGACGACTAAAATGTCTAAGAATAGCCCTGTAAATACTTTACTTTTATGGATTCAAAGTAATCTTCTTCATTTTTTTATAATTCGATATGTTTTCCGACAAATCATAAAATACTTTCTGTTGATAGAATGTCGATACAAAACAGTAGACCTTCTCTTTTCTAAGTAGCAGACTTAAGTTTGATTCTAATCAAAGGTTTTTGACACAATATTTTCTGCTCATACTTTCTTTTAAAACGTAAAGAACATATAGAAGCCAGTCACAAGTTCACTGACCAAACGTAGCAGCCTTCTAAGAAGAAAAAAAACAGTCTTCTAAGAAGAAAACAACAGCCTTCTGAAAAGAAATACTGGACCATGGTCTACAAGCCCGGAAGAATGGATGCTGCATCCTCATCATCATTATCTGAAGCTGGCCATGAAAGCCTAAAAACACTTGTAAATAATTTGCTCCTGAAGATGCTTTATAAGGCAAAAACGTTTGAATGAAAAAATGGATTAAAAGTGAATTAAAGCTGTTTTTTTTCATTTTATTTTCAAATATATACGGTTCACAAAATTTTATTTTTACGATACTTTTTGACATCATTATGAAGAGTCTAGTCTTTAATATTATTTTCATTTGAGTTTTTCCATGTACTCGTAATATCTATTAAGTACTGTGTACCCCAAATAAATGGTTCAAATCCATGAAAGTATAAAACAAAGTCACAAAGAGAACGCAAGAGACCTCTGGGGAACAGCTAAGCTGATTTTTCTGCCCGACACAAGTCTCTGAAGTCACGGGGCTTTATATAATATAACTGAAAGGACAGGGTTAATACAAAATCCAAAAGCCCAGAGTTCATACCGCATAGAAAAGCCCAGGGTTCATATCACACCCCTGGCATTCACGTCTTGGCTTACGAATCGCTAGATTATTAGTTACACTGTATCGCCTGTGACATTGAAACAACTTTCAGTGATCGTAATACAAACTCAATTGAATATACATGACGCACTTTCGATGTTATGTCTCAACGTATTTCTAGGAATAGGATTTTCACTGAAGAGAAATATAACTATAATGATGTTTATGTTATTAAGTATGTAAAGATTAATTTTCAAACAAATTTGCATTTGCAACACAAAATCAACAAGATACCCTGTACAAAAGGGTGTATTTTTACAGGTAAGGGAGTCAACCTTACACAAACTAATTCAATGAAGTGGGGGTTTCCCAAGTCCCGAAGGGGCTGGTACTCGTTTCTTGTGAAAGCTGAGTAAGCCTTGCCGCTATCTTATTTTTGGGTGTATGATAAACACCAAAACGAGAAATTATATCCGACACCGTCGGTGGAATTCGAGCCCTAGCTGTCGACATAGAATGCAAGCACTCTTCCAACTGAGCTTTGACCGGACAATATATAAGAATCTAATACCTCAGTGGCAAGAATATGGTACCATTAATGCTTCATATTTAATGCACGCTCACAAGCATAACGTGTAAGTTCAAGATTGCACGTGCTGCATGTGCACACATAAGGTAATAACCAACTCAAATAAAGATACAAATCATTTTAAAAAAAATTATACCTGACGATGATCTAAGATCGAAAACGTTAGTAAAATTAAAAAATAAATAATTGTAAAAGTGAAAATATAAAACAGTGTTTGATTTAAATCCTTAAACTGAATAAATTATTTTATTATTTGTTGATTTTAAAAATGTAATTTGTTATGAAAGTTCCTTGACTATAGGTTGGTCCACACATGCTGTAAAAAAGATTCACTTTCCCAATGTCATCCCTGTTTCAGGGAAGGTCGGCAGGTGTTGCAGGGTGTATGTTAATTTGAGATTCGGGTTTTATATTGTAGGTCCACACGCGGCATGTCTAAGCGCGAACGTATACGTGTCCGCTTGTGAAAATGCATATAATATGAATCTTCAATGTTACATATATTTGCAACTTAGATTAGATTAGATTAGATAAGGTTAGATTAGATTTGTGTAGGTGGTCAGTCGCACAGTCAAGGAAATACGTAATTTAAAGTACAATCCCATTATATTCTGTACCTACTATTAATGTAAAAGGCCTTTTCACTGGATTTTCACGTGACGTCACAAGGGCTAGGCAAATTAATTTAATTGAATTACAATAACAATGGGTGTTATCTCAAACTGAAAGATAATTGTTCTTGACGGCATTTGTAACCCGAGTATAAAACATTTATATTTAAGTTCCCCTCGTTGCGACAATCGAAAACGCAAGAAATGTAAGACGACACTCCTGGTGAGTGATTTTGTTTTCATACATTTATTCGGTTTGCAAAATCGAGAGGAGTTTACGGAATGTTTTATACTCGGGATACTGGACTACTCGTCCCCTTAGTGCTTGTTTGTCTTATGTTCATCAGGGATAATTCCACATAAACAATATTTGTACGTGTACGGGATCTATGTGCCTTATGAAAACTGGAAATTGATTTTGTAAAGTATTTAAACATATCTCACATAATCGTGTTTTATGTTTTTTTCTTAGCTCAGATTATGTAGAATGTGATTCCTTAGACAATATCATTGAACGGATATCTTTGGATCAGATGGTAGATAAGCCAAACAAGCACTGGGGGGACGAACTGTTGAAACAATAATGCGGGCATAGGATATCTTGTACCTCAAGTATAAAACTTTACGTCGACATTAAATAATATCGTTTCACCAACAAAGTATGGAAACAAAAACGCTCCCTAGAGGTGCTGCTTTACTTACAGTGTGTTTTCCTTGTTTAAACGATATGGTTGAGTTACGTATAGTTTGATACTTGGGGTAAAGGTCTGTTTTCATAGTTGGTATTGCAATCTTCTCTATAACAATTGTATTTGAAAATTTCGCAAACTCAAACCTATAACAATTATAAAATATTTATATAATATTTGAAAACCACCCCTGTTTCAGGGAAGGTCGGCAAGAGTTGCAGGGCTTGTGTTCAATTGAGGTTTGGATTTTAATTTGTAAGTGCACATTCAGCATTTGTAAGCGCGAAATTACACGTGTCTGTTTGTGGGCATGCATTTGATATGAGCTTTAAATGTTAGTATATCTTTGCAACTTAGAATATGGATTATATAACTTGAAGATTTAAATCCAACGAGTGCACACAAGCAACACAATGAAAATACATGTTATTTATCTGTCGTAGTTTTCCATAAATCTGTATCTACACAGCTTCCTCCTCTGGTTATTTGAGAATGTCCTTGCAATGCATCTGTTTTATTTTATTTCACGCCATTTACCAGCTCGTCCATAAACATAAAACCATCCTTACGGCAACGCTTTATGGCTAATGGCTCTATCCACAGAGGGAACAAATCATTTTCATGTTCTCAAAATGTTATCTTCAATGTCGAACATGTACGTAAGGCTGTTACTGTATCCTGCCGCGGTTCCACTAGGGGTACGCAACGCAACTAAGCTACACATATAGTGTAACTTCTTGCCTGCGTTATCCTCGAAGGGGTCGCATGTGGCGCTTCGGGACCTATTTCTTTTTACAGGTAAGGGGGCCGGCCTTACGCCAACCATTTCAGTGGGGGGTTTCCCAGCTCCCGGGGGGGCTGGTTCTCATTTCTTGTGAAGGCTGAGTTAACCTTTGAGATCGAACCCTTGCTCTCGGCATGGAATGCAAGCATTCTACCAATTGAGCTATCGACCTTTTTACGAGCTTGATCGTCGTCGCTACAAAGCGCCAATTCTCAAGCAAGACCCAGTTGCTGTAAGGCTGGATGGACCTTTGGTGACCGGTCATTGGTATAGGTTTATGAATTTATCAACCCAGCGAAGAGCAAATTTGAAAATATAAACGGTATATTTTTTGTGCTCCGCCGGGAATCGAACCCACAACCTTCCCATTCAGAGTCCGCAGTGTTACCACTGAGCTACGGACCGGTCTAAGGTCCGGGGAAAGGAAATAAATCCAGTCTGTCGCTACCTTTAAGGTGGAACTGAATAAGTGAGATATGAGCGGTCCGTAGTCCAGGTGGTAACACTTCGGACTCGTAATTGGAAGGTCGTGGATTCGAATCCCGGCGGAGTACAAAAAATATACCATTTTTTTTTCGAATTTGCTCTTCGCTGGGTTGAAAAATTCATAAACCTTTACCAAAGACCGGTCATCAAAAGGTCCATCCAGCCTTACAACAACTGGGTCTTGCTTGAGAATTTGCGCTTTCTACAGCGACGACCAAGCTCGCAGAGGGGTCTTGAGGTGTGATACACACAAAAACAGCGCTCACCAAATAAATCAGCCTAATTTAATTTAATTTAATGAAGCTAAAATGGGTTTCTCAGATAAATGCTCCTTTGTTCCTATTTTCTACGAGAGAAAACACTAGAAAAGTGTGAAAATCCTGTAGCTTAGTAGATTTTCATGAGCATTTCCTTACAATTAGTTCACTTACTATGGAAAGTTAATCCCAATTAAATGTTTTATTCAAGATTTATCAAATCAGTGAATCAGCGCTTAATCGTGATAATACTGTTTCTGTTGATGTATCCTGCCGCCGTTCCACTAGAGGTGGCCGGTACCTCCGCAGATGCATCTCCACTTTTATCTATCCTTGCTAACATCATTCATATCTTCAACATTCATCACTTTTTTCATGCATACCTACTCTTCTCTTATTCTCACTCTGCAAGTTCCATTCTCTCGCAATCTCACATATTTGGTCTATCCATCCCTTCCTCGGTCTGCCTCTTCCACGCTTGCCTCTGACATTTACTATGTCCACTTTCTTCGTTAGTCGTTCATCATCCATTATTTCAAGATGTCCGAACCATCTAGGATACAAAAAAACGTTATTTTGAATCTTTTTGTAGGGAAAAAATCTGAAGTGAAATTGGAGAATTGGGCTCGCACGTGAATTGACAAAGACAAAATTGTGACGTCTCACCACCAGGTTTCTAGAAAAAACGCAACAAACATTTTGTTGGAGAGTTGTTTGCCGGAATCTGTTACCGTGGTCTGTGGGAGCTGGAGCTTCCGGACGTTTCACAGTTTCATCAACATTATCTTCTTCACTTTATTTTCACGCTGAAGAAACCCATTTTAGACGTGGGCGAAACATTCGAAAGCTTCAGCTCCCACAGGCCACGGCAACAGCTGATCCCAGGAAACAACTCTTCAGCATCATTAGCCAGCTGTGTAAGCCTAAAACAAATATTTTATTATTGGTTGCCAAACCCGTAGTCCAATCAAATGCCCGACGAGAGAAAAGTTCAGCTTTTGAATATGTGTTATGATGTGAAAATAATATTAATATATTTAAAATCCAACTTGCAGATCAACGGGAATTTATTGGTTCTTGCATACTCCTTTAATTTCATCCAGAGTCGTAATCTTTTTCATACAAGCCATTCTTTGATTATGACTCTGGATATCCCATTCATTTGCTACCAACTTAAAATTGCAAACATTTAAGATCCGTTCCAAAGGTTTACAAAAAAAAAAATTAGCAACGCCTTAAAAATAAATACAGTTAGCAGTAACAATTTTGAGTTTTTTTTTCAATCGTTATCAACCGATTTGTTTGAAATTTATTCAAGTTCACCAACATGAAAGCTCTGCGTATACAATTTGTGTTTCATCGTAGCGTGTTTATGGTAAAATAAATTTGTGCAAACATATTTTCCGTCGGTGGATTTTTTTATGAACACCGTGTGTTGAAAACCAGGATAGACGTATTTGTAAATAAAAAGAGTATTCAAGTGCACGAACAATTATTTTCTCATTACATAGAATCTTTATACTTTTTTTTCCCTAGATTACACACACTCAAATGTTGCTTGCTATACTTAGACATTTTAGTCGTCCGTTGAGCCCACGCTTTGACAAACTAATGATTCATTTGTATGAAGACCTGTCAATTCAAGATGGCCGCAAGTTAACACCTGATTAGTCTTCATACATTCGGGAATAACGCGGCAAGAAGTTACACTATATGTGTAGCTTAGTTGCCCTGAAAAAGGGATGAAATCTAAATCTAAATCTAAGCTGCAAAGATATGTATCATTTGAGATTCATATCAAATGCATTCCCACAAGCAGACAAGCATAATTTCGCGCTTACACATGCCGCATGTGGACCTACAATATAAAAAAACCCAATCTCAAATGAACATAAGCCCTGCAACTCTTGCCGACCTTCCCTGAAGCAGGGGTGACATTGGCAAAGTGAACCATTTTTTACAGTATGGGTGGTCAGCCGCATACCAACCTATCAGTTAAGGAATGTTTAATTTAAAAAAATGAAGGATTACAAAGTAAATGCCTGTGAATGCTGTTTTTGTGTGAAACACACCTCAACAGTACTCTGCAAGCTTGGTCGTCGCCATAGAAAGTGCAAATTTTCAAGCAAGGCGCAGTTGCTGAAAGGCTGAATGGACCTTTGGTGATCAGTCTTTGAAGAGAACATTTTTAATTTTTTACTTAATTTTTGTGCTCCACTGGGAATCGAGCCCGGGTCCTTTGGTTTACGAGTGTGAAGCATTAACCCCTTAATTACAGACCAGTCTGATAATGACTCACCAGGTCTAATGCTCACTCAAACTATTTGAAAGCAAGATTTTCCGCCATACCTATACACAGAAGTTATAATCTAATCTATAACCTAAGTTGCAAGGATATATTCATTCAAAGCTCTCAGATGTATGCCCACAAACAAACACGTGTAGTTCGTGCTTACAAATGCTGATTGTGTACTTACAAATAAAATCCAAACCTCAAATGTCATGTATGTTCCTTGACTTATAGGTTGTTATGCGGCTGACCGCCCGTACTGTAAAAAAATTGGTTCACTTTGCCAATGTCACCCCTGTTTCGGGGAAGGACGGCAGGAGTTGCAAGGCTTATGTTCATTTGAGATTGGGTTTTTATATTGTAGGTTCACATGCGGCATGTGTTTGCGCGAAATAATACATGTCTGCTTGTGGGAATGCATTTAATATGAATCTTAAATGATATATATATTTGCAGCTTAGATTAGATTAGATTAGATTAAATGAACATAAGCCCTGCAACTCTTGCCGACATTCCCTGAAACAAGGGTGACATTGGCAAAGTGAACCATTTTTTACAGTATGGGTGGTCAGCCTCATACCAACCTATAAATCAAGGAATACGTGTAATAAATAACATTTAAGTATAAAAAAACAAAACCTTAAAAAGAAATCTATACAATTGACATTGGCATAATTGAACCAATTTTCACAGTATGGTAATGATGGTAATTGAAAAACGTTAATGTCACAATACGATTTGAAAATGCTTGTTAATTGAAAAAATAGTTATCGCTGGCTGAATGAAAAACGGCTTTAATAGGAACTGCTTTTATTTTCTAGGAAAAGGCGATTTTCATTTGCATCCTGCAATATTGCAGGCGCCGCATTTTCTTGACAGAAACTGCATTTTCCTTTTTTTGTACTTTACAGCTACGTTTGCACCATTGAGAAATACGAGCATAGAGTAGCAGAATAGTTATTTATGCCACTGCCTAGTAATGATAGTCTTTGTAACACAAGTGCTAGTTTGTGCCATGAGGCGCAGCCTCATGGCACAATAAAAAGCACGAGTGTTACAAAGGCTAATTACGTGCAGTGGCATACAATACTTTTTCTACGACCATGAAAGAATTAACAAAATAGTGAATAATAGTCATTATAATGTACTCGTCCATTTGAAGTAATTAAAACCTTACCTTTGTCAAAACGTACGATTATCTAATCTAACCTGAGTTGTAAAGATAAATTATATTTAGGTTTCATATTGGCCATCTTGGATCGACAGGTCTTCATATAATATTGACAAGTATAATACATACAAGGTTGACATTTGAAATTGAAAAATGGTTCCAATTCTGACAATGCGCATGCGCACATTTTCATTTCAACACGTTTACCGGTTTCGTAATGTTACATTACGCAACGGGTGTAGAAATGTATGGCATTGTGATTGCGTTAGCCGTTTTGTAATTAGTAAATTACCAAATGGGAGTAGAAAAACTAAATTACTGCATCGATACATTCCTTGTTATTATTCCTTGACTTATTGGTTGATATGAGGCTGACCACCCATATTGTAAAAATGGCTCACTTTGTCAATGTCACCTCTGTTGCAGGGAAGGTCGGCAAGAGTTGCAGGGCTTATGTCCATTTGAGATTGGGTTTATGTATTGTAGGTAGGTCCACGGCATGTATTACCACGAACTTATACATGTCTGCTTGTGGATGAATCTTAAATTATTTATTGATATATATATATATCTTTGCAGCTTAGATTTAGATTTAGTTACATACTATAGCCTACACTTGTCTTAGTCCTGTCAAACGTCGTAGAGGTGTAGTCGTAAGAAATAAGGCCATTTTGTCCAAATCCATTTTATATTTCGACATCCAATTATTACACATGCCATAAAGTAATGCCTTTATCCTTTAAAATTCGTCAATTTTAGCGATCAAAATATTTATTACGCGTGTTATCTGTCAACTGGCAGCCATTATTATTCGCAATAGTACCAACTTTCTAGGAACATTTTTAAATTTGCCAGAGTTTTTTTGTACACACGGAAATGCACCTGTGAAGTTCTTTGTTCTCTTTCTTACTA
This sequence comes from Agapetus fuscipes, assembly GCA_951799405.1. NCBI lineage: Eukaryota > Metazoa > Arthropoda > Insecta > Trichoptera > Glossosomatidae > Agapetus > Agapetus fuscipes. The sequence continues at coordinate 11,687,469 of OX637351.1, read as the reverse complement.
ATAACCATTTTCTTAAGCAAGTTGAAACAGATATATAATGAGGACCATGGAAAGTTCTGGAACGCACTGACGACAAGCAATTTTCCGGCATCGATGGCACAAGCTCCCTTGGAGTGACTACATCATTAAACGGCGTTATAAAGTAATCATCAACTGATCATCATCAATGTCTATTAACGTTAAAATACTTTCTAGTCCACAGATATCATAAGTCAATGGTTTGCACCGTTCGCCAATCTTTAGAGAAAATAAATACCGCAAAGCCGAAAGAAAACATTTTATTTCTAGTACAAAATATACAAAGTAAAATGAAATTAATATTAATAATAAATAATTAACACTTGCCCTCAAATTATTTAATGATTTTGCAATCGGTTGATAGATCATTTGATACAATGCTTGGTTCTCAAGCCAGAGGGTTGGAGTTCAAGCCCTCACCGAGGGTGACGCTAATGATTTTCCTTTTTATGTATTTATTTCAAACCCAAGATCAAAATACCGGCAGGGCTCACTAAGCCTTCACAAGAAAAAAACCCATATTAAGTGAAGATTTTGTTGTAAGGCTGTTTCCCTTATCTGTAAAAAATAATTGGTTCCACACAAAATATGTGTGGACACTTTGGACGCTACAGGTTTTTCGGTTGATGCTCTATTGTCATGCAGTCATTCCCTATTTCCAAAATTTGCTGACCACACATACCTCACATTCAAATATGGTTTTGCAACTTAGATAATTAATAGATTTGAACTTTTTTTTCAGAAATTCTGTGCGGGAGACTTCCTAGATTTAAGAGATTTTTGGGGTCTATTACACTTGTTGTAGTGCCGCAGAGGTGTTTTTGACAAACTTAGTCGTCGCTGCTAACCACAAATACTCAAGTAAGACCCGGTTGCTGTAAGGCTGGATGGACCTTTTGATGACCGGTTTTTGGTAAAGGTTTATAAATTGTTTAACTCAGCAAAGAGCATATTTGAAAATATAAATTGTATATTTTTTGTGCTCCGCCGGGATTCGAGCCCACGACCTTCCATTTACGAGTCCGAAGTGTTGCCACTAGACTACGGAGCGGTCATTCACTATTTCCGAAATTTGATCTATCCACACATACATTGATATGCCTCTACCACGATAATTCAAAGATGGTTTTGCAACTTAGATAATAGATCTGAACTGAAGTTAAATGCTCAAAATTCTGTCGTCTCCATTTCGCATGGTCCACAAAGCTTTATTTGGAAAAACACCCAAATATCTCGCTGATTTAATCAAACCAGTCACCCTCGGAAAAAAGCCTAACACTGCGCTCGGCTGAAACTGGAGACAAATCAATGATTTAAGAACCTATAAGAAGAGTAAACCGAATGTTTGGAGAGCGTGCATTTGCAGTTGCTGGTATTCTGGCCTGGAACCACCTGCCACATCATGTGAGAGAGCTAGAGGACCATGGAAAGTTCCGGAATGCACTGAAGACAAGCAAATTTCTGGCATCGTTTGCACCAGCGCCCTTGGAGTGACTACATCACGAAACGGCGCTATAAAGAAATCATCAACTCATCATCATCATCATCGCATGTATGTGTCAAAAGGACCCACAACGCGAGGAGATTAATACAACGCTATAAAGAAAGCCTTTCCGTAAAGTTTAAAGCAACGACACGAAAAAACAAGAACCTCCAGATCAGAGGGGTGCTCGTACCTATAGAACCTTATTTTTTTAACAAAATATAAAATTGCGCCATCTGCGTGTATTGTTAGATCATTTCCCAAAGGCCATGTACCGTGTAAGTGTTGCTATAGAATTTCATGATAACATAACCGACCATCTTCATTATATTTTAGATTTTTTTCATCCCAAAAAACATAAACTATAAAAATAAAAATATAATGTCAACGACGATACCATGTCGAAAGCACCGGTTCTCATCAGATCACTGAAGTGAAGCAACATTGGGCGGGGATGCTACTTGGATGGGTGACCGCTTAGGTACACCGCGTGTCTTTGGCATCTTGAACCAGTCTGTAGTCCAGTGGCAACACTTCAATGTTGCTCAACTTCACTATATGTTAAGCAACAGTTATAATAATAATAAAATTAGGATGATTTATTTGGTGAACGCTGTTTTTGTGTATATCACACCTCAAGAGCCCTCTGCGAGCTTGGTCTTCGCTGTAGAAAGCGACAATTATCAAGCAACACCCAGTTGTTGTAAGGTTGGATGGACCTTTCAGTGACCGGTCTTTGGTAAAATTTTATGAATTTAGCAACTCAACGAAGAGCACATTCGAAATATAAATGGTATATTTTTGTGCTCCGCCGGGAGCCAAATCCAAAACCTTCCATTTACGAGTCCGAAGTGTTGCCACTGGACTACGGAACGGTCCATCTAGGTCAATATAGGTACACTATATTTGTAGCTTATTTGCGTAGTTGCGTTGCAACTTTGATAAAGTAAAATAATGCAAAATTAAATAATGCAAATATTTAAACCTATATCAAATATATATTCCTTGACTTATAGGTTGGTATGAGGCTGACCACCCATACTGTAAAAAATGTTTCACTTTGCCAATGTCACCCCTGTGTCAGGGAAGGTCGGCAAAAGTTGTAGGGCTTATGTTCATTTGAGGTTTGGATTTTATTTGTATGTACACATTCAGCATTTGTAAGCGCGAACTACACGTGCTTTTTTGTGGGTATGCATTTGAGAGCTTTAAATGAATATATCCTTGCAACTTCGATTATAGATTATAGATGTATATATTGGTGGATAGATTGCACATCGCCAATACGAATAGGTTTTAATAAGCGTCACGCATAACCCTTTCTGAGCGCTCGCTGTAGTTTTCACGCTGATAATAGTCTATATAATCCATACCACCTACATCTCTCCTTATCCGATCACGCCACTGCATTAGCGAGAGCATGGCGTTAACCATACATGCTTAATACATAATACACACACAACAGAATCCTGCAACTCAAAGGTTCGCGAGCCATGAAACTGCCACGATCTTTAGACAAGAGGTCACCGGAGAACTTCATTCTTCCAGGATTTGAAGCGGCTCTCATGGCTTTCTCTATATGTTTGCAGCTCAAAAATATGGCCAACAATAGCGACAGATGCTTATCTAATCTAAGTTGCAAAGATATGTAACATTGTGGATTAAGATTATATGCATTTTCACAAGAAGGCACGTAAAAGTCTGCGCTTGAACATGCTACATGCGGACTTTCAATAATAAAACACAAATCTCAAATAAGCTGCTCTCGCCGAACTTTCCTGAAACAGGGGTGGCATTGGTAAAGTGAACTATTTTCTACAGCAAGGGTGGTCAGCAGCATACCAACCTATAAGTCAAGGTACATACACAAGAAATTACATTTTTAAAATCAACAAATAATAATATGTACCTACCTATGGACATCAAAACAAAAACATAATACAAAATTCTTTAGGTCAATCTTGACTTATAGGTTGGTATGCGGCTGACCACCCATACTGTAGAAAATGGTTCACTTTACCAATGTCACCTCTGTTTCAGGGAAGGTCGGCAGGAGCTGCGGGGTGTATGTCCATTAGAGATTTGGTTTTTATGTTGTATGTTCACATGCGGCATGTACGTGTCTGCTTGTGAGAATGCATGTAATGTGAATCCTCAATGTTACGTATCAATATAATCTAGTCTTAGTTGCAAATATACCTACATATGTAACATTAAAGACTCGCATTACTTACATGCATTTTCACAAGCAGCCGCATGTGGACCTTCAATGTAGAAATCCGAATCTCAAATAAACATACACCCTACAACTCCTGCTGACCTTGCCGACGAAAAAATATTAGATCAGACAATTTAAAAAAAAAATCCTTATGCTAGCCGCCAACACTGCAGATCAACCGCGATTTGTTTCTGTCCTCACTTTATTCTTTCATCTCATCCCGAGTCGCGTTTATTTGGAAGGTTTGCGAGCGCTGGCGCATATAGGAAGCTGATTCAGACGGGAGGTCCATCAGTATTAAGTGCTTATTGCGATAAAATGTAACGACCTTCCCACATCGACCACATCGACCACTCGAGACCCGACCATTCCGCCGCGCACTTACTTGTGTTGTTTGCTCGATATCTCGGGGTAGATAGCGCGGCTCTTATCGGACGCAAAAAATCTGATTGATTACGATGTGTACCACAAATATTGGTGAGATCATTATAAGTATAACATAATACATATCGAAGGTTAAAAGGAAGTAATAAGCGACGCACTACAAAGGAGCTCCTGCCTACCTTATGTAGGTACTTCGGTCACATTATGAGAAATGAGAAGTATGTAGGTACCGTCTCCGTCATCTTATCATACAGAAATCACACAAGGTAAGATTGAGAGCCCGTTCCCACTTGTCGGGTGTCGGATCCGTATACTAATCGGAGGCTTCAGTGACAGAACATTATGTATGGAGCTATTCACACTTGTCGGAAACCGATTTTGTCCAAAAATGTTCTGCCACTGGAACCTACGATTAATATACGGTCCGACACCCGACAAGAGGGAACGGGCTCTGAGGGGAGAAGATCTCAGGGACGCGGAAGGACATCCTGGCTGAAAAACCTGCGACAGTGGTCCGGCAGAAGCACCAAGTCCCTGTTTCGAGCCGCAGCATCTAAAGTCAAAATAGCCATGATGATCGCCTATCTTCGATAAAAGTGGCACAAAAAGAAGAAGAAGAAGAAGCGACGTTTCGGTCAAAAATGAGTTATGAATGCTATCCTACTTGAAATTTTCCGCTTTTTCTAATGCGCTAACTCCCATAGCTCTACGATATTTTTTGTTGTTGTTTATGCCCAAGCAAACAACTGCCTTTTCGAAGTATGTTTTTAGTGTAACCAACAAAAATTTTGGCCTTTTTTTGTCCCAAAGGCGCTTGTGAAATAAAAAAAATCGTAAAACTACAATAGATAATAGGAATGCAAATAAACGCCTTTATTTTTTTGAAATTTTGGAGCTGATTCGATTTTAGCTATATGATAAAAAAATAAAAAAGTTATACAAAGTTATCAAACTTTAAACTGCTCTCCTAAATAATTTAGTTTTTGTCGCTTGTGCCCTACTTCTTTTTAACCGTCGATATATATAAAAGTAATAATACTAGGATGAATTGATGCTGGAGTGATGTTTACCGGGATTTGTTGCCGTGGTCTATGGAAGCTGGAGCTTCCGGACGTTTCGCCTATGTCTACGATGGGCTTCTTCAGCGTGAAGTGTGTGGTGACGATGAAAATAATCTTGATGAAAACTGTGATGAAAGTGTGCGTACAGTCAAGGTGAATGTGTGTGTATGGACAACATATCCCGAAAAACATCACTCCAGCATCATCAGCCGGCCGTGTAAACCAACTCTTATTTACTAGGATAATTTATTAGATGAGCGCTGTGTTTGAATCACACCTCAAGAGCCCTCTGCGAGCTTCTTCGTCCCTATAGAAAGCGAAAATTCTCAAGCAAGACCCAGTTGCTGTAAGGCTGGATGGACTTTTTGTAACCGGTCTTTGGTAATGGTATACTCGTATTATATTTTTAACCCAGCGAAGAGCATATTTGAAAACGATGTATGAAGCATAGAAGTGAAGCATGGACAGTGAAAATAGCTAAATGAGTAAAATATGTACCTACTGTGGAAATAAAGCATTTGAGAAGCATGACAGGAAAAACCCTGAAAGATAGAGTTAGGAATGATTGGGTAAAGACTGAATATAATCTGAAAGAGGACCGCCTTAGCTTAAAAAGAAACAACGCTAAAGGGAAATCATTTTAGACACCTTTGGCAGGGATCGAACCCTGGTAAGCGCTCTATCAAGTTAGCCATCGACTGATGATTTTCTTTTATACACTTTTCCTATTTTTTTGGCAACTATTCCAATCACGCTGTGGTATTGGCCTACCCCAAGTTATACCACTTCGTTGTATGATATTTTTTGTACAGTTTCCCGCGCAATGCCGTTTTTCCATTAAAAGCCCGCGCGAACTTATGGCCGCTAAGCATCTGCCACATTTGGGAAACTATCTACCAATATTAAAAGTAAAAAAAAAGTTTGGGAACGTGTTGCGGCCAAAACAGCTTGAAAAGAAAAAATAGCGCACACACTTTCCATCAAAATCTCACCCTTAATAATATCTAATCTAAGTTGCAAAGGTATATTGACATTCAAAACTCATATCAAATGCATGCCCACAAACAGACACGTGTAAGTTGGCGCTGACAAATGCTGAATGTGTACTTGCAAATTAAAACCAAACCTCAAATGAACATAAGCCCAGCAACTTTCCCCGACCTTCGATTCCTTAGATTAGTTATCTAATCTAATCTGATCTAAGTCGCAAAGATATGTTACATTGGTGATTCACATTACATGCATTTTCACAAGCAGACACGTACAAGTTCGCGCTTGCACATGCCGCATGTGAACCTACAACATAAAAACCAAATCTCAAATTGACATACACCCTGCAACTCTTGCCGTCCTTCCCTGAAACAAGGGGTGACATTGGCAAAGTGAACCATTTTTACAGCATGAGTGGTCAGCCACATACCAACCTATAAGTCAAGGAACATACACGACAAATTACATTTCCGTTACATTACCCGTAAAAATAAATAGGTCGCGAATTGTCACATGCGTCGGCAAGAAGTCACACTACGTGTTTAGCTTAGTTGTGTTTGCGTTTACCAGCATTTAACAGTGCTTCAATGGTGAAACGGTGTTATTTACACACAGCAAAACCATGGCTCATCCGCCATTTAACGTGGATCAGCTACGAACTAAGTGGATTGTGAATAGCCCTCAATGAGAGTGGTATTGAATCAAACACAGTTATCTAGGTAGGTTTTTTTAAAATAAGATAATAAACAAATATTTAATTAAGAAGAAAATCATTTTCTGTGTATTTATGTATCTTAGAATTTTCGAAAAAATCCTAGATTTGAAAATAAATGCCGTCTTTGATTTCAACGACTCAAGTAGGAATCACGACTGTTGGGCTTTTTCCTTTTTTAAATTAAAAATATTTAAACTTTGTTTATGGAGAAGGCCGATTCCTTAACGTTTCGTCGGAGACACATCCGATGTCAAAAACACACAGAAAATTGAAAACCAAGTTTTGAGCCCTCCACTCTCTTTTGCCGCGTTTCTCTGAGACAGGGGTGACATTGGAATGCTTACTTCTTTTTTAACTGAATGGATATCCACATCGTATAAACATATTACTGAAGGGACAGAATACATTTACGAAAAAGTTCACCTTTTATTAAAAAGAAAAGTACAAAAGCGATACCTTTTAGAGGGACGTCTTGCCTTTACAAAAAAAACCTATTAGTGTACAACGCAGAACAAATTGGATGAAATATAAACATACCTAAAGCAAAATTACATTGAATATCGTTCCTTCAAATATGATTTATTTTTTAAATAAAATATTCGTATAGTAACTCACATATAATACCTATTTAGGGTCAGTTGTAAACTAACTTTGACCGGTCCATAGCTCAGTGGTAACACTGCGGACTCTGAATGGGAAGGTTTTGGGTTCGAATCCCGGCGGAGCACAAAATATATATCATTTATATTTTCAAATTTCCTCTTCGCTGGGTTGAAAAATTCATACATCGTTACCAATGACCGGTCACCAAAGGTCCATTCAGCCTTACAGCAACTGGGTCTTGCTTGAGTATTGGCGCTTTGTAGCGACGACCAAGCTCGTACACCTCTGCAGCACTACAATAAGCGTCATAGACCCCTAGAGTCTCTAGAATCTAGGGAGTCTCTCGCACAGGATTTCTTAGAAAAAAAAAAAAAATTACTAAGGCCCGGTATTTTCAACGTTAGCCTATTTGACTTTATTTGAAACTGAAAAAAAACCATAGGATGGTCAATCATCTAATTTAAAACATTGCAGATAAGTTGCAAAGATATATTAACATTTAAACTCATATCAAATGCATGCCCACAAACAGACGTATGTGTAGTTCGCGCTTACAAATGCTGAATGTGTACTTTACACATTAAAACCAAACCTCAAATAAACATAAGCCCTACAACTTTTGCCGACCTTCCCTAAAACAGGGGTGACATTGGCAAAGTGAACATTTTCTTACAGTAAGGGTGGTGAGCATGCCTTATACCAACCTATCAGTCAAGGAATATCGTGTAAACTGACAAATATATTAAATATACAAACCACTAGCGAGTGATTAATATTGTAATACATTTTTTCTGGTTAACGCAGTTGAGGGGGGAATTGACGTCATATTTTATACTTGAGGTTGTAAAAATACGCAAATATAATGTAAGGCGGCAGTTCCACTTCTTATTTAGGCCATAATTCATTCATGGATCATAAACAGGCAGAATTAAACAAAGATTTTCGTGTGGTATTCCTTGCTACTGATTACTTTTCCCCTGATGTACTTGGAAAATTCAAATATTGCTGCGGATGTGTAATTGTGTGTGTGCTTGTCTGTGTTAGTGTCTGTACTTATATTAAACTTAAAATATGGTATTTATAGGTATTGCTACGATTTTAGTTGGAGTTCTTTTGTAATTAAACTGCCATTATTTATTGTAGCATAATTTATTTTACGCGTTTTGGTTCACAATTTACAACAATTGACAATCACTGCTTATTGATCTTTCACGGCAAAATCTTCAAGTGACTAATCTCCTGATGCCCCATTGCAGTCCCTTTGTATAAGTACAAAAGAGATCTTTCTTGCATCTTCCAAATCATTCGATCTCTGTTCTATATTATGCTAGACAGCTGTTCCACTACCATGATTAATCATACCAGACGGTTTTACATACACTATTGTACTTGTACAGGCGAACGTAGGTACTTCGAAGTTCATAGTTCGTAGCACTACCAGCATCATGCTAGTGCCAGATTGTTCTATACACTATCAGTGATATTTTGAGACATTTTAGTCGTCCATCGAGCCCACGCTTTGACAAACTAATTATGCCTGGGCTGGAAGTCTCATCACCACGGTCATTCTTACCTACCGAATTTTTGTAATATTTGTATCAAGACTAATCAGCTGTTTACTTGCGGCCATCTTGGATTGACAGGTCTTTATACAAATGCATCATTAGTTTGTCAAAGCGTGGGCTCAACGGAAAATGTCTAAGAATAGCACCGTATGTGTGCAAGTTTGTAACAAAATATCGCAATTTAATTATTTATTTCTTACTACCCCGTGTTGTCGTGCCAATGATTATGATGATGATGAGTTACTTATTCGTACGGCATGTTAACATGCAAAAATGTCACGCAAGAGCGTTAAAAAGTTGTAGTACATAATCGCTTTCTGATTGCATAAGTAGACTCGTTACGTTTTAGCAACGGTCATTTTGTTGGCGTGATTGAGGCATTAGTTTGAACGATTAAAACAAAGTAACGACTGGCTTGTTTAAAAATGTATCGTGTACCTACGGTACCCTTAGTACGAGTTGCAAAACTTGAGTAAAGTATAGTTTACGGAAAGTATTAAAGAGTCATTTTCCCCAAAATCTGCCGTTTTTGTTTCTTATACTTTGTGGTCTTAGCAAAAGAGTTACAGTTATGAATAAAATCAAGTTCAAAGAAACAAAAGCGGCAGATTTTGGGGGAAATCACTCTCCAATAATTGCCGTAAACTTTACATTACTCAAGTTTTGCAACTCATACTAAGGGTACTGATCACGAAGGCAAAAAAAATAAACATGTTATATTATTTAAAATTTTACTATCGCATGCAAAATAGATTTGCAAGTTTACAATGTTATTAATGTGTGTAAGAAAAAAATAGACTTATGATTAATTTAATTTTTCACAAATTATGGACATTTTTACGTTTGTATTTCACGAAATACACCTTGAAATTTAACACCGTAGGTAACTACAGGTTTAACTACCAAAAGTGCATATTTACAAGATGCCGGTCTGTAGTCCAGTGGCAACACTTCGGACTCTTGAATGGTAGGTTCTGGGTTCAAATCCCGGCGGAGCACTCAAAAATATACCATTTATATTTTCAAATTTTCTCTTCGCTTGGTTGAAAAATTCATAAACCTTTAGCAAAGACCGGTCATCGAAAGGTCCATTCGGCCTTACAACAACTGGGTCTTGCTTGAGAATTGGCGCTTTGTAGTGACGACCAAGCTCGTAAAAAGTCCGGTCGATAGCTCAATAGGTAGAATGCTTGCATTCCATGCTGAGAACAAGAGTTCAATCCCAAGTTTACTCAGCCTTCAGAAAAATGAGAACCTAGCCGCAAGGAAGCTGGGAAACCCCCACTTCAACTGAAAGTGGTTGGTGTTAGGCCGAACTCCTTACCCGTAATAATAAATAGTTCCCGAATGGCTACATTCGACCCCTTCAGAGATAACGTAGGCAAGAAGTTACACTATATGTGTAGCTTAGCTGCGATTTTTGCGATGCTATATCCGATTTTAACCTCATTTAAAATAATCCGTGTAGCACCGTACAACTTTTGTTAGAATAGGAGTTTTAAATTTCATAAAAAATGAAGATCACGCTGAAGAAGCCTATCGCGGACATGGGAAAAACGTCCAAAAGCTCAACACCACAATAGTAGATTCCAGAAAAAAACTTTTTATTTGGAAAAAAAAATAAGTCTATTTCTCCCTTAGTTATTTTCTCTCTCAAACATTAAGAAGTTCCTCGAAATGAGCAGTAGTTTTTCAATACTCAGAATGAAATTAAACAAAGTATCGAGTTTTCCCAAAGGCTACGATTTTTTGAGAAATGGGAAACTAAAAACTCGATAAATGCTTGTAAATTTAGTTTAAAAGGAAGCTTTGCGAGGGCCAAAAAAACTTTTTGACTTTCGTTATCTTGTCTCGCATTTACGAAAATCCGCCAAGATTTTTTGCTACTTTTTTTTTACTTTATAAGAGTTTTTATGTAACTTTTTTAGGAGAATTTCTTATTTTTTACTTGTATTTTCTATTGAAAGAAGCATTTTTCACATTGAATTACTATTTATCTTATTCTCAATCAAGAATGTTTATTTATTATTTAGCAAGAAGTATTTTTTTTTGATATTCAAAGGAGTACATTTTATTTTTTTATATATTTTAGGAGTTTTTCTAATATAGAAAAAGAGTGATTAATATTTTCAAGGTTTACTACTTTCAATGGAGTATTTATTATATTAAAGGATTATTTTTGATACCTACTTCGAGAAGGATTCCTAATCTTACATAAGCGTACCTCTTATGGGCAAAGGTGTATTATTTTCTTAATTCGAAAGGTGCGTATAATTTGCAATGGAGATCTTTTATTGTGAAAACAGTTATAATTCTTACATCGAAAGGTGTGTATTTTTTTCAAAGGAATATCTATTATAGTGGAAAGAGTATTTCTTAGTTCAAAAGGAGTGTACTTTTTTCAATGGAGTATCTCTTATGATGACAAAAGTATATCTTACTTGGAAAGGAGTGTACTTTTTTAATGAGTTATCTCTTATGGTAAAAGGAGTATTTCTTACTGCGAAAGACGTGTACTTTTTTCAATGGATTATTAATTATGGTAAAAGGATTATTTTTTAATTCGAAAGGAGTGTACTTTTTTCAATGGATTATCTCTTAAAATATGGTGTAAGGAGTAGGTACTTCTGACTTCGAAAAGAGTGCACTTTTTTCAATGGAGTATCTCTTATGGTAAAAGGAGTATTTCTTACTTCAAAAGGAGTGTATTTTTTTCAATTGAGTATCTCTTATGATGAAAAGAGTATTTTTTACTTCGAAAAAAGTGTACTTTTTAATGGAGTATCTCTTATGATGATAAGATTATATCTTACTTGGAAAGGAGTGTATTGTTTTCAATCGATTATCTCTTATGGTAAAAGGAGTATTTCTTACTTCAAAAAGAGTGTGCTTTTTTCAATGGAGTATCTCTTATTTTGAAAGGAGTATCTCTTATTTTGAAAGGAGTATTTCTTCGCCATGCTTTATTTATCTTGCCGGCATTTTCTTGTAAGTTATGCGGAAACTGCTTAGCGTGACTGATTCCATTGGATCTGTACTCAAGTATTCAACTCAACATCTAAACTCACGCACAAAGCTTACATAAAATAAAACGCTCAATAAAGGCACTGTTTTATTTTCTATACATTTTCGCTACAAGTCTATGGGTGAGTATGAATTTGAAGCTTTGTGTTTGGAGTAGTGAAGGGTTTTTTTTGTGTTCGTGGACCCTTTTAGGATACTTTGCTGTATTATTATAAATGACGAGACCTCCCAAGGGCACCGGCACATTTTTATGCCTTAATTTTTTTGAAAAATAAATTCTATTACAAATTATTCGAGCTCTAAATAACTTGTGTAATTCTCACATAATCGTGTTTTATGATTTTTTCTTAGTTCATATGTGTAGAATGTGATTCTTAAGGCAATAACATTTAAAAGTCATATTTGAATTAAATGGTGGATGCAAAAAAGCACTGGGGGCGTCATGACATGGAAAACTCTAAGAAATAAATAAGTGAATTGCAACTATGTTTTACCCATTTGAATATTTAATAATTAAAAATGGACTTTCACTGTGTAAATAGATTAACACTAAAAACATCTAAGAAATAGAGTTAAGAATGAATGGGCGAAAGGCAAATGCAAGTTGAAAAAGGATGTGAATGTCAATGTACAAAATAATGTAACGAGATGGTTTAGATATTTAGAAAGAAAAGATTCCTTGACTTATAAGTTGGTATGAGGCTGACCACTCATACTGTAAAAAATGGTTCACTTTGCCAATGTCACTCCTGTTTCAGGGAAGGTCGGCAAAAGTTGCAGGGCTTATGTTCATTTGAGATTGGATTTTTATATTGTAGGTTCACATGCGGCATGTGTTAGCGCGAAATTATACATGTCTGCTTGTGGGAATGCGTTTTATGAATCTTAAATGATATATATCTTGGCAGCTTAGATTTAGATTTAGATTAGATGATGAAACACTTACACAAAGTGTATATCCAGCGGAAATGTGAAATGGAAGAGAGGAAAGGGAAGGCCCAGAAAAGTATGGCTGCATCAGATTGGTAAAGTTGCCAAATAATGGGATTTACAAAGCGAAAATAAAAGAAGGAAATGTATGAAAAAGGTGATGGATAAGAATGAATTTAAAGAGTTATGCAACGATAGGAAAAATGGATGCAAATCTACAGAGGCTCTGGCCACCCTAAGTGGAATGGCGTTATAGTTACAGTCATGGTCAAATGTATATAGACCAGACGGGAACAGGCTAAAAGTGTTGGAATGTTTAATTGAAATGGTATGGCTTATGACTGTCGATAAAAGACGGTATGTTCGTGTGTTGAAATAAAATCCAGCGTGTTTGAAATAAAACAATGCTCGTTTGATTCTCTTCGGATCGTTTGACGATACCTTTGACCCCGTCCAACCGATGTTATTGAGTAATTATTAATTTTATAATCTATAATCTAAGTTGCAAGGATATCGCACGTTTAATAATAAAGAGCAATAACTCAAAAAACATGAATGTTGGGAAAACGCGTTTGAAGTTCAGACAGCCAGTACAACTTGTATGGGATGAAAAAGGCGGCCAATGTTTTATCTCGGTCATATTCGTCCAAATTGAACGGCTGTCGCATTCTACGCATTCTTCTCGCATTGTTCTTGCGTTTTATTACAAAATCTCGATTTTCCCAATTTTTGAGTTATTTCTCTTTATTATTAAACGTGCGATATATCCACGTATAAAAATGATGTTTAATGCGCGCCCATAAACAGACACGTGTATTTATGTACTTGCAGATTAAAACCCTAATTTCAAATGAGCATAACCCAGCAGCTTTTGCCAACCTTCCCTAAATTATGGGTGACATTAGCAAAGTGAACCAGTTTTTACAGTATGGGTGGTCAGCCTTATAACAACCTACAAATCAAGGAACAGAGCCTACAATCCATAATCTAAGTTGCAAAGGCATATTAACATTCAAAGCTCAGATCAAATGCACGCCCACAAACAGACACGTGTAAGTTCGTGCTTAGAAATGCTGGATGTTTACCTACAAATTACAACCCAAACCTCTAATGAGCAAAAACCCTGAAACTTTTGCCGACCTTCTCTGGAACAGGGGTGATACTGGCAAAATGAACTATTTTTTACAGTATGGGTGCTCAGCTTTACACCAACCTATATGTCAAGGAACAGAGTCAAGAAACAAAAATAACGAATATTATAAATTGACAATTAAAATAATTAAAAATGAAGTCCGAAAATTCAGCAAATCAAATACTGCCATTATATATGAACGCAACTAAGCTACTCATATAGTATAACTTATTGCCGTGCTATCCCCGAAGTATTTCTCATGTGGCGAATGGAACCTTTTTATTTCTACTGGTAATTGGGCCGGCCTTACCACTTCAGTTGAAGAGGGTGTTTCCTAGCTGATTCTCATATCTTGTGAAGGCCGAATAAGCCTTGCCGGTATTTTATTTTGGGGTTTGAAATAAACACCGAAACGGGAAATAATTCCTGACACCCTCAGTGGGATTCAAACCCGAGCTCTCGGCATGGAATGCAAGCACTCTACCAACTGAGATATCGACTGGACGTTATAGCCAGAGAAAAAAAAGATGTTGTATAAACAAATTGTCTGTATAAGAAATGCTATAAGTTTCATTGTACGTACAGTTTAAAGCGAAAGAAAGTAAAACAAATATGTAAAATCACATTCAGTTCCTTGATTTCATAATAATTTATGCGATCCAAAAAATTACGTTTAGACTCAACCATATCGGTTTTACAAAAATTGTATGGAAAGTAGAATTGTGGATGAGAGACGCTATTGCAGATTATATATATCTTTTGGCAAATGATACAATCGAGCTTTCACTTATTGTTTTGTACTTGAACGGAGCCCAGCTCAACTTGTTAAAGCAAATAAAAAAAACTTTCTCATGACGTCATGTCGTACGGGACAGAAGATTTCAAATGCTTGCGTCAGAAATATTTATTCAAATAAGGAAATTGTTTTTGATAATTAATCATTTGTAACTTCCTCGACTTGTAGGTTCCATGACTGACCTATGCGGCTGACCACCCATGCTGTAGAAAATGGTTCACTTTGCCAATGTCACCCCTGTTTCAGGGAAGGTCGGCAGGAGTTGCAGGGCTTATGTTTATTTGAGATTGGGTTTTTATATTGTAGGTCCACATGCGGCATGTGTTAGCGCGAAATTATACATGTCTGCTTGTGGGAATGCATTTAATATAAATCTTAAATGATATATATCTTTGCAGCTTAGATTAGATTAGATTAGAATTAACAATTCATTATTGTTTATTTTAATGAACTATTATTTAATAATAACCCAATAATATCTGTTGAACCAGGGTCAAAGTTATGGTCAAATGACCCAGGCGGGGATCGAATCAACGTTGTTCTATTCCAAACACGTTAGAAAGATCAGCCTACTCGGCCGCCTCGGCCATAACACCGACAAAGGTAGGTGTTGTAGGTTCACATGCGGCATGCTCAAGCGCGAACTTGTACGTGTCTGCTTGTGAGAATGCATGTATTGTGAAACCCCAATGTGACATATCATTGCCACTTAGATTAGATTAGATTAGACATAATCGGCCTTATTCATTAGATTGGTTGAACCTAAAACCAGAGATAAACCAGCTTATTAGTATGGGAAAACTGACTTTTAATAGTTTAAAAATTAAAACCTTTTTATGAATAAAGGGGATTTTGGTTTACTTTTATATTTGTTTTCAGCTTGTAAGAGCTTATGAAAATATACAAGAATAGTACTGAATATTTACATTCGTATTCCACGTTACGTGACAAACAACAACAACTAAGCCACACGTATAGTGTAACTTCTTGCCGCGTTATCCCCGAAGGGGTCGCATGTGGCGAGTTGAACCCATTTTATAATTCTTATAATTTTCGATTGAGCACGACTGCTCTGGTGTTCAGACCGAGAAAAAAAGACTGTCGTGTTTATCTTGATTTCACTAAGTTACTGGCCGCTAGCATGAGTGTAATAAACCCATCGTGTACAATGTTTGTTTTTAGTGGCGATTCCCGAATACATGACATAATATGCGCGGCCGAAGCTCTCATCGGGGATCACGGCCACTTCTTGTCAAGAAATAAGCTGTCCAAGCGCACAAGTCATGGCATGTTGAAGCGTAGATAGTGCGAAAGCTTTTTAGCGCAGTTGTTAAGTGGAAAGGCAACGCAACGGTAGTAACTCGCTCCCCTAGTTCTTGTTTACCGTGTACGCCAATCTTGTCAAATATGACTTTTTCATGCAGTTGTCTTATGAATCAAATTCTACATAATCTGAGCTAAGAAAAACCGTAAAACTCGATAATGTGAGAGTTCTTTTAAATACTTTTAAAATAAATTTCTTGTTTTTATAAGACACATTGGTCCAGTACACATGCAAACATTGCTCATGTAAAATTTTCTCAACATGGTGTATACGGTAAACAAGAACTACGGCAGCGAACTGCAGATTGGAAGGAAGTCTAATCTAATCTTATCCAAGTTGAAAATATGTAACATTGGGGATTCACATTACATGCATTCTCACAAGCAGACACGTATTAGTTCACACTTGGGCATGCCGCATGTGAACCTACAACATGAAAACCCATATCTCAAATGGAAATACCCCCTGCAACGCTTGCCGTCCTTCCCTGAAACAAGGGTGATATTGGCAAAGTGAACCATTTTCTATAGCATAGTTGGTCAGCCGCATACCAACCTATAGGTAAGTCTAGGAACATAAACAACAAATAATGTTTTTGAAATTAAGAAATTATAATATGTATAAACATTAAAAACAAATACAAAATTACAGATCAACCGCCATTACTTTTTGTCCTTACAAACTTCTTTCATTTCATCCATAGTCATGAGCTTCTTCATACAAGCTCTCCTTTTATTATGACTCTCGATACTCCATTCGTTTGCAATAATATTTTTAATCGTTGAAATTTGAGAGATAGTATCATGGCAACTTGTAAGATATTGAATGTTTTTTTGTAACTCACACTTACAAAAAAACATTCACACTATCCCAAGCACTATCCCATCCACTTGCACTAAGTGAACGCTACTAAGCGCGCGAAGTTGCTTTTTTTACGATGCCGCCAGGCCGGGCACCCCATCATGCCTTTGGTGATGCTGAGCCTTTTGTGCCGGCTCTTTATTAGCTGTTTATGTCGAGAAAGCCCGGCAAGGTTATCGGGAATCACATACCGGAAATGAATCGATTTATTCTCTTATTCTCAAGAAAAAGTTACATGGATAAATTTGAGAAATTTCACGGTTAGTGATTAGATCGCAAACTTCAAAGACAATAATTTAAAAATTCCCAGCGAAAGCCAACATTTAAGTTAAATATGGATTATATTCTGCAAATGTACCTATACATATTAAATGTATTCCCACAAGCAGATACGCATAATTTCGCGCTCACACATGCCGCATGTGGACTTACAACATAAAAAACCCAATCTCAAATGAGTATAAGCCCTGCAACTCTTGCCGACCTTGCCTGAAACAGGGGTGACATTGGCAAAGGGAACCATTTTTTTCACAGTATTACCCGAGTCGTTGAACGAGATAGTACGGAAGTTTAACTGTGCTTCAAATGTGAGTGAATCTTTATTTAATTAAACCCAAGTTAATCTGTTATCTATGATCTAAGTTGCATAGATATATTATCGTTCAAAACTCATATCAAATGCATGCCCACAAACAGACACGTGTAAGTTCACGCTACAAATCGAGGGTGATCTGGCAATAAGTCCTATCTAATTTTTGGTGTATTTTATATGTTATTTTGTCCTATGTTTTATTATAAATAAACTAGTAACAATTTTCAAATGTTTTTTAGTTTGTTATTCAATAAACAACACTTTTAACTTTTAAACACTGTTTTTAATTTCACAAATATAATACGTTTTAAAAAATTATTAAATTTTAAATTATACTCCTTTAAATTTATTTAAATTATACTAGGAAAATATTTTCCTACCTGATGATGACTGAATAGTCGAAAACGTTAGTAGTATAATTTAAAATTTAATATTTTTTTAAATATATTATATTTGTGAAATTAAAAACAGTGTTTAAAATTTATAAGTGTTGTTTATTGAATAACAAATTAAAAAACATGAATTTTCACAGTGTTAATACACAAACCATACAAAATATAATTTTCATATGTTGTCAAAATAAACAATAAACATTGTGAAAATAAACATTCAGTTCACAATCAGCCGCCGAGCGAGGAACATCGCATCGCTGTAAATTTACAGCGTCACCAAACGCGTGTTCGCGATGTATTCGAGTAACTTGAGTGACTAAATTAAAAATTAACACAGATTAATAAACAAAAAACAAAAAAGAGAAGATGACGAGAGCAAACAAAGAAATGAAGGAAGAAATCATGGAATTCATGGAAAAAAAATTCGCCGATATAAAAGAAGAATTAAATGGGCAATTCAAGGACTTAAAATCACAGATAGAAGAGTGTAGGAAGGAGATACAAGAATTAAGAATAGAACTAAGAGGAACAACAAGTGGACGCAAAACATACGCGACTGTAACAAACTCTACCAACACATTTATAAAAGATAAAAACAGAGAAGAAACAAAATATGCAATACAAGTAGAATAAAAAAAAAACACATTAAAGGCGGACGAAATGAAAACAAAAATTAAAAATAGAATTGATGTGACGAATTTAAAAATTGGAATAGCTGGAATGAAAACAACAGGTGAAAATAAAATTACAATCATTTGCGCTGAGAAAAAAAGTGCAGAAAAATTAACTAAGGAAATTACAAGTACACTTGGGAAGGAAATAAGGGCAGAGGAATTTAAAAAAAAGAAACCATACATAGTATTAAAAGGACTTGAAAGAAACCTTACGGAAGAGGAAATCATAATGGGCATTACAATGCAAAATGAGGGTATAGACGAAAGGGAAAGAAGCAACATGAAACTGATAAAAGAGCTAAAAAGTATTGACAAACAAAGTGGAAAACAGAGAGAAATGACAAACTACATCATGGAAACCACAGGGGGACTAAGGAAAATCCTCCTAGAAAAAAGAAAAATAAACATAAAATACAACAGAGCGCTAGTTGAGGACTGTAATAGGTACTCTGGTGCAGTGCTACCACTGCCTGAAGTTTGGGCACACTGCACTAAGATGCCTGAGCAGGACACGGCCCCCAACATGTCCTCACTGCGCAGAAGAACATACGTATGACAAATGTACAAATTTAAAAAACAACCAAATCTGCAGCAACTGCAATTTTTTGAATATTAAATATAAAACTAAAAGTGACACAAACCATAGAACAACCAGCATAACATGTGGCTACAGACAAAAAATGATTAAAAGAGCAAATGAACGCATTGATTATGAATAATACCTAATATATGTTTATCCAACCTTAAAATTAAAAAATGTTTAACTTCGAAGATAATATTCTTGATAAAAAAATGAACATAGATGAACGGGTTTTTGATTCGACTAATGACATAAACATAAATTTACATAAATCCGCCAATACGTTATTATTATTTCATATGAACATAAGAAGCATCGAAAAAAAATTTAGCGAATTTGTACTAACATTAAAATCATTAAAATGTTCACCGGATGTTATAGTGTTAACGGAGACGCATAGCGCAGGTGAAATGAACTATAATATCCCTGACTATAGCTACTTCACAACACTAAACAAAATTAATAAGAATAGCGGCGTATCATTATTTCTATCACAAAAATGTAAAATGATTAGTTTTAAAGAAATAAATGACATAAAATATACTAATATACTTAATATTGAAATCAAGGTACAAAACGAGATATTTAATATTTTTGCCATATATCGAACCCATGCAACAGTCTTATCCCAGTTTGTTAACGAATTAAAAAGCGTATTAATTAGAAATAAAAACAAAAGATCTATTATTGTAGGAGATATCAACTTAAATATAGCGAATGATTATTCATCGAACGATAAAGACAACTACTTAAATATGCTCGCCGAATTAAACTTCTTATCTTGTATAAATTCTTACACTAGAAACATCAAAAATCAAAGACCTTCGTGTATTGACCACATATTTACAAATATTCCGGAATATCATAATATAATATCCGCAGTCATACATACAAACATTACTGACCATTATTCTTGTATTTTAAAATACAAATTAGATATTCCAAGTAAAATAAATGATACAACACAAAAAAACTTAAAAACCATGTTTCTACACCTAGACATTTTAAAAAATAAACTACAAAATGAAAATTGGTCAGAAGTATATAAATGTAGTGATGTAAATGAAAGCAACAATTTATTTAACATGAAATTAACTGAAATTATTAATGAGTCAACAAAGAACATAAACAGAACAAAATCTAAATATAAACCTATCAAAGCATGGATCACCCATGGCCTAATAGTTTCAATAAGACATAAGCAAACACTTTACAAAATAACCACTAAAAGACCAAACGATGAAAGCATATACAAACACTATAAGTTGTACAAAAAAAAGCTCACGTATTTAATAAAAACCACTAAAGAAAAATATTATGAAAAAAAGTTAGGAAACACCGAAAATGATAACAAAAGAGTGTGGAAGGTAATAAATGAGATAATTGATAAAAAAAATCAAAAAACCAATGTTATAAATGAAATCACATATGAAAACACAAAAATAAGCTGCGAATCAAAACCCACTAAAGTTGCAAACATTTTTAACAATTATTTTGTTAATGTAGGAAAAAATCTTGCTAAACTGATACAAACAAACACAGTCACAATGCCAACAATAAAAACAAACACAAACAAAATGGAAATCCTTAACAGCTGTACTGAACAGGAAGTTGAAAAAATTATTGACAATATGAAAGGAGGATCAACTCCAGGATTTGATGGCATAACTATCGATACACTAAAACACATTAAAAAAGAAATTTCAAAACCACTAATGTACATTATAAATAAAAGTTTTGAGACTGGAAAATTTCCAAATATATATAAAAAATCCATAATAATTCCAATATTTAAATCTGGTGATCAGGATGATATAACAAATTACAGACCTATCTCTATAATATCAAACATAGCTAAAATATTTGAAAAAATAGTTAAAAGAAGAATCAACGCATATATAAAAAGCAATAATATAATAAATGAAAACCAGTTTGGTTTTATGGAAAATAGAAGCACACAAGATGCAATTGCTAAATTAACTAGCTATGTACTGAATGCATTGGACAAATCTCGCAAATGTATCGGTATATTCATAGATTTAAAAAAAGCTTTTGACAGCATATCTCATTACAAATTGACTTCAAAATTAGAAAGTATCGGTTTCCAAGGCAGGACACTCGAGTGGATAACAAGCTATCTATATCAAAGACCTCAAGTTGTCAAAATAAATGAGGTGTACAGCCAAATAGAAACTAGTAATTTCGGAATACCACAGGGCACAGTATTAGGCCCTTTATTATTTATATTGTATGTCAATGATGTATTTACACTGAAACTAAACGGAAAAATAATATCCTATGCCGATGATACAGTTATTATCATCGAAGATACAAATTGGAATAGTGTCACCAATAAAGCAAATGTTGACATTGACAATTTAAAGCACTGGCTCGACGTGAATTTGTTAACACTCAACAGCGAAAAAACTTACATTGTCCCGTTCTCTATTAATGAAAATAAATTAAATCTAAATTTAAACGTATTTATTCATCAACAAAATAAATGTAATAAAACGAATTGTAATCTAACCTGCTCAATACTAAAGCAAACAGATACTACAAGATATTTAGGCGTTGACATAGATAGTAAATTAAAATGGAAAGAACATACTAGTAAACTGATAAAACGAATCAGAAAGTGCATATACATATTATTTATAAGACTTAGAAATATACTCGGAATAGATAACTTAAGAAGAGTCTACTACGCAATTGTGCAATCTATATTACAGTACGGCATTATAGGATGGGGAGGGTCATACTTAAACACATTAAACCCTGTAAAAATAATTCAAAAATTAATCATTAAGATAATTAAAAAAACCATCGAATTACCCGACTGAATTAGTATTTAAAATATTTAAAGTTCCCTCAGTAGATATCATTTTTAAAAAAAACGCCATATTGCAAATATTAAAGGAAAAACAACAATTAAAATTAGAAACAAATCATTCAACAAGATACAAACATAACCTCAAAATGTCAAAATTTGACACAAAACATTATCAAAATAGCTTCATTTATGTTGGTGTAACAAACTTTAATAAATTACCGACTGAACTAAAAAATATAAAAGATTATCATGTATTTAAAAATAAACTTAAAAAACATTTCGAAAAATATTAGATTTGTATACCAATTGATATTATTGCATGTGCCTTGTATTGTTTTTTTGTCATTAGTAGACCTCTATAAATCATATCTATGTATGTTTTTATTTTATTATACTTTGGTACCTACTTGCCTATATTATCTATGTTTATATATTTGCTTTTGTTTATTATACAGTTTTTTCTTATTTTTAATTTGATTTCTCCACATATCAGATCTCTTCACACTGAAAATACACATCATAAGTATTTGACTTAAGTGTATGAAGTAACTTAAATAAATTTCTAGTTTATAATTTAAATATATTAAATAACTGAAATAAATTTGTTATTACTATTGACTAAATAAATTGTGAATCCCTCACCACACACAAGAGCTTTGACTCTTTTTGGTGAGGTATAGCATATAAAACAAATGAATATTATGTAATAGAAATAAGTTTGAAAAATGTAATGTATGTACTTAAAATGTCTTATATTAATAATAAAAAAAAAAAAAAAAAAAAGTATTTTTTTTATAATTATGTGACTGAGACATTATTTATTAAACACATTTTAGTTGTAATGTTGGCATTTTCGAGATAGGACTTATTGCCAGATCACCCTCGAAATGCTGAATGTGTAGGT
The DNA here is from genome assembly GCA_951799405.1 of Agapetus fuscipes. Taxonomy (NCBI): domain Eukaryota; kingdom Metazoa; phylum Arthropoda; class Insecta; order Trichoptera; family Glossosomatidae; genus Agapetus; species Agapetus fuscipes. The sequence goes on along the minus strand of OX637351.1, from coordinate 11,664,390 downwards.
ACTTACAAACTAAAACCAAACCTCAAATGAACATAAGCCCTGCAACTTTTGCCGACGTTCCCTGAATCGTAACAATATTTTAAAACGATCTAAAAACCTCATAAAATATTATTTTTATCATTACGAATGTTTTTAAGATTGTTTCCTAGATTTAATGATTGTCAACGACGATACCATGTTGAAAGCACCGGTTCTCATCAGATCACCGAAGTGAAGCAACATTGGGCGTGGATGCTACTTGGATGGGTGTCCGCTTAGGTACCTACACCGCGTGTCGTTGGCATTCTTGACCGGCCCGTAGTCCAGTGGCAACACTTCGGACTCGTAAATGGAAGGTTGTGGATTCGGATCCCGGCGGAGCACAAAAAATATACCATTTATATTTCCAAATATGCACTTCGCTGGGTTGAAAAAATTCATAAAGCCTTTACCGAAGACCGGTCACTAAAGGTTCATCCAGCCTTACAGCAACTGGGTCTTGATTGAGTATTGGCGCTTTGTAGTGAAGACCAAGCTCGTACACCTCTGCGGCACTATAACAAGTTTCATAGACCCCTAGAGTCTCTAGAATCTAGGGAGTCTCCCGCACAGGATTTCTTAAAAAAAAAAAATAATAATAATGGGTTGTGCAATTTTTGGAATAAAAATAATTTTTGCCTTGATTATAATAACAATGCTTCTTGGAAAATTCACAAGGCCCGGGGAAAAGTTTTAATGGCTTCTTTCAGGATTGCACTCGCCGAGGATTTGTAAAGAAAAATAACAAAAATTTGGGTCGTAGCTAATTTTGGGCAATCTGAGGTCTCCCTCTCCAACCCCCCTTTCCCTTAATTATAATAATAAACGATGTCTTAATAAGTCAAGCCTTAATTTGGTCTTTTGATTTTTTTGAAAATATTTTGAAAAGAAATAGACCAACAAAAAATACTGTGCTTCTGGGGTCTGCAATAATAGGTCTGTATACTTTTCAAATATCAACAAAAAAATAGTGACATCACACGGCTGGGCTGCTGAAAAATGGATTTTTAATGATTCATTCATTATAAATCAAAAAGTTGGGACACCCCCACTTCAACTGAAGTGGTTGCCCTATGGTTACTTGCGAAAATAAAAAGTTCATAATTTGAGGTAATTCAGCAAGGAGCTGCTCTGTATGTGTAGCTTAGTTGCGCTTAGAATTCATCACAAAAGCGTACAAGTTATTTTACTTCATAAAGGAAATTGATATTTTCTTTGTTTAAAATTGCTTCCTTCTCTTCACAGGGGATTCAATAAAGAAAGAATGCTTTACTCAAACTGAACACGTTGTACCAATAATATGCATCGAAGCCAAATCGCTCGCTAGGCGTGCCATTTCAGTCTGCACACATTTCTTAACGCTATGGTGGAGTTTAAGAGTAAGATTTTATTCTTGAGGTTATAATATCCTGTCTGTGAGTGACGGTCCTTATTTTTAATATTCCATACGACAGTATTCTTTATAACAAAACCTTCAACAATAATAATGTAACTATGTATGTATGAATGCATTTTCTGATAAATTCCAAGTTATACATTGTCTAGAATATGTAATCTAATCTAAGTTGCAAAGATATGTAACATTGGAGATTCACATTAAATGCATTCTCACAAGCAGCTATGCGGCTGACCACCCATGCTGTAAAAATGGTTCACTTTGCCAATTTTACCCCTGTTACAGGGAAGGACGTCAAGAGTTGCACGGTGTATGTCTATTTGAGATTTGGTTTTTATGTTATAGGCTCACATGAGGCATGTGCAAGCGCAAACTTGTAAATGTCTAGTTGTGAGAATGCATGTAATGTGAATCTTCAATGTAACAAATCTTTGCAACTTCTAGATTAGATTAGAAACAATTTCAAGTTCGCGCTTGTACATGCCGCATGTGAGCCTACAACATAAAAATCCAAATCTCAAATGAACATATTATGTACACCCTGAAACAGGGGTGAAATTGGCAAAATGAAACATTTTATTCAGCATGGGTGGTCAGCCGCATACCAACCTAAAAGGAACATTCACAACAACTTACATTTTTAAGTCACAAATAATAATATTTATAAATATCAAAATAAATACAGAATACCAAATTGCAATTTAAAACCCTTGTCATAGCTCGAAAGAACAATGTCAAGCATCAGAACTACCGTTGTAAGTCGACAATAAAACTTTATCAACATGACAATATTCCCATTTTTTCTGATATCAATACTATGTTCAAAAACTAGGAACTCTTACACGTGGAGCTAACAATGCCCCTATGACAGGCCATCAGTGGACTGTAGAAAACATCAACCGTCGGTATTGTGTACTTCCAACGGATCTTCCACTCAATTAAGATGAACAATTGAAGCCGTACGGACCGAGTCGTGACAAAAGCAGTGTCTCAATAAGTACATTTGTGTTTCGGAGAGATGAGCCAAAGCCTAACAGCGTGGACTAAGCTAAGAACATGGAAAATTGGCAACGCTGCTTTAAGATAAATGACATGCACCTTGACCTTTAGATTGGTGGACGTTCTAGTGATTGTGCGTGTAAATGACGTTTTGGTGGTATAATGAGCTAGTGAATGCGAGAAAGACCTCTCTGGTTCATTGTAAAAGAGATCAAAATGGTACGAACAGTAAGTCGTAAGAGAGCGATTCGCTGAGTAACACGTATAAACAGTGATTTTCAAGTTGTGAAATACGTTGTGAAAAATAAATTCTGTGAAATAAAATATGGCATTTTATTTAAAAAAGAATCCGGCTGAAAACGTAACAATACAAAATAAACCAAACTACACACGATCATAAACTTTGCAACTCCTGTTTTCTTGCCCTGAAACAGTAGTGGCATTGGGAAAAGTTAACCAAGTTTGTACAGCATGGGGGTCAGCCTCATACCAACCTATTAGCCAATGATACCCAATAGAGAAAAATAAAGACACAAACGTTTTCATAGCGCTACACAACTAATCTGCAAATGTAGTGAACTTCTTACTGCGTTGTATCCCATCGGGAACCTATTCATATTAACAGGAAAGGGGTTAGACCTTACGCCAACCACTACAGATGAGGTGGGAGTATAAAGGTAAAAATAATACAAGGTTTACTGAGACTGTACAAGATAGAATAAGCTTCTCCCTAGGCAGCAGAGAAATCCGCGCTTCAATTAAGTTGCTTGTGGTAAAGTTAACAGAAGAACCTTCCTTAAATGTGAAAATAAATCGGTTCCACTCTTTAAATTCCATCCCTGAAGTACATTACGGTATGAAATTGTACACTATTAGTTTTTTTTAATAAATTGATGTTTCCAGACCAAAATGAACCAAAAAAGCTCTCTCTGGTTCATTATTAAAGAGATCAAAATGGTACGAACAGGGAGCCGCAAGAGAGCAATTCGCTAAGTAGCATCTATAAACAGTGACTGTTATGTTGTGAAATAAATTGTAAAATGTGAAAAATAAATTTTGATATTGTAATTTAACAGAGAATCCAGCAAAAAACGTAACAATATGTATTTTATCAGATACTGCAAGTACTTTTTTTAATACACTTTCAGCTTTAGAGAGCAGGAGGGAATAGAGTGCCGAAATATATTGCTCTTGTACGAGGTGGAAGACTGACATAAACTACGCACAATCTATCTTATTTATTCTATATTTTGTAGCACAGAAATCAGGCTTAATCCTAAATTTTTATGAGAGACAATTGGCTTTAACCTTATCATCGTTTCATTTTGCTTTATATAGCCTCGCACTAATTTTAAGACTTTAGTTACTCTGAAGCTGGCCTAGAGGCCGAAACCGGTCAGCTCGTTTATTTTGTTTGTTTTTGTAACAAATTTAAATAAAAATAATCGTAGAATAAAACAAAGGTTTTTTTTTTTTTTTTTAATTATCATTATTATCATTTTTATTATAGTCGTATTTTTTTGTATTATATATATTTGTGTATAGATTTGACAGTTTATACATTTTATTTCTCGCACTCTCCCGAATTAACGTTTCCAGAGGCGTCTCGTATGGTCTGGAACATGCAAGATTAGTCCTTGGTCGTAAATAAATAAAGGCGGCGGTTCTGTGAAGCTTCAGTCACCCTTTGGTACTCGAGCCACGAAGCCACCAATACAGAAGTTACAGAGTAAACCATATGTAATCAATTTGTTAAAAAATAAATACTATAGAAAAAAAATCAACCGCACTTTTGTTAAAAAGTGAACCCAAAATAAATTATAACAGTAAATTTTCACTTTCATGACAGTTGTTAATAAATATATATATTTTTTTTCGAGTTTGACAATGTTCTATTTGCAGCTCCTGCATTTTCCAACGTTTCGCTTTCACAAGCAGAAAGCATCCTCAAGGCAAGCTATCTCCACCACCCCCTGTCACAACTACCCCCCCCCCCCCCCAGAGCGAAGAAAGATGAGGACAACGCAACGTATTTCCAACCAGTTAACACCAACGCGCGTCCGCGAAGACAACGAAGACCGCCACGGCAGCAGCGCTTTGATAACTCGCCTTGAGGATGCTTTCTGCTCGTGAAAGCGAAACGTCGGCAGATGTAGAAGCTGCAAATAGAACACAATCAAATCCGACAGAACACAAAAACGTTTTAAAAATGTTTTAGTTGTCTTTTTTTTACTTAAAACGTTCTCTATGCTAGCTTAATTATGCTATAGTATTGTTGATTCTCATACTCACAGTTTGTATTGTCGCTGAGAGATTCGAGGGCATCGTTCGCGTCTCGGTTGATACCGCAGATCTCCCAACTTCATCTGCCATCACGCACCCGATGGGGCATTCTCCCCGGCTGGTGATCAATACCGTGTCTAGGAATAACAACCAACTGTTTACTGAAAACATTCATGAATAATAACAAACGCGTCTCGGGGAAATTTTGATTCGACGAAAATTTCAAGAAAATGGCTGTGAAAAAATGACGGAAAAAAAGATGTGATTATTTTTATTTCAGGAATCCTGTGCGGGAGGCTCCCCAACTGACCGGTCCGTAGCTCAGTGGTAACACTGCGGACTCTGAATGGGAAGGTTGAGGGTTCGAATCCCGGCAGAGCACAAAACATATACCATTTATATTTTCAAATTTGCTCTTCGCTGGGTTGAAAAATTCATAAATCTTTACAAATGAACGGTCACCAAAGGTTCATCCAGCCTTACAGCAACTGGGTCTTGCTTGAGTATTGGCGCTTTGTAGCGTCGACCAAGCTCGTACACTTCTGTGGCACTACAACAAGCGTCATAGACCCCTAGAGTCTCTAGAATCTAGGGAGTCTCCCGCACAGGATTTCTTACAACAACAAAAAAACTTGAAAGTCTTGGGGGTCTATATCACCCTGAAAGGGTGCCACAGAGGTGTTGCTTGAGTTCTTGCTTCTATCGTGAGACGATGCAAGGAAGTGGTGATTGATGTTGGTTTTGAATAAAATCGGATTAAATTGGGAAGGGAACATAGATACTGGAAGATCATTCCATAAACGGGCAGTTTGGCAAAGTAATGAGTCATGAAAACGTCAAGTTCTCATAGTTTAGAGATCGACTGCAAAGGGATGAATGAGAGTCGTACTACGAGTTTCACTTTCTGAAATGCGAGTAGGAGGGATTCATGAATGGAGCTCATTAGAACGTGATGAGGTGGTTTGGACATGTGGAAAGAATGAAGGAAGTGTGAAAGGAAAAAGAGGTAAGGGACGACCGAGAAAAGTATGGAGTGATCAGATTGAGGAGATTGTGAAAGAATGGGATATACAAAGTGAGCGCATAAGAAGAAAATGCATGAAAAAGGGGATGGATATGAATGAATTGAAAGAGGTATGTATGGATAGAAAGAAATGGAGGCAGCTCTTCAGAGGCTTTGGCCACCCCTAGAGGAATGGCGACAGAGTTACAGCTACAGTATGGCAGAATTTTACTGAAAAATTTCATACATGACAGAACAGAAAACTAAACCGGTCCGTAGTCCAGTGCCAAAACTCTGGACTCGTAAATGGAAGGTTGTGGGTTCGAATCCAGGTGGAGCACAAAAAATATACCATTTCTGTATTTGTATAAGTGTTTCACTGGAACATTTCCTTTCATTTGAACAGGATTTAAAAAATATGTTACTTTGTTCTTTGAAGAATATATAGAAAGGATTAACAATGAATTTTCAGTGTTAATGCACAAACCATACAAAATATTATTTATATTTTGTGTTGAAATATTCATAAAAACTTTCACTACAACCATTCACTAAAGGTCCATCCAGCCTTACAGCCACTAGGTCTTGCTTGTGTATTGGTGCTTTTTAGCGACGAACAAGCTCGTAAAAAACACCTCTGCGGTACTACAACAAGTGTCATAGACCCCAAGGGTCTCTGAAATCTAGGGATGAAACTAGGTAGATGAGACAGAATTTGACAGAAAATTTATAGGTTTGACAGTTTTCGGCTGAAAATTAGATATATCGGACCGAATTCAACAGAAAATGTAGGTTTGACAGATTTTAGAAGAAAATTTATTTTTCTTTGAAATTTTTTTTTTGTGTATTTTTCTTTTCCTCGACTTTTTGTAACGCTATACCTCACTAAAAAGAGACCAAGCTCTTGTGGGTGGTGAGGGGGAATTTTGATGGTTTGGCAAAACATTGACATGTCAGATCAAATTTGACAGTTAAATTTATGGATTTGACAGAACTTGACAGAAGACTGGATAAATGGAACAGAATTTTGCAAAACAAAATCAATTTGACAGATTTTGGCCGAATCTTTAAACAAATTACTAAAGTTTTCAACCTAGTAGGTCATAACCAGGTATGTTTTTTTTTTAATTTTGTATTAAAATTTAAATTCCACTTTTCATCAAGGATACAACTGGACACGGGCAGGTTCGCTTAAAAACATTAAAAATATATCTAAAAGTTTATACAACTTATTTTATTAATTAATCCTGTGTCAATCGCAATAATTTGGACGCTCATACAAAACTTTTTTTTTTAATGTGGTGGAAGGTTTTTCAATGAACAAACAAGAATCTCTAGGTAAGAGGACTTTTTTTTACAATAGCAAGGTTCACTTTTTCAATAGCCCGGTCGATAGCTCAGTTGGTAATGTGCTTGCATTCAATGCCAAGAGCTCGGGTTCGAATCCCACCGAGGGGGTCAAAAATTATTTCCCGTTTCGATGTTTTTTTTCAAACCCAAAATTTACTCAGCCTTCACTAGGAATGAATACTAGCCCGCTCGGGAGCTGGGAAACCCCAAAAAATAGTGTAATTGACGTAAGGTCAGTCCCCTTACCTATAAAAATAAATAGGTTCCAATCGCCACATGCAATCCCTTCAAAGAAAACGCGGCAGGAGGTTGCGCTATGTGTGTCGCTTAGTAGCGTTAGTAACCAGCGTTACTTTAAAAAAAATACTTTTTAAGGAAATACGAGTCTACCTTAATTTTCCGCCGGTCTCAAATCCAGGATTACTCCTATAAGTAATTTTAGATTTATCAATATTTAATATTTTCATCAAATGAAAACAATACCGTTTTCTTCAAAGAAAGTTATTTTTGCAACGCTAACAACCTACGCCAATTTTAGTATTCATTACAAATATCCAACAAGCGAGTGTTGAATAAAATTACCGTACTTATTAGATTATTTTACAAAACGTATTTTTTTAACAAAACCTCATTTTATACGACATGATCTTCAATAAGTGTCTTAATCTAAATCCAAGCTGCAAAGATGTATATCATTTGAGATTCATATTAAATGTATTCGCACAAGCAGACACGCATAATTAAGTTCGCGCTAACACATGCCGTATGTGGACCTACAATACAAAAACACAATCTCAATTGAACATACACCCTGCAACTCTTGCCGACCTTCCCTGAAACAGGAGTGACATTGGCAAAGTGAACCATTTTGTACAGTATGTGGTCAGCTTCATACAATCCTATAACTCAAGGAATACAAACAATTTAGTAAATTAAACAAGCAATAAAAATTAAAACCTACAAAACATATTCTACAGAAAAAGTGCAAATTAAAATTTGAAAAGCCTTTTACTGCCAGCATTACAGATTAACCTCCATTTTTTTCGGTCCAAAAAAAAATGTTTCACATTTTTTCTCTATGTGTGTTTTTTTTTCATTTTTCATTGAATGTCTGGCCTATGAGGGCAAGCCTCTGAAAACCTTAAAAATAAAAATGAAAAATTCATAAGATTATCAAGTTTCATCTTGTTTTTGCAGCCCAACTATCATCAAGTTTTTTATTAGCGAAATTTCATTTTTTAGGCGCAATCTTAAGGCAGTCTTATTATTAATTTTCAGCGCAACCGTCTACAGCAAATTGCCCTCAGAATATTTGCACTCTCTGTACCTAAATGCAAAAAGACTTTTTTTAATTTAAATTCAACTCGGGGACACTCTTTAACTTTTTAAACTTTAATTTAATTTCATTGAATCAGACTTCAGAATAATAGAAAAGGTCATAGTGTGAAGTTTAATTTGTTGCATTTGTTGCCTTATGTAATACAAAATAAATTCCTTTATTTCAAAGTTATCTACAAGATTTAAGCATTTTTTTTTCAATTAAATCTTTATTGATTAGTTGTTTATAATCCATTAAATTATCAATACAATTGTTTTGATTACTTAAATTTTATCACACCGACGCGACGGTTAAAAGCGACATTTTGGTCAAAAATGAGTTATGAATGGTATCCTACTTTAAATTTTTTGCTCTTTCTAATGCACCAACTCCCATAGCTCTACGATGATGTTTGTGTTGTTCATGCCCAAACAAACAACTGCGTTTTCAAGATTTTGGCATTTTTTGTCCTAAAGGCGCTTGTGACTAAAAAAAATTGTAAAACATCGTAAAACTACATTAATAGGAATGCCAATAAATGCCTTTATTTTTTTTATTTTAGAGCTTTTTTGATTTTAACGATATGAAAATTTTTAAAAAAATATTTGCCATTTTTTGAAATCTCAAACTTTAAGCTGCTCGTCTGAACAATTTAGTTGTTATCGCTTATTCGCATTTTCAGGTATAAAAAAAATTGAAATATAAGTCATAATGGTACCATGATATAAAACAGTGTTTTAATTTAAATCCTAAAAATAAATAAATTATTGAATATGAATTTTCACAGTGTTAATACACAAACAATACAAAATATAATTTTGTTTATGTCGCTTATGCCCTATTGCCTTTTAAACGTCGATATGGAGATTGTTAAAACAATTTTTGACGGATTATAGTATAAAAAATATTCCAACTTTACTAATACAGTATTAGGTAAACGAGAGAGAGTGTGAATATTTTCCCAACTTTTTTTGTACGTAGGACAATAAATATTTTTGCTCCAGTTTGTAGGAATAAAGGACTGGAATAAGTATGCATTTGTATATTTCGCGACTTAAATTACAAAATTAAAGTAAGTATGGTTACATTGAGTGAACGCACATAAAAAAAGTCTGTATTAAATAAAACTAATTTCATTTTTATAAAATCAAAGATAACAATACAAAATGATAAATTTAGATCAACCAAAGATTTTTTTGTTAAGTAAGCACTTATATGAATAAAAAAAATATCGATTTAAAAACGGAACTCGTGAAAAAAATTATCGACGTCATTTGTGACTTATTTTGATCAAAAATGGCGCCAAACACGGGCACGCAAAGTTATAAAAGTAAAATTTCACTTCCAGTTTTACACTGCTTAAAATATGCTTGAACCAATGTAATCAACGTATTGTTTAAAAAATTTTAAAAATATCTTGTAAAACTAGAAAATGGTTAACACATTAAAAATGAAAAAAACATTGTAAGCAACATTTTTTTTCAAAAACATTTACACCTTTGCTGAAGCATTGATTATCTGCTTTATTTTTGTTGAAAATTTATTTAAGTCAGCGGATGAGCCAAGGATTTTCCGTGTGTGAAAAAAAAACGTGATTATAAAATATAAAAAAGTAGAACATAAAAAACATAGCGCAATATTATTCCAAAAATATTGAATTAACACAATACCTGCATGGTTTTTATTTGATAAAAATTCAAACTTCTTTTCACACATGAAAATACTTCTAAAAGAACTTTTAAAAGTAATTAAATTATACATAAAAGTAACAAACCTGAAATATTTTTGAGTGTCCAATACTAAAACGTAGATAAAACTGTTTTTTTTTACGAAAACACTTTTACAACTTATTACTAAACTTACACAAAAAAAGTAAATGAAGCTTTATTAAATACTATTCATAAAAACTGTATTTTTACTTAACCGCACATCAATTATTTTGTTTGTTAAAAGTTCAAGTATTTTTGTTAAAAGTTTAAGATTTTGCGTTACAACTTTAAGTATTTTTTGTTAAGTTTTCGCGGAGCTTTTTCGACTGTTTTACTTTTGAGCGCTACTGTCGAGACAACCGCGCGCCGAGCGAGTAAACGTCGGACTGAGCTTTGGACGTCGCGTCGGCAGCGTCTGGTACGGACAATTGCGCGCCGCGGCGTTGGTGTTCGGACATATCCGCGCTTTCGACTGGAACAACATTGTACCCTAGTACAAAACACTGTGTAAATTTCACTTCTATCTATGATTTATGTTGCAAAGACATGTTGAAATTTGAGGCTCATTAGTCACGGAATAATTATTGTAAAAAATAATATGCGTTAAGTTTGTAAATAGATCTATCTAATCTAATCTAATCTAAGATGCAAAAAAATGTTTGATTGGAGATTCACATAACATGCATTCTCACAACCAGACACGTACAAGTTCGCGCTTGCACATGCCTCATGTGAACCTACAACATAAAAACCAAATATAAAATGGGCATAGCGCATCAGCATCAGCAGGGGCAGCTGCATACCAACCTATAAGTCAAGGAACATACACCACAAATTACATTTTATAAATCAGTAAATAATAATATTACTTATATAATATTAATTAATACAAAACTAAACAGAAAACTATAATAATAAACAGCATCTATAATAATCTATAATGTAAGTTGTAAAGATATATTAACATTTAAAGCTCATATCAAATGCACGCCCACAAACAAACACGTGTAGTTCTGAATCCAAATCTAAATCTAAGCTGTAAAGATATATATCATTGAAGATTAATATTAAACGCATTCCCACAAGCAGACATGTATAAGTGTATCGCTAACACATGCCGCACGTGGATCTACAATATAAAAACCCAATCTCAAATGAACATAAGCCCTGCAACTCTTGCTGACCTTCCCTGAAACAGGGAAGTTTGCACTCACAAGTGCTGAATGTGTACTTACAAATAAAATCCAAACCTCAAATGAGCATAAACCCTTTTGCCGACCTTCCCTGACACAGGGGTGACATTGGTAAAGTGAACCATTTTTTACAGTATGGGTATTTAGCCTCATACCAACCTATAAGTGAGATAATAATGTAATTAAAGAAGAAATAATGACGCACCGAGGTACTGGAATAATCTCGAGATTTCTACTAATATCTGGAACTAAAAATTTACGCCATCGACGTGAGGATTTACCGCAACTTTTTATGCTCGAGATACAGTTTTGGGATTTATTTGCATTCAATTTCATATTTCTCGCTCAACAACTCGGCTCCTAATCCCCTTAAAAGCACTGCAATATGTATTTTAGGTGACTAAAGGCAATTCTATCATACACCAGACCATGCCAGAATCGACCCGAGCAGAAGTTTCGAGCAAACACGAGTGAGTACAAACATCCAAATACTTGCTATAAAATAAAGACCAACACTCTTTGTAGCTTCAGAAGTGTATCAGCCGTTGTACTATACCTAAGTGCGAAAATGTAACACTGAACCGAAAGGGAAAAAAAAATTATGCAAAATAAAATATCGCAATTTTTATAATAATAATATTAGGATGATTTATTTGGTGAGCACTGTTTATGTGTGTATCACACCTCAAGAGCCCTTTGCGGGCTTGGTCGTCGCTGAAGAAAGCGACAATTCTCAAGCAAGACCCAGTTGTTGTAAGGTTGGATGGACCTTTCAGTGACGGGTCTTTGGTAAAGGTTTATGAATTTTCAACCCAGCGAAGAGCACATTTGGAAATATAAATCGTATATTCTTGTGCTCCGCCGGGATTCGAATCCACAAGCTTCCATTTGCGAGTCCGAAGTGTTGCCACTGGACTAAGGACTGGTCCAAGAAATGCCAACAACACGCGGTGTACCTAGCGGCCACCCATCCAAGTAGCATCCGCGCCCAATGTTGCTTAACTTCGGTGATCTGATGAGAACCGGTGTTTTCAACATGGTATCGTCGTTGATAATATTTTTTATAAAAAGAAGCCACGTAGAAACATTAGTTTTGGTTATCGATACGGTTGAGATAATAAAAAAATTATACCCGAGGTTAATACTAGGTACCTACTTTTCTTTCTCAGTATATGATAATGCTTCTCAAAGCATTCAAAAGTTTTAACCCTACACAGCAGTGGCAAAGAGTGATTTTTCTTTGAATGTAACTCGATCAGAGGCGGTTTCTATTAACGTGCATCCGTGCAGTGAGCTGCCTAGATTTTGTAATAATTTTAGCAAAAAAATGTATACACTTTTAATAAAAATATATCGTGTGGAAGATGTGTTAAAAGATCGCTGAAGTAAAAAATCACTAATAATTATACGAAGCGCCTGATAAGCGCAAAGGACCGCTGTCATACATAATATTATAGTATAATTATTATACTTCTCGGGGCATATCGCTCAATGCACAGAGATCTTGAAAAACTTCCATACATATTATGAAAAACTGTCGAATCCGTGGCTGTGAGAGAGATAGCAGATCAATCATAGCTTCTGTAACGCGGTAGACAAAGATGGCAAACGCCTTGCTACGTGCAACACCCAAATATTATGAAATAGTCGACGTGTGTTGACATTATATGAACAATGAACAATGAAACCATCATAAGTTAGACCCTCCGCACACTAGACGACAGGCGACAGCGACTTGTCGGCGCGAATCGGCGATCGGCGCGACTCGGCGACAAGTGTGCGGAGCTTTGAACAAAATAATATATTAAAACTGTCGGCCGCAGCCTGTCGTCTAGTGTGCGGAGGGTCTTACTCTCCTTAGCATTTTAAAGAAAACATTGGTTATTACAATGTTGATTATAAATAATAATTGCCAAACTGGACTCTGGATGATTCACATCCGTTCAGTTGTTAGTTGACGTAGAGATATACAGTCATCGGTTGGCCTTTGATTTTGCGGGAATATTTTTTACATTCTTTTAAAAATCATCGTAAATTCATTACAAGATTGTTGTTAATTAATTTTCTGACTATGAATTTCAATAATAAAGCAGACGTGGACTTAATAAAAAAAATTGTTGTTCTTTCAAACAAAAATTGTTTAACAATGTAAAGCTAAATCTAAAACAGTGAAAAGGGTATTTAAGCATCATGGCTGTGTGGTTGTGAATGGTTTTTTTCTTTCCGTGTCGTATAATTTGTGGTGAAAAATCGTGGAGCGAAGATGTGTCATGGATCTCGCTCACCTTACTGTGGAAGTTAAACATCATGCACTTTCGTAAACTCACATTGAGCATGTAATGCCTTTAAATTGATTAGGCCAAACAGATCTTCCACAATGGCTTGATGTTGGTTATAGAGAATCAATCAAAAATTTCAATGATAAAGTGCATGAGAACAGATTAATTATACCTATCTGGAACAATTTATTTTGTTAAATTTTGTGCTGTTGTGCGGATGGATTTCCATTTTAAATAACTGTAAGTACGCGCTTAAATACATATATTCGTTATGCAAAATAACGGGTGTAGGTATGTACTCATGTATAGCTTAATAAAACATTATATATGTACGTATTTCTTACAATTTCCATTCAAATCAAATTGGAAAATAAAAGAAAAACTATAATTGCAGAAATTATGAACTGCCAAAAGTTTTATTGACGAGCCGCCTCTGAACTCGATGGAGAAAAAGAAAGCCATCAAACATTCCATGGGGAGAAATAAAATATTATTTCTGAAAAAATAGCTCGACTAAAAGGCTTTGAAATATGCATCTTGAAATTTTCATACAAGACATGCAATCCTAAGAAATTAAGGAAATCATCAACAGAGTGAGTATCTGAAATAAACGTACAATAAAAACATATTTTATTAATAAAATTAATATCAATAATGGTTAATATTTCAAAATATATATATATATATTCATTAAGTATTTAATTTTATTGTATTAAAAAATATTCTGTTTTTCCATAAATATGCAAACTTTTAAGATTTCTCACTCACGGCGCGCGTCTAAACTACAGAGTAACTCGATGTTATACCGGCTTATCTTGATCATTATTACCGCGAGCCCGCACGTCAACCGGTCCCTCCCGCGCCTCCGACTTGTTTCCCTCCATAGTCTGTCGAAACTACAAACTGGTGATCGCATCGGGAATGCAACAGGAAAAACTCTAAAAGATAAGAGTTAGGAATGAATGGGTAAAAAATAATGTAATTTAAAAGAGGATGTGAAAGTTAAGGTTCAAAAGAATGTGATAAGATGGTTCGGGCATGTGGAAAGAATGAATGATGATAGACTGACAAATTATGTATACAAAGAAAGTGTGAAAGGAAAAAGATGGAAGGGACGACCGAGCAAAGTATGGAGTGATCAGATTGAGGAGATTGTGAAAGAATGGGATATACAAAGTGAGCGTAAAAGAAGAAAATGCATGAAAAAGGTGATGGATATGAATGAATTGAAAGAGAAATGTAAGGATAGGAAAAAATGGAGGCAGCTCTGCAGAGGCTCTCGCCACCCCTAGCGGAATGGCGACAGAGTTACAGTTACAGTTACAATAAAGACTCGGGAGCATACTCGGGAGTGTTCGTGAGTCTGCAGCTTTATTTTACACGATCGAATAAATTTCGCGCAGCACATTACTTTTTGCGTAATTTCAAAAGGGAAGCTGATGGGAATCGTGTTATTCGGACCCTTCGCCACTGCTACACAGTCCACCATAACAATCAGCGCCTACCTGCGTTAAAGCCATTCTGGCGCAGAAACAAACAAACAAACTTCCATGTTAACATAAACAAATTAATAAAATTAATTTATTGCACTTGGAAGTTTTGTGATGAGTTTTAAAGGAAATTTACACCGAAAAGTTCCAGAAAAGGGGTTCAAGATTATCTATGCTATTTTCGTAAGTATGCAACAGCGAATGAATGGGATATCCAGAGTCATAATAAAAGGAGGGCTTGTATTGTTTGAAAAACGTTATAACTCTGGATGAAATGAAAGAAGTATGTAAGGACAGGACAAAAGTGGCTGCTAATCTGCAATGTTGATTTGTAATGTTGACTTATTAATTTGTGTTACATTTTTTGTAGAAGTAGGAGTTTTTTTGCATAGAGTTATTTTTAAGGTTTTGTTGTTTTTATGTACTTAAATATTTTTTCTTATTTGTACTCCTTGACTTACAGGGTGGTATGAGGTTGAACACAGATAGATACTTTAAAAAATGGTTTGCTTAACCAATTTCACCCCTGTGTCACGGAAAGTCGGCAAAAGTTTGTATTTTATTTGTAAGTAAGTACCTACACATTCAGAATTTGTAAGCGCGAACTACACGTGATTCTTTGTGGGCATGCATTTGATGTGAGCTTTAAATGTTAATATATCTTTGCAACTTAGATTATTTATATAAAATAGAATCTGCTCAATTTATTATTATTTTAAAACTGAGATGATGAATAATTACGCAACAATATAAATTCCAAAAAAAACAGATGCATAATATCCTCAAACAACGGGCCTATTGTTATTCTAAATGCGAATTTATTTTTGATGCCGCTCTTTCGTCCATCACTCTCTATCCCACTGACACCACACCACGTCTTGCCTGTAGTCTCACCACCACTGCTCATGACAGTGTCCATGGTCACTCTCATGGCCGTGGACACTGTCTTGATTATTCTGCGTTTGAAGTGATCATTGTTATGTCAGATGCCACGCCCGGCGGAGTTATGTGACAACTCTGCGCTTCTAGGAAACAAAGCGAGACGTGTATTTGGCATCATTAAAGTATATTACAATGCATTATAAATTCACAATGTAACGGACCTGTGCCGCAAGTATTCAACATTTCATCAATTATTCCCTTCGATCGCGTACAAGTAAAAATGTAAAGAACACACAACAGCACCGGTCCGTAGTCCAGTGGCAATACTTCGGACTCGTAAATGGAAGGTTGTGGATTCGGATCCCGGCGGAGTACAAAAAATATACAATTTATGTTTCCAAACATGCTCTTCGCTGGGTTGAAAAAAATCAAGAAATGGTCAGCTTCATACCAATCTATCAGTCAAGGAGCACTAGGATTAAGTAAGCAATTTTATAAATACTTCACTCAGCATTGGAGCGCACTTAGAAAACGCACAGCAGCATTCTTGAATACAGGTTTATTGTCAGTATCGTATTATTATTACGCAGCGCCTGAGCGCACTCGAATACTCCTACTTAACGTTTCTCCTTATCAGCCGTTGCAATGGATTTAAATGTCGCCTCGCATAATTCGCCCGCCGTAATCTGCACCGTATATTTTTAAAACTCGTAAATTCGCAACTGCTGTAGAAAGTTTATTTTTGCATTCGCATCCCGGATGTCTTTTATAATTTGCAAATAAATTTCTTGAGTAAATTATGTGAGAGTAGAGGTGAAATCTTAACAACGTTGTCAAGTGGTTAACGCCACGGGATCGAAATAGTAAGGTGGAGGGTTCGATTTCCTAGGGTACAAAAAAATACATCAAAACGCGAATCAACCAGCTGCACTGTTACAGCGTTGTCGCATGTGGCATGTGGAACCTATTTACTTTCACAGGTAATGGGGTCAGCCTTTCGACAAACTTGGTGTTTTCACGACTCATTTGCCAAATTGCACGCTTATGGAATGAGTTACCGGCATCTGTGTTTCCATCCCAATTTAACGTTGCCCTTTTTAAATCCAATATCAATCGCCACTTCCTCTCAGTGTCTCAAAACAAAGCAACGCCACACACACCACAGCACTGCGCAGCTTACGGCCCTGCAACCGGATAAGGACAACTGCCACATCACCAACACCTATGCGGCACTATAACAAGTGTCATAGACCCCTAGAGTCTCTTGAATCTAGGGAGTCTCCCGCCAGGCTTCCTTAAAAAAAACGATTCACTTGAAGTATGCTCAAACCCTCCTCCTACCCGTCCTGTATGTATGTGTCAGAAGGACCCACAGCACATAGACGCTCATACAGAGCTATATATTTTCTCAAGTGGAGAACTCCCAGCTATGATCGAGAGTTCAAGTCGCTAATAGTGACTGGCGTTTTTGGAATATAATAACGCTTGTTCGATTTCCGCCGATTTCAACAGATGTCATTGGGTAGTTATTATTTATTTTCAAATCTTCTTATTAACCTGTTGAATATGAATTAAATAAAAATATTTTATTCCTGTAAAAATAAATAGGTTCTACACGCCACATGCGACTCCTTTGAGGACAGCGCTGTAAAAAAAATAGTTATATGGCGTTTTTACTTTATAGCAGTCCGAAGGATTGTTATAAAGTATTGTATTCGTCCGAAAAATAAAAAATGAGGTTTCAACGGAAATGAGTTGTCCTGCACCAGGACATGCAAAAAAACCTAATTTGTCGAACCTGTCCGTCCGTCCGTCCGTCCGTCCGTCCGTCCGTCCGTCCGTCCGTCCGTCCGTATGAGTGTATGTCCCAGCCGGAACTACTAACCGCAGAGACACCAATTTTTGAATTTAGAGAATTGACAACCACATATTTTGATGGGCCGACCGGCATGGCACCAACCTGAAAATTCAAGATGGCTGCCATACAAAAAAAACATAAAATTGCATTTTTCTCAAAAACGGCTCTAACGATTTTCTTTAAAATTTCAGTGTAGTCGTTGCTTAAATTGTCGCGAAGAAAATTTGTTATAGCAACACTCTTTCCAACCTGTGTCTATGAGTTGCCATATGAAAGAAAAAAACGATTGTGATTATCTCGGAAATGGCTGGGTTGACAAAAAAAAAATGTTCTACAATATTACGCGCAATATTAATTTCTACAAAAATTTAAAGAATACTTTAAAAAAATTTTTACTTAAAGTACCGTTTACACGATCTCAAAATTTTCATCGAAAATATTAAAAAGACCCATAAAAACGCAATTTTGTAAAACTGTTTTTAGGTTCACAAGAAAGAAAAAATTATAAATTTCTTTGCACTATAATTTGTTTTTCACTATTTTGAGAATTCAAGATGGCTTCCAAAGAGGAGAAAACTTTAAATGCGATTTTCTCAAAAACGGCTCAAGCGATTTTTTTTAAATTTTCAGTAAAGTAGTTGCTTGATACATTCTTACCAAATTTAGGTATGGCAACATTTTTGCTAATCTGCGTCTATGAGTTGCCATATGAAAAAAATAAACAATTGTGATTTTCTCAGAAGTGAAAGCGTTGACAAAAAAGATATGTTTCACAATATTATACGTAACATCAAATTCTATATAAAAATAAAATAATTTTTTAAAAAATAAAAACATAAAGTGCCGTTTAGATGATATCAAAAATTTAAAATAAAAGGCTACAAAAACCCATCAGAACGCAAAAAACTTTTGTTTCTTAACTTTATCAGAAAAAACTTTTTTATCACTATAATTCATAGTGAAACATTTTTCAAATTTTAGAAAATTCAAGATGGCTTCCGAACAGCTGAAAATTTCAAATGAGATTTTCTCAAAAACGGCTCCTACGATTTTCTTTATTTTTTTTGCATAATCGTCATTATAATACTGCTATGCAACAACAATAACCATTGCCTCATAATTTTCTTTGTTTTGGGGGTTGCCATACAAGAGAAAAAATAATTTAAAATTTCTCGGCAGAGAAAGGGTTAACTAAAAAATAATGTTCTACAATTGAAAATCTTTTATATATACCTACATACATGAGTCATTACTTTTTTCAAAAAAATATTATAAAGTATAGCCACCATACAAAGTGACAAATTTTCATACAAAAAATTATTGTAATATTTTTGGTAGCAAAACGTCTAATACCCATAAATAAACCAACATAACAATTCGCTCAATCAATTGCTATATAACAACAATAAGCATTGCCTCTTAATACTCTTTGTTTTGGGGGTTGCCATACACGAGAAAACAATATTTCAAATTTTCCCGGCAGAGAACGGGTCAACTAAAAAATAATGTTCTACAATTAAAAAGCTCTTATATATACCTACATACATTAATCATTACTTTTTTCAAAAAAATATTATAAGGTGTAGCCACCATACAAAGTGACAAATTTTAATACAAAAATAATTGTAATATTCTTGGTACTAAAACGCCTAATATAAAATACTAGGCTACGAGTCTTAAAATAGTGTTGTACCCATATGATAATCAATCATAACTTTACAAAATATCAATGAAAAGTATAGGTACCCACCAAACAAAGTGTTAGTTTTGATACAAACGGGATCAATGATAATACTGCAAAAAGACGATTGCTCAAAAAGATTAGCTTCATTACTTACACACAACTAAATGTTTTGTTATGAAAATTGGCTATGACCTAAACATGACCGTATTTTGTGCTATAAAGTCCTGTGCAGTCCACTGTACAATTTATTTACTTTATAGCAGTCCGAAGGACTGTTATAAAGTATTGTATTCGTCCGAAAAAAAAAAATGAGGTTTCAACGGAAATGAGTTGTCCTGCACCAGGACATGCAAAAAAACCTAATTTGTCGAACCTGTCCGTCCGTCCGTCCGTCCGTCCGTCCGTCCGTCCGTCCGTCCGTCCGTCCGTCCGTATGGATGTATGTATATCCCAGCCGGAACTACTAATCGCAGAGACACCAATTTTTGGATTTAGAGAATTGACAACCACAGATTTTGATGGGTCGACCGGCATGGCACCAACCTGAAAATTCAAGATGGCTGCCATACAAAAAAAACATAAAATTGTATTTTTCTCAAAAACGGCTCTAACGATTTTCTTTAAAATTTCAGTGTGGTCGTTGCTTAAATCGTCGCGAAGAAAATTTGTTATAGCAACACTCTTCCCAACCTGCGTCTATGAGTTGCCATATGAAAGAAAAAAACGATTGTGATTATCTCGGAAATGGCTGGGTTGACAAAAAAAAAATGTTCTACAATATTACGCGCAATATTAATTTCTACAAAAATTTAAAGAACACTTTAAAAAATTTTATACTTAAAGTACCGTTTACACGATCTCAAAATTTTCATCGAAAATATTAAAAAGACCCATAAAAACGCAATTTTGTAAAACTTTTTTTAGTTATCTAGGTTTTTGGCAGTTACTTCGTGAAAGTTCATTTTAATAGATTAAAATAAAAAACTTATTTGTTACACTCCTAACACTTCTCCCCTACTTTCTATGTTTCCTACTACACCCCGCCCACATAACACTCCCCCCCCTCCCCCTCAGTAATTCAAATCCTCACGTCATAATGTATTGTATTTGTATGTTAGTTTATATTTACACCTGAAGATGGGAGGTATTGCTTCTCCCGAAACCGGTAGTGTTTAAAAAATAATAAAAGCTCATGTGAATTGTAACAAATAAGTTTTTTATTTTAACTTTTTTTAGGTTGACAAGAAAGAAAAATTTATAAACTTTTTTGCACGTTAATTTGTTTTTCACTATTTTGAGAATTCAAGATGGCTTCCAAAGAGGAGAAAACTTCAAATGCAATTTTCTCAAAATCGGCTCGAGCGATTTTTTTTAAATTTTCAGTAAAGTAGTTGCTTGATACATTCTTACCAAATTTAGGTATGGCAACATTTTTGCTAATCTGCGTCTATGAGTTGCCATATGAAAAAAATAAGCAATTGTGATTTTCTCAGAATTGAAAGCGTTGACAAAAGAATAATGTTGTACAATATTATACATGACACAAAAATATTAAATAAAAATTTTGAAAAAGTAACGTAAAGTGCCGTTTACATGATATCAAAAATTGAAATTAAAAGGCTACAAAAACCCATCAGAACGCAAAAAACGTTTATACTTATTAACTTAAGCAGAAAGAACTCTTTAATCACTATAATGCATAGTGAAACATTTTTCAAATTTTAAAAAATTCAAGATGGCTTCCAAACAGCTTAAAGTTTCAAATGAGATTTTATCAAAAACGGCTCCTACGATTTTCTTTATTTTTTCTGCATAATCGTCATTATAATACTGCTATGTAACAACTATAACCATTGCCTCATAATTTACTTTGTTTTGGGGGTTGCCATACAAGAGAAAAAAATAATTTAAAATTCCTCGGCAGAGAAAGGGTTAACTAAAAAATAATGTTCTACAATTGAAAAGCTTTTATATATACCTACATACACAAATCATTACTTTTTTCAAAAAAATATTATAAAGTATAGCCACCATACAAAGTGACAAATTTTCATACAAAAAAATATTGTAATATTTTTGCTAGCAAAACGTCTAATACCCATAAATAAACCTACAAAACAATTCGCTCAATCAATTGCTATATAACAACAATAAGCATTGCCTCTTAATACTCTTTGTTTTGGGGGCTGCCATACAAGAGAAAACAATATTTTAAGTTTTCCCGGCAGAGAACGGATTAACTAAAAAATAATGTTCTTTAATTGAAAAGCTCTTATATATACCTACATACATTAATCATTACTTTTTTCAAATAAATATTATAAGGTGTAGTCACCATACAAAGTGACAAATTTTAATACATAAATAATTGTAATATTCTTGGTACTAAAACGCCGAATATAAAATACTCGGCTACGAGTCTTAAAATCTAGTAAGTTGTACCCATATAATAATCAATCATAACTTTCCAAAATATAAATGAAAAGTATAGGTACCCACCAAACAAAGTGTTAGTTTTGATACAAACGGGATCAATGATAATACTGCAAAAAGACGATTGCTTAAAAAGATTAGCTTCATTACTTACACACAACTAAATTTTTTGTTATGAAAATTGGCTATGACCTAAACATGACCGTATTTTATGCTATAAAGTCATGTGCAGTCCACTGTACAATTTATTTTCTTTTGTAGGTACTGCTTCGGGAATCAAACCCTCGACCTTCCGATTACAATAATATAAACTGATTGATTATTAATATATGATGTTTACACATGAATAGGTGGGTGAATTGCAATCGTTTTCACAAATCTACTTAAAATAAAGCGCTAAAAGAAAGAGAAAATTATTTGATTGAGATTTTAAAGCATTGGTAGTAAACATTTTTATGGTAATTGTTTAATTACTCAAAACGAATTATATCAATACAACTCACTGGATAATTGCCGTCATAACTTCTGTTTTTGTAGATCCTTATCGAAAAATGTTGTTGGGAGCTGTCTTCGATTGTAGAACAAATAAATAAAAATATTTAACCATACTACGATTAAAGCTGGTTAAAAAAAAAAAACGTTAATCTTTATATTTCGTTGTTATTACTTAATCGTTAATAAATTGTATATTATAGTAAATAATTTAAAAAATCTAAAAATAAACGTTTTTCACTAAAATATACTTTTGGTTTTTTCTTACAAATCAGCGAAACAAATATTTAAAAATAATTTAACATTTACGTTATTCTTCTCATCAAGTTAAAGGGCAGGCAAATTTCTGACTAAAAAAATAAATTTCAAAACATTTTGTTATAAAATGTAGGGAAAAACTCAAGTCGCAAAGAAAAATATGTTTTTAATGAAACGGCAAAATAAAAGTGGACTCTGTTTATGTTTTTTTGTGTCAATAATGATATTCAAAATTTACCAAAGTTCCATTGAAAGAATAACACTTTAGTTTTATTTTTAAAATTCCTTCATTGTAAAAAATACCTCTTATATTTTAACCAATATAGATTTTTAGTTCAATTTTTCAAAACAAATCGACAATGAAATAATAAAAGTCAACCCATCGCTTTGACAAATAAATAACTACATTATAAAATAGGTGTCATATGGTTGTATTTTTTCTGCAAACAAAACGTACAAACAATTTTTAACTATTGACACTCGTTTAAAATACATAAATCCTTTAGTGAAGTTACAAATTTAAGAAAATACACAACTACTGAAATGTGTAATGAAAATGAATACTGAAACTACTTACTTGATGAATTAAATTTTAACTGAATCATAGAACACGTTTTTCCATATTTACTCAAAAACTATTGACCTTATAAAAAAATTGTTCCGATGCTACACTATACAATGTTTAGTTCTATAAAAAAGAAGAAAAAAAAATCTAAAATCTTTTGCACACACGAGAAAGTAGTAGCTACGAAAGTGAAAAAAACGTGTTTTTTGTAAATATTTTTTTGTGGTGACAACTTTTAAGTTATATAATATTTTGTTCAAACTTTATAATTAAGATAAAAAAATATTAAACATGCTTGATTTTTTTCATTACTGTCACTCTTTTGCTAAGACCAGAAACTGTAAGAAACAAAAACGGCAGATTTAAGGGAAAAAGAGCCTTAAACAAACACGTGATTGCATTCTATCGAAGCTAATTTACAAATCTTAAGATAATCAAAAATTGAAGCGTAAATAAATTGCACAGAATCTGTACTCGACTTTCTTGCAAAAATTAACCCACTGTATGACGTATGTATAGCTAGAATCATCTACCAGCTTATGCCGTTTCAATAAAAATATAATATATCAATAATAAATCAATTTTATTCGACCGCGGTGTGTACCTGCATACTCGTACAATATGGATATAGCCATATAAATACTTAAATGAATATAAATATTTGGTTGATTTATTTGTTGAGCACCGTTTTGTGTGAATCACACCTCAAGAGCCCTCTGCGAGGTTGGTCTTCTCTGGAAAATGCGCCAATTACACAAGAAAGATCCTTGACTTATAGGTTGGTATAAAGCTGACCACCCATAGTGTAAAAAATGATTCACTTTGCCAATGCCACCCCTGTTTCAAGGAAGGTCGGCAAGAGTTGTAGGTTTTAAGTTCATTTGAGATTTGGTTTTAATTTTTAAGTACACATTCAGCGTTTTTAAGCGCGAATTTACACGTGTCTGTTTGTGGGCATGCATTTGATATGAGTTTTTCATTTTAATATATCTTTGCAACTCAGATTTTAGAATCTAGAATCTAGATTATTATAGATGGTCATTGAACCCTTTTGTATGCAAACTAGGACTTTGTATGGTGGGTAAACTTTTTAGTTATATTTTGAAATAGTAACGACTGATTATTATTGGTATTTATAAAATTTTAAGAATCGCAGCATTTTATCTAATTTTAACCCTTTGACTACCAAGAAAATTGCTAATACATTTTGTATGGAAAATTTTCACTTTGTATGGCGGCTATACTTCTGATTCACTTTTAGGAAAAAATAATGATGATAATATATAGGTTATTATTATTGTTTTACATTTGTGGTACATTTTTTTTTTATTAACCCTCTAACTGCCGAGAATTTTTCCATTATTTTTTTCTTTTATATGGCAACTCCCTAAACCGAGATTATGATAAAGAAATGATTATAATTATTAGATAGCACTATTATATAAATGGATTCACACAAAATTTAAGAAAAATCGTCGGAGCCGTTTTTGAGAAAATCGCATTTTAAATTTTCAGCTCTTCGGAAGCCATCTTGAATTTTCAAAAAAGTAAAAAAAAATGATTCAGAATTAAAGTGATAAGCTTGTTCTTTCTATCAAATCTAAAACAAATTTAAATATCTTGCATTTTAATAGGTTTTTGTAATATTTTCGATTTAAAATTTCAGGTCGTGTAAACGGTGCTTTATATTTGTTTTTTCAAAAAATTTTTTTTGTCAGTTTGTAGAAATTTATGTTGTCCATAATATTGTAGAACATTATATTTTTGTTGATCCCTTAACTTTCGAGAAAATCACAATCGTTTGTTTTTTTCATATGGCAGCCCATAGACACAGATTAGTAAGAGTGTTGCCATAACTAATTTATTAAGTTAAAAATTAATTAGTGGCAACTCTGAAAATTTAAGAAAAATTCTTGGAGCCGTTTTTGAGAAAAGTGCAATTTTATGTTTTTTTTGTATGGCAGCCATCTTGATTTTTCAAGTTGGTGTAATGCCATGTTATTCATACTTAATATATGTCCAAAAAAGCTGATGTAGCCAAAATTTGGTATCTCTAGGTCTTATACTTTGGAAAGTGACACACACACATACATACATACATACATACATACATACATACATACATACATACATACATACATACAGACGGACGTTTTTGAAAGATAGTGTTTTTTGGCATGTCCTGCACCAGGACAACTCATTTCCGTGAAAACCTCGAATTTTTTTTTTCACACCAAATCATAACTTTCTTTATAGCCTTCGGCTATAGCAAGAAAGTAAAAAATATGTCGTAAAAGTGAAGGTTTTCTTTGATTTGAAACTCATATTTAAAACAAAAATCTTATTTTACTTCCATTGCTTTTATTGGATTATAACAAGTGTTCTTCTCTTTGACAAAATGTGATAATAAAAACTCAATAAATACCTTTTAGTAGTGCACGGTAGATCTCCATCCTTTTTGATTGGTGTCAGGAGACGGCACGGATAACGTTGAAAAGGGTCCATTCCGAGTAAGGGCGTTGCAACTTCCTGCTCCATAAATTGGGATCAGCTCCATCTCCAGGATGTGACTGTGGGGAGGAGAACCAGAATTTCCGGCACATTGTGGTATAGTGCCCCATCAGAAGACACCCTCCTGGTCTGATAGACCTCCTCGAAGCCACTCCAGGAGATGGGAAGACGATGGAGAGTCAGGATCTTCGTATGAGATGTGCCCAATGTGCAAGAAACTTTTTACATCTCGTACGCCCATCGTCTTTAGTTTCACAAATTTTTAAGGTTAGTTTTCTACAGCATTGTTATCAAGATAGAGTTTTTAAGATGAAATAAAAACATATGTAAGAAAAGTAGGAAGATTTATAAACTATGGATGCACATTTTTAAATTTGTGATTAAACTTTTATAGTTTTCTTTATGACGTTTAAAATGGCACTACCAATTAATACAAGGCATGTTTTTGTAAATTAATTTTGGATGAAGATTTTCAATCGTTGTCGATTGAAGTTTTGCAACAATAATGACAAAATGTGAGAATTTCAAACGTTTGAATCGCGTCATTACGATAATATTTTTGATTAATAAACAAAAAAAACATTAATACTCAAATATTTATTTATTTTTTATATTTCATGATCGTAATTTTTTTGTATTATTTTGAAATGTTATTGTCTTAATTTTATAGATTTGTAAAATCCTTAATTTGTTGAGTTCAAATAGCTGGAGTTGCTTTTGGACAATAAGTGAGGCGCGATTAATTTAATAATAATTAGTAATTTCACTCATTTGATTAACAAGAATTAATATGAGCAAGGCTGCAAAAAGAATAGATAGTTTTGGTAGATGAAACAAATTATTAATCACGTTTTATTAAATTATTAATAATTCATTATTAATTACGTTAATAATTAATTTACCAAACAAACATATGTACATAAAAAAGGTTAATTTCTTATTGATGAACTAAGATATATGATAAACGAATTATATGTATTTCACGGGTCCATATCAACTTCAACAAAAATGTTTTTATTAAAAACGAAGCCTATTTTTCTTTATTTTATTTATGTTAACTATTTGATAAAAAGGTTTATTGTTTATAATAATTTGAAAAATAGAGTAAACATTTGATTAACGTATTACACCATTGATTAACGAATTTAACCATTTCTGTACGAAGTTAACCATTGATAACGATTTTTACGATTAATTAACGAAAGATTAACTGTTCAATGAAGTTGACGCTTGATTAAAACAAAGTTTACCATTGATTAACGAAGTTAACTATTTGATTAACCGAGATTAATAATTGTTCAACGATGGCAAACTATGCATGCAGAGGTAAAATGTAGTTGATTAGGGCTGGTAACAAATCACCCGACGATCGATTTATTACTTGCAAGTATCAATTATGAAACGTAAAGTTAATATTTTTTCTATGTACGACAATTAACGAGATCTACTGAATGCGATAGATATATTTGTTAATGACTTATTTGAATTGAGTCTTCACACGTTATACCATGTTGTTTTATGGGCGAAAAACTTGCCGACATTCGAGACCCGCTGTTCAAAATATATTTCGTTAATCATTTATCAAAAATAATTCCTACAGCTCAATTAGTCCAGCGCTCGCTTTCACAGCGGGATAAACAAGTTGAAATCTAAGCGCAACTAAGCTGCATATATGGTCACTGTGTTTACTGTAGTGGCGAAGGGTGCTATACAACTCGATTCCCATTGGTTTCCCTTTAAAAAAAAGGCAAAAATGATAATAAAGTAGACTGCATGGTTTCAATGGGAAAAAAATAAGTATTGTTTCTTTGGTTTTAAATGTATTTTTTTTAATTTGTGCCTATATTTTATAACTACTTTGTTGCCTCATTTTAAAAGGGAAGTCGATGGGAATCGAGTTGCATGGCACAACCATTTCGGGGACAACACACGGTGTGTTGTTCCCGAAATGGTTGCATGCGGTGTGTGGAACCTATTTATTTCCAAGGTAAGGAGTCCAGGCTTCCGCCAGCCATTTTACTTGATGTGAGGGTTTTCGAGCCCCCGAGAGGGCTGGTTCTTATTTTTTGTGAAGGCCAAGTAAAATAGTCATGGTTTTATTTTGGTTTTGACACTGTCGCGTCGCGGTCGGTGGGATTCGAACCCGGGCTCTCGGCATGGAATGCAAGCACCAACTGAGCTATCGACCAGACTATCGGTTGAATTCCCCTCCATCGCTTAAATATAAATATGTATAAAAAAATACGACACTCCTATGGAGTAATTTAGTTTCCATTTCTTTTCTGACCCCTTGGTAAAGATCGAACCCTAGCTGCTTTCTCGCATGGGACGCAATCATTTTACCAGCTGAACTATCGACCGGACTGAAAGACTTGTGAAACATCCTGTACGGTTTTTGTATTGTTATACAAATAACAAATACTTTAAATTTTAGGTAGGTGTAATATAGCCGTGTAGTATAGTTGGAGTAATTATTATAGATACCTTGGAAAAGATGTATTTAAATTATTTACTCGAAGTAACTAAAAATCATTATGAACTCGAAGCTTTTAGAGCCTTCGAGAAGGTTCCAGCAAATTAGCTTCTAGCAACTTCTGTCTTTAGGAGTTTATAAGGCACAAGTCGCCTGCAAGTCAGTCGATATACGTCGCTCTGCTTCTGAACAAGAAAGACATTGAAGACCAACTGTGAAGTAAATGTAAAGTGCTAAACCATAAATGTGAATTGTTAAATAAATCTAATTGTAAAATAAATATCCATGAAAAAAGACCAGTTTTGTTAATTTAAAGACTTTTGAACCCTAAAAACACAACACTATGGTTTTTTTTTTTTTTGGTGCCGAATCATAAGTCTAGTAGTGTATGGAGATGTATGAAAGCTATCACACTGTCCGGTTATTCCATCGAAAAATATTGTCACGTTTTTACTCAGCGTCTCTTTTAATTAAACTGCAATTATTTATTTAAACAGAATTTATTTTACACAATTTGGTTCACAATTTACAACAATTGATTTCTAGCTCTGGCTTTCGAACTTCACGGCTGAATGTTTAATTGACACTCTGGCCTGCACACGATTTCGGCTTACATTTATACTCGTTCATACGGACGGTTCTCGACTGTTCTCGAACATGGGTATTGTATTGTTTTTCACAGAGTGAAGCAACTTCGCATTAGTTGTATGAACTGGGTGGGATGTGGTGGGAGAGTGCCTGTTCTCGAACATAGTGGATGATTCCAATACCAGAGCGTTCCACCAACGTAATGAGGGTCACGTATGCACTACCATGGATCATACTAGTGTCAGAATGTTCTATGTATGCATATACAGTCGCACGTAGCAAAGGCGTTCAAGCTTTTTTTTTTAATTGATTGTTTTCTTTTATTCAGATCTTAGTACCGGCAAGATTCACACAGCCTTCTTAAGGTGTGAGAATCTGCTCCTCGAGAAACAGGGAAAACGACCTGCCTTCAGAGGAAAAGCGGCAGAGCTACAGTCACACCGGAAGTCACTTTATGGTAAGCTTAATTACTGATATTATTCTAGAACTAATTTCTAACTTTGCTAGTAGAGCACCTACTATTTATCTTCTACGAGATGACAACGTTGCTTCGGGCCATTCTTGTACCTGCTAATTGTATCGAATACAGTAGAACAATGGTTCGGGCATCTGGAAATAAATGACGATAAAAACGAGTGGAAAAATGAGTGAGCGCCAAAGGTAAGCGTCGAACGGGAAATACCGAGAAAGAATGGGTTGATTGAATAAGAGAGATTGCAAATGACTTGTATCTACTTGTAGATTGAGAAAAAGAGAAGAGCATGCATGAATAGAATGATGAATGTGGAGGAGATGAAAGAAATATGCAAGGACAGAACAAAGTGGAGACACATTTGCGGAGGTACTGGTCACCCTTTCTTAAAGGAATAGCAACTGGATACAAAGAAAAAAAAAATTAAGTTCGGCAAGAAATATTTGCTTTTGTTGAGGTTTCGGCACTGTAATCTACCATTAAAAACATATTTTTATTATAAAAATCTATTTAGGTCTTACATATATAACATCAATAATAATCTATCATGGCAATTACAAAGATATATTGGTATTTAATGCACGCTCACAAGAAAACACGGGTAATTTCGCGCTTACACATTCTGCACGTATGCTAACAAAATCTCACTTTAACATAACTTTAATATTTCTGCCGCATTTCCCTACAACCAGGGTGGCATCGGCAAAGTGAACCATTTTCAACACTATGGATAGTCAGCTTTATACCAACCTTTAAGTCAAGGAACAGTTTGACCGTTTGCTTAATCGACATTGCCATAATCGACTCTCTACTTTACTTTTTTAAGTACTCCGAACATAAAACATCGCATGAATACAGACAAATATATGAAATGCTCAACAGCGCCACGAGTGAAAGTCTTAAGTTTTTAAAACTAAGCTACACATACAGTGTAACTTTTTGCCGCACTCTCTCCGAATGTGTCGAGTGAGCCTATTTATTTTTACAGGTAAGGGGGCCGGTCTCACGCCAACCTCCCCGAGGGGGCTGGTACTTTATTCTGGTATTTAACTTTGGGTTTGAAATAAACACCGAAACAATAACTCATTTCTGACACACTCGGTGGGATTCGAATTCGAGCTCTTGGCATGGAATGCAAGCACTCTACTAACTTAGACAGTGTAATTGGCGTTTTCTAAAGCGATTACCAATCTGGCAGAGGGATCTTGAGATTTGATCAACAGCGCTCACCAAATAAATCAAATTGTTTATAGTGTTATGTAACCGGTCCGTAGTTCAGTGGTAACACTTCGGACTCTGAATGGAAAAGGTTGTGGGTTCGAATCCCGGCGGAGCACAAAAAATATACCATTTATATTTTCAAATTTGTTCTTCGCTGGGTTGAAAAATTCCCAAACCTTTACCAAAGACCGGTCATCAAAGGTCCATCCAGCCTTTCAGCAACTGAGTCATGCTTGAGAGTTGGCGCTTTGTAGCGACGACGACCAAGCTCGTAAAAAAGTTCGATAGCTCAATTGGTAGAATGCTTGCATTCCATGTCGAGAGCAAGGGTTTGATCTCAAGGCTTACTCAGCCTTCACAATAAATGAGAACCAGCCCCCCTGGGAGCTGGGAAACCCACACTTCAACTTAAAGTGATTGGTGTGAGGCCGGCACCCATACCCGTAAAAATAAATACGTCCCGAATCGCCACATGCGACCCCTTCGGGGATAACGCAGGCAAGAAGTTACACTGTATGTGTTGCTTAGTTGCGTTGCGTTTCTTGGTTGTTTAAAACTTACAGGAAGGTCTGGTAGTGTAAAATAGTTTTACCTTCTCACTACAAAACTATGTATTTTCCTCTTGTACTTGCATATAAATTGGGAAAAAGAAAGAGACGCATTGTGGCCTCGAAATAAAATCTAAGACCAGCTATTAGAATAAGCGAAGAAAGCAATAAAACATGAAGAGGAGTATGGAGAGGGATGAAGGGGAGAAAGGGAGAAGCCCTACATTTTGAATTCATAATTTAGTTCTTATTTTTGTGGCACCAGAAGGAGAACGCGCTGACAATAGCTGAGAGGGTATAAAATTGTCTCCATTACTTTCGTGTGATAAAATCTTCATACTTTTTCTTCTCGCTCTCTCTGTCGCGATTGGGTCACTAATTTCACGGTCTCTCACGTTAACGGGAGGCGCTTTGTTTTTCGAAATTTACGTTGAATTTTTTTCTGATGCATCTGCACACAGGTTGGAAGCTAACCTTGTTTATCCATCTTGCTTCTGTGTCCTGTCAGATATCCTGAGAGCCTGTTCCACCAAACCCCAATCAGACAAAAATACAAATTAAGTGTGTTTTTTTTATTTACAAAAATAGATTTGTGAAGAGGAATGCAATTCACCAACCTATTCTGCCTGGCCAGAAACAGATATTAATATCATCAATTAATAATTCATTATTGTTTAATTATTTAAAAATTCAAATTGGTAAAACATAGTTTTAATTCACTTATTTATTTATTTTTTGTGCTGGAACATTTTTGCCTAATGACTAATGAGGCATCTTTATTAGATTCCTGAAGATGCTGCATTAAGCAAAAATGTTCGAGCCCAAAAAATAAATAAATAAGTGAAACAGTCAAATGGGTAAAACTATGTTTTACCCATTTGAATTTTTTTAATAATTAAAAATGAACTTTCACTGTGTTAATATATCAACACTAAAAATTACATAATTGTTTACATTAATGAATTATCAATTAATAATTACCCAATAACATCTGTTGAACCAGGGTCAAAGTTATGGTCAAGTGACCCAAGCGAGGATCGAACCAACGTTATTCTATTCCAAATACGCTAGAAGATCGGCCACTTGGCCCCCTCGGCCATAACACACTTAACATTTTTCCCAACAAATCTTAAATTTGGTTACATATCCGAAAGTCCAATGATGTATATCATATTTCCTGTTCAAATTCCATCATATTATTACCCACTTCCGAGAAATATTTAACCGAGGTCCTTACCAGCATTAAGCAATGAAATTTGATGTTTCAATCAAATATTGATGGAGGTTGTAGCAACAGTCCCCAAACGTTGTCTATCACTCGAGAGGAAACTTCTCTGTCCATGGAAACTCTGAACAACTACTCCCATAAGACTGTTTTTGTACGGATCACACCTCAACAATCCTCTGAGACCTTGTTCGTCGCTTCTAAATCTCAAATTTTCAAGCAAACCCAGTCATTGTAAGTCTGGATGGATCTTTGGTGACTGGCAAGGCTTGTGAGTTTTTCAACCCAACGAACAGGATATTTAGCAAATTATTTTTTTGTGCCACGACCTTTCGATTACGAGTTCGTAGCGTTAACCAGCAGGCTGCAGACCTGTGGGAACGCTTAATTTTTCGGGAATGCAAATTCAATAATATTGTTATGTTAATAGCAAATACACATAAATATTTAGGTAGGTAGGTATATCATTTATAGCTGATGAGAGTTGTATATAAGTAGGATTAATTATTATAAGTATCTAGGGTAAAGAGATATTCATAATTCTGTACTCGAGGCTTTTAGAAGACCGTTCTCTCGAAGGTTTCAGCAAAATTGACCTCTAGTAACTACTATCGCTGTAGTATAAAAAGCCGCGAATGGCTTGCAGAAGTCAGTCATCATACGACACTCTATTATGAAACACAAACTACAGTATAAATGATCCTTAACCATTCTTTAAAATAAATAAATGTGAATTGTAAAAAAGAAATATAACTGTTAAAATAAATTTAGTGTGAAATAAATACTATAAAAGAAGACCAGTAGGTATTTTGATTTTAAAAATATTTGAACCCGAAAAACATAACAATATAATGGAAAATAAACATAACCTCAATATTTATTTATTTTTTAAATATTAAATTGATCTTTTGGAAAATAGACCATTTTGAATGTAATGTAGGTACGTTGAAGTCTGCACATGAAAATTCATAAATATAGAGACAAAATTGGGACGTCACACTGCCGGGCTACTTGACAGAAGGCAAAAAAATGTTTTGTTATTGGATTCCTTGACTTATAGGTTGGTATGAGGCTGCCCACTCATCCAGTAAAAATGGTTCACTTTGCCAGTGTCGACCCTGTTTCAGGAAAGGTCAGGTTGATCAAAAGTTGCAGGATTTAGATTCATTTGAGGTTTGGTTTTAATTTGCAAGTACACATTTAGCGTTTGTAAGCGCGAACTTACACGTATTTGTTTGTGGTCATGCATTTGATATTAGTTTTTAATTTTAATACATCTTTGCAACTTAGATTATAGATTACAGATGCTAAGGTCCCTCTTGCTACGTTTACCCGCCGAAAAAATAGTTTGAAATTTCAAGTTTTTGCCGAATCAATTGAAGCAGGCGTTCATATAACGTGCGTTCACCGTCGACGTCAAATTCAAAACGAATCTCGTACCGAACATTTATATTTGTGCGTCTGAAGAGCAGAGCCTTAAAGCAAGCAGCAGAGAAATAAATCTTTGCCTTTGCTGACATAATAGCGAGAGTGCGATAAAGAATAACGACCTTAATAATTTTTAAATAGTATTCGGTGATGATGTGAAAGTTCGCGAACTTGCCGGGAGAGGAAATTTATTTTATGTTATCTCTCATCTCATCGATCTTTCATAACCAAGGGTCATGATCGCCTTGCCTCTATATGAAACGGGTCGTAAAATTAATATTAAGAACTCTATTTTTCGTCATACTTGGTATAATCTATATAATTATATTATAATGCCCTTCGCCGTCGTCATTCGCTTACAATTTCAATTTTCAAAATTAATGCCATCACAGAAGATGAAAAACATTCCTGATCTATGGCAAATTACTTTTTGTATATATGCTGCAATGCTGCGAGCTTTTGCGTTTGTGTTTAAAAATGTATTAAAACTTTTTTCAATAAACCTGTTTCTTCATACTGAAAATGTATGGAAATAAATTGACATCTAGCGGCAAAACGTGAAAGTTTTTTTTATATTTTATTTTATTTCATGCAAATTAAAAAAAAAGTACACAAAATAAAAATAGATTTAAATCTGTAATCTAAGTTGCAAAGATATACAACATTTGAGATTCATATTACATGCATTCTTACAAGCAGACATGTGTAAGTTCGCGCTTACATATGCTGCATGTGTATTTACAACACGACTTTTCCTCAAACAGAGATAAAATTTGCATACCTTGACTGATAGGTTGGTATGCGACTGACCACCCATACTGTAAAAAATGGTTCACTTTGCCAATGTCACCCCTGCTTCAGGGAAGGTCGGCAAGAGTTGCAGGGCTTATAATAATTTGAGATTGGGTTTTTTATATTGTAGGTCCACATGCGGCATGTGTGAGCACGAAATTATGCATGTCTGCTTATGGGAATGCATTTAATATGAATCTCAAATGATACATATCTTTGCAGCTTAGATTTAGATTTAGAATTAGATTTAGATGGTGAACCATTACTTACAGTATGGGTGGTCAGCCACATACTAACCTTTTAGTCAAGGAAATTATTTTGTTTAGTTCTATAATCTAAGTTTGCAAAGATACAAGCACACACTTATAAGTTCGCGTTTACACATGCTGCATGTGTCCTTACAACATAAAACACAATCTCTAATAAACATAAGCTCTGCAACTCTTGCCCATCTTCCCTCAAACAGGGGTGACGTTAGAAAAGTGAACCATTTTTACAGTATGGGTGGACAGCCTCATACCAACCTATAAGATAAGGAAATTATTTTGATTTCTATTCTTTATAATCTGTAATCTAAGTTGCAAGGCAAACAGTGACAAAACGATACATGACCAAACAACAAAGTAACAAAACAGCACAGTGACAAAAAAGCACGGGGACAAAACAAACAGTGAAAAAACAGGAAGGTGACAAAAGAGCACAGTGACATAACAGCACAGTGACAAAACAGCACGGCGATAAAACAGCACAGTGATATAACAGCACAGTGACAAAACGGCATATTGACAAAAAAGCACGGTGAGAAAACAGCACAGTGACATAACAGCACAGTGACAAAATAGCACGGTGACAAAACAGCACAGTGATATAACAGCACAGTGACAAAACGGCACATTGACAAAAAATCACGGTGACAAAACAGCACAGTGACATAACAGCACAGTGACAAAACCGCACAGTGACAAAAAATGACGGTGACAAAACAACACAGTGACAAATCACCACAGTGACCAAACTACACGGTGACAAAACACCACAGTAACAAAACAGCACAGTGACAAAGCAGCACGTTGACAAAACAGCATAGTGACAAAACAACACGGAGACAAAAAAGCACAGTGAAAGAACAGCACAGTGACACAACAACACGGTGACAAAACAACACGGTAACAAAACAGCACAGTGACAAAACAGCACAGTGACAAAACAGCACAGTGAAAAATCTGCACAGTGTCAAAACAGCACAGTGACAGAACAGCACTTTAACCAAAAATCACAGTGACATAACACAAGTACACTAGCAGACTCGTAAAAGTTCACGCTTACACATGCTGCATGTGGACTTACAACATAAACACCCAACTCAAATGAACACAAGTGCAACTCTTTTTGCACTTATGTTCATTTGAGTCAAAAATTTTAATATTTGCATACACTATCGATGTATTTATTATATTAAGGTATAACCGTTTACAGTGCGGGATATTCCCAGTATTTTTTTGTAATGGCGGATTTTCATAAATTTATTTTTTCAAAGCCTAACAAATCTAAGTAAATGTTCTTTTACAAAAACTGCGTGTTTTTATTTTACATGTTTTATAATACTACGAAGTTTAACGCGAGGAAACTATGTGCAATATACACATTTCACAAATGTTAAGGGGTTGGGCTGCGTAGCAGCCAGGGGCAACGCCCCTAGTATAATAATAGTATTGAAACTGTGTATGGGTTTTTTTTTTCAATAAATACAATGGACTTTCACAGCGTGAACCACTAACCCCTAACAAATGTATTTTATAACCCTAACGATATAATATTAGGATGATTTATTTGGTGAGCGCTGTTTTTGGTATTTTTTTGTGTTCCACCGAGATTCGAATCCACAACCTTCCATTTACGAGTCCGAAGTGTTGCCACTGGACTACGGACCGGTCCAAAAAATGCCCACAACACAAGCATAGACAAACCGGACCGTGTAAAAAGGGCTACGCTACCGTTTTGTGACAGAAAAAGCACGCAATCAATGTGTACCTTACATATCTCTCTTAAAGTGAAATCCTAGCATGCTCTACACCTACGAACGCGGTGATTTAAATATTTGATGGGACGCCAGCACGCGATCATATTTTACCTCCAATTAATTAGCACACCTTGCGAAATTGTGGTCGAATCAAAAGTTTCGATACATAATTAAGTACTCTATTGCGTGCCTAGCCAGATTTTGTGAGTACATCTAAAAATAAATACAGTTATTCGTAATTTATTATATTTACAAATATTTTGATCATTCCATATCGACGGTTAAAAGGAAATAAGCGACATTTTGGTCGAAAATGAGCTACGAATGCTTTCTCACTTAAAATTTTCCGCTCTTTCTAATGCGCTAACTCCCAAAGCTCTACGATGACTTTTGTTGTTGTTAATGCATAATCAAAAAAATGCGTTTTCGAAGTATGGTTTTGGTGAAACCGATTGATTCTTTTCCTTTTTGTACTAAAGGCGCTTGTGACGTAAAACCTCTTAAACAACGTAAAATCACATTAATAAAAATTCCAATGTATGCCTTTATTGTTGGCTTTCTAGAGCTGTTTTGATTTTAACGATATGATAAAAAATAAAAAGTTACAATCTCAAACTTTAAGCTGCTCTCCTGGACAATTTAGTTTTTGTCGCTTATGCCCTATATTATTTCGCTGCACCAGGGCCCCTCTGCAGTATTCACATCAGGTTATCATGAAAGCTTTTTTTGCATCGATTTAACCTGACCTTTACTTATTGGCCATAAGGTAAATAGGAACTAATATATAATTGTGCCATCGAGAGATCACTAGTGATGGGAAATATAAGTTCCAATACTTGTTTGGATTCTTCTTTTTCGTGATGGCGACTTTCGCGATGAGCTCAGGAGCCAGTGTTAGGTATTGCAATTATAGGTAAATCAAATGAAATTATTTTTGTTTTGATTTTAGTTGATTTAGTTTGGCCCATCACTACAAAAGGAAACAGTTGCTATAACCTTGTGGCAGCGTCAGACAGCGTCGGGTAGATTTTAAAAATATGTTCTTGTCTAATTTTTTTAACTTTCAATCAAACGTAAATTGTAACATATATTTGACATGATGATTAATTTTTTTAGGATTATTCGTTAGAAGCATTGACTATAACTCTATGGTTAGAAGGAAAAAAAATCGGCTTAGAATTATCGTAATTACATCGGCACTTCAAAGTTACATCGTTCATATCGACAGTTAAAATGCAGTAAGCGACATTTTGGTCAAAAATGAGTTGTGAATGCTATCCTACTTGAAATTTTCCACTCTTTCTCATGCGCTAACTCCCATAGCTCTGCGATGATTTTTGTGTTGTTTATGGTTGTCAGAATTATTGCGACATGTCAGAAATTCATTCTCTCGGTGGCACCACTATAGTAAATGAAGGTGCGTCTAGATGACGCACTATGCATGCGCCGATGCTAAGTAATGTGTATGAATAACACTGCAAACTTACAATGTACCTATAATGGGTATTTACTAACGTCACTTATTTTTAAATCGCGCTTAAAAGGTCATGCGAAGTGTTTTTCCTTCTTTTGTTGTTAAACATATACCCTGCAACTTTTGCCGACCTTTCCTGAAACAGGGGTCTAATCTAATTTAATCTAATCTAAGTTGCAAAATATAAGAAACATTAGAGATTCACATTATATGCATTTTCACAAAACATACATGCTTAAGTTCGCGCTTAAACATGCCGCATGTAGTCCTACAATAGAAAAACCCGAATCTCAAATGAACACACACCCTGCAACTCCAGCCGACCTTCCATGAAGCAGGTGTGACATTGGTAAAGTGAACCATTTTCTACAGCATGGGTGGTCAGCCGTATACCAACCTATAAGTCAAGGAACATACACAACAAATTACATTTTTGTAAATGGGTGACATTGGCAAAGTGAACCATTGTTTACAGTATTGGTGGTCAGCCTCATACCAACCTCAAGGTGACTCAAAAAGTCAAGGAATAATCATCATCGTAAAATTTATTATTTTATATGAATGAATCAAATCAGGTATACCAGCTTAAGGATTGCACCCCTAGTGGAATGACAACATTCAGTCACTTTCTAAATCTCAACTAAAAATAATTATTATTTTACTATTCAGCTGTTTTATTATAATATGTTTCATTCTATTTCTGCGGAACCTTTTATCTACCCTAGCGACGTCATTTTCACTATGTGACAGAATCGGCCTACCGCCCTAGACTATTTATTTCCTCTGTAAAGTATAAAATCACTCTATTTTAGCGTTCATGGAAGAATATCTATGGAAACTAGGAAA
The DNA here is from genome assembly GCA_951799405.1 of Agapetus fuscipes. Lineage (NCBI taxonomy): Eukaryota > Metazoa > Arthropoda > Insecta > Trichoptera > Glossosomatidae > Agapetus > Agapetus fuscipes. The sequence goes on along the minus strand of OX637351.1, from coordinate 11,625,582 downwards.
GCACGTCGCGTGAGTGTTTTGGATTCTATACATCTTTGGTAAGAAGTTGTGGTAGATTTTTATACTTGGGGTATTGCTATAAAGTAAGGTTGAGAATACGACCCATTTGGGACAGCTTCCTAGTCTGTATTCACCGACGGAAATGAAGTATTTGCTTAGCTAAGAGCTGTCCTTGAATAACTCTCATAAACGCAACGCAACTCAACTAAGCAACATATATACAGCGTAACTTCTTGCCGCGTTATCCCCGAAGGAGTCGCATATGGCGAGTGAACCTATTTATTTTTACAGGTAAGGGGCCGGCCATACGCCACTCACTTCAGTGAAGTGGGGGGTTACCCAGCTTCCGAGGGGGCTGGTACTCATTTCTTGTGAAGGCTGAGTAAACCTTGCCGGCGTTTTTATTTAAGGCTTGAAATAAACACCGAAACGGGGAATCATTTCTGACACCCTCGGCGGGATTCGAACCCGAGCTCACGGCATAGAATGCAAGCACTCTACCAACCGTGCTATCGACCGGATAGCCGCAGGCAATGCAATGAAAACTTTGTGTGTATCAATTATAATCATATTGTTGTATTTCAAACTTTCTGGGTTAATTTGATAGAATCCGAAAATGCAACCTATGTAGTTAACATATTCGAATGGTGAAACTTCTTACCGCGTTGTTCACGAAAATATCGCATGTGGCGTGTGGAACGTATTTATTTTCACAGGTAAGGTGGTAAGGTGGCCGACCTCGCGACACTACTTTAATTAAGCCTTAATTATTAAGGTGATGATTTCCCAGCTCCTAAGAGGCTTGCTCTCATTTTTTATGAAGGCTACGCGCTGCCGGTATTTTGATTTTGGTTTTGAAATAAATGCCGGAACGGGAAATCATTTTTACGTTCGATAACCACCCTCAGAGCTATTGAAACCTAGCCCCTGTCGTTGAACGCAAGAATTCCACCAAATAAGTTTCAACCGCACATAAATGCTTCTAAGCTACGCATATAGTGTAACTTCTTGCCGCGTTTTCCCCAAAAGGTTTCGCATGTGGCGAGCGAACCTACTTATTTTTAATCGAGGCTACCACCCAGCACCCGAGCTGGCTGGTTCTCATTTCTAGTGAAGGGTGAGTAAATCTGCCGGTGTTTTTATTTTGTTTTTAAAATAAACAAATAAATTATTTCTCCCCGGTGGGGTTCGAGCCCGAGCTTTCGGCATGGAATGCAAGTACTCTATCAACTGAACTATCAACCGGCATATAAATACATAAATAATTAAGAGAACTTGTTTTTTATTTTTTTGGATTCATCGTTACATTTTCATTATGGTAAATGTAACAATGAATCCAATAAAATTAACAAACAAATTACGAGTATCATATTCCACCTCGTGATTTTTTTTTCTAAACATAAATAATTAAATGTATAGTTAAGTGCATGTATTTTTTTAAACTTGTTTTGCTTCTCATCAAGATTTTGGAATTTGATGTTGAAAAAGCTCTGCAGTACGCTCCCCCTGTTCTTGTTTACCGTATACGCCAATCTTGTCAAATATGACTTTTTCATACAGTCGATAATGTGATATTTTTTTAAATAAATTTCTTGTTTTCATAAGACACATTGGTCCAGTACACATGCAAATATTGCTCATGTAAAATTTTCTCAATGGCGTATACGGTAAACAAGAACTTAGGCAGCGAGGAGTCAGTATAATTCAACGGTAGGTACTTATTCACAAACGATCCTCAAGTAGGTATTGCATAGCGTTTTTAGACAACACGGGCATTCTTCACGCGAAAGCCGACCACTTGCAGCTGTCATTTGGCGACATCTCAAAAATTAATCCCCATCGTGGAAACCAACAGTCGTAAAAATATACTCAAGATGCTTTTTTAAGAAAAAAATCTTATGTCAACTAAATAAAAATAAAAGTTTTTTTCACTATTTCCCTTAAATTAAAAAAGTAAATTATAATAATTATTATTCCTTGAGGCTGAACACCCATACAGTAAAAAAATGTTCACTTTGCCAATGTCACCCCTGTTTCAGGGATGGTCGGCAAAAGTTTTATGTTAAATATAGACATTTTTTAATGTAATTTATTAAGATTTAAAATTCTAGCAAAAGAGTTCCTCCCAGCGTTTTGATAGCTGTGAGGGTGCACTGTAATTAGGGTAACCTGTTGTGCACGAAAAAAAAAAAAAAAATGTTCATTTGAGTTTTGGTTTTAATTTGTAAGTACACATTCAGGATTTGTAAGCGCGAACTTTTAGAGCTCGTTCTGTGTGAATAGCTCCATACACAATGTTCTGCCACTGGAACCTCCGATTAGTATACGGATCCGACACCCGACAAGTGGGAACGGGTTCTTACGTGTATGTTTGTGGGCATGGGTTTGATATGAGTTTAAATGTTAATTTATCTTCACAACTTAGATTATAGATGTATTATAAACCTGAACTAGGTTACAAAAATTTTTGGGCTACTATCTCAATTTAAGTGATAAAAAGTCTTGCATATTCTTGGTTAAAACTTTTGAAGCCAGCAAAACGATCAGTTACCGTCATCGTTTTAAAACTTTAAGAGCAAGTCACTGAAACTTGAATGCATTTTGTACGAAAACAATATATTATTCATGCCACAGACCACCATTCATTCCTTTAATTTTTGCCTGAATATCCATATAGTTTGAGCGAATAGGGTAATTGCAGTGGTGGGGTAAACGGTTTAAAATACTATGATTGTGTAGAGTACATTTCAAGGATCACAACCATATATTTTTTAAGTAGTAAAAATAAAGACATCATTGATAATTTTCAAAAATAAAATATCTCACAATCTGAGCTAAGAAAACAAACGTATCTTTTATTCTTTTCAAAATCAAACTATCCATAGGACACCTTGAAAGGTACATTACCTACACATGCAAATATTCCTCATGTGAAATTACCTTTGTTGGAGATAAGAAAAACAAGCACCAAGGTGACGAGTAAGAGACATATGATATGACATTTTAGTTTCCTTGACTTATAGGTTGGTATAAGGCTGACCACCCATACTGTGAAAAATTGTTCACTTTGCCAAGGTTGGCAAAAGTTGTAGGATTTATGTTCATTTGAGGCTTGGATTTTATTTGTAAGTACATATTAAGCATTCGTAAGCGCGAACTACACTTGTTTGTTTTGATTTGGGCATGCATTTGATATGAACTTCAAATGTTAATATATTATCTTTGCAACTTAGATCATAGATAGCCATCCAAAAATACCACATTCTTCATCCAAAAATGCCACGTATGAATGACCAACTATGCATAAAACCATGCATGTAATACTCGTATAAGGAATGTTTTTAATAAACGGTATCAAGTTACGCGTATTTTCCGTAAACAATATTATTTATGCGATTCTGAGATGGCTTACGACCTTACCCCTAGTTGTAAACTTTGCCATACAGCCTTTTATCAAAAAAATGTATGGAATATTATTACAGCGCCTCTGGTGAGCGCTTTAGTTTACAATCATTATTAGGAAAACGCCACGGCTTATATCGTACTGGCAACGAGATATCTTTGGTTTCCCCATGTGACTAAGCTGCATGTATTTATGACTCCTATGGGAGCAATGCACCCTACATTTAACGCAACTAAGCCACACATATAGTGTAACCTCTTCGAAGGAGTCACGTGTGGCGAGTGAAACAATTTTTTTCTACAGTTAAGGGAACTTTCATGACTCATTGCTTAGCGAAACTGCTCGTTTATGCAATGATCAACCAGTGTCTGTGCTCTCTTCTAAATTGAATCCGGTTATATTCAAAAGAAACATCAACCGCCAATTCATTGCAGCGCCGCATGACAGAAGCAACACCTTTGCGGCACTATTCCAGTGTGACATAAACCCTTAAGCATTTCAAGAAGTAGGGAGCCTCCCGCACAGGGTTCTTTAACAGAACCTTCATAATGTAAAAAAAAGAAACATAAAAATGTCAACATATAATAAAAGACAATACATTTAATATTATAAAAAAATATATTAATTCAAAATGACTTACAGTATTCTGAAACCGCCTCTGGAACACACTATATACTTTACGCGAGTATAAATAAATAGTAATTTACATGTGTTAGCGCAAGCTCCCGGCTGCTGCTCCTATCTTGGCTTTCACATGGCACTTTATTTCATTTCAAGTAATCCATTGAAAGTATTTTTAAACACACTAAATTCCCATCACTTTGATTTAGGATATAAAATATTTTATGGCACTACGTGTTATTTTAATAGAAAAAATATTGATATCGCATTTTTTGCAGGCTTTCTAATGATGGGGCTCAGTTGAATGCAGAAGAAAAAAAAGAAAACGGTGCACTGCTCACTGTTTTTTTTTATGTAACTCTTACTTTGAAAACACAAATGTGTTATAGTTGAATAGTTAAAGTTACACTTTTCATATGTACTTTGTACAGTTTTCAATATGTCAAAAAAACGTGTTGAAAAAAAAATACATTTACCCGCGAACTTTAAATTTACAAAATCGAGCGCAGAAACGCCGCTCACTTGCGTGCCGTACTGACACAGACTGCTGGCAACGCGATCAAGATTCTATTTAAGTACTTTCTCTGGCCCAGCGACTTTCTCTCACTGTGATTGGTTGGGGGCGTGTCTTAACGAGCGCTGGGTTGAAACCCCACATCGTGGGAGAGTTTTAATTTGTCATTCCTACGAAACAGAGTGCTCGCTTACTTAAAGAGATTAACAGTTGATATCGTCCCACTAAAGAAACGAAGTCCGGAAACTGACCGGTCATATTATAGTTCATATTATATACATTATTAGAAATTTATTTCCTTTAGACTTATTTGTTACACTTATTTATGACCGGTCCATAGTCTAGTGGTTAACACTTCTGACTCATAAATGGAAGGTTGTGAGTTCGAATCCCGGCGGAGCACAAAAAAATACTATTTATATTTTCAAATAAGCTCCTCGCTGGGTGAAAAATTCATATACCTTAACCAAAGACCGGTCACTAAAAGTCCACCCAGGCTTACAGCAACTGGGTCTTGCTTGAGAATTGGCGCTTTCTACAGCGACAAACAAGCTTGCAGGGGGTTTTGAGGTGTGATACACAAAAAAACAGCGCCCACAAAATAAATCATCCTAATGTTATTATTTCATTTCGCAAAAATTTAGATAGTCGCTTTTGGTTCAACATAGACGACTAACGTTGAAACTTTAAATAAATTTAATGGACGTATCCAATGTCAAAATCCACAATGAGAATTTGTATTCAGTACCCCGAGTACATAACATTTAAGTTATGCACTCCCTTCGATTGCGTAAGTTTTAAAACGTATCGAATATACAATCGGCGCTCCTAGAGAGTTATTTAGTTTTCATACATTTTTTCGATTTACGCATTACAATACTACATAAATAGAGGAAGTAACTCAGTTAAGCACCCGTAATATTGTCCATTTTAAGGAACCTGTACTCTAAATACAAAGGTATACGAGTACTTTTATACTAAACCAAAGTGATTTAACCAAATATGTACCAAAACTGAAACTGCCCCTAATGGCTCTGTTTCAGTTTATATATATTTCCTTGTAAAACTCTGTGATTGAGTAGAATTGTGACGTTTTGTACTGTAGGCACTGGCTTCTTTGGGGTTCCCTTATTATAACTGCATCAGACATACGTCAGGCGACTCTATCAACTAAACTTTAGTCAGTGATAAGCAACCTTTTAAGCCTTGAAAATAGTTTCTAAGCATTTTCTTCTAAGCTGCAATTACCTATAGTGGTACTGTAGAAAGTGCCAATTCTCAAGCAAGACACATTTGGTGTAAGGCTGGTGACCGGTCTATGGTAAGGGCAGATTATTATTTCAACCCAGGAAAGAGCAAATATTATTCCTTGCTCGAGAGCAAGGGTTCGATCTCAAGGTTTACTCAGCTTTCACAAAAAAATAGAACCAGCCTTCTCGGGAGCTGGGAAACCCCCGCTTCAACTGAAGTGGTTGGTGTAAGGCCGGCCCCCTAATCTAGTCTAATCTAAGTTGCAAAGATATGTTACATTGGAGATTCACATTACATGCATTCTTACAACCAGACACGTACAAGTTCGCGCTTGCGCATGCCTCATGCGAACCTACAACATAAAAACCAGATCTCAAATGGACATACACCCTGCAACTCTTGCCGTCCTTCCCTGTAACAGAGGTGACATTGGCAAAGTGAACCATTTTTACAGCAAGGGGAGTCAATTTTTGCGTTTTGAGCAAAAATTACGAACAAAAATCACGAGCAAATTTGGCAGGCGGGGGGGGTCTTAATCGGATGATATTGGGCTTGGATCCCGGCGGAGCAAAACAAAAATGCAACTAAGCTACACATAAAGTGTAACTTCTTGCCTGCGTTGTTCCCGAAGGGGTCGCATGTGGCGATTCGGAATCTATTTTTTATTTTTACAGATAAGGGTAGTTCCTTGACTTATAGGTTGGTATGTGGTTGACCTACCATGCTGTAGAAAATGGTTCACTTTGCTAATGTCACCCCAGCTTCAGGGAATGTCGTCAAAAGTTGCAGGGTGTATGTCCATTTGAGATTTGGGTTTTTATGTTGTAGGTTAACATGTAGCATGTACAAGCGCTCACTCATACGTGTCTGCTTGTGAAAATGCATACATTGTGAATGAAAGATATATAACATCTTAATGTTACATATCTTTGCAACTTAGATTTGAGTGACTTCACAGACATCTGGAGGCAGTTACTAATATTTAGGATTAATACCCTAGGGATCCATTCACACAATAAACATTCTTGCTACAGTTAACATCTTCAATGTTACATATCTTAACAACTTAGATAAGTTTAGATTCTGGACCACTAGTTGGTGCTTACTGTCTTTAACATTGAATGATGTACTTCTGCCTTCATTAGGTTATGTTCATAACACGCCTGACATCTGAATAATGGGGTTTGTTTTCTAATACGTCTGGTCTGTCCTGCATCTACCTGAATACAATCAATTATTCATAAAGCTCTGTGGGCAAAAAACAAAACTGTAACGTCCATTTATTTCACTTGGCTCCAATAAATACTCAAGTGCGTAGAAAGTTCTAGAGTATGTGTATATTTAATCTAATCTAATCTGAGTTGCAAAGATATTTAACATTGGGGATTCACATTTCATGCATTCTCACAAGTAGACACGTACGAATTCGCGCTTGCTCATGCCGCATGTGAACCTACAATATAGACACCAAGTCTCAAATGGACATACACCCTGCAACTCTTGCCGACCTTCCCTGAAACGAGGGTGACATTGGCAAAGTGAACATTTTTCTACAGCATGGGTGGTCAGCCGTATACCAATCTGTGTATAAATCTGGGTATAAATAATACATTTTTTCTTATATTGTTGAGCCCGATTGCGTGGCTTGCTTATGTGTGTGTATCCGCCTCTAGTATAATCTACTGTGAGTTTGAATGTATGCTTGTGCCCAGGCACGTAGTTGGTATGTGTTACAAGAATATAGTATGGAACAATGCAGAGGTGTTTGGAAAGGTTTACTGTAAAAAAAATCTGGAATATGCAAGAGGCGTCCGTTTAGACGCTATATCTTTGGATCGCAATTATGTGAGAGTCGATTGAAACATTAGGCCGTGAGTTCGATAAGCTATGAGCTTGAAATCAGTGCATCATAAACCGACATTGTGTATAATGAAAAAGAAATTGCTGTTTGACGCGACGCGGACGGTCCGTTGACTTCTCCAGCTACAGAAAATTTTGGCCCGTATTTTATAATAAGATTAAGCAATCATATTTATTTATTTCTAGCTTCCATCTTCTCTGTAGAAAGCACCAATTCTCAAGCAAGACCCAGTTTCTGTAAAGCTTGATGTTAGAAAGCCACAACCTTCCATTTACGAGTCAGAAGTGTTAATCACTAGACTACGGACCGTGCCATGCTTTGAGGTAAATCCATTCAGACTCCTAGGACACTCACTTTCATCGAACAATCTTGCAATCCTGAAATATTTCCCTTCATATCTTTCAAAGGGGTAGGTCATCCTTGTATCTGATACCACCCCACCAGCTAGGATACACGGTATTAGGTATAACATATGTGTCAGTTGCTAGCGTAGCTTCCTTCCATGCGGGTGACTCGGTAACCTAATTTGCTGGGAGCTGCATCCGCATGCGGAGAGATATCCCAAAAGAAAATTGTCTCCTGCTTGGCGTTCACTCAAGATAAATTGGAAAAGATTGTGTTGCATGCAGCCCTAATAGCTGTCTCAGCCAGAGACGTATTGTCTCCTCCTTTTGGTATTATCTATAATGCTATTGTCCCATTCGTATACAACCGAATGCGCAATCCCCCAAGCTAGATATCTCGCTAACAATACGATCGATTCTTCTTTCTCCTCTAATCTGACTTTCAGTAAGCCGCTGTGTTCTGTTTTTTGGAATTCTACATTTGAAAGCTTGTGGGCCTATTTTATTTCATCCCTACCCTCGAGGCATTTTTCAGGTTACAGGTGTCCTATTAGTCTAATGTATGCCAACAAACAGACACGTGTAATTTCGCGCTACCAAACTTCAAATGAACGTAAACCCTACAACTTCTGCCGAATTTTCCTGAAACAGGGGTGGCATTGGCAAAGTGAACCATTTTTTTACAGCATGAATTCAAGGGATACGTAGGACATTTTCACACTCATCTTCTCAAAAAAATCAAGATTGACTTCTATGGCTCTGTACCATTCTTAGCAAGTTTGCGCTTATGCGTACATGCTGCATGCGTAAATACATAATAAACCAAATCTCAAACGAACATAAACTGACCAACTTCTGCGCCTATCCATTGAAAAAGTGAACCAAATTTTTGGCAGCAGGGGGGGTCAGCCACATACTTACCAATTAGTCAAGGAACACAAAAGAATCGAAAAATTAAATAATTAATTTTCAATAGTTAAGTCATATGACCGGTCCGTGGTCCAGTGGATACACTTCGGACACGTAAATGGAAGGTTGTGGGTTCGAATCCCGGCAGAGCTCAAAAAAATATAATTTATATTCTCAAACATGCTCTTCGCTGGGTCTTGCTTGAGTATTGGCGCTTTCTACAGTGACGACGAAGCTTGCAGAGGGCTCTTGAAGTGTGAAACACACAAAAACAGCGCTCACCAAATATATCATCCTCATATTATTACTATTAGCGATACATATTTTTTGGCGACAACCAAGCTCGTAAACATTTTTTTTTTTACATTGTTATTAGAACCTAACCCTCAGGCGAAAGCGAATGCTTGTGTGCTGCTATAGCCGCTATATATATATATATAGTTATAGATCCCTAGAGTCTCTGAAATCTAGGGAGTCTCTCAAATGTTCATTATATCTTAATTAAAATACTTTTTTAACTTTGTTACAATTCACTTGAGTTTTATTTTTTAAAAAACACAACCAGTTTCGGGAGAAGCAGTACCTCCCATCTTCAGGTGTAAATATCAACTAACATAACACTTCGCCATTACTTTCTTTGTTTCCAATTAAGCCCCGCCCCCCACTTACCCCCACCAGTACTACAAATTAAATCCTTGCTTAATTTGGTAATTTTGTATTTTGTGTTAGTTGATATTTACACCTGAAGATGGGAGGTACTGCTTCTCCCGAAACTGGTTGTGTTTTTTTAAAAATAAAACTCAAGTGAATTGTAACAAAGTTAAAAAAGTATTTTAATTAATTAAATGTGCTTTCACAAAGTTACTGCCCAAAATCTAAATAAGTTCATTATATCATTTACATATTTTCTAAATAAATTTTATACAAATTCCTTTGTAGCAAAACTGGTGTAAAAATGAGTAGACTCTTTTGAAGTGTCGATGTATCTCGTTCACTCGGCCATTAACGTGCTTATCCATCCTTCTAGAAAGCCTGAGACTAATTAAAGCAGCCGTTGCTCGGGATTTACGGGGCCCTGGTGCGCCTGTAATGCGATCCCCCTCAGTTTACAAGTATCGAGTTCAATCACAGTAAAGCGAACGATTTTGAGAGCTAGCTACGTTTTGAGTGATGTTTTGTCTTGTTGGCTCGACTGACGCCAGAGGATTCCAAACTTGTTACCATGAAGACCACTTCGCAATTATTTTTTTTAATCCTATGTGGGAGACTCCTTAGATTTCAGAGACTCTAGGAGACTACGACACTTTTTGTAGTGCTGCAGAGGTGTTAACGAGGTTAGTCGTCGCTACAAAGCGCCAATACTCAAATAAGACCCACTTGCTGTAAGGCTGGATGGACCTTTAGTGGCCGGTCTTTGGTAAAGGTTATTTATGAATTTTTCAACCCAGCAAAGAGCAGAAAATATAAATGGTGTATTTTTTGTGCTCCGCCGGGATTCGAACCCACAACCTTCCATTTACGAAGCCGAAGTGTTGCTACTGGACTACGGACCGGTCAAGTCATCGCTAAAACTTTGTTGAAATTTAGATTTAAATGTATTTTTTTTTAATTTAAATAAATCTTATCGATTTGAGATACAACCTAAGTTTAGTGGTTGATTTATGTTTTTTAAAAAACGATTTTTTAATTAAAACATTGTTTTATTTTCACACACGATATTGATTTTATTTGAATTATAATTTACAAACGTTTTTGACCTATATGGTCATCTACAGGTAGGATTACATTACATGATTGTAATCCTGCGTAAGTTGATGTTATTAAAGTTAAATAAACAGGTTCCACATGTCACATGCCACCCCTTTGGAGACAACGTGGTGAGAAGTTGAACTACATGTACAGCTTAGTCGATAGCAATTGATAAACACATCGCCATGCGTGAACAGCTGAGCAAAAATAGCCATTTTTCTCATTTTGTTTGCATGAGCCGTTAACGTGGCACCATGCGTTGTCGCTTCTGTCGATACGATCACTAGAAAAGTCGAGACTGGTTCCCCTAGAGCAGTGGGGGCTCTTAATGGTCCACTTTGAGAAACACTGTCTCAAACAAATAACAAAGTACGAACTGGATGACAATCGTTAATTAAATATTTAATCCGAAATGTAAAGAGGTGTAAAATTTTAAGTGAAAGTAAATTGAATATTCGTCATTAAAAATAGGACAATCCTTTTACCTATTGCCCTTGCCAAGATACCTATAATCTAAGTTGCAAATATTAATTAATGATATTTAAGGTTCCTATTTAATGCACACCTACAGATATATGTAAGTTACATGCTGAATAAAAACATACCCCACATAAACATAAGCCTTGCTATTCCTACCGACTTTCCTTGAAACCGGAGCTGGCATTGGTAAAAGTGTTATTTTTATTTCTGTGACAAACGTGATGAACGTGACATACGTAACAAACGTGACATACGTGATGAAAGTGGCATACGTGACGAACGTGACATACGTGACGAACGTGACAAACGTGACATACGTGACGAAAGTGACAAACGTGACGAATGTGACATACGTGACGAATGTGACATATGTGCCGAATGTGACATACGTGACGAATGTGACATACGTGACGAAGGTGACATACGTGACGAATGTGACATACGTGACGAATGTGACATACGTGACGAATGTGACATACGTGACGAATGTGACATACGTGGTATCCATTCTAAACAAACGAGTCAATCGTGACATCACTCTGTCTAGAACACCCTGTAAAATAGAATAGAAAGCGACAGTAAAGCTCTAGTAGAGAGTATTGAAGTTCGTTGTATGCATGTTTTCACGTGTAAGTAAGGGGTAAAAGAAAAGATTATTATTTTATTATTGTTGACTTGCATTATTTATAGTTTGTTAGTGGAAAACGTTCGCCTCGCCTTCTAATCAATACAGCTCATGAGAAAAATCAATCAACAAAACGCATTAATAAAATATGACTTTTTAAATATTTAATCGTCTTTTACTACGTACGGCACTTCATAAATCTATAAACATAACTAGTTAGCTTATAACTTATGATTTTTTGCAATCTCGTAAATCTCACGGATCTGTGGTATCGAGATTCTAATTAGGAACTCTGATGCGGAATCCTGAATTGCAACCCTATCTGCTTTTTACTTGCAAATAATGTGTGCCTAATAATGAAAAATATAAGTCGAGATAGATATTGCTTCTACGGATATTTTGAAATAGATTTTTTGGGCATAATAGCTGGATATGCTTGTACGTGATTTACGCACAGAGACCCACGCACACAGCCACCTAACAGTGCATAAGTATCAGGCCCGTCTGAGCCATGCATTAATCTCATAGATTTACTTAGTTAATAAAATTTAATATTCCTTCTAGATTCCTTGCTTTCTCAACGTATAGATTTCTGACGTTTCTCAAGATGGATTGTATGCGTGGTTCTGGATAAAGTATTGCAGTATGCTGATGCAGTTTTGATGGATATACGCGTCGTGGAGTGAGCGATAACTTTGCTTGAAGAGGCCGTAAATATCTCGCGAGTAAATGAGGAAAATGCAAATCAATGGGCAACGAAAGCCGTGGGCCTCTATCCTGCTATTTACTTGATTATTACCAACATAATTATTTCCTTAACTGTACTCCAAGCATATTGTGAAAATACTTGAGAATATGCGTAGATCTCCAGTAAACGCAAAACAACGCTACTAAGCTACACATAAAGTGTAATTTCTTGTCTGTTTTATCCCCGAAGAGGTCGCATGTCACGATTCGGGGCCTATTTATTTTTAAGGGTTAGGGGGCCGGCCTCGCATCAACCACTTTCATTTAAAGTGGGGGGTTTCCCAGCTCCTATGGGGGGCTGATTCTCATTTCTAGTGAAAGCTGAGTACACGTAGACGGTATTTATTTTCGGTTTGAAAGATACACCGTTACGGAAAATCATTTCTGACACCCTCGATGGGGATCGAACCCTTGCTCTCGGTATGAAATGCAAGCATTCTACCGACTGAGCTATCTGCCTGTTTGGTTTGAAAAAATAATCGAGTATAAGCTTTTGAGGCTTTATTCAAAATCGAGCATTTAAAAGACCATTGAAAAGGCACTTGCGGTCAAACTTAGAAAATTAAGAAAGTGAATTAGAAGGTAGAAATATTTATCAGTTTTTTTTTTAAAAAATCCATTGTACTTGTATTTTTTTATGAAGCTCATATGACCTTCTTATCCCCACCACACATTTATGTTGAAACACCGTTTATCGTGTATGGTACTTAGAATTTTTTTGTAAATTTGAAAACCCCCTTTTTTGTAGCATTATTTATAAAAGCTATTTTTTCATTATTTATTTTTTAGATTGTCGAAAAACTTTGACAATGAAAAAATACAAATACGAGTAAAAGTAAATGATTTATATCACACAATTATATTTCTCAAAAAAAAAAGTTTTTCCACACTTTATTCAATTTTATTTTCAAATTAAAAAGTTGCCTCGTATGATTAAATGAAATATCAGACCTCAATTTAAAAAAAACATTCATTGTTCAACATTGATATAATTCATTCGGTTTCAAAAGCCCTCCCCGCGCGCTTTTTTCATTAATTTCTACCCCTTTTTTGTGTTATCAAAATATTTTAATGTCATGGAATGCTTTTTTATGACGAAAAAAAAAATTAAAGGCTTCCATAAATTAAGGGACAATTGCCACGCACTAAACCTGAGTACTCCACTCGGCTGATGGTAGCATTACCCACCCAGTACACAGGCCTGTATTAAGGGCGGTTCAAGCGATGCGGCCGCACCAACGCCCCCGAGTCCAAGGGGGCCCCTAAAGACATTTGAATACAATTTCCGAGGGGGCTTGGGCCGTGGAGGCCAAAAGAATAAAATAAGTACATTTGCACAAAAATAGTAAAATTTGAACAGAAATAAAGACATTTGAACAAAAATTATAATATTTGAACAGAAATAATAACATTTTGAACAAAAATAAAAAACATTTGAACAAAGATTATAACATTTGAACACAAATAAAAACATTTGAACAGATTAAAAACATTTGAACAAAAATAATAACATTTGAACAAAAATAGTAACATTTGAACAGAAATAAAAATATTTCAACAAAAATTAACAACTTTCGGGGATAACGCGGCAAAAAGTAACACTATATGTTTAGCTTAATATCGTTTGAACAAACATCTCTTTTAAGTCCTTTTTTTAAGTAACCACGATTCTTCAGTTGGTAAGGGTGAATCATGAACAATATTGTGACGAAAATTTACTTTTACATTATGTCAAAGACTGTGGCGAATGGAAGCTATTATTTAACAGGTAAGGGGACAGCTTATAAGCCAACCCCTTTAGTTGAAGTTAGGGTTTCCTAGCTCCCGAAGGCGCTGATACTCATTTCTTTAGAAGGCTAAGTAAACCTTGTTGGTATTTTATTTTTGGGTTCGAAATAAGCACCGAAGCGGGAATTTTTTTTTACACCCTCGGTGGGATTCGAATCCAAGCCATCGACATCGAATGCAAGCACTCTACCAACTGAGCCGGGCAATTAAAATGTGCATGAAAAATGAACTTTTGCTTCCTGAAATTGATAAAGTTCATTTAAATCGCTGTGATTAGTACACAACTTCATTTTGGTATTCAGTATTTAAAAAAAAGTGAATTACTCGTATAATCTCACACCAGAGCTCCGGATGTGCTAAATGCGGGCCTGCCAGTAGGTACGCATAGTAAAAACAACGTGTAGGCTCAACAACCAAAAAATGTGAATAAATGAAAAAACTCCTCTAGTGAGTGTTTTAATTTCCATTCATAGATGGTAAATTTCTACAATTGAGTTTAAACGTGTTTGTTTGTGAACAGGAAAGTAGCATACGTTTTTTTTATTTATAAAAATTGACGCTCTGAGAGATACTCTGGTAAAAAAGCTCACATAATTCTACACCCGTCTGTTTCTCTCCCATTGGTACCTACCTTTGTTTTTAATTGTGAAAAATTGTAATGGTCTTTTTTATGTCTTATGTCCTTTGTTATTTTGGGATTTTTTAGAGAAAAAAAAACGTAATACCTAGAGTAAGTATAATATTGAATTTGTTAGTCACGTCGTCTGGTTTATGGGTCAGTTGGTAGAGCGTTTACGCTTAGAGCCACAGGGTTAGGGTTCAAAATCCACCAACCAAGAGTTCCTATACAATAAAACGTCCCATTTCGTTTTTTTTTCCAAAAATAAATCATTGTAGGGCAAGGCTTACACATTTTTTGCAAGAAATAAAAAAAAAACTAACGCATTCGATAGCAACCATTTAAAAAAAAAGACTGGTCTCCTTGTCTGCGAAAATAAGTAAGTTCCACACGGAAAGTAATACCATATTATGTACAGCGTAGTTGCGTTTTTGTAGTGAAGTCAAGCAATCAACTCCGACAAAAAAAACTGTGGCATCACTCAGCCGGTTTCCTAGGAAAAAGGCGCACTATCATTTTTTCTTGGTTTCTAAAGAGTATTAAGTCAACTAAACCTGAGACGTCACAAAGAAAGCCTGTGTGGGAGACTTCCTAGATTTCAGATACTCTAGTAGTCTATGATACTTGTTGGAGTGCCGCAGAGGTGTTGTTTACGGGCTTGTTCGTCGCTACAAGGCGCCAATATGCACGCATGACTCAGTTGCTGTATGGCTGGATGGACCTTTAGTGGCCGGTCTTTGGTACGGGAAAATGATTTTTTCACCCAGCGAAGAGCGTAATTGAAAATATAAATGGTATATTTTTTGTGCTCCGCCGGGATTCGAACCTACAACCTTCCATTTACAAGTCAGAAATGTTAACCACTAGACTACGGACCGGTCGATATTTGTAAAATTCGTAACTTTTTTCAGACTCCATTGCTTTAAGCAATGACACTTGTATCCATTCACCTTATCACCGTTTCTCATAAGGAAGCAACTGAAGTTGATCGAGGCCACGCTATGATTTGTGTTTAGATTGTTTCGTTAGCTACGGGGCTCGTCTGAAATGGAATTTGCATGAAGTCTCCGCGCCTTTCACAGCTCGTGG
This sequence comes from Agapetus fuscipes, assembly GCA_951799405.1. Classification (NCBI taxonomy): domain Eukaryota; kingdom Metazoa; phylum Arthropoda; class Insecta; order Trichoptera; family Glossosomatidae; genus Agapetus; species Agapetus fuscipes. The sequence goes on along the minus strand of OX637351.1, from coordinate 11,609,582 downwards.
CTCTCTCGCCTCTGATTTCCATATTAAATGGCTCTCTCTGATATTGTGCGGTGGACGCTTTTACTTCTACACCCACAGAAATATGCTTTTCAATACAAAACACCAACAGATGGCAAAAATTGTAACCCACTGCTCAAACTTTGGACTCTCTAGAGCAGTGGATCTTTTTTCTCATATTTGGAACCAAGTATATAATCTTTAATCTAAGTTGCAAAGATAATATGTTAACATTTAAAGCTCGTATCGACGGTTAAAAGGCAGAAGGAAGCGACATTTTGGTCAAAAATGAGTTATGAATGCTATCCTATGTACTTGAAATTTTCCGCTCTTTCTAATGCGCTCCCATAGCTCTACGATGAATTTTGTGTTGATTATGCCCAAGCAAAGAACTGCATTTTCGAAGTATGGTTTTGGTGTAACCGACAAGATTTTGACTTTTTTTGTCCTAAAGGTGCTTGTGACCAGTGGCGTGACTACCTTACAAGCTAAAAAGCTAAGCATGCGTACCCTAAGAAATGAAAATAATGAATATTTTTGAGTAGATCAAAGATATACATCAATATTCCTGCTACTGCCATCTGTGAGGTAAAGTGGGATATTAATATTAGTCATTGCCGAACGAAACTCTGTTCTTCAAACGTGATTGAGAATTGTATGCCTGTCTTTGTTTAACGTATGAAAAAGCTTGACCTCTGTAAGTTTGTATGAAGATAGTCGCTTAAGCCCTTTTAATACTAAATGAAAACACACATTCACAGATATTGCTTGGAGTTGTGGCTTGGAGTACGCATGATAATAATATTCAGATAAGCTAAGCTTTTGGTCCATTAAATTTTACGATTCCAGACTGAAGCTGTTTACAGATTTATGAATGACTTATGTATTGTGTTTTGAAAACACTGTCGCGTCAGGTTCAAATATCATAATAAATAACTTATTGCTTGTTTGCGATCGAGAATCCGGTTTTTATAATAAACAATGAGTTCCTGTGAAAATATAGTTGTACTCAGTAAGGATCTTAAGTATGTAAAGATTTATTAATTAATCCAAAATCGAAGTCTGAAGAGATTAAGAAACACTGAGGAAAGAAACAAAGGGGTATGATTTATTATTTGTGATTTGGTGCAACTTTAATTATCCAGCATGCGCATGGCAGAAACCGTAGGCACGCCACTGCTTGTGACATAAAAATAAAATCGCAAAACCACATTAATAGGAATGCCAATAAAATTCCTTTATTTGTTTAATTTTTTAGCTCTTTTGATTTTAACCATATGGTAAAAAATAAAAAAGGTGATGCCATTTTTCTGCAATCTCAAACTTTAAACTGCTCTCCTGAACAATTTAATTTACGCCGCTTATGCCGTACTGCCTTTTAACCGTCGATATCAAATGCATGCTCACAAACAGACAAGTGAAGCTCGCGCTTACAAATGCGGAATGTGAACTTACAAATTTAAATCAAACCTCGAATGTACATAAACCCTGCAACTTTTGCCGACCTTCCCTGAAACAGGGGTGACATTGGTGAATCATTTTTTTACAGTATGGGTAGTCAGCCTCATACCAACCTATAAGCCAAGGAATATATTTATCTTTTTTTTTCTTTCCATTATCTCATTTTTCTTATATGCATGCTTATCCTGTATTTCCTCTGTAATAACTTTAAAATTTTAAATGGCTGGTCACGTATTGCACCATCCGCATAACAAGGCTGGAATAAAGATTTATTATTATTACTATTATTATTTAAACAATCACTCTAAATTCCCGCTTTTGGTTCTACATAGCTCAACTTTTAAGGGTTGCCATAAAATCAAAACATATCAAAGTTTTACACAGTTGTACAACTTTTGTTATTGATTTGGATAAGCCTTAAACTTTATTACAGCCTTATATAATTGTTGTTTACAGTTACAGCTGTTGCAAATATTAAAGGGATAAATAAAAAGGTTACGAATCTCAAATCGTGGAAAACAGCTTTTAAACGTAGAATCGATGTGCAAAGTTTACTATACTTGGCTTCACTGCTCAACGAATTTCGACGAAAATCTGAAAACGTGCAGGTTATCCTCGAGAAAGATTGTGTGAAGTTTGATATCGATCGGATTATTAACATATTTTCAAAAAATTTCTGTTTTGACCCCGCTGTGGCGTACAGTTGTTGCCTTTACCTGTGAAAATAAATTGTTTTCCTCTGCCCGAATGTCGCAGTGAAATAACCCGAGTACTGCTGTTTACATTGATTCCCGTTTGCCACTCTTGTTTCCTGGAAAGATGGCAACAGTTGCAGAGTTTACGTTTATTTGAGGTACAGATTACTTGTATGTAAGCACGCATGCAGCATTTGCATGCGTGAGCTTAGTTTATTATATCGTTGCTACAAAGCACCAATTCTCAAGCAAGACCCAGTTGCTGTACGGCTAGATGGGCCTTTTGATAACCGGTTTTTGGTAAAGGTGTCTGAATTTTTCAACCCAGCGAAGAGCAAATTTGAAAATATTAATAGTATTTTTTTGTGCTCCGCCGGGATTCGAACCCACAACCTTCCATTTACGAGACAGAAGTGTTAGGCCGTTTGTCCACCGCACGCCGTCACCGTCACGTCACCGGGAACGAGATGACGGTGCCGAAGTAGCGGTACATGTAATGTATTTATTGTATTGCCTGGTTATAGGCAATACAATACATAACCTATAACCAGCGAAATCGGTCGCGGTGGACAAACGATCGCCGTCACATCAATTAAACTCGGCCCGAAATAATCTCGTTCTTGGTGACGTGACGGTGACGGCGTGCGGTGGACAAACGGCCTTACCACTGAACTACGGACCGGTCTGATGTATTGAGTCTATTAAACACTTTTCAAGTTATTTTTCCTATCCCGACATACCTCTTTCAATTCATTCATATCCATCACCTTTTTCATGCATTTTCTTGTTTTACGCTCACTTTGTACATCCCATTCTTTCATTATCTCCTCAATATGATCACTCCATACTTCTCTGGGTCGTCCCTTACCTCTTTTTCCTTTCACGCTTCCTCCGTATATATACTTTGTCAGTCTATCATCATTCATTCTTTCCTCACGCCCAAACCATCTCATCACATAAATTTGTACCGTAATTGTCACATCCTCTTTCAACTTACATTATTTCTTAACCCATTCATTCCTAACTCTATCCTTCAGAGTTTTTATCTGCGGGGCTTCTCAAATGCTTCATTTTGACCGTACATTGTTTTTTTCTTAACGACTGTAATTCTAATTTACAATCTTTAATACAGCCTGGCAGTTTAAAATCTGCGTAAAGTGCAAGTTATTATGATTGAATGCTTATAATGGAGATTGCGTGGATAAGTACAAAGCAACACGAACTGCCAACACTCTAGATTAATTAGAATAGGCTCTCAGATCCTCGAGCAAAGGCGCTCCAGGCCATCGGATCAATCTCCTCACTAAAGGCATGATTGCGCTGGTCTAATCGGTAACAGCGAGTCCACAATAGCTCAGTGCTTGCATTTAGTATAATCGTTCAGTAGATAGCTGTCAAATGTAACGTCAGAAAAATATTGATAACTAAAAGCATGATTGCACTCATTCAGTGCTACTCTTAGATACTTGATTGGTCGTCCGTTGAGCCCATGCTTTGACAAACTAATGATGCCTGGGCTGGAAGTCACATCACCACGGTCATTCTTACCTAACGAATTTTGGTAATATTTGTATGAAAACTAATCAGCTGTTTACTTGCGGCCATCTTGGATTGACAGGTTTTCAAACAAATGCATCATTGCTTTTGTCAAAGCGTGGGCTCAACGGACGACTAAAATGTTTAAGAATAGCACCACACTTATGATATCTGTAGGTAGTCTAGATTTTTTTTAAACGAAAATAGACAATACAACAACTCGTTGCCTTAGTTCTAGTTTGCCGTATAGAGTTATAGACCATTAAGCTAATTTTACATGATCAATATTTGCATGTGTACTGGACCAATGTGTCTTATGAAAACAGGACATTGATTTAAAAAATATTTAAACAACTCTCACATTATCGAGATTTACGTTTTTATTTAGCTCAGATTGTGTTGAATTTGATTCTTAAGACAACTACATTAAAAAGTCATTTTTGACAGAATTGGTCTATACGGCAAACAAGAACGGGGGGAGCGAACTGTTTCTACATACTTACGAAAATGGTCATTAGTAAGAAAGAGTACACAGAACTTCACAGTGGCATTTCTATGTGTACAAAAAAACTTGGGCGAATGTAAAAATGTTTCTAGAAAGGTGGCAGCAGTGCCGCGTATGTACTATGGCCGGAGCAGTCCAAACCGGTATAAATCCTGTAATCGATAAAATTGACGAACTTTAAAGGAAAAGGGCATTACTTTAAGACATTATGGCATGTGTTGTAAATTGGGTGTCAAAACACCAAATTGAGAAAGCAATGGTACGGTCAGCCCCCTTACCTGTGTAAATAAATAGATTCCACACGCCACAGGGACTCCTTCGTAGACAACGCCGTAATCTATGATCTAAGTTGCAAAGATATATTAAGGATTTATATTAATTGCGTCCCCACAAGCAGACATGTATAATTTCGCACTTAAAAACATGCCGTATGTGAACCTACAATATGAAACCCAATCTCAAATGAACTGCAAAATGAACTGAACCCTGCAACTCTTGCCGACCTTTCCTGAAACAGGGATGACAAAAAAAGTGAACCATTTTTTTTACAGTATGAGTAGTCAGCCTCATACCGACCTATAAGTCAATGAATAAGATCTAATCTAATCTAATCTAATGAGGGTTGCAAAGATATGTAACATTGGGGACTCCCATTACATGCATTATCACAAGCAGACACGTACAAGTTCGCGCTTGCGCATGCCGCATGTGAACCTACTTAGTACATAGGTTCCTACTACATAAAAACTAAATCTCAAATGGACATACATCCTGCAACTCCTGCCGACCTTCCCTGAAACAGGGGTGACATTGGCAAAGTGAACCATTTTCCACAGATGTTGCAATATAATATGTGTAACTTATTTGAGCTGCGCGTAAAAATTACTTTGAAATGTCAAGTGACAGATACAAGTGCAAGTTATCACTAATGGCAATTACTAAGCTGGTATGAACCTAGCATGAGAACCCTATAAAAGGACATTATGGTACTAAATAATACTGTCACCCGAGTGTAAAACATTGCGCAACTCTCACCTCGATTGCGTAAATCTAAAACGTATGGAATATACGACGGCGCTCCTAGAGGGTGATTTAGTTTGCATACATTTTCCCGATTTACGCAATCGAGATGAGCTTACGTAATGCTTTATACTCGTACTTGGGCTCTGTATTGGATTTTGTAAAACGACAATAATTAGTAAATGTTAAAATTAAATATTATACTTGCGTAATCTTCGATTATTCGATAGTTAGCTGATCTCTAATGTTGATCTGTAATGTTGGCGGCTAGAGCTAGGGGTTTGATGTTTTTACATACTGTTTTTATTATTATTATTTCCCGCTAGAGCCCACATGCGCCTTTGTAGTGATGTAAATCACAAAAAGGCGCATATAAATCTAGTTTATTATTATTATTTGTCTATTTTAAAAAATGTAATTTGTTGTGCATGTTCCTTGACTTATAGGTTGGTATGCGGCTGACCACCCATACAGTAAAAAATGGTCACCCCTGTTACAGGGAAGGTCGGCAAGAGTTGCAGGGTACAAGTTCATTTGAGACTGGGTTTTATATTGTAGGTTCATATGCGGCATGTAACTTATACTTGTCTGCTGATGGGAATGCATTTAATACAATCTTATATGTAATACACCTTTATAACTTAGATTATAGATTATAGATGATTCAGGTTATCCATTTTTCGCTCATACGGCCTGCACTCTACATAGTCCCTCCAGAACCATCTCCTCTTCCTATTCCATCTAAGCTATACATGTAGTGTAACTTCTTGCCGCGTTATCCCCGAAGCACATTTTATTAATTAACATTTTACACTTTCGAGGGGAGTTTACTCAATAATAGTATTAGGATGATTTATTTAGTGAGCTCTGTTTTTCTGTGAATCACACCTCAAGAGCATTGTATTTCTACTCCCTTCCCTTTCTCCTGACCCTTCTTTCCTTATCCCATCATGAGGACGAGATTTATTTTTATTTTTTATTTTTTATTCCGGTCGATAGCTCAGTTGGTATAGTCCGGTCGATAGCTCAGTTGGTAGAGTGCTTGCATTCTACCCCGTGAGCTCGGGTTCGAATCCCACCGAGGAGGGTGTCAGAAATTATTTCCTATTTCGGTGTTAATTTCAAACCCCATAATAAAAATACCGGCAAGGTTTACTCAGCCTTCACAAGAAATGAGTACCAGCCCCCTCGGGAGCTGGGAAACCCCCACTTCAACTGAAGTGTTTGGCGTAAGGCCGGCCCCCTTACCTGTAAAAATAAATAGGTTCAACTCGCCACATGAGACCCCTTCGGGGATAACGCGGCAAGAAGTTACACTATATGTGTAGCTTAGTTGCGTTGCGTTTAGTTGCGTATTCTATTTTGATTTGTATATTTATTTGTTTTTGGTTTTGGGTGTTGCTTCTTTTTGTTTTTCTTTACTTTTTATTTATTTACCTGGCATGATTTGTAAGTTGAAATACACAATAGTATAATACAGCTGTAATAGGCGACATGAAATATAAAAAATATCGTATATATGTACAAAATTCTATTTAATACTGTTGTATTCTTGTTTAAATAAATAAAAAAAAAAAGCCTCCACGAGCTTGGTCATCGCTTTAGAAAGCACCAATTCTCAAGCAAGACCCAGTTGCTGTAAGGCTGGATGGACCTTAAGTGACCGGTCAATTGTCAATTGTGCAGTTATGTGATTTTTTCACCCAGTGAAGAGCATATTTGAAAATTTAAATGGTATATTTTTTGTGCTCCGCTGGGATTCAAACCCACAATCTTCCATTTACTAGTCAGAAGTGTTAACCACTAGACTACGGACCGGTCGCTTAATGTTTTATACTCGGAGTAAAGTTCATTCCCCTTTTGCGATACTCGTCCCTTCAGTGCTTGTTTGGCACATCTACCATTTGATTAAAAAATGATGATTAATGCCAATTGTCTTAAAAACCACTTTTTGTTCAATCTGAGCTAAAACAAAACGTAAAACACGATAATGGGAGAGTTTTTTTTAAACTTTTCAAAATCGATTTCTATCATTCATAAGACGATTTGGTCCAGTACACATAAATTAAAACATGGCTCACGTGAAATCACCTGTGTTGGAGGTATGCACCGTAGAAATGGCTCATTTGAGAAGTATGACAGGAAAAACATTGAGAGAAAGAGTAAGAAACGAACGGGTTCTGAATGAATGCAGAGTAAAAGAAAGCGTAAAAGTGAAAGTTCAAAGAAGTGTGATGCGATGGTTTGGACATATTAAAGGATGAATGAAGACCGGCTGACAAAAAAAGTGTATAAAGGGAATGTAATAGGTAAGCGTGGAAGGGAAAGACCTAGGAAAGAATGGATTGATCAGATAAGTGAGATTGCGAATGAATGGAGTGGAAACAAGAGAAGAGCGTGCTGAAATTCGATGAGATGAAAGAAGTATGCAAGGATAGAGTCAAGTGGAGGCACTTGTGTGGAGGTACCGGCCACCTCTAGAGGAATGGCGGCAGGATACAAGACAAGGAGATGAGACAAACAATCACTAAGGAGACGATTTATCAAGGTTGTTCAAAGATTCTTGCTTTCCCTGAAAAGGTAAGGAGTTGTGCGAAATGCGGTTTCCTTGTAAGAATGGCGTACACATTTTTTTATCAACATGTTTGGTTTTCCATCACTTAGTCTTAATTGATCAATAAATCTACTCCCAGTTGATCTTTCTTACTTTTTCCCTCCTTTGTCATGCACCGGACCGAACGCGTTTTTATATAATCATTTTTTAAGGATACGTCAAGTCATATGAAATCAGAAACGGCTATATAGGGTGTATTTTTCAGAAATGATTACTCTTATGTTTTTGCGCGGGCTCTATTTAATAAAAACTGTGGTTAATTTATTTTACACAATCTATTTTATCACTGTCAGAGATCAGTTTTTGGTTCACTTTGCCAACGCCACCCCTGTTTCAGGGAAGGTCGGCAAGAGTTGCAGGGCTTATGTTAATTTGAGATTGAGTTTTTATATGGTAGGTCCACATGCGGCATGTGTTAGCACGCACTTATACGTGTCTGCTTGTAGGAATGTATTTAATATGAATCTCAAATGATGTATATCTTTGCAACTTAGATTTTGATTTATATTATACTTTAAGAGTTACATTTTCACAGTTTGGTATGACGTGACGGTTAAATGATTTCTAAAGCTACGTACATAGAATTTCGGTCCCTAATTTATGCTAAAAATAAAGATCATTCTCGAAACCTAGAGAATCACTACTTGGTAGATTTTAGCAGAACATTCGATTTAACCTTTACCGAACAAATACAAATGATTATTCAAAAACAAATTATTAGTATTGTTTTCCTCGGCTGGCTAATGTTACACTTCTATAAAACTGCTATAGGATCCTTAGCAACCATCGACATTTTTTCCTAGCACCCGGACGTGTGGCGTCACAGTTTTAATATGCTGAGCTCATTGACGAGTAGGAATCGCAAGAATTGAATTTCGTCACTTTGTCAAAGAGATTTTGAATACTAAGCTTAAAGTTACTTTATGAGAAACCATTTTGAAAGCCCTTCTAGCATATTGCTCCCTACTCGACTGAAACAAAATGCCCCAGCGCTTTCAACTATGCATATTCAGGAACTAGATTTTCATTTACCAACTTCAGCTATACGCAGTGATGATGAACCAGCTATCTGTGTACCCTGAGTACGAGTTACAAAATATGAGTAAAGTAAAGTTTACGGAAAGTATTAAAGTGTGGTTTTCCCCAAAATCTGCCGTTTTTGTTTGTCTGAACTTGATTTTCTTCATCGCTGTAACTCTTTTGCCAAGACCATAAAGTGTAACAAACAAAAACGGCAGATTTTGGAGAAAATCACTCTTTAATACTTTCCGTAAACTTTACATTACTCAAGTTTTGCAACTCGTACTAAGGGTACAGTACAGATTCTTTGAAATGTTTCTTTGTCTTCCATTTCCATCATCATCGTTTGACAACTCCAAGGTATCTTAAGTTATTTACTTTTCTTACGCAACTAACCTTGACTTATAGGTTGGTATGCGGCTGACCACCCATGCTATAAAAATGGTTCACTTTGCCAATGTCACCTCTGTTTCAGGGAAGGACGGCAAGAGTTGCAGGGTGTATGTCCATTTGAGATTTGGTTGTTATGATGTAGGTTCACATGAGGCATGTGCAAGGGCGAACTTGTACTTACGTGTCTGCTTGTGATAATGCATTGTTATCTTTAAAATGGAAAGGTATCTCCAGGCTGTACCTACAGGATACTTACTCCGGCTAGCTCTCATCAGCATCACTCTCAGGGCGTGGGGTTCTTTCTTTGGTATTGCTTACTTGTATTTTGGGAAGGTTGTATATGAAAAGATAAGTAAATAATTTAACATGAACAAATAAGGGTTTATTTACTTTAGTAATATGGGGGAAAAAGGGGAAATAAGGGAATGGCTCGACCTGCATCTCGTCACTAAAATACTCCCTACTCCGTTGACTGGAGTTCCGAACTGAATGGCCTGGGGCAGCGCCCCAGGCTAGCGGCGGCTCACGAGGCGGACGCCTCCACACTTTGGAGCCCCTGGGTGGGCGCTCCTATGCCTCTGGTCCACAAGGCGGGTGCCTTGCTGGCAGGAAATCCAAGTAGATGGGGAGGAGGGAGCTCCATTGTAATGCCCCCTCTTGCACCGCTTGGTGCTTGGTCACCGACGTCTTAATCCGTTGACATCTTGCCGGGAAGTGATGCACAGAGTATTATAGGTTTATAGAGATCCCACTGAATAAAAAAGGGGAATGCCCGAATCTTGGCCACCTATGAGTTTTATATGGAAGCTTTTGATAATATTATGGAATGTATAATATCACTTATACCTAAAATTTATTTCAAATATTTTTTATATTATAGGAAACTAATGGTGAGGTCATGTCAAATAAAAGTTTTTTTTTTGTTTTAAAAATTTATATCTTTTAAAATAAAATATACAAGTTTACACAAATATACATTCTTAAATAATACACCGAACTACATTTTGGTTTTAAGCTAAATTAAGGTAATTAAGGTTTTGGCAAATTAGGTTAAAATAATGTAAATCATTTTGAAAGTTTGATGTCAATTAAAGTTTATTTAGAGGCACTAGTATTTTTTAGCTGGAACGTAACAAAAACATGAAGGTTTTTTGTACTTTATAGCTGTCTTATATTTGTGAACGAATTTTTTTTGAGGTTACGACGGAAATACGTTGTCCGGCACCAGGCCACCAATACACCATTTTCACGCACTTTTTTCACTCACAAAGTATTATGTTCTTTTCAAATAACTTTTTGCACAATTTAACGCCTGTGAAAACAGCAAAAAACAGCATTCAACGGTTAAAAACTTACGACCCCACGCCAAGCAAGCGTTATCTGTGGGCGCCATTTTGGCTGTCAAGGGAATAGCGGTAATACCAAACAGTAGTTTCCTACTATTATTGTGGACAAGAACCAATAAAGCATCATCTACTGGTAGTGTAAGGAAGCTTGTGGTCAATATCGTTTGTATGGAAGATTCTTAGGCATGAAGTGATGAACGACGGCCCGATCAGATCACACGGCGCAGTTCGGCCGCTTCCGTGACCGTTCGGCTCCGTTCGGCCCACAAAACACACTGTACACTTGGAGATTGTTTTTTATATGTTATTTTAAAATAACATAACAGCATGTAATGTGAATCTCCAATGTAACATATCTTTGCAACTTAGATTAGATTAGATTAGACTAACGCAACGCAACTAAGCTACACATATAGTGTAACTTCTTGCCTGCGTTATCCCCGAAGGTGTCGCATGTGGTGATTCGGGACCTATTTATTTTTACCGGTAACGGGGCTTGCCTCGCATCAACCGCTTTCAGTTGAAGTGGGGGTTTCCCAGCTCCCGAGGGGCTGGTTCTCATTTATTGTGAAGGCCGAGTACTCCTTGCCGGTATTTATTTTGGGGTTGAAATAGACACCGTAACTTGAAATCATTTCTTACACCCTCGGTAGGGATCGAACCCTTGCTTACGGCATGGAATGCAAGAATTCTACCAACTGAGCTATCGACCGGTGATTATTATTTGTGAATTATGTTCCTTAACTTATAAGTTGGTATGCGGTTGACCACCCATGTTGTAGAGAATGGTTCACTTTCCCAGTGTCACCCCTGTTACAGGGAAGGTCGGCAAGAGTTGCAAGGGTATATCCGTTTGAGACTTGGGTTCTTATGTCGTAGGTTCGACATGCGGCATGTACAAGCGCGAAATTATACGTGTCCGCTTGTGAGAATCCATATGAGAATGAATCCTAATGTAACATATATCTCTGCAACTTTAATAATAATAACCAGACAATATTTATAGTGCTGCTTTGTGATAAATCACTGCAAGGGCACAACTTTGATTAGAACTTACAGATAGAGAAGTAGAAGCAGAATTTTTTTAAATTTGAAATTTTAGTTTAACCTTCACTGCCTTGGTTCGTCTCAATACTGGTAAGTTAGCGCTTTTGCACTCAGACGCTGCACGAAGTAGCTTTTAATTAAGATGTTCATTATGTGCAAGAGCGCACACACATGTAGACAAATAAGTAATAACGCGCAGGCGCACACAACACCCAGTAAACACATAAAGCGACAAAGTTTACCTATACCCTGTAAGTTTTCCATAAAGTCAAGTCGGGTATCATTTTTGCTAATATACATTCTTACGTAAGAAAAGCAGATATTTTTTATTATATTTTAATAAATCCTGTGCGGGAGACTCTCTAGATTCTAGAGACTCTAGGGGTCTATGACACTTGGTTTAGTGCCGCAGAGGTGAAAGAGCTTGATCGTCGCTACAAAGCGCCAATACTCAAGCAAGACCCAGGTGCTGTAAGGCTGGGTGTATCTTTTTTAGTGACCGGTCTTTGGTAAAGGTTTTAGGGTTTTTTTCAACCTAGCGAAGAGCATATTTGGAAATATAAATTGTATATTTTTTGTGCTCCGCCGGGATCCGAATCCACAACCTTCCATTTACGAGTCCGAAGTGTTGCCACTGGACTACGGACCGGTCCAAGAAATGCCAACGACACGCAGTGTACCTGAGCGGTCACCCATCCAAGTAGCATCCGCGCCCAATGTTGCTTAACTTCGGTGATCTGATGAGAACCGTTGCTTTCAACATGGTATCGTCATTGACAGATACTAGGGAAGTATGTTTGAAAAAAATGGGAAGATAAAGGGAACTTGAGAATAGGGTGTGTAAGGGAAAGCAAGTGGTCGGTGCCTTGGAGTGACTACATCACGAAACGGCGCTATAAATAAATCATCAACTCATCATCATCATCATCATCATCATCATCATCAATAGTAAGAAAAGCAAAGAACAAGCATTTGACGATGTGCCTGAGAATGGTGGTACACAATGAAGTATTGTTACAGTACGGATAAAATTTTAACAGTACGGCTAGCCAGCCTCATACCGACGTATAAGTCAAGGAACAAGAAATCAAGTAGAGCCTCGTAATCCGAACCTCGTTCGGTGTTCGCATTATAGTATGGGACAACCGACAAACTATTTGTAGAATAAAAAAATTTAGGATTTGTTTGCGTTTTATTTATTTAACCAATATTTGATCGTAATTCAAATGAAAAAAAATTACCAATTTTTTTTTTTTTTTTTTTTAATTTTTATTTAAAAATAGATTACATTATTTATTTACTTTTTTTTTTATATACATTGTTATTAGAATCTAACCCTCAGGCGAAAGCGAATGCTTGTGTATATTGTCCTACAATAAACTATTTGAGACTATACCATTTAAATTCAACCAGAAACGTTTCCTATTGTTAATTGTTCCTAATTTACCTGAGAGCTTAATCTATCTTTTTTCTGGCCCGCATTAGCAAGGCATGAGAAGGCAATAAAGCCTTCGTAACGGCCACCTGGCCTGTCGCCTGTATTATTAATTAACTAGCCAAGATATCTCACCCACCTGCAGAAGTCCCGATGTCCTTACTAACGGATCTTGCCCGAGAATATTACTCCTCTCACCTTATAAAGGCCACGAGATATTTTAACCACAAACAGTGCTATTCTTAGACATTTTGGTCGTCCGTTGAGCCCACGCTTTGCCAAACAAATGATGCCTGGGCTGGAAGTCTCTTCGCCACGGTAATTCTTACCTACCGAATTTTGGTAATATTTGTATGAAGACCAATCAGCTGTTCACTTGCGGCCATCTTGGATTGACAGGTCTTCATATAAATGCATCATTAATTTGGCAAAGCGTAGGCTCAACGGAAACTTTTTAGTCGAGAGTAGTACCGAAAGATACCTAGATAATAATAATAATATTAGGATGATTTATTTGGTGAACGCTGTTTTTGTGAGAACTACACCTCAAGAGCTCTCTGCGAGCTTGATCATCACTGTAGAAAGCGTCAATTCTCAAGCAAGACCCAGTTGCTGTAAGGCTGGATAGACCTTTAGTGACCGGTCTTTGGTAACGGTGTATAAATTTTCCACCCAGCGAAGAGCATATTTATGATAACATAAATAGTATATTTTTTGTGCTCCGCCGGGATTTGAACCCGCAACCTTCCATTTACGAGTCAGAGGTGTTAACCACTATACTACGGACCGGAGAATATTACTTCTCTCCCCTTATAAAGGCGCCGAGATATTTAAACCACAAATATACTGAGATATCTTATACATTTAAGTCCCGAGATTTTTTAGAAACTCGTTATCTCACCGGTGGGTTATTCGTCTACCTCACAAGTGCTCTGAGATATTGTAGCCACCGTCAGATCCCGAGATATCTTACCCACGCATTATTCTCTCGAGATATTGTACCCACCGTCAAATCCTGAGATATCTTACCAACGCATTAGGCTCTCAAGATATTGTACCCACCGTCAGATCCCGAGATATCTTACCCACGCATTATTCTCTCGAGATATTGTACCCACTGTCAAATCCTGAGATATCTTACCAACGCATTAGGCTCTCAAGATATTGTACCCACCGTCAGATCCTGAGATATCTTACCCACGCATTAGGCTCTCGAGAAATTGTACCCACCATCAAATCCTAAGATATCTTACCCACGCATTATTCTCTCGAGATATTGTACCCACCATCAGATCCTGAGATATCTTACCCACGCATTAGGCTCTCGAGATATTGTACCCATCATCAGATCCTGTGATATCTTACCCACGCATTAGGCTCTCGAGATATTGTACCCACCGTCAAATCCTGAGATATCTTACCGACGCATTAGGCTCTCGAGATATTGTACCCACCATCAGATCCTGCGATATCTTACCCACGCATTAGGCTCTCAAGATATTGTACCCACCATCAGATCCAGAGATATCTTATCCACACAGGTGTCTTTGAAGGTAGTGGGAAGGAATAAACAGACCTTATCGGGTAATTTGGTAATGCTTTAGCTTAGCCATTATATACATTTATACAATTAGTACAAAGGTGAGACAGAAACTAAGCTAGCGGATTAAAAGTATGTCGTGAATGAGACAGCGCTATCCTTGATCTGTCGTTAATGTGGGCTTAAGTAACTATCTCTTCTCTCATTCAGAAAAGAAAGGTATAGACATAATCGCGTTTCAATTGGATTTTATGCGGAAAGATTTTAAAAATAAAATTAACAACCAATTAAAAAAGCGGTTAAAATAAGTTTTACTACTTAAATAATGAAATAGAAAAATCGGTTTCAAAAGCGAATTCTAGGTCTCTTAGAAAAGGAACCCGGTTGAAAAAGTCCCAATGAGGTTGCACGTGAATTGGTATTGGCAATGTTGTGTCGTCGCCCGGCCGGATTGCTAGAGAAAAGCAATTTTTTTTACAAACAAAACAAATATTTTGTAACTTGTTGCTAAGGACGGCAATCCCATACAAGACTGACGTTTGCTCGCAAAGAAAAAAGTTCCAAATTTAAAAACGTTACCTAATCTAAATCTAAATCAAAGTTGCAAAGATATGTATCATTTGAGATTCATATTAAATGCATTCCCACAAGCAGACACGCATAATTTCACGCTCACACATGGCGCATGTGAACCTACAATATAAAAAAAACAATCTCAAATGAACATAAGCCCTGCAACTCTTGCCGACCTTCCCTGAAACAGGGGTGATATTGGCAAAGTGAACCATTTTTTTACAGTATGGGTGGTCAGCCTCATACCAACCTTTAAGTCAAGGAATCTCATTGTGTAGAATCCGTTTTTTTGGTAACCTATGTGCATTTTGTTTGCCATGGAAACGTTAATTGAAATTCAACGATTGATTGCAATTAATAGGAGAGCCGTTCTATTGCTAATTTAAAATGAAACCGCGATTTTGACAATTGACAAGTGTCCCTTGCTTTGAAAACACATTTATTTGCTGGAGTTTACCTACACTTAATTAAAAATGATCAATTTTGGATAAACGACTGTTTACTACCAACCACTTTGAACTTTGGTACTTCATTTGTATATTGTTTCCAATTGAGTTTGTGTCGATGAAAAAGTAAAAATTAATAAATTTACTTAAATGTTCACCTTAATTGATAATTGGAAAATTATGTACACCCATACTGTAAAACAATGGTTCACTTTACCAATGACACCCCTGTTTCAGGGAAGGTTGGCAAGAGTTGCAGTGCTTATGTTTATTTGAGATTTGGATTTTTATACTGTAGGTCCACATGTGGCATGTGTGAGCGCAAAATTACACGTTTCTGCTTGTGGGAATGCATTTAATATGAATCTCAAATGATATATATCTTTGCAGCTTAGATTTAGATTAGATTAGATTGTGTATTCGAGAAAAATGTATGTGAACTTGTAAAGCACCCCTGGCAAAAAAGGTTTCGAAACTTGTTTTGCCAGAGGTGCTTTACAAGTTCACATACATTTTTCTCGAATACTCAATACTTCGAGTAAAGTGAAAAAACTCAGGGTACATACAGGGTACTCAGGGTACAGTTATAATAGCCCTCACAAATACTTTTTACTTTTTATTTCTCAGTATCATACTTATTGTTGTTTTAATCAACCTTTCAATTTATAATCCCCATATTTCAAAGAATATTTTGATTAAGTTGATGTTTGTGTATTTCGCCGAATTAAAAAAAAACGCATTTTTTTTGCCGGATTTTTATGTTCATTTTTATCTTATATCTACTCTTAATTAGGCATTGCTAACCTGGTTAAAAACTACCTTGGGGCTTCAAGCAAGTAATAAGCCCTTATAAATTTTCTTTTTTTATAGACTTTTTTTAGAGTAAAACCAAAATATTAAATACCTTTATTAATTAAATTCAACGGTGCGATAGGAGACTAGAATTGACTACATTGGCTTCGTTTCCCGGAGAGGCTGGTCTACCGTGTTTGTCTGATGGTATGTATAAAGCCATCAATGTCTTGGCTCCACCTTCTCTGACTGACATGATTTCGCCTGTTGAGATGGGTGTGAGGAGGCAGACACTCAGATCCGCGGGCGATGGTGCGATCAATTTGGTTCAGCCGCGCCGTCAGATCCGTACAAATTTCGGAGGCCGTGCTTTCCGTGTTGCGTGGAACAGACTGCCGCCCGGAGTGAAGAACTCCAAATCTGTGGGTGTTTTTCGCGGAGCACTCAAGACACTAATCTAATCTAATCTAAGTTGCAAATATATGTTACATTGGAGATTCACATTACATGCATTTTCACAACCAGGCACGTACAAGATCGCGCTTGCACATGCCGCATGTGAACCTACAACATAAAAACCAAATCTCAAATGGGCATACACCCTGCAACTCTTGCCGTCCTTGCCTGAGACAGGGGTGACATTGGCAAAGTGAAACACACCTTTTCAAAAAGTATTATCTGTAATGTTGTAGATCTGTAATGTTGGCGGCTAGGGTTTATTAAAGTGAAATTGGTTTATGATTTAGTTTTTTTTAGTGTCCATGTTTATATTATTGTTTATTGATTTAAAAAATGTAATTTGCGATGTTTGTTCCTTGACTTATAGGTTGTTATGCGGCTGACCACCCATAATATAAAAATTGGTTCACTTTGCCAATGTCACCCCTGTTTCAGGGAAGGACGGCAAGAGTTGCAAGGCTTATGTTCATTTGAGATTGGGTTTTTATATTGTAGGTCCACATGCGGCATGTGTTAGCGCGAAATTATACATGTCTGCTTGTGGGAGTGCATTTGGTATAAATCTTAAGTGATATATATCTTTGCAGCTTAGATTAGATTAGATTAGATTATCCGTGATCGCAAAGGGCCTTTGAAGTGTGACACACACAAAAACATATATGTAATTTATGAAGGCATTGGACAGGCAGCGGTGGCTGCGATTGATCAAGGAGACCGAGACCCCCCCCCCGCGTTGTCGCACCATCTACGTTGATAATTAACTGTATTTATACAGTGCTATTCACACACTGCAAATCCGTGGCTCATCTGCCACCTAACGTGAATTTTTCATAGAAAAAAAATGTGATGATCCATGGATAAGCTACGAATCAAGTGCTGTAAATAACCCTGATAGTGTGTAACTTGAAACTTCTTTACTCGAGAAATTCCCCTGGATCGTGTAAATAAAAATGTTGCCCGGTCGATAGCTCAGTTGGTAGAGAGCTTGCATTCCATGCCGAGAGCTCGGGTTCGAATTCCACCGAGGGTGGTGTGAAATGATTACCCGTTCGGTGTTTATTTTAAACCCAAAGTAATATACCGGCAATGCTTACTCAGCCTTCACAAGAAAAAAGTACCAACACCCTTGGGAGCAGTTGGGAAACCCCCACTTCATCTGAAGGGGTTGGCGTAAGGCCGGCCTCTTTATCTGTAAAAATAAATAGGTTCCACTCGCCACATATGACCACCTCGAGGAAAACGCGTCAAGAAGCTACATATGAGAACCCTCACTAGGGTTGCTGTTGTATTTTCCATACATTTTCCTATTTACACGATCTATGATTATTCCTTGACTTATAGGTTGGTATGAGGCTGACCACCCATACTGTAAAAATAATTCACTTTGCCAATAATACCCCTGTGTCAGGGAAGGTCGGCAAAAGTTGTAACATGTGGTGTTTTCAAGTATGAAATTTTACACAATATAATATGCTCGGGGTACCTTCATGTTGCGTTGCCCTCGAAGGAGTTCTATTTCGCGAGTGGAACCCATTTATTTCACAGCTAAGGAAGTGTATTCAATTGAATTGATACAATCTTTTTTGTATGTACTACCATCTTTGTTTAGTTTTTAATAGACACCAGTTACTTTATCGCAGTTGGATCATCTTTGATAAGATGAAGAAATCGCCAGCGCCATCTATTGGTTATCGCCATTATGAACTGCTTCAGTGGCTCCCAACCTTTTTTGACAAAATATTCTGAAGGAGACCCTCCGTAGAAGTCTCATCACCACAGTAATTCTTACCTACCGAATATCGGCATTACTTGTATGAAGACCTGTCAATCCAAGATGGCCGCAAGTGAACAGCTGTTTAGTCTTTACATTGTTGCAAAGATGTATAAACATTTAAAGCTCATATCAAATCCGTTAAATCCATGCCCACAAACAGACACGTGTAGTTCGCGCTTACAAATGCTGAATGTGTATAGGTACCTACTTACAAATTAAATCCAAACCTCAAATGAACATAAACGCTGCAACTTTTGCCGACCTTCCCTGAAACAGGGGTGACATTGGCAAAGTTAATATTTTGTTACAGTATGAGTGGTCAGCTTCATACCAACCTATGAATCAAAAAAAGGAGTTATGGCAGTTTATCAACACGTAGAACGTGAGCCGGCATACTATTGAATGGCGTATTTAACTCAAAACACCATATTTTCTACTTCTTGCTTGACTAATAGGTTGATATGAGGCTGGAGTAGCAAAGTTTATGTCCATGTGAGAAACATAAAAATTGGCCCGTTATTTCACTTAAATTCTGTAATTAAAAAGACAAAAAAAAATCCAAAATATAGCACAGACGAAAAAATAGCTAAAAATGTGCAAAACAGCACACACGAAAAAAAAGCTAAAAATGTAAAAAAAAACGCGTTTTTTTAAAAAAAAAAATTGTGGTGACAATTTTTTAGTTGTATATTTTGTTAAAACTTTAGGTATAATTAAGATAAAAAAAATAATAAACATGCTTGATTTTTTTCATTACTGTAACTCTTTTTCTAAGACCATAAAGTGTAAGAAACAAAAACGGCCGATTCAGAGTAAAAACGTTTTTGTAAATCAGATTGTTGAAATTGAGAAATAATGAGATATACAGAGTGAATGCAAAAGAAATAAATGTATTTAAAAATAATGAATGCAAATGCATGCCAAAAGGTAGGTATGCTAGGATTGGAAGAAAAGCAGGCAATTCTTCAGACACTCTTGCCACCCCTAGATGAAAGCAGATAAAGTTGCAATTAGAGAAAGTGGACCACTTACAAGGTTTTCACATACCATAAGTTTGGAACCACTGGTCTATTTAACGACGCAGTGCCTACTTAGGTTTTGATATCCTATATCTGATATGACAATCTGTATCTCCTAATCAATTTAACATAAAATAATGGGGTATTTTTTAGTCTTTAATAGGAATAAAAACTGGTTTCCCTTACAAGAAAAATATACTTACTTGCCTTCCTTTTTGCGGAGCTTTTTTTTATGTCATGCTATAAAATCGCATGCCAATCAGGCGTCTCTCTCTATTGCATTCTTCAATATAAGAGAGAGACAGAATTTTATATGAACAGTCTTACGTCTTCCTGTAGATATACTACTAGATGAATTATTTTTAATCACCTTAGTTAAAAAAAATACCGTTTACTTATAATAAATGTGTGTGCGTGTCTCAACTCAAGTGCCCTCTCTGATCAATATGAAAAAAAAAGAAGGTAAAATAAAAAAGGTAAATACAGCGTCTTGGAAAAAATATGTACCTACTTTAAGCCCTATGGTGCTATTCTTAGACATTTTAGTCGTCGGTTGAGCCCACGCTTTGACAAACTAATGATGCAATTGTATGGCGAAGCAAGAGAATGGCGGTACACAATGGCATATTGTTACCGACTTTGATGTATGGAAGTGAAGCATGGACAGTGAACGATAGCGAAATGAGTAAAGTATGTACGGTGGAAATGAAGCATTTGAGAAGCATGACAGGAAAAACTCTGAGGGATAGAGTTAGGAATGAATGGGTAAAAAAATAATGTAATTTGAAAGAGGATGTGAAAGTTAAGGTACAAAAGAATGTGATGAGATGGTTTGGGCATGTGGAAAGAATGAATGATGATAGACTGACAAAGTATGTATACAAAGAAAGTGTGAAAGGAAAAAGAGGGAAGGGACGACCGAGAAAAGTATGGAGTGATCAGATTGAGGAGATTGTGAAAGAATGGGAAATACAAAGTGAGCGTAAAAGAAGAAAATGCATGAAAAAGGTGATGGATATGAATGAATTGAAAGAGGTATGTAAGGATAGGAAAAAATGGAGGCAACTCTGCAGAGGCTCTGGCCACCCCTAGCGGAATGGCGACAGAGTTACAGTTACAGTTACAGTATGAAGACCTGTCAATCCAAGATGGCCACAAGTGAACAGCTGATTTGTCTTCATACAAATATTACAAAATTCGGTAGGTAAAAATGACCGTGCTTATGAAACTTTCAACTCAGGCACCATTAGTTTGTCAAAGCGTGGGCTCAACCGACGTCTAAAATGTCTAAGAATAGCCCCGTATAACTAGACACATTCAGCCCAGTTCCTCTATGTTTTTTTATTGAGTACGCAAAAAAAAAAAACGCAACTAAGCTACACATATAGAGTAACTTCTTGCCGCGTTATCCCCGAAGGGGTCGCATGTGGCGAGTTGAACCTATTTATTTTTACAGGTAAGGGGGCCGGCCTTACGCCAACCACTTCAGTTGAAGTGGGAATTTCCCAGCTCCCGAGGGGGCTGGTACTCATTTCTTGTGAAGGCTGAGTAAACCTCGCCGGTATTTATATTATGGGGTTTGAAATACACACCGAAATAGGAAATCATTTCTGACACCCTCCTCGGTGGGATTCGAACCCGAGCTCACGGGGTAGAATGCAAGCACTCTACCAACTGAGCTATCGACCGGACATAACGGACGAGTAGAGGAGCAGAAACTAAATTACTGCATTGATATCTACCAATTCCTTGACTTATAGGTTGGTATGAGGCTGACCACCCATACTGTAAAAAATGGTTCACTTTGCCAATGCCACCCCTGTTTCAGGGATGGTTGGCAAGAGTTGCAGGGCTTATGTTCATTTGAGATTGGATTTTTATATTGTAGGTCCACATGCGGCATGTGTTAGCGCGAATTGCAGTCCTGTAAAACGTTGCATTGGTGTAGTCATACGAAAAAGGCCATTTTGTCCAAATCTATTTTGTGATTCAACATCCAATTATAACACATGCCATAATGCCTTTTTCCTTTAAAATTCATGAATTTTAGCGATCACAATATTTATAACCCGTGTTATCTGTCAACTGGCAGCCATTTTACTTTGCAATAGAAGCAGCTGCCTGGACATCCCTGCAAGAAGGCGCCGAACTGTTTTTGGAGACAGGGCATTCAAGGCGGCCGCTCCAATGACTTGGAATGCTATTCCCGCCTCACTGAGGGAACTGAATTCTCAAACTCACCTCTTCGTCCAATCGACAAGCGATATGGACAAGCGCCTTTGTAGTGACACACTGTCATAAAAAGCGCTATAATTTTTTTGTAATTATAATAATAACTTTCTACATTCGCCCGAGTTTTTTTGTACACATTGAAATGCAACTGTGAAATTCTTTGTTATCTTTCTTACTAAAAGGTTTTTTTCTATCCAGCGCCAGGTCGGAAGTCAGTAGTGTATGGAGATGTATGAAAGCTTTCCCACTGTTTGTCCGGTGATCCATAGACAATCCAGGCAAAATGTGTAGAGTCTGAAATGGCCTGTCTTCTCAATTTTTTTTATATTTGTAATATTTTTTAAATTTGGTCCATACACACAACACATTTGGTCCATAGCCGACAGACGGGTCATTGTTTTTTTATTATTGAAAATTCACTTTAGGCGTCAGTCAAGCCGTGGGTTTGCTGTGTGTGAATAGCAAAAAAAAAAAAATTTTAAATGTATTTTCACAATGTCAATACACCCTTGCTTTATCCAAATGAAGAGGCTTGAATCCATCTCTAGTCTGGTGGTTGATGCTACGGACTCCCAAACGGAAGCTCAGGAGTTCAATTCCTGGCGGATCCCGGCGGATGTGATTTAAAAAATGTAACTTGTTGTATATGTTCCTTGACTTATAGGTTGGATGTGACTGACCACCCATCCTGTGAAAAATGGTTCCCCTGTTTCAGGGAAGGTCGGCAAGAGTTGTAGGGTGTATGTTCATTTGAGATTTGGGTTTATATGTTGCAGTTTCACATGCGGCATGTGCAAACGCGAACTTATCCGTGTATGCTTGTGAAAAATCTTTGCAACTTAGATTAGATTAGATTAAATTAGATCCCATTTTAGGCACCTCTGTTTTTGATGGGATAAATAGTCAGCGTAAGGCTAGTCCCTTTACCTGTGAAAGTATATCAGATTTTTTTTAA
The DNA here is from genome assembly GCA_951799405.1 of Agapetus fuscipes. NCBI lineage: Eukaryota > Metazoa > Arthropoda > Insecta > Trichoptera > Glossosomatidae > Agapetus > Agapetus fuscipes. The sequence goes on along the minus strand of OX637351.1, from coordinate 11,586,723 downwards.
AATAAAAACACATTTTTAAGGGGTGTGAAGGCACATTTTCAATTCATTTATTTATTTATACCAGAATAATTAGCTAAACATACTATAATTACATTTTAATAATATACGTATGGCCTGTCCACATACATTATCATTATTCAACATTTAATTAAAATTAATTTTGAATTAAATTTACGTATTTTCATTACAATTTCATTATACTGTAATAATGCACAGCACCCCAAATACAAACTTAAAATATAACTCAACTTATTTTGCCATTGAGTAATAATATTAGGATGATTTATTTGGTGAGCGCTGTTTTTGTGTGTATCACACCTCAAGAGCCCTCTGCGAGCTTGGTCGTCGCTGTAGAAAGCGCCAATTCTCAAGCAAGACCCAGTTGCTGTAAGGTTGGATGGACCTTTCAGTGACCGGTCTTTGGTAAAGATTTATGAATTTTTCAACCCAGCAAAGAGCACATTTGGAAATATAAATGGTATATTTTTAGTGCTCCGCCGGGATTCGGATCCACAACCTTCCATTTACGAGTCCGAAGTGTCGCCACTGGACTACGGACCGGTCCAAGAAATGCCAACAACACGCGGTGTGCCTAGCGGTCACCCATCCAGGTAGCATCCGCGCCCAATGTTGCTTAACTTTGGTGATCTGATGAGAACCAGTGCTTTCAACATGGTATCGTCGTTGACTGTACTACTCGATATGTTACCCATCTACATTTTTTCAGTTTTTTGCTTGAGCGATCAAAGGCAATAGTCTTGATGTATGTTTGAAAAAAAAATAGCGCCGGCTCGATGGCTTTGACACTGACGCTACTCAATTTAACAAACCTACATTTTTATCGAGTACTCAATGGCAATGGAAGTTTTGTTACATAAAAAGTTTACACCTGGGGGATAGAAACCCAACATACTTTTTACATTTATTTTGAATGTATACCTAATGCTATTTTGTGAACATTTTTTTTTAACCTTTAAAGTATGTTACTACTAAAATTAGATTTATTATTTCTCTTGAGATGATGATTTAAAATGGTTTCTATTAGTTTCATATACAAAGGATTATCTCACACTGGCCAGGATAATGTATTTTCTTAAAAACATTTAGATAAAGTATGTACTAAATTTAAATACATAATAATATTACTTTAAAGGAGGCTGACATCTATCGAAAAATAACAAGTTTTTTTATGATTTCCATAAAAACACTACTTAATTCTGGGAGTTACTCATACTCGTAAGTCAAGTTATTTTGACCACTGAAAAAATCACTAATATTTCAAGGCAAATTAAAATCATACTTTTTATATTAAATTAAAATGTTTTTCCTATTCTCCAACAGATGGCAGTAGTCATTATTTAGCCACAAAGTGTACCTATATATTTTTTTTAATTTTGTTAAAACACATTGAAATAATCAAAAAACTCTTTTTAATTTTAAAAGGTATAAAATTTCAATGTTAGTAAGAAAATACAAAATCATTGCTAAGGGACTAAGGCTGCTATAGTCCTTATAAGAGGTTTTTGCGCTATTTCTAATACCTGACCTTTCGTTTTGGTGTGACTATACATACATACATATTATTTAATTCATTTACATTACATATTGTGACCAATAATCTTTGTGAAATACTTCATTCAAAATTATTAGAATTACTGAAAAAATGTTTTATTTTAGTTTAGAGGGGTTCCACGATAAAATGTCAATAGACAGAATGTCCAACAATGTCCAAAGACAAAATGTCCACGGGACAAAATGGATATTTTGTAGTGACACCTAGTTTAGGTCGTCTGTACCCCGGAGTATACAACATTCTGTAAAATTATCTTGGTTGGGTACACAGAAATAAGATTGAAAATATCATTTAAAATTACCTTTATAGGATATAACTACCCATCAATAAACTCAAATCATTCATTTTCGTTGGTGAATATTTAAAAAATAAAATGTAGTTGACCTTGACAAACTATGTGATAAAAGTCGATCTTCTAAATTTCTTTACAAAACACTCACACATAAGCAATGAAATGTTTTGTTTACATTCCAAGGGGTCATTGATCTGCAACATGTGTGTGCCGAAAATGCATAGGCGACTTTCAACAATAATATTATAGTTTATTTTTAGAACACAAGGTTTTTTTAGTAGTAATAATATTATGAGACAGTGCAGTAAATACTAAATATGTCATTTTAATCAATTATGCATTAAATTATATATTGGGTTTTTATATTGTAGGTCCACATGCGGCATGTATTAGCACGAAATTATACATGTCTGCTTGTGAGAATGCGTTTAATATGAAAAATGATATACCTATATCTTTGCAGCTTAGATTTAGATGCATTAAAACACTTTATTTTACTGCCTTTGAGATAAAAAAAACAGATAGAAGAAATGTTTTGTATCTTTGGAGATATTTCAAGTCAAAACCAAGAGATTGCAGTTGCTGGATAATGGTGAAAAATCGCAGACACAGAAGTTAAGTCTTGTTTATTTACTCAATCACGAAGAGCTTATGTAAATGTGTTATGCTTGGAGCACTGGTTAAAAAATCTCTTTGTAAATGAGAATTATTGTTCACAACGCTATGAAATCAAATAATTCAAAAACAGAATATTCCCTAAAGAAGTCATTGGTAAAAATATAATAATATTTTTTAGGTAATTTTTGTATCATTTGACCCTATTATTTAATTTTTTTTTTTGCATGTAACAAATAATTAAAATCTATTTTACATCCCTATACAATCACATCACAAACTTAATTAAAAAAAAAAAACTAAATTAATTACTTTACCCGGAGTATACAACATTGATAAGCTCCTCTCGATTGCAAAAATCCAAAATATATATATGAAAACTAAATCACTCACCAGGAATGCTACAGTTTATTACATACATTTTCAATTTACACAATCTAGGGAAGACCATTTATTTGTTTTATACTCGGGGTACTTATTGCCTGTACTTTATTTACAGGGGTGGACCTAATAAAAATACTTAAAAGATTAGGTATTAATTATATTTACATTTTTATTTTTATTTTCAGTAAATCCACCCCTGACCTGCCAACCACAATTAAAATCCACTTCCATATATTTATACAAATTTGATTTGCAATATGCATTTGGTTGTCTGTCTTTCTTATTTGTTAACGCTCATCAACAGCTATTGATAAACGGTGATTTTATGACTTCAGTTACTTCAGCGACCTAACCTATAAACTTAACACGTTTGATGAGGTATCGCGTCATAAATATCTGCTGCAAACAAAAGCAAAAGCAAGCGGATAGATTCAATGAGGGCTGCTAGAGAAAAATATTTTGTTATTTTGATGCTAACGACGGCAGTCCCATACAAGACTGACGCTTGCTCGCCGAGAAAAAAGTTCAAAATTCAAAAATGTTCCAACGTCATCGAATTTACCACTCACATTCCACATTTAGCTTCTGTTTGATATCTTTGTAACAAAATATTATATTTAAAAAACATTCAAGAGTGAAGAAAAATAGCTTTTGAGTGAAATAGCAGAACCTCTGGGCATCCCCAGCGGATAAGAACAAAACTCAATTTTCATTATTGGGCTTTTATAAACGACATAGACAAAAAAATGTGATGTCACAGGGCCGGGTTGCTAGGGTAAAGGCTATCTAACATTTTGTTTTTGGATGCCTTAAATAAAAATTAGGAACATCCGTTCCGAGTCCTTTATTTTTTACCTCTTTTGATCTGCTTACAATGCAAAAACCACTAGTTGAATATTGCAGTTGATTAGCTTTCTCGTTTGCATTGTGTGTGTTTTTTTATTAACTCGATCGATGGGAGGTTTATGTAATATTCTATAGTTGGTTTCACCCCTGTTTCAGGGAAGGTCGGCAAGAGTTGCAGGGCTTATGTTCATTTGAGATTGGGTTTTTTATACTGTAGGTCCACATGCGGCATGTGTGAGTGCGAAATTATGCATGTCTACTTGTGGGAATGCATTTAATATGAATCTCAAATGATACATATCTTTGCAGCTTAGATTTAGATTTTTTTGGGGTAAAGATCCATCTTTTATGCGGCAGAGACAAAAGTGCAAATTTCCATGACAACCGCACATACGGCACATACGTCCGGTTCATAGTTTAGCGGTTAACACTTTTGACTCGTAAATGGAAGGTTGTGGGTTCGAAACCCGACGGAGCACAAAAAAAAAATACATTTATATTATCAAATATGCTCTTCGCTGGGTAAAAAATTCATAAACCTGTACCTTAACGACCGGTCGCTATAAAGGTCCATCCAACCTTAGAGCAACTGGGACTCACTTCAGAATTGGCGCTTTCTACAGTGACGAACAAGCTCGCAGAGGGCTCTTGAGGTAAATGACACACACAAAAAAAGAGCTCACCAAATAACTCATCCTAATATTATTATTTAGCTTTCTCTTTTGCATTGTGGTTTTTTTATTTACTCGATCGATGGGAAGTTTATGTAATACTTTATAGTTTATAGAGAAAGATCCATCTTTCATGCGGCAGTGGCAAAAGTGAAAATTGCCATGACAATCGCACATTCTTCACTCAAGAAGCGCAAGAAGAGAATCAAGAGAAGGCAGGGGTGAGAAGACAAGCACATTTGATTGGTGGACTGTGAACAGTGGAGTTATTCCTTGAGTCTCTTGAAGCCGGCCCTGTCGTGGCCCAGCTTGAGTTCCTCATACAGCGTGGGGTTGACCTCCTGCGCGGCCTGCAGAGGCTCCTGCCTCCACACGCTGCTGGTGGTGCCGGATGACACCGTCGCCACGCTCATGCCACCATTCTGGAAAATTTCAAACTGGAATAACAAAGTGGAACCACCATCTTTTATGATTTAACTGCTTTAGTGCCATTGTTTTTTACTCATACATACTTAAAAATTGTCAAAGAAACCTTTGTTTTTGATGACATCTACCTCGGCTTTTAAAAAACCTGTATCTCTTCCAAAAATTTTACAATTCTAATAATCTTTTTGGTGTTTCCTTTATCAAAACTTCTACAAGGGTAATAAAATACAAAGAATATTATGGAAATATATATTGTGAACAAAAATTATAGCAAAACCTGGAATCTTAAAGTAAAAAAGTTAACTTAAAAGGAAAAAATTTCATCCAAAAATTATAAATTGAAAAAAAGTTAACATTCGTGCTTGTTTGCACAGACTCCATAATACCTCTTCTTACAGCGGGCAAAAATCAAGTTGCTCCTCTTTGCAGCAATGTAATCCTTGCTACTGTACACTACGCAGCGCCATAAACTACGCCTGGGTAACACCACAATGTCACTCCCACTGTCACTTTTCGTATTCCGACATTTTAAGGTTAAAAAATTCTCTTCTCCAAATCCTTTTTATATTGCAATCAGAGGCGGCTTGCTTATAGAGTTCATCCGTGCAGTGAACTGCCTACATTTTGCAATAATTTAAACATAAAAATGTGAATTGATTACAAAGAAAAATGTTTATGAAAAATTTGAATGATAGGTACACAATAATCAATAAATCGATGCACATGGCGACATGATGGAGGCAGAGGTTTACGAAGGTTCAAGGAATTGGGCTGTAGCATCATTGAAGAAGAAGATAGAGCTAACTCTCTAATAGCGCTACAGCTCAAATTGAACCTTGGGACTGTAGACTGACTTGGGAACAGAACAGTGTGTGTTACTTACATTCGGTGCGGTGGTAGAAGCGTTTGTGGATGCATTGGCGTCAGGATTGACTTCCCTGAGGTAGCTGGGGTTCTCAAATGACACTCCTCCCTGGGACTTGAGTCCCAATATCTGAAATAGGAAGCAATAAATTGTTACATAAATGATTAGGATAGAATTTAAATAAGGTGTGTATTTATGCATTTCTAGAGTACAGTGGTGCCTCATACAACGAACGCCTCGCACAGCGAACGCTGCACACAACGAACTTCCTGTTCGTTCATTTCACGATTCATACAACGAACTTCGCTTCACACAACCAAGTCGCCCGAGCTTCCACGACTGCTTCGCCCGAGCTTCCACGACTGCTTCGCCCGAGCTTCCACGATCGCTGCCGATGTATTGCATACTCCCGCGCAGGCACTGCAGGCAGTCGTTAGTCACTGTGCTTAACTTACGCACGTATCGCGGCAATCGTTCTTTTAAGTTAAACAGGATCAACATTCTTTACTCCTATACTCTTGTCCGTTATTTCCGGCAGATGTTGGAGAAAAGAGAAAAACAGACGACTTTGGACAGATTTTTCATGAAACCATCGGCCAAAAAGCAGAAAATGGATGAAGATGTGCAAGATTCGGTAGACTCTACTTAGTCTGTCTTAAAATAAAAAAATAAATGTTTTTGTTAGAAGTCTCTAAATAAAAATAATAACAAAAAAAATCTCTTTTTTATGTCATCTTAGCATATTTTATGCTACAGAACGATTTTTTTTTTTTACCATGTATTGTTATGGGAAAACGCGTTTCACATAACGAACTTTTCGCATAACAAACTTGCTCCCGGAACGAATTAAGTTCGTTGTGTGAGGCACCACTGTACAAGTGAAATTACATAGATAATGTCCTGTATGAAAAAGGTTATGACTCTGGAGGAAATGAAAGAAGTATGTAAGGACAGAAAAAAATGGCGGTTGATCTGTAATGTTGGCGGCTAGGGTTTGTTAAATTGAAATTTGTTTTCTGTTTAGTTTTGATGTAGTTTTGATGATATTATTATTTATTGATTTATAAAATGTTATTTGTTGTGTATGTTCCTTGACCTTTAGGTTGGTATGCGGCTGACCACCCATGCTGTACAAAATGTTTCACTTTGCCAATGTCACCCCTGTTTCAGGGAAGGTCGGCAAGAGTTGCAGAGTGTATGTTCATTTGAGATTTGGGTTTTTATGTTGTAGGTTAACATGGGGCATGTACAAGCGCAAACTTGTAAATATCTGCTTGTGAAAATGCGTATAATGTGAATCTCCAATATTACATATTTTTGCAACTTAGATTTGATTAGATGTATATGTATGCGTTTCTAGAGAACAAGCAAAATTACATAGATGATACTTTAAAGGAAAAATGGCACTTGGTGTAAGGTAAAATATTGACAGATTGAATAAGTCTCACCTTGGTATTTCTAATGAACTGGCTCCACGTTGAACTAACCTGAAATTTCAAGATATGATTAAAAAATGATGAAATCAAGGAATACAATAGATGCATGTTATTATGACATCTTTAATTTTTAGCATCGAAAGACCCATTCAGTGCTATTCACAAAACATTTGATCCATCACTGATAATAATCATTGATATATAGAACTGGATGGGCTAAGAAATCAATCCTTTGAGAATTAGAAATACGCTACACCACTTATCATACAAAAATCCAAATTCAGTCTATTGGTAACCTTCCAACTATCAACAGGTGTGTTACCTAATTGGAAAAAAACCCATATAAATGCCAAACTGGGTATTTTCTAAACGTGCCAAGAGAGTAAATGTGTTATAGAACATGGAATATTATTTCACTTTAATCACTATTCTTTATGATTATATTGATAAAATTTATTTTTCATTTGTCGAAATATTTTGTTTAAGAAAGTGACAGCCATTTCTAGAACTAGTGATGTTTAAATATATAGGTTCTTGCTTCTTCAAGTATGTAACTTCTATGCTCGCGGTAATAGATACTTGTGAAAATCATCCCGTACATAATGAGGTGGGAACATTTTTGAATTCGGAATTTATCAGATATTTTCATACTTTCAACAACACTAGTAACAAACACGTTACCATAGTGCTTTCATGGGTTTCCTTGGTGATATGTACATAGATTGAAGACGGAGTAGAGACACGTTGCTTACTTAGAAAATAACAAAAGCATTTCAAATGTGTTCAAGAGTGAGACAGCACTATTAACAATGTATGGTGTCAAAGACGGTGCATCATGTCGATTGGTACTAAATCACATTCATAGCCCTTCCATTGAATATACTTCCATGATAATAATAATAATAATAATAATTGGCCAATTTGTATATAGCGCCGTTTAGTTGCACTAGCCACCCCAAGGGCGCTTTTATGTGTTGAAGCTTCTGTTAAACAAATGTGTCTTAAGCAACTTCCTGAAACTGCCAACACTGGTCTCTGATCTCAACTCCAGAGGTAGACTATTCCAGCAGGATGGACCAGCCGAACTAAAAGCCCTGTCTCCGAAACCGGTTCTGTTCCGTCGAAGTGGCAGTTGACGCCTATTTATGCCGTCACTCTGTGCAGAACGAAGAGTGCGTCGTTTTCCACCTATCTGGTCGACTCTGCACATTCACACAAGTACGATGGGGCAACTCCTCTGAGGGCGTTAAAAACAGAAACACATATTTTGTACTCAATCCTCTCTGGGACCCGCAGCCAATGAAGGCGCCGCAACAGAGGAGAGACATGGTCAGTTTTTCGTCCTCCTAAAAGTAATTTGGCTGCAGCATTAAAGACGGACTTCAGCCTAGACTGCTGAAATCTTGGAAGACCCCAGAACAGACTATTGCAATAATTCAGTCTCGACACAATGAAAGAAGCGATTAGAACCTTAGCAGCTACACATATATACTGATCATTGTTTTTTTAATGGAAAATTCACTGTAGGCTGCAAACGAGCCATGGCTTTGCCATTTGACTTTAAGATCTACATCTGGTTCTCCGACCTTCAATACTAACCAGTCATGATGATCGTCTAAAAGTTATCAGGGTTCAAGGCAATGAGACCAAAGAACTGGAACAGAAAATGGGAAAACTATCTACGATCTGAATGCAGAAAAATCAACAAAGTAATACTCTTGGCCTTACTTCCCCTGTTTCAGCAAAGGCCAGCTAGAGTTGCAGGACTTATATCCACTCAAGATTGGGTTTCAATGTTGTAGGTTCACATGCGGCATGTGTAAGCGTGAACTCACACGTGTCTGCTCGCGTGAATGCATTATGCATGCAATATGAATCCTAAATGCAATACATCTTTGCAGCTTATGGATGTAAGATTAAAGATCACATTTCAATTGCATCCAACTTCTTGGCACCTCTCGAGAGTCACAGTTTCAAGGTCGATTACGTACATGTGAATTGTTGATGAAGCAGAACGCCACTATAATGAGAGCCGCCAGGATGATGACCGCCAGGGCCACCCCGACCGCCACTCCGCTGCCCTCGTGACCTTGAACAGCAGTGGCCGACGTTATGTACTTGTCATCTATGGTGAACTGCAGCGCTTCTGTCAGCACAGATGTTCCTGGAAAATACAGAAAACAATGTTTAAAGAATGCACACTTACAAACAAGTCATCATGCGAATGGTTAATTAAAAAAAGGAACTAATTACATGGTTCACTTTGCCGATGTCACCCCTGTTTCAGGGAAAGTTGGCAAGAGTTGCAGGGTGCATGTCCATTTGAGATTTGGGTTTTTATATTGCAAGTTCGCATGCGGCATGTTTAAATGCGAACTTATAGGTGTCTGCTAATGTGAATCCTTAAAAGAAAGTACACTTACGAGTACAAACAAGTCATCATGCGAATGGTTGATTTAAAAAAGGAACTGATTGCCATAGTGAGCAAACTGCTTTCCTCTAAACATTTTTAGAGGAAAACATACATGAAAAGGTTAGAATATAAATCAGATTTTACAGAGTAACTTGTTTATGCAACTACCATAACTACCTCATCTCTGCTATAAATTTAGGTACAAACTGATTTTTACCGTGTGTGATATTTAGTCCTTTTTAGATTTTCAAAATCCACTTTTTTTTTTTGATGAAACCAGTTAATATTAAGTATGTGTACAAAGATTTTGTACAAATATATTTTCAAACGGAAAATAACACTATGATTCTGTTGATTGATAGATAGTTTACCCAATGACATCTGTCGAACCAAGTACAAAGTTATTATCAATAGGACACGACGCAGGCGGGGTTTGAACTTGCTATTGCCTCAATAATGCAAATTTGAGTGTACAAGAGATGAAGTTTCGCTCAAAAGAAGTATTTTTTTATCTTATTGCTATGTAAAAACTAAAAAAAATGTGAAAAATCACGATTCAATACTTAGAGCGTTGAGTTCTGGCTAAGTTCCGAAGTTGAGAAGAATCTGATTACCGTGCAGGTTGCCGGCCTTGACGACGCACTCGTAGGTGACACCCTCCTTGAGATCAGTCAGGGTCAGCGAGGTGTTGCTCGTGTCCAGCTTGCCAGGAGTGTGGGTGCCGAGCTCCCTCCAGAACACCCGGTACGTCTCCACCACATTGGGATTCTTCAGCGGTGGTTCCCAACTGCAAAACATAAAGACATCAAAATAGAGTGAAACCTCTCATAACGAGCATAATTCGTTCCAGAGTCTCGCTCATTATGTGAAACCAATTTTCCCATATAAATCAATCTAAAACACGATAATGCGTTCCATGCAATTTTTTTTTCTTAACGTTTATTAAAATAAAATTACATCTATAATCTTAGTTGCAGAGATATATTAACCTTTAAGGCTCTCAAATGCAAGCCCACAAACAAACAAGTGTAGTTTGTGCTTACAAATGCTGAATGTGTACTAACAAATACAATCCAAAACTCAAATGAACATAAGCCCCACAACTTTTGCCGACCTTCCCTGAAACAGGGGTGACATTCGCAAAGTGAACCATTTTTTACAGTATGGGTGGTCAGCCTCATACCAACCTATAAGTCAAGGAATATGAATAATAAATTACATTTAAATATAAATAAGAACAAAACCTTACAAAGAAATCTATACAAAAAAAAGTCAAAAATTTCCTATGCAAAAAATGTAGCAAATGAATACACCAACATTAGAAATTAACATTGCAGATTAGCCGCCACTTTTACTGTCCTTGCATACTTCTTTCATTTCATCCAGAGTCATAACCTTTTTCATACAAGTTCTCCTTTTATTATGACTCTGGATATCCCATTCATTCGCTATTTCAGAGATTTGATCCTTCCATACTTTTCTCGGTCTTCCTCTACCACGACATCCATCTATTCTAGCAACATATACTTTCTTCGTCAATCTTTCATCACTCATTCTCTCCAAATGCCCGAACCATCTTAACATACATACTTCTTTTAATCTTCACTTTCACACTTTCCCTTACAGCACATTCTTCTCTTACAAAATCATTCCTCACCCTGTCACTTCGTTTTTTCCCAATCATACTTCTTAGATAGTTCATTTCTACTGTATGGACTTTACTAATTTCCCTTTCACTCACCGTCCAGGCTTCACTTCCATACATCAAGGTTGGCACTAGTATACCACCGTGCACCGTCAATCTAACATTTTTTGAGAGATTTTGGTTCCTGGCAATGCAAGCGGTCGCACCCAGTACACACCTGCCTTTCATTATTCTTCTTTCAAATTCACCGGCCATTCTTCCATCTTTTTCAAACTTACTTCCCAAATATACAAACTCATTTACAACATCAACATTCATTCCATTAATTTTAAATTCATAATTCATATTTTCATCATCTCTTTCAAAAATCAAAACTTTCGTCTTTCTTGCATTCAACTTCAAATTATTACCTTTGAAAGCTTTGTTCAATCTAGAGAGCATCATTTGCAATTCCATTGCTGAATCAGATACAAGGACTGCATCGTCCGCATACAGTAGAACGCTTACTTTGCTCTCTCCTATCATTAATCCACAATCATCAAGTCTAGCATCTCGAACACACTTGTCCATGACTATGTTAAATAGCCATGGGCTCATCACACATCCTTGCCTTACACCCTTAAAAACTTCAAACCATTCACTATACTCACCATCAATACGAATGCAGGCCATACTATTCTCATAGTTCGCATGCACCGCATTAAGTAGAGCTCCATTCACTCCGTATGCTTTCAAAACATCCCACAACATACCTCTGTCCACTGAGTCAAAAGCCTTTTCCAGATCCACAAAGGCCGTGAATAGTTTCCCCCTCACCGACAATTGTTTTTCAACAAGTTGTCGTAGAGTGAAAATCTGATCAACACAGCCTCTACCGGCCATAAAGCCGGACTGTATATCGGAAACCCTTTTGCTAGTAGTCAGAATCACATTTTTTATAATCACCTTACAGAAGACTTTTCCTGGTATACTGAGTAGACTGATTGGTCTGAAGTTCTGACAGTCTTTTTTGTCCCCTTTACATTGCTTATAAATAATTGTTAATGATCGTAGCAACCTGGATAAAAACATATTTAAAAATCAAAACTAGCTTATTGTTTATTAATTTTTGACAAATAATTAATTATTTGTATTAGAAAGCTGTCTCGAGACATTTGTTTTAGCTGACTCTTTAAAATTTAGTGAAAATGTGATACAGCATCATCATTGAATGTACGATGAAACAGTTTCCCATGCTTTGAGCATTTATCTTATTGCGCCAGAAGATTGTTGCTCTGCTACTTCCTCTTCCTCCACTAACAAACTCTTCTTCATAAATTCCGTGACCCGACCCAACTTTGTAAGCTCTCATAAGCTCGTTAAGTGTTTATTTTTATTTTTTGCTCGTTCTGCAAATTACTCATTATGAGAGGTAAAATCAATTTGTGACTGACCTGACTTTGACAGAGTGCGTGTTGAGCGTGACGATGTTGACCTTTTGCGGGGGCCCCGGCAGCTTGTCCCTGTTGTCCTGGAAGCAGCTGACGATAGTGCGCGTGTGCGTCAGCAGGCAGAGGCGTGCCGTGGTGATGGGCTCCCCGCGGCACCACTCCAGGCAGCGCCGCGGCACCCCCCACTCCGCGCAGCAGCTGCGGTGATCTGCACAACACACATACACACTTTCAGTTTGAAGGCTAACTCTTTGGAGGAAAACGCCGCAAGAAGTTACACTGTATTTGTAGCTTAGTAGCATATACACGGTTAGTGTATAGGCTCGACTGGCCGAAAACTAAAACATTCATAAGGGGCCGTCCATAAATTACGTCATCGATTATTGCCAATTTTCGACCCCCCCCCCCTTACAATCATCCTATAGTTCAACTTCTATTCAACTAAGCTACACATATAGTGTAACTTCTTGCCGCATTATCCCCGAAGGGGTCGCATGTGGCGAGTTGAACCTATTTATTTTTACAGGTAAGGGGGCCGGCCTTACGCCAACCACTTCAGTTGAAGTGGAGGTTTCCCAGCTCCCGAGAGTGCTGGTACTCATTTCTTGTGAAGGCTGAGTAAACCTTGCCAGTATTTTATTTTGGGGTTTGAAATAAACACCGAAACGGGAAATCATTTCAGACACCCTCGGTGGGATTCGAACCCGAGCTTTCGGCATGGAATGCAAGCACTCTACCACCTGAGCTATCGACCGGACTATAGTCATTATCTAATGACCCCCTCCCCCCCCTCTTGCTGTAATAATGGATGAGCTTAATAATTAATAATGTTATATTACTTACATAATATTGTGTATATTTAGTAGAAATTGGTATTTCCAAGAATGACGTCACTTTTGGTACTCGTACGTCATTTGCCATCATTCACAGACCAGACTCCCTCCCCTTAATGCGAATGACGTAATATATGGACGGCCCCCTAAGATGATTCATTTAGACTTCTGAAATTTTCATATTGGTTTCACATCTCGGAAGAATGGATGATGAACGACTAACGAAGAAAGTGTACAAGAGAAATGTCAGAGGAAAGTGCGGAAGGGGAAGGCCGAGGAAAGAATGGTTAGACCAAATAGGTGAGATTGCGAAAGAATGGAAGCAGCAGAGTGAGAATAAGAGAAGAGTATGTATGAAAAAGGTGATGAATATTGAGGAAATGAAAGTGGTTTGTAAGGATAGAAAAAAGTGGAGGCGCATCTGCGGAGGTACCGGCCACCCCTAGTGGAACAGCGGCAGGATACAGTACAGTACAGGTTTCCGTTATGGATATGGATAATTTCTTTGAATTTGAATATCCGATAGATTCAATTATGACCGGTCTGTAGTCTAGTGGTCAACTTTTCTGACTCGTAAATTGAAGGATGTGGGTTTGAATCACGGCGGAGCACAAAAAATATACCATTTATGTATTCAAATATGCTCTTTGTTGGGTTGAAAACATCATAAAACCTTTACCAATGACCGGTCACCAAAGGTCCATCCAGCCTTACAGCAACTGGGTCTTGCTTGACGACCAAGCTCGTAAAAAGTCCGGTCGATAGCTCAGTTGGTAAAATTCATGCATTCTATGCCAAGAGCAAGGTTTCGATCCCTACCGAGGGTATCAGAAATGATTTCCTCAATTTCGGTGTCCATTTCAAACCCAAAATAAATACTGGCAAGTACTTAGCCTTCACAAGAAATGAACCTCCGGCAGCTGGGAAATCCCCACTTCAACTGAAAGTGGTTGGCGTGAGGTCAGCTCCCTTACCCGTAAAAATAAATAGGTCCCGAATCACCACATGCGACTCCTTCAGGAATAACGCAGGCAAGAAGTTACACTATATGTGTAGCTTAGTTGTGTTTTGCGTTACAATAGGGAGCCCATTTGAAAGTCTATTGAGCAGCTACCAACCAGGTAATGCAAACAATATTAAAATAATTAATAGTCAAAAATGTAAAAAACAAATTACCTGATCCATCCGCTGCACACTTCATGAGCTTATCAAAGTCACTGATGCACTGCGGCTTGTCGATGACTGCATCTATGTCCAGGTAGAAGCTGCACGCGTCCATGCAGGCTGATGACACATTTTGTTCCTTGCAACACTGGGTGACGTTGTGCGACGCGGCTGTGTTGCGGATGCGCACCGACACCGCCTGGATGGCCGAGCCAAAGGCGTTGTCGGCGTGGCAGAAGTAGTCGCCCTCGTCGGGCTCCGAAATCTTGTTTATGGTGAGGCGCATCGTGTACTTTACATCCTCCTAGAAAACATTTCAACAATGTAATATATCAACATAAGAAATACAAACTTTCTTTATCGTTGGCAGCTAGGGCTAGGGTTTTGATGTTTATAATCTAATCTAATCTAAGTTGCAAAGATATGTTACATCTCCCCGCTGCTGCGTGAGCTGCACTGGCTGAGGGTCCGTGAGAGGGTGGAGTTCAAACTATGTCTCACAGTCCACAAGGCCTTAAAGAGTACGGCACCCCCATGTCTCGCTGAACTATGTCCTGCTGACGTCGCTACAAGGTGACCACTGCGCTCTGCCTCTACTGCTGTCAACAGGATCAAAGAACTAATAAGAGCAAATACATCCAATTTTTCGGACAGGAGCTTTGGGGTAGCCGGGCCAGTTGCATGGAATAAGCTGCCTGTCGACTTTCGCTCCGACCAGCCCACCATCGCCTTCAGAAGAGGACTTAAGAAAATGCTGTTTTCGAAGAGCCACGGCGCCCTTGAGATGGTCTGTGATCATTAAACGGCGCCACCGGTAATAAATCATCCATCATCATCCCTGATCAAGACACAGCTCAAGGAGATAGAAAGCAAGTCAGGCAGAGACTATGAGAGTTAGCTTACGTCTTCATCAGCCGTGATGTTGATGTGGTACTTGGGTCCCTGTATGACGGGAGTGTTGCCGTGGGGATCCCTCCAGAACACCATCTGGGGCTGGGGTCGCGCTGAGACCTTGCACTCCAGCACAACGGAAGCTCCCTTCGCAGCCATGGTGATGCCGCTCGCCTGGATCTTGGGCACATCTGGAATACATTAATTCTTTTTAAAAACATAAACTTTTGCACCAGGGCTGGAAGTCTCATCACCACGGTAATTCTTACCTACCGAATATCGGTAGCATTTGTGTGAAGACCTGTCAATCCAAGATGGCCGCAAGTGAACAGCTGATTAGTCTTCATACAAAGATTACCGATATCCGGTAGGCAAAAATTACCGTGGTGATGGTTTGGATTTTATGCTGAGAGAACTTTAAATGAATATATCCTTGCAACTTAGATTATAGATTATAGAAATTATAGATGAGACTACCAGCCCAGGGAGATTCGAATTTTCAGTTTGTAGATCGCGTATGTGAAATATGTACCCTGCCTAATTCACCTTAAATGTGTACGTTTGCGCCAAAACATATTGCATGTGGGCATACATTTAACATAAATCTCTCTGGCAAGTTGTAAAAGCTAAGCTGCTCAATATATCTTAGTAACTTTCAGGGCTATTCACAAAACATTAGTGCCACAGCTTAGCACCGTTAGATTATACATTCTTCTTCTTCTTCTTCCTTTCAGCGATCCAAATGATCTGTTTGTGTCGCTTCTTCCCATTGTGATCTAGACTGCCAGCTATCATGTCATCTCTTCGGAGGTCTTTCCAGGGTTTTTTTCCAGTTGGGTTCTCTTAAAGTGGGATCCTATTATTTCCCATTCTATTCATATTTTCGTATCAGCAATGTCTTCATTGTCTTTTCCTCATCTTACAATGCCATCCGTAATGTAATTTTTCATATAGATAATTGATTATTGATTGTGTTACGTGAAATGATGATTTTGCGCGTGGCCTGCATGGGAGTGCCATAGCCGTTGTCCGCATAGCACGTGATGTGGTCCATATCACGGGACACGTTGTTGATGACTGTCACCATGTGACGTGTCGTCTCCTGCCTCACCAATCGACCTGCAAACAATACCATTTTTAAGCATCTATCATTTTATTTTTATCAAAGTAATTGCAAAAGGTAGCAGATGATCTTTCCTGCTGGGGGTAGTGCTGTTGTGATCTGTTTTATTGAACTCTAATTAATATAATTGAAGAAATCTAATAATTTGATACGTAATGAAAAGTCTGAAAGATGGTCCTTCTTTTTCTTCCTCTTGTTAAAGATCTAGGATCTGTTTATTGTGGAACTCCCTCCTATGATGCAGAAGACCAGCTGTTCTTCCATCTTTTCGGAGGGCCACCTGGTAGACGCTGGCCATCCGGTATCTCCTGTGCCCCGACTCGGGCTATCGTTCCTTCGCTCATGCGGTCTATATGGTCCCTCCAGAACCGTCTCCTCTTCCTGCTCCATCTGACAATGTCTTCAGTGTAGTTCTTCATAGTTAGAAATCGTCTGTTCCATCAATCCCATTAAAAGTACATAAAAATATTGATGATTGCGTTTACCTGATATGTAGAGAGATGCAATGGGTGTGGGTGTGCCCATGGCTATGCAGAGGATGGTCATGCTGGATCCCTCGGCCACCAAGTTGATGGGATATATTTACCTGATATGTAGAGAGATACAGTGGGTGTGGGTGTGCCCATGGCTATGCAGAGGATGGTCATGCTGGATCCCTCGGCCACCAAGTTGATGGGATGTATTTACCTGATATGTAGAGAGATACAGTGGGTGTGGGTGTGCCCATGGCT
Organism: Agapetus fuscipes; assembly: GCA_951799405.1. Lineage (NCBI taxonomy): Eukaryota > Metazoa > Arthropoda > Insecta > Trichoptera > Glossosomatidae > Agapetus > Agapetus fuscipes. The sequence goes on along the minus strand of OX637351.1, from coordinate 11,569,385 downwards.
ATGCAGAGGATGGTCATGCTGGATCCCTCGGCCACCAAGTTGATGGGATGTATTTACCTGATATGTAGAGAGATACAGTGGGTGTGGGTGTGCCCATGGCTATGCAGAGGATGGTCATGCTGGATCCCTCGGCCACCAAGTTGATGGGATGTATTTACCTGATATGTAGAGAGATACAGTGGGTGTGGGTGTGCCCATGGCTATGCAGAGGATGGTCATGCTGGATCCCTCGGCCACCAAGTTGATGGGATGCACGGTGGGCGGCTGGAAGAAAGAAGCAGCGGTAAGTCATCAATCATCACCAACAAGACAACCACTTCATCAATCCCAGTCAACTCAGAAGGGTCTGAAGAGATTTTTTTATGACACCTCATCTAATCTAATCTAAGTTTCAAAGATATGTAACATTAAGGATTCACATTAGCTTAATAGCTTTGCAAAATTGGGCTCCAGATTAAAAAATAACCTGACCAAATGACACAAAAACTCGCCTTTTTAAATGTTCAAAATCCATTACAACTGTTTGTACCTCTACAAAGGCTGGATAAGCAGGATCTGTCCACGCGATGAGAGTCTCAGACGGGGGGCTCATGCCGCTCTTGGTGCTCGCCGTGACAAACACAATGTACTGAGTGTTGGGAGTGAGACCCTCCATGGTGCGGCTGGTCACCAGGCTGTCCACCGTGGTGAAGTTGTCTTCCCCAGAAGTCTTGTGGTGCAAGCTGCAACACAACAAACAACATGATACAACATTGCACAGGCTCTGTCTCTGAAAAACAGAATGTAGCTCGCAACGCAACTAACACAACTAAGCTACACATTAGTGTAACTGCTTGCCTGCGATATCCCCGAAGGGGTCAAATGTGGAAATTAGGGACCTATTTATTTTAACGGGTAAGGGGACCGGCCTCACACAAACCACTTTCAGTTGAAGTGAGGGTTTCCCAGCTTCCGGGGGAGAGGGGCTGGTTCTCATTTCTTGTGAAGGCTTAGTACACCTTGCCGGTATTTATTTTGGGTTTGAAATAGACACTGAAACGGGAAATCATTTCTGGGATCGAACCCTTGCTCTCGGCATGGAATGCAAGCATTCTACCAACTGAGCTATCGACCGCACTTTTTACGAGCTTGGTTGTCGCTACAAAGCGCCAATTCTCAAACAAGACCCACTTGCTGTAAGCTTGGATGGACCTTTTGTGATGATCGGTCTTTGGTAAAGGTTTATGAATTTTTCAACCCAGCAAAGGGCAAATTTGAAAATATAAATGGTATTTTTTTGTGCTCCTCACGGGCAGGCTAAGTGTTTGGTTGTTCGTTTGGCGTTTTGTAGTTTTTCATCACACTCTTCGAAAGCCAAGAGTGCGTTTATTGTGGTTTGGAAACCTGATAATATTTAGTCTTGGAAAATAAGCTGCAGGTAGGGTAGTTACGTGAATAAGTTGTATTTCATGGTCATATACTTCCTACATTATTACTATTGTGTTTGTCTCACGTGTATGTGATGAGATCGCTGTGATGACTCAGCTCCGGAGGCTGCCAGGAGATGGTGACCCAGGTGGCGGAGTGGCTGGAGACTGACAGCCCTCGGGGAGGTGAGGTTATGCTGGTCACCGGAGACACCACATCTGGAGACACATACAAGTCATATGAAGAGAGGAGCAGAAACTAACTTACTGCATTGATACATACTATAGCCCACATTTGTCTCAGTCCTGTCAAACGCTGCAGTGGTCTAGTCATACGAAATAAGGCCATTTTGTCCAAATACATTTTGTATTTCGACACCCAATTAAAGCACATGCCATAATATCTAAAAATAATGCCTTTTTCCTTTAAAATTCATCAATTTGAGCGGTAATAATATTTATACCGCGTGTTATCGGTCAAGGTATGCTCTTCGCTGGGTGAAAAATTCATAAACCTTTACCAAAGACCGGTCACTAAGGGTCCATCCAGCCTTACAGCAACTGGGTCTTGCTTGAGAATTGGCGCTTTCTACAACGACGACCAAGCTTGCAAAGGGCTCTTGAGGTGTGATACACACAAAAACCGCGCTCACCAAATAAATCATCCTTATATTATCACATTATTATTATTATCACATCATCCTCACGCTGAAGAAGCCCATCACAGACATGGGGGAAACGTCCAGAACAAGATCCAAGAAAGCAACTCTCTGGTATCATACAAACGGATGGTAAAGCTGTTCACCTGGTTTCTGTGCCTTGACAACTAGCACACTGGAGGGCAGTGAGGTGCCGTGCTGGTTCACAGACACCACATATATGTTGTACACACTCCCCGTCTCCAGGCCCGACAACTCTGCACTGCTCTCACTCACGTTCAATCTCTGGAACACCAAAAATAAATGGTAATAATAATTTGAAAATATTTTTATTGCCGTTTTGTGAGTTCACCGCATGGTCACTGCAGAGCCGTAGCCCCTCCTGAACAGACACTTATTCAATCTAAATCTAAATCTAAGTTTTTTTTTTTTTTTTTTTTTTTTTTTTTTATTAGGAAGACCAACAGCGTTAAAAAACAGGATTAAAAATAACAGTAGACACAAGAAGCCAATAAGAGGTCCTCACGTATAGAGTTGCAAAGTTGCAAAGTTGCAAGTTGCAAAGATATACATAATTTGAGATTCATATTAAATACATTTCCACAAGCAGACATGTATAAGTTTGCGCCAACACATGTCGCATGTGAACCTACAACATAAAACCCCAAATCTTAAACAGACATACACCCAGCAACTCTTGCCGACCTTCCCTGAAACAGGGGTGACATTGGCAAAGTGAACCATTTTCTGCAGCATGGTGTTATGTTATTTTTTAAATAACATTGAAAATAAAGAAACTATGTACAGTGCATGTTTCGTGGGCCGAACAGAGCCGAACGGTCACGGAAGCAACCAAACTGCGCCGAGCGATGTCATCGGGCCGTCGATAGTCGCTCGCCAGTTCTCGGAGTCTACAATTACGCGCGGACGAAGGAGGAGGTTGGACACAGCGCTGCAATTAGCTCTTGTCTTATCAATAACAACCCTTCCCAAAATACAAGGTGAGCAACACAAAGAAAGAACCCCACGCCCTGAGAGTGAAGCCGATGATAGCTAGCCAGAGTGAGTATCCTTGTAGGTACATCTTGAAGGTACCTTCCCATTAAAAAAAAATAACAATGGGTGGTCAGCCTCATACCAACTTATAAGTCAAGGCCTTTCTGTTATAAACAATATTTTTTAAAAAGGTGCTCCTTTGAAGTTTTTGTGCATTAGCCACATAGCTTTATTTGTTGTGCATAAAAAAATTAAGAATGTAGATTACGATGGCTGTAGAAGACACATATTGATGGTTAAAAGGCAGTTACTTGAAATTTTCCGCTCTTTCTAATGCGCTAACTCCCATAGCTCTACAATGCTTTTTGTGTTGTTTATGCCCAAGCAAACAACTGAGTTTTCGAAGTATGGTTTTGGTGTAACCAACAAGATTTTGGCCTTTTTTGTCCCAAAAGCGCTTGTGACATAAAAAAATCGTACAACATTGTAAAACCACATTAATAGGAATGTCAATAAATGCCTTTATTTTTTTAATTTTAGAGCTGTTTTGATTTTAACGATATGATAAAAAATAAAAAAAGTTATGCCATTTTTCTGCAATCTCAAACTTTAAACTGCTCTTCTGAACAATTAAGTTTATGTCGCTTATGCTCTACTGCCTTTTAACTGTCTATATGTTTCGATTACCATTGTGAAGTTGCTGGGGGACAGGTTGACGCTGGTGTTATCGGCCTTCTGGGAGTAGACCAGGTACCCTGTGATGTTGGCAGAGTCCGTGGGGGTGGACCACTCTATGCTGATGCCGGTGTCGCTTGTTGCAGTGGCCTGCAGTTCTTCCACGGGGCCAGGAAGCAGTCCAGAACCTGGAAGTTAACAGTGGGTTAGGCACTTAGTACTGTGTTACTTTTGTTTCGAGAAACATAGAGGATGTGACGATTGATACTGGTGTTGAATAAACCTGGATCAAATTAGGGTGGGAACACAGATACAGGTAAATCATTACATAAACCGGTACGTAGTCTAGTGGTTAACACTTCTGACTCGTAAACAAATGGTTGTGGGTTCGAATCCCGGCTGAGCGCAAAAAATATACCATTTGTATTTTCAAATATGCTCTTCGCTGGGTAAAAAAATCATATACCTTTACCACAGACCGGTCACTAAAGGTCCATCCAGCCTTACAGCAACTGGGTCTTGATTGAGAATTGGTGATTTCTAGAGCGAACCCGAAGCTCGTAGAGGGCTCTTGAGGTGTGATACACACAAAAACAGCGCTCACCAAATAAATCATCCTAATATTATTATTATTATTGATTGCGTTTTCGTTACCTTCTTCAAAGCACTGCACGATGTTGCCAATGTAGGGAATGCAGTTCTTCGCCGTGGACAGCAAAGAGTCCTTGATGAGCCCGGTGCACAGTGGCTGGCACACGTCTGGCACTCCTCTCCTGGCACAGCAGCCAGTGTGGTTCCTTCCTGGAAAACCGGTTTGTAAGAATTGTTCAAACTATGTTTTACAGTTGTGGCTAACAAAACGATGGTATGCCATGATTTGTGACAATTGTTATAGAAGGAAAAATCAGTTCATTCTCAGTCATCGTGCAGAGAGGGTGTCTCCTGAAGACGTTAGCTACGTCACTAATGAAACATCGCGAATAATGTCAGTTCTCTTGTAACGGTTTGTTTAATATCAGATTAATAGATTTTTACTGTGTATGTTCCTTGACTTATAGGTTGGTATGCGGCTGACCAAATGTAAAAATGGTTCGCTTTGCCAATGTCACCCCTACTTCAGGGAAGGACGGCGAGAGTTGCAGGGTGTATGTCCATTTGAGATTTGGTTTTTATGTTGTAGGTTCACATGAGGCATGTGCAAGCGCAAAATTATGCGAGTCTGCTTGTGGGAATGCATTTAATATGAATCTCAAATGAGATATATCTTTGCAACTTAGATTTAGATTTAGATTTAGAAGGGGTAAAGGACACAACAGACATTGTAGCTGAATAACCTACATATGCCATCAAAAAACACAAAAACTCATTATTTCAAGTAATAATCGCTGATCTAATGGAAAGGTTACGAGTACTGAAGTATAAAAATATTCAAGCAAACACATTTCATCAACAATAGAACTTTAGCAGTTTACGGACAAGATTTTTGATTGTTTACACATTGTACATTACCTCCTGCCCCGCACCTGATGAGCTTGTTGAGGTCCCTCGTGCAATACACGGCCAGGGCCTTGAGGTCGCTCATGCTGGCATCGTAGGAGCACAGCGGCAAGCAGATGCTGGACACAGACACAGACACACAGCAAGCGTGCACGTCGTACGACACTGACTGCTCCAGCTTCTCCTCCACCAGCTGAAACATAACAGTTACACGCATTACGCAACTAAGCTACACATATAGTGTAACTTCTTGCCTGCATTATCCCCGAAGGGGTCGCATGTGGCGCTTTGGGACCTATTTATTTTTACAGGTAAGGGGGCCGGCCTCACACCAACCACTTTCAGTTGAAGTGTGGGTTTCCCAGCTCCCGGGAGGACTGGTTCTCATTTCTTGTGAAGGCTGAGTAAACCTTTGATATCGAACCCTTGCTCTCGGCATCAACCTTTTTACGAGCTTGATCGTCGTCGCTACAGAGCGTCAATTCTCAAGCAAGACCCAGTTGCTGTAAGGCTGGATGGACCTTTGGTGACCGGTCATTGGTAAAGGTTTTATGAATTTTTCAACCCAGCGAAGAGCAAATTTGAAAATATAAATGGTATAATTTTTGTGCTCCGCCGGGAATCGAACCCACAACCTTCCCATTCAGAGTCCGAAGTGTTACCACTGAACTACGGACCGGGCTTACCAGCCATTTCGTTTACAATTTGTTCCTTGACTTATAGGTTGGTATGTGGCTGACCACCCATGCTGTAGAAGATGGTTCACTTTGCCAATGTCACCCCTGTTTCAGGAAAGGTCGGCAAGAGTTGCAGGGTGTATGTTTATTTGAGATTCGGGTTTTTATATAGTAAGTCCAAATGCGGCATGTTTAAGCGCGAAATTATGCATGTCTGCTTGTGGAGAATGCATTTAATATGAACCTCAAATGATACATATCTTGGCAACTTTGATTAGATTAGATGTTGATTTCTAGCTTTGGCTTTCGAACTTCACGGCTGAATGTTTAATCGACACTCTGCCCTGCACACAATTTCTGCTTACATTTATACCCGTTCATACGGACATACCGACGGTTCTCGACTGTTCTCGAACACAGTGGATGATTTCAACACCAGAGCGTTCCACCAGCGTGATAAGGATCACGTATGCACTAATACTAACATGGAACATACTAGTGCCAGCCTGTTCTATTGTACTCCAAGTTCGTAGCAGCTTAATGAAATATTGAGGAGCCAGATCATACCTTGCTCTGTGTGTTGAAGACCTCCCTGACAGAAGGTTCCCCTACTCCGTGCTCATTGCTGGCGTCTATGAAGATTTCATACTGGGTGTTGGACTCCAGGCCCTCCAGAATGTACGGAGATTGGACCTGAAAAATACAAAAGTAAATAAATTTATCCAGGATTTTGTTGTGAATATTCCTTGACTTATAGGTTGGTATGCGACTGACTACCAATGCTGTATAAAATGGTTCACTTTGCCAACGTCACCCCTGTTTCAGGGAAGGTCGGCAAGAGTTGCAGGGTGTATGTTTATTTTTATGTTGTAGGTTCACATGCAGCATGTGCAAGTGCGAACTGGTACATGTCTGCTTGGGGGCTGTCCATATATTACGTCATTCGCATTTAGGGGGGGGGGGTCTGGTCTGCGGATGATGGTAAATGATGTACGAGTACCAGAAGTGACGTCGTTCTTGTAAATACCAATTTTTACAAAATATACAAAATAGTATGCAAGTAATATAACATTATTAATTATTAAGCTCATCCATTATTACAGCAGAAGGGGGGGGGGGTCATTAGATAATGACTATATGATGATTGTAGGGGGGGGGGGTCGAAAATCGGCCAAAATCGATGACGTAATTTATGGACGGCCCCTTGTGAGAATGCATGTAATGTGAATCCCCAATGCTACATCAACGACGTTACCATGTTGAAAGCACCGGTTCCCATAGATCACCGAAGTTAAGCAACATTGGGCGCGGATAGTACTTGGATGGGTTACCGCTCAGGTACACCGCGTGTCGTTGGCATCTTGGACCGGTCCGTAGTCCAGTGGCAACACTTCGGACTCGTAAATGGAAGGTTGTGGATTCGGATCCCGGCGAAGCACAAAAAATATACAATTTATATTTCGAATGTGCTCTTCGCTGAGTTGAAAAATTCATAAACCTTTACCAAAGACCGGTCACTGAAAGGTCCATCCAACCTTACAACAACTGGGTCTTCTTGAGAATTGGCGCTTTCTACAGCGACGACCAAGCTCGCAGAGGGCTCTTGAGGTGTGATACAGACAAAAACAGCGCTCACCAAATAAATCATTCTAATATTATTATTATTATTACATATCTTTGCAATTTAGATTAGATTAGGATGGATCGAGTTACAAATGCCGAGGTTCTTTCCCGTATTTTCTGTTCAACCAGTCTGTAGTCTAGTGGTTAATAATACAAACTTGTAATGTGAAGGTCCTGGATTCGATTCCTGGCGGAGCACAAAAAAATATTGATATTTTTAATTATGCTCTACGCTGGGTTAAACAATTCATTTGCCTTTACCAAAATGACCGTTCACCAAAGGTCCAATTGCGGTCAATTGCGTCTTGTTTTAGAATCGGCGCTTTGTATAGCGACAACCAAGCTCGTAGAGGGCTCTTAATAATAATAATATTAGAATGATCTATTTGGTGAGCGCTGTTTTAGTGTGTATCACACCTCAACAGCCCTCTTCGAGCTCGATCGTCTCTGTAAAAAGCGCAGATTCTCAAGTAAGATCCAATTGCTGTAAGGCTGGATGGACCTTTAGTGACCAGTCTTTGGTGAAGGTACCTATATGAATTTTTCACCCAGCGAAGAGCATATTTGAAAATATAAATGGTATATTTTTTAGTGCTCCGCCGGGATATGAACCCACAACCTTCCATTTACGAGTCAGAAGTGTTAACCAGTAGACTACGGACCGGTCAATTAGATTGATATTATCACCCATCTCTACTGAAGAGGCACAAGAAGGAGAAAAAAAATATGGCTACCTTTTCGATGGCTTCATATTCTGAATCTTCATCGTTTGTCCCCTTCATCTTCCTGTAATGCACATTGTAAGACTGCACCGTCTCCCCCAGCTGGGATGGCGTACCCCAGTGAAGAATGGCGTAGTCTGTTGCGATATTTGTGAGATGCACCTTGGTCGGCGGGCCAGGCAGGACGCCATAACCTTGCAGCAGGCAGTTTGAGTAATCTGACATGTAGCGTATGCATCTGAAAACGAAATGAAACAATAAAATTAGATAACAGTTTATTTTAAAAAGATAATAAATAGTTATAAAGACGAAACTGACTGTTATCCATTTTTCAGGACTGTTTTGTTTTTGTTGTTCCATGTAGAAAGTGACAGATGTCAGATTTCGAATATCTTTTAAAAATTTCTGTCATTTGACATTTCCCTTTCCTTTGTAATCATAGACAAAAAAAAAACTTTTGTTTACATTTAGCCTAGCAAGGAAAATTTAAGTGTAACTAAACATTTTATTTTAAAACATGTCATTTCTAAAAAATATTTATTTGTATAGAAATCAGGATTTTCTTGTTCAATCATTTACCTACATGTTAACACATTTCATTGATATGCATTAGACAATAATTAACAAAATACTTAGTTGGGTTAAAAATATTTAGGACTCATAAAATAAATCACATAGACCTGTAGCATTTGCACACTGAGAATCAATTTCAAAGACGGTACAGGGTTAATTTACAAAATAATTAAAAATATATAGTAGGTAGGTATGGATAAAATTTCTATCAATCTCTCTATGTCTTCCTAAAGTCCAGCTTTACAGCAACTGGGTCTTGCTTGAGTATTGGCGCTTTATAGCGACGACCAAGCTCATAACCAACACCTCTGCGGCACTACAACAAGAGTCATAGACCTCGTCTTTAAATTCTAGGAAGTCTCCCGCACAGGATTTCGTATAAAAAAAATGACAGTGTGGCAAAATGCAAATACAAAATCATGGACAATGTTAGATGCACCTAACCACATTTTGAATCTCATTAATTTGAACCGTGTTCTGTTTTTTCTAAAAACAGTAGCATAGCACATGTTCATCAATGTCGTTATGTTTTTGACTTACTTGAAGAAGTTAAAGTTGATGTTGGTGATGTTGCCGGTGCACAGGGCCTGGCAGACATCAGGCAGGCCGCGTCTCTTGCAGCAAGGAGTATGGTCCATGCCATTGGCCAGGCAGCTGAACGTGTCGGCGGCCCACGGGGCGCAGATCATCAAATCAGTCACCTTAATATCCATAAAGAAATTTGAAATCACTCGATAAGAATTACAATGAGGTCTGTGCATTTCAAAATGTTAAAAAAGTTTGTCCCCCCAGGGCTGAAAGTTTCTTACACCACGGTAATTCTTACCTACTGAACATCGGTAATATTTGTATGAACGCTAATCAGCAGTTCACTTGTGGCCATCTTGGATTGACAGGTCTTCATACAAATATTACCGATATTCGATAGGTAAGCCATTTGATTAAAAAATTACCTTTTTTTTTTTTTATGAAATTGTCTTAAGAATCACATTCTACACAATCTGAGCTAAGAAAAAACATACTATACATACATATACAAATAACACGGTAATGTGAGAGTTCTTTTGAATATTTTTACAATAAATTTCTAGTTTTCATAGAAATGGAATTTTACTGATGAAAAAAGGAAAACAATGCAAATGGAGTTGGAATATTTTTTTACTGATTGTTACTAATCAGCAAAAAAAGAGACATAAGACAACAGCATGCATCAAACATGAAAAAACGTCCATTTGACAAAATGTTCAAAGTTTGAATTCTTCTCGGCGTGCAAACGTCAGATATTTCATGAAAATTTGAAAAATAAAACACAAAGTTTTTCTTCAGGAGTTGACTTTGTGTTTTATTTTAATTAAAATGAATCTGTCAGATATTTACATTATAAATATGCTACACAATAGCTTTCAAACGATCCGGCATGATTTTTTGGTGATTTCATACCGAAATCATCCAAACAACAACCAAAATCGTGTCAAAAGGGGGTAAGACTTTGAGTTAAATAGTTTTGATAGAGAGCCCATTTTACAATCTTACCCGGGTTTGTCCCGCAAGTCGAGGATCACAAAGTTTGTCCACGCAGGCATCGTGAGCCACGCCCTTCTCTACACAGCATTTGGAGATATCGGGAAGCTTGGGAGCATCAGTCACATTAGCAGGCTTAGATTTCTCTGGATTTAGAGTAAGAGTCCTGAAATTCAGTTAAACAATATGAGAAATAAAATAATAACTTTCCCAAGAATGTTTGCTGTTTCCGTGTGAATCACAGCTCAAAAGTCCTCTGCATGCTTTTTCATCGTTCGTTAGAACCAATTTTGTAAGCAAGACCCAGTTTTTAAAAGGCTTGATGATCCTTTGTGATCAGTCTTTTGGTAAAACTGATGATTTTTTAACGAGTAGATCATACATCAATATTAAAATAAATATATGGTGTTAAATAAAGTTTAAGACTTTGTTTTTCACTTTCATAGCCTGTGTTCATTCACAAATCGTTTTTGTGTTCTTTCGGGTTTGACCATGTTCTATTTGCAGCTCCTACATCTACTGACGTTTCGCTTTCACGAGCAGAAAGCATCCCGAAAGAACACAAAAATGATTCGTTAAATATATGGTGTGAGTGGTTTACCATAGCAACTCTATGCCCCACAGAACCAAATTCAGCAAAGAAAAGAGACATAAGACAACAGCATGCATCAAACATGAAAGAAAGTCCATTTGACAAGACGTGGACGACCTCCAAACTACATAAATTCTGGAGTGGAGAGTGCCGCGCAGGATTCCTTTAAAAGGCACCTATCTCATAAACAAAGTCCACAATCTGTGCACCATATTTGTCAAGGATTAGAACATAATATAAATGAACATTTTACCTTACAGAGTAGCTGGGTAGGCTGGAGCCATGCTTGTTTTCTGCCACCACATACACCTCATACATTGTGAAAGGAGCCAGTCCTCCCACAAGCAGGGAGGTCTTATTGCCAGTTACAGACACCTACAGATAAACAAATTGTAACAAGTTCAATTAATTCAATCACAAATACTTATGCAGTAGGCTCTATAACAATGACTTAGTTCACATTCAATTCCAAATTCTCAAACTAAGATTTACTTGATGAAAATGGAGATTTTTTACTAAAAGAATCTTGAAAGAATGGATAATGAACGACTAACGAAGAAAGTGTGCAGAGGAAATGTCAGAGGAAAGCGTGGAATGGGAAGACCGAGGAAGGAGTGGATAGACCAAATAGGGGAGATTGCAAAATAATTGAACCTGCAGAGTGACAACAAGAGAAGAGTATGTGTGAAGAAAGTGATGAATGTTAAAGAGATGAAAGAAGTACCTATGCAAGGACAGAAAAAAGTGGAGACGCATCTGCGGAGGTACCGGCAACACCTAGTGGAACAGCAGCAGGATAAAGTACAGTAACAGTAACACAATCTCTAACCTGTTTAGTTTCTGGTTTCTGGGCTACCGCCGAGCTCTCCGACGGATCTATGAGATGAGCATCAAAGGACCGGAGCGCCTTGAGCGTGATCTCGTACTTGGTGACTGTGGCGTGGTTTGCCCACGGCGCCTTCCACGACACCTTCAGGGACTTCTCGCTTGTGGCCTCTACCTCCACTTCATCTGGCTGACTAGGCAAGAGCTCTGAAAGTAAATCAAAGTTATTCTATCTGCTTTTATAGGATCTGTCGATGGAGATACTGAAAATGAATACAAATTGGAATATTAGGATGATTTATTTGGTAAGCGCTGTTTTCTTAATCTTTACAGTCTTAACGTACCTATTTGGAGATAGGACTAAATAAAACATGGCAGTGGCGGAACAGCTGATCATTGTTCCATATAAAATGGATCAGCTATTGAAACGCCGCTATGTTTTATTTCATCCTATCTTCAAATAGATACGCTAGCATCAACCAACGATCGCCGAGTCTTCTAGTCCAGGAGGGAAGTTCTGTTACTTAAATTCCTTTCACTTTGGATATCAATCCAAGCCGGAGCTTGCTAGCGCTTGCGAAAGAACTCCATAGATAAAGAATCACAGTGCATCTTATTTTTGGACATGAATAGCTATCTCGTCGCCTTAAGGTCGTAAGGAATTTAGCAAAATAGCGCGTCAGGAAGATCTTAGACTAACTCTTGCAAAGGATTATTGGAGAAAAGAAAGTATGCTTGATAGGTTTAGGTTGGAATTACAGTCATTTGACTTATATGGACGGATAACATAGTGCCATCTGGTGATATGGACTGAAAACAGAATCAAAGTGTAAATATTCATGACAAACCTAATCATAATTACTACCTTCGCTTGAAGGTATGCCGTGATTTGTGACAAGTGTTATTGAAAAAATCAGTTCATCCTCAGTCGTTGTGCAGAAAGGGTGTCTCCTGAAGACGTTAGCTGCGTCGCTAACGAAACATTGAGAATAATATAAGTTCTCTTATAACGGTTCGTCTAATATCCGATTAATAAATTTTATTGTAACTGTGTAGGTATTATTATCGTACATAAGTATGCTTGAATTACCAATGCCCTCTACGATGCAGGCCAGGGTCTGCTCCGTGTAGGCGGAGCAGGAAAAGTGTGTTTTGATGTTGTCGGTGATGACGGTGTACTCTCCCCTGCAGACGTCCTGGCAGATGTCCGGGACTCTCTCTTCGATGCAGCAGGGGACATGGTTCCTTCCATCAGCCATGCATCTGAAAAACAACAGATTGTATCGTTCATAAAAAAGTTATTGAAGTAACAAACGCAAATAAACTCAAAGTTGTTCCTTGACTTATAGGTTGTTATGCGGCTGACCACCCATACTGTAAAAAATTGGTTCACTTTGCCAATGTCACTCCTGTTTCAGGGAAGGACGGCAAGAGTTGCAAGGCTTATGTTCATTTGAGATTGGGTTTTTATATTGTAGGTCCACATGCGGCATGTGTTAGCGCAAAATTATACATATCTGCTTGTGGGAATGCATTTAATATAAATCTTAAATGATATATATCTTTGCAGCTTAGATTAGATTAGATTAGATTAGTGGCAAGACTTAGAGGACTATGGTTGCTTGGTATTGTTAGTAAATTATTGTTTTGTTTTTCAATACATTTTGTGAAGAGGAATGCAATGCACCAATCTATTTTGCTATTCTACCTGGCCAGAAACAGGTATTAACATTATTGATTAAAATTTGATATTTTAATGAATTACTACTTTACAATTACACAATGACATCCATTGAACCAGGGTCAAAGTTATTGTCCATTGGACATGGGGCAGACAAGGTTCGAACTTGTGATTGTTTCAATAACGCACATTCGAGGGCCGACGCCTTGATCATATGAGCGACAGTTCTTCAGAAGGAAAGCATCATCTTATTTGCCTCAACCGTATGAAGTCAATGAAAGGACAGGCATTGGAGACAGAGATTTTCACTATATGATAGATGGCATAACAATGACAAAGTCCTCACTTGACAATAGCCGGAAAGTCTGTCTCGCAGTTCTCCGGGTCCTGCCCCGTGTTTCCATCTAAGATGGACTGTATATTGCAGAAGCCGAGACAGGCTGTGGACACGTTGTTGCTGAGACAGCAATCCGTGTAGTTGTGGGAGCGACCAGAGAAGGCAGCCTCTGCATGTGATGCATATGTGTCATTGGGTGAACCAGTCTCTGGAGGAACCAAGCCATGAGGTAATACTGGAAAAGAAAGCACAAAAATAAGATTCGGGTACGTACTTAGTCAAAGAGCGAGGTCGACAGCCATATACACCAGGCTAGACTTGTATTTAATAAAAAAGCAAAAATAATACAATCAAAAAATATAGACCTGCAACTGAGACTACTCCTCATCAAAACCTATGTATGGAGTATCTTGATGTACGACTGCCAGACATGGTGCCTATCCAAAAGAGATAAACGGAGACTAGAGGCTTTCGAGATGTGGTCGTATAGAAGACTACTAGGAATTTCCTGGAGAGACCACACTACAAATGAGGAGGTTCTCCAAAGAATCAAAGGAGAAAGGCATCTGCTCAGGACCTTGTCCGAAAGGCGTGCAAGATGGATCGGCCATGTAATACAACAAGAAGGTCTCTTGCATGCCATAATGGAGGGGTTGACCGAGGCGACCAACTCTAGGGGACGTCCACGCCAAGAATACCTGGAGGACCTGTTGGTGGACGTGCGCTGCTCATCATATGCAGACCTAAAAAGAGCCACACAAGACAGGGAAGAATGGAGGAGAAGAGTAAAAGAAATTGCTGCAAGCGAATCCTAGGATTGATACTGGAGAAGAAGACATACTTAGTCAGAAAATGGACGTTGCCTGTCTCTACAAAGCACTCTCAATAGCTTTGAAAGGGAAATACTCATTTACGATCCAATAACTAATCGTAGCATATGACATAGAAGATGTAAACTGTACAAAGACGTTGATGAGGACCGGTCAATAAAACTCTTTCTTATTCTTATTCCTTTTGTTATAGATCTATGATCTGTTCATTGTGGAACTCCCTTGAGTGATGCAGAAGACCAGCCGTTCTTCCATCTTTTGGGAGGGCGACCTGGTGGACGCTGGCCGTCCGGTATCTCCTGTGCCACGACTCGGGCTATCCTTCCTTCGTTTATGTGGTCTATATGGTCCCTATAAAATCCTATAAAAGTCAACTCATTGAATTGGCTGGGTCACATCCAGTGAATGGATAGTCGGAACTTAAAAAATATGGTTGTGATGACCAATAATTTGAATGCGTTTAGGACAGTGGGAAGACCCAGAATAAGGTGCCGGACTGCCCTGCAGTAAGATTATGGGAGTGGAGGACGAAGGCGTTGGACAAGCAACGGTGGCTGCGGTTGATCTAAAAAGCCAGGCCTGGAAGTTTCATCACCACAGTGATTCTTAACTTTCCGATTATCGGTAATATTTGTATGAAGATAAATCAGCTGTTCACTTGCGGCCATCTTGGATTGACAGGTCTTCATACAAATATTACCGATATTCAGTAGGTAAGATCTACCTCGGGATGAGATTTCCAGTCCAGGACGCATCCCGAGTTGTGGTACTGAAGTTGTTGTAATGAAGATAATGGTTTTGTAAGTTGAGGACAGCTGCAAGGAACAGAGGGAGTTAGAGGTGCATGATTTGGGAAGCTAAAGATTTGAAGGCTTGGTTTGATGTGCAGTAGGTACCTTTGGAGGGAGAGAGAGTTATTTTGTTGAGCGCTGTTTTTGTATGAATCACATCTTAAAGACTATTTTGAAACTTTATTGTGCGCCAACCTTGTCATAGCAAAGTTTTAAATTTTGATCTTGGAAACACAACACAATGCAACAAACCGTTTAGTTGATGAAAGCTCCTGACTACAGGCTCGCTGTTGAGCTCGCAGACGTAGGTCGCAGTGTCTTCAGGTTTTGCATCCCTAATCACCAACACCCAAACGTCACCAGCCGTCTGCCTAGCTCCTTCTGGACCTGAAATAAGTAAACAAGCATTGCATTTCCTCAATCGTGGTATAAAAGAGACCTTCTTGAAAGGTTTAAGGGGATGATCGACTAACAGTGGCTCAAATATTCCAAACTACTTTGGCCATTAGAACCAAAAACTTTGGTTCTTTAGTGGGGCGATATCAGCTGTTAATCTCTTTGATCAGCTTGAAATAAGTAAGCGAGCCCTCTGTTGTGTAGGAATGAAAAATTAAAACTCTGACACCATGTGTGATATCACCCCCGCACTCACTGGACACGCCCCCAACCAATCACAGTGAGAGAAAGTCGCGAGTACGAGACAGTACTTAAATTGAATCTCGATCGCGTAATCAGCAGTCTGTGGTGGTAAGCCAAGCAAGTGCGTAGTGTTTTCGCGCTCGATTTCGTAAATTTAAAGCTCGCCGGTGAACGTAATTTTTTTTTCAACACGTTTTTTTATGTGTTGCAAAGTGGTATAAAATTAAAAAGTATAAACAATAAATCAAATAAAAAATAAACTTATTATACGTCGCTTTATTTTTTTCATAAAATAATTTTACTGAACGTAATCAAAATAAGTCGTATGGTAACAAAGGCGGCAATTTAGGTCTTTTTTTGGAAATAAAATAAAATATTCAGATTATTTTTTTTTCTCATTATTTCTTTATAACGCGACTAAGCAACACATTAGGTGGAACTTCTTGCTGCGAGTGACCATTTTCTTCTTTTTCTTCTTCATTCAACTGAGCACGCTCATGAGAAAGCCGATAAAAATGCGATATTAATATTGTTTCTATTAAAATAACACATTGAGCTATAAAATATTTTATATCCTAAAGCAAAGTGAAGGGAATTAAGTGTGTTTAAAAATATTTTCAATTGATTACTTGAAATAAAATTAAGTGCCATGTGAAAGCCAAGATAAGAGCAGCAGCCGGGAGCTTGCGCTAACACATGTAAATTACCATTTATTAATACTCGCGTAAAGTATATGGTGTGTTCCAGGGGCGGTTCCAGAATAATGTAAGTCATTTTGAATTTATAAAATGTTTTTATGACATTAAGTTTATTGTATTTTATTGTATTGAGATTTTTATTTTTTACATTAAGAAGGTTTTTTTACGAATCCTGTGCGGGAGGCTCCCCACTTTTTGAAAGGCTTGGCGGTCTATGTCACGCAGGAAGGGTGCCGCAAAGGTGTTGCTTGAATTGTTGCTTCTGTCGTTGGTTTTGAATAAAACTGGTTTAAATTGAAAAGGGAACACATACACTGGTAGATCATTCCATTAACGGGAAAATTGGCAAAGAAATGAGTCATGAACGCCAAGTTCTCGTAGTTTTGAGGTGTGTCCGTGTTTTATGAAAAATTGTAAAGAAGGCTTATACAGGCAGGCCCGGATTAAGAGCAGTTCGAGCTGTGCGACCGAACCAGGGCCCCTACGTCCTGGGGCCCCCTATACGTTTTAGAAATAAATACTTCAAAGAATATTTTGAGATAAATTTGTTCGAGGGCTCAGGTTTTTAAAACATTCACGACCACGCCCTATCTATAATCTATAATCTAAGCTGCAAAGGCTCATATTAAATGCATGCCCACAGACAGGCACATGTAGGTTCGCGCCAACATATTATGCATGTGTGCATACAAATAAGCAAAACCTCACATGAACATAAACCTTGCAACTCCTGCCGCCGTTCCCTGAACATGGGTGGCATTGGCAAAAGTGAACCGATTTTTACAGCACGGGGGGTCAGCCTCATACCAACCTATCAGTCAAGGACAAGGAGGAAGGTCATAGACTTTATAGAAAATATTAAATAAGTTATTCCTTGACTGATAGGTTGGTACGAGGCTGACCACCCGTGCTGTAAAAATCGGTTCACTTTTGCCAATGCCACCCCGGTTCAGGGAACGGCGGCAGGAGTTGCAAGGTTTATGTCCATGTGAGGTTTTCTTTATTTGTATGCACACATGCAGAATGTGTAGGCGCGAACCTACATGTGCCTGTCTGTGGGCATGCATTTCATATGAGCCTTAAATGCTTACATATCCTTGCAGCTTAGATTATAGATTATAGATTATAGATTAGAGGTATTTACTTTTAATAAATATTTTAAAATATAAATGGTAAAACATTGTTTTAATTCACTTTATTATTTTTGTTTTTTCTCGAATATTTTCGCCTAATGAGGCATCTTCAAGAGCAGAATGGTTACAAATATATTTTTATAAAATAATTTTCAAAACAATTTTCAAAACAATTTTTTTTCCCAAAACACAAGCAAAATTCATAGATAATTTTTTTTTTAAACACACATGTAAGATTCAAAAATGCATTATTGTTAGGTATAATGAAATTAAAAATTTTAATACAATAAAAATAAAATGTGTTAGTTAAATAAAAATAATAATAACAAAATAAAAAACAAGTTATTGCAATATTGGTGAAACATAGGGAATCTGCACATTCACTAAGGCTCTGGAAGCGTTGGAAATCTACAAAAATAAAAATAAAGACTTAGTGAATGTGCAGATTCCCTATGTTTCACCAATATTGCAATAACTTGTTTTTTATTTTGTTATTATTATTATTTTTTTTATTTAACTAACACATTTTATTTTTATTGTATTCAAATTTTTAATTTCATTATACCTAACAATAATGCATTTTTGAATCTTACATTTGTGTTTAAAGAAAATTTTTATCTATGAATTTTGCTTTTGTTTTGGGAAAAAAAATTGTTTAGAAAATTGTTTTGAAAATTATTTTATAAAAATATATTTGTAACCATTCTGCTCTTGAAGATGCCTCATTAGGCGAAAATATTCGAGCAAAAACAAAAATAATAAAGTGACTTAAAACAATGTTTTACCATTTATATTTTTAAATATTTATAAAAATGGACTTTCCCTGTGTTAACAGATCAACATTAAAAAATAGTATTTACTTTCAATTATTTTTGGGGTCAGAAAATTTCAAGTAGGATAGCATTCAATAAAAGTGTAAAAAAAAAAATTAACTGTAAAATAAATATCCTAAAAAAAGACCAGTGTTTGATTTGGAGACTGTTAGAACCCTAAAATCATATCAATATAATTTCTATTTATGAATTATGTAGTCCCCTGTCAACGTTTCCGCTCGGTTAGGCGCGCAATTACGGGGAAGCAATGTTACCTAGCTACGTGGCCATGTCCTATCTAAAGTAGGTACCTCACTACCTCCTCGCAAAAACCTGAGGATGTTCAGTGAAAGCATTATCGTGTGACGCTTCCTGAATCGTAATCTAATTGTTATATTTAAGTGTTTGTACGAAATTGTTTTTTTTTATCCAGAATATCCTGTAGATATTCTGGATAAAATTATTCGATAAAATTAAGTGATGTTCAAGTATGTAGGTACTTGCTTATTCAAGTATGTAACTTCTATGCTTGCGGTAATAGATACTTGCGAAAATCATCCCGTACACAATGAGGTCGGAACATTTTTGAATTCGGAATTTATCAGATATTTTCATACTTTCAACAACACTAGTAACAAAATCCATTGCCATGGTGATTTTATGGTTTCTATGGTGATATATACATAATTGAAGATGGAGTAGAGACACGTTGCTTACATAGAAAATGAGAAAAGCAATTCATATGTCGTGAGCGAGATAGCATTATAAACAATGTATGTTGTCAAAGACGGTGCATCATGTTGGTTGGTACTCAATCACATTCATAGCCCCTCCATTTAATTACTTTCTCCATGTACCAGCCTATAAGTCGAGGCACATATACAACAAGCTACATTTTTAAATACTGTAACTGTAACTGTAACTCTGTCGCCATTCCGCTAGGGGTGGCCAGAGCCTCTACAGAGTTGCCTCCATTTTTTCCTATCCTGACATACCTCTTTCAATTCCTTCATATCCATCACCTTTTTCATGCATTTTCTTCTTTTACGCTCACTTTGTATACCCCATTCTTTCACAATCTCCTCAATCTGATCACTCCATACTTTTCTCGGTCGTCCCTTCCCTCTTTTTCCTTTCACACTTTCTTTGTATACATACTTTGTCAGTCTATCATCTTTCATTCTTTCCACATGCCCAAACCATCTCATCACATTCTTTTGTACTTTAACTTTCACATCCTCTTTCAAATTACATTCTTTTTTTACCCATTCATTCCTAACTCTATCTCTCAAAGTTTTTACCTGTCATACTTCTCAAATGCTTCATTTCCACCGTACATACTTTACTCATTTCGCTATCATTCACTGTCCATGCTTCACTTCCATACATCAAAGTCGGTAACAATATGCCATTGTGTACCGCCATTCTCAGATCCATCGTCCATCGCTTGTTCTTTGCTATTCTTCCTATTGCACCGACCACTTGCTTTCCCTTGCTCACCCTATTCTCAAGTTCTCTTGTCATCTTTCCATTCTTTTCAAACATACTTCCCAAGTATCTAAATTCATCCACAATTTCAACTTTCGTACCATTCAACATGAAAGTGCATTCTTCAGTTTCATTCCTTCTGTCAAAAATCAGTACTTTCGTCTTACTTGCATTAATTTTCAACTTGCTTGCACACAGAGCATGGTTCAAACTAGAGAGCATTGTCTGGAGTTCCGCTGCTGAATTAGCAATTAATACTGCGTCATCAGCATAAAGCAGAACTCCGACTTTTCTCTCTCCAATTTGTATGCCATGTCCTTCCAGATTCGCTTGTTTAACACAATGATCCATGATTATATTGAAAAACCATGGGCTCATTATGCAACCCTGTCTCACACCTTTGTACATATTAAAATACTCCCTGTATTCTCCATCTACCCTGACACACGCCCTGCTATTTACATAGATGGCGCGTATCGCATTCAAAAGTGCTTTGTTTACACCATACTTCTCTAGCACACACCACATCATACTTCTATCCACCAAGTCGAAGGCTTTCTCAAGATCTACGAAAGCCGCGTAGACCTTTTTATTTACGGCCAGCTGTTTTTCGACTATCTGTCGAAGCGCGAATATCTGGTCTACGCAACCTCTTTCTGGCATAAAGCCAGATTGTATATCTGAGACCTTCTCCTGGGTGGATAATCTTACCCTATGGATAAGAATCTTGCATAGCACTTTACCTGGCACACTAAGAAGGCTGATCGGTCTGTAGTTACGGCAGTCTTTTTTGTCGCCTTTACCTTTGTAAATTGGCACAATGACCGCCTCTCTCCAGTCCGATGGAACCTCCTTGACACTAACACATATATCGCAAAGCTCTTTCATCCATTCAATCACACATTCTCCTCCCGCTTTCAATATCTCAGGTCTCACACCATCCACACTTGCAGCTTTCCCATTCTTTAATTCCTTTATAACCTTTCTTACTTCTTCTTTCGATATTTTCAAAACATTACCCTCATCATATTCTCCTTTCACAGTTGAATCACATTCATCTTCACCAAAAACCTCATTAAAATATTCTTTCCATCTCTTTTTTACATCTTCTTTATTCCACAGAATGTCTCCGCTGACATTTTTGATTCCCGGAGTTGTGGACTTACAACTTTCGTTGTTTTGTCTCACCCAGCTCCAAAACATCTTTTTATTGTCAGAGAAGTCATTCTGTGCTCTTTCACTCAATTTCTCTTCCATACTTCTCTTACTCATTTGAACTTCATTCTTCGCTAGCCATTTTTTCCTCTTGTACTCGGTCTCTTACATTTTATTCTTTCTATCATTAATCCATTTTAAATAGCTCTCTTTCTTTTCTTTCACTGCTTGTTTAACCTTATCATTCCACCATTCGTTGCCTTTTCTATGCCCAATCGTCACTTCTCCACATACCTTCTTTGCACTTTCAACCCAACATGTTTTAAATGTTTCTCACATTTTTCCTACACATCCATTCTTCGCCAATTCCTTGCATTCATCCGATTTCAAAATCTGGCTTACTTTCACTTCAAAATCATTCCTCACACTTCCATCATCTAGTTTTTCTACCTTTATTCTTTTCATCTTTATAACTTTCGTTCTTTTCAACATTTTCACTTTACCTATCATTACTGTGGCACACAAGAGATGATGGTCTGATCCCACGGATACACCTTGGTAGACTCTGACATCTCTTATGGCACCTCTCATATATTCTTCCATACATATGTAGTCAATGACAGTGCGAGTATTTGGCCCATACAAATCACAAATAATAATATGTATACACATCAAAACAAATACAGAATACAAAATTATAATTTGATAAACCCCAGTCCTAGCCGTCAGCATTACAGATCAACCGTCATTTCCCTCTGTCCTTACATACTTCTTTCATATTATCATAACCTCCTTCATACAAGCTCTCCTTTTATTATGACTTTGGATATTCCATTCATTCGCTATTTCAGAAATTTGGTCCATCCATACCTTTCTCGGTCTTCCTCTACCACGACATCCATCTATTATTGCAGCATACATTTTCTTTCTACATGCCACAAAATATTCCAAATTGAACGAAATAGGTTATCCCCAACAGATTCACACTCACCACATGCGCGACTAAATTTATTCATTGTGCCATTATCATTTCGGCCACTGACGAGAAAATCCTGAAAAGGGTTTCCCAGGATCGTTCCTGTACCTACTCCAAGTATACAACATTCACATAAGCTCCCCTCGATTGTGTAAATAAAAAATGTACAGAATATACGACGGCGCTCCTGAAAAGTGATTTAGTTTTCATACGTTTTTCTATTTACACGATCGACGTGAGTTTACAAAATGTATTTTTTTTGGAGTACTGTACCTTTACAGTGCTATTCACAGAACATTTGATCTACGGATCATCGTTTTGTTTTGTTGTATAGTAAAATCACTGTAGGCTGCGAATGACCAATGGTTTTGTTGTTGAAGAATAACACCGTGGATATTAGGGATGGGCCGAATGTGGTTTGAACCGAATACGAACTTCGGCCGAACATTCGGTTAAAATAAAAATTCGGCCGAACTTCGGTTCGGTAAAAAAGTTACGTATTATAGTTTCTAGTTACTGTTATTTGTTAGAAGGATTTTTGTTTCAATCTATGTAACGGAGTAGAAGAAGATTTAATTTTTATCAAATTGTAAATAAATGTTATACTAAAATACTAAATATACTAATACTAAAATAAATAATAAATGACCATGAGTGAGTATATAAAGGCCTTATTATTATTTTACGGTTATAAACATGGGTTTATAAGGACCTCCATGGTTATAAAAGATACGGTGACATCCAATTATAATAGTCAAAAGATGCAAGTAGGTATTTTATTTTACTTTTTCTTACAGCGAATGTTCCGCTTTTGAACCGAATTTCGGCCAAATGCCAAAGTTCGGTTCAAGCTGCCGAAATTCGGTTGAACCGAATGTGAACCGAACTTCGGCCTATCTCTAGACTGGATATAATAACACTTGTTTAATTCTACCATGTAGGTGACAAAAAATGTGTAGAAAATTAAATAGCGCTGACAGTGAGCGTCTTAGTTTCGATGTATTTTTTGATAAAAGCTGTGGTTTAGGTTAAATGGAAAATGCTCTACACTTTTGGGGTATTGCAGAGACCTGACACATGTCGTGTTAAGGTAATTGGGATTTTGAAGGTACCTGCTCCTTACGGTACAAGGGTTTCAGATAAATAAAAGTGATTGATGACATTTTGGACCTGCTTGTATTACATTAC
Organism: Agapetus fuscipes; assembly: GCA_951799405.1. Taxonomy (NCBI): domain Eukaryota; kingdom Metazoa; phylum Arthropoda; class Insecta; order Trichoptera; family Glossosomatidae; genus Agapetus; species Agapetus fuscipes. The sequence continues at coordinate 11,545,891 of OX637351.1, read as the reverse complement.
TAGCTGAAGATATGGAAGTTTCATCACCACCAGTAATTCTTAATAATAACAATATCAGGCTAATTTATTTTAAATTACAAATGATAAGAGAGCGCCGTTTGTGTGTGTGTCACACCTCAAGGGCCCTCTCCGATCATGGATAAGACTTTCTAAAAAGGTGTGTCTTGAGTGCTCCGCAAATTACACTGAGAGATTCGGAGTTCTTCACTCCGGGTGGCAGTTTGTTCCACTCCACCGGACCCGCAACACGGAAAGCGCGGTCTCCGAAATTTGTACGAATCTGACGGCGTGGCTGAACCAAATTGAAGGCTCCATCGCCCGCGGATCTGAGTGTCTGCCTCCTTACACCCATCTCAACAGGGAACATCATGTCAGTCAGATAAGGTGGAGCCAAGCCATTGATGGCTTTATATACCATCACACAAACACGGTAGACCACTCTCTCCAGGAAACGAAGCCAATGTAGTGTTTTTAATAGCGGAGTGATGTGAGCGAATTTGGGTACCCCGAATATGAGTCTTATTGCCGAATTCAACACAGATTGAAAGCGATTGAACTGCTTCTTTGGCTGACCACTATAAAGCGTTGAACAATAGTCAATCCGAGACATCAAAAACGCGCTCACTAGGGTCTTGACTGCATCTGACGGTAAACACCTACCGAATATCGGGAATATTTGTATGAAGACCTGTCAATCCAAGATGGCCGCAAGTTAACAGCTGATTAGTCTTCATACAAATATTACGGATATTTGGTAGGTAAGGATTACCGTGGTGATGAGACTTCCAGCCCTGGCGTGTTTTTGGGCACGTGGAATCATTTTCTTTCTACCAGCTAAGACGAAACAGCCTTACGCAAGAACAAGAGTATTTTTTGTTTTGTTGACGATCCGATCGACTTCAAAGTTCACACGATCTATGTGGAGCGCAACCTACACGTTTCCTGAAAATTTCGTAAAAATTTGATGAGCGGCTTAGTCAGGCATAGGGAGAAAAAATTACATTTAAATTGTATCCTTGACTAATAAGTTGGTATGAGGCTGACCCCCCATGCTGTAAAAATTTAGTTCACCTTTGCCAATGCCACCCTGTTTTCAGCTGCTGCAGCTGCAGGAGTTGCAAGGTTGATGTTCATGTGAGGCTTTGTTTATTTGGATGCACACATGCAGAATGTATAGGCGTGAACCTACAAGTGCCCGTCTATGGGCATGCATTTAATATAAGCCTTAGTTAAATTTATGTTCTTGTGAGATTTGGTTTATTTTGTATGTAGGTACACACGCAGCATTTTGTACGTGTAAAAGCAAGGCTTACTTAGCCTTCACAAAAAAAAAATAAGTACCAGCCCTAAATAATATAAAGGTTCAAATAAATAGGTTCACTGCGATGATATTTTTCAATTTTCATACAATTTAAAGTAGGTACACAAAGTTTCTCTTTAAAATAGTTATCATTTTTAAGTACAGAAATATATACGTATATATACTTAGGTTGCTATTCGCACACAGCAAATCCATGGCTCAACCACCACCTAACGCGAATTTGCCTTACAGAGAAACGATAATCCGCGGATCAGCTACGGTAAAGGATCAAACGTGTTGCGAATAGCCATGATGGTTACTTAAGTTTATTAATTTCCTATCGGGAAGCAAGTTTCGTGCTTACTGCAAGAATCGTTTTCACAAATTTGCTAATATCGGCTGAACATGCTTTTATTACAATATTGTGTATTGTGGTAAAGATCGTATCAGTGGAAACTGTTCCATTACTCAGCTACTGTTGTGGTTTGTTCACACGAGCTTAGTGACTGGTCCGTAATCCAGTGGTAATACTTCGGACTCGTTAATGGTAGGTTGAGGATTCGAATCCCGACGGAGCACAAAAAATATATATACCATTTATATTTTCAAATTTGCTCTTTGCTGGGTTGAAAAATTAAAAAAACCTTAACCAAAGGCTGGTCATAAAAAAAGTCCATCCATCCTTACAACAACTGGGTCTTGCTTGAGAATTGGCGCTTTGTAGCGACGACCAATCTCGTAAAAAGTCCGGTCGATAGTTCAATTGGTAGAATGCTTGCATTTCATGCCGAGAGCAAAGGTTCGATCCTCAGCCTTCGCAAGAACTGAAAACCCGCTGGGAAACCCCCACTTCAACAGGAAGTGGTTGGTGAGGCCGCGCCCCTTACCCGTAAAAATAAATAGGTCCCGAATCGCCACATGCGACCGCTTCGGGGATAGCGCAGGCAAGAAGTTAAACTATACCTATGTGTAGCTTAGGTTGCGTGGTACTAAAAAAAATCCAACTGGCAAGTAATCATTTTTAAAAAAAAAGACGGAAAAAAATTTGGAATGAATTCTTTGATTCTGTGAAACAATACTACTCTTATTTGTATCTTCGTATTCGATCTAAATTCACTAATATCTTATTATCATTCTTAAAGCATGAAAATTGTATGATTGCTTGATTTATTGGTTGGTATGAGGCTGACCCCCAATACTGTAAAAAATGGTTCACTTTGCCAATGTCACCCCTGTTTCGAGCGCGAAATTATGCGTGTCTGCTTGTGGGAATGCATTTAATATGAATCTCAAATGATACATATCTTTTCCACTTAGATTAAGATTTAGACAATGGGTCGGCCGAAGGTGGTTTTAACCGAATACGAACTTCGGAATGGGTGGCACTTTACCCACCTCCACCCACCAAGTTCATACAACTCATGCGGAGTCGCTTCACTTGGTGATACTTCACTTGCAATGTTTTTTTGGCGGCGGAAGGCCTTCCCGTTGAAGTTAATCAGCTAAAGTTACTCTACTCAAGAAAGGAAAAAGAGGATCCTCAAATCAGGGGCTAACGCATGACTCTAAGAAGTCCCACCCTCCCCAGAACGTCGAGGTTACTGAAGCTAATGTGCCTGACGGGAGCCCTTCATTGACGTGTATCGAACGAGTTGCCATCCGCGCTGAGCGCAGTAAGTTATGGGTGTACATACGTCAATATGTATGGGTGTCGCGAGGACTGACTGAGGGCTAATGGTCACCTCTGCCCAGTCTTGAGCCCGCGGCTGCGAACTCGTGCCAGGACTGGCAGAAGCGGCGGAATGCAAGGTAGTTGGCTCTACTGGCAACGAGGTCCGCGTAGCCGACCGGTCCGGAACCGGCCGGCCGGACTGCGTCGATGAGGAGCTCTCGTTGAGAGTGCAGCAGAGGGCAATCCCACAGGACGTGCCGCACGTCCTGGGCAATGGGTCCGCACAAACACTCCCCTCCACCCTGAGAGATGACGCCCCGTTCTAAAAGGTAGTGCGCAAATTTCCCGTGACCAGTGAGGAACTGGCTGGTGAAGTGGTCCGGGACGAGCCACCGCGCAGCCATGCGCTCCCTGATCGGTCAGCTACATACCAACCTTTAAGTCAAGGAATAAAAATGAATTAAATAAATGTAAATTTTAATAAATTGTTATATGAAATGATCGCCTTGGAATGCAAGAAAAGATGGATTAAAATTACGGCAAACCAATGGAATTATGTAAAACTTAAGAATAAAACTGATGGCTTGGACTACTGGCTAATAATAGTATGCACTAAGCTTGTGTAAACAAAGCACAATATGGTTGTATGTGTAGGTAGGATAAGCGAGGCAGTACTTTCGTATATTTTGTTAGCAAATAAGTGCTTGTGAGGTCAAAAGAAATCAATATTCTAATTCAGGAATATTACATAATAGTTATTTATGCTACTGCCAAGTAATGATAGTCTTTTTAACACGAGTGCTAGTTTGTGCCATGAGGCGCAGCCGAATGGCACAATAGAAAGCACGAGTGTTACAAAGACTAATTACGTGCAGTGGCATACAATACTTTTTCTACGACCATGAGAGAATTAACAAAATAGTGAATAATAGTCATTATAATGTACTCGTCCATTTGAAGTAATTAAAACCTTACCTTTGTCAAAACGTGTGATTTATCATTCCCTTCGATTATCTAATCTAACCTAAGTTGTAAAAATAAATTATATTTAGGTTTCATATTGAATTCATGCCCACAAGCCGACACATATGTATAAGGTCGCGCTTTTACATCCTGCATATAAGCTTAAACATTCAAACCCAAAACTCAAATAAACATATGCCCTGCAGTTGTATTGGCAGGTGAACCAAATTTGTACAGCATAGGTGATCAACCTCATACTCACCTATTAACCAAGTAACTTTTTGAGTTTGTTTATTTTTTGCGGTGAAATTTTTTGTATTGTTTTCCTTTCAAGCCTTTTATTTTCCATTGAAAAAAGGAAAGCTTTATTTGGAGCAATCCGATAAATAAATTCGATAAATTTTAGCACTATTAACAATTTTTATTTGATTCTACACATAAAATATACTTATTTATTTTCATCTGAACAGGGCTGAAAGTCTCATCACCACGGTAATTCCTACCTACCGAATATCACTAATATTGTATGAAGCCTAATCAGCTGATCGCTTGCGGCCATCTTGGATTGACAGGTCTTCATACCCCCATACAAGGTTGACATTTGAAATTAAAAAATGGTTCCAATTCTGACAATGCGCATGCGCACATGTTCATTTTAACACGGTTACCGGTTGCATAATGTAACATTATGCAACGGGTGTAGAAATGTATGGCATTGTGATTGCGTTAGCCGTTTTGTAATTAGTAAATTACCAAATCTATAATCTATAATCTAAGTTGCAAGCATATATTCATTTAAAGCTCTCAGATGTATGCCCACAAACAAACACGTGTAGTTCGCGCTTACAAATGCTGAATGTGTACTTACAAATAAAATCCAAACTCAAATGAACATAAGCCCTGCAACTCCTGCCGACATTCCCTGAAACAGGGGTGACATTGGCAAAGTGAACCATTTTTTACAGTATGGGTGGTCAGCCTCATACCAACCTATAAGTCAAGGAATACGAGTAATAAATGACATTTAAGTTTACAAAAAAACAACAAAACCTTAAAAATAAATCTATACAAAAAAAGTCAAAAATTTCTTATGCAAAAAATGTAGCAAACTAATAAACCAACATTACAAATCAGCATTGCAGATTAGGAGTAGAAAAACTTATTACCTAATTCAGACCACAGTTATGGTACTGCATTAATAAATTAAATGAAAAAAAATTGCGAACGTTTAAAAAGTACGAAGTCTTTCGGTTAACGATAGTTGCATATTTCTTGACTTGTAGGTTGGTATGAGGCTGACCACCCATACTGTAAAAAATGGTTCACCTTGCCAATGACACCCCTAGGTAAGCGTGGAAGGGGAAGACCTAGGAAAGAATGGATTGATCAGATAAGCGAGATTGCGAATGAATGGAATCTACAGAAAGGAAACAAGAGAAGAGCGTGCATGAAAAGAGTGATGAAACTGGATGAGATGAAAGAAGTATGCAAGGACAGAGTCAAGAAGAGGCAATTGTGTGGAGGTACCGGCCACCCCTAGAGGAATGGCGGTAGGATACAAGACAAGACATAACGCCTGTTTCAGGGACAACAAATTACATTTTTAAAATCAGCAAATAATGTGTATGGACATCAAAATTCTAATTTAAAAAAACCCCAGTCCTAGCCGCCAACATTACAGATCAAACGCCATTTCTTTCTGTCCCCACATACTTTTTTTCATTTCATCCAGAGTCATAACCTTCTTCGTACAAGCTCTGATGATGATGATTTCTTTATAGCGCCGTTTCGTGATGTAGTCACTCCAAGCGCGCTTGTGCAAATGATGCCAGAAATTTGCTTATCTTCAGTGCATTCCGGAACTTTCCATGGTCTTCTAGCTCTCTCACATGATTTGGCAGGTGGTTCCAGGCCAGAGGAGCAGCAATTGCAAATGCACGCTCTCCAAACACTGGGTTAACTCTTATTATCTGTTTTTCTTATGACTGGCTGTTATTACTCTATTTTTATTATGACTCTGACTAGATTAAAAAAAATATCGACGGTTACTAGGCAGTAGGGCGGGCATAAGCGACATTTTGGTTATGAATGCTATCCTACTTGAAATTTTCCGCCCTTTCTAATACTCCCATAGCTCTATGATGATTTCTGCATTGTTTATGCCCAAGCAAACAACTGCGTTTTTAAAACGTGTTGTTTTGGTGTAACCGACAAGATTTTGGCCTTTTTTCTCTAAAGGCGCCTGTGACATAAAAAAATCGTAAAACCACATAATTAGGAATGCCAATAAATGCCTTTATTTTTTTTTTTTTTTCGAGCTGTTTTGATTTTAACGATACGATAAAAAATAAATAAGTTATGCCATTTTTCTGCAATCTAAAACTTTAAACTGCTCTCCTGAACAATTTAGTTTACGTCGCTTATGCCCTACTGCCTTTTAACCGTCGATATGTATTTTCCTCTACAGAATTCCTTGACTTATAGGTTGGTATGAGGCTAACCAGCCATACTGTAAAAAATGGTTCGCTTTGCCAATGTCACCCCTGTTTCAGGGAAGTTCGGCAAGAGTTGCAGGGCTTATGTTCATTTGAGATTGAGTTTTAATATTGTAGGTCCACATGCGGCATGTGTTAGCGCGAAATTATAAATGTCTGCTTGTGGGAATGCATTTAATATGAATCTCAAATGATACATATCTTTGCAACTTAGATTTAGATTTAGTGCACGCGTCTGCCAACAACACTTTATTGTTTTACATGGGGCTAAATTTTCAATGAAAGCCATTCCGATCACGCAACACACAAAGAAAATGGCGGGAAAAGAGTGAAATGCGGTCGGAGTGATTAAATTTATTCCCGCGCAAACGTTTCACCGAGATTTGACGCTAAGTGAATACCTCGCACATTCAGGTCTCAAAAGCAATAAAAATCAAAAAACGGGGCGTATACGTGATGGGAATGAGCATATTGTACCGCCAAGTATTTGCTAATGTCAGAATTTGAAATGTGTGAGCGAAACACGAACAAATCGGTAGTGACTGGTTCGCAACTTTCGCCACTAAGCTACACATATAGTGTTACTTCTTGCCTGTGTTATCCCCGAGGGGGGCAAAATGTAATTTGTCGTGTATGTTCCTTGCGGCTGACCACCCATGCTGTAAAAATGGTTCACTTTGCCAATGTCACCCCTGTTTCAGGGAAGGACGGCAAGTGTTGCAGGGTGTATGTCCATTTGAGATTTGGTTTTTATGTTGTAGGTTCACATGAGGCATGTGCAAGCACGAACTTGTACGTGTCTGGTTGTGAGAATGCATGTAATGTGAATCTCCAATGTAACATATCTTTGCAACTTAGATTAGATTAGGTCGCATGTGGCCATTTGGGACCTACATATTTATTTTTACAAGTAGCCGGCCTCACATTAACCACTTTCAGTTGAAGTGGGGGTTTACCAGCTCCCGGGGGGGCTGGTTCTCATTTCTTGTGAAGGCTGAGTAAGCCTTGAGATCGAACCCTTGCTGTCGGCATGGAATGCAAGCATTCTACCAATTGAGATATCGAGCTTTTTTACGAGCTTGGTCGTCGTCGCTACAAAGCGCCAATTCTCAAGCAAGACCCTGTTGCTGTAAGGCTGGATGGACCTTTGGTGACCGGTCATTGGTAAAGGTTTATGATTTTTTCAACCCAGCGAAGAGCAAATTTGAAAATATAAATGGTATATTTTTAGTGCTTCGCCGGGATTCGAGCTCACAACCTTCCATTTAGAGTCCGAAGTGTTACCACTGAAATACGGACCGGTCCTGAACTACGGACCGTACCATACAAATATTACCGAAATTCGGTAGGTAAGAATTACCGTGGCGATGAGACTTCCTGCTCTGCTTGGCCAAAGTACCGACAGTGCTGCTTACCAGTGTCGTGCATCACGGTGAACCTGCCATCGCTGGTGACGGTGGCCTTGTCAGCCGTGAGCACGTCCCACACGCCGTGCGCGCCCCTGCGCTGCCTCTTCCACAGCACGCTCCTGTCGCCGGCGTGCCGCACCACGCACGTGAGCAGCGCGTCGTCGCCCTCTTGCACGTGCACCACGTGCGTCACGGTGTCGCGCATGGATGGCAGCGGGCCTGCAACACAACCATCACAACCATTAAGGTATACTGTAAGTAAAGGTAAAATAGTATTAAAGCTACTTTGCGACAAAGCTGTCAGCTAGACCTGTCCACCTGCCAAAACAAACCTGTCAGAACAAACCTGTCAAAGCAAATTGTCAAGATAAAACTGGCATAACAAACAAATTGTCGAAAAACAGACCCGTCAAAATTACAAAAGCGTCCTTCGTGTCCTTATTATATTTATATAGTTTTTTAATGCTTAATGTCCTTTAACTCTTATCTACTGAGGTATGATTACAATGCAGCTGACACTAGCTTACGGCATTGAAGCACACAATGACACAAAGCTGTCAGTCGGATCTGTCAAACCTGTCAAAGGAAACTGTCAAAACAAACTGTTAAAATAAACTGCCAACACAAACCTGTGAAAACACAGTCCTGTCAAAAAAACCTGGCAAAACAGATCTGTCACAAACCAGACCTGTCAGAAAAAACAGAATACTTAATAATCACGTGAAATCCTATGTTTTATTTATTTCTCCGCTTGTGTTTCGTCATAAATCTATTATACATGCAATGTTGATTATAAAAATTGTTTTTTTTCTTTCAAAATTGACAAAGCTACCAACTAAACAACACTAAAATACGTGCGCACAATTTCCGCGCAGAGATGATGGAAACTTAATGGAAACTGGATCTTGCTTGAGAATTGGCAATTTCTTTAATAACCACCAAGCTTGCAGGGGGCTCATGAAGTGTGATTCAAATAAAACAGCGCTCTGACCTCAGTCGCTCGAGTTGAACGACTCGTTTATCATATTATTATGTAAATAGCATATACATAAATATAAATGTTTAGGTAGGTAGATGTAATATTTATAGCTGAGAAGAGTGTATTTAAGTAGTATTAATTATTATAAGTACCTAGGGTGAAGAGATATTCAAATTTATCTACTGAAAGCTTTTAGAAGACCGTCGTTCTGGAAGGTTCCAGCAAAATTGGCTTCTAGTAACTACTATCTTTGAATAAATATTTAAAAATTAAAACGGTAAAAACATGGTTTTAATTCACTTTATTATTTTTGTTTTGCTCAAACATTTTCGATCAACACTAAAAAATATACTATCTTTGGAGTACAAAGGGCTGCAGGTGGCTTGCAGGAGGCAGTCTATATACAAAAGTCTGCTTTTGAACAAGAAATACACTGTAAGTGAACACCAACTGTGAAATAAATGTAAAATGCTACACCATAAATGTGAATTGTTAAAAATAAATACAAATTGTTAAATAAATCTAATTGTAAAATAAATATCCTGTAAAGAAGGCCAGTTTTTTTTAATTTGAAAACTATTTGAACCCTAAAAACACAAAAATATTTTAGATTCCAAATTTCAGACTCATACCATAGATCTGTACACGTGTCTAAACTAGGGTTGTATAAAATGAGCGATAACAGCTACACAGTTCACACGTTACATTAATATCACTCGTGTTGTGTTAGTATCCTTTGCGCTTCGCTCACTTGAACAGATTTAATGCGATCAAACGCATCCCTAGTGAGTCTTGGGTAGCACAGATGTAAACAAAGACAGATTGAGTGGTATAAAGAATATGCGAATGCCTTAGGCGCCAAAGCACAACTTTTTTTTAATATTTAAAAGTATTTAATAAGCGCAACTAAGCTACACATAAAGTGTACCTTCTTGCCTGCGTTATCCGCGAAGGGGTCGCATGTGGCTATTCGGGACCTATTTATTATGACGGATTAGGTGGCCGGCCTCACACCAACCACTTTTAGTTGAAGTTGGAGTTTCCCAGCTCACGGGGGGGCTCGATCTCATTTTTTGTGAAGGCTGAGTACACCTTTCGGGTATTTATTTTGGGTTTGAAATTGACACCAAAACGGGAAATTATTTCTGAGATCATTTTTCCCTTTGCCAATGTCACCCCTGTTTCAGGGAAGGACGGCAAGAGTTGCAGGGTGTATGTCCATTTAAGATTTGGTTTTTATGTTGTAGGTTCACATGAGGCATATGCAAGCGCGAACTTGTACGTGTCTGGTTGTGAGAATGCATGTAATGTGAATCTCCAATGTAACATATCTTTGCAACTGAGATTAGATTAGATAAGACGTCCCTGATAATAAATGTGTGTAGGGTCGCCCAAAAAAGCTTGCCGGGCCGCAGGTTGAGTATGGTTGGTCTAGGGCCTCAAATTGCCTAGAAACTTCTCTGCTTAGAAACTATTCTCATATTCCGAGTATGAAATAGGTATAGTCCTCATAATAACTTGGTGTAAGGTCCGACCGGCATTGTTTCCTTTAGACTAAACATTCAGAACATAATCCCCGCCATTAAGTACATTAGTTTATAATCTAAGCTCACTTGACCCGCTAGATTTAATGGGATTGTTACTGAATAATATACTTCCATGCTGTTTCCGGAAAATGTTGTTCTCATATGAAATATTCATGAAGTATTTACTTCCATAATCTGTAATCTTTAATCTAAGTTGCAAAAATATAATATGAACATTTAAAGCTCATATCGAATGCATGCCCACAAACAGACCGCGCTTACAAATGCTGAATGTGTAGGTACTTACAAAATTAAAGCCAAACCTTAAATGAACATAGACACTTCAACTTTTGCCGACCTTTCCAGAAATAGAAGGGACGTCGGCAAAACGAACATTTTTTTACAGTATGGGTTGTCAGCCTCATACCAACCTATAAGTCAAGAAATAATAACATTAGGATAATTTATACGTATATTTGCATTTAACATATGAAACTGAAAAGCCTTAACCGCCAACATTTCAGATAACAGCCATTTATTTCGATCGTTGCATTGTTAGAATTTATTTAACAGTTACGATACTGACCCCCCAGGCTCCAAAAACTTTGTTCACTTCTGCCAATGCCACCCCGGTTTCATGAAAAGGCGGCAGGAGTTGTAAGCTTTATACTCATGTGATGCTCGGTTTATTTTATAAATTCACATGCAGCGCGAATTTTCACCTGCTGGCTTGTGAGAGAGCCTTAAATATTTTTATATCTTTGCAACTTAGATTATGGATAATTTACATGGGTAGATTTGATATGTGCTCATATGAATATTTGAGGTCCACTCTCCATGCAGATACACTAGCTAGCAGTGGCGAAGGGTGCCATACAAGCCGATTCTTATCGGTTTCCCGTTTAAAATGAGGCAAAAATGATAAAAAAAAGTAGACTGCATGGTTTCAATGGGGGAAAAATACGTATTGTTTCTTTTGTTTTAAATGTATTTTTTTACTGTGTGCCTATATTTTTTAACTACTTTGATACATCATTTTAAAAGGGAAGCCGATGGAAACCGGCTTGTATGGCCCCCTTCGCCACTGCTAACAAGCAAGCACATATGCATGCTTAAGCCCCCCTCGTTCCATTTTCCATTAATACGTCAGAAGAACAACATGTGGATCGTCATTCAAAGCTATATTTTTTTCAAGCACTAGAACATTTTTCCATGTGTACATAAGAAACGGAATGTTAGTACACTAATCTCTAGGTCAGAGGTGTGCCGACGACTTTCAAAGTAAAAGGTTCGAAAGTGTAAGTTCACGCTTGTAAATGCAAAAACAAATCTGTTAACTTTCTCACATGAGGTCGGTGTAATGGCCGAGGGGGCCAAGTGGGCTGATCTTTCTAGCGTGTTTGGAATAGAGCAACGTTAGTTCGATCCCCGCCTGGGTCATTTGACCATGGTTCAACAGATGTTATTGGATAAGTAATTATTAATTAACAATTCATTAAAATAAACAAGAATGAATAATTAATTGATGATATTAATACCTGTTTCTGGCCAGGTAGAATAGATAAGTGAATTCCATTCCTGTTCACAAATATATATTTTTTTTAATTAAAAAAAAAAGAGAAAAATCTATATGTCAAACGAGATTACACTTTGCAACTCTTGCCGGCTATTTCTTTACAATTTTGCAAGTTGCCTTTGAAATATCATAAGAGGCAGTGAAGCAAAACCATGGATAACGAGTGTAGAAATTAAAATTAAATAAAAGCAATCAAATTTGTTCCAAAAACAATAATTGAGCAAATACAAAAACCAAAAATGAAATTGTCAATTAAGAGGAAAAATTGTATTTAATTGAGTTTTCAATTTATTTTTAAGTCCGTAAATCTTTCATTTTTTATTCAGTCAAGTCAATTAATTTATCAAAACTTTGCTAACTTTATAATTAAGATTTTATGTAAATTTATAATTTGTCTCTTGAAATTTTCTGTCATAATAATAATTATAATCAATTCATTAACTTTAATGGAGGAAATGTGAATTATCTTATTTTTGGATTTTCTTAAAAATATCGTCTACCCGAAATCAAAATATCTCAAAATTTATAAATGATCTAAGCTGCAAACATAAATTCATATAAATAATAATAATATTAGGATAATTTATTTGTTCAGCGCTGTTTTTGTGTGTATCACACCTCAAGAGCCCTCTGCGAGCTTGGCCGTCGCTGTAGAAAGCGCCAATGATCAAGAAAGACCCAGTTGTTGTAAGGTTGGATGGACCTTTCAGTGACCGGTCTTTGGTACAGGTTTATGAATTTTTCAACCCAGCGAAGAGCATATTTGGAAATATAAATGGTATATTTTTGTGCTCCGCCGAGTTTCGAATCAACACCCTTCCATTAACGTTGAAATTTACGTTTTAAATCTAATCACAATCTACTTCACAATTTCAATACACCCTAAACCATTTTGCTTTGTTTGTCCAAATAAAGAGGCTTGAACCGATCTCTAGTTTGGTGGTTGATGCTACAGACTCCCAAACGGAAGCTCAGGAGTTCAACTCCTGGCGGATCTCGGCGGATGTGATTTAAAAAATGTAACTTGTTGTATATCTTCCTTGACTTATAGGTTGGATGTGTCTGACCACCAAAGCTGTAGAAAATGGTTCACTTTACCAATGTAGGTCCACATGCGGCATGTGTGAGCGCGAAATTATGCGTGTTTGCTTGTGGGAATGCATTTAATATGAACCTCAAATGATACCTACATATCTTTGCAACTTAGATTTAGATTTAGATGATCAATAGTTCTGTATTATGCAAAAGCCACAAGTATACTATCGGTTTTCTGTTCTACTAAGAGAAAATCCTTAGTTTTCTTGTGTACCCTGCACTTATAAATTGACAATAATCTTCCAATATAAACTTTCCCAACAAAAATATAATCTACAATAAACTTTTTGAAGCTCCCATTAAAAGTTTAATAGAAAGATGTATTTTTGTAAAGGCACATTTAGTAAATTGTCTTTCGCTTCTTAAAGCCACTTTAATTCGTAAAGTTTTCCGGAAAACTGTGAGAGTTATTTGTGACATGTACGCCGATAAGGTTTTACTTTTCTAAGAGGCTCTATATGTAAAAAGCATCACAAAAATGTGTGCTTGAGAGTTGAATTTAGAAGGAAACTTTTGTTTTTTCCCTTCACATTTGATATTCTCACTTTAATTGGGTTAAATTGGGAAGAGAACACAGATCTTGGTAGATCATTCCATAAACGGGCAGTTTGGCAACGGAATGAGTCATGAAAACGCCAAGTTCTCATAGTTTTGAGATCGACTGCAATGGGATGAACGAGAATCGTACTACGAGTTTCCCTTTCTGAAATGCGAGGGGGAGGGATTAATGAATGGAGCTTATAAGAACAAGCTCCGTGGTAATATAGTAAAATAAGCTTGATGAATTAAATAAGTTGCAAAGATATGTAGAATTTTGATTCACATTATATGCATTTTCACAAGCAGACACGTATCAGAGTTAGCGCTTAAACATGCCGCATGTGAACCTACATCACAAAAACCCAAATCTCCAATGAACATAAGTCCGGTCGATAGCTCAGTTGGTAGAGTGCGTGCATTCCATGCCGTGAGCTCGGGTTCGAATCCCACCGAGCGCGAGGGTGTCAGAAATGATTTCCCGTTTCGGTGTTTATTTCAAACTCTAAAATAAAAATACCGGCAAGGTTTACTCAGCCTTCACAAGAAATGAGTACCAGCTCTCTCGGGAGCTGGGAAACCCCCACTTCAACTGAAGTGGTTGGCGTAAGGCCGGACCCCTTACCTGTAAAAATGAATAGGTTCAACTCGCCACATGCGACCCCTTCGGGGATAACGCGGCAAGAAGTTACGCTATATGTGTAGCTTAGTTGCGTTGCGTTGCGTTACATGCACCCTGCAACTCTTGCTGACCTCCCTGAAAACAGGGGTGACATTGGCAAAGTGAACCATTTTCTACAGCATGGGTGGTCAGCCGCGGAACCCAAGGAACATAGACAACAAATTACATTTGTAAAATAAACACCGATAAATAAATTTATTTAAAATGTGAATCGTTTAAGTACTAAGAAGTCAAGGTTCACCTAGGATTGTCGTTTCAAGGACGATGATGATGATGATGATGATAATGATGATGATGATGATGTGAATAAGGAGTAAAATATAAAAGCTCCTCAGGTATCTCAAGTCACCTTGCACACTCTGCAAGATGAACTTTTCTCCTACCTACATTCTGCGTAGCTCTTCCCGACAATATTCTACGAGAAATCTACGATTTGGCGTAGACCACAGGTTCCCACAGTGTTCTATCCAGAGACCCCCAGAAGCGCAATTCTGCTGAATTCCTTACACTTTGATATCAATCCAAGTCGGAGCTTGCTAGCGCTTGCGAAAGAACTCCATTGATAAAAAAAAATCACAATACACCTTATTTTTGGTCACAAATTTGGTCATAAATCCTTAAGATCGTAAGGAATTTAGCAGAACAGCGCTTCTGGAATCAATTTCTACATGCTTTATCTACGGTAACAGAATAGAGGATCTATTTTTAATACTATAAGTCGTGTAGATATGCATTTCAGATCCATATTTTATCAGACTCGTGTAGGTTCGCGGTTAAAGATGCTACATGTGTAATAAAAAAATAAAGAAAACGAATCTCAAATGAAAATTAACCTTCCAGCTTTGGCCGCATATCCTTGAGTTGACATAGACAAAATGAACCATATTTTTCAGTATTGATGGTCAGCTTCATGCTTACCTTCAAGTCAAGAAACATGAGTACTTTCAAAATAACAAAAAAAACACAAACCTTAAATAAACATAAAATGTCAACTCTTGCCGCGTTTCCCTGAAACAGGGGTGACATTGGAAGAGTAAATTTTTTTATACATCCCACGAAAACAGTAAAATCAGATTCAGTTTGCCAACATCACTTATAATCATTTTACAGATTTGTTTTGATAAAGTAACTAAGTCGTTTAGGAAAATTTCTGAAACCATAGAGTAATTTAACTTTTTATTTATTTCATAAAATGATAAGACTTCATTTTAAAAAATGCATCTGCATTTTTAAAAACGAAGAAGAAGTTACACTATTTGCGTTTTTAAAAAAAAACAAAATCTGGCTTCTAAAATCTAAATCTAAGTTGCAAAGATATGTCGCTCCCCCAGTTCTTGTTTATCGTATACGCCAATCTTGTCAAATATGACTTTTTCATGCAGTTGTCTTATGAATCAAATTCTACACAATCTGAGCTAAGAAAAACCGTAAAACTCGATAATGTGAGAGTTGTTTTAAATATTTTTTAAATAAATTTCTTGTTTTCATAAGACACATTGGTCCAGTACACATGCAAACATTGCTCATGTAAAATTTTCTCAATGGCGTATACGATAAACAAGAACTAAGGCAGCGATGTATCATTTGAGATTCATATTAAATGCATTCCCACAAGCAGACACGCATAATTTCGCACTCACACATGCCGCATGTGGACCTACAATATAAAAAACCCAATCTCAAATGAACATACATCCTGCAACTCTTGCCGACCTTCCCTGAAAAAGGGGTGACATTGGCAAAGTGTCAACCTCAATACCAACATATAGCTTGGTTTTTAAATTATAGCTCTTTCAAGTTCTCGCATTTTTTTATTTCCGGTAAAACAAGACGTTTCTTTATTTAGGCGGATGTGACGTCAATGGACCTTCGGATCTTCGGAGTTTAGCCCAGGTAGCCTGTCGGATCCATCTACGTCATTTTGACGTCACGGCTTGGCTAGCCTGGCCGTGCTGCGTTTTGGTGGGACTCAAATTCAAGGCATTTTATTTTTGAAGATTATCAAGGATATCTTTATTTTTACTACTTAAAAAATATATGGTTGGGATCCTTGAAATGCACCCTATACAACCATAGTATTTTTAACCGTTTCCCCTCCCCAATGCAATTACCCTATTGCAAAGAGTCAACGAGCCACAACACTTTTGGAATCTCGTCGTAGAGCCTCGTGCAGCTTCGTAGATATTCGGGTCGCATGTGCGGTCTTTATTGTAGCGGCGAATCACATGTGAGCATTACTGGATAATCTGAGAGTGGGTGGGAAATGAGAAACTGGGCGGCGAGATGGGAAACGACGAGAAAGAAATGAGAAAAGCGGAGACAAATGAAGACAATGTACCCGCTGATGAAAATGTGACGCGCACACTTTTGTGGGATTGCGCTTTCCTAGAATTGATAATAATACGAGCAGACTAAACGTGATTGCGTAAGTAAGCCTTAAGATTTCTTTCGAATTTCAGTAACAAGTAACATCCCTGCTTGATAGACAGGCGACCAGCGTTTCGGAGTTTTACTTTGGTTTAGGCCTTCTATCTTCTTCTTTTTGTGTTATAGATCTATGATATGTTTATTGTGGAACCGTCAGGCACATAAGCTTCAGTAACCTCGACATTCTGGGGAGAGTGGGATTTCTTAGAGTCATGCGTTAGCCCCTGATTTGAGGATTTTCTTTTCCTTTCTTGAGTAGAGTAACTTAAGCTGATTAACTTCAACGGGAAGGCCTTCCGCCGCCAAAAAAACATTGCAAGTGAAGATCACCGAGTGAAGCGACTCCGCATGAGTTGCATGAACTTGGTGGGTGGAGGTGGGTCGAGTGCTTCCCTCTTGTGATGCAGAAGACCAGCTGTTCTTTCATCTTTTGGGAGGGCGGTATCGTAGACGCTGTCCGTCTGTTATCTCCTGTGCCACGACTCGGGCTATCCTTCCTTCGTTCATGCGGTCTACATGGTCCCTCCAGAACCGTCTCCTCTTCCTGCTCCATCTTATGATGTCTTCAGTATCGCACATGTTTCTGATTTCTGAGTTCCTCAATCGGTCTCTCAGTGTTTTTGCAGCAATGGCGCGGAGCGTTTTCATCTCAGATATTCTGAGTTAGCTCATGGTTCTCGAAGTGTCTGTCTTATATCGACTCCATATGTAATGATTAGTCATCTATCAATATTTATAATCTTTAACCTAAGTTGCAAAGATATATTGACATTAAGTGCTTATACTCAATGCACGTTCTCAGGCAGACACGTGTTAGTTCACGCTAACACATCCTGGGCTGGAAGTCTCATCACCACGGTAATTCTTACGTACCGAATACCGGTAATATTTGTATGAAGACCTGACAATCCAAGATCGCCACAAGTGAATGGCTGATTAGTTTTGATACAAATATTACCGATATTTCGTAGGTAAGAATTACCGTGGGGATGAGACTTCCAGCCCTGGTCATCTTTGGATCAAATTGTAGATAAACCAAACAGGCACTGAGGGAACGTTGTGGTAGGTACAGGTAAACATTATTTAATACAATTTTAAGACAAGAGTTTTCCCGTATTAGGTTGTACACTAATAAACGTTCCGCCCACGTTTTTTTTAATATGCTGTACTTTAAAGTCCCGGAACATAATTCGTTATTGCTCCGCTAAGCGTTATTACATTTTTTTCAGTTATGAAAGTTTAAAAATCTTTTAAATGAGTTTTCCCTTTAACCTTGGGCCCGGTTGTTTCAAAATTAGCTCAGCGAATTCCTTCTGAACGAAACTTGCACAAATTTGTGACAATCGTAAAAAAAACACAACTAAGCTACACATATAGTGTAATTTCTTGCCGCGCTATCCCCGAAGGGTTTCACATTGGCTAGTGGAACCTATTTATTTTTACAGGTAGGAGAGCCGGCCTTACGTCAACCACTTCATTTTAAGTGTGGTTTCCCAGCCCCCGAGGGGACTGGTACTTATTTCTTGTGAAGGCTGAGTCAACCTTGCCGGTATTTGATTTTGGGGTTTGAAATAAACACTGAAACGGGGAATCATTTTTAGCACCCTCGGCGGGATTCGAACTCGAGCTCACGGCATGGAATGCAAGCATTATCTACCAACTGAGCTATCGACCGGACCGAGCAGCCTTTATAAGTGTGAACTTACACGTGTCTACTTGTGGGCATGCATTTAATATGAATCTTAAATGTTCAAATATCTTTTCAACTTGTAGATTTTTATAGATTCCAAGCTCTACCATACTGCTTATTTATGTACCTTCTTCTTAAGTAAGAATCTTAAATGTTAAAATATGTTAGCAACGTAGATTGTAGTATTGTGCGGCCACAAAGCCGCTGCCACACTGTAATGTTTCGCTCGTTTTGTGTGTAATATCATAAAGTTATTTATTCTGGGGAATAGCCTTCTTTATTTCGCTCCCACAACCAGGCTCCGCACTAAATTATCAAATAAAATCTGACTTTTCTCTTCGCGCGGGACAAATGGAAAAAATAAACCACCTGCACCGGCTTAGTGGGATAACGGCTTTAGCTTGCCATCAAAAGGTAAATGATTCAATACCAGTTGTTTTATTAACAATAGTAATAACATGAGGAAGATTTATTTGGCGATCGCTGTTTTTGTTTGAATCACACTTCAAGAGTCCTATGTAAGCTTGGTCAATGCTATAACGCAACTCAGCTACATATATAGTGTAACTTCTTGCCGCGTTATCCCCAAACGGTCTTAGACATTTTAGTCGCCCGTTGAGCCCACGCTTTGACAAACTAATTATGCATTTGTATGAAGACCTGTCAATCCAAAATGGCCGCAAGTGAACAGCCGATTAGTCTTCATACAAATATTACCCAAATTCGGTATGTACGAATGACCGTGGTGATGAGACTTTCAGTCCAGGCATCATTAGTTTGTCAAAGCGTGGGCTCAACCGACGACTAAAATGTCTAAGAATAGCCACAAAACAGTTCAACATCCATTTTTCGGTTTATGTAGGTCTGTATCTCAGAATAAAATTGCGTTTCAACTCAATCAAATAGTTTACCGAAAAATCTATTGCAATTAAAACAGCGCCTCCATTGGGAGTTTTATTTTTCGTACATTTGTGGCTAAACGCTATGCTGGAGTTTTAAACTTGGAGTGTTGGTGTACACATTTTCTGATTATCTTTTATCTCTGTCTAGCATCTCTTCCCCATGGCGCCTCATCTTCTGTGAGAGAGGGACGAAAACAGAGAAATTGAGGAAGTCAAAATGATCGTTCAACCTGAAAACCAACGCAGGATTGGCTTATATGGAAAAAGAAACATATTTCGAGGGCATAATAACAAAAATACTCCAAAAAAAAACATAGCACCTGTTCTCTTTTTTATGTTACATGAATATATTTTCAAAATCGGTTATAGCATAGTTAACTGATACACCAATCATTATTCAAAATACTCCAGTTCGAGTTCACCGACTTTGACTGGTCAGTAGCTCAATGGTAACACTGCGGACTCTGAATGGGAAGGTTGTGGGTTCGAATCCCGGCGGAGCACAAAAAATATACCATTTGCATTTTCAAATTTGCTCTTAGCTGGGTTGAAAAATTCATAAACCTTTACCAATGACCGGTCACCAAAGGTCCATCCAGCCTTACAGCAACTGGGTCTTGATTGAGTAGGATTGGCGCTTTGTAGCGACGACTAAGCTCGTACACCTCTGCGGCACTACAACAAGTTTTATATACCCCTAGAGTTTCTAGGGAGTCTAGAGAGAATCTAGGAAGTCTCCCGCACAGGATTTCTTAAAAAAAAAAAACCAAAACCGAAAATTCCCGAAGTGATAAGCCCCGCCACAAAATATGAGAAACGATTGCAATGCCACTAAAAGTTTCAAAACAAACAATTGGGCTGGAAGTCTCATCACCACGGTAATTCTTACCTACCGAATATCGTTAATATTAATTGTATCAAGACCTGTCAATCCAAGATGGCCGCAAGTGAACAGCTGATTAGTCTTTATGCGTATCACTTATCCTGATTTCTTATTACTGATATAATATTATAGTTGTTCATTCAAAATTGGGTTTCTATGTTGTAAGTCCACGTACGGTATGTTTAAGCGCGAATTTATACGTGTCTGCTTATGTGAATGTATGTTATATGAATCCTAAATGTAGTATATCCTTGCAACTTAAAATATAGATTATAAAAAAATGACAACAATTGGCCGGTTTAAGATCTAGTCACTGAAAGATATTAACTGATATAAATGCAATTTTGGGACATTGAAGAAGTTCTTGCTTGAATTTTCGGTTTTCAGTGATGGTCAATCTTGGATAAATTAGAGGTCAAAATACAAACCTTTCTATAAAGTTAGCAAATAGCTTTTAGAGGTTTTATGCGTCGCTCTGTGGCTTTCCAGCAACTTTCTTTAAGAAACGGAAAAGCATTTTAGTTTTTTTCATTTCCTCCGCCGACACTTTGCGACGCTAGTGAGAGCACTTAGGTCCAAAAGACATAAATCTTTTTGAAAACAAACACCACATGTCCGACATCTGCTGGTGGATGACGTACAACAGAATATGTATTGTAGTGGACAGTGGATGGCACTTTGTGGCACGAGAGAGCTTAAAAAAACAGTAAAAAAAATCGATTGAAGATAAACTAAAACTAAGCTACACATATAGTGTAACTTCTTGCCGCGTTATCCCCGAAGGGGTCGCATGTGGCGGGTTGAACCTATTTATTTTTACAGGTAAGGGGGCCGGCCTTACGCCAACCACTTCAGTTGAAGTGGGGGTTTCCCAGCTCCCGAGGGGGCTGGTACTCATTTCTTGTGAAGGCTGAGTAAACCTTGCCGGTATTTTTATTATGGGGTTTGAAATAAACACCGAAATAGGAAATCATTTCTGACACCCTCCTCGGTGGGATTCGAACCCGAGCTCACGGGGTAGAATGCGAGCACTCTACCAACTGAGCTATCGACCGGACTTTCGACCGGAAGATACATAATCTATAATCTAAGTTGGAAAGATACATAAACATTTAAATGTCATATTAAATGCATGCCCACAAGCAGACACGTGTTAGTTCATATATATTGCATTTAATTCAGATCTCTCTGACAGTCGTAACACGTGCGTAAAAATGCTGCATGTAAACTTACAAATTAAAATACAAACTTCCCTAACTTATTTCATCACTTTACTTCGTAACTTTTTCCGACCTTCGCTGAAACAGGAGTAACATTGGTTTTAGTGAACCGTTTTTTACGGTGTGGGTGGTCAGCTTCATACCAACTTATAAGTCAAGGAAAAGCTAAATATAGCTTTTTAAATAAACTAGAAAATGTTTTTTTTTCAGGATGATTGGCTGGGGTTCTGTAATCTATAATCTCAGTTGTAAAAATATATTGACATTTAAGGCTCATATTTAAGTGCATGCCCACAAGCAGGCGCGTGTGAGTTCGCACTTAAACATACTGTATGTGTACCTACATACAAAATAAACCAAACTTAACACGAACATACACATTGCAACTCCTGCAGCATTTCTCTGAAACCGGGGTGGCAATGGCAAAATTGGAACAATTTTATACAGCAAGGGGGTTCAGCAATATACCAATCTATAAATTGAAAGTGAAGTCAGAAAAAAGAAAATAAGCCAAGAAATAAAATAATACATCATAATGTTTGCATAATCCTGAAAAAGTTACACGTAGTCAATACCACAATGTTTAAAAAAAAAAACATTTTTTCAGTGAAGGCAAATGCAAAAAAAAGGTTGTCAAATGCTGACTTTTACACAATTTCCTAGACTCTTCTTTTTGCATGTATATATATTTTTATTACAGTAAAATAATGCGAGTTTTATTTTATATTGGAAATGGAGAAAATGAGACGTACTGCGAATGGGCCATACAGGCATTACTGGCTCCTAAACAATGGCGAGAGGCATTTGCAAAATGTGGCCCGCCAAATAAATGGCGATCAATTCTCATTCCGAGAACTAGATGCCTCCTCGGCTCATCCAGACACCATTCCCGCATTGAAAACGACTTCTATATGTGCTTTATTGCAATTTACTGGTTTCAATCCAAAATGCTAGAAGCAGAACTAAAATATGTTATATTTTTTAGTTATATATTGACCGGTCCGTAGCTCAGTGGTAACACTGCGGACTCTGAATGGGAAGGTTGTGGGCTCGAATCCCGGCGGAGCACAAAAAGTATACCATTTATATTTTCAAATTTGCTCTTCGCCGGGTTGAAAAAAAATCATAAACCTTTACCAATAACCGGTCACCAAAGGTCCATCCAGCCTTACAGCAACTGGGTCTTGCTTGAAGCGACGACGACCAAGCTCGTAAAAAGGTCAATAGTTCAATTGGTAGAATGCTTGCATTCCATGCCGAGAGCAAGGGTTCGATCTCAAAGGTTTACTCATCCTTCACAATAAATGAGAACCAGCCCCCTCCGGGAGCTGGGAAACCCCCACTTCAACTGAAAGTGGTTAGTGTGAGACCGGCCCCTTTACCCGTAAAAATAAATAGTCCAGAATAGTCACATGATGATAATGGAGGATTTCTTTCCTGTGGCGCCATTTAATGGTTCAGGACTATCTCAAGGGCGCCATGGCTTCTGGAGAAAAATAGCGTCTTCAGTCCCTTTCTGAAGGTGGTGGTAGGCTGGTTCGCGCGAACACCGATGGGCACATTGTTCTAGGCAACCGGCCTGGCCACCGCAAAGCTCCTGTCTGCAAAATTTGATGTGTTCGCTCTTTTGGGCACTATGACCTTGTTGACAGCAGTGAGGGCAGAGCGTAGGTGGTCGTTTTGAAGTCTTATCGACAGAGCATAGCTCAGCGAGACATGGGGGTGTCCCCTTTGCGACCCCTTCGGAGATAACGCAGGCAAGGAGTTACACGATATGTGGTGTACCTTAGTTAGAAGTTTACTCAATGCTTTATACTCGGAGTACAAATGATATATTGTACAAGGCTGTACTATTATTTTATGCTCTCATTCATACGGAGAAGTGAACTTCTTGCTGTCAAATACATACCACCACTCATGTTGGCACTCGTGGAAGATGCTCCGTTATACGATGTAGGTAATAATAATACGTACAAGGTACTGCGAGGTCTCCATATCCGTCATCAGAATACTAAATATAATGCTGGAATTCTTTTTAATCTTTCCTATTTCGACTGACACGCAAGATTTGCCACTTTGCCAATGTCACCCCTGTTTCAGGGAAGGTCGGCAAGAGTTGCAGGGCTTATGATCATTTGAGATTGGGTTTTTATATTGTAGGTCCACATGCGGCATGTGTGAGCGCGAAATTATGCGTGTCTGCTTGTGGGAATGCATTTAATTTGAATCTCAAATGATACATGTCTTGTCAATTTAGATTTAGATTTTTAGATTTAGACCTACGGTTTGGCCGGGCCGGTGCGTCGCCAAACGCGGGAAAATCAGCGCGATGGGTTAAGTTATGTAAAGGAGAAGATACGCGGGGGAGGAGAAGATAGCGCATGGTCTCTACTACCGAAATAGTAATAATATCAGATCCTTGACTTATAGGTTGGTATGCGGCTGACCATCCATGCTGTAGAAACTGGTACACTTTGCCAATGTCACCCCTGTTTCAGGGAAGGTCGGCAGGAGTTGAAGAGTGTATGAATATTTGAGATTTGGTTTTTTATGTTGTAGGTTCACATGCGGCATGCGCAAGCGCGAACATGTACGTGTCTGCTTGTGAGAATGATTGTAATGTGAATCCCCAATGTTACATATATCTTTGCAACTTAGATTAGATTTGATTAGATTTGATCAGGGTGGTTTATTTGGTGAGCGCTGTTTTTGTGTAAATCACACCTCAAAACCTCTTGGACGTTGTTTTTTAAAAGCGCCAATTCTTAAAAAAAGACTCAATTGCAGTAAAGTTTTATGGACGGACTTGTAGTGACTGGTCTTTGTTAAGGCGTGTTATAAAGCTAAATCTGCCGTTTTTGTTTCTTACACTTCATGGTCTTAGAAAATTAGTTACAGGAATGAAAAAAATCAAGCATGTTTATTAATTTATTATCTTAATTAAAAAGCTTGAACAAAATATATGACTTAAGAATTGCCACCACAAAAAAACTGTGTTCTTTGATTTTATTAAAATTTAATTCATTAACTAGTTTTAGTTTTTCCATATTTACTCAAAAACTATTGACATTGTAATAAAAATGTTAAGTACGGAAGCTAAACAATGTATAGTTCTGTAATTAAAAAGCAAAATAAAAATTCCGAAACGCAGCACACACGAAAAAAAGCTAAAAATGTACCAAAAAACGCGTTTTTTTTAAATATTTTTTTGTGGTGGCAATTCTTGAGTTACATAATTTGTTCAAGCTTTATAATTAAGATAAAAAATAATAAATATGCTTGATTTTTTTCATTACATTAACTAATTTTCTAAGACCATAAAGTGTAAGAAACAATAACGGCAGATTTAGCTTTATAACGCACCTTAAAGGCAGATTCACTTTTTAACCTAGCGAAGAGTTTACCTGAAAAATCTTTGTTTTTCGTACTCCATACCGGGAATTGAACCTCTAACATCCAATC
The DNA here is from genome assembly GCA_951799405.1 of Agapetus fuscipes. NCBI lineage: Eukaryota > Metazoa > Arthropoda > Insecta > Trichoptera > Glossosomatidae > Agapetus > Agapetus fuscipes. The sequence goes on along the minus strand of OX637351.1, from coordinate 11,521,073 downwards.
ACGAGTCGGAAGTGTTAAAAAATTGGAGTACATACCGATCTGCAGTGATGTATTTATGGAATCTGGATCCAAAGTCTAGTAGTGTACGAGGATGTAAAAAATCTTTCACACAATTGACCCGGGAATCTCATGATCCGCTTTCATTTGTTTTCAAGGCATTTTCAGGGCTTATTACATGTCAATTTTTATAATATTTCCATGTATTTTTAAGAGAAACGGTCTGAATAGATTTGGTTTTAATTTATCCAGAAAAGCAAAGAAAAAATCAACCATTTGTCAACGACGATACCATGTTGAAAGCACCGGTTCTCATCAGATCACCGAAATTAAGCTTCTTGGATGGGTGACCGCTCAGGTACACCGCGTGTCGTTGGCATTTCTTGGACCGGTCCGTAGTCCAGTGGCAACACTTTGGACACGTAAATGGAAGGTTGTGGATTCAGATCCCAGTGGAGCACAAAAAAATATACCATTTATATTTCCAAATATGCTCTTCGCTGGGTTGAAATGATTTATAAAACCTTTACCAAAGACCGGTCACTGAAAAGGACCATCCAGCCTTACAGCAACTGGGTCTTGCTTGAGTATTGGCGCTTTGTAGCGACGAGCAAGCTAGTAAACACCTCTGCGGCACTACAACAAGTGTCATAGAACCCTAGCGTCTCTACAATCTAGGGATTCTCCCGCACAGGATTTCTTAATATTAAAAACTCTGAAAATAAGTTAAAGAGCAAAAAAATTAACGTAGACTTGAAATAGAATCGTGTTTTGAATCTTGCGGATTCTGAGGCATCGCTTTTGTAGGTATAATCTACGTCTCCCCTTTGGCTATGAGGCTGATTGGTTTATCGCTTTCTTTTATGAAATATCCTCTGAAATATGATCAGATTAGAGGGAGGCCTTACTTCCACGGGGGATATTGGCACAATTACATTTTTATATCAGAAGAAGGGATGTTGAATCGACACGTGCTAGTAAACAAAACTAAACGATATGAGAAATAATAGAGATCACATGTATCTGATACAATTTTTATTCTTGTTCTTGGATATTATTATTATATTTTTCTAAATAACATAGAAATGACATTCCCGAGGTGTGTGCAGTATGTACGTGGGCTGAACAGTGAACAGAGCCGAACGGTCACGGAAGCAGCCAAACTGCGCCGTGCGATCTCATCGGACCGTCCATTATGTAAGCAGGGTCAGACGTCGGCGACTAAGCACCAAGCGGTGCGAGGGGGGCATTTTAATGGAGCTCTCCTCCTTCTACTTGGATTTCCTGCAGGCAAAGGAATCCGCCTTGTGGACCAGAGACGGGTGCATAGGAGCGCCCACCCAGGGGCTCAAACGTGAGAAAGCGTCAGCCTCGTGAGCCGCCGCTGCCTGGGGTGTTGCTCCAAGCCCTTAGTTTGGAACTCCAGTCAACAGAGGAGTAATGTGAAGTGACGTGTAGGCTTTCTGAAGCAGGTCTGGCCATTTATTGTTTCCCATTTCCAGTCCCTTATTTAGTGTTAAATAAACCTATTGTTGTTTCCTTTAAATCATGTTTTAATTTACAACCCTTCCCAAGATTGAACATGGCAATGCCAGAGAATGAGATTCCACGCCTAGAGAGAAGTTGATGATGTTGATGATAGCTATCCGGGAGTATGCAAGTATATTGGAACCTCTCCGGAGGTACACATACGAAACATAACAATACAGTCGTCATTCTACTAGGCAATTACCTCCTTAGATGTGCTTCCACTTTGTTCTGTACGTTACTAACTAGAGAGTTTCTTTTTAGAATATTCTCTAAAAATGGTCTAAACTGGTTCGGATGTAGGAATAAGAAAGGATGGTAGGGAAGAGAGGAATCCTGGGCAAAACTGGAGAAGACTACAACTCGCAGAAATCAAACTCGATGTTTTTCAACTCGCCATTTATTTGGCTCACTGCCGCAAACACATGTTGACGGTCGTAGAACAGGAACACGAGAGAGTTTTACAACTAAAAAAAATGACATTAGACGTCAGACAAGTCTTCTTCCTCTTTTATCTTTTGAGTTGTTAGTCAAAATGATATTAGACGTCAGAATCGTCTTCTTCTTCTTTTAATATCTGTTATCATATTAAATTCAGACCAGGATCTGTTGCGTGGTCTATCGGAGCTGGAGCTTCTGGACGTTTCGCTCCACACTGCTTTTTCCAGTGACTCAGGCAAGTATTTTGGGGCTGATCCATGTAGAGCTTTGTAGGCCAGTAGACACAGCTAGTACCTATTCTTAGGTCTTACCTATTTTTACTTCTTACCTATATTTAAGCGCATCGATTACACAAGACATCGCCGCTTACAGTGTGAGTTCAGTGACGGAGCATTGTGAGTGACTCATTTACATTCAGGGTAGCGCCTTCCCTTCACTCAACGTCACAAGGCATTAAACATAAGACAGATTAATGAGAGTCGCTGGGCGCCCTCATTACAGGGCGACGCTGAGGCAACTGGAAACTTACTCGGCCGTGACCAAAACTTGGAAGGGTTCAATTGTAGAGCTTTCACAGCCGCTAGTTGACATAATAACTTTTTTTCCGGGCTGTGTGTTGACCGGTCCGTAGTTCAGTGGTAGCACTTCGGACTCTGAATGGGAAGGTTGTGGGTTCGATTCCCGGCGGAGTACAAAAAATATAGCATTTATATTTTCAAATTTGCTCTTCGCTGGGTTGAAAAATTCATAAACCTTTACCAATGACCGGTCACCAAAGGTCCATCCAGCCTTACAGCAACTGGGTCTTGCTTGAGTATTGGCGCTTTGTAGCGACGACCAAGCTCGTACACCTCTGCGGCACTGCAATAAGTGTCATAGACCCCTAGAGTCTCTAGAGTCTAGGGAGTCTCCCGCACAGGATTTATTTAAAAAAAAAAATAGCGAGAGGAAACACAGTCCCAAAATCAACGAAACCTTCAAATTATCAAAGGTCTAATAGAAACTCATCAAAAGGTCATAAAGAGCAAAGTTGAACGACCTGAGGAGAGCTTTAAAAATACTTTTATTGAAGTTTTTGCGCTCATAGAAACATAATTACATCAAATAATACAATTTTTCACTTTTTTCAAGACAGTAGAAATTTCTAGTGCGTCAAGTAACGTTTAAACTCAACAAAATGCTTTGCAGAAAATGTATTGAATTTGAAACGCTCACTTGGGGTGTCGTCTTAGATTTGATGCATTTCTAGTAAAATGCTACGGTTGGTTTTAAGTGTAATATTTGTATACTTAAGATACTGATCATGAAATTCAACAAAAAATCCTTCCATTTCGTGAATCAGCCCATGTTTGCTCACAATCAATTTTTCCTCTGACGGAGATCTGCCCTAACTGGAAAGAGGAGAGAGCACTAAGATCTAGTTTTTTTTATTCTGAGAACAACTCTTTAACGCGAAGTCGGTTTAAAAAAGAGAGCCAAAAAAACACATTTTAACTCCCGTCTGCTTACCAAGACTTACACAAGACTTACCTGGTCCGTAGTCTAGTGGTTAACACTTCTGACTCGTAAATGGAAGGTTGTGGGTTCGAAGCACGGCGGAGCACAAAATATAAACCATTTATATTTTCAAATAATGAATGTCGGTGTTATGGCCGAGGGGGCCAAGTGGCCGATCTTTCTAGCGTATTTGGAATAGAATAACGTAGGTTTGATCCCCGCTTGGGTCACTTGCTTTAACTTTGACCCTGGTTCAACAGATGCTATTGGATAATTATTAATTTATAATTAATTAATATAAACAATAATGAATTCTTAATTGACAATATTAATACCTGTTCCTGGCCAGGCAGAATAGGTTGGTGAATTGCATTCCTCTTCACAAATCTATTTAAAAAAAAAAGGATGAGTAGGTACCTACAGATTTGTGGAAAACATTTCTGACTGAGATTAAACTTATAGCCTTATTGATTTGAATGCAAGCGCTCTACAAACTCAATTATAGATTGGACATTGAAACAACATTGACAGCAATGAAAGTCAAATATGTTTTATCTTTTTTTAAGTCATTTGTCGTGTTAAGCGGTTTGCCTACGTATAACGCGTAGTTGAGCACAATTCGGTGCTGCTATAGTGTGGGACTCCTTTTTCCTCTTCACAAATATCGGGAGAATTTAAACTGAGGGTTCTGTCTACACACCCAATCACTCTTCCGCACAGAGACTCTCAAATGGTGGAGCAAAATACTACAGGGAACCCCTGAGTTTCAAAAAAAGCCCAGAGTTTCTCAGAAATACACTTAAAATGAGGGCTCTGTTTACAGACTCAATCACTCTTCCGCACAGAGGCTCTCAAATGGTGGAGAAAAACACCACACGTAGCCCGTGAGTTTAAAAAAAAAGCCTAAAGTTTCTCAGGGAGACACTTAAACTGAGGGCTCTGTCTACAGACCCAATCACTCTTCCGTACAGAGTTTCTCAAATGGTGGAGAAAAACACCACACGTAGCCCGTGAGTTTAAAAAAAAAGCCCAAAGTTTCTCAGGGAGACACTTAAACTGAGGGTTCTGTCTACAGACCCAATCACTCTTCCGTACAGAGTTTCTCAAATGGTGGAGAAAAACACCACACGTAGCCCGTGAGTTTAAAAAAAAAGCCTAAAGTTTCTCAGGGAGACACTTAAACTGAGGGCTCTGTCTACAGACCCAATCACTCTTCCGTACAGAGTTTCTCAAATGGTGGAGCAAAACACTACAGGAAACCACAGAGTTTCTAAAATAAGCCCTAAGTTTCTCAGGGAGCCCCAAAGCGTTTTTTTGCAAGCCCAAGCACTATCTCTCAGAGCGCTTCCTAAATAGGGGAGCAAAACACTACAGGAACACCAGAGTAACTTCAAGAAGCTAAAAGTTTCTAAAAGAGCCGCAGAATTTAAACTGAGGGCTTTGTTTACAAACTCAATAACTTCAGAGTGGTTCCTAAAAATTAAGGACTATGCAGAAAACCCATGGTTTCCTAAAAATGCCGTGAGTTTCTCTAACCTAATCTAAATCTAAGTTGCAAAGATATGTATCATTTGAGATTCATATTGAATGCATTCCCACAAGCAGACACGCATAATTTCGCGCTCACACATGCCGAATGTGGACCTACAATATAAAAAACCCAATCTCAAATGAACATAAGCCCTGCAACTCTTGCCGACCTTCCCTGAAACAGGGATGACATTGGAAAAGTGAACCATTTTTTACAGCATGGTTAGTCAGCAACATACCAACCTATAAGTCAAGGAATAGACACAACAAATTACGTTAAAAAAAATTACGAGGGCTTTAAATCAAATCTTAGAGTTCCCAAAAGAGCCTTGGCTTTCCCACTTGCGTTTGATTGCACAGGCGTGTGTTATTTCAAACAAGGCAGTCGATTTACCACCGCCTTTTGAAAAATAAACATTTACAATTTTGAAAATATTCAAGATTTGGGATTGAGAACACGCGGCGTACGTAATACAAAGGTTGTGTAGAATTTCCAATCATACTAATGGTAGGATCATTGAAGGAAAATCTCGCGAGGCCTTGGTGTATACTTCTCTATATATCTATTTGTAACATTTGAAAAAAAATCTATATTTGATTCACATGACTTCCTTGACTTATAAGTTGGTATGAGGCTGACCACCCAATCTGTAAAAAATGGTTCACTTTGCCAATGTCCCCCCTGTGCCAGGGAAGGTCGGCAAAAGTTGTAGGGCTTGTGTTCATTTGAGGTTTGGATTTTATTTGTAAGTACACATTCAGCATTTGTAAGCGCGAACTAAACGTGTTTGTCTGTGGGCATGCATCTGTGAGCTTTAAATAAATATATCCTTGCAACTTAGATTATAGATGAAAAATTAAAGCTTATTGTAGCAAATAAATGGTTATACTACATTATAATATTTTATTATATTTCAGGTAAAAATATACCTACAGTGAAATGACTTTACGGAAATACCCGTGGTCTTTCGGCGCTCTAACGAACGCGGCTTCGGCTTTCACTCGTATCAGTATACGGTAAAATCAAGAAAGTGAACTGTTTATAGTTACTATCATTGCGTAGAGAGAAAAAAAATGTACTATAACTAGCTCCTTCACCAGGGATGCTACTGTATTTTGCATACATTCTTACTAATGCGATATTTTATACTCGGGGTACTGTTTTTCAAGAATACAACATTGTGTATAGTCACCTCCATTGCGTAGATTGAAAAAATGTATGCAAACTGGATGACTCTCTAGGGGTGCCGTCGTATATTCCATACGCAACGCAACTACGCAACTAAGCTACACATATAGTGTAACTTCTTGCCGCGTTATCCCCGAAGGGGCCGCATGTGGCGAGTTGAACCTATTCATTTTTACAGGTAAGGGGGCCGGCCTTACGCCAACCACTTCAGTTGAAGTGGGGGTTTCCCAGCTCCCGAGAGGGCTGGTACTCATTTCTTGTGAAGGCTGAGTAAGCCTTGTCGGTATTTTATTTTGGGGTTTGAAATAAACACCGAAACGGGAAATCATTTCTGACACCCACGGCGGGATTCAAACCCGAGCTGACGGCATGGAATGCAAGCACGCTACCAACTGAGCTATCGACCGGACTTCAAGATACATTTACGCAAAAAGTTAAAAAATCTTTATCAGAAACGAAATACAAAGAGTTGTATGAGTTAGATTAAAAAAAAACAATACCCGAAGATCCTTTTATTGGAAATGAAATTGAAAATGTATTATTCTTGCTTGTGAATACTTGTATTAATATTTGTGGTAACATCCGCCATGTAACCCATACGTTATATTACTTTCATATTGATTAAAGTAGGTACTTCTTTTACTTACACAGGCCCGGTATTTTGAAGTATCGTAAAGTTAACTGAAATGCAATTTTAGTTAAATCATCATATATAAAATGTAATTTGTCGTGTGTGTGTGTTCCTTGACTTATAGGTTGGTATGCGGCTGACCACCCATGCTGTAAAAATGGTTCACTTTGCCAATGTCACCCCTGTCTCAGGGAAGGACGGCAAGAGTTGCAGGGTGTATGTCCATTTGAGATTTGGTTTTTATGTTGTAGGTTCACATGAGGCATGTGCAAGCGCGAACTTGTACGTGTCTGGTTGTGAGAATGCATGTAATGTGAATCTCCAATGTAACATATCTTTGCAACTTAGATTAAATTAGATTAGATTAGATCATAATATTTCACTCACCGAATTTCGGTAGTAAATATTTAGTAACTTTAACTTTCGATTTTCAAGATGGCGGCGCTTCACTGACAGCAGCTGTTCTTTTTTAGTGTAAGGATACATCAAAATTGTTGCAAACTGAACATTTTTTGTCTCGTTTTCTAGCTTAATGAAGGTTATGAAGGCATATGATTTTTATGAATAGTTGTTTGTTTTAAAGCTTTTGAATGGCATTTTAATTATTTCCAAGATTTGGGGGCGTGGCTTCATACTTCGGTAATGTTCGGTTTTAGTTAACTCGAGATTGTGTATTTTGAATAAAAGTTCAAGCCTAATAGTTAACTAAAATATTACTACAGTTCAAATACCGGGCCTTAGTAAGAATCATTGATACCTATAAAAGAGTATACTAATATTATTAGGAAGATTTATTTGGTGAGCGCTGTTTTTGTGTGTATTACACCTCAAGAGCCCTCTGCGAGCTTGGTCGTCGCTGTAGAAAGGATTCGAATCCCGGCGGAGCACAAAAATATACTATTTATATTTCCAAATGTGCTGTTCGCTGGGTTGAAAAATTCATAAACCTTTACCAAAGACCAACCGGTCACCAAAGGTCCATCCAGCTTTACAGCAACTGGGTCTTGCTTGAGAATTGGCGCTTTGTAGCGACGACGATCAAGCTCGTAAAAAGGTCGATAGCTCAGTTGGTAGAATGCTTGCATTCCATGCCGAGAGCAAAGGTTCGATCTCAAAGGTTTACTCAGCCTTCACAAGAAATGAGAATCAACCCCCCCAGGAGGCGTCTAACCCTCCATACTGAATAATCGGCGACAATTCACGCTGAAGTACTGCCGCGAACATTTAATTAATTATCTAGTTTCAGTTTTTTCATATTATCTCGAAAACTGTTCACAAAACCTAAAATATTTTTCATAGACTCTCTAGACATTGTATCATTCTAAAATTATGAAGAAAAAAAACATGTTCAAAATATTAAACAACAAAATTAGAAGAAAAAAATGTGAATAAAAACGTGTTTTTTTAAATAGTTTTTTGTAGCGTCATTTTTTAAGTTTTATAAAATATTTTAACTTTAAAATTTAGATAAAAAATCAATTAACACGCGTGATTTTTTCCATTAATGCCACTTCTTTATAAAGGCCATAAAATATAAGAAACATTTTTCGTGTGTGTCGTCTGTCGAAATGGCCAGTTTAAAGGAAAGACGCCCCGGGAGCTGGGAAACCCCCACTTCAACTGAAAGTGGTTGGTGTGAGTCCGGCCCCCTTACCTGTAAAAATAAATAGGTCCCGAAGCGCCACATGTGACCCCTTCGGGGTTAACGCAGGCAAGAAGTTACACTATATGTGTAGCTTAGTTGCGTTTAATGGCATCGATCGGTATGTTGTCTCGCTAATTACGTTTTCCTGAGCATGTGTTCTAAACTGCTTCATCAATTTTCCTCGAAGCCTCGTTAATACACAACTTAGATAATCTCATAGACAAGTTGGAGTTGTGAAGAACGTGGAATCAATAAGGGACCAGAGGCGTAGGGACGATAGGTATAACAAGTATCCATCGACTTCTCTTTTAATCTAATCTAATCTAATCTAAGTTGCAAAGATATCGACGGTTAAAAGGCAATAAGCGACATAAACTAATTTGTTGAGGAGAGCAGTTTAAAATTTGAGATTGCAGAAAAGTGGCATAACTTTTTTATTTTTTATCATGTCGATAAAATCAAAACACTCTAAAATTAAAAATAAATAAAGGCATTTATTGGCATTCCTTATATCCGACGATATGGTGTAACCGACAAGATTTTGGCATTTTTTGTCCTAAAGGCGCTTGTGACATAAACAAATCGTAAAACATCGTAAGACCACATTAATAGAAATATCAATAAATGCCTTTATTTTTATGTATTTTAGAGTTGCTGTTTTGGTTTTAACGATATAATAAAAAATAAAAAAAGTTATGCCATTTTCTGCAATCTCAAACTTAAAACTGCTCTCCTGAACAATTTAGTTTGTGTCACTTTACCCGTCGATATTTGAAACTATAGATGGTATGTTTTTTGTACTCTGCCGGGACTCTAATACACGACCTTCCATTTACAAGTCCGAAGCCGAAGCGCTTACCACTGGACTACATACAGACCGGTCGTTGATTGACAACACAAATTATCGCTATTTTGTATGCAATTACTTGCATAAATGATGTTTATTTTTTATGTGTTTTTAAGAAAGGTTTCCCTCTAAAAAACCCGTCGCCCCTGTTAGGGACATTGTAGTATGGCCCCTCCATATAAGATGCGAGATTAAGGCGCACTTGATCACATAAAGAAAGTCCTACATATGTGCAGCTTACAATATAGTAACCCTTCCAGTATGTTCAATCTAAGTTGCAGAGGCATATCGCCACCTTACTTCGCTCACAACACTCCGCTGTTAAAAACACTACATTGGCTTCGTTTCCCGGAGAGGGTGTTCTACCGTGTTTGTCTGATGGTATATAAAGCCATCAATGGCTTGGCTCCACCTTATCTGACAGACATGATGTTGCCTGTTGTGTAAGCAGGCAGACACTCAGATCCGCGGGCGATGGAGCAGTCAATTTGGTTCAGCCACGCCGTCAGATTCGTACAGATTTCGGAGACCGCGCTTTCCGTGTTGCGGGTCCGGTGGAGTGGAACAGACTGCCACCCGGAGTGAAGAACTCCAAATCTGTGGGTGTATTTCGCGGAGCACTCAAGACACACCTTTTTAGAAAGTCTTATCCATGATCGGAGAGGGCCCTTGAGGTGTGACACACACAAAAACGGCGCTCTCTTATCATTTATAATTTAAAATAAATTAGCCTAATATTATTATTATATTACAGGTTAAATTAAAGAGGTACTGATTCACTGCTTTGAGAAATCTTATATAACGCATTTTATTGGGTGTTACTTCACGTGAGTTCATAGCAAGTGAACGAACTAAAAGTAAATGCTCATAAAAACTTCTAAAAAAATATCCTGATATATACGAGTATGTCTGAATTTTGTCTGAAAAATATTACTGACTTTAACTTTAAATTACGGTCATCAGAAATTAGATATAGATTAAAAAAAACGGATTTTATGAACCGTGTTGCAGATAGCATCGGATATTTCAACGTTTCGTCAGAGTCGTATCCAATTATACAAACATTTTAATTTATTTTATATTTTCTCTCAATTTTAGCAGTACCATTTTCAACACAGAAACACAAGTTCTAGCGCTAAAACTTGTTTGGCTTAGCATTTAAAAAATGAGTTTCCACCCCTTGATGAGAGATCCGCTATTAATCACGGGTCCGGTACGGTACACCCACACATCGCCAAAACTCCGCACAACTAAAGTACAACCAGAGAGCGACCAACCCTCGTCACTACACACAGAAGGCGGGAAATTAAGCTTTTTTTGTATTTTTAGCCTGGGCGCGTTAAAACAATTGAATTTTCGGCGCAGAATGTGCAAACTATTAAAACTAGAGTATTTCTGTTCTTTTTTTGATGGAATTAAATTGTAGTTTGAAAAAAATAGAGTGAAATTTTTATCCTATACATTTTTTTTGTTTTTGTTTAAATATAAATACGAGCTCCTTGACTAATAGGTTGGTATAAGGCTGACCACCCGTGCTGTAAAAATCGGTTCACTTTTGCCAATGCCACCCCGGTTCAGGGAACGGCGGCAGGAGTTGCAGGGTTTATGTTCATGTGAGGCTTTGCTTATTTGTATGCACACATGCAGAATGTGTAGGCGCGGTATTGCAGGATAGGCGCGGTAGGCAGGATATTTTTTTTAGTTATATATCTGTGGGTGAAAGGAACAATGGAAGGAGTCGAAAAATTGGTATGCAAAGTGATTCCTTAGATATATTATATCTCACTTTGCATACCGATTTTTTTGACTCATTCCGTTGTTCCTTTCGACCACAGATATAACTTAAATCTATTAAATAAGTTCCTTCAGGCAAACACGTGTAAGTCTAGCTTACACAATATGCTGTATCATCCCTTAGCAGAGGGCGAAGGGTGCCATACAAGCCGATTCCCATCGGTTTCCCGTTTAAAATGAGGCAATGATAATAAAGTAGACTGCAGTGTTTCAATGGGGACAAAAAATACGTATTGTTTCTTTGGTTTTAAATGTGTTATTTTACTTTGTGCCTATATTTTTTAACTACTTTGTTACATCATTTTAAAAGGGAAGCCGATGGGAACCGGCTTGTATGGCATCCTTCGCCACTGCCCGTTAGTGCTTGTTTGTCTTATCTCCAACATAGGTAATTTCACATAAGCAATGTTTGTATGTGTACTGGACCAATGTGTCTTATTTAAACTAGAAATATATTTTTTTTATTTGACACATCTCTCACAATATCGTGTTTTACATTTATTCTTGGCTCAGATTGTCTAGATTCTTAATACAATTTCATTGAAAGGTCATCTTTGAAGCAAATGGTAGATAAGGCAAAAAAACACTTGCGAGACGGTATGTGTACAACAAAATAAAAACCCAAATCTAAAATGAGCAAGTTTTTACCACGTGGGTGGTCACCCTCATACCAACATGTTAGTCAAGGAACTGGATAAACGAATCTCAAAATCAATATATCATTGATAGTTCAAGGCAACGTTTAATAAAAAAATATCGAGAAAATGCTATTTTTAAAATATGCCAAGTCATCATATTTTATTTCGCCGTTTTCCAATACTTATTTCTTTTGTATTAAAAAAATCTACAAAGAAATGTTGAATGAAATATACAAGGTTCAAATAATATGAATGGTTGGATGAAAAATTTACCGTAATGGTGAAATAGAGAAAATAACAAAAACGTATTGTTCTGATTGCAGTTGGGTTCTTTTAATCAAACTGCAATTTATTTTTCAAGATTTGTTTTACACAATGATATTTTACAATGTACTGATTTTTAGTTCTTGGCTTATCGACTTCACGGCTCAATGTTTCAATCGACGACAGTCTCTCACACAATTGCGGTCCAAATATAGCGTCTAAACGGACGCCTCTCGCATATTCCAGACCCTTATATAGTGAACCTCTCCACACACCTCTGTATTGATACATACTATTCTAGTTACGCATATCAACAACTGCGTGCCTGGGCACATGCACACATTTAAACTCACAGTAGACTATACTGAGGCGTACACACACACACACAAGCAAGCCACGCAATCGGGCTCATATGTACGTTCGTAACAGTAGGTATATTAGAACGTTCTAGAATCAAGATCATATTTTTATACAATAATCTACAAAGTATTTTTTTTACGCAGCTCACGTGACGCCCTCATCTCCACTTCACACTTTGGTACCAACTTCCGTTTACGTTGCGTGGTATTTAGAGCATTTTTTAAAATTTCAACAATCCACATCACAGTGATTTTAATGGTTTTTAATAATGAAGTTATTTCTTGATTTATAATTATGGCGGTATGAGGCTAACCACCTATGCTGTAAAAAATGTTTCACTTTGCCAATGTAGCCCCTGATTCAGGGAAGGTCGGCAAAAGTTGTAGGGCTTATGTTCTTTGAAGCTTGGATTTTAATTTGTAAGTATACATGCAGAATTTATAAGCTCAAAGTTACACTTGTCTGCTTATGAAAATGAATTTAATATGAATCTTAAATGTAATATTTCTTTGGAGTCTAGATTATAGATAGATAGATGACATACTAAGTCTGTTTGTGAGCATGCATTTAATATGAATTTTAAATAGGATTATTTGAATCTTTGCAACTTAGATTAAAGATTATTATAGTCCTCCCTGGACTTGTTTGGCTTATATTCCATTTGAATCAAAGATGACCTTTCAATGAAATTATCTTAAAAGAATCACATTCTACATAATGTGAGCTGAGAGAAAAACATAAAACACGATAATGCGAAAGTTTGTTATGTATTTTTTTAAATCAATTTGCAGTTTTCATTAGACACATTGGTCCAGTACACATAAAACCATTTCTCATGTGAAACTACTTATGACGGGCATAAGACAAACAAGCACTAAGAGGAGGATATAAGGAAACACTAAATTTACTTAAAATACAATGGTAGTCGAAATTTTACCATTTCAGTAAAGGTAAGGTTATCGTGTGTTGTACATCGTTGAGTTAGTTTAAAAGAAAATGTTTTAGTGTGGAGGTAACCTTTACGTGCAATTAATTCAAGTGAATGAAACTCCCCTTAACCCTATAGTGGTAGCTTTAACTTAAAAATGTATTTAAAAAATACATCTTTTGTTGTAAATGAGACATTTTAATGCTTAAATTATCAATTTACATTAATGTTTGTAAAAATGGCGTGAAAGTTAAATTTAAAATTATGTTTTTATTTAAAATATTTGCAGTTCCATAAGGTTTTGTTTTTTTTTTTAATTTGAGAAATATATGGAAACACAAATTCTATTTTTATAAGTGTTTTCAGGCTTTCATGGCCGGCTTCAGATGATGATGATAAGGATGCAGCATCCATTTTTCCGGGATTGTAGAAAGTACGAGCCTTGAAGAAGTCAGTCATAAGTTCACTGACGAAACGTAGCAGCCTTCCAAGAAGAAAAAAACAGCCTACAGAAGAAATACTGGACCATGGTCTACAAGCCTGGAAAAATGGATGGTGCATCCTTATCATCATCATCTATTTTTTATGTTTCCGGATATGTATTTATCTCTTACAACAACAAAAAACTTTTAAAATTGCCGTATTTTTTTATCCGACTTAGTAAATTAGATGTTTAAATGCTTAAAAAAAACATTAAAAAAAACGGAAATTTGTTTTCAAATATGGATGATTTTAATCTTGACTTCATGAAATTTTCCACCCATACAATACAAAAATGGTTTACTTTGTCAATGTCACCCATGTTTCCGAGCTTATGTTTTTTTGAGATTTTGGTTTTATTTTGTAATTACAGCTGCAGCATGTGTAAGCGCGACGACGAATAAATTAATAAGGAAAAAAGTAAGATTGGCTTTTACAAATAAATAATACTTCAATATAACTTCTACGGGTTAACTAAATAAAATGAGAGTGGTTATCGTTGACTTGAAGCCATTTATCTTATTCCGCTTGTTCTGCCTCCTCTCCTGCTCAGTACAAGTGAATCCCGTACGGCAAGATATCTCACGAGCGAAACGAAAAGTATATTGTATCTTGCGAGCGAAACGAAAAGTATCTTGTATCTGGCGAGATACTTTCCGAGCTAAGGGAAAAGTTTTAAAGTAGAAACAATGTTATCAATGAATGTGTTTATTTTAAATTAAACAAAAATCCAACGATAACTTCTAAAATGGAATTCTATTACAATTTTTAAGGGATGAAAATATTTTTCTTTCAGAAATCAATTACTGAATAAACAGAATCGAGTACATTTTCACTAAGTTAGATAAAAAAAAACGCAACTAAGCTACACATAAAGTGTAACTTTTGCCGAAGGGGTCGCATGTGGCGATTCGGGACCTATTTATTTTTCGGGTGAGGGGGCTGGCCTCACCCCAACCACTTTTAGTTGAAATGGGGGTTTCCCAGCTCTCAAGGGGGCTGGTTCTCATTTCTTGTGAAGGCTGAGTAAACCTTGAGATTGAACCCTTGCTCTCGGCATGGAATGCAAGCATTCTACCAATTGAGTTATCGACCTTTTTACGAGCTTGGTTGTACTCGCTACAAAGCGCAAATTCTCAAGCAAGATCCAATAGCTCTAAGGCTGGATAGACCATTTTTGGTGCATTGGAGGCATATTTGGTGACCAGTCATTGGTAAAGGTTTATGATTTTTTCAACCCAGCGAAGAGTTAGATAAAAATTAGAAATGATTTATCTGGTGAGTACTGTTTTGGTGTGTTTCACATTCCAAGAACCCTCTGCGAGTTTGGTCGTTGCAATAGAAAGCGCAAATAACTCAAGTACCAGTCAATCGCTGTAAGAATCAATGGACCTTTGGTTACCGGTAAAGGTACATGAATTTTTCAGCCCAGCGAAGAGCACATTTGAAACTCAAATGATATATTTTTGTGCTCCGCCAGGAATCGAACCCGCAACCTTTCGATTACTGGGCTGTAAGTCTCATCACCACGGTAATTCTCACCTACCGAATATCGGTAATATTTGTATGAAGACCTGTCAATCCAAGATGGCCGCAAGTGAACAGCTGGTCTTCATACAAATATTACCTAGATATTCGGTAGGAAAGAATAACTGTGGTGAGGAGACGTCCAGCCCTGGTTCACCATAATCTTTTATCTAAATTAGATTGCTCTTCAATTTTACAAAAAAAAAATGTAAACCGACTTAACGTTTTTTTTTGTTATTTGGATTCGAACAAACACTTTTTTTAAATAAAAATTGCGCTTAGTACATGCTTTAGGACCTTTGTGGGCTTTTTTTACAGGCCATGATGTGGGTCTGGGGTGGCTTTTTAAAAAACCAAACAAAGATCCAAAAAAAAAACATAGAATTCGACTTAGTGTGACATTTTGAGTAATAGTGACTCGCTAAAAGTGTTAGTATGGTTACGTTTTTGGGTTTGTATGTTTTTGAAAAGAAAAATAAAACCCTCTTGATTTTTATTTACTTTGGATGGAATTTTTAGATATTTTGGTCGTCCGTTGAGCCCACGCTTTGACAAACTGATGATGCCTGGGCTGGAAGTCTCATCACCACGGTCATTCTTACCTACAGAATTTTGGTAATATTTGTATGAAAACTAATCAGCTGTTTACTTGCGGCCATCTTGGATTGACAGGTCTTCATACAAATGCATCATTAGTTTGTCAAAGCGTGGGCTAAACGGAAGACTTAAATGTCTAAGAATAGCCCCGAATATATTTATCTACGGTAAACTCTCCCTGTATACAAACGCTGAAGATAAGTCTAGAGCCCATTATAGAAAGCCTCGATTTTCTAGCAAACTTGAGCAAATGTTAGAATGTTCCAGACATTCACAATATCTAATACTACGAGTCATTAAGCGCTTTGAATGACTACATCGCGAAACGGCGCTATAAAGAATCATTACAACTCATGATCATCATCATAATCGGTGTTTTGGCCAAGGGAGTGGCTGATATTTCTGGCGTATTTGGAATATAATAACGTTGGTTCGATCCCCGCTTGGGTCATTTGACCATAGTTTTGATCCTGGTTCAACAGATGTCATCGGGTGATTGTTAATTTATCATTTAATTTTTAATTAAAATTTATTAAAATTTATTAATGATTATTAATTAAAATATAATAGGTTGGTGAATGGCATTCACCAGGAAAAATCCGTTCCGTCTTATTTAATGGTAGATACTTCCTAATAAGCGGTTTATAATTCAATATGGACGTAAACAATACACTTTGTAGTCGATCGTCAAAGGATCTTCCTTAAGTTCGCTGTAATACTGTTACTTGAAACTTAATGAAAATGCCGACAAGATTGCAAGTTGTATGGCACTTATGTATATCATAAGGACTTAAATCTAAGGGCTCACTTAGGACTTAGCACTTTAAATCGTATTAAAATTATCTTCTTTAGAAAAAGAATTGCACATGTTATGATTCTACGGGGTCCTCTTTTAATTAAACTGCAATTATTTAATTTAACAGAATTTATTATTTTTGAAAGAGATGATGAAAATATGAATTATGAATTTAAAATTAATGGAATGAATGTTGATGTCGTAAATGAGTTTGTATATTTGGGAAGTAAGTTTGAAAAAGATGGAAGAATGGCCGGTGAATTTGAAAGAAGAATAATGAAAGGCAGGTGTGTACTGGGTGCGACCGCTTGCATCGCCAGGAACCAAAATCTCTCAAAAAATGTTAGATTGGCGGTGCACGGTGGTATACTAGTGCCAACCTTGATGTATGGAAGTGAAGCCTGGACGGTGAGTGAAAGGGAAATTAGTAAAGTCCATACAGTAGAAATGGACTATCTAAGAAGTATGATTGGGAAAAAACGGAGTGACAGGGTGAGGAATGATTTTGTAAGAGAAGAATGTGGTGTAAGGGAAAGTGTGAAAGTGAAGATTAAAAGAAGTATGTTAAGATGGTTCGGGCATTTGGAGAGAATGAGTGATGAAAGATTGACGAAGAAAGTATATGTTGCTAGAATAGATGGATGTCGTGGTAGAGGAAGACCGAGAAAAGTATGGAAGGATCAAATCTCTGAAATAGCGAATGACTGGGATATCCAGAGTCATAATAAAAGGAGGACTTGTATGAAAAAGGTTATGACTCTGGATGAAATGAAAGAAGTATGCAAGGACAGGAAGAAGTGGCGGCTAATCTGCAATGTTGATTTCTAATGTTGGTGTATTCATTTGCTACATTTTTTGCATAGGAAATTTTTGACTTTTTTTGTATAGATTTCTTTGTAAGGTTTTGTTCTTTTTTATATTTAAATGTAATTTATTATTCATATTCCTTGACTTATAGGTTGGTATGAGGCTGACCACCCATACTGTAAAAAATGGTTCACTTTGCCAATGTCACCCCTGTTTCAGGGAAGGTCGGCAAAAGTTGTGGGGCTTATGTTCATTTGAGGTTTGGATTTTATTTGTAAGTACACATTCAGCATTTGTAAGCGCGAACTACACTTGTTGGTTTGTGGGCATACATCTGAGAGCTTTAAATGAATATATCCTTGCAACTTAGATTATAGATTATTATATTAAACATGGACAGTTCTACACACACTTTTGCACCTGTACAGGCGCGCGTAAAGTAAAGATAAATAAATAAGGTTGATTTATTTGGTGAGCGCTGTTTTTGTATGTATCACACCTCAAGAGCCCTATGCGAGCTTGGTCGTCGCCGTAGAAAGCGCCAATTTTCAAGCAAGACCCAGTGGCTGTAAGGCTGGATGGACCTTTTTATGACCGGTATTTGGCAAAGGTTTATCATTTTTTCAACCCAGCGAAGAGCAAATTTGAAAATTTAAATGGTATTTTTTTTGTGCTCCGCCAGGATTCCAATCCACAGCCTTCCATTCAGAGTCCGAAGTGTTACCACTGAACTACGGACCGGTCAAAGGACCGGCGTAGGTGCTTTGAAGTTCGTAGTTTATAGCACCATCATCATCATACTAGTGCCAGACTATACCGAAATGTCTTTACCGAAAAATGCTTCGGATCTCTTGGCGTGATCGAGTCACCAATGAAGAAGTCCTTCAACGAATGCGCACTAAAAAGGAGCTCCTGCCTACCATTTAGCAGAGAAAGCTTATGTACTTCGGTCACATTATGAGAAAAGAGTAGTACTGTCTCCTTCATCTTATCATTCAGGGTAAGATTGAGGGAAAAAGATCTCAGGGACGCCAAAAAACATCGTGGCTGAACAACCTGCGACAGTGGTTCGGCAGAAGCACCAAGTCCCTGTTTCGAGCCGCAGCATCTAAAGTGAAAATAGCCATGATGATCGCCGATCTTCGATAGAAGTGGCACAAAAAGAAGAAGAAGTGCCAGACTGTTCTATGCCGGTATGCATGTACAGTCGTACTCCCAGTTCGTAACCCCGGTATGGGAACGCTCCGCACATGCGAAGCAAGTTGATGTCGCGCTGAATGATACCTGCCGTATTGTATCAGGATGCCTCAAGCCAACGCCCACGGGGAAGTTATATCCTCTTGCAGGCATAGCCCCACCCCACATCAGACGCAAAGTGGCTTCGAGAGTCGAGAGGCAGAAGACTCTAACGTGCACACAGCACTGCATTTACGGAAGTGGCTTTTCATCACAGCAGCGCCTGAAGTCAGCTTTCTTAGTTCCGTGCAGCCTTTGTCTTTGGATCCAGTGGCGGAGAGATTACAAATGTGGAAGGAGCAATGCCCGGAGAGCTTTGTGAAGCCTTCAGAGAGCCTACCTCCAGGAAAGAACCTCGAGTGGCCCGTATGGAGATCCATGAACAGATTGAGGACCAATGTTGGAAGAGCCCGGGCCAACATGCTGACCTGGGGATTTCTGGGACGGGAGGACTCTACACTATGTGAGTGTGGAGCTCAGCAAACAATGGAGCACCTGCGGTGTTGTCCTTCCTGTCCGACAAGCTGCTCCATGGATGATCTTTTTGCGGGAAACCAAAGAGCTGTAGACATTGCTCGTTACTGGGCCAATACGGTGCGAAGCTGACACGAAGAAGAAGAAGTTCGTAACAATAAGAAAGGCACAAGGGCATTTGATGAGGATGTCTTAAATGTATAAGTTGCTAGATTTTTTACCTTCAGATCTCACTTCCAACAGAAGAACCAGTAGTAAAAATGACATGACCAT
The DNA here is from genome assembly GCA_951799405.1 of Agapetus fuscipes. NCBI lineage: Eukaryota > Metazoa > Arthropoda > Insecta > Trichoptera > Glossosomatidae > Agapetus > Agapetus fuscipes. Next base: position 11,501,595 of record OX637351.1, on the reverse strand, counting down.
TCCAAATCCATGACTTAATCCTAGTGTGGACATCTGGAACAAAAAATACATTCTGTTTATTCAAATTGTTTAGAAGTCTAAGAAATTAGAAGCATGTGCGATACTCAAGACATCGCTCACTTCCATGGCTCTACGATATTTACTTTATAGCAGTCCGAAGGACTGTTACTGTTACTGTTACTGGCTTCCAAAGAGGAGAAAACTTCAAATGCGATTTTCTCAAAAACGGCTCCGAAGATTTTTTTTAAATTTTCAGTAAAGTAGTTGCTTGATACATTCTTATCAAATTTAGTTATAACAACATTTTTACTAATCTGCGTCTATGAGTTGCCATATGAAAAAAATAAACAATTGTGATTTTCTCAGAAGTGAAAGCGTTGACAAAAAAGATATGTTCTAAAATATTATACGTAACATCAAATTCTATATAAAAATTAAATAATTTTTTTGAAAATAAAAACATAAAGGGCCGTTTACATGATATCAAAAATTTAAATTAAAAGGCTACAAAAACCCATCAGAACACAAAAAACTTTTATGTTTCTTAACTTTATCAGAAAAAACTTTTTTATCACTATAATTCATGGTGAAACATTTTTCAAATTTTAGAAAATTCAAGATGGCTTCCGAACAGCTGAAAATTTCAAATGAGATTTTCTCAAAAACGGCTCCTACGATTTTCTTTATTTTTTTTGTATAATCGTCATTATAATACTGCTATGCAACAACAATAACCATTGCCTCATAATTTTCTTTGTTTTGGGGGTTGCCATACAAGAGAAAAAAATAATTTAAAATTTCTCGGCAGAGAAAGGGTTAACTAAAAAATAATGTTCTACAATTGAAAAGCTTTTATATATACCTACATACGTGAATAATTACTTTTCTCAAAAAAATATTATAAAGTATAGCCACCATACAAAGTGACAAATTTTCATACAAAAAATTATTGTAATATTTTTGGTAGCAAAACGTCTAATACCCATAAATAAACCTACATAACAATTCGCTCAATCAATTGCTATATAACAACAATAAGCATTGCCTCTTAATACTCTTTGTTTTGGGGGTTGCCATACACGAGAAAACAATATTTCAAATTTTCCCGGCAGAGAACGGGTTAACTAAAAAATAATGTTCTACAATTAAAAAGCTCTTATATATACCTACATACATTAATCATTACTTTTTTCAAAAAAATATTATAAGGTGTAGCCACCATACAAAGTGACAAATTTTAATACAAAAATAATTGTAATATTCTTGGTACTAAAACGCCTAATATAAAATACTAGGCTACGAGTCTTAAAATAGTGTTGTACCCATATGATAATCAATCATAACTTTACAAAATATCAATGAAAAGTATAGGGACCCACCAAACAAAGTGTTAGTTTTGATACAAACGGGATCAATGATAATACTGCAAAAAGACGATTGCTTAAAAAGATTAGCTTCATTACTTACACACAACTAAATGTTTTGTTATGAAAATTGGCTATGACCTAAACATGACCGTATTTTGTGCTATAAAGTCCTGTGCAGTCCACTGTACAATTTTTTTTTTTTTGTCTTTTATACCCAAGCAAAACTGCGTTTTCCAAGTATGGTTTTGGAGCAACCGACGAAAATTTTGCCCTTTTTTCTCTAAAGGCGCTTGTGACATAAAACCTCGTAAAACAACGTAAAATCCCATCAATAAAATGCCAATAAATGCCTTTATTTTTCTTTAATTTTAGAGCTGTTTTTATTTAAAGATATGATAAGAACTAAAGAAGCTATGTCAACAATTTATGAAATGTTTCAGTGGAAACTTTGTAGAACTCCATTTTAAATTAAAAAATGTTTTTAATGTACATCATTTTTTCTGCAATCTCAAATATTAAATTGCTCGTTAGGTTTAGGTTAGTAATTAAGGTCGTTTGACATATTTACAATAATTATAACCACACAGTTAAAAAAATATATCGGATATTACACGAACCGTTCTAAGAGAACTTAAATTATTCTCACGTTTCGTTAGCGATGTATCTAACGTCTTCAGGAGACATCCTCTCTGCACGAAGACTGAGGATGAACTTTAAACTGCTCTCCTGAACTATTTAGTTTTTGTCGCTTCTACATCCTTTTAACCGTCGATATATTTCGTTCTAGCTCTGCACCAGTTAAATTACAAACCTCTTAGTCACCGGCAACAATGACGTCACAACCAGACGAGCTCTCATTAAAACTTTAAGTCTAATTAGTGAGATGGTGCTTTGTTGTCGGGACACTCGCAAAAATCCGCCTTAACGCGATTCTAAAGATGGTGTCAGACCTGCGACTCGTGAAAGGATCCTGAAATATAACCCGGATCATTAGGGATTATATACGTTTCGTTGGAGTTTTATCAAAGCATAATGAATAGATGATAAACTGTAGAAATTATAAATACTAATTGGTTTATTTATAGAAATAACTTGCTTAAAGTTGCCTACAGTGATGTGGATTTGGAGAAAAATGTCCAAGACATCATGGTTCGAAAAGAAGTCCAACGAAGAGGTGTTGCGGGACGTTAAAGAGAGAAGAGAGCTTATAAGTGACATTTTGAAGAGGAAAGCCAAGCTAATGGGCTCGATAAGACAAAACACCTTTCTGAACAACATCTTCCAAGGCAAAATCTTGGGAAGACGAACAGGAGGTCGCCCAAGAACTTCATACTTCAAGGATGTGAAGCGGCTCATGTGCTCAAGCGGCTCCTATTCGGATCTCAAGAGGATGGCAACAGACAGAGACAAAAGGCTGACACAACAAGGCACTGCCGTTAGAAGATGATGATGAGTTGCCTACACTGGGCAATAGGTTAACAAAAACTGTATTGTACTGTATCGTTTTATGTTGAAGGTTCACATGCGGCATGTGTTAATGCGAACTTATACGTGTCTGCTTGTGAAAATATAGGTATATATTGTGAAACCCCAATGTTACATATCTTTGCAACTTAAATTAGATTAGACATTTAACAATCTAAGCAGCTGTTTAAGCGCGTCCATAGAAACTATAGGGTCCGATGTGACAAGCTTTTGAATGCCATCGGAATAAACGACAATATGAGAAAGTACAACGGAGTACAATGAGATTCGGGCAACTAGAAAGAATAGACGATAAATAACTTACTTAAAGTGAACAACAGGAATGCCAAATGTAAGCGATGAAGCAAAAGGCCCATGAATAAATGGAAAGATCAAATTAGAGAGATTGAAAATGACTCGTATCTACACAGTAAGAAAAAGAGAAGTAACGCAAAAAAAAAACGCAACTAAGCTACACATATAGTGTAACTTCTTGCCTGCGCTATCCCTGAATAGGTCGCATGTGGCGAATTGGGACCTATTTATTTTTACGGGTAAGAAGGCCGGCCTCACACCAACCCATTTCAGTAATTGAAATGGGGGTATCCCAGCTCCCGGGGGGGGAGGGGGGGGGGGCTGGTTCTCATTTCTTGTAAAGGCTTGTAAAAATAGATAGGTCCCGGATCGCCACATGCGACCCTTCGGGGATAGCGCAGGCAAGAAGTAAAACTATATGTGTAGCTTGGTTGCGTTGCGTAAGTTCAGCTGCGGCATGTGTAAGTGCGAACTTATACGTGTCTTCTTGTCAGAAAGCATTTATGATTATGAATTTTAAATGTAATATTTTGTTGCAAACGAAGGATTTGAAGTACCCACGCGCGCTTGAACATGTACTCTAGTGTGTAGAGCAATCTGGCTCTTGTATGATGGTAGTAGTAAGGTACATAGAACAGCGGTCTGGTATAAGCGAGAGATCGAATGATCTAGAATATGCAAGAATGATTCCTTTTGTACCTATATATACGGACTGCAAAGGGCATCAGTTGAGTAGTCGCATCCAAAATTTGAACGTGAATACCATATTAGTACGCAGAGATTATCAATTATTGTAAAATTGTGAACCATACTGTGTTAAATAAATAATTGCAGTTTAATTAAAAGGAAACCCAACTACAATCATAGCAATATCCTTTGCAAGTTATATTATAGAAAAATGGACTTCAACTTACTAATTGTTATAAAATCTGCTCAGTTTATGTTTTTTATTATAAACGCGTATAAAATTTAGATTTCTTGACAAATAGCAAAAAGTAGCACAACACAGAGGGCCGTAATTAGGCAGAAAGGTCAAGCAAAAAATATGGCCGGATCACTGGGGCGTTTTAGGCTTTGAACGCAGACAAAGGGTTAAGCTAGAGGTTCCCAAAGTCGTGTCTCGTAGACCCCTCAACATTTTTTTGAAATTACACCCCAAAAAAAATTAACACAACTAAGCTGCACATGAAATAAAACTTCTTAACGCGTTATCTTCCTTGACAGCTCCTTGACTGAAAGGTTGGTATGAAGCTGGCCTCAGTACTCTGAAAAATCGGTTTCAGGGAAAGGCGGCAGTAGTTGAAAGTTTTTAGTTAAAGTTGATAGTTAAATTTGTGTTCACTATAGCAAAGACTCAGCTCGTAGAGGGCTTTTGAGGTGTGTTTCACACAAAAACAGCGCTCACCAAAAAATTAAGCCTCCTATCTAAATCTTACAGATCTTTACTTTTTTTTTTAAGAAATCCTGTGCAGGAGACTCCCTAGATTCTAGAGACTCTAGGGGTCTATGACACTTGTTGTACTGCCGTAGAGGTGAACGCGCTTGGTCGTCACTACAAAGCGCCAATACTCAAGCAAGACCCAGTTGCTACATGGCTGGATGGACGTTTTAATGACCGGTCTTTGGTAAAGTCTTTATGATTTTTTTCAACCCACCGAAGAGAATATTTGGAAATATAAATGGTATATTTTTTGTGCTCCCGGGATCCGAATCCACGACCTTCCATTTACGAGTCCAAAGTCTTGCCACTGTTTTGTTATGGTTTTCATATAGTCGCAAGAGTTGCAGGGCTTACGTTCATTTGATTTTGCATTATTCATTTTGTAAGGGCACATTCGGCATGTACATACACGAACTTATTTCTGTCAGTTTCGGGGCATACATTTCAAATGAATCCAAAACGTTAATATGGCAACTTAGATTATAGAATAATGGCTGATCCCCCAACATATCAAAATCGACCCCTGGGTGTTTGTGTGAATAACTTTGGGAATATCTGGATTAAGCCATCCCTCCTACAAATTATGAACGAAACGTTTAATTAGGGAGCTACCGTCAAAGCCCGAATCTGCATAACAAAAACCCCCTTCCAGACCCTTCAATACCACTTTCCGGTCAAAAACAACTTTTGCCGGGTTTTCATTGACTCTATGATTGATGAGGCGTATCTAAAACCGAAAGGGGGCGAATTACGCCAGAAAAAAATCTAGAAATTTCGCACAAAAAAAACCGAGTTGTTTATAGGTTAATTTGTGATTGAAAATTGCCAATGCCACCCCTATTTTAACAAAGAGTTCCACAGAAAGCTGGTCCGATTTTAACACAAATTTAATGGAAAAATGGTTCAGATAGAAAAATATTTATGCGTTTTTTCGAGCGCCGCATTTGCATGAATCACACTTCAAGAGCTCTTTGAGAGCTAGATTGACGCTAGTTAGCATTGACTCAAACAATAATCGGTTGGTGTAAGGCTGATTGAACCTTTATAACCGATCTATTCCTTGACTTATGGGTTGGTATAAGGCTGTCCTCACATACTGTAAAAAATGGTTTACTTTGCCAATGTCACCCTTGTGTCAGGGAAGGTCGGTAAAAGTTGTAGGTTTGATGAAAAAAATAATATATATATATATATAGATATTAAAATATATATATATATATTTCCAACATAGATTATAGATAATAGGACACACAAATACTAGTGAATATTTATGTTAAAATTCCTTGGTACTTTTTTCTGATCAGGTGAAAATAAGTTGGTAATTGCATTTTTCTTCGCAAATTTATTTGAAAAAAAAAGTATGAAAATTCTCATGGAAGAAAAAAAATAATAGCTATTCGAGTAAAATAAATTACCATTAGTTTGACAAAAAATGAACGTTTTCATTTGATTTACAAATGTATGTTTGTATGGAGTTTTTTCTACGCGTGAGAATCAGAATCTTAATTTTCAAATGATTGTTAAACGTGCGGCTGCATATACATTATTCATATTTTTTCTTGGACCGGTCCGTAGTCCAGTGGCAACACTTCGGACTCGTAAATGGAAGGTTGTGGATTCGAATTCCGGCGGAGCACAAAAATATAACATTTATATTTCCAAATGTGCTCTTCGTGGGTTGAAAAATTCATAAACCTTTATCAAAGGCCGGTCACTGAAAGGTCCATCCAACCTTACAACAATTGGGTCATGCTTGAGAATTGGCGTTTTCTACAGCGACGACCAAGCTCGCAGAGAGCTCTTGAGATGTGATACACGCAAAAACAGCGCTCACCAAATAAATCATCCTAATATTATTATTTTAATATGCATGTTAAGGTTTTGACTCTGGATGAAATGAAAGAAGTATGCAAGGACAGGAAGAAGTGGCGGCTAATCTGCAATGTTGATTTCTAATGTTGGTGTATTCATTTGCTACATTTTTTGCATAGGAAATTTCTGACTTTTTTTGTATAGATTTCTTTGTAAAGTTTTGTTCTTTTTTATATTTAAATGTAATTTATTATTCAAATTCCTTGACTTATAGGTTGGTATGAGGCTGACCACCCATACTGTAAAAAATGGTTCACTTTGCCAATGTCACCCCTGTTTCAGGGAAGGTCGGCAAAAGTTGTGGGGCTTATGTTCATTTGAGGTTTGGATTTTATTTGTAAGTACACAATCAGCATTTGTAAGCGCGAACTACACGTGTTGGTTTGTGGGCATACATCTGAGAGCTTTAAATGAATATATCCTTGCAACTTAGATTATAGATTATAGATTATGTTTACACTTACGGAAAATGAATCCGTTTCTTATTAATATTTCGGTACCAACCTCCAATCAATACTTGATTGACACATCAAATTTGATTGCTTAATTCTGGCCGGCCTCACACTTATCACTTTCAGGTGAAGTGAGGGTTTTCCAGCTCCCGGGGGCGTGTTCCCATTCCACGACCTAAAAGGAATCTTTACTCAGACAAGCACACGGAAAAAAATTAATTCATCAAGTAGTTTCAGTTTTTCCATATTTACTCAAAAACTATTGACATTATAAAAAAACGGTTTCGATACTACACTAGACAATGTATAGTTCTATAAATAGAATGAAAAAAAATATTTCCAAAACATAGCACACACGAGAAAGTAGCTACAGAAGTGAAAAAAACGTATTTTTTTTAAATATTTTTTTGTGGTCGCAATTTTTAAGTTATATATTTTGTTTAAACTTTATAATTAAGATAAAAAATTAATAAACATGCTTAATTTTTTTCATAACTGTCACTTTTTTGCTAAGACCATAAAGTGTAAGAAACAATAACGGCAGATTTAGGGTATGATACTTCCGTGTGCTGTCTGAGTAAAGATTCCTTTTAGGTCGTGGAATGGGAACACGCCTCCCGGGGGGGCTTGTTTTCATTTCTTGTGAAGGCTGAGTAAACCTTGAGATCGAACCCTTGCTCTCGGAATGGAATGCAAGCATTCTACCAATTGAACCATCGACCCTTTTACGAGCTTGGTCATCGTTGCTACAAAGCGCCAACTCTCAATCAAGATCCAGTTGCTGTAAGGCTGGATGGACCTTTGGTGGCCGGTCATTGGTACAGGTTTTATGAATTTTTCAACCCAGCGAAGAGCAAATTTGAAAATATAAATGGGATATGTTTTTTGCTCCGCCGGGATTCAAACCCACAGCCTTCCATTCATAGTCCGAAGTGTTACCACTGAACTACGGACCGGTCTAACTTACATACATCATTCTGTGCCTTTTCAACTAATATGTAGGTACCTACTTAGTTGTACATCTCATATACAGTGATATAGGCCCGGTATTTTGAAGTGTAGTAAAGTTAACTAAAATGCAATTTTAGTTTAATCATCATAATATTTCACTCACCGAATTTCGGCAGTAAATATTTAGTAACTTTAACTTACCATTTTCAAGATGGCGTCGCTTCACTGACAGCAGCTGTTCTTGTTTAATGTAAGGATAAGGAAGTTGCAAACTGAACATTTTTTGTGTCGTTTTCTAGCTTAATGAAGATTAGGCAAATGATTTTTATGAAAAGTTGTTTGTTCGAAGCTTTTGAATGGCATTTAAATTATTTCCAAGATTTGGGGGCGGGGCTTCATACTTCGGTAATTTTCAGTTTTAGTTAACTCGAACTTGAGTATTTTAAATAAAAGATCAAGTAATAGTTAATTAAAATATTACTACACTTCAATAAACCGGGCCTAAGCAAGACAGATTTCCTTCTAAATTGCAATTGTGAGCCAGTGTGCATGCACTGTGTGCACTCACCGCTACAAATGCATTCATCTATTGCAAAACTCGGTGCATTCCTGGCGCAACCTCATCAAAGGCAAAGTGAATTATCATTCCCAAACAATCACACAGACCATTACTGCGAGTATGAATCATAGAAGTAAAGCGTAAATGTGAGCATGGGATCTGACTTTAAAGGAATTTTGAATGTACCACAATTATTTTTTTCGAATGTAGAATATCCAGAGTCATAATAAAAGGAGAGCTTGTATAAAGAAGGTGAAGAACTCTGGATGAAATGAAACAAGTATGCAAAGACGGAAAGAAATGACGGTTGATATGTTATGTTGGTGGCTAGGACTACGGTTTTTTTTTAAATCAGGATTTTTTATGTTTAATTGTAGAAATTTGTTTTGATGTTAATATATATTAACCGTTATCATTTGTGATTTAAAAAAATGTAACTTGTTGTATATATTCCTTGACTTATATGGTTTATATGACGCAGGTTATGACACAGGTTAATATGACGCTGACAATCTATACTGTATAAGATGGTTCACATTGCCAGTGCCAGCCCTTTTTCAGGGAAGGTCGGTAAGAGTTGAAGGGCTTATATTAATTTGGGATTGGGATTTAAGCACGAACTTATACGTGTCTGCTTGGGAAATGCTTTAAATATAAATCTTAATTAATGTAATGTTTTATTGCAAGATTGTAGATCTACAAACTTCATTTATTCATCGCATGCCATTTATTATCCCTCATCTACACAATATGTAAGTACATATCGTCGGAATTCCAATCTTGGACACGTTCCATACATATAAAACCTATTGTTGGCAGCAAAACTCTTCCTTGTTTGATTGCTTTACCAGTAAATTCCCTTTTATTGTGAAACGATGTAACTGTAGCGCTGTCGCCTTTCAACTAGAGGTGGCCAGAGCCTCTGAAAAGTCTCCTCCACTAATTCCTATCCTTACATACTTCTTTCAATACATTCATATCCATAATATTCTTCATATAATCTAATCTAACTTTCATCTTGCACATGCCGCATGTAGCCTTCACCATAAAAACCCAAATCTCAAATGAACATAAACCCTGCAAATTTTGCCGACCTTCCCTGAAACAAGAGTGACATTGGCGAAGTGAACCATTTTCTACAGCATGGGTGGTCAGCCGAATACCAACCTGTAAGTCAAGAAACATACACAACAAAATATATTTTTTAAATAAAGAAATAATATGTATAAAGATAAAAAACAAATATAAAATTCTACTTTAAAGCCCTAGCCCAACATTACAGATCAACCGCCATTTCTTTCTGTCCTTAAGTACATACTTTTTTCATTTCATTTTTGATTGATTTCTGTTTTTGATTTGATTTGGCTTTCTATTGACTATTTTTTCAATTTAATTTCTCGATTCATGCCATTTAATGTTTATTTTGGATAAGTTGTATTTTTTTTAATTAATAGACTACATTAGATTTTGTAGGGTTTGTGTATTCACACAGTGAAAATTATTTTTTTTACAATAAAATTATTTTTTCTTTAACGTAGTTTAATTTTAACAAAAACTCTTTGTAATCTCTTGATAATGACTCTTGATAATGACCTGAATATTGATGGTCGAAAGTGCTCGAGATATAAAATATTATTGTGAAAATTAAACTACGTTCAAGAAAAAATAATTTTATTTTAAAAAAATAGACTACAATTTAAAAAAAATCTACATCTTACTTTTTTATTTTTTTCTTTCTCAACATAAAAAAGTAAGTACAGTTGTAAATAATTTCATTTCATCCTTAGGCCGACTTGCATTCAAGATAATTCTTAAAGTATTTACATCTTGCTTTTTTGCAGAATTTAATTTACTTCTGAATATTGTGAAGGAATTTTCGAAGTACAAAAAAAACACAAATATCTACGTAATGAACATGCCGGCGGTTCCCCAAACCTCACATTCTAAGAGATGGAGTACAAATTTTGAGGGTTCTTAATATTTATCAATATAATAAAAACCCGGTTATAAGAGACATAATATGAGACATTGAAGGACCGAGAAAAACGACGATTGTTCTGCAATATTGGCGGTTAAGGCATTTAAGATTGACATGTTCATATCAATTGTTTTTTTTTTTCATTTAGTGGTTGTTTTTGTACAGTTGAGTCAAGACCGGTCCGTAGTCTAGTGGCAACACTTTGGACTCGTAAATGGAAGGTTGTGGGCTGGAATCCCAGCGGAGTAAAAAAAAATACTATTTATATTTTCAAATTTGCTCTTAGCTGGGTTGAAAAAATCATAAACCTTTACCAAAGACCGGTCACTAAAGGACAATCTAGCCTTACAGCAACTGGGTATTGCTTGAGTATTGACATTTTGTAGTGACGACCAAGCACGTAAACAACTCCTCTGCGGCACTACAACAAGTGTCATAGACCCCGAGAGTCTCTAGGGAGTCTCCCGCACAGGATTTCTTTAAAAAATAGTTAAATGCGTATTCATCATTTTATTCCTTGACTTACAGATTATCAGGATGACCACCAACTTTGCCAATGTCACCCCTGTGCCAGGGATGGTCGGCAAAAGTTGTAGGGCTTATGTTCATTTGAGGTTTGGATTTTATTTGTAAGAACACATTCAGCATTGGTAAGCGCGAACTACACGTGTTTGTTTGTGGGCATGCATTTGAGAGCTTTAAATGAATATATCCTCGCAACTTAGATTATAAATGATTATTATTACCACCAATACAAATTCGATCACTTCTGCAAATGTCACCACCGTTTCAGGGAAAGTCTAAATGTCGAATAGAAAAAAAAAACTTTTTACACAGCAGCCGATTGAAAGGCACGAAGAAGATTGGAGGAGGCTTAGGTCCTAGAAGGGAATGAGAAAGACTGAGGAAGAAGAAAAAGAAGAAAAATGGAGTCCAAACAAATAACAAATATGAAAAAAATGTGATGTCACTTGGCCGAGTCGATAGGTAAAAGGTTTTGAATGTTTTTTAGTAATTGCAAATGACTTTGGTCATATATAATTGCAATGTTTGCCCGCAGAGACAATAATAAAATTTGGAACGCCTTTTCCAAGTTTTTTTGTGTCCATAATAACCGATATTGCCTATTTTATATATATCTAGATATTTCTGGAATATTCCAAGTAACCAATAATAATTCTCAATTACTTGAAGTTAATAAAATCAAAAAGTTTTCGATAAGAATTTTAATATGGAGGGAACGTTTCAATTTTGTGAGTTATTCCCGAGGAATATCGATTTCTGGGCTAAGAAAGCAACCACGTTTGTTAGTAATATTATTATTGTTTTAAAACTTCAGTATTCAATCAAAAGTTATCTTAGAAATTGACAGTTGAATCTTGAATGATCTTTACACCACCAGATTTGACGGTCAGTTTTAGGTGAACAGTTGTAAATTGTTTTAAAAGGCAGCAAACAAGACAAGCAGAAATAGACGACGAATAAGATGACTCATATCAACAATCTTTGTTAATCTAAGTTACAACAATGTATTATTATTATTATTAAGATTCATATTTAATTAATTCCTCACGCAGATACGTATACTGCCGTATGTGAACTTACAACATCAAAACCAAATCTCAAATGAACATACACCCGGCAACTCTTGCTGACCTTTCCTGAACAAGTGTGGCATTGGCAAACGCAACTAAGCTACACATATAGTGTAATTTCTTGCCTGCGTTATCCCCGAAGGGATCGCATGTGGCGATTCGGGACCTATTTATTTTGACGGGTAAGGGGGACGGCCTCATACCAACCACTTTCAGTTAAAGTGGGGGTTTCCCAGCTCCCGGGGGGGCTTGTTCTCATTCCTTGTGAAGGCTGAGGAAACCTTGAGATCGAACCCTCGCTCTCGGCATGGATTGCAAACATTCTACCAATTGAGCTATCGACCTTTTTACGAACTTGGTCGTCGTCGCTACAAAGCGCCTATTCTCAACCAAGACCCAGTTGCTGTAGGGCTGGATGGACCTTTGGTGCAAAACTAACCATTTTTATAGTATGGCAAAGGGAGGATACAAGGGAAAGAATGTTGTAGGTGACATAGGAATAACAGTGAATTGCGAAATATGTGAACGGTTAAAATAAAGCAATAACAAGTATGACAGGTAGAACTCTGAGAGATGAAGCTATGAATGAATGGGTAAAACAAAAATGCGAACTGATAGAGGATGTGATTGTATAAGTACAATATGAGTATACTGTGATGAGATGGTTTAGACTTATAGAAAGAATGGATGATAAAAGACTGATGAAATGGATGATGAAAGACTGATGAAATAATGTATGTACATAAGAAATGTGAAAGAAACAAGCATCGTTAGATTGATTAAATTGTGTAGTATGGGAAAAACAGAGCCAGTATAAAAATAAAGAAATGTATGAAACGGTGGTCTGGTGGATATGAATGAATTGAAAAAAGGTAAGGTTAAGGTTGGTTTATTAGTTTGTTACATCTATAATCTATCTATAATCTAAGTTGCAAAGATATATTCATTTAAAGCTCTCAGATGTATGCCCACAAACCAACAAGTGTAGTTCGCGCTTACAAATGCTGAATGTGTACTTACAAATAAAATCCAAACCTCAAATGAACATAAGCCCCACAACTTTTGCCGACCTTCCCTGAAACAGGGGTGACATTGGCAAAGTGAACCATTTTTTACAGTATGGGTGGTCAGCCTCATACCAACCTATAAGTCAAGGAATATGAATAATAAATTACATTTAAATATAAAAAAGAACAAAACCTTACAAAGAAATCTATACAAAAAAAGTCAAAAATTTCCTATGCAAAAAATGTAGCAAATGAATACACCAACATTAGAAATCAACATTGCAGATTAGCCGCCACTTCTTCCTGTCCTTGCATACTTCTTTCATTTCATCCAGAGTCATAACCTTTTTCATACAAGTCCTCCTTTTATTATGACTCTGGATATCCCATTCATTCGCTATTTCAGAGATTTGATCCTTCCATACTTTTCTCGGTCTTCCTCTACCACGACATCCATCTATTCTAGCAACATATACTTTCTTCGTCAATCTTTCATCACTCATTCTCTCCAAGTGCCCGAACCATCTTAACATACTTCTTTTAATCTTCACTTTCACACTTTCCCTTACACCACATTCTTCTCTTACAAAATCATTCCTCACCCTGTCACTTCGTTTGTATAGGTAGATTTCTTTTTAAGGTTTTGTTGTTCTTTTTAATATACTTAAATGTTATTTATTACTCGTATTCCTTGACTTAAAGGTTGGTATGAGGCTGACCAGCCATACTGTAAAAAATGGTTCACTTTGCCACTGTCACCCCTGTTTCAGGGAATGTCGGCAAGAGTTGCTGGGCTTATGTTCATTTGAGGTTTGGATTTAATTTTTAAGTACACAATCAGCATTTGTAAGCGCGAACTACACGTGTTTGTTTGTGGGCATACATCTGAGAGCTTTGAATGAATATATCCTTGCAACTTAGATTATAGATTATAGATAGATATTAAAAGATAGGCAGAAATGCAGGCAACAAAGAATGGCGACAAAGTAACTTGTTCTTGTTATCATAATTAAAAAATAAATAAATAAACTAGGCTGATTTATTTGGTGAGCACTGTTTTTGTGTGTATCATACCTTAAGAGCCCTCTGCGAGCTTGGTAGATGCTGTAGAAAACGCCAATTCTCAAGCAAGACCCAGTTGCTGGAAGGCTGGATGGACCTTCTGATGACCGGTCATGAATTGGTAAAGATTTATGAATTTTCCAACCCAGCGAAGAGCAAATTTGAAAATGTAAATGGTACATTATTTGTGCTCCGCCGCGATTCGAACCCACAACCTTCCGAAGTGTTACCACTGAACCACGGACCGGTCACATAATATGCGGTTAGATTGTGGGATTATAGGCTCTTGGCATACAAGACGTAGATTGTTGGCAATATGCCAGGGAAGAGCACTTTTGAATGATCATTTGGTTACAACAATCGGCAATATGATGATGGCCTATCATTTCAAGAATCACCATCATCATCGTCATCGTCAACGACGATACCATGTTAAAAGTACCGGTTCTCATCAGATCACCGAAGTTAAGCAACATTGGGCGCGGATGCTACTTGGATGGGTGACCGCTAGGTACCTACACCGCGTGTTGTTGGCATTTCTTGGACTGGTCCGTAGTCCAGTGGCAACACTTTGGACTCGTAAATGGAAGGTTGTGCATTCGGTTCCCGGCGGAGCACAAAAATATACCATTTATATTTCCAAATGTGCTCTTCGCTGGGTTGAAAAAATTCATAAAGGCTTTACCAAAGACCGGTCACTAAAAGGTCCATCCAGCCTTACAGCAACTGGGTCTTGCTTAAGTATTGGCACTTTGTAGCGACGATCAAGCTCGTATACCTCTGCGGCACTACAACAAATGTCAAGGACCCCTAGAGTCTAGTCTAGAGTCTCTCTCTAGAATCTAGGGAGTCTCCCGCACAGGATTTCTTCAAAAAAAAAACCGTCAATCAAAAGTGATCCGTTAGTTGACCTTTTCATTTGTATTGCAACTTAGGCGGGAATTCTGTTTACAATTGAATCTATATCTATAAAGAAGGATGTGTGTATGTATGTATGTATGTATGTATGTATGTATGTATGTATGTATGTATGTATGTATGTATGTATGTATGTATGTATGTATGTATGTATGTATGTATGTATGTATGTCCCCTATAGACTCATAAACCGCTCATCCGATTTTGACGAAATTTTCAGGAAACATGTAACATATTCTTAGAACGAATCCTGTGAAGTTTGATGGTGATCAAATAAACAGTGGTTCTCAATTCTCGATATTTCAGCAACGAGGTCGGTAAATTTTGAAACCACCCAATAGAAGAAGACCATTATATTCAACTACAATACATAATCTTAGTTGCAAATATACATTTACATTAAAGATTCATATAAAATGCATGCTCACAAGTAGACACATGTAAGTTCACGCTTACAAATGCTGCATGTGTACCCACTCATAATTTAAAATCCAAATCTAAAATGAACAACCCAGTAACTTTTACTTTACGCCTAAAAATGGGAAAAAAAAAAAAAAGTTGGGAAATTTCCCCAAAAGTGGGGAATTTTTTTTTTCCCCAAAAGTCGGGAAAAACCTAACCTAACCTAACCTAACCTAAAAATGGGAAAAAAAAAAAAAGTTGGGAAATTTCCCCCTGCGCATTGTTCCCACTTATCCCCCTGAGCATGGTTCCCACTTTCAAATCTGGGAAAAAAAAAAAAAAGTTGGGAAAATTTTTTTTCCCCAAAAGTCGGGAAAAACCTAACCTAACCTAAAAATGGGAAAAAAAAAAAAGTTGGGAAAATTTCCCCAAAAGTGGGGAAATTTTTTTTTCCCCAAAAGTCGGGAAAAACCTAACCTAACCTAAAAATGGGAAAAAAAAAAAAAGTTGGGAAATTTCCCCAAAAGTGGGGAAATTATTTTTTCCCCAAAAGTCGGGAAAAACCTAACCTAACCTAACCTAAAAATGGGAAAAAAAAAAAAAGTTGGGAAATTTCCCCAAAAGTGGGGAAATTATTTTTTCCCCAAAAGTCGGGAAAAACCTAACCTAACCTAACCTAAAAATGGGAAAAAAAAAAAAAGTTGGGAAATTTCCCCAAAAGTGGGGAAATTTTTTTTTCCCCAAAAGTCGGGAAAAACCTAACCTAACCTAACCTAACCTAAAAATGGGAAAAAAAAAAAAAGTTGGGAAATTTCCCCCTGCGCATTGTTCCCACTTATCCCCCTGCGCATGGTTCCCACTTTCAAATCTGGGAAAAAAAAAAAAAGTTGGGAAAATTTTTTTTCCCAAAAAGTCGGGAAAAACCTAACCTAACCTAAAAATGGGGAAAAAAAAAAGTTGGGAAAATTTCCCCAAAAGTGGGGAAATTTTTTTTTCCCCAAAAGTCGGGAAAAACCTAACCTAACCTAAAAATGGGGAAAAAAAAAAAGTTGGGAAAATTTTACTTAACTTTACCCACTTAACTTGAAATGGATGTTATTCAGCTCCTGAGTGGCTTGACACTCATTTCTTATGAAGGCTGAGTAAGCCTTGCCGGTATTTTATTTTGGGTTTAAAATAAACACTGAAACGGGAAATAATTTCTGACAACTTCGGTGGGATTCTAACTCGAGATCTCGGCATGGAATGCAATCTATAAAGAAGGATGTGTGTATGTATGTATGTATGTATGTATGTATGTATGTATGTATGTATGTATGTATGTATGTATGTATGTATGTATGTATGTATGTATGTATGTATGTATGTATGTATGTATGTATGTATGTATGTATGTATGTATGTATGTATGTATGTATGTATGTATGTATGTATGTATGTATGTATGTATGTATGTATGTATGTATGTATGTATGTATGTATGTATGTATGTATGTATGTATGTATGTATGTATGTATGTATGTATGTATGTATGTATGTATGTATGTATGTATGTATGTATGTATGTATGTATGTATGTATGTATGTATGTATGTATGTATGTATGTATGTATGTATGTATGTATGTATGTATGTATGTATGTATGTATGTATGTATGTATGTATGTATGTATGTATGTATGTATGTATGTATGTATGTATGTATGTATGTATGTATGTATGTATGTATGTTCCCTAAACTCATAAACCGCTCATCCGATTTTGACGAAATTTTCAGGAAACATGTAACATATTTTTAGAATGAATCGTGTGAAGTTTGATGGTGATCAAATAAACAATGGTTCTCAATTCTCAATATTTCAGCAACGAGGTCGGTAAATTTTGAAACCACCCAATAGAAGAAGACCATTATATTCAACTACAATACATAATCTTAGTTGCAAATATACATTTACATTAAAGATTCATATAAAATGCATGCTCACAAGTAGACACATGTAAGTTCACGCTTACAAATGCTGCATGTGTACCTACTCATAATTTAAAATCCAAATCTAAAATGAACAACCCAGTAACTTTTACTTTACGCCAACTTGAAATGGATGTTATTCAGCTCCTGAGTGGCTTGACACTCATTTCTTATGAAGGCTGAGTAAGCCTTGCCGGTATTTTATTTTGGGTTAGAAATAAACACTGAAACGAGAAATAATTTCTGACAACTTCAGTGGGATTCTAACTCGAGATCTCGGCATGGAATGCAGTTACTCTACCAACTAAGCTATAGACCGGACTTTTTACAAATATGGTGGATCGATATCGGTTTGGTTAGGGGTAAGCAACCTGCGGCTCACCAGCCACATGCGGCTCTTTGGGTGTGAAGTTACGGCTCTTTAGCTTCATACGCAAATATAAAAAAAACACAGAATTATACTTCTGATCGAAAAAAACTAAATCGTTCTGAATCGATTAACGATCTCTCCGCTACTTGTACTCGCTTTTCACCCCCCACCCTCCCCCCAACTACAATATAAAAACCCAATCTTCAATGAACATAAGCCCTGCAACTCTTGCCGACCTTCCCTGAAACAGGGGTGACATTGGCAAAGTGAACCATTTTTTACAGTATGGGTGGTCAGCCTCATACCAACCTATAAGTCAAGGAAAAACTTTGAAATTTGTAAATTGTAATTTTTGGCTCTTCCGACTCAAAAGGTTGCCGACCCCTGGCCTAGACAAAAGTTCCAAATTAAAAAATGTTATTCAAGTATTCCAAGTTGAATATTAGAAATGTAAGAAAGCTTTTATATCCCGCACTTATAAAAAATACGATAAACAAAAGTTCGTAGGTCACAACTAGAAGACCATATTGAAATATATTATTATTATGAAAACCTTTTATTGAAACATACTTTTAATTAAAATATACATAATATAGTTGTTTTTTCAAAAAACGCATTTCTGTAAAATTATATACTCACCACAAATTTAAAGATCGTTTTTTTCTCGGCGGTTAAACGTCTTTCTTCTATGTGACAATGGTCCAAAGCAACCAAGATAAACAAAATGTTTGCCTCGTGACGTTTGCCTGAAGATGGGAGGTATTGCTTCTCCCGAAACCGGTAGTGTTTAAAAAATAATAAAAGCTCATGTGAATTGTAACAAAATGTTTGCCTTTTACCTAACCCGGCCGTGCGACTTACAATTTTGTTGTCAATAGAAAATGTTCCGTGTGCACTACCTAAAACTTTCACTTATTGAAATAATGGATAGAGCACATTTTAAATGTGGGGAAAAAATGTGAATTCACTTGGCCGGGATAAAGACAGGACAGGGATTCAAAAATTCAACATAAATTAAACACTTTCATGGAGATAGTTGAAAAAACACTTAAGTGCATCATATTGTATGAAGCATTTTCCCCAACTGCATACGTTTCACAGTGCGGTTACATTGAAAAATATTCCTGATTGTTTGGAATACATTTATTTCTTCACTTTGCTCAAAGAGTATAGTGAATTTTATAGATTAGTTCTTTAATTGTATGATTATAAAATTTAATGTATTGTTTATATTCTTTTCTTTATATTCTTTTCTCGTTCCTTGACTTATAGGTTGTTATGCGGCTGACCACCCATAATATAAAAATTGGTTCACTTTGCCAATGTCACCCCTGTTTCAGGGAAGGACGGCAAGAGTTGCAAGGCTTATGTTCATTTGAGATTGGGTTTTTATATTGTAGGTCCACATGCGGCATGTGTTAGCGCGAAATTATACATATCTGCTTGTGGGAATGCATTTAGTATAAATCTTAAATGATATATATCTTTGCAGCTTAGATTAGATTAGATTAGATTAGTATAGGTCAATATGCATCTGACCAACTATAAATAGAAAATGGTTCACTCTGCCAATGTCACCCCTGTTTCAGGGAAGGTCAGCAAAGAGTTGCAGGGTGTATGTTCATTTGAGATTTGGGTTTTTATGTTGTAGGTTCACACGCAGAATGTGCAAGTGTGAACTTATACGTGTCTGCTTGTGGGCATGCACTTAATGTGAATTCCAAATGTAACAATTATATCCATGCAACTTAGAATAGATTAGATGAGTGACGTTACATAGCCGATTTTTTTATCTTAAATATAAATGGAGCACCGCAATCGATTTTCCCTATGCTTGGCTCTGCTGCTTAACAGTTGTACCTAGACCTTTTTTTTTAGAAAACGTGAAGATTAACCTAGAGATAAATTGTGTGAAGCTTGATTCCGATTAGCACACTTTTTTTTTTGATCCTGTTGTTTCCTCTTTTATCTGTAGAAAAAAATTGATACCACATGCCCAAATGGCGTAGTGAAACACGCCGGGTACTGCTAGTAGATACTAAAATATCATAATTTATCCTCTTGTATCCTCTTGATAATGACGTGAATAAGTCGAAAGTACTTGAGGTTGAAATAAATACTCAATTTGTGAAAATAAAACTCTGTGTTTTTTATAATTTTTTATAATTATTTATAACTTTAAATAATTTCATTATTTTTGAGTTTTCAAAATTTCAAAAGCTTCAAATAACCGTTTCACAAATATTACCAAAATTCGGTAGGTAAGAATGACCGTGGTGATGAGACTTTCAGCCCAGGCATCATTAGTTTGTCAAAGCGTGGGCTCAACCGACGACTAAAATGTCTAAGAATAGCCCCGTAAGAAACTGAAGATGGAGACGTATCTCTGAAAACGATTTTTCGTAAATAAATACTTATTAAAATCAGTGGAAAACAAACAAAGTTTTTTATTAAAACTTCTTAAAATTATGCATTTTTTTAATCAAATATTTAATAGTTTACTAAATAGCACTGAAGTTGGAGATACCAGGCCTTAGCCGGCAACTACCTTTTTAAATAAAATTTATCTGGAAGTACCTTGTTCCATGAGATATACTTCGAAGTGCCTTTTACAAGGAAATTGTAGCCTCGAGAGGCCTCATTTCCTAGGATCGTGCACTTGGCGTAGCAGTGTGAACTTGGACGCTTCATATCGTTAGCGAAAGCAATTTGTCCAAGCACGTACGATCTCTATTCTATAGTAGGTATACCTACGGCCGTATGCCGGTCTAGTAGTAACGCTTTGGACTTTGGTAAATGGAAGGTCGTGGGTACAAAAACCAGCAGAGCACTAAAAATATATAAATACCTACCTACTAGGTCGAAAACGTTTGTAATTTGTTTTAAAGATTTCAATCTTTGTAAATAAATTTTATTGTGAAAATAAACAGTTTTTTGTTTGAATTCATTCAAAAAATTATAAATTAAACTAAAAATATAACATTTATATTTTCAAATGTGCTCTTCGCTGGGTTAAAAATTTAATACACCTTTACCAAAGACCGGTCAACGGAGGTCCATCCAGCCTTACAGCAACTGGGTCTTGCTTGAGAATTGGTGCTTTGTAGCGACGAAGACCAAGCTCGTATAAAGATTGATAGCTCAATTGGTAGAATGCTTGCATTCCATGCCGAGAGCAAGGGTTCGATCTAAAGTTTTACTCAGCCTTCACAAGAAAATGAGAACCAGACCCGAGGGAGCTGGGAGAGACGCACTTCAACTGAAAGTGGTTGGTGTGAGGCCGGCCCCCTTACCTGTAAAAATAAATAGGTCCCGAATCGCCACATGCGACCCATTCGGGGATAACGCAGGCAAGAATGTCGGTGTTATGGCTGAGCGGGCCAATTGTGGGCTGATCTTTCTAGCGTGCTTGGAATAGAGTACCTACCTAACGTTGGATCGATCCCCGCCTGGGTCATTTGACCATAACTTTGACTCTGGTTTAACGGATGCTATTGGGTTATTATTAATTAATAATTTATTAAAATAAATAACAATGAATTATTAATTGATGATATGTTATATATTTATTTATATTATTATAATTATGATACCTGTTTCTGGCCATGCAGAATAGGTTGGTGAATTGCATTCCTCTTCACAAATCTATTAAAAAAAAAAAAGTTACACTATATGTGTAGATAAGTTGCATCTAGCGATGCCTACATCGAAGCAATAAACATCTCCGCGACTTGAATGATGCTAGAAACGTGCTGGTATCAGAATCCATTGTCCAGCCTGCTCCTCATACGATACGGCCGGGCCGGAAACCACCAATAAGCAGACTTCCATTCAGAGCAGAGCACCCATCTTGCTTCTATTCAAACCTCAAATGAGAGCTGAACTACGAAACCACTTCCAGTAGCGCTACTCTGCTAAATTCCTTGCGACCGAGCTCGTTCCCACTTGTCGGGTGTCGGATCCGTATATTCATCGGAGGTTCCAGTTGCAGAACATAACGGACAAAATCGGTTTCCGACGAGACGGGTGAATAGCTCCATACATAATGTTCTGCCACTGGAACCTCCGATTAATATACGGATCCGACACCCGACAAGTGGGAACGGGCTCTAAAGGCGATGAGCTGGCGATTCGTGTCCAAAAATAAGGTGTACTGTGATTTTTTTATCTTTGTAGTTCTTTCGTAAGCTAGGCTAGCAATTTCCGACTCGTATTGATATCCAAAGTGTTAGGAATTTAGCAGAATAGCCCTTCAAGACTTCTGAACACCGAGTATACGAGTAAAACGTTGTGTAAAGTCACCTCGATTGAATATATAAAAATGTATGTAATATACGATGGCACTCCTAGTGAGTGATTTAGTATGTATGCAATTTTTCATTTAACGAGATAGCGGAGACGTTTTATACGTGGAGTACTGATTTCATTGAATATATTTTCTTGACTTATAGGTTGGAATGAGGCTGGCAACCCTAACTGTAAAACATGGTTGACTTTGCCAATGTTACCTCTGTTTCAGGGAAGGTAGGCAAGAGTTACAGGGCTTATGTTCATTTGAGATTGGGGTTTTATGTTGTAAGTCTACATGCGGCATGTGTAAGCGCGAACTTGTACGTGTCTGCTTATGAGAATGCATTTAATGTGAATCTTAAATGTAATATGTCTTTGCAACTATATACTTATAGATAGATAGATGATAGACTTATGAAGTTATATAAGCCATCAAGAAATACATTACAAGTATGTTTTTATTCGATCGCTAGCTCAGTGGGTAGAATGCTTGCATTCGATGCCAAAGAGCCAAAGTGTGATCCCTGCCGAGGTTGTCAAAACGCTGGCTTACAAATGCTGAATGTGTACTTACAAATAAAATCCAAACCTCAAATGAACATAAACCCTACAACTTTTGCCGACCATTCCTGACACAGGGGTGACATTGGCAAAGTGAAACATTGTTTACAGTATGGGTGGTCAGCCTCATACCAGCCTATTGTTATTATAATTTATATTTTAAATGTGTTACAAATAACCGCACTAATCACATTCTACTTGGCTGGAAGTCTCATCACCACGGTAACTCTTACCTACCGAATATCGGTAATATTTGTATGAAGACTAATCAGCTGTTCACTTGCAGCCATCTTGGATTGACAGGTTTTCATACAAATATTACCGATATTCGGTAGGTAAGAGTTACCGTGGTGATGAGACTTCCAGCCCTGCTTCAAGCTTTCATTTCTTCCTTCAGTCATTATTGTCCTCTACTAGAACGAGCGTTGCAGCCTCTATGGGGACTTGGGTGCAGCTAGAGACAGGACGTGCGGAGTATACAGCCAACTACCATATATAACTATGGGCCATTGACTCATGATAGTTGTGGACTGTGTCTGTTTCAACCTCCTTACGAAAATGGTCCTTAGTAAGAAAAATAACAAAAAACTTCACAGTTGCATTTCCGAGTCTACAAAAAAACTTGGGCGAATGTAAAAATGTTTCTAGAAATGTGGCAGCAATGCCGCGTACGTATTATGCCCGGAGCAGTCCGAACATAGACGCATGCGGTATAAATCTTGTGATTGATAAAATTGACGAATTTGTAAGGAAAATTACATTATTTTAAGACTGTTAAATTTTTTTATCATACCTAGGTACCTACCAATGATACAGTTGTATTTTTGTCTTTGGTGTTTTTTGCTACCAACTTCATGTCAATGTGTGACAGATGTATCCTTTTTCAGTCTTCGCTCTTGAACTCTCACAAAAGCAACATGTCCGCTTGCTTTCATCCATTATATTTTTGTAATCTGGTGTAAGTCAAGAAATCATAAATATTGCATTAGTTATTTGGGTGAATTCCACCAAAAACCAGTGCCTTACCAAACCAATGGCTAAATCCAGCTAAAGACATTATGGCATGTGTTATAATTGGGTGCCCAAACACAAAACGGAGAAAGCAAGAAAACATAAAATTTTACACGTAAAAACATGTTTTATACGACTACACAACTACAACGTTTTACAGGACTGAGACAAAAGTGGTAGATAGAATTTATCAATGCAGTAAGTAAGTTTCAGCTCCTCTATGTTATTACTCAATGTATGGGGCACTTCAGCTGAACGTCTGGCGTTTAATTTAGAGAACGTACTGCACTTAGATGCCAGGCTAGCTGTCAACAGTATTAACTACAACGAAGAAAGCTTGAAGTAAAAATCTTTAATAAAAAAAATTGGATATATTCTTAATATTGAAAACTCAGCTTGTAACAGTTCACATGACAGAGCTTAAATAATACTTAAGAAATCTTCATCATATTTTTTAAGCTCTATCTGGTTTGTGACCCAAAACTTTCCAAAGTACATTGTCGGTGGTATTCACACATAGCAAATCCATGGTTCAACCGCCGCGAATTTTTTGAAAATTTATAAAAAAAAAATAGAATCCATGGATAGTCAATGTATCAACAACCCTGCGTGTAGTTTTAAATTTAAGGTTTTTTTTCTTCATCGAGTTTTTTTATAAGTTCCAAAATGAAAAGAAAATACATCTCAAAAAAAAAAATAGGCGGGCGTCATACGATGTTATTAAAAAACGATGATCCATAGACCAGCTATGATCAAATGTGTTATGAATAACTCTGATGGTCCTTAGCAAGCACAATTTAAGTTTCCAATGTAGTATTCATTCATTTTCTCCTTGACAACCTAGCCGAGTGACGTAGCAGTTTTTTGACTTCATCACTTGTGCCGACTCCATTTTTCAGTCCGACACCCTTTCAGTGCTATTCGCAAAACATTTGATCCATAGCTTATCTACGGATCATCGATATTTTGTATCGAAAATTTACTGTAGGTTGTGGATGAGCCATGGCTTTGCTGTTTGAGAAAAATACCGTTTCTAAATCTAAATCTAAATCTAAGCTGCACAGATATGTATCATTTGAGATTCATATTAAATGCATTCCCACAAGCAGACACGCATAATTTCGCGCTCACACATGCCGCATGTGGACCTACAATATAAAAACCCAATCTCAAATGAACATAAGCCCTGCAACTCTTGCCGACCTTCCCTGAAACAGGGGTGACATTGGCAAAGTGAATCATTTTTTACAGTATGGGTGGTCAACCTCATACCAACCTATCAGGCAAGGAATTTGAATTTGAAAACCGTTTGAATACAAAAAAAAACCTTTTGTAGTTAAGCATAAAGGTAAATTTCCTTTCTTTAAATTTTAACCTAATTTTACAATTTTTAAGTTTTTTGTAACTTGTACAAACATTAGTAGGTACAAGTTTTGTATTTATTATGGAAACATTTAGTAATAAAAGCGTTGGCATTGGAAGTTATTTAATACTCCCATTATTTAAACATTGAGCAATAGAACCGCAGACCCATTCAAGGTAGGCATTCAATATTACAAAAGTTGACGAGGTTTATGATTTGTTTTATTGACAAACAATGAAATATTATGAAATAGAGGGCATTACAAGTTGCTATGATGTTGGCCACCCATTCTGTAAAAACGATAAACGCTTTGAACCTGAGTTGACAGATTAAAGATTTGAAATTATGATTACGGTTGTTAGACATTTTTTTGGAATGAAAAAAACGGATGTTACTGACCGTGGACAGAGAAGAACGATTGTCTCTACGTTTCGTTAGAGTCATATCCGACGTCTTCAAGAGGTGTGTGTCTTCTACAAGGAAGAAACACGAACTGTAGAATTATTGTTGTTTGCTCGATGTCGAAGGTTGTAGGTACATTTATTGACCTTCGGTGATGCATTCATAGATGTCAACAGTTCGTGTTTCTTCCTTGTAGAAGACACACGCCTCCTGAAGACGTCGGATATTACTCTGACGAAATGTAGAGAAAATCGTTCTTCTCTGTCCACGGTCAGTAACATCCGTTTTTTTCATTCCAAAAAATGAGTTAACAGATGTCTAATCTAAAATCTATGATTTCAGTCACACATATTTGACGTATGCCCTCAAGCAGGCACATATAAGTTCGTGCTTACACATACTGCATGTGCACGTACATAAAAAGCAAATCAAACATGAACATACATTTTACAACTCCTGCCGCATTTCCCTGAAACCAATGTGGTATTGGCAAAAGTGAACCAAGTTTTTACAGCATTGGAGGTCAGCCTCATCCTAACCAATTAATCAAGGAACATGCTCTCTTTTATTAAAATGACAGAATTTATTTTTACAGAATTATTTGTTTCACAATTTACAATTTATTTCACAACCTGTCAATCACTGTTTATAGGTGTTACTTAGTGAGTTGCTCTCTTGCGACTCCCGTACCATTTTGATCTCTTTTATAATGAACCAGAGAGGTATTTCTTGGATTTACTAGATCATTCCACCACAAGAACATTGTGGACACACACAATCACAACCACTTCCAGACGGTTCCGTCTCACATATATATGTGTCAGTAGTCAAGTTTGCAACAATGTGTACTTGTTTCCGGCTACGCAAAATTAAATATTAAATTAAAAACATTTTCACAATTAAGTATATTTATAGAATAAAAAAAAAAAAAAAAAAAAAAGACTCAGGCTTCAGAATATAAAATAAATAAAGCTTTGGCGTATGACAAATTGACTTGGATTATAAGTTGGTCGTATTTCAATAAAAGATTTATTCCGCCAGTTAATTATAATATCCGAATGAAATCCCGAGGGAGGAAAATTGAATATTCCAGAAATGAATATTTATAATTCAATTAATTAATGAAGGCTTTATTCCAGAAATCAAATAACAGATTTTGTCGTAATAACATTTATTTTGGCCGAAAAGACGAAATTAATTTTATTTCTTATGAAAGACTGACGAAGAAAGTATATGTTGCAAGACTAGATGGATGTCGTGGTAGAGGAACACCGAGAAAGGTATGGATGGACCAAATTTCCGAAATTGCGAAAGAATGGAATATCCAGAGTCATGATAAAAGGAGAGTCTGTATGAAGAAGGTTATGAGTCTAGAGGAAATGAAACAAGTGTGTAAGGACAGAAAGAAATGGCGGTTAATCTGTGATGTTGGCGGCTAGGGTTTTTTAAATTAGAAGTTGTTTTCTGTTAGTTTTTGATGTCCATACATGTTATAATTTGTTGATTTAAAAAATGTAATTTGTTGTGTATGCTCCTTGACTTATTAGTTGGTATGCGGCTGACCACCCATGCTGTAGAAAATGGTTCACTTTGCCAATGTCACCCCTGTTTCAGGGAGGGTCGGCAAGAGTTGCAGGGCTTATGTTTATTTGAGATTGAGTTTTTATGTTGTAGGTCCACATGCGGCATGTGTGAGAGCGAAATTATGCGTGTCTGCTTGTGGGAATGCAATTAATATGAATCTCATATGATACATATCTTTGCAGCTTAGATTTAAATTTAGATTTAAACAGTGTTTTACATACGCGTGTCTGCCGGTGGGTTTGCGTTAAATATAAGCCCTAATGGGGCTATTCTTCGACATTTTAGTCGTCGGTTGAGCCCACGCTTTGACAAACTAAGAATATATATCTTTGCGACATCAAAAGATTTTTTACGCCTTTTTTAGGATTCGGATTGTGATCATGCATTAAATATGAATCTTACATATTAAAATGTCTTTGCAGCTTGCATTATAGATTATTGAAGATTCAATATCATTATTTTTTCGTAAAACGAAAAGTGTTAAAAACCAGAAGCTTCGATACTAAGCTATAATCTATAATCTGAGCTGCAAATATATGTACACATTTAAGGTTCATATTAAATGCATGCCCACAGACAGGCACATGCAGGTTCGCGCATACACATTCTGCATGTTTGCATACACATAAGAAAACCTCACATAAACATAAAACTCCTGCCGCCTGTCCCTGATCCGGGGTGGCATAAGCAAAAGCGAACCATTTATTACAGTATGGGTGGTCAGCCTCATACCAACCTATAAGTCAAGGAAGGAAGCTATGAAGAAAAAAAATAGTTATATGAAAATATCCTTTTCAAACGATTTTATACGAGTATACCAAAGTATATATGAACCATCTCACCCTATCTGTGCATAGCCACCCTTATTAAGGATGCAACCCTTTTTGATTGCAAGCCCCATAAGAGCTTTTATGTACGTACATATGTTCGTATAAAATATAAAACTATGTGGAAAAAATGACGTCTACCCATTGAGTAATAACATAGAGGAACATAACTAATTTACTGCATTGATACATACATACTACCTACCACTTGTGTCTCAGTTCTGTCAAACGTTGCAGTTGTGTAGTCATACAAAACATGTTTATACGTGTCAAATTTTATGTTTTCTTGCATTCCCCATTTTGTGATTGGACACTCAATTACAACACATGCCATAATGTCTTAAAATAATGCCTTTTGCATTAATATTCGTCAATTTTATCGATCACAAGATTTATACCGCATGCGTCTATGTTCGGACTGCTCCGGGCATATGTAGTACGCACGCGGCAATGTTGCCACCTTTCTAGAAACATTTTTACATTAGCTTTTTTGTTTACACATTAAAATGCAACTGTGAAGTTCTTTGTTCTTTTTCCTTCTAATGACCATTTTCGTAAGTAGGTTGAAACAGATATATAGGTACTCTCTATTTTCGTTAAAATAATTTTAAGTCCACAGATATCAAAAGTCAATGCGTCTACCTGTACGTCGAGTATAAAACACTGAATAAACTCTTTTCGGTCGTGTAAATCGAAAAAATGTTTGAAAACTTAATCACCCACTAGAGGCTATGTTGTATATTCCATACATTTTCCTTTTTACGCGAAAGAGGGGATACTCTACTATATTATTCCCTGTGACATGAATTCTTACTCGAGTAAAAGCTTTTTTGTACTAATTGAAAAAAATCTACTAATTGGAACAAAAAAACATTTTTATTGGAGTGCAATTTTTCTACCTTTATCCAAATCCGGTCACAATGGTTCATTCAACCTCACAGCAACAGGGTATTACTTAAAAAAAAATGGCACTGACTAGCTACGTATGAACAAAAGTGTTAAGAGAACTCTTGAGGTGTCTATAATCTAAGTTGCAAAGATGTATTAACATTTAAAGCTTATATCAAATGCATACCCACAAAGAAACACGTGTAGTTTGCGCTTGCAAATTCTGAATGTGGACTTACAAATAAAATCTAAACCTCAAATGAATATAAACCCTACAACATGTCCCAACCTTCCCTGATACAGGGGTGACATTGGCGAAGTGACCCATTTTGTGAGCCTTCCAACTCTAAAATAGAGAAATGTTTTTAAAATTTCAGGACCTTTTCATATTTTGATCCTATCCAAATCTTACCTACCTTGCATTTTCCGATCGTATTTTATGTAGACAGCTTTAGAAATCACCATCTTTAAACATTTTATGGCTGACACCGAAATGTATTTTTTTTCTCACACATAAGCCTTTTTACGTTTATTTTTCATTTTTTTTAGCAACACCAGAAAGAGGGATTTCTTGAGAAAAACGAGGATATGTAGCCCGAGTATACAACATTACCTTTATCTTCATCGCGTGAATAGAGAATGTATGAAAAATGCAATAGCACACCTAGCGGGTGATTTAATTTTCATACACTTTTCATATTTACACCATCGAAAGGGGGCTTACGATTTTTTTTTACGTTTACTCGGGGTAAGGGAGTTTTTTTTTGGTTTATAAAACGCTGACGTTCAAGCGACACGATGATTTATTTGAAAAGATAAAGTTGTCATCTTGCAAACAACATTTTGTGAACTAAATAAATGAATATTAAGATGTTCCGACAACCGAGAAGTTGGTAAAAAGCGTCGACACTTTTCCCAAGGAAAAAACAGTACACGGAGTGTAAGAGAAATGTGTAAACTCCCCTCAAAACATGTATGGAATAAACAACAGCACTCCTGGTGAGTGATTTAATTTAAATTCATTTTTAGTATTTATTTTATTTTAGTTGTTTTGTAGGTTTTAATTTTTATTATTCAATTTTTTAGTGATTGTTGACATGTAATTAATTGTTTGTATTCCTTGACTCACAGGTTGGTATGAGGCTGACCACTTATACTGTAAAAAATATTTCACTTTGCCAATGTCACTCATGTTTGAAAGAAGTCGACCATTAGAATAACATGAAGGATTATGTTCATTTGAGATCTAGGTTTTTATTTTGTTAAAACATATGTGGCATGTGTAAGCGCAAAATTACAAATGTCTGCTAGTGTGCATACATTTTTTTTGAGTCCTCAATATAAACACATATTTGTAACTTAGATTATATTATAGACAGAGAATATATCAGTTACCTATGTGTACTTTTACATTTTTCTTTCATTTTTTCGAAGGAGTTTTCCTTTCATTAGATTCAAACATTTTTGGAAGTTTCCCGCTGTAATGTTTCCGGAGTCTCGCATTGTTTCAGAAATAAACTTAACGATTTCACAACAATAAAGTTGTGATGTTTTTCGGCCCGTCCTCGTGAGGGATGAACCTCTTCATCGCAAGCTTTGTGAAAAATAATTAAAAGTGAAATCATAAAGAAAAATATCATAGAGTTGTTTTAAAAAAGTAGTGTTGTGTTTTTAGGGTTCTAATGTTTTTTAAATTTTAAATATTGGTCTTCTTGATTTAAACTGCCGGAGATTTATTTAAAATTAATTTATTTTAGTTCACAATTTATTTTATAATTCACATGTAAGGTTGACTTTTGCTGACTTGGCCTGTAACGGCTAATAGTATTTGGAGACTGAACTACTTGCAGGCGATTCACGCCTTTTATAGCTATTACAACCAAATTTTCTAGGCTTAATTTCGTCTGGAAACGTCTACGATATTCCAAAAGCTTCCAATACAATTATTACTTATATAATATTTTCTTACTCTAGGTACTTAATTATAATTCATCCTACAGCTAGAATCTATATGGACCTACCCTATTTATTTTGTTTATACCTCAGTACTATTTACATAACAGTAAGTTCATCCTTGAAATCCAATCAAGTCCCTCCTCTCACAAAGTTACTGCCGAAAATCTCCATAATATAATAATGGCTAGTACGGCAAAAAAAGCGAAAATGTATACAAAAAACTACACGTTACATGCAAGATCATTCTTGAATGCCATATAACGATTGGTGTCTCCTGAAGACGTTGGATATGATGCCACTGAAACATTGAGATTGTTACAATTTCTCGTATAACGATTTTTGCAATATTTATTTTTATTAATTTTAAGGTTTTTTTGATTTACTGAATAGTATGTTCATTTCATTGGTGTGAATGGACAGAAATGGAATCTTTATCTAAGTTGCAAAGATATGTATCATTTGAGATTCATATTAAATGCATTCCCACAAGCAGACACGCATAATTTCGCGCTCACACATGCCGCATGTGAACCTACAATATAAAAACCAATCTGAAATGAACATACGCCCTGCAACTCTTGCCGACCTTCCCTGAAATAGGGGTGACATTGGCAAAGTGAAAAGAGCTTGAATAAAAAGAAGGTTATGACTCTGGATGAAATGAAATCATGTTTTACTATTATTTCGTTGCAGAATATTTTTGCAGTTTGTAATTTTTCCTTTAATACAGGCGACTAATTTTGTCATCAAGATTCACTCCACAAAAGGCCAAATTTTTGTTTGTATTTTTTCTTTTACTTTACAATAGGAAACCAGAAACTTTGTCACCTCTGATAAAGCAAACTTATCTTTCTGACAAAATTTCCAAATAAAGAATCCTTTTTTCATTGAAACAAAGTTACATTTTGTTCAACTTTAGGGCTTGTGTCCTCATATTGTAAAGATTATATTTTAATTTGGTGAAAGAAAGTTTAAATAACGTATTTTTTCTAAACATAGCTTTTTACTACTTACCTCGAATGTTTTTGGTTGAATCAATAGGTAGAAAGGCAACTTAAAAAAACTGTGTTTTTACTTTAATTATACAAAATTCAAATCATTATTTTTTCGAATAATTTAAAAGTTGATAAGACTTTCAAATAATGTTAAAGAAAAATGTTTTATTTGTACGAAATAATATATTTTGTAATTAAGGCAATTTAAAATAATTTGAATAAAACATTTAGGGATAATACTCGATAGAATAAATGAATCGAGTATTTCAGAAACCCCCCAAGTCCAACTATCATAATATTTTGGCAGTAATAATAATCTATAATTATCTAAGTTGCATTGATATATTCACACTCAAAACTCATATCAAATGCATGCTCAAGAACAGAAACGTGTAAGTTCACGCTTACAAATACTGAATGTGTACTTATAAATTAAAACCAAATCTCAATGAACATAAACTCTGCAACTTAAGCCGACCTTCCCTGAAACAGGGGTGACATTGTCAAAATGACCCATTTTTGAAGTATGGTTAATTGGTTGGTCAGCCTCATACCTACCTATAAGCCAATGAAAAATATCTAAGTAATGAAAAAAGGTATCGGACAGAGATTTTTTGAACTTTTGATATTATTTCATGTGAGATTATATGTATGATTAGTGGACACCGCAACTAAGTTGCAAATATAGTGCATCTTATTTTTTTTTTTTTAAATTAGTTTACCTTACCGGTACTTTGATTCTGGGCCTAACTATATCAATTAACAATTAGGATTCGCATACAACACACGCACACAAGAGAACACGTATAAGTTCACGCTTACACATTTTTAATGTTCACTCACAAAATAAATTCACAAACTGCAAATGAACATGCACCCTGTAACTCTCTTTGGCTTTCCATGAAATAGAGTGACATTAAGAAAGTGAACTAACTTTCACTATACGGGTGGTAGCCTCATACTAACTAATTGAGAAAATGATGCCCGAATAATAGAAAAAAAAACTTTTTTTTTAATTGTAAACCTTTTTGATTATATTTTGCATGGTTTGTGTATTAACACTATGAAAATTGTAGGTACCTGAAGATGATCGAGAGATCGAAAACGCTGTATATTAATTAAACAAAAATGAATAAACCGAGTGAAAATATAACAGTGTTTAATTAGAATTATTTTAACTCTGTAAAATTTAGTAGAAATCTATATCTTGATGATTTTATGGGATTGGAGTTTGTAAGGTTTTATAGATAATTATTATTGTAATTTAAACATAAAGTTAGGTTAGGTAAGGTTAGATAGTAAATTATGAAAAAAAATAGAAAGTGACTTGTGGTGTTTATGTAATACACGTTTCAATTTTTCTCACAAAAGCAGATTTCGAGAAATGATAATTATGAAGCGTAAAGAGGCTCTATTAAAATTAATATCGTGAAATTAACGGGCGCCATTTTTTCCTCAAGTGGCGAAATATTCAAATTTGGAACCCCGAGCTTCAAACATTCCTTTTAGTCAGATGACTGCTTAAAATTAATACATTTTAAGCGCCCAGTATAAATGCAAATTATCTTAAAGGAAAAAAAAAAAGATCTATCTCTATGTTTTTTTTTTAAATTAAGAATCCTACTTCTTAAAACCTTCAAAAAGATAGAGAAGCATACAGACACACAATCATAAGTCAATAAACACAGACATACATCCGTAGCAATATGCAGATACCTACCCCTAGTGCGTAAAATCTAAAATTGCATTAAATCTATATCACTCAGTAGAAGTGCTGTCGTATATTTCATACATTTTCGATTTACGCAATCGGGGGTGTTATCATTTCTTGTGAACGCTGTGTACACCTTGGTATCGATCACTTGCTTTCGGTATGGAATGCAAGCATTCTACAAACTAAGCTATCGACCGAAATTTGTACGAGCTTGGTCGTCAATACAAAGCGCCAATTCTCAAGCAAGACCCAGTTGCTGTAAGGCTGGATGGACGTTTTGATGACCAGTCTTTGGTAAAAGCTTACAAATTTTTCAACCCAGCGAAGAGCAAATTTGAAAGTATAAATGGAATTTTTTTTTGTGCTCCGCCGGGATTCGAACCCATAACCTTCCATTCGAGAGTCCAAAATGTTTTCACTGGACTACGGACCGGTCGGACTACGGACAAAACGTACAAAGAAGGAGAATGACAAAAATGCTTTATTATTATAAGAGCTGTCTCTAGCAATATTTTCCATAAAACAGGGAAAAGATTTTCCTTTTACCTTGATTTCCCTTCTTATTTAATCACAATCCTCCCTGGAAAAATATTAAGATGTATTATTTCGCTGATGTGACATGACGTTTCATACAAATTTGACGTTAATATGACGCTTAAAGATGTAATCAATCAAGAAGCAGCGTTTTAGTGGCATATCTGACCTCCGGGGAAGATTTGCGGCCATCTATCTGTCAGTTTTAATCATGGAGGTAGTAATTCAATGAATGGGATTTAGTTCCAATCGACATGATGCACGGTCTTTGACACCACGTCTCGCTCACGACATATGAAATGTTTTTTCTCATTTTATAAGCAACGTGTCTCTACTCCGTCTTCAACCTACGTACATATCACCATAGAAACCCGTGAAATCACCATGGCGACGGTATTTGTTAATAGTGTTGTTGAAAGCATGGAGGAAGTAATTAAATGGAGGGGCTATGAATGTGATTTAGTACCAATCAACATGATGCACCGTCTTTGACACCATACATTGTTTATAGTGCTGTCTCGCTCACGACATATGAAATGTTTGTTTCGCATTTTCTATGTAAGCAAGGTGTCTCTACTCCGTCTTCAATCTCTGTGTATATCACCATAGAAATCATGAAATCACCATGGCAACGGTATTTGTTACTAGTGTTGGTGTCTGCTTTCGGGCGTGAATTAAATATGAACCCTTAATATGAATAGGTACTTATACCTCTATAACTTAGATTACAGGATATTGTAAGAAAAAAAAAAATTTTTTTTACAGTAAAAAAATATTAATCGGACGCAGAGAAACCCTCACTTCAAGTAAAGTGTTTGACGGAAGGTCGGCCTCCGGTTAGTAAAAATAAATAGGTATCACTTGCTACATGTAACTCTTTCTGCAGAATATTCATGCAGAAACTTGCAAAAATACTTTTGCACTGAAAAAAATCTCCATCCATTTATTTCATTTCTTCTTTCTCGCAATAAAGAAATATTGATTTTTTCAAATCACTAGAATGAAAGAATTGGTATCTACAGTGTAACTGTTTAGTTTGAAAACGGTTAACGCGACGATTTTTTTTTCTCCTAAAACGAATAATGATTTAAACTATTCAAATTTTTAGAAACTTATACACATAATGAAGAAATACTGTAGTGATTATAGATATATTGACCAGTCCGCAGTCTTGTAGTTAACGATTCGAACTAATAATCGAAAAGTAGAGAGCTTCATTCTCGACAGAGCATACAAAAATATATTTTCAAGTGTGTATATAAGTTGCAAAGATATATATTGACCTTTAAGGCCCATATTTAATGCATGCCGACAAATACGCACATGTAAGTTTGCGCATGCACAACCGTGCATGCGCAAACGCGAAACAGGGGTGACATTGGCAAAGTGAACCATTTTCTACAGCTAACTACAGTCTAACGCTTGTAAAGACGTCAGAAAATTCCAATAGGCTCTTGAGGTGCGAATAAACGCAAAAACAATACAATGAAAAAGATTTGTGGATCACCTTTGAATTAAATATTTTTTAACAGCATTGAAAATGAGCACTGGGAGAAGGCTAATTTGGATTGAAGACCATTGAAAAGAAGTTTTTACTTTCACTTTTCCCATATTATTCTCTTTTACTATTACTTTTTTAACTTTTCACTCACTTTTCTCTTTTCGCTTATTTTCTTATTTTCTTGCATTTTGGTTCTTTTAGCCATTTTTTAATGGAAAATTCAGTGGTATTGTAAAGCGTTATTTTTACGTCTTTACATAGTAGCCAACTGTAACTGTTTTTTTCCTAAGAATAAATATATAGAAGTTTTAATAGACTTGTATTTCTTACCTCTTCACTACTCTTCTTCCGACTCTATTCAGAAGACATGTAATCCTTAGTTTATCTCTGGATTCTTATTTTTTCTGTATGGTAAATCCACTTTCAGCGACAGATTATCGATGAATTCAATAACATTGTTCGTTGTTTAAAAGTAAACTCATGTTATGCGAAAATCGTGATTCGTTTTAACCGTTATTCACTGTAAAGAAATAGCTAGAAAAACATTTATTTTCATCTCAAAAGGCAAAATAAAGCGATATTTTTCACGAGTCTCTCTGCTCGCAAATTTTGCAGGTATTGAATGAAGACAGTCGACGCGGAGGTTTTTTTTTGTTTTTTTTTTTTTTTGCTCTAAACAGATTTACGGGCCGCTAGAGGAATCGACATAAAGACGTATTCAAACTTGCAAGAAAAAAATGCAATGAAATTTTAAAATAATTTGAGCGTACCAAATGGAAAATTACCTTTAAACGAAAAATGCTTGAGAGTTAGAGAAACGCTTTCAAATTAGTATATATTAAAAAAAAAAAACAATGTTAATTTATTTCCATCTAACTTATTACTATTACAAATGATTCAGGGTAGCATTTTTCACAATGTTTCGATGAAATTTTACGGGGTTGTCCAATGTGTATACGAGTATACTCGTACTAACATAGACCTAAAAGAGATGTAGAACTAAAAACGATCTAAAAAACAACCAAACAAACAAAAAATGTGTGAAGAACCTGATTTTACAATGAATAAAAAAACTTTATTTGAAGAACGTTTTTTTTTTTGCTTTTTAAGGTTATTTGTAATAAAATTATCTCCAAAACGTTGTGATCTTAAAACATAGGTAGATTTAGATGAGGAAATGAATCTTTTGAAATACTCACAGATTGTGTAGAAGATTTTTAATGTTTCTGCAATGTCATTTTAAAGTCACAAACCTGGTAGTTTTAAGGTAAAATAGCTCCATTGATAATCAGTTAGCAACAGCGATATAATTTAAAAAAAATCATGAATATGAAAGTCAAGTGCGACTGCGCCTTTAGCAGCGCGCAAAGCCTAAAGATAATAATAATTATTAAGGGGAAATAAGGCTGTATTCGAAAAAATACAGGATGTAGCAATACTTAATTTTTAATGTTGTCTTTAGGCGCTCTCTTTAAAGATTCACCCATGAAATCTGTGATTATTATGTACTTAAACAGTTGATTTAATGTATGTACATATTTAATATTATTTACCAAAGGCCGGTCATCAAAAGGGCCATTCAGCCTTACAGCAACTGGGTCTTGATTGAGAGTTGGCGCTTTGTAATGACGACCAAACTCATAAAAAGTCCGGTTGAATGCTTGCATTCCATGCCGAGAGCAAGGGTTCTATCCCGAGGTGTACTCAGCCTTCACAAGAAATGAGAACCAGCCTTCCCGGGAGCTGGGAAACCCCCACTTCAACTGAAAGTGGTAAGAGTGAGGCCGACCCCCTTACCCGTAAAAATAAATAGGTTTCGAAGCGCCCCTAGAAACACATGTATTTTGTATATTTTGTGGTGTTAATCTATTTACACAGTGAAAGTCCATTTTTAATTATTTAAAAATTCAAATGGATAAAAGCAGAGTTTAAATTCACTTATTTATTCCTTTTTAATGCTCAAACATTTTTGCCTAATGAGGCATCTTTAGGAGCAGAATGGTTAACATGTCTTTAAGTTGTTTTTTTTTATTTCAATATTAAATTGTTTAAGGCCAAGATAACTTCCCTGTGGTACACCTGAAATAGTTAGAATAAAAGTGAAATAATTAGTACAGTGTAGTATAGTATAAAGTATAGTATAGTGATAGTATGTGTAAGAGTATATTATAGTGAAATAATAAGTATAAATTAAATTGTAAAAAGTCATTATAAATTGTAAAAGG
Source organism: Agapetus fuscipes (assembly GCA_951799405.1). Classification (NCBI taxonomy): domain Eukaryota; kingdom Metazoa; phylum Arthropoda; class Insecta; order Trichoptera; family Glossosomatidae; genus Agapetus; species Agapetus fuscipes. The sequence continues at coordinate 11,464,021 of OX637351.1, read as the reverse complement.
CCAAGATGACTTCCCTGTGGCATACCCAAAATAACTAGCATAAAAGTGAAATGTTTGGATCGATCAAAGACGATACAAACTAAATGTGGTAGATATTATTTTGTTCGCCCTGTACACAGTAAGGGAAGTGACGCAGACGAACTCTTTGCCTCTTTCTTGCCCTGCCTGGTTTTATTTTCCCACTGGGATCAATACATAAGTAACGACTCATCTGCTTTGATTTACACCTCCATAATATACAACTCTACACCCCAAGTATAAATTCGACCATTGATTTTACTAAATAAACTAAAACAGCGCCCCAAATGCGCGTTTTCATTTCTTTACACTTTTTATAGAATACTTTTTTTTATACACGAAGGGTTTTGCACAGAAAACTGGCTGATTTATTTGGTCAGCGATGTTTTTGTGTGTCACACCTCAAGGACAGGCTAAAGGTCATTATCGAGCACCAAGCTATGGACGTACGCGATACGCTTGAGAAAAAAATTATATATACTATATTAGAAAACTACAAACCGCCTGGCGTCCACCTGAGTTCCAAAGTCACGTCATTACAAGTCTAAACAAGTTAGTTCCTCAAGGGCAGGCTAAACGGTCGTTTGTTTGTTTGAGGTTTCGTAATTGTTCATACATACTGTTCAAAAGTCACTATAATCACAATTGCAAAAGATGCCACACATCTAAATAGCAACTTGGTGATTTTTATTGACTTGAGTAGGTACTTTTCCGTCGTATTTACAAATTTTCCTAAAGCAAAGTTAGTACGTTAATGTGATCCAAATCATATTTTGATTTCATTGTAAAATCAAAGTCGTACAATATTACTTTCAATTCAAAAGTGGGCGTTAACGTAACGTAACCCACCTTGAAAATTATTTCTGCCCGTGGAAACGAAACAACAGTAGATATTTAAAATAGCTGGGAATAGAACATGATGTAACCCAGTAGAATAGAAGAAAAAAAACTAGCTTTATGCTAAAGAATGATGAAATTATTTGTCATTAAAGTCAATAACCTTTTTAAATATAAGACTGAATAAATACAAGGGCCTTTTGCACCAACCTCCAATCAATATTTGATTGAAACATCAAATTTGATTGCTTAGTTCTGGTAAGGACCTCGGTTAAATATTTCTCGAAAGTTGGTAAAAATGTGATGGAATTTGAACAGGAAATATGATTCACATCAGCTGACTTACGGATATGCAATCAATTGTTTGATTTGAAAGGGAGAAATCACACTTAAGTAATTTTAATTTTTGTCTGATTGGAGTTTGGTGCAACAGGCCCTTAACAATTAATTCATAATTCATCAAGTTAATTCAGTTTGTAGATAAACAATGTAGTTTTTTTAAATTCAATGGACCGGTCCGTAGTTCAGTGGTAACACTTCGCACTCTGAATGAGAAGGTTGTGGGTTCGATTCCTGGCGGAGCACATAAAATATACCATTTATATTTTCAAATTTGCTCTTCGCTGGGTTGAAAAATTCATAAACCTTTACCAAAGACCGGTCAACAAAAGGTCCATCCAGCCTTACAGCAACTGGGTCTTGTTTGAGAATTGGCGCTTTCTACAGCGACGATCAAGTTCGCAGAGGGCTCTTGAGATGTGATGCACACAAAAACAGCGCTCACCAAATAAATCAGCCTAATTTTTTTATTAAGCGCAAACATACACGTGCTTGCTTGAGTGGACATGCATTAAATATGATCCTTTGCAACTTAGATTATAGATTAAACAGATTTAAATTGTTTGACTAATGCAACAACTCACAACGTACATTAACTGTGAAATATTTTAGGCAAAAATAATTAAACGCAGATACACACTTAGAATTTGTATTGAAAAGAGGAGCATTAATTTCGTAGGCTCATTTCTTACTTACCTTAGTTCCAATAATTAATATCCTTTGTAAAGTGGAGCGCCAAGATCTGAAACAAAGACAAGGGTTAATTAAAAGGGATGATTATTATTGGACAAAGTTTAGAATATAATCAATGGATTTTAAAATGTACAGGAGTGTACTTGAGGTACGCTCCAATACATTTACGATTTCCACTACATCCTCGGGCGTACTGTACCCTGAGTACGAGTTGCAATACTTGAGTAAAGTAAAGTTTACGCAAAGTATTAAAGAGTGATTTTCCCCAAAATCTGCCGTTTTTGTTTGTTTGAACTTGATTTCCTTCATCACTTGAGCTCTTTTGTTAAGACCATAAAGTGTAAGAAACACAAGCGGCAGATTTTGGGGAAAATCACTCTTTAATACTTACTGAGGGTAGGTACAGGTGTGGGTGTGTATAGAAGAATCCAGACACGCTGCAGTAAACTCTCGATTTTCTTTAGCGCTTTGTATATAAGACGTGTTGTGCGAGCAAACAACTTTCTTCATATTGTTTGCTTGAACTCCCCGAACAAAAATCTATTTAATAATTTTGAAAAAGAATTAAAGCACTGCAAAAGACCAACAGTGTCAAATTCATTGAATATTTGATCCATAATTCATCTACAAATCATAGAGTTTTTGTATTAAAAATTTACTTTAAGCTGCAGATAAACCATGGTTTTGTTGTTTTAAAATAACACCGTTAGTTTCTACGTTATCTTGGCCTTGAAAAAAAATTACCTAAATGGTTTTCTTTGTACTTTTGTGAAATGTATAGATTATATTTTTAAGGTTTCTTTTCCATACATACAATTTGAAGGATTTAACCCTTTCCCGCCCGAATCGCAGCTCAAACTGAAATTGAGAATAATCCAGGTATTATTTTTTCATTTGAAAATATCAATTTCGGTATAAGCGAGTGCTACGTATGAGATTACGATCTCTGTCAGCACACAGTATTATGACGTCAAAATATTGAAAAAACGGTTAACGCGAAACGCCTAAAGCGAAAAATAATTTTAAAATCATTTCGTTGTAAAAATATACACAAAAATACTTTTTTATTTATTTACAAAACACAGCTGTAATGAATATCCTGATTAAAAAAACTTATTTAAAAATTATTGATTTGACTTGTAATTCAATACGTTGATAAGGTCACAATCGTGTAAGATTTTTTTTGTGATAAATTTATTTATTTTACCTTCAGAAGGCTTTTATATTATGCATGTATTTTTATAAATAAAGAATCACAAGATGGCGTTTAACATTTAAAGTCAGAAGATGAGTGTTTTTCGTGCGGAGGATTATTTTTTTTTTTCAGAAAAATAAAATATCTACGGAACTCCAAAACCTTAGTATTTTTTTACTTGAATTACGAACTATTTGACGAATTGCTGTAGGAGAACTAAAATTAGTCAACTTTTTTGCAAAATGTCTCTAACAACAATTTATCACATACCTCCCGGACTTTCTTCATATTTTAGCCTTTTGTCGCTTGAATCACACACAAATCAAGTAACATTATACAGATGATACTCGAATGGTAGACAATTCAAGATATTCTGTGACAGAAGTTGTTCAAAGGTTTTTTTTTAATCGACATTTTGCACCATCATAGATAGCACATATTATATGTATCATTGGGGATTAGCAAATCTGTACCCGTAGTACGAGTTTTTTCACGATACTCGATGATTTGAGTATTCGAGAAAAATGTATGTGAACTTGAAAAGTACCTCTGGCGAAAACAAGTTTCGAAACTTTTTTACCAGAGGTAGGACTTTTTTACGACCGAAAAACGTCACACTTGTTTGGTACTATGGTCCATAGCAACTATAATAATCTAAGTTGCAAAGATATATTAACATTTAAAGCTCATATCAAATGCATGCCCACAAACCAACACGTGCAGTTCGCACGTCTTACAAATGCTGAACGTGTACAATTGTACATACAAATAAAATCCAAGCCTCAAATGAACATAAACCCTCTGCAAACAAAAACAATATATTCCTCTGCCTTTTCGCTATCAACCCAGCCGTATGACGTCACAATTTCATCTAAGTCAAATCATGTTCGGACCTGCTAAAATTCACACTGGACATTTTTTTTTTACATCTTTTAACACGAATTTTTAGAGTTGTTTTTTAATTTCGCGCTATGCGTCGCGCTCGGTGTATGCTTCATATTATTCCTGTCACGTCCCAGCTTTCCCTATTTGTGGTCCGCAGAGGGTTTTCGCTTCCACTCCTTTTATAAGTATTACCTCCAGCGCAGAGGGCGATGGCGGAGGGACGGATGGGGCTGAGAGCCCTTTACTAAGGAGAAAATTAATATGGGAGCTATCGCAACGAGAGGAGACGAAAACTTTACCTACACATTTTTTTATTATTTTATTATATATATTTAATATCTATCTATTACATTTATATATATTGATATACTGCGCCGAGCGCAGATGGCTCCTCGCGAAATATCTGTCAGGGAGGCTTTCCCGTCAGGCACATTAGCTTCAGTAACATTGAAATTCTGGGGAGGGGGGGGGGGGTTCTTTAGAGTCATGCAATAGCCTCTGATCTGGAGGACTTTCTTTTCTTTGACACCAATAGAGTAACACTAGCTGATTAACTTCATCGGGAAGGCCCTCAGCCACTTGAAAAAAATATTGTAATGTTGTTCACCGAGTGAAGCAACTCCGCATGAGTTGTATGAACTGGGTGGGAGGTGGTGGCAGAGTGCCTACACATTTTGAGCATCAAAGATGATTTGAAAAACAATTGAAAAAAAAAACAATGAAAGTAAAATATATATTAAAGAACATTTGGTTTAAAACGCAAATAGTATTTTTAGAAGTCTCTTGTGTTAAAATAATATCTAAATCTGCGATGCAAAGATATAATATATATATATATATCATTTGAGATTCATATTAAGTGCATTCCCACAACACGTATAAGTTCGCGCTAACATGTGGACCTACAAGGTCAAATGAACATCAGCTCCGCAACTCTTGCCGACCTTCCCTAAAACAGAGGTGACAATGGAAAAGTGAACCATTTTCTACAGTATGGGTTGTCAGCCTCATACCAACCCATAAGTCAAGGAATAATTTGAGTAAATGCAGAATATTTAAATTGACTCGTCTTGAACTAATTATCGTAAGGCTGACCCTTTAACTTGTAAAAATAAATACGTTCCACTCGCCACATGTGACCCCTTCGGGAATAACGCGACAAGAAGTCACAGTAGAGTTGCTTTGCGTATTTTTTATTGAAATTTTAAATAAATAATCTGATTAACTTGAATGACAGAGTTTTTCCTGCGCTTAAAATCTTAACAGCCCTATACATTTTCTTTTCTGACATCTGATCTTTGATAACTTTGTGGAATTCAGCCCTTTAAGATGTTCACCACATTCTTCGTCAAACTTTTTTAGAGCTTTCTTTACTTTTTGAGTTTCTGCATAATTCTTAAATTTCAAACAGATCAGAGCGTTCAAGTTTTGATGTTTTTAAACAACAATTTCACCAGTTTCTGTTACAATAATAATAATATTAGGATGATTTATTTGGTGAGCGCTGTTTTTGTGTGTATCACACCTTAAAAGCTCTCTGCGAGCTTGAATCAACAATTTTACCAGTTTCTCTTACTTTCCCAATAAAATCCCACTTTCTCATTTTGCCTTGAAGTTGTTTACTGGCGTAAAACAATTGAGCCTAATGAACCAAACTCCAATCAAACAAAAATCAAAATTAAGTGTGATTTCTCCCAACAAATCAAAAATTTGATTGCATGTGGTTAATCAGCTGATGTACATCCTCTTTCCTGTTCAAATTCCATCATATTATAACGCACTTCCGAAAAATATTGAACTGAGGTCCTTACCAGAATTAAGCGATAAAATTTTATGTGGCATTTGACATTGATTGGAGGTTGGTGCAACATGCCCTAAGTGTTATACTTTGAAAACAGTACTCCCTAAAAAACCATCTGTCTTTAAATAAAAACCCCCACTTACGTGTAGCAACATTTTTATTCATTTAATTCCTTAGAGGTGAAACTGAATAAGTGACATATGAAACTAACTTGGATTTTTTCAGATAAATGCACCGTTTTTTTCTACTTTTTACGAGAGGAAACACAAAAAAGTGGTTTTTTTTTTTAGCAGTTTTCTGTAATTAATCCATTTACTATAGAAGCTGCACCCAATAAAAAAATCCACTGTACCTGTTACTGTATCCTGCCGCCGCTCCTCTAGGGGTGGCCGGTACCTCCGCAGATGCGTCTCCACTCTTTTCTGTCCTTGCATACCTCTTTCATCTCTTAAACATTCATCACTTTCTCTATACTTCTTTTATTCTCGCTCAGCAAATTCCATTATCTCGCAATGTCACCTATTTGGTCTATCCATTCCTTCCTCGGTCTTCCCCTTCCACAATTCCTCTGTACACTTTCTTTTTTAGTCGTTCATCATCCAGTCTTTCAAGATGTCCGAACCATCTCATCGTGCTTTTTGTACTTTCATTCTTAAATTACTTATTTCATTTTTCTCTCGCGATTTCTCAAATCAGTGAATCAGAACTTATTCAGTTTAACCTTTATAGTGCGTCAGTATATAAATTGTCTTTCGTACGTTTTTTTTGTTCTGATCCTGTATAAGTTACTTCCTTCAGCTTTATCAATAGATCCTTCTTCCCGCATTTATTGGCATTGAGGAGCTTCCTGAGTATCCTTTACGTTTCTGGAAATATACAAAAAATGTAAAGAAACTTTAAAAAGCGCCTCTGAAGAGCGTTTTAATATCTGTATATTTTTAGTAAAATGCTGAAGTTGAGTTTAAACGTACAGATTTACACTTTGGTGTACAGAACCCCGAGTATATGCATTACGAAAACTCGCGTAAATAAAAAATGTATGAAATATACGATGTAACACCTAGTGAGTGATTTAAGTTTTAAACATTTTTTTGATTTACGCAGTCGAGGGGAGTTTTCGCGAAGCTTTATACTCGGGGCAGAGGTCCAATATGAAATATACGCAGGCCTCATTTTAAGTTCACCCATTGAGAGATCCGCGATAAAAATAACCCCAAACACCAAAAAATCATCATTTTGCGATCCGCGGTGAAAGGGTTAGACGTCATTTGAATAATAATATAGACGTCGTCGGGCGCTGAAAGGGTTTGAAAATGATGTATTAGAAAAAATGTGAGATATCAATGGCAAGATGAAGAATAGTGGATTATCCGGTCTGTAGTTCAGTGGCAACACTTCGGACTCTGAATGGAAGGTTGTGGGTTCGAATCCCGGCGGAGTAAAAAAAAACACCATTTATATTTTCATATTTGCTTTTCGCTGGGTTGAAAAATTCATAAACTTTTACCAATGACCGGTAACCAAAGGTCATCTGGTTCAACAGATGCCGTTGCATGCACACAAGCTTCTGCTTTCGCATGAAGACAACTGGCCAGGTAAAATAGGTTGGTGGATTGCATTCCTTTCCACAAATCTATTTAAAAAAAAAATTATAGGTAGAATATATAATCTCTATGATCTCAGTTGCAAAGATAGCTTTCACATATTAATATTTAATATTCACACAGATCACGGAACATAAAAATATTCATATTAAATGTACACCCACAAAGAGACACGTGAATGTTCGCGCTAACAAATGCTGCGTGTGTAATTACAAATTAAAACCCAAACCTCAATTGAAAATATGTACTCTTGTCGACCTTCCCCGAAACTGAGGTACAATTAGCAAAATAAACCACTTTTTAAATTATGGGTGGTCAGCCTCATAGTAGCCTATACAAAAACTCATATATGTAAGTCAAGGAACCTAACTCTTAAAGTTCAAATAAGTATTAAATGTAAGTCCTACTTAATGGTTAGTTTTTGACAACAGCTGCTCGCCATACTTGTGAAAATAAAAATATTCTGTACAGAACATTTTATTTTTTTAGAAATTGCAGATGCGATTTTAAAAAGGACTCGCAAAAGATGCTCCAATTTTTTTTTCTTGACGGGTAACCGTCACAGATCTATAATATGACTAGGGTTCGTTATCTTTTATACGTCTAATTACTAATCAGCCTTTTCCCTTCGCAACACAGTCATGCGTCGTCACAACTTTTTGTCTTTCATTTGTGCGGACTCCATTGCGAATTTAAAATGAAATACAGTTAAAAATCATTAAATTTACAAAACTTACATCGACTTAAAAAGGCAGTAGGGCATAAGCGACATAAACTAAATTGTTCAGGAGAGCAGTTTAAAGTTTGAGATTGCAGAAAAATGGCATTACTTTTTTATTTTTTATCATGTCGTTAAAATCAAAACAGCCCTAAATAAAAATAAAAATAAAGGCATTTATTGGCATTCCTATTCATGTTGTTTAACGATGTTTTACGATTTATTTATGTAACAAGCGCCTTTAGGACAAAAAAGGTTAAAATCTTTTCGGTTACACACAAACCATACATCAAAAACGTAGTTGTTTGCTTGGCCATAAACAACACAAAAATCATCGTAGGACATAGAGCTATGGCTATGGGAGTTAGCGCATTAGAAAGAGCGGAAAATTTCAATAGCATTCATAACTCATTTTTGACCATAATGTCGCTTATCTATCTTATACTATCCACAGATCAAAAAATAAAGGTACTACCTTTTAACCGTCGATATGCATTACTTTGGTTATTGCCATAAAATTTCATGTGACCCGATTTTATGAAAGTATGAAAAAAAAACTAAAAAATTGTATCGCCCAAGTTCTCATACTTTTTGTAGAAATGTTACGTTCAGTTCTATAACACGCCAGTTAACAAGCGTTTAGTTTTTTTTTCGCGTAATAAATCTAGATCAATTTGGTTGAGAAATCATTGCAAAAATATTGCAGCAATATGGTTTTCCAATTTTATATCACCATGCGAATAATGGTGCAATTTACAAATAATATTTGAGGGTACGTATGAATTTAAAAATGTATACATCGACGTTTAAAAGACAGTACGGCATCAGCGACATTTTGGTCAAAAATGAGTTTGAATGCTATCCTAATTGAAATTTTCATTATTTCTAATGCGCTAGCTCCCAGAGCTCTACGATGATTTTTGTGTTGTGCGTTTTCGAAGTATGGTTTTGGTGTAACCGACAAGATTTTGGCCTTTTTTGTCCTAAAGACGCTTGTGACATAAAAAATCATAAAACATCGTAAAACCACATTGATAGGAATGCCAATAAATGACTTTATTAATATAATTTTAGAGCTGTTTTGATTTTAACGATATGATAAAAATAAAAAAGTTATGCCATTTTTCTGCAATCTCAACTTTAAAATGCTCTCCTGAACAATTTAGTTTATGTCGCTTCTACTGCCGTCGATATTTAATAAGGAAAGAGAAAATATAACACTTTGTTATAGATAACTTTGAGTTTATTATTTTCCTCGACCGGTTTCGCAAACAAACCGTTTGCATCGTCAGGGGGTCTAATTAATCCTAGTCGGATGAAGGACTAGAGACTACAGAGTGAGCTCATCTACAATCAATATAATAAAAAATAAAAAAAGTGTAACTTGCTGGGTTTGATGGAATAAATGGTGAAATGTTGAAAGCAGGAGGTGAATGCGTGATAGATTGGATGTACGAATTATGTAAGCTTTGTGTGAATGCAGGAGTAGTACCGATGGATTGGAGGAAGGCAGTCATTGTTCCCATTTACAAAGGTAAAGGGGACAAAAAAGACTGTCAGAACTTCAGACCAATCAGTCTACTCAGTATACCAGGAAAAGTCTTCTGTAAGGTGATTATAAAAAATGTGATTCTGACTACTAGTGAAAGGATTTCCGATATACAGTCCGGCTTTATGGCCGGTAGAGGCTGTGTTGATCAGATTTTTACTCTACGACAACTTGTTGAAAAACAATTGTCGGTGAGGCGGAAGCTGTTCACGGCCTTTGTAGATCTGGAAAAGGCTTTTGACTCAGTGGACAGAGGTATGTTATGGGATGTTTTGAAAGCATACGGAGTGAATGGGGCTCTCCTTGGTGCGGTGCATGCAAACTATGAAAATAGTAAGGCATGTGTCCGTATTGATGGTGAGTATAGCGAGTGGTTTGAAGTTTATAAGGGTGTGAGGCAAGGATGTGTGATGAGTCCATGGCTATTTAACATAGTTATGGACAAGTGTGTCAGGGATGCTAGACTTAATGATTGTGGATTGATGATAGGAGAGAGCAAAGTGAGTGTTCTACTGTATGCAGATGATGCAGTTCTTGTATCTGATTCTGCAGTAGAATTGCAAACAATGCTCTCTAGATTGAATGAAGCTTTGTTAGGTAACCATCTGAAGTTGAATGCAAGTAAGACGAAAGTATTGATTTTTGAAAGAGATGATGAAAGTATGAATTATGAATTTAAAATTAATGGAATGAATGTTGATGTCGTAAATGAGTTTGTATACCTGGGAAGTAAGTTTGAAAAAGATGGAAGAATGACCGGTGAATTTGAAAGAAGAGTAATGAAGGGCAGGTGTGTACTGGGTGCCACAGCTTGTATCGCCAAAAATCAAAACATATCAAAAAATGCTCGATTGGCGGTACGCAGTGGCATACTTTTACCCACCTTGATGTATGGAAGCGAGGCCTGGACGGTGAATGAAAGTGAAATTAGTAAAGTCCATACTGTTGAAATGGACTTTCTAAGAAGTATGATTGGGAAAAAACGGAGTGACAGGGTGAGGAATGATTTTGTAAGAGAAGAATGTGGTGCAAGAGAAAGTGTGAAAGTGAAGATTAAAAGAAGTTTGTTAAGATGGTTTGGGCATATGGAGAGAATGAATGAGGAAAGACTGACGAAGAAAGTATATGTTGGTAGAATAGATGGATGTCGTGGTAGAGGAAGACCGAGAAAGGTATGGATGGACCAAATATCCGAAATTGCGAATGAATGGAATATCCAGAGTCATAATAAAAGAAGAGCTTGTATGAAGAAGGTTATGACTCTGGAGGAAATGAAAGAAGTATGTAAGGATAGAAAGAAATGGCGGTTGATCTGTGATGTTGGCGGCTAGGGTTTGTTAAAGTAAAATTGGTTTTTATGATTTAGTTTTTTATGTCCATGTATATATTATAATTTATTGATCTTAAAAATGTAATTTGTCATGTATGTTCCTTGACTTATAGGTTGTTATGTGGCTGACCACCCATACTGTAAAAAATTGGTTCACTTTGCCAATGTCACCCCTGTTTCAGGGAAGGACGGCAAGAGTTGCTTGGCTTATGTTCATTTGAGATTGGGTTTTTATATTGTAGGTCCACATGCGGCATGTGTTAGCGCGAAATTATACATGTCTGCTTGTGGGAATGCATTTAATATAAATCTTAAATGATATATATCTTTGCAGCTTAGATTAGATTAGATTAGATTAGATAACTTCTTGCCGCGTTATCCCCGAAGGGGTAGCATGTGGCGAGTTGAACCTATTTATTTTTACAGGTAAGGGGGCTGGCCTTACGCCAACCACTTCAGTTGAAGTGGAGGTTTCCAGCTCCCGAGAGTGCTGGTACTCATTTCTTGTGAAGGCTGAGTAAACCTTGCCGGTATTTTATTTTGGGGTTTGAAATAAACACCGAAACGGGAAATCATTTCTGACACCCTCGGTGGGATTCGAACCCGAGCTTTCGGCATGGAATGCAAGCACTCTACCACCTGAGCTATCAACCGGACTATAAGTCTTTAAAAATTTAAACGTTCATTGTTATTTGCATTTGAGAGTTTTTTTTTCATTTTTTCCGTTTTTTAGGTTTAAAATGCACTTTTTCTATTTTTCGACTAAAAGGCTCCGCCCATACTGTGAAAATTGATTCACTTCCCAATATAACTCCTGTTTCAGGAAATTTCGGTAAGATTTTCAGGGCTTTTATTCATTTGGACTTTGGGTTTATATTTTGAAATAAGTAATGTTCCTTGACTAATAGATTGGTATGAGGCTGACCCCCCAAATTGCTAAAATTGGTTTATTATGCCAATATTACTCCTGTTTCAGGAAAGGTCAGCAAGATTTGCAGGGTTTATGTCATAGATAACGGAATAGAGAGATGTGGTATGGATTCATCCGTAGAACAAAACGCGTGTTCTCATATTTTTTAAAGCTCCGCCTATTGCATAGGTATCACTCCTATACAAACAAATGTGACTTGTGATTGGCTAAGAAAGTTAAAAACAATAACGTTATCAAAACCACTAATGCATAGGGACGTTTTTCCTTTGCATTTCAATATGTGTGCGTGAGTGACCTAATATCATACCAGAGAATATCAAACAATACCGCTGACTGAAAATCTTTTATTTTCTAACACTCCCCAATTTTTTTTTAACATTTCCAAAACTGAAAACCCACAATGGCATTCATTAATTAAATTATAATTTACTTTATAAGTGTGGTCTTGAGCTTACATTTAATTCTAAATGAGACATTTTTACCAATGAGAGCAATTAAAACATAACTTTATAATTTTAGTATTATAAAAATACCTTTCATTCAAATAATAAACAATATAGATAGGTAATCTAATTGCGAGATTGGCTTTTGTAGCTGAAATTCCTGATTGCTACTTTTGAATTACATTATTATTTCTTCATTCATCTTTAGTTCTATAGGCTAGAAGTTGTTTAGCAGTGTAGATATATCCATTCTGATGCTTCCAATTCCAAAATGTCTTAGAATCTTTCTAACGAATCAGTTGGAGGTTTCCCTAATGTTGGCAGTGAACAAAAAGTCGTCGTTGTTGCCGAAGAGTTATAAATTGGGAAAACTATGAAACTCACCTACGAGATCCAATGAAAGTTTTGCTATTCTTTATTCGTATACAATCATACAGAGTTGAAATATAAACAAAAAAATAGTTTCAATGTTGAGGGTAGGTTTTAATTGAAGTGAATTTTAAAATTGTAAAGAAAATAAAATTACATGTCAGCCATCATATTATCGCACGCTTTGAGAAACACTGTCCTATTTCGAGCCTAGGGATGTGACTAAATTCAATACATCGATACATCGTTAGATCGATACCCACTCGATATTCACGATTTTTTGATGTCTGAAAATATGTTTATGTCTACATAAATAATTCATTTTTTCATTACTTTTCCTACGATATATACTTAAATTTACATTATAAAAAATTGAAATGAAATAAATACTCCGAATCAATTTTTAGAAAATCGACCAGATTCAATTTTTTTTGTAGGTAATAAACTAGCTATCTATAACCCGTTATGAAAGTAGAAAGACAAGTAAAGAGAAGAGCATTCTCTGTCCACGTACGTTGCAATCAATTTGGTAAATTTAGTTAGAAAAAGGTGTAAAAAATAGTTCAAATGAGAAGAAAGCATTCAAAAACGAAGTTTAGTTTGTTACGCAAAAAAACACACAATTTGGAGTATTTGAATAAAAAAGATCATTTAAATGAAAACTCGAGTATACAATACAAAATAAAATTATTTTTATTAAATTTATTACACATTTGATTTAAAAAAATAATAATTTTATAAACTTTTAATACAAAACTTTGTTTTATTCCACTGATGTGCATTTTTTATCGAATCTTCATATACCTTAGATATGTACCTACCTTTCGTTTCTTCAATAGGTATCTAGATAAATATATAAGAAACTGAAGAAACAGAAATATCTCTAACAAAAATTCTCATCAGTGGAATAAAACAAAGGTTTTTTATTAAGACTTCTTAAAAACTTTTTTTGTAATCAAATATTTAAAATGGAATTCCACAATGTTTCACCACAAAAATTTGAAAAATAAATATATGACACTTTACAGGTAAAATCTTACACGTATAACAATTGAAAGGTCAATAAAATGAAATAAAAAGATCCATAAAAACTAAAATCAATGAAATACAGCAAAAATGAATTACTGAATCAACTTAGTAGAAACGCAAGCCTCTCTTTAAGACGCTGCCTGCCAAATTTGCTCGTCAAATTTGGCCACCCCTATCGGAATGGCGACAGAGTTACAGTTACAGTCCGTATAGTTAATCACTAGACTACGGCTTGATATTTTATTTCTTTATGAAAAATAAATAAATATAAAAGGTATCGATGTTTGGCATACACAAACGCGTATTGCACAACACTAGTGATGCTATGTAGAAATGTCAAAAATTCAAGACACCTAAAAGATTGAAATCGATGTAAAACGTTTAATACGTGTGGAATTGATTACTCACCGGTGAAAAGTGATGCCGTGATCCTTAAAGTTTTTATATCGACTTACATTGTTACACTTGACCACACAGCAACACGGCATTTTGATAAAAACCAAGAGCAGTTGCTAGTACAGCAGTATAAACGTGACTGATTTGCGCAATAATACGGATTTTCAACCAAGATTTTTTTAAGCATAATTGATTTACCTAGGGAACGCCCTCATACCATATCTCCTTCTTTTTTTGATCTGTGGTTTATGTTCATGTTACAAAAGCTTTTTTTTTTAAGTGCACATGCGGCATGTGTAAACGCGATCTTACACTGTCTGCATGTGGGCATGCATCAATTAAAATATTTCTTTACAACTTAAATAGCAAATTATAGATGGTGTGTAAAGACGGCACATATATTTAACTAGAAGTTATTATTTTGTTCCACTTATTAATTGATAACGAGAATTTGTTAATAGATTTGCTCAATTAAGAACAATTTAACCATAAGGCAGTGCATTTTAATTACAAATGATTTCATGACTTTTCCAGGTCATTGACCGTGGAATAATAAAATTAATTTTCTTATAATTGTTTGGGGAAAAGCGGCAGAATCCAAAAATGTTTATTTTTTATGAAATATAGAGGGATTTATGAATGGAGCTCATTAGAACAAGCTCCTTACCGGTCCGTCGTTTAGTGATAACACTTCGGACTCTGAATGGAAGGTTGTGGGTTCGAATCCCGGCGGAGCACAAAAAATATACCATTTATATTTTCAAATTTGATCTTCGCTGGGTTGCAAAATTCATAAACCTTTACCAATGACCGGTCACCAAAGGTCCATCCAGCCTTACAGCAACTTTTTTTTTTTTTAAGAAAGCCTATGCGAGAGACTCCCTAGATTAGACAGACTCTAAAGGTCTATGACACTTGTTATAGTGCCGCAGAGGTGTTGGTGATGTGGCAGTTGTCCATGTCCGGTTGCAGGGCCGTTAGCTGCGCAGTGCTGTGGTGTGTGTGGCGTTGCTTTGATTTGAGACACTGAGAGGAAATGGCGATTGATATTGGATTTGAAAAGGGCAAGGTTAAATTGGGATGGAAACACAGATACCGGTAGCTCATTCGGGTCTTGCTTAAGAATTGGCGCTTTGTAGCGAGGTCGATAACTCAATTGGTAGAATGCTTGCATTCCATGCCGAGAGCAAGGGTTTGATCACAAGGTCTCAAGGACGGGAGCTGGGAAACCCCCACTTGAACTGAAAGTGGTTGGTGCAAGGCCGGCCCCCTTACCCGTAAAAATAAATAAGTCCCGAATCGCCACATGCGACCCCTTCGGGGATAACGCAGGCAAGAAGTTACACTATATGTGTAGCTTAGTTGTGTTTTTTTCTTGGCAATATCGATAAAAAAGATTGAACATTCCAACTCTTTTTATGTGCCGCAGATCGGATGCGAGTGACGAATGTGACTGTAGTTGATCAAGAAGGGCAAGATCTACCTCGGGTTTCGCGCCATTGATGATGCTGATGACGGACTTAGTGAAAACTCATACTTACATCAAACTTGTTGCCCACTATGCGCTCAACGTCATTTTTAATTATTCAAAGGCCCGTATTAACAGGCGGACACAAGTGAATACTTAAGCGGGGCAATTCAAAGACATCGCATGCGGCGGTAGGTGCGCTGAGCAAACTCACTTTTGCCGCTTTTCGCTGCACACACGCCATGTGTGAAAAACACATGCGCAGAGTGGCGGTCCGTGCCAGGCAATTAAACGCCATGTACACCAGCTTCAGACAGAGATAGTGAGCAAGTCTTGTAAGTCAACTGGGCTAAAAGTCTCATCACCACGTTACTTACTTTACTTTTCGTATGGCCGGCAAGGTATGGTCCACAGTCCTCTTGCAAGATTAAGCCCTGGGACATCCTGGTGTGGCAGAGTGATCATTTCTTGGTTTTTAAAGCTTTTCTCCTCCCATATGGACTTCCATTGCAATGTAGCATCCCTACTCCGATCATCAATTGTCCAGATGGGGTTTTTGGACTTGAGTCGCTTATTTGGGTGCTGGAAGATGTCCTTAAAAGCAGGGAGCAGCGGGTCACTTCTCACTCTGTCGACCAGTTTTATGGATGCTAGGGATCTACGCAGGGTTGGGGGGGCGATGTTGGACAGGACCGAGAGCCACTGTACGGGTGTTGACCTTACGGTTCCTGAGATGGAGCGCATGGTTTTGTTCAGCTCCACATCCAGCTTATTACAGTGATCGCTACGAGCCCAGACGGGAGCGCAGCACTCCGCCGCACTGTACACCAGAGCCATGGCTGAAGTTCTTAGTGTCCTTGCGTCACTTCCCCATGGAGTGCCTGCCAGTTTGGATATTATGTTATTACGGGTTTTAACCTTTGCTTTGGTGGCTTCTATGTGGCTTCTATGTGTCAGGGCCCAATCTAGTTTAATGCCTAGATATTTTGGGGTGGTTTCAGCAGGGATATTGTGCCCGCTCATTTGAACACTAAGACTCCTATTTGCTTCTCAGTTATTCACCGGTTATTCATCGGTTCATTCGGTTATTCATCACAACGGTAAGTCTTACCTACCGAATATCGGTAATATTTGTATAAAGACCTGTGAATCCAAGATGGCCGCGAGTGAACAGCTGATTAGTTTTCATACAAATATTAACGATTTCGGTAGGTAAGAATTATCAGGGTGATGATACTTCCAGCCCAGGGTCATAAAAATCTTACGGCAACTTGTACGTGTCTGCTTGTTAGAATGCATGTAATGTGAATCCCCAATGTTACAAATCTTGGCAACTTAGATTAGATTAGATAAGGAATGGTTTCACGAACAAACATCGCAGGCCGCAGCATTAGATATTTTTTTAAACCTGATGATGTTCAATTTATCCTAGAAACCGGTCGTACAAGAAACAAAATCTACTCACCCTGTAAAAGTATACAAAGTTTTTACTATGCCATTCTCCTCCGACTCTTACACAAGTTCAAATGATGAAAAACAAGCAAAGTATGGAATATGATTTTAAATTTTATAGCAAATATGTGGCTAGGATAGTTTGGCTTACGCAAATAAAGTTATCAAGTTTTAAATGTGCAATAATCTTTATTAGTATATTTTAGTAAAGGTTTTCGCAGATTGGCAAGACCCTACTTGCCTCATATTAAAATAGTTATTTATGCCACTGTCAAGTAATGATAGTCTTTGTAACACGAGTGCTAGTTTGTACCATGAGGCGCAACCGAATGGCACAATAGACAGCGAGAGTGTTACAAAGACTAATTTCGTGCAGTGGCATACAATACTTTTTCTACGACCATTAAATAAATAACAAAATAGTAAATAATAGTCATTATAATGTACTCGTCCATTTAAAGTAATTAAAACCTTACCTTTGTCAAACCGTGTAATTTATCATTCCCTTCGATTATTATCTAATCTAATCTAAGTTGCAAAGATATATAACATAAAGGATTAATTTTAAATTTATGCCCACAAGCAGACACATATAAGGTCGCGCTTATACATGCCGCATATAAGGTTAAACATTCAAACCCAAAACTCAAATAAACGTAAGCCCTGCAACTACTAAAGCGGGGTGTCATTGGCAAAGTGAGCCAAGTCTTTACAGTATAGGTGGTCAACCTCATACCGACCTATTAGCCAAGTAACTTTTTAAGTTTGTTTATTTTTTGCGGTGAAAACATCTTCCATTATTTTCCTTTCAAGCCTTCTGCTTTCCTTCGAAAAAAGGAAGGCTACAATTTGAAGTATTTTGATATATAAATTTGATGAATTTTTACACTATTATGAATTTTTATTTGACTCTTCAAATAAAATATATTTATTTTTATTTGAAAAAGGATTGAACGTAGTGGGGAGGAACTATCAATAAGATGACAGTATTCATGTACCATGGCTGACGTTTGAACGTGGTTGCTATGGTAACGGCAAATAATAGTTTGTTGCCGGTCGCTTAGACGGATAGCTCCATACAAAGTTGATATTCGAAATTCGAAAATAGTTCCATTTCTGACGATGCGCATTCGCACATTTTCATTTCAACACGGTTATCCGTTGCGTAATGTAACATTACGCAACGGGTGTACAAATGTATGTCATTGTGATTGCGTTAGCCGTTTTGTAATTAGTAAAGTACCAAATGGGAGTAGAAAAAAATATTTTTTTGTATGGCTTACCGCTTGAAAACTGTAAAATGATTGTCTTTTGTGTGTAAACTTGACACATACATACATATTTACATACGATTGGCCCTATTCATTTAACGACTTATTAATTTTATTTTGTCCTTCGTTTACTGGCATGGTTTGATCACTGCAGCTGTATGCAATGAAGCAGGAACAAGTGGTGTACGAGCTGCCACGTTCAGACACTGCAATGGATATTTAATGCAAGTATTCGCTGAAGGAAGTCATTATTATGGGAAATTGATTATTTCATGTTTAAACAAAAATGGAAAATCTGATTTACCATATTTATTGGTTGTATGATTTTTTCGTTAAATATATATTTTGTTTTTTATTTATTAATCCGGTTGAAAAATCACTTCTTGGGTCGGTGCACCGATCAACTACCTACCAAGTTTTCGGGGATTGACTTTTGATTAATTGTCACATTTTTCTTGTTCCTTGACTTATAGGTTGTTATGCGGCTGACCACCCATAATGTAAAAATTGGTTCACTTTGCCAATGTCACCTCTGTTTCAGGGAAGGACGGCAAGAGTTGCAAGGCTTATGTTCATTTGAGATTGGGTTTTTATATTGTAGGTCCACATGCGGCATGTGTTAGCGCGAAATTATACATATCTGCTTGTGGGAATGCATTTAATATAAAACTTAAATGATATATATCTTTGCAGCTTAGATTAGATTAGATTAGATTAGATTCTTGTCTGTGGCCGATGGCTTGTCTGTGGCTGTGACTCCTCAAGAGCCCTCTGCGAGCTTGGTCGTCGCTGTAAAAATCGCCAATTCTCAAGCAAGACCCAGTTGTGGTAAGGTTGAATGAACCTTTCAGCGACCGATCTTTGGTAAAGGTTTTAATGAATTTTTCAACCAAGCGAGAAGCACATTTGGAAATAAAAATGGTATATTTTTGTTCTCCGCCGGGGTTCGAATCCACAACCTTGCATTTACGAGTCCGAAGTGCTGCCACTGGACTACAGACCGGTCCAAGAAATGCCAACAACGCGCGTTGTACCTGAGCGGTCACCCATCCAAGTAGCATCCGCGCCCAATGTTGCTTAACTTCTGTGATCTGATAAGAACCGGTGCTTTCAACATGGTATCGTCGTTGACATGCTTATGTGTCAGTACAGCCCTTGTTTACTGATCTAGATTATTCCCCACTTCTGTTTACTTAACGGCTCCAACAGATGACAGAAAATCTGCTTGTTATGACTTTTAACTGACGTTGACAATGCTCCATTTGCAGTTCGCTCCCCCAGTTCTTGTTTATCGTATACGCCAATCTTGTCAATAATAATAATAATAATATTAGGATGATTTATTTGGTGAGCGCTGTTTTTGTGTGTATCACACCTCAAGAGCCCTCTGCGAGCTTGGTCGTCGCTGTAGAAAGCGCCAATTCTCAAGCAAGACCCAGTTGTTGTAAGGTTGGATGGACCTTTCAGTGACCGGTCTTTGGTAAAGGTTTATGAATTTTTCAACCCAGCGAAGAGCACATTCGAAATAACAATGGTATATTTTTTTGTGCTCCGCCGGGAGCCGAATCCACAACCTTCCATTTACGAGTCCGAAGTGTTGCCACTGGACTACGAACCGGTCCAAGATGTCAAATACGACTTTTTCATGCACTTGTCTTGAGAATCAAATTCTACACAATCTGAGCTAAGAAAACCCGTAAAACTCGATAATGTGAGAGTTATTTTAAATATTTTTAATATAAATTTCTTGTTTTCATAAGACACATTGGTCTAGTACACATGCAAACATTGCTCATGTAAAATTTTCTCAATGGCGTATACGATAAACAAGAACTAAGGCAGCGAGTTGTCATAAAAAAGATGAATCAAACTTAAATAAAATTGTGAACGTGTGAACCTACAACATAAAAACCAAATCTCAAATGGACATACACCCTGGAACTCTTGCCGTCCTTCCTTGAGACAAGGGTGACATTGGCAAAGTGAACCATTTTTACAGCATGGGTGGTCAGCCGCATACCAACCTATAAGTAAAGGAACATACACGACAAATTGCGTTTTTTAAATCAATAAATTATAATAGCTATGGACACTTTAATAAAAGAACCATACCATCTAAAGACATTTTAGTGAAGTCTAAGTTTTTGGCACAGGAAATCCTCTGGACAAGAAAATTATCTATAATTGTGTTTTATGTTCTCGTTTTTTTGTTTAAATGAGAATTGATACCAAATTAAACAAGTTTATAAAAAAAAGTGGTTCCGGATGGATCTGTCACACAAAAAAATGCAAGACTTATTTCGGCCAATATGAAACCTATCTAATTTTAGTACCTATATGTGGCAAATAGAACCGTGAGAAATAACGACGCACAGAGTGGTATTTGACGTAAAAATCTGGCCAAAATAGTTTTTTTTTTTTCATCTATCTATAATCTTAATTTTCTTGAAAATACATTTTTATTATGGTTTGCTTTATTTTATAAGTGCATATGCAGCATGTGTTGATGCAAGCTTACCGTATCTGCTTGCAGGCGTGCATTCAATATGAACCTTCAAATCTAAGTTGCAAAGATATGTTACATTGGAGATTCACATTATATGCATTCTTACAAGCAGACACGTACAAGTTCACGCTTGCGCATGCCGCATGTGAAAAAATGGGCATACACCCTGCAACTCTGCCGTCCATCCCTGAAACAGGGGTGACATTGGCAAAGTGAACCATTTTCCACAGCATGGGTGGTCAGCCGCATACCAACCTATAAGTTAAGGAACACCATCGAAAAAATACAATTATTTAAGCACTTTCATCTAGATTCTAGATGACACACACAAGTAAAACACACAGGCACACGATCACATATTCGTAACAATATTAATGTTCTACATTCAAAACGTTCAGTCATAGCAGATCTCGTGTGGCAGGTTTGATGTGATAAAAATAAAAGTCATACGGGGCTATTCTTAGACATTTTAGTCGTCGGTTGAGCCCACGCTTTGACAAACTAATGGTGCCTGAGCTGGAAGATTCATCAGCACAGTCATTCTTACCTACCGAATTTTTTAATATTTGTATGAAAACAAATCAGCTGTTCATTTGCGGCCATCTTGGATTGACAGGTCTTCATACAAATGCATCATTAGTTTGTCAAAGCGTGGGCTCAACCGACGACTAAAATGTCTAAGAATAGCCCCGATTGTATTTTTTGTGTCAATACTTCACCTTTAGCTAATATTTCATTGCGATAATTAGAAGAAGAGCCCGCATAGGATAAGAGTACTTATTTCCAGTTGAGATACGAGTCATTATCGAATGCCAATCACGTGTACTTACGTTTAAACTCAACCAGAGCGTTTCACCAAAAATGTAAAGAAAGTGAAGTGGCGCTGTCTTAGTTTGCGTATATTTTTTAGGTTTAGTTTAAACGTAACGTTTTTGTACTTGGGATGTGCAGCACGAGAAGATGCGGAAATCGTCAATGCCAAATAATATGCAAGAACGAGTTGAACTTTCAAGGTCAGCTTGGTGCTAGAGGTCGCGCACGTTAAGTCACCAGCGGTCAACATTCTACAACCAAGGCAACTCAAAATTGACTCAAAAATGACTTTTGGAGCGGAAAAAAGTTGATGACTTTTACAGAAAATCTAAAATTTAAGGTGAGTTGTGTCATGATCTATTTCATGTACCAAATACCAATGAGCCGCACCGATGTCTTGGCACAGCATCCTTTAACTCGGAGTGTCAAATTCATAAACGAGTTAAGATGGTTTGGGCATATGGAGAGAATGAATGATGAAAGACTGACAAAGAAAGTATATGTTGCAAGACTCGATGGATGTCGTGGTAGAGGTAGACCGAGAAAGGTATGGATGGACCAAATTTTCGAAATAGGGTAATTGCAGTGGTGGGGAAAACGGTTTTAAATACTATGGTTGTGTAGAGTACATTTTAAGGATCACAACCATATATTTTTTATATAGTAAAAATTAAGATATCATTGATAATTTTCAAAAATAAAATGTTGAGAATTTGAATACCGCCAAAACGCAGTGGGGCCGAAGAAACACGCTGTGACGTCAAAATTACGTAGATGGATCCATCGGTCTTAGAAAACCTAACGGTACACTCCATACATT
The DNA here is from genome assembly GCA_951799405.1 of Agapetus fuscipes. Classification (NCBI taxonomy): domain Eukaryota; kingdom Metazoa; phylum Arthropoda; class Insecta; order Trichoptera; family Glossosomatidae; genus Agapetus; species Agapetus fuscipes. The sequence goes on along the minus strand of OX637351.1, from coordinate 11,441,554 downwards.
GTGAGATCCATTGACGTCACATCCGCCTAAATAAAAAAATGAGCTGTTTTAGCGGAAATCGAAAATGGGCGAATTTTACAGAGCTGTAGTTTAAAAACTAAGCCAGATATTATATTTTTAAAAACGCAGATACAGTTTTTAAAAGGTAGTCTGTCATTTTATGAAATAAAAAAAATACGTGAAATTACCCTATTGCGAATGAATGGAATATCCAGAGTCATAATAAAAGGAGAGTCTGTATGAAGAAGGTTATGACTCTGGAGGAAATGAAAGAAGTTTGTAAGGACAGAAAGAAATGGCGGTTAATCTGTGATGTTGGCGGCTAGGGTTTTTTAAATTAAAATTTGTTTTCTGTTAGTTTTTGATGTCCATACATGTTTTTTTTTTATTATTTTTTTTTTCATTTAAAAAAAATAGATTTGTGAAGAGGAATGCAATTCACCAACTTATTCTATCTCGCCAGAAACAGGTATTAATATCATCAATTAATAATTCATTATTGTTTATATTAATGAATTATTAATTAATAATTACCCAATATACAGGTCAGCCGAAAAAACAGTTCAGCCGGCTTCAATCTGTGCTGAACTCGGCAGCAAGACTCATATTTGGGATGTCTAAATTTAACCATATTACTCCATTGTTGAAAAAACTGCATTGGCTTCGTTTTCCGGAGAGTGTGGTCTACCGTGTCTGTCTGATGGTTTACAAAGCTGTCAATGGTATGGCTCCTTCATACTTGTCTGACATGTTCTTACGTGTTTAGATAGATTTGAGACGCCAAACTCTCAGATCTGCTGAGTGTGGGGTGGTTGACTTAGTCCAGCCGTCACGTCAGACACGCACTAATTTTGGGGACCGTGTTTTCCGGTTTGCGGGCCCAATGGAGTGGAACAGACTACCACCTAATGTGAGGAAGGCAGAAACTGTTGGTGTCTTTAAAGGAGCACTAAAGACGCATCTTTACAAAGAATCTTATCCGTGATTTGAGAGGGCCCTTGAGATGTCACACACACAAAAATGGCGCTCTTTTGTTATGTGTACCTTATAAATAAATTATCCTTGTATATATATCGCTGCCTTAGTTCTTGTTTATCGTATACGCCATTGAAAAAAAATTACATGAGCAATGTTTGCATGTGTAGTGTGTACTGGACCAATGTGTCTTATGAAAACAAGAAATTTATTTAAAAAATATTTAAAAGAACTCTCACATTATCGAGTTTTACGGTTTTTCTTAGCTCAGATTGTGTAGAATTTGATTCAAAAGACAACTGCATGAAAAAGTCATATTTGACAAGATTGGCGTACACGATAAACAAGAACTGGGGGAGCGATATATATATATCTGTTGAACCAGGGTCAAAGTTAAAGTCAAGTGACCCAAGCGGGAATCGAACCAACGTTATTCTATTCCAAATACGCTAGAAAGATCAGCCTCTGGCCCACTCGGCCATAACACCGACTTTGTGTTACGACATGTTATAATTTATTGATTTTAAAAATGTAATTTGCTGTGTATGTTCCTTGACTGGTATGTGGAAGAGGAAAACCGAGAAAGGTATGGATGAACCAAATTTTCGAAATAGCGAATGAATGGGATATCCAGAGTCATAATAAAAGGAGAGCTTGTATGAAAAAGGTTTTGATTCTGGATGAAATGAAAGAAGTATGCAAGGATCGAAAGAAATGGCGATTAATCTGAAATGCTGGCGGTTAAAGCTGAGGCTTTTAAAATAAAAATAAATAAAAAAGTGTTTTGTAGTTTTTTTTAATTGTTTACTGTTTAATTGTTTAGAGTTTATTTGTTTTATATATTTGATTGTATTAATTGTTTGTATTCCTTGACTGATAGGTTGGTATGCGGCTGACCACCCATACTGTAAAAAATGGTTCACTTTGCCAATATCACCCCTGCTTCAGGGAAGGTCGGCAAGAGTTGCAGGGCTTATGTTCATTTGAGATTGGGTTTTTTATATTGTAGGTCCACATGCAGCATGTGTAAGCGCGAAATTATGCGTGTCTGCTTGTGGGAATGCATTTAATATGAATCTCAAATGATACATATCTTTGCAGCTTAGATGTAGATTTAGACTTATAGGTTGGTATGCGGCTGACCACCCATGCTGTACAAAATGGTTCACTTTGCCAATGTCACTCCTGTTACAGGGAAGGACAGCAAGAGTTGCAGGGTGTGTGTCCATTTGAGATTTGGTTTTTATGTTGTAGGTTCACGTGAGGCATGTGCAAGCGCGAACTTGTACGTGTTTGGTTGTGAGAATGCATGTTATGTGATTATTAAAAAAATTATAAGAAACTTTGTTTAGTTCTACTTTATTTATTTTTACTTAGTTACAAACAAAAATAAAAATAACGAGTTGTGACCGGTTTCGGCCTCTTGGCCATCCTCAGAGAAACTTTGAAAAGAAACATAGAATGTTTCTCTGAGGATGGCCAAGAGGCCGAATGTAACTAAATAAAAATAAATAAAGTAGAACTAAACAAAGTTTGTTATCATTTTTTTAATAATTAAAATGGAGTTCTACAATGTTTCCGCAAAAACTTTTCAAAAATTGTCATGTAATGTGAATCTCCAATGTAACATATCTTTGCAACTTAGATTAGATTAGATTAGAAGACACCTCTCAAAGTATGGTAAAAGAGTTCCACCCAGCTTGTTGGTGGCTGCGGCAATTTACCTGGGACCGATTCGTCATGAACTAGATCTTTTTTGTAAAACTTACGAACCCAAAACTCAGCAGGTGCTATTATTTGCTTAACTAGCAAAACCTTGACGCAATGGTTTATTTATTTATGAAGTTAAGCGTGGCCAGTACATTATGATTATATACACATTAAGCGTGTACTGAGAAATCACGCGACACAGAATGCTCTGCACACACACACGCTGACAGAACAACAAAAACATCAAGGACTCATTAACACACGCTGGCGGAGTTTTTAACTAACTATTGTCTATAGAGCATTCATATTTTTTACACACATAACTTTTATGATTATTTGTTTCGACATATCGCTGCTTTAGTTCTTGTTTGCCGTATACGCCATTGAGAAAATTTTACATGAGCAATATTTGCATGTGTACTGGACCAATGTGTCCTTTAAAAACAAGAAATTTATTGAAAAAATATTTAAAAGAACTCTCACATTATCGAGTTTTACGGTTTTTCTTAGCTCAGATTGTGTAGAATTTGATTCATAAGACAACTGCATTAAAAAGTTATATTTGACAAGATTGGCGTAAACGGCAAACAAGAACTGGGGGAGCGATATATCGCCACCTTAAAGGCAAAACTGAATGAGTGCCGATTCACTGATTGAGAAATCGTGGGTTGAAAATTTTATTAGGGGTAAATTCTCATTGTCTAATCTAATCTAATCTTAGTTGCAAAGATATGTAACATTAATGATTCACATTATATGCATTTTCACAAGCAGACGCGTATACTCGTAAGTTCGCACATGCTGCATGTGGTCTTACAATATAAAAACCAGAATCTCAAATGCACATACACCCTGCAACTCTTGCCGACCTTCCCTGAAACAGGGGTGACATTAGCAAGGTGAATATTTTTTTACAGTATGGGTGGTCAAGGAACTGGGGGATAAACATTGAAACGGTAAATTATTTCTAACATCTTTGGTGGGGACTAAGCCCTAACCGTATGGCATTCTACCGACTGAGCTATTGACCGGTGCTTACCTACGCAACGAATAAAAATTTTAAAATATTGATACTCCAAAAAATTACATGTTTTGCGTATTTTTCATAACTGATTTAATTTTGTGAGGTATATTATGAATATCTGTCAAAATAAACAACAGAAGCATCTTGCATAAAAACCCGATTATATTAAAAATAGAAAAAATCTTCAACCTACATTGTTTGTACGGCAAGCAAGGTGACCCCCCATATTATAATATGTCGATGATGCTGACGATGTTGAATAGCAAAGTGCATTTATTGTTCCCAAAATAGGATTATTGACAATTAGAAGATGCGTCATCGTCTTCTAAAGGCAGTGCCTTGCTGTGCCAGCCATCTGTCTCTGTTGGTTGCCATCTCCTTGAGCTGCGAATACGAGGAGACATCCATGAGCCGCTTCAAATCCTGGATGCATGAAGTTTTTGGGTGACCACTTGTTCGTCATCTCTAGATTTTTCCTTCAAAAAGTTTGTTTTGCTGTGGTTTTTTTTACTTAAACTGCAATTATTTATTTCAACAGAATTTATTTTACACAGTTTGGTTCACTATTTACAACAACTGATTTCTAGCTCTGGCTTTCAACTTCACGGTTAAATTCTGTAAAAGACTTTCTCTCTGATGCCCCATTGCAGTCCCTTTGCATAGGTAAAAAATAAATCTTACTTGCATATTCAAGACCATTCGATCTCTGTTCGAGATCACACAAGACAGCTCGCTGCCGTAGTTCTTGTTTATCGTATACGCCACTGAGAAAAATTTACATGAGCAATGTTTGCATGTGTACTGGACCAATGTGTCTTATGAAAACAAGAAATTTATTTAAAAAATATTTAAAAGAACTCTCACATTATCGAGTTTTACGGTTTTTCTTAGCTCAGATTGTGTAGAATTTGATTCATAAGACAACTGCATGAAAAAGTCATATTTGACAAGATTGCCGTATACGATACACAAGAACTGAGGGAGCGAGCTGTTCATGTACCTTACTACTACCATCATGGATCACACTGGACTGTTCTACGCACACTATTGTACCTGTACAGGCGCGCGTAGGTACTTTGAAGTTAGTAACACTATCATCATCATACTAGTGTCAGACTGTTCTATGTATGCATGTGCAGTCACACGTAGGTACTCCAAGTTCGTAATAATATATCTAAGAAAAATGCTATGTCTAATCGAGTGTCCAATTACTACTTTCCTATTCAAAATGTGACTTATACGCTCTTTTCTTTATTTTATTCCCTGCAGTCTCTTTTTGTTTGACTTCCATTCAACCCACGATGCCGTTGTCATCTTTCTCTTAATCCACATCTTTAATGCCTCCGGTAAAGAGCATTTTTGAAGATATAAAAGGAATATTTTTTATGCTCCGCCAGGATTCGGACCCACAACCTTCCATTTACGAGTTTCAAGCGTTACCACTAGACTAAGTCCCAGAAAAGTATGTCACGGAACTCAAAATTTCAGGCAGCTCAATGCAAAAATCAGTAATGGGCATCATTCGAGGTCTGACAAGAAACTAACAAAAGGGTCTCGACCCTTTGGTGATGAGAAAAGATTCTTTGATATCGTTAGGAAAAGATGACACCTGAGATGAATTAATTATAACTCTGCGAGATGCCTTAATGACGGTATTTCTTGGATTAATTGCTTGGTGGCCATTATGGCTAACGAAGGTGATGTGATACGAGCACAAACCTATTTGAAACTAGAGAGTAACGATAAGTTAGATATGTGTGAGGTATGCTAAAACCCTCTTCATCCTGTGTGTATGTGTCAGAAGGACCGTACCGAGACTTTGATGCAGTCCGGTCATCAATCAATATCTATAATCTAAGCTGCAAAGATATTTTAAAATTTAGGCTTATATTAAATGCATGCCCACAGACAGGCACAAGTAGGTTCGCGCCAAACATTCTGCATGCGTGCATACAAATAAACAAAACCTTGCAACTCCTGCCGCCTTTCCCTGAAACCGGGGTGGCATTGACAAAAGTGAACTGATTTTTAACAGCACTTGGGGTCAGCCTCGTACCAACCTATCAGTCAAGGAGCACAAAATAACTTAGAAATCAAATAAAAAATAAAAATAAAAACTTTATGTAAAACTTAAAATTTAAATTAATGCCCTAGCCGCCAACACTGCAAATCAACCACCATTTCTTTCGTTCCTTACATACTTCTTTCATTTCATTCTAGCTCACTTTGGTTTGCAACACAAAATGCGGGATTGGATTCATGATTGTAGTTATAGTTTTTCTTTTTCTTCTTTGTTAACCTCCACACGATTTCCATCGTGATTAATGTAAATGCAAACACTGGCACTGCAAGCATTTTCAGCCTCCCAATGTCAAAGCCTCACAGTGGTGACAGATACTCTGCAGGTACTGCGCGAGCACCAAGACAACCATTGAGTAATAACATAGAGGGGCAGAACTAACTTACTATATTGATACCAATTCCTTGACTTATAGGTTGGTATGAGACTGACCACCCATACTGTAAAAAATGGTTCAATTTGCCAATGTCACCCCTGTGTCAGGAAAGGTCGGCAAAAATTGTATGGACTATGTTCATTTGAGGTTTGGATTTTATTTGTAAGTACACATTCAGCATTTGTAAGCGCGAACTACACGTGTTTGTTTGTTGGCATGCATTTGAGAGCCTTAAATGTTATTATATCTCTGCAACTTAGATTATAGATTATTATATACCTACTATAGCCCACATATTTTGTCTCAGTCCTGTCAAACGTGGCAGGGGTGTAGTCATACGAAATAAGGCCAGTTTGTACAAATCCCTTTTATATTTCGACACCCAATTATAAAACTTGCCATAATGTCTTAAAATAATGCATTTTTCCTTTAAATTCATCAATTTCAGCGATCACAGCGATTTATAACGCGTGTTATCTGTCAACTGGCAGCCATTATAATTCGCAATAGTACCAACTTTCTAGGAACATTAAATGTGCCTATTTTGTTCTTATTTTTTACATTTGCCCGAGTTGTTTTGTACACATGGAAATACAACTGTGGAGTTCTTTGTTTTCTTTCTTACTAATGACCATTTTCGTAAGTAAGTTGAAACAGATATCTACAATATAATATATTTTCGTTAAAATAATTTCTAGTCCATAGATATCATGAGTCAATGAAGCCAACCTTGTTTCAGTGTCAGATGGTTATTTATCTATCTAAGCATTGCACATAGCCAGATCATGTCGTACTCACGAGACACTTATGCTGTACGTTGAATTTAACTTGATGCTATGATCTATAATCTTAGTTGCAAAGATATATTAACATTATCGATTCCTATTATATGCATGCTCACAGGCAGACAGGTGCAAGCTGCATGCACACTTACAAACTAAAATCCTAACCTCAAATGAACATAAACCCTACAGCTTTTGCCGACCTTCCCTGAAACAGGGGTGAAATTGGCAAAGAGAACTATTTTTTTACAGTATGAGTGGTCAGCCTTATACCAATAATTAAGGAATACAAATAATAAATAACATTTAAGTACATAAAAACCTTAAAAGAAATCCATACAAAAAAAATCAATACAATATACAAAAATGTTAAATAAATGAATAAGCCAACATTATAAATCGACATGGCAGATTAGCCGCCACTTCTTTCTGTCCTTCCATACTCTTTCATTTCATCCAGAGTCATAACCTTTTTCATACAAGCCCTCCATTTATTATGACTCTGGATATCCCATTTATTCGCTTTTTCAAAAATTTGATCTATGCATACCTTTCTCGGTCTTCCTCTACCACGACATCCATCTATTCTTGCAACATATAATTTCTTCGTCAGTCTTTTATCACTATACATACATCTATAATAATCTATGTTGCAAAAATGCATTAACATTTAAGATTCGTATGTATTGCACGCCCACAAGCAAACACGTTTTGGTAGGTTTAGGTAAGTGCTCTGTGCTGGGTTGATTTTGATATAGGTATATAATGAAATTCATAAACCCAAATCAAAACCGGTCACCAAAGATCCATCCAGCATGACATAAACTGGGTATTGTTTGAGTTATTGGCGCTTTCTAGCTCACAGTTGGCTCTTGAGGTGCGATTCGCACAAAAACAGCACTCACCAAATAATCTTATCTTGTTTTATCGAAGTGAAACGCAACACACCTAAGCTTCACAAATAGTGCAACTTCTCACCGCAGATGCAACTTATTGGAACCTATGAAAATCGTCGGATAAAATAGTTATAGAATTTCAACATTTTTGAGCTATGGCAGTGCTTAATTGAAGGAGCCATTACTGCCAATACTTGACTCTATAATTAAATCAAACATTTCATTAATAATTGTTTTCATAAAAAGCTCAAGGAACATTACAACTTTGATTCATTGTTACTGGTTCACTTGTGTCTATTGTCTCCGCGTTACATAATACTGGCAGGAATGCCGTTTTTTATATGAACAGGTAGTCCAAGCGTACAAGACATAAAATGTGGAATATTAATAATATGATACAATAACTTACACGATCTTCGGTTCAGCTATACTATTTTCAACTATCTGTACCTACCCCTAATATCAATAATCTATAATCTAAGTTGCAAAGATATATTAACATTCAAAGCTCATATCAAATGCATGCCCACAAACCAACACGTGTAGTTCGCGATTACAAATGCTGAATGTGTGCTTACAAATAAAATCCAAGCCTCAAATTAACATACACCCTTCATTTTTTGCCGACCTTCCCTGACACAGGGGTGACATTGGCAAAGTGAACCATTTTTTACAGTATGGGTGGTCAGCCTCATACCAACCTATAAATCAAGGAATATTATAATTATATTAGGATGCTTTATTTGGTGAGCGCTGTTTTTGTGTGTATCACATCTGCGAGCTTGGCCATCGCTGCAGAAAGTGCCAATTCTCAAGCAAGACCCAGTTGCTGTAAGGCTGATGAACCTTTAGTGACCGGTCTTTAATAAAGGTATATGATTTTTTCACCAATCAAAGAGCGTATTTACAAAAAAACATCTAATAACTTATTAATTCAGAATGCAATTCACCAACCTATTCTGCCTGGCAAGAAACAGATATAAACATCATCAACTAATAATTCACTATTGTTTATTTTAATGAATTATTAATTAATAATTAACCATTCAGATATGTTTAACCAGGGTCAAAGTTATGGTCAAACGACCCAGGCGGGGATTGAGCCAACGTTAAAAAAAAAATTAAATTAGGCTGATTTATTTGGTGAGCGCTGTTTTTGTGTGTATCACACCTCAAGAGCCCTCTGCGAGCTTGGTCGTCGCTGTAGAAAGCGCAAATTCTCAAGCAAGACCCAGTTGTGGTAAGGCTGGATGGACCTTTTGATGACCGGTCTTTGGAAAAAAAATCATAAACCTTTAGGTTTATGAATTTTTCAACCCAGCGATGAGCAAATTTGAATTTTTTTGTGCTCCGCCGGGATACGAACCTACGACCTTCCAGTTACGAGTCCGAAGTGCTACCACCTGGACTACGGACCGGTCTAACGTTGTTCTATTCGAAACACGCTAGAAAGATCAGCCCGCACTTGGCCCCCTCGGCCATAACACCGACATTTGATATGAATTTTGAATGTTTATAATATATCCGATTATCAGATAGGTTCATTCTATAGGGGTATTGTGTATCTACCTACGTTTTTTTTTTATATAATTGATAAATAGGTTCCATTCGCCACATGCGACCCTTTCGACGAAAAGTTACACTATATGTATGGCTTAGTTAATAAAAATTGAAATAAAAAGGCGTATTAACTTGTTTTTAATATAAAGAAAAAATAAAATAAATCGATTATGAAATAAGTGACACGGGCAGGTAGGTTTGCTCAGCCATCGCGTTATGCTCCATCAGGCACGGAGCGAAAGCGCGCCTTCACCACCTGATCCAAGCAGCAAACCAATGTAATGTAAATCAACGATTTTAGTCAAGGTCAGGCTTTGTTTAAACAATCTGCAGACAGCTGATCGGTCAAGAAAAAAACAACAGCGAAGATCGGAGCCATCTTGTAAAACATCACTTATTGGTACATAGTTAAATGAAATCAATTGTTTGTATTCCTTGACTTATATATGTAGGTTGGTATACCACCTGCGGTGGCTGACTACCCATACTGTAAAAAATGGTTCTAATCTAATCTAATCTAAGTTGCAAAGATATGTTACATTGGAGATTCACATTACATGCATTCTCACAACCAGACACGTACAAGTTCACGCTTGCACATGCCTCATGTGAACCTACAATATAAAAACCAAATCTCAAATGGACATACACCCTGCAACTCTTGCCGTCCTTCCCCGAGACAGGGGTGACATTGGCAAAGTGAACCATTTTTACAACATGGGTGGTCAGCCGCACACCAACCTATAAGTCAAGGAACCTATAGGTCAAGGTTCGTTTTGCCAATGTCACCCCTGTTTCAGGTAAGGTCGGCAAGAGGTGCAGCCACTTGCAGGGCTGATGTTCATTTGAGATTAGGTTTTTACATTGTACGTCCACATGCGGCATGTGTTAGCCCGAACTTATAAATGTCTGCTTGTGGAAATGCGTTAAATATGAATCTCAAATGATATGTATCTTTGCAACTTAGATTTAGATTCCCGGTCCGGTCGATAGCTCAGTTGGTAGAGTGCTTGCATTCCATGCCGTGAGCTCGGGGTCGAATCCCACCGAGGGTGTCAGAAATGATTTTACGTTTCGGTGTTTATTTCAAACCCAAAATAAAACACCGGCAAGGTTTATTCAGCCTTCACAAGAAATGAGTACCAGCCCTCTCGGGAGATGGGAAACCCCCTCTTCAACTGATGTGGTTAGCGTAAGGGCGGCCCCTTAACTGTAAAAATAAATAGGTTCAATTCACCATATGCGACCCCTTCGGGGATAACGCGGCAAGAAGTAACACTATATGTGTAGCTTAGTTGCGTTGCGAGAACCTAGTAAAATCATAACAATATGTTAACGTTGAAAATACCGGGCCTAAGAGTCATACCATCTAATGTATTTATTTTGTTGAATATATAATGCAAGGCGTTAATTTATTTCAGAATAATATTTGCAATAATAATTTCTGCGGCTTCTTTATTTGTTTGACTTAATAGTCGCTAAAGAGCGGCAACCTTTGCATAAAAACACATTCTGCAAGGTTGGGCACACCATTTTGACCGGTCTTGAGATAGTAAACAAACAGATCATTTGCGAAAAATAAATAACGTTCGCTAAGTTGAAAAAATATTTGCCTTTACAAAAAGACCGGTCACAAAGGTGCATTCAGCCTAAGGTTGTGCAAGTGCTTGTAAAATTGGTGCTCACTAGCGATGAACAAGCATGCAGAGGGTTCTTGAGATATGATTCACAGAAAACCTGGTCATATAGTCTAGTGGTAACGCTTCAGACTCGTAAATGGAAGGTTGTGGGTTCGAATCCGGGCAGAGCACAAAAATATACCATTTATATTTTCAAATATGCTCTTTTCTGGAATGAAAAAATTGTAAAATTCAGATACCTTTACCAAAGGTTCATTCAGCCTTACAGTAACTGGATCATGCTTGAGAATTTGCGCTTTCTATAGCGACGACCAAGCTTGCAAAGTTCTTGAGGTGTGATGCACACAAAAACAGCGCTGACATAGTTAAACATCCTAATGTTTATTTACTTATTTCGGTGTGAAAATCGATAACCATTTTACGTAGAAGTGTGTATTCTTTTACACAATATGTATTTTTTAGTACATTACGTATTGCGCATAGATATTTACCTTTTTTACAAGTACATAGTAGTAGTAGTAACCTATTTCTACATTCTCATTGTTTACATATCATTGTAGTACTAAAATTTTCTTATTTGTGTCAATGAGGTACTTTATTTATATTATTTGTAACGCCCATTTTATGACGGGTAGTTGAACCTTTGTGTCGAATAGAGGTTATGTATAAATGTGTAAAAAAACGTTGTAAAAAAGTGAGGTTTTGACTTCTTTCGATATGTTTTTTACACATATAGACGTCAGGGCCAAAGAATCTTAAGTCCCATCATAGCGGCAGAAGTTATAAAATGTATGTTCATGTAAGGTTGTCTTATTTTGTATGTACACATGCAGCATGTGCAAGCGCGAACGTAGACGTGCCAGCTTGTGGGCATGCACCAAATATGAGACTTAAATGACAATACATCTTTGCGACTTAGATTATTAAAATTATGGAGACAAAGTATGATTCTACATTTATTTTAACTTTGTAGAGATTACAATGCCTAAGCGCTATCGGACTTTATCCGTCCATCTTCAGTAGAGATTACTGATAATATAGGGAACAAAAAAAATACTGTACTGTATCCTGCCGCCATTCCACTAGTGGTGGCCGTTACCTCCACAAAAACGTCTCCACTTTTTTCTGTCCTTCCATATCTCTTTCACCTCTGCAACATTAATTACTTTCCACAAACATACTCTTCTCCTATTCTCACTCTGCAGGTTCCATTCTTTCGCAATCTCACGTGTTTGGTCTATCCATTGCTTCTTCGGTCTTCCCCTTCCACACGCTTTCCTCTGACATATTTTATTCTGTCCACTTTCTTCAAATCTAATCTAATTTAATCTAAGTTGCTAAGAAATGTAACATAAGGGATTCACATTGTATGCATTTTGACACGCAGACACGTATAAGTTCGCGCTTAAACATGCCGCATCAGGCATGCGGACTTTCAATATAAAAATCCAAATCACAAATGAACATACACCCTGTAACTCTTACCGTCCTTCCCTGAACCATTTTCTACAGCATGGGTGGTCAGCCGCATAGCAACCCAATAGTGAAGGAACATACACAACAAATTATATTTTTAAAATCAATAAATAATAATATGTATGGACATCAAAACTAAAACTTTATTAAATTTTAATTTAAAAAAAGCTTAGTCCTAGCCGCTAACATTACAGATAAACCGCCATTTCTTTCTGTCCTTACATACATCAGTCAAAAAACAAAAAATACTCTCTGAATCAAAAACAGGTTTAACTATTGGCTAGAAAAGAGGAAAAAGAAGTATTTCTAGTTATAATAGCGTCATTAAAAGTCGTTTTTCATTTTGGTATCATCGCCTAGTTGTCTATAGAACTTGTTTTGGTGGCAATGACCCTTATAATACATAAAGATAAAGGCCATTTTTAAACCCAAAATTGAATTTTAATATTTAAACACATTATTGTGATGAACATTTGAATGAGAATAATGTTATTGACTGAACAAAGTCATTTGAAAAATAAAACATGAAATTTGTATCAATCAAATATTTTAAATACATTTTTTTATTGTAGGACAGATGCAGCATATATAAACACTCACTTACTAGTGTCTGCTTGTGAGTACGGCGAGTAATCAAAAACATTTTTTTTATCTTTTGAGATGAATGATAGCAAAGTGAATGCCTCTGCAATCAACAACACCTTCTCTCAGGGGTCAGTCTCCCCTCCACTGACCCACGCCCTGTATATCCATCCCATCCGGGGATGTGTCACAGGACTCGCATGCAAAAGTTATGTGAGATGCGAGTGGCAGAAGGCCCTCCCGTGAAGCTACACTTTCCCAAGTGTTTACACAAAGCAAAGGAGGCTCAGAAATCACTAAAAGATTATGGCCGTGGGGGTTTAGGGCTCGAGGATTTTAATTTTACAAACAAAAATGCAAAGTGATTCTGAGCGTCTTAACATATGACTTAAGGCCTAAATTCGAGATGTTACTACTGAGACTGTTCGGGAGGTGCTCTCCAGACTAAGTGGCCAACCACCATAGAGGTGGGAAAGAATAAAGATCTGCAATCAATAGACCTCTGCAATCAATGAATATTACATTTTCAAATATCCTCGCAACTTTAATTATAAACGTACGTATCTAGACCGTACCGGTCCGTAGTCTAATAGTAAACCGGTCCGTTCTAGTGGTTAACACTTCTGACTCGTGAATGCAAGGTTGTGGGTTCGAATCCCGGCGGAGCATAAAAAAAATTTACCATTTATATTTTCAAATACGCTGTAGGTACGCTGGTTGAAAAAATCATATTCATTTACCAAATACCGTTCACTAAAGGTCCATCCAGCCTTACAGCAACTGGGTCTTGCAAGGGAATTGGCGCTTTGTACAGTGACGACTAAGCTTGCAGAGGGCTGTTGAGGTGTGATTCGCACAAAAACAGCGCTCACCAAATAAATCGTTCTAATATTTTTATTGTTTATTATTATGAGACTGGCCACAGATGCTGTAAAAAGTTTGCCACCCTGGTTTCAGGGAAATCCGGCAAGAGTTGAAAGGTTTATGCTCATATGAGGTTTGGTTTATTTTGTTTATAAGCATGCAGCATGTATAAGTGCGAACTTACATGTGCCTGTGTGTGGGCATGCATTTAATATGAGCCTTACATGTCAATATATATAGACACCTTAAAGATAAAACTGAATAAATGACACATGAAGCTAGCATCAGTTTCTTAGATAAATGCACCTTTTTTTTCATTATCTACGAGACAAAACACTAAAAAATGTGTGAAATCCTGTAGTTTAGATGCTATTTTTTATTATTTCCCTTACTATGAGAAGTTACAACCAATAAAATGTTTTATCCACGATTTTGAATTCTGTCCGGTCGATAGCTCAGTTGGTAGAGTGCTTGCATTCTACCCCGTGAGCTCGGGTTCGAATCCCACCGAGGAGGGTGTCAGAAATGATTTCCTATTTCGGTGTTTATTTCAAACCCCATAATAAAAATACCGGCAAGGTTTACTCAGCCTTCACAAGAAATGAGTACCAGCCCCCTCGGGAGCTGGGAAACCCCCACTTCAACTGAAGTGGTTGGCGCAAGGCCGGCCCCCTTACCTGTAAAAATAAAAAGGTTCAACTCGCCACATGCGACCCCTTCGGGGATAACGCGGCAAGAAGTTACACTATATGTGTAGATTAGTTGCGTTTTTTGCGTTGCGTTGAAAATCAATGAATCAGCACTTGTTCAGTTTTACCTCCAAGGTGTCGATATCTTTGCAACTTAGATTATAAATCTAAATCTAAATCTAATCTAAATCTAAGCTGCAAAGAGATGTATCATTTGAGATTCACATTACATGCATTCTCACAAGCAGACACGTACAAGTTCGCGCTAACACATGCCGCATGTGAACCTACAACATAAAAACCAAATCTCAAATGCACATACATACACCCTGCAACTCCTGCCGACCTTCTCTGAAACAGGGATGACATTGGCAAAGTGAACCATTTTCTACAGCATGGATGGTCAGCACTCAGCCGCATACCAGTAAAATAAAATAAACTGCATTTAAGGTAGGTAGGTACTGAAGCAGGTATGCAACGTTCAAGGATTTTATAGAATAAATTTAATTGTGCATCCCACACACTTCTAGTTTACAAACAAACAAACCACTTCCACTTCATTTGCATTATATTTAAATATGCATTGTATACAGATCTGTTTATAATAATTGCTGAATTATTTTTAATAAATTATTTTTAATAAATCAGAAGAATACAGGAGTCGGAACGGATGCTGCAAATTTGAAATTTTGGTCGTCGCGCAAACTTACAGATTTCAAAATAAAATTAAACATTCTTAGGCCCGGTATTTTCAACGTTAGCTTAGTGACATTATACTGAATGAAAAGGACGCACTTATGTCATTCGTGTGGGTAGTTTTTTTTGTCAGTTTCAAGTCACATATGCTAACGTTGAAAATACCGGGCCTTAGACTATACAACATTTGTCGTTCGAGTGAGTTCGAAGTCACATATCGAAGGCTTAATCATTTTTTCAGTTCCTTGACTTATAGGTTGTTATGCGGCTGACCACCCAAACTGTAAAAAATTGGTTCACTTTGCCAATGTCACCCTTGTTTCAGGGAAGGACGGCAAGAGTTGCAAGGCTTATGTCCATTTGAGATTGGGTTTATATATTGTAGGTCCACATGCGGCATGTGTTAGCGCGAAATTATACATGTCTGCTTGTGGGAATGCATTTAATATAAATCTTAAATGATATATATCTTTGCAGCTTAGATTAGATTAGATTAGATAATCAGCAAATAGACAACAACGTTTTGAATAATTTTAGGGTAGAACAATTGAACCAAATATAATTGCTAATATACACATTAAGTTTCTAAATATCAAGTTTGCAATCATTTCACTGGAATACTTCAAAAATTTAAATCTTTATTTGGGATTTATAACTTTTATATTTTAAGAACTATATAAATTACGAATGAATGGAATATCCAGAGTCTTAATAATAGGAGAGCTTGTATGAAGAAGGTTATGACTCTGGATGAAATGAAAGAAGTATGTAAGGACAGAAATTGTGATTGATCTGTAATGCTGGCTAGGGCGGCTAGAGGGCTAGGGTTTCTCAAGTTTTTAAAAATTTTGTAAATCTTAAATCTGTTCCTTGACTTATAGGTTGCTGGTATGCGGCTGACCACCCATGCAGTAGAAAATGGTTCACTTTGCCAATGTCATCCCTGTTTCAGGGAAGGTTGTCAGGAGTTGCAGGGTGTATGTCCATTTGAGATTTGGGTCTTTATGTTGTAGGTTCACATGCGGCATGCGCAAGCGCGAACTTGTACACGTGTCTGCTTGTGAGAATGCATGTAATGTGAATCCCCAATTAGATTAGATTAGATAAAAAGTTGTTTTGCTCTCTGACTAAATTGTCCCAAATGGAGTTGGCTGGTTTGCAGATTAAGCTAATGTTGAAAATACCGGGCCTTTGTGTGTTTTTGTAAATATAATTGTTTACATAAAATATTCAATAAATATGAAAATAGACTTACCTTCTCAATGTAGGTAATATATTTTTCCCACTTTTTCTGTATATTGGTGAATTTAACACAAAAATTAAATAAAAAAAAAAAACACTTCAAAAGCACCAATTTGTTATTTATTTACACCTTCAGTCACTGTTCATTCTACGAACTTTAAAAAAAACAAATTCGTTAAAATATGTCCTTATATACCTATTCTTTAATGAGTTCGAAACTTTTTTTTGAATTTGTAATAATTTTCTCGGCGAGCAAACGTCAGTAGATACTGTATGGGCCTGTCGTCCTTATCAACCAATAACAAAATATTTGTATGCCTTTTCCTTGGCAAACCAGCCGGGAGACGACACAATATTGTCTATGCCAATTCACGTGCGGACTTCATTTGGGATTTTAAAAATAAAAATGACATAAATCATGAAAAAATAATATCCTGTATTTTCATATAATATATGTACGTATTTAAAAAAAAACATATAAATTGCTGCTTTTGGTTCTATACGACTCAATGAGTGCCAACTTCCATTTTTTTTGTAAGAAATCCTGTGCGGGAGACTTTCTAGATTCTAGAGACTCTAGGGGTCTATGACACTTGTTGTAGTGCCGCAGAGGTGTACGAGCTTGGTCGTCGCTACAAAGCACCAATACTCAAGCAAGACCCATTAAAAATAAATATATTATTTAATATCGTATATTCCTAGTCAAAAATAATTGGTTGGTCTATTAGCATGAAGCGATCAACTCCAATTATGGTACAATATTTTTTTGTGCGGAATAATTACGTTTTGGAATATGTATTTTTAAAAAAAGAACACCAGTCACAAAAAGTTGTATTTTGAACCGTTTCTGTTGTTGGCGGGAATGCGCGCGCAGCGGGGCGGCCTTGGTTTCGCGCACGCTTGCTCCTAGCGCGGTCGATGCGCAAACGCGACTGATAGACCATTACCGTGCACGGCAAAACAACTGCCGAGATAAAACACGACCGGGCGGGCGCGTAGACAAAGCTGGCAACTGCCATTTCCGACAAAAAAAATGACCTACTGCATCGGACAAAAACTTAAGAAAATTGTTCATTTAAGGTCAAAAATAACAAAGACTCCAGTGGGCCGGACATGTAGCACGTGCAGAGGACTCCAGGATCATCAGAACAGTCTTGGATGGTGCCTCTTTAGGTGTCAGACCACTCGGACGTCCCAGGATGCGGTGGGCAGACAACGTTGAAGCCGACGCCGAAGTTCTGGGAGTGAGGGGACCATGGAGGGAAGCAGCACAAGACAGAGAGTCCTGGAGGGTTGTGGTGCGGGAGGCCCTGAGTCTTCAAGGCTTGTGAGCCGAAGAAAGTAAGTAAAGTAAAGTTCATTTAAGGTGTAAAAGTAAAAGCGATAGATCATGCGAATAGAAATTTGTAGATGCGTACAAATTATTACTATTATAATTGTTATTAATATTATTACGCGCTTACACATGCCGAATGTGGACTTCCTACATAAAAACCCTATCTCAAATGAACATAAGCTCTGCAACTCTTGCCGAACTTCACTGAAACAGGGGGACATTGGCAAAGTGGGCCATTTTCTTACAATATGGGTGGGCAGCCACATACCAACCTATAAGTCAAGGAATAAAAATCTGTTGTTTACATATTCATTAGATGTAGCCAGAATTTTTGCAAACTTGTTTTCATTTTTTTTTTTACTGGCATATTTCTTTCAATGCTCGGTCTACACATGAAAAAAGTCAAAAAAACGTTTTTTAGCGTCACACGACCGGGTTGCTTGGGCATAGGTAAACTAATAATTAATGATTGTTTGCTAAGAACCATAGTTACATAGACGTGTAAATTCACCGGCCAAGTTAAATTCAAAAATCGAGTATCCGTGCAAAAAGCATTCTGACTCCATTCAAATACATAAGTGTATTCAAAACTGTCACTTTTATAAATTAAATTAATACAATAGGCTCGAGAAACGAATAGGTTCTGAATGAATGCGGAGTTAAAGAAAGCGTGAAAGTGAAAGTTCAAAGAAGTGTGATGCGATGGTTTGGACATATTGAAAGGATGAATGAAGACCGACTGACAACAAAAGTTTATAAAGGGAATGTAATAGGTAAGCGTGGAAGGGGACGACCTGGGAAAGAATGGATTCATTAGATAAGTGAGATTGCGAATGAATGGAATTTACCGAGTGGAAACAAGAGAAGAGCGTGAATGAAAAGAGTGATGAAATTAGATGAAATAAAAGAAGTATGCAAGGACATAGTCAAGTGGAGGCACTTGTATGGAGGTACCGGCCACCTCTAGAGGAATGGCGGCAGGATACAAGACAAGACAAGATATTTTTAGTACCGGTAAAAAAAAACAATACGAAAGTACGAAATGCTAAGAAAATGTTAATATATTCACAAATCAGTTTGTTAGATTTTGTAGGGTTTGTGTATTCACACAGTGAAAATTCATTTTATTTAAAAAAAAATTTTTTTTTTTAAAATGTAGTTTTATTTTCACAATAATATTTTCTACCTCAAGTACTTTCGACCTTCAATATTCAGGTCATTATTGTGAAAATAAAACTACGTTTTAGAAAAGAAAATAAAAAAATTAAATATGTTTGTAATTGTATTAGAAAAATAAAAATGGAAGAAATAAGACTGTTTGAATTTTACTGACAACGGATATTTTTTACTGTTTTTTTAAATGATTCTACTAACTTCAAGGAAATATTTTGAAAATCCTAGACTGTTCAAATGGACATAGTAAAATATAGGTAAGCGCTTTTTGGGCGAGTAATTTTCTGCAAAGCACTAGAAATAAAAATAAAAAAACGACTTGTTCATTTTGCTACTACACAGTCCAAGTAGTAAATTGCACAAAGGCTAGCCAACCACCTATACTTTCAAACCTAAACACACACTTCAATATCCCGAGTATAAAAACATTAAGCTAACCTCTTAAATGTATCAAAAATACGACAGCACTCCTATTGAATGATTTAGTTTTCATACATTTTTTCGATTTACGCGATCGAAGTGAGCTTACGCATCGCTTTGTACTCGCAGTACAGGTCTTATTTATATTATTAACTTCATATATTTGATATTGGTTGCTTTGAGAGGAAGGATTTTATAATATTTTTCTACAGGCATAAATATGTATAATATAGGTACTAGGCCTTGTATAGATGAATAAAACAAAGTTATTATAATGTAATGTGAATAGTAGATTAATATAGGTGTACATCGTAGGAAGTGATAGTTATTATAGTTTTATGTCAAAAGTAGATTAATATAGGTGTACATCGTAGGTAGCAATAATTATAGGCTTAAGAAATCTAGGAATTAAATGATCCTTTTGTACTCTTGAAGTTGGTAGAATGTTCGCGAGTGTACTGGCAAATAAGCTCCTAGAGATTTCTGTCTGTGAAGTATATAAGGGGTAATGTTGAGTGCACCCAGTCAGTGAGATAGTTGCCTTTGATTTGAAGAGTGTAAGCGATACTGAACAGTGAAAATAAATTTGTGTTACCAAAAGTGTTAAAAATAAATGTAAATTTGTAAAATTAATTAAGTGCAAATAAATATCCTGAAAGAAGACCTGTATGCTTTAATTTAGAGACTTTTCGAACCCAAAAACATTGCAATAATAATATTAGGATGATTTATTTGGTGAGCGCTGTTTCTGTGTGTATCACACCTCAAGAGCCTTCTGCGAGCTTGGTCGTTGCTGTAGAAAGCGCCAAGCAAGACACAGTTGGTGTAAGGTTGGATGGACCTTTCAGTGACCGGTCTTTGATAATGCATGTGGAAGTTCGAAGAACCTCGAATGAATGTAAGTTAACTCTGCAACTTTTGCCAGCCTTCCTTGAAACATGAATGACATTATCACAGTGCACCATTTTGTTACAGTAGAGATGGTCAACCTTATCTTAAATCTAAGTTGCAAAGATATTTAAGATTTAAATAAAATGTATTCTCACAAGCAGACACGTATACCTACAACATGCCGTATGTGAACATACAACATAAAACCCAATCTCAATTGTTTTTTTACAGTGTGGACGGTCAGCCTCATACCAACCCTTAAGTCAAGGAATAAGTCAGGGAGTTAAGCAAATTAATTAGTAATAAACAATTAAGTCAAAAATTAAGCTATTTTACAAGACAGGAATTACTAAAGTTGCTGGTATTTATAATTTTCTAAGTCACTTTATTAAATTCAATTCCACGTGCAAAGTTTTGAAAAGTCTTTGACTTAGCGCAGCTTTCATTTTGCTTACGGGATAAACTCGTGATCCCTCCCAGGAATTTACGAAATTAAATTAATACATAAACAGGGGTAGGGCCTTAAAGTGTTTGGGTGAAGTTGCGAAATACAAAATTAAATTGATGTATGAAAATTAAGGCGATACACCCAAAATCACAAAACCTATTTTTTTTAACTAGATTTGTGAAGAGGAATGCAATTCACCAACCTATTCTGCCTGCCCTGGAAGTCTCATCACCGCGGTAATTCTTACCTACCGAATATCGGTAATTTTTTTATGAAGACCTGTCAATCCAAGATGGCCACAAGTGAAAAGCTGATTAGTCTTCATACAAATATTACCGATATTCGGTAGGTAAGAATTACCGTGGTGGTGAGACTTTCAACCGTGGCCAGAAACAGGTAGTAATATTATCAATTAATAATTCATTAATGTATATTTTAATGAATTATTAATGAATAATTACCCAATAACATCTGTTGAACCGGGGGGAACCGGGGTCTTCCCACCTCTATGGTGGTTGGCCACTTAGTCAGGAGAGCACCTCCCGAACAGTCCCTGTAGTAACATTTCGAATTTAGGCCTTAAGTCACATGTTAAGACGCTCAGAATCACTTTGCATTTTTGTTTGTAAATTTAAAATCCTCGAGCCCCAAACCCTCACGGCTATAACCTTTCAGTGATTTTTGAGCCTCCTTGCTTTGTGCAAACACTTGGGAAAGTGTAGCTTCTCGGAAGGGCCTTCTGCCACTCGTATCTCACATAACTTTTGCATGCGAGTCCTGTGACACATTCCCGGATGGGATGGATATACAGGGCGTGGGTCAGTGGAGGGGAGACTGACCCTGAGAGAAGGTGTTGTTGAACCGGGGTCAAAGTTATGGTCAAATGACCCAGGCGGGGATCGAACCAACGTTATTGTATTCCAAACACGCTAGAAAGATCTGCCCACTTGGCTCCCTCGGCCACAACACCGACTATACGACTAATCTAATCTAATCGAAGTTGCAAAGATATATTTTCATTTAAAGCTCATTTTAAATGCGTGCTCACAAACAGACACGTGTAAGTTCTCGCTTACTAATGCAGCACGTGTACTTACAATTCAAAAACCAAACCTCAAATGAACAAAAGTCACAGAAATTTTTGCCGACCTTCCCTGCAACAGGGGTGGCATTTTAAAAGTGTGCCTCAGTGATCTAGACGCGCAATAGTATTAAAAATATCTGGAGAGCATTTGACAGCTAAACCAGCTGATCACGTGCGGCCATGTTTTATCGCTTTCTATCTACCAATGCGATCGCTAGGTATGCTGGCCTCCACGGGGAGTGCTCGCCTTAGCTATGGAGCAACGCCATAATTAAACCTGTTGGTGTAAATCATCACTTGAAGATGTCGCTGCACCTTCAGATCTCAAGGTCGTTCAGTTGCCCTTACAGTCAAACCTGCTCAGGATCCACTCAACCTTAGCGTGTACCAAAAAATGCAAGCAACGTAAAAAGCTCTTCTAGCGATCGTTATAGAATCCATATATTTTTTCCTTAACACCTTTGTAGAGTAAACTTTAAGTTTGATACTTGTGGTGTTGTCATATTTGTAATCTGGTTCATAGTACCTAGCTATCTTCTCCTTGACAACTCACATATATTTTATGTAATAAATAATCTAAGTTGCAATTTAGGTTAAGCTTTTGTTCCTTGTCTAAAGGTTGGAATGAGACTGACCCCCCATGCTGTAAAAATTTGGTTCACTGTTTCCTTACTATGTTATGTTCCTTGACTTATAGGTTGGTATGAGGCTGACCCCGCACGCTGTAAAAATGTTTCACTTTGCCAATGTCACCCTTGTTTCAGGGAAGGACGGCAAGAGTTGCATGGTGTATGTCCATTTGAGATTTGGTTTTTATGTTGTAGGTTCACGTTCACATGAGGCATGTGCTTAAGCAGACACGAATTTGTACGTGTCTGCTTGTGGGAATGCATTTAATATGAATCTCAAATGATACATATCTTTGCAACATAGATTTAGATTTAGATAAAAGCTTTATTCTAGCCCAGTCACGCGGAGTTTGCAATACGTGACCAGCCATAAAAAATAAATACATTGATCGAAAAATACATAAAGGAAAATAGAAACAGAGAAAGAACATAAACATAAAATAAATGCTAAAATATTTTTGCAACTTAGATTAAAGATTACAGAATGAGCATGTCCGGTCGATAGCTCAGTTGATAGAGTGCTTGCATTCCATGTCAAGAGCTCGGGTTCGAATCCCAACGAGGGTGTCAGAAATGATTTCCCGTTTATGTGTTTATAAAACTCGCAATAAAATACCTGCAATGCTTACTCAGCCTTCACAAGAAATCAAAGCCTGCCACTTTGGGAGCTGGGAAATCCGCATTTCAACTGAACTTCACACGCAGCATGTGTAAGCGCGAACTTGTACGTGCCTGCTTGTTGGCATGCATTTAAAATTATTCTGAACTACATAAGAATATATCTTACCAACTTAACTAACAGATTAATTAAGGGATATAAGCGACATTTTGGTCAAAAATGAGTTAAGAATGCTTTCCTACTTGAAATTTTCCGTTCTTTCTAATGCGCTTACTCCCATAGCTCTACGATGATTTTTGTGTTGTTTATGCTCAAGCAAACAACTGCGATTTCGAAGAATGGTTTTGGTGTAACCGACAAGATTTTGTCCTAAAGACGATTGTGACATAAATAAAATCGTAAATAGGAATGCCAAAAAATGCATTTTTTTTTAATTTTCGAGCTGCTTTGATTTTAACGATACGATAAAAAATAAATAAGTTATGCCATTTTTCTGCAATCTTAAACTTTAAACTGATCTCCTGAACAATTTTGTTTTTGTCGCTTATTTCCTTTTAATCGTCGATATCTTACCAACTTACATTGCAGTACCTTTAGTATGAGTTGCAAAACTTGAGTAAATTAAAGTTTACGGAACGTATTAAAGAATGGTTTTCCCCAAAATCTGCCGTTTTTGTTTCGTACTATTTATGGTCTTTACAAAAGAGTTACAGTGATGAAGAAAATCAAGTTCAAACAAACAAAACCGGCAGATTTTGGGGAAAACCACTCTTAAATACTTTCCGTACACTTTACTTTACTCAAGTTTTGCAACTCGTACTCAGAGACGTCAGAGTACAGATTACATAATATATACCTGGATTAAGAATATGTAATTGGAGCTTGTTTTTGGTACCGAAGCGATCGGGATTTTTGTCAGCTGACTGTCGGGTAGGGTCATTGGTTTCTTTTGCAACTAGTTTTCGTATGGTAAAAAGAACCGGCGTCCTCCTGGGTTATTGAACAGTGGTGCCTACAATATATACATACATAAAGACCGGTATTTTTCTATGTACTATGTGGCCAGTGATGGCCAATCTCCTTCATCTACATAATGAAGCAAATTACTTTAAATACAGCTCAAGAACTAATGTATGTAGGAAAACGCTTTAAATCCTTCAAGGAATGCCATAGACATTTTTTTCTATAAATAAGATACAATATATAATCTAAGTTGCAAAGATATACTTTTTCCTCCTTTTCATCCAGGGACGTGCATTTTTCAAGTATTTTAGTCGTGGGTAGGCATCTAAATCTAAGCTGCAAAGATATGTATCATTTGAGGTTCATATTAAATGCATTCCCACAAGCAGACACGCATAATTTCGCGCTAACACATGCCGCATGTGGACCTACAATATAAAAACCCAACCTTAAATGAACATAAGCCCTGCAACTCTTGCCGACCTTCCCTGAAGCAGGGGTGATATTGGAAAAGTGAACCATTTTTTACAGTATGGGTGGTCATCAATACGGGATTTTCTTATTATCGAATTAAAGGTCAGATTTACGGTCGGCGGAGGGCAAGGATGAACATTGAACACTGAGCTTCTCAAACTAACGTTGCGTATAAATATCCGACTATTTAATTTATTCTTATAATTTTACAAATCTGGGATTTTCTTGTTTGAGAAGATAACAATTTGAGAAAGTTGAAGACTTTGTGAACAACTTTTGATAGTTTTGTTCTTGAGTTGTTGACTTAATAATGGTGTGATAGCATCGAAAGCGCTTGAGGTAATAAATAAACTCGGGATGTTTTATTTTTACATTATTACTTAATTCACTTGTGAATTCCCCACCTCTCGAGAAGGCTGGGACTAGTAGATATTATATAATAATAATAATATTAGGATAATTTATTTTTTGAGAGCTGTTTTTGTTTATATCACTCCTCAAGAACCCTCTGCAAGCTTGGTCGTCGCTGTAGAAAGCTTCAATACTCAAGCAAGACCCAGTAAGGCTTGATTAACCTTTTGATGACCGGTCTGCGAAGAACGTATTTGAAAATGTAAATGTTACATTTTTTGTGGCCCGCCGGGATTCTAACCCACAACCTTCCATTAACGTGCTAGAAGTGTTAACCACTAGACTACGAACCGATCAAATTAAAAAATATTAAGATTTTTTTAAACGTCTTTTGAAAAATCACTCGTTTTTTTAGATCAATGGACAGTGGCAAGTTACTAATCTGCCTACTTGGCTCGCAGATTTCCTCTTGTACGCTTTCTTGTATAGGTAGGTGTATATATAATGTATGTATAATTTGATGACCATAAGATGCCAATGACCTTATAACGAATAAAACCGGCCTCGTACCAAGCATACGTAACTCCGCAATCGTTATAATTGAATGACGCGAAGAGACAAACACGCTAACTCCAATTTATGACGTACAACTCTTGCATATTTCATTATTTCTTCTCAGTTTGTTTCTTCTGTTTTCTACATAGATAATATCGTATTTTATCATTTTCCTCCGTAACTTATAGATTGGTAGGAGGCTGACCATACTGTAAAAATGGGTTCACGTCACCAATGTCACCCCTTTTTCATGAATGTGCGGCAATAGTTGTTCGGTCTATGTTCATTTGAGGTTTTTTTTGTAGGTTCAAATGCAGCCTTTGTAAGCGTGATTGTACACATGTTTGCTTGTAGACATGCATTTAATATGAATCGTAAGTGTTCACATATCTTTTACAACTTTGCTTGTAGGTTGACTAGGGTTGTAACTAGTTTTAACCAGCCCACAGAGGTTTCAACATATCTACCGATCACAAAGGCAGATGGAAAGCGATAAAACATGGCTGACAGGTTTTTAAAAGTTCTCCATACAATTTTGTACTTATTTTATTGAGAACATTCGACCACGACATGTTTTACGTTGTCTATCTACCTATATGGTCGGTATCTAAACTAATCTCATCTAAGTTACAAATATATTTAATAATAATAATAATAATAATAATAATACAATATTTTTATAGCGCCTTTTCATGACTCTTGGTCATCCCAAAGGCGCTTGCTCATATGAGCGCGCGAACAGGTGGGTCTTCAACCCCTTTCTAAAAGTACTCTCCAGATCCATTTCGCGCAGGTCATCTGGGAGGCCGTTCCATATCGTTGGAGCAGCCACCTTGAAGGCTCGATCTCCAAAAACGGTCTTCTTTTTCCTTCTTGGAAACTCTATCCGACTGCGACATGATGCTGCTGATCGCAGTGTTGCTGTTCTGCTGCTTGTGGTGGCTGGAGTTATCATATCCTTTAAATATTTTGGTGCGGTCCCACGCAGGCTCTTGAAGACCAGCAACCCTATCTTATACTGGACCCGTTCATGAATCTTGAGCCAGTGAAGAGACTTCAGGTGCGGCGTAATATGGCAAAACTTTGAGGCACCATGTATAAGTCTGGCCGCGGCATTCAGTACAGACTGGAGTCTCTTCAGCTGGCTCTGGGGCTGTCCGGCATATACGCCATTGCAGTAGTCGATTTTCGACAGCACGAAGGCATTGACAACAGTTTTTAAGGCCTTTGTTGTCAGATTTCTTCTGATTGCTCTAATTTGTCGGAGAGCGAAGAAACCTGACTTAACTGTTTTGCCAATTTGCCTATCGAGTACCAAGTGCTGATCAATTTCTACTCCAAGAACTCGGACATGGGTTGCTGGGATGACAGCACTACCACATATGTCAACCGGAGACTGGTCAAGGAGGGGCTTACGCCTCCTGGTCACTAGGTATAGTAGTTCTGTCTTGTCTGGGTTAAGGATCAGTTTGTGCGATGCCATCCAGTGCCCTATCCTTTCGATGCCTCCTGCAATTTTTTGAGATGCTTCTCGCATTTTCTCAGGCTCACACTCCAGGTAAATTTGGCAATCGTCAGCGTAGCAGTGAACGTTAAGTCCAAGACTATGTATCAGTGTCTCGAGTCCATAGGTGTACATTAGGAACAAGAGCGGCCCAAGAACGGATCCCTGTGGGACTCCTGTTTCCACTGGGAAGGAGGAGGATGCATCGTCTGATATGCGGACAATTTGACTTCTTCCATTTAGGTAGGCAGTCAACCAGTCAAGGGCCTTTCCTCTCACTCCGAGGGTAGTTTTGAATTTCCTCAGAAGGATCTGATGGTCTACTGTATCGAACGCTGCACTCATGTCCAAGAGAGCCAGGACTGCGGCGTTTCCTTTTTCGATGCTAAGGGTTAATTCTGAGAGTAGTCCTACTATACCGGTTTCGGTGGAATGGTGCCTGCGATAAGCTGACTGTCTATCAGCATACAGCTCAATTTAACATTAGGGGTTCACATTACATGCATTTTCACAAGCAGACACGTATAAGTTCGCGCTTAAACATGCCGTATGTGGACCTACAATATAAAACCCCAAATCTCAAATATACTCCTGCCGACCCTCCTGAAACAGGGGTGACATTGGCAAAGTGAACCATTTTCTACAGCATGGTTGGTCAGCCGCATACCAACCTGATTACCATCATACCAACATGATTGTGAAAAAAATGATATGTATTTTCAGTTATAATTTTTTATTTTTTTATTTTACAAACGTTTTCGATAATATATCATCGTCAGGTATACAAAAATTTTAAATTTTCAAAATTATGTATACCTGACGATGATATATTATCGAAAACGTTAGTAAAATTAAATAATGTTTAAATATTAAATTAAACAGTTAAAATACAAAACAGTGTTTTGATTTGAATCCTTCAATTAAATAAAATATTTTGAAGATGAATATTCACAGTGTTAACACACAAACAATTAAAAATATAAAAAAATGATATTTTTGGGAGGTGCGTAGTTTACGATCTGGCGCCATATATTTTATTCAATAATGATACAGGCGATATTTTTTCATCTCATCTACGCTCTCGGCTGAGATTAAGTACACATGTACGACTTACAAAACATGAATTGATTCTATACTTGGATGTACCAAATACGTTTTACATACAAGTCGTCACGTGGTGTCCCAAAGACCATAATAATCGTGATGTAATACAATTTAAGTTGTAAAGATATTTTGTTTACATTTAAGATTAATATTTTATGCATGCTCACAGGCAAACGCATTTAATTTGCGCTATTTTACTGAAGTGGTTGGCCGCCTTACCTGTAAAATAAATATGTTCACTCGCCATATGCGACCCCTTCGGTGATAACGAGGCAAAAAGTTACACTATACGTATAGCTTAGTTGCGTGTTTGCACTGTTAGATACCTGCATGTGTGACAAAATATGACTCAAATTTAATACGAACATAAGCCCTGCAACGCTTTCCGTCTTTTCCTTTAACAGGGGTGACATTGGAAAAAGTTAACCTACTGTATTGGTAGTCAGCCTTGTACCAACCTATTAGTCAAGGAGAAGGAACTAAACAAATGTATAATCATAGTTGCAAAGATATACTAACTTAGGATTCATGATTACTGTATACCCACAAGCAGACAGGTGGGGGCTGTCCATATATTACGTCATCGCATTAAGGGGGGGGGGAGTCTAGTCTGCGGATGATGGCAAATGATGTACGAGTACCAAAAGTGACGTCGTTCTTGTAAATACCAGTTTCTACAAAATATACAAAATATTATGTAAGTAATATAACATTATTAATTATTAAGCTTATCCATTATTACAGCAAAAGGGGGAGGGGGGTCATTAGATAATGACTATAGGATGATTGTAAAGGGGGGGGGGGGGGGGGGTCGAAAATCGGCCAAAATCGATGACGTAATTTATGGACGGCCCCGTGTCAGATTTGTACGGGTATCTAGTACAAAAAAATTTCAAATTAAACTTAACTCTGCAACTCTTGCCGACGTTTACTATAACAGGGGTGACATTAGCAAAAATTAACCTATTTCAGATTATGAGTGGCCAGCCTCATACCAACGTAAAAGTCGAGGAACTGCATGTCAGTTTTTTTTCGTTTGCCTTAAAAAATACGACATATTATGATATGAATTGTAGTTCTTTCAATGACTCAAACATATAAACCTTAATTTTCAGATGAAATGTCACCCCTGTGTCAGGGAAGGTCGGAAAAAGTTGTAGGGCTTATGTTTATTTGAGGTTTGGATTTTATTTGTAAGTACACATTCAGCATTTGTAAGCGCGAACTACACGTGTTTGTTTGTGGGCATACATTTTTTTTTTTTTTTTTTTTTTTTTTTTATTTGATCAAATTTCTTATTACATTATACATATATTTTTAACAATGTTTTTTTTTTTTTTTTTTGCTTACCCTCATGCTGAAAGCAGAATGCTTGTGCGCATGCAGGGCGGGATACTACTTAACATTTTTTTTATTTTTTTTTAGCTACACATATTTAGTTAAATATTATTAACATATTATACAAATTACAAAATATACATATTTTTTTAACAAGAAAACAGTACCTCATCAAAAAGAGACTTCGCTCTTGTGTTAGATGAGGGATGCCTTAATCGAGCTTAAAACATTTTACTTAAATACAAATAATAATACAAAAAATAATGTGTCAGGATAATGAAAAGGAAAGCAAATGTAAGAAAAAACAAAATAAGAACAAACAGTAGTATGAATCAGAAAAGAAAAAAAAGAATAGCAGCGAAATATAAAATTAGTCATGATTAAATACAAATATAAATACAAAGGATACAATTTAATGTTAAGCGTACTTAAAAATGGAAAAAAGAAAAAGCAATAGAAAAGAGAAAATAAACAAAAATCAAAAACATAAACAATAATGAATTTTGCTCTAATCGAAGTTAAGCATTTCTCTGCTTTGTTCACTAAAGTATGCTTTTATTTTAGTCTTAAATGTAATCAAATTTTGTATTCCTTTAATATCTGGCGGCAAATTGTTAAAATTAATTACCCCATGATAGATAAAGCTATTTTGCGAATGTTTTTTTTCAAATTTTGGAATTTTTAAATCATATTTATATCTTATTGAGTGACTATTTAGAAGATTAAGGCTTTTTTTATCTTTTAAAATTTGCAATATACTATATTTTTTATATATGATGTCTATAGTGGGAACATTGAACATTTTGAATAAAAGTTTTGACGGATATGTCGAGGGCTTTTTTAATATTATTTTAATTATTAGTTTTTGGACCACCCTTATGGGGTCTATTATATTAGAGTATGATCCTCCCCATCCAATTATACCATATTGCAATAAAGATTGAACTGTAGCGTAGTAAACTCTTTTTAGGATATTAATTTCCAGAATATTTCGTAGTCTTATGAATATGTAGATACATTTCCTAATTCTTTTAATTAGTTCACACGTATGTGTTTTCCACTTTAAATGTTGATCTATGTATACGCCTAAGTATTTTATTTTGTCTGTTGTATTAAGTGTTGAACATATTTGGTTACAATTTGATTTATCGCATTTATTTTGGTGGATAATTATTTTTAATTCCAGATTTGTTTGAATTTTGTTTGTAGAGAAAGGGACAATGCATGTTTTTTCATTATTTAGTGTTAGAAGATTTAGATCAAACCAGTGTTTTAATTTGTTCATGTCCATATTTGCCTTTTCACTAATCATCTTCCAATTTATATCTTCTATTATGATAACAGTGTCATCGGCATATGATATAATTTTACCATTAAGTTTTTGAGTGAATATATCATTGACGTATATTATGAATAATAGTGGACCTAATACTGTTCCTTGTGGAATGCCAAAATCGCTTGATTCTGGTTCGCTGTATATTTCGTTTATTTTGACGACTTGCGATCGTTTTTGAAGATAGCTTTTTATCCAGCTGAGAGCATTATCTTTAAAACCAACATTATTTAATTTATTTATTAATTGTTTATGCGAAATGCTATCAAAAGCTTTTTTGAGATCTATGAATATACCAACACACTTATAAGATTTGTCTAAAGATTGGATGATGTAATTTGATAGTCTTGCTATTGCATCCTGAGTGCTTCTATTCTCCATGAAACCGAACTGGTTTTCATGGATAACATTATTATCTTTTATGAACTTGTTAATTCTCTTTTTAGCTATTTTCTCATAAATTTTTGCTATGTTTGAAATGACAGATATTGGTCGGTAATTAGTTATGTCTTCGGGGTTACCAGATTTGAATATTGGAGTGACAATGGCTTTTTTATAAATCGACGGAAATATTCCAGTTTCAAAACTTTTATTTATTAGATGCATTAGAGGTTTAGATATTAGTTTTTTAATGTTTTTTAGTGTGTTGACGTTTATGCCATCAAAACCTGGAAATTTGACAGCTTTAAATGAATATATCTTTGCAACTTAGATTATAGATTATAGAAATGCAATTTTCAGATGTTGCCTACCTTATAGATACATTTGCCTCTACAGGATGTCCGTCCCTGCAGATTACAGGTTTTCTGTCATCAGTAGTCCAAGGTCATGGAGGGAGCTTAATCTGGAAAAAACGGTTGTAAAGTATTTATTATTAAAATCATTAAAAATGATTTGTTTTCTCATCAAATAAATACACGTTTCCTATCAAGTCGAATAACGAGTCGTATAGAAACAAAATTGGAAATCTAGGATTTTCTTGTTAGTTTGATGAATACATAGAAACACAACGATAGGTAACACTGCGGACTCTGAATGGGAAGGTTGTGGGTTTGAATCCCGGCGGAGCACAGAAAATATACCATTTATATTTTCAAATTTGCTCTTCGCTGGGTTGAAAAATTCATAAACCTTCACCAATGACCGGTCACCAAAGGTCCATCCAGCTGTGCAGCAACTGGGTCTTGCTTGAGTATTGGTGCTTTGTAGCGACGACCAAGCTCGTACACCTCCGCGGCACTACAACAAGTGTCATAGACCCATAGAGTCTCTAGAATATAGGGAGTCTCCCGCACAGGATTACTTAAAACAAAAACTTATCATTTCTATATTTTTATCTCATTTATGAAATAAATCCTAGATTGTCGTTTTTGATTCTATTCCACTGAGATGATTGTGGAATAACAAGTATTGCAAGTAACAGGTTGCAGAGGATTTTAAATAAGAAATAACTTGTTTGGTATTCTATTGTATAAATAATATTATAATAGAATGGTCTAGAATTCTATAAGCAATGTAATAAACACTATAGGGCAATCATCATTAAACTTCAACACTTCTAGGCAGTGGTAAAATACCATTGATTTGTTATATATGCATTTTTTAAATATTAATAATAATAAAGAAAATATTTGTAGTGCTGGTTTGTAATAAATCCCTACAAGTAAAAAATATTTTGAATGAGGAATTTTATATTCACAAATTGAGTATTCATTTCACCTCAAGTGCTCACTTTGCCAATGTCACCTCTGGATCAGGGAAGGTCGGCAAGAGTTGCAGGGCTTTTGTCCATTTGAGAATCGGGTTTTTTATATTGTAGCTCCACATGCGGCATGTGTGAGCGCGAAATTATGCGTGTCTGCTTGTTGGAATGCATTCAATATGAATCTCAAATGATACATATCCTTGCAACTAAGATTAGGATTTAGATTAGATTAGAGTACTGTCAACGTGATTTTCAAGAGGAAACTGTTAAAAAATTGACAAAACAAAAACCATAAATAAATGAAAAGGATGATTTACGACAAAGAGGTACAATTAGGTAAACACTGATCAAAATATAAAAATGATGTGAGCAAGTCGGAAGTACTCTAATCTAAACTAATCTAATCTAAGCTGCAAGGATATATATCATTTAAGATTTATATTAAATGCATTCCCACAAGCAGACATGAATAATTTCGCGCTAACACATGCCGCATGTGGACCTACGTTATAAAAACCCAATCTCAAATGAACATAAGCCCTGCAACTCTTGCCGTCCTTCCCTGAAACAGAGGTGACATTGGCAAAGTGAACCATTTTTTACAGTATGGGTGGTCAGCCGCATACCAACCTATAAATCAAGGAGGTGAAATAAATACTCAATTTGTGAAAAAAAACTCCGTGTTTTTCAAAATTGATTGGTTGCGAAGGACCTAACTCCCATACACGTGTAACGTTTCCCGCCGAGAAAAAATTCACATACAATTGGCCCTATTCATTTAACGACTTACAGTGCTATTCTTAGACATTTTAGTCGTCCGTTGAGCCTTCGATTTGACAAACTAATGATGCATTTGTACGAAGACCTGTCAATTCAAGATGGCTGCAAGTGAACAGATGATTAGTGTTCATTCAAATATTACCAAAAATACGGAAGGTAAGAATGACCGTGGTGATGAGTCTTCCAGCCCAGGCATTATTAGTTTGTCAAAGCGTGGGTTCAACGGACGACTAAAATGTCTAAGGAAAGCACTGTAAATTCCTCAGAAATGACAAATTATAAATCTTAGAATATTAAAAAATGTTGTGCATCGCTGACATAATGGATTATGACGTAATAATCTATTAAATTAACATTACGTGACAGAATGACACAGCTGTTCATCATACCACCTGTTTTATAATAACATCCATTACAATTAAAAAAAAAAAAATTTAATTACTCCATTACTTCCATTATTGATAAAATGTATGCTCCATATTTGAATGCTATCACATTTCAATTTTGAATGAAAATTTCAAAAAGTATTATAGATGATGATGAGTTGATGATTTCTTTATAGCGCCGTTTCGTGATGTAGTCACTCCGAGGGCGCTGGTGCAAACGATACCAGAAATTTGCTTGTCTTCAGTGCAATCCGGAACTTTCCATGGTCCTCTAGCTCTCTCACATGATGTGGCAGATGGTTTCAGGCCAGAGCTTTCTAATATAATCTGAGTTGCAAAGATATGTTACAATGTGGATTCACATTACATGCATTCTCACAAGCAGACACGTACAAGTTCGCGCTAGCACATGTCGCATGTGAACCTACAACATAAAACCCAATTCTCAAATGGACGTACACCCCTGTTTCAGGGAAGGTCTGCAAAAGTTGTAGGGCTTATGTTCATTTGAGGTTTAGATTTTAATTTGTAAGTAAACATTCAGAATTTTGTTAGTGCGAACTTACACGTGTTTGTTTGGGGTCATGCATTCGATATGAGCTTTGAATGTTAATATATCGTTGCAACTTAGATTATAGATTATATATTGAAATGTAAGGAGCACATCGTTTGAAGGATTTTGTCTGTCTTATCTTAACCATCTGAGCGCATAAATTGTGCGGTATCTACTTTTAAAAATCGCATGATATGGCATCCATATTGAATACGTAAGTAATGAATTGTATGTAAGAATTTTAACAGAATTTATTTTACACGGTTTGGTTCACAATTAACAAGAATTATTGATAATCTCTGCTCATTGGTCTTCACAGCAATATGTTTGTAGCGACTAATCGCTCTCCGCACCATTGCAGTCCCTATTTATAGGAACAACAAAAGATCTTTCTCGCTTATTCCCGATCATTCTTCGGTTTCTCGCTCACACCAGAACGCTGTTCCATGCAATACCACCATCATGGACTACTCTCAGATTGTTTTACCCACACTATCGTTCATGTATAGGTGCGCGTAGGTACTTTGATTTCATGATTCGTAACAATATTTTGTAGATTGACTGAGAATTTAAGAAGATTATGAGATCAGTGCATTATTTGAAAAGCCTAATTTAGATGAATCTAAAGCCCAATGCACACTACACTTAAAGACTTATCTGAGAAGATAAGGTTAAAATTACTTTAACAGAACTGAAGGCGTCAATTAAGAAAGAATAATAGTCACTGTAAGAAAACAAAAAATAAAACGTGTGGAAGAACCGGTCGATAGCTCAGTTAGTAAAATGCTGGCATTCCTTGCCGAGAGCTCGGGCTTGAAACCCATCAAGAGTGGCAGAAATGATTTCTCATGTCGGTATTTATTTCATTATTTCAAACCAAAAATAAAATACCGGCAAGGTTTATTCAGCCTTCACAAGATAAGACATACCAGCCCTCTCGGGTGCTGGGAGTCTCCCACTTAAACTTAGGTGGTTGGCGTAAAGCTGGCTCCTTTGCTTGTAAAAATAAATAAGTTCCACTCGCAACGCAAGATGCGAACTTTTAGGAAAAACGTTACGTGAGACCTATTATAATCTACGGTGTGCTCCGAAGGGCATAACGCCGCATAAAGTGACATTATATGTGTACTTGAGTTGCGTTTTGGCGTAGCTTAGATAATAGATAGATTATTCAAAGGAGGGACCATATAGACCGCATGTACGAAGGAAGGATAGCCCGAGTCGTGCCAGCGTCTACCAGGTCGCCCTCCCAAAATATGGAAGAACGGCTGGTCTTCTGCATCACAGGAGGGAGTTCCACAAAAAACAGATCATAGATCTATAACAAGAGGAAGAAAAAGTAAAACGCAACTAAGCTACACATTTAGTGTAACTTCTTGCCTGCGTTATCCCCGAAGGGGTCGCATGTGGCGCTTCGGGACCTATTTATTTTTACAGGTAAGGGGGCTGGCCTCACACCAACCACTTTCAGTTGAAGTGGGGGTTTCCCAGCTCCCGGGGGGGCTGGTTCTCATTTCTTGTGAAGGCTGAGTAAGCCTTTGAGATCGAACCCTTGCTCTCGGCATGGAATGCAAGCATTCTACCAATTGAGCTATAGACCTTTTTACGAGCTTGATCGTCGTCGCTACAAAGCGCCAATTCTCAAGCAAGACCCAGTTGCTGTAAGGCTGGATAGACCTTTGGTGACCGGTCATCGGTAAAGGTTTTATGAATTTTTCAACCCAGCGAAGAGCAAATTTGAAAATAGAAATGGTATTTTTTTGTGCTCTGCCGAGAATCGAACCCTCAACCTTCCCATTCAGAGTCCGCAGTGTTACCACTGAGCTACGGACCGGTCAGTGATTATAAAAATTAAAAAAATAGATGGGAAAAAAAATATTTATGTGTAAGGTCCAATAAGGTATGTTGTTAATGACCTTCCGCTTAAGTATTTTGCTATTTTCCATGTATGTGGAGCACTGTTCCTAATAAGGTTTTGCATTACTGGACATACGACTATGTCAGTGCGGATCAGGCACTTGGCAACGCTACTAAGCTGCACATATAGTGTAACTTCTTGTCGCGTTATCCGCGAAGGGTTTCGCATGTGGCGAGTGGAAACTATTATTTTCACAGGTAAGGGGGCCGGCCTACTCCAATCACTTCAGTTTAAGTGGTGATTCCTCAACTCCCGAGGGGGCTGGTACTCATTTATTGTGAAGGCTGAGTCATTCTTGCCGGTATTTCATTTAATAAACACCGAAAGAGGAAATCATTTCTGACACCCTCGGTGAGATTCGAACCCGAGCTCACGGCACGGAATGCAAGCACTCTACCAACTGAGCTATCGACCGGATTATACTTGTTTCAATTCATTTACATCCATCACCTTTTTCATGCATTTTCTTCTATTACGCTCGCTTTGTACATCCCATTCTCTCACAATCTCCTCAATCTGATCACTCCATACTTTTCTCGGTCGTCTCTTCCCCTTTTTCCTTTCACACTACCTACCTATGTACATATACTTTGTTAGTCTATCATCATTCATTCTTTCCACATACCCAAACCATCTCATCACATTATTTTGTACCTTAACTTTCACATCCTCTTTCAAATTACATTCTTTCTTAATCCATTCATCTGGATCCTTAAATAATGTATTCTAATATGATTGCAAATCTCCCGATCAGTCTGGTGATGGGTCGTGATGGCATGTGCACACACTGCATTGCAAGCAAGTCGCTGGGCTAGTCAGCAAGTTACATAAGTTTGCACACACAACGTGTTTGCTTTGTTAACTTCATTAGGACAGAGCGAACGCCTTGACCCGCTTGCGTGAACGTGACTTGTAGGCGGTTGACGGAAGCTAGTAGCCGTGCCAGTCGATCGGAACAATGACAGTTATGTCATTCGTCGAAATCAATGAGGAAATGTAAAAATCAAGCGATTTGAATTCAGCGAGCAAAAAAAATTGCATGTGTTTTCGGTGATTTCAATAACAGTTGTCAAATTTATGTAATGGAAAGAATAAGTGACTTTTCACAATAGACTCATTGCGTCTAGTATATTCTAGTTGTTCGAAATGTTTACCTGTCACAATATGAGTAGACGAATTCTTTCGCCCAACTTATATGAGACGCAGTCTGCCTTGTTTGTATATGAACTACCGGACAAATATTGTGAAAACTTTCATACGAGTATATCCCGAGGCACTATTACGGAGCTATTTTTAGACATTTTAGTCGTCCGTTGAGCCCACGCTTTGACAAACTAATGATGCATTTTTATGAAGACCTGTCAATCGAAGATGGCCGCAAGTGAACAGCTGATTTGTCTTCATACAAATAAATAATAAGATATAAAGTAAGAATGATTTCCAGCCCAGGCAGCATTAGTTTGTCAAAGCGTGGGCTCAACGGACGACTAAAATGTCGAAGAATAGCACCGTAATAGTGTCTCGGGATATACTCGTATGAAAGTTTTCACAATATTTGTCCGGTAGTTCATATACAAACAAGGCAGACTGCGTCTCATATAAGTTGGGCGAAAGAATTCGTCTACTCATATTGTGACAGGTAAACATTTCGTTAGACTGGTAAAATGATGGAAAGCTAAATAAACATAAGAAAAAAAGGGAATAAATAAAAGAAGATAAGGTGGTCAATGTGAACGATAGAAAGGTAAATTGCTAGTGAAAATATTTTTCCATACTGACATAAAAAACATTACGAAATCTTCGAAATGAGTACTGTACCCTTAGTACGAGTTGCAAAACTTGAGAAAAGTAAAGTTTACGGAAAATATTAAAGCATGATTTTTCCCAAAATCTGCCGTTTTTGTTTCTTACATTTTGTAGTCTTAGCAAAAGAGTTACAGTGATGAAAAAAATCAAGTTCAAACAAACAAAAATGGCAGATTTTGGGGGAAATCCCTTTTTAATAATTGCCGTAAACTTTAAATTACTCAAGTTTTGCAACTCGAACTAAGGGGACAGATAATAAAAAAAAAACAACAAAAACAAACACTTGATAAAGATGTTAGTATCGTATACTCGTGTATTTGTGTTTGAGTAATTTCTGCAATTATGTATTTTAACCGAATTTATTTTACACGGTTTGGTTCACAATTTACAACAATTGATTTTATTTGTAAGTTCACAATCAGCATTTGTAAGCGCGAACTACACTTGTTGGTTTGTGGGCATACATCTGAGAGCTTTAAATGAATATATCCTTGCAACTTAGATTATAGATTATTATTATTATAGATAATCTCTACTCATTGTTCTTCACGGCAAAAGCGACTTATACACTTTCCGCAAAATAGCAGTCCCTATATATAGATACAAAAGAGATCTTTCATGCATATTCCAGATTATTTTATCTCTCGCTCATACCAGACCGCCGTTCTATGTACCTTACTACTACCATCATGGACTGTTGTACACACACTATTGTAACTGTACAGGCACACGTATGTACTTCGAATTCATGGTTCGTAACAATATTTTTAACTTGCATCTCTACTTGCCCGCGTATGCACACGCCTCCACATAAACTGTACTGATTTGCGGCTTGACACCGCGTCATCCATAATACAATAAGACACACAATATCGACGATTAAAAGGCAGTTGGGCATAAGCTACATTTTGGTCAAAAATGAGTTATAAATGCCATACTACTAAAAAAAATCCGCTCTTTCTAATGCGCTAACTCCCATAGCTCTACGATGATTTTTGCTTTGTTTATGCCCAAGCAAACAACTGCGTTTTCGAAGGATGGTTTTGGTGTCTAATCCAATCTAATCTAAGTTCCAAAGATATGTTATATTTGAGATTCACATTACATGCATTTTCACACCCAGACATGTACAAGTTCGCGCTTGCACATGCCGCACGTGAACCTACAACATAAAAACCAAATCTGAAATGGACATACACCCTGCAACTCTTGCCGTCCTTCCCTGAAACAGGGGTGGCATTGGCAAATGTGAACCATTTTTACAGCATGGGTGGTCAGCCGCATACTAACCTATAAGTCAAGGAACTGTAACCGACAAAATTTTGGCCTTTTTGTCCTAAAAGCGCTTGTGACATAAAAAAAACCGTGAAACATCATTCATAGGAATGCCAATAAATGTCTTTATTTTTTTAAATTTTAGAGCTGTTTTGATATTAAGGGTATGATAAAAAAAAAAAAGTTATGCCATTTTTCTGCAATCTCAAACTTTAAACTGCTCTCCTGAACAATTTAGTTTATGTCACTAATGCCCTACTACCTTTAAACCGTTGACATACACAACATATTATATACAAAATCATATTACACTCATATACAAAACAATGACATGACAAACACACCCATCATACAAATCATTGTTCAGGTAAACAATACATAACAATTAATATTATGTTTGCTTTACAACAGGTTTTCCAAATTAATTGTTTACCCAAATAGGTAAACAGTGGGTAAAAACATCATTCATCTATTTTTGGGCAAAGTTAAACAATAAACATCAAGGTTTTAATGTATTTGAAATTTGGCATGGACACAAATATTTTTTTGTCATATTTTTAACTTTTTTTATGCAACATGGCAATAAATAATTTAAACTGTTCCTTAACAAATACAAGATTGCTATGAGGCTGACTCCCCTGAATGTTATAACTTGGTTCACTTTTACCAATGCCACTTCAATTTCAGAGAAGAGTTGCGGGGTCTTTTTTCATTTAACATTAGGAGCTTTCTTTTGTAAGTCGGTATTTGTAAGCGCGATCTTATACGTGTCTACTTGTGGTAATAAATTCTAAATATATTAATATCTCTTTGTAACTTTGATAAGAGATGAGCTATGCACGTTGTAAAACGTTTAAAAAGTTGTGACCTCACACTGCCAGGTTCTCATCGCTCGCTCTTGCTTGAAAATTCATATGCCCTTACTAAAGACCAGTCACTAAAGGTCCACCCAGCGTTACAGGAGCTGGGTCTTACTTGTGGAATTGGCGCTTTGTACAGCACGGCCAAATAAGGGGTAAAAACTCGCAACTAAGCTACACAAATAGTGTAACTTCTTGCCGCGCTATCCCCGAAGGGGTCGCATGTGGCGAGTTGAACTATTTTTTTTACAGGAAAGGGGTCGGCCTCGCGCCAACCACTTCAGTTGAAGTGGGAGTTTCCCAGCTCCCTAGAGGGCTGGTGTTATTTTTTTGTGAAGGCTGTGTAAACCTTGCCGGTATTTTATTTTGGAGTTTGAAATAAACACCGAAACGGGAAATCATTTCTGACACCCTCGGTGAGATTCGAACCCGAGCTCACGGCATGGAATGCAAGCACTCTACCAACTGAGCTATCGACCGGAATGTTCTACACAAGGTGTGTTATTCCCTAAAAAATGCGCTCACCAAAGAAATCATCCCAAGGCCTTACTAGAATTAGTTCTACTAAATAATTCCAATATTAATTTGTTTAAAATCAAATTATTTTTTATTAAACGTTGTTTTATTTTCACAATAATATTTTGAATCTCGAGTACTTTCGACCTTCAATATTCAGGTCATTATCAAGAGTGATGTATAAAAAAAAATTAAAATTATTAAAAACAAACCATAGATCAAAATTACATAAATTCAAATAAATAGGTAGGTATAGGTACAATAAATATGAACTTAATTAAAATTAAATACAACAGTCAAAAATTAAAAGAAAGAAAACATAAAATAATAAATAATAATTACAATAAATTTATTCAAACATCTTTTTTTTATACATCACTCTTGATAATGACCTGAATATTGAAGGTCGAAAGTACTCGAGATTCAAAATATTATTGTGAAAATAAAACAACGTTTAATAAAAAATAATTTGATTTTAAATAAAATGAATTTTCACTGTGTGAATACACAAACCCTACAAAATCTTATTAATTTTATTTTTTTATATTTTGTATTGTTTGTGTATTAACACTGTGAAAATTCATATTGTTTAATTTTATAATTTTTGATTAATTAAAAACACTGTTTATTTTCACGGATAAATTTATTCAATAAGATTAAAATTTTTAAACAAATTACTAACGTTTTCGACCTAGAAGGTCATCATACCTGATGATGACCTTCTAGGTCGAAAACGTTAGTAATTTGTTTAAAAATTTTAATCTTATTGAATAAATTTATCCGTGAAAATAAACAGTGTTTTTAATTAATCTTATTAATTTGTTTGTTTATCCAAGAAAAACTAAAAATTCAACTTTTGCCTTCTTTCCCACGAGTGGAAAATTTTCACAGCAGAGATGGTCAAGTCTCCGACCAGCCTATTTTTCATGCTACATATTATATTTTTAATGTATTTAAAAATAATACATTGATGGCATGTCCAATACATGTTGGACTAACCGGTTTTGCTATGAGATAAATCTTTTACA
The DNA here is from genome assembly GCA_951799405.1 of Agapetus fuscipes. Classification (NCBI taxonomy): domain Eukaryota; kingdom Metazoa; phylum Arthropoda; class Insecta; order Trichoptera; family Glossosomatidae; genus Agapetus; species Agapetus fuscipes. Next base: position 11,399,913 of record OX637351.1, on the reverse strand, counting down.
GGTTAACACGGCTTTAGATGAATTTAGATGACAGATAAATGAGGGCGCTATTCTAACTTCAGATCATTCAAACTGCTATAATAAATAGGTTATTATTATGTGCACGGCAAAGTTGACTTACTTTATTCGCAAAGTTGCAAACTTATAGACACGGCACCGTGCAAATTGATGAACCTTACCTAAACTAACCTAAATTTAGTAATTTTATAATTTAATAATTATAATTTTTAGTAATTTAGTAATTTTAAATAAGTTTATAACAAAAAGTAAAGCAGCATAAATAATAACAATAAATCACATTAAAAAACTTACCAGCGGCTGCCGTGCGCATAAGAATAGTGTAATAAATAATCAATGAGAAAGGATAAAAAAAGTTTTAAACAGTTTTACTTCTTAAATTAAAAAAAAAAACTAAAACAAAGAGTTTTATTTTCACAAATTGAGCATCTATTTTACCTCAAGTACTTTCGACCTGCTGACGTCATTTTCAAGATGACAATTTGGAATTAATGCTCATTTTGTGAATTAAAACTCAAATAATTTCAATTAAATTAATAAAAATTTAAAGAGTTAGTGCATTCACAGAGTGAAAATTCATTTGAATTTAAATAAAAAAAAAAAACTTTTTTACAACATAGTTTTATTTTCACTTATCTTAGTTAACAAGGCCTAAGCGCTATCGGACTTAATCCGTCCATCATCTGATGATGGACTGTTTTTCTGGATGGATGATTTTCAGTGTGTAAATAGACAATCTCTGAAAAGTTTTATAAAAGCTCCTATAATAAATATTTATTATTTTTCATTTCTTCAACAAAATACTAATGAATTTCAGCTAAATTCACGTTGAACTATCAAAAGTGACGTCATACAAAATTGCGACGTTAGTTTCGGTTTTCGCCGCGTTCATTTTAAGCCATGTAGGTCTTTATATATATTACAATGCTTTATAGTGAGTATGTATACCAGGTACCTTAACATTAAATATTGTTTTACCTACACTCAGTCAAAGTGTTTCACAAAAAATGTATGATAATTTAGACAGCAGCCCTTCTGAGCGTTTTAGTTTTCATATCGTTTTGGTAAAACACTACGTTAGATATGTAAAGTTGTATTCTTAGAATTATGTATTGGATATAACCAGTTTAATAGTATGTAGAGATGTGCATATATATATAGTCATTAAAATATCAATACATATAAATTATTATTATAGAATATGGATCTATTATCGTAATGACATAACTGAAGAAAAAAAATATGAGGATATTTGATAAGTAAATAACAAATCTGTCTAGGTAATTCGTTTATGTATTATTGGGTTAACTATTCCTTGACTAATAGGTTGGTATGAGGCTGACCCCGAAACCGGGGTGGCATTGGCCAAAGTGAACCATGTTTTTACAGAATGAAGGGTTAGACTCACTTCGTAAATATACTTACCTTACGAAGAACGAAAGATAATCAACAAAAATAAAAAGTTAATATCAACAAAACAATTAAACAAAATCGAAAGCAGTTATAAGCTGCCATCTTTAATTTATAATCTAACTTACAAAGATATATTAACAGTTAAGATTCATATTAAATGCCTACCTACAAACAGACACGTGTATGGTGACGCTGACAAATGCTACATGTGTACTTACAAATTAAAATCCAAACCTCAAATTAACATAAGCCCTGCAACATTTGCAGACCTTCCCTGAAACAGGGGTGACATTGGCCAAGTGAACCATTTTTTTTAAAGTGTGGATGTTCAGCCTCATACCAACCTTTCTTTATTAAATTGTTGTTACCTAGCTTAACAACAATATAATAGATTTGAGGGAAAACGAATTTATAAAAAAATGTAGCTTAGGACCTCTTGCACCAAACTCCAATCAGACAAAATCCCAACAAATCAAAAATGTTGCTGGAGTGGTGTTTTCCGGGATCTGTTGCCGTGGTATATGGGAGCTGGAGCTTCCGGATGATCATCACAGTTCTCATCAAGATCATCATCATCATCATCATACTTCACGCTAAGGAAGCGCATCGTAGAAATGGGCGAAACGTCCGGAAGCTCCAGCTCCCACAGACCACGGCAACAGATCCCGGAAAACAGCACTCCAGCATCATCAGCCGGCCGTATAAGCCTAAAACTCTTCAATCAAAAATGTGGTTGCATATACGTAAACCAGCTGATTTACATCATATTAATACCCACTTCGGCGAAATATTTAACCGAGGTGTTAACCATAATTAAGCAATCAAATTTGATGTGTCAATCAAATATTAATTCGAGGTTGGTGCAACAGGCCCTTAGTTGCGTTGCGTTTAAATGTTGACGAAACACACCATTATTGAGTTGTGCATCTATCTGGCCGTGATTCGGATATCTTTATATTGGTAATCCATGCAAGCAAGCTCATGTAACCTGTCTTGAACAGCTGGTGGCTATAATGGCAGATTGATCATCAGCATGAGCCGCATACATAAGAATCTCGCGCACACTTTGTTCGTGATCTTGAACTGAATACAACTCCAATGAAACGGGCATGTTTAGTACATATGCGATGTATTTAGGTTTATTTCAGATGCGTCATCATGATATCCAATCACCGACATGCATAATTATTCTCCTTTTTAATAATATTGTGGTGCATCAGTACAGAAGATGAAAGAAAACCAGATATCTGAAATCAGATAAAAAGAAGATAATCCGAAAATTGTGCGTGCCCACCCCTAGTAGTGGGCCCGCGAGAACGAGCGGGAGTATAAAACGCGTACGCCGCGCTCCAGACAGGCAGACACACTGAGACCACGGAACGAGCAACATCTTACCGCGCTCCCGCCAAAATTGCAAGCCGTCTCGCGTTCCCGCCGATTTCCAAGCAGAGACGCAAAACAACTTTGCACCGTCGCCTGGACGTCTCCGCAGACCACTACATCATCACCAGAGAAACTTCGAGACCACCGAGCGGACATCTACATCTCCCGCCAAAATCTCAAGACATCTCTCGCGTTCCCGCCGATTTCCAAGCAGAGACGACATCTTACCTCGTGCCTTCGCCTGGACATCTCCAGCTTCATCATACCTTCACCTGGACATCTCCAGCTTCGCCACATCTTCACCTAGAAGATTCTCAAGACCTCGCCCGGAACAGACTTGAGGCAACCGTCTCCTACAGCACACTGCTCACATCACAACACAAAAGGTCCTTCTTAGGGCCACTTTTAATTTTCCTCAAAAGTTTACAGTTTTTTCTCCTGCTCACAACAAAAGGTCCTTGTTAGGGCCAATCTGAACTTCCTCAAAAGTTTCAAGTTACGTCCTAATTGCCACTTTCCATATTTCCTTTCCTTCCCCCACTTCAAGCATCAAGCATCCTGCTCGCCTCACAAGCAAGGCGGATTAAGGAGGACTTCCGCCTGGACGCAGCTTGAAGACCGGAAGATTGCAACCAAGACAACATGTTGAATTACCTTTGATTGAACAGTACTGACTGCATTAAAAATATACACTTTCAAATACGGGCTTTCAATTCTCACCACACACTCAACCTCCAAAATATAATAATATTACAAGAATTTATTTGGTGAGCGCTCTTTTTTTGTGTTGCACACCTCAAGAGCCCTCTGCGAGCTTGGTCGTCGCTGTAGAAAGCGCCAATTCTCAAGCAATGCCCAGTTGATGTAAGGCTGGATGGATCTTTTGATGACCGGCCTTTGGTAAAGGTTTATAAATTTTTCAACACAGCGAAGAGTAAATTTGAAAATATAAATGGTATGTTTTCTGTGTTCTGCCGGGATTCAAACCCACAACTTTCCATTAACGAGTCCAAAGTGTTATCACTGGACTACGGACCGGTTTTTATGTTGCTTCTATCAAAGATCGGCTATCTGAATGGCATTTTTCCCTACTTAGTTAAAAAAAACACACACACACACATCCTTTACGTTCAAAATTTTTTTTTTTGGAAAATTTATTTGATGAGCAATGTTTTTATCATAACTCAAGAGCGTTTTGCGATATTGGTCGACCTTATACAAGATGTTTTATTGACCAACTTGTTTATGGACCAACACAAATTAAAATCCAAATCTCAAATGAACATTAGCCTTCCCATTTTACAACGGACGAAAGATAAATTAACGACAACAACAAAAAGTTAAAAATAAACAAAACAATTTAACAAAATCAAAACCAGTTATGAGCTAACATCTATAATCTTAGTTGCAAAGATATAGGTATTCAACAAGGGCGCCCGCAGAATATTTTCCCAGGGGGGGCAAGGCCACCGGGGGGTATGAATACTAGGGTTTGGTTATTTATGTAGTCATGTTTTTCGTTAACGTAACCTTATCCCGGCGTTTATGCGGAATTGCCGATATTTATTCATTTTGGACATTCTAAATTTTTCAAAACACTAAAACCTGACAAAAATTTATGCGCACTATCCTGATTCTCAGGGGGGGCAATGGCCCCCCCTGGCCCCTCCCTGCGGGCGCCCATGGTATTCAAACATTTAAGATTCAATATTTTTAAGGGTTTGGTGGTTTACACAGTGAAAGTCCATTGTATATTAATTAAATAAAACACAGTTTAAAGAATATAAAAGAATAATAATTAAAAGAATATAAAAGTGAATTGAAACTGTGTTTTATTTAATTAATATTTAAGATTCATATTTACTGCCTGCCTACAAACAGACATGAGTAAGCTCACGCTTAAAAATGCTGCATGTGTACCTACTTACAAAAAAAATCCAATGAACATAAGCTGTGCGACTTTTGCCGACTTTCCCTGTAAAACAAGGAAGACATTGGCAAAGTGAAACATTTTTTTACAGTATGGGTTGTCAACCGCATACCAACCTATAAGTCAAGGAATAAATACGTGAATATGTAAGTGAAGGAAATAAAAAAATAAAATCAATCAAATACATAAGAATATACTGAAATCAAAACATATTTATTAATTTAATAATACAGGTATGTTCTACATTCTGTATGGTTATCTTTTATATGCGGAAAGTGAGACTAGCACCGGAACTGTTGGTTAGTTATTGATTATTTTCATGTACTTACTGACCGTAGCATCGCATTCTAGTAAACACACTCACTTACAAGAGTGAAAGTAAATACTTTACGAAGTTAGTATTATTATTTATTGATTTAAGACTCCGGTCAAAAAAAATATCCCGTTGTTTGTAAAAATATGTTTCTTGTACTTTATGGTCTTAGTAAAAGAGTGAAATTAATGAAAAAAATCACGCATGTTTAATAATTTTTTGTCTTAATTTTAAAGTTAGTTTTTTTTATATAACTTAAAAAATGACGCCACAAAAAAATATTTAAAAAAACTCGTTTTTTTTACTTTCTTTTGCTCGGATTTTGTTGTTTTATATTTTGGAAATATTTTTTATTTTTATAATTATAGAATGATACAAATTCTAGTTTGTAGTGTGATTTTTAATAAAATAATGTGAATAGTTTTTGCGCTAATATTTAAAAACTGAAACTAATTAACTTATTTAATTCTTGAAAACAGTTTTTTCATATTATCTCAATAACTATTCACATTATTCTTAAAATCACACTTTAAACTACAATTTGTATCATTCTATAAATATAAAGAAAAAAAATATTTCCAAAATATAAAACAACAAAATCCGAGCAAAAAAAAGTAAAAAAACGAGTTTTTTTAAATATTTTTTTGGGGCGTCATTTTTTAAGTTATATAAAAAAAACTAACTCTAAAATTAAGACAAAAAATTATTAAACATGCGTGATTTTTTTCATTAATGTCACTCTTTTACTAAGACCATAAAGTACATATAAGAAAAATATTTTTACAAACAACGGGATTTTTTTTTTGAACACGGCCTTATTAAAAAATGTAATTTGTTGTGTATGTTCCTTGACTTATCGGTTGGTATGCGGCTGACCACCCATGCTGTAAAAATGTTCACTTTGCCAATGTCACCCCTGTTTCAGGGAAGGTCGGCAGGAGTTGCAGGGTGTATGTTTATTTGAGATTTGAGTTTTTATATTGTAGGACTATATGCGGCAGTTTAAGCGCGAACTTAAATATGTCTGTTTTGTGAAAATGCATATAATGTTAATCTCTAATGTGACTTATTTTTTGCAACTTAGATTAGATTAGGTTAGATTAGATGCAGTAACAGAGGTAACCTGAGTAGGTATACAACAAAACTCGATGGCGTAATAGAAAAACGCAACTAAAAAAAACGCAACTAAGCATATAGTGTAACTTCTTACCTGTGTTATCCCAGAAGTGGTCGCATATGATTATTGAACCTATTTATTATTGTAAGGGAGCCAGCCTCACACCAACCACTTTCAGTTGAAGTGGAGGTTTCCCAGCTCCCGGAGAGGCTGCCTCTCATTTTTTGTGAAGGCTGAGTACACCTTGTGAACGAACCCTTGGTCTCGGCATGGAATGCAAGCATTCTACCAATTGAGCTATCGACCGTCCTTTTCACGAGCTTGATCGTCGCTACAAAGCGCCAATTCTCAAGCAAGACCCAGTTGCTGTAAGGCTGGAAGGTTGATGAATTTTTCAACTAAGGGAAGAGTTTTTCTTGCACACACTCAAAATGGATGGACGGTTAATTTAAATAAGACGAGACTAACGTGACTAAGCTGCACATACACTGTAACTTCTTGCCACGTTCTCCCCGAAGGGGTTTAATCTCCGATGAATTTAGCAAAGCGGATATTTTTTTACAGAATGGTGGGCAGCCTCATACCAACTTATTAGTCAGGGATTATATGTAAAAACGTGTAAGAATATACATTAAACGTAGGATGTTTGAATTAATTTATTGTAATTATAATGTATTATTTTATGTTTTCTTTCTTTTAATTTTTGACTGTTGTATTTAATTTGAATTAAGTTCATATTTATTGTACCTATACCTACCTTTTTATTTGAATTTATATAATTTTGATCTATGGTTTGTTCTTAATAATTTTAATTTTTTTATACATCACTCTTGATAATGACCTGAATATTGAAGGTCGAAAGTACTCGAGATACAAAATATTATTGTGAAAATAAAACAACGTTTAATAAAAAATAATTTGATTTTAAATAAAATGAATTTTCAATGTGTGAATACACAAACCCTACAAAATCTATTAAACGTAGGCTTCATGTCGTGTCACTCTTGTTTCAGTGAAGTTCGGCAGTCAAGGAATGTTTTTGAAAATTTGTCCGTAGCTCAAAGGCAACACTGCGGACTCTGATTGGGAACGTTGTGGGTTCGAATTCCGGCGGAGCACAGAAAATATACCATTTATATTTTCAAATTTGCTCTTCGCTGGGTTGAAAAATTCATAAACCTTTACCAAAGACCGGTCACTGAAAGGTCCATCTAACCTTACAACAACCGGGTCTTGCTTGAGAATTGGCGCTTTCTACAGCGACGACCAAGCTTGCAGAGGGCTCTTGAGGTGTGATACACACTAAAAGCGCTCACAAAATAAATCATCCTAATATTATTATTATTATTTTATGAGGCGCACCTTAAGGGTCCTTTAATTTCACATTCCCCTTGTGTAACATTTCGTGTAACTCCCCTGCATTGCACCTCCACCACCTGATGTAATAATAACGATGTTTTACGCGGCAACAACTTACAGGTAAATATAAACCACGAGACTCAACACTACAATGTTCAGCCATTTCTCAATCACAAATAAACAAAGACGATTCTCGGGAAAGATATTCGGGATATCGAAATTCTCTCACATTACTCCGTTGTTGAAAGAACTACATTGGCTTCGTTTTCCTGAGAGCTGACCACCCATACTGTAAAAAATGATTCACTTTGCCAATGTCACCCCTGTTTCATGGAAGGTCGGCAAGAGTTGCAGGGCTCATGTTCATTTGAAATTGGATTTTTATATTGTTGGTCCACATGCGGCATGTGTGAGCGCAAAATTATGCAATATGCGTGTCTGCTGGTGGGAATGCATTTAATATGAATCTCAAATAATACATGTCTTTGCAACTTAGATTTAGATAAGATTTAGATTAAGTCGAGTTGATAGCTCAGTTGCTAGAGTACTTGCATTCCATGCCGTGAGCTTGGGTTAGAATCCCACCGAGGGTGTCAGAAATATTTTCCCGTTTCGGTGTTTATTTCAAACCCCAATATATGTAAAATACCGGAAAGATTAACTCAGCCTTCACTAGAAATGAGAACCAGCCCTGTCGGGAAATGGGTAACTCCCACTTCAACTGAAGTGGTTGGCGTAAGACCGGCCCCCTTACCAGTAAAAATAAATAGATTTAGCTCGCCACATGCGACCCCTTCGGGGATAAAGCGGCAAGAAGTTCCACTATATGTGTAGCTTAGTTACGTTTTTTTTTTGCATGGTCATCCGTGTGTTTTGATGGTATTTAAAGGCAGACATGTTTTACCCCGTTGAGGTGAACGTGAGGGGGCAGACACTGAGGTCAGCTGGGAGCGGTGCTGTCAGGTTGACGCAGCCTCGCCGTCGAATACGCACCAAGTTTGGAGATCACGCTTTTCGGATTGCGGGACCGATGGAGAGGAACAGACTGCCATCCGGAGTAAGGGTTTCGGTATCTATTGGTATTTTTTAGGGAGCACTGAAACAGCACCTTTATAAAATATCTCGTTCATGATTTGGACGGCCCTTGAGGCTTTTTTATCGTGTAGAAAATATAAATAAATAAATCATCCTCATATTATATAACTACATTCGACCGGTCCGTAGTCTTGTGGTAGCGCTTCAGACTCAAAAATGGAAGGTCGTGGGTTCGAATCCCGGCGGAACACAAAAAAAAAATCATTAATATTTTCAAATATGCTCTTTGCTGGGTTGTAAAATTCATTGCTTTTACCAAAGATCGGTTACAAAAGGTCCATCCAGACTTACAGCATCTGGGTCCTGCTTGAGAATTGGCGTTATCTTTAGCGACGAACAAGCTTGCAAATCATTGAATCAGCACTTAGGGCCTGTTGCACCAACCTCCAATCAATATTTGATAGCTTAATTCTGGTAAGGACCTCGATTGAATATTTCTCGGAAGAAAGTAAAATAGTATGATGGAATTTGAACAGGAAAGATGATGTAGATACATCAGGTGTTCTCTTTTGTACGGTCAGTGAAATCCGTTTTTTTTCATTCTGTAGAAAATACACACTTTTTCAGTTCCCAACAGTCTGCGCACACACGTTTGAAGATCGTTGTGTTGAAGGTAACTATAAACCACGCGACTTAATATGTAAATAGCAGCCTTAATATGTTTTACGCTGGTTAAGGAGCCGCAACACCCACGAGATTTCTAACTATTTTGGATCAGGTATGGACGGAGGACTTTCAGAAAGCTGCAGGGAAGACATGGCCCAGAACAGGATCTAATAAAGAAGGCGGGTTAGGCCTATCGTCAACAGTGGATTTGAAGAATAAATGATGAAGAAAAGAAAATAGGTTTTCAGAAAATATATCTTCATAATTGTATTTTTGCAGTCGTGTCAACTATAAAACGTCCCCCTAGGGCTTGTTTGGCTTATCTAACATTTGATTGTTGCGATTCAAAGATGACTTTTCCATAAAATTGTCTTATGAATCACATTCTACACAATCTGAGCTACAATAAGAAAATAATGTACAGAACGATAATGTGTGAGCTGTTTTAAATATGATTTTAAACTCAATTTCCAGTTTTCATAAGACACATTGGTCCAGTACACATACAAACATTGCTCATGTAAAATTACCTCTGATGGACATAAGACAAACAAGGACTAAAAGGACGAAAATGAGTATCCAACTTAAGTAATGCCTCGAAAGATGGGTATAATTTACAGTTTTGATATTTTTTTAAATACATTTGATTTCGCTACCTTTTATAAATCCAGCAGGTTTTGATGAAAATTATATCATTTTTAATAGTGACAACATAAGTCTTAAGACCATAAAACACCCTTATAAGATAAAGTGTTTTCCCCGCATACTCTCTTCCTCTCTCTGTCTTCCTCACTCTGTCTCTCTCTCCCTAGTAATGTGTGAACTTCCTACGTCTCATTTAATTTACGTACGCTGGTAGATATTATAGTCAATGTAAATGGTGAGATGAGAACACGATGAATACGAAGGCAGTTGTCGCTACATATGATCAGGTGACATTGAATACGAAGGCAGTAAGTTGTCGCTACATATGATCAGGTGACATTGAATACGAAGGCAGTAAGTTGTCGCTACATATGATCAGGTGACATTGAATATTGTAACGAAATACACTGGTATATGCTTATTGGTGTAAGTGTGTTTTGAGAGAATGTTCTGGCCCAGACGATTGTAGTTGTAAGGTGTGTATGTGGGTAGAAAATGGACTCTTCAAGAAATAAATATGTCCAGAATCGTCTATACAAGTGTGGTGGTGGAACTTTCAAGGGCCTGCTGGAATGGCCCCTAGGTTCCGCCATAAGAAGGGTGACAATCGGCTGGAGCGAGTAGTCTTTCAAAGCACTCACACAGAGGAATATCTAGTTACTAGGGCGACTAATATGGTGTAAAATAACTGTAATCTGTACGAAATAAATAAGTGTGTTAAAATAAATCTGTTAAAATAAGTCTGTTAAAATAAATCTATTGTAAGAAAGTCTGTGTAAATAAACTGTATGGCTAACTTGTGTTGAACTTGTGTTTTAATTAAGGACCCTCGGAAGAAACGTAACAATATGAAGGCAGTAAGTTGTCGCTACATATGATCAGGTGACATTGAATATGAAGGCAGTAAGTTGTCGGTACATATGATCAGGTGACATTGAATACGAAGGCAGTAAGTTGTCGCTACATATGATCAGGTGACATTGAATATGAAGGCAGTAAGTTGTTGCTACATAAATGATCAGGTGACATTGAATACGAAGGCATTTGTCGCTACATATGATCAGGTGACGTTGAATACGAAGGCAGTTGTCGCTACATATTGTTGTGTTTTTAGGGTTCAAAAAAACTTTAAGACTATTTATAAGGAGTTGGCATCGTATCCGAATTTTGTTGTCGCTATATATGCCAAAATTACGTTGTTAAAGAAAACAGTTGTCACTTTACATAATGAGATGACGTTATCTACGGAGGCAGTTGTCGTTTTATATGAAGAGGACGACGTTGTATACGAAGGTTGTCGTCGCTATACACGACAAGAGGAAGTTGTATACGAAGACTAGTAGTCGATATATATGCCAAGATGATATTGTATACGACGGCAGTTGTACATACAGTAAAACAATCCTCGAGTCCCCAGTTATCACTTGTAATATGAGTTTGAAATTTAGGAATTCGCAAATGAAAAGTCGTAGGCAATCTTTCGAGCTACGAGCTGTAGGCGCTCAAAAATGGTAACGTCGCAAGTAGTCCTACGATGAATATTATTTGGTATTATACGAAAATATGTGGTAATATATAACTAAAACTCGCTTTCTTGCGTAATGACTGGTCTGTAGACTAGTGGTTAACACTCTGGACTCGTGATTGGAAGGTAGTGGGTTCGAATCCAGCAAGAGCACAAATAAAACATTTTTCAAATTTGCTCTGCGCTTGGTTAATCTGTCTTTACCAAAGACCAGTCACCATAGGTCCATCCAGCCTTACACCAACTGGGTCTTGCTGGGAAATTGGCGCATTCTACAGAGACGACCAAGCTCACAAAGGACTCTTGATGTGTAATTCACACAAAAACAGCGCTCACCAAAAAAATCATCCTTATATTATTTTACAAGTATTTTAGAAATGATTTCCCGTTTCGTTACATGTATATTTCAAACCAAAAATAAAATACCGGCAAGACTTAATCAGCGCTTTCAGGAGATGAGCGCCAGTTCCATCAAAAGCTGGGAAACACTCAATTTCAATAGAGGGGTCGTTTAAGACTTCAGCCTCAGTATACGTTTGTCATTTCATCCAGAGTCATAACCTTTTTCATACAGTCTTATTTTATTATGACTCTGGATTTTACAATCATTCGTTTTTTTAGGAATTCGATCCATTATACCTTTTCCGGTCTTTCTCTACCATGACGTCCATCCATTCATGCAGCATACACTTTACTTCGTCATTCAATGTCTCCATGTAAAAAAATCCATCTTAAGGAACTTCTATTGTGGACATTTTTTCTTTCACCCCATTCTTCTCTTACGATATCATTCATAACTAAATCATTTGATTGTATACCAATCACACTTCTAAGGGCCTGTTGCACCAACCTCCAATCAATATTTGATTGACCCATCAAATTTAATTGCTTAATTCTGGTAAGGACCTCGGTTACATATTTGTCGGAAGTGCGTAATAATATGATGGAATTTAAACACAAAATATGATGTACATCAGCTGATTTACATGTATGCAACCAAATTATTGATTCAATGGTAGAAATCACACTTAATTTTGATTTTTGCCTAATTGGAGCTAGGTGCAACAGGCCCTAAGATGGTTAAATCTCAATAAATAAAGTTCCTTGACTTATAGGTTTGTATGCAGCTGACCACCCATACTGTAAAAAATGGTACTCTTTGCCAATGTCACCCCTATTTTAGGTAAGGACGGCAAGAGTTGCAGAGTGTGCGCCCATTTGAGATTGTGTTTTTATGTTGTAGGTTCACATGCGGCATTTGCAAGCGCGAACTTGTACAAGCGCGAACTTGAGCAGACATGAGTTGCGTTAACTTGTACGTGTCTGCTTGTGAGAGTGCAAACAATATGAATCCCTAATGTAGCATATCTTCGCAACTTAGATTAGAATTAGATTAGTAAAAACCATGTCGGAAAAAGCCATGTCTCGCACCAGATGCCTCGGATGGTCTGGCTTTAAACCACAGCCGGCTTTGCGTTCTCTCCGATGGTTATGCCGCGGCGCCCAACAAAGCGCTCTGTAGTAATGGTCCGCCATTACCTGAGACAGACGGACGGCTGGGAATGTGAGGGAGCTACCTGCCTACGCTGGTGGAACATTCCAGAACCAATGCGCCCTCGGCGACACCCAGTAGCGGCTGCACAACGCACAATACACAAACACACAACAGTGTATCTAATCTAAGTAGCAAAGATATCGCACGTTTAATAATAAAGAGCAATAACTCAAAAATTGGGAAAATCGAGATTTCGTAATAAAACGCAAGAACAATGCAAGAAGAATAGGTAGAATGCGACAGCCGTTCAATTTGGACGAATATGATCGAGATAAAACATCGGCCGCCTTTTTCATCCCATACAAGTTGTACTGGTTGTCTGAACTTCAAACGTGATTTCCTAACATTCTTATTTTTTGAGTTATTGCTCTTTATGATTAAGCGTGCGATATGTCACATTGGGGATTCACATTATATGCATTCTCACAGGCAGACACGTACAAGTTTGCGCTGCGCATGCCGCATGTGAACCTACAACATAAAACCCAAACCTCAAATTAACTTTTCCCGACCTACCCTGACACAGGAGTGACATTGGCAAAGTGAACCATTTTTACAGCATGAGTGGGCAGCAGCATACCAATAAGTCAAGAAACATACTCAACAAATTACAATTTTACAATCACAAATAATAATATGTATAAACATCAAAACAAATACAGAATACAAAATTCATATTTAAAAACACCAGTCCCAGACACCAACATTACAGATCAACCGCAATTTCCTTCTGTCCTTACACACTTGTTTCATTTTATCCTTCACATCTTCATTCTTTATTCTTCATTCATTAATTTCATGCATTTGATATAAGGTTTTGAGTGTTAATATATCTTTGCAAGTAAGATTATAGAAATATTACAATGGAAAACTAAAAAAAAAAAATGAAAATCAGCAACATAAAAAAACTCTAGTACTCGAAACACTAGCGCCACAAAGATTGGTTTAAAATCACATGTCAAAATTGAAGAGAAATAAACCGTTTTTAAAAAAAAAACATTTAATGCACCTACAATAAAAGACTTTTACATTGTTTTTCAGTATAAAATGTTTTTTTTTTCTTTTTTTGCGCTTGTGGTGCAGAACCTTTTAGCACATAGACAATATCCGCCCCTGGCTGTTTCTTACATAGGTAACAAACAGTACTTACTTATTCTCCTTGCAGGAATGTGTAATAACCTCTCAGTTAGGGGAACTTACTACTACAAAATGAACGGTATTGTACACAACCTTACATTTACACTAAAAAATAGATTAACACTTAAATAGCGCTTCAAGTGAGCGTTTTAGTTTCCATATTCTTTTGATGTAACGCTGAATGGCTACAGTCATAGCATATTTATTTGAAGCTTTACTCGCAAACATGATGTTCATTATGAAGATGACAAATTACATTTAAATGGAGTTTAATGTGAGGAAATAAAATAAAGGACTAATTCAGTGTATGGTTCTCTTGGTGCTTGTTTGTCGTAGGTCCACCCGGTCGATAGCTCAGTTGGTAGAGTGCTTGCATTCTATGCCGCGAGCTCGGTTTCGAATCCCGCCGGGGTGACAGAAATGGTTTCCTATTTCGGTGCTTATTTCAAACTTAAAATAAAAAAAACCGGCAAGGTTTACTCAGCCTTCACAAGAAATGAGTACAAACCCCCTCGGGAGCTGGGAACCCCCTACTTCACTGAAGTGGTTGGCGTAAGGCCGGCCCCCTTACCTGTAAAAATAAATAGGTTCACTTGCCATTTGTGACCCCTTCGGGGATAACGCGGCAAGAAGTTGCACTATATGTGTAGCTTAGTTGCGTTTTTTCGTTGTGTTGCGTTGCCATCAGAGGCAATTTCACATGAGCAATGTTTGCATGTGTACTGGATCAATGTGTCTCATAAAAACCTGAAACTGTTTTTAAAATTATTTAAAACTAGTCTCACATTATCGTGTTTTAAGTTTTTTTCTTAGCTCAGATTGCGTAGAATGTGATTAAAAAAAAAAACATTGAAAGGTCATCATTGAATCAAATGGTAGATATGCCAAACAAGCACTGGGGGGACGGTATGTCATTATTCATCATTTTTTGGCCTTATTCATTCGTGTTTTAGAGAAGGTCGGCAAAAGCTGCAGGGTTTATGTTCATTCGTGATTTGTATTTTTATTTTGTAAGTTTATTAGTGAAAGATATTGCGAAGTATGCAAGGACAGAGTCAAGTGGAGGCATTTGTGTGGAGGTAACAGCCACACCTAGAGGAATGTCGGCAGGATTCAAGACAAGACACAATATGCAGCTTGTGTTAACCTAAACTTTCGCGAGTCTTCTTGTGGACATTTATTCAAGATGATCATGAAATTATAGTTGGTTTTTACAACATAGATTATAGACATTTTTGTTTAATTTATAAAAAAATATCTTTAATTCCACTAGAGATTCAGTGTTTCAAGCGCTCTCACAGTATCTTCAAAATGAACATTTCAGCACAAAATAGTATTCGAGATCACTTGGGAGTATGGCAAGATTCCAAACCACAAGTCGGTAAGCACATACCTTCTCATAGGAAATGTAAGGATTCTGCCGTGTCATACTCATAATTCTATATACCTCAATTTACATCAAAATTACATAATATCATTGGGCTTTTCCCTGTTCCCAAAATACAAGCTATGACTCGTTGGGTCTTTGCAGCACACCTAAAAATACATCGACGGTTAAAAGGCAGTAATTAGCAGGCAATTTAAGCGACATAAACTCAATTGTTCAGAAGAGCAGTTTAAAGTTTGAGATTGCAGAAAAATGGCATATCTTTTTTTATTTTTTATCATATTGTTAAAAATTAAAACAGCCCTAAAATTATAAAAATAAAAGCATTTATTGGCATTCCTATTAATGTGGTTACACGATTTTTTTATGTTACAAGCGCCTCTAAGACAAAGAAGACCAAAATCTTGTCGGTTACACCAAAACCATACTTCGAAAACGCAGTTGTTTGTTTGGGCATAATACAAAAATCATCGTAGAGCTATGGGAGTTAGCGCATTAGAAATAGTGGAAAATTTCAAGTAGGCTAGCACTCATAACTCATTTCAGACCAAAATTTCGCTTAAAAATGCCGTTTAACCGTCCACATTAACTTTAATAGTATTCAGTGCAAATTTTGAGGTGTGTGTTTTTTTACCGTCCGTAGTTTAGTGATTTACGATACTCTACGAGCTTTTTAGAAAGCCCCGATTCTCAAGCAATACCCAGTTTCTGAAAGGCTAGAAGGACCTTTCCGTAAGACGTTTATAGTAAAGATAGATACATGAAAATTTCAAACCAGCAAAAATTTTTTTTTTTAAAATCATGCAATTTTTTTGCGCTAAAACCCTCAACCTTTCGATTACGATTCTATAGCGTTTACCACTACACCGGTGATCGGTCTAATTTATTTACAGAAAATATTTTTCTAAAAAAAACTCTGGCAGTACTTTTCACATAACATTTAATCCATAGCTGATCTGCAGATCGTCGTTTCTTTGTGAGGTAAATTCATTGTAGTTTGTGGATGAGCCATGGCTTTGCTGTTTGAGGATAACAACGTAGATACATTGAAAAGTTAAAAAAATGTAATGAAAGGTTCACGCTTCTTTTTTAAGATAAAGTTAAAAAATTTTTTTTAAAGGTAATTTACTTTAGAAGTTTGCAAACTTTCAATTAAGTCGGGACATTAAAAAGAGCGCAAAAATATACATCGTCCCCTGGCCGGATTGCTAGGGAAAAGCTAAAAAATATTTTGTTATATTTTTTAGTGTTAATCTGTTATCACAGTGAAAGTCCATTTTTTAAATATTTAAAGAATTTTGAAATGGTTAAACATGGTTTTAATTAAAATAAATTTATTAAAACTTTTTAAATAAAGTGAATTAAAACCATGTTTTAGCATTTCATTTTTTTTAAATATTTATTAAATATTTTGTTCATGGTTACTAACATTGCTGGTCAACCGTATTTTGTTTCAAGAGCACTTTTGGATTGTTGAAGTTATTTCTCAAGTATAATACTTTCCAATTAAACAATAAAAAAGCAATAAATAGTTTTTTTCATCAAAAATTCATGAAAATCAAAACGTTTACTAGAATCGCAGTTTCAGATTCCGTGTATTTTTTTATTAAATACTATAGCGGAGTTTGAACGTTAAATACTTAAGGTTCAGTACCCTGAGTACGAGTTGCAAAACTGTAAAAAGAGAAAAGTAAAGTGTAAGGAAATTATTCAAGAGTGGTTTCCCCCAAAATCTGCCGTTTTTGTTAGTTTGAACTTGATTTTTTTCATCACTGTAACTCTTTTGCTAGGACCATAAAGTGTAACAAACAAAAACGGCAGATTTTGGGGTATATCACTCTTTAATACTTTCCGTAAACTTTACTTTACTCAAGTGTCGCCACTCGTACTAAGGGTACAGTTTGCAATGTATCAAGATTTCTACTCAGGACTTGTAAGAAGTTCTACTAACAAAGCTAATGTAGAGGCCTACAGCCTTTGTTGATTCATTTATTAATGGGGTGTGTTTTTCAACTCACATTAATTGGTTTTCGTTAACTTAACTTTAATCGAATGGAAATAAGTAGGTAGTTAATATAATTTCAGTAAGGGAGAGTATTACTTAAGTCTGAATAACAATACTATCGACAATATTAAATAACAATGACAAATTTATTACTCGGATATTAGACGAACCGTTATAAGAGAACTTACAATACAGTTAGGCCCGGTATATTCAAGTTTGGTAATATTTTAGTTAACTATTACTTGAACTATTATTTAAAATACTCAAGTTCGAGTTAACTAAAACCGAGAATTACCGAAGTGACTAGCCCCGCCCTCAAATCTTGGAAATAATTACAATGCCATTTAAAAGCTTTAAAACAAATAACTGGCTATAAAAATCAAATGCCTAACCTTCATTAAGCTGGAAAACGATACCAAAAATGTTCAGTTAGCAACAATTTTGATGTATTCTTACATTAAAAAAGAACAGCTGCTGTCAGTGAAGACGACGCCATCTTGAAAATTGTAACTTAAAGTACCTAACTAAATATTTACTGTCGAAATTCGGTGAGTGAAATATTATGATAATTTAACTGAAATTGCATTTTAGTGAACTTTACTATACTTGAAAATACCGGGCCTTAGAGTATCTTATTTAACTTATTTAATTTACATAATCCTCAATTTTCGTTATTTTTGAAATTCCAGAAAAATAGAAGGATTACAGATTTTTTTTTCAGTTTTTATGAAACCTCTCACTTAAAAACGCATTACGCGTTTCTGAATAATTACGATCAAAATTAAGCCTGATAAACAGGCAGCTTAAAAATTAATTAAAAGGCTTTTAGCCAACAAAAAAGTTGTAAAAAAACCACCCCACTGAGAAAATGATTTATGGCCGCCCATCGTCCCGTTATACCCCACTGTGGATAAAGGGTTAATAATTGGGGCTCTTAATGAATTTCATTAATTTTTCCTTTTGAATTGAATTAATTGTTTTCGGATCCCGCGGGGATTTAATTGTAGGAAATAATCTAGATAATTTTTATTGCAATTTTGCAGAATTATTCAAACAGAAAAAATCTCAAAAATTCGTGGAAGTGTGAAAGGAAAAAGAGGTAAAAGACAACCGAGAAAAGTACGGAGTGATCAGATTGTGAAAAATGAGATATACAAAGCAGCGTAAAAGAAGAAAATGCATGAAAAAGGTGATGGATATGAATGAATTGAAAGAGGTATGTAAATATATGAAGAAATGGAGGCCACCCCCAGCGGAATGGCGACAGAGTTACAGTTACAGTCTTATCGTTAAAGTCTCACAGGTCTATATGACTAGGTTCGTTAGCAAAGAGTAACAAAATATTTTTTGTCCTTCAGAAATTTACCCGGCCACATGATGTCACAATTTTTTTTAGTCCATTTGTATTTTATTTATTACAACAAAATACTAAAATATAATTTAATGGTCATTGTTTCCTTGACTTATATGTTTGTTATGAGGCTGACCACCTTTACTGTAAAGAATGGTTCACTTTGTCAGTTTCACTCTTGTTTCAGGAAAGGTCGGGAAAAGTCACAGGGTGTATGTTCATTTAAGGTTTTAATTTTTATTTTTAAGTACACAGGCAGTATTTGGAAGCGCAAAATTACACGTGAGCATGCATTTACTATGAATTTTAGTTATTGATTTATCTTTGCTACTTAGATTAAAAATTATAGTTCCTTGGCTTATATGTTGGTACGAGGTGTACCACACTTCCTGTCAAAAATAGTTCACTTTTGCCAATAGCTCCCCTGCTTCAGGGAAAGCGGTGAGAGATCATGTTCATTTAAGGTTCAGGTTACGCGTATTAAGGTTTGAAAACCCAAAGTAGAAAAGAGTATATGTAGTTCCTTGACTTATAGGTTGGTATGCGGCTGACCACCCATGCTGTAAAAATGGTTCACTTTGCCAATGTCACCCCTATTTCAGGGAAGGACGGCAAGAGTTGCAGGGTGTTTGTCCATTTGAGATTTGGTTTTTATGTTGTAGGTTCACATGCAGCATGTGCAAGCGCGAACTTGTACGTGTCTGTTTGTGTTAATGCATTTAATGTGAATCTCCAATGTAACATATCTTTGCAAGTTAGATTAGATTACATTAATTTGAATTTGATATTTTTTCTCGGCGAGCAAACGTTAGCCTTGTATCGGACTGCCGTCCTTGGCAATCAATAACAAAAAAAATGTATGCCTTTTCCCTAGCAACCCGGCCGGATGACGACACAATATTCTTTATATGAAATCACATCTTGACCTCATTTTAAAATAAATACAAAATTGCCTATACTTCAGGCGCTTGGGCATTTTTATGCTTTGAGTAAAAAAATTGACAACTTTACAAATATTCATTCATATTCATCATTCATTATTGAAAACATTGTTCTATCAAAACAATTTATAACTTAAATTAATAATTCAATTGTTTTGTTTGATTGCATACGGAATTCGTTTTGTTGTATGGAATCGGTTGCCATGACAACCTTTACATACAATTTACATATCAAGGCGAAATGCTTCAATCGATACCAGCAAGTGTCTTATCAAATAAACACTTATTACCAAACGAAATAAAGACTGTTTTCGTTAATCACCAAAATCATTATATTTACCGAGGCGAAATGCTTCAATCGATAGCACCACGTGTCTTACCAAAACAATACTTATACTGGAATGAAATAAAGGTTGTTTTTGTTTGTTTTGAATTATCAAAGTTTCGATTTGGGTGTCAAATGTAAGAATACGAAACGATAATCAATTGAATAAATTTAAATAATTTTAATACATAAAAGACGAATTGGAATTTTGAATATATTTTTTAAAATGCATAAGTTAGCTTCATAAAAAAACAGATTTTTTTAAATATATTCGTACAAACAGTGCTATTTTTTGTACACAATTGTTTTTTTTTCAAACGAAAAAAGTATTTTTTGTTACTCAAGATGACGCAAAACTTCATACGTAATAATAAAGTAAAAATAAATAATAATACAATTTCTTGTAGGTACTCACGTTTTTCTAAAGATATCCTCCTTCTATTAACTTTCACAATTTCACTAAAAATACACACTGTTAAACCTTTTTAAAAATACACTTAAGTTTTTAGGTTATGACGCCGATTTCATGATTTTCAGAGCATGTTTTCTAAAACACAGAGAGCGCGTCACCCCCCTGTAAAAATACGTCCAACCCCTATCGCGGTCGGGCGGGCACTAGTATGGAAATGCTCCAATAATTTCTATTTCTGATCAAAGTCACGTAAAGCCGTGTGTTTACATCCAAGTATTTAAATATTTTTATGCTCTATATTTCTTAGAAACATGTTATGATAAAACTTTTAAGAGTTTGTGTACCTATTCACACAGTGAAAATTCACTTTTATGAGGAATTATAAAAATAAACTAATTAAAATTATCATTCCTCATTTCATGATGAAATTACGACTATTGAAATGACAGTTGAAATGGCTTACCTGAGAGCAATGACTGGAAAGACACTGAATGATGTCGAACGAATAAGTCCGCAATGATGAACGAGTGGGGTATAAAAGAGAATTTAAGAATGAAAGTACAAAAAAGCACAATAAGATGGTTCGGACATCTTAAAAGAATGGATGATGAACGACTAACAAATAAAGTGTACAGAGGAACTGTCAGAGGAAAGTGTGGAAGCAATGGAAAGACCAAATATGTGAGATTACGAAATAATGGAACCTGCAGAGTGAGAATAGAAGAAGAGTATGTACGAAGAAAGTAATGAATATTGAAGAGATAAAAAAGGTATGCAAAGATAGAAAAAGGGGGATGCATTTGCGGAGGTACCGGCCACTCATAGTGGAACGGTGGCAGGATACAGTAACAGTAACCCATGATAACCAAAAACATCCTGTAATTAAGGGAAAAATGAGAAAATGATTGTCACTCTTCTCACACTAATTATCCTCATGACAAGGTCCTAGTACGTACTTTTTAAGACGCATATACAAAACTATACATTTTTTCAGTTTCAGCCAATACAATCTATTAGCTCTTACAGACCGGACCACATCAACGTCTTGGGGCAGGTCCTATGGTTCAGAGTTTCTTCTGCTCTATATGTTTCCATTTTAAACCTGACCCAGAATTATCAAAAAATATATAGGTAAATAAAAAAACTGCGTTTTATCAGTAAACCTCATTCAGGGTTATTACAACACATTTGATTCATGGTTGGTCCACGGATCAACAGTTTTTTGTATGTAAAATTCACGCTAGGTGACGGTTGAGCCATGGATTTTCTGTGTATCAATTTGAATTTCATCCACATCTTCCTATCACGTTTTTTTAAGGAATTTTGTGCGGGAAGCTCCCTAATTACTAAAAGCCTTGGGGGTCTATGTCACCCTGGAAGGGTGCCGCAGAGGTGTTGCTTGAATTGTTGCTTGTGTCGTGAGGCGCTGGAAGGAAGTGGCGATTGATGTTGGTTTTGAATGAAACCGGATTAAATTGGGAAGGGAACACGGATCCTGGTAGATCATTCCATAAACGGGCAGTTTGGCAATGGAATCAGTCATGAAAACGCCAAATTATCATAGTTTTGAGATCGATTGCAAAGAGATGAATGAGAGTTGTTTCACGAGTTTCCCTTTCTGAAATGCGAGGGGGAGGGATTAATGAATGGAGCTCATTAGAACAAGCTCCGTGGTAATATCGATAAAAAAGACTGAGCATTCCAATTTTCCTTCTGTGCTGGAGCGGCTGCAGATCGGATGTCAGAGAAGGATCATTGATCATCGTCCCTGCCCTCCTTTGCACAGGATCAAGTTGGTCACTCAATTCCTTGGACATGCCAGACTATGATAAATGTAATAAAAACTTATTATTTTGTATATTATATTTTATGGTGTCCACATATAAAACACCTAGATATATACCTTATATTCGCATTTATATTTTGCCGTATCTCTGTCTAGACGCTTGCTGTTTGACTTGTCCCGGCGTTCCTATTCATACAATTTCATATCGAAACTTTTGCCAAACCTTTTATATGTTCTCAAATCCTTGCATTCACCACGGCTCAGTATTCCACATGTTTTTTTTTATTCAGTTTCTTAATCTTTAAATAGATTTAAAATACACTCTTCAAGGGCAGGCTAGAGTTGTTGAAAAACATGTAGGATGAAATATTTTTTATTTAAAGAAAAGTAGTGAAAATACGAGAAAGCTTATAACTTAGGTCGCCACGCCACTCGCAAAAAAAAAAAAACGCATCTAAGCTACAAATATAGTGTAACTTCTTGCCGCGTTATTCCCAAAGGGTTTCGCATGTGGCGATTGAAACCTTTTTTATTTTTACAGGTAAGGGGGCCTTACGCCAACCACTTCATTTTAAGTGGTGGCTTCCTAGCTCCCGAGGGGGCTGGTATCCATTTCTTATGAAGGCTTAAAAAATCTGCCGGTATTTTATTTTATATTGGAAATAAACACCGAATTTTCACGGCAGGAAGTTACTCTATATGTTAAGCTTAGTAGCGTTTTTTGCGTACTCAAACAAAGATTACAGAATTTAAATGGAAGGTTCCAGATATTTTTTTTCAAATAATCATTACAAATTCAAAAGGCAAAAGTAATATGGTGGCATGAATGGACTTGGGAGTAAATACTCCATATTGTAGAAGTCGCCACATATTAAATTTTGGGGTCAAGTAAAAATACGAATGGTAGAATAAATTATATTTGTAGCCGTCGGGAGTAGCTATTGAATAGCTTTTCATCCACTATTCATGAAAAAGTTGCATTGAATTTCCTTGAATATTAACGAAATGATTTTTATTCATTTTAGTCTTCTTCCTGTTCTAGTCCGGTCGATGGCTCAGTTAGTGCATTACTTGCATTCCATGCCAGTAATGCACTAACTGAGTGTCAGAAATAGAAATAAATGAGTACCAGCCCTCTCAGATGCTGGGAAGCCCCCACTTCAACCAAAGTGCTTGACATAAGGCTGGCCGCATTACCTGTAGAAATAAATAGGTTTTATTTATTGAGCAAACAAACAATTTTTATATGTTTTACATTGGAATAAAAACAGAATTATTACTGTTTGGGCGAATTGTTTGGTAGGTTTGTTTATGAGTAGCTGGCCATGAAATCCTTTGTCCTTTTACCTATAGGTAAAAGGACATCTGACCACTGACCACCATATCTGACCACTCCAATTATTACCCAATCACCATCTCTAGTCTTCAGTACATGATCAATTTCGGCAGTGGACAGACGGGTCCACGGTCACACTGTATTCATCGCGCGCGATTGAAGAAGAAGTACAAAAACGCGAGAAGTTCACATCAAGAAATAAGCCATTGGAGATCAAGGTGTGTCTTGTCTTAATTCCGTGATTCCCATCCTTTGTTCTTCATAGTTGGCTGCTCTGGCAGATTTGCCCGATCAGTTCGGGCAAATCTGCGTATGCGGCTGACCACCCATACTGTAAAAAAATGTTCACTTTGCCAGTGTCACCCCTGCTTCAGGGAAGGTCGGCAAGAGTTGCAGGGCTTATGTTCATTTGAGATTGGGTTTTTTATATTGTAGGTCCACATTCGGCATGTGTAAGCGCGAAATTATGCGTGTCTGCTTGTGGGAATGCATTTAATATGAATCTCAAATGATACATATCTTTACAGCTTAGATTTAGATTTAGATAAATTAATAAAACCAATAGAAAAACCCTAGCCCTAGCCGCCAACATTCCAGATCAATCGCCATTTCTTTCTGTCCTTACATACTTCTTTCATTTCATCCTGAAAACCTTCTTCATACAAGCTGTCCTTTTATTATGACTCTGGATATTCCTTGATATTGTGATATGGAAATCCAGCGCCCTTACACATCTTAAGTCTCCCTTATAATATCCATGTGGGTGTACTTACATCATTGATTTAAATAAAATATATAGATGGAGCATTAGCGTATATATCCGATCCACATCATTGTTGCCCTAAATGATAGTGTATGCCCCATTTGCAATCAGTTGTTTACCAAGCGTCGGCAAGGAAACATCGAGGTACCTCATTGGTACCTACATGTAAATTGAAAACAACTATCATGCGAAGATAGCCTGACAGTTTCATCAAATTTTCAAATTTCCCCATATAATAGAAATAAGTTAATTTAATGAAATAAAACTCATGATAAGCGCGTGATGAATTATTACAAACAAAAGCATACAGTAAAAAACCACAAAACATAAAAAAAAAACTCAGTTCTTCATACTTATACCCATTATTTGACGATAGATTTTTTTTCTTATATTAGACGCATTAATCGTATTTTTTAAGGTTTATTTAGATATAAATACAAAAGAAATAAAGATATTAAAATGTAAATAAGCATATAAGACAACTTTCAGAGATGCTCCTTTAAAATAACGGAGAAAAAAATCGGCTGATATTCATAAAATTATCAAAAAATACTCTATTACATAAAAGTAAGATACAGTCAGTAATGCGTCTTTTTTGTTTAAGTTTTTTTTTAGTTCCTACACAACCTTAAATATAATGCACTGATTTTTTTTTTAAATGTGAATTTATTCGTATTAAGTTATTTTTCCTTACATTTTGGGAAACGTATGTTGTGAGACGTCAGCCTCAGCTGTTGTGTTGTCAGCGGCCCCAGATGTTGTCATGGAGATCAGAAAGAGACAGAAACATAACAAAATTTCTAATGTTTCTTTCTCTTTCTTTCTACAATTTTGTGGCACAACCGTTTGTATAGGAAAACACTCACGCGCTCCATCTATGTATATTATTTATATCGATGACTTACATGGATATTAAAGATATAATTTTATTATGCGTTATTTTTTTTTTTTTAGGATTTCTGCCGTTGCTGTCTCTTCTTGATTCATCTTTCTTGAGATTTTGAATACTAGGGGCTTATTTATGTTAGCCATTACACGCTTACAACATTTTATTTTCTTGTTTTCTTTTTATTCTTTTTGTTTAAATGCTGGGACAGTATTGCAATTTTTCTAACGCAGTCATCTTGATGATATTGCTCTTCTTTTTCCTCAGAAGCAATTTTCCGCAAAATAACGACGCGCCAGTGTCAAGCAAAACGTCACAACATGAGATTGTCTATTGTAGTCGCAGTGCCACTATAATCTATAATCTATAATCTAAGTTGCAAAGATATATTCATTTAAAGCTCTCAGATGTATGCCCACAAACCAACAAGTGTAGTTCGCGCTTACAAATGCTGAATGTGTACTTACAAATAAAATCCAAACCTCAAATGAACATAAGCCCCACAACTTTTGCCGACCTTCCCTGAAACAGGTTGCAGTATACAAAATTAACGAAAATTGGAAGGCAGATAATAAATATTTGATATTTTATTGATAGACAATCAATAATATGCCTACATTTTATTTTTTATTTTTAGGGGTTTTGATTGTCTGTATCCCTAATTTTTACAGTAGTCAAATTGCAACCTTGAAACTTTTTGATATTGAATTTATTGTCTACCCAACGCTGCAGTTTTTTTGAAGGACTGCCGTTTCTTCTTTGTCATGTGAGTTTTCTTCTTATATTTCTTACCTTTTGACTGCCTTGCGTCCTTTTTACTATTTCCCCCTGTTGAAAATATATTATTTTACGAACAATATCTATTTGAAGATTGAATTTTATCATTTGTATTCATTGAAATACAAAGAAAAAACAATCCAAACAAACGACTTATAGCTTTTTCGACAAAGCTTTATTTTGATCTTTGCGAATTTTTTGATACACCGTTACTAAGCTACAAAAGAAATTTCTTGCAGTGTTGGTATGTGGCCGCCCACCCAAGCTGTAGAAAATGGTTCACTTTGTCAATGTCCCCCCTGTTTCAGGGAAGGACGGCAAGAGTTGCAGTGGCAGTTGCATTTGAGATTTTGAATTTTATGTTGTAGATTCACATCCGGCATGCGCAAGCGCAAACTTGTACGTGTCTGCTTGTGAGAATGTATAGAATGTGAATCCCCAATGTAACATATCTTTGCTTAAATAAGATTATATAACAATTGTCTTCAAAGGGGTCGCATGCGCGAAGTGGAACATATTTATTTTTACAGTTCAGATCCCCGATCTTACGCCAACCATTTCAATTAAACGACTTCTTTCCACAACCGCTGAGGTACTTTAATTTTCGTTTCGAAATAAATACCGAATCGAAAAATTATTTCTGGCGCCCTTGGTGGAGATCGAACCCTAGCCTAATGGCATTGAACGCAAGCGTTCTACCCTAAATATGTAGAGGTTTCTAATCGATCAAAATATTAAAGATGTAAGTATTTGTGGTTGCCAAATGCAACCAGAAAAAAGTTGTTTTCGTGTGTCGACTTCTTAGAAAAGTTCTCTTACCCTATCGACAGTCCTTGCCCCAGATAAACGTAATCTTTCAACTTTTATTTTTGCCATTCCATAGGGTTTTTCGCGAAAATTGCACATAATATTCCTTCGATACGGACAATTCCAATGTAAGGTATTCAAAGACGTTGCGAAATCAAAGTTATTTTCTTAAAACATTTTTTTTTTAAACCATAAGAATCATAATGGATGTCGTGGAAGAGGAAGACCGAGAAAGGTATGGATGGACCAAATTTTCGAAATAGCGAGTGAATGGGATATCCAGAGTCATAATAAAAGGAGAGCTTGTATGAAAAAAGTTATGACTCTGGATGAAATGAAAGAAGTATGCAAGGACAGGAAGAAGTGGCGGCTAATCTGCAATGCTGATTTGCTACATTTTTTGCATAAGACATTTTTTTGTATAGATTTATTTTTAAGGTTTTGTTGTTTTCTTATACTTAAATGTTATTTATTACTCGTATTCCTTGACTTATAGGTTGGTATGAGGTTGACCACCCATACTGTAAAAAATGGTTCACTTTGCCAATGTCACCCCTGTTTATGGGAATGTCGGCAAGAGTTGCAGGGCTTATGTTCATTTGAGGTTTGGCTTTTATTTGTAAGTACACAATCAGCATTTGTAAGCGCGAACTACACGTGTTTGTTTATGGGCATACATCTGAGAGCTTTGAATGAATATATCCTTGCAGCTTAGATTATAGATTATAGATAAGAAGCATTTGAGCCCTATATTTGTATACAAAATCTCTGCGAGCTTGGTCGGCGCTGTAGTAAGCGCTAATTCTCAAGCAAGAACAAGTTGGTGTAGGGCTGGATGGACCTTTAGTGACCGGCCTTTGGTAAAGGTATATGAATTTTCCACCCAGCGAAGAGCATATTTAAAAATATAAATGATTTATTTTTTGTGCTCAGCCGGGATTCGAACCCACAACCTTTCCTTTTCGAGTCAGAAGTGTTAACCACTAGACAAGGAATGATGATGATGATGAGTTGTTGATTTCTTTATAGCGCCGTTTCGTGATGTAGTCACTTCAAGGGCGCTTAAGGGACTGGTCAAACCTTGTCAATATGCTTATCGTAATCTTTTAAAATTATACACTTCTTACCAAATTCCTCACTATTGCGAATGTCCTATTATAGCTTAGATCCGATGCTAACTGACCAGAGGTCCAGTGTCTATTTTTGCTTCACAGGCAATGTTCACAGGTGAAATCCACCCCTAGTTGTTTTTATTTTCCCCGCAGTATTGTTTATCTCTCCACGACAGCTGCCGGACATTCCCGAGTCTGATGGCGGGAAGAGCGGTAAAAAGCAAAAGCATAATATTATACATTCCATGCACCCAACTCAGAGTGACAGCTCTGCGTGGCATTTTTGCAAGTAGTATTCCAATCGAAGTAGGTAGTTTTTTTTTTTTTTAACTAAGCTACACATATAGTGTAACTTCTTGCCGCGTTATCCCCGAAGTAGTCGCATGTGGCGAGTTGAACCTATTTATTTTCACAGGTAAGGGGCCGGCCTCACGCCAACCACTTCAGTGAAGGGGGGGTTTCCCAGCTCCCGGGGGGGGGCTGGCACTCATTTCTTGTGAAGGCTGAGTAAACCTTACCGGTATGTAAATCATTTCTGACACCCTCGGTGGGATTCGAACCCGAGCTCACGGCATGGAATGCAAGCACTCTACCAACTGAGCTATCGGCCGGACTAGGAGGTAATGACTTCGGGTTTTTGCTGTTTTCTCTAGTGGACGAAAAGGGCTGGAAGTCTCATCACCGCGGTAATTCTTACCTACCGAATATCGGTAATATTTGTATGAAGACTAATCAGCTGTTCACTTGCGGCCATCTTGGATTGCCAGGTCTTCATACAAATATTACCGATAATCGGTAGGTAAGAATTACCGTGGTGATGAGACTTCCAGCCCAGGTAAATGCTGGGTCGGGTCACGACTATCGGGAAGGCCTTCCGCCACATAAAAATAAATAGCATTGCATGAGCGTTCTGTTATACCCTTTCCCGGATGGAAGTGTATAATGCTGAGTTTTCTCAATTCTAATCAGTAACAGTTGGTATGCGGCTGACCACCCATGCTGTAGAAAGTGGTACGATTTGCCAATGTCACCCCTATTTTAGGGAAGGTTGGCAGGAGTTGCAGGGTGTATGTCCATTTAAGATTTGGTTTTTATGTTGTAAGTTCACATGCGGCATGCGCTACCGCGAACTTGTACGTGTCTGCTTCTGAGAATGAATATTATGTGAATCCCCAATATTATCTTTGCAACTTAGATTAGATTACATCCGATTCACTCAGCTAAGGCAAAGTAGAAAGCTGAAATGGTGCATGCGCATGCTTGTTTTCTGTATCATGCAAAAATGGCATTCAAAATCACGCAAGCTTGTTTCATGATTGTCTGTAGCTGGCGTAGGCTTCGCAGTCACTTCCTGTTGGAAACGTCAGCCCGCTAAAGTATGGGCTGTCCGGGCAGACAGGAGCAATGCACGTCGATTTCATTTTGTTTCAACATAAAAGTCCATCGGCATAAATAACATCTCTCTCTCTACCGCACCATGCTAAGCAGCAAGAGGGAAAGAGATAGTCACTTATCCAGTAAAACAGTGTGTGAAATTCAGCTGGACTTGCATGACCAACTGAGCGCAGATTGTATTCTGAAATATAATGTAGAAACTTATCGATATGAATAGCATCTTTCCCCATCTATAAAATCTGTTATCTATGTTGCAAAGATATATTAACATTAAAAGCTCATATCGACTGCTCCAAGGAAGACAGCATTAATTTAAAAGAGCTATATCTATTTCAAACCCAAAAACGATACCAGCAAGGTGTACTCAGCCTTCACTAGAAATGAGAACCAGCCCCTCCGAGAGCTGGGAAACTCCCATTTTAACTGAAAGTGGTTAGTGTGAGGCTGTACCCCTTACCCGTAAATTAAATAGGTCCCGAATCGCCACATGCGACCCCTTCGGGGACAACGCAGGCAAGAAGTTAAACTATATAAGTAGCTTAGTTGCGGTTTTGTTGCGAAAAAGATTGTTTAATCATTAAGAAAGAGATGCATTAAGATGCATCTTTAAGCAACATTAAGATGTTACATTATTTCAAGTTTTAAAGTAAAATAGGCGCTCAATGTTTTCAGCTGTTTTGAGTTTGACATGTGAAAAGTTTTTATTGGAGAGCGATAGTACTTTTTTCCTAGAAAAGCGTCTGAAATGCATCGACAGGCTCTAAAAGCTTCTGGGAATATTCAATTAAAACAAATTTGAAAATGTATTTCATATATAAACATTCAAAACTCATATCAAATACATGCTCACAAACAGACACGTACAAGTTCGCGCTTGCACCTACGAGTACACCCTGCAACTCTTGCCGTCCTTCCCTGAAACAGGGGTGGGATTGGTAAAGTCATGTTAAGGAAAAAAAAAATCAAATTTTGGCCTTATATTGGTCAACATATTGTAACGAACTTGGAGTACCTACGAGCGCCTGAACAGGTACAATATTGTGTGTACAACAGTCCAGTATGACCCATGATGGCAGTAGTAAGGTACATGAACGGTGGTCTGGTATGAGTGAGAGATCAAATGATCTGAAATATGCAAGAAAGATCTATTTTGTACTTAGTCGCTTCAAGCATTTTGCCGTGAAAGACCAATAAGCAGAGATTCTCAATTGTTGTAAATTGTTAAGCAAACCGTGCAAAATTAATTCTGTTAAAATAAATAATTGCAGTTTTACTAAAAGGGAACCCCCAACTAAAATCATAACTCTATTTTTACTAACATTATTTAACTTTAGATCTCTTAGTATACTGCGTATAATGCGCCACAAAAATGCATAAATTACCAAGCTTATATGGGAAAATTCGGAATTCCTGACGTTCCGTTGGCGTCGTATCCACTGCCCCGAGGAATGTGTCCTTTGCACGCTTCTTTCACTAGATATTTTCATCACCTTGTTGGGATTATAAAAAGGAGAGTATTTTTTAATTGAAGACGAAGGTGAGATGCTAACGTGTGAACAGGAATTCCTCGCGAAGGCTCTCGCGGGAGATTTATGCTGGGAGTCTAATGAAAAATATCTTCATACTGAGATGCTACATGTGTAGGTACTAGACTGCTCACCCACTAGCCAAATGAAATATCTACTGGAGAGTAGCTTTCCGGGATCTGTTGCCTTCTAATCTAATCTAATCTAAGCTGCAAAGATATATATCATTTAAGATTTATATTAAATGCATTCCCACAAGCAGATATGTATAATTTCGCGCTAACACATGCCGCATGTGGACCTACAATATAAAAACCCGTGCATTTCCGTCCCTTGGTCTGTAGAAACCATTCACTGTGGACTATATATAAAATATATAACAGGCTTATTTATTTTTAATTACAAATGATAAGAGAGCGCCGTTATTGTGTGTGTCACACCTCAAGGGCCCTCTCCGATCACGGGTACGACTTTTTGAAAAAGTGCGTCTTGAGAGCGCCGCGAAATTTTGGAGTTCTACGGCCGGCAGTCTGTTCCACTCTACCGGACCCGCAACACGGAAAGCACGGTCTCCAAAATTTGTGCGGATCTGACGGTGCGACTGAACCAAATTGATCGCACCATCGCCCGCAGATCTGAGTGTCTGCCTCCTCACACCCATCTCAACAGGCGAAATCATATCAGTCAGATAAGGTGGAGCAAGCCCTAGAGCAAGTTAAATTTTAATACGATTAGTCTTTCAACTCTTTAAAAATAATTATATCAAAACTTGAATGGCTAGTCAATTGTCGAGCCAGTACCTACGTGCCGACAGAGCGACACAGATATTGAAGGAACTTAGCAATTATAGTTGCTTTACATACTTTTGCAACTGAGGTTATAGATAATAGTGGTCAGCCTCATACGATGATGTTGGTGAAACTGTGTACAAAATGAACCACGCCTTAAATTAATTTCAGCCTCCCTGCCGCCTTTCCCTGAAACAGGGGGAGCATCGGCAAAAGTGAAGGATTTTTTACAACTCCAGAAGCTAGTCTCATAACAACCTATTAGTAGAAAATGGTTCACTTTACCAATGTCACCCCTGTTTCAGGGATGGTCGGCAAGGGTTGCAGGGTGTATGCTCGTTTGAGATTTAGTCCACATGTGGCATGTTAAAGCGCGTACTTATATGTGTCTGCTTGCGAAAATGCATATAATGTGAATCTGTAATGTTATATATCTTTGCAACTTAGATTAGATTAGTCAAAGAACTCAATAAATGAAAAAATGTTTCTGTAAAAAAACGTGGAATTTTTTAAATGAAGCATTTAGAATGAAAACTAAAAAACTAAAAAAGAGAAATATAAAAATATAATTCTTATGAATCAATACAATGTACCTACCTACTTTTGAAAAAGCGTTTATTCTAAAGTTAATTTAAACTGCCTTACAAACGGAATACAAATTTGTTTAAATTTATTTTCACCCTCGTAGACAGTGTTTCTGAACCGGTGGTCTGCGAGAGCCTCGAAAATGGTTCTGGGGAGGGGGGGGGCATGATGAAAACGTTGGTTTTAAGGTAAATAAATCGTTAGAAGACTTTCGGTGTACAAAATGATAAATTTGGGTTGGACGATGTCGAAAAATAGACGATAAAGTACGTACAAATTTGATGCCGATAGAGGAAATGTGAAAACAAAAACAGAAAAAGGGAGACCAATAAAAGTATGGTTTGTTTATATAAGTCTAATCTAATCACATCTAATCTAAGTTGCAAAGATATGTCACATTGGAGATTCACATTACATACATACATTTTC
Organism: Agapetus fuscipes; assembly: GCA_951799405.1. Taxonomy (NCBI): domain Eukaryota; kingdom Metazoa; phylum Arthropoda; class Insecta; order Trichoptera; family Glossosomatidae; genus Agapetus; species Agapetus fuscipes. The sequence goes on along the minus strand of OX637351.1, from coordinate 11,367,206 downwards.
ACAACCAGACACGTACAAGTTCGCGCTTGCACATGCCGCATGTGAACCTACAACACAACGAAACAAATCTCAAATGGACATACACCCTGCAACACTTGTCGTTCTTCCCTGAGACAGGAGCGACATTGGCATAGTGAACCATTTTTACAGCATGGGTAGTCAGCTGCATACCAACCAATAATTCAAGGAGGAATTGGTGAAATTGTGAAAAAAATGAATTAAAAAAAAAAAAATTACAGAGGGAATGTAAAAGATAGAAAATTTATAAAAAAATATGATGGCTTTAACACTGAAAGAAGTACATAAAGATAGGAAGAATGTGTGAAAGACTACGCAGAGATTCCGGCCACCCCTAGTGAAATGGTGGCAGCTATTTAGTTAGTCGATTTTCACACTAGACGCAATCTGTCCGGATTGTCTATGGTTTGTCTATGCCCTATGGATTCTCGTTTAAATTGTGTGTTTCCATACATTCCCATATACTACATCTGCGGCACTACAACAAGTGTCATAGACCCCTAGAGTCTCTATCATCTAGGGAGTCTCCCGCACAGGATTTCTTAAAAAAAAATACTACCAACCTTCTGACCCGGCAATCTAAAAATCGAAATCTAAATCTAAGCTGCAAAGATATTTATCTTTTGAGATTCATATTAAACGCATTCCCACAAGCAGACATGTATAATTTTGCGCTAACACATGCCGCATGTGGACCTACAATATAAAAACGCAATCTCAAATGAACATAAAACCTGCAACTCTGGCCGACCTTCCCTGAAACAGGGGTTGACATTGGCAAAGTGAACCATTTTTTACAGTTGGGTGGTCAGCTGCATACCAACCTTTAAGTCAAGGAACCATAGACAAAATGGGCAGAACGCGTCTAGTAAGTATGTAACGGGTCCTTTAGTCGAAAGAAAAGAATAATGTCGTCCTTGACTCTTGACTTGACCTTGACTGCACCAAAATATTTCATTAATCTGATAGCACCGGCAACAACAAGCAACAGGACCTCAACACTTCCATCAGCCGCATCATGCCGCAGCCAAATAGAGTTTCCAAGGAGAAATATCAAGACCGTCTTTGGAGATCGAGCCTTCAAGGTGGCTGCTCCAACCGTATGGAACAGCCTACCAGATAAATTTCGTAATATGGAGCCAGAGAGCTCATTCAGAAGCAGACTAAAGATCCACCTGTTTGCACGCTCATATATATGAGTATGCGCCTTTGGCAGCGGCGTGCATCCCATACAGGCACATGCATCTAATATGTAGGCAATATATGGTTAAATAAAAACGCATTAAAGCTTGATATTGAGATTTTAAATTCAAAATTTTAAGTCGATTGGAGCAATCGTTAGCAGCACTTCAGTCTATTTCAAATGACTTATTTTAATGGAATGGGAGAAAATATTTATTCCATAATGTATTTGCCTATACCAATGCACGCCCCTGGCCTTTGAGATGACCAAGAGTCATGAAAAGGCGCTATACAAATCTTGAATTTATGATCATTATTATTGATTGAAAAAAGGTTAAGAACTACTGTTCTAAGAGGTATATTTTTCCATCTATCGGCCGACCCGTTTTGTTTTGTGCCCTCCCCCCAAACGACCCTAAATTTATACCTTTTGTGCTATTAATTGACCTTCTTACCTTATCGCTTCTTCACTTCAATAGAATTAATTCTATCCACTCGGCTTTCATGTAAATGCTACCCCACCAAAAGTGTACGATAAAAAGTCAATAGAAGAATATATCGTGGGGAAAAATACGAACTGCTTTCAATAGTTAACAATTAGCAAAATGTCCGGTCGATAGCTCAGTTGGTAGAGTGCTTGCATTCCATGCCGAGAGCTCGGGCTCGTTTCGGTGTTTATTTCAAACCCCAAAATAAAATACTGGTAAGGTTTACTCAGCCAAGGTTTCCCAGCTCCTGGGGGGGCTGTTTCTCATTTCTTGTGAAGGCTGAGTACACCTCGCCGGTATTAATTTTGGGTTCGAAATAGACACCGAAACGGCAAACCATTTCTGACACCTTCTGCGGGGATCGAACCGTTGCTCTTGGCATGTAATGCAAGCATTCTACCAGCTGAGCCAGAGACCAGACATTTGACGAGCTTGGTCGTCGCTACAAAGCGCCATTCTCAAACAAGACCCAGTTGATGTAAGGCTGGATGGACCTTTTGATGAACGGTCTTTGGTAATGATTAATGAATTTTTCAACCCAGGTAAGAGCGAGTTTGAAAATATAAATGGTTTTTTTTTTTGCTCCGCCGGGATTCAAACCCACAACCTTCCATTTAAGAGTCCGAAGTGTTACCACTGGACTACGGACCGTTTGTACTAGCTCACAAATCTTATCGATTTCATTACTGTAATTTTTTTTCTCATGATACTAAAAAGAGATGTGATTAGATCTCTTAACATGTTTCAAAATAAAAATAAATTAGGTTTGTTTGCATGTCCTGGTGCAGGACAACTCATTTCCGTTGAAACCCCAAATTTATTTTTTCGGACGAATTCAATACTTTATACTTTCTTCGGACTGCTACAAAGTAAAAAAGGTTAATATTAATATCATTTACTAATAATATTGCTATCACGTCAATTATTTAAATGAATCAGTTGTTCCATCAAACTGCTAATCTGATTTCCCTCCGATGATCGAATTTAATTTACGACCCTAGCGCGTTAATTTGTTCGTAAAATGAATGTTTCGCATTAACGAGTATAATTGAAATGTGTCCCTTTGTGATCCCACAAAATCAATACAATTTTCTACAACGAACAATAATTATTTTAGCATTGGTTGCTTTATTTTTGTTTCAGTATTTATTAATTTGTTGATCATCAAGTTGATTATAAAAATGTTTGATATCCATAAGCTATTTAAAGCTTGAGTTTATTTTGATACGACTCCTTGACGTATAGGTGGGTATGAGGCTGACCAGTGACCACCCGTACTGTTAAAAATGGTTCACTTCGCTAATGTCTAACCTGTTTCAGGGAAGTTCGGCAAAAGTTGCAGGGCTTATGTTCATTTGAAATTGGGTTTTATATTTTAGGTTCACATGCGGCATGTTTAAACGTAAACTTAGAGATAGACGTAGAATTAAAAACCTTTTTTTTTCATCACCACACACTCTTCAATCTTTTCAAAGACAATTAATTAAGAAATTGTTATTGATAAAATAATACACTTCAAAGTAGCTTCGATTTGGGCGGGCCGGTGCGTCACCGAACGTCAGCCAATCAGCACGTTGGGTTAAGTTTGGTCAAGAATTTGACGCGGGCGGTAAACACAAGACCTCCATTTTCAGATAGACGCATATTAATGGATATGATTGAGGATGAGGACCACTTCATCTTCAATCTTCGTTTTAGAAAGGGTGCCTCCTGAAGACGTTGGCTACAACGCCAACGAAACCTCGAGAATAATGCAGTTTCTCACAGAACGGTTCTTACGGAAAAGTTAATTACAGCATTTGAATGTGTCAAATGACCGTAACTCAAGCTTAGATTATAATGATATATTAGTGTGCCGTTTCGTAACTTCTGTCGTAACTAAAGTCCGGTCGATAGCTCAGTTGGTAGAGTGCTTGCATTCCATGCCGTGAGCCCGGGCTCGAATCCCACCGAGGGTATCCGAAATGATTTCTCGTTCCGGTGTTTTTTTCAAACCCCAAAATAAAATACTGGCAAGGTTTACTCAGCCTTCACAAAAAATGAGTACCAGCCCCCTCGGGAACTGGGAAACCCCCACTTCAACTGAAGTGGTTGGCGTAAGGCCGGCCCCCTTATCTGTAAAAATAAATAAGTTGCACTCGCCACATGCGAAACCTTTCGGGGATAACGCGACAAGAAGTTGCACTATTTGTGTAGCTTAGTTGCGTTGTGACTACAAGGGCGCTTTCAACGTTGATACAGCAAAGAAGTGGCTCTTCATTCCCTTATTTTTCTTTCTAGCCTGTTGGTTGCGGTGTATTGCCACTAACGTTTCATCGCTATCTATGCACGGTATCTTCAGATTGTTGTGAATTGTTTCCTTGAGTGACTAGCAGAATTTAATATTAAATTCTGTCATAAAATGCATTTTTCATTTTTAAAAATTAGAGTGCACACAAATTGCTAGCACGTGGTGCGTATGTTTTTATGTTCTGACAAATCACTTTTACGTGTTTTCATTACATGCATAATTGCACAATCTTCTCAAACTGCTCCGAAATAAATTAATAAATATTAAAAAAAGATGGATGTCGTGGTAGACGAAGACCGAGAAAGGTACCTATGGATGGACCAAATATCCGAAATTGCGAATGAATGGAATATCCAGAGTCATAATTTCCTTGACTTATAGGTTGGTATGAGGCTGACCACCAATACTGTTAAAAATGGTTCACTTTGCCAATGTCACCCTTGTTTCAGGGATGGTCGGCAAGAGTTGCAGGGCTTATGTTTATTTGAGATTGGGTTTTTATATTGTAGGTCCACATGCGCCATGTGTGAGCGTGAAGTTATGCGTGTCTGCTTGTGGGAATGCATTTAATATGAATCTCAAATGATACATATATTTGCAGCTTAGATTTAGATTCAGATAATAAAAGGAGAGCTTGTATGAAGAAGATTATGACTCTGGAGGAAATTTACAGAAAGAAATGGCGGTTGATCTTTAATGTTGACGGCTAGGGTTTTATAATTGGAATTTGTTTTCTGTTTTAGTTTTGATGTCCATACATATTATTATTTATTGATTGTAAAAATGTATTTTGTCTTGTATCCTCGTCCTTGACTTATAGGTTGGCATGCCACTGACCACCCATGCTGTAAAAATGGTTCACTTTGCCAGTGTTTTTACCCCTGTTTCAGGGAAGGACGGCAAGATTTGCAGGGCTTATGTTCATTTGAGGTTTGGATTTTAATTTGTAAGTACACATCCAGCATTTGTAAGTGCTTACTATGCGTGTCTGTTTGTAGGCATGCATTTGATATGAGCTTTAAATGTCAATATATCTTGGCAACTTAGATTACAGATTATATAGAAGCTTATCTTAGGATTATGCATGGAATAATATTATCAATCTAAAGTCAACCTCGTTTTTAAGTTAGGGACTAGAAGTGATTTGCTTTATTAGAATGGGTGTGTAAAAACGTATTATCGTAAAAGAAAAAAATGCATGATAAAGGTGATGGATATTGTAATGTTTTTAGGTTCAAAAAGTCTATAAATTAAAACACACAGGTCTTCTTTCAGGATCTTTATTTACACTTTATTTATTTCTACAAATTTATATTTATTTTTAACTCTTTTGGTAACACAAATTTATTTTTTACAGTTTGGTATCGCTTACACTCTTCGAATCAAAGCCAACTACGCACTCTCTTAGCACACTCAATTCTCCGCCTTATATACTTCACAGACAGTACTTTCCAGTGACTAATTTTGCCAGCACATTCCCGAATTCTACCAAGTTCGAGACTACAAAAGGATCATTTAATTTCTAGATTTCTTAGGTCTATTGCTACCTACGGTGTACACCTATATTAACCTACTTTTGACATAATGCTATAATAACTATTACTACCTACGATGTTTCCTTGACTTATAGGTTGGTATGAGGCTGACCACCCATACTGTAAAAAATGGTTCACTTTGCCAATGTCACCCCTGTTTCAGGGAAGGTCGGCAAAAGTTGTGGGGCTTATGTTCATTTGAGGTTTGGATTTTATTTGTAAGTACACATTCAGCATTTGTAAGCGCGAACTACACTTGTTGGTTTGTGGGCTTACATCTGAGAGCTTTAAATGAATATATCCTTGCAACTTAGATTATAGATTATAGATTATAGATGTATACCTATATTAATCTACTATTTACATTACAAATGAATGAATTGAAAGAGGTATGCAAAGATAGGAAAAAATGGAGGCAGCTCTACACCACTCCTAGCGGAATAGCGACAGAGTTACAGTTACAGTCCCATATCTCAGCCCGATAACTAACCTGAATGTTTTGAGAATCGTTGCTTACACAGAAATGCCCTCTGTATACACAAAGGCGCGTTATTTGCATCCGTACAGCGCGAGCGTGCAAAAATAAGAAATGGCTGAAATTTTAACGTGACACATTAGCGCGTGTTCACACAACACAACCACACCCAGGTTTGTGCGCAGAGCTGCTCGCAAACCGTGAAACTCGATTAAACTTTTCGCGTATTTCAGAATGCAATCTCTACCAATTTGTTTTGTCTCATGCGCATAATAACATGCGTGATTTTGCCAGAATATTGTATTTAGAATATTCGAGCGAATACTCGCACCATCGCACAAATGCAAGTGTAATCATTTAAGCACTACTACATCTAGAGACACAAACACACTCACACAAGTAAAAACACATAGACACACAAACACACTCACACAGTATAAACACATACACACATTTGTAAAAGTATAATAATGTTAGGGCCTGTTGCACCAAACTCCAATCAGACAAAAATAAAAATTAACTGTGATTTCTCCAATCCCATCAAAACTTGGGTAGCATGTACGTAAGTCAGCTGATGTACATCATGTTTCCTGTTAAAATTCCATCATATTATTACCCACTTCCGGGAAAATTCAACCGAGATCTTTACCAAAATCAAGAAATAAAATTCTATGTATCAATCAAATAATATTGATTGGACGTTGGTTCAATAGGTCCTTATACTTTTACGAATGTGTGTCTGTGTATTTTTCCCAAAAGTCAAAGTAACAAGTCATAAGTTGACCGGTCCGCAGTCTAGTCGTTAACACTTCTGACTCGTAAATGGTAGGTTGTAGGTTTGACTGAGCACAAAAAATACACCATTTATATTTTCAAATTTGCTCTTCGCTGGCTTGAAAAATTCATAAACCTTAACCAAAGACCGGTCATCAAAAGGTCCATCCAGCCTTACAGCAACTGGGTCTTGCTAACGACAACCAAGCTTGTAAACACCTTTGCGGCACTACAAGTGTCATAGGCCCCAAGAGTCTCTGAATCTAGGGGGTCTCCGTCCCAGGGTTTCTTAAAAAAATAAAGTATACTCGCTACACTGATAGTCAAAGCAACGTCAAAGTGACGCAAGTCCTAAATCAATCGATTCTACGTTGCTTAGAGCGCTCCAGGCTTTCTAATATTCTATCGATACCTACTCACCTAAGTATAAACAAGTTAACGCGTTTAACAGCCAACACGCCGATCAGCCGATTACTAGTATGTACATAACGATCTGCTTTATAATATGTTTCCGGGAAAGGAAATTCGATTAAGCGTTTGCGTACATAATAGGGGATCTCTCGTCTTTACATATGAAATTGTATGGGAGGAACAAAAGTCTTTTTTTTTTAAATACATATATTTAATCAAAGTATGTACCATGGCTATCAATGCACTTTTGCCATCTCATAGGTAGTTAATTGATCTTTTTACGAAAATAACCATTCGGATGGCAATCAATACCTACAATTTTTCAAGGTGGTTAGTACTGCCCCATCGCAGTTGATTTTTTCCCTTACAAGAAGTTATCCAAATTCGAAAAAAATATAATCTGTTGAAGCAAGGTCCGGAGAGTACGGGAGATGTCTTAAACATGTCAGTTGAAGCTCTTCTAATTTGGTAGCCGTCTGTTGTGTAGTGTGTGGTCTAGCATTGTCATGAAGCAGCAGTGGCCTAGAGCGATTGACCAGCCTCGGTGGTTTAGCAGCTAGCTTTTCCATCATGGTTTGCAGTTGCTGACAATAGACATCTGCCGTAATCGTCTGACCATATTTTAGAAAGGTGTAGTGAACAACACCGGCACTAGTCCACCAAACGCTCACAAGTAATTTTTTTTGAGCCAATTTTCGCTTGGTGCATGACTTGACTGGTTCAGCCATTGCGATGAGCACTTCCGATAATCGTGCAGGATCTATTTTTCATCACAGGTAATAATTCGATTTAAAATTCCTTCATTATTGTGCCGGTTGAGTAATGTAACGCAGCAGTCGACGCGCGTTTGTTGATTTGCTTCACCCAATTTGTGAGGTACACCCCTTTCAAGCTTTTCCCCTTTCCAATTTGCTGCAAGTGGATTAAAATAGCTTTATCACTTATTTCGCAGCCTACAGCTTACTCGGACGTGGTTTGCGACTGATATTGTACACACAAGCTGTGTACCCAAATCACCTTCAAATCAATGAGGTGAGAATATTGAAACGGACGCAAAAATTAAACTAGTCATTCGGCCGGATTGCTTCCAAATTTAACTGCCAGAGGCGTAAGTCTGATCCATACAAGCCTTTTTTATCTGTTAAATCCATTGAGTAATAACATACCGTCTAGTAGTTAACACTTTTGACTCGTAAATGGAAGGTTGTGGGTTAAAATGTATATTTTCAAATATGCACTTCGCTGGCTAAAAAAATCACATACCTTTATCAAAGACCGGTCACTAAAGGTCCATCCAGCCTTACAGAAACTAGGGGGTGAATTTTATTATTTGATAGTATTAATACCTGATTTTGGCCAGGCTGAATAGGTTGGTGAATTGCATTCCTCTTCACAAATCTATTTTAAAAAAATACCGGTCACTAAAGGTCAATTCAGACTTACAGTAACTTGGTCTTGATTGAGAATTGGCGGTTTCTACAGCGACGACCAAGCTCGCAGAAGGCTCTTGAGGTGTGATACACATATAAACAGCGCTCACCAACTTAATCTTCATAATATTATTATTATTGTAGAGGAGCATTGCGTTTTAGCAGAAACTAACTTAGGGTAAACCGGGGGCAATTGTTACATTTTTTAAAATAACGGTTTGTAACTCAGAATTTACAAGTTACTAAGAAAATCTGCAATTACAAACTGCATTTAAGTTTTATGCTCTATGTTTTTTTTTAAATATTTTTTCTCGATTGTAGCAGAAAACTGTACAAATATTTTTTTTTGTCAAGAGACATCTACTGTTACAATTGACCCCTAGTATGTGGTCAATTGTACCAAAACTTTGGAAGTTAATAAAACCCATGTTTTTTTTTCAAATCAAAACGGTTTTACTTTTTATTTTTTTCACTTAATCAGTGTGATAAGTACCATCTTATGTTACTACTCAATGCACAGAACCTTGCTTGACCCACCTTAACAACGTAACTCTCTCGCTCTTTCACATTAATAACAAACACAATAGAAAGAGACATCTTCTTTATGTCTCACGATAAAATCCACAATCAGACCGTGGTGAAATATTTTTTAAGAATTTTTCCTTTATACACCAAAAGTAAAATGAATACGTCCTGCGACATGAAAAGACTTTTTGTCTTTCTTTTTGGCAATTATCCATCTTTTTATTGCGGCTCTTTTATGTCCCCCTTTTTCACTCTTTTCTCTGAATTGTTTTTCTGGTTTTCAACATTAATTCTAGTCTATTTATTTCCTTAGATCTGTGACACTCCCTCCCGATTATTTAGGTTTATGGTTTGTTTTTTTTTTTAAAGTTGCGAAAATAGGTCAATGCCAAATAAATTGTACCATAGACTACTTAAATAAAGTCATTTAGTAAGATAGATTTGATAGTATGTGGTTTATTTTATTTTATTTTTTCAAATTATGTTTACATGGCCAGTCCGTAGTCCAGTGGTAACACTTCAGACTCGTGAATGGTTCAATGGTTGTAGGTTCAAATCCCGGCGGAGCACAAAAAAAATACCATTTATATTTTCAAAATTTCTCTTCGCTGGGTTGAGAAATTCATAAACCTTACCAAAGACTGGTCCCTGAAAGGTCCATCCAACCTTACAACAACTGGGTCTTGCTTGAGAATTGGCGCTTTCTACAGCGACAACCAAGCTCGCAGAGGGCTCTTGAGGTGTGATAGACACAAAAACAGCGCTCACCAAATAAATCATCCTAACATTAATTATTATTATTGTACAAACTTTGTAATTATTATTATTATTATTACTCGTGTAATTCCATATATTTTTCCAATTGAATTTATATAAAAATATTATACAATTCCATATACTTTATAATCAAGGAGCATAAATAGCTTTGTTAATATGGGGGTCTCTAGTGATGTGCCTTGGCAATTAAGGTTTCGTTATATAATTATTTTAAAGCCAGCAGCTCTGCATCTCATTAGACCATCCCTAGCGACCCTGCACCTCTGGGTATAGCGCGGGTCTTCCCCCAGTTTCTTACAGACCTTAGACCTATACAGTGTATACATACACTATTCGTTAGACAAGGTTCATTCTGTATTCAATAAAGCAGAAGCTCTTAAGCGGTGGTCCGTTGGAAGGTTTAGCAATTTACAAAAAAAGGTCTACAAACTTTCAAAACATGTGTTTTGTCTCGACGTCTCAAGACCGATGACTGCTGTTTCGTGTGTATCATATCTCAAGAGCTCTCTGCGAGCTTGGTCGTCGCTGTAGAAACGCCAATTCTAAGCAAGACTGAGTTGCTGTAAGGCTGCATGGACCTTTAGTGATCAGTCTTATAAAAGGTACATGAATTTTTAACCCAGCGAAGAGCACATATGAAAATATAAATGGTATATTATATTGTGCTCCACCAAGATTCGAACCCGCAACCTTCCATTTACGAGTCAGAGGTGTTAACCACTAGACTACGGACCGGTCAACGAGACTGATATGCTTACTGAATCTTTTGTGGTGCCCTTGGGGTCAAATGTCACAAAACGGCGCTAATGAAAAGTGGCCAACTGAATTTTATCCTGTTTGTAAAAATTTTAAGAACCACTGCAATTTATAGAATATTACCAAGTTTTCCATAATCACTCCCAACGGAGTTAAAATCCATAAAGGCTGGTTTTATATTAAAACAAAACTGTCCATCTAGCTCTGTAACCTGAGTTGCAGAGGTACATAGGTCTGCTTAACTTTATTTCAGTCTTCATAAAACATTGCGCCACCATGTATCTCAGATGCGCAACTGTATATCTGTGTGCTGAACGCAGTAATGGGGTAAATGCGGACTCTAAGATCTGCACACGTCACTGAATTAAATTGACTCATTGTTCTCCGCAGGTCATCATTTTAATCATGCATTTTGCATTGCTGTCCTTCTGTTGTGGAATACCTTGTCGCACAAACTGAGGGCTATAGGAAATGCAAGGCACTCTCTCTCCACCTCCCACCCAGTTCATACAACTCATGCGGAGTTGCTTCACTCGGTGAACAACATTACAATTTTTTTTTCAAGTGGCTGAGGGCCTTCCCGATGAAGTTAATCAGCTAGTGTAACTCTATTCATGTCAAAGAAAAGAAAGCCCTCCAGATCAGAGGCTATTGCATGACTCTAAGGAACCCCCCCTCCCCCGAATTTCGATGTTACTGAAGCTAATGTGCCTGACTGGAAAGCCTCCCTGACGGGTATTTCGCGAGGAGCCATCTGCTCTCAGCGTGTATGGGATTTATAGGTATAGATATATATAAATGTAATAGATAGATATTAAATCTATAGTTAGATAGTGAGAGGGCTACTGGCGTCCTCTGGCCGATCTAGAGCTCGCAGTTACGGACTCATGGTACGACTGACAGAAGCGCCTAAATGCAGTATAGTTGGCTCTATTGGCTATGAGATCAGAGTATCCGACCGGTCCTGACGCCACGGCCGGTCGTACCGCGTCAAGGAGCGTTTTCGGTTGGGAGTGCTGTTGAGGGCATTCCCATAGTACATATGTGCCGCACATCCTGGGTAATGGCTCCCCTCCCCCCCGGATGACGCCCCGCTGAAAAAGATAATGGGCAAAGTGTCCGTGGCCAGTAAGAAACTGGCTGGTGAAGTGGTCTGGAACGAGCCACTTGGCAGCCATGCGCTCCCTGATCGACGGAAAAAAGGAAAAAATAGGTTTGTCGCAGGATGAGGCGACCCAGTTACCTTGCCACTGTGTGTAAATCGCGTCGTGGACTGAGTCCTTGAGGCGTTGGGTAAGGTCCCCTGCTGGGGGTTGGAAGACCACCTGGGAGTCAAGTTTGGCGGGGAGGCCTTGCCTGAGGTAACCGATAGCAGCGCGGTACTGGAGCTCGAGGTCGAGGGGTAGCACACCGGCAAGTACCGGGAGTGAGTCAGTCGCGGTAGATCTAAACGCTTTCGTCATGAGGAGAAGCGAGTTCCTCTGTCCCGAAAGCACAGCTCGTCGCGCATTGCCACGTCGACACTTCTCCGCCCAGCATATCGCCGCATATGCAGCGGTGCCGAGGGAAACAGAGTCGTAGAGGACGCGGAGTGCGCGACCCTGCAGGCCCCACGTAGTGTACGAGAGACGAGCCATCTTCCCGAAGGCTTTATTTGCCTTTTGGGTGATGGTTTTGGCGTGTTTAATGAATTTGAAGTTGACATCGAGAGTGATGCCGAAGTAGACTACTGATTGGGATACTTTTACGCGTTTTTCTAGGAATTTAGACGTCCGACGTCTAGCCTTCCTTTGAGGAGGATGGCTTCCGTCTTGTGGGGAACGAAAGTGAGCTTGTTGGTGTCCCCCCAGCCTGCTATGGCTAGGAGTGCCGACCGAGATAGGTCTTCCATCTCGGCGCGGGATCTCGCCTCGACTGTGAGTAACGCATGGTTCGCGTAGGCTCTCACCTCGCAACCCGGGGGCAAAGGGAGTGACAGAAGGTCATCAAATAAGATGTTCCAGAGGAGAGGGCCCAGGACTGGATACGCATCTTTCGATAAGCGTGGGGCCTGCGTCCATAGTGACGCGTCGTTCATTGAAATATGAGGCCACACAGGCGTAAACATTAGATGGAATATTACGCCGTCTAAGTTTCGCCATAACCATCGGCCACCAGGCGCTGTCGAAAGCGCCCGATATATCAAGAAAGACCGCCAGTACGTATTTGGATGCTGACGATCCGACCACCTCCATGGCTGATCCTATGGCATCCTCCGTAGAGACGCCGGGCCGGAAGCCATATTGGCGGCCGGATATCGGCACTCCAGCTAGTATGAGGGGAGATTCAATGCGGTTAGCTAAATACATATCTAATATAAGTGGAAAAGAGATGTAAAATTAAGGAATCACATTATATGTATTTTCACAAGCAGTCGGTCTTCGAAGACCGACTGACAAAAAGAGTGTATAAAGGGAATGTAATAGGTAAGCGTGGAAGGGGAAGACCTAGAAAAGAATGAATTGATCAGATAAGTGAGATTGCGAATGAATGGAATTTACAGAGTGGAAACAAGAGAAGAGCATGCATGAAAAGAGTGATGAAATTAGATGAGATGAAAGAAGTATGCAGGGACAGAGTCAAGTGGAGGCATTTGTGTGGAGGTACTGGCCACCCCTAGAGGAATGGCGGCAGGATACAAGACAAGACAAGACAAGCAGACATGTATAAGTTCGCGCTTAAACATACCGCATGTGGACTTACTATATACAAACCCAAATTTCAAATGAACATGCACCCTGCAACTCTTGCCAACCTTCCCTGAAACAGGGGTGACATTGACAAAGTGAAACATTTTTTTACAGCATGGGTGCTCAGCCGCATACCAACCTATAAATCAAGGAACATACACAACAAATTACATTTTAAAAATAAATAAATAGTAATGTGTATGGACATTAAAACTAAAACAGAAAACCAATTCTAATTTTAAAAACCCTAGCCGCCAACATCACAGATCAACCACCATTTCTTTCTGTCCTTATACACTTCTTTCATTTCCTCCAGAATCATAACCTTCTTCATACAAGCCTCATCGGTAAAATAGGTGTTTCATTTTCCAGAGACACCTACGTATAAGAACCCAAGTATCCTTATGGCAACTGGGTCTTGCTTGAGAATTGACGCTTTCTACAGCGACAACCAAGCTCGCAGAGGGCTCTTGAGGCGTGATTCACACAAAAACAGCGCTCACAAAATAAATATTTCCAATACTATTATTATTATTTTCCTACTTCCAACCTACTTTCCAACTAAGCAATGAACTGAACTTTAGGTAAATGTTTAAACAATAGTTTTTAATTAATTATTCATTTTTTAATTGGATTCCAAAGTGTCGAAGAAAGCAATTTTTAATCATCCGCCTTCCTTTGTCTTTGTTTATTTTAAACAAAAACCCAGCGAGGCAAATTTTCGAATTATTTAATAAGTTGTTAATTAATTTACGTCGGCTGCATTTTCATGAATTTTCATCTCAAAGGTGTCGCTCTAATGATTTTCCTCTCTGTGCATATTTTGCATAAACCTGCACAGCGAGTACAAACATTTACGTTTCAACTCCACAATAGCGTTTTACCGGTAAAAAAATATAGGTTAACTAAAAAAACATATTTCTTGAGCGGTCCGTAGTCCATTGACAATAATGCGGACTCGTAAATGGAAGGTTGTGGGCTCGAACCACGGCGTAGCACAAAAATATACCATTTATTTTTTCAAATTTTTGGGCATATTGAAAGGATGAATGAAGACTGGCTGACAAAAAAAGTGTATTAAGGGAATGTTATAGGTAAACGTAGAAGGGGAAGACCTAGGAAAGAATGGATTGATCAGATAAGTGAGATTGCAAATGAATGGAATTTACAGTGGTGGAAACAAGAGAAGAGCGTGCATGAAAAGCGTGATGAAATTAGATGAGATGAAAGAAGTATGCAAGGACAGAGTCAAGTGGAGGCACTTGTGTGGAGGTACCGGCCACCCCTAGAGGAATGGCGGCAGGATACAAGACAAGACAAGACAAGCTGGGTTGAAAAATTCATAAACCTTTACCAAAGACCAGTCATCAAAAGGTCCATCCGGCCAAACAGCAACTGGGTCTTGCTTGAGAATCGGCGCTTTGTAGCGACGGCCAAGCTCGTAAACAACACCTCTGCGGCACTACAACAAGTGTCATAGACCCCAACGGTGCTATTCTTAGACATTTTAGTCCCCCATTGAGCCCAGGCATTGACACACTAATGATGCATTTGTATGAAGACTAATTGTCAATCCAAGATGGCCGCAAGTGAACAGCTGATTAGTCTTCATACAAATATTACCAAAAGTCGGTAGGTAAAAATGACCGTGGTGATGAGACTTTCAGGCCAGGCATCATTAGTTTGTCAAAGCGTGGGCTCAACCGACGACTAAGAATAGCCCCCCGAGAGTCTCTGTGCCTAGTGCTAGAACCGTTAGACTACAGACCGGTCTGATTTGACCCATACAGGATTTCTTTCCACACCACAGAAGAACCACATTCCAAAGGCAGAGATTTTGTTATGCCCACCCTCTGTTGATGTATAGTAAATTCAACTAAAATAATGCAACTAAGCTACACATATAGTGTAACTTCTTGCCTGCATTATCCCCGAAGGGGTCGCATGTTGCGATTCGGGACCTATTTATTTTCACAGGTAAGGGGGCTGGCCTCACACCAACCACTTTCAGTTGAAGGGGGGGTTTCCCAGCTCCCGGGGGGTACGCTGGTTCTCATTTCTTGTGAAGGCTGAGTAAACCTTGAGATCGAACCCTGGCTCTCGGCATGGAATACAAGCATTCTACGAATTGAGCTACCGACCTTTTTTTACGAGCTTGATCGCCGTCGCTACAAAGCGCCAATTCTCAAGCAAGACCCAGTTGCTGTCAGGCTGGATGGACCTTTTGATGACCGGTCATTGGGAAAGGTTTATGAATTTTTCAACCCAGCGAAAAGCAAATTTGAAAATATAAATGGTATATATTTTTTGTGCTCCGCCGGGAATCGAACTCACAACCTTTCATTTACGAGTCCGAAGTGTTACTACTTAACTACGGACCGGTCTGTAAGCCTTTGGTAAAACGCTAAGGTTGAGTTTTAACGTGAGACTTTATAAACTAGGGTTACAAAGAGAGAGAGAGAGCTACCCTCTAGGCGTCGTTTGCAGCGCTACGTGCACTCAATGAAAATCCCTTTTTTGGCACAAAAAAATAAGCCTTCTAGAAAATTCCATGCTAAAATTTTTGCAAAGAGAAATGCTGACGTCGATCCGTGTATATTTAAATTTTTGTTTTTTTTTCTTTATGGTGCGATCTCATGGAAGGTACATCACAATCGTTGTACACTAGACTGGTTTTTCAGATACATGAAGATTTTTATTTTTGTTTTAATGTTGAGTGTCTCTAATCAAAGTACTCCACCTAAGTTGCAAAGATATCGACGGTTAAAAGGCAGTAGGGCATAAGCGACATAAACTTAATTTTTCAAGAGAGCAGTTCAATGTTTGACATTGCAGAAAAATGGCATAACTTATTCATTTTTCATATCGTTAAAATCAAAAAAGCTCTTAAATTTAAAAAATAAAGGCATTTATTTGCCTTCCTATTAATGTGATTTTACGATGTTTTACGTTTTTTTCTGTCGCAAGCGCCTTTAGGACATAAGAGGCCAAAATCTTGTCGGTTACACCAAAACCATACTTCGAAAACGTAGTTGTTTGCTTGGGCATAAACAACACAAAAATCATCGTAGAGCTATGGGAGTTAGCGCATTAGATAGAGCGGAAAATTTCAATTACATAGGATAGTTGTCATAACTCATAACTCTCAAAATGTCGCTTATGCCCTGTTACTGTCTTTTAACCGTCGATATGTAGCATTGGGAATTCACATTATATGCATTTTAACAAGCACAAAACACGCATAAGTTCGCACTTGTACATGCCGCATGTGAACCTACGTCATAAAAAACCCTAATCTTAAATGAACATATACACACTGCAACTCTTGCCGACCTTCCTTGAAACATGGGTGACATTGGCAAAGTGAACCATTTTCTACAGCATAGATGGTCAGCCACACATCAACCAATAAGTCAAGGAACTTATACATGTTAGATTTTGTAAATCACGGTTGTTATGCGGCTGACCACCCATAATATAAAAATTGGTTCACTTTGCCAATGTCACCCCTGTTTCAGGGAAGGACGGCAAGAGTTGCAAGGCTTATGTTCATTTGAGATTGGGTTTTTATATTGTAGGTCCACATGCGGCATGTGTTAGCGCGAAATTATACATATCTGCTTGTGGGAATGCATTTAGTATAAATCTTAAATGATATATATCTTTGCAGCTTAGATTAGATTAGATTAGACATTGAATATAATATAATTTTTAGGTTTAAGTTAGAATTACGGTCGTTTGACATTTTGACAATTAGTAGCTACGTCGCTGACGAAACGTAGAGAATAATGTAAGTTCTCACCGAACGGTTCGTTAAATATCCGATTTAAATTAAGTTTTAAAATTGTTCAGTTTTAAAAAAAAATAATCTATATATATAATGCCCTTCGCCGTCGTCATTCGCTTACAATTTCAATTTTCAAAATTAATGCCATCACAGAAGATGAACAACATTCCTGATCAATGGCAAATTAATTTTTGTATATATGCTGCAATGCTGCGAGCTTTCGCGTTTGTGTTTAAAAATGTATGAAAACTTTTTTCAATTAACCTGTTTCTTCAAACTGAAAATGTATGGAAATAAATTGACATCTAGCGGCAAAACGTGAAAGTTTTTTTTATATTTTCTTTTATTTCATGCAAATTAAAAAAAAAATACACAAAATAAAAATGGATTTAAATCTGTAATCTAAGTTGCAAAGATATAAAACATTTGAGATTCATATTACATGCATTCTTACAAGCAGACATGTATAAGTTCGCGCTTACATATGCTGCATGTGTATTTACAACACGACTTTTCCTCAAACAGAGATAAAATTTGCATACCTTGACTGATAGGTTGGTATGCGACTGACCACCCATACTGTAAAAAATGGTTCACTTTGCCAATGTCACCCCTGCTTCAGGGAAGGTCGGCAAGAGTTGCAGGGCTTATAATAATTTTAGATTGGGTTTTTTATATTGTAGGTCCACATGCGGCATGTGTGAGCACGAAATTATGCATGTCTGCTTATGGGAATGCATTTAATATGAATCTCAAATGATACATATCTTTGCAGCTTAGATTTACATTTAGAATTAGATTTAGATGGTGAACCATTACTTACAGTATGGGTGGTCAGCCACATACTTTTTTTTTTTTTTTTTTTTTTTTTAAGAAATCCTGTGCGGGAGACTCCCTAGATTCTAGAGACTCTAGGGGTCTATGACACTTGTTGTAGTGCCGCAGAGGTGTACGAGCTTGGTCGTCGCTACAAAGCGCCAATACTCAAGCAAGACCCAGTTGCTGTAAGGCTGGATGGACCTTTGGTGACCGGTCATTGGTAAAGGTTTATGAATTTTTCAACCCAGCGAAGAGCACATTCGAAATATAAATGGTATATTTTTGTGCTCCGCCGGGATCCGAATCCACAACCTTCCATTTACGAGTCCGAAGTGTTGCCACTACGGACTACGGACCGGTCCAAGATGCCAACGACACGCGGTGTACCTGAGCGGTTACCCATCCAAGCACTGACCACGCCCAATGTTGCTTAACTTCGGTGATCTATGGGAACCGGTGCTTTCAACATGGCTAACGTCGTTGACAAAATTTATTTTGTTTAAATCTATAATCTAAGTTGCAAAGATACAAGCACACACTTATAAGTTCGCGCTTACACATGCTGCATGTGTCCTTACAACATAAAAACACAATCTCTAATAAACATAAGCTCTGCAACTCTTGCCCATCTTCCCTCAAACAGGGGTGACGTTAGAAAAGTGAACCATTTTTACAGTATGGGTGGACAGCCTCATACCAACCTATAAGATAAGGAAATTATTTTGATTTCTATTCTTTATAATCTGTAATCTAAGTTGCAAGGAAACAGTGACAAAACGATACATGACCAAACAACAAAGTAACAAAACAGCACAGTGACAAAAAAGCACGGGGACAAAACAAACAGTGAAAAAACAGTAAGGTGACAATAGAGCACAGTGACATAACAGCACAGTGACAAAACAGCACGGTGATAAAACAGCATAGTGATATAACAGCACAGTGACAAAACGGCATATTGACAAAAAAGCACGGTGAGAAAACAGCACAGTGACATAACAGCACAGTGACAAAATAGCACGGTGACAAAACAGCACAGTGATATAACAGCACAGTGACAAAACGGCACATTGACAAAAAATCACGGTGACAAAACAGCACAGTGACATAACAGCACAGTGACAAAACAGCACAGTGACAAAAAATGACGGTGACAAAACAACACAGTGACAAATCACCACAGTGACCAAACTACACGGTGACAAAACACCACAGTAACAAAACAGCACAGTGACAAAGCAGCACGTTGACAAAACAGCATAGTGACAAAACAACACGGAGTCAAAAAAGCACAGTGAAAGAACAGCACAGTGACACAACAACACGGTGACAAAACAACACGGTAACAAAACAGCACAGTGACAAAACAGTACAGTGACAAAACAGCACAGTTAAAAATCAGCACAGTGTTAAAACAGCACAGTGACAGAACAGCACTTTAACCAAAAATCACAGTGACATAACACAAGTACACTAGCAGACTCGTAAAAGTTCACGCTTACACATGCTGCATGTGACTTACAACATAAACACCCAACTCAAATGAACATAAGTGCAACTCTTTTTGCACTTATGTTCATTTGAGTCAAAATTTTTAATATTTGCATACACTATCGATGTATTTATTATATTAAGGTATAACCGTTTACAGTGCGGGATATTCCCAGTATTTTTTTGTAATGGCGGATTTTCATAAATTTATTTTATCAAAGCCTAACAAATCTAAGTAAATGTTCTTTTACAAAAACTGCGTGTTTTTATTTTACATGTTTTATAATACTGCGAAGTTTAACGCGAGGAAACTATGTGCAATATACACATTTCACAAATGTTAAGGGGTTGGGCTGCGTAGCAGCCAGGGGCAACGCCCCTAGTCTATATATAATTATAATGCCATACGCCGTCGTCGTCGGTCCTCCCACGGATCAGCGCATTCTACCACTACGCTACCGTGCCGATGAGATAATGCTCGAAATAGAACATACTTAAACAAGTCCTGCTTTCGAATTCGACTTGGGGTGGTTTTTTTTTTTTTCCCCTTTTTTTTTTAAAGTAATTTTTTTAAAGAGGAATGAATTTCACCAAACTTTATTTCTTGGCTAGAAACAGGTATTTATTTAGACCAGCAATTAGTAATTTAAAATATAACGGGGAAACCAAATTTCGTTGAAAGGTTTTTACAAATATAGATGGCAAAAGACGATTTTACATAATAAATGATGGAGATTTTCAACAAAATTGCTTTTTTTTACCCAATATTTTGAAATACCTACGTATAAGCAATTTGAGAGTTAGGGATGTACCTTTATAATCTAAGTTGCAAAGATATACAGCATTTTTTAAATATAACGGGGAAATAAAAAAAATCGTTGAAAGGTTTTTAGAAATATAGATGACAAAAAACGATTTTTCATAATAAATAATTTAAATTTTCAACAAAATTGCTGTTTTTAGCCAAAATTTTCAAATACCTACGTAAAAGCAACTTGAGAGATTTAGGGATGTACCTAGATAATCTAAGTTGCAAAGATATATAGCATTTAAGTTTTATATTAAATGCATACCAACCTATCTAAAATCTAAATCTATAATCTAAGATGCAAAATATAGTACATTTGATATTCATGTTAAATGCATTCCCTCAAGCACACACTTATAAGTTCGCGCTTACACATGCTGCATGTGTCCTTACAACATAAAATCACAATCTCTAATGAACATAAGCTCTGCAACTCTTGCCCATCTTCCCTCAAACAGGGGTGACGTTGGCAAAGTGAACCATTTTTACAATATGGGTGTTCAGCCTCATACCAACCTATAAGACAAGGAAATTATTTTGATTTCTATTCTTTATAATCTGTAATCTAAGTTCCAAAGCTATATTACATAGTTATATAACAGTGACAAAACGATACATGACCACATAACAAAGTAACAAAACAGCACAGTGACAAAAAAGCACGGGGACAAAACAAACAGTGAAAAAACAGGAAGGTGACAAAAGAGAACAGTGACATAACAGCACAGTGACAAAACAGCACGGTGATAAAACCGCACAATGATATCACAGCACAGTGACAAAACGGCACATTGACAAAAAAGCAAGGTGACAAAACAGCACAGTGACATAACAGCACAGTGACAAAACAGCACGGTGACAAAACAGCACAGTGATATAACAGCACAGTGACAAAAAGGCCCATTGACAAAAAAACACGGTGACAAAACAGCACAGTGACATAACAGCACAGTGACAAAACAGCATAGTGACAAAACAACACGGTGACAAAAAAGCACAGTGAAAGAACAGCACAGTGACAAAACAACACGGTGACAAAACAACACGGTAACAAAACAGCACAGTGAGAAAACAGCACAGTGACAAAACAGCACAGTGACAAAATAGCTCAGTGACCAAACAGCACAGTGACATAACAACAGGGTCACTAAACAGCACAGTGACAAAACAGCACAGTTCCAAATCAGCAGTGTCAAAACAGCACAGTGACAAAACAACACTTTAACCAAAAAGCACAGTGACATAACACAAGTACACTAGCAGACTCGTAAAAGTTCACGCTTACACATGCTGCATGTGGACTTACAACATAAAAACCCAACTCAAATGAACATTAGCCCTGCAACTCTTGCCGATCTTCCCTGAAACAGGGGTGACGTTGCCATAGTAAACCATTTTTGTAACAGTATGGGTGGTCAGGCTCATAACAACCTATAGGTCAAAAATTTTAATATTTGCATACACTATCGATGTATTTATTATATTAAGGTATAACCGTTTACAGTGCGGGATATTCACAGTATTTTTTTGTAATGGCGGATTTTCATAAATTTATTTTATCAAAGACTAACAAATCTAAGTAAATGTTCTTTTACAAAAACTGCGTGTTTTTATTTAACATGTTTTTTAATACTACGAAGTTTAACACGAGGAAACTATGTGCAATATAAACATAAAACAAATGTTAAGGGGTTGGGCTGCGTAGCAGCCAGGGGCAACGCCCCTAGTATAACTATAATATAATTTGTCGGTGTTATGTGTTATGGCCGAGGGGGCCAAATGGGCTGATCTTTGTAGCGTGTTTGGAATAGAACAACGTTGGTTTGATCCCCACCTGGGTCATTAGACCATAACTTTGACCCTGGTGTAACAGATGTTATTGGGTAATTAATTATTCATTAATAATTCATTAAAATAAACAATATTGATTTATTAATTGATGATATACGAGAAAGGTATGGATGGACCAAATTTTCGAAATAGCGAATGAATGGGATATTCGGAGTCATAATATAAGGAGAGCTTGTATGAAAAAGGTTATGACTCTGGATGAAATGAAAGAAGTATGCAAGGTTCGAAAGAAATGGCGGTTAATCAGTAATGCTGGCGGTTAAAGCTGAGGCTTTTAAAATTAAAAAAAAATATATATATGTATTTTGTAGTTTTTTTTTAAATTTTTTACTGTTTCATTGTTTAGAGTTTATTTGTTTAATATATTTGAATGTATAAATTGCTTGTATTCCTTGACTGATAGGTTGGTATGCGGCTGACCACCCATACTGTAAAAAATGGTTCACTTTGCCAATGTCACCCCTGCTTCAGGGAAGGTCGGCAAGAGTTGCAGGGCTTATGTTCATTTAAGATTGGGTTTTTTATATTGTAGGTCCACATGTGGCATGCGTAAGCGCAAAATTATGCGTGTCTGCTTGTGGGAATGCATTTAATATGAATCTCAAATGATACGTATCTTTGCAGCTTAGATTTAGATATTATACTAGGGACAATAATAAAAAGCGACCTTTGACAACATAACATCAAGTAGGTACTTCATTTATATTATAGACCCCTAGAGTCTCTGAGGTCTAGGGAGTCTGCTGCACAATATTTCTTTAAAAAAAAAACAAAATTCTTTAGATTATAGATTATATAAATCAAAATTGTAGTAATTAGAGCTGCTGGAAAGCGAGCGGATTTATTACACACATGGACGCGAGCACAGCAAAACGTTCATTAAGCGCGGCCCTTTGTAACAAAAGTTTTTCCCTTTCACCTCCGCGCACATGTAAGCTCCGGCGCGTCAAATATAAAACTAAGCGATCATGTTAAACCCACATCAAGATGTGTGTATGGATTTGAAGACAGCACTGCCAGTGGGCGTTTTAGCTTTCCTTACAATATTGCTCTCTGAGCATGGAGGTATACTCAATGGAGGGGCTATGAATGTGATTTAGTTCCAATCAACATGATGCAACGTCTTTGACACCATACATTGTTAATAGTGCTGTCTCGCTCACGACATATGAAATGTTTTTCTCATTTTCTATGTAAGCAACGTGTCTCTACTCCGTATTCAATGTATGAACATATCGCCATGGAAACCCATGCAATCACTATGGTAACGGTATTTGTTATTAGTGTTGTTGAAAGTATGAAAATATCACCGCATTGTGTACGGGAAGATTTTCACAAATATCTATTACCGCGAGCATAGAAGTTACATACTTGAAGAAGCAAGTAGGTACCTATATATTTTAACATCACTAGTTCTAAAAATGGCTGTCACTTTCGCGACCAAAATATTTCGACAAACGAAAAATAAATTTTATCAACGTATTCATATAGAATAGTGGCTAAAGTGAAATATTATTCCATTTTCTATAACACATTCACTCTCTTTTGTTAGCACATTTAGAAAATACCCAGTTTGGCATTTATATGGATTTTTTTTCCAATTAGGTATCACACCTGTTGATAGTTGGAAGGTTACCGATAGACTGAATTTGGATTTTTGTATGATGAGTGGGGTAGCGTATTTCTTATTCTCAAAGGATTGATTTCTTAGCCCATCCAGTTCTATACACCGATGCGATGTCTCTGAGTTTACACGTAAATTAAATAGGTACTTAGGATGCGGAGCTCAAAGCTAAAACTAGCTGCTACTTGTACGAGTACTATGAAATTGCAAAGCTCAGTGGGCCGTGAGTAAAAGACATTGATTCAACACTCAACCATCGCGTGTTTTAAAAAATATATGAAAGATAAACAGCGCCTCTAGTGAGTGTCTTAGTTTTCATAGTTTTTTTTCAGATGAGTATTTACGTAGCGTTTTATAATCGGGGTGCAGCGAGAGGCCGAAATGAAAAGGTTTATTGCATTTTCAAGTATGAACTGCAGTTGGCACATCTCACATATTAAAGCACACAGGTCCGTAGTCTTATGGTAACACTTTGGACTCGTAAATGAAAAGTTGTGGGTTCGAACCCCGCCGGAGCACAAAAAAGTAACAATTTATACCTTCAAATTTGCTCATCGCTGGGTTGAAAAATACATAAACCTTTAGCAAAGACCGGTCGCCAAGGGTCCATCCAGCCTCACAGCAACTGGGTCTTGCTTGAGTTTTGTCGATTTCAATAAGCAACGACCAAGCTCGCAGAGAGCTTTTGAAGTGTGATTCATACAAAAACAGCGCTCACCAAATAAATCATACTAATATTATTAAAGGCCAGATGTTTATGTATTCTGACATTTGTTGGCCTTTTATTTCGCTGGGTTGAAAAATACATAAATATTGACCAAAAACCGGTCACTAAAGGACAATCCAGCCTTACAGCAAGTGGGTCTTGCTTAAGAATTGGCGCTTTGCAGCGACGACCAAGCTCGTAAATAACACCTCTGCGGCACTACAACAAGTGTCATAGGCCCCCTTGAGCCTCTGAAAACTAGGGAGTCTGCCGCACAGGATTTCTTAAAAAAAAGACACTTATCAGTTCTCGCTTATGCATGCCGCATGTGAAAACCTAAAACATAAAAATCCAAATCTCAAATAAACATAATCCCCTTTATTTCTTACCAACCTTCCCTGAAACAGAAGTGGCATTGGTAAAGTGAACTATTAGTAGTCAGCCTAATACTTACCCCTAAGTTGAGGAACAAGGAACAAGTAATAAAAAAGAATTAATCTCGCACTTATATCTTTTCACTTTAACCTACTTTTAGTTTCAGGTAGCAGCTTGGTGAAAAACACCGACAAACTTTTTTTCATATTCACGCTGTACACGTGAACTCTTATTAAGCATTTTTACTTTTTTACTTTCGTGAAATAAAATTCCTTATACCATAGAATCAACTAAAATATATATATTCCTTGACTTATAGGTTGGTATGAGGCTGACCACCCATACTGTAAAAAACGGATCACTTTGCCAATGTCACCCCTGTTTCAGGGAAGGTCGGCAAAAGTTGCAGGGTGTATGTCCATTTGAGATTTGGTTTTTATGTTGTAGGTTCACATGCGGCATGTGCAAGCTTGAACTTGTACGTGTCTGCTTGTGAGAATGCATATAATGTGAATCTCAAATGTAACATATTGTAATGTAAATAGTAGATAGAGGTGTACATCGTAGGTAGTAATAGTTATTAAAGCATTATGTCAAAAGTAGATTAATCTAGGTGTACACCGTAGGTAGCAATAATTATAGACCTAAGAAATCTAGAAATTAAATGATCCTTTTGTACTCTTGAACTTGGTAGAATATTCGCGAATGTGCTGGCAAAATTAGTCACTGGAGAGTTCTGTCTGTGAAGTATATAAGGCGTAGAATTGAGTGCGCTAAGCCAGTGAGATAGTTGCCTTTGATTCGAAGAGTGTAAACGATACTAAACTGTGAAAATAAATTTGTGTAACCAAAAGTGTTAAAAATAAATAGAAATTGTTAAAATAAATTAAGTGCAAATAAAGATCCTGAAAGAAGACCTGTATGTTTTAATTTAGAGACATTTCGAACCAAAAACATTACATATTGTTTTGTAAATAGTAGCTTAATATAGGTGTACATCGTAGGTAGTAATAATTATTATAGTGTAATGTCAAAAGTAGATTAATATAGGTGTACATCGTAGGTAGCAATAATTATAGGCCTAAGAAATCTAGAAATGTAATAATCCCTTTTTACTCTTGGAGCTGGTAGAACGTTCGAGAGTTTGCTGGCAAATTAGTCACTATAGTCTTCTGTCTGTGAAGTATATAAGGCGCAATGTTGGATACAACAGGCCAGTTAGATAGTCGCCTTTGACTGAAGAGTGTGTGCGGTGCTGAACTGTGAAAATAAATTTGAGTTGCTAAAAGTGTTAAAAATAAATATAAATTGTAAAATGAATTAAGTGAAAATAAATATCCAGAAAGAAGACCTGTTGTTTTTTGTTTAAAGTCTATTAGAACCCAAAAACACTACAATATCTTTGCAACTTGGATTAGATTATATTGTATTGACTTGAAATTTCATGTGAAAGCAAAAAAATATTCCACTATAACTACTCCTACATATACACTATCCTAAAGTTATTTTTTTGCGTTCAACCTCAACCGCAGCGTTTGATAAAAATGTATGGAAATTAAACAGCTACTCTAGTGAGCGTTTTACTTTACATACATTTTTAGTAAAACGTGACAGTTGAGTTGTGACGCTGTATACTAGGAGTACAGTAGACTGACGTAGTTTTTTTTCAAACAATGCAATCATTTTACTCTAATGCACCGTGAAATTGTATTGAATTGGCTGAAGCGTGTCCTCACTCAAGTACAGGCAGACGGGATGAAAGGAGCTTGTTAACTTTTTATTAAATCTTTTTCTTATCACTACGTAGCGGATCCAATCGCGAGACTTCCTTCTCCTCATATTGGAAAATTTAAGATAAAAATCAGGCGGATTTCTTCTGGTGACCGATTCTTTTATGTGAACAATACCTCAAGAGCTTTCCACGAATTTGGTTATCGTCAAAAAAAGCGCCAATTGTCAAGTAAGACCCTGAAAATATAATATACGTATCATTTCAATGCCTTCAACTTTAAAGGTTCAACTGAATAAGTGAAGTATTTAGTTACCGTGGATTTCTCAGATGAATGCTTAACTTATAGGTTGGTATGAGGCTGATCACCCGTACTGTAAAAAATGGTTATTACTCGTATTCCTTGACTTATAGGTTGGTATGAGGCTGACCACTCATACTGTAAAAAATGGTTCACTTTGCCAATGTCACCCCTGTTTCAGGGAATATCGGCAAAAGTTGCAGGGCTTATGTTCATTTGTGGTTTGGATTTTATTTGCAAGTACACATTCAGCATTTGTAAGCGCGAACTACACGTGTTTGTTTGTGGGCATGCATTTGAGATATGTGCTTTAAATGTTAATATATCTTTGCAACTTATATTATAGATGCACCTTGTTTACCTGTTGCTAATCAAGTTTGAAAATCCTGTGGCTTAGAACTTTTTCATGAGCACTTTCTTGGTCCAAGGACTAGAGAATGAATATGACCGGTCCGTAGTCCAAGTGGAAACACTTCGGACTCGTAACTGGAGGGTTGTGGGTTCGAATCCCGGCGGAGCACAAAAAATATACCATTTATTGTTTCAAATTTGCTCTTCGCTGTGCTGAAAAATTCATAAACCTTTACCAAAGACCGATCATCAAAAAGGCCATCCAGCCTTACAACAACTGGGTCTTGCTTGAGTATTGGCGCTTTGTAGCGACAACCAAGCTCGTTAACACCTCTGCGGTATGTTATAACAACTGCCATAGATCCTTAGATTCTCTGAAATCTAAGGAGTCTGCCGTAGAGGATTTTTAAAAAAAAAATGTGACACGATAACCTTGATCAACTCCAGACAACGATGCCTATTCAAAGCCTTCCTTTTCCAGTCCCACACTCTAACTGCATGATAGTAACGCAACGCAACTAAGCTACACATGTAGTGTAACTTCTTGTCGCGTTATCCCCGAAGGGGTCGCATGTGGCGAGTTGAACCTATTTATTTTTACAGGTAAGGGGGCCGGCCTTACGCCAACCACTTCAGTTGAAGTGGGGGTTTCCCAGCTCCCGAGGGGACTGGTACTCATTTCTTGTGAAGGCTGAGTAAACCTTGCCGGTATTTTTATTAAGGGGTTTGAAATAAACACCGAAATAGGAAATCATTTCTGACACCCTTCTCGGTGGGATTCGAACCCGAACTCACGGGGTAGAATGCGAGCACTCTACCAACTGAGCTATCGACCGGACTGTAAGTCTATAAGTATATCTACCATATTTTTGTTCAGCCACTTTCATATGGGTCTTCCGACTGTTCTGCGCTCCTTTGGATCCGCCATATATATATATATACAAGGATAATTTATTTATAAGGTACACGTAATAAAAGAGCGCCGTTTTTGTGTGTGTCACACCTCAAGGGCCCTCTCAAATCACGGATAAGATTTTTTGTAAAGATGCGTCTTTAGTGCTCCTTTAAAGACACCAACAGTTTCTGCCTTCCTCACATTAGGTGGTAGTCTGTTCCACTCCATTGGACCCGCAAACCGGAAAGCACGGTCCCCAAAATTAGTGCGTGTCTGACGTGACGGCTGGACTAAGTCAAATACCCCACACTCCGCAGATCTGAGAGTTTGGCGTCTCAAATCTATCTCAACACGTGAGAACATTTCAGACAAGTATGAAGGAGCCATAACATTGACAGCTTTGTAAACCATCAGACAAACACGGTAGACCACCCTCTCCGGAAAACGAAGCCAATGCAGTTTTTTTTTTTTTTTTTTTGACAGCCATGACAACCATCCCTTCAAGGTTCTGATGCTTCATTCACTTGATATCAACCAACTGGCTTTGGTTGATAATATTGAATGTATTTTGAAGGATTTGCAACTTACATACAAGACATGCAGGAAATAAAACAAGGTGATTGTATTTAAAAATATATTTCATGAATGTTCTTTTAACTATGTTATTATTTTAACATACAAGTGTGTACATTTATAAGTATCATAACGGATTTTTGTAATCAAATATGTGTATCAAATTATAAAACCATTTCTTACAAATTTCATAAAAAGTGACAAAATTACACTAATCCATTAGTATCATTTAATGTTTTTTTAACCGTTACCCCCTTTTCACACGAAAACTATTCTGTCCGGATTGTTTATGTTTGTCTGTATGGATAACCGGATAGACTGTGTGAAAACTTTCATACTTTCCGATACGCTACAAGACTTTCGACTCACTCGGTAATCCATAGATAAACCATAAACAATCCGCGTAAACTGCAATCTCGTGTGAAAAACCTGTAAAACTTAAAAAAATAAAAATGAGTGAAATTGTCAAGTATTGTCAAGCAAAAGGTCTGTGAAGAAAAAATCTGTTATGAAAATGAGTATTTCACTTACAATAATTTATAGTCCTGTCGGTGTTGATCTTAATTTTTTTTTATTATTTTTTACATTTGACTAGATAATACAAAAAAAATACTTTGGATGGAGAACAAATAAACTACTAACGTATTATTTATACTTTAAAAGTGAACAAAAATGGATAAAAATATCAGTAAATTTTACAGGAACCTATAAAATAGTTTAACAAAAAAACTGTACACAAAACAGGTTGGGAATGAATGGAAAATACAAGAAAAGTTTTAAATCATATTTTAAGCAACGAGTACTTTTAGTACAACCGTATTGCCATAGAACTTTTTGTTTATTATTCATAATATGAATCACGTAGTCTTAACACATATTTTGCGGGAAACTAGTTAATCAGTTAATAAGTTAATAAGTTAAATAAAAATATCAAATTAATTATTTTTATTTTGAAAACAGTCCTTTTGAAAAAAAATATAACATGATAAAAGTATAAAAAAATTACAAAAATTATTTTCACAAATTGAGCATTCATTTCGGCTTCCTCAAGTAATTTTCAAAAGGGCATAGTAAAAATGAATTTTCACTTTGTGAATGCACAAACTCTTAAAAGTAAAAACATAATACAAATAGCAATGCCACTTTTGAACACTAAAACAAACTATGCAACGCAACGAAGCTACACATATTATGAACTTCTTACCTGCGTTATCCCCAAAGGGGTTGCATGTGGGGATTTGGAAATTATTCATTTTTACATGCCGACCTCACACTGACCACTTCAGTTGAACAACCTACATAAAAACTACTAAATTTTTTTTACATTAATAAAACAGTTTTGGCATGATTTTGGCTTTAAATATCATTTTTGAGCTCTGACAACTGACTAGGGTTTTTATTGAGTATAAAATATAAGGTGTTTTTTTAGAGGTATAGAACTTTAAGTTGGCAACACTGTTTTAACTGGCGGCCATTTTGTCAGCTGTTAAGTGATTTGTGTTTAGTTTAGTTTGGCATTTCAACATGAATAGACAACTCGTGCAACAATTGAAGCCACACGATCACCTAGCAAGGCGTAGATTCGGTGAATGTGTCCAAAACAAGATTGCCGTTGATCCCGATTTTCATAAGAGAATTTCGTTTAGCGATGAAGCTCACTTTTGGTTGAATGGCTACGTCAATAAACAAAACTGCCGTATTTGGAGTGAAGATAATCCTCAAGTGTATGTTGAGACACCGTTACATCCAGAAAAAACTGACTGTTTGGTGTGCTTTATGGGCTGGTGGAATCATTGGTCCGCACTTCTTTAAAAAAGATGCTGGCCAGAACGTTACAGTCAATGGTGACCGCTTTAGAGCCATGATTACTGACTTTTTCGTTCCTCAATTGAACAACCATGATGTGCAGGAGCTGTGGTTTCAACAAGACGGCGCAACATGTCACACAGCTCGTGCCACAATTGATTTACTGAAGGAAACGTTTGGTAACCGCATAATTTCACGTTCCGGACCCGTGAATTGGCCTCCAAGATCGTGTGATTTAACACCGCTAGATTATTTTCTGTGGGGATATGTGAAGTCGCTAGTCTACGCCGATAAGCCCAAAACGATCGACCACTTGGAAGACAACATTCGCCGCGTTATTGCCGATATACGGCCACAAATGTTGGAAAAAGTTCTTGAAAATTGGACCTCCAGATTAGATTACGTCCAAGCCAGCCGTGGCGGTCAAATGCCAGAAATCATATTTTAATTATAATGCCAAAAGATTATCTTTCGAATAAAGTCAACTTCATGTCAATTTTAAAAAATCATCCTTGTTTTATTCCATTTCCAAGTTCTATACCTCTAAAAAAACACCCTTTATATCAAGAGGTATAAAAATCATTTAAACTACGTTCTTAAAACACATATTTTAAGTAAAAGTTGACATATATAGTAATAAAGAGGAAGCCCATATATTTTTTAAGTAACATCTATTTTTTTTACTTAAGTAAGTTTCTTTGCATAAAAATATACTTACACAGTTGCTTACGTACAATTCATATCTCTCTACTTTCAAGGAGTCCTTTACCCCTAGTTTAAAATATCGCGTATATCCTTCACCATCACGTAACTATAAAAAAAATTACACATGCTGCATGTGTAAGCGAAAACTTAAATTTGTCTGCTTGACTAAATTCATGAGCTTTAAATTCATTGTCTTAACAATCACATTCTGCACAATCTGAGCACAGAAAAAAACGATAATGTGAGAGTTGTTTGATATATTTTTAAAATCAATGTCCATTCCTTGACTTATAGGTCGGTATGAGGCTGACCAGTGACCGATGTCACCTCTGTTTCAGGGAAGGTCAGCAAGAGTTGCAGGGTTTATGTGCATTTGAGATTGACTTGTTATATTGTAGGTCCACATTCGGCATGTGTTAGCGCGAACTTATACGTGTCTGCTGGTGAAAATTCATTTAATATGAATCTCAAATGATATATATCTTTACAACTTAGATTTAGATTTAGAATGTCCAGTATTTATTAAACACATCGGTTCAGTACATATACAAACATTGCTCATGTGTAATTACCTCTGTTGGAGAAAAAACAAGCAAACAATAAAGGGGGTGATTTCATTGCAACTTAGATTACAAGGGAAAATTCAACAACAGTCCCATGATGATGTTGATAGCAATGATGAACCGATTTTCTGGCTGAGTGAGTTAGCACCCGCCAAGAATAACTACTTTTTGCTATTCGAACCATTTTCTGTTTCTATTCACAGCGCGCTGGTGAAGCAGTAACACGATGTTTTTTTACACTAGAGGTAACGTATTTTATGCCATACATTTTTTTCACTTTTCGTACGCGTACAAAACACCACAAACCAGTTATTTTTACAAACTTTTTAGTTTTCAAATTGTCTAGTATTTTTCTAATTTGTTTAAAATGTCACTCGCAGATTAGTTATATTCTAGTATGTATTTTTTCTATCATCAAATGCACTTTGTTTTTCACCATTCACAATTTTAGTTTCTTGTTTGGACACGAGCTTCAACCTCTTGAAACCAGCACCCTCGTGTCCTAGCTTGAACTCTTCCAGTAGAGAAGGATTCACTTCCGATTGTGGATGAAGAGATTCCAGACGAAGAATCGTTCCATCAGAGACTGAAGGAAGATTCTTAAGAGCACTGGCAGTTTCTGCTCCGAGAGTCATCTATATATAAGAAAGAGTAATATATTACATACTTACCTATTTTTATTCTACATGAAAGTAAGTCAAACTGTCATAAGAATTTTCAGTCTAGCAGCATTACGTTTGTACTAGTCTGTAGTCTATGTAAGGGTCATCGCTATGGGTTTCTAATCCGAAGCTCAAGAGTTTTATTTTTGGCGTCAAAAAATGTCAAATACGATTTTTTTGCTGGGTTGAAAAATGAAAGACATGTCACCAAAGGTCCATCCAGCCTTACGGCAACTGGGTATTGCTAAAGAATCGCCGCTTTCTACAGCGATGATCATTCTTGTTGATGGCTCTTGAGATGTGATAAACAGCGCACACCAAATAAATCATCCATTGTGATAAAAAATACACGATATAAAGTTTTTTTATGAATCACACATCGGCAGATCTTTACCAAAAATTAAATGAAGTAGAAGAAAATAGTTTTCGCTGAAAAAATAACAAACTTACGTTTTGTGTTGTCTCTGGATTGAGTTCCTTGAAATAGCTTGGGTTTTCGAAAGCTACCCCTGTGAGTGTTTTGATGCCGAAAATCTGCGAAACATTTAATTGTTATTAGATTTACATGAAGAAAGTAATTCTATGAATGTGATTTAGTAACAATATATTCCGTGATCTGTGGTAATATTCCGTGATCTGTGGTACCAATCGACATGATGCACGGTCTTTGACAAGATAAATTGTTTATAGTGCTGTCTCGCCCACGACATATGAAATGTTTTTGTCATTTTCTATGTAAGCAACGTGTCTCTACTGCGTCTTCAATCTATGTACATGACACCATAGAAACCATAAAATCACCATGGCAACGGTATTTGTTAGTAGTGTTGTTGAATGTATGAAAATTCATAATTCATAATTCATTCATAAGGTCTTTATTGTTTTTATCAATATGTACAAAATATTACAATAAAAATAAATTTTAAAAATCTAATTACAATAAATACTCCCCAAAGTAAGCATAGCTTGTGTTTTGGGGAGGATGGGGATCTGATAAATTCCGAATTCAAAAATGTTACAACCTCATAGGCTGGTTTTAGTGTCGCGCTGACAACGCGCTGACCGTCAGCGCTGACCGTTCAAAATATATGAACTTGTAGGAAGCGTTTTAGAATGGCGCGTAGCTGTCAGCGCGACAAGTTCATATATTTGGCTGTCAGCGCTGACGGTCAGCGTGTTGTCAGCGCGACACTAAAACCAGCCATAGTGTACGGGATGATTTTCACAACTATCTATTGCCACTAGCGTAGAAGTTACATACTTGAATAAGCAAGTACTTATATACTCGTACTTAAACATCTTTAGTTCTAGAAATGGCTGTCACTTTCGCGAGCAAAATATTTCGTAAAATAGTTAAATATTATTCAACATTTTGTACCAAAAAACTTTTGTTGGCACGTTTAGAAATTATCCAGTTCGGCATTTAAATATATTTTTTTCCAAGTTAAAGAGTGGAGAGTGTAAAGTATGAAGAAGGTTTTGACTCTGGAGGAAATGAAAGCAGTATGTACCTAAGGACAGAAAGAAATGGCGGTTGATCTGTAATGTTGGCGGCTAGGGTTTATTAAATTGAAATTTGTTTTACTTATGTTTTAGTTTTTGATGTCCATATATATTATTATTTATTGATTTAAAAAAATGAAATTTGTCGTGTATGTTCCTTGACTTATAGGTTGGTATGCGGCTGACCACCCATGCTGTAAAAATGGTTCACTTTGCCAATGTCACCCCTGTTTCAGGGAAGGACGGCAAGAGTTGCAGGGTGTATGTCTATTTGAGATTTGGTTTTTATGTTGTAGGTTCACATGAGGCATGTGCAAGCGCGAACTTATACGTGTCTGGTTGTGAGAATGCACATAATGTGAATCTCCAATGTAACATATCTTTGCAACTTAGATTAGATTAGATTAGATTAACACACCTGTTGACAGTTGGAAGGTTACCGATAGACTGAATTTGGATTTTTGTATGATGAGTGGGCTAGCGCATTCCTAATTCTAAGGATTGCTATCTCAGCCCACCTAATTTTTATTTATTGCTGGATTCATATAACGCAACAAAAATCATAATTTTTTTAAATAAAACAACAAGTTACCTTGCGGTTCCTTATCAGCCAGACCATCAAAGTGAAGATAAGCGCGCTTGCGATACAGAAAATGATGACCCCAATGAGCAGGCTCTTCCTTGACATTGTATTGGAGACCTGAGTGGCGGGAACAGTCTGCTTGCTCTCAATCTTGAATTGCACCGGCTCGGTCAATGCAGAAGTTCCTACAAATCATTGTTAAAATTCATCATCATTTTTCATACTTCAATCGCGAGTTTACCCACACTCTTATTTATTATTATTATAAAACAAAATTTATACAGCTCCTTTTATGACAGTGTGTCACTGCAAAGGCTCACTGAATGCCCATTTGAGATTTATGGTTTTTATGTTGTAGGTCCACATGCGGAATTTTTAAGCGCGAACTTATACGTGTCTGCTTGTGAGAATGCATATAATGTGAATTCTCAAAGTAATATATATTTGCCAGTGTGTCCTGCCAGTTATGACTTACGGAGCTGAGACACTAACTCTCACCAAATTGACTATCAGGAAACTCCGTGTAGCACAACGAAAGCACGAAAGAGCTATGCTACACATAAGACTGTCAGATCCTGTGGTCAGATCGGATACAAAATACCGAAATACGTAGAAGATCGGGAATTACTGACATAGTCAAAAGAGTGGCAAAGCAGAAGTGGTCGTAGGCAGGGAATGTTGCCAGATTGAGCGAGCAAAGATGAACGAGAAGAATTGTAGAATGGAGACCTCGTGAAGACAAAAGAACTAGAGGAAGGCCTCTTACACGATGGTCAGATGATATTAAAAGAGTTGCTGGTGACTGGGTGAAGAAAGCCCAGGACAAAGACGCCTGGAGAGGTTATCGGGGAGGCCTATATCTAGCAGTGGACAAGAAGTGGCTGAATAAGTAAGCACCTACGTAAAGTATATTTGCATCTTAGATTAGATTAGATTAGCTTTGTCTTACCGAAGTGATTCCCGGCTTTCAACACGCACTCATACGTCACTCCTTCCTTCATAGATACGATGTGCACGCTGGTCTCATGAGTGTCCATTTTCTCAGGAGTCCTCACTCCTATGGGTCTCCAGAACACTCGGTATATCTCGACTGTGTGGGGGTTCTTCATCGGTTTGTCCCATCTACAGACGAAAACAGTCATTATTAAGATATCCAGAGTCATAATAAATAGAGAACTTGTATGAAAAGGGATTATGACTCTGGATGAAATGAAAGAAGTATGCAAGGACAGGAAGAAGTGGCGGCTAATCTGCAATGCTGATTTGTAATGTTGGTTTATTAGTTTGCTACATTTTTTGCATAAGAATTTTTTTACTTTTTTTGTACCTATAGATTTCTTTTCAGGTTTTGTTGTTGTTTTTTTTTTATACTTAAATGTTATTTATTACTCGTATTCCTTGACTTATAGGTTGGTATGAGGCTGACCACCCATACTGTAAAAAATCGTTCACTTTGCCAATGTCACCCCTGTTTCTGGGAATGTCGGCAAGAGTTGGAGGGCTCATGTTTATTTGAGGCTTGGATTTTATTTGTAAGTACACAATCAGCATTTGTAAGCGCTAACTACACGTGTTTGTTTGTGGGCATACATCTGAGAGCTTTGAATGAATATATCCGTGCAACTTAGATTATAGATTATAGATGAAATGAAAGAAGTATTTGATTGGGGTTTTTATATTGTAAGTCCACATGCGGCATGTTTAAGCTCGAACTTATACGTGTCTACTATATAATGTGAATCCTTAATGTTACATATATTTGCAACTTAGATTAGATTAGATGTAAGGACAGGAAGAAATGGCGGATAATCTGTAATGTGGATTTGTAATGTTGGCGGCTTATTTATCATAATTTTGTGTTGTACTATTTTGTATACCAAAAGCTGCAGCATTTATGTTCATTTGAGGTTTGGATTTTATTTGAAAGTACACATTCAGCATTTGTAAGCACGAACTACACGCTTTTGTTTGTGGGCATGCATTTGAATATGTCCTTGCAACTTAGATTATAGATTTAAAAAAATAGGCTGATTTATTCGGTGAGCGCTGTTTTGTGTGTATCACACTTCACGAGCCACGTCCTTCCATTTACGAGTCCGAAGTGGTGCCACAAGACTAGGGACCGGTCCAAGAAACGCAAGCGACTCGCGGTGCTCCCAAGCGGTCACCCATCCAAATACTATCCACGCCCGATGCTGCTTAGCTTCGGTGATCGGACGAAAACCGGTGCTTTCAACATGGCCTTCAATTATTTATTATAAAGCTCCTAATAATGTTCAACAATCATGCTGTTTACTCTTTCCCTTTTCCAAAAAATAGGAAAGTATTGTAAACCACTGTACGTAATTAGCCATTGTAACACTTGTGTCATCGATTGTGCCATTTGGTTTTTCATCGCACAAGCAAGCGCTCATACTGCAATGCAACACGCTAAGCGACACGTGTTGCGCTTCCATTGTTGTCGCATAAAATGACACGCGTATTTTGCGCCATTTTGAAATTCATTTCAAGATAAACAACAACGCTTATTTTAATTTTTGCTTTTTTTGTGTGGTCAGAAGTTTTATGAATTAATGAATACAAATTTATAAAGTTTCTACAGAATTTAATAAAATAAACTTTTCGCCGTAATTCGAGTTTAAAAATACCAACAATAAAGGAGACCAACTTGTGTGGGAGTTTTATTTTACAATAATTATTTTTTAATGTGAAATTATACAGTCACCATAAAAACACATAAAAAACATAACATTTGAAATACTTATTGTAAAGTTCCTCTTTTTAGCCAGGTAGGTAATAAGTAAGAACTTTAGATAAATAAAAATATATCGTATCATCCTTTATTATATTACCCTTCGTCGTCGTCATTCGTCGTCGAGTTTCGATTTTCAAAATCAATGCCATCACAGCAGATAAAACACATTCATGCTCTATAGCAAATTAATTTTTGTATATATGCTGCAATGCGGCGAGCTTACGCGTGTGTGTTTACAAATGTATGAAAACTTTTAGGAATTAATCTGTTTGTTCATACTAAAAATGTATGGAACAATATTGACATCTAGCGGCAAAACGTAAAAGTTTTTTTTACATTTTCTTTTATTTCATGCAAATTAAAA
This sequence comes from Agapetus fuscipes, assembly GCA_951799405.1. NCBI lineage: Eukaryota > Metazoa > Arthropoda > Insecta > Trichoptera > Glossosomatidae > Agapetus > Agapetus fuscipes. Next base: position 11,329,565 of record OX637351.1, on the reverse strand, counting down.
ATAAAAAAAAAGCCAAATAAAAATGGATTTCAATCTGTAATCTAAGTTGCAAACATATATAACATTTGAGATTCATATTACATGCATTCTTACGAGCAGACATGTATAAGTTCTAATCTAATCTAATCTAAGCTGCAAAGATATATATCATTTAAGATTTATATTAAATGCATTCCCACAAGCAGATATGTATAAGTTCCCGCTTACATATGCTGCATGTGTACTTACAACATAACAGCCCATTCCAAATGAACATAAGCCCTGCAACTCTTGCCAACCTTCCCTGAAACAAAGGTGAATTTGCAAAGTAAACCATTTTTTAAAGTATGGGTGGTCAGCCTCATACCAACCTATAAGTCAAGAAAATTATTTTGTGTATTTCTTTACATAATCTAAGTTGCAAAGATACATACCATTTAAGATTCATATTAAATGCATTCCCACACGCAGACAGGTACAAGTTCACGCTTACAAATGCCCAATGTGGACTTGCAAAATAAAAAATCTAATCTCAAATGAACATAAGCCCTGCAACTTTTGCCGACTTTTCCTCAAACAGAGATAAAATTTGCATGGTAAACCATTGCTTACAGTATGGGTGGTCAGCCACATACTAACCTTTTAGTCAAGGAAATTATTTTGTTTAGTTCTATAATCTAAGTTGCAAAGATTCATACCATTTGAGATTCATATTAAATGCATTCCCACAAGCAGACAGGTACAAGTTCACGCTTACAAATGCCCAATGTGGACTTGCAAAATAAAAAAAACTAATCTCAAATGAACATAAGCCCTGCAACTATTGCCGACTTTTCCTCAAACAGAGATAAAATTTGCATTGTGAACCATTGCTTACAGTATGGGTGGTCAGCCACATACTAACCTTTTAGTCAAGGAAATTAATTTGTTTAGTTCATTAATCTAAGTTGCAAAGATACATACCATTTGAGATTCATATTAAATGCATTCCCACTAGCAGACAGGTATAAGTTCGCGCTTACAAATGCCCCATGTGGACTTATAAAATAAAAAACTAATCTTAAATGAACATAAGCCCTGCAACTCTTGCCGACTTTTCCTCAAACAGAGATAAAATTTTCATTGTAAAACAATCTTACAGTATGGGTGGTCAGCCACATACTAACCTATAAGTCAAGGAAATTATTTTATTAAGTTCTATAATCTAAGTTGCAAAGATACATACCATTTGAGATTCATATTAAATGCATTCCCACAAGCAGACAGGTATAAGTTCGCGCTTACAAATGCCCCATGTGGACTTATAAAATAAAAAAACTAATCTCAAATGAACATAAGCCCTGCAACTCTTGCCGACTTCTCCTCAAACAGACATAAAATTTTCATTGTAAACCATTCTTACAGTATGGGTGGTCAGCCACATACTAACCTATAAGTCAAGGAAATTATTTTATTATGTTCTATAATCTAAGTTGCAAAGATACATACCATTTGAGATTCATATTAAATGCATTCCCACAAGCAGACAGGTATAAGTTCGCGCTTACAAATGCCCCATGTGGACTTATAAAATAAAAAACTAATCTTAAATGAACATAAGCCCTGCAACTCTTGCCGACTTTTCCTCAAACAGAGATAAAATTTTCATTGTAAAACAATCTTACAGTATGGGTGGTCAGCTACATACTAACCTATAAGTCAAGGAAATTATTTTATTAAGTTCTATAATCTAAGTTGCAAAGATACATACCATTTGAGATTCATATTAAATGCATTCCCACAAGCAGACAGGTACAAGTTCACGCTTACAAATGCCCAATGTGGACTTGCAAAATAAAAAAAACTAATCTCAAATGAACATAAGCCCTGCAACTCTTGCCGACTTTTCCTCAAACAGAGATAAAATTTGCATTGTGAACCATTGCTTACAGTATGGGTGGTCAGCCACATACTAACCTTTTAGTCAAGGAAATTATTTTGTTTAGTTCATTAATCTAAGTTGCAAGATACATACCATTTGAGATTCATATTAAATGCATTCCCACTAGCAGACAGGTATAAGTTCGCGCTTACAAATGCCCCATGTGGACTTATAAAATAAAAAACTAATCTCAAATGAACATAAGCCCTGCAACTCTTGCCGACTTTTCCTCAAACAGAGATAAAATTTTCATTGTAAACCATTCTTACAGTATGGGTGGTCAGCCACATACTAACCTATAAGTCAAGGAAATTATTTTATTAAGTTCTATAATCTAAGTTGCAAAGATACATACCATTTGAGATTCATATTAAATGCATTCCCACAAGCAGACAGGTACAAGTTCGCGCTTACAAATGCCCCATGTGGACTTATAAAATAAAAAACTAATCTCAAATGAACATAAGCCCTGCAACTCTTGCCGACTTTTCCTCAAACAGAGATAAAATTTTCATTGTGAACCATTGCTTACAGTATGGGTGGTCAGCCACATACTAACCTTTTAGTCAAGGAAATTATTTTGTTTAGTTCATTAATCTAAGTTGCAAGATACATACCATTTGAGATTCATATTAAATGCATTCCCACTAGCAGACAGGTATAAGTTCGCGCTTACAAATGCCCCATGTGGACTTATAAAATAAAAAACTAATCTCAAATGAACATAAGCCCTGCAACTCTTGCCGACTTTTCCTCAAACAGAGATAAAATTTTCATGGTAAACCATTCTTACAGTATGGGTGGTCAGCCACATACTAACCTATAAGTCAAGGAAATTATTTTGTTAAGTTCTATAATCTAAGTTGCAAAGATACATACCAATCGAGATTCATATTAAATGCATTCCCACAAGCAGACATTTATAAGTTCACGCTTACACATAATGCATGTTGACTTACAACATAAAAACCCAATCTCAAATTAATATAAGCCCTGCAACTCTTGCCAATCTTCCCTGAAACACAGCTGAAATCTTCAAAGTGAACCATTTTTTAAACTATGGGTGGTCGATTTTCTTTTACAAAGGCTGCATGTTTTTATTTTACATGTTTTCCGAATTTTAACGCGAGGAAACTATGCGCAATATACACATTCACCAAATGTTAAGGGGTTGGGCTGCGTAGCAGCCAGGGGCAACGCCCCTAGTTTTTTTATAATATCCTGAAAATTATGCAAGGTAAGACTCTAATAAAGGCATTTTATGAACTTTGAAGTCTTGTTTTTTTTTAATTTGCTTTAAATTTAATGTACTTATTTAATTTGTTATCGGTCTATTTGACTGAAATTCAGTTTGAATGAAGTAAGCTCTTTCAAGACTTAATTTTTGGATTACAAAATCTCCTGGACGAATATTTTGCACCCATTCATAAACTGGACTTGTATGGAACAGTTCATATCCCTATTCCAACTGCATATGCACATATAGCGCATAGATACAATAGGGCTCTGTCTATGAGCTCATTCATAATCCCATGACAAAGAGCTCCATTTTGCTTACTTTCCAGCCTTCGAAAGCCTGTTCACTAAAGACTTTCCTCGTGGTTCAAATTTAGAGGATTATTTTCATGCATGGTTGAAAAATTTACGGGTCAGTTGAAAAAGACTGGTAGCACCTTATCAACTTAAGCCCAGAATGCAGTTATAATAATCATTTGTTTTTCCAACGATTCACAGGTATTGTTACGAACGTAACGTAAGTTCGTGGGGTTTGCTTCTGTATGTGTGGTTGCCTCTAGTATAATGATTAAATAGATGATAGGAGATTGGTCTGGTACAATTCGTTATAGAACAATCTAGAACAATCAAGAATAGTCCTTTTCGTACCTATATAAGCGAGCCGCAATGGTATAGAGAGAGAATTGAGCCGTGAAGCTTAGAGTTAAAAAAGTGAGCAATACATTGTAAACTAACTTTGGGTAGGTATAATAAATCTTGAAAAATAAATAAATTGCAGGTTGATTAAAAGAATCCTAATAAAACCATGACAATATCAGTGAGATACTCTCACACCACCTTCCACCTAGTTCATACAACTTATGCGGGGTTGTTTCACTCGGTGAACAACATAACAATATTTTTTTCAAGTGGCTGAAGGCCTTCCCGATGAAGTTAATCAGCTAGTGTAACTTTATTCGTGGAAAAAGGAAAGAAAGTACTTCAGATCAGAGGCTATTGCATGACTCTAAGGAACCTCCACTCCTCATAATTTCGATGTTACTGAAGCTAATGTGCCTGACGGGAAAGCCTTCCTGACGGGTATTTCGCGAGGAGCCATCTGCGCTCGGCGCAGTATATCAATGTATATGGGATACATAAGTCACAACCACAAGAACATAATGTCCGGCAGTTGGTGATTAATTCCGGAGCTAGGGTTCTAAGCAAACGATTTCACCATGGAAATCTCGCGGGTGCTAAAGCAAAGTCAGAGAGACATGAAATAGGTTTGAGAAACATCTGAAATCAACAATTTTCTGTTCAGAATTAATCAAAGTGGAATAAGATTCAGTTTGCGTACCTGATTGTAGCAGATCCTCTCTCTATGTCCACGACCCTGACATTTCTCGGTGGACCAGGCAGTCTGTCTCTGCCCTCGTGGAAGCAGCCTGTTATTTGCTTGGTGTGAGAGAGCACACACAAACGGGCACTAAGCAGAGGTTCTCCTCTACACCAGTCGAGACATCGCCTTGGTACTCCCCAAGCTGCGCAACAACTGCGGTGATCTGTGCAAGCACACAATCTCAACTGACATCGACTGCCAAATTTGATATGATTAAAAAAAAGTCATTGTGATCCCTTTAGGGCTTGTTGCACCAACCTCCAATCAATATTTGATTGGCACATCAAATTTGATTTCTTAATTCTGGCTTTAGACCTCGGTTAAATATTTCTCGGAAGTGGGTAATAATATGATGTAATTTGAACAGGAAAGTCGATGTGCATCAGCTGGTTTACGTATATGCAACCAAATTTTTCTGTGATGGGAGAAATCGCGCATAATTTTGATTTTTGTCTGATTGGAGTTTTGTGCAACAGGACCTTAAATTATGAAGCAAAAACCTCGTAATTTTCATAGATCCATTCGTTTTCTAATTAAAACTGAGATCTATCTATAATCTATCTATAATCTAAGCTGCAAGGATATGTTAACATTTAAGGCTCATATGAAATGCATGCCTACAGACAGGCACATGTAGGTTCGCGCCTACACATTCTGCATGTGTGCATACAAATAAAGAAAACCTCACATGGACATAAACCTTGCAACTCCTGCCGCCGTTCCCTGAACCGGGGTGGCATTGGCAAAAGTGAACCGATTTTTACAGCACGGGTGGTCAGCCTCGTAGATGTAGCAAAATAAAACTGGGAAATTTGGCAATTACTAATTGACAACGAAAGATGATGACATGAGAATGGTGGAGGTAGCTCTTTGAGAAGAACAAGACCCTCTACAAGTTAAAGCGCCAATGATTAGTTTTTCAATTACTTAACTTAAAGCATATGTGAACGAGACCGAACGCAATTTCAGAACAAAAATTTTGATGAAACTTTGATTTCAACATGCTCAAATTTCACTTATATGGGTTTGCAAACTGTCTATATCACATACACCAATTAGATAATGAACCACGATACTGTAACTGTAACTGTTACTCTGTCGCCATTCCGCTAGGTGTGGCCAGAGCCTCTGCAGAGCTGCCTCCATTTTTTCCTATCCTTACATACCTCTTTCAATTCATTCATATCCATCACCTTTTTCATGTATTTTATTCTTTTATGCTCGCTTTGTACATCCCATTCTTTCACAATCTCCACATTCTGATCACTGCATACTTTTCTCGGTCGTTCCTTGCCTCTTTTTCCTTTCACACTTCCTCTGTATCATGATGATTCACCAAACTCCAATATTTGGCTGAACCAGATATTCAACAAGGAAACTAGGAGACGATTGGAAGAGGAATACGCCAACGAGTTGATGGATCCAAAGAATGAAAGAGAAATGTTTGGGAAAAAATTATGTTACCTGATCCGTCTGCTGCACACTTCATGAGCTTATCAAAGTCACTGATGCACTGCGGCTTGTCGATGACTGCATCTATGTCCAGGTAGAAGCTGCACGCGTCCATGCAGGCCAATGACACATTCTGCTCCAAACAACACTGAGTGACGTTGTGCGATGCAGCAGTGTTGTGGATACGTACGGAGACTGGTTTGACTGCTGAACCAAAAGCATTTTCCGCGTGACAAAAGTAGTCACCTTCGTCTTGTTCAGAAATCTGGTTGATCAAAAGCTGCATGGAGAATGTGTTCTTTTCCTGTGAAAGAAAACAAAGCTCTTATACATGAGAAGTCTGAGATGAAGCAGCAAATGGCTAGATTACATATTAATTAATACTACAGTTCATGTGCTGTTCCTATGAAAAACTTAAGGCCTGTTGCACCAAACTGCAATCAGACAATAATCAAAATTATCTGTGATTTCTCCTAACAAATCAAAAATTTGGTTGCATAAACGTAAATCAGCTGATGTACATCATCTTGCCTGTTCAAACTCCATCATATTATAACCCGCTTCCGAGAAATATTTAACCAAGGTCCTTACCAGAATTAAGCAATCAGATTTGATAAGTCGATCAAACATTGATTGGAGGGTGGTGCAAAAGGCCCTTAAAATATGAAATCACCCCATACAGACCACATGTCAGTATGATTGCTTACGTATGTTTTCTTACCTCATTGCTGGGTATAAAATTGATTATGTATTTAGGTCCTTCTATGACCGGTACTCTTCCTAAGGGATCCTTCAGAAACACCATTTGTGGTTGCGGTGTGGCTGTCACATTGCACTCCAACAGAACACTTCCTCCCAGAACTGCCATGCGAGTGCTGCTGGGCTGGATCACGGGGACATCTAGATGCAAACGTCAAACGTTAATGATCAATTGATCAGAAATGGTTCATTTATGGTGTAAAAAGGTTTTTCTTACGGGAGATGGTGATGATTTTGGATGTCTGCATTGGAGTGCCATATCCATTATCGGCATAACAAGAAATCTGATTCATCTCTCTTGTGACGTTGTCAATTTTTGTCACCATGTGCCTGGTGATTTCTTGTCGGATCAAACGTCCTGCAATAAAATGATGGTCAAATAAGCCCCACCGAAAGATCAGCAACTTGGTGAAAGCCATAAAAAATTTATGATAGTCGATGTGAAACTTTTACCTGAGATGTACAAAGATATCGCTGGCATCGGAATTCCCATGGCTATACACAAAATTGTCATGCTGGAACCTTCTGTTATCAAATTTACCGGGTGGACTGTAGGAGGCTGAAATTTAAAAACAAGTTCATCAGCAATCTTCTTTAGTTTCTCGCTATTCAAGTCGTTTTAGTTTCCTTACCTCTACAAATGCTGGATACGCAGGATCTGTCCACACGGCAAGCGTCTCAGAAGGAAGGCTACTTCCTTGTGTCGTATGTGCAGTCACGTATACCATATATTGCTTGTTCGGACCCAAGCCCTCCAAAGTATGACTTGTCACAGTTGTAGTTTTTGTTAGGAAAATGGTCTCATTTGCGGGTCTGTAGTAGAATCTACGATTGTCGAAAACATATTGATCAAGAAATTAAGTAGTTACTTATAAATATTTCTTTTGACTGTTTGTATTCTTCTGTAGGTAACATCTTCAAGACGAGATGTCTAAGTGGCGTTTGACCGTCCTTTTTCTAACGGTAAATGTGTGGAAGGCAAATACTCACGATATTTCGACAGATTGCCTTGAAAATATTATGTACAAAAGGAAACGAAACGTCAGCAGAAACATCTACGAGTTCAAGATGACGTAGCCCGAAAAACCAAAAATATTTCATTCAAAACCGGTCATAAAAGTGCAATCTTTTGATGTTAAAGAAGCGTTAGCCTTGTATTCGCATACAGCAAATCCTTGGCTCGATCAGCCGTTATTGGTGAAGTGATTATTTTTCAACAATTTGCAGATACCCAAACTAAAATTAAATCTCAATATTACAAAGTATATAAAGCAATGTTGATTTCTAGTATTTTTTTGGTATTTTAGCACTTACTTATAAGAGATGAGTTGGTTTGGGTTTGTGAAGACTGGAGGTTGCCAGTCCACGGTGACCCAAGTGGCGGAATGACCAGAAACTGCCAGAGAGTGAGGGGGTGATGGGGTGCTCAAGACTTCTGAACCAAGGGCTTAAACAACAAATTATGTATTAAGGAAAATGAGTGTTAATCAAATTCACTTATTAAATATGTACTTTATGTTCAATTACAGAAGGCAAGTAAATATCGCCTTTTCAACAATGTACTCTTGCCTTTTTACTTGTATCCAGCCACCATTCTGATAGGGGTAGCCAGTACCTCTGTAGATGTGTCTCAATTTTGTTTTCTCCTTGCACACACTTTATTCTTTCATCTCTACGGCATTCATCGCTCTCTTCATGTATCCTCACTCTGCAGATTCAAGTTATTTGCAAACTTGCTTAAAAGCGAAAATGTCAATGTATTTTTTCCTCTGTCTTCTCCTTCCACTTTCACCTTTGATATTCCCTTTTTTACAATCCTTTTTTTTCAGTCGTTTGAAGCAAGACTCTTCTCCAGATCCCAAAAAGATAGATAAGGACAGTCTGTGGAGATCGTGCTTTTTGCGCAGCGACACCGGTGGCCTGGAACGCGCTGCCCGCATAGGAGAAAGCTAGGAGAGCAAGGAGAAAGCTCCAACTGTGTGGAGTTACGCACGAAGCAGCTTTTGTTGACTATAGTCACGAAAAGGCGCTATAGATCAATTTGGCATTTCATTTCACTAAGAGGATGCCGTTCCGGTCCGTAGTTCAGTGGTAACACTTCGGACTCTGAATGGAAGGTTGTGGGTTTGATACCCGGCGGAGCACAAAAAATATACCATTTATATTTAAAAATTTGCTCTTCGCTGGGTCGAAAAATTCATAAAACTTTATCAATGACCGGTCACCAAAGGTCCATCCAGACTTACAGCAACTGGGTCTTGCTTGAGAATTGGCGATTTGTAGCGACGATGACCAAGCTCGTAAAAAGGTCGATAGCTCAATTGGTAGAATGCTTTCATTCCATACCGAGAACAAGGGTTCGATCTCAAGGTTTACTCGGCCTACACAAGAAATCAGAAAACCATCCCCCCCGGAGCTAAGAAACCCCCACTTCAACTGAAAGTGGTTGGTGTGAGGCCGGCCCCCTTACCCGTAAAAATAAATAGGTTCCGAATCGCCACATGCGACACCTTCGGGGATAACGCAGGCAAGAAGTTACACAATATGTGAAGCTTATTTGCGTTTGGGTTTTACTACGCCAATGTCACCCCTGTTTCAGGGAAGGTCGGCAAGAGTTGCATGGCTTATATTCATTTGAGATTGGGTTTTTATATTGTAGGTCCACATGCGGCATGTGTTAGCGCGAACTTATAGATGTCTGCTTGTTGGAATGCGTTTAATATAAATCTTAAATTATATATATCTTTAGACTTTAGATTTTAGACTTGATTTCATTTCACGAAGTAGTCTTCCCCTTCAACGCTTTCCTCTTACATTTCCTTTAACAAATATTAAAGCTGATGACATGGCTCACCTAGGTTGGTCGTATTGATGATGATGATGCTGGAAGGCAATGATGATCCGTGCTCGTTATGAGCAGTCACGAACAGCTTGTAGAGGGAGGACTCCTCCAAGGCCACCTCCACCGCGTTGCCAGTCACGTTTATTTGCTGCAAAAACAACGAAGCTCTGAGACAAGGTCTTAATGCCCAAATTGAGTTACGGGAATCAAATAATCTCTCCAAGGCTAACGAGACAATGCAAACAAATTCATTTAGATGTTCGTTTGTATTGTATTGGGCGGCCCAAAATCAACGCAATATTTTTAATGTTAAAAATGTGTACAAATAAAAACAATTATTTAAAATTAAAAAAATATATACTAACGTTTTCGATCTTATAGGTGGTCGTGGTAATGGTCGACGTTAGTAAATTGAAAACAAAACAATAAATTATATAGGTAAGTGAAAATAAACAGGGTTTGATTTGAATAAATCCTAAAAAAAATATATATTTTTTCTTTATTTCAACATACTCTTATTTTTTATTTTTTTGTATTCAATATTAAATTAAGAACGCTTACGGTCTTTATACCATCATTTCAGGTCAACGAATGTTTTGAAAACAAACAAGTATAGAGGGGTGACGTTTGCCTGCCGAGAAAAACATTAACAAAATCAAATTTCAGAATTGTGCTGAGCTTATTTCAAAGCTGACTGCTCTGGGCTACTGAAATGTGGACAAAATGCGCCACATTGCTTGACGGCAAGGGTTAAAGGCATATTCATGTTTAGTTATTGGTTGCTTAAGACTCTAGTTACTTTAATCTGGGACGTATTCTGTCACTATTTGATACGGATTTTTTTGGGCTGGAACGCAACTAAGCTTCACATTAGCCCAACTTTTTTGGTTGCATGTGGCGGATTAAATCTATATATTTACAACTAAGAGGACTGGCTTTGCGCCAGCCACTTCACCTTGAGCGGGAGTTTCACTACTCCGAAGAGGCAAACTTTCATTTCTTCTCACAGCTGAGTAAAGCTCGCCGGTTTTGTATTTTCGAAATAAAATAATATAAATTATTTTTGACACCCTTGTTGGAGATCGAACCCCAGCTCTGCAGTTTTCAACGTGAGCATTCTACCAACTGAGCTATTGCTTGATAATTACTATTACTGTTGTTATGGTAACAGAGTTCCTTTCGACTAACTACGTCCATACATGTCTATCTCCTATCTAAATCTAAATCTAAGTTGCCAAGACATATTATATCATTTGAGATTCATATTCATTTCTACAAATAGACACGTATAAGTTCACGCTAACACATGCCGTATGTGGACCTACAATATAAAAACCCAATCTCAAATGAACATAAGCCCTGCAACTCTTGCCGACCTTCCCTGAAACAGGGGTGAAATTGGCAAAGTAAACCATCTTTTTACAGTACGGGTGATCAGCCTTATACCAATCTATAAGTCAAGGAATGATTACAGAGTTTTTACTTTTATGGTTCAATAAAAAAATAACAACCGAGAAAACGAGTTTTCAATTTAATTCATATGTTGCGTATGTTTTGGGACACCCTACACATTCTTACATGAGGAGATATTCTTGTCATGATTGTAAGTTCGTCCGCAAACATTTTAAATTTCCCTTTTTAGATTACACAGCACAGTGAGAGAATTAAGAAAATATACAAAAATGATTTATTTGGTGAGCGCTGTTTTTGTGTGAGTCACATCGCAAGAGCCCTGTGTATCCAATTAAAAGTATTTGATCTTTTTCTTGCGAGTATTTCTCAAGGACAATAATAAATTGATTCGTTTTTCTTTCTATTAGAATGAAAATGTATTCTGTACCCGTAGTACGAGTTTTTTCACAATACTCGAAGTATCGAGTATTCGAAAATAATGTATGTGAACCTGAAAAGCACCTCTGGCAACAAAAGTTTCGAAATTTGTTTCGCCAGAGGTTCTTTTCAAGATCACATACATTTTTCTCGAATACTCAATACTTCGAGTCTTGTCTTGTCTTGTATCCTGCCGCCTTTCCTCTAGGGGTGGCCAGTACCTCCACACAAGTGCCTCCACTTGACTCTGTCCTTGCATACTTCTTTCATCTCATCTAATTTCATCACTCTTTTCATGCATGCTCTTCTCTTGTTTCCACTCTGTAGATTCCATTCATTCGCAATCTCATTTATCTGATCAATCCATTGTTTCCTAGGTCTTCCCCTTCCACGCTTACCTGTTACATTCCCTTTATACACTCTTTTTGTCAGTCGGTCTTCATTCATCCTTTCAATATGTCCAAACCATCGCATCACACTTCTTTGAACTTTCACTTTCACGCTTTCTTTTACTCCGCATTCATTTAGAACCCATTCGTTTCTCACTCTATCTTTCAGTGTTTTTCCTGTCATACTTCTCAGATGGGCCATTTCTACGGTGCATACCTTATTTACTTCTCTTTCATTCAACGTCCATGACTCGCTTCCATACATCAGGGTCGGCAACAAAATACAATTGTGTACCGCCATTTTCATTTTCTTTGGTATCCTTTTATTCTTCGCTATTCTACCAAACGCTCCTATCACGCATCTTCCTTTGCTGGCACGCTTCTCTAATTCTTTCGTCATCTTACCATTCGCCTCAAACTTACTTCCTAAATAGTCAAACTCATTCACTACTTCAACTTTTATTCCATTCAAATTAATTGTAAGTTCCTCACATACTTCATTCCTGTCAAAAACTAATACTTTTGTCTTATTCGCATTTACTTTCAAGCTATTCTTACAAAATGCATCATTTAGTTTGGTTAACATCGTTTGGAGTTCCTCCGCCGAGTCAGCTAAAACTATAGCATCATCAGCATAAAGAAGTACTCCAACTCTTGTTTCACCCACTTTCACTCCGCTCTCTGATATTCCAGCTTCTTTTATGCAACTGTCCATGATTATATTAAACAACCATGGACTCATCACGCAGTATTGTGAAAAAACTTATACTACGGGTACATCACGCAGTATTGTGAAAAAACTTATACTACGGGTACTGAAACCGTTGAATATATTATAACTCAAACAAAACGCAAAGTATTGTAATATATTTTCTGTTTTCTGTGCCTACCCTGAGTACGAGTTGCAAAACTTGAGTAAAATATAGTTTACGGAAAGTATTAAAGAGTGGTTTTCCCCAAAATCTGCCGTTTTTGTTTGTTTGAACTTGATTTTCTTCATCACTGTAACTCTTTTGCTAAGACCATTAAGGCCCGGAAGTTTCATCGTTAGCATATGCGCCTAATAGCATAAAAATGACTTACTATAGCTTAAAATCTTAAAAACGGTATTTTGAAATATTCTTTTGCAAGAAAATAGTCTAATAGCAACGATATTTTTGCTAGCCAATCTTGGGGAGCATACGTTTTATGCTATAGCTAATTCCAATATGGCGTCTTTTCTCATCTGTTATTTACAGCGGCTATGTAGTTTTGAGTCGAATTTTAGCAATTATTCCCTTAGGAAACACACAATATTTACTTTAATTTTGTCATGGAAAGCAACGGGTCAGATGTCGAAAGAATTACTGATTATGTTTGCAGGTGCAAATCGAAAATATTTCGTCTCCCTCAATGTCTCCGAGTATTTGGTAGGAACGCGGAAGAATTCACTCGGCACAACATTTGAAATTATTGGCAAGCAAATCCCAACGGATTTATGAACCTATCTACAACACAGTTTGTAAAATCCGTTTTTAAATTGCCTCACTAAATGTTTTACGCACTTATAATTAAAAATCATATCATATTATCACAGGCGCCAAAAATACCGGCAAGGTGTACTCAGCCTTCACAAGAAATGAGTACCAGCCCTCTCGGGAGCTGGGAAACCCCCACTTCATCTGAAGTGGTTGGCGTAAGGCCGGCCCCCTTACCTGTAAAAATAAATAGGTTCAACTCGCCACATGCGACCCCCTCGGGGATAACGCGGCAAGAAAGTATACTATATGTGTAGCTTAGTTGCGTTTGCCATCCTTGTTGGTGCATTGCAGGCGGACGTCAATATGGCATCTGACAGTTATAAAAAAAATACCATAGACAAAAAAAATCTTGAATTCGTGGCTGTTGACCATGTTATTTATGTGGTCAAATGCAGTATTTGAGGTTTTTTTTTACATTTTTCAAGTTTTGTCACGATGGTAGCCATGATGGTAGCAATGCAATTACTTCGGGTATCTTCGGTATATACTACAGATAGCCTATAGGCAAAATGCGAATGAAAATACTGTTTTGGTGTTACTATAGCATATCTCGGGCGTAAAATATGCTATATAAACTACTTTAGCTTAAAATGTGAAAATACCGGCCCTAAGTGTAAGAAACAAAAGCGGCAGATTTTGGGGTGCATCACTCTTTAATACTTTCCGTAAACTTTACTTTACTCAAGTTTTGCAGCTCGTACTCAGTGTACTGTACAATTGACGTATGCCCGCTCTCACTCTTATAGATGCACTGGGGCGCAGAGTACTATAATCTATAATCTATAATCTAAGTTGCAAGGATATATTCATTTAAAGCTCTCAGATGTATGCCCACAAACCAACAAGTGTAGTTCGCGCTTACAAATGCTGAATGTGTACTTACAAATAAAATCCAAACCTCAAATGAACATAAGCCCCACAACTTTTGCCGACCTTCCCTGAAACAGGGGTGACATTGGCAAAGTGAACCATTTTTTACAGTATGGGTGGTCAGCCTCATACCAACCTATAAGTCAAGGAAACACTATACACTGAGGTATTTTGGAAATATTGGGTAGTGATAGGGAAGGGCACGGAAATCAAAAGCCTCTGACCCATAGACAAATTTACCGATTTTCTTCAAATTTATATATTTACCTATAAGCTCGCTCAAACAATAATCCTTACTTTTAAAAATTGTTTTAGTGATACAAATATTTTATTCAAAAAATAAATTTTGACCGGTCCGTAGTCCAGTGTTTACGAGCTTGGTCGTCGCTACAAAGCGCCAATACTCAAGCAAGACCCAGTTGCGGTAATGCTGAATGGACCTTTAGTGACCGATCTTTGGTAAAGGTTTTATGAATTGTTTCAACTCAGCGAAGAGCAAATTTGAAAATAAAAATGATATTTTATTGTGCTCCGCCGGGATTCGAACCCACAATCTTCCATTTATGAGTCCGAAGAGTTGCCACTGGACTACGGACCGGTCAAGAATGCCAACGACACGCGGTGTACCTGAGCGGTCACCCATCCAAGTAGCATCCGCGCCCAATGTTGCTTAACTTCGGTGATCTATGGGAACCGGTACTTTCAACATGGTATTGTCGTTGACAGAAATATTAACAGTCGAAATATTTAATGATCCTTACGTTTTCGAGCTCCAGCTGGTTCTCCCTCACGCTGTCGTTCAGGACCTTGCTGTAGTGCAGCACACATCTCGTGACGTCAGTTCCCTCGTCAGCAGCAGCAGGCAGCGTCCACTTGAGCCTCACACTGGCGTTGCCCGTCACTGTGGCGTACAGCTCGTCCACGGGCAGCGGTAATAGGCCGTTTCCTGAACAAAATCCAAATCAAATGTACCAGAATGTACTATTTTTACCATTAAAAATAAGTACTATTGTGCGTATATATTTATGAGAAATGTCAGCATATATATCGCAATTGTACTAAACAGTACCCTGACGAGTTTTTTCACTTTACTCGAAGTATTGAGTATTCGAGAAAAATGTATGTGAACTTGTAAAGCAATGTGAATCCCTAATGCAACATATATTTTCAACTTAGATTAGATAAGATTAGTATGGAAGGTACAGTTTAGAGGGCTCTTGAGGTGTGATACACACAAAAATAGCGCTCACCAAATAAATCATCCTAATATTATTATTATTATTACAGCAGCATTCCTCTTGAGTTTTTGAGCATTTTATATATATATATGACGATAATTTATTTAATTAAAATTTAATACATGACAAAAGAACGCCGTTTTTGTGTTTGTCACACCTCAAGGGCCCTCCTAATCATGAATGAGATATTTTAAAAAGGTGCTGTTTGAGTGCTCCCTTAAAAATGCCAACAGATTCCAAAACCCTCACTCCGGGTGGCAGTCTGTTCCACTCCACTGGTCCCGCAAACCGGAAAGCGCGATCCCCAAAATTAGTGCATATTTGACGGCGAGGCTGCATCAACCTGACAGCTCGACACCCCGCTGACCTAAGTGTCCGCCCCCTCACACTCACCTCAACGGGGGAAAACATGTCTGCCAGATATGATGGAGCCAAACCAGCACGGACCCCTGCGGAACCCCAGTGATGAGTGAGTATTTTTTATGTCACACTATAGACGTTCTACTAAGGATGGCCAGACCATCTGTAGAGTCACCTTCACAATTTTTTAACCTAACATACTTTTCTCAATTCATTTATCTATTTTTTTGTAAATACATTTCCTTCTTTAACACTTATTTTTGATCTAGCCATTATTTTCTCGGTGCTTTTATCTTATGACAGGGTTGTAGACTATAAAGAATGTAGGAATGATACAATAACAGCTAGTCTGTGAAAAAAACTTCGTATCGGCTCATGCATCCTGGGTTAAATACGTCATTGCTTTATAATTTACTTACATTTATTGTTTCAATTGTAACATAATTTTTACATACCTTCTTCAAAGCACTGAATGATGTTTCCTATAAAGGGCTGGCAATTTTTCGTTATATTTTGCGGCGAGTCTTCAATGATTCCAGTACACAAAGCTAAGCAGGAGTCTGGTACTCCTCTTCTGTTGCAGCAATTGCCATGGTTCCTTCCTGAAGCAATCATAACAATTAAATAAGTTGCCTGCCTACTAACGACAAGGTTTCTAGAAGAATATTTACTTGTTTTCATGTAAAATGTTATAGCGCTAAATGGCTGGTATGTAGTCAAGTGCAGTGGTTCAAAAAGTTGGGGCCGCAGGATATTTTGTGCGGTACAAATACAAAGTTCAAGAATTGGGACAATAGGGATAATAGGGATTTGCAAAAAGTATCGATATTGTTGAAAACATTTTGTCATTCTTTAAAGAACATCACGAAAAATACCCCTGGAAGCCTCATCCTCACGGTAATTCTTATCTACCGAATATCGGAAATATTTCTATGAAGACCTGTCAATCAAAGATGGCCGTAAGTAAACAGCTGATTGGGCTTCATACAAATATTACCGATATTCTGTGGGTAAGAATTACCGCGGTGATGAAACTTCCTGCCCTGGTAGGCTTTGAGTTGGAAATAGGAGTAGGTACAAACAGATCATCAGAAATTGAGATAAGACTGAATGAAACAAGAGTGGAGGTCGTGAAAGAATTTGATTATCTGGGAAGCAAGTTTGAGTCGAATGGGAAATTGACGAAAGAATTGGAAAAGCGCGCAAGTAGAGGAAGAAGTGTAATGGGAACGATTGGAAGAACTGCAAGAAATAGGAAATTTACGAAGAATATGAGACTGGCGGTCCACAATGGCATATTGGTTCCGACATTGATGTATGGAAGTGAGGCGTGGACAGTTAATGAATGTGAACTGAGTAAAGTATGTACGGTTGAAATCGCTTACCTGAGAGCAATGGCTGGAAAGACACTGAATGATAGAGTACGTAATGATTGGGTGATGAACGAGTGTGGTATAAAAGAGAATATGAGAATGAGAGTACAAAAAAGTACGATGAGATGGTTCGGACATCTCGAAAGAATGGATGATGAACGACTAACGAAGAAAGTGTATAAAGGAAATGTCAGAGGAAAGCGCGGAAAGGGAAGGCCGAGGAAAGAATGGTTAGACCAAATAGGTGAGATTGCGAAAGAATGGAACCTGCAGAGTGAGAATAAGAGAAGAGTATGTATGAAAAAGGTGATGAATATTGAGGAAATGAAAGTGGTTTGTAAGGACAGAAAAAAGTGGAGGCGCATCTGCGGAGGTACCGGCCACCCCTAGTGGAACGGCGGCAGGATACATTACAGTACAGTACAAACAGATCATCCGGATCTTTAAAAGAAAACAATGATAAATTCATACAAACCGCTGCACTCCCTTCTTTTGTAGTGGCAGGTATAAGTTCTTTCAGATTTAAAGGGTTGTGGTATGAAATGAATAGGAAAGCAATAGTCTAATGGTTGACGCTACTAATTAACTAACTAAAGTTGCGTTTCAGCAAATGAAGACACGTAAGTAAACATTCCTCACCTCCAACTCCACACCTGAGTATCTTGTGGAACTCCTGACCGCACATGCCCGCCAGCGAGGTGAGGTCCGAGAACTTGGCCTCGTAGGAGCACAGCGGCATGCAGACCTCGGAGAGAGCCACGGACGCGCAGCAGGTGGACACGTTGTAGGAGCTGGCAGACTGCTGCACTTCCTCCTCATTCACCTGCAACAATCAGACTATAGAGACTGGACATTCTTTCCATAACCATATTACATAACTTCTGCACTCAAGTTCCTACGGACTAACTCTCTCCGCATTGGATTTGACTTTACTTTCTTCGGCTCATAAGCCTTGAAGGCTCAGGGCCTCCCGCACCACAACCCTCCAGGACTCTCTGTCTTGTGCTGCTTTCCTCCATGGTCTCCTCACTCCCAGAACTTCGGCGTCGCCTTCAACGTTGTCTGCCCACCGCATCCTGGGACGTCCGAGTGGTCTAACACCTGAGGGGGCACCATCCAAGATAGTTTTGATGATCCTGGAATCCTCTGCACGTGCTACATGTCTGGGTCCCGATTCATATTTCCGAGGAAGCAATTCCTTAGAAATGATCCCGATGACGCAAGCTCCACACATGGTCATCCTGCATCCCCTTCTTCCCTCATACCTTCACACGACACTCTCAACTATCAATTCCGTATCTGAACAATTAAGTATTTAATGCCACATCGGTGCCGATGCGAACGGATTGTTCGCGAAACCGGTCGTGGAATTATAATATACTCACCGTAATCGAATACAAAATTATTTTTATTTTATCCATCAGACAAGCCGTTTGTGCTCTCCCACAAAGTGATCAAAAGCTTACAGTCAGTCCTGCCTTTTATTCCGTGAAGAAGGGAATGTTGGTCTGAAGAATAAATGTCGATTTCTCTTTATTACTTTTATTCGTACTCAGGTTTTAGCTACTACAACGGGAACACGTTATTTGTGAGGGAACGTACTAAACGCAACCAAGCTACACATATAGTGTGACTTTATGCCTACGTTATCCCCGAAGGGACCGTATGTGGTGATTTGGGATCCTACATATTTATTTTTACGGGTAAGGGCCGGCCTTACACCAACAACTTTCAGTTGAAATGGGTGTTTTCCCAGCTCCCAGGCGGGGTGGTTCTCATTTTTTGTGAAGGCTGAGTACACCTTGGGATCGAACCCTTGCTCTCGGAATGGAATGCTAGCATTCAACCAACTGCATAGAATCTTCGTTCGATGTTACTCAAGCTTATAGTATACCTGGAGTGGCACTCGTTGTGAATTTTTTGTTATACTAGCACGGGAAAAGTGTTGAAAAAATCATATATCTATACCTTTTTACCAAAAGAACTTAATCAATAGCAAAACTGTTAGGGAAGCCTCATGCAACAAGTGACTGTAGAACATTGATCGCAGGAGACAACAACTGAAGACATATTCATTACAATAGATTTCTCACCTCTCTCTTCGTTTTGAATACAATCCTTGAAGATGGTTGCCCCGCACCATGAGCATTCAATGCCTTTACATAAACTTCGTACAGAGTATCCGATTGAAGAGTGGTCAAAATATACGGAGGACGGATCTAGAAACATAACTCAAATTCAATTTAAGTCTTCTACGATCATAAGAATCATCGATTTGTCTCAAAATGGTCACAAACCTTTTCAACAACTACGTATTCGTTCGTCTCTGGATCCAGTTTCCTGTGAAACAAATAATAGCTCTGCACCGTGTCTCCTAGCGCAGATGGAACCTGCCAGTCCATGACCGCATAGTCGGCGCCCATTGCTGGTAAGCGGAACTTTGTGGGAGGACCAGGCAGCACGCCATATCCTTGCAGAAGACAACTAGAGTAGTCGCTCATGTACTGCAGACATCTTAAACAAATGATGTTGGAATGAGACATGCTGTCTAAGGCCCAGTATTTTTAAGTTTAGTTATATTTTAGTTAACTTTTACTTTAATTATCAAAATACTCCAGTTCGAGTTTACTAAAACTGAGAATTACCGAAGTGACAAGCCCCGCCCTAAATTGTAAGAAATCATTACAATGCCATTCAAAAGCTTTACAACAAACAACTGGTTATAAAAATCAAATGCCTAACCTTTATAAAGCTGGAAAACGACACAAAAAATGTTCAGTTTGCAACAATTTTGTTGCATCCTTCAATAAAAATATATCAGCTGCTGTCAGTGAAGACGACGCTAGCTTGACAGTTGACAATCGTTAGTTAACTATCTATATATTTACTCGCGAAATTCGGTGATTGAAAATTTAACTAAAATTCCATTTTAGTTAACTTTACTATACTTGCATATTACCGGGCCTTAGGGTTGTGATTCATGTTACTTTTTGTGTCTTTATACTATCTTTGGTTTTGGACCAAAAGTTGGTTGGAAATATGGACCGCCAATTTTTGTCTCACGTGACAAATTTTGGAGATGACACGCTCTTATCCTTGAGAATTAAATATTCTCCAAAGATGGAAGAACCCTCTCAGTACCCTGCATAGGATGGTGTCAAAAACGGAAAACTACCACAGATCCAATTGGCATCCTATGAACCAGCAAAGTGAACCAATTTATTATGTCTTGTTTCTTCTGTGAAAAATTAAAAAAGATAGGATTGGTAGAGATACCGAAATATAGATGAACATTTCTGTAAAGTGTAAACCAATCCTAGGATTGAAACAGAAGAACATACAATTGTAGTAGTGCAGAAGAACATAAAGATCAATGCTAAATATATTGGCTAAGGGCCTGTTGCACCAAACTCCAATCCCACAAAAATCAAAATTAAGGTTGATTTCTCCTTTTCAAGTCAAACTTTTGGTTGCATATACGTAAATCAGCTAATGCACATCATATTTCCTGTTCAAATTCCATCATATTTATACCCACTTCCGAGAAATATTTAACCAAGGTCCTTACCAGAATTAAGCAATCAAATTTCATGTGTCAATCAAATATTGATTGAAGGTTGGTGCAACAGGCCCTTAGACTCTCCAAGGATACAACTCGCTCCCCCAGTTCTTGTTTATCGTATACGCCAATCTTATCAAATATGACTTTTTCATGCAGTTGTCTTATGAATCAAATTCTACACAATCTGAGCTAAGAAAAACCGTAAAACTCGATAATGTGAGAGTTCTTTTAAATATTTTTAAAATAAATTTCTTGTTTTCATAAGACACATTGGTCCAGTACACATGCAAACATTGCTCATGTAAAAATTTCTCAATGGCGGATACGGTAAACAAGAACTAAGGCAGCGAACTGTAGGCAAAAATTATGATGTCAGTCCAAGAAATAACATAAAATCCTACATACTGAGAAGGATATTGGTAAACAAGCTCAAAAATATCCGTGATATGTATGAAGGAAAATGTTAAACGGTATCAAATTGACACATCTGATCTACAAAATTAACCAAATCAGATTATTGTCAACAAAAATTTTAATATACTTGGTTCTACTTTTGTGACCAATCTTTTCAATTTTAGCCCTAAAAATGTCCAATGTGAAAAAATTGATGGAAAGTATCATATTTCTTGATTACATATTGCACTCACTGTAGATGACCATAGTCCAAATCAGGGATGTCGTTTCCCCTACACAGCTCGATGCATACATCCGGCAGGCCTCTGCTCCTGCAGCAGGCAGTGTGGTCATGTCCATTAGCCAAACACGAAAACGCTATTCTGGCTTTACCAGCACATGGAAACAAGTCTGCTTCCTGAAAACATGGTCAAAGTTACAAAATTTTCTGGGTACAATTGTGTGATCAATATGTTTTTACCACCATGGAGAAAGCACAAAAAATTGCGACGTTAGAGCTCGTTCTCAATTGTCGGGTGTCGGATCCGTATATCAATCGGAGGTTCCAGTGGCAGAACATTATGTATGAAGCTATTCACACTTATCGAAAACCGATTTTTTCCGAAATCTTCTACCACTGGACCCTCCGATTAATATATGGATCCGACACACGACAAATGGGAACGAGCTCTTACTCAACCAGATCCTCATATTACGTTATTGGATGCCAAAGACCTTATAGGCACTTTAGACCTGTTAGTTTTGACTTCACTCCACCGACAAAAATATGAAATTTGGAATTATGCTGACTCTATTACATCCATGGAGGTATATTCAATGGAGGGGCTGTGAATGTGATTTAGTACCAATCAACATGATGCAACGTCTTTGACACCTTATACATTGTTAATAGTGCTGTCTCGCTCACGACATATGAAATGCTTTTGTTATTTTCTATGTTAGCAAAGTGTCTTTACTCCGTCTTCAATCAATGTATATATCACCATGGAAATCCATGAAATCACTATGGTATCGTGTTCATTACTAGTGTTGTTGAAAGTATGAAAATATCTGATAAATTCCGAATTCAAAAATGTTCCCACCTCATTATGTACGGGATGATTTTCACAAGTATCTATTACCACGAGCATAGAAGTTACATACTTGAAGAAGCAAGTGCATATATATTTGAACATCACTAGTTCTAGAAATGGCTGTCACTTTCGCGAACAATATTTCGACAAACGAAAAATAAATTTTATCAACGTAATCATATAGAATAATGATTAAAGAGAAATATTATTCCATGTTCTATAACACATTTAGTCTTTATATCGCTGATTACCAATGACCATGTTAACATTGACTTTGTGTGGAACGTAATGTACTTACCATAGCAATTTTGGCATTTCTGGCATCACAGAAGATATCCAGGCACGCCTTGCTGGTGATTCCTTTATTCATACAGCATTGTCTCGTGTCAGGAAGTCTTGGAGGATCAGCCACATTTAATGGAGTCAGTATACCCAAACTTGGAGTCAGAGCCCTAACAAACATACTCAACCATTAGAAGCATTCAACATTTTATTATAGGTCACCGAGAAGTTTCTTTCCTGGATTTTTCCTGGTTTTGGTCTATCACAACTGGAGCTTTCAGATGTTTTGCGTCAGTTTTAATGAAGATCACATAATATCATCATCACCTCACGCTGGTGAAGTCTATCACAAACATGGAAGTTTTGCGCACTTTCATTAATTTTTCAAATTTGCTGTTAGCATACTTTTTAAGCTGGCTAAAATATTCAACAAATTACATTGATCGTCATGTCGAAGATGTCCTAAAGCTCCAGCTAAAATAAACCACGGCAAGAGGTTGCCAACATTACAGATCAATTACCATGTTTTCTGTCATTGCTCACTTCTTTCATGATCGGTCCATAGACTAGTGGTCAAAGCTATGGACTCGTAATCAGAAGGTTGTGAGTTCCATTCTCAGCAAAGAATGACAAAAATGCTGGAAAATTTATTTGCCTTTACCACAGACCTTTTACCAAAGGCTCACCCTGCTATTAAGAAATAGGTTTTTGATTGAAAATTGGCGCTTTTTCTAGCGGTAACCAAGCTCGTAGGGGGTTTTTGATGTGTGATTTTTACAAAAACCGCGCTCACAAAATCGTAATATCACCGATTGTAATATTTACTTTATTTATTTTAAAGATTTTAAATTATGATTACGGTGGTTAGACTTATTGGTGCAGTTAAGAAGAATAACCCGAACAAGTCTGCTATTTGTGAACATTCACAGAAAGGGGTGAATCATCTTATCAGATTTGATAAAACAAGGACTTTGATGTATGGAAGTGAAGCATGGACAGTGAATGATAGCGAAATGAGTAAAGTATGTACGGTGGAAATGAAGCATTTGAGAAGTATGACAGGAAAAACTTTGAGGGATAGAGTTAGGGATGAATGGGTAAAAAAAAAATGTAATTTGAAAGAGGATGTGAAAGTTAAAGTACAAAAGAATGTGATGAGATGGTTTGGGCATGTGGAAAGAATGAAAGATGATAGACTGACAAAGTATGTATACAAAGAAAGTGTGAAAGGAAAAAGAGGGAAGGGACGACCGAGAAAAGTATGGAGTGATCAGATTGAGGAGATTGTGAAAGAATGGGATATACAAAGTGAGCGTAAAAGAAGAAAATGCATGAAAAAGGTGATGGATATGAAGGAATTGAAAGAGTTATGTCAGGATAGGAAAAAATGGAGGCAACTCTGCAGAGGCTCTGGCCACCCCTAGCGGAATGGCGACAGAGTTACAGTTACAGTTATTACAGGATTCTATCTAAAGAAAGATTTCTCATCCCTCGACTTGTGAAGGAAGCATTCGAAATACACAGGCACCCCAACTTCAACAGAGATGACAGCTACAAACTTTCCAGTATATGGAGGCCAGTACTAACTTCAATGATCCACCCTTTCATTAATCGGACGATTTCACAAGAAGACATAATATCGTCCTTGTGTACAACTGGAGCTTTAGCGACATCTATGGATGTATCTCCGAAGGTTAATAAAAATACCTACAACCTTCAGCCTCGATCAAACAACAATAATTCAACAGTTCGTGGTTCCTCCTTGTAGAGGACACACTTCTCCTGAGGACGTCAGATATGTCTCCAACGAAACGTAGAGAAAATCGTTCTTCTCTTTTGCATGGTCAGTAAAATCCATTTTTTCATTCTTTCTTTATTTTTTCTTTTATATATTTATTATCTTTTATAGTTATATTTTTCTTGCAAACTGTACTTTTATCACGACTCTTGATATCCCATTTATTCGTATTTCTCATTTTTTCAGGATTTTGGTCCATCTTGCGAATTTTGTCCATAATCATTTACTGTTGCGAACTTCAAATACCTGCGCTTATACACACATACATTTAAATTATTACACACACTGAAGCACGTAATACAGAAACATCTAAGAGTATTTGTACCTTGGAATGGCATTCTAGTGATTGTATGTGTGTAAATGTTCTGGTGGTGGAATAATCCAAAAATTGCGAGAAAGACCTCTCCAGTTTACTATATAAAAGGTCGAAATGGTAGGACAGCAGAAGTGGCAAAAGAATAATTCGCTAAGCAACACATATAACGAGGAACTGTCAAATTGTGAAATAAATTGTGAAAAAATTAATTCTGGCATTTTAATGAAAAATATAATCCAGCAGAAAACCTAACAATACTTACAATCTCAATAGAATATACCTTATCGAAATACTGGGAAGACTCGTGCCTTGTGCATTAATTGCCGTCACCGTTATCTCATACATCGTAAAGACAGTCAAATCGTTCAAAACCAGTGACGTCTTGTTTGCTGGAACTGTGATGCGAAAGTTTGAAGACGCTTCAGGCACCTCCAACAAGTTCTCAATTGGCTTGAATCTGGAGCCATCAAAGTCAGAGAGGATGCTGACGTTGACCATGTATTCCGTGACTGTTGCAGCGTTGAAGACGGGAGGTGACCAAGAGACCTTTAAGGATTTCTCTGAAAGTGATTCGACGTCGATGTCTTGCGGTGGACTCGGCAAAATTTCTAAAACAAATATCAAACATTAGAAGTTCTTTTTTTAAATATTTTTTTGGAATGGAATGCAATCCACCAACTTATTTTGCCTGGCCAGTTGTCTTCATGCGAAAGCAGAAGCTTGTGTGCATGCAACGGCATCTATTGAACCAAGGTCGAAGTTATCGTCACGGGATTCGAACCAACGTTATCCGGTTCCAAATAACCCGACTTGATCCCCGCGGCCATAACACCGTTTGAAGAAGCAATCATTTTTTAAGAAGACTTAGAAAGTACACATGTCCAAACTCTTACTATCCATCGATAATGATGTATCCAGCCGCTATTCTGCTAACGGTGGATAGTAACTCCTCAGATTTGTCTTTATTTCTGTCTCTACACATGTATCTCCTTGTCATTCTTTGACTTATAGGTTGGTATGAGGCTGACCACAAATACTGATATATTACAGTTAAGACTCATATTAAACGTATTCCCCTGAGCAAACACCTATAAATTCGCCCTTACACATGCCGCATGTAGACTGACAACATAAAATGAACGCACTGCAACTATTGCCGACCTTCCCTGAAACAGAAATGGCATTGGCAAAGTGAACCATTTGTTTAACAGTACCTATGCGTGGTCAGCCTCGCACCAACCTATAATTCAAGGAACTGATTCGGATAACTCGGAGTATTATTCCTTGACTTTAAGGTTGGTATGACGCTGACCACCCATACTGTAAAAAATGGTTCACTTTGCTTATGTCCCCCCTGTTTCAGGGAAGGTCGGCAAGAGTTGCAGGGCTTATGTTCATTTGAGATTGGGTTTTTTTTATATTGTGGGTCCACATGTGGCATGTGTGAGCGCGAAATTATGCGTGTCTGGGAATACATTTAAATTAATCTTAAATGTACTATATCTTTGCAACCTGTATTATAAATTATAGAGTTCCACTTATTTCACCGCGCAAAAGTTTAAGGGCTTACCTATGCCAGAACTGATGCAAGACAAGGTTTTTTCTGCATAGAGCGCGCAAGAGAAATGGCTCCTGATGAGATCAGATGGTATGCTGACATCTCCTTTGCACGCGTCTTGACAAATGCTTGGAATGCTTTCTCTTGCGCAGCATGGCACGTGGTTTCTGCCATCTGTCATGCATCTAAAAATATAAATGACATTTCAATATACGTACAAGGTATCACTTAGAAGCAAAGAAATGGTTGGTTCAAAAATCATCATTAGTGGCCAAATGAAGAAACAGTTGAAAACGGATATGGCAACGCAAGAAATATTTATCAGATTTTTGAATAAAAATCAACAATCAAGGGCCTGTTGCACAAATTTACAATCAATATTTAGATTGACACATCAAATTTGTGTGTGTGCGTCCGCCTTTAGTATAGTTTGTGCGTGTGCATGTCACTTGGCACTTAGTTTGTTAGTGTGCAACTTATTTTAGTGTTTAACACTGTAGATGTGTGTGGTGCGGTTCACTTTGGAAGCGTCTGGACTGCGCGAGAGGCGTCCATATGGGTGGTATCTATTTGAACCGCAATTGTGTGGGAGGCAGAATCGATTGAAACACTGAGCCGTGAAGTCGATAAGCTAAGAGCTATAAATCAGTACATTGTAAAACAACATTGTGTAAAATAAATAAATTACAATTTGATTAAAATAACCCAACTAAAATCATAACAGTCTATGAAGTCAAAAACCTTTCTCACCTTCGTATTGTTGGAAATTGTTTTTTGCACTTCTGAGCATCCAGACTGATGCTTCCATCCAGCATGGATTTGATGTTACAGAATCTGAAGCACTCTTGAGACACGTTGTTAGCGAGACAACATGCAAACGTGTGAGAAGTCCTCAGCGGTAATTGCTCCTTCATTGCCGATGAAGTCAACTCAAAAACAGACGCGTTCCTGAGTGCAGAATCGCGAGGAACAACTAAAGGAAATATTATCAGAAATACATTTTTTTGATTATTTTTTTTACAACAGATACACATATGAGACAAAAAAGAATAGATAGCAGTGGCGAAGGGTGCCATACAAGCCGGTTTCCATCGGTTTCCCTTTTTAAATGATGTAACAAAGTAGTTAAAAAATATACGCACAAAGTAAAAATATTTATTTAAAACCAAAGAAACAATACATATTTTTCCCCCATTGAAACCATGCAGTCTACTTTATTATCATTTCTGCCTCATTTTAAACGGGAAACCGATGGAGACCGGCTTGTATGGCACCCTTTGCCACTGATAGGTAGGCCTATTAGTTATAGCTGATGAGAGTTGGAGTTATTATTATAGGTACCTAGGGTAAAGAGGTATTCAAATTTATAAGTTTATTAAGTATTAAAGTTCTGGAAGATTTCAGCAAAATTGGCTTCTAGTAACTACGATTGCTGGAATATTAAAAGCGGCAAGTGGCTTGCAGGAGTCAGTCTATATACGACGCTCTGATTTTGAACAAGAAAGAAATTGTAAAGTGAAAGTGAACTAACGGGGAAATAAATGAAATTGCTATCCCATAAATGTGAATTGTTAAAATATAAATGTAAATTGTTAAATAAATCTAAGAGTAAAATAAATATCCTGTAAAGAAGACCAGTTTTTTTTTATTTGAAGATTTTTTTAACCCTAAAAACACAACAATATGATTCACAACATAAACATCTTTATTCTATAACCTATTTAGATTATGAAAACAAACTGGGGCAGTTAATTTAAAGTTATTTACCTGTGAGGGGATGGAAGCTGCGAAGTATGGACTCTCCATTCAATTCGCAAATATAGACTCCACTATCTGATGAACGGACTTTCCTTATGGACAGAACCCATATGTCTGTGGAGTCAGGGTCAAGTGGCTCTTCGTGACCTGGTAAAAGAAAGCATTCGGTTTGAATTGGACTTTGCCTGTTTTTCACAGTGCTTCCAAATTAAGAAAACAGTTCAATCAAAGCCTATATTGACGGTTAAAAGGCAATAGGGCATAAGCGACAAAAACTAAATTATTCAAGAGAGCAATTTTAAGTTTGAGATTGAAGAAAAATGGCATAACTTTTTTATTATTTATCATATCGTTAAAATCAAAACAGCTCTAAAATTAAAAAAAATAAAGGCATTTATTGGCATTCCTATTAAGGTGATGTTACGATGTTTTACGATTTTTTCATATCACAAGCGCCTTTAGGACAAAAAAAACCGGTTATCTTGTCGGTTACACCAAAACCATACTTCAAAAATGCAGTTGTTTGCTTGGGCATAAACAACAACAAAAATCATCGTAGAGCTATGAGAGTTAGTGCATTAGAAAGAGCGGAAAATTTTAAGTGGGATAGCTACGCTTATGTCCTACTTCTTTTTAACCGTCGATATATTAAATTTAACAACTGTTTTAATAAAACACCCAGATTTCCTCCAAATACAATTCACTTGTTGTTTTTTATCTTTGTTACTTCGGATATCTATCGTCATCAAAATAACTAAGATGGCATCAAGACAACAAAATAATTGTAATCAGTAAAATCAAATAGAATTTAAAATAAAATATTTTTTTCAAACCGTAGTTTTATTTTCACAATAATTTTATCTACCTCTAGCACTTTCGACCTTCTTACACAGGGGTGACATTGGCAAAGTGAACCATTTTTTACAGTATGGGTGGTCAGCCTCATACCAACCTATAAGTCAAGGAGTACCATCTAACAAAAGTCAGATTTTAATTATTTAATATGGACGAGTACTTTATAATGCCTTATCTTGTCTTTTATCCTGCCGCCATTCCTCTAGGGGTGGCCGGTACCTCCACACAAGTGCCTCCACTTGACTCTGTCCTTGCATACTTCTTTCATCTCATCTAATTTCATCACTCTTTTCATGCATTCTCCTGTTTCCACTCTGTAAATTCCATTCATTCCCAATCTCACTTATCTGATCAATCCATTCTTTCCTAAGTCTTCCCCTTCCACGCTTACCTATTACATTCCCTTTGTGATTTTTTTTTGTCAGTCGGTCTTCATTCATCCTTTCAATACGTCCAAACCATCGCGCCAGAACCCTTTCGTTTCTCACTCTATCTTTCAGTGCCTATTTTTTAATATTTTATCATTTAAAACCATACACATATAGTGTAACTTCTTGCCGCGTTATCCCCGAAGGGGTCGCATGTGGCGAGTTGAACCTATTTATTTTTACAGGTAAGGGGGCCGGCCTTACGCCAACCACTTCAGTTGAAGTGGGGGTTTCCCAGCTCCCGAGGGGGCTGGTACTCATTTCTTTTGAAGGCTGAGTAAACCTTGCCGGTATTTTTATTATGGGGCTTGAAATAAACACCGAAATAGGAAATCATTTCTGACACCCTCGTCGGTGGGACTCGAACCCGAGCTCACGGGGTAGAATGCAAGCACTCTACCAACTGAGCTATCGACCGGACTTATTTAAATTATTTAAAACCGGACTCATTTAAAACCTGGTTATGGAAAATTCATTCAACGCCATTGCATGCAGTTTGTCATTGCAACACTCATGTTACAATACAGTAAAAAAAAAAATCTTCCAAACCTTCTAACAATAACCAAAATACGACATCCTTACAGAACGGGCTTTGTCTTTATTTAGTAAATGCTAAAACGTTCACTTATTCGAAGTTCGCAGTGAAACATTTGCATGGCCGCGCTATGACATGCAAATATGAATTCTAAAATTCCCCGAGACGTCTGCTAGCTCGCATACATTCCGACTCGATATTAAGCACGCATTTCCAAGGAAATAGTTGGACCAAGTTTCGGCGAGACCGTTTATCACTTCGAGGAAACTCTAGACTTGCACCGACTCTCTAAAATTTAATATTACCTACTCTCTTTTAACCTCATGGTTGCGGGAGAAGAGATTTCTCGCAGGCATATTGTTGCGCCATATTGATGTGATTTGATAATGTGGCAGAAACGGAACACAATGCCATGTTTTTAAGAGTTAACCCGAAATATTCAATCAAGCTTGTTAATATTTATGAACCGATTTATCGTTCACTGTTTCATCTGACAGTAAACAAATATCACATTGCAGGGCTTTCATCGATTGTTTTGAAATCCACACGGAGTTTTTCAACTTTTGATTCTTTTTTTGTACAATTTTCAATTGATAAAGTCCGGTTGGAATGGAGAACAAAAGTAAAAGATATGGCTGCAAACCAATCCTAGGATTGAAACAGGAGAAGAAGAAGAAGAAGAAAGTCCGGTCGATAGCTCAATTGGTAGAATGCTTGCATTCCATACCGTGAGCTCGGGTTCGAGCCCCACCGAGGATGTCAGAAATGATTTCCCGTTTCGGCGTTTATTTCAAACCCCAAAATAAAATACCGGCAAGGTTTACTCAGCCTTCGCATGAAACAAGTATCAGCCCTCTCGGGAGCTGAGAAACCCTTACTTCAACTGAAGTGGTTGTCGTAAGGCCGGCCCCCTTACCTGTAAAAATAAATAGGTTCAACTCGCCACATGCGACCTCTTCGGGGATAACGCGACAAGAAGTTACACTTTGGGTGTAGCTTAGTTGCGTTTTTTTTTTTTTTTTTTAAATACAACGAGAGTATTTGATTTTTTGTGTTCGATAAATCAGCAACTGTTTATCTGTCAGTGTTTTGATATAATAGTTTATTGTTACGTAGGTAAAAACTCTGTGCGATAATCGTGTTTAACAATTAAAATTTGTAAAATTTTGCAAGTACAGAATACGAAATGTAGACAAGCTTCATTTTGACAAAAAATAACAGGCCTGTTAACCAGTACCGCATGATTTGCGGCTATGAAAAGGTTAACTATAATCCTAGTTGCAGTACACATAGTTTCACACTTACTACACAGTCACAAACACACAAATATTCTATTTTTAAGTGTAAATCTATTCACACAGTGAAAGTCCATTGTATTATTTGTAAATTCAATAGGATAAAACAGAGTTTTTATGCACTTTTTTATTTTTTTGTTGAGATTTTTATTTCATTTTTTAATGAAATAAAAAGTGAATTAAAACTCTGTTTTATCCTTTTGAATTTATTAATATTATTTTGTGATTACACATGCTGCATGGAAATAATTGCTTAAAAGCATTACAAATCTTTCGCCTTTAAAGGCACAGTCTTACTCCAACAATTTCACTTAAAAATGGGGTTTTATAGCTTTCGAAGAAAATGGTCCTCATTTCTTGTGAAAACTGAGTAAGCTTAGATGGTTTGAAATACACTCCAAAATGTGGAATCATTTATGTCACCTTTGATGGGGATTGAACCCTAACTTTCTGACAAACACAAGCTTTCTATCAACTGTGCTTTGTACGGATATATGTAATCCAAATGATCGTGTTCCTTGGCTTATTGGTTGATATGCGGCTGACCACCCATACTGTAAAAAATGGTTCACTTTGCCAATGTCACCCCTGTTTCAGGGAAGGTCAGCAAGAGTTGCAGGGCTTATGTTCATTTGAGATTGGGTTTTATATTGTAGGTCCACATGCGGCATGTGTTAGCGCGAAATTATACATTTCTGCTTGTGGGAATGCGTTTAATATGAATCTTACATGATATATATCTTTGCAGCTTAGATTTATATTTAGATTTTGATCGTGAACTCTACAGCTCTTTCCATCTTACCCTGAAAATAGAAACAGCATTTGTTAAACAAATACTTTTTCTACAGTATGAGTTCATCCTCATACCAGCCTATTACTTAAAGAGGATCCAACCACAGTAATTTAATCTAAATTCTGTAGTCGCATGTTAAACGATGCTCTTCAATCGGGGAAGCAATGTTTAAATTTTGTTTTACAAAGTTGAGCGATTCAGACTTTACGTTTAAACTTAATCTTAACGCTTTACCATCAACTGATGAAAACAAAAACGCTCACTAGAAGACGCTGTTTTAGATTCTAAACACATATTTTTATCAAACTTTGCAATTGTGCTTAAACGTACATAAAGCTCTTTCCTAGAAATTCAGTGCCCTGAGCATAATAAACCATCCCATCAATCGCGCAACTTGAAAATATATATTGTTGTGTTTTGAGGGTTCAAAATTTAAAAAACTGGTCTTCTTTACATGATTCTTATTTTACACTTAGATTTAAGTTATATATTTTGTTTACACTTTTACAATTATTTAGCAATTCACATTTATTTCACAGATGGTTCACTTACACTGTCTTTTTTGTTCAAAAACAGAGCGTCGTATGTAGACTGACTCTTGCAAGCCGCTTGCAGCCCTTTATACTCCCAAAGATAGTTACTAGAAGCCAATTTGGCTGGAACATTCCAGAACGATGGACTTCTGCAAGCTTCGAGTAGGTACATAATTTAATGTCTCTTTACCCTAGGTACCTATAATAATTACTCCACCTTTCTTCTTCTTCTTTTTGTGCCACTTCTTACGAAGATCGGCGATCATCATAGAAATTTTGATTTTAGATGCTGCGGCTCGAAACAGGGACTTGGTGCTTCTGCCGAACCACTGTCGCAGGTTCTTCAGCCACCTTTCATCAGCTTTAACTAACACACCTACCTACCTAACATTTATATGTATTTGTTATTTACATAACAATATAATATACGACGTCAATCCAAGTGAGTCATTAGTTTTCATATTCCTACGGACTTGGAGTACTTACGTGCGACTACACAGTGCACATGCATACATAGAACAGTCTGGCACTAGTATAATCCATGGTAGTATTAGTGCATGCGTGATCTTTATCACGCTGGTGGAACGCTCTGGTGTTGGAATCATCCACTATGTTCGAGAACAGTCGAGAACCGTCCGTATGAACGAGTATAAATGCAAGCCGAAATCGTGTGCAGGCCAAAGTCGATTAAACATTGAGCCGTGAAGTTCGAAAGCCAGAGCTAGAAATCAATTGTTGTAAATCGCGAAATATAAATTCTGTTAAAGTAAATAATTGTAAAAAGAGAACCCAGTAAAAACGTCCGTTAACGATACTTTTTTTTCATTTTCCCGAACGAGGGGAGTTAACGTAATGCTTTATATTTGTGGTACAGATTTCCTTGGCCGCTTGTAAACTAGCCTCGGGTCTTAAACTTTTCGGGTTTACACTACTTCTGGCCCGCATGGAAAATTCTTGTCGGCTAACTTGGGCGTACAGCGGTCACACTATCGCGGGCGAGCTCGTGCTCGTGTGTGTTCGCGCGCAGTGTGTGGCGGCGACGATTGCTATGTACCAATAGACACTCTCCCAGGAAATAAGGACCAAGGTGAGTTGGATTCGTATTGGATATTGTAAACGGAAGTATAAATTTTGTGGAAATAGTTGTTGATAATAATTAGACGATATTTATAGTGCCGTTTTGTGATTAATCACAACAAGGTACAAGTCACTCAATGGGAAGGCTCCAACATACTTGGCTGAACTGCTATCCCAGCAGTCCAACAAGAGTGATCTGGTGCTAAGATCCTCTGTATCAGGGGGGATAAGACTAAATGAGCCTCATCGTCCATACCGAACATGCTTCGGCGACCGAGCCTTCTACAATGGTGCACCTGCAGTGTGGAATGGACTTCCTCTGGATGTCAAAACCGCAAGCCCAGAGTCGACGTTCCGGAAAAAACTCAAGACCTACCTGTTCAGTGTATCATATCCCAATTAATCCTACACTTTATTTAACTATTTTTATTTTTATGTATTACTATACGAATATATTATTTACCTATAATGTAAGATTATTATGTATGTGCATTCACATGTATACGAGTATGGACATACCCTATTATTTATATTATTCCCTTCATATCTTCTCATTCCTCATATATTTTATACCAAGGGCCCTTGAGGTGTGCTACACACAAAAACGGCGCTTTAAATAAATTATCCAATTATATATATATATATATAAGGGCACTACTCAACTATAACATCTCCGAAACAAACATGTCTTCAATCCCGATCTCAAATCACTTTCACTCTCTACGGCTCTGAGCTCATGGCGTAGGGTATTCCACGGCACAGGGCTATCTATGTAATAATAACATGGATTTTCTAAATAAATAAGGATAAAATTTATTGCAGTAATTAATACGATTGTGATTTTTTAATAATTTTGAAACTTAGTCACGGATTTTTTCATATTCTTCACCAACTTCAAATAAAAAAGGCAAATTTATAAAACAAATTTAATGGAACGGGATAAAAAATGAAATTTCTAATGCTTCAAAAGAGTCTGAAACTGAATAATTTTTATTATTTAATCAAAAGCAAACAATTATAAACGATGTCGAAATACGCCCGCGAAAACTTGTAAATGTGAGA
Organism: Agapetus fuscipes; assembly: GCA_951799405.1. Classification (NCBI taxonomy): domain Eukaryota; kingdom Metazoa; phylum Arthropoda; class Insecta; order Trichoptera; family Glossosomatidae; genus Agapetus; species Agapetus fuscipes. Next base: position 11,295,076 of record OX637351.1, on the reverse strand, counting down.
GCGTTCAAATGATAGCATCAAACTGCCCCGAGCCAAAAGTCCTTTTCGCTCTACGATGAGGGCTGCAGATTCTCTAAATATATATCTACACAGGCCGAGTACAAGCGCAAGCCTCTACGAGCTACGCCGTAGTACCAGTACATACAGACGGTCCACAGTGTGACATCTAAGGCAAACAAACTAGACAAAATTATCTCTAAATGCTTAAAAGTATTACCTACAAGGTTGGCCTTTCTATCCATTGAAGAGGGCTGCTGATTCTCTAAATACATATCGCCACCTTTAAGGTACACTTTCACTTTATCAATTCACAGATTTGAGAAATCGCGGATAAAACATTTTATTGACTGTAATTTATTCTTGTAAATAAACTAATTATAAGGAAGTGTTTATGAAATATTCTGAACTACAGTTTTAGTGTTTTCTCTCGAAGACAATAGGCAAAAAGGTTTATTTATCTGAGATACCCATGCTAGCTTAATAAGTCACTATTCATTTAACGTTTGATGTATCGATATAAACGTTTATACACAGGCTGAGTGCGATCGCAAACGTCTACGAATCATGTCGTACTAAAGGCTAGTTCGCACGAGGCCACTGATTTAGTCAAGTAGCGAGTAATTTAGTAGTGGGCGGGGCGCTACTTGCCCGTGAAGCGTTCGCATTACGGTCCAGTACAGTACACAAGTGCGAAGTTGGCTGCAGAAAGCTCTTTCTATAATGGCGGAAAATTTGAATTGGCTGCAGTTTGAAAATATTAATTGAGTATTAAAATCATGTTATTATAAAGCCCTTTAAATTGGCTATAGTTTGGTAATATTAACTGATTTATGCCCGGCCACCTAGCTAGGAGCCTGTTTAGCAAACAACTTCGAAACTCGACTTTTGTAAATTCGAAATGTATTTTATGGTTTATAAAATAATATACACATTTTTAATAAAAACAACACATGATTATTTGATGTTTATAATAATATCTACCATTTACGCTGCAAACATTATTTTTTAATTAAATTTTTATCTTTTCAATGATGTGTACAAAGTATATTTTGTATGCACACATTATAATACGGCTCGTAGTCTGCAGCTGCATTCAGATGCATTTCTCTGTTGCGTTTTTCGTTGTTGACAATTAACATCAATATTCGACATGTAAAATCGGCATTTTCAAATACACGGCGGTCACCAATCAATTATCAAGTTAAAGAAGAAACATGGTTCAACTTTTCAGAGGCTGACCGCGAGAAACTTGTTCAATCCTGCTACATACGCCTCTCACGTCTGTCACAGATACCAGCTGATGGCTTACAGTGGCATAAAATTGTAATGCCTCTAATTAGTTATCCCCGTGTGTCACTGAATTGTTTTTGTACAAAACAACAAGTAACAATCCATCTGAAGGATATCATAAGGCCTGTGATATGACAAATTTATGGTAGGTACTTATAAACATCGATCAATGTAAAAGATCGATGTTTTTAAATACGTAATAAATTCATGGACGATGATAGTTATTTCCACAACATCTTTACCAAAACTATATTTGTACAGCTCTATTGTCAGCAAGGAGCTACATGATTGTATTTTTGACAGCTGATATCCGCACCAAAAATCGATGTCATACTATTCTTATCGAAAAAAAATTACCTTCCTCAAAACTTTTTGGACGTAGATAAGTCCTAGCAACTTCTATATTCTCAAGAGTTTCTAAAAAAACAAGGATATCGGTGTGCATATCCACTTATTTACAGTTTAAACATGACATAACCTCACTGACAGGTCGCTAAGTTTAGGGAGCGGAACATCGGGCTCGCAAATATAAGAAGTTCTTAAGTACTTAAATATTTTTAAACAGCACTTTATCTTTAAATATTCTTGCTGAAAACGGGCATTATCTTTTCAAACTGCAGCCAATTTAAATTGCCGCCATTCTTGCATTTCCGTTTCCCCGCCAAGAGTGAGCGGCCAATGGCGCGGCCGCTAATAAACTCGACTCGGACTCGGGCTTTTCCGTGGCTCTTCGGACTCGGACTTTTCCGTGGCTTCTCGGCAACACTCGCCCACGGACGGTGGGCGGGGCCGCTACTTGCCCGAAAAAATAGAATGAAATGGATCGGCTTGACTAAACCATTGACTTAACTACTGGACTAAATTGTTGGGGTTCGCACACGTTTAGCCACTAAATTACTCGTTACTTGACTAAATTACTCGCCTTGTCCGAACCAGCCTTAAGAGCTGCTCCGTAGTGCTATTTACATAAATATTCTACACATTACACAAACCAAGTGCAACCTGTACAAGCTACGCCATAATACAATTCCATACAAATCGCACGTTTAATAATAAAGAGAAATAACTCGAAATTTGGGAAAATCGAGATTTTATAATAAAACGCAAGAACTATGCGACAAGAATGCGTAGAATGCCACAGCCGTTCAATTTGGACGAATATGACCGAGAAAAGACATCGGCCGCCTTTTTCATCCCATACAAGTTGTACTGGGTGTCTGAACTTAAAACGCGTTTTCCCAACATTCATGTTTTTTGAGTTATTGCTCTTTATTATTAAACGTGCGAAATGTTCTACAATAATGCATCCAGTTTTTCTAAGTGGATAAAATTATTCATCAATATTTTAAATCGATTATAAATTATTTTTTATAAGTCGTATTTTATTATTACTCAGCGAATTAATAAATAAATAAAATTGTGTTCTTCGTTTTATTTTTGAATAAGGACTTTCATTTGATAACGCTTTGAAAAAAAAATGATATTAAACTTAACACTTACTCATTTACACTAACTTATTTTTAATTTTCAACTAAATAAAACAATTTAAGCTGTTTGTTTTTGTATGAAATCTTTTGTAAAATAAGAACACTGAAGTTAAATTGCATTCGGAGAAATCTTAATAATATCTGAAACCCAAAAAAGTTCAACTCTAATATCACAATTATTTTTGTCCAACTAACATGTTCTAGCCATCACACTGTGCGGTCTACGGAAGTCCGTAGAGGGCGATATTCGTATCTGCTACGAGTATTGCGGGCGCATTTGTAACTGGGAAACGGTCAGACTAATATGATTATGAGAAAGCTTAATTCTGCAGGTCATTTGATAGCGCACAGATAAAGTTTGCAGTTTGAATCGCTTTTCGCTTTAAAATGAAATACACACCCTTGCTAAAACCGTATTATTCGCAACTCAAATTTAACAACATATAAATCAAAGCTAAAAGTTATTACAAATGATGAAACTTTATTTGATTTTGTAGGGTTTGTGTATTCACACAGTGAAAATTCATTTTTTTAAAATAAAGCTATTTTTTGTTTAACGTAGTTTATTTTCACAATAATATTTAATATCTCGAGTACTTTCGACCTTCAATATTCAGGCCATTATCAAGAGTGATGTATAAAAAATTAAAAATTATTAAGAACAAACCATAGATCAAAATTATATAAATTCAAATAAATAGGTAGGTATAGGTACAATAAATATGAACTTAATTAAAATTAAATACAACAGTCAAAAGTTTATTGTAATTATTATATATTATTTTATGTTTTCTTTCTTTTAACTTTTGACTGTTGTATTTAATTTTAATTAAGTTCATATTTATTGTACCTATACCTACCTATTTATTTGAATTTATATAATTTTGATCTATGGTTTGTTCTTAATAATTTTAAATTTTTTATACATCACTCTTGATAATGGCCTGAATATTGAAGGTCGAAAGTACTCGAGATATTAAATATTATTGTGAAAATAAACTACGTTAAACAAAAAATAGCTTTATTTTACAAAAACTTTATTTGGTTTTCGTACCGTTTTCTAACCAGAGCATACGAACACTGCCACGTTCTTTAATTCGATAATATACTTTTCAAGAGTTGAAATAAAAATTTAATGTTAACCACATGTATGAAAAAGGTTATGACTCTGGATGAAATGAAAGAAGTATGTTAGGACCGAAAAAAAATGCGGCTGATCTGTAATGTAGGCGGCTAAGGCCAAGAATAATTTTTCATTTTTATAGATGTTTTGTAGATTTTCTAGTGTTTGTTTGTATTACTGGATGTAATTAATTGCTTGTATTCCTTGACTTATAGATTGGTATGAGGCTGACCACCTATACTGTAAAAAATGGTTCACTTTGCCAATGTCACCCCTGTGTCAGGGAAGGTCGGCAAAAGTTCATTTGCGATTTGGATTTTATTTGTTAGCACACATTCAGCATTTGTAAGCGCGAACCACACGTGTTTGTGTGTGGACATGCATTTGAGAACTTTAAATGAATATATCCTTGCAACCTAGATTATAGATTATAGAATATAGACATATTTTGTTTTTGGTAACTTAGTCATGCAGTCCCATACAGGACAAAATTTTCCCCGACGAGAAAAAGTCTTGAATTCAAAAATGTTGTGAGTATTTAATTGATTCTGTTTTGATTGATATGTTGTTTTTCTCGATCAAGTACCTACCCTTAGTACAAAGAATCACATAAAGTCTCCTCTATCACGTGAATATTATTATGAATCGGATCTTCAACAGTATCTTTTAAGCGAGTGATGTTCCTTGACTTATAGGTTGGTATGCGGCTGACCAACCATTCTGTAGAAAATGGTTCACTTTGCCAATGTCACCCCTGTTTTATAGGGAAGGTCGGTAAGAGTTGCAGGGTGTATGTCCATGTGAGATTCGGGTTTTTATGTTGTAGGACCACCTGCGGCATGTTTAAGCGCGAAATTGTGCATGTCTGTTTGTGAAAGTGCATATAATGTGAATCTTTAATGTTACATATATTTTGCAACTTAGATTAGATTAGATTAGAGTGATTAAGTTTTCTTCTATTTTTTGTTTACTCGAGAAAGGGTAATTTTTTCGTGATGTTTTAGACTAAAAGCTATATAATCTATAATCAAAGATATATTGGCATTTAAGGCTCACATTTAATGCATGGTCACAAGCATGCAAGCTCTCGCTTACACATACTGCATGTGTACTGTGTACATACAAAATAAACCAAACTTAGTATGAACATAAGTTTAGCAACTCTTGCCTCCTTTCTCAGAAACGACGGTAGCATTCGCAAAAGTTAACCAAGTTTTTGCAGCATGGGGGTCAGCCTATACCATCCATCTCAAGGAACATCAAGACTTATAAATTATACCTCGCACACACTCAATGGGCAAAGAAATCTCTCCGAGTGAGATGTTTACTGCTCCTGAAGGGGCGGCGGGATGTTGTTCCACTTTTTCCTCGGCCCTGTATGCTCGCGCGTAAGTCTCGCTTTGAGTTTTCTTCGTAAATAAAGTTGGGTCGCTCAGGGAACGATTTCTCTTGGAGCTACGAATAGTTTGCTGAGATACTAGCACCCGTACTCACTGACAATGCTATGCGCTTCCGTAGTCCGTAGTTCAGCGGTAACACTACGGACTTGTAAATGGAAGGTTGTGGGTTCGATTCCCGGCGGAGCACAAAAAATATACCATTTATATTTTCAAATTTGCTCTTCGCTGGGTTGAAAAATTCATAAAACCTTTACCAATGACCGGTCACCAAAGGTCCATCCAGCTTTACAGCAACTGGGTCTTGCTTGAGAATTGGCGCTTTGTAGCGACGATGATCAAGCTCGTAAAAAGGTCGATATCTCAATTGGTAGAATGCTTGCATTCCATGCCGAGAGCAAGAGTTCGATCTCAAGGCTTACTTATCCTTCACAAGAAATGAGAACCAGCCCCACCGGGAGCTGGGAAACCCCCACTTCAACTGAAAGGGGTTGGTATGGGGCCGGCCGACTTACCTGTAAAATAAATAGGTTCCAAAGCGCCACATGCGAACCCTTCGGGGATAACGCAGGCAAGAAGTTACACTATACGTGTAGCTTAGTTGCGCTTTTCGTTGGTTATAGACACATTATTAATTCGACTGCTCCAAGGAAGACAGCACTAAGTCAAAAAAGATAGTTTTGCAGGAAAGCCAATTGAATGTTATTTATTCCATGGAGTACAATGCATAAAGTATTTTTACATTAATTTATTAACGAATTTAAAAGAGATAGAGACACGGCTGTCATCTTGGAATGAAGATAATGATTTGTTACCTTCAGAAATGGAAATAAGTCCAAAACCTAAATATCGGAGTTTCTTCCTTCTTCCTTGGAGCAGTCGAATTGTTTGAAATGATAGCATTTTTTTTTAATTCGCCTTCGCATAGCGTTCTTATAGTAAGCTTTGTGCATACGCGTGTAACGACAGGAAGGAAGTATCCATGTAACGAAACTAATAAAGCATGGCCCAATAAAGACGAAAAATATATTTCTTGGAACGAAATACAAACAATTGTAAGTAAACTAACAATCAAAGATGTGTAGCTTCGTTTGTTTTGTTTTCACGTATAGAAAGGAGGAAAAAAATATCTATCGTGATATATACGTCAAATTAATTTCATGGTATAAGAATAAATAGCACGATCGTAGCTGCTTATGTAGTCATTGTAAACAGGCGCATGTAAGTTCACGCTTACACATGCTGCATGCGTAAATACAAAATAAACCACATGAACATAAACTTTTTACCTCCTGCCGCCTTTCCGGCATTGAAAAGAGTGAATTGAACTGTTTTTACAGCATTTTAGGTCAGCCTTATACAGATGTGAAAATAACAAAAAAATAAACATCTGACATATGTAGTGTATTTAGTATGTTATGTTATTTTAAAATAACATAGAAAGAACAATCTCGAAGTGTACAGTGTATTTTGTGGGCCGAACGGAGCCGAACGGTCACGGAAGCGGCCGAACTGCACCGTGCGAACTAATTGGGCCGTCGCTAATCAGTTCTCGGCAAGAGGTGAAGAGAGTCAGACGTCGGCGACCAAGCACCAAGTGGTGCAAGAGGGGGCATTACCATGGAGCTCCCTCCTCCTCATCTACTTGGATTTCCTGCCAGCAAGGCACCCGCCTCGTGGACTAGAGACGGGGGCATAGGAGCGCCCACCCAGGGGCTCCAACGTGTGGAGGCGTCCGCCTCGTGAGCCGCCGCTAGCCTGGGGCGCTGCCCCAGGCCTTCAGTTCGGAACTCCAGTCAACAGAGTAGGGAGTGTTTTAGTGACAAGGTGCAGGTTGGGCCATTCCCTTATTTCCCCTTTTTCCCCCATATTTCTAAAGTAAATAATTATTTGTTCATGTTAAACTTATCTTCTAATATACAACCCTTTCCAAAATACAAGTAAGCAACACAAAAAAAGAACAAGAACAAGTAAGCAACACAAACAAGAAAAAAAGAAAAAAGAAGAGTGATGCTGATGATAGCTAGCCGGAGTAAGTATCCTGTAGGTACATCCTGGAAGGTACCTTTTCATTCTAAACACAACAAGTATTAGTGAGACTTAATTTTTAGATGAATCAGCAATTAAACGATCATTTTTTTTCGCCAATTATTCGGAAGCTGCACTGGCTTAGGTTCTAAGAGTCCGGTATAGACTGTGTGTCATAGTAAAAGACATCCTAGATGGACAGGCACCAGAATACCTTAGAGAACTATGTCAGATGTAACAAGTTACAAGCAGAAAGGATCAAATTCAAGCTGGGTCTCACGGTACATAAAGCGCTGCATGGAGTGGCGCCAGAGTACTTGCAGGAGCTGATAGCACCGAGGAGTCTGAGTGAGTGGGGGCTCACTCTGCGATCTGCCGACAGTGCTCTTACCTCTATCAGCACACAATGCAGAAAAAGAAGCACAGTGTTCGGAGACCGCGCTTTCGCCGTTGCGGGACCGTCCACTTGGAACCAGCTGCCTCCCGAAGTGCGCGTCAAGGAAGGGATCAAGAGCTTCAAGAAGGGAATGAAGGCCCATTTCTTCACCGCCGCGTCAAATCTGAAAGCACCCTTGCAGTGGCAGTAGTCACGAAACGGCGCTATACAAATCATCAACCTCAACATCATCTAAGGTTACCTAAAGTAGGCTCTGTAATACTGAGCTTGCCCCTCAGGGCAACGTCAACCAACTGCAGTGATCGGGCATTCTCGATTTTGGGGCCAATGGAACGAGTTGCTGGTTTAGTTTAAGAAGGAAAGAGACAGGGCAAACTTCAGGAGGAAGCTGAAGACGCACCTGTTTGAAAAGTCATACCCAGGAATACAAGGGCCTTTGTGATTAAATTTGAATGAAAACGGCGCTTTAAAGAAATAAGGTTTTCCTAAAAGACTATCGGTGCTATTCTTAGACATTTTAGTCGTCCGTTGAGCCCACGCTTTGACAAAACTAATGATGCAGTTGTATGAATACCTGTCAATCCAAGATGGCCACAGCTGGTTTGTAACTGTAACTGTAACTCTGTCGCCATTCCGCTAGGGGTGGCCAGAGCCTCTGCAGAGTTGCCTCCATTTTTTCCTATCCTGACATACCTCTTTCAACTCCTTCACATCCATCACCTTTTTTCATCAAATATTACCAAAATTCGGTAGGTAAGAATGACCGCGGTGATGAGACTTCCAGCCCAGGCATCATTAATTTGTCAAAGCGTGGGCTCAACGGACGACTAAAATGTCTAAGAATAACACCGTATATTAAGTTTAACTCACATAAATAAACCTATGTTACAGATACGTCAGAGGGCTTGCGCAACTTTCAATGGAGACTATAAGTACAGTACAGACCATCCAATAACTTTCCACTGACCGGATACAATTAGTTGCTGGTATAGCTTTTGTATGGAGCTCGGTTCACTTTTTCTGCGTCCGGTCAATGAAAGGAAGCGCAGAAAGTTTACGGTGTACTGTACACTCACAATAAAGAATGCTCTATTTCGATACCTGTAACAGATTCCATTTTTTCCTTATTTAACGTATAATCTATAATCTAAGTGTGGTTGACCACCCATACTGTAAAAAATGGTTCGCTTTGTCAATGTAACCCGCCCCCTGTCTCATGGAAGGTCGGCGAGAGTTTCAGGGTGTATGTTCATTAGAGATTTGGATGTTTACGTTGTAGGTTCACATGCGGCATATACAACCGTGAACTTATACGTGTTGCTTGCTTGTAGGCATGCATTTGATGTGAGCTTTGAAGGTTAATATATCTTTGATACTTCCAGTGACCCTCAGGGAGCAACACAATGAGGAAGAGTTTAAAAAACAACTGAAAACATTTTTGTTTGGACAATCCTACAAACAAGCGCCTTTGAAGTGACGTTAGTTACGAAAGGGCGCGCGCTATACAATTAGTGTGGTACGTTATTAATAACATTTGCACCTTGATTTTAGATTATATGACACGTATTAGATTAGATTAGATATTAAGCCCCTCGCATGAAGAAGAATATTATCAGAATAAAAACGTAAATTGTTATTAAAAAATTGAATTTCGCTTACCGCCGTCTTTCATGACGCTGATCCTGTCGTCGCTGGTGATTTTTGTGGCTCCAGCCGCCAAGAGTTGATCTTCGTGCCTCCTCTGGTCCTCCTCGCTACTCCCAGCCTTCCTCCATGTCGGAGGTCTTCCTCTTCCACGCTGAACGACGCAGGAAAGCCAGGCCGTGTCCCCATCCCGCACCCTGGTCTCTAGCCCGGTACTGCGCATGTTGGGAGCCCCTGGAGCAAGTAAACATATTGTTACGAACTCGGAGTACCTACGTGTGACTACATAGAACAGTCTGTCACTAATAATAAGAATAATATTTGGATGATTTATTTGGTGAGCGCTATGTTTGTGTGTCGCACACCTCAAGAGCCCTCTGCAAGCTTGGTCGTCGCTATAGAAAGCGCCAATAAGCAATACGCAGTTGCTGTAAGGCTGGGTGGACCTTTGGTGACCGGCCATTGGTAAAGGTGTATGAATATTTCAGCCTAGCGAAGAGCATGTTTGAAATTATAATAGTATTTTTTTGTGCTCCGCCGGGATTCGAACCCACAACCTTCCATTTACGAGTCCGAAGTGTTACCACTGGACTACGGGCCGGACACTAGTATGATCCATGGTAGTATTAGTGCATACGTGATAACACGTCAAGTAAACTTCGAAGTAAAAAAAAGCACAAAACTCCTTTCACAGCACTCATTGTTTCTTCATATTCCGACAAAGCCTTTTCATACCCTCCGTACACTACACACTACCTACCTACGTAGCAAAAAGCTATTTCTGTTGCTTATTTCATAGTTACAGACGCCGCACAAGCGAAACTCAAACAAACTCCATTTTTTACATCGCCGTGTCGTTTTCCTGTACAACAGTCGTTCCCAACTATTTCTAGATCAAGGACCAATTTCATTTTTTTTTAACCAAGGACCAATTTCGCTATTTAGTTTTGATCAAGGTGGCTCTCGTAGCACCAAACACCAAGTCCTTGTTTCATCCAAGGTCAAAATAGCCATGATGATCGCTGATTTTGGATTGAATCGGCACCAAAAGAAAAAGAAGGACCACTTTCACTGTTTTGCTTGATCAAAGGCTGCTTTAATTATTTTTTATCGTCATGAGACTCCCTAGATTTCATAGAGCCTAGGAGTCTATGGCACTTGTTGTAGTGCCTCAGACGTGTTGTTACGAGCTTGGTTGTAGCTACAAAACGCCAATACTCAAGAAAGACCCAGTTGCTGTAAGGCTGGATGGATCTTTAGTGACCGGTCTTTGGTAAGGGTTTTATTAATTTTTCTACACAGCGAAGAGCATATTTGAAAATTTAAATGGTAAATTTGTATGTGCTCTGCCGAGATTCGAACCCAGAACCTTCCATTTACAAGTCGGAAGTGTTGCCATACTGGACTACGGACCGGTAATCGTTAATACTTTAATCTTTATAACTAAATCAAAACTAAATAATCGAAATCGGATTATTTGAGTTATAGGTTGGTATGAGGCTGACCACCCATACTGCAACAAATGATTCACTTTACCAATGTCACCCCTGTGTCAGGGAAGGCCGGCAGAAGTTGTAGGATTTACAAATGTTTATTTGAGGTTTGGATTTTATTTGTAAGTGCACATATCAGCATTTGCAAGTTTCTACACGTGTTTGTTTGTGGGGCATGCATTTGATATGAGCAGTAACACTTCGCACTCTGAATGGTAGGTGCCTAGATTGTGGGCTCGAATCCCGGCGGCGCACAAAAATTATACTATTTATATTTTCAAATTTGCTCTTCGCTGGGTTGAAAAATTCATAAAACCTTTGGTGATTTACTAATGACCGATCACCAAAAATCTTGCTTGAGAATTGGCGCTTTGTAGCGACGAAGACCAAGCTCGTAAAAAGGTCGATAGCTCAATTGGTAGAATGCTTGCATTCAATGCCGAGAGCAAGGGTTCGATCTCAAAGCTTACTCAGTCTTCACAAGAAATGAAAACCAGCCCCTCCCCCGGGAGCTGGGACATCCCCACTTCAACTGAAAGTGGTTGGTGTGAGGCCGACCCCCTTACTCGTAAAAATAAATAGGTTCCAAATCGCCACATGTGATCCCTTCGGGGATAACATAGGCAAGAAGTTACACTATATGTGTAGCTTAGTTGCGTTTAGTTGTGACTATTTTAGCTTGTAACCCTCTCGTGGACTCCAAGGCTCTCACGTACCACCGATTGGCAACCACGCCTGTACAAACTGAGCGACCATTTCAGTTAACAAAGTGCCTTTAAGTTATTTCTGATGTTAGTTTTTGCTCACAGAGGACTGAAGGCTTTTATGATACCTCGTACTTGAAATGGATTCCCTGTTTTCATTGTAGGGAACTGATACCAAAGTTTTCACCGTTAACTAACGAACAATGGATGTATTGTGGATCCCAAAAAATAACCATAAAACCATGCTACGGATAGCTTGATAGTTTTGTACATGTTTCACTTAGTTGATATATAGTTTATGGTATCAAAAGTATCCGGTCGATAGCTCAGTTGGTAGAATGCTTGCATTCCACGTCAGAGCCTTAGGACTTGTTCCGTACCAAAGGTCTTAAAAAAATATTTCCCTCTCGATAATTATTTTAAACTCTGTAACTGCAACTCTGTCACCATTCCGCTAAAGGTGACCAGAGCCTCTGCAGAGCTGCCTCCATTTCTACCTATCCTGGCGTACCTCTTGCAAAATTTATTCATATCCATGACCTTTTTCATGCAATTTTCTTCTTTTACGCTCGCTTTGTATATCCCATTCTTTCACAACCTCTTCAAGCTGATCACTCTATACTTTTCTCGTTCGTACTTCACCTCTTTTTCCTTCCACACTTTCTATGTACATATTCTTTGTCAGTCTATGATCATTCATTCTTTCCACATGCCCAAGCCACCTCATCACATTCTTGTGTACCTTAACTTTCACATCCTCTTTCAACTAACATTCTTTCTTTATCCATTTATGTATAATTCTATCCTTCATAGTTTTCCTGTTATGCTTCTCAAATGCTTTATATCCACAGTACTCATTTCACCATCATTCACTATATATGCTTCACTTCCATACATCAATATAAACAATCTACAATACTTACTCAGCCTTTACACAAGCAATGAGAACCGGCTTCTTTGAAGTCGGAGAAACCCCCACATCAAGTGAAGTGATGGCTAAGGCCAGAACTGTTACCGGTAAATATTCTAATCTAATCAAATCTAAGTTGCAAAGACATGTAACATTAAGGTTTCACATGGTGAAAATATCTCTGATGAAATATCCTCACTTATACCCCCTCCTTTCGTCACAATAAGGGCAACTCGTAGAACGGCTCACATTCAACCATTTGCAGTCGATATCGAAACTATGAGAAGTTGGTGTTTTCACGACTCATTCCTTTGCCAAACTGCCCGCTTATGGAATGAGTTACCGGTATCTGTGTTTCCACCCCAACTTAACCTTGCCCTTTTCAAATCCAATATCAATCACCATTTCCTCTCAGTGTCTCAAAACAAAGCAACGCCACATACACCACAGCACTGCGCAGCTAACGGCCCTGCAACCGGACATGGACAACTGCTACATCACCAACACCTCTGCGGTACTATAACAAGTGTCATAGACCCTTAGAGTCTCTCGAATCTAGGGAGTCTCCGGCATGGGCTTTCTTAAAAAAAAACCTTAAATGCATTTTCACAAGCAGATACGTATTACTTCGCGTTAAAGCATGCAGCATGTGGACTTACAATATAAAAACACAAATCTCAAATTAAGATACACCCCCCAACTCTTGCCGACCTTCGCATTTTCTACAGCATGGGTGGTCAGCCGCATACCAACCTATAAGTCAAGGAACATACACTACAAATTACATTTTTTAAATCAACAAATAATAAGTATAGACGTCAAAACTAAAACATACTACGAAATTCTTATTTAAAAAACTCTAGTCCTAGCCGCCAACATTACAGATCAACCGCCATTTCTTTCTGTCCTTATACACTTCTTTCATTTCATACTGAGTCACCACCTTCTTCATACAAGCTCTCCTTTTATTCTTTTTCTCTTGTTTCAATCCTGGGATTGGCTTTCAGTAATTTCTTTCACTCTTCTCCTCCATTCTTCCCTGTCTTGTGCGGCTTTTTTAAGGTCTTTTACTATGACCTTTTATTATGACTCTGTATATCCCATTCATTCGCTATTTCAGAAATTTGATCCATCCATACCTTCCCCGGTCTTCCTCTACCACAACACCCATCTGTTCTTGCAAAATAATTCGCACTTTTAATAATAAAGAGCAATAACTCAAAAAACATGAATGTTGGGAAATCACGTTTGAAGTTCAGACAGCTAGTACAACTTGTATGGGATGAAAAAGGCGGCCGATGTTTTATCTCGGTCATCTTCGTCCAATTTGAACGGCTGTCGCATTCTACTTATTCTTCTCGCATTGTTCTTGCGTTTTATTACAAAATCTCGATTTTCCCAATTTTCGAGTTATTTCTCTTTATTATTTAACGTGCGATATACTTTCTTCGTCAGTATTTCATCATTCATTTACATGTATTTTTTTTAACTATCATAATGATGTCGCTCGCTCATCTTTACAGCATAAACCTCTTTCAGGGACAAAATCAATTGAATGCTTAAAAAATCCCACAGGAGACTCGCACAAAAAACCCATTCAGATAATGTATTCATATCGTGGGTATGGTCGGTTTGTGTGCTATTGATCCGGGCTCCCATCACCCTGCAGCCCTCCCTGGGGAATGCCTCTAATGTATTGAATCACATACAAAGCTGTCAAAATCACACAACACATAAATCCGATGTAACGCGGATGCTCCTGTTATAGTATACCTAGGCCGCACTAAGGGCGGTACAACCTAATTAGTGTCTCCGCATCCTAGGGGCCCCCCACACATATAGTGTAACTTCTTGCCTGCGTTATCCCCAAAGGGGTTGCATGTGGCGATCCGGGACCTATTTACTTTTACGGGTAAGGGGGCCGGCCTCACATCAATCACTTTCAGTTGAAGTGGGGGCAATAAGGAAATACAATTCAAAGTTTTTTTGACATAAATTGGTTCGGAAGCTTCTATAAATTAGAAAAAAAAAAAAAAAAAAAATTCGGATCCAAATCAAACGGGGTGGGCGTCTGGGATCAAAGATGGCTATGGAGACTTGTATGAATATTAATATTAATTCAGGGGCGTGCATCCCATACAGGCACACGCGCCTAATAAGTAGGCAATATATGTTTAAAAAAATTAAGCTCAATATTCAGATTGAAAGTTCAAAATTTATGTTTGTTTCGAGCCATTGTTAGCACTTCAGTCAATTTCAAATGAGTTATTTTAAAGAAATGGGGGAAAATATTTATTCTGAAATCTATTTGCCCATACCCTATGCACGCGCCTGTAATAATATTTGGATGATTTACTTGGTGAGCGCTGTTTTTGTGTATATCACACCTCAAGAGCCATCTGCAAGCTTGGTCGTCACTGCAGAAAGCGCTAATTCTCAAGCAAGACCCAGTTTCTATAAGGCTGAATAGACCTCTAGTAACCGGTCTTTGGAAAAGGTATCTGAATTCTTCACCCAGCGAAGAGCACATATTATGAAAATATAAAAAGTATATTTATTTTGTACTCCACCGAGATTCGAGCCCATAACCTTCCATTTATTATTCAGATGTGTTAACCACTAGACTACGGACCGGTCAAATACTACTGTTAATATAATTGTATAGAAAAATATTTCAACATATTTTTGTGCAAAAAGGACAATACGAAGTTCCCTAGACCTTGATTCGCAATAAGTACCTATAATTTTTGGTTGCGGGTGCGGGGAGAGCCCCCAATAGTCTTAATCCGGACCTGAGTATATCGACTAAATAATATGTACCCGGACCCCAAGCGTTCAATTTTCCGCTTTAACTCAAGTATGGTGTCCTGCTGATAATTTATATGGAAACTGAAGGAACGCCTCTAATGAGCTTTTTGGTTTGTATACATTTTTGCTAAAACGCTGTGTTATTCAAAAACTTCAGGCTTTGTGTGTCTTTCAAGTACCTACACATGATATGGGATACACATACCGTATGTTGTGATGAGAACCAAATTGAATAATTGATCTTTCTAAAAGACCGAGAAAGGTATGGATGGATCAAATTTCTGAAATAGCGAATAAATGGGATATCCAGAGTCATAATAAGCGGAGAGCTTGTACGAAGAAGGTTATGACTCTGGATGAAATTAAAGAAGTACCTATGTAAGAACAGAAAGAAATCGCGATTGATCTGTAATGTTGGCGGCTAGGACTAGGGTTTTTTAAATGAGAAACTTGGATTCCAATTTAGTTTTAATGTCCATACATACTCGTATTATTTTTTGATTTTAAAAATGTAATTTGTTGTGAATGTTCCTTGACTTATAGGTTGGTATGCGGCTATCCACTAATGTCGGAGTTCACTTTGCCAATGTCCCTCTGTTTCAGGGAAGGTTGGCAGAAATAGAATATAAAGTTGCAGGATGTATGTTCATTTGAGATTTGGGTTTTTATATTGTAAGACCACATGCTGCATGTTTAAGAGCGGACTTATTCGTGTCTGCTTGTAAAAATGCATATAATGTGAATCCTTAATCATAATAATGGACCGGTCCGTAGTCCAGTGGCAACACTTTGGACTCGTAAATGGAAGGGTGTGGATTCGAATCCCGGTGGAGCACAAAAAATATCATCATCATCATCATCATTGGCACGACAACCCGGGGTGGGTCTTGGCCTCCCTCCGCAACCGCTGCCAGCGCTGTCTATCCAACGTCTTCCTCCTCCATTTATATTTCCAAATATGCTCTTCGCTGGATTGAAAAAAATCATAAAGCCTTTACCAAAGACCGGTCACTAAAGGTGCATCCAGCATTACAGCAACTGGGTCTTGCTTGAGTATTGGCGCTTTGTAGCGACGACCAAGCTCATACACCACACACTACAACAAGTGTCATAGACCCCTAGAGTCTCTAGAATCTAGGGAGATGCAATCTTGAGACAAGATCGGTAAGTCGAGATCTCGAGGGATCAGAAATTCGATATCGGCGAGATCTCGGCATTTTCGAGATCTCAAATGGTAACAAAATAAAACAAATTTTCATTCAATTAACCCATAAAAACACGTAATTTTAGCACATCATGACAGTAACTGCACAACTGAAACAATTGTAAACAAACAAATGCCTGTATGGACTCGAATATCCTCCGCTCACCTAGTCTCGTCAAAACTACTTCACTTCACTTATTATTTTTTATCCCGCTCGACCAACATCGTAAATACTCGGGATAGTTTACGTATGCGGTCCATCATTTCCTTCGTCAGTCAGCGAATCGCCCGCGCGCAGAGAGCACGTGTCATACATCGCCGACTACTGCCGCTAGATCTCGTTAATCTCGGTCGAGATCTCGTCATTTTATGCTTGGAGATTGATCTCGAAAAATGAGGCGAGATCTCGGAAGATCGGGATCTCGCGAGATCGAGATTGCGTTCCCTACTAGGCAGTCTCCCGCACAGGATTTATTACAAATATATTAATTCTAATAATATTAGAATGATTTATTTGGTGAGCGCTGTTTTTGTGTATATCACACCTCAAGAGCGCTCTGAAAATGTAACGTAGGTACCTTTGCAAATCCTTTATTATATTACTCCAGACCGTCGTCATTCGCTTACATTTACGATTTTCAAAATTAATGCCATCGCAGCAGAGGAAACACATTCCTGATCTATGGCAAATTATTTTTTGTATATATGCTGCAATGCTGCGAGCTTTCGCGTTTGTGTTTAAAAATATATGAAAACTTCACATTTGAGATTCATATTACATGCATTCTTACAAGCAGACATGTATAAGTTCGCTCTTACATATGCTGCATGTGTACCTACTTACAACATAACAACCCATTCCAAATGAACATAAGCCCTGCAACTCTTGCCAACTTGAAATTTGCAAAGTAAACCATTTTTTTAAGTATGGTGGTCAGCCTCATACCGACCTATAAGTCAACGAAATTATTTTGTGTATTTCTTTACATAATCTAAGTTGCAAAGATACATCCCATTTGAGATTCCTATTAAATGCATTCCCACACGCAGACAGGTACAATTTCGCGCTCACAAATGCCCCATGTGGACTTAGAAAATAAAAAAAACTAATCTCAAATGAACATAAGCCCTGCAACTCTTGCCGACTTTTCCTCAAACAGAGATAAAATTTGTATGGTGAACCATTGCTTACAGTATGGGTGGTCAGCCACATACTAACCTTTTAGTCAAGGAAATTATTTTGTTTAGTTCTATAATCTAAGTTGCAAAGATACATACTATTTGAGATTCATATTAAATGCATTCCCACAAGCAGACAGGTCCAAGTTCGCGCTTACAAATGCCCCATGTGGACTTACAACATAAAAATCTAATCTCAAATGAACATAAGCCCTGCAACTCTTGCCGACTTTTCCTCAAACAGAGATAAAATTTGCATGGTGAACCATTGCTTACAGTATGGGGGGTCAGCCAAATACTAACCTATTAGTCATGGAAATTATTTTGTTTAGTTCTATAATCTAAGTTGCAAAGATACATACCATTTGAGATTCATATTAAATGCATTCCCACAAGCAGACAGGTAAAAGTTCGCGCTTACAAATGCCCCATGTGGACTTATAACATAAAAACCTAATCTCAAATGAACATAAGCTCTGCAACTCTTGCCGACTTTTCCTCAAACAGAGATAAAATTTGCACTCCTTGACTGATGAGGTTGGTATGCGACTGACCACCCATACTGTAAAAAATGGTTCACTTTGCCAATGTCACCCCTGCTTCAGGGAAGGTCGGCAAGAGTTGCAGGGCTTATGTTCATTTGAGATTGGGTTTTTTATATTGTAGGTCCACATGTGTAAGCGCGAAATTAGGCATGTCTGCTTATGGGAATGCATTTAATATGAATCTCAAATGATACATATCTTTGCAGCTTAGATTTAGATTTAGAATTAGATGGTGAACCATTACTTACAGTATGGGTGGTCAGCCACATACTAACCTATAAGTCAAGGAAATTATTTTGTTTAGTTCTATAATCTAAGTTGCAAAGATACATACCATTTGAGATTCATATTAAATGCATTCCCACAAGCAGACAGGTAAAAATTCGCGCTTACAAATGGCCCATGTGGACTTACAACATAAAAACCCATTCTCTAATGAACATAAGCCCTGCAACTCTTGCGAACCTCCCCTGAAACACAGCTGAAATCTGCAAAGTGAAACATTTTTTTTAGTAAGGGTGGTCGATTTTCTTTTTCAAAGGCATTTTAACGCGAGGAAACTATGCGCAATATACACATTCACCAAATGTTAAGGGGTTGGGCTGCGTAGCAGCCAGGGGCAACGCCCCTAGTTAGATTAGATTCATTTGAGGTAATATCTCGATAAGAAGGACACAAAGTGCCTATTTTACTTGAAAATATAAAACCGCATTCCATATTTATCTATCCTATTGACAACACTTTCAAGATAGTGAGACGGCACTATTCCCCAACCCATCTTCACAACGTAACCATCTTTTATTGCCGCATTGACGATCCAGGTAACTGAAATACTTAAACGTCGGCTTTTATGTCGCGGAATAAAATCCTCCTGCTGGCAGGTGTTGGTTCTGACAGCTTGCTATTTCACACATCTGTGATCACCGATGCTCAAGGACCCATAATACATACACAATGAATAATATGTAACAATACGTCACCTCAGTGATTGTTTGTGTTATCTCCAACAGAGGTAATTTCACATGAACAATGTTTGTACGTGTACTGGAGTAATGTGTCTAGAATGCTCTGTAACTGTAACACTGTCGCCATTTCGCTAGGGGTAGCCAGAGCCTCTGTAGAAGCGCTATTCTGCTAAATTTGACCTAAGGCGACGAGCTGGCGATTCGTGTCCAAAAATAAGATGTAGGTACTGTGATTTTTTATCTATGGAGTTCTATTGCAAGCGTTAGCGCTCCTGACATGTTTTGGACACGAATCGCCAGCTCGTCGCTATAAGGTTGTAAGGAATTTAGCAGAATAGCGCATCTGAGCTGCTTCCATTTCTCTCTATCCTTACATACGTTTACCTCTTTCATTTCATTCATATCCATTACTTATTTCATGCATTTTCTTCTTTTACGCTCGCTTTGTGTACCCCAATCTTTTTTCTTCTTCTTTCTCAACTTCCTCAATCTGATTACTCCATATTTTTCTCGGTCGACCCTTACCTATTTTTCCTTTTACACTTCGAGACACATGAAAAACGTCTATGTTATGGCCGGGGGGCCCAAGTGGGCTGATCTTTCTAGCGTGTTTGCAATAGAACAGCGTTGGTTCGATCCCCGCCTGGGTCATTTGACCATTACTTTGACCCTGGTTCAACAGATGTTATTGGGTAATTATTAATTAATCATTCATTAAAATAAACGAATATGAGTTATTAGTTGATGATATTAATACCTGTTTCTGGCCAGGCAGAATAGGTTGGTGAATTGCATTCCACTTCACAGATCTATTTTTTTTTAATTAAATAAAAACAGTTTATGCACGAAAATAAAATCGTAATTTCTGCAAAAGGCGTAGCAACTTCTTTGCCTTATTTCTATACAAGCTACGAACACACAGTACGTACAGTTCTCCAACAATGTTTTGATGTTCAACGATACGACGGCTGCTCATGATTAATGTACTGAAATTTGAACATTTGTTGGAGAGAGATTTATTCACTCACCGTACACACTTTTACTCCATCATCATTTCGAATGTAAATCTTCAACGAGCATTTCATGAAAGTTGTTTACAAAAATAAGTGTCGACATTAAAAAAAAGTGATGAAAAACAACGCACTCATTTTGCTGTTATTTGATGAAGAACAACGCACTCATTTTATTGTTATTAAATAAAAAACAACGCACTCATTTTTCTGTTATTTAATAAAAAAAAAAAACAACGCACTCATTTTTCTGTTATTTGATGAAAAACAACGCACTCGTTTTGCTGTTATTTGATTAAAAACAACGCACTCATTTTGCTGTTATTTTATGAATAACAGCGCACTCATTTTGCTGTTATTTGATGAAAAACAACACACTCATTTTGATGTTATTTGATGAAATACAACGCACTCATTTTGCGAAACATTCGGAAGCTCCTGCTCGGACAGACCAAGGCACCAGATCCCGGAAAGCAACTCTCCTTAGTCAAATGTCTAAAAAAAAATTCTGGTGGGTACCCGGGTTTTTTTTTTTAAATCTGCACACTTTTACCACTGCTTTCTTTGGATGAAGAATTTAAATTAAATTTCCCTAAATAATATATAAAAATGTATGGTCACATTGTTACATATGCTTCCACGTAAAAATTAATCTAAGCTATGTGGGACGATTTCAAATGGGAAAAGCAGAAAGGGATATAATAAAGAAGAAAGAAGATTATAATCAAAAAAGTAAAGGACAAAGTACACAGCATGTGTATTGTGTGGGAAGTTAATATGTTTGTAATATTTTTCACGTGTATGCCAGTTGTATTCAGAGCAGGGCTTCGTCCTTTCTCCAAGATACATCGTTGCCTACATTTTATACAAAGCCTTTGAAGATGTGTCAGTGGCTTTTTCGGCAACGTCGCCCTTTGAATTTGATATATGATTATACTACGAAGAGAAAATTTTCTACAGTGGAATTTTGAGTTGAAGGCAAGGACAAAAAATTAAGCATTGTGTTCACTTAATAAATCATCATCATATTTATTTACTTTAGTATCGGTGTAAACTTTACAAAGTTTGCTTTTTTAAAAGAGTAAAAAAATCTGTCAAACACGTACATTATCAAATAAAAATGTGCCAATAATGAAAAAAGTTATCTGGAGTGCATTCACAACACTCGACGAAATGTTCTTAGGCTTTCACGGCCGGATTCAGATGCTTGGAATTGTCCTTCCGGTTTTTGAATGCAGTCCATTGCTGCTTTCTTCTCTTTCTTATGTTTTCTTAATACACTGTTAGAAACTTCTTCGGAGCTTTGCTACTTTCTGATTGATTTCAAATGATTTCATCCATTTACTTCTCTTGTGACAAATGCTTGGTGTAAAAGACTCTGGTTTTTGCCATTTATCGATAGCAATATATAACCTTTTTTTTCAGTTATAAAACTGAATAGAACGTAGTTGCCGACGCCTACGCAATCAAGAAGAAAAAAATAATATATAAAAAAGGAATGGGTCACGGTCTACACCCGAAAGAATAATTTCCATCATGACAGGAAAAACCCTGAAGGATAGAGTTAAGGAATGAATGGGTAAAGAAAGAATGTAAATTGAAAGAGGATGTAAAAGTTAAGGTACAAGAGAATGTGATGAGATGGTTTGGTCATGTGGACAGAATGAATGATGATAGACTGACAACGTATATATATACAGAAGAAATGTGAAAAGAAAAAAAGGTAAAGGACGACTGAAAAAAGTATGGAGTGATCAGATTGAGGAGGTTGTGAAAGAATGGGATATAAAAAGCGAGCGTTAAAGAAGAAAATGCATGAAAAAGATAATGGATCTGAATGAAAAAGAGGTATGTAAGGATAGGAAAAAATTGAAGCAGCTTTTCAGAGGCTCTGGCCACACCTGATGGAATGGCAACGGAGATACATTTACAGTTACTTGATCCAAAACCAGCCTACTACCATTATCTTTACTTCTGTACGACTCAACGTTGCCATATTTCAGTTTGCACGGATTATCGTATTAACAAGTCTCTGCTTAGTTTTGACATGGGTGAGTGGGGCCTGGTAATCCTGGATATATTTATCAAACAAAACCTGCACATGGCAACACAGTACAGCGCACGCCAAGAACAAAACTCTGTCTTCAAACTCAACCATCGAGAGTGTACCAAAATTGAACAGCGCTTTCAGTGAGTGTTTCAAGTTTCAAGCATTTTTTGGGTAAACGCTACGGTTGAGTGTGGACGTATTTGGGGTACAAATGTGAGGACATTACTTCCACAAATGGACCGCGGAGTGCTGCAGCACAGACGTCTTAATACCCAGCCGGGTTGCTGATGTGAAATGCGGATTTTCCCTGCGATTTCCTTCCAACCCAGATTTCAGGAAAACAAAGCGTCGTATGAATTTAAATGCTTGTAGGGTGAAGACTGAGTGAACTCGGCATTGAATGGAAAATTGAAATTGAAGGGAAAATTTGATGTTATTTGGCTGGGTTGCTAGAAAAATACTAACAGGTGTTTTTAAAAGGTTGCCATGGACCGTAATCTTATACAAGTGTGATGATTGCCGACCAAGGAAAATCCATTGTGCTACTTGCAGTGTCTAAGATAATTTTTAACTTTATTTTAGCGAAGATAAACAAATATGTAAGATTCCTATTGGTATGATTTTACTGGGGTTCTCTTTTAATTAAACTGCAATTATTTCTTTTTTAACAGAATTTATTTTACACGGCTTAGTTCACAATTTACAACAGTTGATAATCCCTGCTTATTGGTTTTCACGGCAAAATGCTTGGAGCGACTCGTCCACTCTCCGCACCATTTCAGTCCCTATATATAGGTGCAAAAGAGATCTTTCTTGCATATTCCAGATCATTCAATCTTTAGCTCATACCAGCCCGCCTTCTACGCACCTTACTACTACCATCATGGATCATACTGGACTGTTCTACACACACTATTGTACTTGTAGGTACGTAGCAGGGGCGAGCATCCCAAGAAGGCACATGCGCTTAATAGGAAGGCAATATATGGTAAAACCACACGTTTAAGCGTGATATTGAGATTCAAAATTCAAAATTTAAGTTTTATTGGAGCCATCATTGTCACTTCAGCCAAATTCAAATGAGTTGTTTTTAAGGAATGGGAGAAACTATTTATTCTGAAATGTAGTTGCCTATATCCTATGCACGCGCCTGGTACGTAGGTACTCCAAGTTCGTAACAATATACATTTACAAAAAAGATTTTTTCGATACATAACGTGTCGCGAAATAAATAGAAATCTATGTACGTATGAATAATATTTCCATAAAGTGAGCATTCACCTCTAGCACGTTTCCAAGTCTCACCATCTGTGCGGTGGGGCGTCTCATTATATTTTAGTGTTGCCCGTAATCTTTTGTATCCCGTTCCGAGTATTTTTCATTACACGAGTAATCCATACGGCGCATCCCTGCCTCCCCTATCCTACCTACATATTATCCTTTACTCATAAAACGCTTAAACGCTAGCGAGAAAGGAACACACTGAGATGTATGGAGGAACAAGATAACTAGAGCCGCCCGAAAAGCTACGCGATTTGCACATCCACTTTGTGTGCCGACCAAGATGGCAACTCAACTGCACATATATGACAAATTCTTTTTTATTTATTCTTGGCATACGCCTTTTTACAAAAAAAAATTGTATACATGTAAAACAAAAACTAACTAGATGTGAAATGTCCGTGTAATAGGAAGAATAGCAAAAAACAACCGATTGACGATGGATCTGAAAATGGCGGTACACAATGGCATATTGATACCAACTTTGATGTACGGAAGTGAAGCATGGACAGTGAACGATAGCGAAGTAAGTAAAATATGTACGGTGGAAATGAAGCATTTGAGAAGCATGACTGGAAAAACTCTCAACGATAGAGTTAGGAATGAATGGGTTAAGAAAGAATGTTATTTGAAAGAGGATGTGAAAGTTAAGGTACCTACATAAGAATTTGATGCGATGGTTTGGGCATGTGGAAAGAATGAATGATGATAGACTGAAAAAAAAGTGTGTAATTAAAAAGTATGTATACAGCGGTAGTGTGAAAGGGAAAAGAGGTAAGGACGACCGAGAAAAGTGTGGAGTGATCAGATTGTGGAGATTGTGAAAGAATGGGATGTACAAAGCGAGCGTAAAAGAAGAAAATGCATGGAAAAGGTGATGGATATGAATGAATTGAAAAAGGTATGTAAGGATAGGAAGAAATGGAGGCAGCTGTGCAGAGGCTCTGGCCACCCCAGCGGAATGGCGACAGAGTTACAGTTACAGTTACAGTAAATAAACGTAAATAAAGTACTAATATTCACTTAATTTATTTTTTTGTGCTCCGCTGGGAATCGAACTGACGACTTTCCGATCTGTGTCGGACTGGTCACAATTTAAAATTTAAACATTACCATTTTGTTTAAGAAATCCTCTTGTCTAATTCATTTTTCTTGTACATATGACAATGAGGTCGGAACATTGAAAAGGGCGCAAAAGTAAACATTATTCGGCCGGATACCTTCCAAATCTGACCGCCAGAGACCATAGTCGCTCATCCATACAAAAGTTCTATCTGTTAAGCCTTTTGGAGGTTAGAATCCTAAACTGTCTTCCAACGTCATAAGCATGTCGTTTTAATGCAAAATTAGATAATAAACCTTCTAAATTGGTTGAATCTGCAGAATAATTGAAAGTGAATACTATTTTGCTTAGGTTAAATAAAAACAATATTATTTTAATAAACCGATTTTAATTTGACATGAATTTGAGTCAAGATCCGAATACATTGTAATATGCAAGAAATTCAGTTTTAAAAGGAACTTCAACAATAAATATTTTCTACAATTTATATCAGTATAAGCATGTCGCACGTTTAATAATAAAGAGAAATAACTCGAAAATTGGGAAAATCGAGATTTTGTAATAAAACGCAAGAACAATGCGAGAAAAATAGGTAGAATGCGACAGCCGTTCAATTTGGACGAATATGACCGAGATAAAACATCGGCCGCCTTTTTCATCACATACAAGTTGTACTGGTTGTTTGAACTTCAAACGTGATTTCCCAACATTCATGTTTTTTGAGTTATTGCTCTTTATTATTAAACGTGCGATGTGTTTCTTAGTGGTATTTTATGAAAAGTAATAAAATGTTAGTACCATCAAATTGGAACCCCTAACAAATCTAAACAACATGGGATTAAACGACTTATCAGAAAAGATTACTTCAGATTTTCAAACAGTCGTAAAGACTCTTTCATTTAAGCAGAAAAATAAAAATAACAAACTATCTGCAAATACAATAACACTTATGGAAAAAAGAAAAAGTATGGGCAGAGACACCATCGAATATAAAGAAATAAATAAAACAATCAAAAGAGAGGTGAGAAAGGATCTACGAAAATTTAATAACGAGCTTATTACAAAGACAATAGAGTCAAACAAAAATATGAAGGTTTTAAGGAGAAATAACGCGGAAGGAAAGAAAAATATTACTAAAGTGAAAGACAAAAATGGCAGGACATTAAACGATAAGGCCGAGATCACTGGAGCGATTCATGAATTCTACACTGACCTATATACATCTAAAACACAAAATATAAACCAATCACAAAATACCGTAATACTTAACGTGGGATCAGAAGATGTACCAGAAATAACTCACGAGGAGATGGAAAATGCTCTAAAATACATGAAGAAAAATAAAGCTCCAGGAGAAGACAAAATTACAAATGATATTTTAAAGATGGGCTGCAAAAAATTAAATGAAGCCGTGAAAATACTTCTAAATAAATGCATTGAATTAGAAGCCATACCAGAAAACTGGCAAAATGCTGAAGTGGTACTATTATTCAAAAAAGGAGATCCGGAAGATTTGGAGAATAATCGACCAATAAGCTTACTGTCCCACCTGTATAAATTGCTTACAAAGATCTTAACAAATCGTTTAACACAAAAACTTGACATGTACCAACCGGTTGAACAAGCAGGGTTTAGAAAGGGTTTTGGAACAACTGATCACATCCAGACTGTCCGTTTACTGATTGAGAAGACAACTGAATACAAAATCCCAATTCATCTGGCTTTTGTGGACTACAAAAAAGCTTTCGATTCTGTAGAACCATGGGCTATCATACAGGCTCTAAACGACGCAAAAATCGACTCTAGATATTCAAGGCTCATTAAATTTATATATGATCATGCCACAATGGATATTAAACTAGACGACGAAACAAGAACTGATAAAATAAACATTAAGCGAGGAGTTCGACAAGGGGACACTATATCTCCTAAATTGTTTACGCTGGCCCTGGAGAATATTTTTAAAATGATGAATTGGGACAACAAAGGGATCAAAATTGATGGAGTTTACCTGAACCACCTCCGTTTTGCCGACGACATAGTGCTTATAAGCAAAGACATCGAAGAGCTGAAGAGTATGATCAAAGAACTGCATGAAACCTCTCTGAAAATTGGTCTTGAAATGAACATCAGTAAAACAAAAATTATGAGCCCAACAAACGAAAGCCTAAACATCAACAACAAACACATAGAGGCTGTAAACGAATATATCTACCTTGGACACAAGATCAAAATGGGAAAGGAAAACCAAACTGCAGAGATACCCAGACGAATAGGATTGGGCTGGGCAGCTTTTGGAAAATTAAAGCACATACTCGAAAATAAAGACATCCCAATGAACCTAAAGAGAAAGATCTACGAGACTTGCATCCTCCCTGTGACAACATATGGCCTAGAAACCATCTCGCTAACCGCAGTGAGCGTCCATAAATTAAAGTGCTCACAACGATCCATGGAAAGACGGATGTTGGGAATAAGTCTTAAAGATAGAAAAAGAAACGAAGACATCAGACACCTAACAAAAGTCACAGACATCATGGATCGTATTGCAAAACTAAAATGGCAATGGGCAGGCCATATGTCAAGACGAGATGACAACCGATGGGCAACGAAAATCCTCAAGTGTCGACCATGGGAAGATAAAAGAAGCATCGGCAGACCACAAAAAAGATGGTCAGATGACATTGTTCCAGTCGCGGGGCGGAAATGGATTCAGAGGGCACAGGATAGAAAGGAGTGGAGAAACATGGAAGAGGCCTATATCCAGCAGTGGAGAGATGGCTAAGGAAGAAGAAGAGACCATCTTTGAGTCATGACGCCACGCAACTCAACGCAACTAAGCTACACATATAGTGTAACTTCTTGCCGCGTTATCCCCGAAGGGGTCGCATGTGGCGAGTTGAACCTATTTATTTTTACAGGTAAGGGGGCCGGCCTTACGCCAACCACTTCAGTTGAAGTGGAGGTTTCCCAGTTCCCGAGAGTGCTGGTACTCATTTCTTGTGAAGGCTGAGTAAACCTTGCCGGTATTTTATTTTGGGGTTTGAAATAAACACCGAAACGTGAAATCATTTCTGACACCCTCGGTGGGATTCGAACCCGAGCTTTCGGCATGGAATGCAAGCACTCTACCACCTAAGCTATTGACCGGGCTATGAGTGTCGACTAAATACTGCAAGCTAGCAAAAATTCAGACTGGTCTAAAAATGGTTCACATGTAGGAATAAGAAAGGAGGGTAGGGAAGAGAGGAATCCTGGGCAAAAGCGGAGAGGACTACAACTCGCAGAAATCAAACTCGATGTATTTTTGGTACGCCATTTATTTGTCTCACTGCCGCAAACACATGTTGACAGTAGGGCTGGTAGAACACGAGAGAAAGTTTTACAACTAAAAAAATGACTTTAATTACTTTTTAATTGTTAGACAAAATGATATTGGACGCCAAAATCGTCTTTTTCTTCTTTTAATGCTAGTTATATTAAATTCAGACCACACACTTACGGGAATTTACTATGGTCGACGGCACATAGTCCAGAGATAATGTGAAACCCGTTAAGTTGTAATTTTTTTTTTTTTAGAATTTTTTTTTTTTATTTTAAACAAAATCAAAATCGATACGAAATGCATTTTCTTTTATTTCTCTTTATAATCGGTTAACTTTCCGGCCGCGCCTCGCGCGCCGGGGCAATCTAAGCGTTGCCTAATAAAAGCGGAATTTAACGGCGCAGTAATTTCACAAGTATAAAAAATAAAACCCGCGCCCAGAGATGTTGGCAGTTAGTAATGTGTGTTCAAGAAAATGTGAAAAAACAACACTAAAATTAATTACAGCCTACCCGTGTAAAAAAAACCTTGTTAGATAATTTTAGTACGAATTTTTACTAAGTGAGTAGGTATATAAAAAATAAAACATTTAATAAAAATGTGTTGACGTTCGTTGTTAACCGCATCACTTGAGAACGGCTAATGCGAATTGGTTGTTTTGCACCTTTAAATGATTTTTGTAATCTTTGAAAGGTTAGTCAATACAAAAAAAGTGGATATACATTTTCCAATTGGATAAAAGCTAAAAGTTGTTTTTGTATTAAACCTCTATCATATTGTTACGTTTTCTGCTGGATTCTTTTAAATTAAAATGCCAGAATTTATTTTTACAAATTATTTTTTTCGCATTTTATTTTTCACGCAAAAAACGCAACTAAGCTACACATATAGTGTAACTTATTGCATGCGTTATCGTCGCATGTGGCGCTTCGGGACCTATTTATTTTTACGGGTAAGGGGGCCGGCCTCACACCAACCACTTTCAGTTGAAGTGGGGGTTTCCCAGCTCCCGGGGGGGCTGGTTCTCATTTTATTGTGAAGGCTGAGTAAACCTTTGAGATCGAACCATTGCTCTCGGCATGGAATGCAAGCATTCTACCAATTGAGCTATCAACCTTTTTACGAGTTTGATTGTCGTCGCTACAAAGCGCCAATTCTCAAGCAAGACCCAGTTGCTGTAAGGCTGGATGGACCTTTGGTGACCGGTCATTGGTAAAGGTTTTATGAATTTTTCAACCCAGCGAAGAGCAAATTTGAAAATATAAATGGGATATTTTTTGTGCTCCGCCGGGAAGCGAACCCACAGGCCACAACCTTCCCATTCAGAGTCCGCAGTGTTACCACTGAGCTACGAACCGGTCACAATTTTCAATTTTACGACTTGACAGCCACCTGGTAACATGTGTTCAGCGAAATGCTTTCTTGCGACTCTCCCTGTCCTACCATTTTGATCTCTTATATAGTAAACCGGAGAGGTCTCTCTCGCAATTTCTGGATTATTCCACCACTAGTACATTTACGCACACACAATCACTATAATGTCATTCCTCAATAATCGTCTAAAATCTTCTGTAAAACAGTTATATGATTAAATTATTATTATTATTATTCCAAGGCACGAATACTCCTAGATGGTTCTGTATTACGTGCTTCAGTGTGTGTAATCATTTTGATGTATGTGTGTATAAACACATGTATTTCAAGTTTGCAACAATTTCTGCATGAAAAACAGATCACAAATTGGGCAAATTTTCAGACATACTTAATTTATATTTCAAATTGAACAAGGATTAAAATTATACATATTTGTACCTATATTTTAAGGATGAATATATTATTTTGTCTTCTAAGTTTACGACATGCGTCGTCTTTTCAGAGCGTACATATGTTCCAAACCTTACTCAATGATCCGGAAGTAAAATCCCTTGGCCGGAAGTTACGATGGCTTTTAAGATACCTTGCTCCCGAGAAGACAGTATACATGCAAGTTGTTTAGGACAGCTGGTAAGTAAATAATCACCAAAAGAGTCCAGAAATAGGCTACAGGAAAATAACCGACATTTTAGTTATAAAAAATGCAATGAAACTTAAAAAAAAACAAATTACTGATCAATTTGCCAAATATTAATAAAAAGTTAAATTAGCCTGTTTTGATCATGGCACGAATATGTTGGCCAAAATACAATAGTCCAGAATGATCAATGATAGTACATAGAACGGCGGTCTGGTATGAGCGAGAGATCGAATGATCTGTAGTATGCAAGAAAGATCTCTTTTGCACGTATATATATGGACTGCAATGGTGTGGGAGATTAGTCGCTCCAAACATTTTGCCGTGTGAAGACTAATAAGCAGGGATCATCAATTGTTGTAAATTGTGAACCAAACCGTGTAAAATAAATTCTGTTAAAATAAACAATTGCAGTTTAATTAAAAGAGAACCCAAGTAAAATCATAACAATTCATTGAACCACTGTCTACTTGGCCGGTACTTGTCTGGTGGGAACGTGGCTTTTACATTGTTATGGACGGACCATAAACACCGCAGGGTGGTAAACTGAGGTATAATAAAATGAAACTGAGAGGGAATCCATTGAAATCTACTTTGTGGAGGGATTATATCTACACGATCATACATTTAACATCGCCTAGAGATGGACGGTTCAATTTATACTTAGTACACTAACGGGTAAGTCCAAATGAAGTGGTCCAGCACTGGTTGCTTGATAATTGTGTTTAATTCTGATTTCTTTTTTCCTATTACCCCAACATGTTGGTACTTCAAAATCATCATTATTTAAATTTTATTGATTGTAGTTTTTGTGTGGCGGCCATATTTGTTTTACAAGGCGGAGACGTTTTCGCACTTTAAAGGGTTTGCGGAAGCTTGAATATCTCAGGCCCTATTTGTTTTATCAACATGAAACTAAAAACAATTTGTTAAGAAGAATATAAGTTGTATGGTTGAGATAAGACATTTTCACCTAAATATAATTCTAAGGGATGAAATTTCAGCCTACATTCTTAGCTCACTTTTTGTAAAACCTTCCATTTTCACGGAAAGATTTTGAACGAAGGGAAAAAGTCCCCACATTTTTTTACAAATAACTAGGTATTAGTTGTGTTTACAAACAAAAATTTTAGTCTCGGACTTATTAAAAAAAAAATCCAAATTTGGAAATTCTTTAAATTTTCCATTTTCTGAGCTGAATATGGTGGGGGACCAGATAAAAATTAGAAATTTCATCCCATAATAGTATTATTTCATAGTATTATGCACCAAAAAATTAGAGTTTGAGATTTTACTTTTACTATTTTATCTGGTCCCCCACCAGAGATATTCAGCTCAAACAAGGGAAAATTTTGAGAATATCCAAGGTTTCTTTAAAAAAAAACTGAAAAAAACAAGCATTCATATCCCGCCCCTTTTGTTTTATGTTTCATTCTATAATTTTACCATCCACAAACTCTGTCTCATAATATGAAAATAATAATGCGTCAACCTTAGCAAACATGTCTCATTATATTTATCAGTATATTGATCTGTCTTTATTCTCTAACTTCCATTTAATGAAACAAACATCTCAGCACCCAAATATGCCATAGCGTTTACCAGAAAATGTATGAAATTTGAAGCATCGCCTCCTGTGAGCGTTTTCACTTTCCATGCATTTTCATCAAAACTCTATGATGGAGTTTTATACTCGGGCTAAAGTTTTGGCGGGATTATACATCGCCAATAATTCTAATACTGAATTTGTTTTGCGAAAACCAATATCTTTTGAGTGCGTTGTTGTATTTATTTCACCATTTTCGCAGACAAGAATAAATAAATTAATGTTATCTAAGAATATAAATACAAAACCATTCCCAAATGCATATCAATATATTCATAGAGATTGATATTGTTATGTAAACAACAAATACATATAAATGTTAGGTAGGTAGGTAAGTGTATATATATATAGTTGGAGTAATTAGTATAGGTAGCTAGGAAAAAGACATTCAATCATGTACCTACTGGAAGCTTTATGTTCTGGAATGATCCAGCAAAATTGGCTTCTAGTAACTACTGTCTTTGGGAGAATATAAAGTGCAAGTTGCTTGCAAGTGAGTCAGTAGATATACGACGCTCTGCTTTTGAACAGGAAAGACATTGTAAGTGAAGACCAACCGTAAAATAAATGTAAAGTGCTACACCATAAATGTGAATTGTTAAAAAATAAATATTAATTGTTAAATAAATCTAAGTGTAAAATAAATATCCATGAGAGAAGACCAGTTTTTTTTTTATTTAAAGACTTTTTGAACCCTAAAAACACAACAATACTATAATAATATTAGGATGATTTCTTTGTGAGCGCTGTTTTTGTGTGAATCACACCTCAATCACCCTCTGCGAGCTTGGTCGTCGTTGTAAAAAACGCTAATTCTCAAGCAAGGCCCAATTGCTGTAAGGCTGGATGGACGTTTTTATGACCGGTCGTTGGTAAAGGTATACGCATTTTTCACCCAGCGAAGAGCATATTTGATATTATAAATGGTATATTTTTTGTGCTCCACCGGGATGCGAACCCACA
Source organism: Agapetus fuscipes (assembly GCA_951799405.1). Lineage (NCBI taxonomy): Eukaryota > Metazoa > Arthropoda > Insecta > Trichoptera > Glossosomatidae > Agapetus > Agapetus fuscipes. The sequence goes on along the minus strand of OX637351.1, from coordinate 11,262,593 downwards.
ACCTTACATTTACGAGTCAAAAGTGTTAACCAGTAGACTACGGACCGCCCCCTATGTCTATAATCTAGATTAAAAATATATAAATATTCATACATTAACATCCTAGATCAGCGGTTTTAAACTGAGGAGTTGTATTATAGAATCTAGGGAGTCTCCCGCACAGGATTTCTTAAAAAAAAAAAAAAAAAAAGTAGAAAGGGAGGCGCGAAAAAAAATAATAAGGGAGGCATGGTAGCTTAAAGTTTGGAAACCGCTGTCCTAGATGCAGAATCATAAGCAGGCACGTGTAAATTCGGGATTATACATGTTGCATGTGAACTAACAAAATAACAACCCCGAATTTCAAATCAACATACGCCTCGCCATTTTTGCAGGCCTTCCCTGAAACGGGGCGGCATTTGAAAATTACAACTATTTTACAGGATGGATGGTCAGCCCCATGCCAAAGTATAACTCACAATCCTCAGAAATAAGGCAAACATCCATAAAACACAAATATATTAGATTTAATGTTGGCTTGTTCAAAAACGTTTACATTCAAAGAAACATTTTTAAAAATAAAGTATAAATACAATATATGTAAATGATTGAGTGTAAACTTACCATTAGCTGAAGCATGGTTGGCAAACAAAACTGATGTCAAAACACAAAACAAAACACTCTTATGAACCATGACTGCTCTGAAACAAACAGAAAAAAAACATAATTAGCGTCTTTTTCATTTTTATATGAGACAAAATTTGTTGATGAATAAATATGATAACTTGAATGAATTATAAACACAGAAAAATAGCATGGCTTGATCAGATTGGTAAAATTGTGAAAGAATGGGGTATCCAGAGTGAATGTAAAAAAAGGGAATGTACTCGTATGAAAAAGGATCGGAAAAAAATTATAGCAAACCTAGAGAGGCTCTGGCCACGTCTAGTGGATTGTTATAAAATAAATTCATGAAGTGTAAATGCAATTTAAGCCTACTTTATAATAAACAAACAAATCAATTAATCATTTTATTATTTTAAAGAATCATTTCCTTGACTGATAGGTTGGTATGAAGTTGACCACCCATAGTAGAGTTTTTTATATTGTAGGTCCACATGCGGCATGTGTGATCGCGAAATTATGCGTGTCTGCTTGTGGGAATGCATTTAATATGAATCTCAAATGATACATATCTTTGCAGCTTAGATTTAGATTTAGATTAGCTAGTAGTTTATCTCGACTCAAACCAGTGCTGTTTATTTTATTTAAAACACGCTAGTCAAAGCTACCGTCTTGAATCCTGAACCTCTTGACTATAGCGCCGATTTAGAAATGGCAACAGTGCTACTGAGGATTGTCTTACTGCCTTTATGTAGGAAATAAAGCATTTTGATACTTAAAACTAAAGCAGTGGAAGTCTCATCACCACGGTAGTTCTTACCTACCGAATATCGGTAATATTTGTATGAAAGCCTGTCAATCCAAGATGGTCGTAAGTGAACAGATGATTAGTCTTCATACAAATAATATCGATATTCGGTAGGTAAGAATTACCGTGGTGATGAGACTTCCAGGAAGTTACTTTAATTGAAAATAAGCAGTGTTATTTTTTCAAATCGCACATAAACTGCAATACCACCACAAATTCCAGTTGACCGCTTTCAAAATCACTTAAAAACTTTCGACAACGTAACGGAATTATATCATAAAACATTCAGTCGGTTTTCTTTCGCCCATTGTCCGCAGCATTCCGTCGGAGGACCGAATTTTCCGCCGCTCAAGTATAATTAGATTCCGCACAAAAGATATTCGGAGCGGAAATCGTAACTGTAACAAGCCGCATTTAGTAGTAATGGCCGGACATAAAGCACACCCGGTTCGAAAAATCAACATGCCTTTTAGTTAGCCCCCCTCCCGCCTAAGTTGTGGGAAAATAGCTGCCTATCTATTCGACAGAAAACGCGGTCTCTTTGGCTTCAAATTTGCCGCCAAAGTAGCCGAAGAATAAAAGACGTAATCACCGTCCCTTTAACGGTTCATTTTGCTAAGTGCCTTCTTTCAATTTCGCGAAATACCCCGCCATTGAATTATCCTTTGTAAATTCAATATTTTTAAGCGTATTTTGCGTCTCAAGGACCAACGACATGTTGAATATCCTCTTATTTTAAATATTTGTGGAAAATGTCCACGAACAAGAAAAGTTTATCTTGTTTTGTGAATCATAATTATTTCTTTGTCAGCATTTTATTTAGTATTCCTTCACTTACAAAATAACATTAGGATTTTTTTTTGTTTCTGGACATTTTTTATAATAAAATATTGCCAACAGCATTCCAACTGTACAATGGACTCGACAAAATGAAAATGGGGAAGAAATCGTGATGTCACTAAATGACTGGGCTTAGGGCCGGTCTTATAAACGAGAGACCAAATATCCGTAAGTATCTCGACAATTAACTAACGGATGGACGTTTACGGATTGATCTTACCGATGGTTGTTCTATACATGGAGGAAGTTATTCAAACCTAAGGAAGTAATTATTAGCCTCTTGACTTATAGGTTGGTATGCAGCTGCCCACCCATGGTGCAGAAAATGGTTCACTATGCCTACGTCACCCCCGTTTCAGGGAAGGTCGGCAAGCGTTGCAAATTGTATGTTGATTTGAGATTTGGGTTTTCATGTTGTAGGTTCACACGCAGTACGTACCAACAAAAGCAAACGTATACGTGTCTGCTTGTGAAAATGCATATCGCACGCTTAATAATAAAGAGCAATAATTAAAAAAATGGGAAAATCGAGATTTTGTAATAAAACGCAAGAACAATGCGAGAAAAATAGGTAGAATGCGACAGCCGTTTAATTTGGACAAATATGACCGAGATAAAACATCGGTCGCCTTTTTCATCCCATACAATTTGTACTGGTTGTCTGAACTTCAAACGTGATTTCCCAACATTCTTATTTTTTGAGGTATTGCTCTTTTTGATTAAGCGTGCGATATAATGTGGATCCCCAATGTTACATATCTTTGCAACTTAGATTAGATTAGATTCGATACTTGTATATTATTGCTAGGTTTTTAAGGTTCAAATAGTCTTTAAATTAAACAAAAACTGGTCTTCTTTACAGGATATTTATTTTACACTTAGATTTATTTAACAATTTATATTTGTTTTTAACAATTCACATTTATGGTTTAGCAATTTACATTTTATTTTACAGTTGATGTTCACTTACACTCTCTTTCTTGTTCAAAAGCAGACCGTCGTATATAGACTGACTCCTGCAAGCGGTTTGCAGCTTTTTATACCCCAAAGATAGTAGTTACTAGAAGCCAATTTTGCTGTAACCTTCCAGAACTTGAATACTTAATAAACTTAAAAATTTGAATACCTCTTTACCCTAGGTACTTAAAATAATTAATCCTAATGACACGCCTACCTACCTAAATACCTATAAGCATTTGCTATTTACATAACATTATGATGCATATTATTCATTGTTTTCCCTGTTTGGTTATTTTTAGGGTTGTCCCAAGTACCTAATTTTGATGTTTGTGTGTCCCGGCATTTGATTACACAATAATAAGGGATTTCCACTCGCATTGTTTTTGCATTCATCACTCACTTTAGAGTGGGGAAACAGCATACCGCAAACACTCTCTGCAACAAACCAATTCTGCAAAACGCACGCACAAAGGGATGCATCCTGGAATAAGGCCAGAAAATTACTCAATACCGGTTTAATAGAGGGTTGTCAACTAAGGAAGTCCGTTTTTTTTAAATCGTTTATTCAAGACAAGGAATATTTTTTTAAAGAAATCCTGTGTGGGAGACTCCCTAGATTCTAGAGACTCTAGGGGTCTATGACATTTGTTGTAGTGCCTCAGAGGTGTACGAGCTTGGTTGTCGCTACAAGGCTCCAATACTCAAGCAAGACCCAGTTGCTGTAAGGCTGGATGGACCTTCGGTGACCGGTCATTGGTAAACGTTTATGAATTTTGTCAACCCAGCGAAGAGCAAATTTGGAAATATAAATGGTATATTTTTTTGTACTCCGCCGGGAATCGAACTCACAGCCTTCCCATTCAGAGTCCGAAGTGTTACCATTGAACTACGGACCGGTCACAGCACATTTAAAAAATAAACTTAATAACTGGATAGCGGAATGAAATCCGTTTCTAAAACCGGTATTGTGGTTTGAGTGAAACCGCAACGGCTATCCCTGGAGTGGCCGGTATACGGGCAGGATACTAAACAGACTGGGGGTGATTTATTCCCCGGGAGAGGCGGCCCTCCCAGCTGGGACATGGCGCCCCAGAAGAGCGACGATTCCCGGGACAGACGCCCCGCCTCACTCCTAATCCCGGCAAGAAAGCCCCGTCGTAATTTCACTTTCATAGAGAAAAGCATAGCCCACTAACAATATAAGCCATGTCAATAGTTTGTTCTAGCCATTGAGTAATAACATAGAAGAGCAGAAACTAACTTACTGCATTAATACATACCATAGGAGAGGGTGGTCTACCGTGTCTGTCTGATGGTTTACAAAGCTGTCAATTCACACTTGTCACTATTCACATAAAGACGCATCTTGGCAAAAAAATCTTATCCGTAATTTGAGAAGGCCCTTGAGGTGTGACACACACAAAAACGGCGCTCTTTAATTATGTGTATCTTCTAAATAAATTATCCTTGTATATAGCCTACATTTCTCTCAGTCCTGTCAAACGTTGCAGTGGCGTAGTCATACAAAACATGTTTTTACGTATCAACTTTTATGTTTTCTTGCTTTCAAAGGACATCGTGGCTGAAAAATGTACGACAATGGCTCAACAAAAGCTCCAAATCCCTATTTCAAACCGCAGCATCCAATGTGAAAGCAGCCATGATGATCGTCGAGCTTCGATAGAAGTGCACCAAAAAGAGATATTTATTTCCTTGACGTTGGGATGAGGCTGACCATCGATACTGTGAAAAATTGCTCACTTGGCCTATGTTACCCCTGTTTCAGCGAAGGTCGGCAAGAAATTCCAGGACTTATGTGCATTTGAGATTTGGGATGTTTTGTTGCAAGCACGCACACAGCTTTTGTAAGCGCGTCTGTTTGTAGGGATGCATTGAATATGCATCTATGTTAATACCATTATTTTTTAAACTTAAATTATAGATCAGGAATCTTTTTTTCGCTACGGGTGATTTCACATGACCGAAGATTTTTTTTTAATGTTCAAATTCCATTGTAACAGGACTACTGTAAACTCACAGCTTTGCTCCAATAGGCGGCTACGACCAGGCTCTTTATTGTATACCACCACGTAGCACGCATTCTGGAAGAGGCCTACTACGTATTACTGGGTGTGTAATGCGGGTCATTACCGTGCTTTATGTCCCACCACGGCTGGACACACATTCTAATGAGCTAATATGATAGATGGAGTTATTACAAACCCCATACATCACCTGATTTCATATTTTAATCTTGTACATGACGTGTTGGAACACAGCCATCGATATTTCACTAAACGTGATGAAGTAGACACCAAAGTTTAGATTATGGTTTCGGAAATCTAAATCTAAATCTAAGCCGCAAAGATATGTATCATTTGAGATTCATATTAAATGCATTCCGACAAGCAGACATGCATAATTTCGCGCTTACACATGCTGCATGTGGACCTACAATATAAAAACCCCAATCTCAAATGAACATAAGCCCTAATAAGAAATAAGTTTTCAAATAGGTAGGTACAAAACATAGTGCAAAAAAAATGATTATAATAATATAAAAGTAATTCAAGCTTTATTTTAAAAAGTTACAAGAATAAAATAATACTTAAAATGGTATTTTAAATTATAAAAAACAATTTGTATTTCACATTGGGAACAATTGATTTTAGCATTGAGAATCAAACACGCTTTTGCATAAAAAGCCATCGTTAGGGATTTTCAGAACATGTAGATACATTGTACATCATGCGACGATACCTTTTTAAGATTACTTTAAATCAGAGAATCATTTTTAAATAAAACATTCTTAATATATTTTTTCTACTATTGGTATAAAATAATATACATGTACATTTTTAACTGTTTATATCTTTTAGGTATTTTCTGTAATGGCAATGTAAAATCGATGAATAAAGGAGATCACAAAAAATTTCAAATTTGGAATACCCACTTCCTTTCTGAAAACTTCGTTAGGTAAGTAGAAGATTTAATATATTTGATTCTTTTTATCGATGGCAGCATTTTGTTTTAAGTTTTCTTCCGATGGTAGCTACTGATATTCAAATTTGACAGCTGAATCAAAATGGCAAATGTTACAATTTTGATGGCGAGCATTTTATCATAGTCAAATCAAAACGCTGCAAATTTACAATGTTTGTTAATATTTCGGTCCATTTAATTTTCAAAATTTTCTCCGTCATTTGACAGGGCTGATGTCTCTCAATTATTGCGGACTCTTCTTTGCTCAAACCGTTCTTAATTGTGTCGCCAAAAGACCAAAATTAACCATTAAAATTTAAAAGGATTTTCTCATTTCCGACTTCATCATTCATTTTTTTTCACCATTGTTAAGAGACAATGGCTTGAAATCACAAAGCATCAACAGGGCTCTATTTAAAACCTTATTAGTACCTAGCTGTAGTCTTTAATTTAAGTTGCTGAATTTTATTTTATTTTGGTGCGCTCTTCATGCACAATACACATACACAGGCAGGTAGTGGCAAACTTGAGAATACACATGCTGCATGTGTATTTATACATCTATACGAGTATAAGAAAATGAAAACGAAACCGAACATTATCCCTGCAACTTTTGTTATCTTTCCGAATTCCAGGCAGTGATCAGATTGAGGAGATTGTGAAAGAATGGGATATACAAAGTGAGCGTAAAAGAAGAAAATGCATGAAAAAGGTGATGGATATGAACGAATTAAAAGAGGTATGTAAGGATAGAATAAAATGGAGGCAGCTCTGCAGAGGCACTGGCCACCCCTAGCGGAATGGCGACAGAGTTACAGTTCTACATTCTTAGTTCACTTTCGCCCCCTCCCTGTGAAGGTGGAAAGTGTTGAATGATAAATGTTTATTTAAGTTTTGGGTCTTATGTTGCATATGCAGCATGTGTATGCGCGAACTTGCCTACTTGTGGGCGTGCATTAAATGTGAATTACAAATGTTAATTTACTAACATTCTTATTTACAATATTTTTTATTGATCATCACTTAAACCGTGGTTCAACACATGCCATTGCATACACACAAGCTTCTGGTCAGGCAAAAAAGGTTGGTGAATTGCATTCCTCTACACATTTTTTTTTTTTTTTATGTATGGACTCAGCATAATTTGATCGGTCCGTTGTCCAGGGTAGCACTTCGGACCCGCAAATGGAAGGTTGTGGGTTCGAATCCCGGCGGAGCACAAAAAATATACCATTTATGTTTTTAAATTTGCTCTTCGCTGGGTTGAAAAATTCATGAACCTTTACCAAAGATCGGTCATCAAAAGGTCCACCCAGCCTTACAGCAACTGGGTCTTGTTTGAGAAATGGCGCTTTCTACAGCAACGACCAAGCTTGCAGAGGGCGCTTGAGGTGCGATACACACAAAAACAGCGTTCACCAAATAAATCAGCCTTTTTTTTTTTTTTTTAATAATTCTAGTATTTTTTTCTGTTCATGATAGCGTCACAGGCGTATCAATCTAGGGTCCATAGTAAGCAACAACAATATTGCAACTGGCCCACTCCCTAGTCACCGGGCTGGTGACGTCACATTTTTTTATATTTGTAATTTAGTCCGATACCAAAAAGTAATTCACAAAAATTTGAAACAAATATTTTGGTTACAAATTCATAACAAATCCACATTTTATTCAATCTTGAATTTCAATTTTCATTTGGAATTCATTGCACGATAAAATTATTATTTTTGAAATTTTCCAATTTGTAAATTCTCCCGTTCGTGTTCGGTTTGATAAGAGTCCAAATCAATTTTATATCTCCTGGCGGAGATAGATTCTCATCCAGAAGCTATTCGAGTGAACCACCTAGCTCTCGTACAATATTACATAGATGCGAATTTTCCGTGGATTGAAAATATCATTATATTTCATCAGGAAATAAATTTTATCTATTTTAACACCTATAAGAAATTTCAGTATTATTAAAAATTAAGATTCCTTAACTTATAGGTTGGTATGAGGCTGATCACCAATACTGTAAAAAATTGATCACTTTGCCAATGTCACCCCTGTTTCAGGGAGGGTCGGCAAGAGTTGCAGGGCTTATGTTCATTTGAGATTGGGTTTTATATTGTAGGTCCACATGCGGCATGTGTGAGCACGAAATTATGCGTGTCTGCTTGTGGGAATGCATTAAATATGAACCTCAAATGATACATATCTTTGCAACTTAGATTTAGTTTTAGATTTAAAAGACAGGTTGTTTATGGCAGACATAAATATTGGTATGACTTATTTCGGGTTCACTTTTTATACAATCGCAGATTACAGTATTTATTTTTACAAATTGCTTACATGTTGGTTTTACTCTGCAACTTCTGTATTGGCGGCTTAACGGCTGGAGCGTTAATGTAGTGACTCATCATTTACAGAACCACAGCTCATATTTAAATATGACTAAGACATAATCTCGCTTGTTCCAGACCATACAAGACGCCTCTCGAATGGATGTTTCTAACAGTTCAAAGTGTCGAACACTTACACACATCTATACAGCAAGTAAATACGCCTAGACACACAATAATAAAAACACATCCTAGACATGACCTGATGTGTTTTTCTACAATTACATTACAAATACTTTCGTAACAATATGATTAAATAATTTTGTTCACAATGCATTAAAACCTTAATTTTTCCTTGACTTATCAGTTGGTATGAGGCTGACCACCCATACTTTACAAAATGGTTCACCTTGCCAATATCACCCTTGTGTCAGGAAAGATCAAGGAATTATCTTCTTGTAATATGCTTGTAATTTATTATTTAAATATAAATAATGCGTGTTCAGGGGAAGAGAAGAAATTAAATATAATAAAATGAAATGGTTTTGGTCGATAGCTCAGTTAGTAGAGTGTTTGCATTCCATGCCGTGAGCCTGGGTTCGAATCCCACCGAGGATATCAGAAATAATTTCCCGTTTCGATGTTGATTTCAAACCCAAAAATAAAATACCGGCAAGATTTACTCAGCCTTCACAAGATATGAGTACCAGCCCCCTCAGGAGCTGGAAAACCCCCACATCAACTGAAGTGGTAGGCGTCAGTCTGGCTCCCTTACCTCTAATAAAAATAGATTCCACTCGCCACATGCGACAACCTTCGGGGATAACGTGGCAAGAAGTTACACTATGTGTTTAGCTTAGTTGCGTTTTTTTAACCATAAATATTAGATGGTTTCCTTAAAAACACATCGACACTTTTTACACATATAAATTAATATTTTGTGAAATCGTGTTCAATCAAACAGGTATTAAGTCAACTTGGTAAATAAAATAAATTGGGATTCCAGCCGCGTAAGTTATTTTCACCTTTTTGGGGTCCGACCCCCCACCGCAATACACATTCCCTAAAGAATAAAATCCCCGCGGGCCGCGAATTTCAAATGGCCCGCAGGGGCCGTAACCTCTATCGACTCGTTTTTTTTTATATTTATTTTATTAGCGAATTCACTTAATTCTCTTTGCGTGGGCCGCAAAAGAAATAAAAAGGCAATCTAATAAGCTGTGAAATATATTTATTTTTTTATACAGAAATTTACTGATTTTCTATACTGTCGTGGTAGAGGAAAACTGAGGAAGGTATGGACGGACCAAATTTCCGAAATTGTGAATGAATGGAATATTTAGAGTCACCTGCAATGTTGATTTCTAATGTTGATTTATTAATTTGCTACATTTTTTGCATAGGATATTTTTTACTTTTTTTGTGTAGATTTCTGGCATGGGTTTTTATGTTGTAGGCTTACATGCTGTTATGTTTACAATTGAAGGTACCTTCCAGGATGTACCTTCAGGATACTTACTCCGGCTAGCTATCATCAGCATCACTCTCAGAGCGTGGGGTTCTTTCCTTGTGTTGCTTACTTGTATTTTGGGAAAGGTGGTATATTAAAAGATAAGTTTAACATGAACAAATAAGGGTTTATTAACTTTAGTAATATGGGGAAAAAAGGGGTAATATGGGAATGGCCCGACCTGTACCTTGTCACTAAAACACTCCCTACTCTGTTGACTGGAGTTCCGAACTGAAGGCCTGGGGCAGCGCCCCAGGCTAGCGGCGGCTCACGAGGCGGTCGCCTCCACACGTTGGAGCCCCTGGGTGGGCGCTCCTATGCACCCGTCTCTAGTCCACGAGGCGGGTGCCTTGCTGGCAGGAAATCCAAGTAGATGGGGAGGAGGGAGCTCCATGGTAATGCCCCCTCTTGCACCGCTTGGTGCTTGGTCGCCGACGTCTGACTCTCTTTCACACAGATCACGGAATATAAACTCTTCACCTCTTGCCGAGAACTGATGAGCGACGGCTCGATTAGTTCGCACGGCGCAGTTCGGCCGCTTCCGTGACCGTTCGGCCCACAAAACACACTTTACACTTCGAGATTGTTCTTTCTATGTTATTTTAAAATAACATAACAATTCAGCATGTACAATAGCGAACTTATACGTGCCTGCTTGTGAAAATGGATATTATGTGAATCCTTAATGATACATTTTTATTTTAGGTATTTTTTTTTTTTTTTTATAAATTTGTGAAGAGGATTGCGATTCACCAACCTATTTTGCCTGGGCAGTTGTCTTCATGCGAAAGCAGAAGCTTGTGTGAATGCAACGACATCTGAAACAGGGTCAATGTTATGGTCAAAGGGGCCAGCCGTGGCTCGAACCAACGTTCTCTCAACCAACTACGCTAGCTGAACAAGCGTCTTGACCGCCGTGGCCATAGCACCGACGTATATCTTTGCAACTTAGATTAGATTAGATTATACTCGTACACTGGAGTATATAGAATTAAAGTCGACAATCCAGGAACCTATTTATTTTCACAGGCCGTTGTCACGGCTTTACGCTGTCTACAATTTGTATAAAGTCCGTTCCGAAATTTTGTCCAATTTGTTCAAATTTTTACTAAGTCCATTGCGAAAAAATCATACATCAATGGCTTTGATCCTATAAACGACTCATTTTGAGTTGTTATTCCGTACAGATATAAAAAGCGAACATAATATTATCTTTGTTTCTTGTTCAACATTTCTTGTAGGTATAAAATATAAATATACATTCTCGAGACTTCATATGAAACGAGATTTATTGTAAATCACCAGTAAATAGCATTCGGAGAATTATATTTCACAGTATGGAGGTATATTAAACGGAGGGGCTATGAATGTGATTTAGTATGACTGATAGATTGGTATGAGGCTGACCACCCGTGCTGTAAAAATCGGTTCACTTTTGCCAGTGCCACCCCGGTTCAGGGAGCGGCGGCAGGAGTTGCAAGGTTTGTGCTCATGTGAGGTTTTGTTTATTTGTATGCACACATGCAGAATGTGGAGGCGCGAACCTACATGTGCTTGTCTGTGGGCATGCATTTAATATGAGCCTTAAATGTAAACATATCTTTGCAGCTTAGATTTTAGATAATAATAGACATGATGCAACGTCTTTGACACCATACATTGTTAATAGTGCTGTCTCGCTCACGACATATGAAATGCTTTTGTTATTTACTATGTAAGCAACGTGTCTCTACTCCGTCTTCAATCTATGTACATATCACCATGGAAACCCATGAAATCACTATAGTAACGGTATTTGTTACTAGTGTTGTTGAAAGTATAAAAATATCTGATAAATTCCGAATTAAAAATGTTCTCACCTCATTGTGTACGGAATGATTTTCACAAGTATCTATAAACCGCGAGCATAGAAGTTACATACTTAAAGAAGCAAGTACCTATATATTTGAACATCACTAGTTCTAGAAATGGCTGTCACTTTCGCGAACAAAATATTTCGACAAACGATAGTATTTTTTATCAACGCAATCATATAGAACAGTGATTAAAGTGAAATATTATTCCATGTTCTATAACACATGTACTCTCTTTTGTTGGCACGTTTAGAAAATACCCAGTTTGGCATTTATATGGTTTTTTTTCCATTTAGGTAACACACCTGTTGACAGTATTGGAAGGTTGCCGATAGACTGGATTTGGATTTTTGTATGATGAGTGGGGTAGCGTATTTTTAATTCTCAAAGGATTGATTTCTTAGCCCATCCAGTTCTATATATCAATGTTTCACAGTATACATCCCTCATAACGATCCTCTTTGATCCCTTTCTCGGGATATAATTTTAAAAGCGTCATTTCCTACGATTTTCTATGAAATCGAAAACACAATACAGAATAAAATATAAAAGGGTAAAAGAGAAATCTTGCAAAACAACGATAAATGTTTTTTATTGTCAAGTTTTGAAAAAAGCATTGTTTTCCTTGTGAAAAGCTTTTGCATAAAATTTCCAATACTTCTTTTCGAGAAGAACGTTGAATATAAAAAGTAAGTACAAATAACAATATTACATAAACGCAAGTCTAAGCTACACATGTAGAGTAACTTCTTGCCTGCGTTATCCCCGAAGGGGTTGCATGTGGCGATTCGTGACCTATTTACCGGTATGCTCATGCTATGCATCCGGTCGATAGCACAGTTGGTAGAGGGCTTGCATTTCATGCCGAGAGCTCGGGTTCGAATCCCACCGAGGGTGTCAGAAATGATTTCTCGTATCGGTGTTTATTTCAAAAACCCAAAATGAAATACCAAAAAGGTGTACTCAGCCTTCACAAGAAATGAGTACAAGCCCTCGGGAGCTGGGAAATCCCCCACTTTAAACGAAGTGGTCGGCGCAAAGCCGGCCCCTTTCCTGTAAAAATAAATAGGTTCCACTCGCCACATGCGAAACCCTTCGGAGATAACGCGGCAAGAAGTTACACTATATGTGTAGCTTGGTTCGTTTGGTTGCGTTGCTCGTATTTTGTGATCGGGTTTTTAAGTCCACATGCGGCATGCGTTAGCGCGCACATAAGTTGGCGCTAACGCATGCATAAAGGTACCTATAAAGGTACGTGTCTATTTGTGAGAATGCATGTAATATTAATCTTAGATACGATAGAATTGATAGAATCAGAAGTACCTGAGGTGTAGTAAACGCTCAATTTGTGAAAATAAAACTCTGTGTGTTTTATTTTTATTTTGTATAATTTCTCATAATAATAATAATATTAGGATGATTTATTTGGCGAGTGCTGTTTTTGTGTGTATCACACCTCAAGAGCCCTCTGCGAGCTTGGTTGTCGCTGTAAAAAAAGCGCCAATTCTCAAGCAAGACCCAGTTGTTGTAAAGTTGGATGAACCTTTCAGTGATCGGTCTTTGGTAAAGGTTTATGATTTTTTCAACCCAGCGAAGAGCACATTTGGAAATATAAATGGTATATTTTTTGTGCTCCGTCGGGATTCAAATCAACAACCTTCCATTTACGAGTCCGAAGTGTTGCCACTGGACTACGGACCGGTCCAAGAATCTTAGATGTTAATATAATGTATTAACTCCCCCAGTTCTTGTTTACCGTATACGCCCATCTTGTCAAATATGACTTTTTCATGCAGTTGTCATATGAATCAAATTCTACACAATCTGAGCGAAAAAAACCGTAAAACTCGATAATGTGAGAGTTCTTTTAAATATTTTTAAAATAAATTTCTTGATTTTATAAAACACATTGGTCCAGTACACATGCAAACATTGCTCATGTAAAATTTTCTCAATGGCGTTTACGGTAAACAAGAACTAAGGCAGCGATATCTTTGCAACTTAGGTTATAGCTTATACATTATAGATGCATTGCACGCATCGCCTTTGCTGGGAAACATCCTCTAACCCCTTCTCTTAAATACGTCATTTTTCCCCATTTTTCCCGCTCTTTTTAATATGGCGCCAACTCCCCGGCACCTCCGCGCGCTCCTGAATGTAAAACATTTTTTACAGAATGTTTTCGCTTGGCGGTGTCGTGCTTGTCTTCATATGAAATATGCGTGTCGCTTTGTCCGCGCGACGTGTTGAGGGCAGCATGCAGATAAGGGAGGCCTAGACCCACCAAGGGACGTCGCAACTAATGCCAGATTTACACTGTGGGTTATGAGAATCGAGCCCGGGGCCTCTGTTCAAACTTGTACCCGATGTTTCAGATATATATGTAATAATAATAATAATAAGAATATTAGGATGATTTATTTGGTGAGCGCTGTTTTTGTGTGTATCACACCTCAAGAGCCCTCTGCGAGCTTGGTCGTCGCTGTAGAAAGCGCCAATTCTCAAGCAAGACCCAGCTGTTGTAAGGTTGGATGGACCTTTCAGTGACCGGTCTTTGGTAAAGGTTTATGAATTTTTCAACTCAGCGAAGAGCACATTCGAAATATTAATGGTATATTTTTTGTGCTCCGCCGGGATCCGAATCCACAACCTTCCATTTACGAGTCCGAAGTGTTGCCACTGGACTATGGACCGGTCCATCATATGTACTATCATATCATCACGTTACTTTACTGAAATGCTAGTAGGAGGCTGAACAACCAACCTGTAAAAAATGTTTCACTAAACCAATGTCATCCCTGTTTCAGAGCATGTCGGCAGGACTTGCAGGACTTAAGTTCACTTGTGTTTTCATGTTAACATGAAAAACCAATTGACAAGTGCACAAGCGTGAGCTTATACGTGTCTACTTGTGGACTTGCATTTAACACAAATCTTTGACTTATAGATTGGTATGAGGCTGAATCCCATACTGTAAGAATTTGGTTCACTTTTATCAATGCCACACCGTTTCACAGAAAGGCGCTAGGAGTTATATGGTTTATATTCATGTAAGGTTTAGTTTATCTTTTTGAGTATCTACACATGCAGTAAGCATGAACCTAGTCGTGTCTGCTTATGGGCGTGCATTAAATATAAGCTTTAAGTGTAGCTTTATATTTTTTCAACTTAGATTATCGATCATAAATAGTAAATTTAGTTTGAATGTAGTACGACATACGATCAAGGGCCTGTTGCACCAAACTACAATCAGACAAAAATCAAAATTAAGTGGGATTTCTCCCAACAAATCAAAAATTTGGTTACATATACGTAAATCAGCTGATGTACATCTTCTTCCTTGTTCAAATTCCATCATATTATTATCCACTTCCGAGAAATATTCAACCGAGGTCCTTACCAGAATTAAGCAATCAAATTTGATGTGTCGATCAAATATTGATTGAAGGTTAGTGCAGTTCATTTTCAATCGTCGAGCAGAAAGGGCGACTTTATATTCGGTCCCAAGCTTCGGAGACCTTAGCAGGAATCTTCTGCGGAGAAAAAACAAAAAAGGCCCCCCTAGGTTTGTGTAATCAGGACGTGAAGTCTTATCACCACGGTAATTCTTACCTACCGAATATCGGTAATATTTGTATGAAAACTAATCAGCTGTTCACTTGCGGCCATCTTGCATTGACAGATTTTCATACAAATCTAATCTAATCTAATCTAAGTTGCAAAGATATGTTACATTGGAGATTCACATTACATGCATTCCCACAACCAGACACGTAAAAATTCGCGCTTGCACATGCCTCATGTGAACCTACAACATAAAAACCTAATCTCAAATGGACATATACCCTGCAACTCTTGCCGTCCTTCCCTGAAACAGGGGTGACATTGGCAAAGTGAACCATCTTTACAAATATTACTTCCAGCCCAGGACCCTTGGTGCTGTTAAAGCCGGCGTTGAGATGGACCCTCTTCTCATGGCGCGTCTCCTGCAGATGCTGGGGAAGATTATAGAGATGCCGGCAGCCTAATGACCCGGCTGACAAAACGCTACAAAGGTGCCTGAGGGGAACACTGCCGGGAGATGAATCTGAGAGATACGACTGCAATAAATACTTAAAACACTGGATTTAAAGTTTTAAAATTTTCCTTTTCAATACAACAAAGTTTTTTTTATTTCGTATTTGACATCATCGGGAGGTGTGTGTCTCTTTGTCGACAATAATGCTTTTTTTTTTAAGAAATCCTGTGCGGGAGACTCTCCAGATTTCAGAGACTCTACGGCTCTATGACACTTGTTGTAGTGCCGCAGATGTGTTGATGAGCTTGGTCGTCGCTATAAAGTGTCAATACTCAAGCAAGACCCTGGATGTACCTGTAGTGGCCGGTCTTTGGTAAAGGTTTTATGAATTTTTACACCCAGCGAAGAGCATAATTGAAAATATAAATGGCTTATTTTTTGTGCTTCACCGTGATTCGAACCTACAACCTTCCATTTACGAGTCCGAAGTGTTGCCACTGGACTACGGATTAGTCTCATCACCACGGTAATTCTTACCTACCGAATATCGGTAATATTTGTATTAAGTCTAATCAGCTGTTCACTTGCGTCCAGCTTGGATTGACAGGTCTTTATTTTACAAACATTACAGATATTCGGTAGGTAAGAATTACCGTGGTGATGACACTTCTAACCCAGGAGTGGACTGTTGAGGTTGAGGAAGAAGAAAAAGACGAAAACTTAGATCTAGAAACAGACATTAGCAGAGTTTGGCGAAGCGTGAAAATTAGGGTGGTTCAATTTTTAAATGTGACATAAGAAGAGCATTTTGCACGGAGGATCCCGGCTTGCATTATTTACGGATATTTATGAAGGTCCTACATAATATATCAGAATGAAAGCGCCAACGCAAGAAGCGCTCACTAGGGATGGGCAGATGAAATAAAAAATATCGATGTATGTATTGAATCGATATTTGTAAGCACTATCGAAATATATCGAGGAAAAAATTTCGCAATACCAAAACAAAAAAAAATATCATGTAAAAAGTATGTTAAAAGTGAATTGGAGCTTTGTTAATTTGATTTATAATAAAAAAAATATCGGTCGCTGGCGGGTAACGTCTCAAAATTTTGAAAATTTCGTCTAAAACATCTGTCGACGGAGGGGGCTAAGGGAGGATGGGTGGGGAGAGGAGTGGTAGAAACGCGTTTCAAAAAAACTCCTGGAAGAGAACAACTTCAAAAACTTAAAACTGAAAAACACGTGCATGCGATTTGCGACATAAAAAAATGCTTCCAAGCGCAACCACTTATAAAGCGAGCGAGGAAAAATTGCATTGTAAAAAAAATATCGTTTTTGACACGATTTTACGCAACTAAGCTACACATATGTATAGTGTAACCTCTTGTCTGCGCTATCTCCGAAAGGGTCGCATGTGGCGATTCGGGACCTATTTATTTTTACGGGTAAGAGGGCCGGCCTTACACCAACCACTTGAATTGATGTGGGGGTTTCCCAGCTCCCGAGGGGACTGGTTCTTATTTCTTGTGAAGGCTGAGTATAATCCTTCCCGGTATTTTAGGCTTGAAATAAACACCGAAACGGAAAAAAAAATCTGACACCCTCAGTGGGGATCGAACCCTTACTCTTAGTATAGAATGCAAGCATTCTACCTACTGAGCTATCGACCGGACTTTTTACGAGCTTGGTCGTCGCTACAAAGCGCCAATTCTCAAGCAAGACCCAGTTGCTGTAAGGCTGGATGGACCTTTGGTGACCGATCATTGATAGTACAAAAAAAATATCGAAATATCGATTCATCAATATTTTTGATATCTTTGATATAATATCGATATGTTTCGCCCATCCCTAGCGCTCACTTCCCACACACTTTCCACACCGAGTCCCTAGCAAGGCGCCCAATCGAGATTTATGCGTCGATACATTTTTTTCCACTAAAATAAAACACGTCCGTCTCTCCCCTTCCCCCCCCCCCTATACCTGAACAACCCTTTCAACAGATTTCTTCCTATCCTTTCATAATAAAGAGTCACAGATTTTAAAGTCCAACGTATTGTTACTAAATGGGAGTACCTTCGTGCGCTTGTACATGCATCCTTATGGGGCTATTCTTAGACATTTTAGTCGTCGGCTGAGCCAACGTTTTGACTAATTATGCTCAAAGTAATTTAAAAAACAACGAAACTGTTTTATTTCTGTCCATTTGAAATCTTATTTGCGGACACAAAAAATAAGGTTTTGGGGATTTCATCATTCATTTCAAGCAATATAAAACTTCTTCCAGGCACTCCAGTCTCAAAAATGAAAATATTAAAACTGCGCTCTTAAGCTGAAAGCAGCGGGACTAAACAAATGAGGGCAGTCGGTAAAATGGCAAGTTGACTTTGTAATTTAGTAACAGTGATACAAAACAAAAGTGTCTTACTTGCACTTAAAAAAAAAAATTAAATCAAAATAGGCATTTTAACAAAAATGTACTCCTTGACTTAGGTTGGTATGAAGCTGACCACCCATACTATAAAAAATGGTTCACTTTGCCAATGTCACCCCTGTTTCAGGGAAGGTCGGCAAGAGTTCGGCAAGAGGGCTTATGTTCATTTGAGATTGGGTTTTTATATTGTAGGTCCACATGCGGCATGTGTTAGCGTGAAATTGTACATGTCTGCTTGTGGAATGCGCTTAATATGAATATTAAATGATATATACCTTTGCAGCTTAGATTTAGATTTAGATTGGAGATTACCTAAGCTCCTACTTATTTTTAGAGATTTCATACAGGGCTGTTCACAAAACATTTGATCATCATCGGTAAAACGCCATGAATGTTTTCTACTTGGGTAGATAGAATGTGACGAAGGGTGCCATACAACTCGATTCCCATCGGCTTCCTTTTTTAAATGAGGCAACAAAGTAGTTAAAAATATAGGCACAAAGTAAAAAAATACATTTAAAACCAAAGAAACAATATGTATTTTTTCCCCATTGAAACCATGCAGTTTATTTTATTATAAACCGATAGGAATCGAGTTGTATGGCACCCTTCGCCACACTAGATACTATATCCCTACACATTTTATCTCCTATAGTTGCCCACTGTCCTCGTCTGTAGAGGCCTCTAACTGCGGAATATTAAAAACTCAACAATGTCGTTTATTTTGTAATGACGAAAACCGCTTAACCCGAGCGCTTAAAAAAGGCGTCTCAGAAACTACAAAATCTTTTTTATTGCAGTTCTTTTAAGGTCAGGACACAGTAATCTAAAACCACACAATTCCTTGACTTATGGTTCACTTTGCCAATGTCACCCCTGTACCAGGGAAGGTCGGCAAAAGTTGCAGGGCCTTAATTCTTCAGAGTGTTTTTCGCTGGGTGGAAAAATTTATATACCTTTACCAAAACCGGTCACTTAAAGGTCCATCCAGCCTTACAGCAACTGGGTCTTGCTTGAGTGTTGGCGCTTTGCAGCGACGACCAAGCTCGTAAACGACATCTCTTCGGCACACAGATCACAGACCCAACGAGTGTTCTTCAACATTTTAGTCGACGGTTGAGCCCACGCTTTGACAAACAAATGGTGGCCGGTCTGGAAGTTTCATCAGCACGGTCATTCTTACCTACCGAATTTTGTAATATTTCTATGAAGACAAATCATCTGTTTGCAGCCATCTTGGATTGACAGGTCATCATACAAATGCATAATTAGTTTGTCAAAACGTGGGCTCAACCGACGACTAAAATGTCTAAGAATAGCCCCGTTAGAGTCTCTGAAATTCAGGGAGTCTCCCGCACAGGATTTAGTAAAAAAAAAATGTCTCCATTTCGATCCGCAGCATCCAAGGGGAAAATGTACACGATGATCACCGATTTGCGATAGAAGTGGCACGAAAAAGAAGATAATAATTATAAAACAAAACTTAATTGACGAAGATATTGGATACTTAAAAAGTCAAGAGAGATTTTATCTTTTCTCGGACATGATCTGATTGTAATCTCTATCCGGTTGGAATTTAAATCTTGTTACGTTGTCTAAATTACCAATTAAAATAGATTGACTTCGTTTCAACTAGTTTCTCGTTATAATTAAGAAACTTTATTCATTCGATTCATAAACTTTTAATTATAACTTCCTTTACTTACGACTTCTGGGCTGGAAGTCTCATCACCACGGTAATTCTTACCTACCTTATATCGGTAATAGTATTTGTATGAAGACCTGTCAATCCAAGATGGCCGCAAGTGAACAGCTGATTAGTCTTCATACAAATATTACCGATATTCGGTAGGTAAGAATAACCGTGGTGATGAGACTTCCAACCCAGTACCCACTAGCTACGGCTCAGGGATAATAAACGCAACTAAGCTACACATATAGCTTAACATATTGCCTGCGTTATCCCTGAAGGGGTCGCATGTGGCGATTCGGGACCTATTTATTTTTATGGGTAAATGGGCCGACCACACCAACCACTTTCAATTGAAGTGGAGGTTTCCCAGCTCTCGGGAGGCGTGTTCCCATTCCCCGACCTAAAAGGAATCTTTACTCAGACAAGCACACGGAAAAAAATTAATTCATCAAGTAGTTTCAGTTTTTCCATATTTACTCAAAAACTATTGACATTATAAAAAAACGGTTTCGATACTACACTAGACAATGTATAGTTCTATAAATAGAATGAAAAAAAATATTTCCAAAACATAGCACACACGAGAAAGTAGCTACAGAAGTGAAAAAAACGTATTTTTTTAAATATTTTTTTGTGGTCGCAATTTTTAAGTTATATATTTTGTTTAAACTTTATAATTAAGATAAAAAATTAATAAACATGCTTGATTTTTTTCATTACTGTCACTTTTTTGCTAAGACCATAAAGTGTAAGAAACAATAACGGCAGATTTAGGGTATGATACTTCCGTGTGCTGTCTGAGTAAAGATTCCTTTTAGGTCGGGGAATGGGAACACGCTCTCGGGAGGGGGGGGGCTGGTTCTCATTTCTTGTGAATGCTGAGTAAACCTTGAGATCGAACCCTTGTTCTCGACATGGAATGCAAGCATTCTACCAATTGAGCTATCAACCTTGTTACGAGCTTGGTCGTCGTCGCTACAAAGCGCCAATTTTCACTAGCAAGACCCACTTTCTGTAAGGCTGGATGGACCTTTGGTGACCGGTCATTGGTAAAGGTTTATGAATTTTTCAACCCAGCGAAGAGCAAATTTAAAAAAAAAATGGTATATTTTTTGTGCTCCGCCGGGATTCGAACCCACAACCTTAAAACCTTCCATTCAGAGTCCGAATTGTTAACCACTAGACTAAGGACCGGTCAAGTGTAGTCTGGAATTTTTAAGAATGCCGTAGAAGCAATTGTAAATTTTATATTTTATGGTTATTGAGTGGCAGGGCTTATGTTCATTCGAGATGTTCAGTCGTCGCTGTAGAATGCGCCAATTCTCAAGCAAGACCCAGTTGCTGTAAGGCTGGATGGACCTTTAGTGACTGGTCTTTGGTTAAGGTACTCGTACATGAATTTTTCATCTCGCGAAGATAACGATCATTGAAAGAAGAATAATATTATTGAATTTTTGATTAGTATTATGTATTTAGAGATTAGTATTATTAAAGAATTCGATTGGTACGAGGCTTCCCCCCATACTGTACAATCGATTACTTTTGCCAATATCACCTCTGTCTGGGCTTATTTTGTAATTAGTTACACATGCAAAATGTGCTCCCATAATTTTTCACATATTACTTGTGGTTGTGCATTAGATATGAAACTTTATCGTTAATAATAATATCTCTTCAACTTGTTTGTAGATTTCATTCAGATAGGCTGTTCCTTGACTTATAGGTTGGTATGCGGCCGACCACCCATGCTGTAAAAATGGTTCACTTTGCCAATGTCACCCCTGTCTCAGCGAAGGACGGCAAGAGTTGCAGGGTGTATGTCTATTTGAGATTTGGTTTTTATGTTGTAGGTTCACATGCGGCATTGCAAGCGCGAACTTGTACGTGTCTGGTTGTGAAAATGCATGTAATGTGAATCTCCAATGTAACATGTCTTTGCAACTTAGATTATATTAGATTAGGCAAATCTCTTGATTTATTTTTAAATCTCCTTTTTCATCGATTTTTCCGATTTTGAAATAACTCTTAAGGAGCATCCTCGACATTTCCTCAATTTACAAAAGAGCCACTCGTGTCTTTAAGACCGAAATACACAAAAGCTTCAATATTCGTTGTTGATCAATTTTCAGAACTAACTTCTCAAACGAGGACATAATATCATCCTTCTGGACAAGTGGAGCTATTGCGACATCTATGGAAGCATCACCGAAGGTCAATAAATGTACAACCTTCGACCTCAAGAGGGCCAACCGCAAATTTGAAAATATAAATGGTATTTGTTTGTGCTCCGCCGGGATTCGAACCCACAACCTTCCCATTCAGAGTCCACAGTGTTACCACCACGTTACCACTGAGCTTCGGACCGGTCCTCATAATTTTTAGCATCACAAAATGGGGTTTCAATACACAAACATGATTTTTAACTTTCAAAACATGTCCAAAATGGTACTGAGAATCATAGCGAACCAAAAAAATATTCAAAATACAAAAAAAACAAGTTCAAAAGACATCATTCAAAGTATCTACTTTTCTATTAAAATTAATACCAAAACAAACCAAAAAGAGAGAAATATATTTCAGTGACGAATCCAAAAGTACTTATTGAAAAGAAGGCGCATTATGAGGTGACACTTTACATTTGAAATCATTAAAATCTGTCTTTGTGTCGTGACAGACGTACCTTCTCAAGAGGCTAGGGCGAGTAGGTACTGAGGTTGAACGCTTTAGAAAGCAATCTGTTAATTAGAATAGAAAGCGAATATGGAAAACATGTCCATTCTTATGGAGATGATGTTCGTGTTGAAAGCGGAATTTAAATGATAAAGTTATTAAAAATATGCTAACGAAATTGCACAGGTTTTGTGATAAAGTTGATCACAAAAATAAATTAATTCAATCTAAGAAGCACATCTACAGAGTGAAGCTTTAACAAAAGCTTACTGACTTTAAGTTGAATGAAAAGGTAAGTTAGAGTCATCGGGAAAAATCCCCTTTTTAACCATTTTTCTTTAATTAAGTGTCATAAAGAATGTGACAGAGATTAACTGATTGAAATCCAAAATCTATACAGTGCTATTTTTAGACATTTTGGTGGTCCGTTGAGCCCACGCTTTGACAAACAAATGATGCTGGAAATTTCATCACCACGGTCATTCTAACCTACCGAATTTTAGTAATATTTTTACGAAGACAAATCAGCTGATCACTTTCGGTCATCTTGGATTGACAGGTCTTCATACAAATACATCATTAGTTTGTCGAAGCGTATGCTCAACGGCCGACGAATACGTCTAAGAATAGCACCGAAAGATTTTATTGGAAATACAATGTTGATAAAACCACCGAAGATCATTTAATCTACGTACAATCTTCGATCACGAGCAACAATAATTACTTCTGACAATTAGTCTGTGTACTTCTTCGTCGAAGAGGATACACGACTTCTGTACCCTTAGTACGAGTTGCAAAACTTGAGAAAAGTAAAGTTTACGGAAAATATTAAAGAGTGATTTCTCCCAAAATCTGCCGTTTTTGCTTCTTACACTTTATGGTCTTAGCAAAAGAGTTACAGTGATGAAGAAAATCAAGTTCAAACAAACAAAAACGGCAGATTTTGGGGGAAATCACTCTATAATAATTGCCGTTAACTTTACATTACTCGAGTTTTGCAACTCGTACTAAGGGTACTGATGACGTTAGATGCGACTCCGACGATACGATAAAAAAAAACCCTTGTATTTTTCAACACTGTAAAATCCCTTTTCTTTGTTATTCTTATTTTATTTTATTTTCTATTATACAAACAGATCATAGTTTCCTTTACTTTTGGTAAGTAAGTTGTGCACGCAAATCTATGTTTATCTATTATTTCAATTGACTTTTGATATTACTACTGTCTTGTTTTTATATAGCTTTGCAATGATTGCGATGAAGTTTTCAATGATTTTTAAATCATTTTCTGATGACGTAAAATAGTTTAAATAAAGTGAATTAAAACAATGTTTTACCATTTATATTTTTAAATATTTATAAAATAGTTTCCTTTGCATTTTCGTTATCAGTACTCTTAGTACCTACGAGTTGCAAAACTTGAGTAAAGTAAAGTTTACGATAAGCATGAAAGAGTGATTTCCCCCAAAATCTGCTGTTTTTGTTTCTTACACTTTATGCAACTGGCGAGTTGAACCTATTTATTTTTACAGGTAAGGGGGCCGGCCTTACGCCAACCACTTCAGTTGAAGTGGAGGTTTCCCAGCTCCCGAGAGTGCTGGTACTCATTTATTGTGAAGGCTGAGTAAACCTTGCCGGTATTTTATTTTAGGGTTTTAAATAAACACCGAAACGGGAAATCATTTCTGAAACCCTCGGTGGGATTCGAACCCGAGCTTTCGGCATGGAATGCAAGCACTCTACCACCTGAGCTATCGACCGGTATGATCTTAGCCAAAGAGTTACAGTGATGAAGAAAATCAAGGTCAAACAAACAAAAAACGGCAGATTTTGGGGGAAATCGCTCTTTAATAATTGCCGTAAACTTTACATTACTCAAGTTTACGAAAAGTATTAAAGAGTGATTTTCTCCAAAATCTGCCGTTTTTGTTTCTTACACTTATACTTACCTTGACTTATAGGTTGTTATGCGGCTGACCACCCATAATATAAAAAAATTGTTCACTTTGCCAATGTCACCCCTGTTTCAGGGAAGGACGGCAAGAGTTGCAAGGCTTATGTTCATTTGAGATTGGGTTTTTATATTGTAGGTCCACATGCGGCATGTGTTAGCGCGAAATTATACATATCTGCTTGTGGGAATGCATTTAATATAAATCTTAAATGATATATATCTTTGCAGCTTAGATTAGATTAGATTAGATTAGATGGTCTTAGCAAAAGAATTACAGTGATGAAGAAAATCAAGTACAAACAAACAAAAACGGCAGATTTTGGATAAAACCACTCTTGAATAACGCAACTAAGCTACACATAAAGTGTAACTTCTTGCCGCGTTATCCCCGAAGGGATCGCATGTGGCGAGTTGAACCTATTTATTTTACAGGTAAGGGGGCCGGCCTTACGCCGACCACTTCAGTTGAAGTGGAGGTTTGCCAGCTCCCGAGGGGGCTGGTACTCATTTCTTGTGAAGGCTGAGTAAACCTTGAAGGTATTTTATTATGGGGTTTGAAATAAACACCGAAATAGGAAATCGTTTCTGACACCCTCCTCGGTGGGATTCGAACCCGAGCTCACGGGGTAGAATGCAAGCACTCTACCAACTGAGCTTTCGACCGGACGTAATACTACTTTATACTTTCCGTAAATTTTACTTTACTTAAGTTTTGCAACTCGTACTAAGGGTACAGATAAAGAATCCAGAAAAAAAACATGAACGGACTTACAGAAAACATTTTAAGATCGCTTTGCAATTCTGTTACAATTTTATGAATTATTATTTCACTCTCTGACACATTAAAAGTACATACAATAATTTTACCAAAAAAAGGCACATGAGCACCCAACAGCCCCGTGGCGGCTCCAAATCCACGATTATTCTTTTTGTGGTCACAAAACTCCGCAACAACTTTTTGTTCTTTTTCTGTTGTTTACAAAGTGTTTTATAGCCCGTGGGCATTAACAAACGGAAAATTTAAAGCTTTTATTTTAAACTTATTTTCCAAAAAGTTCAAAATATTTTATTTTAACAGCAACGCAACTCGCAACTTAGCTACACATATAGTGTAACTTCTTGCCTGCTTTATCCCCGAAGAGTTCGCATGTGGCGCTTCGGGACCTATTTATTTTTACAGGTAAGGGGGCCGGCCTCACACCAACCACTTTCAGTTGAAGTGGGGGTTTCCCAGCTCACGGGAGGGCTGGTTCTCATTTCTTGTGAAGGCTGAGTATACCTTTGAGATCGAACCCTTGCTCTCGGCATGGAATGTAAGCATTCTACCAATTGAGCTTTCAACCTTTTTACGAGCTTGACCGTCGTCGCTACAAAGCGCCAATTCTCAAGCAAGACCCAGTTACTGTAAGGCTGGATGGACCTTTGGTGACTGGTCATTGGTAAAGGTTTTATGAATTGTTCAACCCAGCGAAGAGCAAATTTGAAAACATAAATGGTATACATTTTTTTGTTCTCCGCCGGGAGTCGAACCCACAACCTTCCCATTTAGAGTCCGAAGTGTTACCACTGAACTACGGACCGGTCATAACAGCAAAATGTATATTATGTATTTATGTGTAAAATTAAAGATAGATAGATAAGATAGATAGATAGAGATAGATAGAAGACATATTTTTTACAAAAATAATTCACATAAAATTGTAAATTTTCACAAAGGAATTTTTTTCGGATCTTTTTGAACATGTGAACAAATCATAATGTATGAAAGCTTTCCCATAGTTTGTCCGGTTATCCATAGACAAACCGGGCAGAATGCGTCTAGTGTGAAAAGCGCCTAAATCTACCAACATTCCTCTCGTGGTAATCAGAGCCTCTGCAAAGTTTCCTCCATTTCTTCCTACTCTTTCATACATCTTTCAATTAATTCATATCCATCGCTTTAATCATACATTTCCTTTCATTACATTCACTCTTTAAATCCCATTTTATCACCATTTAACCAATCTGATCAAGCCAACACATGTCAATCTAACCAACACTTAAATGTAAATAAATATATTTTTAATTAAGTTTGTTTTGTACAACCACCTTATTTATTTGCTTAAAAACCACAGCAGAGCTTTCAAATAAATAAATCAATGAAAATATTTATTTAATAAAATTTCATACTGCAATTTTTTTATTTCAGTTTTGTCTACGATTTTCCTGATGGACAAAAGATAGCTTTCCAGCAAACGCTATTTTTAACCAAAAAAACATGATTGATTAAGATGACGTCAGTAAAAATAAATTTTTGAGGCAGATTTTAATAAACCTCTATGATGATGATGAGTTGATGATTTATTTATAGCTCCATTTCGTGATGTAGTCACTCCAATGGCGCTTGTGCCAATGATGCCAGAAATTTGCTTGTCTTCAGTGCATTCCGGAACTTTCCATGGTCCTCTAGCTCTCTCATATAATGTGGCAGATGTGGTTCCAGGCCAGAGGACCAGCAACTGCAAATGCACGCTCTCCAAACATTGTTTTAACTATATCGTGACGTTTCTTTTTTACTTCATATTACGGTGGCTTTCGAAAATACGTAGCTTGAGAAAATGTGTAGCTTTTTATGAGCGTCCATGTCCTGTGAGTCTTTCTGACACATACATACAGAGCGGGTATGAAGACGGTTTGAGCATATGTTTTGTAAAATTTAAATCGATTCTTGATCAACACATTTTGTTGGTAAACCTAAGACATAACGACGATACCATGTTGAAAAACAGCGCTCACCAAATAAATCATCCTAATATTATTATTATTATTATTGAAAGTACCGGTTCTCATCAGATCACCGAAGTTAAGCAACATTGGGAGCGGATGCTACCTGGATGGGTGACCGCTCAGGTACACCGCGTGTCGTTGGCATTTCTTGGACCGGTCCGTAGTCCAGTTGCAACACTTCGGACTCGCAAATGGAAGGTTGTGGATTTGAATCCTGGCGGAGCACAAAAATATACCATTTATATTTCTAAATGTGCTCTTCGCTGGTTTGAAAAATTCATAAACCTTTACCAAATACCGGGCACTGAAAGGTCCAGGTTCAACCTTACAACAACTGGATCTTGCTTGAGAATTGGCGCTTTCTACAGTAACGACCAAGCTCTCAGAGGGCTCTTGAGGTGTGATACACACAAATACAGCGCTCACCAAATAATTCATCCCAATATTATTATTATTATAACGAATAAATAAAAATATATTGCATATAATAAATTAACATAAAATAATGATACTTTCACATACCTGAATCTTCACAATATCAGCGAAATCGTCAACCTCCGCACATCAATATAATAAACAAACACCGAAATTGAATAACAGTTCGCACACGGAAAACACGACGTCGCGTCTGGTTTCAGGAGAGCACCGGGCACACGTCTGCCTTCAGCTGAAGCCAGTCGGCTACTGAGGGATGACAGGCGCCCCCCACTTTACAGCCCTCTTCTTATTTCATACCACCCCATTCCCTCCCTGAAGAACGAGCGGATGTGCAATATTCTGTCACGATCTTAAAAAAATATTCTGAAAAAAAAATATGTGAAGATTATGCTGAAGACTGTGGTGCAAGAGAAAGTGTGAAAGTGAAGATTAAAAGAAGTTTGTTAAGATGGTTTCGGCATTTGGAGAGAATGAATGAGAAAAGACTGACGAGGAAAGTATACGTTGCAAGAATAGATGGATGTCGTGGTAGAGGAAGACCGAAAAAGGTATGGATGGACCAAATATCCGAAATTGCGGATAAAAGGAGAGCTTGTATGAAGAAGGACATGACTCTGGATTTTATTGAAAGAAGTATGTACGGACAGAAATAAAAAGTGGTTGATCTGTAATGTTGGAGGCTAGGACTAGGGTTTTTTAAATTATAATTTTGTTTTCAGTTTTAATTTTTATGTCCATACATATTATTATTTATTGATTTTAAAAATGTAATTTGTTGTGCATGTTCTTTGATTTATAGGTCGGTATGCGGCTGACCACCCATGCTGTAAAAAATTATTCACTTTGCCAATGTCACCCCTGTTTCAGGGAACGACGGCAAGAGTTACAGGGGTATGTCCATTTAAGGTTTGGGTTTTTATATTGTAAGTCCACATGCGACATGATTAAACACGAACTTATGCGTGTCTGCTTGAGGAAATGAATACAATGTTAATCCTTAGTTTTACATATATTGATTTCACATTAATGTTCCTTGACTTAAAGGTTGGTATGAGGCTGACTACCCATACTGTAAAACATGGTTCACTTTGCCAATGTCACCCTTGTGTCAGGGAAGGTCGGCAAAAGTTGTAGGGCTTATGTTCATTTGAGGGTTGGATTTTATTTGCAAGCACACATTCAGCATTTATAAGCGCAAACTACACGTGTTTGTTTGTGGGTAGATACGCATTTGAGAACTTTAAATGAATATATCCTTGCAACTTAGATTATAGATTATAGATACAACTTAGATTAGATTGTAAATGTCGCAGTTTCACACTTGTGGATCCGTCTTTTAGCGTCGAGGCTTCAATCCCGCGCCGTCTATATTTAATAATACCCATATCAGGAAAATGGGAGTACAAACATACTCGCAAACATATCGTATACCGTGCACAATCATAAAGCTCGCTTACACGTACTCTCCTCACAATAAAGTATTTCTCCTCTCACAAATACTGCTTACAGACTCCAATATTTTATTTTTGAAATTCCTTGACATGTAGGTTGGTATGAGGCTGACCACTCATAAAAAATGTTTCACTTTGCCAATATCATCCCTTTATCAGGGAAGATCGGCCAAAGTTGCACGGTGTATGTTCATTCGAAGTTTGGTTTTAATTTGTAAGTACACATTCAGCATTTGTAAGCGCGAACTTACACGTGTCAGTTTGTGGGCATGCATTTGATATGAGCTTTGAATGTTAATTTATCCTTGCAACTTAGACTATAGATTATTAAATACACTTTTCGGATATTAGACACAAACTAACATTATTCTCGGCTTTTCGTTGGTGACGTAGCCAACATCTTCAGGAGGCACCATCTCTGCTCGACGACTGAGGATGAACTATTTTTTTAATGACTAAACGCAACGCCACGCAACTAAGCTACACATTTAGTGTAACTTCTCGCCGCGTTATCCCCGAAGGGGTCGCATGTGGCGAGTTGAACCTATTTATTTTTACAGGTAAGGGGGCCGGCCTTACGCCAACCACTTCAGTTGAAGTGGGGGTTTCCCAGCTCCCGAGGGGGCTGGTACTCATTTCTTGTGAAGGCTGAGTGAACCTTGCCGGTATTTTTATTATGGGGTTTGAAATAAACACCGAAATAGGAAATCATTTCTGACACCCTCCTCGGTGGGATTCGAACCCGAGCTCACGGGGTAGAATGCAAGCACTCTACCAACTGAGCTATCGACCGGTCTAAACTTGTCGACCGACAAAACGCACGCTTAATAATAAAGAGAAATAACTCGAAAATTGGGAAAATCGAGATTTTGTAATAAAACGCAAGAACAATGCGAGAAGAATAGGTAGAATGCGACAGCCGTTCAATTTGGACGAATATGACCGAGATAAAACATCGGCCGCCTTTTTCATCCCATACAAGTTGTACTGGGTGTCTGAACTTTAAACGTGATTTCCCAACATTCTTGTTTTATTGAGTTATTGCTCTTTATTATTAAACGTGCGAAAAGTTGACGCAAATCACTTCGTACCCTGATGACTTGATCAGCGCCGTATGTATGGGTGACATAGTGCTACCGCGACATGGACTCAAAACATGATAAAAATTATGATTATTTCATAATTATACAAAATCATTATTATTATCTCTGACCCAGGGAACGCAGTGATTTGTGACAATTTTTATTTTTAAAAATCAGTTCATCCTCAGTCGTCGTGCAGAGAGGGTGTTTCCTGAAGATTTTGGCTACGTTGCCAACGAAACGTCGAGAATGATGCAAATTCAGATAAGTTTAATTTCTTAAGTGTGTAGCTATTATAAATATAAATAAAAATTTGTATACTTTTTCATATCTATAATCTTTAATCTAAGTTGCAAAGGTATTTTCAATTTAAGATTTAAATTAAACGTATTCCCACAAGTAGACACGTTTAAGTTCGCGCTTAAACATGCCGCATGTGAACCTTAAATATAAAATCCAATCTCGAATGAACATAAGCCCTGCAACTCTAATAACAATAAAACAATATAAAAATTACAATTGCTTCTATGTCATTCTTTAAAATTCCTGCCTACACTTGCCCCGGTCCTTAGTCTGGTGGACTGGTGGTTAACACTTCTGACTCGTAAATGAAAGGTTGTTGGATCGGAGCACAAAATATACCATTTATATTTTCAAATATGAGCTCTTTGCTGGGTGAAAATTTCATACACCTCTACCAAAGACCGGTCACTAAAGGTCCATCAAGCCTTACAGCAACTGGGTGTTGCTTGAGAATTGGCGCTTTCTACAGCGACGACCAAGCTCGCAGAAGGCTCTTGAGGTGTGATACACACAAAAACAGCGCCCACCAAATAAATCATCCTAATATTATTATTATTATACTACGATGAAATATTCCTTACATTTTATAAATTCTGTAGAAAGTACGAAGTTGAATAAAAACAGGAATTGCGTGATCACTTAAAACTTGCTCTTATTCCTTGCTGATTATTTTTGTTGGCAAATTAGATAACAAGGTGGTTTCTTGTCCATCTTGTTTGAGATATTACAAAACCTGAAGATTTCATGTAATGACATTTCAGATCTGTAGGTACCAGAGGCGAGGCGGCTGTAGAGGCATCGTGGTGAGATTCGTCAAAAAGATGAAAATAAATTATTTCATGAAATCTAGGAATTATCTAGAAATCTAGAGGTAAATATTGTTATGTTGCTGTCAACGAAAAACGTGATGAAAAGTATTTAATTTATTAAATAATAATTGTGAATCAGAAACAGTGTCATAATGCTATCAAGAGATAAATTGCGTACTTATTTAATACGTACAGTAGCAAGCAGAAGCCCTATTCTTCTAAATTCGTTACACTTTGGATAGGTACCAATCCAAAGCTTGCTAGCACTTGCGGAAGAACTTATATAAAAAATCACAGTACACCTATTTTTTTTATACGAATCGCTATCTCGTCGCTTTAAGGTAGTAAAAATCTAGCAGAATAGCGCTTCAGACACGTGTCTGAGCTTTCGCACTGTATATACGTTCTTACAAAATAAAACCACAAATCTCAAATGAACATAATTCCCGTAAATCTTGCCGCTCTATTCTAAAAAACGAGAGAAATTTGCAATTTGAAACATTTTTTACAGTTTACAGGTCAGCATCTTATTAACCATTTTAAGTCAAGGTAACGTTTGTTACGAATCTTCACAAAGGTTTATAAATATTCACGCACATATTTTTTAATCCCCCTATAATATAAAATTCAACGGCCTCCCCATACAAAATAATTGTGCGTTAATGGATGACAAACTGAAGAACTCCTGAACAGATGCACGTCATATTCACAACAAATATTGTTCAGGACTTGGGATGTGCTTCCTCATCATTAATAGATTTTTAATTGTTGTTTTTTAAATAAATAAACATGCTCAATCACAACACCTTTTTATGTAAAACCTATGCGAGAAACAAAACTCATTTTGACATTCGAATTTCAAATAAATTGCCAACACTTCAACATACGCTTCAAAGTTGCCATTCAAGTCGATTCTTTTTTGTTTGAATTCCGTTGAGTACCTACCTATATTCTTTATTTATTTCAAAATTATACTTCAACCAGTTATAACATGTATTTTTTAGAAATAATGACGATCGATTAGGTCAACTTTTTATATGAAACCATACTTATTGCGGCATTTAATTTTTTTTAAGTATTATTATAATATACAATCTAAGTTGCATAGACGCATTAACATTTATAATTCATATTCAATGCACTACTCCACGGAGACACGAGTGAGTTTGTGCTTACAAATGCTGCATGTGTATTTACAAATAAAAATTTCAGCCTCTCATGACCATAAGCCCTGCAACTTTTGCTGACCTTTTCAGAAACAGGGGACACATTTGTTAAGTGAACCCATTTATGCGATATGGGTGGTAAGCCTCATACTAACCCTTAAGTCAAGGAATTTGATTCAACAACGTTAAATTTAATTTATAATCTAAAGTTGCAAAAAAAGTTATTTGATGATTCAAATTGAATGCACGCCCACAAACTGGCAAATGTCATTTCACGTTAACAAATAGTTGTGGCGCTTGATGTTTTTAATTTTAGAATATAAATCTAAGTTGCATACATACATTTTATAATTCATATTCAATGCATGCCCCCAAGCAGACATGAGTGAGTTTGCGCTTACAAATGCTGCATGTGTAACTACAAATAAAAATTTCAGCCTCTCATGACCATAAGCCATGCAACTTTTGCCGACCTATTCAGAAACAGGGGGAACATTAGTTAAGTGAACCCATTTATGCGATATGGGTGGTAAGCCTCATACTAACCCTTAGGTCAAGGAATTTGGGTTTGGAAAATCCTTAAACAACGGTTATCTTAATTTATAATCTTAAGTTGCAAAAAGAGTTTTGATGATTCAAATACAATGCACACCCACAAGCTAGCAAATGTCTTTTCACGCTAACATATAATTGTGGCACTTGATGTTTTTAATTTTAGAATATAAATCTAAGTTGCATACATACATTTTATAATTCATATTGAATGGATGCCCCCAAGCAGACATGAGAGAGTTTGCGCTTACAAACGCTGCATGTGTAATTATTACAAATAAAAATTTCAGCCTCTCTTGACCATAAGCCCTGCAATTTTGCCGAACTTTTCAGGAACAGAGAAACATTCGTTCAGTGAACATTTTTTTAGGTATGGGAGGTCAGCCTCATACCTCATGCTTCATACAAGAATCTTAGAACATGAAAGAACTAAATAACCCTTTTACCGCAATTTTTTTTCAAATTACTTCTTAAAGCATTTAATTACTATGAAGGAGGTGTGAGGAAAAATTATTGCGAAGCCAGACTCACTCTGCCCGAAGGGCCTAGCAGACAACCGTGCGCAGCACGGTCAGTCTGCTAGTAAAATTATAATTATGAAACTCAAGAAGGAACTTCAAATTCTTGGGAGTCTTTTTTTCTAAGACGATAATCAACATAAAACGCCTAGGCTGGAAGTCTCATCACCACGGTAATTCTTACCTACCGAATATCGGTAATATTTGTATGAAGACTAATCAGCTGCTCACTTGTGGCCATCTTGGATTGACAGGTCTTCATACAAATATTGCCAATATTTGTTAGGTAGAATTTACCGTGCTGATGAGACTTTCAGCTCAGTTGTTTTTACAAAACTTTATCAAACAAATCAAATTAATTTTCCCTTTTGAATAGGAATTGAATAATACAATTGTATTTCATTACGTGTTACTTTAAAAAAAACACTTCCTCACATTTGCATGCCTGCTAAGAAAATTCAAAGTTCGTTCATGTTGAAAGAAAAAAATTGCCTGTTTTTTCCGAGAAGAGCAGATATTTTTAACTTTTTTCAAACAAGATTTGTAATAACACCAACTCCAGATGGCTGAAAATTATCTAATTTGAAAAGTATTATTTCTGTTTCCAAAATGGCTGAACTTTTTCAAAAAGTGTTTCTGAAATTCACATTCCGGAATACTCATTGAAAAAAATAGCTGAAGTACCTCAAACGCAAGGTAATTGTCGATTTTAATGAGGAACTAAGTACCAAAATATCAAATTTTACGCAATGAGTATTAAATTTTGTTCTATATACCAAGGCATACAATTTTAAACTGGCTCGAAGTCCCTAAGCTTTTAACTGATTTAAACACCACTATTTGGATTTTGAAATATTATAAAAGGCACTACATACCACGCAAGTTAATAACGACAGTTTGTACCAAAATATAGATGAGGTTGTCTTAAATGACATGCAGAAAAAAGTTGCTCTTGGTTGCTTGGTTTTTTTTACAAAATTCTGATAAATAAACCAACACATATAAATTTTCCTCTTTTTTCAGTGTTCCTTGAAATATTGGTTGGTATGAGGCTGTCTGCCCATATTGTAAAAAATGCATCACTTTGCCAATGTCACCCCATCTCAAAGTTGCAGGACTTATGTTCATTTGAGATTTGTGTCTTTATTTTGTAAGTGCTCTTGCAACATTTGTAAGCGCGAACGGCATGCATTTATTATGAATCTTAAATTTTCATATCCATAAATGCAACCATTATTGAAAAATTAACCTTTCAGGTATTCAAAACAATAAATACGTGTAATATAAAATAAATACGCCTTAAAAAATCCTCACCGTCACCACACACAAGGGCTTAGTCTAATCTAATCTAATCAAATCTAAGCTGCAAAGATATATATCATTTAAAATTTATATTAAATGCATTCCCACAAGCAGACATGTATAATTTCGCGCTAACACATGTGGACCTACAATATAAAAATCCAAACCTCAAATGAACATAAGCCCTGCAACTTTTGCCGACATTCCCAAAAACAGGGGTGACATTGGCAAAGTGAACCATTTTTTACAGTATGGGTGGTCAGCCTCATACCAACCTATAAGTCAATGTCGGTGTTATGGCCGAGGGGACCAAGTGGGCTGATCTTTCTAGCGTGTTTGGAATAGAAGAACGTTGTGTCAATCCCCGCCTGGGTCATTTGACCTTGACCCTGGTTCAACAGAGGTTATCGGGTAATTAATAATTAATAATTCATTAAAATAAACAATAATAAATTAATATCATCAGTTAATAATAAATTATTAACTGATGATATTAATACCTGTTTCTGGACAGGCAGAATAAGTTGCTGAATTGCATTGCTCTTCACAAAGCTATTTAAAAAAATATATACAAAAATATAATCGAATAATGCAATAAGTAAAAAAAAAAGTTTTATAAATGTATTTCAAATATTATAATAAAAATAAAATTAGAAGTTTGCAGTAAAATTTTCAATTCTAAGAGAATATACTGTCACCTGTAATTATTGTTTTTGTCGTTATTTTTACCATTAATTTTCTATGAGAAAACAGAATGTGGGGGAAATTATGAAAAATGTTTCAGTTGGCATTTTTTGTTCGCCTTTTTAATTACAATATTCCGCGCAATAAATTAAATTTTATTGTCGTATCAGCGTTTTCCGATGTCCTTTCTTTTTTTGTATCTTTTTTGTCGGCCGCGTCAGGGAAAAAATACTTTTTTAATTAAAACCCATCGGCCACCTTCCTTCTGAATATTCATTCCATCATTTTTATTTATCTTCAATATTTTCTCGATCGAAACACAAAAAAAAACGTGAAAATTATGTTTTTTTATATCTTTTTGCTCAGCGGATACTTTATGTAAATATGCCACAGAATATTAAACTTTTCAATGGTCTAAGCACAAATTTTAATTTATGTTTTTCAGGAACAAGCGGAGTAAGCTCTACAGAAGTTTTGGGCACCCCTAGTGGAATGGCGACAGCGTTACAGTTAGAGTTACATTTTTTTATATGAGAGCAGACGTCACATCACTTAAGTTAGCTTAGCAACCAATACATAATATTTCTTTTCCTTTTCCCAAGCAATCTATAATTTAAGTTGCAAAGATATATTACATTTCAGATTTACATAAAATGTATTCGCACATGCATACACGTCTAAGTTCACGCTTAAGCGTGCCGCATGTGAACCTACAATATGAAACCCAATCTCAAATGAACATAAGCCCTGCAACCCTTGCCGACCTTTGCTGAAACAGGGTGACATTGGCAAAGTGAACCATTTTTTACAGTATAGATGGTCAGCCTCATACCAACCTGTAAATCAAGGAGTATAAGTCAAATGTAGACACTTTTTATTGGAATTTGTTTTTAAAAAAAAAAAAAAAGACACTAGATTTTTACGTGAAAAAGATTTGAAGTAGGTAATCTATCTCGTTGTACATTTTCAATCTGTTTACAAATTCCCAGAATGAAATTAACGAGTTGCAAGTTTTTCCAATGGCACAGCTCAAATTTGAAAATCACACCTGTCTGGGGCGCACTTTAAAATTAATTAAAACTTTAGCAATCTGAGTTAGGTCGCTACTCCAGCCAGCCAGCGATATTATTCCATATAGCTTTTCTTTTTATAGGTTCCCAGAATACTTCGCGATCCATAATTCTGCATACAAACGAAGGACATACAAGTGTTTAATCTAAGTTGCAAAAGAACAGCGATAATCACATTTTACTAGCTTGGAAAGCTTTAGAAAGCTAGCTAAGAAACGAGTGTTCCAACTACACTTTCGCCACTTTAGTTTTTACTCACTTATCGACTGTATGAAGACAAAAAATAATAATAAAAGTTACTTTTCGTAAAAGGTTCTGTTTTTTTCTAAATTTAGATACCTATTTTGATCTGTGATTCTAAAAAAATAATGAGGTTCTCCCGTGAAATGGCATAGACAATATTGTGTCGTCGAATAGGGCTCTCACTATTCTCAAACGGTGCTATTCTTAGACATTTTAGTCGTCCGAGCCCACGCTTTGACAAACTAATGATGCATTTGTATGAAGACCTGTCAATCCAAGATGGCCGCAAGTGAACAGCTTATTAGTTTTCATACAAATATTACCGAAATTCGGAAGGTAAGAATGACCGTGGTGGTGAGACAGTCAGGCCAGGCATCATTAGTTTGTCAAAGCGTGAGCTCAACCGACGACTAAAATGTCTAAGAATAGCCCCGAAAGTGTCTTGAGTATTTTGTCGCTGGGATGGTCGAGGGGTAAAGGCGTTGCCACTCGCATTTGCGTTATTGGCACTACCGCCAGTTCGAGCCCCGCCTACGCCGTGTCCTATCTACAATAACTTCAACCCTGGTTCAACAGATGTCATTGGGTAATTATTAATTAATAATTTATTAAAAATATTAAATGTTTAATAATTATTAATTGATAATTTGTTTTTGCGAACTGTTTATAGCCAGGCAAAATAGGTAGTAGAAGTGCATTCCTCTTTACAAATATGTCGACGGTTAAAAGGTAATAGGGCTTAAGCGACAAAAACTTAATTGTTCAGGAGAATATTGAGATTGGAGAAAAATGACATAACTTTTCTATTTTTTATCATATCGTTAAAATCAAAACAGCTGTAAAATTTAAAAAATAAAGGCATTTATTGGCATTCTTATTAATGTGGTTTAACGATGTTTTACGATTTTTTTATGTCACAAACGCCTTTAGGACAAAAAAGGACAAACTCTTGTCGGTGTCACCAAAACCATACATCGAAAACGCAGTTTGTTTTTGCATAAACAACGAAAAAATCATCGTAGAGCTATGGGAGTTAGCGCATTAAGGCCCTGATCGACGGGCGAGTAAAACCGCGGTGTTGCGGCTCGTCGGTAATGCTCGCCGGTGTATCATTGCAATACCGCGGTATTATATACCGACGAGCCGGGCTCGTGGCTCGTCATGTATGTTTGATTTTTTACTCGGCTCGCCATGAAACCGCGTGTCGATCACGGCCGGCGAGCCGAGCCGGCAGTTTTCGGCGACCGCTGGAGAGAACGGACGTGTATTTTTGTTATTTCACAATGGATATGCGAACTCTGAGTCACGATTCGGTATTCGAATTTATATGTTCGAATTAATATATTCGAATTCTGTAATCAAGTGGTTCTGCTGACAATTCACGTATCAAATGGGTATGCGACAAGTGCTGCCTCTTTTCGATCCAACTTTTAACCCAAACTCTAGGGCGTCTACGCTTATTTTTTCTAATTTCGTTGCATGCTATAGCGAGGTAACACAAAACTTCATATTTTGAGCACGACATCTTGAACCGACCGCGATCGCACGACTGTTTTGCTCGCTAGTCGATCAGCGCTGACGAGCCGCGAGTAAAACCGTCGCTCTAAAACCGCGGTATAATAGCTCGTACGTCGATCACCCGCTTTAGAAAGAACGGAAATTTTTAAGTAAGATACCTGCTCATTCGTAACTCATTTTTGACCGTCGATATATTTTTTAAATACATTATACAGGCTAGTTAAACCTTCTACCGGTTTCTGGCCAGGCAAAATATGTTGTAGCAGTGCATTCCTCTTAACAAATATCTATATATTTTTAAATACAGACAAGTTAAACCTTCCAGGTAATTTTAATGAAACCACTGAAACATGAATACATTTCACACGACCTTCAGATTTAAACACAGGTCATGCGCTCAAAAAGAGACGATATACTCGTATAGCTTTCCCTGTCTATAAATTTAGAACCCAATCTGACAAAATTGGAATTACTTTATAAAAATATTTATTCTCATACCTTCACACATATATTTCAACAAGATCACTTCGAATTCAGTATATTTGTATATAAAGGCAGGTCTGGATTAAGGGCGGTTAAAGCTGTGCGACTTTACCAGGGCTGGAAGTCTCATCATCACGGTAATTCTTACCTTCCGAACGCAAACGCAACTAAGCTATAAATAGTGTAACTTCTTGCCTGCAGTATCCCCGAAGGGGTCGCATGTGGCGATTCGGGACCTATTTATTTTTACGGGTAAGCCTTACACCAACCACTTTCAGTTTAAGGGGGGGTTTTTCAGCTTGGTGGGGGGCTGGTTCTCATTTCTTGTGATGGCTGAGTAAGCCTTGAGATCGAACCCTTGCTCTCGGCATGGAATGCAAGCATTCTACCGATTGAGCTATCGACCTTTTTACGAGCTTGGTCGTCGTCGCTACAAAGCGCCAATTCTCAAGCAAGACCCTGTTGCTGTAAGGCTGGATGGACCTTTGGTGACCGGTCATTGATAAAGTTTTTTATGAATTTTTCAACCCGGCGAAGAGCAAATTTGAAAATACAAATGGTATACTTTTTGTGCTCCGACGGGATTCGAACCCACAACCTTCCCATTCAGAGTCCGCAGTGCTACCACTGAGCTACGGACCGAATATCGGTCATATTTGTATGAAGACTAATCAGCTGCTCACTTGCGGCCATCTTGGATTGGCAGGTCTTCATACATATATTACCGATATTCGATATGTAAGAATTATCGTAGTGATGAGACTTCCAGCCCAGGGCCCCCGTTAGCCTTAATCCGTGCCTGTATGAAGACCATGAGACGTGTAATATATGGCTCAGTAGAACCTTCCTTGGAGGCGGCAGAGAAATTTAGTGTTTCTCATAATGCTAAGGGAGGATCCTGAATGTACTGGGGGCGCGCAAGGCGGAATACTTACTTAATTAAAAATTCACCTGACTTACTACGCGTAATAATATTGAATTAAATGAGAGTGATTAATACACCTGGATTAAAATTTCACCTACCTTTACGGTACTAAGCTACACATTTCTTTTAAGTATATTTTTGAAGAGGAATGAAAACCTACTTTGCCTGGCCAGTTGTCTTCATGCGAAAGCAGAAGCTTGTGTGCATGCAATGGCATCTGTTGAACCAGGGTCGAAGTAACGGTCAAATGGGCCAAAAGTGATTCGAACCAACGTTATTCTGTTCCAAATACGCTAGTCGAACAAATGACTTAACCCCACGCCCATAACACCGACATACATTTGTTTGTGTATTACACTGTGAAATTTCATATCGATTGATTTCTATTCAACTTTATAAAAATTCAAATTGAACACTGTTTTATTTTCACAATTTCATTTTAATTAATAATTACATGACATTTTCTATTATTTTTTATTCTTACCTGAAGATGATCGACAGATCAAATTGTTTGTAATCATTAATTAAAATAAAATTAATAAAAGTGTGAAAATAGAACAGTACCTATTGAATTAGATTTTTTATAAAGTTCTATAAACTTTAATTTAAATCAATAAATATGAATGTTTTCTCTCTGTACTCCGCAGGGAATCGACCTCAAGACCTTTTATTTACGAGCCCGTGTCGTTTACCACTACATTACAGCAGTTCTGACCGAAAAAATCTGTGCCAGTGCACAGATTTTGCGTTTTAAGGCCTTCGGAAGCATAAAAACAGATCAGGGGAAGTCTCCCTAGAAAAATTGACTCTAACTGTGAACTTTGTTGCATCCTTATATTGTCTAGTTAAGGGCAACTATCGTATAGCTACGTTTGTCCTGACGAGTTATGGCCTCATTAGAGACATCTAGAAGGGGGCCATGTATAGTGAGACGGGCCACAATTAGAGGAAGAGGCCACATTTAGCAAGGGGGCCATATTAACGCCAAACACCATAAACAGGCTAAAATTACATTGTGTTACATCTGAAAGTACAATTTCATGTAACAAGACAACATAGAATCAACATTAATAAGCGTCAAACTTACCCTTATTTTTTAATGTCTATCTGTGAATACAAAGCTTAGCCAATGATCTGTATTTGTAACCTTTTTATTTTTATAGATAAGGGGACTGCCTTATCCCAAACACGTAACTTGACGTGTTAGTTTTCCTATATTCCCAAAAGAGCAGGTTCTCATTCTTTGTGAAAGCTGGGTAAATCTTGCCGGTAGGTATTTGTCTTGTCTTATATCCTGCCGTCATTCCTCTAGGGGTGGACGGTACCTCCACCCAAGTGCCCTCACTTGACTCTGTCTTTGCATACTTCTTTCATCTCATCTAGTTTCATCATTATTTTCATGCACGCTCTTCTCATGTTTCCACTCTATAAATTCCATTCATTCGAAATCTCACTTATCTGATTAATCCATTCTTTCCTAGGTTTTCCCCTTCCACGTTTACCTATTACATTCCTTTTACACACTTTTTTGTCAGTCGGTCTTCATTCATCCTTTCAATATGTCCAAACCATCGCATCGCACTTCTTTGAACTTTCACTTTCACGCTTCCTTTTACTCCGCATTCATTCAGAACCCATTCGTTTCTCACTCTATCTTTCAGTAATTTTCCTGTCATACCTACTTCTCAAATGAGCCATTTCTACGCTGCATACTTTATTTACTTCTCTTTCATTCACCGTCCACGACTCGCTTCCATACATTAGGGTCGGCAACAATATACAATTGTGTACCGCCATTTTCATTTACCTACTGAGATATCAATTATATTGTATTCGAACCCACGCAGTTTATTCAAAATGTAAACTCTCTACCAATTGAACTATCGACCGGATCAGAAAAAAAATATCAACCTTCGTGAATTTTATAAAGTTTCATGTTGATATGAGGCTGAACAAGTGCCCCCAAATTGTCCAATTTGAAAATGTCACCCCTGTTTCAGGAAAAGGCAGAAAAAGTCGGAGGGCTTATTTTCATTTGAGATTTTTTTTAAGTAGGTACCTACTTACACATGCAGCATGTGTAAACACAAACATTCGCGAATCTTCTTATAGGCATGATTTAATATGAATCTCAAATTTAAGCATATCGTAAAAAAAAAAAAAAACGCAACTAAGCTACACATATAGTGTAACTTCTTGCCGCGTTATCCCCGAAGGGGTCGCATGTGGCGAGTTGAACCTATTTATTTTTACAGGTAAGGGGGCCGGCCTTACGCCAACCACTTCAGATGAAGTGGGGGTTTCCCAGCTCCCGAGAGAACTGGTACTCATTTCTTGTGAAGGCTGAGTAAACCTTGCCGGCATTTTTATTTTGGGGTTTGAAACAAACACCGAAACGTAAATTACAGCTTATAGATGGATATACATTCCGACCACGTCATAGATTAGATCAAGTATCAATTTTTCCATATCATCTGAACCCTTCAATAAAAAAGCATTTCAAACACTTTTCGGTAATAATAAAATGTGATCCGTTCTTTGGCGGGCATTTTCTGTGTGTGGCGGTGCACATGAATATGCGATTAGCCTCCTCGTACTGGCCTCCCCTAATCCTACTACTGACACGGACTGTGTGCAAGTGACCGGCTAAATGTTAAGTGATAACTAAGTCATTTTCAAAAAAAACTATATCTCAAACTATTAACGAAACTATGAAAGTAAGTGATTCCATTTTTTTCTCGAATTGTAGAAAATGTAATCAAGTACTATAGAGTAATAGATATAACTAGGGGCGTTGCCCCTGGCTGCTACGCAGCCCAACCCCTTAACATTTGGTGAATGTGTATATTGCGCATAGTTTCCTCGCGTTAAAATTCGGAAAACTTGTAAAATAAAAACATACAGCCTTTGTTAAAGAAAATTGACCACCCATAGTTTAAAAAATGGTTCACTTTGCAGATTTCAGCTGTGTTTCAGGGAAGATTGGCAAGAGTTGCAGGGCTTATATTAATTTGAGATTGGGTTTTTATGTTGTAAGTCAACATGCATTATGTGTAAGCGCGAACTTATAAATGTCTGCTTGTGGGAATGCATTTAATATGAATCTCGATTGGTATGTATCTTTGCAACTTAGATTATAGAACTTAACAAAATAATTTCCTTGACTTACAGGTTAGTATGTGGCTGACCACCCATACTGTAAGAATGGTTTACCATGAAAATTTTATCTCTGTTTGAGGAAAAGTCGGCAAGAGTTGCAGGGCTTATGTTCATTTGAGATTAGTTTTTTATTTTGTAAGTCCACATGGGGCATTTGTAAGCGCGAACTTATACCTGTCTGCTTGTGGGAATGCATTTAATATGAATCTCAAATGGTATGTATCTTTGCAACTTAGATTATGTAAAGAAATACACAAAATAATTTTCTTGACTTATAGGTTGGTATGAGGCTGACCACCCATACTTTAAAAAATGGTTTACTTTGCAAATTCACCTTTGTTTCAGGGAAGGTTGGCAAGAGTTGCAGGGCTTATGTTCATTTAAGATTAGGTTGTAAGTCCACATGGAGCATTTGTAAGTGCGAACCTGTCTGCTTGTGGGAATGCATTTAATATGA
The DNA here is from genome assembly GCA_951799405.1 of Agapetus fuscipes. Classification (NCBI taxonomy): domain Eukaryota; kingdom Metazoa; phylum Arthropoda; class Insecta; order Trichoptera; family Glossosomatidae; genus Agapetus; species Agapetus fuscipes. The sequence goes on along the minus strand of OX637351.1, from coordinate 11,219,018 downwards.
ATCTCAAATGGTATGTATCTTTGCAACTTAGATTATAGAACTTAACAAAATAATTTCCTTGACTTATAGGTAGGGACTGGAAAATTTCGCGATCGCGATAAAACGAATTTATTCGCGAATTTTGATGTTTTTACGCGAATAACGCGAAATTTGAGGTTTTATGCAAATATCGCGAATTTTCGTACTTTTGGTAGAAATTGTGCGAAAAAGTTGTTATGTGTCGCTTCTGCAACGCAACTATTTTGTGGGAAAGAAAAGATTCCTGTGAAAACCCTTTGCAAGGTGCAAAGCACAGAAAAAATGGTCGGCGTTTTAGCCGAGGGAGCCAAGTGAGCTGATCTTTCAACGTTGAAACACGCTAGAACGCTAGACGCGGGGTTCGATCCCCGCCTGGGTCATTTGACCATAAATTTGATCCTGGTTCAACAAATGTAATTGGGTAATTATAAATGAATAATTAATTAAAATGAACAATACTCGTAATGAATTTTTCATTAATGATATTAATACCTGTTTCTGGCCAGGCAGAGTAGGTTGGTGAATTGCATTCCTATTCACAAATCTATTTTATTAAAAAAATAAATGATAAGCAGAACTGTCCTGGACATCCAAACAGACTTGAATCGTGACATCAATGAAATAGGAAATACATCAAGGAGTAAAGCTGCTGCTGGATTAGCCGAGAGCACAACTTGAGGCTTTCATAAAAGCCACATCCCTCGAAAAAAATAGATAACCCTCATCTAGAGAGACTAAATTTAATATTTTAAAAGGATATTGCAGGGTATTCGGAGTGACATTCAAATATTAATACTTTTTTCAATCAATGGTTTTTTGTAAGGTACATATTGTTGTTTATATGATAAATTGTAAATTTTAGTAAAATCTAGAGTTTTGCAATTACATAAACCTTTATTTCGATCAAATCAACCCTAAAAATTACACCGAATCTCCCCGTTTATCATAAAAAATAACGCGAATTTCCCTGATTTTGATCAAAAATAACGCGAATTTCCCAAAAAAATAACGCGAATTTCGCAAAAAATAACACCACTTTTTTCCAGTCCCTACTTATAGGTTAGTATGTGGCTGACCACCCATACTGTAAGCAATGGTTCACCATGCAAATTTTATCTCTGTTTGAGGAAAAGTCGGCAAGAGTTGCAGGGCTTATGTTCATTTGAGATTAGTTTTTTTTTATTTTGCAAGTCCACATTGGGCATTTGTAAGCGTGAACTTGTACCTGTCTGCGTGTGGGAATGCATTTAATATTAATCTTAAATGGTATGTATCTTTGCAACTTAGATTATGTAAAAAAATACACAAAATAATTTTCTTGACTTATAGGTTGGTATGAGGCTGACCACCCATACTTTAAAAAATGGTTTACTTTGCAAATTCACCTTTGTTTCAGGGAAGGTTGGCAAGAGTTGCAGGGCTTATGTTCATTTGGAATGAGCTGTTATGTTGTAAGTACACATGCAGCATATGTAAGCGGGAACTTATACATATCTGCTTGTGCTGTAAGAATGGTTTACCATGAAAATTTTATCTCTGTTTGAGGAAAAGTTGGCAAGAGTTGCAGGGCTTATGTTCATTTGAGATTAGTTTTTTATTTTGTAAGTCCACATGGGGCATTTGTAAGCGCGAACTTATACCTGTCTGCTTGTGGGAATGCATTTAATATGAATCTCAAATGGTATGTATCTTTACAACTTAGATTATAGAACTTAACAAAATAATTTCCTTGACTTATAGGTTAGTATGTGGCTGACCACCCATACTGTAGGAATGGTTTACCATGAAAATTTTATCTCTGTTTGAGGAAAAGTAAGGTAAGAGTTTGTTTCAGGGAAGGTTGGCAAGAGTTGCAGGGCTTATGTTCATTTGGAATGGGCTGTTATGTTGTAAGTACACATGCAGCATATGTAAGCGGGAACTTATACATATCTGCTTGTGGGAATGCATTTAATATAAATCTTAAATGATATATATCTTTGCAGCTTAGATTAGATTAGATTAGAACTTATACATGTCTGCTCGTAAGAATGCATGTAATATGAATCTCAAATGTTATATATGTTTGCAACTTAGATTACAGATTGAAATCCATTTTTATTTGGCTTTTTTTTTATTTTTAATTTGCATGAAATAAAAGAAAATGTAAAAAAAACTTTTACGTTTTGCCGCTAGATGTCAATATTGTTCCATACATTTTTAGTATGAACAAACAGATTAATTCCTAAAAGTTTTCATACATTTGTAAACACACACGCGTAAGCTCGCCGCATTGCAGCATATATACAAAAATTAATTTGCTATAGAGCATGAATGTGTTTCATCTGCTGTGATGGCATTGATTTTGAAAATCGAAACTCGACGACGAATGACGACGACGAAGGGTAATATAATAAAGGATGATAACTTTCTATATCATTACAAGATAGATAGAAGGTTGTGGGTTCTGAAATGAGTCGTATAAATGCAAACGCCGTCAACTCCTTACGCGATGATTTTGAGAAAAATAAACTTGTGTTTTGAACGCAATTTGGAACCAGTTGGAGATGACGGCGTTTGCACGAAATCATACTTTTTCAATTAAAATTACGAAGGATTAAGTGAGGTTTTCATCACATTGTCCACAGCAAATGATTTGTTACACTACGCAGAATCAAATTCAATAATTATCTCAAAAATCATAAAATTTGGAGATGACGGCGTTTGCAGTTATACGACTCAAATATATTTGTGTGTTTGTGCGTACCTACTGTAGATTCGGGTCAGATCTTTTGCAATAACAATCAACATATATTTACTCATTACGTTAATAATTACATTTAATTCATGGGTTCAATTGAATATAAAATGTACAGTATCAAGGCATGTAAATCAGTAAGCACAACAATAACATGATCAGTTATATAACAATACAGTATGTTATTATTATATCAGGTGTTAGACCACTCAGACGTCCCAGGATGCGGTGGGTAGACAACGTTGAAGCCGACGCCGAAGTTCTGGGAGTGAGGGGACCATGGAGGGAAGCAGCACAAGACAGAGAGTCCTGGAGGATTGTGGTGCGGGATACCCTGAGCCTTCAAGGCTTATGAGCCGAAGAAAGTAAAGTAAGTATATTATCCTTACAGACCTCGTCTGTTTCTACCTTTTTGAGAGTGGACGGGGTAGCAAGGAGGGAAAAGAGAAGCTAGAGGACCCAGAACGTCCCGCCGCGTCCGCCGGAAGGGGAAAGGTCTCCCGCGCTCTTTTATCTCGCCGTGTGACTCCGCTCTTGAATCACCAAAGGACGAAATAAAAACCACTCGTAAACGATCCCCCAATAAAGGAGTTCGCATATTTAACGGCTACTCTTGTCATATTTTAGATATGTAGATAGGAAATGTAAGAGGCAAAGACAAGAGAAATGCAGGAATGAGAAAATAATGGCTTGATCGAAGTAATGAGGTTATGATAGTAGGGGAACACCGGGCAAGATGGGGTAGTTAAGGTTTAAATCTCCAAAAATCATAAGGGTTCATGGTTTTATAATCATTTTTATTCTTAATCAGTATTGTAGTTATCAGTCTTACATATTAAATTTAAATCAGGAACATAGAACCATAGAATTATGAGTAAAAAAATAAAATGTAGAAAATGACATATCACCCCATCATGCCCGATAGGTCGAGTAAGATGGGGTGGCCCTAATGGGTTTTAAAATAAATAACCCTAACAAAAATATACAATTAATATTTCATAATAAAACAAGTTATTACCTGTTACTGCAGTGTACTGTTGATAGGATTTACCACGATGCCGCTTGAAATTCCCCAAATACAAGTTTGCATGCACTGCCAAACGTATTTATAAGAAATTTTAATGCCAACAAACGAAATCTAATTATTGACGATAGCTACAACAAATGACTTGCCGCCGTGTTTGTACTCGTGTGACTAAGAACTGTCATGGGGCGTCCACACGCTTGCCAACCATTCACAAGTCAAGCGCACAGTGTGTCGTCTAGAACATGCTAGCTGGACAAAATTTTGTCTAATGGACTCATTTTGTCCAGCTAGCATGTTCTAGACGACACACTGTGCGCTTGACTTGTGAATGGTTGGCAAGCGTGTGGACGCCCCATCATGGCGGGCAGTAGCGAAATGGCAGAGCGAACGTGATTGGTCAATTCAAATCACCTGATAGGCTTGATGACCCGTCTTGCGCGCCACCCCGTCTTGCCCGGTGTTCCCCTACCTAGGGGAAGGTGGTCTGAAATGGCATACATTTTGAAAAGGATGATTTTTAGGAAAATCGTAGCAAAATTGAAATAAACGGTTATTCAGTCTCCATAGGGTAATTGCACTTTTTACTTTATAGCAGTCCGAAGGACTGTTATAAAAACAAATTACCATACAAAAAATAATTGTAATATTCTTGGTACTAAAACGCCTAATATAAAATACTAGGCTACGAGTCTTGAAATCTAGTAAGTAGTACCCATATAATAATCAATCATAACTTTCCAAAATATCAATGAAAAGTATACCCACCAAACAAAGTGTTAGTTTTGATACAAATGGGATCAATGATAATAGTGCAAAAATACGATTACTTAAATAGATTAGCTTCATTACTTACACACAACAAATTTTTTTGTTTTGAAAATTGACTATGACTAAACATGACCGTATTTTATGCTATAAAGTCATGTGCAGTCCACTGTACAATTTATTTATTTTATTTCATAAAATGGTAGATTATATTTTTTTAAATGCATTTGCGTTTTTAAAATCCATGTCCATGTATATATTGTTATTTTTATTCTTTGATTTTAAAAAATGTAATTTGTCATGTATGTTCCTTGACTTATAGGTAGGGACTGGAAAAAAGTGGTGTTATTTTTTGCGAAATTCGCGTTATTTTTTTGGGAAATTCGCGTTATTTTTGATCAAAAACAGGGAAATTCGCGTTATTTTTTATGATAAACGGGGAGATTCGGTGCAGTTTTTAGGGTTGATTTGATCGAAATAAAGGTTTCTGTAATTGTAAAACTATAGATTTTACTAATATTTACAATTTATTATATAAACAACAATATGTACCTTCAAAAGCAATGAATAAACAACATCTGAATCAATACGAGTTACAACTTACAAAAAAACCATTGATTGAAAAAATAAAAAAAACCACGATTCAAGTCTGTTTGGATGTCCAGGACAGTTCTGCTTATCATTTATTTTTTTAATAAAATAGATTTGTGAATAGGAATGCAATTCACCAACCTACTCTGCCTGGCCAGAAACAGGTATTAATATCATTCATGAAAAATTCATTACGAGTATTGTTCATTTTAATTAATTATTAATTTATAATTACCCAATTACATTTGCTGAACCAGGGTCAAATTTATGGTCGAATGACCCAGGCGGGGATTGAACCCCGCGTCTAGCGTTCTGGCGTGTTTCAACGTTGAAAGATCAGCCCACTTGGCCTCCTCGGCTATAACACCGACCATTTTTTCTGTGCTTTGCACCTTGCAAAGGGTTTTCACAGGAATCTTTTCTTTCCCACAAAATAGTTGCGTTGCAGAAGCGACACATAACAACTTTTTCGCACAATTTCTACCAAAAGTACGAAAATTCGCGATATTTGCTTAAAACCTCAAATTTCGCGTTATTCGCGTAAAAACATCAAAATTCGCGAATAAATTCGTTTTATCGCGATCGCGAAATTTTCCAGTCCCTACTTATAGGTTGTTATGCGGCTGACCACCCATAATATAAAAATTGGTTCACTTTGCCAATGTCACCCCTGTTTCAGGGAAGGACGGCAAGAGTTGCAAGGCTTATGTTCATTTGAGATTGGGTTTTTATATTGTAGGTCCACATGCGGCATGTGTTAGCGCGAAATTATACATATCTGCTTGTGGGAATGCATTTAGTATAAATCTTAAATGATATATATCTTTGCAGCTTAGATTAGATTAGATTAGAAAAAATATATGTGCCTTAGCTTTTAAATTATAGCTCTTTAAAATTCGCGTATTTTCCATTTCCGCTAAAACAGGTCATTTCTTTATTCGGGCGGATATGACGTCAGATCTTCGGAGTTTAGGTGTCAAATGGCCCAGGTAGTCAGTTTGACAGCGACGTTTGTCGTCAAAATGACGACACACGTCCCCAGCCGCTTACATGCTTTTTTGGCGGGATTCAAATTCTCCGCATTTTATTTTTCAAAATTATCAATGATATCTTTATTTTTACTACTTAAAAAAATATGGTTGTGATCCTTGAAATGTACTCTACACAACCATATTATTTTCAACCGTTTACCCTACCACTGCAACTTTCCTAAAATCAACAAAACACACATAAAGTACATATTTCTTATCAAAATATTAAAAATGTCTTAAAAATCCATTTCACCCAACCCTATGGGTAAGATGGCATACCCAAAATCATAGGCCCTTCTCTATTTTTTTTTTTTATTATTCTTTTATGAAAATAACATACAACATAAAAACCAAGATTATATTGATCTACAGTTAAACTGATATTATGCTTGATTTTTTGGTTCCGGGTTTTGACCGTGGTCCATACTTTTGCTTCTTTTCTTATTTTTTCCTTTTTTTCTTTTTCTTCTTTCTTGATACTTCTTGAAGACTTTCAGCTGATGTTTCGTCTCCTCTGTGGGTGACTTCTTTGGAGCTCTGCTCACTTCTGAGGTCTGAACGAAAAGCGGCGTCTTTCGTGTAATCATAGGGTGTCTTTCGAGATGGCATAGGGTGTATTTCGAGATGGCATAGGGTGTATTTCGAGATGGCATAGGGTGTATGCCATCTCACCCAGCAAGCACATGTCCTGAAAAATAATTAATATTTTTTTTATTCCCCAAGCTATTTTACTAGGCTTACTACGACATATTTGTCACATTCAGTTCTAAATAAAACATCTTTCAATTACCTGTTAGCCACTGTAGAACATTTGGAATCGTATTTTTTCTTCAACACGACTCCAACTTTTTTATAGCAGTTTTTACCAAAATCGCCTGGATCAATCTTTTGCACTGATATCGAACAGGATGCAGTAAATACCTCTTACGAACGCATGTGTGTGCGAAGGAGCGACACTGGCCAACAAATAACGACAATATTGCTCATATGCCTCCTCAGCCACTATGCCATCTCAGCCACTATGCCATCTCAGCCACTATGCCATCTCAGCCACTATGCCATCTCAGCCACTATGCCATCTCAGCCACTATGCCATCTCAGCCACTATGCCATCTCAGCCACTATGCCATCTCAGCCACTATGCCATCTCAGCCACTATGCCATCTCAGACACTATGCCATCTCAGCCACTATGCCATCTCAGCCACTATGCCATCTCAGCCACTATGCCATCTCAGCCACTATGCCATCTCAGCCACTATGCCATCTCAGCCACTATGCCATCTCAGCCACTATGCCATCTCAGCCACTATGCCATCTCAGCCACTTTGCCATCTCAGCCACTATGCCATCTCAGACCACCTTCCCCTACTACTTGATGATGAGGTCCCCTTTGGGAATTGACAAAGACAATATTGTGTAATCACCCGGCCGGGTTGCTAGGGAAATAGCAAAGAAATACTATTGGTTTAGTTATTTTAGTTATTATTGGGTTAGTTGCGTTGCGTTTGCGTTGCGGTTTCATACAAGACTAATGTGTTCTCGCCGGAAAAAAATCAAATTGAGAAATTTTCGAACCTCATTATAGTACCTACCCACTACCCAGTATCTGTAAATATCTAAAAATAATTTTAAACTTTTTAGGGTTTGTATATTCACACAGTGAAAATTCATTTTTAATTCAATTTTTTTTTTTTTTAAACGTAGTTTTACTTTCACAATAATTCATTTATTTGGATTGTTATTTAAATGAACAACATTTTTAAATTTGTAAAACACTGTTTTAATTTCACACATATATAATATATTTAAAAAAAAAAATAATAATAATAATACTAACGTTTTCGACTAATATAGTCATATTCCTGATTCCTGGAAGATAACTATATTAGTCGAAAACGTTAGTATTATTTAAAATATTAAAAAAAAAAAAAAAATTTAATATATTATATATGTGTGAAATTAAAACAGTGTTTTAAAAATTTTTGAATGTTGTTTATTTAAATAACAATCCAAAAACATGAATTTTCACAGTGTTAATACACAAACCATAAAAAAAAAAAAAAAAAATTGCTTCGAGTACCTACTTTCGACCTTCAAGTTTCAGGTCATTTTCAAGAGTGATTTATCTATCTTCAACTAATTTGTCGTGACTCGATAAAAAGGAGGATGGATAGAACCTCCTAATCTTTTTTCGAGAAACGCCTTTCGTAGATAAATCATTTGATCATTAAAAAAAATATTTGTACCTACATTAAATTGTAACGTCACACAACCGGGTTGCTAGGGAAAAGGCAAAGGACCTTTTTTACATACAAGTTTGCCTTACGAGAAAAAAGTTCCAAATTCAAATTTGTGCCAATTCCATTTTTCAAATGGTAGGTAAAATAAAAATGACAGATTGATACTCATCACATCGAACAGCTTTTTACCTACTACCAACAGATCAAAACAAAATCTGGAAGTGACGTTTATTTTCACAATCTGTCAAAAAAATATAATATTATCATTATTATTGCACCACACGTTAAATCCGTGGTGCAAGATTTTAGTTTAAATCAACTAGACTTACTTTTATTTGTTTAGTTTTATATTTTTAGTTGTAAGAGAAGCACACAAAATGGCGTCGTCACCTTGGGGGGCCACCAAAACATCTCCAGAAGTAAACCTGCAAGACATAATGTCCGAAGAGGTTGCGAAGGATTTACAAAACAAAGAAAACGTGAAATACGCGAAGCAGATCGCGGAGAAACACATGCCTGTTACAAACGATGACAACTTCATATCTCCTGAACTCTTGCAAAAACTGCAAGACGAATCTGTTGCGGGCTTCTGTGATTCAGACTCAATTATCGCCCAAATGCTGCAGACACAGTTCGACCACGAGTTTGTCGAGCAACAAAAAATCAACGAAAAGAAGAGAAACGGATTGTACAAGTACAAAATGGTCCCCGATCAATTGCTGTATGAGCCGGAGCATGAAACAGCTCTAAGGGAGGAAGACGACTGGGACGGCTTCGAGACAAACGAGAAGGAGCTCGCTAACATCCCAAGGTGCGGGTATAAGGTCCTGGATGGAGGGAAGATGGTGACCAAGCACGATATGACCTTGACTAGTCGTCGGAACGCTTGCAAGGTCATGGCTTTCCCTCCAGAGTTCCAAACAGGAGACGCCGGGGCTTTCGACATGAAACTATCAAACCGCGTATTCAACAGTCTCAAGGCCCACTCGCGCTCACAGCAATCCAAACGCAACAAAATGTTAGACCGCAAAGAAAGTCACGCAACAGCCGAACTTGGTATCGACGAACCTACACGTTTACTTCTGTACAAACTCGTCAACAATGGAATGTTGACTAGCGTAAACGGGGTCATATCAACTGGGAAAGAATCCGTCGTTATACACGCAGACAGCGATCCCTCGTATATCGATATAGCGATGCCCAAAGAGTGCGCTATTAAAGTATTCAAAACCACGTTAAACGAATTCAAAACGCGAGATAAATACATTAAAGATGATTACCGCTTCAAAGATCGCTTCTGCAAACTGAATCCTCGGAAAGTGATACACATGTGGGCAGAGAAAGAAATGCACAACATCATGCGCATGCAGAAACTTGGAATCAGATGCCCGGACGTTGTCTGCTTGAAAAAGCACATCCTTGTAATGTCGTTCATCGGAGAAAATCATCAGGCTGCTCCCAAACTGAAAGACGCCACTCTGAGTTCTGCCGAGTGGATTCTTGCTTATGAAGAGATAGTAGAGTCCATGCATAAGATGTACAACAAGGGTCATCTCATCCACGCTGATCTGTCGGAGTACAACATCCTGTGGCACGAAGGCTGCTGCTGGTTTATTGACGTCTCACAAGGAGTTGAGCCCGAACATCCCAGCGGGCTAGAGTTCCTTCTGAGAGACTGCACTAACATTAGCCAGGTGAGAGAACTATCTAAAATCTAAATCTAAATTTTAAGATTCATGGCCTAAAAATGGTTCCGATGTCGGAATAATAAAGGAGGGTAGGGAAGAGAGGAATCCTGGGCAAAAGTGGAGAGGACTGCAACTCGCAGAAATCAAACTCAATGTTTTTTCAACACGCCATTTATTTGGCTCACTGCCGCAAACACATGTTGGCAGTAGGAAAGCCGGAACACAGAGAGTTTTACAACTAAAAATGACACAAGACGTCAGACAAGTCTTCTTCCTCTTTATCTTTTGAGTTGTTAGACTAAATGATGTTAGACGTCAGAATCGTCTTCTTCTTCTTTTAAGATTAGTTATTATATTAAATTCAGACCAATTCATATTAAACGCATTCCCATTAGCAGACATGTATAAGTTTGCGCTAACACATGCCGCATGTGGACCTACAATATAAAAATCCAATCTCAAATTAACATAAGCCCTGCAACTCTTGCCGACCTTCCCTGAAACAGGAGTGACATTGGACAAGTGAACCATTTTTTACAGTATGGTAGGTCAGCCTCATACCAACGTATAAGTCAAGGAATACAAACAATTCATTACATTTAAGTAAGAATATAAAACAAACAAACAATTAAACAGTAAAAACTATCATTGTAAAATTACGTAAAACAAAAAAACATGCTAAATTAATGTTGCTTTTATTTCCGCTTGGTTCTCTCCTTGTACACTTCTTTCATCTCATCAATGTTTCTTGCACATGTTAACGCTTCATTGGAGGCTTTTCTTGCATCTTTGTGGACGTCCTTGTTCTGCGATGAAGGGCAAACTGAATTAACAACTTTTGTTGCATGGTAATTTAGGTTATAAGTAGTTAGTTCATTTTTCAATAGACCGGCAGCAGAGGCACAGGATTTTCCCAAACACTTAACTGCTAAGGGAGACATGATTTGCAACAGAATAAAACAGGCCTTTCATTGAACTTGATCTCCTTGCTTTCAGCTTGTCAAAACGATTTCTGACTGTTTAATTAAAAAACAGGATTTTCATGCAAACACAAACTTTTTAATGTGCCAATTGACCATTGAAGTTCTACCTCTCTTGAAGTTTCATATTCTTCTAAAGCATCCATAACCCAAAATTATTCTTAAGTATGTCAACTAACACATATGTATATAGGGTTCACTGTTAAATGATTCACATTTTTGATTTTGCTTATCGAGTCGTTAACCCTTCAACTGCGGGTGACACGCATAGGCGTCAAGTGTAAACTTGCATACCTGGCAGCTGTCAATCATAGATGAAATCCAACATTGAGCCGGTCCGTAGTCCAGTGGCAACACTTCGAATTCGTAAATAGAAGGTTGTGGATTTGAATCCCGGCGGAGCACAAAAATATACAATTTATATTTCCAAATGTGCTCTTCGCTGGGTTGAAAAATTCATAAACATTTACCAAAGACCGGTCACTGAAAGGTCCATCCAACCTTACAACTGGGTCTTGCTTTGAGAATTGGCAGCGACGAGGACTCTAGAGGTGTGATACACACAAAAACAGCGCTCACCAAATAAATCATCATAATTTTATTATTCTTTTATTAACATTGAACTTATCTCTGACATCCGTGTTCAAGAATTCAAAAGAAATATGTGCCAAACCTTGGTGATTTTTGTTCTCGAATAACTAACACATGCGACTATTCACATAGTTAGAAGTGTCGTCAATCAATTAAGATAGGAAATCAATAAATGTTTTTTAAAATGTGCTTGAAAAAGTATTCCGCACTGAAGGTATTCATATAGCCAGAATATTCAGAAGCAAAAAGGTCAAAACACGATTGAATGATTTCAGTTTTTCTCCAAGAAGCAAGTACCCAACGTGAAATCTCCGGAGGCATTATTTGAGCACATCACTGGACTGGAGGGTAAAGACCTGGAGATCTACGAGAGGATCCATCTCAAGGGTCTGCCCCCTCACCAGGTGGGGCAGGCTAACACAGAAGCGGAAGACAACAAGAAAGCCTATCCATTTGACTTTGCCTGGGAGCAAACTCTGGAGAAACAAGATGTGCAGCATGAAGGCTTGAGAGACGAGTTTGAAGAAATGTGGAAGAAAACTAAAGAGAAAGAAGTAAAGGCCACTGAAGTGACAACTGATAATTGACAACAATTTTGTTTTGGTTTAAATTAATTCACAAAAATAAATCTACTCACTGCCATGCATCTGAAGTATGTAGTGTTTTTGCAACATTTAATTTTCTTCTTCAGTGCTTTCCTATTGAACCTGCTGGCTATTTTTTTTACATGGCGATTAATCTATAATCTAAGTTGTAAAGATATATTGAAATTTAAGGCTCATATTTAATGCATGCCCACAAGCAGGCACATGTGATTCGCGCTTACACATAATCCATGTGTACATACAAAATTAACCAAACCTCACATGAAGATAAACTTTGCAACTCCCTCCCGCCTTTCCCTGAAAGCGGGGTGGGCATTGGAAAAAGTGAACCAAGTTTTTACAGAATGTTGGGATCAGCCTCATACCAACCTATTAGTCAAGTTACAATGAAAAGCAAAGTACAACATAAAGAAAAATATTGTTCTTTTATAAAATTCATTATTTGGTGCAGGATCAAACATTTCATTTGTTATTTTGAAAATATCATTCTGGAATGTTATTTATTTTAAAGATTTAATAATGTATTTTCTTGAGTACCTAGATATTTTCAATGAAAAGACATAAAAGTATAGGAAATTACTTTTTATTGATATTAAAACCATACATTTAATTTTTATATTTGAAAAATCTTGTTAGTTGTAAATAATGTTTGTATGAAACAATAAATCGGACCATATTAACGCATTCTGCAAGACAAAATATTTAGTTTTTTTTTCTATTAAATGACCCATCGTACAAGCTGCCTTTATCAAAAAAAAAGCCTATAAAAGTCTTTACAAAATGAAGTTATAAACAAAAATATTTTCAAAAGAGTGTGCTTAAAAGTTTTGTAGATAGGTTGATAACGGAGTTAACTTAACAATAGTGGGGAAAAATTGTGACTCCGCTTGGCCTTGCAGGACGCTTGTGATTAATTGAATGGTTAGTAACGACCTTCCGAATCTGCCCACCACTGTACTGGTGCTGTCATTGATATAAAATGAAATATTCAACTAGAGACAGAACATACAGTTTTAACAAAATTAGCGCTATGTATTGTGTTTATTACATTTATCGTTGTGTATATTTCACAAAGCTTTTAAGTAAAAAAAATCCCTTATTTTCTGGAATCCAATTTTTTATTTACAATGGACTGTGTCGTCATCCAGCCAAGGGATATTTTGAATGTATGCACTCCATTGTCCTAAATTTTTATCATGAAGATACTTATGCTACAAAATCTGCTTAACATTGATATGAGTATTAAGAGCACAGTGCCATGGGAGGTGGTACTTCTGGTATAAGCCCATACGTAAAAGTTTCACTCTGAAATGCCCGCAAGTCTTTTTCACTTAAATCTTCTAACTTAGAATAAATCCTTTCATCAACAACTTCCGGCTGGGCACTGGCTAAAAATGGATTAGCAAATAGTGAACTATTATCCACTCCAAAAACATTACCACTGGATGGATTACTGGTAAAAACAGAGTTGGACGCAAAATGCGACGAGCCAAAAACAGCAATTTGCTCATTAGCAATCGGTTGGGGTTCTACTTTGATTGCTGCATTAGCCGCTCCAAACAAAGCTGCAGGGGACGATGCAGGGTTGAATGCGTTAGGTTGGCTACCAAAAGGAGTAGCAGTGATAGTTTGATTACCGAATGGAGTCATATTATTAGGTTGATTAGTGAACGCATTCGCTTGTATACCAAATGCAGGAGTTGCGTTGACTTGATTCCCAAAAAATGCATTATTAGTCGCTCCAAAACCTGCATTATTATCAAACGTATTGACAGGTTCTTGTTTTGCAACAAAGTTATTTGTGTTTGTTGATCCAAACTGTCCGCCGCCACCTCCAAACATGCCACTCGCAGCACTTTGAAATAGATTAGCGGCAGTGCTGTTGAAAAGGTTGCCAGATGCTTGAGGTGTTGCTCCAAAAACATTGCCAGTGTTCTGTCCGCTCCCAAATATATTCCCTGACTGTGCTTGGCTTCCAAACGAAGAGCTGGTGAATGGATCTGCAGGTGTTTGGCCTTTGTAGAGAGCATCAAGGGTTCTCACAATGACTGCAGTGGGTTTAGCTAATGTCTTGAACTTCTCCAGGGCTTCTTGGTAGCATTTTGCAATTTGATTTTGCTGTGAACAATAAATAATAATAATCAGTACCCTTTTTTAACACGTTTACCACTCTATATTTAATACAAAAAAGAAAAAATTCTACAGTGACCAGATATTTCAGAAAAATTCAAATATATTTCAGAAAACATTTAGAAGAACAATTTTGGAGACCTTTTTTAATATTGTAATGTTTTTGGGTTCGGAAAGTCTTTAAATTAAAACATACAGGTCTTCTTTCAGGATCTTTATTTTTACAATTTATATTTATTTTAAACACTTTTAGTAACTCAAATTTATTTTCACAGTTCAGTATCGCTAAGGCTACGTACGCACTAGGCGGCGTGCCGCAGTGCGGCATGTCGCACGGCAGGCCGCAGTAAGGAATATGTATGAAAAATGAGTTTTCGTATGCACTATGCTGCGGCATGCTGCAAAACGCAGCGGCCGCTCGCAGTGCTGCGGCCCGCCGACGGCATGCCGCACGGTAGCGTACGCACTAGGCGGTTCCAGCTGCGGTTCATACTGCGTTAGCTCGCGGCATGCCGCAGGTGCAACCGCAGCGTACGTACCCTTACACTCTTCAATCAAAGGCAATTATCTCACTGTCTAAGTGCACTCAATTTTGCTCCTTATATACTGTTTTGACAGAAGTCTCTAGGAGCTAATTTTGCCAGTAAGCTCGCGAACATTCTACCAACTTCTAGAGTACAAAAGGATCATTTAATTTCTAGATTTCTTAGGCCTATAATTATTGCTACCTACGGTGTACACCTATATTAATCTACTTTTGACATAATACTATAATAACTATCACTACCTACGATGTACACCTATATTAATCTACTATTTACATTACAATATTTTACTAGTTTACAAACCTCTTGTTAATGTATAAATCTACAAAATTTAAATGTAACATTTGAATATAGACCTACACGGCTTATACTTAACGTAGATGACAGTTAATGGTTAACGGCTCATCTGAGAAGAAGACAAGGGTCTTTAATGCTGCAGCCAAATTACTTTTGGGGGGACGAAAAACTAACCATGTCTCTCCTCTGTTGCAGCGCCTTCATTGGCTGCGGGTCCCAGAGAGGATTGAGTACAAAATATTATGTGTTTCTGTTTTTAACGCCCTCAGAGGAGTTCTATTGTACTTGTGTGAATTGTGCAGAGTCGACCAGATAGGTGGAAAACGGTGCACTCTTCGTTCTGCACAGAGTGGCGCTGTAAACAGGCTTCAACTGCCACTTCGATGGAACAGAACCGGTTTCGAAGACAGGGCTTTTAGTTCGGCTGGTCCATCCTGCTGGAACAGTCTACCTCTGGAGTTTAGAACAAAGACCAGTGTTGGCAGTTTCAGGAAGTTGCTTAAGACACATTTGTTTAACAGAAACTTCAACACATAAAAGCGCCCTTGGGGTGACTAGTGCCACTATACGGCGCTGTATACAAATTCGCCAATTATTATTATTATTATTAAGGGAAGGCCCAGACTGAAATGGAAGGATACGGCTCAGCTTTTACAAGTTGCGAACTGGACAGCGGCGTCGGAGGACAGGTGGAGTTGGAGGCAGAGGTTGAAGCAGGCCAAGGCTCGAATTGGGCTGCAGCCCCATTGCAGACGATGAAGAATGAGTAAAGGTAAAATAGGTGTCTTACATTATCTGCGAGTGTCCCATTGGCTTTAGCTTCATAAGTAGAGAGCCTCACTTCCTCCGGAGAGTAATCGTTGAACCCCGGAAAGTTTGGTTTGTCCCTGAATGGAGAGTAGCAAGACAACAACCATTGGCCGCTCTTCAGAGCTATGTTGGCCTCTGAGACCACCTGGTTCAGCATTTGTTCTGTTGTGACTGTGGGGACAGCTGATGCTGTGCTGGGTTGGGAGCCTGTGTAGAAAGTACATTGTTATATTATTACAGCTTAGGCTTTTAAATTTTAACGGGGCTATTCTTAGACATTTTAGTCGTCAGTTGAGCCCACGCTTTGACAAACTAATAGTGCCTACGCTTTAATTTTCATCAGCACGGTCATTCTTACCTGCCGAATTTTGAATTATTTTTATGAAGACAAATCACCTGTTCACTTGCGGCCATCTTGGATTGACAGGTCTTCATACAAATGCATCATTAGTTTGTCAAAGCGTGGGCTCAACCGACGACTAAAATGTCTAAGAATAGCCCCGTCTGAGTTCTTTGTCATTGTGACACTGTATTTTCATAAATTTATTGTGTGTTTAAAGATTTTAAATTATAAAAAGTTAAAATTAAAAATAAAAAACAAATTGGATTAGGTTACGGGGCGAGTAAAATTCAATAATGTAGGTCGTACATTATTGAATTTTACTCGCCCCGTAACCTTATACAGTTAGTTTTTTATTTTTGATTTGAATTTTTTAAAAATGAAAGGTTACAAAGTGAATGCTTCATCAATTAATGATATTTTAAATGGCATTTTTTGGAATGAAATAACAAAACGGATGTTACTGACCGTGGAAAGCGAAGAACGATTTTCTCTACGTTTCGTATCTACAACCTTTCTTTTCCTACGAGTCATATCCGACGTCTTCAGGAGGCGATCATTGTGTGTTTTTATAAAGCTAAATAAATTCATCCTATTTTTTTTTTAAATGAACTACCTACGAGGCACGTCCAGAAAGTAAGTGTACTCAATTTATGTAGGGTTCAAAAAAAAATTAATTAAACAAATACATACTTGGTTACACTTGTATATATTATGTAAGCTATTTTTCGACGTAGTCACCATCCCATGCAAGTGGTGAGCCGCGGGATCAATTTTTTGATGCCTGCCTCGAAGAAGTCTCCCGCCAGCTCTTTCGCCCACTTCTCCACCTCCTCCTTCACCTCCTCGTCCGTTGAAAACTTGTTCCCACCCATGTGCACCTTAAGGGAAGTGAAAAGATGGAAATCTGAAGGGGCCAGGTCAGGGGAATATGGGGGGTGGTTCAAAACGTCCCATCCAACTCTTTAGAGCTCTGCACTCGAATCAACTTGTGCTGTTCTGTCAGCTGTTTTGGGACCCACCTCGCAGACAATTTCCGATATCCGAGGGTTTCTTTGATTGTTTCGTGTATCACGGATCTGGAGATTTGCGGAAACATCGCAGAAAGTTCATCTAACGTCAATCTGCGATCGTCACGGACCGCAATCTTGATTTTTTCCACAAGTTCGTCAGTCACAATTGAAGGTCTTCCGCTCCTCTGATCGTCATGCACGGAAGGACGGCCATTTTTAAACTCGCTACACCAGCGGTCGCCAAACTTTTTGACCTCACGGACCAGTTAATTCATAATTTAAATCCCGCGGACCACTAATAGGATTTTTTAAGTGTTAAATATATGTATTTATAAAAAAAATTGTGATCAAAGAACACATAAAATGTACCTAGTTAATAAAATGAAACTATTAATAGTAACCAAGTTATGAAAGCTTTATTTATAAACCATAATAAAAAAAACAAAATAAACAAAAATTGTAATTGTAGTAAGTATATTCCACATTTTTCTGCGGACCAGCGGAATTTTCTCGCGGACCACCACTTTGGGAACCGCTGCGCTACACCACTTGTACACACTCGTACGATTCAAAGCTTTATTACCGTAAACAGTTTTCACCCCATTATAAATTTCAACCGGAGCTTTTCCCTTCGCAACGAGGTAGCGAATGACGGCGTGAATTTTGCACTTGGCGGGAGATACGATCGGCATTTTTCGCGAGAGATGCTACTGCGTCAAGAGTTTTCAACACACTAACCTCGGATTGGTCTCATTTTGAAGGGGAGAGGTCAGGCTACGAGGCAGTGTTGCCAACATGTCGAAAAAGTATTCCCTACAGCTGTGAGAGTACCTACCAGTACACTTACTTTCTGGACGTGCCTCGTACATACTTTAAATTGGCATTCAATAAATAGACTTCCCTGTGTGAATCATTAGATCCTACAAAACGCAACTAAGCTACACACATAGTGCAACTTCTTGCCTACGTTATCCCCGAAGGGGTCGCATGTGGCGATTCCGGACCTATTTCTTTTTACGGGTAAGGGGGCCGGCCTCACACCAACCACGTTTTCATTTCTTGTAAAGGCTGAGTACACCTTGCCCGTATTTATTTTGGGTTTGAAATAGACACCGAAACGGGTAATCATTTCTGACACCCTCGGTGGGGATCGAACCATTGCTCTTTATTCCTTGACTTATAGGTTAGTATGAGGCTGACCAACCATATTGTAAAAATTGGATAACTTTGACAATGCCCTTCCTGTTTCAGGGAAGGGCGGCAAAAATAGCAAGGCTTATGTTCATTTGAGATTTGGGTTTTTATGTTGTAAGTACACACGCAGCATGAGTAAGCGCGAACAGCTGTTGTGCTTTTGAAAATTCGCAGGTAATCCGAACACCCTGGTAATCTTTAAGCGCCCTTGGAGTAGCTACATCACTAAACGGCGCTATGAATAAATCATTAACTCATCATCATCATCAATCCGCAAAGGCCCTATTTTTCTCTTGTCTGGATTATTGAGACCCTCTGTAATGCTTTATAACATTTTTTGTAGAATCCTGATAATCGGGTCGTCAGTAATTAAAATTATTGCTACCATTAGGTATAATACCTATCAATAATTTTAAGTTTACCAAAAAAATACTAACCTCCATGTTGCTGCTGCGAATAGGATGTGCTGTACTTTTGCGGGTAAACATGCTCAAAGCGGCAGTTGTTAGCGTAGCGACAGCTGCCTTGTTGGAAAAATCGACACACAACCATTTTAAATCAAATCAGTTGAAAAACTCCTTTATTCACAAGAAAAACAAATTTTGAACGAGTCGGTTGACAGCAGCTGTCAATAAAACGAAAAGATCCGACCCGATCTTGATCCGAATCAATGTTACAAAAGCCCGATGAATACCTACCAGTATATGTAATTTAATTTTCTTTTTAACTTTCTTGCATCTTATTATAGTAAGTTCCTGCTGGATTTTCAATCCCTTGTTTTTTCATTCAGCAATGAGGTCCGAACGTGAATTAAACAAGATAATATTGATAAGTTTGAGCAAAAAAATGAAACAAAAAGTGAATTAAAACTCTGTTTTATCCTATTGAAGTTTCAAAAAATACAATGGACTTTCACGGTGTGAATAGATATTATACACTAAAAAATATAAGACAATATTGTGTCTGGTCGCTAGGGAAAATGCATAGGTACAGATATTTTGTAATAGTGTATTTGCAAAAAATAGTAAGGAATTTGGTAAAAAGTGTATAATTTTGATAAATCACAATATTACCAACGTCGTGATTTCGGGTCCAAAATAAAATTCTATCGGGGCTATTCTTAGACATTTTAGTCATTAGTTGAGCCCACGCTTTGACAAACTAATGATGCATTTGTACGAAGACCTGTCAATCCAAGATGGTCGCAAGTGAACAGCTGATTTGTTTTCATAAAAATATTACAAAATTTGGTAGGTAAGAATGACCGTGCTGATGAAACTTCCAGCGCAGGCACCATTGGTTTGTCAAAGCGTGGGCTCAACCAACGACTAAAATGTCTAAGAACAGCCCCGTATGATTTTACATATGAAAAAGAACTTATGAAAATTTTGATTGGTTTCGAAACGGATAGGAGATCCGTCAACAGAATTTGTAGCCTCTGCGACATCATTTTCTTGTATCCACAACACTGCTAGTATTGTGATGGCTATAACTCTATAAGATGAACAAAGAAAATGACGTCACATACAAAAATGCATTCGAAAGAGCGTTTTGGTGCGTACATTCAAATTTCATTTTTTGAACATACATAATTTTTTTAAAAAAACAAATAAAAATAAAATTCAAGAAGATTTGTGATAAACAAATAAAAGGGAATTTGAATCGAAAAGATTAATTTTGTACAATTTCCCTATTATTTGACAAGGTCAGTCTCATACAAGACTGACGTTTGATCGCCGAGAAAAAAGTTCCAATCTCATTTTGAGGCCCTTTTGATTTTTTATTGCAGGCAAGATTTAAAAAAAGAAACACCTTTTCCATACAATAAATTCAATTTTATTTAAAAATAATAAATAATGAAATTCAATAAAAAATGTTATACAAAAAATTCACAGGAAAGCACTTACTCAAGTGTTCTTCACTGTTATAAATAAATAAAATACTTAACTGCATGTTCTTACTTCAAATGTGTATTTTGCAAAAAGCAATAATTTCAAAGTTTTCGATACCTTTTGAAAAAAAGAGACATTTCTGAAGCATAAAATAAGTATCTGTGGCTATAAAAAGGCTTCCCATCTATCAAAAAGAGCTTTCAAATGAATCAATATTTTTTACCTAAGCCACAATCAGTTTGTTTCTTGTGGTTGTTCCTATAAATACATAGATATTGGTCGGTTTCTATTTTATATTTTACCTATGGCTAGACCAATAACATTTATTTTTTTGTTAAGTGCACATCAAAAGGCACCTTTTCCATCATATAAATGTATAAGTAGATATTCCTTATTGAATAATCACAAATAAACGCAATGATATTCTTATCCTGGGTATCCAGGATAGGCAAAATGGAGGCAGCTCTGCAGAGGCTCTGGCCACCCCTAGCGGAATGGTGACAGAGTTACATTTACAGTATACTCTTTAAACTATAACCAAAATAATATTTTCAGTGAATTTGCAATTCTGTGTTTTTAGGTTATTTGAAAGAAAGACAAAACTCTAACCTTCTGATCAAAATTCTGAGAGTATTTTTTTACTCGCAGTTTTCTATTGACTTATTAAAAACACATAAAATTAAGAAATATCCAATCAAAAATAATCATTTTGTTTTTTTACTCTTCCAATGTTTTAGCACCGATGATCCGTGATATAAAAACGAAATTATTTTTTGAAATAATCTACTATCAATACTGTTTTTTTCAGACACAATATTTTTTTTAATGATTTCTAACAGCGATTTAGCAAAATTTGTACAAGTAGCATCATACTTTTAAAAGTTACTATAAAATATCTCCCACGCCACATTTTAATGATAAAATATATTGCACGCTTAATAATAAAGAGCAATAACTCAAAAAATAAGAATGTTGGGAAATCACGTTTGAAGTTCAGACAACCAGTACAACTTGTATGGGATGAAAAAGGCGATTGATGTTTTATCTCTGTCATATTCGTCCAAATTGAACAGCTGTCGCATTCTACCTATTCTTCTCGCATTGTTCTTGCATTTTATTACAAAATCTCAATTTTCTGAACTTTTGAGTTATTGCTCTTTATTATTAAACATGCGATATGTAGATTTAAGTTCTAAATGAAACAATATTTAAGCTATAATCAAAACAACAGGAAGGGCAAGAAGTTTAAGAAAAAGCTAAGCAACTTTGAACCAAATGAAAAATACAAACGCCTTAAAATCATGCAGGCAGCCATTTTGATTAATTCAAAGTCCCAAAACTCTTTCTATAACTGCAAGCCCTAAATATATTAATAATTTATTTTAATACATTAACCTAATATAAAAATATTAAAAATGAAACAACATCAAACATTCCGACTAACCTTTAAACTAAAGTAAAACAACAAATCGCCCCTCCAGTTCTTGTTTGCCGTATAGACCAATTATGTCAAATATGCCTTTGTCTTAACAATCAAATCCTACACAATCTGAGCTTAGAAAAAACGAAAAACTCGATAATGTGAGGGTTGTTTTAAATATATTTTTAATTAATTTCCTGTTTTCATAAGACGCATTGGTCCAGTACACATGCAAACATTACTCATGTAAAATTAGCTTAATGGTCTATACGGCAAACAAGAACTAAGGCAGCGAAATCATAATGATTTTAAATTCCTTTTTTTTTCAAATTTGTTGCAAGTAAATAAAATTAGAGATGGCGGTATATTCTCACTTTCACAATAAGCATTCAGTCAATTTTTTTACAATATATTTTATTTTATCTTGCTCACATTTTGCTTAGAAAAAAAAAATAGGACAGGAGAGTGAGCCTTCATTACTTTCCTTTAAAGGATTATGACAATAAATAGAATACAATGCTACTGTGGTACAAGGGTCGTAATACACATACGTGACAGTTGAGAGAGAGCGCTACAGTGATGATCAGAAGCGCTATTTTGCTAAATTCCTTACGACCTTAAGGTGACAAGATAGGGATTCTTGTCCAAAAATAAGGTGTACTGTGGTTTTTTTTATCTATAGAGTTCTTTCGCAAGCACTAGCAAGCTCCGACTTGAACTATGGACCGGTCTTAATAAAATACTCCGTAATAGGGTAATTTCACATATTTTGTTTATTCCATAAAATGATATACATTTTTAAAAATGCATTTGCCTTTAAAAAAAACAAAATGGTGCAGTTTTTAAATGATAGATCTTTGAAATTTGCACATTTTCAATTTCCGGTAAAACAGGACATTTTTTATTTAGGCGGATGTGACGTCACTGGATAGGCCCCCAGGTAGCCTGGCGGATCAAGTGACGTCACGGCTTGGCTAACTGACCGCGCTGTGTTGTAGCGGCACTCAAATTCTCGGCATTTTCTTTAAGAAAATTATCAATGAAATCTTTATTTTTACTACCTACTTAAAAAATATATGTTTGTGATCCTTGAAATTTACTCTACACAACCATAGCATTGTCAACCGTATTCTCTCCATTGCAATTACCCTATTTAGAAAATAGCCTCCCTGATACCACTTTTAACTTTAGGCACGTCATTAAGGTTTTTTAATCAAGGTATGAAACAAGAACCAAGAGTTAAACAACACAGCTAAATTCATACAACAAAAATTAAAAAATACTTTTTTCTTCTTAAATTTATCAAATGATGAATCTTTACAATACACAAACCCTTTGACCGATCCGTAGCTCAGAGGTAACACTGCGGACTTTGAATGGGCAGTTATGGGTTCGAATCCCGGCGGAGCACAAAAAATATACCATTTATATTTTCAAATTTGCTCTCGTCGCTTTGTAGTGACGACCAAGCTCGTACACCTCTGCGGCACTACAACAAGTGTCATAGACCCCTAGAGTCTCTAGAATCTAGGGAGTCTCCCGCAGAGGATTTCTTAAAAAAAAAAAAACCCTAAATTTTTTATTCAACACAGCTAACTTCACATTGATCTATCAAAAGTGCCAGTCTACAAGATGGCTAGATTCCAGTTCCACCACATTCATTACGATCCCTGTACCAGTTAACTTCACATTGATCTACCAAAAGTGCCAGTCTACAAGATGGCTAGATTCCAGTTCCACCACATTCATTACGATCCCTGTACCACAGTTAACTTCACATTGATCTACCAAAAGTGCCAGTCTACAAGATGGCTAGATTCCAGTTCCACCACATTCATTACGATCCCTGTACCACAGTTAACTTTTTTTTTCATTTTAAATAATAAATAAAATTTCAAAAGCGTTTTTTTAAAGTAAACATAAAACGATAGTTATTTCTTTTTTGTAAATAAAATTTGGTCTAAATATGGCCTGCATAACATCATTTAAAACACATATTATTCAATAGTAATAACATTATCTGAAAAAAAAGTAAAATTTACTTATAATCCAAAACCACACATCTGAATCATTTATTTAAAAAAACTTTTCATACTTTTTTCAGTCAATTTCTTTATCAGATAATGCAGTTTCCATTGATAACAACCTTGCACACCCATCAACTTTCTAATCGAGTCCCTGAGTGAGTATTAACCGAAGGTTAATAAAAGTACCTACAACCTTCGGCCTCGATCAAACAACAATAATTCAACAGTTCTTGGTTCCTCTTTGTAGAGGACACACGTCTCCTGAGGACGTCGGATATGACTCCGACCAAATCGTTCTTTTCTTTTGCACGGTCAGTAAAATCCATTTTTTTCATTCTTTAAAATGTCTAACGACCGTAATCATAATTTAAAATCTTTATCCATAACATACCTATATTGTGCTTTTATTTCATAAATTATATACAATCAATAAACAATAATATTTTTATAGTCTTAATTTTTAACAATCATTACATAACAATTCATGGCAAAATAAAGTAGCATCTCATTTTTTTGTATTTTCTTTTCCGTGCCACCTTCAAAATAAATACTTCATTATTTTAGTACATCAACTTCGGAACTTCATCGGTTTCCGACAATATTTTATGAATGAATAAATTATCAAAAAACAACCAATGTATCATAGATTTGATACTATATCAGTCAACAACTAAATTTATGATAGATTGATCATACAAAGTTTACAGTACACAAATAATTTACCACGGACTCGCAACATATTTCAGCACGGATGTTTAAAATTTGAAATTTTCTCAGTGAGCAAACGTCACACAACTAAAGTCTTCAAAAACAATAACAAAATATTAGTTAGGCTTTGCCCAAGGATATAAAAAGGTGAGAAATCTCATGTAAAGCGCGTTGGCGATCATTGATCGCCTGTGCTTCCCACAATCATAGTTCGATACACAAACACTGCACGCAGCGCCTGAGCAAAAGGTTAAACTGCTGATTTTTGTTATTGTGTCATGGAACAGTGGGTGCGCTACATGTTTTTGCAGCCAATAAGCTGCTTTCATTAACAACACTAGCGCTGTTTAAAAAAGGACATAACAGCAATCAACCAAAGCTGTCTAGTGTACACATCTTATACAAAATCGGCCTTGTATTTGCCCCAGCAGACCAGCCATGTGACAGCTTTTTGTTTACATTAAATGTGCGGCTTCCATTGTGCAAACCACAGACCATATTGTCCAATTTAATCAATTTAAAATTTCAATAAATGGTGCAAGTTATAAAAGGCAGAAACTGCTAAAATTTGGTCAGAAATTTTAAAACTCCACAGTCTTTTCTAATCAGTGTTTCTAGCTCTCCAATAATAATAAAATACTGTCTTTTTTCACGTAACATTGATATTTTTTCATTTGAATCAAAATAACGCATTAAAATCAATTGATTTAAGAATAATTGTCAAGATGAGTCGCTAACGCTACTAAGCTACACATATAGTGTAACTACTTGCCGCGTTTATCTTATAGGTGTCACAGTGGGGAGTGGAACCTATTTATTTTTACAGCTTAGGTGGCCGGCCTTACGTCAACCACTTCAGTTGAAGTGAGGGTTTCCTAGCTCCTGATACTGATTTCTTGTGAAGGCTGAGTACACCTTGCGAGTATTTTATTTTGGTTTTGAAATAAACACTGAAACGGGAAGTCATTTCTGACACCCTCGGTACTCGCGAGCTTTCGGCGTGGAAAGCAAGCACTCTACCAACTGAGCTATTGACCAGACAATGTCTATGCTCTCTATTCTGGACAATCATAAACCAAATTCAAGAACGATTGTGGTCTGCCAAGTAATCAAAAAAAGTACAAGGTTTTCTCTATCGAAGTTAAGCAACATTGGGCGTGGATGCTACTTGGATGGGTGACCGCTAGGTACACAGCCTGTTGTTGGCATTTCTTGGACCGGTCCGTAGTCCAGTGGCAACACTTCGGACTCGTAAATGGAAGGTTGTGGATTTGAATCCCGGCGGAGCACAAAAATATACCATTTATATTTCCAAATGTGCTCTTCGCTGGGTTGAAAAATTTATAAACCTTTACCAAAGACCGGTAACTGTAAGTTCCATCCAACCTTACAACAACTGAGTCTTGCTTGAGAATTGTCGCTTTCTACAGCGACAACCAAGCTCGCAGAGGGCTCTTGAGGTGTGATACACACAAAAACAGCGTCACCAAATAAATCATCCAAATATTATATTCATATTTTGAGAGCAGGTTATTTCAAATACTGCGACAATGTGGCTCCAACAGGCAAACAGCTCAAGCGATTAAAAGGAGAATACTGTCAGCCAACCATTCCTACTTCAACCTGTAAGACAGTTAAAAAGCATATTGTCTCCTTAACAGCTTAGCGACGTTCAACTCAAAGATAATGGTAACTTAAACTTTACATGTAGTTTTTTTGTCAAATTTAACCACCCTCTGCGTATGAACGTATGCGATACACAAACTTTGAGTGTACTATTATGCTACATCCCGTATCGCGTACGTGCTTGAAAATAATACATCTGAAAACTTCAAACCACCTGGCGTCTGCTTGAGTTCCAAAGTCACGTCATTACAAGTCTAGACAAGTTAGTTCCTCAAGGGCAGGCTAAGCGGTCGTTGTTTGTTTGACGTTTTGCAATTTTTCATACATACTCTTCAAAAGTCAGGGGTACGTACATTGTGGTTTGGAAACCTGATTATTTTTTGGCTATTTCTCGGAAAGTAACCTGAAGGTAGGGGGGTTAAATTAACAAATCTTTTTTTATGTTTTTGGAACACAACATAAATTCATGATTACTGTCTGCGATGTAAAGCCATGCTCTATAAAACCTGTTATCACATATACCTCTGAAACATGGCTGACCCCCCGTGCTATAAAAATCGGTTCACTTTTGCCAATGCCACCCCGGTTTCAGGGAAAAGCGGCAGGAGTTGCAAGGTTTATGTTCATGTGAGGTTTTGTTGATTTGTATGCACGCATGCAGAATGGGTAGGCGCGAACCTACATGTGCCTGTCTGTGAGCATGCATTTAATATGAGCCTTAAATGTTAACACATCTTTGCAGCTTAGATTATAGATTATAGATAGATATGAGTGTATGACCCGCCTCATCTCTTAATTATTCTCAAATCAATAAATCAAATGCAACGGCGCAATACACATTATTTTTCAATAAATTTAGTATACAATATAGGATATGCATAAAATTCAAATAAATCTCAAAAAAATAAAAACACATTATAAAAATACTCTATGACATACAACAGGCAAACAGATAATATATTAATATGCTTGTGGCTGGTTTTAGTGTCACGCTGACTGTCAGCACCGTGCGCGCTGACAGCTACGCGCCATTCTACAACGCTTCCTACAAGTTCATATATTTTGGCTGTCAGTGCTGACGGTCAGCGTGTCGTCAGCGCGACACTAAAACCAGTCTATGAAGTGTATAATCAAGTAAGGCACTAAAATGCTACATGTTATGAGATGGTGCATCCTCGCAGCTCCGGGGGGCGACTACATTACATCGGCAGCTTTGTGTATAAACTAGCAACAATCAATGCAGTAACTTCTCAATTGTAGAATCAACAAAATATAAGTAATTGTACATTCAAGAGCATCAGATATTTAAAAAAAATAGACTATCTCAGTTTATACTACACAAACACAAAAAGTTATCAGCTAACATAAAAAATATGCTGTTCACTAGATTCAAAATTTCATATGCCTTTACCAAAGACCCATCGCCAAACGTAACCAACCTAATACATTTATTTCATTGTTTTATAAATCAGGTGATTACTTGGGAGTAAAAAGTGTGACAATTTATCACTTATTCATGTCTTTTTTTAATGAATTAATTTTTTACGACAATCCACCCTATTTGGTTATAAATGCCAAACTATTATTCATGTACCATTTGACAAATCCACACAAATGAAACTCCAAAGACAAGCCAAGTGTGACGAGGGGTCATTCAATGTTTCGTAATTTTCATACACACTCTTCTTCAAGTCAAAGGTGGGAAAAATTAAAATGTGATTGTACATTGAAGCTTTCACGGCCGGTTTTTCGAACACCAGATCCTGTAAGAAGATCACAACGACTGGCAAACCGCTGATAATACCCATCGGAGCAATGGGCGAAACTGTCCGGAAAGAATCAACCAGACCACAGCTCCATAGCCCAAAAAAAGTGATTGTTACGTCAACTCAAATGTGATTGTTTTTGCTCATTTCTCAAAGAATTATCTACAGGCAAGGCAGTTAAAAAAATGTATTGTTAATTGAGACATTACTGCATTCAAAATTCAATTCTTTCACATACACAATTGGCGGCGGGTCAGTTTCTCTGTCCGTGCGTCGACCACATGTGTTCTTTAAACGTGTCCCTCATGGTGAAGGACCTGGGGCACAGATAGCAGCACAGCCTGTTGGTGAGATCCGAGTGCATCAGTCTCACATGATATTTCAAGGCCGACTGATTGGAATATTTGGTTCCACAGTGCGGACAGTCTCCGCATATGGCTGCGTGGTTGGACTGAGCAAACGCTGCCGACGAGGCGGCTGGTTCTGTACGCGCTTGCTTGGACGTCCCGGGCTTGTGTGGCTCCCCCTGCTCGGAGATGAGGACTTCAGGTTCCAGTTCTGCCGCGTCGGGATGCGGTGATGCTCGCTCTGTTTTGACTTGTGTCTCTTCTGGACATGCCGTGGGCTGGCAGGGGAACATGCTCTTAGGAAGTGGAGGGTTTAAACTGCTGTCACTCTTCAGGGATACACCTGCAATTTCAAAAATTAAATCAATCCCCTGCCAAACTTTTGATGGAAACATTATTTCTGAGAATTATTTTGAAGAAAGTAACAAAAAGTATAGGAGTGGGTACATCAATCAAAACAAAAATTAAATAGCACGTCTTTTTGATTAACTGCAGCCACCACTGGTTGTCCAATGTATTCCTCTTTCAGTCCCATGCTCCTACCGCACGGTAGTCCCTCACCCACATCTAGATCTTTCCATTGTCCTGGGCCCCTTGGGTTTGTCATCACAACCATCCTGTCCAGTTATGGTCACAGATGTTATGGTAACAGATGTTATTGGGAAATTATTAATTAATGATACATTAAAATAAGCAATAATGAATTATTAATTCTAAATCTAAATCTAAATCTAAGCTGCAAAGATATGTATCATTTGAGATTCATATTTAATGCATTCCCACAAGCAGACATGCATAATTTCACGCTCACACATGCCGCATGTGGACCTACAATATAAAAAAATCCAATTTCAAATGAACGTAAGCCCTGCAACTCTTGCTGACCTTCCCTGAAACAGGGGTGAGATTGGCAAAGTGAACCATTTTTTACAGTATGGGTGGTCAGCCTCATACCAACCTACAAGTCAAGGAATATTAAAATAAATAAGGATTCATTCAAATAAACAATAATGAATTATTAATTGATGATATTAATGTCTGCTTCTGGCCAGTCAGAATAGGTTGGTGAATTGCATTCCACTTCACAAATGTATTGAAAAAAAATAATTAAATCTCAATTTCAAGCTTAAATGCGTTTTCACCATATATTGCCTACCTATTAGGCGCATGTGCCTGTATGGGATGCACGCCCCTGCCTACCTATCAATCAAGGAGCTTATTATAATAAATAAAGTAATTAGAGAAGTCAGTACCTGACATGAGAGATCTGGCTAGCATGCTGCTCTCATAAATATTGTCGGGGGGATCCGGATCACTCCTGGTTGGGTTCTCTCTATCGGTTATCTCTTCTGTGTCTGAACTTACATCTTCTAGCTCATGCTTCACCTGAAATTACAGCACTCGTAATCTCAGAACGGCAACTTAATAGAGTACGCACACTTACAGACAATAAATTAGACATCACACGGGCGAGATAGTTCCGAATCTCACCCCCACTGTCCTGGTGCTGTTATAAATACAAAGTAAAGTGTAAGACTAGAGATAGGAAGTACAGTTATACTTGAATTCAAAACTGTGTTGAAATATCGAAAAGTCACTACAGAGCTACGTGCTGCATTTAGCACATCTGTCACCAGACGTCACTTCCATATATTTCACTAAATCTTCTAAATCTTAGTTGCAAAGATATGTATCATTTGAGATTCATATTAAATGCATTCCCACAAGCAGACACGCATGATTTCGCGCTCACACATGCCCCGCATGTGGACCTACCATATAAAAAAACCCAATCTCAAATTGCAACTCTTGCCGACCTTCCCTGAAACGGGGGTGACATTGGCAAAGTGACCCATTTTTTACAGTATCGGTGGTCAGCCTCATACTAACCTATAAGTCAAGGAATTTCTTCATTCATCCTTTCAATGTCCAAACCATCACCTGTGAAAATAAATTGGTTATGCTAAGCATGCGCAACCACTTCAGGAATGACGTGGTATGATGTTGCACTATACGTGCAACTTAGTCGCGTAGATCATGTTAACAGCTCCCAACAGGTAAAATGCAATAAAACATTTAAAAAAATTCATAGGCTACGTGTATGATCTATGTTGCAACGATATATTAATATTGAAGATCAATACTATTTAATGCAAGTGACTCACAAGCAGACAATATGTACACAGTATAAGTTCGCACTTACACATGCAGCATGTGAATTTACAGTACAAAAAACCCAATCTCAAATGAAGCTCTGCAACTCTTACAGACCTTCCCTGAAACAGAGGTGATAGTAGCAAAGTAAACATTGTTTTACAATATAGGTGGCCAGCCTCATACTAACCTATAAGTTAAGGAACAAAAATAATGAATTACATTTCACAAGTACATAGAACAACAATACCTTATAAAGAAATGTATAAAAAAACAATACATTAATTAAAAATCAACCATGATTACTAATTTTAACCTTCAATTGCAGGTGACACGCATAGGCGTCAAGTGTAAACTTGCATACAGTGCGGCTGTCAATCATAGACGTCATCCAACTTTGAACTTATCCATGACATCTGTGTTCAAGAATTCAAAAGTCTGCAAGTGGAAATATGAGCTAAACCCTTGTGATTTTGGTTCTTGAATAACTAATGCATGTGACGGCTCACATAGTTTGAATTGTCGTCAATCAATGAAGGTAGGAAATCAATAAATGTTTTTTTTTAAATGTACTTGAAAAAGTATTCCGTACTGGGGGTATTCATACAGCCAGAATATTCACAAGCGAAAAGGTTAAAGAGTACCTGAACATTGAGTGGAAGCTGTGTGATTTCAGTGGAAGCACTGCCTTCAGTCGCAGGAGTCCCATCTGCATTGGGGCTCTCCTCAGCCTTCCTCGCCTCTCCTACATCCTCACTACTCCTCCCCCCTCCACCAACCTTCTCTTTGTTGGGTTTGTGCTTCTTGCTGCCGTCCTCCGAGGCGCTGTTCCTCCTCTTCTTGTTGGCTCCGCTGGACGGAGACTTGGTGGTGACGGAGGGGGCCTCCTTGGAGCAGGAGCACTTCTTGGAGTTGACCAACAGCTGGGAGGTGATTTTCTTCGAGTGCATCGACAGCAGGGTAGCGGGGGACGTGTTTAAAGCTGGTTTCTTTGCCTGCGAGTTCACAAAAAACAGAAACCAACTTGAATAAGAGTTTTAGGCTTACACGGCCGGCTGATGATGCTGGAGTGATGTTTTCCGGGATCTGATGCCGTGGTCTGTGGGAGCTGGAGCTTCCGGATGTTTCGCCCATTTCTACGATCCAGCAGAAACCAACTTAATAATATTGTTACAAACTATGAAATCAAAGTACCTACGCGCACCTATACATGTACGATTGTGAGGGATAGAACAATCTGGAAGTAGTCCATGATGGTGGTAGTGCATAGAACAGTGTTCTGGTGTGAGGGAGAAATCGAAGAATGATCTGGAATATGCCAGAAGATCTCATGCACTTTGCTGGGTTGACAAATTTATTTGCTTTTACCAAAGAACCATCACGTAAGGTCCATCCAGCCTTACAGCAATCTTGTTCTTGCTTGAGAATTTCCGCTTTCTATAGCGATGACCAAGCTCGCAGAAGGCTCTTGAGGTGTAATTCACACAATAACAGCGCTCACCAAATAAATCACCTTTATATTGAACAGATCAAAGTTTTGCCATTTAAGTGAATGATGATGATGATGCTGAATCAGTTTGATGACATTTTTCACTCCAAGGACGCCCTAAGACATTCTCTCATATCTATATATATTTATATACAAGGATAATTTATTTATAAGGTACACATAATTGAAGAGCGCCATTTTTGTGTGTGTCACACCTCAAGGGCCCTCTCAAATCACGGATAAGATCTTTTGTAAAGATGCGTCTTTAGTGCTCCTTTAAAGATACCAACAGTTTCTGCCGTTCATCCTCAGTCGCCGTACAGAGAGGATGTTCTCCTGAAGACGTCGGCTACGTCGCTGACGAAACGTCGAGAATGATGTAAGTTCTCTCTAAACGGTTCGTTAAATATCCGATTTAAATTAAGTTTTAAAATTGTTCAGTTTTAGAAATTAATATACCTAATTGTCAAAATGTCAAACGACCGTAATTCTAACTTAAACCGAAAAAGTCATTATTTTAAGACATTATGGCACGTGTTGTAATTGGGTGTCAAAACACAAAATGGAGAAAGCAAGAAAACATAAATTTGGACACGTGAAAACATGTCTTGTATGACTACACAACTGCAATGTTTGACAGGACTGAGACAAATGTCGTAGATAGTATGTATCAATGCAGTAAATTAGTTTCCGCTCCTCTATGTTATTACTCGATGTAGGACACAAACCTGTGTGGGTGGTTGTGTAAGTCCTTTGATCTGCAGCAGCTCAGCCGTCTGCAGAAAGGAGGACAGCTCCGCTTCTTGCACCTGCACTTCCCCTTGGTACATGTAGGCCAGCAGACGCACGATGTCCGCCGCCAGAACTCCCTTCAGGATTATTATAGGATGGCGACATGGGTTCTCCTGAAAATATGTTAATTCATTCTATCACTAAACACCATATACAGTAGAGCCGCGCTAGTTCAAACCCTGCGTAATCCGTTGATTGCGGTAATCCGAATGGGCGAAGAATAAGTCAATCACGAAGAAGCTGACCCAGGAATAAATATAATTAGCCATGCTGAGCCTGTGGAGGCATTAAAAAAATGCATTGAATGGACTGACGAAAACGGCGTGCCAAGTCAGGACACATTGTTGCTGCGGCGATTGTGAAGTGATGTTTTTTCCCAAAAAATTGACAAATCAAAGCAAAAGTCAATGCTAGATTTTCTTGGTCCAAAGTTGTATGCAGAAGGAAATATGTACTTAGGACAATATAAAATATTTGTTACTTTTAATTTTTTCATTTGAATTACGATCGAAGTTTGCTTAAATAAATAAAACACAAGCAAATCCCAATTTTTTTTTTCACCTCCATAGAATTTGTCCCCCACTATAATCCGAACACCCCGTTATTTCAAACCTCCCTGTGTTTTTAGGGGTTCGGATTAATGAGGCTCTACTGTCCCTACATTTGTATTCGTGGAAAGAATGGATGATAAAGTGTATTCAGAGTTACTTTCTGGCTTGTTGCTGAGGTCTATCGAAGCTGGAGCTTTCGGACATTTCGCCGATGTCTGCAATAGGCTTCTTCAGCGTGAAGACGGTGTAGTTACAGATAGATACGTAAAATAATTTTGATTCAATGATCAGAATCACACTTACGCATGCTGCATGTGTACTTACAAGATAAGATCAAACCCTGAAATGAACATACACCCTACAACTTGACTTTTCCTGAAACAGAAGTGACATCAGAAGAAGTGAACCTATTTTACAGTATGGATGGTCAGCCTCACACCAACCTATAAGTCTATAACTATATCTATAGCCAGAGATCAAAAATAGGTAAATTAATAAAATGTTCATCTAAGTATGGAAAATTGATTTGTCAGCAATTTTAGCTTCAGACATAACAATGTCACTAGATTTAACTATAAACGTGTTACAACTATGAAAATGCATTATTTGTCGGAATGTTCAAGGATAATTGTTGAATAATTATTATAAATACCTTGAAGACTCCCCTGAAGTACGGGCTGCAGGCTGAGAGTATAACTTTATGGGCTTTGATGTTCTGTCCCTCACAGGTTAACGTTACATCAACCAAATCCTCTGAACACTTCAAAGAATCTAACGCATTCACAATGCAAGAATGAAAATCAGTCCATTTCAAACACAGTTGCTCCGTCATCGTGGAAGATTTTCGATTGTAAATTACAGATTTGTAGACTGATTTGCGATCAGTCAAAATATTGTAACTTTCATAATAAAAACAAACATGGCCACCGCACGGATACACATCGTCAAATTTATCAGCTAAAAACAACAAACAAGGTAATAAACGTCAGGCGAGGGGTGCAAGTTGTTTAGTTTTACGTAAATTAAAATAATTATGCGGCGTATTTGTGTAAGATATCAGAAAACATATAAAATTTCGTCGCAGACCGCCCAAAACTAAACAAATATATTCTAATTTGTGTTATAAAACTGTAAATGGCTGTCACATGTGAGATTTTATTAATTTATAATTTTACCGCACGAAAATTATACCTACCAACAAATGTTTAAAAACTTGTCGAAGGCTCGGTTTACGTAGTATAAACTGAGCGCCAAAGACATGTTCTTAGTTTGATCAATATATTTTGTATTAATAGTAACAAAAAAATATTTCTCTACAACAAATATTTTTGACTGAATATGAAATTCCGAAAGTGAGGTCCGTGAGATGAAAATTAAAATAACAAACAAGTAAAAATATTATTTTTACAAAGTTACGTAGGTTGAACTATAGGGAAATCGCACACTTGACAGTTGACTTGACGCTTCGAAACAAAAAGTTTGCAAACAAACAGATAAGGCAATATGAGATTCTAGTTGTAGTGAATTAAATTGTGATTTTCGGTATTGAAAAACTCTGACAACACATCACAATGGTGTTATTATCTTACAAGGACCATCCCGCATCCATGACACAGCTCATGGATCCCGTATTCAGATGCGACAAGTTCAAAGACACGACATTAGGATGCGATGGCCAACTTATAAAAGTCAACAAGATGCTTCTCGCCGCATTCAGTCCATATTTTCGGCAAATATTTCAAGTGAGTGCTTACATGTTATCTTTAATCTGAGTTGCACATTTATTTCCTGTAAGTTATCCATTACAAAAACCCATTGTTGCTTCGATCGCGTGGCTTTACCTGTCATAATTTACGGTGGGTAGTTTGTAGCTAACAGTGGGCTCGGCACATAAAAAAATTGTGAGGTCACACGGCCAGGTTGTTGGGGAAAAGAATTACAAATATTTTGTTGTCGTTTGGACCATGGTCCCATTTAAGTGTGACGTTTGCCCGCTGAGAAAAAAAAGTTCTGAATTCAAATTTGGGCAGAGTCCATTGACATAATGGACCATATCTATAATCTAAGCTGCAAAGATTAAATGTGTGCCCACAGACATGGCACATGTAGGTTTGCGCCTACACTTTCTGCATGTATGCATACAAATATAAAAAAACTCACATGAACATAAGCCTTGCAACTCCTGCCACCTTTCCCTGAATCGGGGGTGGCATTGGCAAAAGTGAACCAATTTTTATAGCACGGGGTGCCAGCCTAATACCAACCAAGTAAAAAAGGCTCTTAAGGGTGATTGAGAGGTCAGCGCGCCCAACTTTGATGACCAAAATAGCCCATATTTTTAATTGTAAGGTAGCATTTTTTTTCCAGATTAAATTAACACATAAAATTAGGTATTTTTTTCCATAAAAAACCAATTCAAAATAATTTTATTTACGGAGATACCTTAAATGGAGATTTCCACTGTTCTTATGAATAAATCCTAACTTTTTTTTATTTCAAAACATTAATTTTGATTAGTTTTATTTTTTCTACTTGTTAGTTGTTTTTTTTTACTTTTCATTGATTTTTTATGATTATTTAAAAAGTACCCAAGTTTTGCATACGATATTGTAGCTACATTCGTCTTTTAATGGTTTATTTTCCTTTTAGGATTTGAAGTGATATTTTTTATGTTTGTAATGCCATACTTGTTTTATTTTTTCTCCCCCGATTTCTATTTATTCTGGAAAAATAAAGATTTCCATACAAAAAATGACCCGGTCGCTAGCGTCACCTGCGGCCGGTAGATGAACTGCGGAGAAAAATATTATATCTCCTTAGTTTTATGGAAGCAAGATTTATATAATGCAAAAGAGTACAATCGTTTACGTTACAACTGGACCAACTGGTTTCTCAAAAATGCATGGAAATCAAAACGCCATCTAGAGTTGCTGTTTAAGATTCCATACATTTTTTGGTTGCGCTGTATTTGCTACATTTCATACTTCGGGTACACTCGTGTATCATCGTATATTGCCGAAGATGCTCGAGTCAGCCCTCTCTTATATTGTGTGTGTAAGAGTATATACATAAACGCTATGGTAGTATAATACGTACGTACATAAAAACAGTTTGCAAAGTTTAACGAAATGGCGAAAGACAGCGAAAGATCATTCAATCAGATGAAATGAATTGTACGGAGAGCTGCACACGACTTTATAGTATTCTGATAAGTTTTTTTCCATTACATGAATAATATGAAAGTTTGTTTGAATTTCAAAGTGAAATTCATTTAGCTCAATGATTTAGCTGGAAAGAATTCTGCTGGCTGGCCTTTTTTGTTGAATTGAAATCATTTTTTGAACCTAGCGTAGAGCAATTTGAAATTTTCAGGCCTGTAATTTAGTCTAGTGGTTAACGCTGAACTGAACAGATTTCAGTCTGTTTTGAATGCGGCCGCAAGACTGATCTTCGGGATGTCCAAATTCTCTCACATCACTTCGCTGTTGAAAGAACTACATTGGCTTCGTTTCCCTGAGAGGGTTCCGTGTGTGTTTGATGGTATTTAAAGCCCTAAACGGTTTGGCTCCATCATATCTGGCAGACATATTTTCCCCCGTTGAAGTGAGTGTAAGGGGGCGGACACTTAGGTCAGCGGGGTGTCAAGCTGTCAGATTGATGCAGCCTCGCCGTCAAATACGCACTAATTTTGAGGATCGCGCTTTCCGGTTTTCGGGGCCGATGGAGTAGAACAGACTGCCACCCGGAGTGAGGGTTTCGGAATCTGTTGGCATTTTTAAGGGAGCACTGAAACGGCACCTTTTTAAAATATCTAATTCATGATTAGGAGGGCCCTTGAGGTGTGAAACACACAAAAACGGCGCTCTTTGGTCATGTAAAAAATTAAATAAATAAATTATCCTCATATGTATATATATATATATGGGTATATATGTTTAATTTTAGGTTTTCACGGATTTTCACGGACTCGTAATCCAAAAGTCAAGATTTCGATTGGTGCAAGACAACTAAGTTCCGTCGAAATCTAACAAAAATGTCATGAGTATGTGTGGCTAAGTAAATAATAATTTCTTGCCGCGTTATCCCCGAAGGGCTTCGCATGTGGCGAGGGAACCTATTTATTTTATAGGTAAGAGGGCCGGCCTTACGCCAACCACTTCGTTGATGCGAAGGCATACCAGCTCCCGTGGGGACTGGTACTTATTTCTTGTGAAGGCTGAGTACACCTTCCTGGTATTTTATTTTGGGTTAGAAATAAACACCGAACCGGAAATCATTTCTGACACCCTTATATTATATCAGTGGGTAATTATATAAAAACGCAACTAAGCTACACATGTAGTGTAACTTCTTGCCTGCGTTATCCCCGAAGGAGTCGCATGTGGCGCTTCGGGACCTATTTTTTTTTACAGGTAAGTGGGCCGTCCTCACACCAACCACTTTTAGTTGAAGTGGGGGTTTCCCAGCTCCCGTGAAGGGCTGGTTCTCATTTCTTGTGAAGGCTGAGTCAAACTTTGAGATCGAACCCTTGCTCTCGGCATGGAATGCAAGCATTCTACAAATTGAGCTATCGACCTTTTTACGAGCTTGATCGTCGTCGCTATAAAGCGCCAATTCTCAAGCAAGACCCAGTTGCTGTAAGGCCGGATGGACATTTCGTGACCGGTCATTGGTAAAGGTTTTATGAATTTTTCAACCCAGCGAAGAGCAAATTTGAAAATATAAATGGTATATCTTTTGTGCTGCTTTTATGCTTAGAATATATTCCATCACTTAGTTGAATTATTAGAAAAAAAACTTCATGTTGCTATTTCAATGTACACATCCAATGGTATAAAAAAGTATACTATACAGGCATATATAGCACTTGGATGCGTTGTCTTCCTTCGCACAGGGTGAAGTCCATGAGCACACACACACTGGCATATACTGAACACATACGCAGTCACGGCCTCAACAAACATTCCCTGGCTACGCAGTAATATGAAACCTTTTTTTAACTTTAAAAATTAATAACATTTAGGAGACGAAGATGAAAAGAAAAATGAAAGTTGTATTTTTATAGGTAAGGAAGCCGGCCTTACGCCAACCATTTCAGTTGAAGCGGGGGTGTCCCAGCTCCCGAGGGGGCTGGTTCTCATTTATTGTTAAGGTTGAGAAACCTTGCCGGTATTTTATTATTGAGTTGAAATAAACACCGACACGGGAAATCATTTCTGACATCCTCCGTGGGATACGAACCTCAGCTCTCGGCATGGAATGCAAGCACTCTATCAACTGAGTCATTGGGACATAATCACAATGTATAATCTATCATCTAAGTGGCAAAACTATGTTAACATTTAAGGTTCATATTAAGTGCATGCTCACAAAAATACACTTGTAAGTTCGCATTTACAAATCGTGCATGCGCATTTACATATTAAAATCAAATCCACAAATAAACAAAAGCCCTGCAACTTTTACTGATCTTCCCTGAAACAGGGGTGACATTGGTAAAGTAAACCATTTTTTAAAGTTTGGGTGGTGAGCCTCATACCAACCTATAAGTCAAGATAAACAATGAAAATGAAATATATATATTTTTTTTTCATATTTTATTTTAATACACTTGTATAGGTCTGCAACCACTGGAGTCTACACTTTGATAAAATATGCAATGTAAAAAATACAGGCACACACGTGTGTGCTTCTGTGTGACTATAGTGTAAACTGAACTGTAGCGTTTTATTCCAATTCTGTGAAATGTAAAACGCTCTCTAGAGACCGTATGCCAGTTTCTATGCATTTTTGAGTAATCGGTACAGGGTGAATAATTATTTACTTATATACTTGGATATATCTGTTAACACGAACGAAAGTGAATTGTTGTAAATTTGTTTACAAATAAAATGAATGCCTTTTTTTGTATTTGTATGTAAATAAAATAAAATAAATGCTTGTTTGTAATTAATGTATAACTTCGCTTCGCTTTCGCTTTCATGTTATTTTATTGCTAAAAAAAACACAAAATGGTTCAGATACAATACGATCTCCTACCGACGAACTCTCAAAGCTAAACGCGGGATTTGATGCATTTTCGCGGCTACTGGATAATAGGTGGTCGTGACGGGCAAATAAATTCATATTAAAATGAAATCATACACCCTTAAGCCATACATTGTGTTAAATTAAATAAATAAACTTATCAGTGAAGGAGCATAGAAAATTATAAATGATGTACCAAAAATAACTTTAGCAAACAACTAAGAACTTTAAAAAGAAGATTAAAATTAAATGCCCTAGCCACCAACATTGCAAATCAACCGCCATTTCTTTCAGTCCTTACAAAAACTTGTTTTTTCTTGTTTAATTGACGCTTTCTATAACGAGAAGCTTGTATAGGGCTTAGACTAAGAGCCTGTTGCACCAACCTCCAATCAATATTTGATTGCTTAATTCTGGTAAGGAACTCGGTTAAATATTTCTCGGAAGTGGGTAATAATATGATGGAATTTGAACAGGAAAGATGATGTACATCAGCGGATTCACGTATATAATGCAACCAAATTTTTTATTTGATGGGAGAAATCACACTTAATTTTGATTTTTGTCTGATTGGAGTTTGGTGCAACAGGCCCTAAGTCTAGGCGCACACTGGGCGACAGGTGACAGCGACAGCTCAACGACTAGTCATGGCGACATGTCGTCCAGTTTGCGATGGCCCTAAAGCAGCGCTCACCAAATAAATCATTCTTATATTTATTTAATTATTTTGAATACATTTGTGTTGTTCAACTTTTATTCTAGGAAGTAGAATGTGAGAAGCCGGTCGTGATCCTGCAAGGAGTGCGAGCAGTGGACATGAATAATGTGATAGCCTACATAACACAAGGAGAAGTGGTTATGGCGGAACAAGACGTGACCTGCTTTCTTGAAACGGCAAAACTCTTGAAAATTGACGTTTGCCGGAATTTGGCTTCTGTGAGTATCAAAATACATCCATGTCTTAATCTAAATCTAAATCTAAGTTGCAAATATTTATACATGTATATCATTTGAGAATCATATTTAATGCATTCCCCCAAGCAGACACATATTAGTTCACGCCAATACTTGCCACATGTGGACCCACAGCATAAAAACCCAAATCTCAAATGGACATACACCCTGCAATTCTTGCCATCCTTCCCTGAAACGGGGGTGACATTGGCAAAGTGAACTGGGTGTCAGCCGCATACCAACCCATAAGTCAAGGATCATACACAACAAATTTCATATTTTTTTAAATAAACAAAATAATAATAAATATAAACACTAAAAACAAATACAAAAGTCTAATTGAAAATTCGAAAAATAAATTGGAAAACCCTTGCGTGTGCATAATGTATTCGGATAATTTACTTAATTTCAGCTACTGACGCACTGAGTAGAAATCTTATCCGGGGATAAGTTGGCACAAATGACATTGCCAACAAAATTATGATATCACTTGGCTAGGTTGCTTGGAAAAAACCCACTAATATTTTCATAAATAAAGACTAGGTTCTTCAGCAAGCTTTAATCTAAGTTGCAAAGATGTTTTGACACTCAAAGCTCATATTTAATGCACTCCCACAAGCAAACACGTCTACGCCGACACAAGGTGTATGTGTACTTAAAAAAAACTAATTAAAGAGCCACCTTTCCCTGAAATTGGGGCGATATTATCAAAAGTGAACTTTTTACAGCATATGGGTTCAGACTAATACCAACCAATTGATGACAGCATTTTTTTTCTTTTCCTAGCAACCTGGCTGTGTGATGATACAATTTTGTTGTTTACAGAATTTGTGCCAAGTTTATTTGTAATCTGTGATGCACATTCCACTTTCAAGCAACTCCCATCTTCCATTGACATTTTGATTACATTGTTTTTCAGTTCTCTGACGGGGCCTTTGGTTTTGCCGTCTCTCCTATTACCACTTACACAGCGGACACGCAAACCAACGCATCGAAAAGCGTTCAGAGACGTGAAAACCGATCATCAGTTATGAAGCAAAAGAAATGTGAAAATATTTTCACTCCCATTAAAGTTAATAATTTTTCTATAATGAAACCCACTCAAAGCACTGCATTTAAAGTGATGACATTGCAAAACAAGAAATATGAAAAAAGGAAAATTAAAAATGAATGTATAAGTCCTTGTACAATTGAGTATGAAGAACCTGAAATGATTAAAAATCAAGTAAAAAAGGCTGCTAGTGAAAATATCAGGATACCTTATACAAGCAGTATGGCCAGCAGTAAAAAAATCCTGCTGGATTCCAATATTGCATGTAGCTCTGGCAGCACCTCTTTTGGTGATGGTCATAGAGTAAAAGGTATTGTTGACCATAGAGTAAAGGAGACTGATGACCATAGAGTACAGGAGACTGATGACCATAAAGTACAGGATAGTGTGCTTACAAGTGATGTTCAGTTAATGGATGAAAGCATTATAGCCGAGGATTTATTTCTGAATCGAGCTATAAAACATGAAGAGATAGATTTGGACGATGAAATTGTGTTTGCGAGAAATACAACAACTCTACGTCAAGGTATGAACACTATATTTCTTGTAGTTATTCTCACATATTTACAATATCTACTTTAAATATCATGAAGCATTTGTGTTTTTGTTATTTGCTTTAATTTATGTGATGAAAATCTTGTATATTTATTAGGGATGGGCCGAATGTGGTTTGAACCGAATACGAACTTCGGCCGAACATTCAGTTAAAATAAACAATTCGGCCGGAGTTCAGCCGAACTTCGGTTCGGAAAAAAAAGGTAAAAAAGTTACACATTACAGTTACTGTTGTTTATTAGAAGAATACTAACTTTCTTTCATTTTTTGTTTCAATCTTATATCTATGTATGTAACGGAGTAGAAGAAGAATTAATTTTATTCAAATTGTAAGTTAATGTTCACTTGCTCCTACTGAAATAAATGACCATGGGTGAGTATAAAAGGCCTTATTTTTATTATATGGTTATAAAGATACTATGATATCCAATTATAACAGTCAAAATGGTGCAAATAGGTATTTCATTTAGCATATCTTACACCGAATGTTCGGCCTTTGAACCAAATTTTGACCAAATTCCGAAGTTCAGCCCATCCCTAATATTTATATTTGGAGGGCACATATAATTAAAGAGCGCCGTTTTTGTGTGTGTCCTAAGGATCCTCTCAAATGACGGAGAAGATTTTTTTGTAACAATGCATCTTTAGTGCTTCTTTAAAGACACCAACAGTTTTTGCCTTCCTCACATTAGGTGGCAGCAGTGGCGTGCCTACAATTTCTGCCATACGCATGCTGGATAATTAAGGTTGCACTAAATTACACTTTTCCCCAGTGCTTCCTAATTTTTTCAGACTTAGATTTTGGATTGAAACAATAAAACCTTCACACACTTACAACGCACAACAATATTTTCACCGGAATTAATTTTATATACTATCAAAAAAGGTGGATTCGATCGCAAACAAGGAATAAGTCAATTATTCTGATATTCGAATAAAACGCACCTGACGCGACAGTTTATTCAAAATACAATCGGTCATTCATACAACTGTAAATGTAGTCTGGAATCGTAAAATTGAATGGACGAAAAGCTAAGCATATGGTGATATTATTATCATGTGTACTCCCAAGCACAATCTGTAATAATATTGTGTTCATTTATAATGACAAAAGAGCTTAACCGACTACTTTCATACAAGCTTACAGAGATCAAGCTTTTTTCATACGTTAAACAAAGACAGGGAAACATTTCTCAATAACGGTTGCGTAACAGAGTTTACTTCATCAATGCCTAATAATAATAACCTACTGCCACACACAGATGGCAGCAGCACGACTTTTGATATGGGGAAATTTAAAAAGACGAATGACTTTAAATGTCTGTAATCTACTCAAAAATATTCATTATTTGCATTTCTGAGGGTACGCATGCTTAGCTTTTTAGCTTGTATGATAGTCACGCCACTGGGTGGCAGTCAGTTGCCCACAAACCGGAAAGCACGGTCCACAAAATTAGTGTGTGTCTGACGGTGCTGCTGGACCAAGTCAACCACCCAATCCCTAGCGTTTGGCGCCTAAACTCATCTCAACATGTTAGAGCATGCCTGCCAAATATGAAGGAGCCGCACCATTTACAGATCTGTAAACCATCAGAAAAATACGGTAGACCACCCTCTCCCGAAAACGAAGACCAAGCAATTCCCTAAACAATGGAATAATGTGAGTAATTTGGACATCCCGAGTATGAATATTGTCAACGACGATACCATGTTGAAAGCACCGGTTCTCATCAGATCACCGAAGTTAAGCAGCATTGGGTGCGGATGCTACCTGGATGGGTGACCGCTCAGGTACACCGCGTGTTGTTGGCATTTCTTGGACGGGTCCGTAGTCCAGTGGCAACACTTCGGACTCTTAAATGGAAGGTTGTGGATTCGAATCCAAGCGGAGCTCAAAAAATATACCATTAATATTTCCAAATGTGCTCTTCGCTGGGTTGAAAATTTCATAAACCTTTACCAAAGGCCGGTCACTAAAGTTCCATCCAACTTTATAGAAACTGGGTCTTGCTTAAGAATTAGCGCTTTCTACAGCGACTTACCTTTACCAAAGACCGGTCACTGAAAGCTCCATCCAACCTTACAACAACTGGGTCTTGCTTGAGAATTGGCGCTTTCTACAGCGACGATCAAGCTCGCAGAGGGCTCTTTGAGGTGTGATACACGCAAAAACAGCGCTCGCCAAATAAATCATCCTAATATTACGAGTCTTTCTGCAGAGTTAAGTACAGATTTAAGGCGGTTATTTTCAGTTTGTTGCAGAAATATTACAATGAAACTACACATACAGAAATGAGACAAACATGATATTATTTTGTTTCAGCTGGAAGATTACCTTGTCCCGTTTGCGGCATCAGGTTCTCAGAAAGAAACAACCTGATGGTTCACATCAGAACCCAACACTCCTATGCCAAAAAACAACCAACAAAGGCGATCTCTTATAAGTGATTGATTCGACTGCTCCAAGGAAGACAGCGCTAAGTCGAAAAAGATAGTTTTGCAGGAAAGCCAATTGAATGTTATGTATTCCATGGAGTACAATGCATAAACTATTTTTTACATTCATTTATTAACGAATTTAACAGAGATAGAAACACGGCTGTCATCTTGGAATGAAGATAATGATTTGTTACCTTCAGAAATGGAAATAAGTCAAAAACCTAAATTTCGGAGTTACTTCCTTCTTCCTTGGAGCAGTCGAATTGTCATCATTCAAACCAGTTCAATAAATCAGAGTAAGTATAGGT
Source organism: Agapetus fuscipes (assembly GCA_951799405.1). Taxonomy (NCBI): domain Eukaryota; kingdom Metazoa; phylum Arthropoda; class Insecta; order Trichoptera; family Glossosomatidae; genus Agapetus; species Agapetus fuscipes. The sequence continues at coordinate 11,174,308 of OX637351.1, read as the reverse complement.
CTTTCATACAAATGCAATTTTTAGCAATAATTTTTAGATAAAGGAACAAAAAGAACCTTGTGAGCGGGTTAAATTACTTTTTTTTTTCTTTTTTTTCATACTAGTGTGGATCACACTACCATACATGTTATAATTTGTTGATATTAAAAATGTGATTTGTTGTGTATGTTCCTTTACTTATAGGTTGGTATGCGGCTAACCACCCATTCTGTAGAAAATGGTTCACTTTGCCAATGTCACCCCTGTTTCAGCGGAGGTCTACAGGAGTTGCAGGGTGTATGTTCATTTGAGATTCGGGATTTTATATTGTAGGACAACATGCGGCATGTTTAAGCGCAAACTTATATGTGTCTGTTTTGTGAAAATGCATATAATGTGAATCTCTAATGTTCCATATATTTTGCAACTCACATTAGATTAGATTCGACCAAGTATCTGTTTGAAAATTAAAAAAAAACAAGCAAAGATCCTTCGGAAAAATATCACTAGGATTGAGCTTTACACTATTATCATAGAGTTAAAAGGTCCAACAATCCTGTTTTTAGAGTGAATACTCTCTAAAATTTGTATCTTTGTTTTTATTTTTTTAATTGTTTTTCTTTTAAAATAAATACCTAATTCTGATGAATTATTGACTTTTATTTCATAAAATAGTAAAATAAAATATAAGATAATTTTGTCTAAAATACTCCTATGTGCTGATATGAGTGATATAATACTCCTATGTGCTGATATGAGTGATATAGATGTGCGTATAGCTGAGATAAAACGGCGTTGGTTTGATTTCCAACAGACCCTGTTGACGAAAGCTTTTACCTTGAGTTAACATGATATGCAATTGGATTATCATTTAGGGCCGATCAATCAATTTAATGTACACAAACCCTACAAAATCCAATTTAATGTAGTTTTAATAAATTTTACTTTTAATTTTTTTTTTGTTAGTTTACCTTTTAGTATTTTTGTTGTTGTTCCTTGACTAATTAATTGGTTTGAGGCTGACTCTCCGTGCTGTTAAAACTTGAGTACACTGTATATAATATGCATTAATTCAATCAATGTAGTTGTACCTCAAATGATAGATTTATAAAGAATTCATTACCTGTTTCTGGCCAAGACAAAATATGTTGGTGATTGTTATTCACAAATTTATTGTAAAAAATACATTACTAAAATGTTACATTTATGGTTTTTATAGTGATGTTTCAAACAATACATTCTTCATTTTGACTGTAAGATACGTAGTATATTGAGCAAATAATTTTGAATACATACCTATTCATACTGAATAAAGAAGTTTTTTGTACATTTCGCAATACTATGATTTCTTATATAATTACTACCATTTATCTCATTGTATTCTTCCTGTAAAATAACTTACTAACTTTCCCTGTACGTACCCTTAGTACGAGTTGCAAAATCTGAGTAAAGTAAAGTTTACGGAAAGTATTAAAGAGTGGTTTTTCCCAAAATCTGCCGTTTTTGTTTGTTTGAACTTGATTTTCTTCATCACTGTAACTCTTTCCCTAAGACCATAAAGTGTAAGAAAAAAAACGGCAGATTTTGGGGAAAATCACTCTTTCATACTTTCCGTAAAATTTACTTTACTCAAGTTGTACAACTCGTACTAAGGGTACAGATCTATGCAAGATATCTCCAGTGACAAGCAGCAGCCATTGCATTGTCATTGTTTGCGTAGAGCAGCTCCCCCGGAGTGTGCTTTTTACTTATTAGGGGGCACATTGGCATATGCGTCGAGTCCTGGATAACCCCGCAGTCACACAGGATGCTCTGTACCATTTCTTCAAGTTCATCTTGCATATCGTCATCATGGTTCAAAGTCAGTTAAGGGCTCTCCAGGGCTGGTAGTCTCATCTCCAAGGTAATTCTTACCTACCGAATATCGGTAACATCTGTATGCAAAACAGATTTTGCAAAATTTCCTTTTTCACAAAGCTGCAGTAGGCACGGGCAATGAGACTGCGATCATTGTTTTCACATTCAAGTAATTTTGTTAAGTTGGTAAACGTCATCTTTGTAAATTGTGTATTTATTTTTATCGAGTACCTGTTTAGTCAGTATTCTGTGAGTTTGATACACGAGCTAATTTTGTTTTCCCGCCTTACAGCAAGTGGGTCTTGCTTGAGAATTGGTGCTTTGTAGCGACGACGACCAAGCTCGTAAAAAGGTGGATAGTTCAATTGGTAGAATGCTTGCATTCCATGCCGAGAGATAGATAGATAGATTTATTAACACACATTATTGTACATTACAGGTTAAACCTAATACATACAATAATTATAAACATTTATACTGCATAGGTTGGTATGAGGCTGACCACCCATACTGTAAAAAATGGTTCACTTTGCCAATGTCACCCCTGTTTCAGGGAATGTCGGCAAGAGTTGCAGGGCTTATGTTCATTTGAGGTTTGGATTTTATTTGTAAGTACACATTCAGCATTTGTAAGCACGAACTACACGTGTTTGTTTGTGGGCATATATCTGAGAGCTTTGAATGAATATATCCTTGCAACTTAGATTATAGATGACATAAAATAAAAATAAAATCAAAGATAAGAAATAACCGAAATCAGCTTAGGAGAAACGTAAGCCTCTGCCTAAGTTGATTCTCACTCAGGTAGAAGATATCAACCGAAGATGAAGGGTTCGATCTCAAGGTTTCTCAGCCTTCACAAGAAATGAGAGCAAGCCCCCCCGGGAGCTGGGAAACCCCCACTTCAACTGAAAGTGGTTGGTATGAGGCCGGCCCCCTTATCCGTAAAAATAAATAGGTCCCAAATCGCCACATGCGACCCCTTCGGAGATAACGCAGGCAAGAAGTTACACTATGTGATGTATTTTGGGGATGTTTATTGTGGATGGGGGATATCAATCAGACGAACAGATGAGTCTTGGTTTCAATGTGATGTATTATTCCATTTCAGTGTTTACAAGGCGAGAGACAAAACCAGACTGCCTAGTGAAGCAATAATAATCTCTAATAATATTATATTACAATAATACATTACCTTATATATGATATTACCTACTCTAAATAATCATATCATAATTATACATTACACCTCCCTCACTAAATGACGAATCTACATTACATTATATCATACTTATCATACTTATCATTATAACATATTATATCAATAAAAATTATATCTTATACAATTTCATCTTCTTTCATCTTGGGTACCGCAGGCGGTTCTCCCCCCTCGGACGCAGGCGCTCCGACCATGGTTGGAACCTGGAAACACCCGAGTCATTAGAGATCTGTCCTGCCTCATCCAACAGCTGACCCAACCCCAGGTCATTGTCAGACTCATCCCCCCAAGACACCTTTCTTCCGGAAATCTGATCATGATGTCTTTTCCAAATCTGATTTCCAGCTTTTACCAAGTAAATCCTGTTTCCCAATGTTTTAAATATAATGCATGGAACCCACTTCCCTACATTTCTGAAATCCTTAGTCATTACCTTTTGTCCAATTTTGAATAGTCCTTTAACCTTTCTTCCCCTGTAATTCCTTTGTTGATTTTCCTGATTTCTCTTTTTAAAAACACATACCTTTCTCCCCGTCTTTTTAAATGATTTCTCCCCAGGCACTACTGTATCAAAAATGGATCTTATTTTTCTACCTATCATAAGCACGCTCGGCTCCATCCCTGTTGCTAATGATGGTGCATTTCTATGATCTACTAAAAATTCCAAAAGCTTATCTTCATAATCGTTAGGAAACATACCATTTTTCATAATTTTTTTTAAAAAACTTTTTGTTGTTTTTACCGTATTCTCCGCCAAACCGTTTGACGCTGGGTGATTTACTGCTGAAGTTAAATGCTTAATATTTAAATTTTTGCAAAACCTTTGAAAATCTACTGATGTAAATGCCGTACCATTATCCGTTACAATGCAACTTGGAATACCTAACACTGAAAATATTCTCTTCAACTCTCTAATTGTATGCCTTGCATCAATTTTATCAACTTTTACAGCATCTATCCAATTTGATGCTGCGTCTACTACGACTAAAAAATATTTTCCTGCTAGCGGCCCGAAAAAATCTAAATGTATCCTTTTCCAAATATGTTGTTCTACCGGCCAACTTTTCAACTCGACTTTATCTGGAGATCCCATATTTCTTGCACATTGTGTACATTCTCTCACTGTTTTCTCAATTTCTGTATTCATCCCTAACCAAAAAAAATAATTTCTAGCCAAAGTTTTCGTTTTTACAATTCCCATGTGAGATTTGTGAATAAACTTCAAAATATCTTCCCTTAATGCCAATGGTATTACCAATCTGTTTTCATAAAATAAACAATCATTTGATTCGCTTAACTTTTCTCTTAAAAACCACCATTTTACCAATCCATTTGTCATTTTGGATTTATTTGGCCACCCTGTTTTTAAATACTCCTTTATCTCACAAATGACCTTGTCATTACGAGATGCTTTCTTGATGCATTCTACATTTAAATTTGTTTCTACTGCAATACAGTTTAAAAATTCTCCTTCAACATCCTCAATGTTTATCTCATTTATGATCTCAATATTATCTTCCCCCTCATTATCCGTACTACTCATTGGTAACCTCGACAAAAAATCTGCTTTATTATCCTTTGACGGAACATATTCAATAGTATAATCAAATCCTTGCAAAATTAATGCATATCTTTGTAATCTATTAGCTGCCAGTATAGGTATGTTTTTATGTTCACCCAAAATGTGAACCAATGGCTTGTTGTCGCAAACTAGAATAAACTGCCTCCCATAAATATATTGAAAAAACTTTTTTAATGCGAATATAATAGCACATGCCTCTTTATCTAAAATAGAATATTTTTTCTCTGTATTCGACAAAGTTCTACTCGCATACGCAATTGGTCTTTCTAATCCGTTCTCGTATTGATGACAAATTATCGCCGATAGACCTTGGTCACTTGCGTCAGTAATTACCTTCACCGGTAACTCTGGATTATAATGTACCAGAATCCTATCGGAGACTAAAATAGCTTTTACTTTATCGAAAGCTAATTGACATTCTTTTGTCCAGCTAAATTTTTCTCCTTTTTCTAATAGTTTGTACAACGGCTGCAAAACGCTAGCTAAATCTCTTATAAAAATTCTATAATAATTTATTGCACCTAAAAAAGAGCGTACCTCCGATATGTCACTTGGAGTTTTCAAGTTTTTTATAGCTTCAACTTTATGTTGAAGTGGTTTCACACCATCCCTCGATATTTGAAATCCCAAATATTCAACTTCTGTCAACCCAAATTCACATTTTTGTAAATTAACACTAAATCCACTACGTTCTAAACGCTTAATTACCTCTTCCGTTGCCTTCTCCAATTCTTGCAATGTATTCCCATAAATTAACAAATCATCCATAAATGCTATCGCATCCAACCCTTGAATTGCCGAATATAAAGCTCTGCTAAATATCGCTGGTGACGTCGTGAGACCAAAAGGAAGTACCTTGTACCTAAATAACCCAAATGGTGACGAAATCACACAAAGATTTCTCGACTCCTCCGACAACCTAATTTGAGAAAAAGCATTTCTCAAATCTAATTTTGCATAAAATTTTGCTCCATTTACTCTATTTATTAAATCTTCTACTCTAGGTAACGGGTACTTTATTTTTTTTAACATTGGATTCAAAGTATTTTTAAAATCGGCACATATTCTGATTTCATCATTTTTTTTTTTCACAATCACTATTGGACTTGCCATTTCACTAGTCTCTACTTTCTCAATAATACCTTCTTGTAACATGCGATCTATTTCTTTTTCTACCCTTATTCTCAAATTAAAAGGAATTGGCCTCGGGTTAACAAATTTTGCCTTAAAGTCTTTTATAACTTCTATCTCCGCTTCAAAATTTTTAAAAGTACCTGCTTTACTCTCAAAAACAGCTGGATATTTTTTTCTCATACTAGAAAAAAAATCTGCATTATAATTCGTATTATTATTTCCTACTGAATAAATATTATCGCTAACATTGAATGAATTTATTTTAAAAGTATTCAAAAAATTCCGACCTAATAAAGAAGACGACCCTTTATATACAACAATTATTTCTATGTACTCTTTACTTCCTTGATATTCTACTCTCATGTACTTACGACCTTTTACTTGTAGTTGAGTACCATCATAGCTTGATAATTTCAAATCACAATGTTCTAACTTAATATTTGAAAAATGTTCATTAAATATGTGCCAAGGAATAATAGTCACCCCAGAACCCGTATCTAAAATCATTTTTAGATCTGTATCATTTACCTTTACGTTTAAAAAAATGGGACCATCCATCTCATTAATGGCCATTATTGTATTTATTCTTCGAAACTTGCATTTATTTGCATAATGACCAGATTTGTTACATTTAAAGCATTTAATATTATTATTATTTTTATTTAAAAACTTGCATGCATTTTGTTTATGACCGAATTTACCACAGTTAAGGTAAAACCACCAGTAATTGACACTGCATCAATAGTTGACACTTTGACAAAGAAACTGAAATAACAAGAATAAAACAAGTAACCAAAGATAGACATTGTGTTTATGAAATAGTATAGACATCTAGCGACACCGACAAAAACTATCCAAGGCGTCTTAACGTCATCGTCAGTCACAGCGTTCGATCCATGACGGCCGGTCGTGTTGCGCCATATTTATTGTTATTTTCTTGTGCAATTTGTTAAGAGCAAGCCGAAAGATTAATATTGGAAAGGTACGTAATCTTTTATAATTATGAATAAATATTAATTGGATCCTTTATATTAGAGTCTGAAGTGTGAATGCATGTCATTTAACATGACAAACAATAATTAAATATGTAAATAAGGGGTCATGTCATTTACTGATTCTTAAAACGACTGAAGATTGAGTAGTTGACATGTGCTGTCAACTAATGGATTTTCATGAAATTGATTAATATCGTATAATTGATGTGTCATCTTGCTGCTTATACATTAAATTACTCTATTATATCTTCTAAAATAATTTAAAACCGTTTTGTTCAGTAGTTGACAGGAGGTGGAACTATTAGAGATTTAGGTGTCAACTATCGAATTATTTTTCTTTCGTTTTGTAGATGCCACCGACAAAAGGAAACTATACTATGTCAACTACTGAAAATAACAAGTGTCAACTACTAAATATTTTGGTTTTTACTAGGTGCCAACTACTAAGTTACTACCCTCATTTTATTAAAAAATATATATAAAATACGCATCAGTTTTATTTATACAATTCTTGTCATATTCTGAAAGTGTAATATATTGCGCAAATATTACCAAGTAGAAACACCCTGTAAGATGATTTCATACCAAACTATGTCTATAGACATACTAATAAACCCTTAAGGTGCCATCTACTGGTGGTTTTACCTTAAAGCATTTATAATTATTATTCCTATCACTTGAAATACTTGCATGTCTAAAAATAGATTTCTTACTATCATTTGAATTATTTCGCTTGATTTCAGAATTTCGCTGTCTATCCCTTGACTTCCGAGTTTCTGTGGAATCCCTCGAATTACACGAACTCATTAAATTTATACTTTCTGAATTGTTTTGACCACACAAATGTTCCATTGTTCTCGCTAATTCTACACATTCAGATAATTTCAATTCCATTGCTTTTAAAAATATTCTCTGCTTTATTTTGTTCTGTCTGATACCTATTAAAAATATATCCTTCAAATTTGCCTCCAATCTATTCTCAAATTTACAGTCTACCGCAATTTTTTTCAATCTAGCTATATAATCCTTAATTGACTCGGTTTCGAGCTGTTTACATGAATAAAATGACTCCCTATACTCAAATATATTTTTTTTTACCCCACAATGACCCCCAATAATATCAATCAACTCCTCGAATTTTGCCTCCGAAATCTTTTTCGGAAAACATAGATCAGACACCGTCTGAAAAGTCTCCCTGGTGAGAGACGATAATAGAACAGCCCTTCTGCGTTCTTCAGTTAAAAACTTCTCATCATACAAAATGAGGACTTGGTCGAGCCGAAGTCTGAAGACATCCCAATCTCCAGTCCTATGGCAAAAAGGACTTAGACTCCTCAGTGTTCCCTCCATAGTCTGAAACGGCAGAAAGAAAGAAAACAAAAATCTTATCTGCTTCTGCGTCCGACAGTCCAGGAAACGCCTACGTGACCCTCAGAAAGTGGCTTCCACTCCCTGCAGCAGTCACCTCCAGGAAAATGACCCTCAAGGCTCCCAGCTCCTGCAGTACTCCCTGCAGCACTCCGCCCCAGTTGGATCCTCTCCTCTTGAAAAGAAAACCGCTGCAGTAACTCCCTGCAGCGATTCCTCTTGGCTCCGTGAGTTCTCTTCCTCTTGAAGAAAACCGCTCCTTCTCTTCAGACTTCTTCCAGTTCTCCCTGCAGCAACCTCGCCTCAGCTGGCTTCGTGATCCTCAGTCTTCAGATCCTTCTTCCTTCTCGAAGATTCCCACATGTTGCTCTTGCAACAATATTATTTTATTTCTTCCAAAAAAAATTTTTTTATCCCGTTTTATATGGTTCTTCTTTATCCTGACTGCGCCACTGTGATGTATTATTCCATTTCAGTGTTTACAAGGCGAGAGACAAAACCAGACTGCTCAGTGAAGCAATAATAATCTCTAATAATATTATATTACAATAATACATTACCTTATATATGATATTACCTACTCTAAATAATCATATCATAATTATACATTACACACTATATGTGTAGCTTAGTTGCATGTTTTTTTAGGACACTCCTGCTCCTTTCCCCTCATTCAGTTATTGATGAGCGCTGAAAAACATGCCAAAAATTTGTGAAACTATTTTTGTCATAAATTACCCACCCCTAGTATAAAACATTGTGTATTTTCCCCACCATCGAGTAAAAGAAAAATGAAGGAAGATAATCCAGCACCCCTATTGGGTGATTTAGTTTTTACGGTTTCCACTATTTATTTTCAATATTTATGGTTTTCACTTTTTTATAGAATATGTTTTAATTTTTACTGTTTAATTGTTTAGTGTTTATTTTTTTATATACCTACTCAAATGTAATTGATTGCTTGTATTTAAAATTAATAATAAAATTTAAAATTAATGGAATGAATGTTGATGTTGTAAATGAGTTTGTATATTTGGGAAGTAAGTTTGAAAAAGATGGAAGAATGGCCGGTGAATTTGAAAGAAGAATAATGAAAGGCAGGTGTGTACTGGGTGCGACCGCTTGCATCGCCAGGAACCAAAATCTCTCAAAAAATGTTAGATTGGCGGTGCACGGTGGTATACTAGTGCCAACCTTGATGTATGGAAGTGAAGCCTGGACGGTGAGTGAAAGGGAAATTAGTAAAGTCCATACAGTAGAAATGGACTATCTAAGAAGTATGATTGGGAAAAAACGAAGTGACAGGGTGAGGAATGATTTTGTAAGAGAAGAATGTGGTGTAAGGGAAAGTGTGAAAGTGAAGATTAAAAGAAGTATGTTAAGATGGTTTGGGCATTTGGAGAGAATGAGTGATGAAAGATTGACGAAGAGAGTATATGTTGCTAGAATAGATGGATGTCGTGGTAGAGGAAGACCGAGAAAAGTATGGAAGGATCAAATCTCTGAAATAGCGAATGAATGGGATATCCAGAGTCATAATAAAAGGAGGACTTGTATGAAAAAGGTTATGACTCTGGATGAAATGAAAGAAGTATGCAAGGACAGGAAGAAGTGGCGGCTAATCTGCAATGTTGATTTCTAATGTTGGTGTATTCATTTGCTACATTTTTTGCATAGGAAATTTTTGACTTTTTTTGTATAGATTTCTTTGTAAGGTTTTGTTCTTTTTTATATTTAAATGTAATTTATTATTCATATTCCTTGACTTATAGGTTGGTATGAGGCTGACCACCCATACTGTAAAAAATGGTTCACTTTGCCAATGTCACCCCTGTTTCAGGGAAGGTCGGCAAAAGTTGTGGGGCTTATGTTCATTTGAGGTTTGGATTTTATTTGTAAGTACACATTTAGCATTTGTAAGCGCGAACTACACTTGTTGGTTTGTGGGCATACATCTGAGAGCTTTAAATGAATATATCCTTGCAACTTAGATTATAGATTATTATTCCTTGACTTATAGGTTGGTATGCGGCTGACCACTCATACTGGAAAAAATTGTTCACTTTGCCAATGTCACCCCTGTTTCAAGGAAGGTCGGCAAGAGTTGCAGGGCTTATGTTCATTTGAGATTGGGTTTTTTATATTGTAGGTCCACATGCGGCATGTGTGAGTGCGAAATTATGCGTGTCTGCTTGTGGGAATGCATTTAATATGAATCTCAAATGATACATATATTTGCAACTTAGATTTAGATTTAGAAAGAAGATAATACAGCACCCCTATGGGGTGATTTAGTTTTTACGGTTTGCACTATTTATGCAATCATTGGAAACGGACTCGGCACACTAAAAAAGCCCTCGGCTTCGTGACGTCACCCTTCTTAGTAAATAAATAAAAAGATTCCTGAAAATCAGGTATTTTTTCTAGTTAAACAGCATTGTGAACGTATGCAGTTGACGTGTGTGCTGAATGCATTGATGTATTTTCAAATAACCTACACAATACTGTATTTAAGTTGTAGCTCTTTGTCTCTAGCCCGGCAAAGAAAACATTACATATTCTCCCAGATTTAAAATGTGTGGAGTCCACTACTTTACTATTAGTTATCATAGTATTGTTTTTGAATACGGGTGTTTGCTGAAACTCTTATGAAATTTATTGATGTTTTACATCAATGAAATTTGCATCGCTAGTAGGTACCTGATTATTATTCAAAAGGAGTATTTGAATAATATTTAATGCAAACATAATAAAAAATGCATAACTTGTGTATTATTTTTAATGTGTACGCAACTAAGCTACACATATATCGTAACTTCTTGCCTGCGTTACCCCGAAGGGGTCGCATGTGGCGCTTCGGGACCTATTTATTTTTACAGGTAAGGTGGCCCGCCTCACAACAACCACTTTCAGTTGAAGTGGGGGTTTCCCAGCTCCCGGGGGGGTTGGTTCTCATTTCTTGTGAAGGCTGAGTAAACCTTGAGATCAAACCCTTGTTCTCAGCATGGAATGCAAACATTCTACCATGAGCTATCGTGTCAAATAACTAATTGCAAAACTAACAGTTGGGTAGATAAGTCTTTGTCCTAACTAAGAAAAAAACTATTTTTGGCAAAATGCAATTTTATTATTCAACATAGTTGCCTTCGAGGGCGATGCAGCGATTAAATAGCGATCTTCCAACTTTTTGCAAGCATTTTTGTAGCACAATTTGTCATCAGCCTCAAAATATGCCTCTGTTTCGGCGATTACTTCTTCATTGGCACTAAATTTCTTTCCAGCGAGCATTCTCTTGAGGTCTGCGAACAGGAAATAGCCGCTGGGGGCCAGATCTGGAGAATACAGTGGATGGAGAAGCAATTCGAAACCCAATTCATGCAATTTTGCCATCGTTTTCATTGATTTGTGACTCGGTGCATGGTCTTAGTGAAACAACACGTTCTTCTTCTTCAAATTTGGCCGTATTTAATATGAATCTGAAATGATACATATATTTGCAGCTTAGATTTAGATTTAGATTAGATATTAATTTAATACTAGTGGCGCCATCTATGTGTCAAGACCAAGACTTATCTACCCACCCAATATGATGAAATTGTAGGTGAGCCCTTATTGAGAGTAAATAAATTGCACAGAATCTGTACTCGACTTTCTTGCAAAAATTAACCCACTGTATGACGTATGTAAAGCTAGAATCATCTACCAGCTTATGCAGTTTCAATGAAAATATAATATATCGATAATAAATCAATTTTATTCCACCGCGGTGTGTACCTGCATGCTCGTACAATATGGATAAAGCCATTAAAATTATTAAGTGAATAAAAAATATTTGGATGATTTATTTGGTGAGCGCCGTTTTGTGTGAATCACAACTCAAGAGCCCTCTGCAAGGTTGGTCTTCTCTGGAAAAAGCGCCAATTACACAAGAAAGATCCTTGACTTATAGGTTGGTATGAAGCTGACCTCTGTACTGTACTGTACTGTATCCTGCCGCCGTTCCACTAGGGGTGACCGGTACCTCTGCAGATGCGCCTCCACTTTTTTCTGCCCTAACAAACCACTTTTATTTCCTCAATATTCATCACCTTTTTCATACACACTCTTCTCTTATTCTCACTCTGCAGAATCCATTCTTTCGCAATCTCACCTATTTGGTCTAACCATTCTTTCCTCAGCCTTCCCCTTCCGCGCTTTCCTCTGACATTTCCTTTGTACACTTTCTTCGTTAGTTGTTCATCATCCTTTCTTTCAAGATGTCTGAACCATCTCATTGTACTTTTTTGTACTTTCATTCTCATATTCTCTTTTATACCACACTCGTTCATCACTCAAGCATTACGTACTCTATCACTCAGTGTCTTTCCAGCCATTGCTCTCAGGTAAGCCATTTCAACCGTACTTTACTCAGCTCACATTCATTAAGCCTCACTTCCACCAACCAATATGCCATTGTGGACCGCCGATCTCTTATTCTTCGTAAGTTTCCTATTTCTTGCAATTCTTCCAATCGTTTCCATCACACTTCTTCCTCTACTAGCGCGCTTTTCCAATTATTTCGTCAATTTCGCATTCGACTCAAACTTGCTTCCCAGATAATCAAATTCTTTCACGACCTCCACTCTTTTTTCATTCAGTCTTATCTCAATTTTCTCGCATTTCTCAGTCCTCCCAAAGTGTAAAAAATAATTCACTTTGTCAATGTCACCCCTGTTTCAAGGAAGGTCGGCAAGAGTTGCAGGTTTTATGTTCATTTGAGATTTGGTTTTAATTTGTAAGTACAAATTCAGCATTCGTAAGCGCGAACTTACACGTACCTGTTTGTGGGCATGCATTTCATATTAGTTTTGAATGTTTATATTTCATTGCAACTTATATTCTAGATTATTATAGATGGTCATTAAACCCTTCTGTATGCAAACTAGGACTTTGTATGGTGGGTACACTTTTTAGTTATATTTTGAAAAAGTAACGACTGATTATTATTGGTATTTATAAAATTTCAAGAATCGCAGCCTTTTATCTATTTTTAACCCTTTGACTACCAAGAAAATTGCTAATACATTTTGTATGGAAAATTTTCACTTTGTATGGCGGCTATACTTTTGATTCACTTTTTGGAAAAAATAATGATGGCAATATATAGGTTATTATTATTGTTTTACATTTGTGCTACATTATTTTTTTATCAACCCTCTAACTGCCGAGAATTTTTCCATTATTTTTTTCTTTTATATGGCAACTCCCTAAACCGAGATTATGATGAAGAAATGATTATAATTATTAGATAGCACTATTATAAAAATGGATTCACAAAAAATTTAAGAAAAATCGTCGGAGCCGTTTTTGAGAAAATCGCATTTTAAATTTTCAGCTCTTCGGAAGCCATCTTGAATTCTCAAAAAAGTAAAAAAAAATGATTACGAATTAAATTAATAAGCTTGTTCTTTCTATCAAATCTAAAACAAATTTAAATATCTTGCATTTTAATAGGTTTTTGTAATATTTTCGATTTAAAATTTCAGGTCGTGTAAACGGTGCTTTATATTTATTTTTTCAAAAATTTTTTTTTGTAAATTTGTGCAAATTTATGTTGTCCATAATATTGTAGAACATTATATTTTTGTTGACCCCTTAACTTTCGAGAAAATCACAATCGTTTGTTTTTTTCATATGGCAGCCCATAGACACAGATTAGTAAGAGTGTTGTCATAACTAATTTATTAAGTTAAAAATTAATTAGTGGCAACTCTGAAAATTTAAGAAAAATTCTTGGAGTCGTTTATGAGAAAAGTGCAATTTTATGTTTTTTTTGTATGGCAGCCATCTTGAATTTTCAAGTTGGTGTAATGCCATGTTATTCATACTTAATACATGTCCAAAAAAGTTGATGTAGCCAAAATTTGGTATCTCTAGGTCTTATACTTTGGAAAGTGACACACACACATACATACATACATACATACATACATACATACATACATACATACATACATACATACATACATACATACAGACGGACGTTTTTAAAAGATAGTGTTTTTTGGCATGTCCTGCACCAGGACAACTCATTTCCGTGAAAACCTCGAAATTTTTTTTTCACACCAAATCATAACTTTCTTTATAGCCTTCGGCTATAGCAAGAAAGTAAAATACAATACCAAGAAATCATAACAATTCTTGAGTCAGATTACAAAATCATTTTAAAAATAACAATGTATGCAGAAATGGTCCTGTGATGAAATACAACACGCTGGGAAAAGTAAATAGTATTGTTGGTTCTTGATTAAATTCCAATGTAAGATGAGAAATGGTTTCCGAGAAATGATTGCGACATTTTGTGGGTCAGCAAAAAATAAAATAAATGCCTACCTACCCATTTATTTAAGTGAGTAGGTACAAGTTATTACAAAAATAAATATTTTACGCGGTCCGCAAAAATGATGTAGGTAGTGGGTAGACAAAACAGTTGTATAAAGCTAACTATTTTGCTAATAAACACATCGTTTTTCGTGTTCTTTCGGGTTGATCATGTTTTATTACACCCAACAGGCTGTGAACGGGTGTTGGCAGAGCTCGCTGTAACATGAGGGCCTGGGGAATCCTTCATCAAGATGACACCACGCTCTGTGAATGCGGAGCCCAACAGTCAATGGATCATCTTCGGATCTGCCCAACAAGCTGCTCACTGGCCGACCCTAATGGAGAGTAATAGTGAAGCAGTGGATGTTGCCCGACACTGGGCAAGAGTAGTCTAGTGTCTGACACGAAGAAGAAGAAGACATCAATAGTCTCCTACTTCTGCCGACGTTTCGCTTCCTTGAAACAGGGTTACATTGGTAAAGTGAACCATTTTTCACAGCATGGGTGGTCAGCCGCATACGAACCTATAAGTCAAGGAACTAAAAAACTGAATAAATAACATATTGTACTATTAATTTTCTAGCATAGGTTTCTCACATAAATGCACCTTTTCCTATTTCTTCGAGAGCAAAAACTACAAAAGTATGAAAATCCTGTAGAAGTTTGTCATAAGCATTTCTTTTTAATCAGTCCATTCATTAGCACGACAACCCGGGGTGGGTCTTGGCCTCCCTCATCAACCGCTGCCAGCGCTGTCTATCCAACGTCTTCCTCCTTCAGTCCCATATTTCCACTGCACGGCAATCCGCCACCACTCCATCCAGCCATCTTGCTCATGGTCCTCCCACTGTCCTGCGCCCTTCTGGGTTCGTCATCACAATCACAGGTCCATTCGCTGAATGTGCTCCAGCCAATGCAGTCTGTTGACCTTTATTGAGCGGACCGCATTGTCAGCGTCCTGGGACAGCTCATAATAATAATAATAATAATAATAACAGGCTGATTTATTTTAAATTACACATGATAAGAGAGCGCCGTTTTTGTGTGTGTCACACCTCAAGGGCCCTCTCCGATCATGGATAAGACTTTCTAAACAAGTGTGCCTTGAGTGCTCCTCGAAATACACCCACAGCTTTGGAGTTCCTCACTCCGGGTGGCAGTCTGTTCCACTCCACCGGCCCCGCAACACGGAAAGCGCGGTCTCCGAAGTTTGTACGAATCTGACGGCGTGGCTGAACCAAATTGACTACTCCATCACCCGCAGATCTGAGTGTCTGCCTCCTAACACCCATTTCAACAGGTGAAATCATATCAGCCAGATAAGGTGGGGCCAAGCCATTGATGGCTTGATATACCTACCATTAAACAAACACGGAAGACCACCCTCTCCGGGAAACGAAGCCAATGAAGTTTTTTTAACAGCGGGGTGATGTGAGCGAATTTGGGAATCCCGAATATGAGTCTTGCTGCCGAATTCAACACAGATTGAAAGCGATTAAACTGTTTCTTCGGCTGACCACTATAAAGCGTCGAGCAATAGTCAATCCGAGACATCACAAACGCACTCACCAGGGTCTTAACCGCATCTGAAGGCAGACATTTTCTTATTGCCTTTATTTGGCGAAGCGAAAAAAAAGAAGAAGCTATTGTGGCATCTATTTGCCTATCCAGTGTCAGGTTACGATCCAGTAAGACTCCTAGAAGTCTTACCGAATCAGAAGGCTGGATTAGCTTACCTCCTATGGAGAGTGGTACTCTATTCACCAGAAGGTGGTCACGCCTCGATGTGGCTGCCCAGAGTATCTCATGCAATATTGGACCATAAATACGTTACTTAGTTCATTTACTTTGAGAAATTACACCTTATAGACTGTTCACGTGTTTTATCCACGATTTCTCAAATCAGTGAATCAGCACTTATTCAGTTAACCTTTGAAAGGTGGCGATATGTTTTTTTGGGGTGCATGTGCCTGTCATCTTCTGAACCTGAAGCGCTATTCTGCTAAATTCCTTACACTTTGGATATCAATCCAAGTCGGAGTTTGCTAGCGCTTACGAAAGAACTTCATAAATAATTAATAAAATCCTACTACACTGTATTTTTGGACACGAATCGCCAACGAATAGCGCTTCTGAGCTATAGGCAAGTCTTTGCACTTCCCTGTCATCAACTTCAACCCAGATTTTAGTTAGCTACCGATAAGTTGGCTATATATTTGATTAGTGGGCTATATTATTGATTAGTTGGCTATATTATTGATTAGTTTGCTATACTATTGATTAGTGGGCTATATTATTGATTAGTTGGCTATATTATTGATTAATTGGCTATATTATTGATTAGTGGGCTATATTATTGATTAGTGGGCTATATTATTGATCAGTGTGGCTATATTTAGAGGGACGGGATCGCTGGATGGCGCATATTTGTTGTTTCGGGATGCTCTGTGTCCGTCGCAAGTAGGGCGATCGATGTTCACAAGGCGGAGCACTCCCGCGTATGCCTCACTCACTTACTGAGCCAGCTTAGACGAGACAAGTGGCCAGTGAATTAGTCGATCCACCAGTCTCATTCTGACATTTGGAGATGCTGTTAGATCCCGTTCCCACTTGTCGGGGTCGGATCCGTGTATTAATCGGAGGTTCCAGTGGCAGAACATTATGTATGGAGCTATTCACACTTGTCGGAAACCGATTTTGTCCGAAATGTTCTGCAACTGGAACATCCGATTAATTTACGGATCCGACACCCGACAAGTGAGAACGGGCTCTTATGATTTTAGATAGGTTATTTTAATCAAACTGCAATTCATTTATTTTACCCAATGTCGGTTGACAATGTACCGATTACTTCTCTAGCTCTGAGCTTATCGACTTCACGGCTCAATGTTTGAATCGACCTTCTTCTCTGTACTATTGTAGCTCGCTTATATAAGTGCGGAAGGAACCATTCTTAGTTTTAAGTTGGAATTACGGTCGTTTGAAGCTTCATCAAATATTCCAAATTTTAATTCAAAAGAAAAATATTTTTTCAAAAACGTAGTTTTATTTTCACAATAATTAATTTTATTTGCCTCGAGTACTTTCGACCTTCAATATTTTTATTTTGAATTAAAAATGAATTTTCACTGTGTGAGTACACAAACCCTAAAAAGTTTATTCCAAATTTTCTTCGTTATGATAGGTACTGTTACAAACTATGAAATCAAAGTACCTACGCGCACCTATACATGTACGCTAGTGTGGGTAGAACAATCTGAGAGTAGTCCATGATGGTGGTAGTGCATAGATTGGCGTTCTGGTGTGAGCGAGAAATCGAAGAATGATCTGGAATATGTGCGAGAGATCTCTTTTGTACCTATTTATAGGGACTCCTAAGGTGCGGAGAGCGATTAGTGGCTTCAAGCATTTTGCCGTGAAGACCAATAAGCAGAGATTATTAGTTGTTGTAAATTGTGAACCAAACCATGCAAAATAAATTTTGTTAAAATAAATAATTGCAGTTTAATTAAAAGAGAACCCAGTAAAATCATAAAAATACTAAGGAACTAAATATAACTAAATATTTGGAAGGTTGTGGATTCGGATCCCGGCGGAGCACACAAAAAATACCATTAATATTTCGATTGTGCTCTTCGCTGGGTTGAAGAATTCATAAGCCTTTACCAATGACCGGTCACCAAGGGTCCATCCAGCCTTACAGCAACTGGGTCTTGCTTGAGTATTGGCGCTTTGTAGCGACGACCAAGCTCGTACACCTCTGCGGCACTACAACAAGTGTCATAGACCCCTAGAGTCTTCAGAATCTAGGGAGTCTCCCGCACAGGATTTCCTTAAAAAAAAAAAAAAAAAAAAAAAAAAAACTAACTAACTAACTATTTTTCTACTAACCCATTTTCATTTAAAAATTTAGAATCCCCGGGAACTTACGTCGTTGAAGTTTTTACAAGAATATAAACCGGTCCATAGTTCAGTGGTAACACTTCGGACTCTGAATGGGAAGGTTGTGGGTTCGATTCCCGGCGGAGCACAAAAAATATACCATCTATATTTTTAAATTTACCTACTCTTCGCTGGGTTGAAAAATTCATAAACCTTTACCAATGACCGGTCACCAAAGGTCCATCCAGCCTTACAGCAAGTGGGTCTTGCTTGAGAATTGACGCTTTGTAGCGACGACGACCAAGCTCGTAAAAAGATCGATAGCTCAATTGATAGAATGCTTGCACTCCATGCCGAGAGCAAGGGTTCGATCTCAAGGTTTATCAGCCTTCACAAGAAATGAGAACCAGCCCCCCCGGGAGCTGGGAAACCCCCACTTCAAGTGAAAGTGGTTGGTGTGAGGCCGGCCCCCTTATCCGTAAAAATAAATAGGTCCCGAATCGCCACGCATGCGACTCCTTCGGGGATAACGCAGGCAAGAAGTTACACTATATGTGTAGCTTAGTTGAGTTTTTTTGTTCATCAACTAACAATTAGTGTCTCATGCTACTAAAATGCTTGCAAAGTGTGTAGGCCATTACTTCACACTGTAGTTACACCCAGTTGGAGGTGATCGATATATACGGGCATAGCTGGTATATCCACACCAGCTAGCGCAGCCTCAGAAACCAACGTTCTTCTTCCTCGAGCAATGCGGCTTGTGCAGAGTTATCAAGGAAGCTGTACGACTTAGGTAAAATCAAATAGGTACACAATAAATCTGCTGGAAAAGTTTAAACTTAGTAAGATACGAGAAGAGATTTTTAACTTTCTTTTAGAATTTAAATTATGATTACGGTAGTTAGACATTTTATAGAATGAAAAAAAAAACTGATTTTACTGACCGTGCAAAAGAGAAGAACGATTTTCTCTACGTTTCGTCGGAGTTATATTCGACGCCCTCAGGAGACGTGTGTCTTCTACAAAGAATAATCACGAACTGTTGAATTATTGTACAAACTTTCCAGTATATGGAGGCCAGTACTAACTTTTATGATCCACCCTTTCATTAATCGGACGATTTCACAAGAAGACATAATATCGTCCTTCTGTACAACTGGGGCTATTGCGACATCTATGGATGCATCACCGAAGGTTAATAAAAGTACCTACAACCTGCGGCCTAGATCAAACAACAATAATTCAACAGTTCGTGGTTCTTCTTTGTATAGAAGACATATGTCTCCTGAGGACGTCGGATATGACTCCGATGAAACGTAGAGAAAATCGTTCTTCTCTTTTGCACGGTCAATAAAATCCGTTTTTTTCATTCTATAAAATTTATTATAGAATTATAATCCTGGTGATCCTGGAGTCCTCTGCACGTGCTACATGTCCGATGATCATCAGAACAGTCTGGGATGGTGCCCCCTCAGGTGTTAGACCACTCGGACATCCCAGGATGCGGTGGGCAAACAACGTTGAAGCCGACGCCGAAGTTTTGGGAGTGAGGGGACCATGGAGGGAAGCAGCACAAGACAGAGAGTTCTGGAGGATTGTGGTGCGGGAGGCCCTGAGCCTTCAAGGCTTATGAGCCGAAGAAAGTAAAAAGTAAAGTTATGGAATTATACATAAAGACTTCGAAGTTAGATGAAAAGTCTCGATTTGGAGAATGCATGAAGAGATAGACAAATAGGGCGAAGAATAAACGAAAGAGACTTTTTTCAGAAGCATTATAGATGAAATGAAAGAAGTATGCAATGATTGATAAACGACGTTGACAGGTGTTGAAAAAAAAGCCCAAGAATGTATTTTTTAAGACATCGTACAGGAAAACAGATACGTATCATTATGGATTAAAGGGATTTAACCTGCCAGATTAAAAAAAAAAAATTGTAAACTATCTCGTAGGTATAAATTAAAAATCCTGAGTAAGCTTTCACACGATCCGGCGTGGTTTTTTTGGCGATCTCATATAGGCTTTCTCGAATACTCAATACTTCGAGTATAGTGAAAAAAACTCGTACTACGGGTACTGAATCGTCTTCAGAAAACGCACAAAAATAATGGGGAAATTTTAAAACATTTTTGTTACATATCTTAACAATAATAAGTTCTTCATAACAAGACCGGTCCGTAGCCTAGTGGTTAACACTTCCGACTCGTAAAAGGAAGGTTCTGTGTTCGAATCTCGGCGTAGCACAAAAAAATACACCATTTATATTTACAAATATGCTCTTTGCTGGGTGAAAAATTCATAAAAAAAAAAAAGACCGGCCACTAAAGCTCCATCCAGCCTTACAACAACTGGGTCGTGCTTGAGAATTGGCGCTTTCTACAGCGACGACCAAGCTCGCAGAGGGCTCTTGAGGTGGGATGCACACAAAAACAGTGCTCACCAAATTTATCGTCCTAATATTATTACTATTTATTGGGGGTGAAAGGCGGGGGGGAGGGGTTCGGACTGGCGCAAGATATTGAATAATGATTGACAACACTAGAGGGTGTGAGAGGGGGGGGGGGGCAGACTCCCAGAGGAGCGCGGGGAGCGGTGACGCCATACCAAGAAGTGCTGCCAACTTCGGACTACTCCTTGAGCGGGATTTTCAACAGTTTTCATAATTTCAGGGCACCGGAAAAGTGAAACAATCTTTAGGTGTACATTTTTGTAGACTTTATCGAGATGATTAGCGGAGAGCAATATATCCAAAATTCATTTTAGTGGTCACATGGAATGGGCAACAAAACAAATATCGGTCGTTGGCGGGTAACATCAAAATTCGGCATAGCAATTATTAGCGCCTCCAACCAACGATTTTTGTGTTTTTTAGAAGTGTTTGATAAAGTTTGATCTTTGCCTATGGAATTTAAGAGCCGCAACTTCACACGCAAAGAGCCGCATGTGGCTCGCGAGCCGCAGGTTGCCGACCCCTGGTATACAGATAAGTCAATGAGTCGCAATTCAAACAAATCCATTAAATTATATTTTGTATTGTTTGTGTATTAACACTGTGAAAATTCATACTGTTATAGTTTAAATTTTTTTGAGGAATTCAAAAACACTGTTTATTTTCACATGAATATATTTAAAAAGATTACAATCTTTAGAGTAAGTTACTAACGTTTTCGACCTAGAAGGTCATCATCATTAAATAATAAATAATATTAGGATGATTTATTTGGTGAGCGCTATTTTTGTGTGGATCACACCTCAAGAGCCCTCTGCGAGCTTGGTCGTCGCTGTAGAAAGCCAATTCTCAAGCAAGACCCAGTTGCTGTAAGTCTGGATGGACTTTTGATGACCGGTCTTTAGTAAAGGTATATGAATTTTTCACTCAAGAGTATATTTGAAAATATAAATGGCTTATTTTTAGTGCGTCGGGATTCGAACCCACAACCTTCCATTCACGAGTCAGAAGTGTTTATCACCAGACTACGGACCATTGATAGATAGGTAATTATGACTTTAAGATGAGTGAATTGTCCTGACGGCGCGGCGTGCGGCGTAGATATGTGTTCAGGTGGCAGGTTGTTTGCCCAGCAGGGTTATAGTTAGGTTATGTTGTCCCCGCTCCGACTGCCGAGCGCCCCTCTATGCGGGGCGGGGTGCGGGGAGGGGAGTATCGACCTGCAGAGGCCTCTACCTACCCAGCGACAATGCTCTGTACGTCAACACGAGTCGGAAAACCTGGAAAATCAAGGTGTTTTTTTTTTAAGAAATCCTGTGCGGGAGACTCCCTAGATTCTACAGACTCTAGAGGTCTATGACACTTTTTGTAGTGCCGCATAGGTGTACGAGCTTGGTCGTCGCTACAAAGCGCCAATACTCAAGCAAGACCCAGTTGCTGTAAGGCTGGATGGACATTTAGTGACCGGTCTTTGGTAAAGGCTGTATGATTTTTTTCAACCCAGCGAAGAGCATATTTGGAAATATAAATGGTATTTTTTTGTGCTCCGCCGGGATCTGAATCCACAACCTTCCATTTACGAGTCCGAAGTGTTGCCACTGGACTACGGACCGGTCAATAATGCCAACGACACGCGGTGTACCTAAGCGGTCACCCATCCAAGTATGTGGTATCCGCGCCCATCTGATGAGAACCGGTGCTTTCAACATGGTATCGTCGTTGACAAAGGTTAAGTTAACTTAAGTTAACTTAGCTTTATAAAAAAACTAGCTGTACCCAGGCACGCAATTGTGGTGGCTCGTCTGATTGCTTTTATTGTATCATTCCTACATTATGTTAGGGGTGACTAGTATCTCTGCAGAATTGTTTTCACTGTTTTCTTATAGTCTAGAAACCCTGTCATAAGGTGAGAACAGCTTAATCATATTTCTGCTCTCATTTCCTTCATTCATGTACCCAGGTAGGTACCCCATAGTGGTGGCTCGTCTGGTCGCTCTTATTGTATCATGCTGCCATTCTGTTGGAGGTGGTCAGTATATCTATTGAAATGCCTCCACTGTGTATTGTCTATGCACACTTCTTTTTGTCTAAGAAGTTCCTTGTCATAAGGTGAAAATATTTAAGGCATATTTCTGCTCTCATTTCATTTATTGATCCAGTTTTTTTGTACAGAAACCTAAGAAGGCATGTACACAATAAGTCATGTAAAATTCATTGCAATATGTTCAGTAGTTTAGGAGTCCATACAAGACAAACACACATACATCCGTTCGATTTTATATATTAGATTTATATATTTGTATGTCATGAGTCATATTAAATATTGTTTCCATCATTCGATTTTCCAAAAAAAAATCCAGAAAGTTTTTTCCTGAATGGAGTCTGCACATTTGTTGCTAGGCATTTGTAATTGATTGAATATTTGCTGAAAAGCTTACATCCGAATCTGATAACCAACATCTTGGCGCTGTCTATAATCTTAGTTGCAAAGATATATTACATTTAAGATTTATATTCAATGCATTCCCACAAGCAGACACGTATAAGTTCGCGCTAACACATACCGCATGTGGACCTACAATATAAAAACCCAAGCTCAAATAATCATAAGCCCTGCAACTCTTGCCGACCTTTCCTGAAACAGGGGGACATTAGCAAAGTGAAACAAATTCTACAGCATGGGTGGTCAGCCGCATACCAACCTATAAGTCAAAGAACATGCACAACAAATTTAATTTTTCAAATCAACAAATAATAATATGTAGGGACATCAAAACTAAAACATAGTACAAAATTCTAATTAAAAAAACCCCTAGTATTGTATCTAAGTAAAAAAGGAATATGATGGAATCTGTAAAGGTATCCAAGATACGCTGATCATTGCCCGTTGCTTGCAATCCTCATCTGGCTTTGATTTTTTTTGCGTTACGCCTCTGTCATTTGTATGAATTTTAGTGGCGAAGCGACGTAAAGGGCGCTTTCCATCGTCCCTTGCCATCCCACGCGTCTCTCCGCCCCTGTGGGCCGCCTCCGCCCCCTTCTGCTCTGCTCCACATGAACCTAAAGAGAGTGCCGCGTACAGAAGCGGCAGTTCATATCGGGCCGTGCTGCGGAGCGTGCGGAAATATGTCGCCGATGCAGGCACGCGAGAGGGACAAACAAACAAACACGTGCAAAATACCAAAAAAATACAATTAACCCAACGGAAAAAAACAAAATATAACAAGAATAATCACCGACCTGGCAGCACACTGAAGGCAGAAACTAAGCGTGTTCTAAATTTGAAAATTTAAAGAGGATACAAAGTTTTCGAAGTTTACCGCGCTTTTTAAAAAAGGAATCTTAACATTATTAAGTGGTGTTGCAATGTAAATGAATAGGTAAGTAAAGTTAAAAAAAAACGATATAATCAAATGTAAATGAAATGAATAATCATGAAAACATTTTGCAGTAGGTATTTCAGAAATGAATTAATATTTGCAACCTGTTTATTTTTTTTGTAGTTAGTACCTATTTAAAAAAAATCACAGTAATAAATTTTATCACATAGATACTTCTGTTTGAAAAAAGATAAAAAAATAATTAACTGAATAGTTGAAATTTTTTTAGCCCCCTCTAAACATTCATTTCACAAAATGCGTATTATTTGTAAAACCTTCAATGCCGTCGTAACATTTTTGAATTTGAAACATTTTACTTGGCGAGCAAACGACAGTTTTGTATGGGACGCCCGTCCGTAGCAACCAATGACAAAATATTTGGCTGCATTTTCCCTAACAACCTGGCCGGGTGACGACACAATATTGTATATGTCATTTCACGTGCGGACCTCATTGATTTTGCCGAAAGTCAGAATTTCTAATGTTTCTTTCATTTATTTATGCCTGAAAATATGGTATTCTGAAATGAATTTATTGAATATTTTTAGAGATCTTTCTAAAAACAGTATTGAGAATAAAGATTTTAATAATCATTCATTCATAACGCACATTTTTAATAAGTAAAACTACATTCTCATTATGTTTATACGCGTGATGTTGTTTTGACGTTTGCATTCTTTACCAACTACGAATGCGTAGACACACACACACACACATACAAATGCAGCCTTTGTAACGCCAACTTTCAAATGTGATCAAAACTTTTAACGGAATGTATTTTTTATTTCGGTTTAGCGACAAATAATAATATGTTATTGGTTGTTTAAAGTACCTAATAGTTCCTTGACTAATAGGTTGGTATCCTATGCGGTAAAAATTTGGTCCATTTTTGCCAATGCCAAATGTTTCAGGAAAGACGGCAGGAGTTGCAAAGTTTATGTTAATGTGATGTTTGTTTTATTTTGTATGAACACATTCAGAATGTGTAAGCGCGAATTTACATGCGCCTGCTTGTGGGCATCCATTAAATATGTACCTCTAATGTTTATATATCTTTGCAATTTAGATTTTATATTATAGAAAAAAAATCAAATTGTGAACATCCGTACCGAAAACGTTTCAACTTTTTTCACTATAATTTAAATAGTTAAATGGTTACAGACAAAAAGTATTTTGTTAACGTATTAAATATTTATGTCGTAAGTACGTATTACAGAAAAAAATATTGAAAGATTAAAATAAAAAACTTCTTTGTTACAATTCACATGAGCTTTTATTATTTTTTAAACACTACCGGTTTCGGGAGAAGCAATACCAATATAATGAAGATGGGAGGTATTGCTTCTCCCGAAACCGGTAGTGTTTAAAAAATAATAAAAGCTCATGTGAATTGTAACAAAGAAGTTTTTTATTTTAATCTATTAAAATGAACTTTCACGAAGTAACTGCCAAAAACCTAGATAATAAAATATTGAAAGACTTATATATAAATATTTGTATGAATATTTATTATTCTGCTCGTTCTTTAGGGATAACGTTTTTTTTTGTGAAGGTAGATTAATTTACTTTGCTACTTGGCAACACTTTTACGAAAAAAATAATAAGTTTTATAATACTTCCGCACCTGTGTGTATTTTACAACTTATAAATTTATTTGATTCATAGCATAATTTACATTCAAACACAAATACTGACCTAGTGGATAAAAAAAATAAAAATAAAATAAAAGTGTTGAAGCTGATGTGTTGTTCGATAACATGGAAGGAATGATTATTATCGAAGAGGCGTTTTCTTGAAGCCAAGATGGACTGTTGTCACTACATGGAATATAGGGCGGGAGCGCCGTACTACGATCCCTACGGACGCCACAATCTTCCGTACTACCAGCCGCCTCTGCAGCCTCCTCAACAGCAATACTATCAACCTAACCTCTCGCCTTCCCCTGCGCCACTTTCCAGTGGATTCTCTGGATTATATGGGGCAGAAAATGGAGGATATTCCGGGCTGGACTATCACGTGGGGCATGGGCACGGGATGGCGTTAGGACATGTACAAAGAGGCTTTGAAAGCTATCATCAGATGCACGCCCGGGAGAATGAGTACGGCAGGCATCAGCACATCATGCCTCCAGGTAAAAATAAACAATATGTTATTTTCAAATTATCTGTATAAACTGTAGAAGTTTGCTAGTTACAAGAAAAAATATCTTGAATGTGGCTGGGAACGTAACAAAAAATATTTGAAATTCGAGCGATTTATTAAAATTTCAAATTTAGTGCTACCATAAGCATAACAACAAAAAAATGAAATAATGAATAGGTAGGTAGATTTTTTTTGGATAAAAATAAAATATTGAAAAATGCAGTGCTGCAATGTTACGTAGATTTAAGGAAAAAGCTATGAAGAAACCAAGAAGGAAAAATAAAGAAATAATTTATCGACGAAAGTGTGCTGTGAAAACATATTATTTTGTACTAGGATCTACTTATTATTGATATAGGTATCCAGAATTTAGTTTCTCTGAAACTTTTTCATCTACATTACAGTAATTGACAAAAGCAAATAGCATATCGACAGTTAAAAGGCAGTAGAGCATAAGCGACATAAACTAAATTGTTCAGAGGAGCAGTTTAAAGTTTGAGATTACAGAAAAATGGCATAACTTTTTTTTTTTTTTATCATATCGTTAAAATCAAAACAGCTCTACAATAAATAAAATAAAGGGATTTATTGGCATTCCTATTAATGTAGTTATAAGATTTTTTTATGTCACAAGCACTTTTAGGACAAAAAAGGCCAAAGTCTTGTCGGTTACACCAAAAGCATACTTCGAAAACGCATTTGTTTTCTTGGGCATAAACAACACAAAAATCATCGTAGAGCTATGGGAGTTAGCGCATTAGAAAGAGCGAAAAATTTCAAATAGGATAGCATTCATTACTCATTTTTGACCAACATGTCGCTTATTTCATTTTTATGTCAAAGTAAGAAAAGTGTAATCCGATGAACCTTCACAGAGTTGAGATTTAGGTTAACAAAATAAAATCGTTGTTTTTCTTGTTGACAGACTATTCTTACGTGGCCAAGGAGTCCCGCATGCGGCGCGCCATGAGAGAGAGGGACAGGGAGATGGACAGAGAAAGAACACCGAGGCATGGACTTGTGAGTGGCAACGCTGATACTATACCTACCTTACTTTCAAAACAATTCACCTGCATGCTATAAGATATATACATCCAAGTATATATAATACTTATTTGTATTGGTTATCTATTATGTATGGTGTAAGAAAATTACTTTAAATAAATATTATCTCCTTGACTTATAGGTTGGAATGAGACAGACCACCCACCCATACTGTAAAAAATGGTTCACTTTGCCAATGTCACCCTGTTTCAGGGAAGGTCAGCAAAAGTTCAGCAGGGTTTATGTTCATTTGAGGTTTGGTTTTAATTTGTAAGTACACGTTCAGCATTTGTAAGCGCGAACTTACACGTGTCTGTTTGTGGGCATGCATTTGATATGAGTTTTTAATGTTAATATATCTTTGCACCTTAGATTATAGATCTGAATTTATAAAAAATGATTAATTTATTACCCATATGGACTCCATTTTATTTGAAAATTATGGAAAAATTTTGAAACGAAAAGTTACTATGCTTTCGTTTCTTTCAATCGAGCTGAAATTTTGAAAATGGAATTTACTGATTTAAAGACAACTATTTTAATGGCCCAACACGATTTAAAAGATGATTTTGAAAGGGGATTTTTTTTACAACCTCTTATTAAATTTAATTTTGAATAACTTTGATTATCCATTTTATTAGTCCGGTCGATAGCTCAGTTGGTAGAGTGCTTGCATTCCATGCCGTGAGCTCGGGTTCGAATCCCACTGAGGGTGTCAGAAATGATTTCCTGTTTCGGTGTTTATTTCAAACCCCAAAATAAAATACCGGCAAGGTTTACTCATCCTTCACAAGAAACGAGTACCAGCCCCCTCGGGAGCTGGGAAACCCCCAACTTCAACTGAAGTGGTTGTCGTAAGGCCTTATCTGTAAAAATAAATAGGCTCCACTCGCCACATGCGAAAACCTTCGAGAATAACGCAGCAATATGTTACACTATATGTGTAGCTTAGTTGCGTATTTGCGCAAACGCTTCTCTACGTAATTATATTGTCCTTATTCCTTAGCAATCAAAAGTAAAGCATTTGCATGCCATTCTAGCCTGTAGGTATGCCTAGCAACGTATGCATAGCAACCGGATCGAAGGACCAATCTTTGTACCCCTGAATTTAAATGTGCCGAGCCTTTCATATAATTGCCGACTGTCTCTGAGTTAGTTTTGGTTTGTAGCAGTCTGCATTAGTACATACTACATACATAGTTGTCTAGAACGCCCGGCTCACCTGTTGCGTTCTCCTCTTATCAAATAATATTATTTAACTCCATTTGAAAAGGAACTTGCGAGAGCCCGCTCAAAACAAAGCGCCAACTTACTTTCCAAATAAACTAGTAAAATTCTACAAGTAAAGTAAATGCTTTTAAAACGGGGTTAACAAATTAATGTTTTTGTGTAATGCTTGCACATTAACGACGCAAAAAAAAACGATGCCTGGATAGCAGTCGAAAATGCTAGAGTATTATGTACCTAACCTAATTTGTAAAAATGCAAACCAAAAGTTTGAAAAATTAATTAGTTAATTCATGAATTACCCTGTTTCAGGGGAAAGGGTGTTGTAGGTTTTGTGTTCGTTTTGTGATCAAGGAGCGGAGTTTGATTTTTTGCAAGTACGCATGCAGTACCTGTGTGTAAGCGCAAATTCGCACGTATAGTTTTTAATTATTAATCTTAATAGTTAAGATATATTTGCAACCTAGATTAATGATTATTTAAAACGAATCTACAATCTTAGTTGCAAAGATATATAAACATTTAAAATTTACATTATATGCGTGCCCACAAGCAGTCACGAGTAAATTCGCGCTTACAAATTCAACATGTGTACTTAAAAATTAAAATCCAAATCTCAAACGAACACAAACTTTTTCCGAACTTCCCTGAAATAGGGCTGACATAAGCAAAGTGAACCATTTTTTACAGTATGAGTGGTCAGCCTCATACCAACCTATGACTTATGAGTGAAAGAATGATCAATATCATTTTGGATTTTGAAAACATTCAAGTTCTGAAATGAGAATTAATGTAATAAAGTTGTATGCATATTTTCATAGTGTACCTGAAAAACAGTTCCCAAACTTAATAATTATATTGTTAGCATTTACACAAAATGTAATATACGAGTACCAGAAAATCAATAAACCTCGTGGGACAAGCTTTTCAAACCGTAAGCGAGTTTGAGCTAAAAAATTCTGCGTTGCGAATAGTTGGCAGTGTGTAAGGATAAGTTTTACTTTTTCTTCTTCTTCTTTGAGGTGAATTTCCACGGAGAGAGGGGGGGCAAAAGTGCACAGAGAGCTATGGTACATACTTTGATTAAATCAATATAAAGGGTGATTTTTTTGAGGTTAGGATTTTCATGCATTAGTATTTGACAGATCACGCGGGATTTCAGACATGGTGTCAAAGAGAAAGATGCTCAGTATGCTTTGACATTTCATCATGAATAGACTTACTAACGAGCAACGCTTGCAAATCATTGAATTTTATTACCAAAATCAGTGTTCGGTTCGAAATGTGTTTCGCGCTTTACGTCCGATTTATGGTCTACATAATCGACCAAGTGAGCAAACAATTAATGCGATTGTGACCAAGTTTCGCACTCAGTTTACTTTATTGGACATTACACCAACCACACGAATGCGTACAGTGCGTACAGAAGAGAATATTGTGTCTGTTTCTGAGAGTGTTGCTGAAGACCGTGAAATGTCGATTCGTCGCCGTTCGCAGCAATTGGGTTTGTGTTATTCGACCACATGGAAGATTTTACGCAAAGATCTTGGTGTAAAACCGTATAAAATACAGCTCGTGCAAGAACTGAAGCCGAACGATCTGCCACAACGTCGAATTTTCAGTGAATGGGCCCTAGAAAAGTTGGCAGAAAATCCGCTTTTTTATCGCCAAATTTTGTTCACCGATGAGGCTCATTTCTGGTTGAATGGCTACGTAAATAAGCAAAATTGCCGCATTTGGGGTGAAGAGCAACCAGAAGCCGTTCAAGAACTGCCCATGCATCCCGAAAAATGCACTGTTTGGTGTGGTTTGTACGCTGGTGGAATCATTGGACCGTATTTTTTCAAAGATGCTGTTGGACGCAACGTTACGGTGAATGGCGATCGCTATCGTTCGATGCTAACAAACTTTTTGTTGCCAAAAATGGAAGAACTGAACTTGGTTGACATGTGGTTTCAACAAGATGGCGCTACATGCCACACAGCTCGCGATTCTATGGCCATTTTGAGGGAAAACTTCGGAGAACAATTCATCTCAAGAAATGGACCGGTAAGTTGGCCACCAAGATCATGCGATTTGACGCCTTTAGACTATTTTTTGTGGGGCTACGTCAAGTCTAAAGTCTACAGAAATAAGCCAGCAACTATTCCAGCTTTGGAAGACAACATTTCCGAAGAAATTCGGGCTATTCCGGCCGAAATGCTCGAAAAAGTTGCCCAAAATTGGACTTCCCGAATGGACCACCTAAGACGCAGCCGCGGTCAACATTTAAATGAAATTATCTTCAAAAAGTAAATGTCATGGACCAATCTAACGTTTCAAATAAAGAACCGATGAGATTTTGCAAATTTTATGCGTTTTTTTTTTAAAAAAAGTTCTCAAGCTCTTAAAAAATCACCCAAAAATGACTTTTTGTTCCTCCCATACCTACAAAACGCCAAATTTCATATGTAAAGACTTAATATTAGGCACGCAATTTTAGAAGTTCATTTGGTTCATAATAATTCTGTCAACGGGGGGGGGGGGGAGAAGGCACGCAATTTTCAAAAAATTCCAAAAAAAAAATTTGCGCAGAAAGGCCGACGCCCCCCCCAGTTTGAAAACCGCTGCCTTAGATAGATGATTGAACTGAGAACCTAATGATCGATAATTTTTTAAATGATTGAACTTATTGCGCAATAACTATCGATGTCGTCGCTGGCCGGATGAAAGGCATACGCGGGCCACATTGTGGCCCGCGGGCCGAATGTTGGACAGGCCTGGTCTAGACTCTAGAATCATTTCGAAGCGGTGTACGTACTGATGATGATGATGATGATTTCTTTATCAGCGCCTGAATATCGTATATAAACAAAATTAATATTTTTTTTAAAGATATGAAAAGCAAAATAGGGTTTTCATTGTTTGTAGCAATGATTAATGTTTTCTATATTTATTTCACCTCTGCGGCACTACAACAAGTGTCATAGACCCCTAGAGTCTCTAGAATCTAGGGAGTCTCCCGCACAGGATTTCTTAAAAAAAAAAAAAATGTGAAAAAATTACAAAAATTTTCGATCCGTATACCATCGTCAGGTATCTATAATCTAAGTTGCAAAGATATATTAACATTTAAAGCTCATATCAAATGCATGCCCATCAACAAACACGTGTACTTAGTTCGCGCCAACAATTAATGCTGAATGTGTACTTACAAATAAAATCCAAACCTCAAGTGAACATAAACCGTACAACTTTTGCCGACCTTACCTGACACAGGGGTGACATTGGCAAAGTGAACCATTTTTTACAGTATGTGTGTTAAGCCTCATATCAACCTATAAATCAAGAAATATATAAGTCGTATAAATGCAAACGCCGTCAACTCCTTACGAGATGATTTTGAGAAAAATAAACTTGTGTTTTGAACGCGATTTGGAACCAGTTGGAGATGACGGCGTTTGCACGAAATCATACTTTTTCAATTAAAATAACGAAGGTTAATTTGATTTGTCATTGTCCTGATGATGCCTTTTTAGGCGAAAACATTTGACTAAGTTAAAGAATATAAAAGAAGAATATGAATTTAAACTGCGTTTTATTTAATTTATATAAAATTAGTGAGTTTTTCATCCCATTGCACACATCAAATGGTTTGTTACACTACGCAGAATCCAATTCAATAATTATCTCAAAAATCATACAATTTGGAGATGACGGCGTTTGCAGTTATACGACTCATATGTATCAAAATAAACCTATTTATCAAAATGAATGAGTTGTAAACCAAGTAAAAAATAACGAAGGTTAGATTACAAGTTGGATATTGGAGGCTTGAGCCGGTTGGTCGATAGAGAGGCCTCTGATATAATAGTCACAAGTACGCTCATGGCAATCATTACTTCTCCCGCCTCTGTGGCACATACGTCACTGGCAGAGATACACCACGTTCACACGGGTCGCACGGAGCGCATTAGTAGATGGCTGTGTATGTGTTAATAATCTATAATCTAGGTTGCAAGGATGTATTCATTTAAAGTTATCAAATGCATGCCCACAAACAAACACGTGTAGTTCGCGCTTACAAAATGCTGAATGTGTACTTGCAAATAAAATCCAAACCTCAAATGAACATGAGCCCTACAAGTTTTGCCGACCTACCCTGACACAGGGGTGACATTGGCAAAGGGAACCATTTTTTACAGTGTGGGTGGTCAGCCTCATACCAACCTATAAGTCAAGGAATAATAATGCCTAAAATCTAAATCTAAGTTGCAAAGATATGCATCATTTGAGGTTCATATTAAATGCATTCCCACAAGCAGACACGCATAATTTTGCGCTCAAACATGCCGCTTGTGGACCTACAATATAAAAATACAATCTCAAATGAACATAAGCCCTGCAACTCTTGCCGACCTTCCCTGAAACAGGGGTGACATTGGCAAAGTGAACCATTTTTCATAGTATGGGTGGTCAGCCACATACCATCCTATAAGTCAAGGAATACAAGCATTCTGTATCTATTTCATCCTATCTATTTTAAAAACAGCAATGATGCTTGGGGTATTGTACATTTTAGTCTAATAATCACTCGCCACTCAGTACTCGCTTCTTCACAGATCGACCCGTCTGAACGAGTCAATACGTCACTGTGAGAGACAGAGTAAGGTAGAGTCGGAGCGAGAGCAAGCGTGTCGGCAGTTATCGTTTGAAAGCCGGCGTCGCGGCGCCCACCAGTCGTCATGGCGACCGGGGATACAGTGCGCAGCCGCACATCCACTGTAAACACCCCCCTGACCCCCCGTTACAGGAAATCTGCTCGGCCACGAGATGCCTACGTCATAGCGGATTATGCTGAAAATGATGCGTAGCACCGCATAGAGATAATGATACCGTAGAGTCTGACGAGGGAATTATATCGTAGCTCCTGTTGAGGGAGCTATATCGTAGATTCAGTAGAAGTTACTAAAAGAAACTGTATGCGTTTTTCTATAGAATATGCTATATTGTAGCTTCTGTAGAGGGAAATAGAATATATCGTAGATTCAGTAGAAGTAACTTTGTCGTAGAGGGAACTTTATCGTAAATTCTGTAGAGGGAACTGTATGCGTTATTCTATAGAAGATGCTTTATTGTAGCTCCTGTAGAGGGAACTATATCCAAGCTACTACAGAAAAAAATATATCGTAGATTGAGTAGAAGTCACTTTGCCGTAGAGGGAACCAAATGGTAAATTCTGTAGAGGGAACTGTATGCGTTATTTTATAGAAGATGCTATATTGTAGCTCCTTTAGAGGGAACTATATCGTAGATTCAGTAGAAGTAACTTCGTCGTAGAGGGGACCAAATCGTAAATTCCATAGAGGGAACTACAGGTATGTGCGTTATTCTATAGAAGGTGCAACATCGTAGCTCCTGTAGAGGGAATTTTATCGAAGCTACTGTAGAGAGAAATAGATTGAAGATTCAGTGAAAGTCACTTTGTCGTAGAGGGAACTATATCGTAAACTCTGTAGAGGGAACTGTTTTGCGTTATTCTATAGAAGATGCTATATTGCAGCTTCTGTAGAGGGAACTATCTCGAAGCTACTGTAGAGATAAATATATCGTAGATTCAGTAGAAGTAACTCTGTCTTAGAGCCGTGTTCCGCAAACTTTTTTGTGTTCAAGGTACACCTATCAAATCAAAAAATTGTAGAGAATGATATCGTAGCTCCTGTTGAGGGAGCTATATCGTAGATTCAGTAGAAGTAACTTTGTCGTAGAGGGAACCAAATCGTAAATTCTGTAGAGTAAACTATATGCGTTATTCTATTGAAGGTGCAATATTGTAGCTCCTGCAGAGGGAACTATATCGAAGCTACTGTAGAGATAAATATATCGTAGATTCCAGAGGCATGCATCCCATACAGGCACATGCGCCTAATAGGTAGGCAATAAATGGAAAGACGCATTTAAGCTTGATATTGAGATTTAAAATTCAAAATCTAAGTTGGATTGGACCCATCGTTAGCATTTCAGTCAATTTCAAACGAGCTTTTTAAAAGGAATATGAGTAAATATTTTTTCTGAAATGTGTTGAAAAATGTGTGAAAAGGTACTGTTGTTGCTACAGTTTATAATATCAAAGTTACTTAACAGCTTAAAATATACAGCTCCTTTAAATGATGGTATTTTAGCTTCTTAATATCCAAGAGTGGCGTAGCTTCTGTGAAACTCACAGAATTTTGGTTTATTTACGGTAATGTCATAGCAGCTGCTTTGCTTTTATAACAATTATCTGAGCTGCTTTTCACAAATTAATCTCGTAGCGTTTCCACAGGTTGTGATTTCAATTTCGTAGAGCTTCTGTGAAGATAATAATATCGTAACTCATGCAGAAGTAATTGCATCGTACTTGTTTAACAGCTCATATTATCGTAGTTGTTTTATTGATAATAATATCGTAGACATTATATGTGTTTTTTATTTTATTTCATTGCATCTTAATATAATCAATAGGTAATATAATTGTCGTTTTAGAAATATTAATAATATCGTAACTTATTTAACGATAATAATATCGTAGCATATGTAACGATAATAATATCGTATCTTTTGTAGCGATTATAAAATTGCAGCTTCTGTAACAATTGTAATGTCGTAGCTTCTGTAACGATAATAATACTCGTATCGTTGCTTCAGTCATGATTTTAATGTCGTAGCTCCTGTAACAATAATAATATCCTATGTTTTGCAGCGATTATAAAATTGTTGCCTTTGTTACAATTAAAATGTTGTAGCTCCTGTAACGATAATAATATCGTAGTGTCTGTAACGATAATAATATCGTATATTTTGTGGCGATTATAAAATTGTTGCCTATGTTACAATTAAAATGTCAGTAATGATTTTAATGTCGTAGCTTCTGTAACGATAATAATATAGTAGCTTCTGTAACAATAATAATATCTTAGCTTCTACGACATAAAATAAAGGCAAATTAGGGATTGAAGCAGCACAAACAAAGTCTTCCGATCAGTATGATTAAAGAAGAAGAAGATATTAAAGAAATCCTCACTCGTCGTACAGAGACAGTGTCTCCTAAAGTCGAGAATAATGTATGTTATCTTATAACACTTCGTCTAATGTCCGATTAATAAATTTAAATGTGCAGTTATTATTATTGCAGAT
Source organism: Agapetus fuscipes (assembly GCA_951799405.1). Lineage (NCBI taxonomy): Eukaryota > Metazoa > Arthropoda > Insecta > Trichoptera > Glossosomatidae > Agapetus > Agapetus fuscipes. The sequence goes on along the minus strand of OX637351.1, from coordinate 11,138,534 downwards.
ATGTCAAACGACCGTAATTCCAGCCTATTACACATAAAAGATATTTAAAAAAATTAACGGAATAAAAATGTCAAAAATTTTGGTGTAAGGTACAAAAAATTCCTGAAACTTCAGTCGCACGTCTCGCAAGACATAACCTTTACAGGTTATGTGTGTGTGTGAGTGTGAGTGTGAATGTGCCCAGTGGCGTATCGATCTCTCCAGTCCGCCGTACGACGTGCACTTGCAAGGGCTCTTCCTATGTGCCCCCAGAAGGGGGGCGGGGAGACCAGGAGGGGGGGCGAGAAGACCCACAAGTAACACTCCCCCAAGTATAAAACGTCAAGTGTAAACTCAAAAAGATAGTTTCTCAAAAAAAATGTATGCAAACCATAAAAACGTTTTTTTCATATTCCATACATTTTTGGGTGAACACTATGGTTGAGTTTAAATGTATTTTTCTTTATACTACAGACACAGAGCTTCCAACACTTCAGACGTACATGTCAGCAATTTCAGATTATACGTGTAATGCAAGCTGAAAATCATCACTAAACATGAGTCAGTTTGCAAGTCGAAATGATACGAATTTACCTACATTGAATAAAAACATTTTTTTTTCTATTTAAACGGTAATTTTTATCCATTGGTAGGTATTTCAAATAACGATTTCCCTGTTTAATTAAAACTCATTGATGTGGCCACACTCGCCACGAATGTAAATGTGAAATTCAAAGAATGTTCTTAATTCAAATTTTGATCTGATATTTTTTCTTCTTATAATTTTATCGGTTCTTTCAGTTGGCAACAATTATTTTTGTCAGATGTATTTTTTTTAAACGTAAGCGGCCATATTTGTTAGCTGATAGAACTTAGGTACACCAAGTTAATATTTTCAATGGGAATATATTTTATATTGAAAGGAAAACTTATTTGCGATTTATTTGTATGGAATAATATTTAATGTGACCGCATACATAGTGTCATGCAGAAAATAATTATTTTGTATTCTAGTAAGGACCTTGGGCGCACCTCCGAGTTCCTATTAACCATGAACATAATATATTTTCTTGTACGGGTATTATAACATTATTTTTTTCTGATACAAATAACGTAATACAAGATTTTATTAGGTACATGTAATGACAGACGAGAATCAAGATTTTTGGTAGAAAATGAGATAAATATGTGGAAGCAGAAAGAAAAAAATCTTATCTTTTCCATACATTTTATTTTTATAAAAGTCCTAGATTGTGTACCTACTGCCATGTTACGAAAAAATCTTAAATCAAAATTTAAATAAACATGCAGTATACTTTTTTCGAAAATAAAAGTTATTAGTTGTTTCGACAGGCATAAAAAATCATTATCTGTTTTATCATCAAATAAATGTTATTTGAAATAATATATTCTGTTGAAATACTTTGAAAAGATGACAAATTAAAAGAGTTTGTATTTTTTTTAATTACACGGTTTTTTTTATAAAAACAACGCGTGATAATAAAGTGGACTTTATATTTTAATATATTTCAGCAACTTAGATCATAAGTTTTGATCTTGCGGTATAATGGGCTCCGAACATTTTTGAATTTGGAACTTTTTCTCGGTGACCAAACGTCAGCCTAGTAAGTACCAATACTACTATCTACTGGGATTAGCAACCTAATGTAATCTAATCTAAGTTGCGAAGATAAGTAACATTAGGGATTCATATTACATACATTCTCACAAGCAGACACGTATAAGTTCGCGCTTGCACATGCCGCATGAACCTACAACATAAAAACCCAAATCTCAAATGAAAATACACCCTGCAACTTTTGCCTCCCTTCCCTGAAACAGGGGTGACATTGGAAAAGTAAACCATTTTCTACAGCATGGGTGGTCAGCCGCATACCAAACACAGACCAATCACAAAATACTTGTTTGCCTGTAGCCCGGCCAGGTGAAGACACAATTTTGTCCATGTCAATTCATGTGCGGACCCCATTATATTATTTTAGGCGCCAAATAAAAATATAATTCTTTCAAATTTTTTTCATATTATCATTCCTTGACTTATAGGTTGGTATGAGGCTAACCACACATACTGTATAAAATGGTTCACCTTGCCAATGTCACCGTTGTTCCAGGGAACGTCGGCAAAAGTTGCAGGGTTTATTTTCATTTGAGGTTTGGATTTTAATTTGTATGTAGGTACACATTTAGCACTTGTAAGCGCGAACTTACACGTGTTTGTTTGTGAGCATGCATTTGATATGAGCTATGAATGTTAATATATCCTTGCAACTTAGATTATAGCTATAGAATCATGACATCTTCCCCTCCATTCGCTGGTCATCTTTCCATACGTGCCTTTTTTTCAAAGTGAAAATGGCTCCGATGTCCTTTGTGAGAGAATCAAAAGATGAAGAAGAAAATCAATTTCCAAAGAATGGCGGTAATTTTTGTGCGGAAGTTATATGTTGTCGTGTTGAATGAAGTGTGCATGTTGTATGGTAAAGTTGGCTGGCCTGCCTGTCTGCGCATGCGCCGCGCCTGTGGTCAATAGCGCCTCACTTCACGCCGCTCCCCTTCCCACCATTCTGCCCGCCGACATACCAACACTCCAGCACGACCCCGTAGATGACGATGACTGAAAAATATTATACTCACACCATGTATACTCACATCTTGTAAATAAATAGCTAGTGTAAATATGAACAAACCCCTTCAAAATGTAATGAAGCAAGTTAGATGACGTATTTTATACTTTTTATGAACCTTCACCGAAATTTAAAAATGGAATACAGTTTATTGAAATTCAAAAATCGAACTTTTTCCTTCTAAGGAAAGCAATTGATACCAACGTTAAAAAGTTCAATACCTAATTTACCTAATTTTTATAATACCATGTAATGAGGTCCGAACATTTTTGAATTTGGGCCTTTTTTCTCGCCGAGCAAACGTCGGTTTTCAATTTTCCCTATCAACCCGGCCGCGTGACGACACATTATAGTAACTTCGATAAAATAAATTTGTGAAAATTAACTTATTTATAATCTATCTGTAATCTACGATGCAAAAATTCTTAAGATTCATATTTAAAGCAAGCTCACGAGCCTGTGTAAAGTCGCATTTAGCAATTGGTAAATAACAGAAGTCCTGCTTGCCGTGTGAGAAAAAACTCTAATATCGATTTTTTTATTGAGTCCACAACGTTAGGAAAAACCTGTATTGAATATTTAATATTTTATTATTTTCAGCGAGAAGATTTTACAATGTATAAAATTTTGAATAAGATTTTTTCTTCACAAGTGCATGTGACTAGGGTCTAAATCTAAATCTAAATCTAAGCTGCAAAGATATGTATCATTTGAGATTCATATTAAATGCATTCCCACAAGCAGACATGCATAATTTCGCGCTTATACATGCTGCATGTGGACCTACAATATAAAAACCCCAATTTCAAATGAACATAAGCCCTGCAACTCTTGCCGACCTTCCCTGAAGCAGGGGTGACATTGGCAAAGTGAACCATTTTTTACAGTATGGGTGGTCAGCCGCATACCAACCTATCAGTCAAGGAGGTCCCCAACAAAAATATAAAAAAATACCCTCATAAGGCACCATATTTTTTTTGTCTTTGAATTTTGTGTCACGTCCATTATTTATGAAGCTACAAACTCGAATTTTCCCGCGCTTTTCTTTCTGGTCTCCACCCCTTTTCAACAGGTGGTATCACTGAAGGCGCCTGCTCACAACCACAATCATTATCAGTCTGTAAATATATAAGTCTACTTATTTACTTACACAATATCGATGTTGGTAGTACGTAAATTGTAGGTATGTAATAATTTTATTTAATCACAAACTTTTAAAATAACATGATTATTTTAATAAAAACATCTAAAGAATGTCCGGTCGGCTCAGTTGGGAGAATGCTTGCATTCCATGCCGGAAACTCGGGTTCTTATCCCACCGAGGCAAGGGTGTCAAAAATATTACTTAATCTAATCTAATCTAAGTTGCAAAGATATGTTACATTGGAGATTCACATTACATGCATTCTCACAACCAGATACGTACAAGTTCGCGCTTGCACATGCCTCATGTGAACCTACAACATAAAAAACAAATCTCAAATGGACATACACCCTACAACTCTTGCCGACCTTCCCTGAAACAGGGGTGACATTGGCAAAGTGAACCATTTTTAAAGCATGGGTGGTCAGCCTCATTACCCGTTTCAGTGTGTACATCAAACCCAAAATAAAATATAGGCAAGGTTTACTTAGGCTTCACAAGGAATGAGTAACCCCCTAGGGAGCTGGGAAGCCTTCAACTGAAGTGGTTGGCGCAAGGCAGAGCCCCTTACCTGTAAAAATAAATAGGTTCCACTCACCACATGCGATCCTTTCGGGGTAAACGCGGCAAGAAGCTGCACTATATGTGTAGCTTAGTAGCGTTTTTAGCGATCTATCTGAAATGTTGACAGAAATACCACTTATTCCGTTTTTTACTAACACTCATTGAATAACCTCTGCATCAGCTCCATAAACAACAGCCTTAGCCTTACAGCAACTGGGTGCTGCTTAAGAATTTGCGCTTTCTTAAGTGACTACTAATCTGGCAGAGGGCTGTTGAGGTGTAATTCACACAAAAACAGCGCTCACTAAATAAATCATCCTAACATTATTACCTATTATGCCAGGATGCTAGGAAAAAGATTGATTCGTATTTTTCTTCTGCTTATATCGACCTTAGTCACACAGATCTGTGATGTGTCCATTGATTGAAAATTGTGAATATCCCTCTCATAAAAAAAATATATTTAAAAATCAGTAATTGACCGCGTGTCGTTGGCATCTTGGACCGGTCCGTAGTCCGTAGTGGCAACACTTCGGACTCGTAAATGGAAGGTTGTGGATTCGGATCCCGGCGGAGCACAAAAATATACCATTTATATTTCGAATGTGCTCTTCGCTGGGTTGAAAAATTCATAAACCTTTACCAATGACCGGTCACCAAAGGTCCATCCAGCCTTACAGCAACTGGGTCTTGCTTGAGTAATGGCGCTTTGTAGCGACGACCAAGCTCGTACACCTCTGCGGCACTACAACAAGTGTCATAGACCCCTAGAGTCTTTAGAATCTAGGGAGTCTCCCGCACAGGATTTCTTAAAAAAAAAAAAAAAAATGAGAGAAAATAACCTCAAACGAAAAGAATACAAGTTTATTTTCAAAGCTTGAAGAAAAAGCGTCCCGTATGCTTATACACTTGAGAAAAAAATTAAACGGAAGCCACTATCTTTATAAGTATCTACCTATTATACATACATATCTACCTATTATACACAACATCACAATACAACACACAATTTTGCTCCTAGCGAAAATATTTGAATTAGTCTTCAATTTTAATTAAATTCTATCAAAAGTGTTCCAATAGTGCTTTAAGAGAAAAAACATTTTGTTTACAGTGCTTATAATTTGTGCGCAAGCGGTTTTTAGTGCTTTTTAATGGATTGTAATATACACGAAATCTGACTTTTAAGTGGGTACATAAATTTAAAACAAAAATAAACTTTCTCTACTGACCAAATAGCGGCGCTATCTTAAACTAAACCTTTTATTTTTACTTTTTGAGTTGGTAATACTACTTATTTTAATAAAACTTTCGCCACCAGGCGATAGACATCGCTTTTTACATTTAACTTCAAAATCATAATTATAATCATAAATATGGCTCAAGACCTGCTGGCCAATGCAAATTTAATTTTACAAACACTTAATAAAATTATTATGGACTCTTCTAATAAGTTTACCAGAGACCAAATTAGCAAAATAACACCTTTAACTACCGAGTTATCCGGTGCTGTTGGAGCCATGGCAATCGAAATTGGACGCCTCGAAGGGGAAACAAATGCCATAAAAAGAGTGAAGAATGAACCAGCAAGCTTCATTGAAGCATTAACTGAAGTGAAGGAGCGGGAAGTCCGCTCCAAAAATGTAATAGTCTTCAATGTACCTGAAGCAGAAGACAGAATGGGCGATAAAATGAAGATTAAAGAATTGGTTGATGAGATGGGAATGCCAGATTTGGAAATAATACGCTGCTACAGACTTGGTCAACCTTCCGATGGGAAGGTTCAATATTCCCCTGTCACACTTCGACCCGCTCTATTTAAATTCGATTCTAAATCTAAACTTTTTGTCAGACAGACGTAAATTTATTGACTTAATCAATAATCACCCTCTTCAAAATAAAACATGCTCTAATTGATTGTCCTGCACTACTTAGTGAGTTGAATTTTTTTACTCCACGTTCAGGGACTAGACAATTAGTTTCTTACCGCCCTGTATTTACTAGCACTAACGCACAAAGCAATAGTTGTATGCATCGTTTACAGCGTGTTGGTAATGAGTATGCCTCACTTGACTTGGTTCTGCATAATAATAATTATCATACCTATAACCAAGGTCTGAAAAAAATGTTTTTGGGACATCCATAATATATAATAAATTATATTGTTTTAGATTGTTATTATATGAACGATGTCTGCCTGGTGAATTTCTTTATTAGTGATATTTGAATGGTTTCTGAAGTTTTTATTTTTGATATGCTTTTTTTTTTTTGCTTCTAACCTACTGTTTAGTGTTTATATATGGGTTTATTTTTTCTTTTCTTTTCTTTTATGTTTTACCGTAATGTTTTATACTTTTTATTCTTGTAATATTTATTGTTATTGTTGTTTTGTATAAACTCCCTTGATATGTACTTATTTCGTAAAAGGCTAACGCCGTAAATAAATAAATAAATATGTGAACGTACTTGCATAATATATTATATACGCACATACTTTTCGGTGGGGTTCGGTATATTTTGTACAAGGCTGTTATCAGGGAGGAAGAAGAAGAAGAGTTATTGATCCTGGAGCGCCTTATCATGTATAGAGGTGAAAATTTACCAGCTACGACGGCGTGCCTGAAAAACGTTTCCGCGCGAACAGCACAAGCGGTAGGTATAAAATATACAACGTAAAATGTATAGTGTGTATCTAGTGGTAGGTATAAAATATAACGTTAATAGTATAGTGTGTAACTATCCAGTATGTATAATAATAGAGTTACCGCACTGATGTTCCAAATTTGAATTATCTTAGCGAGAAAACTTAGAAACCTCTGCAACATTTAAAAAATATTAATTATTTAATGGTTATAAGTTTGAATTAGACTATTAAATTTCTACACCTAGGATATGTCAGCTAGTTAGTGAGAAAAAATAAAGTCTGCACATTTAAACGTAAAAACTTAGTGACGTCATACGGTAGGGATACTAGGGAAAAGTCTGTGAAATAATTTATCAGTTACTAAAGACCCTAGTCCCATAGAGATTTGACATTTTGCGCCGAGAAAAAAAAGAGAATTTCGAACATCCGTGCACTCCATTATAACATAGTATCACGCGCTTTGTAATCCGTCACTTTTATACTAAACTTGCCGGATTATAAAGTAGTAGAGCTATGTTTGAAAAACCCGGACTATTTAACACTTAAGTGAGTGCTGGACCACCGATTTCTTTAAAAAAAAAACCAAGATTTCTTTAAAAAAAAAAACAAAGAAACTTTTCCCGCGTTGATTCCTAAGAGGTCGCATGTGAAATCTATTCAATTTCCAATCAGATAGGTATAAAAGTGATTTTAAATTGGAACTTTTTTTCGCCTTGAGTATTTCCGTGCATATTTTGATGTAGCAGCAGTGGGTACGTCAGTGCGGCCGCTAACTTGAAGTATTGATGTATTGTTGGCTGGTGTCGGACGTTGGGAAGGGGCGGCACCGGCAGCGCTATCGATTTCTCCCGTCTCCCTCTAACGCAGCTGATCTCGGTCTGTCTCTAGCCTCCGGCACGTCCTGCGCCACGTGGTGTTGCTATACACACACCGTACATTCTACACCTACCGCTTTTCACACACTATACATTATTGTGTTATACCTACCACTTCTCACACACTATACATCTAAACGAAAAACGCAAATTAAATGCATTTTTTTCCCGCGTTGTCTCTAAATAAAAGGAGTCGTATGTAACCGGTCCGTGTCTAGTGGTTAACACTTCTGATTCGTAAATGGAAGGTTGTGAGCTCGAATCCTAGCGGAGCAAAAAAAAAATACCACGACCAAGCTCGTAAACAACACCTCTGTGGCACTACAATAAGTGTAATAAGCCCCTAGAGTCTCTAAAATCTAGGGAGTCCCCCGCACTAGATTTCTTAAAAAAAACGTGTGGAACCTATTTATTTTCGCATGTAAGGAGGCCGGCCTAACGCCAATAACTAAGGCAGCGGGGTACATAGCCTGCATTTTTATTTTTGGTTTGGAATAAACACTGAAACGTGAAGTGATTTCTAACAACCTTTCTGGGAAGCGAACCCTATCTTTCTATCATTGAAACCACATAGGTACTATGAAAGAGAAACCATAGTGAGATGGAGTAGGAAGATCCAGGAGGCATCTTAAGCATTAATGGCATCACCACGGTAATTCCTACCTACCGAATGTCGGTAATATTTGTATGAAGACCCGTCAATCCAAGATGGCCGCAAGTGAACAGCTGATTAGTCTTCATACAAATATTACCGATGATAATGCCCATCGGAGCAATGAGCGAAACAGTCCGAAAAGAATCAAATAGACCACGGCTACATAGCCCGAAAACATTAATTGTTATATCAATATTACCGATATTCGGTAGGTAAGAACTACCGTGGGGATGAGACTTCTAGCCCAGGATGTTTTTTTTTCGTAAATCACCTTCCTTGACTTAGGGGTTGGTATGATGCTGACCACTCATACTGTAAGACATTGATCATTTTGCAATATTCTATTTCAGGGAAGATCGGCAGGAGTTGCAGGGCTTATGTTCATTTGAGATTGGGGTTTTTATATTGTGGATACAAGAAAAAGACTTGACGGGAGATACAAATATCGTTGAAGGATCTTATATCCGTTTCAAAACCGGTCAAAATTTTTGAAAGTTTTTTTTCAAATGTAAAATCGTAGAATTTAAGTTTGGACTTCTACCTTGACTTGGGTTGGTATGAGGCTGACCACCCATTCTGTAAAAAATGGTTCACTTTGCCAATGTCACCCCTGTTTCAGAGAAGGACGGCAAGAGTTGCAGGGTGTATGTCCATTTGAGGTTTGGATTTTATTTGTAAGTACACATTTAGCATTTGTAAGCGCAAACTACATGTGTTTGTTTGTGGGCATGCATTTGATATGAGCATTAAATGTTAATATATCTTTGCAACTTAGATTATAGATTGTAGACTTAAAATCAGGACCGTGTAAATATGCTTATCGTAATCCATCAAAATTATACACTTTTTACCGAATTCTTCACTTTTGCAAATACCGTATTGTGACAGAGGCTGCAATGAATGGAAGGCGGTGTGGATGTTTAGCGTATCTGCAGCAGCGGCACAGTGGGCGCTGTGTAAGGGGCGGCACTCTCCCACCCAGTTCATACAACTCATGCGGAGTTGCTTCACTCGGTGAACAACATTACAATATTTTTTTCAGGTAGCTGAAGGCCTTCCCGATGAAGTTAATCAGCTAGTGTAACTCTATTCGTGTCAAAGAAAAGAAAGCCCTCCAGATCAGAGGCTATTGCATGACTCTAAGGAACCCCCCCCCTTCCCCAGAATTTCGATGTTACTGAAGCTAATGTGCCTAGGTATAAATATACATAAATGTAATAGATAGATATCAAATATATAGTTAGATAGTGAGAGGGCTACTGGCGTCCTCTGGCTGGTCTAGAGCTCGCAGTTGCGGACTCATGGTACGACTGACAGAAGCGCCTAAATGCAGTATAGTTGGCTCTATTGGCTTTGAGATCAGAGTATCCGGCTGGTCCTGACGCCGCGGCCGGTCGTACCGCGTCAAGGAGCGTTTCCCGTTGGGAGTATAGTAGGCGCTGTGTAAGGGGCGGCCGATGCAGGGCGGGAAATCTGTAACTGCGGTCACAACTAATAGAAACGCCGCCTGCGTGAGACCTTCTTCATCTTTCATTGCCACTTCTAACGAAGATTGGCGATCACGATGTCTATTCTCAATTCTTAACTTAAGAGGCTACTGCTCGAAAATCAGGACGTGTTGCTTTTGACATAAAACATTGTCGCAAGTTTTTTTTAGCCACGGTCTCCTTCGGCATCCTTTTCAAAGTGCCGTCATTTTCAAAGTGAAGTGCATTGAATGGCGTTCTGGTGTGAGCGAGAAATCGAAGAATGATCTGGAATATGCGAGAAAGTTCTCTTTTGTACCTATATATAGGGATTGCAATGGTGCGGAGAGTGATTGGTCGCCGCAAGCATTTTGCCGTGAAGACCAATATACGCAGAGATTATCAATTATTGTAATTTGTTAAGCAAACCGTGTAAAATAAAGTCAGTTAAAATATACTAGGGGCTACGCCCCTGGCTGCTACGCAGCCCAACCCCTTAACATTTGGAGAATGTGTATATTGCGCATAGTTTACTCACGTTAAAATTCGTAATATTAAAAAAACATGTAAAATAAAAACATGCAGTTTTTGTAAAAGAAAATTAAAATTTTGTAGGCTTTGATAAAATAAAATGTACGGAAGCTTACCATTTAAAAATTAAAAGACACAGGGATTATCCCGCATTGTAAACGGTTGCACATACTGTTATAGATACATCGATAGTGTATGCAAATCTTGATTTAATATCAATCTTTCTTTATTCTCATTTGCCCACCCTATGATCTGTCATTCATCGGGATTATCATGCACCGTGAATGGTTATAGATTTTATCAGAATAAGTTGATCGACACTGTTAGAAAATATCGATTCGATATAGGAAGGCACATCGATATATGAATGCCATTAAAAATATATCGGAAATCTGATAGATTGGTATGAAACTGAACCCCATGCTGTATACACCTAGTTCACTTTTGCCAATGCCACCCTGGCTTCCGGGAAGGGCGTAGGGCGGTTCGTGTGAGGTTTGTTTTTTGTGCACATGCAGCAAGTGTAAACACGATCGTGCTTGCTTGTAGGAATGCATGTAATATGAATCTTAAATGTACAATACCTTTGCAACTTCCGTTGAATCATATGTTGGCATGAGGCTGACCACCCTGTAAACAATGATTCACTTTGCGAATTTCACCCCTGTGTCAGGGAAGGTCGCCAAGAGTTGCAGGTCTTATGTTCATTAAAGATTGGGTTTCTATGTTGTTAGTCCACATCTAGCATTTGCAGGCGTGAACTTATAGGAACGGGTCTGCTTGTGTCTGGTATTCATTTAATATGAATCTCAATTTAATATATCTTTGCCACTTAAATTATACAGACCTAAACTAAATAATTTCCTTGACTTATAGGTTAGTATGCGGCTGATCACCCATACTGTAAAAAATGGTTCACTTTGCAAATTTCACCTATTTTTTAGGAAAGTTCGGCAAGAGTTGCAGGGCGAATGTTAATTTGATATAAGGTTAATATGTTCTATGTCATCATGGGGCATGTGTAAACGCGAACTTATACCTGTCTACTTGTGGGAATGCATTTAATATGAATGTCAAATGTAATGTATTGTGCAACATAGATAATAGATTATATAGGTATTAGGTAGTATATCTCTATAACTCTCAAAAAGCTGGTACGTATTTGAAAATATTTGATGAGAAAAAATAATTACTGACAATTTTGTTGAAAAATTATATGTAAAATCTTCTTCTGCCATGATCTGTATTTCTAAAAACTGGTTTGCGTCCCCGCTCGAATTTTTAAATATTTATTAGAGAACGCAAAATAGATCGATGAATTGCATTCCTTTCAAATTTATTAAAAAAAAGGGTCAAAGAAAAAAAAAAAAAAAAAACATTTCATTTCCAGGCCCGAACCCGGGTCCACCTGCATCAAAGACGTGGATGCTACCGCTAGCCCACGCCGCCCTTGCGGGTGGTGAGAAAATTGTCTTACATATTCAGAACGTTTTTCCAGGCATATTTATCGTTTACTGTTATTTTCGCGCTTTCCCCACACATTACACTATTAATTTTTCACAATATCGTGCAATGTAAATGGTTATAGATCTACATAATGTTTACATCGACAGTGTTTAAAAATATCGATTTAAAATAGAGATATCGATCCATTAATGCAATCAAAAGTATATCGGAAATCGGAAATACTATGTTTTTTTAGTGCACATACAGCATGTGTAAGCGCGACAGTACACGTGTCTGCTTGTGGTAATGCGTGTTATAAGAATCCTGAATGTACTATATCTTTGCAACTTATTTGAGTTTCATCAGTTTTTTTGTCAAAAATTATATTTGTTACATTTGTTATGAATTGAGTTAATGTTTAACGCCTCTTTGTTCTAATTTATGTACCTACATAGTTTTGTATGTAAAAAATATTTGTTTAAAAATAGGATAGCGCCTCTATATAATTACAATTTATATACATAAAATATGAGGTTTGTATCGCTTAAATAGATTTTATTTTCTAACACTGTCGAGCAGGCGGTTTAGCGTAATCGGCTAAACCACCGGTTCTCTCGTCGACCCCGCCTGGGAGACGCGGGTTCGATACTCGCGGCGAGACATTTTGACTGTTGAAAATTTGAAAGTCCAAGCGATAAACGACGACGAAGGACAATATAATAAAGGATAATTGCAGTTTAAGTAAAAGAGAACCCTAGTAAAATTGTTCCAATAATCACAATCAAAATAAAGCAGAATCAAAGTAAAACTGTCTTGTCTCCTGCGCGGTTTTGTCTCGCGCAGCAGTGTCAGGCTAGCACCTATCAGTGGCAGAGATTCTATCTATCTCCCAGGCTGATCGGTCACAGGGGCGGCGGGGGTGGGGGCACTGGGGGGCGCTGGGGGGCGCTAGGGGGGCAGGGGGCGGGGCCGGCTTACACACATCGATCCACTGCGTCTGATGGAAATACGTATTACAACACGACAACCGGGAACAACCGACATCCAATACTAACAACAAGTCTTCCTCATCGTCTGGTTCATCTTGTTTAAGGCGTGTTATAAAGCTAAATCTGCCGTTTTTGTTTCTTATACTTTATGGTCTTAGCAAAATAGTTACAGTAATAAAAAAATCTAGAATGTTTATTATTTTTGTATCTTAATTATTAAGATTGAACAAAATATATAACTTAAGAATGGCCACCACAAAAAAATATTTAAAAAAACGCGTTTTTTTTACATTTTTAGCTTTTTTTTTCGTGTGTGCTGTATTTTGGATTTTTTTTTTTTTGCTTTTTAATTACAGAATTATACATTGTTTAGGTTTGGAACTCAACTTTTTTTTTATAATGTCAATAGTTTTTGAGTAAATATGGAAAAACTGAAACTACTAAATGAATTAGATTTTAATTAAATCAAAGAACACAAAGAATCATCGTTAGCACAATCAATTTCAAATGAGTTATTTTAGAGCAGTGGGAGGAAATTTATTATGTTAATGTACCCAATGTCTAAACCCAATGCACGCGTCTGTATTCAAGGATAGGAATAAATGGAGGCGACTCTTCAGAGGCTCTGGCTACCCTTAGTGGCATGGCGTTACCTGTTGTAAGCATAATTAAAAAACAATTATTTTAATAGCAGTAAAACGTGACTGAAACATATTTTTTATTGAAAATTAATACACAATGTTCAGCTGTAACAAATGTGAAAATTGAAAAAAATGTTCTCAGTATTTCAGTGCCAATTGTATGAAATGTGTGCTCGGGCACGTGGTATAGCCAGTGTCCACGTGATCCTGCGGCTATGGGAAAGTTGGAGAGGGGGGGGGGGGGGAAAAGTGGGGATGAATAAGGGAGGGGGGGGGGGTGAGATCAGCTGCCAGACAGTCCTGCCAACGCAACAAACATAATAAAGTGAAACAAAATAAAATATTATACAAACAATCACCGCTGCGAAGTCCGAAAACTTTTACTGAAAAGTTTTTACGGCAAAATATTCGAAACAAAACATGTTTTTACGTGTCAAATTATATATTTTCTTGCTTTCTCCATTTTGTGTTTTGGCATCCAATTACAACACATGCCATCAAGTCTGAACCTTTCAAATTCGTCAATAGGGTATTTGCAATAGTGAGCAATATGCTAAAAAGTATTTTATTTTGACAGATTTCGAAAAATCAAATAATAATATGTTGATATGATGCCGAAAATTTTTTTTTTCGATTTTATATTTAAAAAAGAAAATATAGAAAATATAGAAATACCCTATTGTTTCGATCCCAAGATGTATACCGCATGCGTCCATGTTCGGACTGCTCCGGGCATAGTACGCGCGCGGCAATGCTGCCAACTTTCTAGAAACATTTTTACATTCGCCCGAGTTTTTTTGTACACATGGAAATGCAACAGTGTAGTTCTTTGTTCTCTTTCTTACCAATAAGCATTTAGTTAAGTAAGTTGAAACAGAAATATAATGTCCACAGATATCATATGTAAGTCAATGGTTCACATGCTACCTATCGTTTTGAAATGATAGCAATGCCCATGGCAGGTGCCGACAAACTTCAAGTCTCTTACAACAACCTTAATCAATCAATAAGCTGATGATGGTCTTGTCGTTTTTGTTTCAGGGAGCTCTTGCAGGAGCTGGTCCTTGGTCTCCCGCAGGGGGCGCTGCGCCCTCCTATCTACCAGAGCCCGAGGTTGTGCCCCCTCCGTGGAACTACTATCAGGTGAGGAAGTGCCGTGTTTCATTGTTACGAACTTGGAGTACCTACGTGCCTATACATGCATACATAGTGTGTAGAACAATCTGGCTCTAGTATGATGGTGGTAGTGTTACCAACTATGAATTCAAAGTGCTTACGTGCGCCTGTACAGGTACAATAGTGTTTTTTTTAAAGAAAACCTGTGCAGGAGACGCCATAGATTTCAGGGACTCTAGGGGTCTATGACACTTGTTGAAGTGCCGCAGAGGTGTTGTTCACGAGCTTGGTCGTCGCTACAAAGCGCCAATACTCAAGCAAGACCCAGTTGCTGTAAGACTGGATGGAGCTTTTGATGATCGGTCTTTGGTAAAGGTGTATGATTTTTTTAATCCAGCGAAGAGCAAATTTGAAAATATAAATGGTATTTTTTTTGTGCTCCGCCGGGACTCGAACCCACAACCTTCTATTTGAAAGTTCAAACACGGGACTTCGGACCGGTCGGTTTGTGTAGAACAGTCCAGTATGATCCATCATGGTGGTGGGACAGCTGTCTAGCATAATCTAGAACATCCAAGAATGGTCTCTTTTGTACCTATATATACGGGCTGCAGTGGTGCGGAGGGAATCAGATTAATGCATCCAAAATTTGGACGTGAATACCATATACGCAGAGATTATCAATTCTTGTAAATTGTGAACCAAAGCGTGTAAAATAAATGATTGCAGCTCAATTAAAAGAACCCAACTGAAATCATAACAATAGAATGAAAATAATGCAGCTGGACTTAATACCTGGAATCCATGGCGACCTGAAGTTTGAGGATCAATAACAGTCGAGAGGCCGGAAAATAAAATGAAATGAAAAAAGTAAATAATAAAAACAGCGGTTGCAATGTAAATGAAATTATCAAAATGAAATGTGTATAATGACTTTCCATTTTCTTGTCTTGACCATGGCGCTACCTTCCAGAGTGGTCCATGGTCGGTGTCAGGGCGCAGCAGCAGCGGCGCGTACCCCGTGCGCCCTCAGCCCCTCCAGCCGCCCCTGCAGACTCCTCAGCAGGTCTACCAGCAGCCTCCGGACCCGCTCAGGGGGCTGGCGAGCATGCACGTCAACAGCGACAAGGTAAACAGCCTTGAAATTGCTTTCTGCTTCCATACCTATTGACTTTTTTCGTGTAGATTTCTTTTTAAGGTGTTTATCTACATTAATGTTATTTATTATTTGTATTCCTTGACTTATATGTAGGTTAATATGCGGCTGACCACCCATGCTGTAGAAGATGGTTCACTTTGCCAATGTCAACCCTGTTTCAGGGAAGTTCGGCAAGAGTTTCAGGGTGAATGTTCATTTGAGATTCGGGTTTTTATATTGTAAGTCGACATGCGGCATGTTTAAGCGCAAACTTATCCATGTCTGCTTGTTAAAATGCATATAATTTGAATCCTTAATGTGACATATCTTTGCAACTTAGATTAGATTATATTAGATTAAAGATTTTAAATTAGAAAGATTTTAGATTAGATTGTTCCGAATGTTTTTTTTTTTTTGAGAATTGTTGGGTGAAATTAGGCATCAGACCGGTCCGTAGTCCAGTGGCAACACTTCGGACTCGCAAATGGAAGGTTGTGGATTCGAATCCTGGCGTAGCACAAAAAATATACCATTCATATTTCCAAAGGTGCTCTTCGCTAGGTTGAAAAATTCATAAACCTTTACCAAAGACCGGTCACTGAAAGGTCCATCCAACCTTACAACTGGGTCTTGCTTTGAGAATTGACTGAATAAATCATTCTGATATTATTATTATTATCAGCATTGCTTAGAGTAGAATAGTTAGTGTGTAGAGATGGGAGGGCTTGGTGTTTGGTTGACCTGTTGCTCACGCCTCACATTGTCAACAGGGATCGATGTCAGCGTCAGAGGCGGAGCTGCGCGCGCACACGCCCCGCCCTCGGCCCCCTCCCTACCCGCACCATCCCGCCAATGCTCTCCAGCAACCCGGCAGCGCTCTCCAGCAACCCGGCAGCGCTCTGCAACAAGCCAGGACTCAAACCCAACCAGCCAGAGCCAAAAGCAGGGCAAGAGACGACCCCAAAGCACACAGCCTAGAGAGAGCGCGCAGAAACAAGTCACCCAAGAGCGCCACCAGACAAGAAGACATAGAATACCGCAGAAAAGACGTCAACAGCTGCGCTCCTAGAGTCTCCCCACCAGTAGAGCCTCCTAAACCTGAATCTGTGCCACTACCAGCCTTTCAACAGGCTTTTGGTTCTACGGAAATTGGAAGATTTTCCGAAGCGTTTACTAAAGAAGGTAAGGCTGGAATTATCACTGAAGAGATGGTTTCCAACGCCATTTCTGCTCAATTGTTAGCTGGTGATGATTGGAGAGATTTGTCGCCAACCTTGGAAGACCACACGGCTAACTCTTTCCTGTCGGCTGTTTGAATTTTTGTCGTTTTTGGTGATGAATTTCATCGGTACCTACTCGAAGTTTAAAACTACTGAACCATTTACTAAAAAAATGTATGGAAAACAAAACAGCGCCTCTAGAGTTAAACCACAGATTGCATTGTTTAATCGTTAAGTTTTTTACTTGGAATTGCGCTTGATCCCCATAAGGCGGTGGCCATGGGCTCACACTCAAGGGCTTCTAAAAGAGTCTCCCCTATTTTATTTTTTTCGTTAAAATTATTTACCCTATGTTACTTTTTAAATCCATTGCAAATCAGTGTTGAAGCATTTGCCAACAGTCTCTTCCTTTAAAAGTAGAAAAAAAAAAACAAATTGTTCTACGATGTAAAAAAATATTTTCTACACTTTATTACAAATGCGTTGAATTCTTTTTGGACGACTCCTTTGTAATGGAAGCAAGTAAATTGATATTTTCAAGGATATTTTTAAAGCAACGTCACTAATTTCTATTGAAGAAAGGACTAAATGGTTTTGTAAATAAAATACAGCACATGCCCATCTTTTTTTAATCTTTTAACCGAATTTATAATGGATAATAATATACAAGATGTGTTTGGTGGTTCAAAAAAATGGTCAATCTTTTTAATTACATAAGTAGTGTCTTGCCTTCGATTTAAATAGAACCATAATAAGATTTATAAAAAGTATGATACTTGTTCTTGTAACATTGTATATAATAAATTAGCCTGTTAAAAAATAAGCCAAATTAAATTTAAAATATGTATTGATATAAAATACTTTTGTATAGGCTCTCTTAGATGTATAAAAACGAGAAGTCGATTTCTCTAAATGTTTTTGTAGGAATCCAAACATTCTGATACCCAATAGAAAATTATATTGTGCCTTCGGACAGGACTACACCAAAAAAACATAATGTAATATTGTATAATTAACTAAAAATGTATTGAGGTTAAAAATACTTCGATTTTTAGTGGGTTTGCATAAACAAATAATGATTAAAGAGTTAAATGAAAATGAGTTGATTATAAATTTTTATTTATAGACATAGATATGAGAAAACTGATTCACAAATAATCCTGTAAAATAAAATGTACAAATAAAAATAATATCAACCATACCTTTACCACTATATTGCGAGTAAACTATAAAATAATCTACTTTTAATGAATTTATCCATCATTAAATTTTTTCTCACAATCAATATATTTTTATCAGTTTTTTTACCAAAACGTTTTTCACCACTATTTCACCCGGTATTTTAAAGTATGGTAAAGTTAACTAAAATGCAATCTTAGTTTATTATTATTTGGTAACTTTAGCTTACGATTTTCAAGATGGCGTCGCTTCTCTGACAGCAGCTGAAATATTCTTTTTTAATGTGAGGATACATCAAAATTGTTGCAAACTGAACATTTTCTGTGTCGTTTTCTAGCTTAATGAAGGTTAAGCATATATTTTTTATGAATAGTTGTTTGTTTTAAAGCTTTTGAATGGCATTTTAATTATTTCCAAGATTTGGGGGCGGGGCTTCATACTTCGGTAATTTTCGGTTTTAGTTAACTTGAACTTGATTATTTTGAATAAAAATTCAAGTAATAGTTAACTAAAATATTACTACTCTTAAATATACCGGGCCTTAGCAAGAAAGTCTTGTTCATAGCGAAACTTTGCTAAAATGAAAACCAATTTTCGCCAGTTTGTGTAAAAATATCATCCCTTCCTTTTACAAGCTTATTTTTTTGATAAAAGGTAGCTACAAATGAATTTTAAATTAATCCTTTTTTTATATTTTGACAAAAAATTACGTTTTCGTTTACAACAGAGTTATGCATATTAAAAATAGGTATAAAATCTCGAAGATAGGTAGAAAAATTTACTGGTAACTCAACCGTAGACAAGAATTTTGTAAAAATGATAAACGACTTAGCTAAAATAAATTTAATGTATAAATAAAAATTTACTTTTATTCGAGTACTTACTAAATTTTGGGTCCAAAACATCAATCGAAATTTATTAATAGTGTTTTATCCATTCGAATTTTAATTTGACGACTTGATTGCTTGCTTTGTTAAAAAAATAATTAACAGCAACAGTATAATCATCATAATAAAATGAATATGGTAATTTGTCTGTTTATAAAATATCACATTTGTATCGGAGAAATGATAAAAAAAATGTTATCATATTCCTTTTTTGTTTTCGTGGACAAAAAATGTATAAAGTGGACATATGAGTTTTTTTGATGGAGCATATTTATCATAATATTTTTGTAAAACAAAATGTCATTTCATACCACGGATTTTCAATGTTTCCCGCTTGAATATGAAACTGAAAATTTCCATTTGTTCTTCTCACGGTTAGCTTTCTTAGAATATAAAACTTGATGAAGTATACGTAGAACGTAGTAAAATATATATATTATTAGTATTATGAGTATTTCTAAGATGATTTTTTATCACTTAGGGCGTGTTGTTTCAAAAGTACTTTAGGTGGCTTAGATTTAAAAAAATAACCTACTTGCAAGATCCTCATAAGTTGGTTAGTGTGTGAAACAACAGGGTTGAGGAGTGATTTTTGATAAAAACTCAGCGATAGGGAATGCAATCTCGAGACGAGATCGCTAAGTCGAGATCTCGAGGGATCTGGAATTCGATCTCGGCAAGATCTCGAATGGTAACAAAATAATAAAAAAATCATTTAATTAACCCATAAAACACCTAATTTTAGCACACCATGACAGTAACTGCACAACTGAAACAATTGTAAACCAAAAAGTGCCTGCGCGCACTGGAATATCTTCCGATCTAGTCTAGTCAAAACTATACTTCACTTCACTTATTATTTTCTATCCCGCTCTACCAACATCGTAAATACTTGGGAATAGTCGGGATAGTTTACGTATGCGGTCCATCATTTCCTTCGTCAGGGATGGTATTCACTATGCCGGTAGAGTAGATTCATTTCGATTTTACCAGAAAAAGCAATAAATGGTATTGTGAGGCACAATACCTTTATTCCGTTTTCGGGGAAAATCGAGATGAGTCTTCTCTATCCCGTATCGTGAATAAGAGCCCAGCGAATCGCTCGCGCGCAGAGAGCACGTGTCATGCGTCGCAGACTATAACTGTCGCTCGATCTCGTCAATCTCGATCGAGATCTCGTTATTTTATGCTTCGAGATTGATCTCGAAAAATGAGGCGAGATCTCGGAATATCGGGATCTCGCGAGATGGAGATTGCATTCCTACTCAGTGACCTTAAACTCTCAGAAAAATTTCAAAACTTACGAAAAACTTGCGAGTAGTTTTCTTGGTTAGTTTAAAGTCACTTACATATTGTTGAAACGATACACCTTTAGATTTATTGGTTTTGTCTCGATGCCACCATGATTTTTGACTGTTAAGTTTAAATATAATTTATATGTTTATGTTTTAGCCAAACTTTATTTAAAAAAAAACGATATGTATGTATGCATTGATTCGTAGAGGTATTGTAAAAACGTGCGTAAAGCATTTTTAGGTACCTAATGTTTATAAAGAAAAATGTACCAATATTGCAGTAGATTTCTCCAATACTATAATAATCTTCCTAATAAAATAAACTTAATCTTAGAATTATTACTTAAAAAGTTTTATCATTTTATTAATTATGCAATTTGCCAAAATTATGAATAATTCATTCAATCTATCTTCCTTATACTTATTTATTGTATTTTTTAAAGTGAATAATTGTTTTTTTTTTAAATGTGTCCAACCTTTTTGATCCAAGTCAAAGACTTAATACCATTAGCAAAATGAACTCAAAGCTTTTGCAGATTTTTGACCATTTAAATTTATGGTTTTATATTATCAGTTTTTAATTATGTTTTCTTTACTGTAATCCCTATTGTTGCATGTAAAAATGTAAAAAATGGAGTGCCTTAAGTTCATTGAGAAATGATACATAAAGTTAAATGAAAATTAATTATTAAAGTAAAGAAATCAACACCATTACAGTCATTAAAAATAATCATATATTAGTAAAATATTATCATCAAATTAAGAGAATTATAGTAAATATTAAAAACATTATTGTATCATAGATTTATGGTTAAAAAATATTTATTGGAGTTTTAAGAGGAATAAAAACTTAAATGCTACTAATTGCATACAAAATTTACATTTAATACAGCCATGAAAGATTCTTGACCAAAGAAAATCGAAAATGAATTCAATTAAACCGTGAAAAAAAATATTTATGCTTTATTGCACAGATTCAATTCGCCATCATAATATGGCTTTTAAAATAATAAAACACAAAAAGGGCGATCTTGCGGGTCAAAGTAAAATATTTCCCGCCATTTTCACAGTTTCAATATCCCCATTGTCTTCTATTCAAATTAATTCATTTCAAACGAAAACGCTTCATCACTATTTAACTATTTAAAGCTAAGTAAAATATTCTACTAACATTATTTACTTTATCTAGGATATCGCAAAATTGTGCCAAATCTAGAAAAATACACTTCATTCTTTCCCACAAAATTTATAATTTTCTACCCCTAGTAATTTTGATAATTGTACAGTTGTCCTTAATTAACTGTTTTGCGCCCCATTTTATTTGCCTGGCCTAATCATTTTTTTCTTTGTGGAGGTTATGCGCTGATTCCATCTATTGTCGTGTAATAATAATAATAATAATTGGCCAATTTGGATATGGCGCCGTTTAGTGGCACTAGCCACCCCAAGGGCGCTTAAAGTCACTTATGTTGCCAACACTATTTAATTTACCGATTTGTATTTTTTATCTTTCGTACTTAAATTAAATATATTCCAACAAGATAATATGAAATACATTTTGATTAAAATGAAATCGTTTTGAAATTCCTTATAGCACTCATGTCAATATTCAGTTAAGTCCAATTCTGATAAAAATAAACATTATATTCACTATTGTTTTTATGAACAAGAGTCTTCTTGAAAACTCAAGAGCTTCCATTGTGGATTCCATTTTAAACTGTTGTGCAACGCTGTCATTGTATACAATCTTGACAAAGATTAACGGTGCTATTCTTAGACATTTTAGTCGTTGGTTGAGCCCACGCTTTGACAAACTAATGGTGCATTTGTATGAAGACCTGTAAATCCAAGATGGCCGCAAATGAACAGCTGATTACTGAACTACAAATATTACAAAATTCGGTAGGTAAGAATGACCGTGGTGATGATGTTTATCAAAGCGTAGGCTCAACCGACGACTAAAATGTTTAAGAATAGCACCGATAGAATTTAATTTTAATACAATAAATTAATATGTGTGCAGATACCTACTCAAAGAAAATGAATTTTATCCATAAAAAAATCTCTAAAAATGACCAAATAGGTACTATTGGTTTTAAAAACTATAGGTACCTAACTAGCTACTATAGATCAGTGAGTTAATGTAGGTATCTGGCGGATTTTAGTAACGTTTATTTTAATATAACTTGACAACTATTACACCCATAATAGGTATCTGGACTATCAGGCAGAGTATTGATTCCATTTTGTTCTTATTTCTTAATTTTCTGCATGTAATTTAATTTATTACTTCATAAAAAAAATACGAGTAGGTTCATGAAACACCATGACAAAAGTAATATAATAATATACTGTACAAATTATTACAAATAGAATAAACAATCAAAAGATATCAAAAATATTAACCTAGACAAATTGTTCAGTTTTAAAATACTTATACGAACGCGTT
Organism: Agapetus fuscipes; assembly: GCA_951799405.1. Taxonomy (NCBI): domain Eukaryota; kingdom Metazoa; phylum Arthropoda; class Insecta; order Trichoptera; family Glossosomatidae; genus Agapetus; species Agapetus fuscipes. The sequence goes on along the minus strand of OX637351.1, from coordinate 11,115,674 downwards.
TTGCTGTAAATGAATTGTAAACTTTAAGTTTTTACTACTTATGTATGTATCTTACATACCTACAGCTCCCATATCAAGTATTTTACTTATGTTTTTATGGCATACATAATATTACTTATATTGAAAGAAAATACAATTTTAATAAACATTTACTTATGTAGTAATAGCTAGAAAAATTGTCATCCATAATGTTATATTAAAATGTGAAGAAAATAAATGAGTTGTAATTTAACTGAATTTTTGTTTTTCTCTGTAAGTTATATACCTTTTTGACAATTATATTGATTTTTAAAACTGAACAATTTCAAAACTTAATTTAAATCGAATATTTAACGAACCGTTTAGAGAGAACTTACATCATTCTCGACGTTTCGTCAGCGACGTAGCCGACGTCTTCAGGAGAACATACTCTCTGTACGGCGACTGAGGATGAACTGTTAAATACTTACTTACTTACTTCCGATGGCCGAACAGTCCTTGTAGGACCTTTGCCTCCCAAACAATAGATCTCCAAGCCTTTCTATCCTCAGCAATGGACTGCCAGTCGTCTTTAGCATTGAGCTCCTCCAGATCTCGGTTGATGTTATCTAATAATCTTTGTCTTGGTCTGCCTAACGGTCTCCTGCCCTCGGGTATACCCTGCAGAATATTAACAGTTAAATATCCGATTTAAATTAAGTTTTGAAATTGTTCAGTTTTAAAAATTAATATAATTGTCAAAATGTCAAACGACCGTAATTCTAACTTAAACCTAGTTATATACCTACCCTAAACCTGTAATTTTTTGTTTATAAGACTTTATGGTCTAAGTAAAAAAGTGTTTAGTTATACTTACATAAAAATTAGGCGTGTTTGAATTAAAAAGATTAAAACAAATATATATAACTAAAAGGTCTTACCACAAAAAACTATTTTACAAAACGTTTTTTTCAAATTTTTATCGTTTATTTTAATTTTCTAAGTACCTACCATATTTTGGAAATATTTTTTCTTTAAGTTTACAGACTCGCAAGTCGCCGATTTTTGATAATGTGAAAAGTTTATGAGAAAATTGAAATTACTTACTTAGTGTATTAAATTTCTCTAAAACGACATTAAAGTTGTAACGTCACACGGCCGGGTCAATAAGATGAAGTCTAACTACTAATAAGTTACATGGAACTATGAAACTTGCACGCAGAGAAAAAATAAAAATTGGAACATCCCTTGAAACTTTGTTTCCAATTTTTTCCATTACTCAGAACTTTCTTTCGTTTACCTTTCATTTTAGTTTCAGTCACACATAGAATTTGAATTTTTCCCTCATTAGGATTTTTTCTCTCTCAGGAAATTGAGGTATATAAGTCATCGATATTTGAATAAATTATTAATTCAATGGATAAAAGTACATATCGATGGAAGGCGACGGATATTGCTATAGCCTACGACCTCTGTGCCTACGACGGAATTAAAAATGTAAAGATGGCTGCACTGGGTTCCGTGCTGTCAAACATAGACGTCAAAAATTTACCCGTGTGACGATAGCCTGACAGGTGCAAGCTCATAATAAAATTTCCCCATATAAAATAAATACATGATTTTTCTTCTTCTTCTTTATTGCAAATTCCCGCGGAGAGCAGGAGCGCCAGGATCAAGTAGACATAATATAAATAATAAAAAGCAAAAACCATAAAAAACTTTTAGTTTTTTCAAAAAAAAATATTAAATTTCATATGAATTTTCTTTGTGGGTAGAATCTTCATCATTTAATTGCTGTTTATGCTTTATATAATTACTAGTTAACATAAAATAATCAGTCTAAAAAAACTACAGTCTATGTTTTAGTTTTTTCACAAGCCATCAACAAAAAAGCAAATAAAGAGTATCATAAATATGTGAAGGGTACGCCTTTTCACATTTTTTTTGTTTGCGAAAGATTTTGTTTGGTTTATTTGAGAACGCATATGGCCTTTTAATATTTTTACTCCTATAAAATCACTAACTACATTTTTTTTCTTCAAAAAAAGTCCATACATTTTGGGAAAGGTGTTTTTTAGTTTACACCCCCAGCTGTCAGGCTAACATCTGTCAGGCTGTCTTCACACCGGAAAAAAATGACAAATACTTAAAAAATAAACACTTAATTCTTTATCAACATATAAAATTGCACTTGTACATTTTATTTAAATTTTTGAATAGTTTAATGTTACATTGATTATTGAAGTATAAAATGGGTCCTCCGCCGGTAGTAACTGGTTTGTCTCCGAAAGAAGGTCCGCCCGGCACTAGAGTCACAATTCGAGGAGAATTCCTTGGAGTTAAAGCCAATGACTTGATAGGTAAGCCATTACGTCGACATTCTATCATCTCATAGTTTTCTAGCCCGTTCATGAGCGGATAAAAGCTGTATTCCACTTGCGAGCAACCTTGGTTCTATGTGCCAAGCTTGTACATTTTGCATTACCAAGTGAGGCTTAACTGTTGTTTTGCCAGTAGATACAGATGTGGGCGTGTATATGAATCATAATTCCTTGACTTATAGGTTGGTATGAGGCTGACCACCCATACTGTAAAAAATGGTTCACTTTGCCCATGTCACCCCTGTTTCAGGGAAGGTCGGCAAGAGTTGCAGGGCTCATGTTCATTTGAGATTGTGTTTTTTATATTGTAGGTCCACATGCGATATGTGTGAGCGCGAAATTATGTGTGTCTGCTTGTGGGAATGCATTTAATATGAATCTCAAATGATACCTACATATCTTTGCGACTTAGATTTAGAATGTAAATACATCTTTACGACATAGATAATACACATATTTAGTAGGAGGTATTTAATCATCTATCTAAAGAAAATAATTATTTAAGTAGGTAGGTATCAGTGGCGTGCCTTCGGTTTCTGCCGTACGCATGCTGAATAATTAAAGTTGTACTAAATCTAAAATCTAAATCTAAGCTGCAAAGATATGTATCAATTAGGATTATTTGTAAATGGATATTTTGTATTTGGATATTATTATTTAGTGATGTATAAAATGTAATTTGTCGTGTGTGTGTGTTCCTTGACTTATAGGTTGGTATGCGGCTGACCACCCATGCTGTAAAAATGGTTCACTTTGCCAATGTCACCCCTGTCTCAGGGAAGGACAGCAAGAGTTGCAGGGTGTATGTCCATTTGAGATTTGGTTTTTATGTTGTAGGTTCACATGAGGCATGTGCAAGCGCGAACTTGTACGTGTCTGGTTGTGAGAATGCATGTAATGTGAATCTCCAATGTAACATATCTTTGCAACTTAGATTAGATTAGATAAGATTAGAAGATTCATATTCAACGCATTCCCACAAGCAGAAATGTATAAGTTCGCGCTAACGTATGCCGCATGTGGACCTACAATATAAAAACCCAATCCAATGAATCTCAAATAAATATAAGCCCTGCAACTCTTGCCGACCATCCCTGAAACAGGGGTGACATTGGCAAAGTGAACCAATTTTTACAGTATGGGTGGTCAGTCGCAAACAATTAATAAGTCAATTATTCTGATATTGGTATGAAACGTACTAACGCGACAGTGTAGGTATTCAATAATATAAATACGAGATACAATGTAAATATAATATACAATGAGTCATTCATAATATTGTGAACGTGCAAGCGTCTAGGAAAAAGCCATAGCAAAAGCTAAGCATATTTGATATTAATATTTTGTGTATTCGACACATATGATATGTGAATGCATGTGTGTCATATCGAATGAGCAAAGAGCTCTATCGTATATGTGTGTACATCTCCATACAAGCTTTAGGACTTTTAGCTTTTTTCATACGTTAGACAAAGACAGGTATATCGCTTGACACATCAATACAGTTTTGTTCGACAATGACCAATAATAAAAGCCTAGTACTGTCCCACACAGATGGCAGTAGCATGAATTTTGACGGCGGGAAATTTAAAAAGACGCATGACGATAATATCTTTAATCCACTCAAAAATATTCATTATTTTAATTTCTGAGGGTACGCATGCTCAGCTTTTTAGCTTGTATGATAGTCACGCTACTGGTAGGTATATTGATGTAGGTATTTACTTAAATGCTTGGGATGGATTTCAAATGTGTTCTTTTTTGTTGGTTAAACTGTGTTCATAAATGGAATAGATATTTTGTGATTTATAGCTATTCTAGACATTTGCATTTGTCTTTGTATTGATAAATGGCATGGACAATTTGATGAGACTAGGGAATGCAATCTCGCGAGATTTTAGACCTAGCCAAGATCTCGCGAGACCGTAAAGCCAGTCTCGCGAGATTACGAGATTTCCGAGATCTCGCCCAATTGGGTATTTTTACTAAAAACATTCGCTAATACTATTAATTCCGTTTATTGATTTTCAATATATAAGATATATATAACAAAAGAAATATAACAAAGATCAGCCTTCTGCAGTGTTTAAAACAAAAAACTCAAAATAAAACAAAAATAACACTTCGAAATATAACAAAAATCATCCTTCTGCAGTATTATGAACAAAAAACTTAAAATAAAAATACAAAAAACTTCGAAATATAACATTAAATCAGCCTTCTGCAGTATTATGAACAAAAAACTCAAACCAAAACAAAAAAACACTTCGAAATAATTCAAAATGTATTCAACATACAATGTATACAACACTTATTCAGCTTTCTGCAGCATTTGTAATTTTTAAGGATACATATGTAAGTAAGTATTATTAAACAGTGTTATTAAAAGGATAAGTTATTTTTGAAAGTGGCTTCTCAAAAAACACAGCATATCAAGGATTTCACCCCGCGGCCGAAAATGCTCTTTCTGCCTCTACACTAGTCAACAGTTGTGTACAAACTGAAGGAGTTCACCTTTAACCCCTCCAGCTTCATACAAATTCATCTCTTTTTTAATGAGTATCTCCAATGAATTTACAGAATTTGTTGAACGATTGAGCTTTTTCAATGCTGTCAACAGTGTCAACGATTCTTGTAGCTCCTCTTGAAGGGAAATACTTTTTCCAGCCGTGGACAGAACAGAAAGGGGCACATCATCATTATCGTCTTCGCTTTCGCCAAGTACAACATCATTACAAGCAGCTGCTGATGTTGAAGGGAGTGGCTCTGTAACAGATGAGCTTTCCTGTGTATGATAGTAGTATTGCGTCTTGCAGTGCAATCTCTCTATAAGTTTTTAAATTTATTTTCGGATACTGACTTTCTGTGACATTTTGAATGTTTCGTCTCGCGCATACTCTTCCAAATCTTCCTCATATTTGACATAATCTCTCAAATATATCAATACTGAAGTCAAGCAAGTTCGGCGCTCAGCTATGCGATTTCTCAATGACTCTGCTAGTTTTCTTGCCAATTTTGTCGTCAGTTCTTGAAGTTTGCGTATCATAAATCTTAAAGTCGTTTCGTCAGTAACCAGGCCAGAATCTCGACGGCATAAGACCTCCACAGCGAGTTTGACAGGCTGAAATACTCTGTCTAAGTTTGTCAAAACTGTATACTCTTCTGCACTCAAAGAGTAATCCGAATTAGTGTCAAGACCTAAATCGATCAATGCTTTGCCGACACACAGTTTAACTTTATTAAATGTCGATATCATATCAGCAAGGCTTGACCAGCGTGTTTTGCAATCTAATTGTAGCTGTAAGTTATTGCCAAATTCTTGGTTAATGTAAACTTGGAGGAGATCGTTTTTTGTTGGCGATTTCTTAAAAAGCCTGACCAGTTTTCTGACCTTTTCTATGATACTCGCGTACTCTGTATCCAGATCTACCTCTCTTGTTGGAAAAAAAGAGTAAAAACGTCATCTTCGTCATCGGAGTTTATTTCGGTTTCTTCTCCTGATACGTCAAGTATCTCATCAATGTTTTTTGTACAGAACGTCCATGATAGACAACTGAATGCCGTATGCATAGCAGAGCTGATGTAGAGGATTAATCAAACGTCCTAATTTGATCATTACCTTAGCCCCATCTGTTGTAATGTTTACTGTTGTACTTACATCATCGTCAAGAGACAATTCAAATTTTGAAAGTCTGTTCTTCAAAAGATCCACTGCAGTTTCGGCAGGCATACTGCCGTATATTCTTATCAAGCCTAAATTCCAAAATATGGCTTCATTTTCTTTGCATGTGTGGACATTCACGTTCATGTAACATCTATTTCTAGAGGAAGTCCACTCATCGAAGGTTAATATAAATCTGTAGTTATCTTTCTTTAGCTGAGAAAGTTCTTGTTTAAGTTTTATTTTTAAGGTCATTCCGTAATTAATTACCATAAGTTTAATTGAATTAGGAGATGTCATGTATAGACTTCAAGTGTGTGTGTAAGCCTTTTGGAGAACGGTCTTTAGCTTTCAAAATCTTCCCACACACCTTGCACTTTGCACTGAGTCCATCATTGGCTCTTAAGCAATATTTCCAAACTTCTAATGAACTTCCGTATTCACTGTACACTGTTTTTGAGTTTGTCGACATAGTTCAAGGCCAAATTACATTAAATGTTACACTAAAATAACCAGTTAATCACAAAAATCCCTTCAACAAAAACTAGATAATTACGTAAACAAACGCACGCGTGCCGGCAAAGTGATGACAGTGAGTGAGCCGCGCCTCGTCCCGCCAAGTCCCGCGCCCCCTACTGCCCCTGAGCTGTGCCACGAGTAGTGCCTACAGCATGCGCAGAGCAGTTCGCGCGCAACTGCGCTACGATACACACACCGATTTTACTGCGCCACTCAATCTCGCGAGATCTCGTACAAAAATTGAACGAGACTCAGTCTCGCAAAATATGGACGAGATTGCATTCCCTAGATGAGACCCATTGAGTTATAACATTAGTGGAGAAGAAACAAGCTTATGGAATTGATGCATACCATGCGGCTCACCTGTCAACCTGACCTGTCATTCACAGAGCTGTCAAGCACCACAGAACACTTAATGACCGTGTGAAATCTTATGTTTTCTTGCTTTCTCTAGGACATTCTTCTGTAGGGCATTAGTCACATAGATGTGTAAAAAAACAAACATATATTCAATAAATAAAGTTTTAACCTTTCACTAAAAACCACAAAAACTAAAAAAAAATACAAATACCACAGAAAACAATTAATTATTTATTCAATAGTCGGTGTTATGGCCGAGAGTCAAGTCGCTATTCTTGACTAGCGTATTTGGAACAGAATAACGGTGGTAAGAATCACGTCTGGCTCATTTGACCATAACTTTGACCCTGGTTCAACAGATGCCAATTGCATGCACACAAACTTCTGCTTTCGCATGAAGACAACTGGCCAGGCAAAATAGGTTGGTGAATCGCATTCCTCTTCACAAATCTAATTAACCGCCCTATGCATATGAACGTACGCGATACGCAAACTTTTAGTGTACCATTCTGCTACATCCTGTATCGCGTACGCGCTTGAGAAAAAATGATATATTTGAAAACTACAAACCGCCTGGCGTCTGCCTGAGTTCTAAAGTCATGTCATTACAAAGCTAGACAAAATAGTTCCTCAAAGGCAGGCTAAGCGTTCGGTTGTTTGTTTGGCGTTTTGTAATTTTTCATAATAGAGACCTACCCTTCAAAAGTCAGGAGTATGTACATTGTGGTTTCGATTCCTGATTATTTTTTTGCCTATTTCTCGGAAAATACCCTGAAGGTATAAAAACGCAACTAAGCTACACATATAGTGTAACTTCTTGCCGCTTTATCCCCGAAGGGGTCGCATGTGGCGAGTTGAACCTATTTATTTTTACAGGTAAGGGGGCCGGCCTTACGCCAACCACTTCAATTGAAGTGGTGTTTTCCCAGCTCCCGAGAGAGCTGGTACTCATTTCTTGTGAAGGCTGAGTAAACCTTGCCGGCATTATTATTTTGGGGTCTGAAATACACACCGAAACGGGAAATCATTTCTGACACCCTCGCGCTCGGTGGGATTCGAACCCGAGCTCACGGCATGGAATGCAAGCACTCTACCAACTGAGCTATCGACCGGACTAATAAAATGGATAATAAAAGTTATTCAAAACTGAAGGCATTTGACTGAAGGCATTTGTTGTCGTTGTGAGTCAGAATAAAAGGAGAGCTTGTATGAAAAAGGTTATGACTCTGGATGAAATGAAAGAAGTATGCAAGGACAGGAAGAAGTGGCGGCTAATCTGCAATGCTGATTTGTAATGTTGGTTTATTAGTTTGCTACATTTTTTGCATAATAAATTTTTGACTTTTTTTGTATAGATTTATTTTTTAAGGTTTTGTTGTTTTTTTTTTATACTTAAATGATATTTATTACTCGTATTCCTTGACTTATAGGTTGGTATGAGGCTGACCACCCATACTGTAAAAATGGTTCACTTTGCCAATGTCACCCCTGTTTCAGGGAAGGTCGGCAAAAGTTGCGGGGCTTATGTTCATTCGAGTTTGGATTTTATTTGTAAGTACACAATCAGCATTTGTAAGCGCGAACTACACGTGTTTGTTTGTGGGCATACATCTGAGAGCTTTAAATGAATATATCGCACGTTTAATAATAAAGAGCAATAACTCAAAAAACATAAATGTTGGGAATTCACGTTGAAGTTCAGACAGCCAGTACAACTTGTATGGGATGAAAAAGGCGGCCGATGCTTTATCTCGGTCATCGTCGTCCAAATTGAACGGCTGTCGCATTCTACCTATTCTTCTCGCATTGTTCTTGCGTTTTATTACAAAATCTTGATTTTCCCAATTTTCGAGTTATTTCTCTTTATTATTAAACATGCGATATCCTTGCAACTTAGATTATAGATTATTATAGTGATGTTTGTGTTGTAAGTGAGATGTCTGACGTAGCGTTGTGTGGTTGCGCCAGGTCTCACCATCTGTGGGTGCGACTGCCTGCTGTCTGCGGAGTGGAAGAGCAAGAACAAGATAGTGGCGCGCTCGGGGCCCGGCAAGGGGCGCGGGGACATTGTGGTCACAACCAAGTCTGGCGGACTGGGGACTTCTACTGTGCAGTTCAGAGGTGAGACAACAATACTCTATGTCATCCTTGATGGATGAATATCTCTAAACCAACAAAATGAGTTCTGAAAAATGCAACTCCTTTTTTGTAAAATTGATTATTGTGAAATTAAATAAGTGTCAGGATAGGAATTAGTGGAATAATAATACCACTGCAACGTTTGACATGAGTGAGACAAATGTGGGCTATAATTTAGGATGATTTATTTGGTGGGTGCTGTTTTTGTGTGAATCACACCTGAAGAGCCCTCTGCAAGCTTGGTCGTCGCTGTAGAAGCGCCAATTCTCAAGCAAGACCCAGTTGCTGCTCCAGAGGGACCTTTAGTGACCGGTCTTTGGTAAAGGTTATAAATTTTTCACCCAGCAAGAGCATTTTTGAAAATATAAATGGTATATTTTTTGTGCTCCGCCGGGATCTTCTTCTTCTTCTTCTGTTTCAATCCTGGGATTGGTTTGCAGCAATATCTTGTACTCTTGATCTCCATTCCTCCCTGTCTTGTGCGGCTCTTTTAAGCTCTGCATATGTTGAGCAGCGCACGTCCACCAGCAGGTCCTCCAGGTACTCTTGGCGTGGGCGTCCCCTAGAGTTGGTTCCCTCGGTCATCCCCTCCATTATGGCATGCAAGAGACCTTCTTGCCGTATTACATGGCCGATCCATCTTGCACGCCTTTCGGACAAAGTCCTGAGCAGGTGCCTTCCTCCTTGGATTCTTTGGAGAACCTCCTCATTTGTGGTGTGGTCTCTCCAGGAAATTCCTAGTAGTCTTCTATATGACCACATCACGAAAGCCTCTAGTCTCCGTTTATCTCTTTTGGATAGGCACCATGTCTCGCAGCCGTACATCAAAATACTCCATACATATGTTTTGATGAGGAGTAGTCTCAGTTTCAGGTCTATGTTGTTTGATTCTATTATTTTTGCTTTTTTATTAAATGCAAGTCTAGCCTGGTGTATACGGCTGTCGATGTCGCTCTTTGACCGTCCGTCCCACGTTATTTTACTGCCAAGGTAGACAAACTCCCTTGTGTTCCCCAATGGCACTCCTGACATAACTACTCCCATCCGATGCTGCACTCGGCCCACAGTTAGCAATTTTGTTTTGTCTTTATTTATCTTCATATTGTAGTTATTTTGGAGAATGCTTTCCATAGTTGTTAAGGCCTTCTGCAGTTCTTCTTCATTTTCAGCAACCATAGCAATATCGTCAGCAAACCTTATCATATCCACCTTTTCACCGTGTAAATATAAATGGTATATAAATATAAATGGTATATTTTTTGTGCTCCGCCGGGATCGTTGGGTTGAAAATTCATATATTTTTACCAAAGACCGGTCATCAAAGGTCCATGCAGTCTAACAGGAACTGGGTCTTGCTTGAGAATTGGCACCAAGCTTGCAGAGGGCTCTTGAGGTGTGATTCACACAAAAACAGCGCTCACCAAATAAATCATCATAATATTATTATTACTTAACATGAATGATATTTCAGGTTACCACGAGTCGTATGGCCCCATGAAGGAGAGCGCTGTGTGGGTGGAGGAGGGAGGGGGAGCAGCCCTGGCGTGGGGCCGCCGCCCCCTGTCCCCCGCCTCCTACGCGCCCCCCGACCCCCTGGGGCTCTCCACCGAACAAGACGACAACAAGTTCCCAGAGGAAGACCTCGCTGAAATATTCCCTGACTGGTAACTATCATTTCATGAGCCGCCGTTTTATAACATTCATATGGGTTTTTTTAAATTAGAATTTTGTAATGATAAAGAAAAACAGTTTTGTTTTCGATTACGTGAGTATATTTTTATATACCACAACCGGTTTCGCAAACATCCGTTCGCATCATCACCTGATGATGCGAACGGATGTTTGCGAAACCGGTTGTGGTATATAAAAATATACTCACGTAATCGAAAACAAAACTGTTTTTCTTTATCATTAATGATGAACGATTACAAAGTTAATGCCTCTACAATCAATAAAATAGAATTTTGTATTTTGTTTTAGTTTTCATGTCCATACATAATAATATGTGTTGATTTTAAAAACGTAATTTGTTGTGTATGTTCCTTGACTTATAGGTTGATATGCGGCTGACCTCCCATGCTGTAAAAAAATGGTTCACTTTGCCAATGTCACCCCTGCTTCAGGAAAGGTCGGCAAGAGTTGCAGGGCTTATGTTTATTTGAGATTGGGTTTTTTTTATATTGTAGGTCCACATGCGGCATGTTTAAGCGCAAACTTATACGTGTCTACTCGTGGGAATGCATTTAATATGAATCTCAAATGTAATATATCTTTGCAACTTAGATTAGATTAGAAAGAATAAGTGTGTTTTGGATTTAACCTCCAAAAGATTTGTCAGATGAAAAACCTTGCATGGATGAGAGACTATCGCCTCTGGCAGTGGATTTGAAAAGAGTCTGGCCGAATGATGAGGTTTATTTTCGCGCCCTTTTAAATGTTCCACCTCATTTGCATATTGGTAATTAGCAAACTTCCATGAATTTCTTGATTCATCGCAAAGTTAAGTACAAGACCTTGCTTGGTTTTCAGCTGTGGGGATTTGTCTGCTGAGAACTTCCATCCTGGCTGGTTCCTCCTGGAGCACCACCACGCTACCACATTTGATGACCTCAAAGCCGGAACACTCTTCCTCAAGAGAAAGGTTACAATTAAATTGCATTCTCTATTTCCAATATTGTTGCGAACTATGAGTTTCCGTGTAAATGCACATCGTTTGCTGGTATGTGCGTGCAGAACAATCCACTATAGAATAATCTAGAACATGCGAGAAACATCCATATGAACGGTATAAATAACAGATTAAGTATGAACAGATCAGTTCATGAGGATGAACAGATCAGTTCATGAGGATGAACAGATCAGTTCATTCTCTGTCGTCGTGCAGAGAGGGTGTCTCCTGAAGACGTGAGCTACATGGCTAACGAAACGTCGAGAATGATGTAAGCTCTCTTATTACGGTTCGTCTAATATCCGATAAATAAATTTTAACTATGTAGTTATTATTATTGTAAATTTCCTGTATGTTTTCACTGTTATTATCTAGTATGTCTGTGTGTAGGTGGATGTGCAGAAGGAGGGCCAGCTGAGCTTCCTGAAGGCCAACACTGGCAGTGTGATGGACCAGCTGGACGCCCTCATCCTGCTCAAGGACAGGTTTGAGATGGATGTCAGGGAGCGGGGCAAGGAACCTCTCTCCAAGCTGGAGGCAGCCATCCAAGGTAGTTTTTTTTTAAGAAATCCTGTCCAGGAGACTCCCTAGATTTCAGAGACTCTAGGGGTCTATGACACTTATTACAGCGCCGCAGTGGTGTTTACGAGCTTGGTCGTCGCTACAAAGCGACAATTTTCAAGCAAGACTCAGTTGCTATAAGGCTGGATGGACTCTTAGTGACATCGCAGATATGGGTGAAACATTAAAAACCTCCAGCTCCAATAAGCCACAGCAATCAATCCTAAAAAGCAACTCTCTAGTGTCAATGCAAAAATCTATCAAAAATCTAGAAAAGATTATCCCAGCTTTACTGAGCTGTCGCTGACAAGTTATGGCCATGCTCAAGTAAGACTGCGAATTTGTATGCATTCTATTTTTGTATTTGTTTTTGTAGATTCCATAGTGGAGGCCAACAAGCTGTTTGAGGAGGTGCTGTCCCGCAAGGACAACGCAGACTCCACGCGCGCCGCGCTGGACGTGCTCACGCGCAACAAGTTCCTCTTCCAGCTGCCCAGCAACATCGATACCAACATCTCCAACAAGGACTACGACCTCGTCATCAGCGACTATGCCCGGGCAAAGAACCTCTTCGGGAAACCTGACGTGCCAGTACGTGCCAACATATCTGATGGATTATTTTCATTGGACACAATAACTTTTTTCCGGACTGTATAGCCGTGGTCTAATCTAATCTAATCTAAGTTGCAAAGATAATGTTACATTGGAGATTCACATTACATACATTCTCACAACCAGACATGTACAAGTTCGCGCTTGCACATGCCTCATGTGAGCCTACAACATAAAAAGCAATCTCAAATGTACGTACACCCTGCAACTCTTGCCGTCCTTCCCTGTAACAGGGGTGACATTGGCAAAGTGAAACCATTTTTACAGCATGGGTGGTCAGCCGCATACCAACCTATGAGTCTAGTTGGTTTTCATTCTGTACAGTTTCGCCCATAGGCTTCGATGGGCATTATCCGTTGATAATAAACCAGACCATGGCTACACAGCCGGAAATAAAGTTATTATGTCAACTACTCGCCATGAAAGCTTTAATCTTTATTCATTGGAGTTCATCCTCGATTGAATAGGAGTTTTAGGCCTATACAGCCGGCTGATGATGCTGGAGAGATGTTTTCTGGGATCTGTTGCCGTGGCCTGTGAGATCATCTATGGTGGTCATCACAGTTTCATCAAGATCATCTTCGTCATTTCATTTTTACGCTGATTGACAGAGAAAGTGTGAAAGAAAAAAGAGGTAAGGGACGACCGAGAAAAGTATGGAGTGATCAGATTAAGGAGAGTGTGAAAGAATGGGATACACAAAGCGAGCGTAGAAGAAGAAAATGCATGAAAAAGTGATGGATATGAATGAATTGAAAGAGGTATGTAAGAATAGTGTTATGTAAATACGAGTAGTAGATTAATATAGGTGTACATCGTAGGTAGTGTTAGTTATTATAGTATTACTAGCAGTACCCGGCGTGTTTCACAACGCCATTTGTGCATGTGGAATCAATTTATTTCCACAAATAAAAGAGGCAGCATTTACGCAACAGAACAACAGAACCACAAAAATAGTATAATCCAATCGGTATCAAAATTCACAATTCTATTCTAGATTTATTTTCACATTTTCTAAAAAATTGGTCTGAAACTGTTGAGCGGTAAGGCCAGGCATAAGAAATAACAATTGCGGTACTTCCACTTATATTTAAAATGAACATACACCCTGCAATTCTTCCCGAACTTCCCTGAAACAGGGGTGACCGGTCCGTAGTCCAGGTGGTAACACTTCGGACTCGTTACTGGAAGGTTGTGGTCGTCTTACATTTCTAAAATCCTACTTGCAGTACTTAATTTTATGTATGGACTCAGAACATTTTTGAATTGGGAGCTTTTGTCTAGGCGACAAATGTCAGTCTTGTACTCTTTAGTTACCAATAAAAAAAATGTTGGTTTGCATTTTCCCTAGGAGAACGGCCGACTAAAGTAACAATATTGTCTATGCCAATTCATGTGTAGACCTCGTTACGATTGTAAGACAATTATTTTGGAGATATTAATTTTGCGAACCGCGATAAAAAGAAGATCGGAGTTTTGAGCGTTTCGACAAAGTCGTGTCCAACATCATCAATTATGATCATTATATAATTATTTTGCTTAGAATTGAAAACCAATTTTGCAAACCATTGTGAAGAGAATAGCAAATTTCTCAACGTTTCGTGGAAGTCGTATCCAATTTCATCATGAAATGTGTATCTTCAATGACGAAGAAGCGCATTTTGTCAATAATAATTGTTGTTGCTCGTGTTTGAAGATTGTAAGTACTTGAGGAGGCTTTTGGTGATTCACCAACAGATATCCTAGATGCTCCATTATATGAAAAAGTTGTTGGACAGTAAATTAATTTATTTGTAAAAAGTCCGATCGATAGCTCAGTCGGTAGAGTACATGCATTTCATGCCGCAAGCATGAGTTAGAATCCCAGCAACGGTGTTTCCGTTTCAGTGTTTTCTTCAAACCCAAAATAAAATACCGGCAAGCCTTACTCAGCCTTCAAAAGAAATGAGTACCAACCCCCTCGGGAGCTGGAAACCCACCACTTCACTAAAGTGGCTGGCGTAAGGCCGGCCCCCCTATCTGTAAAAATAAATAGGTTCACTCGCAAGAAGTTACACTATATGTGTAGCTTAGTTGCGTTAGCGTTAGTTGAGTAAAAATTCCGGTCGATAATGCAGTTGGTAGAATACCTTCGTTCCATGACGAGTTATCCCAAAAAAAATCCCGGCAAGGCTTACTCAGCCTTTATAAGAAATGAGTAAAGATTAAAAGAAGTATACTTAGATGGTTTGGACATTTAGAGAGAATGAATGAGGAATAACTGACGAAGAAAGTGTATGCTGCAAGAATTGATGGATGTCGTGGAAGAGGAAGACCGAGAAAGGTATCGATGGACCAAATTTTCAAAATAGCCAGTGAATGGGATATCCAGAGTCATAATAAAAGAAGAACTTGTATGAGAAAGGTTATGACTCTGGATGAAATGAAAGAAGTATGCAAGGACAGGAAGAAGTGGCGGCTAATCTGCAATGCTGATTTGTAATGTTGGTTTATTAGTTTGCTACATTTTTTGCATAAGAAATTTTTTACTTTTTTTGTATAGATTTATTTTGAAGATTTTGTTGTTTTTTTTATACTTAAATGTTATTTATTACTCGTATTCCTTGACTTATAAGTTGGTATGAGGCTGACCACCCATACTGTAAAAAATGGTTCACTTTGCCAATGTCACCCCTGTTTCAGGGAATGTCGGCAATAGTTGCAGGGCTTATGTTCATTTGAGGTTTGGATTTTATTTGTTAGTACACAATCAGCATTTGTAAGCGCGAACTACACGTGTTTGTTTGTGGGCATACATCTGAGAGCTTTGAATGAATATATCCTTGCAACTTAGATTATAGATTATAGAACCAACCCCCTCGGGAACTGGGAAACCCCCACTTCAATTGGTTGGCGTAAGGTCGGCCCCCATACCTTTTTTAGGGAAGGCCGGCAAAAGTTGCTGGGTTAATGTTCATTTAAGATTTGGATTTTAAATTATAAGTAGGTACACATGCAGCATTTCTAACCGCGAACTTACACGTGCCTACTTGTGGCCACGCATTTTATATGATTCTTAAATGTTTATATATCCTTGCAACTTAGATTATACATTGTACAATATATTATAGATGAATATTATGGTCTTCTTCTATCGGGTGGTTTCAAAATTTACCGACCTTGTTGCTGAAAAATTGAGAATAGGCAACCTTTTTTTATTTGATCACCATCAAACTTTACAGGAACCATTCTAGGAATATTTGACATGTTTCCTGAAAATTTCGTCAAAATCGGATTAGCGGTTTAGGAGTCTATAAAGGCCATACATACATACATACATACACACATACATTCTATTTTATAGATATAGATGTCAAAAATAGTTTAATATAGGTGTACATCGTAGGTAGCAATAATTATAGGCCTAAGAAATCTAGAAATTAAATGATCCTTTTGTACTCTTGAAGTTGGTAGAATGTTCGCGAGCTTACTGGCAAAATTAGCTCCTAGGACTTATGTCACTACAGTATATAAGGAGTAAAATTGAGTGCACTAGGACAGTGAGATAGTTGCCTTTGATTAAAGAGTGTAAGCGGTGCTGAACCATGAAAATAAATTGAATTGCTAAAAGTGTTAAAAATAAATAGAATTTTTAAAAATAAATATAAATTGTAAAAATAAATTAAGTGAAAATAAAGATCCTGAAAGAAGACCTGTATGTTTTAATTTAGAGACTTTCCGAACCCCGAAAACATTACAATAGGAAGAAGCGGAGGCAGCTCTGCAGAGGCAATGGCGACAGAGTTACAGTTACACTCAGTTTTTCTCAACAGATTTTCAAGATGGTGCTATCAGAAGTGGAGCGCCGCATCGACGCTCACCGCAACACGCTGCACAGCAAGCTGCAGAAGATGCCTATCACGGTGGAGGAGCAGAAACACCTGGTGCGCTTCCTCATGAGCCTGGAGTGGGCAGGGGACGCGGGCTGGGACGCCATCAACAGCCGCTGGGAGTACGTCAACAAGCAGATCAGCAGGACCAGGGACTACCACGTGCAGATGGAGGCTAACGAGGAGGAACAAGGTATTCTTGATGTCCGGATCAGGGCTGTTAGCTGGGTAGTGTTGTATTGTGTGCTGTGTTGCCTTTTTTTTTAGCTATTGAATGCAAGTGTGCGATTGATCTTGCTTTTGAATAAAACAGGATTTAATTTACAATAATAATAACTACACAGTTAAAATTTATTAATCGGACATTAGACTTCCTTGACTTATAGGGTGGTATGCGGCTGACCACCCATACTGTAAAAAATGGTTCACTTTGCCAATGTCACCCCTGTTTCAGGGAAGGACGGCAAGAGTTGCAGGGCTTATGTTCATTTGAGATTGGGTTTTTATAATGTAGGTCCACATGCGGCATGTGTTAGTGCGAAATTATACATGTCTGCTTGTGGGAATGCATTTAATATAAATCTTAAATGACATATATCCTTGCAGCTTAGATTAGATTAGACGAACCGTTATAAGAGAACTTACATTATTCTTGACGTTTTGTTAGCGACATAGCTAACGTCTTCAGGAAACACCCTCTCTGCACGACGACTGAGGATGAACAGATGATTAGCTAACGAAACGTCGAGAATAATGTAGGTTTTCTTGTAACGGTTTGTCTAATATCCGATTAATAAATTTCTAACTGTGTAGTTATTATTATTGTAAATATGTCAAACGCCCGTAATTCCAACCTTAACCTAACAAACAGGATTTAATATTGGAAATATGGATACTGGTAACTTGTTCAATACACGGACAGTTTGGCAAAGAAATGATCTATAAAAACACCAAGTTCTTGACTTTGTTTTGACGTCGACTGCAAAGGGATGAATGACGTTGAACGACAGAGGTTCTATGAGTTGTTCTTGTTTTGAAGATGGTGTGTGCTACTGAAGTTCTACTCACTACTGTATCAAACTCTCTAATTTTAACCGTTTCGATTCTGAATTTATTTGCTACATACGCACCGCCAGAACGGAATACTTTTTTAAGGTTATTTTTTTACACATAAATTGATTTCCTACCTTAATTACTTGATGAAACTTCAAAATTTATGAAAAAGTATTTTCATTAGTTATCCAGGAACACAAATCACAAACTTTCAACACATGTTTTCACTTGTTGTTTTATATAAAAACAAGTAAATCACAACAATACTACTTAAAAAAATATATTATACGCACATTCCATAACTAGATTTTATATCCATTAGGTTTTAAACAATTTTTTTACTCACTTAAATACTTGTCACTAAAGAGAAAAATGTATTAGTTATTTTACAAAAAAACCAAAAACGTTAACAGTTACACCTATCTGAATAGAGTATACTTGCCTGGATTTTGTTTATAAACATTGGTACACACGCGCGGGACGAGAGATCGATCTGTTCTGACGAAATATTTGAGAAAGAATATTTTCAAAATATGTATAATATGAGATTTTATTAGTGTACCTATAATGTAAGCAACAAAAAAGTTTGAAAAATTTGAGCACCGATGTCAGGGAAAACTTTGAACTTCGATGACATGTATAGATGCCAGCCGCACTGTATGCAAGTTACGTCATGGCATCTATGCATGCCAGCCGCAGCCAAAGGGTTAAAAGATAAAAAATAAAAACAAAATTATTTACAATTACTTGAGTTTATTTAATTAATTCCACAACCGGTTTCGCAAACAACCTGTTCACATCATCAGGTGGTTTCACTAATACTAAATGGTACAGAAACGGAATCAATCTTAGAGGGTGTCATTGTGTGTGGGTGTGAGGGAGGGAGGGGGTGCAGGACGGCTATGTGTGGAGTTTATGTCATCTGGGTCATTTGATAGAAATTGCTTCCTTGGGAATATGGTCAACAGAGGGGATGGATTGGGTTTTAGTATTTTATTGATAAGTATATTAGGGGAATTTTTGACCTAGTTAATTTCGATTACTTCAAGTGCAGAGATAGTTGGTCCATAGGAACTGGGGTGTAGAAGTTTAGCGATGTCAGTCATTCACAACTCTTGAAAAGTGAATATTTTTCCAGGCAAGTCTCAGAAGCTGTCCAAGCAGGCGGTGCTGTCGGGGGCCGGGGGGGAGTGCTGGCCGGCCAGGGTGTCGCTGTGTGGTGCCCTGTGCCCCCTGCTCACCGACAGCCTGCCTGACCTGTGGCGCCTGGGGCAGAGCTACTTCTGTGGGGAGCTGCGCGGAGACAGGCAGCTCGAGAAACAGGACAACTTCAAGGTAACTCGTAAAATCAATTCAGGTTTATTTCATAGGAACACATGTAGCATGTGTAACCGCTTCAATGTGCCTGCTGTTGGTGTTTGTGATAGAATCTCAGGTGTTAATATACTTCTGCAACTTCACAATCATAAAATCAATCATAAAACAATTATTGTTTATTTCAAAAATGTAATTTGTTGTGTTTGTTCGTTGACTCATAGGTTGGTGTGCGGCTGACCACCCATGCTATAGAAAACGGTTCACCTTGCCAATGTCACCCCTGTTTCAGGGAAGGTCGGCAAGAGTTGCAGGATATATGTCCATTTGAGATTTGGGTTTTTTTATGTTCTAGGTTCACTTGCGGCATGTGCAAACACGAACTTGTACGTGTCTGCTTGTGAGAATGCATATAATGTGAATTGCCACTGTTACATATCTTTGCAACTTAGATTAGATTAGATTAGAAACAACTGTACTCCGAGTAGAAAATATCAAGTTTTTGTTTTGTCTTTACCTTTGAAAGAAACAAAAATATGGAATGCCCTTCAATAGTAAGGATCTTTTTTGTTTTTACTCTGAAGTCACAACTGATTGAAGATATTATTTTGACATTTGCAGCGCATGATTTTAACCTCCATTGATCTGTTCTGCACGACTCTCCGCTGTGCCCTGCTGCCGCAGACTGTGGAGCGCACGGTCGCGGCGCAGAAACAGAAGCAGGTGTGGGGCTCCCTGCCGGCCCCCACCCTCACCAGCTGGCTGGCGCACTGCCTGAGAGATGTCAGGTGAGATGACAATACAATCGTCTGCCATTCAAACCAGTTTGCTTAAGTAACATTTGTCAGAAATCATAAAACGGCACCCTTCCAGGGTGACATAGACCACCAAGACTTTCAAGAATTAAGGAGTCTCCTGCACAGGATTTCTTTATAAAAATATATATATTAATGACAAGCTTAACCTCCAGAATGGCGGAACACGGATCCGCGCTCTAAGTACTTATCGCGATTTTTTTAAATTTTCTTTAGTATTGTAGAGTTCTCTCTTTTTCAACCAATAATTATATCGCTATGACTTGCGGCAGATCTTGGGGTGGAGGAAAGGAGATCTCAAGGGGAGGAGAGGGGAGAGATGCACCCCTGACGCTGCAAGGGATGGGGGACTTCGATCTTGGACTGCGGTCGATACAGATGTGTTTTTCGTTTTCTTTAAACACTAAAAATAATTAAATTTTGATTTTCTAATTTTTTTAATAAACTCGGGACTCGGATTTTGACTGGCGATCGATACAGATGTGTTTTTCTTTTCTTACTCTTCAAAAATCTAAAAATATATACTTCGGTTCTTTAATATTAAATTAAATTCGGGAGTTCGATTTCAGCTTGCGGTCGACGGGTGTCTTTTGTTTCAAAGCTTAATAATATATTCATTCCGATTTTCTAAATAATAAAAATATTTTATAAATAAAGGAACATTAATCAACAAAACTCTGAATACGCATCTATTGAACTTGAAATTTAAATAATAACTTTTATAAATATTAAGCGCGGAAATTCTATTGATTTAATTTGGCATTATTATTGTGAGGTGAAAAGTGCAGTGGTTATATTTCTTATTGGGATCCGGCCTTTCATTATTTAAAATTAAAATAACTATTTACGTATAATACAGAGTTGTTCCTGAGCTGTTTTCCTGGGCTGAGTTTTCTTTGATTATACTAACAGATTAACTAAAAATCTACTAAACTAAAACTAAATTTCATTGTACATACTACTTTATTTTATTTACATGTTGGTGTTTTCTTTCAGAGTTTCTTATCGCTGTGTACTTGGTTATAATATATTTACTTTCAGGGATTCATCGACTTACCTGTGCGGGGGAAAGATTTTCCTGTTTATTTTCTTATCAATGCCTTATTGTTAGTTATAGGTTTATTTCAGAGATTCATTGATTTACCTAGCGGAGGAAGGGTTTTCTTCTTATCTTCGACAAAGTAATTGTTTACTGTCGCTGTCATTTATGTACTAACGCAACACACACACACACACACCACTTTTGACATTTTGAATTAAATTAGATTCTCTCTCTTGCTGGAATTCTGCAATGTTATATTGAATTAAGAAATGTTTGGTTCGCTTGCATTCGAGATATACTGATTCCTGAAGTCAGCCGTTCCCAATGTCGTTTCCTTACCGAATGGTCCTTCCTGAAATTTCCCTTGTTGTGGAAAACGGTTGAACGAGTTTGTCCGGTGGGTAGTGTATCGCATAGGTTTGCAATATGATGGGACCTATTGTTTTAGTTTATAAATGTGGGTTTGGTGTTGAACGTTCCACAGTCACGGGAAGACCCTAGTTTCAGGAAAATTCCTGAAAACCTATAACATTCAATGCAGAATTACCTAATCACTCTTACACATTACGGAATGCTGCTCTCCTTGAGGTGGTGAGAATGAAAGAATGATTATGAAGAATTTGCATGCTGCATGAATTACCTATAAGTAAGGCCTGAAAGTAAACCATCTGAAGGTGAAAATGTATTCCAAACACACCACTACACATCCATCATACTAGGGGTTGGCCAAGCTAGTAAAATACAAATTTCACAAATAAATTATAAACAAACAACTCTGCAGTATGTGCTGAAGCTGAAATGCCTGCAATCTCATATCGAGATACACAAAGAATAACGCAGATGTACCTAATGCAGTTGAATTTGAAAACCGCTGAGTGACCTTGGTCATAATATGTTCCCGATCACAACAAAGTTCCTGAAAATTGGCAGCCGGCCTCTGGCCAAATACAACCGGATATGTTCCTGACCTTCTGATCGCAACGAGAGTTCCTGAAAGGATCTGGGCTCACTCCGCTGGATTAATGTTCCATGATCTCTGATCATATATACTTGGAGTTTGCTTGGAGCCAACATTATTGCAGTAACTTGTAGCTGAACACACACAATCCAGACTAACCTTCCTGTCCCGTGGTTTTTTGCAGCAAAAGATTACCATACGGAGAAGATGGGTAGAGTACAAGGGGAATTGGAGGAGGTACTCAAAAGGCCGTTGGGGCCATTTGCCATGATTAATTAGAGTCACTTAATCGACGAGGGTGTCGAAATCTTAGTTTCACGCCGCGTGTATCCGAATCCTTTCCTTGAAATAACTAATAAAGGTCCATTTTGCAGTGCCTTTCAGATGACCGGTGGTCATAGAAAGATGCTGTAAAAGCCATGAACCTATTAATTTACAGGTGGACGCGCAAAGGTAAGAATTACAACAAAGAAGAGATCGCCTTGCATGTAATTACTTTCACTAACAAACTAAAACCTAACTGCCTTTCATCTCACAATTTTTATGTCATTTATGTTTTTATCTGAAAATAATTTCGACTACCTTATATTCCAATTAATTAAACTCGCACACATTAAGACCGTTCCGTAATTAATAACGCTTAAATCTCGTCGCCTTAAAATTAATTGTAGTTCATACTACCTCATCTTTGATCGCGTAAATGCAAAATCAATACTCGTTATAATCTTATAAAAAGGTAGAAATGTATGAGGGGTACACCTCCCAAAAAGTACTTGGGTTTGCCACTAAAGTAGATTTTGAAACGGTAAAACAAAAAATAACACAACGTTCTGTTTCATTATCTTCCACACGACGAGGAGTCCTACCCTTAGCTAGATGATCACATAATAATTGGCCAAAAATAATTACTACCTCGGAAGGGGTAGATTGCTCTTCCAGCAGCTGAAACTGAAGGGTGGAAAAGAATCGAAGCAGCCTAGTGCTATTCCTTCAAAGAAGGTTTGTTGCACTTGAATCCTGGTGACTCCAGGGTATTCTCCTGCACATTCGATCGCTCCACTTCTAACTTAGGAGGGAAAATCCCTCTTTCGCGCTGTCTCTTTTCGAGCCTCTCCGTTCGTCTGTTCCTCCGACCCCTTCTTCGCCAGGGGGGGGAACATTACAGTATTTACACAGAAATAAGATCAATAATGTAATTCAAAAGTCACTTATATAATAATACCCATCAATAAACTCAAAGCATTATTTTTTATTGGTGAATATGAAAAAAAAAATGTAGTTAACCTTGAAAAATTACAAGTTTTGAAGATGATTTCATTGTTTTTTTATTTGGTTCACACACTAATAACAAACAAATTGTTTTGTTTACATTACAAAGGTCAATGCTCGATAACTTTTTTGTACCTGCCTCTTTACGTGCCAGTGGGGATGTGTCCGAATAACACAATTCCCCTCGGTTTCCCTTTTGAAATTATGCCATAAAGTACTCGAAAAAAATTAAAATATCTACTTTTGTATTTACAGGGCGGGCGGTATTTTTGAAAAACGAAACATCGGCAGATGTAGGAGCTGCAAATAGAACATTGTCAAACCTGAAAGAACACAAAAACAATTTGTTTATTATTAACACCGACCATGAAAGTGAAAGTTTTAAACTTAAACACGTGTAAGTTCACGCTTACAAATGCTGAATGTGAAAAGTTAAAATCCAAACCTCAAATGAACATAAACCCTGCAACCTTTGCCGACCTTCTCTGAAACAGGGGTGTAAGTCAATGGATGACGGAATGAATTGGTGACTCAGTGGCGATGATGTGTGTAATGCTTGCAGGGAGACATACTGCTGCCTGATGAGGCTGGACCTTCCATCAGACGCGCTGGACATAGTGGGCAGCCTCATCCACGACCTGCGCCAGCACTGCTGCGTGGGGCTGCTGAAGCAGACAGTGGACTCGGTGAAGCAGCTGCACACCAAGGAGAGCTGGAAGGTGGAGTTCCTTCCCCAGCACGGCGGCGTCACAGAACTGGTAACTTAACTTTGACCGGTTTCGTAAATTGAAGGTTGTGGGTTTGAATCCCGGCGGAGCACAAAAGATATACCATTTATATTTTCAAATATGCTCACATCGCTGGGTTGAAAAATTCATAAACTTGTACCAAAGACCGGTCATCAAAGGTCCATCAATGCAATTTAAAAGCTTTGAAACAAACAACTGGTCATAAAAAACAAATGTGTTATTTCCATAAAACTGGATAATGACACAAAAATTCTTACATCAAAAACAAACAGCTGATGTAAGTGAAAATGACACCGGTGATTCACACAAAAACAGCACTCACCAAATAAAGAATTCTAGTATATTTAGAGTTACATGTTTTTTATTAATATGTTTTTGCTATTGCAGCCGAGCCTGCTGGAGAAAGCCATCTACGACGTGATGTCTGTGATCCGGGAGTCTGTGCTGGTAGTGTGTCCCCGGGAGCGCGTGCTGCTGGAGCCCGGCTCCCAGGCCTGCCAGCAGCTCAGCACACACCTGCAGGAGATGCTGCACCAGTACGTGGGGGGACTGGAGAAGCTGGCCTTCAGCCATGATGAGCAGGTGAGCATTACACTCCTGAAAAAGATTGTGTTTGTCAAATAGTTCCATCTTTTTTTTTTAAAGAAATCAGGTGCGGGAGACTCCGTAGATTTCTAGACTCTAGTCTAGGGGTAGCAAATTTTAAAATATAAATAGTAATTTTTTTGTGCTTTGCCGGGATTCGAACTCACAACCTTCTATTTTCAAGTCAGAAGTGTTAACCACTAGACTACGGACCAGTCTTCTATTTCTCTGTGGCAAATTGACTCCAGACATTCAAAATATCCCATTATTAATAAAAAATAGATTAAGTGTACATTGAAGCTTTCACGGCCGGTTTTTGTTGACATAACAATGACTTTTTTTGGGCTATGTAGCCGTGGTCTGGTTGATTCTTTCCAGAACACCAAATCCTGTAAGAATATCACAGCGCCTGGCCAACCGCTGATAATGCCCATCGGAGCAATGGGTGAAACTGTCCGGAAAGAATCAACCAGACCATGGCTACATAGCCCGAAAAAAGTGATTGTTATGTCAAAAAATAGATTCTCCATAAGGTTCTTTCTTAGTCTACAGCACTGTCAGTCCTTATACTTGGCGGGAATAGTAAATGCAATAAGTGCATTTTAGTTTGTTTTCAAACTACCTACGAAATATTGTATTGAAATTATGATACTCCGCACTGTCTTTAGAAATATTCCCCAATTTTAGTCCGTTGTTTTTGCTTATTTCCCATTCCCCCCACAGGACAGTGGGCAGTCTCCGCTATCCGTGGTGCTGGGCGCGCCTGAGCTCATGCTGGGCAGCAGTGGGGCGCGCCACGTGGACGGCAACACTGATAGCCACGAGACAGGCACGGCTGCTCCGCTGTGGCAACACCGGCTACTCATCACGCTCTCCAACTGCCACTACACGGCGCAGTGCATCCTTCCTAGGATCGTTGCGCACTTTGAAAAGTAAATACATAATGCCATTTTTATCTTGTTCTTACTTTAGACTTGCTTTTCTGTCTGTTTAGACTTGCCTGTCTCTTTGATGTTGATTCTCAGCTGGCCTTCTTTTGTGGGGTTTTCTGGGGCGATGTCTTCCAGATGGCTTTTGGTGACACTAGAGAGTTTCTTTCTGGGATCTGAAATCAAAATACTGGCAAGGTGTACTCATTTTCACAAGAAGTGAGAACCAGCCCCCTCGCGAGCAGCGAAATCCTCCTTTTTTTAGTGAAGTGGTTTGGACCCTCTAACTTTGAACATAAAAAATTACCATACACCACATGCAACCCCTTCAGGGACAACTCAGGAAGAAGTGGCACTATGTGTGTAGATTTTTTTTCATGCATTTTTATTCATATCTTTATGCTCCGTCTCGTCTGTAGATATCACTTTATATTGTTACGATCTTATTATGTGTATGTGTCCGCCTCTACAATAGTCTACTGTGAGTTTGAATAATAATAATAATATTAGGATGATTTATTTGGTGAGCGCTGTTTTTGTGTGTATCACACTTCAAGAGCTCTGTGCGAGCTTGGTCGTCGCTGTAGAAAACGCCAATTCTCAAGCAAGACCCAGTTGTTGTAAGGTTGGATGGACCTTTCAGTGACCAGTCTTTGGTAAAGGTTTATGAATTTTTCAACCCAGCGAAGAGCACATTTCGAAATATAAATGTTATATTTTTGTGCTCCGCCGGGATTCGAATCCGAATCCAAAATCCGGGATTCGAACATAACAGAAGTTTGTGGTTCACTTTAGAAGGTCCGGAATATGCAAGAGACGTCTGTTTAGACGCTTTATATTTGGACTGCAATTGTGTGAGAGAGGAGTGTCAATTGAAACACATTCGGTACTATTCTTAGACGTTTTAGTCGCCTGTTGAGCCCACGCTTTGACAAACTAATGATGCATTTGTATGAAGACCTGTCAATCCAAGATGGCCACAAGTGAAGATCTGATTAGTCTTCATATGAATATTACCAAAATTTGTTAGGTAAGAATGACCGTGGTGATGAAACTTCCAGCCCAGGCATCATCAGTTTGTCAAAGCGTGGGCTCAACCCAAGGACTAAAATGTCTAAGAATAGCCCGATTGAGTTTAATTAAAAGAACACAACTAAAATCATAGCAATATTATTTTGTGTTTGTTGTAGGAATGGCTACCCCAAGCCCATCATTCCCGTTGAGACAGGCAAGTCTGCCTTGAGGACCCTGGATCGCTCCATCATGGAGGCTTACTTAGAACAGAAGAGTGATCCTCTAGTGGGCACCATAGAGCCGTCCATGTACATCGGGCGCTTCAACTGGAACCTGAAGCATGCGCCCACAGATGTCAGGCCATATGTCAAGGAGTGCATCAATAACCTTATAGCGGTGCATGCAGAGGTAAGGCCAATATATATATATATATATATATATATATATATATATATATTTCTTCTTTTGCGTCTTCAATGACGATTGACCATCATCATAGCTGAATGATAAGAGTCCGCAATGATTGGGTGATGAACGAGTGTGGTATAAAAGAGAATTTAAGAATGAAAGTACAAAAAAGCACTATGAGATGGTTCGAACACCTTGAAAGAATGGATGATGAACGACTAACGAAGAAGGTTTAAAGAGGAAAGCGTAGAAGGGGAAGACCGAGGAAGGAATGGATAGACCAAATAGGTGAGATTGCGAAAGAATGGAACCAGCAGAGTAAGAATAAGAGAAGAGTATGTATGAAGAAAGTGATGAATGTTGAAAGAGGTATGCAAGGACAGAAAAAAGTGGAGACGCATATGCGGAGGTACTGGCCACCCCTAGTGGAACGGCGGCAGGATATACAGCAGTACAAATAAAGTAATTAAAGGGAAACAAATAATTATTTGATTGAGAGAGAGATATGGAATTAATGCCATTGATATGAATGTACTGAGAAAAAACAGCCTTATCAGAGCCATTTCTAGGGAACAGGTTTCAAAGATACAGTTATAGTGAATTCATAATTATTTATACTAAAAAACCTAGCGTGTGAAAATAAAAAGGTTCCACATGAATTTAAACACACTTAGGTAGCAGAATTGGGATAAAAAGTAATGACACTACTGCCATCTGTGATTTAACTTTCCAAGCTCAAGGCTAAAAAATAGAAAATGAAATATTTTTTGATATATATCTGCATCAAAAAATTACAAAAAATATTTTATTCAAGTTTGTAAAAAATACTTTGGTGAATTTATACAAAAATCATGTATTTTTTAATGTTTTGGATAAAGTAATTTTCACAAAATTGAAACACATATGTGAAAGTCAATCAATGCTTTTGATATATATACAGAATATTTTTGTAATGAATTTGTGTCTATTGAAAGGAGAGCCAGTTAGCACTCCCCTTGACAAGGATGGAACACATTAATTGGATAAGGCACTCTTGTCCACAATTTTTTTTCTAAATTTTGAATGAACAAAAACACTTGATCATAATATAAAAATCTGAAAATGCCTCCTATTTTTTTTTTTTTTTGTGGCTTGCAAAATGTTAAAATATGAAAGTAAAAAATGAAAACCGTGTATCATAAACAAATCTTGAATGATTTCAGCCAAAAAAAAAGATAAATAGTTCAATATTTACTTAAAGTATAGATGTACACGGATATAAATGAATTTAGATGACAGCTAAAGAAGGGCGCTGTTTACAACTTTGCAGCCTTGAAACTCTTAAATCAATGGATATATTTTTATTTCTTTTCTTCAATGAAATACTTCTTCAAATTCAACAAACCCACTATCATCACATTAAACTAATAAAAGTAATATTTTCCATGATAACAACGTTATATAGTTGTATTTTTTATGGTTTGTGTATTAACACTGCGAAAATTCATGTTTTTGGATTGTTATTTAAATAAACAACACTTTTAAATTTTTAAAACACTGTTTTTAATTTCACACATATATAATATATTTAAAAAAATTTTTTTTTTAAATATTTTATGTAGTTGTGATTTTCACCACGACCAGTTGAAGCTATGTCGATTTTATTTAATTTATATTTTTCCATTTAAAAAAGCTAGGTACTTAGGTTTAATATTTCAAAATGAGTTGTGCATTTATGAACATGCCTAATATTTAAAGTTTTTGTTATTTTTTCAAAAAATGAAAAAAAACAATGGCGGGAAACAAAAATTATAACAGTGCAATACAACAAGCAAATTTGATTTTTCAAACCAAAATGTGATAAGAAATTTTGTTATTGTTCCAGGTGCACAGCATATCTCCAAGCTTAGTCCAGAATGTCTTGTGTCAGATTGTGGAGACTGTCGGTGAAGAAATCTCCAGATTAATGAGCTGCTGTAAGAGTCAATTTTCACAAAATGGCGCCCTGCAAGCAAACATAGACATTTCAGTGCTACGGGATGTAACTGCCCCACTGCTGACACAGAGAGCCAAGTATGCTTTCATTTTGTTTGCAGATTATTTTCTGGCTTATTTATATATGGAATACAACTTAAAATTGTTATTGTGTTGTTGTTTTAGGAGCTTTTTCAATGAGGCATTGGAATGTATTCCAGAGATAACAGATCCAGCAGACAAACAGTAAGAAACTTGTGTTGTTCAATATAAATGAAATGCAAAGAGCATCAGAGCTGCTAGGCTTCACACTTGCACATTCTGATCTAAAATCTTAAATGAACATACACCCTGCAACTCTTTGCTGACCTTCCCTGAAACAGGGGCGACATTGGCAGAGTGAACCATTTTCTATTTACGGTTGGTCAGATGCATATCGACCTATATAAGAAAAGAATATAAACAATAAATTAAATTTTATAAGTATACAATTAAAAAAACAATCTATAAAATTCACTATACTCTCTTGGGCATAGTGAATAAATAAATGTATTCCAAACAATCAGGAATGTATGCAGTTGGGGAAAATGCTACATACAGTACGATGCACTTGAGTGTCTTTTTCAACTATCTCTATAAAAGTGTTTCATTTATGTTGAATTTATGACTCCCTGTCCTGTCTTTATCCCGGCCAAGTGAAATCACATTTTTTCCTCTCATTTAAAATGTGCACTATCCATTATTTCATTAAGTGAAAGTTTTAGGTAATGCACACGGAACATTTTCCAAAAACAAAAAAATTATGAGTCGCACGGCCGGATTAGGGAAAAGGCAAACATTTTTTTTCTTGGTTGCTTAGGACCATTGTCACATAGAAGAAAGACGTTTACCCGCCGAGAAAAAAATGTCTTTCAAATTAGTGGTGAGTCTATTATTTTACAGAAAAGTTTTCAGTTTTTGTAAAAAACAACAATATTATGTACCTATACCTTAATTAAAAGTATGAACAAAACATCTGGAAGGTTTCAATAATAATAATAATATATTTAAATACGGCCTTTTAGTTGTTACCAACTAACTTTTGTTTATCGTGTGGTACATAAAAGCTTTCTTACATTTCTAAAATCCTACTCGCAATACGTAATTTTATGAACGGAGTCAGAACATTTTTGAATTTGGAACTTTTGTGTAGGCGAACAAACGTCAGTCTTGTACACTGCAGTCCTTAGTTACCAATAAGTTTTATTTTGTTGCATTTTCCCTAGCAATCTTATCTAATCTAATCTGCAAAGATATATATCATTTAAGATTTATATTACATGCATTCCCACAAACAGACATGTATAATTTCGAGCTTACACATGCCGCATGTGGACCTACAATATAAAAACCCAATCTCAAATGAACATAAGTCCTGCAACTCTTGATTATCAATAACGCTCGTTAGACATAATGTTAAGAATTAAAAATGGATTTTGCTAACAATAGTGAAGAGAATAACGGATTTCTCAACGTTTTGTGGAAGTCACATCCAATTTCATCATGGGATTTGTCTCTTCGATGACGGAGAAAAGCATTTTGTCAAGAATAATTATAGTCGTTCGTGTTTGAAGATTGTAGGTACTTGAGAGGACCTTTAATAATAATAATAATAATAAACACAGAATTTATATAGCGCCTTTTATGACAATGTGTCACTACAAAGGCGCTTGTATTCACTTAACGGTTAGGTGAATACTAAAGGTTCTCTCCTAACCAATATTAATCCACCATATTTGTAAAACATCTGGTCTATAGCTTAGTTGGTAGAGTAACTGCATTCCATGCCGAGATCTCGAGTTAGAATCCCACCGAAGGTGTCAGACATTATTTCCCGTTTCAGTGTTTATTTCAAACCCAAAATAAAATACCGGCAAGGCTTATCAGCCTTCATAAGAAATGAGTTTCAAGCCACTCAGGAGCTGAATCACATCCATTTCAAGTTGGCGTAAGGTAAAAGTTACTGGGTTGTTGTTCATTTTAGATTTGGATTTTAAATCATAAGTAGGTACACATGCAGCATTTGTAAGCGTGAACTTACATGTGTCTACTTGTGAGCATGCATTTTATATGAATCTTTAATGTCAATATATATTTGCAACTTAGATTATGTACCTATTGTAGATGAATATAATGGTCTTCTTCTATTGGGTGGTTTCAAAACTTACCGACCTCGTTGCTAAAAAATTGAGAATCGGAACCATTGTTTATTTGATCACCATAAAACTTCACAGGATTCATCCTAAGAATATGTTACACGTTTCCTGAAAATTTCGTCAAAATCAGATGAGCGGTTTATGAGTCTATAGGGAATATACATACATACATACATACATACATACACACATCCTTCTTTATAGATATAGATAGAAGATATGTCAAACAGTTTTCGCCTAAAAATTGTTTTCATTCAATCATTGTTTTCAGGTTGAAAGCTGACATAATCAAAGACTTCCGCTCAAGAACTGCAATGCAAGTTATGTGCCTAAAGAACTGCTGATAATCATTAATTAATCTAATATATTGTTTGTTATACTAACAAATGCAATATAATATTCTTATTTCATTGATTTATTATGCATTAACTTTGTAATTATTCATCATAAGTGTATACTGTATACCACACTATATATCGGCCAGTCAAAAAAGCAACTAAACAGATTTCAGTCTGTTCTGTATGCGGCCGCTAGACTGATCTTCGGGATGTCCGAATTCTTTCACATCACTCCGCTGTTGAAAGAACTACATTGGCTTCGTTTTCCTGAGAGGGTGGTAAACCGTGTGTGTTTGATGGTATTTAAAGCCCTAAACGGTATGGCTCCGTTATATCTGGCAGACATGTTTTCCCCTGTTGAGGTGAGTGTGAGGGGCGGACACTGAAGTCAGCGGGGAGTGGTTTTGTTAGTTGGATGCAGCCATGCCGTATCTATGAGTACACTTTAAAATTCTCCCCACGTTCTGTATAAGTGAAACACTACAAAGGGTGATCTCTAATCTCCAAATTCTTCATTAGGTTAAGCTGCAAAAACATCTTTTTAATTAAATAATGAAGGGAAAAAAGCTATAGATTTGTTTTTATTTAAATTGACATCTTAAAAATAAATAAATATAAAAAACAAAACATAAATAATGGAGGTTTATTTTTTTTAAAATATAAATCACACAAAAACAGTTTTATACAAAGTCATCTTCACTTGGTGAAAATATAGTTTATGAGAATAAACTAGAATATTAAAAAAATAATTAAAAACAAGATAAACTGAGATTATCAACCAAATAAACTATAGACAAATCAACAAATGTGTAAGCGAGGAGACAAACCTAATGTGATTTTAAAAAATTGGGCAGGTAAAATCAAATACTGTTTATAGGTTTTTAGTATGTTTTTACTTAAGTTATAGCAAATCAAGTCAGAATGATATCTATTCAATTTTCAAGGCAAGAAATATGGTTACAATAAAAGATTTATTTTCTTTCAGCCTATAAAACAAATCATATTTTGTACTGTGCAATACAAAAAAGATTCTGAAAGTATGTGAGTGAGAAACAAAGAGAATGCCATTTCCTGGGTTTCCATAATATATGTATCTCATTTTTTTAAACTTCTAGATTGCTGTTTTTGGTTCTATACAATTCATGCAATACATTCATAAAGCAACCAAATATTTAAAATTTGATTATTTGTTATTTGAGATAAAATCTATCAGTGCTATTCTTAGACATTTTAGTCGTCGGTTGAGCCCACGCTTTGACAAACTAATGATGCATTTGTATGAAGACCTGTCAATCCAAGATGCCCGCAAGTGAACAGCTGATTAGTTTTCATACAATTATTACCAAAATTCGGTAGGTAAGAAGTATCATGGTGATGAGACTTTCAGCCCGGGCATCATTAGTTTGTCAAAGCTTAGGCTAAACCGACGACTAAAATGTCTAAGAATAGCCCCGTATCAAGTTAAATAGGTAAATTAGAATGGTCTTCGGACATTTTTGGATGTTCAAAATTTGCTTTTTTCTTGGCAAATATCACATGTCTATGTAACCGATTTAGCAACCGATAATAAAATATTCACCCTAACAACCCGAACATGTCAAGTCATAACTTTTTTTATCAATGTCAAATTTATGAAATGGACAATTTGTTAACTAAAGACAACCAAAGTTAATGGATATTCTTGGACGAAGCAGTAATCGACATCTTATACAACAATAAATACCTAAAAATATAATTTGTGCTTAATTAACAGCTCCTTGTCCTTTCATTGTTTTATCACAAAAAATCCAAATCATTTGGAAGCAGTTTTTATAATAATTTGGATTATACTGTTCAATACATTATGATTCTCCAATGATTTTTTATAAAAAACGGTTGGTCACCTACAATGACAACCTAAAGATTTATTTACAAAATTGTTTCAATCAATAAAGGAAAAATATAACAATTAATGAGTAATAAATACAAAATACAGTACATGGACAACATATTGCTGTGTATACAATGTATGGGCAAAATGGAAGTTACTATGTATGGGTAAAACAGGGTTAAAATATATGAGTACCTAAACAGAGTTACAAGGTAAGGACAAAATTGCATTATTACAACAGCTGTTTAACCTTGAATTGGTTGTCTGGATTGTTGAAATAAAAATAACTAAAAAACCAGTAGACACCATGAGTCTTTATCAAAGTTTGTCAGTCAATTTTCATAGTTTCGCATTGCTTTCAATCCACACATTTTTCCACTGTATTTCAAGTAAAAGATTGTAACTGTACTGTAACTGTAACTCTGTCGCCATTCCGCTAGGGGTGGCCAGAGCCTCTGCAGAGTTGCCTCCATTTTTTCCTATCCTTACATACCTCTTTCAATTCATTCATATCCATCACCTTTTTCATGCATTTTCTTCTTTTCCGCTCACTTTGTAATTCCCATTCTTTCACAATCTCCTCAATCTGATCACTCCATACTTTTCTCGGTCGTCCCTTCCCTCTTTTTCCTTTCACACTTTCTTTGTATACATACTTTGTCAGTCTATCATCATTCATTCTTTCCACATGCCCAAACCATCTCATCACATTCTTTTGTACTTTAACTTTCACATCCTCTTTCAAATTACATTCTTTTTTTACCCATTCATTCCTAACTCTATCCCTCAAAGTTTTTCCTGTCATACTTCTCAAATGCTTCATTTCCACCGTACATACTTTACTCATTTCGCTATCATTCACTGTCCATGCTTCACTTCCATACATCAAAGTCGGTAACAATATGCCATTGAGTTACACTTAATTCTACATTCTACAAGGCTTCAATCAATTTCTATTTTTTATATTTTTTTATTAAATTAAAAAATACATTCAAAAGGATTTGGTACATACTTTATTTTTATCATACGCTATCCCAAGTACAAGTGTTTACTAAGCAAGGAAGAGAATTCCAAATTGTAAACCCTCTAACTGCGGGTGACACGCATAGGCGTCAAGTGTAAAGATGCATACAATGTCAATCATAGACGTCATCCAACTTTGAGCTTATCCCCCTGACATCTGTGTTCAAGAATTCAAAAGTCTGCAAGTGAAATAAGATAAGCCTTTAGTAATTTTCATATATTTTTTTCAATTTACGCAATCGAGAAGAGTTCACGCAATGTTTTATAACAGGGGTACAGAGCTAAAATCAAAATTGCTCTCAGTGCGGTGACATCACAGGTTTAGATGACTAAGGTATTTAGCAATCTTTAGACCGGTCCGTAGTCTAGTGGTAAACATTTCTGATCCTTAAATGGAAGGTTGTGGGTTCAAATCCCGGCGGAGAACAAAAAAAAACATTTATATTTTTAAATATGCTCTTCGCTGTGTTGAAAAAAATCATAAAAACCTTTACCAAAGACCGGTCACTAAAGGTCCATCCAGCCTTACAGCAACTGTTCCCTGAGTACGAGTTTTTTTCACTTTACTCGAAGTTTTGAGTATTTGAGAAAAATGCATGTGAACTTGTAAAGCACCTCTGGCAAAACAAGTTTTGAAACATTTTTTGCCAGGGTGCTTTACAAGTTCACATACATTTTTCTTGAATACACAATACTTCGAGTAAAGTGCAAAAACTCATAATACGGGTCCAGGATCTTGCTTGAGTATTGGTGCTTTGTAGCGACGATCAAGCTTGTAAACACCTCTGCGGTACTACAACAAGTGTCATAGACCCCTAGAGTCTCTGAAATCTAGGGAGTCTCCCGAACAGGATTTCTTAAAAAAAAAATCTGAACAAAATATTGTTTGAATAAGAGTTTTAGGCTTACACGGCCGGCTGATGATGCTGGAGTGATGTTTTCCGGGATCTGTTACCGTGGTCTGTGGGAGCTGGAGCTTCCGGACGTTTCATCACAGTTCTCATCAAGATCATCATCATACTTCACGCTGAAGAAGCCCATTGTAGAAATGGGCGAAATGTCCGGAAGCTCCAGCTCCCACCAGAGGCGGCTCGTCAATAAAACTGTTGGCAGTTCATAATTTCTGCAATTATAGTTTTTCTTTTATTTTCCAATTTGCTTTGAATGGAAATTGTAAGAAATGCGTACATATATAATGTTTTATTAAGCTATACACGTGTACGTACCTACACCCGTTTTTCTGCATAACGAATATATGTATTTAAGCGCGTACTTACAGTTATTTAAAATGGAAATCCATCCGCACAAACAGCACAAAATAAATTATTCCGGATAAAATTAATGTGTTCTCATGCACTTTATCATTGAAATTTTTGATTGATTCTCTATAACCAACATCAAGCCATTGTGGAAGATCTGTTTGGCCTAATCAATTTAAAGGCATTACATGCTCAATGTGAGTTTACGAAAGTGCATGATGTTTAACTTCCTCAGTAAGGTGAGCGAGATCCATGACACATCTTCGCCCCACGATTTTTCACCACAAATTATACGACACGGAAAGAAAAAAACCATTCACAACCACACAGCCATGATGCTTAAATACCCTAATCACTGTTTTAGATTTAGCTTTACATTGTTAAACAATTTTTATTAAGTCCACGTCTGCTTTATTATTGAAATTCATAGTCAGAAAATTAATTAACAACAATCTTGTAATGAATTCACGATGATTTTTAAAAGAATGTAAAAAATATTCCCGCAAAATCAAAGGCCAACCGATGACTGTACACATCTCTACGTCAACTAACAACTGAACGGATGTAAGTCATCCAGAGTCCAGTTTGGCAATTATTATTTATAATCAACATTGTACTTAGCAATGTTTTC
This sequence comes from Agapetus fuscipes, assembly GCA_951799405.1. Taxonomy (NCBI): domain Eukaryota; kingdom Metazoa; phylum Arthropoda; class Insecta; order Trichoptera; family Glossosomatidae; genus Agapetus; species Agapetus fuscipes. The sequence goes on along the minus strand of OX637351.1, from coordinate 11,079,541 downwards.
TTTAAAATGCTAAGGAGAGTAAGACCCTCCGCACACTAGACGACAGGCGACAGCGACAGCTCGCCGAGTCGCGGCGACAGGCTGCGGCCGACAGTTTTCAAATATTTTGTTCAAAGCTCCGCACACTTCGCACGCTTAATAATAAAGAGAAATAACTCGAAAATTGGGAAAATCGAGATTTTGTAATAAAACGCAAGAACAATGCGAGAAGAATAGGTAGAATGCGACAGCCGTTCAATTTGGACGAATATGACCGAGATAAAACATCGGCCGCCTTTTTCATCCCATACAAGTTGTACTGGTTGTCTGAACTTCAAACGTGATTTACCAACATTGTTGTTTTTTGAGTTATTGCTCTTTATTATTAAACGTGCGACTTGTCGCCGAGTCGCGCCGATCACCGATTCGCGCCGACATGTCGCTGTCGCCTGTCGTCTAGTGTGCGGAGGGTCTAACTTATGATGGTTTCATTGTTCATATAATGTCAACACACGTCGACTATTTCATAATATTTGGGTGTTGCACGTAGCAAGGCGTTTGCCATCTTTGTCTACCGCGTTACAGAAGCTATGATTGATCTGCTTTCTCCCTCACAGCCACGGATTCGACAGTTTTTCATAATATGTATGGAAGTATTTCAAGGTCTCTGTGCATTGAGCGATATGCACGACATGTATAATAATTATACCATAATATTATGTATGGAGGCGGTTCTTTGCGCTTATCAGGCGTTTCGTATAATTATTATTGATTTTTTACTTCAGCGATCTTTTAACACATCTTCCACACGATATATTTTTGTTAAAAGTGTATACATTTTTTTGCTAAAATTATTACAAAATCTAGGCAGCTCACTGCACGGATGCACGTTAATAGTAACCGCCTCTGGCTCCCACAGACCACGGCAACAGATCCCGGAAAACATCACTCCAGCAAAATATTGTTTAGCTATTTCATTAGTTTTTTTGTAGCTTTTTGTGTGACGATCCCGTTTGGCATACTCACTATCTTGTTTAGTAAAGTTTGTACAGTATTGTACTCTGGGCAATGGTGCATACTAATCACAATAAGGAGGATTCATGAATGATTATGCTGCTCAGTACATGTGGTTGGTTTGTGTTGTGATGTTGCCGTACTCCCCGATGAGGCCGCGACTCGACAAGGCAAACTCTACCACGGCCGCCGTGAGCAACCTCTTGTTGGAGTGTTGCCTGAAAATAAAACAATAATCAGTCACAGCAAGATATAGGCAACATTTAACTGCAGTAGAGCCTCGTTAATCCGAGCCCCTAAAAACACAGGAGGGTTTGAAATAATGGGGTTTTCGGATTATACTATGAGACAAATTCTATGGAGGTGAAAAATGAAAAATTGGGATTTGTTTGTGTTTTATTTATTAAAGCAATCTTCGATTGTAATTCAAATGAAAGAAAAGTAACAAATATTTTATATTGTCCTACATATTTCCTTCTGCATACTACTTTGTAACAAGAAAATCTAGCATTGACTTTTGCTTTGATTTGTCAATTTTTTTGGAGAAAAGCATCACTTCGCAATCGCCGCAGCAACAATGTGTCCTGACTTGAGACACCGTTTTCATCAGCCCATTGAATGCATTTGTTGAATGCCTCCACAGCCTCAGCATGGATTATTATCATTCCTGGGTGTGAGATCGTTCGGATTAGGCAGGGTGCGGACTAGCGCGGCTCTACTGTATTTATATATTTTGCTAAAAGTTACTTAAGACACAGGTAAGTACAAACATAAAAAGAGAGTTTTCTATTTATAATTAATCAGAAGATCGTGGGTTCGATTCCAAGCGGAGAACAAAAAAATTAAAGAAATATACTCTTCGTTGGGTTGAAAAATTCATCCGCCTTTACCAAAGACAGCCACCAAAGATCGTATTCGGTCATCTGCCGAATACCAAATATTTCGCATGACACCCGGCCGAATACCGAATATTCGGCGGCTGTCCACCGCTTTCCGAGTCTTCATTATGGGTTGTATTGCCCAGCTTACCCCATTAAATCCCGCGCGTCATGGTGAGAAGCTACAGGGAGGAAGCTGGAAACGTTTATGAAGAAAAGCGTAATCGCCTGCTTCCAGATAACGCTGACAAGATGGCCTTTCTTCATCACAGCCTGCCTCTTTTAGATTTTAAATATTCCTACGTGTAAGAAATGAAGCAGTAACTTTTTAAAACTGATTTCGTATTTACATTGAAACAAGACACATTCTAAATCTAAATCTTAATCTAAGCTGCAAAGATATGTATCATTTGAGATTCATATTAAATGCATTCCCACAAGCAGACATGCATAATTTCGCGCTTACACATGCTGCATGTGGACCTACAATATAAAAACCCCAATCTCAAATGAACATAAGCCCTGCAACTCTTGCCGACCTTCCCTGAAGCAGGGGTGACATTGGCAAAGTGAACCATTTTTTACAGTATGGGTGGTCAGCCGCATACCAACCTATCAGTCAAGGAGTACAAGCAATTAATACAATCAAATATATAAAACAAATAAATTCTAAGCAATTAAACAGTAAAAAATAAAAAATAAAACTACAACACATATTTTTTAAATTTAAAAGCCTTAGCTTTAACCGCCAGCATTACAGATCAACCACCATTTCTTTCGATCCTTGCATACTTCTTTCATTTCATCAATTCAATTTTTCATTCAATGAAATAAAACTAAATTTCAAAGTTCACAAAAAAAGCAACTCCTCGGGGACAAGTGGCATGGTTCCCAAAAAATAGAGGCAGCGTTACTTGTTCCTACAGCTTACAAATGTAAGATTTATTCACTTTTTCTGTTTTCAAAAATACAACTCAAATTGCACCACAATGTTAATGAAGAGAGCATTGGAATTCTTATTCCTTTTCTTTTAAATTGGTATTCGGCGCTCCAAATATTCGGCCAAAATATTACTATTCTACTGTATTCGGCCGAATAGTGAAAAAGTAGCCAAATATTGAATAGTTAGCGAATATTCATTGCAACACTAATCTAAATATAAGAAGTTTTACACCGCCACGCAGCTTCATGACTCCAGATTATCCAAAGGGCACTTGCTCTCAGGAAGTGCGGCTTTGTGAGTGACATGCAAGGAAATGTGTGATATTTCTCACTTGGTGATAGCGCTGATGAACTTCTCCTTGACTTGTGGCGTGGCGTGGCTCGTGGGATAGTTGTCCTGCTGCAGGGCCTCCCTGAGCCAGGCAGCGAGGTGCGCGGGCCCCACTACGGGCGCTGCCTTGTGGGAGTCCCACTGCGCGCGCCCCAGCACCCACAGCAGGTCACCAAACAGGTCTATGTGCGTGCGGGGAGTAGACACACCTGCATACACAGATTATCATCAATTTGAAATATAAACCATGTTTAAACTCTTTGAAGCACAAGATTATATTGACGGTTAAAAGTAATAGGGCATAAGCGACAAAACCTAAATTTGTTTAATTGAAAGATTCAAATCAAAACACTGTTTTGTATTTTCACAATTATTGAATCTTTCAATTAAATAAATTAAATATTATTGAATATGAATTTTCACAGTGTTAATACACAAACAATTCAAAATATAAAACCTAAATTGTTCAGGAGAGCAGTTTAAAGTTTGAGATTGCAAAAAAATGGCATAACTTTTTTATTGTTTATCATATCGTTAGGCATTTATTGGCATTTCTATTATGTGATTTTACATTGTTTTACGAGGTTTTATGTCACAAGTGACTTTACGACAAAAATGGCCAAAATCTTGTCGGTTACACCAAAACCATACTTCGAAAACGCAGTTGTTTGCTTAAGCATAAACAACAAAAAAACCATCATTGAGCTATGGAAGTTAGAGCATTAGAAATTTTTCAGTTGGATAGCATTTGTAACTTATTTTTGAATAAAACGTCGCTTTTGCCCTATTTCCTTCCGTCGATATGAGGATCAGGAAGAAAATTCTATTAGTGAAATTGAATGTATATTTTGATACTATATTACATCAAATTCTAATTGAGGTTGCAAATCTAAAATCTGTCCATGTTCCTCAAGAGGATGACAACCAATAGAGACAGATGGCCGGCACAACAGGGCACTGACGTTAGTTGATGTCTTTACAAGATGATGATGAGAAGTATATATTTTAATTTTGTTCCCAAAATGAGATTATTGATTAATTTGCCATTAAATGAATGCAATAATGAATACAAGGTCTCACCTATGCAGTGCATGGCTTTGTGCACCAAGGCGGGAGCTTGAGGCAGCAGAGAGGCGGGCAGGACCTTGGACAGCTGGGCCAGAAACCTGCAGCTCTCCCGCAGGGGACCTTGCTCGGGAAGACTAATGGATAATATAGCTGTAAACATCATCCAATAAGAGTATTAGCAAGGGCGTACCCAGGATCAAAACTAGGAGGGAGAGGGCAAATTGTTAAAATTGAAGATGGCCTAAACACAACCTTATTTTAAGCTATAAAGTCAAGTTAGGTTTAGGTTGGAATTACGGTCGTTTGACATGAACACGAACCATTATAGGAGAACTTGCATTATTCTCTATGTTTCGTTAGCGACGTAGCTAACGTCTTCAGGAGACACCCTCTCTGCACGACGACTGAGGATGAACTCGTGTCGAATGTCGAAAATGTCGAAAATAAAGTAAGTTCTCTTATAACGGTTCGTGTTTTATCCGATATATATTTTTTTAACTGTGCAGTAATAATTATTGTAAATATAAAGTCATGTGCAGTCCATTGTACAATTTATTATAGATTCCATCAACAAAATTTAATATCAATTTAGGTATTTTTTTACCTCCAGGGAGGGGCAACTACCCCCCCTGCCCCTTCCTGTGTACGCTCATGGTATAAAGCATGTAACATCTAGGACGTGGAAGAGAAAGCGGGTAGGCTTTTCAAAGCAACACTTTTTCAAGGATTCAAGGATTAACCTTTGGCCGTATTCTCCAAGCTGTTTTACCAAACCTTAGTGAGCACTTAAGTTTTTGGCCGTTATAAGTTTGTCAATCACCGTCGTACGTCGGCGATTGACAAACGTACGTGGAGATTGACAAACTTAGAACGGCCAGAAACTTAAGTGTTCACTAAGGCCGTTTGTCCACCGCACGCCGTCACCGTCACGTCACCGAGAACGAGATTATTTCTGGCCGAGTTTAATTGATGTGACGGCGATCGTTGGTCCACCGCGACCGATTTCGCTGGTAATAGGTTATGTATTATATTGCCTATAACCAGGCAATACAATAAATACCTTACATGTACCCCTTCTTCGGCACCGTCATCTCGTTTCCGGTGACGTGACAGTGACGGCGTGCGGTGGACAAACGGCCTAAGGCTTGGTAAAACAGCTTGGAGAATACTACTGCTGTTAATATTTGATTTTGGTTTGACAGGTCCGTAGTTTTGAGGTTAACACTTCCGACTCATAATTGGAAGATATTAGATTCCATTCCGGCCAGAGAACAAAGAAATACTTTTGATAATAATAATAATCTTATGATGATTTATTTGGTGAGCGTTTGATATTCAAATGAGCTCTTTGCTGCTTTGAAAAATTCATCTGTCTTAACTAAAGACTGATCATCAAAGGTCCATCCAGCCTTAGAACTACTGGCTTTTGCTCGAGTATAGGCGCTTTCTATGGCAACAACCAAGCTCACAGAGGACTCAAAAGGTTTTCTTCACACTAAATTATAACAGGGCAACAGTGCTTCAAATAAATATATCATAATTATGGTTGCAAATGATTTGAAATTATTGTTTTTACGTCACAAGATGGTGACAAACTATACAATTATGATGCAGTCTTACCTAATTGTATGATATTGTACATCTGTGTTTGGACTTGTTGCAGCAAGTGTGATTTCTTGGATGCCGTGGCGCTGAGAGCAGAGAAGAGAGCGTCCAGCAGCGTTGCGTGGCTTGACAAGCTCGCCGCGGACTCGTTTTGCAACGTTTCATTGCAAACTGCCAGCACTGTATTAACGGCTAATGATAAAGGAGCACCATTCACTACGGGGAACATCAGAGATATCTGTAAACAAACACATTATTACAGATTATTTACATGCCAGAGTTTTAGTTGACTAGTTTCTCAAATGATGATGATGATGAGTTGATGATTTCTTTATAGCGCCGTTTCGTGATGTAGTCACTCCAAGGACACTGGTGCAAACGATGCCAGAAATTTGCTTGTCTTCAGTGCATTCCGGAACTTTCCATGGTCCTCTAGCTCTCTCACACGGTGTGGCAGGTGGTTCCAGGCCAGAGGACCAGCAACTGCAAATGCACGCTCCTCTGATGATGGACGGATAAAGTCCGATAGCGCTTAGGCCTTGTTAACTCAAATAAGTGAAAATAAAACCATGTTTTAAAAAAGTATTTTTAAATATTTTTCAGGGTTTGGTGGTTTACACAGGTCCATTGTATAATTAATTAAATAAACACACTGTTTCAATTCACTTTTATTATTTTAATTCTGTCAAACGTTTTCGCCTATAAAGGCATCCTCAGGACAATGACAAATCAAATTACAAATTAAATTCTCTTCTTCTTCATCTCCCTTCACATTACATGAACTTTACAATTAATTATACAATTTACAATTTTATTATACATTTTACAATTTTAGTTAAACATTTCTATTTGTTTTTTATTAAAGTATTTTTAAATTTAAATTAAAATGAATTTTCACTCAGTGAATGCACTAACTCTAGAAAATTCCAAACATTGTGTTAACTCTTCTTATCAGTTCTTCGATCTTTGATTTGGCTCCGGTGTCATCCGAGCGCAGTGTAAGGCGTTTTTTGCTGAGGGTTACTGGTTTGATTAAATCAGCGAGATATTTGGGTGTTTTTCCAAATAGAGCTTTGTGGACCATCGTGCACACATTAAACTTGATGCGCTCCGGGATACGGAGCCAGTGAAGCTTCTGGAGGAGAGGAGTAATGTGAGTAAATTTTGACTGACCAGCATTCATGCGAGTGCATGCATTGACGACCAATTGTAGCCTATTCAATTGACATCTTGGTTGGCCTGCATATAAGCTATTGCAGAAGTCTATTGCACTGTAACTTAAAGCCAAAATATGATTGGTGTGAGTTGAAATGCTGACTGTTACAAATCCACCAGTTTTCAAATTCATATCCAATTTTTTTTTATCAAAAATGATTTTCAATAAATTGTACAGTAATTGTAATAAATTGTATTTAATTGCTTGTATTCCTTGACTGATAGGTTGGTATGCGGCTGACCATCCATACTGTAGAAAATGGTTCACTTTGCCAATGTCACCCCTGTTTCAGGGAAGGTCGGCAAAGGGTTGCAGGGCTTATGTTCATTTGAGATGGGGATTTTATATTGCAGGTCCACATGCGGCGTGTGAGCACAAATTATGCGTGTCTGTTTGTGGGAATGCATTTAATATGCATCTCAAATGATACATATCTTTGCAGCTTAGATTTTTTAGTACAGGCAACTGTTTTTACTTTTTTAGTATAGATTTCTTTTTAAGGTTTTGTTGTTGTTTTTTTTTTTATACTTAAATGTTATTTATTACTCGTATTCCTTGACTTATAGGTTGGTATGAGGCTGACCACCCATACTGTAAAAAATGGTTCACTTTGCCAATGTCACCCCTGTTTCAGGGAATGTCGGCAAGAGTTGCAGGGCTTATGGTCATTTGAGGTTTGGATTTTATTTGTAAGTACACAATCAGCATTTGTAAGCGTGAACTACATGTGTTTGTTTGTGGGCATACATCTGAGAGCTTTGAATGAATATATCCTTGCAACTTAGATTATAGATTATTATAGATAGAACTGTACTTAACCTTCTTGCTTCATTGAAACCATAAAAGGAGTATCTTTTATCTTAGGAGCAAAGATAATTTAAAAACATAAAAATGCAAACCAAACGTCTGGTAGATAGCTTAGTTGGTAGAGTGCTTGCATTCTATGCCGAAAGCTTGGGTTTCAATCCCGCCGAGGGTGTTAGAAATGATTTCCCGTTTCGGTGTTAAATTCAAACCTTAAATAAAAAAACCGGCAAGGTTTACTCAGCTATCACAAGAAATGAGTACCAGCCCCCTCGGGAGCTGAGAAACCCCCCACTTCAACTGAAAGTGGTTGGCGTAAGGCCGGCTCCCTCACCTGTAAAAATAAATAGGTTCACTCACCATATGCGACCCCTTCGGGGATAACGCAGCAAGAAGTTACACTATATGTGTAACTAAGTTAAGTTTTTTTTTAAAATGCAACCAGGAGAAGTTGCAAGCACAGCAGTCTTGGCGTGACTGATTTGAGCAAAAAGACCTATTTTTGATTTTGACTGTTTTTACGCATATTTGAGTGTTCAAGGGAACGCCCACATCTCCTTTATTCTTTGATCTGTGGCTATCACAATAGGGCACTGCCTTTAGAAGATGATGCATGATAAGAAAATAAACTAAAGCTGTATGTACTGCGATTAGGACAATATATTTCAAACTGCTATAAAATTTAAATATAAGTAAAATCGGTAAAACATTTTCTATTTGCTACGGGTGACATCACATAACTGAAGGATATTTTGAATGCGCGGAGTGCATGATTTGGTTGTTACCAGCTTAGCAACTTCTATGGCGGTTGGATGAGGCTCCATCTTCAGGCTGACCACCAGGATATCACAAAACTGGGGCAGGAGGGGCTCACACTCGTCCAGCAGGCTCGTTATAATTAGCTTTATGAGATGAAATAATGCCTGAAACATGTTCAACATAGTTAGTAAAGCTATTTAGAGCGTAGCCACACTGAGAACATTTTCCTTCTCTTTCTAACTAAGACCAATTTGGTTAATGTAAGTTGAAACGGATATATGGCCCGACACGGCCGTTATTTCGGGCCAGAGACTCCGGTAGGCCAGACATGTAGCCAGTGAAGAGGACTCCAGAACCATCAGAAATGTTGTGCGTGGTGCCCCCTCCTGTGTTGACCAGTCGGACGTCCCAGGATGCGGCGACAGACAATGTAGAGGCTAACAGAAAAGTTCTAGAAACAGACGGTGACAGCGAATAAACAACAGCTGCAGGGGGATGCGGGCATGCTTCCCTGCATGCAAACACAACTCGCAACTAAGCGTCACATATAGTGTAACTACTTTCCGATGGTGTCGCATGTGGCGTTCGGGACCGATTTATTTTTACAGGTAAGGGGGCCAGCCTCTCACCAACCACTTTCAGGTGAAGTGGGGGTTTCCCAGCTCTCGGGAGGGCTAGTTCTCATTTCTTGTGAAGGCTGAGTACACCTTGCCGGTATTTATTTTGGGCTTGAAATAGACACCGAAACAGGAAATCATTTCCGACACCCTCGGTGGGGATCGAACCCTTGCTCTTAGCATGGAATGCAAGCATTCTACCAATTAAGCTATCAACTGGACTTTTTACGAGCTTGGTCATTTCTACAAAGCGCCAATTCTCAAGCAAGACCCAGTTGCTGTAAATCAGGATGGATCTTTTGGTGACCGGTCTTTGGTAAAGGTTTATGAATTTTTCAACCCAGCGAAGAGCAAATTTGAAAACATAAATGGTATATTTTTTGTGCTCTGCCGGGATTCGAACCCACAACCTTCCATCTATGAGTCCGAAGTGTTACCATTGGACTACGGACCGGTCATTATTTCCTGTGTTGGACAGGTGGTGGTGGTGCTATGATAATACCTCTGTGAGCTGCACGTGGTATGCTATGGGAGTGAGAGTGGGCAGCAGCAGCTGCAGGGGGATGCGGGCATGCTCCCCTTGCACCCCCTCACTACTTCCTGTGTTGGACAGCGGGACCACGAGGACCGCGGCCTGCCTCAGGGCGACGCCGCACTCGGATATCTCATTGTTGGACAACTGGAAACAACACAAAACACAAATATCTCTACATTTCAGTATTAAATTGGAGGGAGTTGGCAATAAGTCAGCATTAGCCACACTTCTTATCTATTATTTCTACTGAACCATGCGAAAATTCCCCTATCTGCCACCAGTGGGGTGCCCTGTCCAGGGGTTACAGGCTCCTCTGACTAGGTCAGCGTTCTGCTTTTAGCCATAAAAAATTCTTGAAAAAAGGTTCAATCTAAGCAAAAAATTAAAACTTTATAGACTTATGTACTTCCCTCCATCATTTCTATCTACTGCAAAGACCAATCTGAACCCAGTAGATGAGGTCTAGTTCTAGGAGTGGACTGAGAGAGGCTGAGGTTACTGTGTACCTGTGGCTTCTGCGCCAGCTGCAGGGTGCTGACTAGCGGCTGTGTGAGCGCCGTGAGGTAGGGAGCGGCTGTGGTGGCGGGCAGAGCTGCTGCGGCTGCCCCAGCGGCTCCCAGCACCTGTAGGCACACGGCTCCACTCCAGAGACCCTGCCCATCCTGTAATATACCAAACAATGTTATGTTATGTAGCGAAATTAATAAAACATCATGCTTTATTTAAGCATGTACCTTTAGCTTAATTTTAAATTAGACTTTGCCTGTTTGCAGGCCCGGATTAACCCCTCTGGGGGCCCTGGTGCGGAAAAAAATCTCGGGGCCCCCTATAGCCCCCCCCCCCTCCCCTCCCCCCTTTCCCCTTATCACAAAATACCCTCCCCTCGCGCTTATTTTTTTTCAGAACCCAAAATATACAATTTACGAACATGCTAATTGAATGGTTGAATTTCTTGATTCTATTCTTGACTTTTAGGTTGGTATGGGGCTGACCACCCATACTGCAAAAAGATGGTTCACTTTGCCAATGTCACCATTGTTTCAGGGAAGGTCGGCAAGAGTCGGAGGGCTTATGTTCATTTGAGATTGGGTTTTATATTGTAGGTCCACATGGGGCATGTGTAAGCGCAAACTTATACGTCTCTGCTTACGAGAATGCATTTAATATGAATCTCAATTGATTTTCATCTTTGATTTAGATTTAGATTAGAATCAAAAACGGCACTAATTAGGTAAAAAAAATGCAAGTACAATGCTCCATCTTAGCAATTTTCACTCCGAATTTGCAGAGGTATTTTGAGGTGTGATTCACACATAATAGATAAAGCTTATTTGACACATAAGTTTGTGTATATAATGAATTTTGACTAGAATTTCAGTGTGTAGGTATTAGTGAGTGGGAAAAATTAAAATTATAATTAAAAATATTGGCATGTTCAAGTGAATGTAAGGCTGATTTGATATATGTAATTCTGTTTTTATCTCTTATTGTTTGGTGTCATTACGGTTATCATGATTATTTTAATAGGTTTTTATATTTTATATTTTGTGTTTGAAAAAGAAGAAAAAAAAATATCTTACTATCATTAGTATTTATATTTATATTCTTTTTTTTATTTTAATACTTATATTTAATGTCAACATTGTATGAAAAAATATCTTACTGTCATTAGTATTTATATTTATATTCTTTTTTATATTCTTTTTATTTTTAATACTTATATTTAATGTCAACATTGTAATTGGGAAGGTACAACATCAATTGTATATATTTTTATTATTGTTTTATATATTTTAATGTATTTTCCTGTTTTGTTGAATAAATTATTTAAAAAAAAAAAAAAAAAAAAAAAAAAAAAAAAAAAAAAAAAAAAAAAAAGTGTGAAACTGACCTCTAGAATCTATAGTCATAGCTGCAAAGATATATTACATTCTAGATTCATAATAATTACATTAATTCGCGCAACATGTTCCGCATGTAGACTTACAGCATAAAAACTCAATCTCGAAGGAATATAAGGCCTGCAACTCTTGCCGACCTTCCCTGAAACAGGAGAGACATTGGCAAAGACAATATTGGTGGTCTATACACCAAAAGTATCAGAAATCATTTTCCGTTTCGTGTTCATTTCAAACACAATACCGGCAAGGTTTACTCGAAACACTCATTTCAAATGAAGTGTTTGGCATAAGGCCGGCCCTTTTACCTGTAAAAGTAAATAGGTTCTACTCACTACATGCATTACTACCTTTGGGGGGAATGCGGCAAGAAGTTGCTCTTTATGTGTAGCTTAGTGGCGTTAGTAGCGTTTTCTATAAAAAATCTTCTTGTAAGAGATAATATCAATAATAATAAAGAATACCTCTATTTGCTTCCACACATAAACTTGTTTTTGGGCAAAGGTAATGCATTCTTCCAGTTATTTTATTTGCAAAGCCAAATGTATTGTTGACGCAATAAATCAAAAGAGATAGTTTGAAAACAAAAGTAAATACTGTGCAAAGCATGCGCCGCGCCGGTCGCACCTTCCCCTAACGCCTTTGTTTCATTTTTCTTATGAAATTAGTAGTACAATGAAAGGAATATATTTTAAAATAAAAATCTTCCATGGTATTCACTGAGCCCTGGAACCTTTTTTTTGTGATGTACGAGTACTTACGTAAGATAACCATCGCATCCGTCAATTCAAGGTGTCATTTCAAAAACAAAAATCTGATATTTTTCATTTAATTCATGATTATAAAAGCTGCACTTACATTTTGCAGCATTAGCATCTTACCGTATGGTCAGCGAAAGGATTGCATGTGGCGAATGGAACCTATTAAATTTTACAGGTCTTACTTATTTTACTTATTTTAATTGGGTTTGAAATAAAAATTGAAACGGAAAATGATTTCTGATACTCTTCGTGGGAATTGATTGAGCATTCCACAAATTGAGCTATGGATACATTTTACGTGACAATATAAAAAAAAACACGACTTGATAATCAAAGTACTTGCGTACCTTATTACGATAAAAGAGCTACTAGTTAAAGTTTTTACGTTTTGCTTTTTAAAAATAAGGTTTTAGAACAATAATATAAATTAACCGAAATATATCTTCAAGGTACTTAATCGAAAAAAGAAGCTGCGGATAAAGAAAGAAGTGAAGTTGTAGAAAATCGCAATTAGGTTATTATTATTATTGGTAATTTTTTTCTGCGTCTTTTCATGACCGTTGGTCATCCCATTCATATTATTCATCATAGCATTCCAGGGTTTAACAATTTACACGTTGCATTTTATAAATTAAGATTTACATAAAATTCATGTAAAATTCATGCCCATCAGCAGACACGCGTAAGTTCGCTTTTACACATGCTGCATATGCACACACAAAATAAAAACCAAAACCTTTAATGAATATAGCCCCGGAAACTTTTGCCGACCTTCCCCGAAACAAAAATGACATTGCCAAAGTGAACCACTTCTCACAATTTTTTGGTCAGCCTTATAACATCAAAGAACGTAAAAGTATTTTCATTTTGGTCAAAAATATACTGAAATGGAAAACTTTTTTCATTTCAAATTAATTGAAATATCACTGGCGTACTTTTGTTAATATAATCTAATCTAATCTAAGCTGCAAAGATATATATCATTTAAGATTTATATTAAATGCATTCCCAAAAGCACATATGTATAATTTCGCGCTAACACATGCCGCATGTGGACCTACAATATAAAAACCCAATCTAAAATGAACATAAGCCTTGCAACTCTTGCCGTCCTTCCCTGAAACAGGGGTGACATTGGCAAAGTGAAACATTTTTTTTATAGTATGGGTGGTCAGCCGCATAACAACCTATAAGTCAAGGAGTCAATAAGTTAAGCAGAATGTAAATCTATTAACTTGTATTTATCTTTAATGTAAGTCTGGTCGATATCTCAGTTGTTAGAGTGCTTGCATTCCATGCCGTGAGCTCGGTTTTCGAGTCCCACCAAGGGTGTCAGATATGATTTCTCGTTTCGGTGTTTATTTCAAATCCCAAAATAAAATACCGGCAAGGCTTCCTTAGCCTTCACAATAAACGAGTACCATCTCCCTTGGAAGCTGGGAAACCCCCACTTTAACGGGAGTGGTTGGCGTAAAGCCAGCCCCCTTAACTGTAAATATAAAAAGGTTCCACTTGCCACTTGCGGAACCCTTCAGGAATATTGCTATCGATATAGCAAAGATATATTCACATGCCTACAAACAAACACGTGCAAGTTCACGCTTACAATTGCTGAATAAGTACTTACGAATTAAAATCCAAACCTCAAACAAACATACACCCTGCAACTTTTGCCGACCATTCCTGACACAGAGGTGACATTGGCAAAGTGAACCATTTTTATAGTATGGTAACCAACCTTTATGTCAAGGAAATGCGTGTGCATGCACTTAGTGTGAATTAATAAATTTTTGAAAGGAAGATCTAGTTAGATTAAAATAAAGCAAAATTTATTTTCAACACTTCAACCTATATTTTTTTCAACCAAATATTTTGTATCGATATTTGTATTGTTTATACTTTCTTATCTAAGTAGAGAAAGATTTATAATCCTGTCCTCGGAACTGTTACCGCCAGGGCCGGGAACAAAAGCGCTATAATCCTGAAGGTTCCATTGTTTGACACGGACGGGTACGACTGCACATCTTCGGTACCTTTGCTTGCTTTGTTTTATTCTTTTAGTTTGAGGAGAAACTTTTATTACTTGATTACTGTTTGGAATGCTCGGGGCCCTATTCAGTTCTTCTGGGGCCCTTGAATAGTTTGTTGTGAGAAGCTTGTATTTCCTAAGTATTGAAGACTTTATCCGTATGAAACGTAGCGTTATAAAGTGGAAGTGAAAAAAGTGGCATTTCTTTACATTTTCTATGCTTTATTTTTTAGAATAATGATAAGAATAAGACTTTTGGGGGCCCTTTGGCAGCGGGGGCCCTGGTTCGGTCGTACCGCTCGAACCGCCCTAGATCCGGGCCTGCCTGTTTGTCTGTTGAATGAGAGTCTCAGGGCCGGTATTTTCACATTTTAAGCTAAAATAGTTTATAAAGCATATTTTACGCTCGAGATATGCTTTAGTAATGTTAAACAGTATTTTGATTTGCACTTTACCTATAGGTTTAATTTAGTAAACACCGAAGATACCCAAAGTAATTTCCTTGATACCATCGTTACAAAACTGAATAAATGTAAAAAAAAACCTCAACTGCTGCATTTGGCCACATAAATAATACAGTAAACAGCCACAAATTGAAGAAAATGTTGTCTATGGTTATTTTCTACAAGTGTCAAATGCCATATTGACATTCCGCCTGCAATGCAACAACAATGATGGCAGCCTGTAAGTATATAATATCTAATAATCTAATAATCTAAGTTGCAAAGATATATTCATTTAAAGCTCTCAGATGTATGCCCACAAACCAACAAGTGTAGTTCGCGCTTACAAATGCTGAATGTGTACTTACAAATAAAATCCAAACCTCAAATGAACATAAGCCCCACAACTTTTGCCGACCTTCCCTGAAACAGGGGTGACATTGGCAAAGTGAACCATTTTTTACAGTATGGGTGGTCAGCCTCATACCAACCTATAAGTCAAGGAATATAATATGATTTTAAATTATAAGTTCAATAGACATTTAGCAACACATTTAAAAATGAATTTCACACACTGTGTTGCAGATAGGTTCATGAAGTCAGTTTTGACCTGCTTGTCGATAATTTAAAACATTGTGCCGAGTTAATTCTTCCGCGTTCCTACCAAAATTCGGAGATGAAATAATTAGAAATTCTTCCCCATGTGAACCGTTGCTACCATGACAAAATTGAAATAAATATTGTGTTTTCTAAGAAACTAATTGATAAAATTACACTCAAAACAACAAAGCCGCTGTAAATAAGAGCTGAGAAAAGACGCCATATTGGATTAAGCTATAGCTTACTACGTATGCTCCCCAAAATCGGCCGACAAAAATATTGTTGCTATTAGATTATTTTCTTGCTTAAGCCAATTTTAAAATACAGTTTTCAAGATTTTAAGCTATAGTAGGTCATTTTTATGCTATTAGGCGCGTACGCTAATGTTGAAAGTTGAAACTACCGGGCCTTAGGCTGTCTATTGTCTAAAAAAGGAAAAAGAGGATTGCTCTACCTGTATGGCCTGCAGCAGCCTGGGGGCGTGTGGGGGCAGGTGGGGCCGGCAGTCCCGGCAGAGCGCCCTCAGGGCCAGGGCGGCGCGGGGCGCAGCCCCTGGTCTCCCCAGCGAGGAGCCTGCCAGCTCCAGCGCGGCCCCTACAAGGCTGGTCACTTCACTGCCCTGCTCACGGCCCAGCCACTCCGCATAGCTACCTGCAAACATATGTAAACAATGATAGTCTTTTGAAAAGATTTTTGTGAAACACTGTGGAAATTCATTTTAAAAAATTGATTATTTTTCAATGAAGAATTAAAAAATAAAAGAAATCAGAAACTTTGTTTTATTCCACTTTAGTTACCCGAAGATGGAAGTAATTCCGAAAATATTTTTAACTTACTCAAACACAATAAAAGTGGAATAAAACAAAGTTAATGATAATCTTGATGTTTTACTACATTCATTGACAGTTACACCCTGTTACAGAGTTTTAAGCTTTATGTGCTGGATGATGACAGACAAGGAAGACGGCATGATCTTTTTATGTATTGATTTCCTTGACTTATAGGTTGGTATGAGGCTGACCACCTATACTGTAAAAAGATGGTTCACTTTGAAAATATCATCCGTGTTTCAGGGAAGGTCGGCAAGAGTTGCAGGGATTATGCTCATTTGACATTGGGTTTTTATATGAGTTTTTCTTAGACCGGTCCGTAGTCCAGTCGCTCCCCCAGTTCTTGTTTGCCGTATACGCCAATCTTGTCAAATATGACTTTTTCATGCAGTTGTCTTGTGAAACAAATTCTACACAATCTGAGCTAAGAAAAACCGTAAAACTCGATAATGTGAGAGTTCTTTCAAATATTTTTTAAATAAATTTCTTGTTTTCATAAGACACATTGGTCCAGTACACATGCAAACATTGCTCATGTAAAATTTTCTCAATGGCGTATACGGTAAACAAGAACTAAGGCAGCGCAGTGGCAACACTTCTGACTCGTAAATGGAAGGTTGTGGATTTGAATCCCGGTGGAGCACAAAAATATACCAATTATATTTCCAAATGTGCTCTTTGCTGGTTTGAAAAATTCACAAACCTTTACCAAAGACCGGTCTCTGAAAGGTCCATCCAACCTTACAACAACTGGATCTTGCTTGAGAATTGGCGCTTCCTACAGCGACGACCAAGCTCGCAGAGGGTTCTTGAGGTGTGATACACACAAAAACAGCGCTCACCAAATAAATCATCCAAATATTATTATTATTATATTGTCGGTCCACATGCGACATGTGTTAGTGTGAACTCATACGTGTCTGCTTGTGGGAATGCATTTAATATGAATCTCAAATGATATATATCTTTGCAACTTAGATTTAGATGGCTTTTTGGATCAGAGTCTTCGGCTCCCTACATGTAGAGGTATAGAGGCTTCGTGGACGACTAACAAAAAATGAAAGAAGAAAGAGTGTATTGTTACTGAAGCAGTCCAGCGCGGTGATGAGCACCTGCTGGTGCAGCTGCGGGTAGGGCAGTGTGGTGAGCGCGCGCAGGAAGGTGCTGAGCGCGTGGCTGACCTCGCAGCGCGCCGTGTCCGCCAGTGCCAGGAAGGCGTGCAGCACGGCCTCCAGCTGGCAGCCCGCATCCTCCGCTGTGTGTGCCAGCAAGGACAGCAGCAGCGACGTCAGCTGCTCCAGCAGAGGGGTCTTCAGGACGCGGTGGCAGTACAGCTGCAATAGCAGAGCATGCATATTGCAAAGTAATCTCACTTGGGAAAATAATGATTATATTATAATATTTTCTTTATATTTCTTACACATGTAGGTTTTTCTTTTTAATTCTTACAAATAAAGAAAAATCGGTTTTTCTTTATTCATGAGATGGTTTGGGCATGTGGAAAGAATGAATGATGATAGACTGACAAAGTATATATGCTATATACAGAGGAAGAGTGAAAGGAAAAAGAGGACGACCGAGAAAAGTATGGAGTGATCAAATTGAGGAAATTGTGAAAGAATGGGATATACAAAGCGAGCGTAAAAGAAAATGCATGAAAAAGGTGATGGATATGAATGAATTGAAAGAAGTATGTAATGATGGGAAGAAATGGAGGCAGCTCTGCAGAGTTCATGGCCACCCCTAGTGGAATGGCGACAAAGTTACAGTTACAATAACACTGTTTTTTTTCATACAAGAAATAACAACCTTTTTCAGTCCTCAAATTTAGTCAAACAAAATCTTGTATACCTGATGATGGTCTTATGACCGAAAATATTTGTTTTTTCTTACATGAAAATAGTGGAAGAAAAACTGTTTTTTTTAAATATTCTTTTGACAAAATAATATTGAATTTTTGCAGTGTTAAAACACAAACTATTAAGAAAGCACTCTAACACATAATAATAAGGATGACTTATTTGGTGAACACTCCTTATGCTTGTTTTCACCGACTCCTTCTTAAACCGCCACCTAGCTAAAAGTATTTAAATATAAGAGACTTTTAAACGGGTACCTAACGTACGTTGAGTTTCACGAGTGAAACTGTCACCTAAAAATCACCCACCTAGCTAGGAGCCTGTTTAGCAAACCACTAGTGTTGTGAAACTCGATTTTTGTAAATTCGAAATGTATTTTATGATTTTATGAAAACAACACATGATTATTTGACATTTATAATAATATCTACCATTTACGCTGCAAACATTATTTTTTAATTGAATTTTCATCTTTTCAATGATGTGTACAAAGTATATTTTGGTATGCACACACTATAATACGGCTTGTAGTCTGCAGCTGCATTCAGATGCGTTTCTCTGTTGTTTTTCGTTGTTGACAATTCACATCAATATTCGACATGTAAAATCGGCATTATCAAATACACGGCAGTCACCAATCAATCATCACGATGTAATCAAAATAAAGAAGAAACATGCTTCAACTTTTCAGAGGATGACCGCGAGAAACTTGTTCAATCCTGCTACATGGGGCTATACTTACGCCTCCCATGTCTGCCACAGATATCAGCTGATTGCCTTCAATGGCATAAAATTGTAATGCCTCTAATAAGTAATTCCTGTGTGTCACTGAATTGTTTCTGTAGATAATAATACAAAACAAGAAGTAACAATTCATCTGAATGATATCATAAGGCCTGTGATATGACAAATTTATGGTAGGTACCTATAACCATCGATCAATGTAAAAGATCGATGTTTTTAAACACCCAATAAATTAAAAATAAGACGATAATAGATATTTCCACAACATCTTTACCAAAACTATATTTGTACCTACAGCTCTGTTGTCCGAAAACTTAAAAAATACTACAATTTTATCCAGCAAGGACCTACACGATTGTATTTTTTGACAGCCGATATCTCCACCAAAAATCGATGTCGTACTATTATCGAAAAAAAATTGACCTTTCTCAAAATAAGTCCTAGCAACTTGTTTATCTTCAAGAGTTTCTAAAAAGACAAGGATATAAGTGTGCATGTTCACTTATTTGCAGTTTAAACATGACATAATTGAACTGACAGGTCGCTAAAGTGTCCTTTAGCGTAAGAGACAGTTTAGGGAGCGGAACATCGGCCTCGCAAATATAAGAAGTTCTTAGCGAGTTAAGAGGTTCTTAAATGCTGGTGAAAACAAAACTGGTACCTAAATATTTTTAAACAGCACTTTATCTTTAAATATTCTTGGTGAAAACGGGCATTAGTCGTGTCATATTGAGTATGTATATTGTTGCGGACTATGAAATCAAAGTACCTACGCGCACTTATACATGTACGATAGTGTGGGTAGAATAATCTGGGAGTAGTCCATGATGGTGGTAGTGCATAGAATGGCATTCTGGTGTGAGCGAGAAATCAAATAATGATCTGGAATATGCGAGAATGATCTCTATTGTACCTATATAAAGGGTGAGGAGAGTGATTAGTCCCTTCAAGCATTTTGCTGTGAAGACCAATATACGCAGAGATTATCAATTATTGTAAATTGTGAACCAAACCGTGTAAAATAAATTCTGTGAAAATAAATAATTGCAGTTTAATTAAAAAGGACCCAACCAAAATCGTAATAATATTTACCAGAGCATCCGCCACATCTTGTCGGTAGCACCTCATGAGTTCTGCGTCCTCCGCGCTGAGAGCATTCTCTGCCGTGGGCAGGACTGACTTCCGCAGCAGTGCCGCAGCTAGCTGCTCGTACCACACACACAGACACTTGTCTAGCGCCGGGCTGTTCACAGACGCATCGTCCTAGGGAAACAAACACATCATCAAGTAGGATTTCCTCAACCAAAATTGTCCGGTCGATAGCTCAGTTGGTAGAGTGCTTGCATTCTACCCCGTGAGCTCGGGTTCGAATCCCACCGAGGGTGTCAGAAATGATTTCCCGTTTCAGTGTTTATTTCAAGCTCCACAATAAAATACTGGCAAGGTTTACTCAGCCTTCACAAGAAACGAGAACCAGCCCTATTATTTTTTCTTCATTCTTTTTTTACCCATTCATTCCTAACTCTATCCCTCAGAGTTTTTCCTATCATGCTTCTCAACTTCTCAAAAAAGCTTCATTTCCACCGTACATACTTTACTCATTTTGCTATTATTCACTGTCCATGCTTCACTTCCATACATCAAAGTCGGTAACAATATGCCATTGTACCGCCATTCTCAGATCCATCGTCAATCGTTTGTTCTTTGCTATTCTTCCTATAGCACCGACCACTTGCTTGACTCTGACCCTATCCTTGACACAATATCCGGGGTGGGTCTTAGACTCCTTGATCAGCGGCAGCCATTCCTACCTGCCCACTGCCTCCCCCCTTCACTCTCACACCTCAGCCATGCGGCAGTCCACCACCTTTTTGTTCGGCTACCTTGATCTGGGTCTTCCCTCTGTCCCACAACCAGTTTTTTAGGCTCCGATGGTCCATTGGCTGGATGTGACCCAGCCAATGAAGTCTGCTGACTTTTAATGCCCGTACCACATCAACATCTTCGTGCAGGTTGTATGGTTCAGAGTTGTATCTTCTTCGCCATATGTTCCCTCCTTCATTGGACCATAAATACAGCCGGGATCTATTCTAATCTAAGTTGCAAAGATATGTAGCATTGGGGATTCACATTACATGCATTCTCACAAGCAGACACGTACAAATGCGCACTTGCGCATGCCGCATGTGAACCTACAATATAGAAACCAAGTCTCAAATGGACATACACCCTGCAACTCTTGCCGACCTTCCCTGAAACAGGGGTTATATTGGCAAAATGAACCATTTTCTACAGCATGGGTGGTTAGCCGCATACCAACCTATAAGTCAAGGAAAAAAAAGGAAATTTTTCTTAATTCCTGAAAACACAGGGCCGTGCATCTCATAAAGATAAGAAGTTCTTGCCGAACTACAATATGTTTATCAGTGGCGAAGGGTGCCATACAAGCCGGTTCCCATCGGCTTCCCTTTTAAAATGATGTAAAAAAGTAGTTAAAAAATATAGGCACAAAGTACAAATATACATTTAAAACCAAAGAAACAATACGTATTTTTTCCCCATTGAAACCATGCAGTCTACTTTATTATCATTTTTGCCTCATGTTAAACGGGAAACTGATGGGAATCGGCTTGTATGGCACCCTTCACCACTGCTTTTTATACATCTGATGGTGAAATCAATAAAGTTGATGTATTGGGAAGGTTAAATGGAGGAATGTTGTCCTGTCATGCACCCTCTAATGTTCTTGGCCGTTTCAGCCTTCTGCTTTGGTGTTGGCCTATACCTAAAACTTGCTTTTGAAAGTTGAAAAAAGTTGCCTAACTATCTTTCAAATTCAATGATCGCCCATGTGAAAACACCAAGTTGTCATAGTTTTGATGCTGACTGCAAGGGGATGAATATGAGTCGTTCGACAAGTTGCCCTTGTTATGGCGAGCGGAGACACAGAAACCATTATTTTGTTTTAATTGAGTATTTCTCACCTGCAGAGCGTACCAGAAGCCGAAGGCCAGCTGTGAGTGTGCCTCCTGTGTGGGGTAGTGGCCGGGGGCGGAGGAGCAGCGCAGGATGAGGCCCAGCAGCTCGGCGGCCGTCTGGCCCGCGGCGCTGGGCTGGTCGGGGGCCTCTGCCTCCTCCAGGAGCGCCACGCTGATGCGCCGACTCATGTGCTCGCCCACTGATGTCAGGTTAGTGTAGATCTCAGCTACTAGCTCCTGTCAAACCAATGACTTATAATAAAATAATGATAATAAATTAGGATGATTTATTTGGTGAGCGCTGTTTTTGTGTGTATCACACCTCAAGAGCCCTCTGCGAGCTTGATCGTCGCTGTAGAAAGCACCAATTCTCAAGCAAGACCCAGTTGCTGTAAGGCTGAATGGACCTTTAGTGACCAGTTTTTGGTAAAGGTATATGCGTTGTTCACCCAGAGAAGAGCATATTTGAAAATATAAACGGTATTTTTTTTTGTGCCTTGCTGGGATTCGAGCCAACAACCTTCGATTCACGAGTCAGAAGTGTTAATCACTAGACTACAGATTGGTCAAATATAATATTACCTTTATCCTGCCACACGAAAGACGGATCTCGTGCTATTGCCAAACCACTGTCTCAGTGTCTTCTACCAAGATGTTTTTCTTCAACCTGGAACTGGTCTTGCTTCAATTCTTCCCTGTATGATGAGATGCAAGAATGAATCCTTCACATTTTTCATTATGCGGCCAAAGCAAACTAGTTTTTGTCTTTTGATGGACTTCAGGATTTCAGCTCTGGTATTCACGTGGGAATGAACCTCAGTATTTGTGACTCCATTTATCCAGGAAACCTTCAACATCCAACAGTAGACCCACATTTCAAAGGCAGTGATTCTGTTGTCGAGGCACTGTGTTAGTGTCCACCTCTGATTAACCTATGGTGAGCCAGCGATTTTTAACGATTATCCAGCAACCAATCTCTTGGTACTTATATCCTTTAAGGAAATTTTAAACAACATTTTTGATCTTATTATGAGTAATTACTAAAGAAAAATGAAAAGCACCACGATAAGCACAGAGCGTGGATCTGCGTTCCGGCACCTTGGATGTTAATGATAAGAGTGAAATGATAAAAGCACAACAGATGGATGCTCGCCTCGTTCATGGAGTCCGTCTGGTCCTCCACCTCCAGGATGGGCTGCACGGCGTCTATGAGGATCCTCAGCAGCGGCCAGCAGGTGGTGGTCATGACCTCGGGCTCGGCCTGGAACATGGCGGCTGTGGTCACGGACAGGGCAGCTTCGCAGGTCTCCAGCTCCGTTCCCACGAGCACGCGGCGACACAACGGTCCCAAGCCTCTGCAAATGTAACAATAATAATCAGGTAGGAGGGCCGTCAACAAGTCACAAGCAGATTACCTAGTAGGCCTGAAATATCTTTGCCAAAATAAATATAGTTAAGTTAAATATAGTTTAAGGTAAAAAAAAGAGTTAAATAAAAAAAAAATTTTTAAGTACAGTGAAAGTTATGAGCCACGAGTATAAAACATTGCGTTAACTCCGGTCCATAGTCCAGTGGTAACACTTTGGACTCGTGAATGCAAGGTTGTGGATGCGAATCCTGGCGGAGCACAAAAAATATTCCATTTATATTTTCAAATTTGCTCTTTGCTGGTTTGAAAAATTCATAAATCTTTGCCAAAGACATCAAAAGGTCCATCCAGCCTTACAACAACAGGGTTTTGCTTAAGAATTGGTGTTTTGTAGCGACGACCAAGCTCGTAAAAAGTCCGGTCGATAGCTCAATTGGTGGAATGCTTGCATTCCATGCCGAGGGCAAGGATTGGATCCCAAGGTTTACTCAGCTTTCACAAGAAAAGATAAACAGCCCCCTCGGGAACTGGGAAACTCCCACTTCAACTGAAAATGGGTGGTGTGAGGCCGGTCCCCTTACCATGAATAGAAATGAGAAACATGAATAGAAATGAGTGTGGAGAGTAGACGTGGGTGTGGCAAGTTACCTGTACACAGCATGTAAGACCTGCAGGGCAGAGGTTACCACTGACATGCAGCACAGCGGTGCGATGTTCCCCAGCTCCAGCCAGGCTTTGGCGCATTGGCACGCATTCTGCCACACACTGATCTGCCTGTTCCAAGATGACTCATCCATGTCTGACATGTTGACCCTGTAAGATGCATCACAAAATATTTATTCTATACCCAAGTACAATCTACATCAAGAAGCAGCTGCCTGGACATCCCTGCAATAAAGCCTCGCACTGTTTTTGGGGACAGGGCATTCAAAGCAGCCGCTCCAATGATAGGAATGCTATTCCCGCCTCACTGAGGGAACTGGATGTGGAGACTCTTCAAAAGACGTCTCAAGACTCACCTCTTCGTCCAATCATATGGACAAGCGCCTTTGCAATGACACTAATCTAATCTAATCTAAGTTGCAAAGATATGTTACATTGGAGATTCACATTACACGCATTCCCACAACCAGACACGTACAAGTTCGCGCTTGCACATGCCCCATGTGAACCTACAACATAAAAACCAAATCTCAAATGGACATACACCCTGCAACTCTTGCCGTCCTTCCCTGAAACAAGGGTGACATTGGCAAAGTGAACCATTTTTACAATGTCACCCCTGTTTCAGGGAAGGACGGCAAGAGTTGCAGGGTGTACACACTGCCATAAAAGGCGCTATATAAATTTTGTACTTCAAAAGTACCCCAAATATGTGTTTGTTCAATAACTAAGCAATCCACGGTCCCACCGAGTCAGGTCTTTACTTTTTTTTAAATCTAAGACCCAAACTCAGTCCCGCCGCAGAGTCACTGCCGGGTCTCAACCGTAGTGCAGGGATGCACAGACTTATTAAGACTAGGGGCCACTCGGGCAAATCATGAACCGATGGCGGGCCGCCAGAATGTATAGGTAATTAAAGACAATAAAGAATTTATTAAAATTGAAAAATAATTTATTAATTTGAAGCATGGCACTGCATAGTGCTTACAATCTTTTTTATATTTGGCTCAAATTTACTTGTAACAAAACGTAAAACTGCTTCCAAACTTTCATTTTCAAGGCGGTTTCCGGCGGGTGGCGGGCCACCAGTATTCGCGGTCTGTGCATCCATGCCGTAGTGCATAGTTCTCTTGGGAAAATTTACTTTCCAGTGATCGAATCCTGAGTTCTAAAGTCATGCCATTACAAGTTTAGACAAGTTAGTTCCTCAAGGGCAGGCTAAGCGTTCTGTTGTTTGTTTGGCGTTTTTTAATTTTTCATAATACCCTTCAAAAGTAATGAGTAGGTACGTACATTGTGGTTTCGAAACCTGATTATTTTTTATATTTTTAAGTATAAGTCTATTTACACAGTGAAAGTCCAACTGATAACTTTTTTTCTTTTTTTTATTGTTATTTAATTAAATAACACTTTTTAAATTTCAAAACTCTGTTTTATTTCCACAAATCTATAATATATTTAAAAATTATCAATTTTTAAATATTTTAAATATTACAAATGTTTTCGACCAATATATGTAGTCATCTTTAGGTAGTCAGGTAGATGACTATATTGGTCGGAAACGTTTGTAATATTTAAATATTTAAAAATTGATAATTTTGAAATATATTATAGATTTGTGGAAATAAAACAGTGTTTTGAAATTTAAAAAGTGTTATTTAATTAAATAACAATAAAAAAATATGAATTTTCACAGTGTTAATACACAAACCATAAAAAATATGATTACTTTTTGCCTATTTCTCGGAAAATAACCTGAAGGTAGGGGGTTAATAGATGGTTAGTCAAATATTCGAAAAATACGTTACACACGCCACATGGGACAATGGGTAAGAAATTGCTCTAAATGTGCAGCTCAGTTACATTAGCTATTTTAATTGATTACGTTGTGAAATGTAAAAGATATATAAGTAGATGTTAGATCAAAAATAAATGGGGCAGGTTTTGCTTTACCTCTCTAATTGTAAATGCTTAGTAACAAGTTGCAGGATCTGCGGTGTTTGCTGCTGCAGATTATAATGCAGCCGGGTCTTGGTGTTGGAAGACAGTGTCATGCTGTAGAACTGGAAACAATCAAATGTTAGCATCAATGCTTGATGACAGGGTGGTGTGGGTTGTACCTATTGACTTATGATATCCGTGAAATACAAATTATTTTAATGAAAATAGATCAACCCTCCAAAAATCACCCATTGACCAATTCGCAACTCGTAATTGCAACTCGCATGGGTTAAAAAAAAACTCCCGTGAACTGTTCCTGATTATAATTTTTAATACCTTTAAACATGTGATCAATTGTATTGAAAAGGGGATTTAGATTTACGACATACAATTTTCAAAACTTCTCAGTTTTATTTTCACTGGGAATATTATCAATGGTATTATTAACTGGCAAAATGATACTTTCAGATAAAGAAAAGCACACTCGCAACCAAACAAAAGTCACTCGCAATTTGTGAGCTAGCGAGTAGAATTTTGGAGGGTTGAAATAGACATTGTATATCGGTTTCAACCTACTTACGAAAATGTCCTTAGTAAGAAAGAGAACAAAGAACTTTGCAGTTGCATTTCAATGTATACAAAAAAACTCGGGCGAATGTAAAAATGTTTCTAGAAAGGTGGCAGCATTGCCGTGTGCGTACTATGCCCGACCAGTCCGAACATAGGCGCATGCGGTATAAATTTTGTGATCGATAAAATTGGTGATTTTTAATGGAAAAAGCCTTTATTTTCAAACATTATGACATGTGTTATAATTGGGTGTCAAAACACAAAATGGAGAAAACAAAAACACATAAAATTTAACACTTTATAAGCATGTTTTGTATGACTGCACGACTGCAACGTTTGACAGGACTGAGACAAATGTGGGCGATAGTGTGTATCAATGCAGTTGGTAAGTTTCTGTTCCTCTATGTTATTACGCAATGGTTGGACTCATTCATACAATGCCAAAGTAACTAACGTAACTAAGACCGGTCTTGAGGTGTGATACACACAAAAACAGCGCTCACCAAATAAATCATCCTTATTATTACTATTAATCTACACATGTAGTGTAACTTCTTGCCGGCGTTATCCATGAAGGGGTCGCATGTGGCGATTCAGGACCTATTTATTTTTACGGGTAAGGGCGCAAATCTCCCGTCAACCATTTTAGTTGAAGTGGGGGTTTCCCAGCTCCCGCTTATAGGTTGGTCAGCAGCTTATAGGTTGGCATGAGGCTGACCACCCATACTGTAAAAAATCATTCACTTTGCCAATGTCACCCCTGTTTCAGGCAGGTCGCAAGAGTTGCAGGGTGTATGTTCATTTGAGATTCAGGTTTATATATTGTAAATCCACATGCGGCATGTACAAGCGCAAACTTATACGTGTCTGCTTGTGAAAATGCATATAATGTGAATCCCCAATGTTACATATCTTTGCAACTTAGATTCGATGAGATTAGATTAGATTATACTAGTGTCAGACTGTTGTATGTATGCATGCACTGACGCACGTAGGTACTCCAAGTTCGTAGCAACATGCTATTGATGGCTTACCTCTTCAGGGATGAGAGCGAGTATCTCCAGCAAGAGCCCCGCATGCTGTGGTGCTGTGAACTGCTGCAGGGCAGAGAGGACATCACTAGCTCCCTGCTGCAGGAGGAAGGCAGCCAACTGATAACACAAACAAAACAATCATTGACTTAAAATACAAATAACCCAAAACTAGTTTACAGCAGCGTATGTGACACGACCACCAGCCATAGCTGTCTAGCATAAAAGCCATTTCACTAGACGCATTCTGCTACCATTCTGCCAGGGCTGGAAGTCTCATCACCACGGTAATTCTTACCTGTCGAATATCGGTAATATTTGTATCAAGAGCTGTCAATCCAAGATGGCCGCAATTGAACAGCTGATTAGTCTTCATACAAATATTACAGATATTCGGTAGGTAAGAATTAAAGTGGTGATGAGACTTCCAGCCCTGGTTTGTCCATGTTTTTTTTCTATCCAGCGCTGGGTTAGAAGTAAGTGGTGTGTCGAGATGGATGAAAGCTTTCACAGTTTGCTGATAAAATCCGAGCAGAATGCATTGTTAAAGATTTCAAATTATGATTACGGTCGTTAGACATTTTATAAAATGAAAAAAACGGATTTTACTGACCGTGCAAAAGAGAAGAACGATTCTCTACGTTTCCTCAGAGTCATATCCGACGTACTCAGAGGCGTGAGTCTTCTACAAGGAAGAACCACGAACTGTTGAATTATTGTTGTTTGATCGAGTTCGAAGGTAACCTTCGGTGATGCATCCATAGATGTCGCAATAGCTCCACTTGTACAGAAGGACGATATTATGTCTTCCTGTGAAATCGTCCGATTAATGATCTATGATCCACCCTTTCATTAATTGGACGATTTCACAGAAAGACATAATATCCTCCTTTTGTACAAGTGGAGCTATTGCGACATCTATGGATGCATCACCGAAGGTTAATAAATGTACCTACAACCTTCGAGCTCAATCAAACAACAATAACTCAACAGTTCGTGGTTCTTCTTTGTAGAAGACACACGCCTCCTGAGGACATTGTATATGACTTCGATGAAACGTAGAGAAATCGTTTTTCTAGAAGTGTTGTGTCTCAAAAGGCCTTAACAGTGTCCTCACAATCCTATATTTTCTCTGTGTTACTACGCTCAACAATTAAACATGCCATGATATCTTATAATTAATAACTTTTTTCTTTCAAAATTGACCACCGAGACAAGAGCAGACACTTCACACACCAAGAACCTACTGAGAACATCTGAGAGGAAAATGTTCCGCGCCATTGCTGCTGACAGACAGATTAACTCCTCCAGTGCCGGAACGCCTATTGGCGGCCCATTTTTTTTTTTTTTTAAGAAATTCTGTGCGGGAGATTACCTAGATTCTAAAGACTCTAGGGGTCTATGACACTTGTTGTAGTGCCGCAGAGGTGTACGAGCTTGGTCGTCGCTACAAAGCGCCAATCCTCAAGCAAGACCCAGTTGCTGTAAGGCTGGATGGACCTTTGGTGACCGGTCATTGGTAAAGGTTTATGAATTTTTTCAACCCAGCGAAGAGCACATTCGAAATATAAATGGTATATTTTTGTGCTCCGCCGGGATCCGAATCCACAACCTTCCATTTACGAGTCCGAAGTGTTGCCACTACGGACTACGGACCGGTCCAAGATGCCAACGACACGCGGTCTACCTGAGCGTTTACTATCCAAGTACTGTCCACGCCCAATGTTGCTTAACTTCGGTGATCTATGGGAACCGGTGCTTTCAACATGGTAACGTTGTTGACTTAAAATATAGTACTAATATACCCATAGTACTAATCGCGATTTTTTTCATTTTTCTTTAGTTTTTACACAGCAATAAGATCAAAAATCGCATGAAGTACTGCTATTGGGTAGAACCATCCACCAATAAATTCAAAGCATTCATTTTTGTTTGTAGGTATTTAAAATATAATATTTAAGTTGACCTTGAAAACGGACTCTTGAAAAAACCGAATTCCACAATTTGTTGACATAAGAACACTAACACACTCAAAAAAATCTTTGTGTAAATAAAAAGGGTCTTTAACCATTTTTTTGCCATGTATTTGGACTTTCAGCCTACGCATACTAATGAAGTATATCTATTTTGAGAATCTCAATCTTTTTTCCGTCATCTAAGGCTGGTTTTAGTGTCGCGCTGACAACACGCTGACCGTCAGCGCTGACAGCCAAATATATGAACTTGTCGCGCTGACAGCTACGCGCCATTCTAAAACGCTTCCTACAAGTTCATATATTTTGAACGGTCAGCGCTGACGGTGAGCGCGTTGTCAGCGCGACACTAAAACCAGCCTTAATTATGATGGAGTATCATAATAATTTCACATAAGTTTTTTTTTTTTTGGTAGGCACTAAAAAAACTTATTTCACTGTTTTTTGAGATAAAAAAAACCCACAGGAGATATGTTTTGTATCTTTGGAGATATTCAATTTAAAAAACCACGAGTTGGGTGGCTGGATTAGGCAGAAAATCGCTGGCACTTACAGGAACTTTTAAATCAGAAGCATGTGCGACATTGAGGACATCGTCAAATGGAGTAGGAAAACGAGACGGTTTCGGAAGGACCATGTAGACCGCATGAGTGAAGATAGGTTAACACGAGTTGTTGCACATACAAACTAACAGAGGGGCATTGTCCACCAGGCCGATCACCCAAAAGATGGAAGAGTACCTGGTCTTCTGCATTACAGGAGGGAGTTCAGGAATGAACAGATCTAAGATTTAATACAAGAAGAATATGGTAATTGCAGTGGTGGGGAAAACGGTTGAAAATACTCTGGTTGTGTAGAGTACATTTCAATGATCACAACCATATATTTTTTAAGCAGTAAAAATTGAGATACCATCGATAATTTCCAAAAATATAATGTTGAGAATTTGAGTCCCGCCAAAACGCAGCGCGGCCGGCTAGCCACGCTGTGCTGCTTACTTAAAGCTTTAAAAACGTCCACACTCACAAGTTAAAACTCCTTCACCCCATTCCCCACAAAGGTAAAGTTATGAACAACTTTGAAAACCTAGAAATCCAAAAAAATATCAATTCAGATAATAATCTCCTAAATAATATCCTATTTCCTAACACTTCACCTCTACTTTCTATGTTTCCTATTACGCCCCGCCCACATACAACTTCCCCCTCCCCTTCTGTAATTTAAATCCTTGCTTCGTAATTCTGTATTCTGTGTTAGTTTCTATTTACACCTGAAGATGGGAGGTACTGCTTCTCCCGAAACTGGTCGTGTCCAAAAATAAACTCATGTGAATTAAAACAAAGCAATTTTTATTTTATTGCTTTAAAAACGTGGATTATTTTTACTCACACTGATGCACAGCCTGTTCAGGACGATCTTGGGTCCGCTAGAGAAGGCAGCAATGGCCTCCAGGATCCTGCTCCTCAGCTCCTCATGGTTGTCCTTGGGCACTTCAGCCCAGCAGCGCTGCAGCTTACTGTGCAGGGTGGTCGCAGCAAAGAACTGGATCTCTGTTCCCTGAAAAACAATTATACTCTTACAATAGAAAGCCCAACTCTCTAATCTAATCTAAGTTCAAAGATACGTAACATTGGGGATTCACATTATATGAATTCTCACAAGCAGACACGTACAAATTCACGCTTGCACATGCCGCATGCGAGCCTACAATATCTATAATCTATAATCTAAGTTGCAAGGATATATTCATTCAAAGCTCTCAGATGTATGCCCACAAACAAACACGTGTAGTTCGCGCTTACAAATGCTGATTGTGTACTTACAAATAAAATCCAAACCTCAAATGAACATAAGCCCTGCAACTCTTGCCGACATTCCCTGAAACAGGGGTGACATTAGCAAAGTGAACCATTTTTTACAGTATGGGTGGTCAGCCTCATACCAACCTATAAGTCAGGGAATACGAGTAATAAATAACATTTAAGTATAAGAAAACAACAAAACCTTAAAAATAAATCTATACAAAAAAAGTAAAAAATGTCTTGTGCAAAAAATGTAGCAAGCCAATAAACCAACATTAAAAATCAGCATTGCAGATTAGCCGCCACTTCTTCCTGTCCTTGCATACTTCTTTCATTTCATCTAGAGTCATAACTTTTTTCATACAAGCTCTCCTTTTATTATGACTCTGGATATCCCATTCACTCGCTATTTCGAAAATTTGGTCCATCCATACCTTTCTCGGTCTTCCTCTTCCACGACATCCATCAATTCTTGCAGCATATACTTTCTTCGTCATTCTTTCCTCATTCATTCTCTCCAAATGTCCAAACCATCTAAGTATACTTCTTTTAATCTTTACTTTCACACTTTCTCTTACACCGGATTCCTCTCTAACAAAATCATTCCTCACCCTATCACTCCGTCTTTTTCCAATCATACTTCTTAAGTAATCCATTTCTACCGTATGGACTTTACTAATCTCACTTTCACTCACCGTCCAGGCTTCACTTCCATACATCAGAGTGGGCACTAGTATACCACCGTGCACCGCCAGTCGAACATTTTTTGAAAGATTCTGGTTTTTGGCGATGCTAGCGGTAGCACCCAGTACGCACCTGCCTTTCATTATTCTTCTTTCAAATTCACCGGTCATTCTTCCATCTTTTTCAAACTTACTTCCCAGATATACAAACTCATTTACGACATCAACATTCATTCCATTAATTTTAAATTCATAATTCATACTTTCATCATCTCTTTCAAAAATCAATACTTTCGTCTTACTTGCATTCAACTTCAAATGGTTACCTAACAAAGCTTCATTCAATCTAGAGAGCATTGTTTGCAATTCTACTGCAGAATCAGATACAAGAACTGCATCATCTGCATACAGTAGAACACTCACTTTGCTCTCTCCTATCATCAATCCACAATCATTAAGTCTAGCATCCCTGACACACTTGTCCATCACTATGTTAAATAGCCATGGACTCATCACACATCCTTGCCTCACACCCTTATACACTTCAAACCACTCACTATACTCACCATCAATACGGACACATGCCTTACTATTTTCATAGTTTGCATGCACCGCACCTAGGAGAGCCCCATTCACTCCGTATGCTTTCAAAACATCCCATAACATACCTCTGTCCACTGAGTCAAAAGCCTTTTCCAGATCTACAAAGGCCGTGAACAGCTTCCGCCTCACCGACAATTGTTTTTCAACAAGTTGTCGTAGAGTAAAAATCTGATCAACACAGCCTCTACCGGCCATAAATCCGGACTGTATATCGGAAATCCTTTCACTAGTAGTCAGAATCACATTTTTTATAATCACCTTACAGAAGACTTTTCCTGGTATACTGAGTAGACTGATTGGTCTGAAGTTCTGACAGTCTTTTTTGTCCCCTTTACCTTTGTAAATGGGAACAATGACTGCTTTCCTCCAATCCATCGGTACTACTCCTGCATTCACACAAAGCTTACATAATTCGTACATCCAATCTATCACACATTCACCTCCTGCTTTCAACATTTCACCATTTATACCATCAAACCCAGCAGACTTCCCATTCTTCAGACGTGAAATAGACACTTTCATTTCTTCTTTCAAAATATTCAATTCATTCTCTTCATCTATCTGTTCATAAATTCTTCTTTCACCCTGACCAAAAATTTCTTGAAAATAGTTCTTCCATCTCTTGCATACTTCTTCATTCTCCCATACCATCTCACCGGCAGCACTTTTGACTCCCGGAGTGGTCAATGCAGAAGATTTATTTCTATCCGCATTGATCCACCTCCAAAATTCCTTCTTACTGTCGGTGAAACTTCTGTTAATCCTTTCATCAATCTTTCTTTGTTCATTCATCTTGCTTTCATAAATTATAGTCTTCGCCATTCTCTTAGCTGTCTTATATTCGTCTTCTAGCACACAAAGCTTACATAATTCGTACATCCAATCTATCACACATTCACCTCCTGCTTTCAACATTTCACCATTTATACCATCAAACCCAGCAGACTTCCCATTCTTCAGACGTGAAATAGACACTTTCATTTCTTCTTTCAAAATATTCAATTCATTCTCTTCATCTATCTGTTCATAAATTCTTCTTTCACCCTGACCAAAAATTTCTTGAAAATAGTTCTTCCATCTCTTGCATACTTCTTCATTCTCCCATACCATCTCACCGGCAGCACTTTTGACTCCCGGAGTGGTCAATGCAGAAGATTTATTTCTATCCGCATTGATCCACCTCCAAAATTCCTTCTTACTGTCGGTGAAACTTCTGTTAATCCTTTCATCAATCTTTCTTTGTTCATTCATCTTGCTTTCATAAATTATAGTCTTCGCCATTCTCTTAGCTGTCTTATATTCGTCTTCTAGCTTTCTATCATTTCTATCATTCAGCCAATTTTCATAACACTTTTTCTTAACTTTCACAGCTTCTTTCACTCTATCATTCCACCAGGCATCTCCTTTCAATCTTCCACCTTTCGTTACCCCACATGCTTTTTTAGCGCATTCAGTCATTCCTTCTTTCAGATCTTTCCACATACTTTCAATATCTTTTCCACACACACTCTTCTCAAGTTCACTCACACTTAAAATTTTGTGGAGCTCTGATACATACTTCTCTTTCACATTTTCTTCATCCAGCCTTTCTACTTTTATTCTAGGCAATCTTACTTGCCTCTTGCGTTTCTTCTTTCTTACTTCACCAATCATTATTTTAGCACAGTGGTTCCCAAACTTTTAATTTCGCGTACCACTAATGAAATAATAAATCAGTGGCGTACCACTTTTTTTTTTTTTTTTTAAGAAATCCTGTGCGGGAGACTCCCTAGATTCTAAAGACTCTGGGGGTCTATGACACTTGTTGTAGTGCCGCAGAGATGTACGAGCTTGGTCGTCGCTACAAAGCGCCAATACTCAAGCAAGACCCAGTTGCTGTAAGGCTGGATGGACCTTTGGTGACCGGTCATTGGTAAAGGTTTATGAATTTTTCAACCCAGCGAAGAGCACATTCGAAATATAAATGGTATATTTTTGTGCTCCGCCGGGATCCGAATCCACAACCTTCCATTTACGAGTCCGAAGTGTTGCCACTACGGACTACGGACCGGTCCAAGATGCCAACGACACGCGGTGTACCTGAGCGGTTACCCATCCAAGCACTGACCACGCCCAATGTTGCTTAACTTCGGTGATCTATGGGAACCGGTGCTTTCAACATGGCTAACGTCGTTGACACTGAAGTGAAACAGTTAAAAAAATCATTCAAATGGTAAAGTAATAAAAACGGCAACTGTTAATGAAAACATTATGCTTATTTATTTATTATAGAAAAAAAATACAATACTCTTAGTGCAGGGGTGTCCAGCATAATATTGTGGAGGGCCAGATTTAGTATTTTTGTAATCGTGGCGGGACAGGCCTGTCTTAGTCTGAAAAATGGTGCTAAGACAAAACAACAGGTACGAAACAAAAGAGGAAATATTTGGCTCAGTTGTACTTAACTTGAAGCGCGAAATTGAAAAACGTTTTATCTTATTATTTACTATGTATTTCCTATGGCTATGGCTGCTTGCGTACCACCTTAAGAAGCGTCGCATACCACTGGTGGTACGCGTACCATAGTTTGGGAACCACTGTTTTAGCACATAAGAGATAGTGGTCACTGCCTATTTCAGGCCCCCGGTAGACACGGCTATCTCTTACGGCTCCTCTCAATCTTTCATCCACACAGATGTAGTCAATGATTGTGCGACTTCCCACAATCTGCCTCGTGTACAGATGCACATCCTTATGCCGAAACCAAGTATTCGATGCAAAAAGACTGTGCTCCGCACACAAAGCAATCAGATGTCGCCCATTATCATTGACTACACCTCTCCCACCAGGACCAATTATTTTCAAACATTCATCCCTCTGTGCACCTATCCATCCATTCATATCACCTAAAATTACAATGTTTTCATTATTCTTCCTTTCATGCACAACCGCATTCAATTCATTCCAAAAACTCATTCTCACCTCCATACACTCTGAATCAACAGGAGCATAACAGGCAACCAAGAAAAGTCTCAAACTGTTAATTTTGAATTTGACAACCAAAATCCTGGGAGAAATTCTTCGATAACCTGTTATACATCCTTTTACACACTCACTCACAATCACACCTACACCTTGCCTTTCATTCCCATCTTCCACACCTGACCAAATATACAATTCACCGTTCACTAATACTTTCTCACCATTTCCTTTCATTTTTGTTTCAGTCACACCCATTACTTTTATTCGTTTCTCTTTCATTACATTCATAATTTCTTTCTCCTTGCAATCATTCATCTTCCTTACATTCCATGTCCCGAAAACCCATTCATTCTTTCTATGAAAATTAGTGGCGGCATTTCCACAACGTGCACGTACAAAATTATTGTGGGTGGCCATTTCTACATAACAAAATTTGAAAAACTTAAGTTAGTAAATATAGTACACAGAAAAAAATATGTATATAGCTAAAAAACATAAAATTGAAACATAAAAAAGTTAAAAGTAAAGTTAATAAATACTTATACCTACAAAGAAAAAAAATAAAAATAGTTAAAAAAAAACAAATAATACATTGTCCATATAAAAGTCCACAATTTTAATTTAGCGCCATGTGCCATGTTGTCCTCTTGAATCAGGTAGGTAGGACACAAGTTGTATTTTTTCCTTCCAATAATTTTGTTTTTGTTCCAAAAAAATTTCAAAATAGTTGAGGTTATGTACCAAAATTTTTTCTTTAAAAGATGCTAACACAAACTATTGCCTTTCCCTTTAAAACTTCACATCCAAATTCTCGTGTCTTTATACGCCTGCAGACTCTTTTGATCCCTTTTTTCATTTAATGATGTATTTTTTTTTTTTTCGTTTTCGTGTAGACATTTACGACAAATTTTGTCCATCGACAAATCCATTTTGTTTTCACTTGTATTACAACAAAATGTAAATATAAGTTTTGCTCTTATTAATTGAAGTAGAGTCTGAGTATTATTGAATATTTTATTTATATTTTGAATGTTGAATATTTATTTATTTACTTGAAACAATAACATTTTGTAGACGTCAAAAAAATCCAAACGTCAGATTGTCAGAACCACAGAGCATTGTGGTTCTGACAATATAAAAACCCAAATCTAAAATGGACATACACCCAGCACTCTTGCCGTCCTTCCTGAAACAGGGGTGACATTGGCAAAGTGAACCATTTTCTACAGCATGGGTGGTCAGCCGCATACCAACCTATAAGTAAAGGAACCACTTGAGAAACAATATCAAAATATTGCTTATAGTTCTATCTAGCATCTCTCCACAAGCCACAAGCTTCACTGGCTCCGTATACCGGAGCGCATCGAGTTCAAAGTGTGCACGATGGTTCACAAAGCTTTATTTGGAAAAACACCCAAATATCTCGCTGATTTAATCAAACCAGTCACCCTCGGCAAAAAAAGCCTAACACTGCGCTCAGCTGAGACGAACCTGTAAGAAGAGTTAACACAGTGTTTGGAGAGCGTGCATTTGCAGTTGCTGGCCCTCTGGCCTGGAACCACCTGCCACATCATGTGAGAGAGCTAGAGGACCATGGAAAGTTCCGGAATGCACTGAAGACAAGCAAATTTCTGGCATCGTTTGCACCAGCACCCTTGGAGTGACTACATCACGAAACGGCGCTATAAAGAAATCATCAACTCATCATCATCTCTGCTAAAATGAGCAAAGTATTGTTGTGCCGAAATTGGAGCCTTGAACTCAGGAAGCGCATAGTGAGGTGCTACGTTTTCCCAATCGCTCTGTATGGTATGGAGGGATGGACTCTCACGCAGGCATTGGAGAGACGAATTGAAGCGTTCGAGATGTGTGTCTATCGAAAAATGCTTTGGATCTCTTGGCGTGATCGAGTCACCAATAATGAAGTCCTACAACAAATGCGCACTACAAAGGAGCTTCTGCCAACCCTTAAGCAGAGAAAACTGATGTACTTCGGTCACATAATGAGAAATGAGAAGTACCGTTTCCTTCATCTTATCATACAGGGTAAGATTGAGGGGAGAAGATCTCAGGGACGCCGAAGGCCATCGTGGCTGAAAACCTGCGACAGTGGTTCGGCAGAAGCACCAAGTCCCTGTTTTGAGC
The DNA here is from genome assembly GCA_951799405.1 of Agapetus fuscipes. Taxonomy (NCBI): domain Eukaryota; kingdom Metazoa; phylum Arthropoda; class Insecta; order Trichoptera; family Glossosomatidae; genus Agapetus; species Agapetus fuscipes. The sequence goes on along the minus strand of OX637351.1, from coordinate 11,041,910 downwards.
CGCAGCATCTAAAGTTAAAATAGCCATGATGATCGCCGATATAAATATATATATATACAAGGATAATTTATTAACAAGGTACACATAATAAAAGAGCGCCGTTTTTGTGTGTGTCACACCTCAAGGGCCCTCTCAAATCTCGATATAAGTGCACAAAAAGAAGTAGAAGCATCTCGGCTGGGTGAAGTCCCATTTGTTTATCCATATTATTTGTGTCGACTCCATGACGGTGGCAGATTAGTGAGTGCGGAGGAGGCTGTAAATAATGACATGAAAGCGGTTCTTTACAGGGTCACTAATGCACCTTTTGAGATTGCAACAGCTGCCAAACAAAGCTCCAGGCCTCCGGGCACCTCTGCGCTCCGGTCAGCCATTTGTGCGCCTCGGCCCGCTCGCTATGCTCACTGGAATAAAACACCCAAACGGCGTGTTCCAGGTTCTGTGCCGTGTATGCCATCTTGATAGTTTCACTCGATTACACGTAAAAACAACATCAGTATCAACTCAATGATCAGCGCGCTACAATGTGTCGCACATTTCTTTCAAGAACAAATGTTGTGAAATGGCGTAATAATACTGCGATTATTTATTTTTCAATAACCCGACATTTCGCAGAAAGCCAATGCCAAATGTGAACCGGTGTGAAGACAGCCTGACAGGTGCTAGCCTGACAGCTGGGGAAATCTGGGGATGTAAACGAAAAAACCCGTTTCCCTAAATGTATGGATTAGTTTTTTTAAGAGAAAAAATTATATTTTTACAATTTATAGGTATAAAAACATTTAAAGACCAAATGCGTTCACAAATAAACTTCATTAATCTATCGCAAACAAAAATATACACAAAAAGGCGTATCCTTCACATATTCATGAAGCTTTGTAAATGCCTTTATGTCAACTGTTTGTGAAAAACTAAATCATAGACTGTATTTTTTTACGACTGATTATGTTGACTAGGGATGTACTCAAGCATAATCAGCAATAAAATTTGGAAGATTCTACCCAAGCCATAGAGAAAAAAAATGTTGAAATTTTCATAGTCATATGAAAAATTATATTTTCTGCGATGGAAGTTTGTGAAAAAACGAAAACATAGACTGTACTTTTTAACGATTGATTATGTTAACTAAGGATGTATTCAAGCATAATAAGCAATAAAATTTGGGAGATTCTACCCAAGCCATAGAGAAAAAAAATGTCGAAATTTTCATAGTCATATGAAAAATCATATTTTCTGCGATGGAAGATTGTGAAAAAACGAAAACATAGACTGTACTTTTTTACGATTGATTATGTTAACTAAAGATGTATGTAAGCATAATCAGCAATAAAATTTGGGAGATTCTACCCAAGCCATAGAGAAAAAAAATGTTGAAATTTTGATAGTCATATGAAAAATTATATTTTCTGCGATGGAAGATTGTGAAAAAACGAAAACATAGACTGTACTTTTTTACGATTGATATTGTTAACAAGAGATGTATTCAAGCATAATAAGCAATAAAATTTGGGAGATTCTACCCAAGCCATAGAGAAAAAAATTGTCGAAATTTTCATAGTTATATGAAAAATCATATTTTTGCGATGGAAGATTGTGAAAAAACTAAATCATAGACTGTATTTTTTTACGACTGATTATGTTGACTAGGGATATATTCAAGCATAATATGAAATAAAATTTGGGAGATTCTACCCAAAACATAGAGAAAAAAATTGTCGAAATTTTCATAGTCATATGAAAAATCATATTTTCTGCGATGGAAGATTGTGAAAAAACGAAAACATAGACTGTACTTTTTTACGATTGATTATGTTAACTAGAGATGTATTCAAGCATAATAAGCAATAAAATTTGGGAGATTCTACCCAAGCCATAGAGAAAAAAATGTCGAAATTTTCATAGTCATATGAAAAATCATATTTTCTGCGATGGAAGATTGTGAAAAAACGAAAACATAGACTGTACTTTTTTACGACCGATTATGTTGACTAGGGATATATTCAAGCATAATAAGAAATGAAATTTGGGAGATTCTACCCAAGCCATACAGAAAAAAAATGTCGAAATTTTCATAGTTTTATGAAAAATAATATTTTTGCGATGGAAGATTGTGAAAAAACTAAATCATAGACTGTATTTTTTTACGACCGATTATGTTGACTAGGGATATATTCAAGCATAATAAGAAATGAAATTTGGGAGATTCTACCCAAGCCATACAGAAAAAAATTGTCGAAATTTTCATAGTCATATGAAAAATCATATTTTCTGCGATGGAAGATTGTGAAAAAACGAAAACATAGACTGTACTTTTGTACGATTGATTATGTTAACAAGAGATGTATTCAAGCATAATAAGCAATAAAATTTGGGAGATTCTACCCAAGCCATAGAGAAAAAAATTGTCGAAATTTTCATAGTTATATGAAAAATCATATTTTTGCGATGGAAGATTGTGAAAAAACTAAATCATAGACTGTATTTTTTTACGACTGATTATGTTGACTAGGGATATATTCAAGCATAATATGAAATAAAATTTGGGAGATTCTACCCAAGCCATAGAGAAAAAAAATGTCGAAATTTTCATAGTCATATGAAAAATCATATTTTCTGCGATGGAAGATTGTGAAAAAACGAAAACATAGACTGTACTTTTTTACGATTGATTATGTTAATTAGAGATGTATTCAAGCATAATAAGCAATAAAATTTGGGAGATTCTACCCAAGCCATAGAGAAAAAAAATGTCGAAATTTTCATAGTCATATGAAAAATCATATTTTCTGCGATGGAAGATTGTGAAAAAACGAAAACATAGACTGTACTTTTTTAAGATTGATTAGGTTAACTAGGGATGTATTCAAACATAATAAGCAATAAAATTTGGGAGATTCTACCCAAGCCATAGAGAAAAAAAATGTCGAAATTTTCATAGTCATTTGAAAAATCATATTTTCTGCGATGGAAGATTGTGAAAAAACGAAAACATAGACTGTACTTTTTTAAGATTGATTAGGTTAACTAGGGATGTATTCAAACATAATAAGCAATAAAATTTGGGAGATTCTACCCAAGCCATAGAGAAAAAAAATGTCGAAATTTTCATAGTCATATGAAAAATCATATTTTCTGCGATGGAAGATTGTGAAAAAACGAAAACATAGACTGTACTTTTTTAAGATTGATAAGGTTAACTAGGGATGTATTCAAACATAATAAGCAATAAAGTTTGGGAGATTCTACCCAAGCCATAGAGAAAAAAAATGTCGAAATTTTCATAGTCATATGAAAAATCATATTTTCTGCGATGGAAGATTGTGAAAAAACGAAAACATAGACTGTACTTTTTTAAGATTGATTAGGTTAACTAGGGATGTATTCAAGCATAATAAGCAATAAAATTTGGGAGATTCTACCCAAGCCATAGAGAAAAAAATTGTGGAAATTTTCATAGTCATATGAGATTTCATTTTTTTTTGCGATGGAAGATTGTGAAAAAACGAAATCATAGACTGTATTTTTTTACGACTGATTATGTTGACTAGGGATGTATTTAAGCATAATCAGCAATAAAATTTAGGAGATTCTAGCCAAGCCATAGAGAAAAAAATTGTCGAAATTTTCATAGTCATATCAAAAATCATATTTTTTGCGATGGAAGATTGTGAAAAAACGAAATCATAGACTGTATTTTTTTACGATTGATTATGTTAACTAGGGATGTATTCAAGCATAATAAGCAATAAAATTTGGGAGATTCTACCCAAACCACAGAGAAAAAAATTGTCGAAATTTTCATAGTCATATGAAAAATCATATTTTCTGCGATGGAAGATTGTGAAAAAACGAAAACATAGACTGTACATTTTTACGATTGATTATGTTAATTTGAGATGTATTCAAGCATAATAAGCAATAAAATTTGGGAGATTCTACCCAAGCCATAGAGAAAAAAAATGCTGAAATTTTCATAGTCATATGAGATTTCATTTTTTTTGCGATGGAAGATTGTGAAAAAACGAAATCATTGACTGTATTTTTTTACGATTGATTATGTTAACTAGAGATGTAATCAAGCATATTAAGCAATAAAATTTAGAAGATTTTACCCAAGCCATAGAGAAAAAAAATATTTAAATTTTCATAGTCATATGAAATTTCATATTTTTTGCGATGGAAGATTGTGAAAAAATGAAATCATAGACTGTATTTTGTTTACAATTGATTATGTTAACTAGGGATGTACTCAAGCATAATCAGTAATAAAATTTGGGAGATTCTACCCAAGCCGAAGAGAAAAAATTATGGGGATGCTTTCGAAATTGAAAGCCGTATGAATCCAGTTGGAATCTAACTTATCATAAATATTTTATTTTATTTTATTTTATTTAATCAAAAAAACCATTACCATTTATTAAAAAAGAACAGTCTGTGAGCTGTGAGTTCGCGTTCTGTAAGAACAAGATCATCGTCATCATCATACTCCCCGCTGAAGAAGCCCATCGTAGGAATGGTCGAAACGTCCGAAAGCTCCAGCTCCCACAGACCACGGTTACCGATCCCGGAAAATATCACTCTATCAAAAATAGACCGTTCTTTAATATATATGGTAATGTTTTTTTTTATTAATTTAAATATAAAAAAAGTTAAATTCCAACTGGATTCACACGGCTTTCAAACTGGAAAGCATTCTCATAATGAAATTAGATAATATTTTTAATATTTTGGATAGTTGGTGCATTAACACTGTAAAAATTTATCTTTTATTTAGTTATTCAAACTCTGTTATATTTTCACTCTGTTTCATTTTTTTAAGTTTTAGACACAAACGTTTTCGATTACGCAGTAATCATCATCAGGTGGTAAAAATTATCGTTGTATATTTTTGAACATTTTCTTCTCTATGGCTTGGGAAGAATCTCCCTAATTTTATTCCTTTTATGCTTGATTACATCTCTAGTTAACATAATCAATCGTAAAAAAATACAGTCTATGATTTCGTTTTTTCACAATCTTCCATCGCAAAAAGTATGAAATTTTATAAGACTATGAAAATTTCAGCATTTTTTTTCTCTATGGCTTGGGTAGAATCTCCCAAATTTTATTACTTAATATGCTTGATTACATCTCTAGTTAACATAATCAATCGTAAAAAAATACAGTCTATGATTTCGTTTTTTCACAATCTTCCATCGCAAAAAATATGATTTTTCATATGACTATGAAAATTTCAGCATTTTTTTTCTCTATGGCTTGGGTAGAATCTCCCAAATTTTATTGCTCAATATGCTTGATTACATCTCTAGTTAACATAATCAATCGTAAAAAAATACAGGCTATTATTTCGTTTTTTCACAATCTTCCATCGCAAAAAATATAATTTTTCATATGACTATGAAAATTTCAGCATTTTTTTTCTCTATGGCTTGGGTAGAATCTCCCAAATTTATTGCTCAATATGCTTGATTACATCTTTAGTTAACATAATCAATCGTAAAAAAATACAGTCTATGATTTCGTTTTTTCACTATCTTCCATCGCAAAAAATATGATTTTTCATATGACTATGAAAATTTCAGCATTTTTTTTCTCTATGGCTTGGGTAGAATCTCCCAAATTTTATTGCTCAGTATGCTTGATTACATCTCTAGTTAACATAATCAATCGTAAAAAAATACAGTCTATGATTTCGTTTTTTCACTATCTTCCATCGCAAAAAATATGATTTTTCATATGACTATGAAAATTTCAGCATTTTTTTTCTCTATGGCTTGGGTAGAATCTCCCAAATTTTATTGCTCAATATGCTTGATTACATCTCTAGTTAACATAATCAATCGTAAAAAAATACAGTCTATGATTTCGTTTTTTCACAATCTTCCATCGCAAAAAGTATGAAATTTCATAAGACTATGAAAATTTCAGTATTTTTTTTCTCTATGGCTTGGGTAGAATCTCCCAAATTTTATTGCTCAATATGCTTGATTACATCTCTAGTTAACATAATCAATCGTAAAAAAATACAGTCTATGATTTCGTTTTTTCACAATCTTCCATCGCAAAAAGTATGAAATTTTATAAGACTATGAAAATTTCAGCATTTTTTTTCTCTATGGCTTGGGTAGAATCTCCCAAATTTTATTACTTAATATGCTTGATTACATCTCTTGTTAACATAATCAATCGTAAAAAAATACAGTCTATAATTTCGTTTTTTCATAATCTTCCATCGCAAAAAATATGATTTGTCATATGACTATGAAAATTTCAATTTTTTTTTTCTCTATGGCTTGGGTAGAATCTCCCAAATTTTATTGCTGATTATGCTTGATTATGTTACTAATTAACATAATCAGTAGTAAAATTGTAGTGTCTATGTTTTAGTTTTTTCAATAATTTGCATTTTACTAAAAGTGCTCTAGTTATTGATTGCCGAGATTTTTATTACATTTTATTTAATTTTGTAGTAGATTATTGTATAATTATTCATTTGGTGTAGTTTTATAAGTACTTTTTTTTGTTTTATTGCTTTTTAATTAAGTTTAAAATATTTATTTTTTAATATGGGGAATTTTTGTTCAACCGTCAGGCCATCCCAACTGTCAGGCTGGCACCTGTCAGGCTGTCTTCACACCGGTAAATGTGACGTTTCGGTGCTCTGACAGGGATTTTACTTTTTTGTAACCTACCTTTTTCTAAAAACAGAACGTTTACACTTTATTTAGTGCACAATGAGATAAAGCATACTTTGAATTTGTTATTAAATTATTCATGTTTGGAAAGACTGATTAAATCCACTTTAAATGGTTTGAAAACAAAAATATTATTATTTGTGTCTTATTTGCTGCACGCGCTGTCATTTTCCAAATCAACCATCGACATTATCCTGAAGTTGGTAGCTTGACAAAAAGAAGATAAGAAAATCAAGGACAAGATGTCTGCCGTTGCGTGGTGTGCGTCATATTGTTGAAATTTTTTCGTTCAATCCCTGTGTTCAATCCGTGACCAAAGTGCTCTGCATTGCTGCTATCACAAGAGTGTTGTTTGGAAACCTTACGTAAGTATTGTTCATTCATTTGCAATGTGTTTTATTGGGATGTGCCTAAATATTTACGTGGAAGGTAGGATAAGAAGAAAACGTCCTTTAACGGGTAATGTGTGACTTTTAATCATTCTTTTAATACATTTGCGGTTGAATAAGGCGACACTCTTCCCTTTTCATGTTTCTCTAAAGTTGTAAAAGCATATTTAAATGCTATTTCACATGTTATTACTCGGACCGCAGCTCATTTCGTCCTTTAATATCGCCGGCTTTGTCTAGAACTTTTTATTACGCTTTTGTTTCTGAATGAAAACTGTACCTAAGTAAAATGAAAATATGTGTTGCGAAATACTTTATTTATTTAATTATGTTAGTGAAATGTAATATCTAGAATTCCTGGCTTATAGGTTGGTATGAAGCTGACCACCCATACTGTATTTAAAAATGGTTAATTTTGCCAATGTCACCCCTGTTTCAGGGAAGGTCAGCAAGAGTTGCAGGGTTTATGTTCATTTTAGATTGGATTTTTAGATTGTAAGTCCACATGCGGCATGCTTAAGCGCGAACTTATACGTGTCTGCTTGTGGGAATGCATTTAATATGAATCTTAAATGTAATATATCTTTGCAACTTAGATTATAGATCAATGCAATCCTAATGAACTAACAACCCAATGAAGATTGTTCCTATCCTCTCGTTTTCCTAATACTATTTCATTTGTCGAGCCTTGTAGGTATGCTAACACAAAACAAAAAAAAACTATTTATTTATTTCAGAACAAAAGAAAATCATTTTTAAAAGAGTGGATAGTTAATATACTTAGAATTTTGAAAATAGGAGGTCCACGCATTAATAAAGTACACACACTTTTGAATTCTAAATTTATCGGCGAGGAAACGTCAGTCTTGTGTTCCATCCTTAGCAACCTATAACATTTTGCTACTATTTTGATAATGAGTTCCACACATGAATTGACATAGACAAACTTTTGTTGTCACCCATCCGGATTACTAGGGAAAAGGCATATAAGTATTGGTTGCTAAGTACGGCAGTCCCATGAAAGACTGACGTTTCCCAGCTGAGAAAATATTTCTAAATTCAGAAATGTTCCGACTTCATTGCTATAATTTTTTCTTAATACCGATGTCAACTTGTACACTGGAATCAAACTAGTGTATTTTACCGGAAACTAAACTAAGTGATCTGCTGACGTGGTCTGTGAGAGCTGGAGCTTCTGGACGTTTCGCCCATGTCTACGATGAGCTTCTTCAGTGTGAAAGTGAAGTAAAGAAGGTGTTGTTGATGAAACTGTAATGAAAGTATGGGTACACTCGGGATATAAGAATGAAAAAGGAAGACACTACATGCGTGTTGTGTTGGTGGAGGAGCGACATCTATTTATTAGTAACCGTCCGGTCGATAACTCAGTTGGTAGAGTGCTTGCATTCCATGCCGTAAGCTCGGGTTCAATCCCACCGAGGGTATCAGAAATGATTTCCCGTTTTGGTGTTTATTTCAAACCCCAAAATAAAATACCAAGGTTTACTCAGCCTTCACAAGAAATGAGTACCAGACTCCTCGGGAGCTGGGAAACCCCCACTTCAATTGAAGTGGTTGGCGTAAGGCCGGCTCCCTTACCTGTAAAAATAAATAGGTTCAACTCGCCACATGCAACCCCTTCGGGGATAACGCGGCAAGAAGTTACACTATATGTGTACCTTAGTTGCGTTGCGATTAATGTGAAACTGTGGAGTTTGTTTGTTTATGTTTCAAACTCGCACATTTCATAGGTGAAACCTCTGGAAGCTCACGTTCCCACACCCCGCAGCAACAGATCCCAGAAAGCAACTCTCCAGCATCAACAGCCGGCCGTGTAAGGCTGCAACTCCTATTAAGTGAGATTACATCCCCGGTGTACATGGAAGCATAATAATCAAGGAATACCGTTGCGTTCTCTCTTATATTTTCTGCTTGCATAAGGCTAGGCAATAAAATCCTGAAATTTTCCAAAGGTAAGGTAAGTGTTATTGTTTTTAATCAACTTTGTATCACAATATGTCTTTATGTTTGATGTTATTTATCATTTTATTGGTGGAAGCAAGAAGCTTTCTATGCGCTCTGAACACACTGAGTAATCTTTATTTTATGAAATAAATAAATATCAGGATGATTCATTTGGTTAGCATTGTTTTTGTGTGAATCTCACCTCAAGAACCCTCTGCGAGGTAGGGAGCGCCAATTCTCAAGAAAGACACAATTGGCTTAAGACTTGACAGACCTTTGTTGACCGGTCTTTGGTAAAGGTACATTAATTTTTCAACTCACCGAAGAGCATCTTTGAAAATTAAATGATATATTTTTTGTGCCTGGAATCGAACCCCCAACCTTCTGATTACGAGTCTGCAGCATTAACGGTTAGACTATGGACCAGTCAAGTCAAGTAGATGAATATAAAACGAAAATTAGTCAAAAGGTGAGAATTTTGGCCTTACTCCTGCAAATATTGGATAACCTAATCACGAGACTTGCACCTGTCCAATATTTGTTTATCATTAGTGCTTAGTGGTGTGATGTATTGGTGTCACTCATATTCAAAAGCTGTAGCACAAGTGCGTACAGTACCCATTATTTTTACATGTGCGACTAATGGTACAGGAGCTGTACATATTGTTGGTAAGAACTACATTTAACATTTACAAGGACAACTGTATAACTATTACACTCTCCAGAAGTGCAGTTCTCGATGTTCGGTTGCACTAAAGATATTAGTTGCCGGTGGAGATTAATAGCCCTTGCGAAAGAGTTCCTTTGCCGTTTTGCGATTCTCGTTCCCACCGACCTTCCGACTATCCTTACAAGGGACAGCAATGGGTTTTTTAAGTTTTTTCTCGATTGGCCAGACTGACGGATGATCGATGTGATAATCGTCCGACAGGTGCCAGCTCAAAGGGTAAATTTCCCCATATATTTAAAAAAAATACTAAAACTTCATCAAAAAGTAGTAAAACAATAATAAGTGCAAATAAGTACGTAACAACTGAATGAAAATACATAAAACTACATTACAATGTAATGAAAAACTCAGTTCTCAACAATACAATGTTTGGTGAAAACTATTTTTTATATTGTACTTTTACTCCTTCAACTTGTTAAAACTAGCCCAATTTATTTTAATTAAAAAATTAAAGGTGATTTGCTTATTTCAAATATGCTAAAATTAGGAAATAATTATAAATAACATATTAATATGAAATTATTTTTCCTTGGATTTTCGGGGCAATTCTCATAGTTCACAGCTCTCGCATATCAGGTTGGCATATCAGGCTAACTTCACGCCTGCTGTCAACTGACATTTGACAATTAAATCTATGCTTAAATCTTTGTAAATTGAGCGTTATAATGATTGAAAATCACTTGTAAATAATTATGTTTACAATTTATCACAAATGAAGATGAAATTATGAAAAAATAACACAATTTCTTAATGCAAATTTACTGTTGTCAAAAACATAATTATTATCTGCATGACGTACTTACCGACGCGCATATTATGCCGTTCAGAATGCCAATTTTCGTAATTTTCGTAAGATTGTAATTCCTATTCTACGTCATAATTTTCTATAATAATGTCATGTGGGTCACAAATAAACATAAGGAATGAGTTTGTGAATACATTTATTTAGGTCATTAAAGAAAATAAGTCATATATTTGTAATAATCTAATGACAATTTCTGTCCTTCGCTGTACGGCGGGGTAAATCGGCCGCGTTATGTTCTGACAGTTCCGAGAGATTCCTCACCTTTTAAAGGAGATATCCTTCAGCCAAATTTACAACGAGAATCACAATTCACCTTTCATTCGGCAACGAATCGGTATCAGTCGCCTTCGGCCTCGCCTTAGACATCCAGAATTGCCCTTCAGGTTTTCTTATGAATTTGACATTAATACCCTACTAAAATTTTTTACTTGTCAAGCCGTATGACAAAGTTTAATGTGTTAAAGTGATTAAAACCACTGGAAGATTATGTAATGCAGTGGTCGGCAAAGTGCGGCTCCGAAGCCATAATCATTTCATTTAAAAGAAACTTGGTAAGAAAAATGAATCATGTATTTGTTGCGATATCGACAATTTGTCAAAATATATTCTGCAAATTGCATGTCCACCCTCCACCCCCCCCGTCGACAGAAATTTTGCGGAAAGATTTTGATGTAACTTAGATGATAGATTAGCCTAAAATCTAGGTTTGTGATAGATTAGTCTACAACTAGGTTTGACCCCTACTGTAAGTCCATGTCAAAGAGATGGCTTCTTCCCATATTGCGTTTTCCTCAAATCTTCATGTCTAATATTTACGAGGGTGGGGTGAAAAGTTTCCGGCCTGACCAAGAAAAACAATGTTTTTAAAAAAAAATTATGCTTTATTTTTCAACGTAATCTCCATCAACACTGATGCATTTCTTATTACGGTGTTCTAATTTAGTTATGCCAGTTTTAAACGTAGATTCGTCAAGCTCGTCAAAATACTGATTTACAGCTTCGATAACTTCTTTGTTGTTCTTGAATCTTTTACCGCCAAGCCATTTTTTGAGGTTAGGAAACAGGTAAAAGTCACTGGGGGCTAAGTCTGGAGAATAGGGAGGATGCGGCATCAATTCAAACTTCAATTCGTGGATTTTGGACATGGCAACAATCGACGAATGCGCTGGTGCGTTTTCGTGATGAAACAAAATTGTTTTCTTCGCCAAATGAGGTCGTTTAATTGGTACCTCCTGCTTCAAACGTTGTAATAAACTGCGTAGTATTGACCAGTGATAGTCTTACCCTTTTCAAGGTAATCAATGTGTATAATTCCTCTCGCATCCAAAAAAACAGTAGCCATAACCTTGTTAGCCGATAAAATTGTTTTTGCCTTCTTTGGAGTTGGTTCCACTTTTCCAACCCACTGTTTTGACTGTTCTTTATTTTCAGGAGTGTAGTGGTGGACCCAAGTCTCATCGACAGTTATGAATCGACGCAAAAAATCATTTGGATTACGCCTATACAGCGCCAAATTGTCGGTAGAAATGGTTTTTCAAAGCAGTTTTTGGTCTAACGTTAGCAAACGCGGCACCCACCTTGCACACAGCTTTTCCATGTTCAAATGGTTATGCAAAATATTTCGCACACATTCATCTGATATCATACAGGTCTCAGCTATCTCACGCACTTTCAACCTGCGGTCTTCCAACACTATTTTATGGATTTTCTCAATCATTTCTGAGGTTGTGACCTCAACGGGCCGTCCTGAGCGAGGGTTGTCAGAGGTGTTCACACGACCCATTTTAAATTCAGAAACCCACTGCTTAATAGTTGAATATGATGGGGAGGAGTCTCCTAGTGTTGAATCTATCTCTTCTTTTATTTTTTTTGGTGTAAAACCTTTCAAATAGAAGTATTTGATGACAGCAGGTTTTTCCAATTTCTCCATTTTAAGGTAACAACGGAAGCGTCTCGCGCGATGTGCTCTCAAACGCAAACTAACGTAGCGATTGGGCTGAACCTGTACATACAAGCTCGGTAGGAATGATACTGTAGGACGCCGCTCCAAAAGTAGACCTAGTGGCGCCATCTCTTGGTCAGGCCGGAAACTTTTCACCCCACCGTAGATCTTGATGAAGTTGAATCAATAAAAATAATAATAATAATAATAAACTTTATTGCACACCACAAATAAATAACATTAATATTATAAACGGAAAGAGACATATGTACAATGGGCGGTCTTATCGCACATGGCGATATCTTACAGACAACCTTAGGATGGACAAGATCTGCAAGCACAATGATATGGGTAGTCCGTGGTATTACAATAATTATGGTTAAAAGATACTGTATAAATACATATATTCTATATTAAATATATATTTTAATTATATATCAACATATACATATAGATACACACATAAACACATATACATAAATACATACACACACACATACATACATTCATATATACATATAACTTTGCCATTACACTGACAGTAAATGTTCCTTTAACAGTTTCTTAAATATTGCCAGGGATTGTGCACATCTTATAAGTAACGGCAAGGCATTCCATAAGCGAGTGGCATGAACTGTAAACGATTTTCCAAGGAAATTTGTGGAATGCGTTGGTATTTTCAATGTTAAAGTTTCTGATGACCGTAGGGATCTTGAATGTGTATCATGGAGGAACTCAAAACGTTCTTTAAGATAGCGAGGGATAGAAGGATTGTACAGAATATTGTATAGAAGGTGAAGAATATGTGTATTCCGACGAAGACGTATAGGAAGCCATTTAAGCTTAGTACGAAACTCTGTCTCTCAATAATCCTCAGTTCTAAATATCTAATCTGAATTCTTCCATTTCCATGGCAGCAATTTGCAAACAAAAAAATGTGTGTGTCGTTGCTTCATGAATGGCTGAAACAAGTTAACAGGAGTAAAGCAAAAACCAAAACAAAATGGAGACACAGCAACAGATGTCAGTCATCCTGTGTTCCTCTGCATTCGCACTGCACCAAAGATATCCACTTCTTCCATCCACTGGGTTCTAGTTATGTTGAGGGTGTGTCACGGTGAGCATGGAAGATGTACCCTTGTGAACATATCGCAAGCTTAATAATAAAGAGCAATAACTCAAAAAATAAGAATGTTGGGAAATCACGTTTGAAGTTCAGACAACCGGTACAACTTGTATGGGATGAAAAAGGCGACCGATGTTTTATCTCGGTCATATTCGTCCAAATTGAACGGCTGTCGCATTCTACCTATTCTTCTCGCATTGTTCTTGCGTTTTATTACAAAATCTCGATTTTCTCAATTTTTGAGTTATTTCTCTTTATTATTAAACGTGCGATATATCTGGTATGGTAATTCGGTTACCTGTTGTATCAATTTTTCTGCAGAATTGGTCTCCATGAAGCTAGTCCAGGACTTAAGTTAAAATGTAACTGGTTTTTTTTTAAGGTTGGAATTAAGTGGAAAGAAAGCTGGAATTACTGCCTTGAGGCTATCCATATATTACGTCATTCGCATTAAGGGGGGGGTCTGGTCTGCGGATGATGGCAAATGATTTATGAGTACCAAAAGTGACGTCGTTCTTGTAAATACCAATTTCTACAAAATATACAAAATATTATGTAAGTAATATAAAATTATTAATTATTAAGCTCATCCATTATTACATCAAGAGGGGGAGGGGGGGTCATTAGATAATGACTGTAGGATGATTGTAAGGGGGGGGGGGGGTCAAAAATCGGCCAAAATCGATGACGTAATTTATGGACGGCCCCCTTTCGTGTATTTACAAATAATAATTAAATTTCAATGTGAATTACACTTTTAGGATGTTGGACAATCTTTATAGGAGAACTTATTTTATTTTATTTATTTTTTATTAGAAAAATAGATTTGTGAAGAGGAATGCAGTTCATCAACGTATTCTGACTGGTCAGAAACAGTTATTAATATCATCAATTAATAATTCTTTAATGTTTATTTTGATGAATTATTAATTAATAATTATCCAAAAACATCTGTTGAACCAGAGTCAAAGTTATGGTCAAATGACCCAGGCGGGGATCGAACCAACGGTGTTCTTTTCCAAACACGCTAGAAAGATCAGCTTACTTGGCCCCCTCGGCCATAACACCGACTATTATTAATCAGTTCATCCTCAATCGTCGTGCAGAGAAGGTGTCTCCTGAAGACATTGGCTACGTTGCCAATGAAATGTCATGGAACGGTTCTTCTAATATCCAAAAAGTGTTAATAACCTTGGTATTTAATTATAATTTGTAAATATGTTTGTGGTTGTTTAGCTTTGTAGTTTGCTTTTTGGTTAGTGTGCATAGTGCAAGTGCGATAATGTTAAACTCTAAGGCCAGCACATGGTTATAGCTGAGAAATACAGCATTATATTGAAGTTGAATAATGTCTGATGAGGTTTTGGAATCCACGCTGGTGTTTCATAAGAATGACGGTAAGATAAGTAAATATTCTTTCAATACATTTAATCTATGATAAAACTACCGCATATTACTGTTTATTATATTGAAGATGCTCCAATGTATTTTCTACACCTCAAACATTTCAGCAATACATTGTACAGTTGTGTACTATGAGGCATCAACTCACAACGGGAGATTGAATGTTTCACTTTGCAATTATTTTATTGCCAATTTTTAATGTTGAAGATGCAAGAGTGATTTCGTGAGCAGCCTCTGACAAGAAAGAACAATCTTATGTCATAAAATTTTGGACAACACTGAAACTATTTAAGTTGCAGAATTTAATTTTGTAAACTTTCATTCAAGTTTTGGTGGTCAAAAATATAAAATGGGTTGATGCACTTCTAGGACATGAATAAATAATAGATAGCATTAAGGAATGCTTCATTTATAACGGCTTGAATTAAAGAGGGTTCTTTGGTTTCAGTGGGTTGGCGATAAGAAGATTGTGCAACGTTAACCCTGCGTCACTCTATAAACTGAATAGAAGGAGTGATATAAGGAGCTGCTCCTTCATATCATTCTTACACTACGTCAGTTATTTAGTGAATCGACCACCGCATGGACTTTCCAGACTGTCCCCCGGGGACCGAAGATTATGAAGATGAAGGATCATCACCAGAACAACAGAAAAAATACTCGGTGCGTATTCCTGACCTACTCTATAAAATGCATTACATGAAATAAATAATATCATTTTTCTTCCCATAAACTAGCTGTGTCTTCAGAACTGCAAAACCAAAATGGTACTGTGGCGTTTTTTATTTTGATTTCATAGTTTAAACAACCAAGCGCTTGGAGTTCGATGGAAGCCATTGTTGCAATAAAATATTTTATATCCAAGTTTAAATATGAATGTGGGAAAGATGTATTTCTTACTTGATTTCCTTCTGTAAGAGCAAACTCCCGAAGATTAGACAAACTTTTGTTTTAAAAAATGGAGAAGATGAAGCTCGTTGCCAATAGCAGAAAGTGCTATAATTTTCCCAGCGGTAATATCATACTTTCCATCCTTGTTTGAGTTTATTAACTGTAAAAGTGATAAATTCAAAATGGAGAATGGAGGCATCGGAAAGGAAATAGGATGGCTGAAATAATAAAACAAATTAGAACACCTTTTGCAATTATTTTTGTGAGTGCGCGAGTGGTTTTTAAAACTAAATATACAAGTGCAGGACAACAAGAACGAGCGAAATCTCAAAATATATAAGTATTCACTTTCATACCTTTCAAGCGTATCATTTCAATCGACAGTATTTTTAAAATGGCATTTGTCTTGGTGAATTAAAGTGAGTGAAGCGTACCAAAAAAGCACAAACAAATTTGTTTTCGGAAAACGGAGAAGTGTTTTGAGATCTCTACTTTTACTGTTAAAGTAAATGGTTCGTATTGCCTTTCCAGCATATCTTTAGAGTGGGCAGCGTCTATTGCATCAGTCAAAGTTTTCGTCAAAGATAAAATGAGGAGATACGTAATTTGTTGCGGAATTATAATAAAATTACAAGAAATTTGACTAATGAAATGTGTTTTTGAAAAGTAATTCGGGCCAAGTAAGCCGCACCGTCAGTGCAACACTTTTTTACAAAATCGGTGTCCGCGATTTGTCTTTAAATGACTCCATCGTTTGGCTGTCCTACACAACATGTGCGACCGCTAATAAGTAAAATCTACCTCAGATGTACTTTTCTAAACATTTGTGGACCATGCCTCAATCGTTTTTAACCTGGAACACTATTTCGTCTGTGGCTAGATATCACATATAATTGATAGTGAATTCCATGGTTGTGAGGAATAAGTTGTATTTCTTCCGTGACTAGGTATCTCATATAATGAATAGTGAATTCTATAGTTGTAAGGAATAATTTTTGGTGCTTATTCATTTGCAACGCGCATGTGTGCAATATTTGAATGCTCATGCGCTGACATGTGTGAAATGTATGGGGTGTGTTGAGTCTCTAACAGGCCGGCATCTTTTGCAGGCCCGCTCCAAGTTCCCTCCGTCGCTAGAGGACAATGTGGACAAGTTTCTCGCCACCAAGAGGATCCAGCTGCAGAATGGCTCCACCGTCCCCATGCTGGCCAAGGAGTACAAGAACGGGGGCACACACTTCCTGTGCCATCCCTGTGGGGCCACCTGCCTCAGCGCAGCCACTCTACAGGTGAACACTTAACACTCATTATACAGGAGATTGATAGGAGACCGGTCCGTAGCCTAGTGGCTAACACTTCTGACTCCTAAATGGAAGATTATGGGCTCGAATCCCGGCGGAGCACATAAAAAAATATCATTTATATTTTCAAATACGCTCTTCTCTGGGTAAAAAATTCACATACCTTTACCAAAGACTGGTCACTAAAGGTCCATCCAGCCTTATAGCTACTGGGTCTAGCTTGAGAACTGGTGCTTTCTGCAGCGACGACCAAGCTCGCAGAGGGCTCTAGAGGTGTGATACACACAAAAACAGCGCTCACCAAATTAATCATCCTAATATTCCTATTATTAACTCGTTGTTTGTTTACAGGAGCACCTGAACGGCAACAAGCATGGGAAGACCATTACTCGTCTGAGCATATGGCCCAACGACATACAGTCCCAACATCCCTTCTACAAGCAGCACATGGTCAAACTGCTCAGTGAGTATTTCATCTTGGCGTTTACAAAAAAACACCCATCTTTGCAGCATATTGAAACATAATCTTTACAATTCTGCTCTGCTAATTGAAAATGCAGTAATCGACATTTTGAGATGTTTACTTTTTTGCAAAAATGTCATCTCCGGGGCTTAATCCCCCTATAATATAAAATGCAACGGCCTCCCCATACAAAATAGTTGTGCGTTAATGGATGACAAACTGAAGAACTCCTGAACAGATGCACGTCATATTCACAACAAATATTGTTCAGGACTTGGGATGTGCTTCCTCATCATTAATAGATTTTAAATTGTTGTTTTTAAAATAAATAAACATGATCAATCACAACACCTTTTATGTAAAACCTATGCGAGAAACAAAACTCATTTTGACATTCGAATTTCAAATAAATTGCCAACACTTCAACATACGCTTCAAAGTTGCCATACAAGTCAATTCTTTTTCGGTTGAATTCCGCTGAGTACCTACCTATATTCTTTATTTATTTCAAAATTATACTTCAACCAGTTATAACATGTATTTTTTAGAAATAATGACGATCGATTAGGTCAACTTTTTATATAAAACCATACTTATTGCGGCATTTAATTTTTTTAAAGTATTATTATAATATACAATCTAAGTTGCATAGACGCATTAACATTTATAATTCATATTCAATGCACTACTCCACGTAGACACGAGTGAGTTTGCGCTTACAAATGCTGCATGTGTATTTACAAATAAAAATTTCAGCCTCTCATGACCATAAGCCCTGCAACTTTTGCTGACCTTTTCAGAAACAGGGGACACATTTGTTAAGTGAACCCATTTATGCGATATGGGTGGTAAGCCTCATACTAACCCTTAAGTCAAGGAATTTGATTCAACAAGGTTAAATTTAATTTATAATCTAAAGTTGCAAAAAAAGTTATTTGATGATTCAAATTGAATGCACGCCCACAAACTGGCAAATGTCATTTCACGTTAACATATAGTTGTGGCGCTTGATTTTTTATAAATATTAGAATATATAATCTAAGTTGCACAGATACAATAACTTTTATAATTCATATTCAATGCATGCCCCCCTGGAGACACGAGTGGGTTTGCACTTATAAATGCTGCATGTGAACTTACAAATTAAAATTAAGGCCTCTTATGAACATAAGCCCTGCAACTTTTGCCAACCTTTTCAAAAACAGGGGAAACATTTGTCAAGTGAACCATTTATTGCGATCTGGGTATTCAAGCTCATACTTCCCTATCCGTCAAGGATTTGAGTTTAAAAAATCCTTCAACAACGTTAAATTTAATTTATAATCTAAAGTTGCAAAAAAAGTTATTTGAAGATTCAAATTGAATGCGCGCCCACAAACTGGAAAATGTCATTTCACGCTAACCTATAGTTGTGGCGCTTGATTTTTTTTAAATATTAGAATATATAATCTAAGTTGCACAGATACAATAACTTTTATGATTCATATTCAATGCATGTCCCCCTGGAGACACGAGTGGGTTCGCACTTATAAATGCTGTATGTGAACTTACAAATTCAAATTAAGGCCTGTAATGAACATGAGCCCTGCAACTTTTGCCACCCTTTTCAAAAACAGGGGAAACATTTTTCAAATGAACAATTTTTTGCAATATGGGTATTTAGGCTCATACTAACCTATAAGTAGGGACTGGAAAATTTCGCGATCGCGATAAAACGAATTTATTCGCGAATTTTGATGTTTTTACGCGAATAACGCGAAATTTCAGGTTTTACGTAAATATCGCGAATTTTCGTACTTTTGGTAGAAATTGTGGGAAAAAGTTGTCATGTATCGCTTTTGCAACGCAACGATTTTGTGGGAAAGAAAAAAATCCTACGAAAACCCTTTGCAAGGTGCAAAGCACAGGAAAATTGGTCTCTTTCAACTTTTTTAAACACGCTAGAACGCTAGACGCGGGGTTCGATCCCCACCTGGGTCATTAGACCATAAATTTGACCCTGGTTCAACAGATATAATTGGGTAATTAAAAATAAATAGTTCATTAAAATAAACAATAATAAATTATTAATTAATGATATTAATACCTGTATCTGGCCAGGCAGAGTAGGTTGGTGAATTGCATTCCTATTCACAAATATATTTTATTAAAAAAAAATAGTGATAAGCAGAACTGTCCTGGATCATCCAAGCAGACTTGAATCGTGACATCAATGAAGGAAAATACTTCAAGGAGTGAAGCTGTTGCTGGATTAGCCAAGAGCACAACTTGAGGCTTTCATAAAAGCCAACATCCCTTGAAAAATGAGATAACCCTCATCTAGAGACTAAATGCACAAAAATTAAATATTTTAAAATGATATTTGCAGGGTATTCGGAGTGTCATTAAAACATTATTACTTTTTTCAATCAATGGTTTTTTGTAAAAAAGGATTATTTAAAAAAAATTTTTTTTTTTTTTTAAAAAACATTGTTTTGTACCACTTGAGTATTTTTTATTGCAAAAACGTTTTCGGTGGGAACTTCCACCATCTTCGGTTGCAGATACTCGTATTGATTCAGATTTTGTTTATTCATTATTTTTTAAGGTACATATTGTTGTTTACATAATAAATTGTAAATATTAGTAATATATTTTGTTTTGCCATTATATAAACCTTTATTTTGATCTAATCAACCCTAAAAATTACACCGAATCTCCCCGTTTATCATGAAAAATAACGCGAATTTCCCTGTTTTTGATCAAAAATATCGCGAATTTCACAAAAAAATAACGCGAATTTCCTAAAAAATAACACCACTATTTTCCAGTCCCTACCTATAAGTCAAGGAATTTCTAATCTAATCTAAGCTGCAAGGATATATATCATTTAAGATTTATATTCAATGCATTCCCACAAGCAGACATGTATAATTTCGCGCTGGCACATGCCGCATGTGGACCTACATTATAAAAACCCAATCTCAAATGAACATAAGCCATGCAACTCTTGCCATCCTTCCCTGAAACAGGGGTGAAATTGGCAAAGTGAACCATTTTTCACACTTCACAGTATGGGTGGTCAGCCGCATACCAACCTATAAGTCAAGGATTTGAGTTTGAAAAATCCTTAAACAACGTTAATCTTAACTTATAATCTAAAGTTGCAAAAAAACTTATTTGATGATTCAAATTAAATGCACACCCATTAGCTGGCAAATGTCATTTCACGTTAACATATAATTGTGGCACTTGATGTTTTTAATATTAGAATATAAATCTAAGTTGCATAGATACATTTTATAATTCATATTCAATGCATGCTTCCATGGAGACACGAGTGAGTTCCCGCTTAGAAATGCTGCATGTAAACTTACAAATTAAAATGAAGGCCTCTAATGCACATAAGCTCTGCAACTTTTGCCGACCTTTTCAGAAACAGGGGGAACATTAGTTAAGTGAACCCATTTATGCGATATGGGTGGTAAGCCTCATACTAACCCTTAAGTCAAGGAATTTGGTTCAACAACGTTAAATTTAATTTATAATCTAAAGTTGCAAAAAAAGTTATTTGATGATTCAAATTGAATGCACACCCACAAGCTGGCAAATGTCTTTTCACGCTAACATATAATTGTGGCACTTGATGTTTTTAATTTTAGAATATAAATCTAAGTTGCATATATACATTTTATAATTCATATTCAATGCATGCTCCCAAGCAGACATGAGTGAGTTTGCGCTTACAAATGCTGCATGTGTAACTACAAATAAAAATTTCAGCCTCTCATGACCATAAGCCATGCAACTTTTGCCGACCTATTCAGAAACAGGGGGAACATTAGTTAAGTGAACCCATTTATGCGATATGGGTGGTAAGCCTCATACTAACCCTTAGGTCAAGGAATTTGGGTTTGGAAAATCCTTAAACAACGGTTATCTTAATTTATAATCTTAAGTTGCAAAAAGAGTTTTGATGATTCAAATACAATGCACACCCACAAGCTGGCAAATGTCTTTTCACGCTAACATATAATTGTGGCCCTTGATGTTTTTAATTTTAGAATATAAATCTAAGTTGCATACATACATTTTATAATTCATATTGAATGGATGCCCCCAAGCAGACATGAGTGAGTTTGCGGTTACAAACGCTGCATGTGTAATTATTACAAATAAAAATTTCAGCCTCTCTTGACCATAAGCCCTGCAATTTTGCCGAACTTTTCAGGAACAGAGAAACATTCGTTCAGTGAACATTTTTTTAGGTATGGGAGGTCAGCCTCATACCTCATGCTTCATACAAGAATCTCAGAACATGAAAGAACTAAATAACCCTTTTACCGCAATTTTTTTTCAAATTACTTCTTAAACCATTTAATTACTATGAATGAGGTGTGAGGAAAAATTATTGCGAAGCCAGACTCACTCTGCCCGAAGGGCCTAGCAGACAACCGTGCACAGCACGGTCAGTCTGCTAGTATATATATAAAAAATAATTTCCATGTTTGTTTTTATTAGAACTATGTGTTTTATTTAAGGAAAAACGCAGTACTTACACACAGGATCTGCAGCATTCGTTTATCTCCAAACTGACATTCTGCAAGTACTGCGTTTGCAATTAGCAGGGCAGAATTGTAACAAACTTGGAATAGCTACGTGCGCCTGTACATGCATACATAGAACAGTCTGGCACTAGTATGATGATGATGTTACGAGTGTTATGAACTACGAAATACATTTTTTAGTTTATAATTTTGAAGGAATTCAAAAACATTTTAAAAACAGTTTATTTTCACACAAATATATTTAAAAAAGATTACAATCTTTAGAATAAGTTACAAACGCGTTTTCGACCTAGAAATTCTATGGCCGAAGAAGTTCTACGACCTACGAAATACATGTACGATAGTGTGGGTAGAACCATATGGGAGTAGTCCATGTTGGTGGTAGGGCGTAGAATGACGTTCAGGTGTGAGCAAGAGATCAAAGAATGATCTGGAATATGCAAGAAAGATCTCTGTTGCACCTATATAAGAGGACTGCAATAGGGCAGCAGGGAGAGTGTGGATAAAACATTGAGCCGTGAAGTTCGAAAGCCAGAGCTAGAAAACAATTGTGGTAAATTGTGAACCAAGTTGTGTAAAATAAATTCTGTTTAAATTAATAATTGCAGTTTAATGAAAAGAGCACCCAGTAAAACCAAACAATATTCAAATTGATTCCGGTTTTATTTAATTCATACATATTTACTTTATGATGTTGTGTAATTATTACATTTGCACAAGTAAAAGAATGTTCCACTTGTGTCAATATTAATCATAATCACACATTATAGATTATAATACTATTTTAAAAGGTGTTCTGGCTCTTGTTTTATATTCATAGCCAGGTGCTAAACTAGACTTTGTTTACCTGAAATTACATACGCCGAGTGATGTCATCTTTACGCAATATTTACATTTTAGACTCGACACTTTGAACTCAAATATGTAGAGAAACTTTTAATTATTGCTTTGACATCTTAATTACTATATGAGACAAATAAACTCTGGCAATCATGTATAGCACTTGATTGGTTCGATTTACTTGATACATTTGATGAATTATAACTGAATTGGATTGGCTTTTGGATTCACAAGGTATACTTTGACCTATATTACGGCCATAGAACTCTCAGCCTTACATTTATCCAGTATGTGTTTGATATTGTGGTTAAGAGCTAGGTATGTTGATTAATTGCCAAGTAAGAGTGCAAATATGAGTAAACCATTATACTCATAAAATTTGTGTATCATGTTATAGGCATGCTTATTTGAAACAAAATGTTTATTTTGAACAGTGGATTGTTCAGGACCGTCTCTTTTTCCTACTCCATCTGACTTTGTCCTCAGTGTTGAAAATGTTTCTGAACTCTTGAGTTCCTTAATTTAGTCATTATAATAGGGTAATTGCATTGGTGGGGAAAACGGTTGAAAATACTATGGATGTGTAGAGTACATTTCAAGGATCACAACCATGTATTTTTTAAGTAGTTAAATTAAAGCTATCATTGATAATTTTCAAAAATAAAATGCCAAGAATTTGAGTCCCGCCAAAACGCAGCGCGGCCGGCTAGCCACGCTGTGATGTCAAAATGACATAGATGGATCCGACGACTACCTGGGCCCAACGGTACACTCCAAAGATCCGAAGATCCATCGACGTCAAATCGGCCTAAATAAAAAAATGCCCTAAAACGCAAAACGCAACTAAGCTACACATATAGTGTAACTTCTTGCCACGTTATCCCCGAGGGGGTCGCATGTGGCGAGTTGAAACTATTTATTTTTACAGGTAAGGAGGCCAGCCTTACGCCAACCACTTCAGATGAAGTGGTGGTTTCCCAGCTTCTAAGAGAGCTGGTACTCATTTCTTGTGAAGGCTGAGTAAACCTTGCCGGTATTTTTATTTTGGGGTTTGAAATAAACACCGAAACAGGAAATCATTTCTGACACCCTCGCCTTGGTGGGATTCGAACCCGAGCTCACGGCATGGAACGCAAGCACTCTACCAACTGAGCTATGGACCGGACTATATATACTACCGGAAATCGAAAATACGTTAATTTTTAAGAGCTATAGTTTGAAAACTAAGCCAGTTATTATTATTTTTAAAACGCAGATGCATTGTAGTCTTATCATTTTATGAAACAAAAAAAAAGTGAAAGTACCCTATTGTTGATTCAATGATTAATGATGCTGTGTTGGGTTTGCAGAGGAGTCATACAACTTTGTTGATGTTGGTAATGCCATTGATGAAACTCCTAAGACCAAGGAGCCTCCGCCCAGTGATGCTGCGGCTGCTGACACCACTGATGAACTAGCGGGCTACAACAAGCCCAGCCAGTTCGCCCTCCTGTTGGACAGTTACAAAGAGTAAGGGCCGTTTCAGGCACAATGCATTCTACCCTGATTGTCTGTGTATTACCCAACAGACTGTGGAAGCTTGCATACTGCTAACTTCCCACCTGGTGCCGGGACAACAAAACCTAGACAAACCAGCCACAATATTTATATAAACAAGGATAATATATTTATAAGGTACACATAATTATTAAGAGTCACACCTCAAGGGCCCTCTCAAATCACAGATAAGATTGTAAAGATGTGTCTTCTGTGCTCCTTTAAAGATACCAACAGCTTTTGCCTTCCTCACATTGGGTGGCAGTCTGTTCCACTCCATTGGACCCGCAAACCGGAAAGCACGGTCCCCAAAATTAGTGCGTGTCTGATGTGACGGCTTGACTAAGTCAACCACCCCACACCCCGCAGATCTGAGCGTTTGGCGTCTAAAATCTATCTCAACGGGTGAGAACATGTCAGACAAGTATGAAGGAGCCGTACCGTTGACAGCTTTGTAAACCATCAGACAAACATGGTTGACCACCCTCTCCGGAAAACGAAGCCAATTCTTGTAATGATTGTAAGTTGCCTTATCTTGTAAAAACTAATAGGTGCATTTTTAATGAAGTCTTCATATTCAAAATTTCCGTCAACTGGATGGCGCATCACAAGTTGTTGCCCATAGGAAGTAACTAATTGGATACCAGATAATAATAATAATAATAATAATTGGACAATTTGTATACAGCGCCGTTTAGTGGCACTAGCCACCCCAAGGGCGCTTTTATGTGTTGAAGCTTCTGTTAAACAAATGTGTCTTAAGCAACTTCCTGAAACTGCCAACACTGGTCTCTGTTCTCAACTCCAGAGGTAGACTATTCCAGCAGGATGGACCAGCCGAACTAAAAGCCCTGTCTCCGAAACCAGTTCTGTTCCGTCGAAGAGGCAGTTGAAGCCTGTTTACGGCGTCACTCTGTGCAGAACGAAGAGTGCATCGTTTTCCACCTATCTGGTCGACTCTGCACAATTCACACAAGTACGATGGGGCAACTCCTCTGAGGGCATTAAAAACAGAAACACATATTTTGTACTCAATCCTCTCTGGGACTCGCAGCCAATGAAGGCGCCGCAACAGAGGAGAGACATGGTCAGTTTTTCGTCCTCCTAAAAGTAATTTGGCTGCAGCATTAAAGACGGATTGCAGTCTAGACTGCTGAAACCTTGGAAGACCCCAGAACAGACCATTGCAATAATCCAGTCTCGACACAACAAAGGACGCAATGAGAATCTTAGCAGCTTCGGATGTCAAACAGTTTCTGACCCATCTCAACTGCCTCAGGTGAAAAAAACAGGAGCTCACAGTCGAGCTTATTTGCGTACTCATGGAGAGAGTGTTGTCAAGATGGACCCCAAGAAACTTAATTGAGCTAGATGGATATACATCCAGGCCCATTACTTTAATTGGTGAAGAGCCAAGCAAGTGTTTCCTACCAGGAGACGACATCCAGATGAATTCTGTCTTGTCTGGATTCATTCTAAGGCGACACCTTGCCATCCACTCAGCCACCACTTCAATGCACCGGACCATCTCAAGACTACAGGCATCTGTCATAGATGGCTGACAGAAACGACAAAGTAGAATATCATCAGCATAAGAATAGTAGCTGGTGCCGTTCATCAGTACAGTGCTCTCAAGATCATTTGTGTACAGGGTAAAAAGTAAAGGCCCGAGCACAGATCCCTGAGGCACACCACAGTCCATGGGCATACCTGATGACTCACCATCAACATCCACAGTCTGACATCTGCCTTTCAGATATGAAGATAGCAATTTAGATACTCCTCCTCGGACTCCGTACAACCTATCAAGCTTAGTGATGAGTATACTGTGATCAACAGTGTCGAAGGCAGCGCTCATGTCAAGTACTGCCACCATGGCAAGAGCACCGTCCCCAACCGCAGCTATCACATCATTCACAATGCGAAGTAAGGCAGTCTCAGTGGAATGAGCTTTTCTATATGCTGACTGAAACTTAGACAGATATCCGCCTCGCTCCATGTGCTGAGTGAGTTGCCAAACAACGGCCTTCTCAATAATTTTCGATATAAAAGGAACGGACGACACAGGTCTATAATTTTCCACAGAATCAGCTGGAAGGCTTGATTTTTTGAGAATTGGTGTAACAATTGATTTTTTAAGTTCCGTGGGAAAAATACACTCTGTAGTGAGAGACTTGTTGACCAATGCTGACAGAATAGGTGCCACCTCACTTAAGCATCTTTTGACCAGCCATGTTGGAATTGGATCTAGTTTACATTGCTTGTTTGGACATGTGAGTACAAGCTTAACAACATCATTCAACAAGACAGGCTTAAATGAAAAAATAACATTGCAACAATTGTTTGACTCTGGGGGATTAAAAATGGTCGCTGCACTGGATTCTCTTATTCTTCGTAACTTCTCTGAAAAGTGACGAGAGAATTCACTTGCAGGAAGCTCCGGATGCTGAGTAGAACTTTTTCCCAGGACAAAGCTCATCAACTTCCACAGCGCCCTGGGGTTCTTGGCTTCGGTCTCCATTTTTCTGGTCCAGTAGGACGACCTTTTCCTCCTTATCAAAGTCCAATAGATGGTCTGGGCATTCATCCAGGTTGCACGTGCAGTTTCTGTGCGACACCGTCGATACCTCCTCTCAAGGCGTCTCATCTCTGCTTTGCCACATCTGCATTCCTCATCAAACCAGCACTCAGATCTTCTCTGTCTCCTGATGGTTGTTTTGAGAGGAGCGTATTTGTTGATCAGCGAGAGCATGGTGCTATTGTAAGATTTGATAAGTTTGTTCGTGTCTGCCGAGGCAATAAAGTTTTTGTTGCAGATGTCGCTTCCAGACAACTCACATTGAAACTGCTCAACATTAAAATTCCGCCAAGGTCTGTTTGTGATACGTTTAAAAATTGGTTTTGGAGGGTTGAATACCGTAACTGCGGTTACTAGGCGATGATCCGTGTGGCCAATGTCAAGGACTTGACACTGTAGCAGAGGATCACCTGCATTACAAATCACAACATCCAGGATACCACCTGCATCATGCGTCACCTGGTTCACCCGCTGATGAAAATTGAAATCATGCAACATACATAAAAACTTGGTGCTGTGGCCATCCTCCGCTCTATCAAGTCGGATGTTCATATCTCCCACAATAAACACTAGCATGGAATAGGTTGTCAGGCGTGTCAAAAGCTTCTTGAATTCATCGAAGAATAACGTACAGGGAGGCTTGGATCCAGGCCTGTAGACATTCACAATCAACACTGATGATCCATGAGACGTAAACACGCCAGCAATGCACTCAAAAGAAGAAAATTCAGGAACACTCTGTATCTGAGAGACCCTAAAACCATTTTTTACCACTATGACCACTCCGCCATGGTTAGTTATGTGTGCAGATTCAGTGGGTGGCATTTTTCGAGCCTTTTCTATGACAGAGTATCCCATGCTGCGTAGGCGCTTAATGCTGAGGTCTTCACTACCCTCGTGCCAGGTCTCAGTAAGAGCCAGGATGTCTATGCAGTGCTCGCTGATCACATCATCAACAATATCAACTCTCCTTGTTAGTGATCGGCAGTTCCATGTTGCAATCTTCAAGTTACGGTGACTCTGCGTTGAGTGACGACCTCTATTTAACTGACAAAGTTTGACCTTTCTTCCGGAGCGCTTGCCCCGAAATCTTGGTTTAAAAGTCGAGAGTTTGACAGATTGATGCAGGCCATTTGCTGTCAAAACATCAACATCAACAGTGGAGTTCCAATCACGCCAACTTAACAATTGTTCAATGCTGTAGCTGATCATTGGTAGGTAATTTGCACTTGACGCTGGCGCTCCTGCTCTTTAGCAAGATTTAACACATAGAAGAAGAAGTTTGCGCTCATAAATAACAGTTTGCAACAATAATAAGTCATTTTAAAAGTAAACAATTAAAGTTCGCAAATCAGTTATAATAACACAAGAAATGCACTGCAAAAGTCACAAAAAGCTCAAGCAACACAAAAACAGCAAACTATGACACAACAAAGACAAATTTGCCAAAGACTCGTAATTTTAATTAATTTTACAAGTGCAGCAAGCAACAAACACACCAGGCAGCTACAAAGCGCCCATGTTGACGGACAGATAGTTAGGGTTTTTGTTTTAGTTTACAGCATTGTGAAATATATATATGTCAGTGGCGCAGGGTCCTAATTACACAATTCTAAAAGTATTTATTTCATTTGTAAAAAATTACAGCCTTTTTTTTTAAAACCCCGCAAACTTCCTTCTATCGTGTAAAATGCACACTCCAATTCCTGATGGACCTACCGGCCTGTTGCTTCGACAACCTAGGGTGTCAGAGGGGAGCAGTCAGGAGGTGTGGAGAGGTGTCTGTTTGACGCGATGAGCCACGCAAAAAACATCATAATAAGTCAGCCCGCCACCAGATTAAATAACTATAACTTCTCCAGCGCTCTGTTTCCTTCCTCACCCCTCCCACCCTCCACTACTCCCACCCCTTAAAAGAATGTTACACTAATTTATATTTTATTTAGTCAGTAATATTTTGTACCTGACGATGGAAACATTGTTTCCGAAACCGGTCGTACATTAGTAAATTTTACTCGCCCGTAACCTAATACAATTTGTTTTTGTATTTTTAATTTTAATTTTTTAACTATAACTTCTTTAATTTTAGTCAAGGAATAAGTACTTTCAATGGATATGTATTTTTTTTGTTCAGATGTTTGTTATTTGTAATTCTATAGACAAGTTTGTCAACGGTTACTTACAAATTCCACCATCTCCGGCATTGAAAACGGTGATTTCTCAAGAGTCAGATGTGTGGGGATGGTGGGCTATGAATCCAGTGTGCAGTTGATTGTTATGTTGTTTTTGTCACTGTAGGAGCCCCCTCATAGGCTTGGCTTACCTGATTGAGCTGAGGGATGACTCCATCAGGATCCCGCTGGTGTACTGCGGCCTGTGCCACAAGAAGGGGGACCTCAACACCATCACCAACCATGTGGTGGGCTACTGGCACCGCTCTAAATATCTGGTGAGACAACACAAACAGTCACATGGGCTTATCTTACTTATCCTACTGCGGCCTGTGCCAGAAGGGGGACCTCAACACCATCACCAACCATGTGGTGGGCTACTGGCACGGCTCTAAATATCTGGTGAGACAACACAAACAGTCACATGGGCTTATCCTAATTGACAATGCTAATTCCTTGTTAGTTCCTTGACTTATAGGTTGGTATGCGTCTGACCACACATGCTGTCGAAAATGGTTCACTTTGCCAATGTCAC
Source organism: Agapetus fuscipes (assembly GCA_951799405.1). NCBI lineage: Eukaryota > Metazoa > Arthropoda > Insecta > Trichoptera > Glossosomatidae > Agapetus > Agapetus fuscipes. The sequence goes on along the minus strand of OX637351.1, from coordinate 11,011,992 downwards.
CCCTGTTTCAGGGAAGGTCGGCAATGGTTGCAGGGTGTATGTCCATTTGTGATTTGGGTTTTTATGTTGTAGGTTCACATGCTGCATGTGCAAGCGCAAACTTGTACATGTCTGCTTGTGAAAATGCATTTTATGTGAATCCTTAATGCTACATATCTTTGCAACTTAGATTAGATTATTCCTCTCGCCACACCAAGGGCAACTTGTAGAACGACTCACATTCATCTCCTTGCAGTCAGCATCAAAACTAGGACAACTCTGTGTCTTCAGAAATATCCGAAATAAGAAAAAAGGAAAATTCTCAGCTGTATTTACTGTATTTGCCCCTCAAGTTAGCTCTAAAGGAGTGTGTTGTGTGTACAAGAGACAATCCCAGGATACGTATGGCCTCAATAAGCATGTGGGGTCTGTGGCTGGGCATCAGCCAGGTGATGCACGACCTGGCCCTCAAGATAGCTCTAAAGGAGTGTGTGTTGTGTTGCAGGAGAGGCACTACAGCGATGCCTTTGGTCTCCTGCGCGCCTCAACAAACGTGAGGGGTCTGCGGCTGGGCGTTAGCCAGGTGCTGCACAACCTAGCCCTCAAGATAGAGTCCGAGTATGGCCGCGCCAGCATCATGGTGGTGCCCAAGGAGGAGTTTGATGCAGACAAGTAAACCACCCGCTTTCTCCTACAATTATTCTTTGTTTTGATCATCTATCTATAATCTAAGCTGCAAGGATATGTAAGCATTTAAGGCTCATATGAAATGCATGCCTACAGACAGGCACATGTAGGTTCGCGCCTACACATTCTGCATGTGTGCATACAAATAAAGAAAACCTCACATGGACATAAACCTTGCAACTCCTGCCGCCGTTCCCTGAACCGGGGTGGCATTGGCAAAAGTGAACCGATTTTTACAGCACGGGTGGTCAGCCTCGTACCAACCTATCAGTCAAGGAGCACAAAAAATTATAAATGATTTACAGAAATTCATAATGAGACACATTACAAATTAAAATTAAAATAAAGTTAAATTAAAATTAAACTTAATATTACACTTAGAATTAATGCCGTAGTTGCTTAGATATAAACAAAAGGATATAGAATAAAGGGAAACAAATTAAATGAATATGAGTTTTAGGCTTACACGGCCGGCTGATGATGCTGGCGAGATGGTTTCGAGTATCTGTTGCTGTGGACTATGGGAGCTGGTTTATTAGTTTTATTTGGCTGGTTTATTAGTATTATCACAGTTGTCATCAAGATCATCTTCATCATCACACTTCACGCTGAAGAAGCCCATTGTAGACATGGGCGAAACGTCCGGAAGCTCCAGCTCCCATAGACCACGGCAACATATCCCGAAAACATCTCTCCAGCATCAAATGAAATAACCACACTGGTCTGTAGTTTAGTGGTATCACTTCGTACTCGTAAATGGAAGGTTGTGGATTTGAACCCTGGCAGAGCACAAAAAAAATTCCATTTATGTTTTCAAATATGCTCTTTGCTGAATGAAAAAGTCATGTACCTTTACCAAAGACCGGTCACCATAGGTCCATCCAGCCTTACACCAACTGGGTCTAGCTTGAGAATTGGCGCTTTCTACAGTGAAGACCAAGCTCGCAGAGAGCTCTTGAGGTGTGCAAAAACAGCGCTCACCAAATAAATCATCCTAATATTATTTAACTCCAAATAATACTTAGGGCCGATCTTATAAACGTTGGACTAAATATCCGTAAGTATATCCTTATTAAAGAAGTATGCAAGGACAGGAAGAAGTGGCGGCTAATCTGCAATGCTGATTTGTAATGTTGGTTTATTAGTTTGCTACATTTTTTCCATAAGAAATTTTTGACTTTTTTGTATAGATTTATTTTTAAGGTTTTGTTGTTTTTTTTTTTTATACTTAAATGTTATTTATTACTCGTATTCCTTGACTTATAGGTTGGTATGAGGCTGACCACCCAAACTGTAAAAAATGGTTCACTTTGCCAATGTCACCCCTATTTCAGGGAATGTCGGCAAGAGTTGCAGGGCTTATGTTCATTTGAGGTTTGGATTTTATTTGTAAGTACACAGTCAGCATTTGTAAGCGCGAACTACACGTGTTTGTTTGTGGGCATACATCTGAGAGCTTTGAATGAATATATCCTTGCAACTTAGATTATAGATTATAGATAGATATCCTCATTTTACTAACGGATGAACGTTTACGGACTGATCTTACCGATGGTCGTCCTATAAAGCTTTTTTAACCGTCCGTTAGTTCTCTATAATGCACTCGTATTTTCGATGATTTTCTGCGTGCATTCATGAACATATGTCATCCGTTTGCTGTCAGAGAAGAAGCATAACCTAAAGTTGCGTATGACAAACACGAAAATGACTGAGACAGCCCTATTTATAATGAATTCTCTATCACTGTCGGAATAAATTATCTTCAACAGGGTAGAGCGTAGTAGTCTAATGACACGCAAAACTCACCACAAAAAAGAATGCTTTGACAGCTGACCTAACCTCAAACCTTAACAAACCGACCGGTATCTACCTGGAAACCGGGGGTCGGCTGTCGGTTAGATCCGCCGTTAAAATTAAACCAAAAATGTACAAACGAATTGTTATAATATAAACAAAATCTGTACTAAACTTCGGTTTATTAGATTTAACATTTAACAAACGGATGTTTATAAGATCGGCCCTTAGGGCCGTTCTTATAAACGATGGACTAAATATCCGTAAGTAAATCCTCATTTTACTAACGGATGGACGTTAACGGACTGATCTTACCGATGGTCGTCTTATAAAGCTTTTTTAACCGCCCGTTAGTTCTCAATAATGCACTCGTATTTTTGATGATTTTTTGCGTGCATTAATGAACATATGTCATCCGTTTGCTGTCAGAGAAGAAACATAACCCAAAGTTGCGTATGACAAACACGAAAACGACTGATACATCCCTATTTTAATGAATTCTTTATCACTGTCGGAAGAAATTATCTTCAACAGGGTAGAGCGTAGAAGTCCAATGACACGCAAAACTCACAGCAAAAAAAGAATGCTTTGACAGCTGACCTAACCTCAAACCTTAACAAACCGACCGGTATCTACCTGGAAACCGGGGGTCGGCTGTCGGTTAGATCCGTCGGTAAAATTAAACCAAAAATTTACGAACGAATTGTTATAATACAGAAAAACGAAATCTGTACCAAACTTCGGTTTATTAGATTTGACATTTAACAAACGGATGTTTATAAGAACGGCCCTTAGTTCACCATATCTGGGATCAAACCCATGTCATTGGATCGCTGTTTTCTAAATTCTGTTAAATTTAGGCATTTGAATGGATAATTCTTGAAAGTTAGTTTTATTGTATGTTGCAGTCAGAAATTCTACAAGTTAGTGTTTGCAAGGAATCATCCTCATCAGACTGAGAAGAAGAACTACAAAGATCTGGTGGACGTTGAGTACATCAAGCTCATCTCTAACGCCGGTGAGCTATTGCCTGCTCTCCTCTCTCAGTCTGTCTATCCACACATCTTCTCCGAGCCTCTCCTCCCTGCAGTCTGTCTATCCACACATCTTCTCCGAGCCTCTCCTCCCTGCAGTCTGTCTATCCACACATCTTCTCCGAGCCTCTTCCCTGCAGTCCCCTGAACATTACCCAGCCATCTCATCCGTGGTCTCTCCACTCCCTACTTCAGGAGTGAGATGGCGCTTTTGAGCTGCCTGACGTTTTTGTGTTTTGCTCCTACTATTTATTTCATTTTTAATTCTCATTTTACCGTTTTTAACTATTTTATCTGTTTAAATTATGACAAACTTTATAAACTTTGTTTTTTGAGTGTTAGTTTATGTTTTTGGTCAGTTTTATTGCTCGTTTTTTCATTTTGATTTTATTTTTGACAGTTAAGTTTTATATTTGACAATCAAGTTTTATTGTTGCCAAGTGCTTGTACAAGTAGGTACGTCTGGCTTGTTGTTTGTTTTGACAGCTGTCATGATGGTGTTCACGTATGGACTTGAGGAGCTACTTGTTCTTCGTACCATCTCAGTGCCGCCGAAAGTACAGGTCCTTGAAAGGATACAATCCATGACTGCAGTACAGCGTGATGTGACTCTGAAAAGAAGGCCTAGAGGGTGCAGAGCTGGGAGGAACTTGCGGAGGCGCATCCCAGTGCTGGTGAGTGCTGGAGACAGGAAGGTATGTCACAGTAGTGGTGTTTGTCTCAGCAACCTTCAAAAAGTGAAGATATCTCGGCATGCAAACACACACTCTCACCCCCTTAAAATTGGCACATGGAATATTCGGTCACTGACAAGCAAAGTTGAAGATGTACACACCGTCTTCAGAGATAAAAGAATGAATGTTCTGACTATCACTGAAAGTTGGCATGAAAGTTCTGAAGACATTACCATCAAGAAACTGCGCTCCTTGGGCTACAATGTCTTGGATGAGGCTAGACCAGTGAAAACAGGCGCAAATTGTGAGTCAGTCTCATGGCATAATCATGGAGGTATTGCGGTCATGGCTAGGAGTAATATACGCCTTACCAGACAGAAACTATGCAGTTTTAAGCACTTTGAATGCCTTGCTTGTAAAATATCTTCAGGCGATCACCAGATATTGCTGATTTCTATATATCGACCTGGGTCAAATCAGATTGTGAATTCTTTGATGAAATGAGAACACTACTGGAACATTTTTCAAGTTTTTCTACTAGAGTTATAATAACAGGTGACCTAAATATACGTTTCGATAGAGATACTGATCGTCATGCAATAAAACTCACTTGTTTACTTGAGGACTTCCAGTACTGTCAATGGGTCAGTGGATCTACGCACAGTGCTGGTGGTACATTGGATGTCCTTATTTCACAGAATGACCAAGAGCTAAATGCCCATGTCCACGATGTTGGTTTCTCGGACCACAGACTTGTAAGCGCTGATATTAAATCCACTCTATCTACTGCCTTGAAATTTACTTCTCAGAAAGTTAGAGCATGGCGAAAGTTTGATTATGCATCTTTTGAAAGGGACTTAAGCGTGACGCCACTCTGTGACAAAGTTGAAAATCTTGATAATGACGTTGACAACTTGATTGCACTCTATAATTGTGAATTGACTGCACTTTTAAATATTCATGCACCTTTACACCAGGTAAATCGTAAAATCCGAAGGTCTGACGTTTGGTTTGACGAAGATTGTATTGATAGAAAACGTTTCATGCGAAGGTGTGAAAACCAGTTCAGAGGAAGTGGCTCTGAAGAAGATCATGATCATTGGCTGGAGGCGCAGAGGGTTTATAAGTCTACTATCCAGTCAAAACAGCGAGAATACTGGGCAGATCTTGTAAATGGCGCCAGGGATTCTAGGACTCTATGGAATTGCCTGAACACTGTGACTGCGAGGAAAAATCAAAAAGTAGTTTCAAAAAAATCTGCTCTTGATCTTGAGAATTTTTTTAACGATAAGATTTTGAAAATACAGTCAAAAGTTGGTGCATATGTGGGTGCTGATGTAAGTGAAGAAAGGTTTTCAAGAGACTCTTCTGTAAAACTTGAAGATTTCACTCTTACAACAGAAGAAGAGGTTGACAAGATAATCACAACTTCGAAAAATAAACAGTGTGCCCTAGACCCAATTCCTGTATGGCTTCTGAAAAAATGTAGAGGGTTATTGCTAAGGTTTTTTGTTCACCTGATAAATTTAACCATTGTGTCAGGAAATGTTCCTCAGGCTTTGAAGACTGCATGCGTAGTGCCAATTCTGAAGAAACGTTGCGCTGATCCTGATTCTGAGGAAAATTACAGACCTATTTCCAATATTCCCTATCTGGCAAAGCTGCTGGAAAGAATCATCTTGAGAAGACTGACGAAATTCTTAACGGAAAATAATCTATGGCCTACGAGACAGTCAGCTTATAGGAGCCACCACTCTACAGAGACCAGCTTGGCCAAGCTAATTTCAGATATCGTTACCTACAATGAACAAGGGAAGCTTACTCTCCTGTGCCTACTGGATATGAGTGCAGCTTTTGATACGGTTGACCATAACCTACTTCTTGGGGAACTGCATCAGAGGTTTGGTGTACGAGACTCTGCCCACCGTTGGTTGAGTTCCTACCTGTCTGGTAGAAGGCAGACTGTCTGTTTTGGTGAAGATGAGACTCCCGAGCGCCTGCTGGAGGTCGGAGTTCCGCAGGGATCAATCCTTGGACCTATTCTGTTTGTACTGTACACTGCGGGAATCCAAGACATTGCTCTGTCATTTGGGCTCAATGTTAGCTGCTATGCAGATGACATACAAATGTATGCACCTTGTGAGGTTGCTGACAGGTGTCAACTTGAAAGGAAATTTCAAAGTTGTTTTGACAAGATGCTTAGTTGGTTAGCATCTAAGAAGCTGTGTCTGAATCCTGACAAAACAGAGGTTATATGGTTTGCTTCGAGAAGAAGACAGCATTTGATACCTGTCGGTGACCTGGCTGTTGGTGGGGTGTGTGTTAGGCCTAGCACATCCGTAAGGATTCTTGGAGCCGTCGTGGACAGTGGCCTGTCAATGGAGCAGCATATCGGTACCACAGTTGGGTCTTGCTTTTATCATCTTAGACAGATCAAGACAGTCAAACGATACTTACCGAATGACTGTTTAAAAACCTTAATATCTTCACTGATTCTGTCTAGGATTGATTATTGCAACGCGATTCTGATAGGTTTGCCACATACGCAGCTGAACAGGCTGCAGTCTGTAATGAGGGCGTCAGCGCGTGTTGTGTTCGGTGCTGGAAAATACGACAGCTGTACACCTCTCCTGCGGGATCTACATTGGTTACCGTTTGAGGCCCGAATACAATACAAAGTGTGTACCCTCATGTACAAGGCTGTCACTGGTGTGGCGCCAGATTATATCAGGGAGATGTGCTGTTTCAGAGATTTGGGGGACAGGCATCGTGCTCTGCGATCTGCGCAGAGTGCGGCCCATGAGCTGGTTCTGCCGTACAGAGTACGAAAAACTTTCTATGGGGATCGTGCTCTGTGCCATGCAGGTCCCAAGCTCTGGAATGAGTTGCCTCTGATTCTCAGGCAGGCCTCTGACCTCGACGGTTTCAAGCGAAGCCTAAAGACACACCTATTTGAGAATTTTTATAATATTTGACTATTTTTTGACTCTTTTAATTTAATTTGTATAATTTTTTACTTTTTAATTTCATTATTTGACCTAGCGACATTTTTATTTAATTTCATTGTTCTGTTATTTTAAAATTGTTTTTAATTCTGTTTTCAATTTTACATTGTATTATATTTTATTTTATAATCTAATATTTGTAAAGCGCCCTCGAGGTGATGTCACATGACGGCGCTGTATAAATTACCAAAAATTAAAATTAAATTAATTCAGGGGCAACCTTGAAAGCCTAGAGCTTCCTGCACTGCAATCCTCCAGGACTCTCTGTCTTGTGCTGCTTCCAGCCACAGTTTCCTTTCTCCCAGAACTTGGCGTTGGCTCTGACATTGTCTGCGCAACACATCGTGGGACGTCCGAGTGGTCTACTTAAGATTTTAAGTGTTCAGGATGAGTTTTTAGAACTCAAATATTTTTTTAATGTTTACAAATTATAATTGATTGTTAGATTAATTACACTTACTACTTACGATATTAGACAAACCGTTATGGAAGAACCTGCATTACTTTGGACATTTTGGTGGCGACGTAGCCAACATCTTCAGAAGGCACCCTCTGATTTGAGAAGGATGAATTTCTAATGTGCTATTTCAAAAGCAAAGAAACACATTTATTCTGAAATGTCTTGACTTATACCCAGCGCAGGCGCCTTGTCCCACTGGACTATTCTCTTTGGCCACCTTCCTTGGTCTTGCTACACGACCTGCCCAACGCTACTTCACACTGGCGATGCTATCTGTGACCCCTGTAGGCCTTATAATCTCCTTGTTGCATATTCTTACTCTGTTTTCACACAATCCACTTTTGGCCATCCAGTAGTGTCTACCACCGGCAAGTTTCCAAGGTTTTGTTGCAGAATGCATGGGATTGCTGGGCAAACCGTTCTGGATCGTGTGGAAGCTAACATACATCTGCGCACTATGGTGAAAAGGGACTTGTTCTGTCTTTGATCCCTACCGTTCTCCTTATGCCAAATTATAAGCTATAATATATACAATAATTTTAATAGAAAATAACTTTTTATTTAATATAGTTTTATTTTCACATACTTTGAGTTACATTGCCTAAGCTCCATCTGACTTTATCCGTCCATCTTTAGAGGCATTATTAAGCTTGTTGACAGAAAATTAATTTAGATTTTTTTATTTGTTTCAGGAGCCGATTATCTAATTTCTTCCATCAGGTTATATACATTTTTTCAAAAAAAATATTGTCCTTTCTTTTTTTTTTAATAGATTTGTGAAGAAGTATGCAATTCACCAACCTATTCTGCCTGGCCAGAAACAGGTATTAATATCATAAATTAATAATTCATTCTTGTTTATTTTAATGAATTATTAATTAATAATAACCCAATTACATCTGTTGAACCAGGATCAAAGTTATGGTCAAATGACCCAAGCGGGGATCGAATCAAAGTTATTGTATTCCAAATACGCTAGAAAAGTGAGCCCACTTGGTCACCTCGGCCATAACACCGACTGTCTTTCCATTGTGAGTTTTTTTAACATTTTTGAGTACAAATGAATCTCCTCGTTGACACTGCCCCAGCACATTGTCTCCTCAGTAAGCTTTTGGGGTAGTTTCTCTTGTGAGTCTGTATCTTTGTCTGATATTTCTTTCATGTAGTCCATTTATGTGTAGAATCCAGGGCTGGAAGTCTCATCACCACGGTAATTCTTACCTACCGAGTATTGCCAATATTTGTATGAACACTCATGTAAAAGATTATGACTGGAGGAAATGAAAGAAGTATGTAAGGACAGAAAGAAATGGCGGTTGATCTGTAATGTTGGCGGCTAGGGTTTATTAAATTGGATTTTTTTTTCTGTTTTAGTTCTGATGTCCATAGATATTATATATTGATTTGAAAAATGTAATTTGTCATGTATGTTGGTATGCGGCTGACCACCCATGCTGTAAAAATGGTTCACTTTGCCAATGTCATCCATGCCTCAGGGAAGGAAGGCAAGAGTTGCAGGGTGTATGTCCATTTGAGATTTGGTTTTTATGTTGTAGGTTCACATGCGGCATGTGCAAGCGCGAACTTGTGCGTGTCTGGTTGTGAAAATGCATGTAATGTGAATCTCCAATGTAACATATCTTTGCAACTTAGATTAGATTAGAACACTCATCAGCTGTGCACTTGCGGTCATCTTGAATTGATAGGTCTTCATACAAATATTACCGATATTTGGTAGGTAAGAATTACCATGGCGTTGAGACTTTCAGCCCTGCTGCTCCGAATGCTTACAAGTGGATGTTGAGTAAAATTATTTGATGAGAAAGGATTAATACTTTTAAGAAGTTCCCCAAATAGTAAGATTTGATGGTGAAATGGGGGCTAAGTGTTAATGTTCAATTTGCAGGCCAGCTCAAAAGGACCCCTCGCCTCCTGTTGTGGCTGCTCCCACCAAAAAGAAAAAAGAAAACAGCCAGTCTCCTTCGAGGAAAAACTGGGAGGTAACTCTTGCACTCTTGCTTATACCATTAATGCAGTCAATAAATGTCAGCAGAGTGTATCTGTTTATTATTCCTATACCTTTACCAAAGACCGGTCATAAAAAAATACATCCAAAAAATAGTTTTTGAGATAATATTAAAAAACTGTTTTCAAGAATTAAATTAATTATTATTTTTTTATGTTTTTAAATAGATTTGTGGAAAGGAATGCAATCCACCAACCTATTTTGTCTGGCCAGTTGTCTTCATGCGAAAGCAGAAGCTTGTGCATGCAACGGCATCGGTTCAACTATAATCTATCTATAATCTAAGCTGCAAAGATATGTTAACATTTAAGGCTCATATTAAATGCATGCCTACAGACAGGCACATGTAGGTTCGCGCCTACATATTCTGCATGTGTGCATACAAATAAAGAAAACCTCACATGGACATAAACCTTGCAACTCCTGCCGCCGTTCCCTGAACCGGGGTGGCATTGGCAAAAGTGAACCGATTTTTACAGCACGGGTGGTCAGCCTCTTGCTAACCTATCAGTCAAGGAGCAAAACCAGGTTCGAAGGAACATTCGGAGAACCAGGGTCGAAATTATCGTCGCGGGATTCGAACAAACGTTATCCGCTTCCAAATAACCTGACTTGATCCCCACGGCCATAACACCGACAATTAGTTTCAGTTTTTTCATAGTATCTCAAAAACTGTTCATACTACATTAACCAAACTGCATCCTGGTTTAGACTTTGTATCATTCTATAATTATAAAGAAAAATAAATTGTACAGTGGACTGCACATGACTTTATAGCACAAAATACGGTCATGTTTAGGTCATAGCCAATTTTCATAACAAAACATTTAGTTGTGTGTAAGTAATGAAGCTAATCTTTTTAAGCAATCATCTTTTTGCAGTATTATCATTGATCCCGTTAGTATCAAAACTAACACTTTGTTTGGTGGGTACCTATACTTTTCATTGATATTTTGGAAAGTTATGATTGATTATTATATGGGTACAACTTACTAGATTTTAAGACTCGTAGCCTAGTATTTAATATTAGGCGTTTTAGTACCAGGAATATTACAAATATTTTTGTATTAAAATTTGTTACTTTGTATGGTGGCTACACCTTATAATTTTTATTTGAAAAAAGTAATGATTAATGTATGTAGGTATATATAAGAGCTTTTCAATTGTAGAACATTATTTTTAGTTAACCCGTTCTCTGCCGGGAAAATTTAAAATATTGTTTTCTCTTGTATGGCAACCCCCAAAACAAAGAGTATTAAGAGGCAATGCTTATTGTTGTTTTATAGCAATTGATTGAGCGAATTGTTATGTAGGTTTATTTATGGGTATTAGACGTTTTGCTACCAAAAATATTACAATAATTTTTTGTATGAAAATTTGTCACTTTGTATGGTGGCTATACTTTATAATATTTTTATGAAAAAAGTAATGATTCATGTATGTAGGTATATATAAAAGCTTTTTAATTGTGGAACATTATTTTTTAGTTAACCCTTTCTCTGCCGAGAAATTTTAAATTATTTTTTTCTCTTGTATAGCAACCCCCAAAACAAAGAAAATTATGAGGCAATGGTTATTATTGTTACATAGCAGTATTATAATGACGATTATGCAGAAAAAATAAAGAAAATCGTAGGAGCCGTTTTTGAGAAAATCTCATTTGAAACTTTCAGCTGTTCGGAAGCCATCTTGAATTTTCTAAAATTTGAAAAATGTTTTACTATGAATTATAGTGATACAAAAGTTTTTTCTGATAAAGTTAAGAAACATTAAAGTTTTTTGCGTTCTGATGGGTTTTTGTAGCCTTTTAATTTCAATTTTTGATATCATGTAAACGGCACTTTATGTTTTTATTTTCAAAAATTTTATTCAATTTTTATATAGAATTTGATGTTACGTATAATATTGTAAAACATATTTTTTTTGTCAACGCTTTCACTTCTGAGAAAATCACAATTGTTTATTTTTTTCATATGGCAACTCATAGACGCAGATTAGCAAAAATGTTGCCATAACTAAATTTGTTAAGAATGTATCAAGCAACTACTTTACTGAAAATTAAAAAAAAATCGTTCATGCCGTTTTTGAGAAAATCGCATTTGAAGTTTTCTCCTCTTTGGAAGCCATCTTGAATTCTCAAAATAGTGAAAAAAAAATTATAGTGCAAAGAAGTTTATAAATTTTTCTTGTGAACCTAAAAAAAGTTTTACAAAATTGCGTTTTTATGGGTCTTTTTAATATTTTCGATGAAAATTTTAAGATCGTGTAAACGGTACTTTAAGTAAAAAAAATTGTAAAGTATTCTTTAAATTTTTGTAGAAATTAATATTGCGCGTAATATTGTAGAACATTTTTTTTTTGTCAACCCAGCCATTTCCGAGATAATCACAATCGTTTTTTTCTTTCATATGGCAACCCATAGACGCAGGTTGGCAAGAGTGTTGCCATACCTAATTTTCTTAGAAAAAACTTAAGCAACGACCACACTGAAATTTTAAAGAAAATCGTTAGAGCCGTTTTTGGGAAAAGTGCAATTTTATGTTTTTTTTGTATGGCAGCCATCTTGAATTTTCAGGGTGGCGCCATGCCGGTCGGCTCATCAAAATCTGTGGTTATCAATTCTCTAAATCCAAAAATTGGTGTCTCTGTGATCAGTAGTTTCGGCTGGGACATATACTCATACGGACGGACGGACGGACAAGTTCGACAAATTAGGTTTTTTTGCATGTCCTGGTGCAGGACAACTCATTTCCGTTGAAACCTCATTTTTTTTTTTCGGACGAATACAATACTTTATAACAGTCCTTCGGACTGCTATAAAGTAAATATATTTCCATAATGCAAAACAACAAAATTAGAAGGAAAAAATGTGAAAAAAAGGAGTTTTTTTAATATATTTTTTTGGCGTCATTATTTAAGCTATATAAAAACAATTAAGTTTAAAATTTAGATGGAAAATCAATTAATACACATATTTTTTTTCATTAATGTCACTCTTTTACTAAGGCGATAAAGTATAAGAAACATATTTTTAAATATGATGGAATTTTTTTTGTAACTGGAGTCATAAGCCGATGCGAGACGGCTGCTTCCTACGCGTAATCTGCGTGTGTGTCCTCCCCCCCCACCAATAACTCTATATGTCAGATTTCTTCCCAGCTCCTTACCGCTTCCACAAACACTTCCATAACACGGTTTGTGAAACCGGGAATTTTAATAATATAACCCATTGGTATTTAACCAACGCCATAACACTAGCAAGTACGTGCGCGGCGGGAACTTTAAAAATATTAGTTCAGCGCACGGGGCTTTAACTATAAATAAATCTATGTTCTTCTCTTTTTTAAATACTTTTCAAAGTACTTTTCTGCCTAATTTCAAAAGGGAAGCCGATGGGAATCGTGTTATTGGGACCCTTCGCCACTGGTGGTCAACCTCATACCAACCTATAAGTCAAAGAATACAAGCAATTAATTACATTTGTGTATATAAAACAAATAAACACTAAGGGCCAGTATTTTCACATTTTAAGCTAAAGTAGTTTATATAGCATATTTTACGCTCGAGATATGCTATAGTAACACCAAAACGGTATTTCGATTCGCATTTTGCCTATAGGCTATCTTTAGTATATACCAAAGATACCCGAAGTAATTGCATTGATACCATCGTGACAAAACTTGAAAAATGTAAAAAAAAACCTCAAATTCTGCATTTGGCCACATAAATAATATAGTTAACAGCCACGAATTCAGGAATTTTTTGTTTATGGTTGCTTTCTACAACTGTCAAATGCCAGATTGACATTCCTGAACATGTCAAAATGATGCCGCCCTGTGATAATATGATTTTAAATTAGAAGTGCATTAGACATTTAGCGAGCCATTTAAAAACGGATTTTACAAACTGTGTTGTAGGTAGATTCATAAAATCCGTTTTGACTTGCTTACAGATAATTTCAAACTTTGTGCCGCGTTAATTCCTCCGCGTTCCTGCCAAATACACGGAGACGAAATATTTTTGATTTTCATATGCAAACATAATAAGTAATTCTTTCGTCATCTGAACCGTTGCTTTCCAAGACGAAATTGAAGTAAATATTGTGTGTTTTCTATGGTAATAATTTCTAAAATTCAACTCAAAACAACAAAGCCGCGGTAAATAACAGATGAGAAAAGACGCCATATTGGATTTAGCTATAGCATAAAACGTATGCTCTCCAAGATTGGCTGGCAAGAAAAACATTGCTATTAGACTATTTTCTTGCTAAAGCATATTTCAAAATACTGTTTTTAAGATTGTAAGCTATAGAAAGCCATTTTTATGCTAATTAGGCGCATATGCTAACGATGAAACAACCAGGCCTAAACAATTAAACAGTAAAAATTAAAACCGAGAAAACATATTCTATAAAAAAGTGAGGTTTTTTTTTATAGAATATGTATTTTATAGAAATTTGAGGTTTGAATTTTATTTGTAAGTACTCATTCAACATTTGTAAGCGTGAACTACACGTGTCTATTTGTGGGCATGCATTTAAGAGCCTGAAATTTTAATATATCACTGCAACTTAGATTGTAGATTATCAACTTCTTACAATGCATTAATACAAAATCAATGTTGAACATTTTTGTTTCAGAAAGAAGATCTGAGGGAGAGTTTGAATGAAATAAAGGCCCGTAGGGGAGGCGAAGACAGAAGCATGGAAAGTAAGAATGGCACACCATTCATTTAGTGCTAAGCCCGTCCTATTAGCGAATATAAGAACTTCAAAATCGGGAGCTGGGAAACCCCCACTTCAACTGAAGTGGTTGGCGTACTTACCTGTAAAAATAAAAAAGGTTCCACTCGCCACATGTGAAACTCTTCGGGGATAACACGGCTAAAATTTGCATTGTATTTGCAGCTTAGTTGCGAGTTGCGTTTATCCGTACATGACTCACAAATTATGGATACGGTGGTATTAGTTCTGATTTTCACCGCACTTAGTTTAAGCCATTTACATCCGTGCATGAGTCAAAACATGATTGATAAGGTGGCATTAGTTCTGATTTTCACCGCACTTAGTTTAAGCCATTTACATCCGTGCATGAGTCAAAACATGATTGATAAGGTGGCATTAGTTCTGATTTTCACCGCACTTAGTTTAAGCCATTTACATCCGTGCATGAGTCAAAACATGATTGATAAGGTGGCATTAGTTCTGATTTTCACCGCACTTAGTTTAAGCCATTTACATCCGTGCATGAGTCAAAACATGATTGATAAGGTGGCATTAGTTCTGATTTTCACCGCACTTAGTTTAAGCCATTTACATCCGTGCATGAGTCAAAACATGATTGATAAGGTGGCATTAGTTCTGATTTTCACCGCACTTAGTTTAAGCCATTTACATCCGTGCATGAGTCAAAACATGATTGATAAGGTGGCATTAGTTCTGATTTTCACCGCACTTAGTTTAAGCCATTTACATCCGTGCATGAGTCAAAACATGATTGATAAGGTGGCATTAGTTCTGATTTTCACCGCACTTAGTTTAAGCCATTTACATCCGTGCATGAGTCAAAACATGATTGATAAGGTGGCATTAGTTCTGATTTTCACCGCACTTAGTTTAAGCCATTTACATCCGTGCATGAGTCAAAACATGATTGATAAGGTGGCATTAGTTCTGATTTTCACCGCACTTAGTTTAAGCCATTTACATCCGTGCATGAGTCAAAACATGATTGATAAGGTGGCATTAGTTCTGATTTTCACCGCACTTAGTTTAAGCCATTTACATCCGTGCATGAGTCAAAACATGATTGATAAGGTGGCATTAGTTCTGATTTTCACCGCACTTAGTTTAAGCCATTTACATCCGTGCATGAGTCAAAACATGATTGATAAGGTGGCATTAGTTCTGATTTTCACCGCACTTAGTTTAAGCCATTTACATCCGTGCATGAGTCAAAACATGATTGATAAGGTGGCATTAGTTCTGATTTTCACCGCACTTAGTTTAAGCCATTTACATCCGTGCATGAGTCAAAACATGATTGATAAGGTGGCATTAGTTCTGATTTTCACTACACTTAGTGTTAAGTTAATTAAATAATGTTAATGTACCTACCAAGATGCATTTGCATTTTTATCTATGGTGGTTTTTGCTGCTAAGTTTATGTCAGTGTTTTTGACAGCTGCTTCATATTTCCGTCTCTCTCTCTAGAACCTCTGTGCAAGCAACATGTCCGTCTGAGTTCATCCAATTTAACCACATGTAGTTACAGGGCTTATGTTCATTTGAGATTGGGTTTTTATATTGTAGGTCCACATGGGGCATGTGTTAGCCCGAAATTATACATGTCTGCTTGTGGGAATGCGTTAAATATGAATCTTAAATGATATATATCTTTGCAGCTTAGATTTAGATTTAATCCATTGCTAATTTAATTAATGTGTTGAATAAATATTAGCAACAATGATCAAACAGTGTCCCAGTCATTATTTGGATGAGATTTCTAAAACCCAGTGACTAAACATCAGAATGGCGAAATTCGGCCATTTAGTTTAATCCTTTTACATCCATACACGAGTCAAAACATGATATGTTTGTTCGTTCTTCAGGACGAGGCCGTCGTTCCCGATCCCGCTCTCCGGGTCTCCACCACCGCCCCAGCCCCGTGCAGTTCCCCGAGCAGAGGCGCGGCCGACGCAGCCGCTCCCCGCAAACCCGACCTCCCCACCGCACCTCGCGGAGATCCCCCAAGGACAGGCCGCTGCCATTCAGGGAGAGGGGCCCACGATCACCGGCGAGAAAGAGAGCCTCGCCTCTTACAGAGAGAAGCCTGAGGTCGCCCTTCAGGAACAGGAGCCGGTCGCCTGGCAGGTCTAGAAGGTCACAGGGGAGGAATAGAAGCAGGTCACCCGGAAGAACTAGGAGGTCGCCGCTTGGGAATAAAAGGAGGTCACCACCGAGAAATAGAAGCAGGTCACCGCTGCGAAAAGAAAGGTCACCAGATTCTAGGTAACCTGTTGTTCAATTAATTTCACAATTTTTTCTTGACCTGAAGAGTAAATCTAACAATAAATTTCCCTTCTCCCAGCAAATTTTTTATTTAATGTTATTATGGAAAAAAACCACAATTTTTTTCAGATAATTACAATAACAACAGTACCTACATTAATTAATTACTGAAAAAATTGTCTTTACATTTTATAGGCAATCATCGAGTGTTTTGATGGGCATTAAGATTTTATTGTAATCAGCGAAGAGTAATGATTTGGAGTTCATAAAACATTCATGAATGTAATATATTTATTATCATAAATACAATAATATAATACAATAAATACAATAATGGCCCAAAGATAGATCCCTGTGGGACGTCTGATGTTACAGAGAAACAGTCCGATCTGTACCCCCCAATTGCCACAGCTTGTGATTTATTATTAATATTTTATGCAATGTTATTAGAAAAACCTGTTGCGACTCAAAAAAATTGCCTGCCCTTATTTTAGTGACGGGCCGATATAAATCTCATTTTTGATCTTTATTCAAACAATCTGATATGTAGCTTAAGATGTGGAAGAAATCATTTAACTGGTACAGCTGTCAAGGTACAGGACCAAGGTGGTTTCAGAATAGTGAAAATGTTGGATCATCAAGAATGACTTTTCTGTAATGTATTGGATCGAGATAAGCTGAAGAAGCCCATCACAGACATGGGCAAAACGCCTGAAAGCTCCAGCTCAAATAGACCACTGCAAGAGATCTAGAAAGAAACTATCCAGGAGTGAAGTTGTCCGATTGCCTTGTTTTCTGTTCCGCTTGCCATGGCCACACACCCACAGTTAGTTGTTACATTGCAGGCCTCCGCTGTACAGCTCCTCCTTCAAGAGCAGCTTCCCCACGCGCTTCACCATCAAGAACGACCTGCTCTCACCAGAGAGATCACCCGAGAGACTTGCTCCCTTCGGACAGCACGCTCAAGATATGGTAATCATTATCATACAGCCCAATCCACCTGCTACAAAACAAACTTTCCATTCTGACTGATGTATTTTGAATCTGTAATTGCACGTGTCACGGCATATCGGTAAAAGACAACTCGTCCAACGACAGTTTGTCCATTGACAAATCGGTCACACGACAGTTCGTCCACACGACTTTTCGGCCAACGACATTTCGGCCAACAAAATTTCGGCCAAAGACAAATCGGTCAACGACAACCCGCCCAAAGGCAACTCGGCCATAGACTAATCGGTCACACGACACTTCGTCCACACAACTTTTCGGCCAACGACATTTCGGCCAACGACATTTCGGCCAAAGACAAATCGGTCAACGACAACCCGCCCAAAGGCAACTCGGCCATAGACTAATCGGTCACACGACACTTCGTCCACACGACTTTTCGGCCAACGACATTTCCGTCACATATATATGTCGCACGCTTAATCATAAAGAGAAATAACTCAAAAAATAAGAATGTTGGGAAATCACGTTTGAAGTTCAGACAACCAGTACAACTTGTATGGAATGAAAAAGGCGACCGATGTTTTATCTCGGTCATATTCGTCGAAATTGAACGGCTGTCGCATTCTACCTATTCTTCTTGCATTGTTATTGCGTTTTATTACGAAATCTCGATTTTCCCAATTTTTGAGTTATTGCTCTTTATTATTAAACGTGCGATGTGTTCCACAGAATATCTTAGAAAACCTGCTCTCTAACAAAGATTAATTTTCACGATTTGTTATGTAAAAAGCTACGAAAGTTTTAGGTCCTCAAACAATCATCAGGTATAATTATCCTGATGGAGGTCTGAGGACCTACATGTTTGTGATTTTTTACACAAAAACGGGAAATATTATGTTATTATTACAGAAATGTTGACCGAAATTTCGTGTGGACGAAGTATCAAGTGACCGATTTGTCTATGGCTGAGTTGTCTTTGGACGGGTTGTTCTGGACCGATTTGTCTTCGACTGAAATGTCGTTGGCCGAAAAGTCGTGTGGACGAAGTGTCGTGTGACCGATTTGTCAATGGACGAACTGTCGTTGAACGAGTTATCTTTTACCGATATGTCGTGGAATCGTAATTGCATCGCAAATCAGTTGAAAACCACATTAGAGTTTTATTCAACTTCCTTCTCCATATCTCTAACAGAAAACCCTAGCCACTTGTTATATGTTGATCGTGTTGTCTGTGTCAGTTGATAAGCCGGCAAAAGATGCTCGCCAAGCTGGAGGCGTACCAGAACAAGGCGGAGGCGTGCGACAACCTCGCCAACAAGATCTACGAGTACCACAGCAAGAACCCGGAGAAGCACCCGCAGTACGAGGACGAGTGGAAGAAGTACTGGAACAGGAAGTACAAGGAGGTGCAGAGCTGTGAGTCACACATTCATACACAATGCAACAATCAACAGGTCGAACAGAGCAAGCAGGGCAGTGAGGTTGATCAAGGATTCTTCTCTGACATCCGATCTGCAGCCGCTCCGGCACAGAAGAAAAATTGGAATGCTCAGTCTTTTTTACCTATATAACTGCGGAGCTTGTTCTAATGAGCTCCATCCATTAATCCCTTCCCATCGCATTTTAGAAAGGGAAACGGAAAAAGGGATTAATGAGAGTCATACTAAGAGTTTCCCTTTCTAAAATGCAACGGGAAGGGATTAATGAATGGAGCTCATTAGAACAAGCTCCGCAGTTATATCGGTAAAAAAGACTGAGCATTCCAATTTTTCTTCTGTGCCGGAGCGGCTGCAGATCGGATCACTAAAACTATGAAAACTTGGCGTTTTCATGACTCATTCCTTTGCCAAACTGCCCGTTTATGGAATGATCTACCGGTATCTGTGTTCCCTTCCCAATTGAATCCAGTTTTAGTCAAAACCAACATCAATCGCCACTTCCTTGCAGCGCCTCACGACAGAAGCAACTACAACAACAATGCGACTAGGGTTTGTAGCAACCAACACCAAAAGTTTATCTAGCTTTTTGTATCAAAACCTGGCCAATGACGTCACACTTTGTTCGATTTCATTTCTGTAACTTCATTTTTCTCCTTCTTCCATGATGCTACAGCCCAGCATCCTTCCCCTCCATCTCAGGCTGGGGCTGACAGCATTATAATACCAAAAATTATAGCTCATTGAATTTTCAGTAAACATTGACGCAAGCAAGTATGACTTCAAGCCGGAGTGGACCATCTTCTGGCACAGGGTGATGCGGGAGCTGCACGAGAAGGAGGTGAGCGACAAGAAGATGGAGATCGCCAGGAGGCTGTCCCTGCCCGTGGACCTCAAGGAGCTGCATGCCCTCATGGACAGCTACACCCAGCCCCAACCTAGGAGGTGCTAACACACACTAAATCCTGTGCTTAGATTTTTTTATTTTGTATTATGTACAGTGAAGCTTCAGTAACATCAAACCGTTTACTTTTAGAGTCATGAGCACACCTCTGACCTAGAGGTGTGCTCTTCCCCCACTTGAGAAAATCCATCATGTACTTTTATAAAAGACCCAAACCTCAAATCATTAGAACCCAGCCAAAAGCATATTTGAAAAATTAAATATTTTATTGTGCTTCACCGAGAGTAAAACCCACTACCTTCCAATCACGAGTCCGAAGCGTTAACCACTAGGCTACGGACCCAAACCTCAAATAAACATAAACCCTGCCACTCTTGCTGTTTTTTCCTGAAACAGAGTGACTAGCAAACACAATGCAACTAGGCCGCACATGAAGTGCGACTTCCTGATGCGTTGTGCCCGAAGGTGAAGGTGAAGCCTTACCACAATATTTGTTCTCATTTCTTGTGAAGGCTGAGAGAACCTTGCCGGTATTTTATTTTGGGTTTTGAAACAAACACGGAAACAAGATATCATTTGGACACCCTTGTAAATAAGCTACACACATTGTGTAACTTCTTGACGTGTTATCCCCGAAGGGTTTCGCATGTGGCGAGTGGAACCTATTTATTTTTACAGGTATGGGGGCCGGCCTTAGGCCAACCACTTCAGTCAAAGTGGGGTTTTCCCAGCTCCCAAGGGGGCTGGTACTCATTTCTTGTGAAGGCTGAGTAAACCTTACCGGTATTTTATTTTGGGGGTTAGAAATAAACACAAAAATGGGAAATCATTTCTGACACCCTCGGTGGGATTTGAATCCGAGCTCATGGCATTGAGTGCAAGCACTCTACCAACTGAGCTATCAACCGGACTTGTGGATAAAATTCTAGCCCTTAGCATGGAATACAAGCATTTTATCATCTGAGCCATCAACCGTACTCATGAGGCTGATCACCCATACTGTAAAAAAATTGTTAACTTTGATGATTTTCGGATTAGCGCCGTTTCGTGACTACTGTCACTGCAAGAGCGCTCTCAGGCTTGACGCGGCGGTGAAGAAGGCTTTGCCAATGTCACCTGTTTCAGGGAAGCTCCGCAAGAGTTGCAGGGCTTATTATGTTCATTTGAGATTGGGTTTTATACTGTAGGTTCACATGCGGCATGTTTAAGCACGAACTTAAACGTGTCTGCTTGTGGGAATGCGTTTAATATGAATCTCAAATGATGGATATCCTTGCATCTTAGATTAAGTGGCACGAAAAAATGTGCAACACCAGGATGTTGTCCTTGGACCTGGAGCTTAATGTCCCTTCATGTGTCAATTCATGTGATATGGTAAGGAGTATGATGATGATTTATTTATTTTATTTTAATAGGACAACAAACAGCCTTACATAAGAAATATAATTATAACAATTACAAAAAATATGGCCAATTATATGTCGCCACGGATATTAAGTTTAGAAAGTTGGAAAGAATTACAAGTTGTTAATTACAAGTGCCTAATTACAAGGAAAAAAAATACTGCTCTCAAAACAGAATATGATGTAGGTACCTAATTAATATGATGGAGGTACCTAATTATGATATAAAGAGAAGAACAAAAATATAGGAGTACTTATCAACAAAGTGAACAAAAATAGTACTCAATCTAAAAGTAAAAATAAAATAAAGGAAATCATTTCTCCCTGAGTGAAGCACCCACTGCTTTGCGAAAGTGCGCCGTCTCTAAATGAAAAATATCAATGCTACTGAAACACTTGTTATAAATTTCACACACCCGGTAAATTGGTGCGCTCTGAGCATAGTTATTATATGATTAGATTTGATATAGCGCCGTTTCATGAAGATTGTCACAGGGCGCTTGCTGTGCTATCGCTGCGAAGTAGTGTGTCTTGAGGGATGTTTAGAGGTTTTCCCTGGTTTTCGATGCTCGCACTTCCGGGGGCCGCTGGTTCCACGAAGAGGAACCCGCAACAGCAAACGCACGATTGCCAAACACAGTGGTTAATCTCCTGGTTGGCTCGCTCACCAACGTTTTGGAGCCCCTCTCTGCCGAACGCAGCGTCAGTCCTCTCTCCTGTATATCCTTTGGGTGCACTAGTTCCTGCAAGTACTCCGGAGCCATTCCATGCAGAGCGTTTGAACACCATGAGGTTCAGTTTAAAATGAATTCTCTGAGTAAAATAGCCTATTATGAAGTAATGTTTGTTGTGTGTATGTTGCAGTCCTGAGCGCCGCCCGTCTCCTCCTGCGTCCTCCAGGTCTCCCTTCAGAAACAGATCCCGACATCGAGAGGAACCCATGAATATAACTTCTCGACCCATAGACAACAACAGGTTACAGCTTGTTTATTATTTTAGCTTACCTCTTTTCATTTTCATATTGTTACGAGTGTATAGGTTCATGCCTGCGCGTTTTTGTGATTGTGTGCCTAGGCGTGTTTACTTGCTGTGTATGTTTGTGTGTAGATTTGAGACTGTAAAACTGTTGGTACTTCTGATACTCCCTGGAAATATCTATTCTAGAGGCATCTACTCTGGTCAGGAACACGCGAGAATGGGCTTTGGTTACATATAAAAATAAGCAGTAGTTCTATGAATGAATCTATTCTATTATCTAAGTTGTAAAGGTATATTAACATTTAAAATTCATACGAAATGCATGCCTTTAATCAGACACGCTTATGTTCGCACTTACACATGCTGCATGTAGAAAACCCAATCTCAAACGAACATAAGCCCTGCAACTCTTACCGACCTTCCCTGAAGCAGGGGTGACTTTGGTAAAGCTAACCATTTTTTTACAGAATGGGGGGTCAGCCTCATACCAAACTTTAAGTCAAGGAAATGATTATTCAATAGAATGCGGCTGACCACCCATGCTGTTGAAAATGGTTCACTTTGCCAATGCCACCCCTGTTTCAGGGAATGTCGGCAAAAGTTGAAGGGTGTATGTCCATTTGAGATTTGAGTTTTTATATTGTAGGTCCACGAGCGGCATGTTTAAGCGTGAACTTATACGTGTCTGCTTGTGAAAATGCATATAATGTGAATCTTTAATGTTACATATCTTTGCAACTTAGATAAGATAAGATTAGTTTAGCCTCATACCAACCTATAAGTCAGGGGTGCCCATACTTTTTATTGAGGAGATCGACTTAGCAAAAATTTATGAATAGGAGATTGACATATACTTTTGCCCATAAAAATTCTGTTGACGGGGGGGGGGGGGTTTCGATATCCTCGGCGAAAACCCTGATCGACCATTTGGGCACCTCTGCTGTAAGTCAAGGAAATGATTATTCAATATGATAAATGTTGTGTTGCATTGGCAGAGCGGGCTCGCTGTCCCCGTGGGATGACAACGACAGCATAGACTCTCTGGTGCTGAACGCTTCCCCGGACAGGCGCTCTCTGTCCCTGCACTCCATATCTCCCGACTCCAAGTCAGACAACTTGTAAGTGAACTATACGCCCCTGTTACTGTTACTGTATCCTGCTAGAGGTGGCCGGTACCTCCGCAGATGCGTCTCCACTTTTTTTCTGTCCGCATACCTCTTTCATCACTTTCTTCATACACACTCTTCTCTTATTCTCACTCAGCAGGTTCCATTCTTTCGCAATCTCACCTATGTATTTGGCTTTCCTCTGACATTACGTTAGTTGTTCATCATCCATTCTTTCAAGATGTCCGAACCATCTCATTGTGCCTTTTTGTACTTTCATTCCTAGATTCTCTTGTATACCACACTCGTTCATCACCCCAATCATTGCGGACTCTTATCATTCAGTATCTTTCCAGTCATTGCTATCAGGTAAGCCATCTCAGCTGCACATACTTCACTCAACTCACATTTGTTACTTGTCCACACCTCACTTCCATGCATCAATGTCGGTATCAATATGCCATTGTGTACTGCCAGTCTCATATTCTTTGTGAGTTTCCTATTTTTTCCCAAAGGCAGCTTTTCCTCTTTGTTTTAACCCTCTCGTCCTGATACTATTTTCACATTTTCTATCATTGCGATCAATCCGTCGTCTAGTAGTAATGCTTAATCGATAGGTCGTGAGTTTGATTTCCGGCGGAGCATAAAAAAAAACTTACATTTTCAAAAATGCTCTTTGCTGGATTAGATTAGATTAGATTAGCTGGATTGAAAAATTCATTGCCTTTACCAAAGACACCGGTCACAAAAGATCCATCCAGCCTGAGATTTGTAAAATTCTCTTCATGGAAAAATTAAAATGTATAATGGCCTACGTTTAAAAACAAAGGAGCATGGTATTTTGACTGCCACCGAGATCAAAAAAGCTGAAATTGTGTTATATTTTTTAATTAATCATGCATCATATTTTTTAATACCTCATTTCAAAAAGGGAAGCCGATGGGAATGGTGTTATTAGCGCCCTTCACCACTGATGTGTATGTGTTTGTGGTTGGCAGCGGCACGAGCATCTCCAAGTACAGCGGAGTGTCCCGCCTGGACAACGAGGACATCAACGTGGTGTCCGTGCTGCGCCTGCTCACTGCCCTGGAGAACTACCTGGGCAGCCTGGGGCCCAAGGTGGTGGACCTGCTGGCCCAGGCACTCAGGATGGAGAAGGTCAGTGGCTAGTCCATGAGGTGTCCCACGCTGTAGCACTCAGTCTTACTTCAGCTACTTCCTTCCATGAAGCCTTTACCCAAGATTTAAGGGTTATTATTTTTATTTGTTTATTTCAAAAATGTATTTTGTTGTGTATGTTCCTCGACTTATTAGGTTGGTATGCGGCTGACCACCCATGCTTTAAAAAATGGTTCACTTTGCCAATGTCACTCCTGTTTCAGGGAAGGACAGCAAGAGTTGCAGGGTGTATGTCCATTTGAGATTTGGGTTTTTATGTTGTAGGTTCACATGCGGCATGTGCAAGCGCAAACTTGTACGTGTCTGCTTGTTAAAATGCATAGTATGTGAATCCTTAATGTTATAAATCTTTGCAACTTAGTTAAGATTAGATTAGATCATCACCAAGGGTATTTGGAGTTAGTAGGTAACATATTGTTGTATGTGCTACAGGAGACAGCCAACTCGTCGGAGAAAGTTCTGGATGACGATGGGTACATGGTGCTGTTTGAGACAGTGAAGGAGAAGCTGAAGGGGCAGCTGCTAGCGGGGCTCATCGCGCCGCAGGCCATCCAGCCCACCAAGGCGGCCGTGCAGCACACTGCCACCCTCATCCACCTGGCCAGCAAGCGACAGAAGCAGCCCGCCAACAAGGTGCACACCCTGCCTAGCCTCACAACCAAGCGCGTGTGTTACACTTCAAGGATGGCAGTCTATTTCACTCTACCGTAGTTGCAACACAAAAAGCATGGCTCCCATTGACTAATAACATAGAGGAGCAGAAACTAACTTGCTGCATTGATACATACTATAGACCACATTAGTCTCAGTCCTGTCAAACGCTGCAGTGATGTAGTCATACGAAACATGTCTTTACGTGTCAACTTCTATGTTTTCTTGCTTTCTCCATTTTGTGTGCTCGACACACAATTATAACGCATGTATGCAATGCTGCCAACTTTCTAAAAATATTTGTACATTGCCTGAGAATTTTTTGTACACATGGAAATGCAACAGTGAAGATCTTTGTTCTCTTTCTTACTAAGGATCATTTCCGTAAGTAAGGTGAAACAGATATTTAATGTATTTTTCGTTGAAATAATTCCTAGTTTACAGATATCGTAAGTCAATGATGGTCCCCAAAATATGTACGCATCTGATGGCCTGGCGGAATCAAATTGATGCAGCATAACCCGCAGATCTGAATGTCTGCCTCCTCACACCCGTCTCAACAGGCGAAATCATGTCAGCCAGATAATATGGAGCCAAGCCATATATGCAGTTTGATCTCTCATCAAGTAGTTTGATGTTGTAATGTGTGTTTTGTTGCAGAGCGCCCCCATGACGGTGGAGGGCATCGGCGCAGTGGAGAAGGCAGCCATCGCCAACCAGATAGCTGCAGCGCTCATCACGCAGGGCAAGACTGATGTCACCACCGATGAGCTGGAGAGCCTGATCAACGCTGTGGTGGGCATGGCCAAGGCCAAGAACACCAACATCACTACTGCAGGTATAGAACACAACACAACCAGATAGCTTTGAAAAGGTGTGTCTTGAGTGCTCCGCGCAATACACCCACAGATTTGGAGTTCTTCACTCCGATGATGGTGTGCATGTGTTGTGTTGTAGATTTCTTGGCGCAGCTGACCCAGGAGCAGCCAGGGAAGCTGAGCAGCGGCGTCGGCAGCAGCAGCAGCAGCAGCAAGCCAGCAGCACAGCCGGATCCCAGCACCAAGAACGCTCTACAGATGCTGCAGACAGCGTACACACAGAAAACGTAAGCAACAACTCATGGACTTCCTCGCATTAACAGCTGTCTTGATAGTTACCAGCCTGCTGTTCAAAACATTCACAAGCTGCAACATTAACTGGCAGGTTATACTCAGTGTCTCAAAACACAACGCACTGTTCATCCTCAGTCGTCATGCAGAGAGGATGTTCTCCTGAAGACGTTGGCTACGTTGCCGACGAAACGTCGAGAATGATGTTAGTTCTCTCTAAATGGTTCGTGAAATATCCGAGTTAAATTAAGTTTTGAAATTTGTTTAGTTTTAAAATTAATATAATTGTCAAAATGTCAAACGACCGTAATTCTAACTTAAACCTAACTAGTACCTCATTTGCATGAAAAGGACACCTTATAGCGCACACTAAATGGCTCTAATGTTCCATCTATATCTTTTACGTTGATCAATGTGGTTAACGCTTTGGACTCATAATCGGAAGGTCGCGACCTTGATTTCTGACGCAGTACAAAAAAATATTTATATTTTCAAAAGTGCTCTTTGCTGAGTGGAAAAAATTATTGGCCTTACCAAAGACCAGTCACAAAAGGTCCGTCCAGCATTATAGCAAAGTGGGTCCTATCTAGAGTACAAGTGCATTTAAGTCAGGATTGAAGACATGCTTGTTCAGGAGGGGCTATGGCTCTGCAGTGCCCTTGCAGTGAATTCACAAAACGGCACTAAAAATATTGTCAATTTATTATTAAAGAGGGCTCTTGAGGTGTGATTGCACAGGAGAACAGTGCTCACTAAATAAATCATCCATTCTAATTCACTTTGAGAATTTTAAAGTTTGGTATGAGGCTGACCACCCATACTGTAAAAAATGTTTCACTTTGCCAATGTCAACCCTGTTTCAGGGAAGGTCGGCAAGAGTTGCAGGGCTTATGTTCATTTGAGATTGGGTTTTTATATTGTAGATCCACATGCGGCATGTGTGAGCGCGAAATTATGTGTGTCTGCTTGTGGTACTGCATTTAATATGAACCTCAAATGATACATATCTTTGCAATTTAGATTTGGATTTAGATTTAATTACCAGTTTCCAGTTTTAAGATTTAGAATTATATTGCCAGACCGCCCGCCCGTATGTGTTAATACATAACCAATGTCAATCGCTACTTCACCTCAGTTTCCCAATACAATAATAATAATAATAATAATTGGACAATTTGTATACAGCGCCGTTTAGTGGCACTAGCCACCCCAAGGGCGCTTAAAACTTAACAACACAACACTACACATCCAACACCCCTGCGGCACTCTCACTAGTATCATAGACCTTTAGATTCTTTGTAATCCGGGGAGTTGCCCGCAGAGGATGCTTATTCTGTAGGGTCAATGTGGTAACAGTGGATCATGTGGGTACAGTGGATCAGGGCAGTTTCTTCCAGATGAGTAGTTATACAGGGCTATTGCTTACACCCTGGCATGGTGCTCATGTCTGAACATGTCTGAACTAATCAGAGTCCTACTTCAATGCAGCTTGGTTTTGCTGAGTAACAAAATGTGTTTCTGACAGTCAAAAGTAAAAACTTAAGCTTCGCTTTGTTGTCTTCTTATTTTTAAAGTATTAAAGTTCGGCTAGAAGTTATTTATTTATCCTCATTAACAATAATCCTACTTCCATTATAACATTACCTCATTACTTTGTTCAAAGTGAAATACATAAATTGCTGCCCCAAAAGAAATTTGTCGAAAGGGTACACAGTGGATCAACATCATAGGTTACATAGTGGATCATCTTACCTGTAAATCTAAATAGATTCCACTCGCCACATGAGATCCTTTGGCAAGAACGCAGAAAGAAGTTACACTATATGTGTAGCATAGTTGCGTTTACCTCGGAAGACGCAGCAATGCCCGTCAATATTCTGTTACTTCTTCAATATGTTTTTTTCCTGGATTATCATCCACTTGTTTAGTGTTATTTTGTTCCGTTTGATTAAAATTGGTGTATAACAGAAAAAAATATTTCTGTCTTATACATATGTTTTTTTGAAATAGAAGTAATCTGGCTTTTTATTGTTTGATCCACTGTGTACACCATAGGGTACACAGTGGATCATTTTCCATTTTTCACTAAATGCAAAATATCTCTGTATTTATTGGATAAAAAAGATGGAGCTCTTTGAGCAAGTGGTAGGTACTTAGTTTATCAACCGTTTGATAAAAGTTGTAAATTTATTGCATTTATACAACAGTAATTCTGTGCATTTGAAAAAAAATGATCCACTGTTGCCACACTGACCCTATATATGATAAAATGTCAATGACACGCGGCGATCTCAGCCCAATATTGCTTAACTACGGTGATCCGGCGGGAACTGATGCTTTCAACATAGTATGGTCGTCGTACTGTCAGACACGCACTAATTTTGGGGACCGTGCTTTCCGGTTTGCGGGTCCAATGGAGTGGAATAGACTACCACCTAATGTGAGGAAGGTAAAAACTGTTGCTGTTGGTATCTTTAAAGGAGCACTTAAGACGCATCTTTACAAAAAAAATTATCCATGATTTGAGAGGACCCTGGAGGTGTGACACACACCAAAAAGGCGCTCTTTAATATGTGTACCTTATAAGTAAATTATCCTTGAATATAGTATGAATGATGATAGACTGACAAAGTATGTATACAACAGTGGCGAAGGGTCCGAATAACACGATTCCCATCGGCTTCCCTTTTGAAATTACGCAAAAAGTAATGTGTAAAACTATTTATTTCATTTGTAACCATAAACTAACAAACTATTTTTTTCAAACCCCGCGAAATTTATTTGATTGTGTAAAATAAAGCTGCAGACTCACAAACACTCCCGAGTATGCTCCCGATGCGATCACCGGCTTGTAGTTCCGACAGACTAGGGTATCAGAGGTGAACAAGTCGGAGGCGCGGGGAAGGGCCAGTTGACGCTTGGACTCGCGGTAATAATGATCAAGATAAGCCGGTATAACATCGAGTTACTCTGTAGTCTAGATGCGCGCCGTGAGTGAGAAATCTTAAAAGTTTGCATATTTATGGAAATACACAATATTTTTGAACAAAATTAAATTAAATACTTGATGAATATGAATTTTTGAAAGATTAACCATTATTAATGTTATATTTCCGTCAATAAAATATGTTTTTATTGTACATTTATTTCAGATACTCACACATGTGATGATTTCACGTCTTGCATGAAAATTCAAAGATACGTATTTCAAAAAGTCAAGCTATTTTTTTAGAAATAATATTTTATTTTTCCCCGTGGAATTTTAATGTTCGATGGCTTTCTTTTTCTCAATCGAGTTACTTTCTGAGAAAAATCACCCTTCGCCACGGATATACAAAGAAAGTGTGAAAGGAAAAAGAGGGAAAGGACGACCGAGAAAAATATGGAGTGATCAGATTGAGGATATTGTGAAAGAATGGGATATACAAAGTGAGCGTAAAAGAAGAAAATGCATCAAAAAGGTGATGGATATGAATGAATTAAAAGATGTACCTGTGTAAGGATAGGAAAAAATGGAGGCAACTCTGCAGAGGCTCTGGCCACCCCTAGCGGAATGGCGACAGAGTTACAGTTACAGTTACAGAAGTTCCTTGGCTTGACATTTAGAGTCAAACTGCACACTTTGTTTAAAATACAATACTTTATATTTAGTGCATTATTAAAATCAACTATACATTTTATAAACCGGTCTGTAGTCTAGTGGTTAACACTTTGGCCCCTTGATTGGAAAGTAGAGGGTTTGATTCCCAGCAAAGCACAAAAAATATTAAAAAAAAATAAAAAAATAGCTCTGCAGAGGCTCTGGCCACCCCTAGCGGAATGGCGACAGAGTTACAGTTACAGTATAGTAGTGCACACAGACAGAAGTCACGTTTTGTGATGCAGGGCCCACAGTTTGGGAGTGTCACATACTGAGTGTGGTTATCATTACAGACTCTTAGATGCAACCATTGACGCGTTCTTGCTATCCAACAAGGAGGTCAGTCACGGGGTCACAACCCAAACCCAGGAGGACCTGTTTGCAATGCCGCAAGACTCGGCGCTGCTCTTCTTCATGACGCAAAAACACAAAGGCACAGACTGCCGGGGCATCCAGCGAGTGATCCATGCCAAGTATGGAAAGTTCACCAAGCCCGGAGCCAGGCCGCCAACTGTGGGAGAAGTAATCAAGTTGCCGTACACCATGCGACCAGTCTATGGTCTCGTGTTCAAGGTTTCTGATGAGGATCCACCTGACTTACGCGCCTTGTGGAGAGGCTTGCTGACGCTGCGGAATCTGCTGCTTGAGAGACACATCACACAAGTGGTGATGCCAAAGATCGCGAATTTGTGGCCGATTTGCATAAACATGATTGAGGAGATTTTCCAGCATACCCTTATCAAGTTTAAGACATGCAGTGGTTCAAGGCCGAGGGCCAAGGTCACGGCCGGTAGTGGTTCAAGGCCGAGGATCAAGTGCCTGTTCTATGCTGCCGGGCGCTGTGCTAACAAGGCAGGCTGCAGCTATCTGCATGAACTGTGAGCATCGCTCATCCCTCAACCAGAGGCATTCATCCTCGCCAATTGAAGATACTTGTTTCATGCCTGATTTTTTATTATGGAATTAATATAAAAAAGACAATTTGTAAAATGAAGTGTATGTTGAAATGGATAAGAATGTGTGAAAACCTATAAATAAATAAATATACACCTGGAGTTCATTATGAAAATGAATGATTGAGACAACATTTGTGAAAGAATGTAATCTCCAAAAAGTGTATCTAAAATTGATGTGTGTAAATAAATTAATTAACCTTGGGAATAAATTCTATGAATAAATGATTGGAGGAATTTACTGGAAAAAACTTCTGTGAGAAATAAAAGTAAAGCAATACAAACTGAATAAATGCATGAAAAATGTGTAGTGAGTAAAATAAAGGTGGAATTTTATCCAGGATTGAGCAGAGTTTTCATTAAAAAGATATGATCATTTAAAAGATAATAATTTATAGGTGGATATTAAAAGATAAGAAACTGTGAAAAGAAAAGTGAAATAATAACTTGGTTCAAGAGATAATAGCCTTACAGGCAAATTAACTGAATAAATATTATTAAATAAAATGAGGTCGGTATGTGAATTGACATAGACAAAATTGCGACGTAACCATGCCGGGTGGCTAAGGACTGCGGTCCCATAGAAAAGTGACGTTTGCTTGCCGATAAAAAAAGAGTCAGATTCAAAAATGTTTGGACATTCTTGTGTTAAAAAATGACTGAAAAAAAACTATTTCAAGTGAACTCAAATAATAGCAAATAAATAACTTTATAATGCTTTTAGAACAATTCAAAACTTGCAAAGAAACCTGTGTAATGGTGTTGAGTATATTGGAGAAAATTGTACAACGGACATTGTCATTGACATCAAGTCAATTTTGAATTTTCTCAAAGATTTTACCGCATTCAAGCAAGAAGACTGAATGAAGGTTTTAAATGGAGTGTGTGATTTGAAAACTATAGCTGGTTTTTGGAAGAACCAAATTGTAAAAATAACTATAAATACATAAATCACGTGGGTGGTGGTTTTATTAACTTTTTGACTAAAATTTGTGCTAGATTTAAGGGAAAAAGGACCGTGATTTTCAAAAAAACATTTAAAAGGATAAAACCCACACTTATGTTTAGTTGTAAATAATGTGAAAAGAGATAGATGCTAAGAATAACTTAATTTTAATTCAAAGTGTAGGATAAATACTATACATACCTTAAAGGAAGAACTGAAGAAGTGATATGCTCAGCTAAAGTGAGTCCACCCATTACTGTAAAAAATGTGAAGATTGGCAAAAATTGCAGTGCTTTGTTCATTGGAGGTTTCGATTTTAATTTTAGTACATATGCAGCATCTGTAAGTGTAAACTTACATGTGTCAGTTTGTGGGCATGCATTAATTATGAATCTTAAATGTTAATATCTACATCTTTGCGACTTTGATTATAGATTTCTCAGATCTTTGGTAAAAAACAACCTTCATTTACGACCTTCCACTTACGAGTCAGAGGTGTTCACCACTATACTACGGACTGGTCTATAATCTATAATCTAAGTTGCAAAAATATATTCCATTTAAGATTAATATTAAATGTATTCCCACAAGCAGATACGTGTAAGTTTGCGCCTAAACATGCCTCATGTGAACCTACAATATAAAATCCAATCTCAAACAAGCATAAGCCCTGCAACTCTTGCCGACCTTCCCTGAAACAACAGTGACATTGGCAAAGTGAACAACTTCATTAAAATGAATTCACTTGAAAATGTAACAAAAATAACAGAGAAATCTTCTATTGAGAAAGCAGAACTATGAAGAATAAATGATGGCATACAAATTGAAAAGATGAGGCTTAATGGCATAGTCTTCGGAGATCAAGCATTTGCAGTGGCTGGCCTTGGCACCAAGAACTGGCTGCCACCATATGGATAAGGATCAGGAACAGTCGAGGAGCTGAAGACACACTTCTTCTTTACGTCAATACAAACACACCCTACAGGAGATAATGGGTCTTGAATCAGCATTTACCATTCAATCATCATCGAGGCATTTGATGGATGAAAAGAAATGTTATGTGGAAGAGAACAAGAAATTTGGAATAACTGCTTCACTAAGGTATGATGTTTTGTATAAAAACTTAGTAATATTTGTGAAATACCTAAGCAATCCACGGACTCACCGATTGAGGTCTTTACTTTTTAAAAATTTGAGCACCAAACTCAGTCCCGCCACACAGAGTCAGGATGAGATGGGAGTCACAGGACTTACGACCTGTCTCTGGTTGGTGAAGGATCCTTTCCTCATGACAACGTTCCCAATGCCTCCCAACTCATCCTTCTTCGCAATGAATGTCTCAAATCTACCGATTCTAGACATTACTTTTGTATGCTAATCTAAATCTTAAGTTGCAAAGATATATCTCATTTGAGATTTGTATTAAATGCATTCCCACAAGCAGACATGCAAAATTTCGCATGTGGACCTACAATATAAAAACCTAATCTGAAATGAACAAAAGCCCTGCAACTCTTGCCAACCTTCCCTGAAACAGGGGTGACATTGGCAAAGTGAACCATTTTCTACAGCATGGGTGGTCAGCCGCAAACCAACCTTTAAGTCGAGGAACATACACAATAAATTACATTTTTTAAATCAATAAACAATAATACCTATATATGGACATCAAAAAACTAAACAGAAAACAAATTCTAATTTAAAATTTTTGAAAAACCCTAGCTGCCAACATTACAGATCAACCGCCATTTCTTTCTGTCCTTACACACTTCTTTCATTTCCTCCAGAGTGTATGCTTAATTTTTATTAACAGTGTTTGGGTTTGGACTTTGAAAGCATGTGTGATCAGAAAGTGATAAAGTGCAAATTTTTGTGCAAGAAAAGTAAAAAAATGTTTAAAAAATGTGAAAAGCAGTAGAAGAAAGCTAATGTTTAAACAAAATTAAAAATAATTGATTTGTTTTTCAAAAAAACACTAATCTTTTATTTAAACACTGTTTTTAATTCTCACATATAATATTTAAATTTGAAATTACAGTATACTAACGTTTTTGACTAGAAGTCGAAAACGAATCAAAGTCGAGAATCAAACTCATTACTAGCTTTGCGCGGCGTGTTTCACAACGCCATTTGGGTATATGGAATCAATTTTTTCCATGTATAAAAGAAGTTGCCTTTACGCAACAACAGAGCCAAAACAAAAATCCAATTGGAACCAGACTTCACACTATTCATCTCTAGGTTAATTTTCATGTTTTCTGAGAATGGTCTAAAATTGTAAGGCGGCAAAGCCAGGCATAGGAAACATCCAGTGCGGTTCTTCCATTGATATTTTAAATTTAAAACTAAGGTCCTTTCTAAAATGCTAAATTTCATTAAAAAACGGTCAAGCCATTTCGGAGGAGTGTGAAGTTTAATGGATGAAAAAGGTGTTATTCCTACAAAAATACTAAAATCGCGATTAAAACTTGAAAAGTTAGATTAGGAATGTGAAAATTTGGTCTAAAAAAATTAAAGAAGAAATCTGTCTACGCTCTTCTTAATCATCAAGCTGAATGAAATATACTTCTTGGCTGATTCTCATAACTATCAAATTTGCGTAAAAAATTCATAAGAATCCGTCTAGCCGTTTTGGAGGAGTGTGACCACAACACTGACATGAAAATTATAAATATGAGATTATGTAATTTTGTTGTTTGCAGAGCTAAGGAGTCGGTGGTGGCAGCTAAAGTTGATCCTGAACCGGAGGACAAGACGGGCATGGAGGGACTCAGCAACTCTGACCTGAAGACTCTGCTGCAGAACTTCAAGGATCTGTCGCCGGAGGAGCAGCACGGGCTCATCGCCTACCTCAAGAAGCTGGAGGCCCGGGACCCGCAGCGCGTGGAGAAGCTCCGGGCGTTTGTCAACCTGGATGCCTCGGAGAGCAAGAATGAGACCATGGGTGAGGAACATCACATCTGCTCTGTGGTTACTTGGTCAGCACTGCTCTGTAGCCTGATGATAAATCTAATCTAATCTAAGCTGCAAGGATATATATCATTTAAGATTTATATTAAATGCATACCCACAAGCAGACATGTATAATTTCGCGCTAACACATGCCGCATGTAGACCTACATTATAAAAACCCAATCACAAATGAACATTAGCCCTGCAACTCTTGCCGTCCTTCCCTGAAACAGGGGTGACATTGGCAAAGTGAACCATTTTTATAGTATGGGTGGTCAGCCGCATACCAACCTATAAGTCAAGGAACATACTAACAAACAATTTAATAAAACATTGTGTATATCTCACATCAATGGCTGAGATGGCTCCTTGACTGATTAAGAAAAAAAAAAAGATTACTTATGTTACAGGAGATTCCCAGCATTCAGTGAAGTACATATTTATTATAACCAAGTTGGTATGAGGCTGACCCCCCGTGCTGTAAAAATTGGTTCACTTTTGCCAATGCCACCCCAGTTTCAGGGAAAGGCAGCAGGAGTTGCAAGGTTTATGTTCATGTGAGGTTTTGTTTTGTATGCACACATGCAGAATGTGTAGGCTCGAACCTACATATGCCTGTCTGGGCATGCATTTAATATGAGCCTTAAATGTTAACACATCTTTACAGCTTAGATTATAGATGGCTAAAATCAAAATAATGTGTGAAACTTAATTTTTCTCTAAGAGCGCCAAAAACTGCGTAAACTTCCTTTGATCGATTGTGTGAATTGAAAACATGTAAAATAACTGGGAAATCCATATTTTATTTACTATGGGTGACGTCACACATGGGGATATTTTGCATGTTGGAAGTCCATTGAATTGAAAGGTCAAGCTGACGGGATGGAGTGTATGTGATAAGGTTATGTTACTTCCAGATGATGAACCCAGCAGCCCCTTCTCCCAGAGAGAGTGCGGCAACAATCCCACCGGAGAGGAAACCTCCACCACCAACACCAGCTCAACAGCCAAACTGCAGGCGGCCAGCTCCACCAAGCCCAAGGACAGCGATGACGACGATGATGATTACACATTTGAAGACGTAAGCGGGGCGACACACAACTCTTAAATCTATATCAGGCAGTAGGGCATAAGTGACTAAGTGACAAAAAATAAATTGTTCAGAGCATTTTTAAGTTTGAGATTGCAGAAAATGGCATAACTTTTTTATTTTTTAAATATCCTTAAAATCAAAACAGCTCTAAAATTAAAAAAAAAATTAAGGGATTTATTGGCATTCCTATTAATGTGGTTTTACAATTTTTGGATGTCACAAGCGCCTTTAGGACAAAAAAGGCCAAAATCTTAAAACCATATAAATCAAATCTTAAACCAATCATTAAAACCATGGTATATTTTTTGCGCTCTGTTGAGATTTGAATTCACAACCTTCCATTTAAGAGTCAGAAATTTTAACCACTAGACTACGGACCGGTTGTTTGACTTCTGTAATTTTGTTTACCTTTTTACCTATTTCATCAAATACTTGATCCATCACAATCACACATTCCATAGTCTTAAGTTGTAAGATATTTTAATATTTAAGATCCATAGAAAATGTGTATTATAATTTTACACATTAATGTGTGCTTACTTTTTAGGTTTTAAAATCTGCATCACAAAAAGTTAAAAACGATCAACTGATAGAGGAGATGAAGATTGTCCAGAAATCCATATCGGAAACAACCAACAAACCTGCCCTGTCGCCTTTGCCCAAACAGCCAGAACCAGTTCCACCTCCTAGCAGCAACAGCAACGCAGTCTCAGGACAAGCTCAAGCCATATTCACCAACCTGCTGGAGTCCCTCAAGCCAGACTCCTCACAAGCAGGTGCAGCAGACCTCAACAATGTAGCCAATGCTCTCAATTTGGTGCAGAGCATCGCCGGACAAGAGCTGCTGCAAGCGTTGTCAATGGTAGTGTCTAATAAGCCGGAACTTACCACTGCTACCCCCAGTCTCTCACAGCTGACGCCTAGTCAACTGCTGAACGCACAAAACAATTCCAATCAAATCAACAATTCACAGGCAGGCAACTTCACCCAGGGAAATGCCAATCAAGTTCCCAACAACAATTATACACCCAACACTCAATATCAAGCCAATAACTATGATCCCAACGTGTACAATGCCAATACTAACTCGCAATATCACGGGAATGACATGTTCAACAATCAATCGATGGGAAATGACACGTTCAACAATCAACCAATGGGAAATGACATGTTCAACAATCAACCTATGGGAAATGACATGTTCAACAATCAACCAATGGGAAACGACTATAATCAGATGCCCCAAGCTGGGTACGTGGATAACAACATGAAGTATAACCAAAATATGGGTTACGGGAATAGAAACATGGGGTTGGCGAATCAATCGGACAACTATTCAGGAGGGAATAACTATCAGGCTTGGGGAGGAGAAGGTGGGGGAAGTGGAAGTGGGTGGAGCGACAATATGAACACGCTGCAACAGCCGGATCAGTATAATATGAACGCGCTGCAACAGCCCGATCAGTATAATATGAACACGAACATGAACAGACAAAACAATCGCAACAATTATAATAACTTCAATAATAGAGGCGGGAAGAGAGGCCGGGGCGGAGGCAGGGGAAGGGGAAGAAACTGATGAACTTTAAGCATTCTGAACAATTCAACATGTTGATGATGATGATTATTTCCGGTGGCGCCGTTTAATGATCAAATACCATTTCATGGCTCTTCGAAAACAGCATTTTCTTAAGTCCTCTTCTGAAGGCAATGGTGGGCTGGTCAGAGCAGAGGTCGACCTGCAGCTTGTTCCAGGCTACTGGCCCAGCTACCCCAAAGCAATGTTGCAATCAATTTTCCGATTAAAATTTGCTGTTTCTATGGAAACAGAAAACCACGCTCACAAATGTGTGGTTAGTGTAAGGTTGATCCCTCACCCGTAGTAATAGTCTGTTCCTTATACAAGTCACATGAATGTTAGCTTATGTGATTTATCTAATCCAAGTTGCAAAGATGTGTAGCATTCGGCATTCCCATCATATGCATTTTCATAAGCAGACACATATGAGTTCGCGCTTAAGCAAGCCGCATGTGGACTTTAAGCAGATAATAAAAAACTACCCACACAATTGACGTAAGGGTGTATTTTTTGTTCATTATATAGTTGCTATGCTAACGTTGAAAATACGGGGCTTACATATTGACACATTTAAGCTACTACAGCAGACAACTTGTTTAAATTTATATATATATATATATAATTTAAAAACTAAGTCAGATATTATTTTTTTAAAAGCGCAGGTGCATTTTAAAAATGTAGTCTTATCATTGTAGGGGATCACTGAACTGCAGGAACATTTGCCATATAATTTTTTTTAATTTCAGGTTATGCAATAATTTTGAATGATTTAATTAAAGTCTCTTGTTGAAGTATAAATGAAAACGATTTGCTTTGATGAATGAATGAATTTTATCATTTTTAAGTAAGGTTTGAAGGATATTTTTGAGGTTTTTTTAAATTCAATTCAAAAGGAGTCAAAATATTGTTCACCTTGAATTGGTTGGGCTTTCGCAACGCAAAAAAAAATGCAACTAAGCTACACATATAATGTAACTTCTTGCCGCGTTATCCCCGAAGGGGTTGCATGTGGCGAGTTAAACCTATTTATTTTTACAGGTAAGGGGGCCAACCACTTCAGTTGAAGTGGGGGTTTCCCAGCTCCCAAGGGGGCTGGTACTCATTTCTTGTAAAGGCTGAGTAACCCTTGCGGGTATTTTATCATGAGGTTTGAAATAAACACCGAAATAGGAAATCATTTCTGACACCCTCCTCGGTGGGATTCGAACCCGAGCTCACGGAGTAGAATGCAAGCACTCTACCAACTGAGCTATCGACCGGACATTCAATTTGCAAAGGATTCTTACATTCCATCAAACTTAAAAAAAAAAAACTTTATTGTCTTTTCAAATCACGTGTTTTCTTCAAATCAATGGATGTAAAAGTGTACAATGAATTTAAGTCGTAAAAGAATCAAGTACTGGTTTAGCACTGGAACTTTGTAAATGGATAAATAATTGAAGAAATATGATTTTATGTATCTATAACCAAATTACATAGGTAACCACACTCCAGATTACTTTTAAATTGACAAATGGTTTTAAGGTGAAATTATACATTTATTGTTTAAACAGAAAAGAATTCATCTATAAATCGTGAGTTGCAAAGATATATTGACATCTAAGGCTCATGTTTAATGCGTACCCACAAGCAGGTACAAGTAAGTTTGCGTAAACATGCTGCATGTGCTCATACAAAACAAACCAAACTTATATGAATATAAGCTTTGCACTTCCTGCCGTCTTTCTCTGAAAGCGTGGGGTGGCATTGGCAAAAGTGAAACAAAAATGAATGAATGAATGAATTAACTAGAAAGAATGAAGAATGCAGATTTGTACAATCAAAATGAACCAACAAAATGTATCTCTTTTACATATTGCAAGTCTTAAGACACATTTCACTTAAAGTACTCCTACCATTTCATGTCAACATAATGTCATGTGAACCATTTGCTGTAACCGTGCATGTAATGTTTTCAAAGCAATAAACATTTTTTAAGCCACATAATGTGTATCACAAATGATCTTTCTATTTTATTTCCCTGCCATATTTTCATTCACTTATATTCCAAAAGAAGGTTGAACACAGCAGCATGGAGAAGATTAGAGGAGACCTGCGCCCAGGAGTTGACTGTTAAAGGCTGAGGAAGGAAGAAATACTGGCAAGAATCATCCGATGGGATGAACACCAACTAAACACAACTAAGCTGCACAAATAGTGCAATCTGTTAAGGGCGTACCCAGGATCAAAACTAGGGGTTGGGGGGTTGAAGTTTTGAAACTTGAAGATGAAAAATTGAACACAACCTTATTTTATAATATAAAGTCATGTGCAGTACAATTTATTTTGATTATTAAAGTGGTTATTTAATCAAAATAAATTCCAGCAACAAAATTTAATAAGGAGTTAGGTATATGCAACCTCTTACTGTGCTGTTTCAGAAGGGTTGGTGTATGGAACCTATTTATTTTTACAGATAAGGGGGCCGGCCTTACACCAAAAACTTCAAATTAAAAAGAATAGTCATCTAGTTGAGTTTTTATTTTAGATAACTTCTCATACACGACTGACAGGAACGCTCAGCACTGTGACTAGCTGTCCCGTCTCTTCAGCCTGATTTAAAATTGCTTCAAAATGGTTAAGCTTATTTCTTTATTGTAGTAATTATTTACTATAATCTAGTGAAGTTGTTTATTTACGTTTCACCCATATCTGCGAGGGGCATCTTCAGTGCTGTCGTAGATCGAATTATCCTCCCGGCAGATGAGGAGCATCTGATGATTCAGCTTTTTATGACTCATTATTAAAATACATTTTTTTGTATTCATTTTTGCATGGCACTTTTATGTTACATTATTTTTCAGGAAAAAGAAAAGACTTTCTTAGTAATTTGTTCAATTTTTCTTTCTCCCTAACTTACATCTTGCTACCAGTCAACTGCTAGATTTACGCTTTCTTCTGCTTTGTGAAATTATTTTATTTATATTAGAGGATTATTTTAAAGTTACATGTCGTCTATCGATACCTTAAGGCTTAAAGGCAGGGGCGTGCATCCCATACAGGCACATGCGCCTTATAGGTAGGCAATATTTGGTAAAAACGCATTTAAGCTTGATATTGAGATTTAAAATTCAAAATTTAACTTTGATTGGAGCCATCGTTAGCACTCCAGTCAATTCCAAATGAGTTATTTTAAAGGAATTGGAGAAAATATTTATTCTAAAATTATTTGCCTATATCCAATACACGCGCCTGCTTAAAGGTAAAACTTAATAAGTAACAAACCAAGCTAGCAGAAAACATTACAACAGTGTGAAAATCCTGTTTAGAAGTTTGTAATGAGCACTTCCTAATACTTCAACCGGTCCGCAGTCCAGTGGTAACATTTCGGACTCGTGAATGGAAGGTTGTGGGTTACAATCCCGGTGGAGCACAAAAAATATACCATTTATACTTTCAAATATGCTCTTCGCTGGGTTGCCAAATTCATAAAACCTTTACCAAAGACCGATCACTATGAGGTCCATCCAGCCTTACAGCAATTGGGTTTTGCTTGAGTATTGGCGCTTTGCAGCGACAACTAAGCTCGTAAGCACCTGTGCGGCACTATAACATGTATCATAGACTCCTAGAGTATTTGAAATCTAGGGAGTCTCCCGCTGAAAAAAAGGTCCATCTAAAATTCATTGTGATGCACATTGTAAGTAAGCAAACGCAACTAAGCCACACAAGTAACTTCTTGCCGCGTTATCCCCGAAGGGATCGCATGTGGCGAGTTGAACCTATTTATTTTTACAGTTAAGGGGGCCGGCCTTACGCCAACCACTTCAGTTGATATCAGGGTCTCCCAGCTCCCGTGGGGGCTGGTACTCATTTCTTGTGAAGGCTGAGTTAACCTTGCCGGTATTTTATTTTGGGGTTTGAAATAAACACCGAAACGGGAAATCATTTCTGATACCCTCGGTGGGATTCGAACCCGAGCTCACGGCATGGAATGCAAGCACTCTATCAACTGAGCTATCGACCGGACTTACGACGTACGTTATGCTATTACGTTTTTAAGGGCTGCCAACACTGCGATATACCTCTAATGCCGGAAATACGATACGACAACAATAAGAAAGAGCCTCCATCCGGTTTCACGCATGCGCTCCGAGTAAATATCATAAAAAACGGTGCTATGAAATAATAATGTTCAAGCCCATCCACCTATTTGTAGGCAAGTTCTTTTTTAACTCTGCCACGCTCAGTTGCTCTCCAACCTCCGACGGGCAGGCTGCGTCGCGCGTTTTCGTAAAAAAAATACTTTACGTTACTTGAATCAAAACAAATAAAATTATTGATAAATTTAAAAATAAGTTAATTGCACAGGTGTTTAGTTTTTTTTTATGTTAACACTTTTTAAACGTTCCTCGTTTCAAATGAGTGTTGTTTTTTTAATGATGGTTATAAGTTAAACACAGTTCTGTCTAATGATTGTTTGAAGAAAATGAACTTTTAAGTGTTTTACTGTATTTGAGTGTAAAGTTTGCTTGAATATTTTGATGAAATACAGTATTGTGGATAATAACTTTGGATTGAATCAGCAAGTAGGTTATAGGGTTTTGATAACGCTGTATAAAAGAATTGCCATATTTGCACATTTTTTTAAAAATATATGTAGGTACAGACAAGTCTGTTTTTCCATCTACCTACAATAATATTGTCTACTATCAAGACGCTTGCTTCTGTTCTTATTATTATCAATATTTTGCCTTTGCATAAATTCGCTTGCAGAATAGGTACATTATATTATACCTACATAGAAAATATGAACAGTTATAATAATATTAGGATGATTTATTAGGTGAGCGCTGTTTTTGTGTGTATCACACCTCAAGAGCTCTAGATATTTCTTTCAATATTTAATTTAATTACATACTATGATACAATAACACTTAGGTACATATTTTTTCAGTGGTTGATGTTTCAGGCTAGGTACTTTCTATCTCTTTTATATTAAGATTTTCACCTATAAGGTGCAAAGTTCGATTTTTTGCTGAGATAAAAAATATTTTTCTATTTTATTTGTTATTTTCCCCATCTCAAAACTGACAATACGGTTCATTTAGCTTTGAATGAATTGTGTTTTGTTTCGCTCTTTGATGAATGAGCAATTTTGGTGTTAAATCTCACTTTTCAAAGTACTTAGTAGTTTAGAATCAAATACGGTTTTTTTTTCTTCT
This sequence comes from Agapetus fuscipes, assembly GCA_951799405.1. Lineage (NCBI taxonomy): Eukaryota > Metazoa > Arthropoda > Insecta > Trichoptera > Glossosomatidae > Agapetus > Agapetus fuscipes. The sequence continues at coordinate 10,969,237 of OX637351.1, read as the reverse complement.
AAAAATGAGATTCAGGGATCTATTTCGGATGAATTTATTGGCATAGAAACAAAGACGGCAATCAAGGAAATTTATGTACTCAAATGGGTTAGTCTTAGACATTTTAGTCGTCGGTTGAGCCTACACTTTGACAAACTAATGATTCCTGGCCTGAAAGTTTCACCACCATGTTCATTCTTGCCTACCGAATTTTGGTAAAATTTGTATGAAGACTAATCAGCTGTTCACTTGCGGCCATCTTGGATTGACAGGTATTCATACAAATGCATCATTAGTTTGTCAAAGCATGGGCTCAACGGACGACTAAAATGTCTAAGAATAGCACCGGAAGACATCGTCATCGTACTGCAAGAAGTCAATCATGGACTCGGCTCATATTTGATTTTCTTGGCGAGCAAACGTCACTTCTACGTGACTTGGGTTCTAAACAACCAATTACATTTTTTTTTGGCATTTTCCTAGCAACCCGGCCGTGTGATGTCGCTATTTTTCGGTTATGATATTCGCTCCGAGTGTTTATGGATGCATATTGGATAGTGCAACAGTGCAGAGTGGGTACTCGCGGAAGCCGTGGAGCGATAAGTTAAAATTTACAAGACTGAGTTAACTGTATCACATAGCTTGGCCGGTACTTACACCTTATACGCTATGCCGGTACTGCCGTCACAGCTGGGTATGCAGGGCAGCATTCAGCGGGGCGGGGGCCCTGGTGTGGGGAAAGACGTGCCCCCCCACCTGTATTTGTTTACTTACTCGTATTGTGATCCAAAACAAAGCACTAAGGCCCGGTATTTTCAAGTATAGTAAAGTTAACTAAAATGCTATTTTAGTTAATTTTACGTAATATTTAAGTCACCGAATTTTGCCAGCAAATATTTAGTTAGTTAACTAACGATTTTCAAGATTGCGTCGTCTTCACTGACAGCAGCTGTTTTCTTTTAATGTACGGATACATAAAAAAAAATTATGCAAACTGAACATTTTTTGTGGCGTTTTCCAGCTTATTAATGAAGGTAAGGCATTTGATTTTAATAACTAGTTGTTTGTTTTAAAGCTTTTGAATGGCATTGTAATTATTTCTAAGATTTTGGGGCGGGGTAATTCGGTAAGTCTCGGTTTCAGTTAACTTGAACTGGAGTATTTTGAATAATAGTTAAAGTAATAGCTAAATAAAATATTACTAAACTTGAAAATACCGGGCCTAAGTATGGGATTTTAAGTAAAGTTAATCTATTTTTACTGTAGGTATCTATTGACAAGTAGGGACCATTTTATTTTCATGCGTATTTGCATTGTTTCAATGAGCTCCGCACATAAATAATTAATAGACAAAAATTATGACGTCACACGGTAGGGTTGCTAGGAAAAACGCAAATAAATATTTTGTTATTGCTTGCTAAGGTCCGTAGCTCAGTGGTAACACTGTGGACTATGAATAGGAAGGTTGTGAGTTCGAATCCCGGCGGAGCACAAAAAATATACCATTTATATTTTCAAATTTGCTCTTCGCTGATTTGAAAAATTCATAAACCTTTACCAATGATTGGTCACCAAAGGTCAAGCCAAGCTCGTACACCTTTGCGGCACTACAACAAGTGTCATGGACCCCTAGAGCCTCTAGAATCTATGGAGTCTCCCGCACAGGATTTCTTAAAAAAAAAAAAGGACCGTAGTCCCACATAAGAGTGAAGTTTTCCCACCGGGAAAAAGTACGAACTATGAAATCAAAGTACCTACGCGCACATACTATACATGTACGATAGTGTAAGCAGTAGCGGCTCAAGCTAAAATCTACGAGAGGGAATGACCTTGAAAAATAGCTAATGACCCCCCCCCCCCCCAATGCTAACTTACCTAAGTTTCAGTTGTTGTTAGTGGTGCAATTTCATTAGTAGTACAATTTCTTTGCTTCGAAAAGTAATCGATCACTTTATTATTACGGTCTTGTATTTTTTTAATTAGTCCTTTTTCCATAAATAAAGCCATAGCGTATTCAAACGTTATTCATTGACTGTGTTTTGTGTGAAAATTTTAATTCTTGTACGGCCACAAGGAAAAAAATATTTTAAATGTTGCTGTTAATATCAGGGCTAATCTAATCTAATCTAAGGTGCAAGGATATGTTACATTGGAGATTCACATTACATGCATTCTCACAACCAGACACGTACAAGTTCGCGCTTGCACATGCCTCATGTGAACCTACAACATAAAAACCAAATCTCAAATGGACATACACCCTGCAACTCTTGCCGTCCTTCCCTGAGACAGGGGTGACACTGGCAAAGTGAACCATTTTTACAGCATGGGTGGTCAGCCGCATACCAACCTATAAGTCAAGGAACACACACACACGACAAATTACATTTTATACATCACTAAATAATAATATCCAAAATTCCAATTTAATAAATTCCAATTTAATAAACCCTAGCCGCCAACATTACAGATCAACCGCCATTTCTTTCTGTCCTTACATACTTCTTTCATTTCCTCCAGAGTCATAACCTTCTTCATACAAGCTCTTCTTTTATTATGACTCTGGATATTCCATTCATTCGCAATTTCGGATATTTGGTCCATCCATACCTTTCTCGGTCTTCCTCTACCACGACATCCATCTATTCTACCAACATATACTTTCTTCGTCAGTCTTTCCTCATTTATTCTCTCCATATGCCCAAACCATCTTAACAAACTTCTTTTAATCTTCACTTTCACACTTTCTCTTGCACCACATTCTTCTCTTACAAAATCATTCCTCACCCTGTCACTCCGTTTTTTCCCAATCATACTTCTTAGAAAGTCCATTTCAACAGTATGGACCTTACTAATTTCACTTTCATTCACCGTCCAGGCCTCGCTTCCATACATCAAGGTGGGTAAAAGTATGCCACTGCGTACCGCCAATCGAGCATTTTTAGATATGTTTTGATTTTTGGCGATACAAGCTGTGGCACCCAGTACACACCTGCCCTTCATTACTCTTCTTTCAAATTCACCGGTCATTCTTCCATCTTTTTCAAACTTACTTCCCAGGTATACAAACTTATTTACGACATCAACATTCATTCCATTAATTTTAAATTCATAATTCATACTTTCATCATCTCTTTCAAAAATCAATACTTTCGTCTTACTTGCATTCAACTTCAGATGGTTACCTAACAAAGCTTCATTCAATCTAGAGAGCATTGTTTGCAATTCTACTGCTGAATCAGATACAAGAACTGCATCATCTGCATACAGTAGAACACTCACTTTGCTCTCTCCTATCATCAATCCACAATCATTAAGTCTAGCATCTCTGACACACTTGTCCATGACTATGTTAAATAGCCATGGACTCATCACACATCCTTGGCGGCCAATGTAAAAAATAAAAATTAAGGTTGCACAAAAATGCGATGACGTTGTGAAAACTTCATAAAAATTTATATCAACAGATTTTCTGCACAAAAATTATATACAAAACAAGATAGATAATTTCAATGCAATCTTTCTACGAAAAACCGCTATTTTTTAAATATTTCCGATTGTAGGGAGCAAAATTTTTTTTTCAACCTCCCACGGTTAAACACGTCTGAACTTAAGTTTAACGATTAACTAATGAAAAAATATTATTATATCACATGACGTGATGGCGAGAAATCTCCAAAACTCCAAAAAACAAGAGAATCATTCATCCATTCATAATATTATACTGTCATTGTTTTAACGCTCCATATCGAACAAACCATCATCGCACTATATTATATACGTCAATTCTCCATAGGGTCAAAGTGACTTGTCCCCATAGGCGATTAGTTGGAGATCGATCTACGCATGCGTGAAAAGCTTTATTGTATTGAACAGAGACTGTACATACAAGGATCAAAGCTCACCCATACATGATGTTTCGGCTACAAATATGTTGTCCTCAGGTGTTCCACAGGGCTCTGTTCTGGGTCCGCTTCTCTTCGTCCTGTACACTGGAGAGCTTGAACAGGTGGTGCACAGGTCAGGACTTGAAATGCAGTGCTATGCTGATGATTGTCAGATCTATGGTGACTGTGAACCCGAAAACCAAATGGCCTTAAAGAGAACAATCGGCAAATGCATTGAAGACGTTGAGCGCTGGATGACTGCAAACAAGCTAGTCCTAAACCCAGAAAAAACAGAAATTTTGTGTGCAGTGACAAAGAAGCGCAATGAACTTCTTGACCTGTCGCCCATCAGAATCTGCGGAGTAAATGTCAACCCGTCTGCCAGCATTAAACTTCTTGGAGTTTGCATCGACCAGCACCTGACACTGGATAATCAACTATCAAACACTGTCAGATCCGGATTCTTTGCTCTCCGGCAAATTAAGACCGTGGTTAAAAGTCTGCCTAGGAGTGCTACAAAGGCGATTGTAAATTCCTTTGTTGTGGCCAAACTTGACTACTGCAATGCGATCTATGCTGGCCAGCCCAAAAATCAGCTCAAAAGGCTTCAATCGCTGCAGAACGCTGCAGCTAGACTCATATATGGCGCTGCAAAGTCTTGCCACATCACTCCTCACCTTCAAGCTCTGCATTGGCTGAAAATCCCTGAGAAGATTACCTTTAAAGTTGGTCTGCTCACTTTTAAAGCACTACGTGGGAGTGCTCCGGGGTACCTGATGGAGCTGGTGTCTCCAACAACTATAACCTTGCGTGGACAAACACTGAGGTCAGCTGCATCAAGAAGCAGCTGTTTGAAAGTCCCAGCAAGAAGACCCCACACTGTTTTTGGAGACAGGGCATTCAAGGCAGCCGCTCCAATGACCTGGAATGCTTTTCCTGACACACTGAGGGAACTGGATTTGGAGACGCAATTTAAAAGAAGTCTCAAGACTCACCTCTTCGTCCAATCATATGGACAAGCGCCTTTTTAGTGACACATTGTCATAAAAGGCGCTATATAAATTCTGTGTTTATTATTATTATACACAAACCAGCAGTAGGGCAATTTTTAAAATCCCTCTGCTACGTCATACCGTGGTCATACCCGAACATACTTCGTTTTTCGGGCTTACTCCGTGCGCTCACGCAGGAACGAGGTACGTGGAAAGTGTGGAGAGGGGCTTCATACTTCATACAACAAAGACGATTATTATGTTGAACCTACACCACAGTTTAAAAAATATTATAATGTGTATAAACAAAGATCTTCGCGTGACACGCTTCGTATTTACTACTAGGCCTATAATATTTTTAATTCTGTGTACTTCTTCAGTTTTCTCTTCTTATAATTTTTTTTTTTTCAATTTCGTTCATAGGGATAATCCCCATCCTCCCCTAATGAAGAGCCGCCACTGAGTGTAAGTGTAATGCATATAACGGCGTTCTGGTGTGAGCGACAACAAAGGGCATCAGGAGATTAGTCGCTTCAAGCATTTTGCCGTGAAGACCAAAAAGCAGTGATTCTCAATTGTTGGAAATTGTGAACCGAACCGTGTAAAATAAATTATGTTAAAATGAGTAATTGTAGTTAACTTAAAAGATGTTTAATTAGAGTAAAATATGTTTTTGATGGATCCATCGAAGCCTCAAGGGAAATGATATTTTTTGGCACAAGTCTTTTGGGGCCCAGCTGCGGTCACAGCGCTCAAACCGCCCTTAATCCGGGACTGCGTGTACACACACTGACACACCTATGTGTAGTTTATTTATTCTATACGTAGATATAAGACAACAGATGCAAGTCAGGTGAATGCATTCCTTTCTATGCGCGCACTTCAGCAGGAGGCCTCGCTTGGCTTAGATCAGCCGGCCATTTTATTTTATTCTTAGCTTTTCTTCTTCTCCTTAAGTTAGGAGAGCTTGTGTGAAAGAGGTTACGACTCTGGATGAAATGAATAAAGTATGTAAGGACAGAAAGAAATGGCGGTTGATTGTTATGTTGGCGGCTAGGACTTGGGTTTTTTAAATTAGAATTTTGTATTATGCTTTAGTTGTATTATTTGTTGTGTATGTTCCTTGACTTATAGGTTGGTATGCGGTTGACCACCCATACTGTAAAAATGGTTCACTTTGCTTTTTTGAAGAATGCATATAATGCAAATCCTTAATGTTACATTTCTTTGCAACTTAGATTAGATTAGAGATTAGAAAGATTTTGACGTCATAATAGCTGCTAGAGAATGGAAGACTAGGTACTATTTGGTTATTTATGTTTTGCGTTTCGATAGTTCAGTTGGTAGAATGCTTCCATTTCATGCCGAGAGCTAGAGTTCGATCCCCATGTGTATGTATGTGAGTATTCCCATAGTAACGAATGTGCCACGAAACGAAATATATGTGGGTACAATATAAAAGTGACATATAGTATAACATACGTCAGGAAAAAATATATTTTTGATTGACAGTTTTCTTTGACGGTTATCTGAGAAATTATTAAAACGAGATTTCGCTGACGCCCCAAGACGTCAGAAATTTGGCACACCAAACGGCTCTTAATTTACATACTTATTTGATATTGATCGAAGGTTTTCTTTCGCGTAATTCAAAGTTTATTTCAACTAGAGATTAAACCTCTTAAATTCTCTCCAGCTCTCTTGTAGTTCCAGCCTTCAGTTGATGTGCTATTCGCAGTACATGTATTATTATTATTTGTGAGGCCGGCGTGCATTTTATTAAATGATGGCTGAGGATTGACTTTGTGTCGAGTCATTAAGATTTATCTATGGTGAATTCCCACGGAGACCTTGCCGGCAAAATGATTATCATCCCATTAATTATTTTAATTACTCGCCGCAAGAAATAGAGGGCTTCTTGGTTACAATCGGGAAAAAAAACTAGTTACTTACCTTTAAAAACTGCAACGTAATGAAAAAAGTGCGTGCAAACATGACAGAAGAGCGTCATGTTCTTTATTTGAATTTTTAATCTTGATTTGTGCTGCCAGTGTATAAAATACTATAGACACTAAAACTTTATGGTAGTTACGTTACTAAAGTACCTACCTACCTTTCAAGAACAAAATAAAAATTAAACAGAAAATTCTTCGTTTTTACCTTCTCTTCAAATCGGAGACTTGATTTAATGCACCGAAAATGATGGTGAACTTTTTTACCAACATACCTACTCTTCAACAGATTTTAAAGATGGCGTCTTTTAGACTGTCATGTTTTTGTTTCATTTTTTTAAACAATTGAAAAATGAAGAAATAAAAACAATTCTTTTAGTGAGTTTAACATTTGTTTCATTCGAATGTAACTTTATAAATGATTTGCTGCTTTAAAAAAATCCATACGATATTTATTAAACAAATCAAATCTTACCTTTATTTATTTATGTCGGTTTTTATCCAAAGATAAGATATTAAAATTTTTTGGTTAGGTAGATAGTAGAGTCCGCACAAAAGACCGGACAAAAAAAGCTGTGATGTAAAACGTGAGGTTTATCGGAAAAAGGCAAATAATTGTTATTGTTGCCAAAGATTTTAGTCACGTCATAGATCTGTGACGTTTTTCAGACAAGAAAAAAACCTAATTTGGAACTTCTGTTCGGAGTCTGTTTTTTTTTTTAAGAAATCCTGTGCGGCAGACTCCCTAGATTCTAGGGACTCTAGGGGTCTATAAAACTTGTTGTAGTGCCGCAGAGGTGTACGAGCTTGGTCGTCGCTACAAAGCCCCAATACTCAAGGAAGACCCAGTTGCTGTAAGGCTGGATGGACCTTTGGTGACCGGTCATTGGTAAAGGTTTTATGAATTTTTCAACCCAGCGAAAAGCAAATTTGAAAATATAAATGGTATATTTTTTGTGCTCCGCCGGGATTCGAACCCACAACCTTCCCATTGAGAGACCGCAGTGTTACCACTGAGCTACGGATCGGTCAATGTTCTTTGTCTTTGTTACTAATCTAATCTAATCTAAGTTGCAAAGATATGTTACATTCACATAACATGCATTTTCGCAGCCAGACACGTACAAGTTCGCGCTTGCACATGCCGCATGTGAACCAACAACACAAAAACCAAATCTCAAATGGACATACACCCTGCAACTCTTGCCGTCCTTCCCTGAGACATGGGTGACATTGTAAGCAAAGTGAACCATTTTTACAGCATGGGTGACCAGCCGCATACCATCCTATAAGTCAAGGAACAATATTACAAAATGTAAACCTTTTTATAATGTTAGTGTATATATTGCTTCGTGTTCTCCATATTTAAGTGGCTTGACTTTTTATCAAAATGTCGGATGTTTCGTGTTGTAACGTATAAGATCTAATGCTTCATAATATTATTATTAACGCAGAGCTCGTGTGCGTTGATATTTGGGTTGGTGTAAGACCACGAGCGTCAGTCCACGTTTAGGTATACTAATTCATAAATTATGAAATGTGTGTCAGATAGTAGGATGTTGTGCAAAAAGTTGGTTAAAAATGAGAGTTGTATGTTTATCGTTGCCAAGTCCATCCGAAAATATTCATATTCCAACTTATTCTGTTTGTAGAAACGTACTTTAATTGAGGCATAGTGAAGTCGTTTCTCCTATCAAGCCTTCAGATTCCTCGTCTTCTTCCTCATATCCTCAAAAACACTTATCGATAGTTACTGGAACTAACCAGTAATAACTGAGAAGAGCACTCTCTTGTCCCGAAGGCGGGAACTCGTCTCCGAAGGTGGATGAACTAATGCATACCATGGTCAACGGTTCGCGCGAACCAGCATACCACCACCTTCAGAAAGGGATTGAAGATACTGCTTTTTTCCAGAAGCCATGGCGCCCTTGAGATGGTCCTGGACCATTAAATGGCGCCACAGGAAATAAATCATTCATCATCATCATCATCATAGAATCAGAAAGGCCCTGTGATACTAATCTAATCTAATCTAAGCTGCAAAGATATATATCATTTAAGATATATATTAAAGCATTCCCACAAGCAGATATGTATAATTTCGCGCTAACACATGCCGCATGTGGACCTACAATATAAAAACCCAATCTCAAATGAACATAAGCCTTGCAACTCTTGCCGTCCTTCCCTGAAACAGGGGGGACATTGGCAAAGTGAACCAATTTTTTACAGTATGGGTGGTCAGCCGCATAACAACCTATACCACTTGATTAATCTATCTATCTATAATCTATAATCTAAGCTGCAAAGATATGTTGACATTTAAGGCTCATATGAAATGAATGCCTACAGACAGGTACATATAGGTTCGCGCCTACACATTCTGCATGTGTGCATACAAATAAAGAAAACCTCACATGGACATAAACCTTCAACTCCTGCCGACATTCCCTGAAACAGGGGTGACATTGGCAAAGTGAACCATTTTTTACAGTATGGGTGGTCAGCCTCATACCAACCTATAAGTCAAGGAATGATGCTCTTTGATAATATTTACTTTTGCTCCTTGACTGATAGGTTGGTATGAGGCTGACCACCCGTGCTGTAAAAATCGGTTCACTTTTGCCAATGCCACCCCGGTTCAGGGAACGGCGGCAGGAGTTGAAGGTTTATGTCCATGTGAGGTTTTCTTTATTTGTATGCACACATGCAGAATGTGTAGGCGCGAACCTATATGTACCTGTCTGTAGGCATTCATTTCATATGAGCCTTAAATGTCAACATATCTTTGCAACTTAGATTATAGATAGATTATAGATCTCAAGAAATATCTGTATGGGAATTTTGAAATCCAAAATGTGGGCATGATGATGAGTGGCCATAGAAAATAATTTCCAAAAGAAGGTGAAGAATCAACATTTCCGAAATCTAGCGTGATCTAGCGTGATCTAGCGTGATCTAGCGTGATCTAACTTGGAGAAGAAGCGGACACTTGCATGTAGGTTCATTCTTATAATTGCTGCAACTTTCAGAACCTTGCTGTCTTTCTATGAAAAATAATCGATGCTACTGTACTGTAACTGTAACTCTGTCGCCATTCCTCTAGGGGTGGCCAGAGCCTCTGCAGAGCTGCCTAAAATTCTTCCTAGCCTTACATACCTCTTTCAATTCATTCATAGCCATCACCTTTTTCATACATTGTTGTACATATTCCTTGACTTATAGGTTGGTATGCGGCTGACCACCCATGCTGTAGATTCACTAATAGGTAATAGTTCACTTTTCCAATGTAACCCCTGTTTCAGGGAAGGTCGGCAGGAGTTGCAGGTTGTATGCACATTTGAGATTTGGTTTTTATGTTGTAGGACCACATGCGGCATGTGCAAGCTCGAACTTGTACGTGTCTGCTTGTGAGAATACATGTTATGCGAATCCCCAATGTTACATATCTCTGCAACTTAGATTAGATTACATTAGATAATGTGGACAAATCACTAAATTTAATAAATAAATTTAAAAGAAAAGACGTAGCACAAAATCCATTAGAAATGCAGTCATTGAAAAATTCAAGAAAAACACATTCCATTTGTAGGAAAATAGTCACTTATCTAAAAATGCACGACTGGAAATATTTTGTATCTATAATCTATACATAATCATATTTGGAATCCCGTTAAGTATAATATTTTGTTATTAAATTAAAGGTGTGTGTTTTTTTATAACATAATAATTAAAAAGTTCGCCACACCGAAGTGCAGAAGTATCTCGGAATGTGGCGCGAGCGTTCAGCAGGGAGTGGAGCTGTAGCCGCCCAACTCTGCCCCGAGTATACTACCTGACATTACTACATATAGCTGTAATCTAAGTTGCAAATATATATATTAACATTTAAAGCTCATATCAAATGTACGCTGAAACATGCCGCATGTGAACCTACAATATAAAACCCATTCTCAAATGAATATGGGCCCTGCAACTCTTGCCGACCTTCCCTGACACAGGGGTAGCATTGGCAAAGTGAAACATTTTTACAGCATAGGTGATCAGCCTCATACCAACCTATGAGTCAAGGAATACAAGCAATTAATTACATCCAGTTATACAAACAAACAAACACTAAAAAATCTACAAAACATAAACATTACAGATCAGCCTTCATTTTTTTCGGCCCTTACTTTCTTTTCATCCAGAGTCATAACCTTTTTCATACAAGCTCTCTTTTTACTATGACTCTGGATATCCCATTCATTCGCTATTTCGGAAATTTGTTCCATCCGTACCTTTCTCGTTCTTCCTCTACCACGACATCCTTCATGGTCTTTGTAATTATTAGGTGTCGATATACAAGATGGAAGAAGCAAGAAAATATAGGATTTTGAGGGCACAGCGTTGTGTTTGACAGGTCTGTCTGATAGTTGTGTCTCTGCTTCTTTGCCGTAAGCAAGCTTCGGGTGCATGATATTGAGAGGTAAGCTGGACGAGCATTGGCTTGTATCAGAGTTGCGTATATCGACCTTCGTTTTAATCAACGACCCGCTCTGATCTCGTGTACACCCTTGCAGAGCTGTAACTGCCACTACTTATAAAATAACCCCGCCATAAAAACAACTGCTGAATAAAAAACAACAAAAAATTTAATGCATTTACGACTATAATAATGCGTGAATGAAGTTATCAGGAGTCCCAAGTAAAAACTTAACATTTGAGTCACCCGTAAAATATATGTAAGGTAATACACTCACCGGATGCGCTTTTAGAGTTTTCATGTATTTTATGGTCAAGTTTAACCGTGTTGTTTTTGTTTTCGTGATTAATTCGCTCATCATTTATAGAGGCAGTTGAAAGTCACGCCTGTCGATAATAAAGTTACTTAAAGCTTTTTTAGCTACGCCTTGTTCAGATGAAGACTGCTGGGAAGTACGAGTTTAAGTTATTATATTATTAGTTATAGTTGGAAGGTAGTTATTTTAGTATGTTAGGGTATATTAGTTGTTCTATTAAGTGATAGTATTGATTGCAAAGTGTTATGAGTGAGAATGGCGGTACACAATGGCATATCTATTGTTACCGACTTGCTTCTGAGTGAAGCATGGACAGTGAATGATAGCGAAATGAGTAAAGTATGTGTGGTGGAAATGAACCATGACAGGAAAAACTCTGAAGGATAGAGTAAGGAATGAATGGGTAAAGAAAGAATGTAATTTGAAAGAGGATGTGAGATTTAAGTACTGAAGAATGTGATGATGGGATGGTTTGGGCATGTGGACAGAATGAATGATGATAGACTGACAAAATATGTATACAGATGAAGTGTGAAAGGAAAAAGAGGTAAGGGACGGCCGAGAAAAGTTTGGAGTGATCAGATTGAGGAGTTTGTAAAAGAATGTGGTATACAAAGCGAGCGTAAAATAAGAAAATGCATGAAAAAGGATATGAATGAACTGAAAGAGGTATGTAAGGATAGGAAAAAATAGAGGCAACTCTGCAGAGGCTCTGGCCACCTCTATCTGAATGGCGACAGAGTTACAGTTACAGTATGTGCCTTGACCGTATCTCATTTTCTAAATTTATGTTTTACTTTTTTTGGCATCTTTTACAGTTTTCTAGTAAATAAATCTCTTGCTTACAGTGGATGAAGTCTATCAACAGTGAGTGATGTAAGGGCAAGTGAGAGTGTTTGCATTAAGTTTGGGAGGTTATGCCTTTACTGTGAAGTGATATGAAAAAGTTCATCCGCACCCAGCCGGGTCCTGCGCCCCCGGGGCCTCGCCTCAGGGCGCCCCCGCCCTCGGGGAGCGCGGGGCTGTCTAACGGCCACGTGAACAGCAACGGCAACGGCAACGGCCACGTGCTGCAGAACGGCCATCACTACCCACATAACGGCCAGCAGAACGGACACGTGGCCAACACGCAGTACCACGTGAAGTCCGTCAAAGCCAACGGACACGCAAGTAAGTCAAACCATATCTTTTTTTTTTTTTTTGAAAAATAGATTTGTGAAGAGGAATGCAATTCACCAACCTATTCTGCCTGGCCAGAAACAGGTATTAAAATCATCAATTAATTTGTTTATATTATTAATGAATTATTAATTAATAATTACCCAATAACATCTGTTGAACCAGGGTCAAAGTTATGGTCAAGTGACCCAAACGGGGATCGAACCAACGTGATTCCATTCCAAATACGCTAGTAACATCGGCCTCTTGGCCCCCTCGGTCATAACACCGACATAATTAATACCACCTCGAGCCCAACCAATATTTTTCGCAATTCATTTGTTTCGCGAGTGCACAGACTCTAGGGGTCTATGACATTTGTTGTAGTGCCATAGAGTTTCGCCCTTGGAGTGACTACATCACGAAACGGCGCTATAAAGAAATCATCAACTCATCATCATCAGAGGTGTTTTTACGAGCTTGGTCGTCGCTACAAAACGCCAGTACTGAAACAAGACCCAGTTGCCGTAAGGCTGGATGGACCTTTAGTGACCTTAAGTAAATACTTTTCATACATTCTTACCTTATATGTTCTTTAATTTTTCGTTCTTTGAAAAGTGCCTCATTGTCGAAATAGTTTTTCTCAAAAATTTTTGTGTTAATTTTTAAGGCCTTGATTTTTTAATGAATTGTATTCGGTATTATGTAAAGACAAAGGTTTTCCTTATCATTTTTTTTAAACAAGCGTTTTTTAACAATACCTACTCCATTCATGCAAGATTTCGTTTGGTTTTCATAGTAAAGTATTACGTGTAAATTAAAGCTAAATAACTTGTTTATCAATTGATCAATTTGAAAGGTGTCAATTGCTTAATAGAGGAATAGAGCCTCTGCCACAATACCTTCTCTCAGGGTCAGTCTCCCCTCCACTGACCCACGGCCTGTATATCCATCCCATCCGGGGATGTGTCACAGGACTCGCATGCAATAGTTATGTGAGATACGAGTGGCAGAAGGCCCTCCCGAGAAGTTACACTTTCCCAAGTGTTTGCACAAAGCAAAGGAGGCTCAGAAATCACTGAAAGGTTATAGCTGTGAGGGTTTGGAGCTCGAGGATTTTAAATTTACAAACAAAAATGCAAAGTGATTCTGAGCCTCTGCCAGCTCAACCGTCACTAAATGCACCGATCCAAGCAAGACCCTGTTTATATCAGGTTTAATGAAGTTGTTTGACCCATCTTAATCGAAACCAAATACATGTGTGAGTGCCGTCGTTATTCGTCAGGACATGTTAGACATTCAGGACAAATATTTTTTCGTTTGTTCATTCAAGACCGGTATGTAGTCTAGTGGTTAACAATTCTGACTCGTTAATGGAAGGTTGTGGGTTCGAATCTTGAGGGAGCACAAAAAATATACCATGTATATTTTCAAATTTGCCCTTCGCTGGGTTGAAAAATTCATAAACTTTTACCTAAGACCGGTTATCAAAAGGTCCATCCAGCCTTACAGCAACTGGGTCTTGCTTGAGAATTGGTGCTTTGTAGTGACGACCAAGCTCGTAAAAAGTCCGGTCAATAGCTCGGTTGGTAGAATGCTTGCATTCTATGCCGAGAGCAAAGTTTCGATCCCCACCGAGGGTTTCAGAAAAGATTTCTGACAGGCTGAGTAAACCTGGCCCGTATTTTATTTTGGATTTGAAATAAAGACCAAAACTTGAAATCATTTTTGACACCCTTGGTGGGATTCGAATTCGAGCTCTCGGCATGGAATGAATGTAAGCACTCAACCAACTGAGCTATAGACCATACTAAAAAAAAATGTTCCTACAAGGTGCTATATCTTATGGAGTGTCCTATTAGTTTCAAAAGGAACTTAAAAGCTCTGTTATTTCTTTTACTTTCTGTAAAACCTTTTCGTTGGACTTCCTTTCGACCCGTGATGTCTAAACCAGGGGTCGGTAACCATGCACAACACATGCGGATTTCTATACGCAAATTAATTATCAAAGAAAACACGTCTGATCGAAAACCAGAAATTTATTTTGTGTAATTACGAGCCTGCCCTCCCCCCCATTCGACAAGAAAACATTTGTGGATCTTTGCACACTTTGGACATTTTTCCAACTCTTGGTTGCCGAACCCTGGTCTAGACCAACTATTTATTTTACACACACTTTTCTTTACAACCTTTATTGTGTTGGCTGGAAGTCTCATCACCGATATTCGGTAGGTGAGCTCTGTACCCTTAGTACGAGTTGCAAAACTTGAGTAAAGTAAAGTTTAAGGGAAGTATTAAAGAGTAATTTTCCCCAAAATCTGCCGTTTTTGTTTCTTACACTTTATGGTCTTAGCAAAAGAGTTACAGTGATGAAGAAAATCAAGTTCAAACAAACAAAAACGGCAGATTTTGGGGAGAACCACTCTTTAATACTTTCCGTAAACTTTATTTACTCAAGTTTTGCAACTCGTACTCAGGGTACTGTTGGGGATTGAACTATACTTATTTGTATGCTGATAATTATATAATTAGACTACGATCAGTGCGAAGTCGGTAA
This sequence comes from Agapetus fuscipes, assembly GCA_951799405.1. Taxonomy (NCBI): domain Eukaryota; kingdom Metazoa; phylum Arthropoda; class Insecta; order Trichoptera; family Glossosomatidae; genus Agapetus; species Agapetus fuscipes. The sequence goes on along the minus strand of OX637351.1, from coordinate 10,953,931 downwards.
TCGCCAAATGACTTTTTATGATGAATACTTAAAATAGACTTATTCACTCTTGAGTGCAAGTGGGACATTGGCTTTTTTAATATCGCAGCGTAATCTATTCTCGGCAGTTTTGCAACGACCACCATTTTAGTTCATCTCGAGATGATGCAACTTTGTTTGAATGCAAGTGAATGGAGTATTGTTGTATTATTCCATAAAAAGTGCATTATCTAGTTGTAGAAATCTCATTTCAATTGAAAGTTATCATTCAAAGTTATAAATAGTTTTGAATGTAAATTTTTATTCAAGATCGCTTGAATGTGATGAAAATACAGAAAATATAGCTAGTTGTAATTTTGTTCTTTTCTTGTGGAAATCTATACGGTTCTTTTCTATAATTAGGCCAAGGTATGACCTATGTATAATCTAGGTTGCAAGGATATATTCGTTTAAAGCTCTTAAATGTATGCCCACAAACAAACACATGTAGTTCGCGCTTACAAATGCTGAATGTGTACTTACAAATAAAATCCAAACCTCAAATGAACGTAAGCCCTACAACTTTTGCCGACCTTCCCTGAAACAGGGGTGACATTGGCAAAGTGAACCATTTTTACAGTATGGGTGGTCAGCCTCATACCAACCTATAAGTCAAGGAATACAAGCAATTAATTACATCCAGTTATACAAACAAACAAACACTAGAAAATCTACAAAACATCTATAAAAATAAAAATTGATTCTTGGCCTTAACCGCCAAAAAAAAAGAAAGTGGTTCACTTTGCCAATGTCACCCCTGTTTCAGGGAAGGACGGCAAGAGTTGTATGGCTTATGTTCATTTGAGATTGGGTTTTTATATTGTAGGCCCACATGCGGCATGTGTTAGCGCGAAATTATACATGTCTGCTTGTGGGAATGCATTTAATATAAATCTTAAATGATATATATCTTTGCAGCTTAGATTAGATAAGATTAGATTAGAACCGCCTACATTACAGATCAGACGCCATTTTTTTCGGTCCTTACATACTTCTTTTATTTCATCAAGAGTCATAACCTTTTTCATACAAGCTCTTCTTTTATTTTGACTCTGGATATCCCATTCATCTGGCCATCGTTGTAAACTTGGACCTTTCTGAAATAAAAGTGCTGTATCATCAAGCACTGTCTTTGTCTGCAATCTTTCTAACCTCAAACTAATAACGAAGATTACAGAAGACTTGTAACTGTAAGCATAGAGCCAGAATCCCCAGCATTTGAGAAACACCAAGACGGATGAATCTATATTGTGACCTCACCCCCGGAATCGTGTACAATTATCAAAGCTGATGTTTTACAATATGTCGGAGTTACAGCCCGTTCCCACTTGTCAGGTGTCGGATTCATTATTAATCGAAGATTCCAGTGGCAGAACATTATGTATGGAGCTATTCACACTTGTCGGAAACCGATTTTGCCCGAAATGTTCCACCTTGATGTATGGAAGGGAAGCCTGGACGGTGAATGAAAGTGAAATTAGTAAGGTCCATAAGCTTGAAATGGACTTTCTAAGAAGTATGATTGGGAAAAAACGGAGTGATAGGGTGAGGAATGATTTTGTAAGAGAAGAATGTGGTGCAAGAGAAAGTGTGAAAGTGAAGATTAAAAGAAGTTTGTAAAGATGGTTGGGCATATGGAGAGAATAAATGAGGAAAGACTGACGAAGAAAGTATACGTTGCAAGAATAGATGGATGTCGTGGTAGAGGAAGACCGAGAAAGGTATGGATGGACCAAATATCCGAAATTGCGAATGAATGGAATATAATAAAAGATGAGCCTCTATGAAAAAGGTTATGACTCTGGAGGAAATGAAAGAAGTGTGTAAGGACAGAAAGAAATGGCGGTTGATCTGTAGTGTTGGCGGCTAGGGATTGTTAAATTAGAATTGGTTTTCTGTTTACTTTTGATGATATTATTATTTACTGATTTATAAAATGTAATTTGTCGTGTATGGTCCTTGACTTATAGGTTGGTATGCAGCTGACCCCCCATGCTGTAAAAATGGTTCACTTTGACAATGTCACCCCGGTTACAGGGAAGGACGGCAAGAGTTGCAGGGTGTATGTCCATTTGAGATTTGGTTTTTATGTTGTAGGTTCACATGAGGCATGTGCAAGCGCGAATATGTACGTGTCTGGTTGTGAGAATGCATGTAATGTGAATCTCCAATGTAACATTTCTTTGCAACTTAGATTAGATTAGATGTTATGCAACTGGAACCTCCGGTGAATATACGGATCCGACACCCGACAAGTGGGAACGGGCTCAAAGGCTGGTTTTAGTGTCGCGCTGACAACGCGCTGACCGTTCAAAATATATGAACTTGTAGGAAGCGTTTTAGGCTGGTTTTAGTGTCGCGCTGACAACACGCTGACCGTCAGCGCTGACAGCCAAATATATGAACTTGTCGCGCTGACAGCTACGCGCCATTCTAAAACGCTTCCTACAAGTTCATATATTTTGAACGGTCAGCGCTGACGGACACTAAAACCAGCCTTACCCCCGTATTCACGATCAAAACTGGCACTTCCTTAAGGGCAAACCAGCGCTTAGATTGGGGAAATTCATTTCAAGAACAATACTTAAGGTAAAATTAGCGCTTAAGCGCTCCAAAAACTAGCACTCAGGTAAGTAAGGTCGACACGTATATTAACCAACGCTTAAGCGCTGTCAAAATATTCCGTCATATTTCATTGTTATCACATTTTTTGTTTGATTGTGAATTTACATGAAAAAATGAATTCTTACTATAAACATGATTTTTACAAGTGTATTAACATTGTTTTGACGAGTTCATTTACATTGCTTGACCATCAGAATTGGGTTTGTTCTCCGGTATGGTCTAGGACCATACTGCAATGACAGATGAACTGTCAAAATATTCCGCCGCATTTCATCAGCACATTTTTTGTTTGGTTGTGAATTATTTACATAAAATAATGAACTCTTTCGATACAGTTGACTTCAACGAGAATAATAACATTGTTTTGTTCAAAAATAGTGTCCCAAGAAAATATATCAGAGACTGTAAAGACCCATTTACGTATTACGAAGAGGAAGAATTTAGAAGACGTTTTTGATTGAAAAAATGCGTCGTTCTGTATACAGTTTTGCCGTTGCTCATTGAGGGTTGCAAAGCCAACGATTTCTTCGATCTGTTATTTTATCTTCTATTACAGGTTTTTCTTTAATCAGAGCCACCAGCAGCTCCTTTTCCGCTGGAGAAAACAACATCTTTTTGGCGCTGAAATCGATCAAAACACTTTACATTGGATATTACATAAATGTATTTTTAAAAACTAATAGAAATTGTAAACAAACAAATTCGTACTTACGGTTTACTTAAAGTAGTAATTGCGTTATACGTACTTATTTGTTGTCAAGTTTTATGCAAAGTTGATATGACATTGAAATTTGAAAGAGGCGGCAATGATAAGAGTGAAGTACGCCGAATATCGGTCGGAAGGTACTGACCAATTACAGAGCTGGGTTTTTTCGAGAGCCAATGACAAACCCGTACGTCTCCTGGGGGTTGGGCACTACGCTGATTACTGCTTGAGTGTTATTTGTGAAACAAAACGCTCCAGAATGTCGACCCTTGAGTAAGTGTAGCGCTTGAGTAAGGCACTTAAATCAGTTTTGATCGTGAATACGGGGGTTAGTGTCGATGTTCACCACGTTCAGTTTAAGCTGTGTTTAGGTATATAATAGTGGTACAACTTGCCAGTGTAAAGACATCAACGTCCCAGCACTCGGTAAACCTGCTAAAAATGACAATAACATTTTCTCCGGCTGACTAACAATAATATATCTGGTTTATTTCATTGATAATACTGTCGGTACAGCGGCTGGGCAGTGTCGTGATGCCCTGTGTAATATCCTTATCTACGGGGCCGGCTACAGTCGTGACTGCTATTATTGGGTCAACATGGGAAATGGAAACAGACACCTCTTTCACTTTCATAGTACTCTAATGATTGTGTTATTTCCTGGGCGATTGTAGATATCATTTAGTATTGATCTAATCTAAGTTGCAAATATATGTAACATTGGCGATTCACATTATATCAATTCTCACAAGCAGACACGTACAAGTTCGCGCATGCACATGCATAAATGTGAACCTACAATATAAAAATCCGAATCTCAAATGTGCATACACCCTGCAACTCTTGCCGTCCTTCCTGAAACAGGGGTGACATTGGCGAAGTAAACGATTTTCTACAGCATGGGTGGTCAGCCGCATACCAACCTATAACAATAAAAACAATATCACTACACAATATAATTAAAATCTATAAAAATTGAGAATTATAAATTTGAAAGCCTTAGCTTTTAACCACCAGCATTACAGACCGACCGCCACTTCACATACTTCCTTCATTTCATCCAGAGGCATAACCTTTTCCATACAAGCTTAATGATAAAAGAAAAGTGGATGTGCCTGAACTAGGACAACTCTGTATTTCAGGTGTATTGAGTATTATATAAGAATCTGTACTTACTGTAAATTGCAAAATGTTCGTTGTCTACAATCTAAGTTGCAAAGATATATTTCATTTTATGTTTGTTAATTACTTATGTCACTTTTCGAATTTTGTATGTTCCTTAACTAATAGGTGCTTTATTACTTGATACACTTTTGCCAATGCCTCCATTACTTCCTATCCTTACATACCTCTTTCAGTTCTATTATATCCATCACCTTTTCTTTGTATATCCCATTCATTCACAACTCAATCTGATCACTCCATACTTTGCTCGATCATCCTTTACCTCATTTTCTTTTCACACTTCCTCATTATATGCACTTTCAACTTTGTCAGTCTATCATCATTCATTCGCTCCACTTGCCCAAACCATCTCATCTCATTATTTTGTACCTTAGAGAAAAGTTACTTAGTAGAGAAAAAGATGTATAACTTAGTACATTAGTCTTAGACCGGTCTGTAGTCCAGTGGCAACACTTCGGACTCGTAAATGGAAAGTTGTGGATTCGAATCGCGACGGAGCACAAAAATATACCATTTATATTTCCAAATGTGCTCTTCGCTGGGTTGAAAAATTCATAAACCTTTACCAAAGACCGGTCACTGAAAGGTCCATCCAACCTTACAACAACTGGGTCTTGCTTGAGAATTGGCGCTTTTGACAGCGATGACCAATTTCGCAGAGGGCTTTTCAGGTTTGATACACACAAAAACAGCGATCACCAAATAAATCATCCTAATATTATTATTATTAATATTTTTGGTGCCTCCCATGGCCATAGCTCGCGCCTCCCCTTAGAGGCGCGCCCCCCAGTTTGGAAACCGCTGCTTTAGAGAGAAAAGTTACTTGGTAGAGAAGAATATGTACATAACTTAGTACTTAGATCGCCAAAGACACACAGACCGCAATCACTGTGGCTAATATCTAATAACACAAGAAATATTGAAATTGCCAGAGAAAGTGCCCGAGAAAGCAATAATTAATCTCTGTAATGGATATGCAGAGTAATTTACGTAAAAATAGCTTACAAGCATGCATAATAATAATAATAATGCATGATTTTTAAAGCTCCTTTTCATGACTCTTGCTCATCCCAAAGGCGCTTGCTCATATGAGCACGCTAACAGGTGGGTCTTCAACCCCTTTCTAAAAGTGCTCTCCAGATCCATTTCGCGCAGGTCATCTGGGAGGCCGTTCCATATCGTTGGAGCAGCCACCTTGAAGGCTCGATCTCCAAAAACGGTATTTTCCCTTCTTGGAAACTATCCGACTGCGACATGACGCTGCTGATCGCAGTGTTGCTGTTCTGCTGCTTGTAGTGGCTGCAGCTATCATATTTTTTAAATATTGCGGTGTGGTCCCGCGCAGGCTCTTAAAGACCAGCATTGCGAAAACCCACCTCATTCCCATTCCGTTTATACACTTCCATCCGGGGAAGCGTATCACAGAACGCTCATGCAATGCTATAATTTTTTTTTTGTGGTGGAAGGCCTTCCCGATGGTCGTGACCCGACCCAGCAGTGATTCTAGATTTACCTTTTCGTCCACTAGAAAAAACAGCTAAAGCCCGAAGTTACTGACTCGGTGCAATGTCATCAAGATGCGCTTCTTACTACTTCGTGCCAATCACAAAGGACCAGCAAACCTATCTTATACTGGACCCGTTCATGAATCTTCAACCAGTGAAGGGACTTCAGGTGCGGCGTAATGTGACAAAATTTTGAAGCGCCGCCGTGTATAAGTCTTGCCGCTGCATTCACTACATACTGGAGTCTCTTCAGCTGGCTCTGGGGCTGTCCGGCATATCCGCCATTACAGTAGTAGTCATACCACATAATATACCTGAGTTCATGATTATTCCAACACTTTCATTTGTCTTGTACAGCAGAGACACCTCGGAGTCGTGTGATGCAACGCCACTAAGCTACACATATGGTGTAACTTTTTGCCGCGTTATCCCCGAAGGGTTTCGCATGTGGCGAGTGGAACCTATTATTTATAAGAGGGAAGGGAGCCGGCCTCACACCAACAACTTCAGTTGAGTGGGGGTTTCCCAGCTCCCGAGGCGGCTGGTTCTCATTTATTGTGAAGGCTGAGTTCACCTTGCCAGTATTTGGGTTTGAAATAAACACAGAAACGGGAAATCATGTCTGACACGCTTGGTGGGGATCGAACCCTTGTTTTAAGTACAGAATGTAAGCATTCTACCAACTGAGCTATCGACCAGACTTCTTACGAGCTTGGTCATCGTTATAAAGCGCCAATTCTCAAGCAAGACCAAGTTGCTGTAAGGCAGGATGGACCTTTGGTGATCGGTCATTGGTAAAGGTTTAAATAAAATTTTCAACCCAGGAAAGAGCGGATTTGAAAATATAAATGGTATACTTTTTGTGCTCCGCCGGAATTCGAACCCACAACCTTGCATTTACGAGTGCAAAGTGTTCCCACTGGACTATACGGACCGGCAACAATTTTGAAAAGTGCAAACCGCACCATTTCCAACAGCTGACCTTCCCCAGCAGCCATTTTTACATAAAAAAAACCTAACAGCCGATACCGTAGCGCCTAGCTGCTAGTAGCATCATTACCTGTTTGTGGTGAGGACTTCACAGCCAACATACTCTCTGCACTTCCTGTTGCCTCCGTTCTCTTAGTAAGAGTTTTACGAAGTAGGTACGTCGTAACTAACGCAACTAAGCTACACATATAGTATACACTGTGTATTTTATATTAATGTAACTTATTGTATTTGTTCCTTGACTTTTAGGTTGGTATGAGGCTGACCACCCATACTGTTAAAAATGGTTCAATTTGCCAATGTCACCCCTGTTTCAGGGAAGGTCGGCAAGAGTTGCAGGGCTTACGTTCATTTAAGATTAGGTTTTTATGTTGTAGGTCCACATGCGGCATGTGTGAGCGCGAAATTATACGTGTCTGCATGTGAAAATGCATACAATGTAAATTCTTAATTTTACCTCCATGTCTTTGCAATTTAAATTAGATTAGATTGTTATTTTATGTCTCATTTTTGTTATCGTCTTTGATGGCACGCTTGCTACTATAGGAGGAAACAGCTCTTACTCCATCTATGTATGGAATTCTCATATTCCATTCTTCGCTTTCTTCCGCAGCCTTTTCCAGCTTTCATCCAGTGCCTCAAAACAAAGGCAACACAGCACACAACACAACACTACAAAGGAATAATCAACACTCACACCTCTGCAAAGAAACGTCATACATCTTCAGATTGTGATCTCCAGGACTGCCACTTTAAAAAACTACTTTTGGAGTGACGTCACTTTTTTTTTGCTCGTATCAATTGCGCCGACTCCATTCTTGTGTAATTGTTTCATGTGGAGGCATTATTGTCATGCTCTGTAGATAACATCTGCCTCGCTTGGTTTCTGGCTTGCCTGCAACCCCGCAGCGCCTCCCGTGTGAGGTTTGTCTGCAGATTATTATGCCATTAACTGGCTCGGCGTAATCTTACAGGTCTGTACAGACATTGTGATGTTAACAGAAACCCAGCATAAAGCATCGCGTATCAACTCAACCATCAAAAACTAAAATCTAAATCTAAGCTGCAAACATATATATTGTAGTGTTTTTGGGTTCGGGTAGACTTTAAACAAAACAAAAAACTGGTCTTCTTTTTGGATATTTATTTACACTTAATTTATTTGACAATTTTATATTTATTTTTAACACTTTTAGCAACTTAAATGTATTTCACAGTTCAGCACCTCACACTTGTTCTTCGATCAAAAGCGAATATCTATCTCCTCTCTTGTACCCAATTTTGCTCCTTATATACCCCAGAGACAGAAGTCTCTAGGGACCAATTTGCCAGCACACTCTCGAACGCTCTACCAGCTTCGAGAGTACAAAGAGATTATTTCATATTATTTAGATTTTGGGCAGTAACTTTGTGAAAGCACATTTTAATTAATTAAAATACTTTTTTAACTTTGTTACAATTCACTTGAGTTTTATTTTTAAACTTATTTTTAAATTTTATATTTAAAGGTAATTTTGTATTTTATGTTAGTTGATATTTACACCTGAAGATGGGAGGTACTGCTTCTCCCGAAACTGGTTGTGTTTTTTAAAAAATAAAACTCAAGTGAATTGTAACAAAGATTATTTCATTTCTAGATTTCATAAGCCAATAATAATTATTGCTATCTACGATGTACATCTATATTAATCTACTATTTACCTAACAATATCATCTAAGACTCATATTAAACACATTCCCACAAGCAGACATGTATAAATTCGCGCTTAAGCATGCCGCATGTGGACCTACAATTTAAAAACTCAATCTCAAATGAATATAAGCCCTGCAACTCTTGCCGACCTTCCCTGAAACAGGGGTGAAATTAACAAAGTGAACCATTTTTTTACAGTATGGGTGGTCACCCATTCTATTAAAAATTGTTCACTTTGCCAATGTCACTCCTGTTTCAGGGAAGTTCAGCGAGAGTTGCAGGGCTCACGTTCATTTATGATTGGGCTTAGATGCTGTCCACATGAGGCATGTGTAAGCGCAAACTTTCTCGCGAATGCTCGTCGGAATGGATGTAATATGAACCTGAAATGTAATGTTGCGAACTTCGAATACAGGCGTTCGTACACAGATAGGTACATCAAAATGACTACACATACCAATGCACGTAGTATGGAATCATCTAGTAGGCCCTGGTAGTGTGCGTAAATATTCTGGTGATGGAATAGTCTAGAACTTGGGAGAATGATCTCTCCGTTCTAGTATATAAGGGGTCAAAATCGTAGGACAGAGGGCTTTATCGCAAAGGGCTTTATTGCAAGAGTTGCAATAAAGCCCTTTGCGAGATAACACATACACCAGTGATTCCCAAGTGTGAAATTGTGAAAAATTAATTCCCGCATTTTAATTAAAAAGAATCCAGCAAAGAACGTAACAGTCATATATCTTTGCAACTTAGATTATAGTCTCGACGTGTCATTGCATTTCGTATAATTTATGGCTCGATGATTTCATGGCGTGTATTTATATAGGTACTCAATATTCCATGGGCGTACCACAATCATTAACACTGCGCAGCTGGTATATTGATTTCATAAGGGGCAAGGATAAATTAAAATGAAGTGTGACTATGAGTTGATATTGTCACTGATAACAAAAATCTAATTTGATGAGTGTGTGTTTTAATGTTAAGTTAATGTTAAGGGTTTCTATAATCTAAGTTAAATGTAAGTTGCAAAATATATTAACATTTAAAATTCATAACTACGTTAAACAAAAAATAGCTTTATTTAAAAAAAAATGAATTTTCACTGTGTGAATACACAAACCCTACAAAATCTATTTAAAATTCATATTAAATGCATTGACCGATCCGTAGTCTAATGGTTAACATTTGTGACTCGTAAATGAGAGGCTGTGGGCTCAAATCCCAGCGAAGCACAAAAAATACACCATTTGTATTTTCAAATATGCTCTACGCTGGATGAAAAATTCATATTCCTTTTCCAAAGACCGGTCACTAAAGGGCCATCCAGCCTTACAGCAACTGGGTTTTAAATATACACATATATATATTTTTTTAAATACCTGATCTAAATTTAAATCTAAGCTGCAAAGATATTTATCATTTATGATTCATATTAAACGCATTCCCACAAGCGGACATGTATAATTTCGAGCTTTCACATGCCGCATGTGGACCTACAATATAAAACCCAATCTCAAATGAACATAAGCCCTGCAACTCTTGCCGACCTTCCCTGAAACAGGGGTGACATTGGCAAAGTGAACCATTTTTTACAGTATGGGAGGTCAGCCTCATACCAACCTATAAGTCAAGGAATGATGATGGTCAATATACGAGTATGACCGAAAACGTTTGTAAATAAGAAATAAAATAAACGAGTGGATAAAACAGTGTTTTCAATAAAAAGTATTGTTTTTTTAAAGTATTATTAAGAAGGAATTAACATGTTTTAAATGTTTACTTTACGCACTTTTTTTTTCTTTTATGTTTTCGACTATTTTTGTTCCATGTTTGTGCCAACGTTGCGCCAGTATTGTTCCAGCGTTGTGTAATGTATATGGTAGAGTTTACTATCACTATCAAATACCGTAGTTCACCTCGGGAACATCGCTGGTCCGTGGAACGGCGGAAAACAGTCAACGTCAACCTTTTCTAAAAATAATCCAAGGGAAATGCTCATTGATAATAGTATTATTACTCATCTTTATGTACCGTTCGACAATTTTCATGACCATGGTTAATTCATTTTCTATATTCATTTAGCTTTTAGATAACATAACGAAAACAGCTTACAAATGTGATGTTTTCGGGTTCGCGAAGGCGCAGGTGAATGCCAACTTATTGGTAAAAAGAAAATATGGAAATGGGAAATATAGTTTTTTGTAGCCTGTAACACAAATCCATGATTCTCGTTTCTATTTATCTACATATAATCTATGTTGCAAGGATATAAACATTCAAAATTCATCTCAAATGCATGCCCACAAACAAATGCTGAATGTGTACTTACAAATGAAAACCAAACCTCAAATGAACATTAGCCCTGCAACTTTTGCCGACCTTTCCTGAAACTGGGGTGGCATTGAACCATTTTTTACAGTATGATTGGTCAGCCTCATATCAACCTATAAGTCAAGAAATTCCATGATTCTCGCTTGCAACACAAAACCACGATTTTCGCTTGCAAATCCATGATTCTCGCTTGCAACCATAAATTTGATTTTCCTAGTGCACCTTGCTTTCTCTTCATAACTTCAATCGTTAATTGATATTTACCTTAGCAAGGGAAATCGGAATTCATCTTGTTGCATAACACTGCTCTAAATTAGGGGACTAAACTATTATTATATTGTTCTCATCATCTTCTAAAGGCAGCGCCTTGTTGTGTCAGCCATTTGTCTCTGTCTGTTGCCATCCCCTTGAGCTACATATGAATAGGAGGAGACATCCATGAGCCGCTTCACATCCTTGAAGCACGGAGTTCTTGTATGACCTCTAGTTCGTCTTCCCAAGATTTTGCTTTCGAAGATGTTGTTAAGAAAGGTGCTATGTCTAATCAAGTGCCCTATTAGCTGGATTTCCTCTTCAAAATGTGACTTATAAGCTCTCTTCTCTCTTCTACGTCCCGCAACACCTCTTCATTGGACTTTTTTCGACCCATGATATCTTTTTTCGACCCATGATGTATTTTTCTCCAAATCCACATCACGAATGCCTCCAGGCGGTTATTTTCATATTTCTAGATGGTCCAGGTTTCGTATCTATTTTGCATATATTATAACAACCTGTGTTAGTTGTACCCTGATCTCTTCGTATTCTTTAAGCTTGATTTGGTATGATGAGCCTCTGGTTGTTTATGACTGGCTGAGTTCACCTCGTCTTGCGTCGTCAGCGTACAGCGTGTAGTCCATTGAGTAATAACATAGAGGAGCAGAAACTAACTTACTGCATGAATACACACTATCTACCACATTTGTCCTAGTCCTGTCAAACGTTGCAGTTGTGTAGTCATACAAAACATGTTTTTACTTATCAAATTTTATGTTTTCTTGCTTTCTCCATTTTGTGTTTTGATACCTAATTACAACACATGCCATAATGTCTTAAAAGAATGCCTTTTTCCTTTAAAATTCGTCAATTTAATTGATGACAAGATTTATACCGCATGCGGACTGTTCCGCGCATAGTACGGACGCGGCAATGCTGCCACCTTTCTAGAAACATTTTTACATTCACCCGAGTTTTTTTTTGTACACATGGAAATGAAATTGTGAAGTCCTTTGTTCTCTTTCTTACTAATGACCATTTTCATAAGTAGGCTGAAACAGATATATGAGACTATCAGGGCAATAGTGGTGTATTCCACAATTTCGGCTAAGTGGCGTTTTCGGCGTAATTTTCATTCCTTATTATAGTACAAAACAACGTCTCTGGAGCCATCTCAACGACGATATCATGTTGAAAGCACCGGTTCTCATCAGATCACCGAAGTTATGCAACATTGGGCGCGGATGCTACTTGGGTGGGTGACCGATAGGTACACCGCGTGTAGTTGTCATTTCTTGGACCGGTCCGTAGTCCAGTGGCAACACTTCGGACTCGTAAATGGAAGGTTGTGGATTCGAATCCCGGCGGAGTACAAAATATACCATTTATATTTCGAAATGTGCTCTTCGCGGGGTTGAAAAATTCATAAACCTTTACCAAAGACCGGTCACTGAAAGGTCCATCCAACCTTACAACAACTGGGTCTTGCTTGAGAATTGTCGCTTTCTACAGCGACGACCAAGCTCGCAGAGGGCTCTTGAGGTGTGATACACACAAAAACAGCGCTCACCAAATAAATCATTCTTATATTATTATTATGATTATCTCCTTTTCAATAGCTAAACTGAAAATTATGCCAAAACGCCACTTAGCCGAAATTGTTGAATACACCAATATTGCCCTGATAGCCTTATATATTGTCTTTTTTCGTTCCACAGATATCATAGGTCGACGGTGTAGTCCTAGCAAGTTCCCAGTACGCCACAGCTGGTGCAGCGGTGCACAGTACGTCGCAGGCTCAGCTGCTCTAACTGTTGTTCATTTGCCATCTCGCGCGCGGCCTGCATAGTGCATACTCATTACACGCGGGAAACCGCAATTATCCAACTAGGCACTTGGACGAGGGACAGGTCTAGGGACGCGCCAATAACCAGTTCGAGATTCCTTGACTTATAGGTAGGGACTGGAAAAAAGCGGTGTTATTTTTTGCGAAATTCGCGTTATTTTTTTGGGAAATTCGCGTTATTTTTGATCAAAAACAGGGAAATTCGCGTTATTTTTTATGATAAACGGGGAGATTTGGTGTAATTTTTAGGGTTGATTTGATCGAAATAAAGGTTTATGTAATTACAAAACTATAGATTTTACTAATATTTACAATTTATAATATAAACAACAATATGTACCTTCAAAAACAATGAATAAACAACATCTGAATCAATACGAGTTACAACTTACAAAAAAACATTGATTGAAAAAAGTATTAATATTTGAATGACACTCCGAATATCCTGCAATATCCTTTTAAAATATTAAATTTAGTCTCTCTAGATGAGTGTTATCTATTTTTTTTGAGGGATGTTGGCTTTTATGAAAGCCTCAAGTTGTGCTCTTGGCTAATCCAGCAGCAGCTTCACTCCTTGATGTATATCCTATTTCATTGATGTCACGATTCAAGTCTGTTTGGATGTCCAGGACAGTTCTGCTTATCATTTATTTTTTTAATAAAACAGATTTGTGAATAGGAATGCAATTCACCAACCTACTCTGCCTGGCCAGAAACAGGTATTAATATCATTAATGAAAAATTAATTACGAGTATTGTTCATTTTAAATGATTATTAATTTATAATTACCCAATTACATTTGTTGAACCAGGGTCAAATTTATGGTCAAATGACCCAGGCGGGGATCGAACCCCGCGTCTAGCGTTCTAGCGTGTTTTAACGTTGAAAGATCAACCCACTTGGCCCCCTCGGCTATAACACCGACCATTTTTTCTGTGCTTTGCACCTTGCAAAGGGTTTTCACAGGAATCTTTTCCTTCCCACAAAATAGTTGCGTTGCAGAAGCGACACATAACAACTTTTTCGCACAATTTCTACCAAAAGTACGAAAATTCGCGATATTTGCGTAAAACCTCAAATTTCGCGTTATTCGCGTAAAAACATCAAAATTCGCGAATAAATTCGTTTTATCGCGATCGCGAAATTTTCCAGTCCCTACTTATAGGTTGTAGAAAATGTTTCACTTTGCCAATGTCACCCCTGTTTCAGGGAAGGTCGGCAAGAGTTGCAGGGTGCATGTCCATTTGAGACTTGGTTTCTATATTGTAGGTTTACATGCGGCATGCGCAAGCGCGAACTTGTACGTGTCGGCTTGTGAGAATGCATGTAGGTAATGTGAATCCCCAATGTTACAAATCTTTGCAACTTAGATTAGATTATATTAGATTAGATACTTTACAGTAAAGGTAAAAGTGACATATAAATAATTATAAAAATATATAAAAAACACAGAGTTTTATTTTCACAAATTGAGTATTTTATTCCACCTCAAGTACTTTCGACTTATTCACGTCATTATCAAGAGGATACTAAATTACAAAAATTGACAAGACAAACACCATAGAGAAATAAAATAAAAATAATGATTTAGGTACGACAAATAGGTACAATAAGGAAATGACACATATAAAGTACTTGAGTGGAAAGTACTTGAGGTGGAATAAAATACTCAATTTGTGAAAATAAAACTCTGTGTTTTTTTATAATTTTGTATAATTATTTATAAAAATGAATTTTCACTGTGTGAATACACAAACTTTAAAAAGTCTAGTAAAAGTGACATATTAAGCTAACATGGGTTTCTCCAATAAATGCACATTTTTTTCTATTTTCTACGAGAGGAAACACTATAAAGTGTCATAACCACGGTAATTCTTGCCTACTGAATATCGGTAATATTTTATGAAGACTAATCAGATGTTCACTTGCGGCCATCTTAGATTTTCAGGTCTTCATATTACCGATATTTGGTAGGTAAGAATTACCGTGGGGATGAGATTTCCAGCCCAGCTGGCTGCCTCGCCACGGCCCAGGGCCTCTAGCTCCCTCGCCACGGCCCAGGGCCTCTAGCTCCCTCGCCACGGCCCAGGGCCTCTAGCTCCCTCGCCACGGCCCAGGGCCTCTAGCTCCCTCGCCACGGCCCAGGGCTACTCGCCACGGCCCAGGGCCTCTAGCTTCCTCGCCACGGCCCAGGGCCTCTAGCTCCCTCGCCACGGCCCAGGGCCTCTAGCTCCCTCGCCACGGCCCAGGGCCTCTCGCCACGGCCCAGGGCCTCTAGTTTCCTCGCCACGGCCCAGGGCCTCTAGCTCCCTCGCCACGGCCCAGGGCCTCTAGCTCCCTCGCCACGGCCCTGGCCCACTCTCCACTACCGCTACATCCACGTTTATGACATTTTCCCTCCATAATTTCCAAAGCGCATCTGTCGCGACGTGTCCGACCAGACCAGCACTTCCCGGGTAGAGCCCAAGCACAGCAACTTAACGGTTAGGTAATCTCAACCATAGCGACTACACATACTTAAACTCTCACTAGAGTCGCTGCTCTAGCTACCATATATTTAATAGCAAACACTTGGAGGTATTGCTTTTACCATCTTCTGTGTCATCAAATCCCTAATCTGCTGATTAACGGATAACTGAGCGCTCAAAACTAATCTGGAAATCCCACGAACACTGGCACTTATTATTCCATCAATTTATTCATATAATCTAAACTTCAATACCTTATTCTACATCGATACCGCAAAGGATAAGGACGGGTGCATTGGAAGGAAAAAAGTGCGAGGGAGACAGACAAAAAAACTGGAAACGTTCACGACGTTTTTATTGTTTCGTGCGTATACATTTTGTAGGAAGGAAGAACAATTTATTTTATATTAAACACTTTAGTCCTTCCACCTGATGTGATATCAAAACCTTAATGGACGAATAAGCATTCCTGGGAGATCTAAAATTCTCATAAACACTGTTTTTTATTATTCTTTTAACTCGTTTTAAGGTGTTTTTAATTCAGAATACCTTATCTTATGTATAAAAAAAACACGTTTTACATATTATAAAATAGTCATTACTTTTTAATTTAAGTATGGGCATTTATTTCGTAAATAACTTTGTAAATATAATTGATGATGATTTTGAAATGATCTTTAATCTCAGTTGCAAATATAATGGAACATTTAAGATTCATGTCAAGCGCATGCCGACAAGCAGACACGGGTAAGTCCGTACTTACACGTGCCGCATGTCTACTTACTTACATAATAAAAACACGATCTCAAATGAATATAAACCGTGCAACTCTTGCCAACCTTCCCTGAAACACGGGTGTCATTAGCAAAGTGAACCATTATTTTAAAGTATGGGTAGTCAGCCTCATAATGGGGAAAGAGGAATGCCCTGAGAGCTTTGTGCAGCCTGCAGAGAGCCTACCTCCATGAAAGAACCTCGAGTGGCCCGTGTGGCAATCTATGAACAGATTGAGGACCAATGTTGGAAGAGCCCGGGCCAACATGTTGACCTGTTTCTCTCCTGACCTGAATCTCTTTGCGGGAAACCAAAGAGCTGTAGACATTGCTCGTTACTGGGCCAATACGGTGTGAACCTGAGACGAAGAAGAAGAAGAAGTCAGCCTGATACCAACATATAAGTCAAAGATGTTTTTTTCAATATTACAAATTTACTTGCATACAAAATAAACCAATTTCCACATGAACATCATGCTTCTGCCGCCCTTTCCCTGAAACCGGAGTGGCATTGGTAAAAATGAACCAAGTTTGTACAGCATGGGCTAAGCATCATACCAACTATTAATCAAAACGACATTTGGATATTCCTTGACTTATAGGTTGGTATGAGGCTGACCACCCATACTGTAAAAATAGTTCACTTTGCCAATTTCACCCCTGTTTGAGGGAAGGACGGCAAGAGTTACATGCCCATTTGATGTATGGGTGTATGCCCATTTGAGATTTGGGTTTTTATATTGTAGGTTCACATGCGACATGTGCAAGCGCGAACTTGTACGTGTCTGCTTGTGAGAATGCATATTATGCGAATTCCCAATGTAACATATCTTTGCAACTTAGATTAGATAAGATTAGATTAGATTAGACGCTCTACTGTAATAATATTAAGTGTGAATTAATCAGAATTTTGATATTTTCAAATTCAGCACATAAGGTCAACGTTTTTTTTATCTTCATGTAATATTACGTCGTGCGAACTTTTAAATAATTACATACAATCACTGCATGTACAGCAATAAAATAACATGAACACCATGAGATTTTTTTCGCCATGAAGAGAAATTAATTGTTGGTTTTTGATTGATGCGTTTCAAATGTTTTAATTTCTCGAAAACTTTGAGAATCATTATCTGAAATGA
The DNA here is from genome assembly GCA_951799405.1 of Agapetus fuscipes. NCBI lineage: Eukaryota > Metazoa > Arthropoda > Insecta > Trichoptera > Glossosomatidae > Agapetus > Agapetus fuscipes. The sequence continues at coordinate 10,936,387 of OX637351.1, read as the reverse complement.
AGCAGTTGTTCTCAAAACGATCTCTTCTCACGGGCAATTTTAATATAATAAGATGCAAGTAAATTGCTTTGAGAACACTTTAATTCTAATTGAATAACATTTTGACACAGTTATGTAGTTATTATCTGTATTTTTTTTTAATAAAACGTTATACTAGAATCTTTAAAATCAGCTGCAAAGATGTATTAATATTTAAAATTCATATCAAATGCATGACCACAAGTAGACACGTGTAAGTTCGCACTTTTAAATGCTGCATGTGTACTCACAAATTAAAATCCAAACCTCAAATGAACAATTTTGGCCGACTTTCCCTGAACCAGGAAAAACTAGATGAGATGTAAGAAGTATGCAAGGACAGAGTCAAGTGGAGGCACTTGTGTGGAGGTACCGGCCACCCCTAGAGGAATGGCGGCAGGATACAAGACAAGACAAGGGGGGCATTGGTAAAGTGAGCATTTTTTTACAGTATGAGTGTTCAGTCTCATACCAACCTATAAGTTCAGAAATGTTTTAAAATTACTCGTATTAAATTATATGTAGATTCTACAGTTCCACAAGCATTTAAAAACAAGTTTTTTTTGTGTTCCGTTAGGAACTTATCCCATCAACTGCCGATTATGATCTCTTAGCATTAAACATTAGACTAACACCGATCAAATGTATTTTAAAATATTTTTTTGAGGAGGATGCACTAATTCATTTTTCTTGGCCAGAAACGAGGCGCAACAGGCCCCTTATGGTGCTCTCTCATAAGGTCATCAACGGCCTAATTGGCAATCTCACCCTGTTGAAGGGCTACAAGTTGTATGTGCCTGACGACTACACCCGAGGGCGAGGACATGATCTATTTCATGTACCGAAAAGCCGTACTGATGGCGTGGCGCAACACCCTGTGACTCGGAGTATAAAGATCTCAAAAAAGTCTAATATAGACATTTTTGAGTGTAATTTATTCAGATTTAAAAATCAAGCAAAAGAGTTCCTCCCAGCGTGTTGATGGCTGTGAGGGTGCACTGTAATTAGGGTAACCTGTTGTGCACAAAAAAACCGAATAATTTATCATTTTATTAAAAGGCACACCAAGCTCGCACATCGCACCCTGGCTTCCTACAAACATGTGTTTCTTGATGAACCCTCTTTTCTATTTCCGCTGGTCCACATTAACAATTTTAACGCCAACTACTATCCTGCAGGTTCGACCACAGAATTCTACCCCTTCAGAGAAAACTAGGTAAGAAGTTGCTCTAGATGTGCAGCGTAGTTAAATTTTAACGTTACGCTTTCAAGGCTGTAGTCTTGTCTAATCAAATCTAATCTAATCTAAGTTGCAAATGATGATGATGATGATGATTTGTATAGCGCCGTTTCGTGGCTACTATCACTGCAAGGACGTTTGTTACATTGGAGGATATGTTACAAGGACGATATGTTACATTGGAGATTCACATTATATGCATTCTCAAAAGTAGACACGTACAAGTTCGCGCTTGCACATGCCGCACGTGAACTTACAACATTAAAATCAAATCTTAAATGGACATACACCCTGCAACTCTTGCCGTCCTTCCCTGAAACAGGGGTGACATTGTCAAAGTTAACCATTTTTACAGCATGGGTAGTCAGCCACATAGGTACCAACCTACAAGTCAAGGATTGTAAAAGTTCAAAATTTCGTATTTACGACTCTGCCTTTGTTGGCCGTATGTGAACCTCTATTTGATTCTACGTGCCACTAAATGTATGAAATAGTTCTCACGGTTTTGTATACAATACTAAGGAGCAGGTGCGGAGTAAGGCCAACGGGGGCCCTAGTGCGGGGAAAGATGTACCCCCCATCCCCACCGCATTCTATCACATTAAATTATAGATTACAAATAATATACTTCTCCTTCTTTCGGTGCCCCTTCTAACGAAGATCATGGCTATTTTCACTTTGGGTGCTTCGGCTCGAAATATTATATAATGTTACGAACTTATGAACCCGATTACGTGGCTTGCTTATGTGTATATGTATCCGCTTCTAGTAAAGTCTACTGTGAGTTTGAATGTATGCATGTGCCCTCGCACGTAGTTGTGAGTATGCGAAACTAGAATAATTTAGAACAAAACAGAAGTGTGTGGTTCACTATAGAAGGGTCTAGAATATGCGTGATACGTCCGTCTAGACGCTATATATTTGGACCGCAATTGTGTAAGAGAAAAAAGTCGATTAAAACATTGAGCCGTGAAGTCGAAAGCAATAGTTAGAAATCAGTACATTGTAAGCCGACATTGTGTAAAATAAATCTTGAAAAATAAATTGCTGTTTAATGAAAAGAACCCAACTAGAAATATAACAATAACTTATTGTGAACTAAAACGAATCTGAATACCGACTTCAGCGTTTTAAGTGAAGCTTAAAGATTTCTATGCCATTCTGTAAATTGATTGGTTTCGAAATTCAACTTTTGATGCAAACTGTATTTTTTGTTTGGTCTTTAGGGTGATTCCTTGACTTATAGTTTAAAAAATGGAGGCAGCTCTGCAGAGGCTCTGGCCACCCTTAGCGGAATGGCGACAGAGTTACAGTTACAGTTACAGTATAGTTTGGTATTAGGCTGACCACGCATACTGTAAAAAATGGTTCACTTTGCCAATGTCACCACTGTTTCGGGGAAGGTCGACAAGAGTTGCAGGGTGTGTGTTCATTTGAGATTGGGGTTTTTATGTTGTTAGTACACATTCGCGAATTTAAACGTGTCTGCTTGTGGGAATATGTTTAATATGAATCTTAAATGTAATTTATCTTTGCAGCTTAGATTATAGAATATAGATAGGTAAGTTTCCTTGGAAAGGCGGCTCTAGTGCGTCGCACCTCTCAAATAGCCCTAAATACAGGTCTATGCGTGAGGTATGTGTTGGGATACAAACATACAGAACAGTTACGCATTACGGAGCCAAATGTATTTCGATAGAAAGTAAACAATGGGCTTTTATTGCATTTTATCGAATCGGTATTCTTTTTTAAATGACCATTTAGTTGTGATTTTTTTTTATTTACTTACTCTAAGTGAGGAAGCTGGAACTCAAAAATATTCGGGTTGGATCCTCTTGTCCTGGGCTGGAAGTGTCATCACCACGGTAATTCCTACGTACCGAATATCGGTAATGTTTGTATGAACACTAATCAGCTGTTCGCTTGCGGCCATCTTGGGTTGACAGGTCTTCATACAAATATTACAAATAATCAGAATCTAAATCTAAATCTAAGCTGCAAAGATATGTATCATTTGAGATTCATATTAAATGCATTCCCACAAGCAGACACGCATAATTTCGCGCTTACACATGCCGCATGTGGACCTACAATATAAAAAACCCAATCTCAAATGAACATAAGCCCTGCAACTCTTGCCGACCTTCCCTGAAGCAGGGGTGACATTGGCAAAGTGAACCATTTTTTACAGTATGGGTGGTCAGCCGCATACCAATCTATCAGTCAAAGAAATATTAATAAGGAGAATAATAATAATGATTTATTTGGTGAGCGCTGTTTTTGTGTGTATCACACCTCAACAGCCCTCTGCAGAAAGCGCCAATTCTCAAGCAAAACCCAGTTGTTGTAAGGTTGAATGGACCTTTCAGTGACCGGTCTTTGGTAAAGATTTATGAATTTTTCAACCCAGTGAAGAGAACATTTGGAAATATAAATGGTAAATTTTTTATGTTCCGCCGGGTTTCGAATCCACAACCCTCCATTTACGAGTCCGAAGTGTCACCCATCCAGGTAGCATATGCGTCCAATGTTGCTTAATATCCGGTAGGTAGGTGAGAATTACCGTGGTGATGATTTCCTTGACTTATAGGTTGGTATGAGGCTGACCACCCATACTGTAAAAAATGGTTCACTTTGCCAATGTCACCCCTATTTCAGGGAAGGTCGGCAAAAGTTGTGGGGCTTATGTTCATTTGAGGTTTGGATTTTATTTGTAAGTACACATTCAGCATTTGTAAGCGCGAACTACACTTGCTGGTTTGTGGGCATACATCTGAGAGTTTTAAATGAATATATCCTTGCAACTTAGATTATAGATTATTATAGATGAGACTTCCAGCCCAGGTACGGTGGGCAGACAATGCCGAGGTCGACGTCAAAGTTCTGGAAGTAAGGGGCTCATAGAGGGAAACGGCACAAGATAGGAAATCCTGGAGGATTGTGGTGCGGGAGGTCCTGAGCCTTCAAGGGTTTGAGCTGAAGGAATAAAAAAAGTAATCCGTTGACCAAGAAGGCTTTTCCACCTTGATAGCAGCAATGATTCAAGTGACTCTGTCGACAAATCAGAAGTAACGTGCTTTCTTGTAGAAAACGTGTTAGTTTAAGTATCGTATAAGCGTATGTATGTATATTGATAGTCTGTACGTATCTCCCGCATTTATCTAGCCCAGTGATTCCCAAACTGTGCGCAAATTGTGTGCCCTGGCTCCACGGTGGCGTCATAAGGGCGCCGCGAAATATTTAATTAAAATCTCATCCAATTTAAACTAAGTTGCAAATATATGTAACATTAAAGATTCATATTATGTGCATTTTCACAAGCAGACGCGTATAAGTTCGCGCTTAAACACGCCGCATGTGGACTCACAATATAAATATCCGAATCTCAAATCAATATACACCCTGCCACTCTTCTTCACCTTCCCTGAAACAGGGGTGACATTGACAAAGTGAATCATTTTCTACAGCATGAGTGGTCAGCCGCATGCCGACCTATAAGTCAAGGAACATACACAACAAAAAAATCGCCAATTTTCTTCTAAGGATTTCTTTTTCATTTCTGAAAATTTTGCGATCTTCAACATACTATCGTGTATGCTGAAAAAATCGTAGTGATTGGGGGGAGGGGGGAGGGGGCAATTGGGAACTGAAATCTGGGCCCCCGCCCCCGTCAACGGCATTATTTTTGAGACAAAATGTTCATTTAGAAAAAATCTGATGTGTGAAGGGCGCTGCTGAAAAAATCCGATTATTTAGGCGGCTGACCACGTATGCTGCAGAAATTGGTTCACTTTGCCATTGTCACCCCTGTTTCATGGAAGGTCGGCAAGGGCTGCAGGGTGTATGTCTATTTGAGATTTGGGTTTTTATGTTGTAGGTTCACACGCGGCAATTATATGTATAGCGGAATTATAATTAATTGTTTTGGTGGTTTTTCGGGTTAGGCCATGGTCTGCATCCAGCTTTTTTATCCGCCGACGTTTTGGTTGCATGTAGACCATGGTCTAGCCCGAAAAAACACAAAAACAATTCATTTTATAATACCGACCATGAAAACGTTAGTGAAAGTTTAAAACTTTATTTTGTACGTGGTTGCTTGTGAAAATGCATATAAAGTGAATCCCCAATACATATCTTTGCAACTTAGATTATATTAGATGAGATTAGAAAAAATCGCATGTGTTGAGGGTGCAGCGGAAAAAAACCGACTATTTAGGGAACACCAAACCGAAAAAGATTGGGAACCTCTGATCTAGCAACTTCCCACAGCTCTGCATTTCGTCGTACATTATTTTGATCTTATTTTATTTATTTATTTTTTTCTCTCATTCAAGATTAATGACCTCAAATTACTCCGCAAGGTCAATGATACTAGACTGAGCATTTCAGGGCTGTGCCATCCATGAAAAAATAAACTCATTTTCGAAACCAACAACAGCTGACCACCCATGCTGTAGAAAATGGTTCACCTTGCCAATGTCACCCCTGTTTCAGGGAAAGTCGGCAAGAGTAGCAGGGTGTATGTTCATTTGAGATTTGGGTTTTCGTATTGTTAGTCCACATGCGGCATGTTTAAGCGCAAACTTATACGTGAAAATCCTTAATGTTACATATCTTTGCCCCATACGAAATTGACGTTTGCTCGCCGAGAAAAACTAACAAATTCAAAGATTTTCCGACCTTATTTAACTGGGTGTTGCACAGGGCTGGAAGTCTCATCACCACGGTAATTCTTACCTACCAATATCGGTAATATTTGAACGAAGACTAATCAGCTGTTCACTTGCGGCCATCTTGGATTGACAGGTCTTCATACAAATATTACCGATATTCGGTAATATTTGTTATAAACGGAGAAACGGAGTGATAGGGTGAGGAATGATTTTGTAAGAGAAGAATGTGGTGCAAGAAAAAGTGTGAAAGTGAAGATTAAAAGAAGTTTTTTAAGATGGTTTGGGTATATGGAGAGAATGAATAAGGAAAGACTGACGAAGAAAGTATACGTTGCAAGAATAAATGGATGTCGTTGTAGAGGAAGACCGAGAAAGGTATGGATGGACCAAATATCCGAAATCGCGAAAGAATGGAAGGACAGGAAGAAGTGGCGGCTAATCTGCAATGCTGATTTGTAATGTTAGTTTATTAGTTTGCTACATTTTTTGCATAATAATTTTTTGACTTTTTTGTATAGATTTATTTTTAAGGTTTTGTTGTTGTTTTTTTTTTTTATACTTAAATGTTATTTATTACTCGTATTCCTTGACTTATAGGTTGGTATGAGGCTGATCACCCATACTGTACAAAATGGTTCACTTTGCCAATGTCACCCCTGTTTCAGGGAATGTCGGCAAGAGTTGCAGGGCTTATGTTCATTTGAGGTTTGTATTTTATTTGTAAGTACACAATCAGCATTTGTAAGCGCGAACTACACGTGTTTGTTTGTGGGCATACATCTGAGAGCTTTGAATGAATATATCCTTGCAACTTAGATTATAGATGGAATATCCAGAGTCATAATAAAAGAAGAGCCTGTATGAAAAAGATTATGACTCTGGAGGAAATGAAAGAAGTATGTAAAGACAGAAATAAATGGCTGTTGATCTGTAATATTGGCGGCTAGGGTTTATTAAATTGAAATTGGTTTTCTGTTTTAGTTTTGATGTCCATAGATATATTATTTATTGATTTCAAAATAGTTATTTATGCCACTGCCAAGTAATGATAGTCTTTTTAACACGAGTGCTACTTTGTGCCATGAGGCGCAGCCGAATGGCACAATAGAAAGCACGAGTGTCACAAAGACTAATTACGTGCAGTGGCATACAATACTTTTTCTACGACCATGAGAGAATTAACAAAATAGTGAATAATAGTCATTATAATGTACTCGTCCATTTGAAGTAATTAAAACCTTACCTTTGTCAAAACGTGTGATTTATCATTCCCTTCGATTATTATCGAATCTAACCTAAGTTGTAAAGATAAATTGTATTTAGGTTTCATATTTAATTCATGCCCACAAGCCGACACATATAAGGTCGCGCTTTTACATCCTGCATATAAGCTTAAACATTCAAACCCAAAACTCAAATAAACATATGCCCTGCAGTTGTATTGGCACGTGAACCAAGTTTGTACAGCATAGGTGATCAACCTCATACCCACCTATTAACCAAGTAACTTTTTGACATTGTTTATTTTTTGCGGTGAAATTTTTTGTATTGTTTTCCTTTCAAGCCTTTTATTTTCCTTTGAAAAAAGATAAGCTTTCTTTGGAGCATTCCGATAAATAAATTCGATAAATTTTAGCACTATTAACAATTTTTATTTGACTCTACACATAAAATATATTTATTTTCATCTGAACAGAGCTGGAAGTCTCATCACCACGGTAATTCCTACCTACCGAATATCAGTAATATTGTATGAAGCCTAATCAGCTGATCGCTTGCAGGCATCTTGGATTGACAGGTCTTCATACCCCCATACAAGGTTGACATTTGAAATTAAAAAAATGGTTCCAATTCTGACAATGCGCATGCGCACATGTTCATTTTAACACGGTTACCGGTTGCATAACGTAACATTATGCAACGGGTGTAGAAATGTATGGCATTGTGATTGCGTTAGCCGTTTTGTAATTAGTAAATTACCAAATGGGAGTAGAAAAATGTAATTTGTCGTGTATGTTCCTTGACTTATAGACTGGTAGTCGGCTGACCACCCATGCTGTAAAAATGTTTCACTTTGCCAATGTCACCCCTGTCTCAGGGAAGGACGGCAAGAGTTGCAGGGTGTATGTCCATTTGTGATTTGGTTTTTGTGTTGTAGGTTCACATGCGGCATGTGCAAGCGCGAACTTGTACGTGTCTGGTTGTGAAAATGCATGTAATGTGAATCTCCAATGTAACATATCTTTGCAACTTAGATTAGATTAGATTCGGTAGGTAAGACTTACCGTGGTGATGAGACTTCCAGCCGACGACTTTTGACGTTGAGTAAGGAGTCCTCAGAAGATTTCCCCTCAGTATCCGATCAGTTGTTCACAGCCCTGTTGCGTTTGCCCGCCATGCCGCATTGGTGACAATGTTCTGCCTCTTTTCCTCTGAGGAATGCGCGCGCAAAAAATGTGAGCCAATCTCCCTCCAAGAAGATTAGTATGGTGTCGGTCTATTCTTCATTTATAATCGACTTGACTTGTTCCTTGACTAATGGGTTGGTATAAGGCTGACCACCCATCCTGTAAGTTACACATATAGTGTAACTTCTAGCCGTGTTATCCCCGAAGGGTTTCGTATCCATCATCGTTCCACTCGCCACGAGTGGAACCTATTTATTTTAACAGGTCATTTCTTGTAAAAGCTGAGTAGGTGAACCTTGCCGGTATTTCATTTTGGGGTTTGAAATAAACACCGAAACGCGAAATCATTTCTCGCACCCTCGGTGGGATTCGAACCCGAGCTCACAGCACTGAACCTGAGAATGCAAGCACTCTACCAACATAGCTATCGACCGGGCATTCTATAATCTATAATCTACTATCTAAGTTGCAAAGATATATTATTGAAAGTTCTCAAATGCATGTCCACAAACAAACACGTGTAGTTCGCGCTTACACATGCAGAATGTGTACTTACAAATAAAATCCAAACCTAAAATAAACATAAGCCCTTCAACTTTTGCCGACCTTCCCTTACACAGGGGTGACATTGGCAAAGTGAACCATTTTTTACAGTATGGGTTGTCAGCCTCATACCAACCTATAAGTCAACTTTCACAACAAAATCTTGAAAACCCCGTTCTTCGCTGCATCACTGTTTGTTAAATTCTTTCATAAAAAAAATCAATGTTTTTTTTCAAGCCGACCATAGAGATTTGATTTTAATAGTTTGTTTTAAAAAATAGAGTCATTATAATAACAGTTTTCCAAAAAATAACCTAAGTATTAACTTGCGTTCTGCTTCCTTTATTTTCTAAACATTTATGAAATAACCCTTTGCCTGCCGCAGCTGTAATAAATTGTATGACGAACCCGCGGAGACGATCAAAGGCAATGACATAACAATTTAACCCTCTTGCTACCAAATTACGACCAAAAACATTTTTTCCTATTGTGAAAATAAAATTAAGCTTTCGTTGTTTTAACTACATAGATCTGTTGGATCATATAGCACATTTCGTACAATTTCTCATTTATTTTTTATATACTTAATGTAAAACACTTTTTCGTAGAATACAGGTATTGACTGAAATATCGAAGAGTGTATTTGTTATTCCTTGACTTATAGGTTGGTATGAGGCTGACCACCCATACTGTAAAAAATGGTTCACTTTGCCAGTGTCACCCATGTTCCAGGGAAGGTCGGCAAAAGTTGTAGGGCTTATGTTCATTTGAGGTTTGAATTTTATTTGTAAGTACACAATCAGCATTTGTAAGCGCGAACTACACGTGTTTGTTTGTGGGCATACATCTTTTTTTTTTTTTTTTTTTTTGTTTCGCGTTGGAAGAAGGAAAATCTTTTAAAGACGCCAAGTGACAGCCAGTCACTAGATTGGCAGTGTGGGAATCTCCCTGCTGCGGGCCTACCCACTAAAAACCTCTCCCGTGCAAGCATCTACCACACTCCGGACCTACCAATGAAGTATTACGCTGGGAGTGTGGCAATGGTTTATACGCTGATGGCGTCTACTCTACTCGCTGTGGAAACGCTCATTGCGTTACCAACTACACCGCGTTACATGACGCCTTTCAGTCGGCTTCTACGGCGGCCGCGGGCCGTCTTCTCCTCTCGCGCTCGGCGTCCTCCTTCTGTCCCATTACGCTCGAGGCGAAGTCCTCCCACGCCCGCCAGTTATCAGCCGACTGGAGCATTGTCGACACCACCGCATCCACCTCCAGGTGATCGACCCCGAGAGCAGCCACAAGTGACGCCCTCTCAGTCGCCCAGGCCGGACACGCTAGCATCGTATGCTCGGCGTCGTCTTCTGTTGCATCGCAGTGCCAGCAGGCTGCGGCTGCTTCTTTGCCTATCCTTTGCAGGAAGTTTCCGAAGCAGCCGTGTCCACTCAGCAGCTGGGTGAGTCTGTAGCTCAAACCACCATGCTTCCTTTGGCACCAGGTCCTTAGGTCGCTGATAAGTCTTCGCGTCCAGCGTCCACCAACTGCCGTGTCCCAGCGTTGCTGCCACTGCGAGTATATCGCGTCTCGAGAGAGGTCTTCTAGACCGTCTCTCTTCCGCTCTCTTCTCTCCTGACGTTCTCGCGCCAGGAGGTGAATTGGAGGCGAAGAAGATAGCACCAGCGCTGCGTCCTCGGAGATCGTGCGATACCCAGAGATAACCCTGAGTGCACTCCTCCTCTGCACACTTGCCATCTTCTTCCTGTAGTGCTCAACCTCGAGCGACTTCGCCCAGATGGGTGCTCCATACAAAAGCGTCGAGTGCACCACCTCGTGCAGAAGTCTCCTTCTGCTCGATTTGGGCCCGCCGACGTTCGGCATGATTCTACCCAGCTGTTGCGCCACCACGCTTGCCCTCGCCGCCGCTAGCTCGATGTGTTCTCTGAAACAGAGTCGACGATCAAGTTGGACACCGAGGTACCGCAGGGATTTAACCAGCGGCACCTCAAAGCCCCCCAGCGTCAGTTTTGGCAGCGCGGGTCGTCGCTTTCGGCTGAACAATACTGCCTCCGTCTTGTGGACTGCAAGTTCCAAGCCGGAACGGTCCAGCCACCGCTTCACCCTGGGCCACCATTTGTGGGCATACATCTGAGAGCTTTGAATGAATATATCCTTGCAACTTAGATTATAGATTATAGTATTTGTGTTTATTTTACACAATTTTATACTGATAGGGTAAATATGTAGTAAAGAAGATTTTTTAATAAAATATATTTGTTGTATTGGCTTCAAATTGGAACGAGGGTCTTAAAGTCATATTGTAAGCCTAATTTGGTAAACGACTTATATTGGTAAAAGGCCATCCATCTGTTTTTTCCCCCAATTTAATCCGGTTTTATATCCGGTTAATCAAAACCAACATCAACCGCCACATCCTGGCAGTGCCTCACGACAGAAGCAACAACTCAAGCAACACCTCTGCGGCACCCTTCCAGGGTGACATAGACTTTCAAAAATTGGGGAGCCTACCGCACAGGATTCCTTAAAAAAAAAGTTTCGCTTTTGCCAACGCAACCCTTTTTTTGGGTAATTCCGCAATTTTTTTACGGCTTACGTTCATTTGATTCTTGGGTTTTTTGTTGTTTAGGACCTTGTCAAGTCTTTTTTGTAACTCAGGAACTTTTCTTGCCATTCTGAATTTCTAAAGTGGGTTATAGAGCCCTCTTTCAACTTAAGTCTTTCGGTGGTATTCACACACAGCAAATCTATGGCTCAGCCGCCACCTAACGTGAATTTTCCATAGAAAAATTTATGATTATCTATTTTAAACTAATCTAAGTTGCAGAGATATGTAACATTGGGATTCACATTATATGCATTTTCACAAGCAAACACGTATAAGTTCGCGCTTGTAGATACATGCCGCATGTCAACCTACAACATAAAAACCTAAATCTCAAATGAACATACATCCTGCAACTCTTGCCGACCTTCTATGAAACAGGAATGACGTTAGCAAAGTGAACCATTTTCTACAGCATGGGTGGTCAGCCACATGCCAACCTATGAGTCAAGGAACATATACTTTATATTCCGTGATCTGTGTATACAACCATTTTCATTTTTTAAATCACAAATAATAATATGTATAAAATTATTGATTTATTTATTTGATAATGATCCATGGATCAGCTGCGTATGAACGTAACCGTGAATAGCCCTGATGGTTTTTATTCATGTTTTTGTATTTTTCATTTGAAATTCTCACTTGGGTGCGTCGAGGGTTAAACACGAAGCAAGAATATTTTATTTTGTTTCTAAAATGATAAACGTAATATGAGATGATTTCCTCGGCCCGACTTGTACCCCGAGTATAAAACCTCACGTCTCAATTCAACCATTACGTTTTACTCGACATGTATATGAAATAAAACGCTCGACAGAGGCGATATTTAAGTTTCTATATGTTTAAAGTTAATGCTATAGTTGGGTTCGAATGTAGAGTTGTACAGGTACTTGTGTGCGTCCGCAATTTGAAGTATTAACTAAATTGGGCACGTTTTGAATGGTATTGCTTGGGATGTTAGGTTTGTGATGTTGGTAGCTGAGCCGCCATTAGGAACCCGCCATTACACGCACAGAACCAAAGCCTAATCTAAGTTGCAAAGATTTATGTAACATTGGGGATTGACTTAATATCCATTTTCACAAGCAGACACGTATAAGTTCGCGTTTGTACATGCCGCATGTAAACCTACAACATAAAACCCAAATCTCAAATGGGCATACACCCTGCAACTCTTTTCGTCCCTCCCTACAACAGGGGTAAAAATTGGCAAAGTGAACCATTTTTTACAGCATGGGTGGTCAGCCGCATACCAACATATGAGCCAAGGAACTTTTTATTTGAATAAGAGGCTTACACGGCCGGCTGATGATGCTGGAGTGATGTTTTCCGGGATCTGTTGCCGTGGTCTCTGGGAGTTGGAGCTTCCGGACGTATCGCCCATTTCTACGATGGGCTTCTTCAGCGTGAAGTATGATGATGAAGATGATCTTGATGAGAGCTGTGATGCAAGTGTGTGTACACTCGAGGTTTATGTGTGGAAACTAAATACGAAATTGATGAAATTACATTTTCTGTGCTTCCACGACTTACTCAGCCTTTACAAGATTTATGTGAAGCAGACTTCCCGTGAGCTGAGAAACTCCCACTTCAAGTGAAGTCGTTTGCCCCCTTACCTGTAAAAATAAATAAGTTCTACATCCAACATGCGACCCTTTTGAGGACTACGTGGTAAGAAGTGTTTCACTAAATGTTTAGCTTAGTTGTAAAAAGATACACTTTTAATTTCTTACCGAATCGATCACAAGATTTCTTCTGCATTACTTCACTTTCTTCATCCCTGTCAAGTCCTCTCTAATCTAATCTAAGTTGTAAATATATGCAACATTGGGGATTCACATTGTATGCATTTTCGCAAGCAGACACGTACAAGTTCGCACTTGTGCATGCTGCATGTGAACCTACAACATAAAAACCCTGAAGCTCTTGCGGTCCTTCCCTAAAAAACAGGGGTGCCATTGGCAATGTGAACCATTTTCTACAGCATGGGTGATCAGCCACACACCAACCTATAAGTCAAGGAACATACCCTCAACGTTGAAAATCACTTGAAATAAAAACAACGACCGGTCCGAAGCTCAGTGGTAACACTGCGGACTCTGAATGGTAAGGTTGTGGGTTCGAATTCCGGCGGAGCACAACAAAGATACCATTTATATTTTCAAATTTGCTCTTCGCTGGGTTAAAAAAAATCATACACCTTTACCAATGAACGGTCACCAAAGGTCCATCCAGCCTTACAGCAACTGGGTCTTGCTTGAGTATTGGCACTTTGTAGCGACGACCAAGCTCGTACACCGCTGCGGCACTACAACAAGTGTCATATACCCCTAGAGTCTCTAGAATCTAGGGAGTCTCCCGCACAGGATTTCTTAAAAAACAAAAAAACTGTGCTGCCCGTGTTGCTTGTCATTTTCAGTATGTCATGTAATGTAATAATGTCAAATTGACATGTAGACTGTAAAGTTATCTAATTGATAACCTGCATTGTTTGAATGTCGTTATTATCGACAATGATTCATCTTGCCGTGACATTTTATAACAAGTTAGGCATATATCCACGGAGCCATTTTATGTCAGAATGAAAAGTCAGGTTACATTCGATCAACGAGAAACAAGTTCAATGGAGGATCTGGGATGCGACCACATGGTGAGACTCAAAAGTGACCGGCAATTGATTGCTGACACATTTCATTTGTTGCCTATCAATGAGCTAGTTTCATTTTGAATAAAAGAGTGAAGGTGTAAAAAATATTTTTATATTTTTTTATAAAGTCCGGTCGATAGCTCAGTTGAGTGCTTGCATTCCATGCCGTGAGTTCGGGTTCGAATCCCACCGAGGGTGTCTGAAATTGTGGATAACGTTGTGGATAACGATAACTTTGGGGATAACGCGGCAAGAAGTTACACTATTTGTGTAGCTTAGTTGCGTTTTTTTTTTATCAAGAAAGGTTTATCAGAGTTTTGGCGTGGCTAAAAATAATTTCAACTTTTTTAAAACGTAAGTCGTAAGACTACTTAGTTGTTTCTTACTTTCTGGTGAGGCATTATCGTCCACTGCTGAACATAGGCCTCCTTACTGTCTCTACAGGCTTCTCTATCCTGGACCTCTTCCGTTCAGTCACCAGCCCTGGAAGTCTCATTGCCATGGTTATTATTACCTACCGAATATCGGTAATATATTTTGTATGAAGAACTGTCAATCCAAGATGGCCGCAAGTGAGCAGCTGATTAGTCTTCATACAAATATTATCGATATTTGGTAGGTAAGAATTACCGTGGTGATGAGATTTCTAGCCCAGCAATCCTCTTTATGGCGTCTGAACACCGTGATAAAGACTTTCTTTTCCTTCTTCTTTTGTCGTTGCGAAGTCTCCACTCCACATTTAAGTTTTTCAAGGTAGGTGTACATTTGACAAGGATATAATATGATTTGATCTGTACTTAAACCCCGATGTACAGAACTGTGGAGCTTACTTTAGTTTACTTAGACCAGTCCGTAGTCTAGTGGTCAACACTTCTGACTCGTAAATGGAAGGTTGAGGGCTCGAATCCCGGCGGATCACAAAAAATATATCATTTATATTTTCAAATGTGCTTTTCGCTGGATGAAAAATTAATATACTTACCTTTACCAAAGACCGGTCACTAAAGGTCCATCCAGCCTTACAGCAACTGAGTCTTGCTTGAGAATTGGCACTTTCTACAGCGACGACCAAGCTCGCAGAGGGCTCTTGAGGTGTGCCTCACACAAAAAAAGCGCTCACCAAAAAAATCATCGTAATATTATTATTATTATTAGCCAAGTCTAGCCAGGATGTAACGGTTTTTTTTATTTATCCATTTTTTATAAAACATTCACCTTTTCGTCGACATTTTTAGCCTTTAAAGGTTCCTCGAGCTGACTCTTGGTCTTAATTATTCATTAGCACGTTTTTTTATTATTTATTTTTTATTTTATTCATAACTTGTATCACTTCCAGGTTGCTTCGTGTGATTACTGCTTAATAAGTGGAAAGAAGACGATAATGTCTGGCCGTAGCGTGTTCCGATAAAGCAATCTCTAAAACGTCAGCCACAGACTGAGCTCATATCTAGTTATGTCACACTATCTCCTAATTACCCTCGCAATCACATTTAGTATTGACTTAATAATGGATTAGTGACTGGGTTTCCAATAAATGTGGGCGATAATGAATTGAACACTTATTTACAATAATAATACGGACTATTATCCCAAACCTGATTCTTTTTTGACGCCAGTGTAAAGTTTATCGTTTAACCTTCCAGCGACCTAATCTAATCTAAGTTGCAAAGATATGTTACATTGGAGATTCCCATTATATGCATTCTCACAAGCAGACACGTACAAGTTCGCGCTTGCACATGCCAACATGAAAATCCAAATCTCAAATGGTCATATACCCTGCTACTCTGGCCGTCCTTCCCTAAAACACAGGTGACATTGGCAAAGTGAACCATTTTCTACAGCATGGGTGGTCAGCCGCATACCAACCTGTAAGTCAAGGAACATTCAAAACAAATTACATTTTTTTAAATAAACAAATTATACCATGCATAAAACTTAAATACAAGTACAAAATATAAAATTATAATTATCAATTTCAATTAAATAGAAAAACCCTAGCCCTAGCCGCCAACATTACAGATCAACCGCCATTTCTTTCTGTCCTCACATACTTCTTTAATTTCATCCAGAGTTATAACCTTTTTGATACAAGCTCTCCTTTTATTATGACTCTGGATATTCCTTTTCGGTTTTTAGCTAACTCGAACTGTACCCTGAGTACGAGTTGCAAAACTTGAGTAAGGTAAAGTTTACGGAAAGAATTCAAGAGTGGTTTTCCCCAAAATCTGCGTTTTTGTTTGTTTGACCTTGATTTTCTTTATCACGTAACTCTTTTCATAAGACCATAAAGTGTAAGAAACAAAAACGGCAGATTTTGGGGAAAATCACTCCTTATTACTTTCCGTTAACTTTACTTTACTCAAGTTTTGCACCTCGTTCTCAGGATACTGAAATATTTTGAGAATGGGTTAAAGTTATAGTTATTACAATTTAACTTAACTTAATAATACCGGACCTCAGCACGGTAAAGTGAGGGAAGCCAAAATAAAAGGCGCATTTGTTTTACATACACTGTACGAAAACGCAGCCACTGGAAGGTTAAACCCAACCATAGTCTTAACTGAAAAAAAAAATGGAAACTAAAAGAGCGTTTCTATTGAGTGTTTTACTTTTGTATACATTATTTAGGTATACTTGAAGAACAGTGGAAATATTAATTTATAATCCATACACGTGTCTCGGTTGTTACCGGATGTATGGAATGACGTTTAGGTAGTAGATTTTATTTTGAACGAAGTCTTATCAAATGAATCCCGAATATTTTTATTATGTAGATATTAAATAACAGTTCAGAACTCCTATAACTACAATATTTGTACTGTTTTTTTTTTTTTTAATTTAATACTATCTACTAGTACATATATTGATGACGTCTCCACTTTTTTCTGTCCTTGTATACCTTTCATCTCTTCAACATTAATCACTTTCTTCGAACAAAGAAAATCTGTTTTGATACGGTTTTTATCGGGTTAGACCATGTTCTATTTGCAGTAATTTGGTCTGCTGACGTTTCATTCTCTCAAGCGGGGAACATTTTCAAGGCAAACTGGCTAATAGAACATGGTCTACCACGAGAAAAACTATATTTTTTAACACCAACCATGAAAGTTAAAGTTCTGAACTATATTTCAAATCTGTTTATGTAGTCTAATCTAATCTAAGTTTCAAAATATAAGTAACATTAGAGGTTCACATTATATGCATTTTCACATAACAGACACGTATAAGTTCGCGCTTAAACATGCCGCATGTAGTCCTACAATATAAAAACCCGAATCTCAAATGGGAAAACACCCTGCAACTCCTGCCGACCTTCCCTGAAACAGGGGTGACATTGGCAAAGTGAACCATTTTCTACAGCATGGGTGGTCAGCCGCATACCAACCTACAAGTCAAGGATCACCAACCTATAAGTCAAGTAGTAATTTATAAAATAAAAATTAACTTTTATTGAGGGTGGCTGTTTCATAAGGACGTAGTGAAATGTTGAGCATTATTTTCTTCATAGGTGGTAAGTTGAATATATTAAATGATAGTTGAAGCTGTGCGGGGCTCGAGCAATTGTTACTAACAAAGAGCCTGTGCTCCGTAAGATGCGCGAGATAAGGAATAGGCAGTACCCACTGTGGGGGCATCGGAGTGCCGGCAGCGCGGGAACACAGCTCCGTAAATCTGGAAATTCTTTTAAATTTTTCATAATAAAAATTAATGTAAGGGCCTGTTGCAGCAACTCCAATCAGACAAAAATCAAAATCAAGTGAGATTTCTCTCATCAATTAAAAAAAATTGGTGGCATATACGTAAGTCAGCTGATGAACATCATATTTCCTGTTCAAATTCCATCATATACTGTACCCACCTCCGAGGAATATTTAATCGAGGTCCTTACCAGAATTAAGCAATCAAATTTGATATGTCAATCAAATATTGATTGGAGGTTTGTGCAGCAAGCCCTAAGTGTTAACAAATATAATCTGCAGGGGCGTGCATCCCCTACAGGCAAATGTTGCTAATAGGTAGGCAATACATTGATACCCTCTCTTAAAATGAGGAAGACTTGGTTTTGTATGTTTGACTTTTTATTTCTCTTTTGTTTCTTTTTTTTACAATTGCAGTTAGAGACATAATCGGTCTTCGGGCCAACAGGCTGACAAACATTGTGACAACTACATCTCTTTTTATTATAAGAAAAACACATAAAATTGTAACAATAAATTCGGATCAACCGGTGTCTAGCCGAACGCCGCGCCGGCCAATCAGCGTGTCGGGTTAAGTTTTGTCAAGGAGTTCGGCGAGCGGCGAAATCCAGGGCCTTTATTACTTGAGTGTGGCGTATCAAAATGGTAAAAAACGCATTTAAGCTTGACATTGTGAGTAAAAATTCTAAATTTAAGTTCGATTGGAGCCATCGTTAGCACTTCAGTCAATTTCAAATGAGTTATTTTAAAGGAATGTTAGAAAATATTGATTCTGAAATGTATTTGCTAATACCCTATGCACGCGCCTTATAATCTGACTTGCAAAATCATTTCTGACACCCTCGGTGGGATTTGAACTCGGCATGGAAATGGGATGCAACCACCCCACCAACTGAGCTATCGACCGCACTAAAGAAGGTGATATTTCTGATTTCTCATAATGTGACCGAAGTACATCAGCGTTCTCTTGGCAGAACTTCCTTTGTGGTTCGCAGGACTTCCTCATTGGTTCGCCAACATCGGGTGCGCTGTCTATAGCGACGATTAAGCTTACAGTGGCTACAGAGGTATCTAATTTAATCTAATCTAAGTTGCTAAGATATGTAACATTAAGGATACACATTACATGCATTTAACAAGCAGACATTTACCTATAAGTTGGCGCTTAAGCATGCCGCATGTGGACTTTCAATATAAAAAAAACAAATCTCAAATGAACATATTATACCTTGCAACTGTTGCCGACCTTCCTTGAAACAGGAGTGACGTTGGCAAAGTGAAACATTTTCTACAAAATGGGTGGTAAGCCGCATACCTACCTATAAGTCGAAGTTTCGGAAACATCTTAAACCTTACTTCGGAAATTTATAAAAATTCACTTTGTGATTAGTGAATTGTAGAGTATTTTTAGAGTTACCTCAGTATGTTGATGTGGGAGCGGCCTGTCAATAAGCGATTCATATTTCCGCGCGCACATCCCGCGTCTGCGCAGAGTGTTCTTATTTTCCCGCCTTTTTGCTCTGAGCTAGGGCAGCCCCGCAGAGTAACTATCTCTATGGGCGGCCCAATTGAAATATCGTCCGTTTCTTGTAATTGCACTTTCAATTTGAAAACAAGCATTGTGCTGCGGTTCTGCATGCATTCATCTTACTGTAACTGTAACTGTAACTCTGTCGCCATTCCGCTAGGGGGGGGGGCAGAGCCTCTGCAGAGTTGCCTCCATTTCTTCCTATCCTTAAATACCTTTTTTTTAAATAGATTTGTGAAGAGGTTTGCAATTCACCAACCTATTCTACCTGGCCATAAACAGGTATCAATATCATAAATTAATAATTCATTATTGTTTATTTTCATGGATTATTAATCAATAATTACTGTTATGTTTAGATTGAAAGGTATCTTCAGGATACTTACATCCGGCTAGCTCTCATCAGCATCACTCTCAGGGCGTGGGGTTCTTTCTTTCGGTTGCTTACTTGTACTTTGGGAAGGGTTTTATAATTAAAAGATAAGCTTAACATGAACAAATAAGGGTTTATTTACTTTACTAATATGGGGGAAAAAGGGGAAATAAGGGAATGGCCAGACCAACATCTTTTCACTGAAACACTCCCTATTCTGTTGGCTGGATTCCCGAACTGAATGGCCTGGGGCAGCGCCCCAGGCTAGCGGTGGGTCACGAGGCGGACGCCTCCACACGTTGGAGCCCCTGGGTGGGCGCTCCTATGCACTATGTCTCCTATGCCTCTGGTCCACAAGGCGGGAGCCTTGCTGGCAGGAAATCCAAGTAGATGGGGAGGAGGGAGCTCCATTGTAGTGCCCCCTCTTGCACCGCTTGGTGCTTGGTCGCTGACGTCTTAATCGGTTGACATCTTGCCGGGAACTGATGACCGACGCGACAGCCAGATCAGATCACACGGCGCAGTTCGGCCGCTTCCGTGACCGTTCGGCTCCGTACGGCCCACAAAACACACTGTACACTTGGAGATTGTTTTTTATATGTTATTATAAAATAACATAACATTACCCAATAACATATGTTGAACCAGGGTCAAAGTTATGGTCAAATGGGGTCAAGCGGGGATCGAACCAACGTTGTTCTATTGCAAACACGCTAGAAAGATCAGCCCACTTGGCCCACTCGGCCATAACACCGACAAACCTCTTTCAATTCATTCATATCCATCACCTTTTTCGTGCAATTTCTTCTTTTACGCTCGCTTTGTACGTCCCGTTCTTTCTCAATCTCCTCAATCTGATCACTCCCTACTTTTCTCGGTCGTCCCTTACCTCTTTTTCCATTCACACTACCTCTGTAAATATTCTTGCAATATTCTATTCCACATTTTTTACTTTTTGATGCCCATACAGATTGATACCGTTTGTTGTGTATGTTCCTTGACTCATAGGTTGGTCTTGGTATGCGGCTGTTTGGTATGATGCTTTAGAAAATCGTTCACTTTGCCAATATCATCCCTGTTTCAGGGAAGGTCAGCAGGAGTTGCAGGGTGTACCTATGTTCATTTGAGATTTGGGTTTTTATATTGTACTTTCACATGCGGCATGTACAAGCGCGTAGGTACTTGTACGTGTCTGCTTGTGAAAATACATATAATGGGAATCCCCCAAGTTACATATCTTTGCAATTTAGATTAGATTAGATATTCAACAATACAGGAAAATATATCAAAAGCAAGAACACTCTAACACAATAATAAGCGGTTGTGACATTTTCCCAGATATCAGCTCGTATCTAAGTTGCAAAGACATATTCACATTTAAATATACCGCACGCTTAATAATAAAGAGCAATAACTCTACATTGATAATTTTAATTTTACATTGATTTAAGTACTACCGGTTTCATGAACAAACTTCTTACCATCAGAATGATTTCAGGGAAAGGTGGCAAGAATGAAATGCGGTCTTACGGTCATTTAAGGTTTTTATTTTGCAAGTATACACTGTCACTTGTTTGATCGTAGGCGTTTATTTAATATAAATCTTAAATGTTAATACATAATAAAATGTATCTTTTCACTTGGATAATAATAAAAATAATAATAATCAATGTTTGGTAATTTTTTTTTTTAGGATTTAAATAAAAACACTGTTTTATATTTTCACGTCCACAATTATTTATTTCTATTTTACAAACGTTTTCGATCTTTAATCATCGTCAGGTATAATTTTTTTTTTAAATGTCAGTTATACCTGACGATGATTAAAGATCGAAAACGTTTGTAAAATAGAAATAAATAATTGTAGACGTGAAAATATAAAACAGTGTTTTAATTTAAATCCTAAAAAATAACAAAAACTATTGAATATGAATTTTCACTGTGTTAATACAAAAACAATACAAAATATAAATGTTTGTTGTCAATGGAGGGTGCAATACATGACCACCCATAAAAAAATACAGCAATAGAAAAACACATGCAAGAAAAATACATCACACAAATACAAACTATACATGAAATATTTTTAAACTACTTTGAAAAGTAAAATTTATTATGCTGAATATTTTTTTTTAAGTTAAACGGAAAATAATAAAAAGAAAACCCATAAAGATACTCCGATTTAATGTTCTAAGGAAATAAGTTTTTCTGTTTCCTTTTCAGTGTCCTAATTTATTGAATTTCATTTTTTTGTTATATGCAATCAAATATGGCAATCTAGAATTTTTCCTGACAATGAGAAAAATGTTTTATTCAGTGGCGCCGTGATGTTCTCTATTTTCCCGTATATGCATCTCATCATTTGGTTAAACTCCTAGATTGCTGCCTTTGATTCTATACCCTACATTTACATAAAGAATTTTATCCTAAATACGAAGTTTTTCAGCTTCCTGTCTCGATGGAAAGATTTTTTCCTGATACCGTCGATCTATCCGTTTTACATCGTTTCTTATCTCAGTTAAGTAAGTTAATGTTTTTTTCTGTTCTAATTTCGAGATTTATTTTTATTTTACAATTTTCCCCTACAGTGTCCTCGATTAGTAAGTTTTTTAAATTTTCTGTCCTCATTTACATAGTTGGTTCATGGTTGAGATTTATAATTTAGCACGAGGCTGACCTCCCATGCTGTAAAAATTGGTTCAGTTTTTCCAATGACCGGTCCGTAGTTAAATGGTAACACTTCGGACTCTGAATGGGAAGGTTGTGGGTTCGATTCCCGGCGGAGCACAAAAAATATACCATTTATATTTTCAAATTTGCTCTTCGCTGGGTTGAAAAATTCATAAAACCTTTACCAATGACCGGTCACCAAAGGTCCATCCAGCCTTACAGCAACTGGGTGTTGCTTGAGAATTGGCACTTTGCAGCGACGACGATCAAGCTCGTAAAAAGATCGATAACTCAATTGGTAGAATGCTTGCATTCCATGCCGAGAGCAAGGGTTCGATCTCAAGGTTTACTCAGCCTTCAAAAGAAATGAGAACCAGCCCTCCCGAGAGCTGGGAAATCCCCACTTCAACTGAAAGTGGTTGGTGTGAGGCTGGCCCCCTAACCTGTAAAAATAAATAGGTCCCGAATCGCCACATGCGACCCCTTCGGGGAAAACGCAGGCAAGAAGTTACACTATATGTGTAGCTTAGTTGCATTTATTATTTGCATTTTGCCCCTGTTTCAGGGAAGTGCGGTAAGAGTTGCAAGGTTCATTTAAGATTTTGATTGGGTAAGTGCGCGTGCTACTTAATATCGACGGTTAAAAGGCAGTGGGGCATAAGCGACATAAACTAAATTGTTCAGGAGATCAGTTTAAAGTTTGAGATTACAGAAAAATGGCATAACCTTTTTAATTTTTGCCGACCCTTCCTAAAACAGGGGTGACATTGGCAAAGTGAACCATTTTCTACAGCATGAATGGTCAGCCACATAACAACCTATTAGTTCACATAATATCACCTTCATTTTTTACGGGAAGGGCGACAAGAGTTGCAGGGGCTATGCTCATTAGAGACTTAGGTCTTATTTTGTAAATACTCATGTAGCAAGCGAACGTGTTTTCTTGGCAATATTCATTCGGTGTTATTCTTACATGTCATATTTTGCCGTCGGCCTATCTGGCGACTACTTAGTCTGGGCACAAAGCCGGACTAGACCAAATTTGAAATATTGATTCTCGTTCATGGTGTAACCTAGGAACAGTTGAGCCTGCGACCAATTTTGGAAGGCTGAAATTACGTCCGTTCAATGTCGTATTTCAAAAAAAAATCTGTTCTAGAGATGTCACTTTATAAATATTATTTAAAGAGTAGGGAATTTTCAGTCGTATTTAAACAATTATTAAAACAATAACCATTGACAATAACGAACAAAAAGATGAAAAATAAAAGCAAATAATCAATTTATAAATTTGTTATGCAATTAATATTAAAACAACTTTGAAAACAATTGATTAGTCCAATGAATCCGTATATTTTTTGTGGATCGGGAAAAATAAACCAAATGTGGGGAATATGCGTTGGGACGACCACACAAATATGGCCGCGGCACGTCTGTCATCGCTGACGTCACAATGGCGGACGGCTGGTTGTTTTGTTTGTAAACAAATCAGATGTCGGCCGAAATGCATCTAAATATTTTATTTCAGATGGAAAAAGTGTCTCATAATATGTGTTTGTGGAGTGTTGAATATCCTCTTCACTTATTTTAAACTATCTAAGTTTTGTAAAATGTGTCATATGAAGAATTTTGTCGCGAGCCGTGCTTCAATCTTTCAAATGATTTCTTTTGCTTCTTATTTTTTTGTGTTTTGTGCCTGAAAAAGCAATTGATTAGCAAAAAGGTGCTGAATTCTGTCAATTTGACCAAAATGACAAAAACAAATCGCAAAACAAAACAGTAATAAAGCAAATATTTACGATTTAATATTAAATACGGCAGTTGTCAAAATCGACTGTACCACAAAACCGTCTCCGAGGCGGTTTTGTCTCGGCCTAACTTCGCATACATTTGGAGGTTAGACTTGGGCGGGCGTTGAGCTCGAGACGCAAGCCTAACTACCTACTTCAGAAATGTTCAAGAATCAAAATTAAGCAAAACGTGGGTTCAAAGGGCGACGAAAATGTCTAAGAATAACACTGATTGAATATGAATCTAGAAGGTTCATATTACCAACGTACATCAAGAAACACATACAACAAGTTACATTTTTTTAAATAAACAAATAATAATATGTATAAACATTCAAAACAAAAACAAAATATGGACCTATGGTGACAGGTCGATAGTAAAAACAGTTTAACTTTTTCTTTCTCCGCCGGGATTTGAACCCACTACCCTCCAATCACAAGTCCGAAGTGTTAACCACTAGACTGCGGACCGGTCGATCCATACCCACATCTATACAAAATAATATTCAAAATAATTCCCATACCAAGTATTTATGTTGTCAGGGACGTGCATAACATTATAGCCGAGGGCCGGCAATAAGTTTTCCGATTTTATCGGAAGAGCAGATATTAATTCTGTAATCTATAATCTAAGTTGCAAAGATATTATTGACATGTAAGAATCAGTTCCAATGCATACCCACAAGCTGGCACATGTAAGTTCGCATACTACATGTGAACATGCAAAATCAACCAAACCTCACTTCAGAATAAACCTAGAAACTCCTGCCGTCTTATCTTGGAACCGGGGTGGAATTGGCAAAAATGAACCAAGTTTCTACACAAAGGGTTTATTCTTGTACATTGATGGCAAAAAAACTGTAAAAAAATGCAACTAAGCTACACATATAGTGTAACTTCTTACCTGCGTTATCCCCGAAGGGGTCGCATGTGGCGATTCGGGACCTATTTATTTTTACGGGTAAGGGGGCCGGTCTCACACCAACCACTTTCAGTTGAAGGGGGTTTCAGTTTGCTTGTGCATAATTACTTTGAGTTTGTCTTCCATTTCCAAGTCTTCTGATGCTTAAATTCTTCCTCTTATTCTTCCTCCGCCTTTCTCAGTCCACTGCTGGACGTAGGCCTCCTCAAATCCTCTCCATTGCTATCTATCGGCTTCTCTGTCCAGCCATCCTCTGCCTGCAGTTCTCTTGATGTCGTCCAGCCACCTCAGTTGGGGTCTCTCCACTCCCCGCTTGGACATCCTGGGTCGCCACTGGACGATCCTTTTTGGCCACCTGCCATGGTCCCACCTTGGGACGTGACCAGCCCAGTGCCACATTAACGCTTAACTTAATTTCAGAAAAGTTATAATCAAATTCACTTTGTATGTAATCGAGCACGGCAACAACTATTTGCATGTATCGACTGCATCTCTTTGTCCTGCTCCTTGAGTTATGATGGTTTCCTCCCAAGGCCAGAGTTCCCATAAAACGTTATTTTAAACTCATCCACAGTGTTTACCAAAAACGTATAGAAACAAAAAGTAGCGCCTCTAGTGAAAGTTTTAATCTCTATACTCCAATGCTATTTTTCAATATACACTTAATGTTTTATTGTCAGGGTACAGTAACCCTAGTAATAAATACTGCATAAACTCTAAATAGAAAATGTTTCGAATACACAACGGCACTCCTAGTGAGTGATTAAGTTTTCGTACATGTATTCTATATTTACGGGATAAATGGAAGTTTACGTGATGTTTCATACTACGAGCACAGATACCACGTCCGATATCGGGGTAATGAATGTGAATTCATGTATATATGCAACCTGTATGTGCGCGCATAGACAACCGCCATATTTTATTACGTGCATGCCTGCTGGGATGTTCGATTGTGTTTAGAACAATTGCCAGCTAACTTAGCCCGTATTCATAGACAATCCTGTGAGAAGCTGCCGAATGGTATATTATTCTTATAGCTATCCGCATCCAGAGCCAAAATTCCATTTCCAAAACAGTTGTTATGCGGCTGACCACCCATGCTGTAAAAAATGGTTCACTTTACCAATGTCACCCCTGTCTCAGGAAAGGACGGCAAGAGTTGCAGGGCTTATGTTCATTTGAGATGGGTTCTTATAATGTAGGTCCACATGCGGCATGTGTTAGCGCGAAATTATACATGTCTGCTTGTGGGAATGCATTTAATATAAATCTTAAATGATATATATCCTTGGAGCTTAGATTAGATTTGATTAGATTAGACCCAATAAGCCTTCAAAACGACCACTACGCTCTGCCCTCACTGCTGTCAACAAGGTCATAGTGCCCAAAAGAGCGAACACATCAAATTTTGCAGACAGGAGCTTTGCGGTGGCCGGGCCGGTGGCCTGGAACAATTTGCCCGTCGGTGTTCGCGCGAACCAGCCTACCACCACCTTCAGAAAGGGACTGAAAACACTGCTTTTCTCCAGAAGCCATGGCACCCTTGAGATGGTCCTGGACCATTAAATGGCGCCACAGGAAAGAAATCATCCATCATCATCATCACCCCTGTTTCAGGGAAGGTCGGTAAGAGTTGCAGGGTGTATGTCCAGTTGAGACTTGGTTTCTATATTGTAGGTTCACATGCGGCATGCGCAAGCGCGAACTTATGCGTGTCTGCTTGTGAGAATGCATGTAATGTGAATCCCCAATGTTACATATCATTGCAACTTAGATAAGATTAGATTGTCATTCATCACAGCCCAAAGAAGAGGTAAACAGCAAGAGCTTGAAATTCAAAATTATGTGTTAATTGCTCATCTTCCTTTACATCTAATTCTGCGTCGACAATCAAATGAATTAATAAGTTGAATGAGATATGAAAGGTCAGAAAGAAATGGAGTTGACTCTGCAGTGGTTCTAGCCACCTTCAGCAGAATGGTGACATAGTTACAGTGGCAGTATCTTATTTAAAAAACGAGGTCACCTACTGCTTTACTTATGTTTTTTTTTTGCAAAATTTGATAAGGAAGGAAGTCTACAAAAAGCAGAACCATAAAGATATTATTCAGTTCGGAAAAAAATGCTCAGAAAAATGAAGGAAAATGAAGAGTAGTAATATTATATATTAGCCCGGATATAATAAAATGTTATTTTATAGCAAAACTTTTGAACTTTGATGTCTAAAATAAGCAAATTCAATAAGTATACCAAGTACCGATCCGTAGTCCAGTGGCAGAATTCGAACTCATAAATGGAAGGTGTGGGTTCGAATCCCGGCGGAGCACAAAAAATATACCATTTATATTTTCAAAATATACTCTTCACTGGGTTGAAAAATTCATAAACCTTTAGCAAAGACCGGTCACCACAGGTCCATCCAGCCTTACAGCAACTGGATCTTGCTTGAGAATTGGCGTTTTGTAGCGACGACGATTCATCCTTAACTGTTCATTTGTTCATCTGCTTAATTGTTCCTTGACTTATAGGTTGGTATGCAGCTGACCATCCAAGCTGTAGAAAATGTTTCACTTTGTCAATGTCAACCCTGTTTCAGGGAAGGTTGGCAAGAGTTTTCAGGATGTATGTTCATTTGAGATTTGGGTTTTTATGTTGTAGGTTCACATGCGGCATGTGCAAACGCGAACTTATACGTGTCTGCTTGTGAGAATGCACATATTATGAATCCCCAATGTTACATATCTTTGCAAATTAGATTAGAATAGATTAACTTATAGGTTGGTATGAGGCTGACCCCTTACTACAAAAAATGGTTCACTTTGCCAATGTCACCCATGTTTCCGACAAGGTCGGAAAAAGTTGCAAGTTTATGTTCATTTAAGGTTTTGATTTTATTTTGTAATTTGACCGGTCCGTAGCTCAGTGGTAACACTGCGGACTCTGAATGGGAAGATTGTGGGTTCGAATCCCGGCGGAGCACAAAAAAATACCATTTATATTTTCAAATTTGCTCTTCGCTGGGTTGAAAAATTCATAAACCTTTACCAATGACCGGTCACCAAAGGTCCATCCAGCCTAACAGCAACTTGGTCTTGCTTGAGTATTGGCGCTTTGTAGCGACGGCCAAGCTCGTACACCTCTGCGGCACTACAACAAGTGTCATAGACCCCTAGAGTCTCTAGAATCTAGGAGTCTCCCGCACAGGATTTCTTTAAAAAAAAAAAAACCTACAAATGCAACATTTGTAAGCGCAAACTTACACGTGTCTGTTTGTGGGCATGCATTTAATATGTTTTTTTAATTTTTTTTATATAAAACCTAGTTATATTTTCACAATAATTTTATCTACCTCAAGCACTTTCGACCTTTAAGATTCAAGTCATTATCATTTTAAATGTTCATGTTTGATTATATCGATGCATGTTATTATTTTCCACCTTTTTTTAGATTTAATGCCGAAGAAAATATGATATTCTGACCGACATAGGAACCCAGTTGACGTGTTTATTTTTTGAGTGTACATTTGGAATAGACAATAAATCCATTGTGTTAAATTTATTGCAAAATTTGTAGACCTTCCTTGTCAAAATTTTGTGCCTACTTACGGTGTTTTGGGATGTGCAATTGCTGACAATGGTTTTGCATGTTTTCATACAGAATGCGTGGGTTATACAAGAAGGCACTTGTCCCAAAATGTATTGCAATTTGAAGGTAATGGTTATTATTTATTCTGCTTGCGAATCGGATTGAAAAATGAAGATGATGAATAACGTACCTACATATTTTAAACTGCTCTCCTGGACAATTTAGTTTTTGTCCTATTATGCCCTATTACCTTTTAACTGTCGATATACATAGCTTCACTTATTCCTCCTGAAGAAAAGTTACCAGCGCTGTGGGTAAATATTTTCGGCACTCACAATGTGTCAGCTTAACTGTATTTTTTGTGATTTAATAGCCAGTTCCGTTGACTTCCTCTGAACACGAGTGAGTGCAGAGTATTGTACGTGTAAGTGGGTTAGAAGTTGATGAGTTACTGCCGTGGGAAGAAGATGAT
This sequence comes from Agapetus fuscipes, assembly GCA_951799405.1. Lineage (NCBI taxonomy): Eukaryota > Metazoa > Arthropoda > Insecta > Trichoptera > Glossosomatidae > Agapetus > Agapetus fuscipes. Next base: position 10,907,194 of record OX637351.1, on the reverse strand, counting down.
GTACATGTTGTTGGCTGCCAGTCAGATCATGATGTGCCCGGGCACTTCATGAAATACCGGCATTTCATAAAATGCCTTATTGTCTAGTAATAATCATGTAAGAATCCCTAAGAAAATTAAAATGGCAGTACACAATTGTATATTTTTGCCGACCCTGATGTATGGAAGCGAGTCGTGGACGGTGAATGAAAGAGAAGTAAATAAGGTATGCACCGCGGAAATTTGAGTATGACAGGAAAAACACTGAAAGATAGAGTGAGAAACGAATGGGTTCTGAATGAATGCGGAGTAAAAGAAAGCGTGCAAGTGAAAGTTCAAAGAAGTGTGATGCGATGGTTTGGACATATTGAAAGGATGAATGAAGACCGACTGACAAAAAAAGTGTATAAAGGGAATGTAATAGGTAAGCGTGGAAGGGGAAAACCTAGGAAAGAATGGATTGATGAGATAAGTGAGATTGCGAATGAATGGAATTTACAGAGTGGAAAAAAGAGAAGAGCGTGCATGAAAAGAGTGATGAAATTAGATGAGATGAAAGAAGTATGTAAGGAAAGAGTCAAGTGGAGGCACTTGTGTAGAGGTACCGGCCACTCCTAGAGGAATGGCGGCAGGATACAATACAAGTCAAGTCTACCCTTCATAATGATTACATTTTTGAACAGTTTTTCGACAGACTCGATCAGAAAGCCTCAGAAGACTGTGAGCGGAATGGTAGAGATATCATCCAATCTGAGAAGATTGGTTTATATGCTGATCCTTTGTAGCAGGGATGTTCTAAATCTAAATCTAAGTTGCAAATATAGTATAATTTGAGGTTCATAATTAAATGCATTCCCACAAGCAGACACGCATAATTTCGCGCTCACACATGCCGCATGTGGACCTACAATATAAAAACCCAATCTCAAATGAACATAAGCCCTGCAACTCTTGGCGACCTTCCCTGAAACAGGGGTGATATCATGGCAAAGTAATGTTGCGTAATGTTGTTTTGCCATTGTTTTGACACACTAAAAAGAAGTCACCATTGAATAAACCAGAATTTCATTGGAATTGAAACACAGACACTGGTAGCTCATTCAAAAAAGCTTACTTTTCTATATTTTGATCTGCCTGACCTTAGAAGGCAGTTACCCCGTGTAAAGGTCGGTTTTTAAAGGCTTCCAAATCTGGCCATCACACGGGATGAATGCCTTTTAAATTCAGGCATTTCAGAATGTGGTTAGGCTAGCATAGGTTAGGTTAGGTATTTTTGATAGAAAAGGCTTCGAAATTTGGCCATCACATCACGGCCTTTTAAATTCAGGCGTTTCAGAAATGTGCTTAGGTTAGCATAGGTTAGGTTAGGTTTTTTTGATAGAAAAGGCTTCCAAATCGGGCCATCACACGGGATGAACGCCTTTTAAATTCAGACTTATCAGAACGTGGTTGGGGATATTGCGTCAGCTTGACAGTTGGACATTTCACGAAGCGCCCAGACAACTCATAACTTAGCTGATTCTACGTCCAGCCCGCCACATACACAATAAAACGTGAAACAATACGTCATAGAGTTTGTAGTCTCGGTTAACAATGGACGAGCTGAAGTTGCATAAGCGGTGCGCTTTGCCTTGCGAGAGCTCCTCAATGAAATATCTAATAAGGAACACGTCAAGTGGGAGCCTACGCGTGTGTACGCCTCCTTAATGCCTTGCGCAATATTCACTCCCTACTTACAGCATAACACACTATACATTATTGTTTTACATTGGTCGCTGAATGCCAGCGGTTTATTTTGCAAATATTTCTCAAATTTTAAGTCGCCGCTCTTGCGAACTTCCCTAAAAAAATAAAGGTGATTTTATGTGAATTTTACGTGATTTTATGTGCACAGAGTGCAGCCCATGAGATGGTTTTACCTCTCAGATCACAAAAGGCTGTTTATGGGGATCGCGCTCTTTACTATGCAGGTCCCCAGCTCTGGAACGATCTTCCTCTGACCTCTGAGTCTCAGGCGGGCTGCTGACTACGACAGTTTCAGGGGAGGCCTGAAGACACACCATTTTTTTTCTAAATTTTATGAAATTTCTGAACAGTAGCTCTGCTATAGTCTGTATAATTTGGAATTACTTTAATTTAATTTTAGTTTAGTTTTTTGAAATTGATGTTTATACTCGTAATTTGATTTGATTCTTTAGTTTTCGTCAAGCATTGGTATAATTTATTTTACTTTTGATTTTATATTATGTTGAGTTTTTTTTATTTGCCATTTTAATATTTGTTTTGTGCGTAGGCTTAAGTTGATGTTAATTATGTTTTCCTGTTTTTACAACGTGTAAAGCGCCCTTGAGGTGATTGATCACAGTACGGCGCTAAAGAAAGTGTCCAATTTATTATTATTATTATTTATTATTATAGGTTGGTATGCGGCTGACCACCATGCTATAAAAATATGACACTTTGCAAATGTCACCCCTGTTTCAGGGAAGGTAGGCAAGAGTTGCAGGGTGTACGTTCATGTAAGATTTGGGTATTTATGTTGTAGGTTCACTTGAACTTGTACATATCTGCTTGTGAGAATGCATTTTATATGAATCCCGATTGTAACATATGTATGTTTGCAACTTAGACTAGATTAGATATTTGCAAAAGTGAAACAATTTTTTACAGTATAGTAGGTCAGACTCATAACAACCAATAAGTAAAAGATTCTAGCGAATAGATGCTTTGTCTTCACCTATAAAAGTAAATCACGTAAAAAAATTAACAAAGAAATGTTTTCTATTTTCTAAACGCTACTCGCTTCCATGTTTCCTGCAGCCATTAAATTTTCTACTACAATAAACCCACTGATGGTAACTGCTCCTTTGTTCACAGAGAAACGCGCAGGCTCGAGTGATATTTTATTGCCTGGTCTTTTTATCTAGAGATTCTTGTTGAGATAATTAAAAAAACGTCTTTAATGTCTAGAATCAGCTGCCTTTATATATAGGTACCTACTCTTCTTACTTACCCACTGGCTCTTATATTGCTTTGCAGTGAAGTTTTTATTGTTATTTTAGAAGTATTAAATGCAGTTTTGTATGTTACCATGAAATTCCAGTTGAAGACTGTTTATTGTTTTATAAATATTCTGTCTTCATTTTCTGTAAAGTTACTGTAATCTTCTCTAATCTAATTTAAGTTGCAAAGATATGCAACATTGGGATTCAGATTATATGCATTTCCACAAACAAACACGTATTCGTTCGCGCTTTTACCTACCACATGTGAATCTACAACATAAAAACCGAAATATTTCAAGGAACATACACCCTGCAACTCTCACCCACCTTCCCTGAAACAAGGGTGACATTATCAAAGTGAACCATTTTCTACAGCATGGGTGGTCAGCCACATACCAACCTATAAGTCAATGAACATACAAAACACCATCGTGGCATAAATAGCAAAAATGCATTAAAATTTCATACTAAACTAATCACTTTGGGTGTTGTTGGCATTAATTTTGTATAAGTGAGATATTCCTTGACTTATAGGTTGGTATGAGGCTGACTTCACACACTGTAAGAAATGTTTCACTTTGCAAATGTCACCCCTTTTTCAGGGTATGGTGAGAAAAAGTTGCAGGGCTTGTGTTCATACGAGGTTTTGATTTTAATTCGTAAGTACACATTTCGCATTATTTTGTAAGCGCGAACTTACACGAGTGTGTTTGTGGGCATGCATTTGATATTAGTTTTGAATGTTAATATATCTTTGCAACTTAGATTATAGAGATTTTTAGAAAATTCAGGCAATGTGTTGTACTAAGGGTACAGATCCCTTAAAACAACATAATATAAGTCAAGTGTTAAACGCGTGCTACAAAGGGTTAATTTAAAGCAATTTACTTACCTATTTTGGCATGGATAGAAAGAGATGAAAGTTTTATTTGTAAATATATATTTTTTTAATTTGGAGAGCTTTTAGCGACGCTCATGTTGTATAAAGATAAACGGATCTTCAGCAATGGTTTATTAGTGAGTGAGAACAGCACAAACCACAGACAAACATGGGAGCGGTAGGGGAATGGACATTAGCTACGTGTACCAAGTCCCTTAAGGCTTGTTCGCACAAGGCCACTATTTTAGTCGAGTAACGAGTAATTTAGTGGTGGGCGGGGCCACAGAGTATGTAGGTTTATAGAGAGCGGTCTTAGAACAAAAAAAATGTAACCAAGTAGTATTATTTTTATATGAAACGATGGATAGCGCCAGTAACTACCCTACGTATCTAGACAATACTAAATCATACTTGGTTACATTTTGTTTGTTCTAAGACCGCTCTCTATAAACCTACATACTCTGTGGCCCCGCCCACCACTAAATTACTCGTCACTCGACTAAAATAGTGGCCTTGTGCGAACAAGCCTTTAGTACGAGGTCTAATCTTTTCTTTATAACTAACGAAGAGAGTTAAATTATATTTAAACTGCTTGTGGCTGTCGCTCTTCCGTGCTGGTGGACTGGATCTGTCTCTCGTCACTGTTCCTCTTTCAGCTGGTTGTAAGGCAGCTGCCTTTCGAATAATTCCAAATCTCGATGTCAGGGGGGCGGGTCGTTGTCGTATCGAAGATGTGAAGAGATGGTCAGGACGAGTAGCAGGTCGAAGTTCAGAAGAAAGCGGAGAGTAGTAGTATATTATATTTGCAACTTATATTGGATTTGCGAATTGATGGAATATCCAGAGTCATAACAAAAAGAGAGCTTGCATGAAGAAAGTTATGACTCTGGAGGAAAGGAAAGAAGTATGTAACTGTAAGGACATAAATAAATGGCGGTAGATCTGTAATGTTGACCGCTAGGGTTTTTTAAATGGAAATTTGTCTTCTGGTTTAGTTTTTATGTCCATACATATTATTATTTATTGATTTAAAAAATGTTTTTTTTTGTGTATGTTCCTTGACTAATAGATTGGTATGCGGCTGACCGCCCATGCTGTAGAAAATGGTTCACTTTGCCAATGTCAACCCTATTTCAGGGAATGTCGGCAAGTAATCAAGGTGTATGCTCGTTTGAGATTTGGGTTTTATGTTGCAGGTTCACATGCAGCATGCTCAAACCCTCCTCGTACCCGTCCTGTATGTATGTGTCAGAAGGACCCACAGCACATGGACGCTCATGCAAAGCTATATATTTTCTCAAGTGGCGAAAAGCCTTCCCGTGAAGTAAAAGAAACGGCACGACAAAACAAGAATCTCTACACGAGTAGCGTGAAGAATGATACACATAATACGAAATGTACAAGCGCGACCTTTTTTTTTTTATTAGGATGATTTATTTAGTGAGCACTGTTTTTGTGTGTATCATACCTCAAGAACCCTCTGCGAGCTTGGTGTTCGTTGTAGAAAGCGTCAATTCTCAAGCAAGACCCAGTTGTTGTAAGGTTGGATGGACTTTTCAGTGACCGGTCTTTGGTAAAGGTTTATGATTTTTTCAACTCAGCGAAGAGCACATTCGAAATATGAATAGTATATTTTTGTGCTCCGCCGGTATCCGAATCCACAACCTTCCGTTTACGAGTCCGAAGTGTTGCCACTGGACTACGGACCGGTCGAAGGTGCCAACGACACGCGGTGTACCTGAGCGGTAACCCATTCAAGTACTATCCGCGCCCAATGTTGCTTAACTTCGGTGATCTATGGGAACCGGTGCTTTTAACATGGTAACGTCGTTGACAATACGTGTCTAAGAGTTTTAGGCTTACACGGCCGGCTGATGATGCTGGAGTGATGTTTTCCGGGATCTGTTGCCGTGGTCTATGGGAGCTGGAGCTTTCGGACGTTATTCACAGTTCTCATCAAGATCATCTTCATCATCATACTTCACGCTGAAGAAGCCCATCGTAGAAATGGGCTTCCACGTCCTGAAGCTCCAGCTCCCACAGACCACGGCAACAGATCCCGGAAAACATCACGCCAGCATTATACGTGTCTGTTTGTGAAAATGCATATAATTTGAATGTTCAATGTTACAGATTAGATTAAATTAGGACGCGTACGTCCAGATCCGGACTAAGAAAGGTCGAGGGAGAAGAAGAAGGTGATGATGCTGATGATGGTTGTATTCATTTCAAACACTTGATCTCAGCTTACACTTGCTGGATGACTGGCCAGTATGCGGACGGCATGACTCACGTCTTTTCATTGAATACTCACTTTGTTTGGTAATTGAATGAAATTAATTTACAGTATCACATCAACGCAACAATGGCGCTAGGTTTTTTGTTCATATAAATCACCTGCTTGGTTTTATATAAACTTTTAATGTGCATTGTATTATTTTGATCGAAACATAGGAGTGATGAGTGCAGTTCTTGGCACTGTTACACATATAGTGTAACTTCTTGCCGCGCGTTATCCCCGAAAGGAGAAGGGTACTGTACCCTGAGTATGAGTTGCAAAACTTGAGTAAAGTAAAGTTTACGGAAAGTATTAAAGAGTGGTTGTCCCCAAAAACTGCCGTTTTTGTTTGTGTGAACTTGATTTTCTTCATCACGGTAACTCTTTTGTTAGGACCAAAAAGTGTAAGAAACAAAAACGTCAGATTTTGGGGAAAATCACTCTTTAATACTTTCCGTAATCTTTACTTCACTCAAGTTTTGCGACTCGTACTAAGGGTACAGCCTACAGGTAAGGGGACCGACCTCACGCCAATCACTTCAGTTGAAGTGGGGGTTGCCCAGCTCCCAAGGGTTAATTAAATATACGAGCACTGTAAAAAAATGTTTTACTCTGCCAATGTCACCCCTGTTTCAGAAAAGGTCAGCAAATGTTCTCCATAATTTAATTAAGTTTAATTTGAATTTTATTTCAAGTACTATTTTATATGACTCTCCGATTATCTTGCGTTCCTTGACTAGGTTAATATGAATGTGAGGTTTGGTTTATCATTTAAAGGAATTATTAAAGGATAACGAGCATTTTTCTAATAACCCGCCCTATCATTAGCTCGCAGGTTGCTTTATTTATTTTTATTGTTAGCCAGTCAATCACTCTCTCCTCCACCCTACTTTAATGACCAGACAAAAACTATTCTCTGATAATGATAATCCGCATTACGCAAGCTTAGACTGAAGTTCCTGCATACACGGGTCGTTAGAATCCGTGGAGGTAGTAAAGTAATTAAATGGAGTATGATTAGTTCCAATCAACATGATGCACCATATAGGTACTGTTGTCTTTGACACCATATAGGTACTGTTGATAGTGCTGTCTCACTAACGACATATGAAAGGTTTTTTTTAAATATTTTTCTATGTAAGTAACGTGTCTACTCCGATTTCAATCTATGTACATATCACCATAAAAACCCACGAAATCACCATGACAACGGTATTTGTTACTAGTGTTGTTGAAAGCATGGAGGGGCTGTGAATGTGATTTAGTACCAATCGACATGATGCAACATCTTTGACGCCATACATTGTTGATAGTGCTGTCTCACTCACGACATATGAAATGTTTTTTATCATTTTCTATGTAAGCAACGTGTCTCTACTCCGATTTCAATCTATGCACATATCACCATAGAAACCCATGAAATCACCATGGCAACGGTGTTGGTAACTAGTGTTGTTGAAAGTATGAAAATATCTGATCTAATCTAATCTAAGTTGCAAAGATATGTTACATTGGAGATTCACATTACATGCATTCTCACAACCAGACATGTACAAGTTCGCGCTTGCACATGCCTCATGTGAACCTACAACATAAAAACCAAATCTCAAATGGACATACACCCTGCAGTTCTTGCCGTCCTTCCCTGAAACAGGGGTGACATTGGCAAAGTGAACCATTTTTACAGCATGGGCGGTCAGCCGCATACCAACCTATAAGTCAAGGAACATACACGAACATACAACGATGAATTCCGAATTAAAAAATGCTCCGACCTGAATGTGTACGGGATGATTTTCACTAGCAAAAAAACATCCAGATTGTCGTCTTTGCATAACTGCTCTTGTATTAGTAGTTTTAATCAAAGGCGGCAATTTAAGATATTTTCGGAGTTTCAATAAATATAAAGAAACGCTGAATTCCTATGCCTTGACTTAAAAAGGTTGGTATGAAGCTGACCACCCACAGAAAATCGTTCACTTTGCCTATGTCACCCCTGTTCAACGGAAAGTCGGCTCAAGTTACAGGATTTATTTTCATTTGAGGTTTGGATTTTAATTTGTAAGTACACATTCAGCATTTGTAAGCGCGAACTTAGTACACGTGTTTTTTTGTGGGCATGCATTTGATATGAACTTTAAATGTTAATACGTCTGTGCAAGTTAGATTATAGATTATAGACTGGAAACCATTTTCTTATAATTTACATAATAATAATAGTCCTAGATTACCGCCTAAGATTCTATTCAACTTACATTATAAAGCCACAACACAGAACTTACCTGTAGATATCACAATATGTACAAAAAAAAAGTATGATAATTAAGACAGCATCTCTTGTGAGCGTTCTAGTTTCTAATATGTTTTGCTGTTGTTGAGTTTTAATGTTGCGTCTCCTACTTGGCGCACTGATCTGTTATGCCATTCAAGTATTTTTTATGATTAATGAATTAGAAATGGCCGGAGGGCGCCGGGCGGTTTCTGTGTGAACAACCTGGAAGGAAGTTATATTTAGAAATATCCACAGTATTTACTGTGTATTTCCATCTACACAAACCAACTGGCAACGCTGGTTTGTGTTCATATTTACTTGGAAACATCGATGTATAGAATTGTATGCGCTAATAAATCAATCCTTTGAGAATTAGAAATACGCTACCCCACTCATCATACAAAAATCCAAATTCAGTCTATCGGTAACCTTACAACTATCAACAGTGGTGTTACCTAATTGGAAAAAAATCCATATAAATGCCAAACTGGGTATTTTCTAAACGTGTCAACAAAAGAGTGTAAATGAGTTAATGAACATGGAATAATATCTCACTTTAATCACTATTCTATATGATTACGTTATTAAAATTAATTTTTCGTTTGTCGAAATACTTTGTTCGCGAAAGTGACAGCCATTTCTAGAACTAGTGATGTTCAAATAAATAGGTACCTACTTGCTTCTTTAAGTATGTAACTTCTATGCTCGCGGAAAATCATCCCATACACAATGAGGTGGGAACATTTTTGAATACGGAATTTATCAGATATTTTCATACTTTCAACAGCACTAGTAACAAACACCGTTACCATAGTGATTTCATGGGTTTCCATGGTGATATGTACATAGATTGAAGACGGAGTAGAGACACGTTGCTTACATAGAAAATAACAAAAGCATTTCATATGTCGTGAGCGAGACAGCACTACAATGTATGGTATCAAAGACGTTGCATCATGTCGATTGGTACTAAATCACATTCATAGCCCTCCATTGAATATACCTCCATGTTTGAAAATTATAAATACCAACTTTTATTACATCATTCCCTTCCCATTTTGAAGTTCAACAGTAATAACTGTTCAAGATAATTCATAGTCCTGGGCTGGAAGTCTCATCACCACGTTAATTCTTACCTACTGAACACGGTACTATTTGTATGAAGACTAATCAGCTCTTCACTTGCGGTTATCTTGGATTGACTAGTCTTTATACAAATATTACCGATGTTCAGTAGGTAAGAATTTCCGTGGTCTTGAGACTTTAAGTCCTGGGAATGAAGTCTCGACTACCGTCAATAGATCTAACCGTATACATTTGAAGATGAGACAACATGGCACCGTATCAACAGCTGACCATTTTATATGGAACAACGATCAGCTGTTCAGGCACTGCCATGATGATTTAAAAAAAACAACTTGTTGTGTATGTTACTTGACTTATAGGTTGGTATGCGGCTGACCACCCATGCTGTAGAAAATGGTCAACTCTGCCAATTTCACTCCTGTTTCAGGGAAGGACGGCAAGAGTTGTAGGGTGTATGCCCATTTGAGATTTGGGTTTTTATGTTATAGGTTCGCATGTTCGCATGGTGCAAGTGCGAACTTGTACGTGTCTGCTTATGAGAATGCATATAATGCGAATCCCCAATGTAACACATATTTGCTACTTAGAACTTCAGACCAATCAGTCTACTCAGTATACCAGGAAAAGTCTTCTGTAAGGTGATTATAAAAAATGTGATTCTGACTACTAGCAAAAGGGTTTCCGATATACAGTCCGGCTTTATGGCCGGTAGAGGCTGTGTTGATCAGATTTTCACTCTACGACAACTTGTTGAAAAACAATTGTCGGTGAGGGGGAAACTATTCACGGCCTTTGTGGATCTGGAAAAGGCTTTTGACTCAGTGGACAGAGGTATGTTGTGGGATGTTTTGAAAGCATACGGAGTGAATGGAGCTCTACTCAATGCGGTGCATGCGAACTATGAGAATAGTATGGCCTGCATTCGTATTGATGGTGAGTATAGTGAATGGTTTGAAGTTTTTAAGGGTGTAAGGCAAGGATGTGTGATGAGCCCATGGCTATTTAACATAGTCATGGACAAGTGTGTTCAAGATGCTAGACTTGATGATTGTGGATTAATGATAGGAGAGAGCAAAGTAAGCGTTCTACTGTATGCGGATGATGCAGTCCTTGTATCTGATTCAGCAGTGGAATTGCAAATGATGCTCTCTAGATTGAACGAAGCTTTGAAAGGTAATAATTTGAAGTTGAATGCAAGAAAGACGAAAGTTTTGATTTTTGAAAGAGATGATGAAAATATGAATTATGAATTTAAAATTAATGGAATGAATGTTGATGTTGTAAATGAGTTTGTATATTTGGGAAGTAAGTTTGAAAAAGATGGAAGAATGGCCGGTGAATTTGAAAGAAGAATAATGAAAGGCAGGTGTGTACTGGGTGCGACCGCTTGCATCGCCAGGAACCAAAATCTCTCAAAAAATGTTAGATTGGCGGTGCACGGTGGTATACTAGTGCCAACCTTGATGTATGGAAGTGAAGCCTGGACGGTGAGTGAAAGGGAAATTAGTAAAGTCCATACAGTAGAAATGGACTATCTAAGAAGTATGATTGGGAAAAAACGAAGTGACAGGGTGAGGAATGATTTTGTAAGAGAAGAATGTGGTGTAAGGGAAAGTGTGAAAGTGAAGATTAAAAGAAGTATGTTAAGATGGTTCGGGCATTTGGAGAGAATGAGTGATGAAAGATTGACGAAGAACGTATATGTTGCTAGAATAGATGGATGTCGTAGTAGAGGAAGACCGAGAAAAGTATGGAAGGATCAAATCTCTGAAATAGCGAATGAATGGGATATCCAGAGTCATAATAAAAGGAGGACTTGTATGAAAAAGGTTATGACTCTGGATGAAATGAAAGAAGTATGCAAGGACAGGAAGAAGTGGCGGCTAATCTGCAATGTTGATTTCTAATGTTGGTGTATTCATTTGCTACATTTTTTTTTTTGCATAGGAAATTTTTGACTTTTTTTGTATAGATTTCTTTGTAAGGTTTTGTTCTTTTTTATATTTAAATGTAATTTATTATTCATATTCCTTGACTTATAGGTTGGTATGAGGCTGACCACCCATACTGTAAAAAATGGTTCACTTTGCCAATGTCACCCCTGTTTCAGGGAAGGTCGGCAAAAGTTGTGGGGCTTATTTTCATTTGAGGTTTGGATTTTATTTGTAAGTACACATTCAGCATTTGTAAGCGCGAACTTCACTTGTTGGTTTGTGGGCATACATCTGAGAGCTTTAAATGAATATATCCTTGCAACTTAGATTATAGATTATAGATTAGATACAGCAGGTGTTAGTAGCGCTTTTGTACGCTCTTTCGCTCGTACAAACCAACCATCGCCATTTTAAAAATAGAAAAGTTTCTTTACAATACAACAAAGTGCCTTAAATAATTTTGACTTGTTTGATTCTCACAAATAAAAAAAAAGTGGTTTTCTTTAAATATCCTCATTTATCGGTTATGGCGCCGTAAATCTGTCATTGTGGGCTTTATTGGTATCAAATGAGCATAACTGTCTGTTGTGTTCTGTGAAACACATGTTTTTCTTGTGTTAGCCGTGTTTATGGCAGTTATAAATAAGTAAGCCATTGACATGTCTGATTGCTGCGAGCGGCACACTCTCCCATTTACTATCGTAGTGGGAAGACGGCTTAGTTTTCTTATGAAATACTAGATAAATGTTACTAGCGATGCATGCATATTGTACAGTGATGTTTTAGGCTTTCTTTGACCAATAGTTTGGCATGACGCTTACCCCATATACTGTAATGTAACATTAGTTCACTTTTACAAATGTCATAACAAAATAACTACAGTGGAGCCGCTGAGAGAATGAATTCTGACAGGTCGTAATAATATGAACAATGTAACTTTGAAGAATTTACAATAATTTTAAACCGAAGAAAAAATGTCGTTCTAACGCATAATTATCTTTAAAAATAAATCATCATGTCAAATGGAAATATTTGTTATAATTTTCGGTCAAATGGAAAGTTAAATAAATTAGAAAACAACATATTTTTTTAACTGTCAGAAATTCTTCTCTCAGCGGCTCCACTGTACATATCCCTTTTTCAGGAAAACGCGAAGAGTGGTGCTGAGTTTATGTTCATTTGAAATTTGGATTTTTTTTTGTAACTGCGTACAAATGCAGCATGTGTAAACGCGAGCTTACACAATATGTTTGATTTTTAACATGCTATAAATAATACTTAAATTTAAATTTAATTTTTTATTTTTTTCAGGTAAGTTCACCCTCCTGTTTTTGTGGAACTTAGTGAAGTAAGTTATTTTTTCATATTATTTGTTTCATATTCCTTAACTTATAGGTTGGTATGAGGCTGACCACCCATACTGTAAAAAATGGTTCACTTTGCCAATGTCACCCCTGTGTCAGGGAAGGTCGGCAAAAGTTGTAGGGCTTATCTTCATTTGAGGTTTGGATTTTATTTGTACGTACACATTCAGCATTTGTAAGCGCGAACTACACGTGTTTGTTTGTGGGCATGCGTTTGAGAACTTTAAATAAATATATCCTTGCAACTTAGACTATAGATTTGTTACGTATAATAAATAGCGAAAGCCTGACGAAGAGAATGTACGCTGCTAGCATGAATGAAAGCCGTGGTGGAGAAAGACCGAAAAAAGTATGGATGGATCAAATATCTCAAATAGTGAACGAATGGAGGCAAAATAAAAAGTATTAATTCTCTGAAGGAAATGAAAGAAGTATGCAAGGACCGAAGGTAATGGTGGTTGATTTGCAATGTTAAAAAAAATTATAAATTAGATTTAGCTTCCTTTTAATTTAATTTTATGTGTTTTTTAGCATTTTTTTGTAAGCAAGGCCACTTTACGAATGCCCATTTTGTAAAAACTTGGTTCACTTTTGCCAATGCCACCTCGGTTTCAAGGAAGGGCTGCAGGATTGATAAATGGAGCTGAAACCTTTCGGTGTGCATGTTTAAAATTTATGTTTCCTCGTTCGGCAAAATATATAAAAGGTCTCTGTACAACTATTGGGTCCTTAGTAACAAACAACAAAATAACTATATATTATTTAGCCTTCACCTAAGCATCCCAGCCGTTTGACGTTACAACTTTTTAATACATACATCACTGTCTTTAGTACGACAATCATAAAAATAGTGTTGCGAGTTGTTGCGAGTATTGTAATAACCATAGTGACGTAACAAAATTCTTTTGAAATTTAAACAGCGCACCTAGTGAGCGTTTAAGTTTCAGTACATTCATGGTAAAACGCTATAAGTGAAAACTTTCACTTGGTCACAGGGGGACCGGTCCGTAGTCCAGTGGTGACACTTCGGACTCGCAAATGGAAGGTTGTGGGTTCGAATTCCGGTGGAGCACAAAAAATATACCATTTATATATTCAAATTTGCTCTTCGCTGAGTTGAAATTTTTTTAAACCTTCATCAAAGACCGGTCATCAAAAGGTCCATCCAGCTTTACAGCAAATGGGTATTGCTTGAGAATTGGCGCTTTGTAGCGACGACCAAGCTCGTAAAAAGTCTGGTCGATAGCTCAGTTGGTAGAAAGCTTGCATTCCAATCCATGCCAAGAGCAAGGATTCGATCCGCACCGAGGGTGTCAGAAATGATTTCCCGTTTCGGTGTCTATTTCAAACCCAAAATAAGTATCAGCAATGTGTACTCAGCCTTCACAAGAATTGAGAACCAGCCCCCTCGGCAGCTGGAAACCTCCACTTACATTGAAAGTGGTTGGTGAGGCCGGCCCCCTTACTCGTACAAATAAATAGGTCCCGAATCGCTACATACGACGGGTTTGAATCCCACCGAGGGTGTCAAAAATGATCCCGTTTCGGTGCTTAATCTCAAACCCCAAAATAAAATACCGGCAAGGCATACTCAGCCTTCACCAGAAATGAGTACCAGCCCACCTGGGAGCTGGGAAACCCCTACTTCAACTGAAGGTGGTTGGTGGGAAGCCAGCCCTCTTACCTGTAAAAAAAAAGTTACTCTATATGTGTAGCTTAGTTGCGTTTTTTTTAGCATTTAAAAAAAATATATCCTAGATTGTTGTGTTTAGTTCTATGTGTCTCAATTAGTAAGGTAGAATATTGTAATGTTTGTTTACATAGCGTGCCAAACGACAGTCATGTGGAGTAGCCTCGGGTTATGTCATTCGGTTATAGCATTGTCTATGACAGCTCCGAGCTGACGCGAGTCCAAGGTCGTGCGAAGTGCCGCGGCAGGAGTATTCATAAAACCATCGTCGTGATGAATAATAGACAACGCAAGACAAAGCGTGACGTCACTGACGCGGGCCATCATCTCAAGGTTTGTTGCAAAAAAAATACCAAGACATTTTCAGTTCTGGTCTAAAATCTATAACCTATCACCAATCTAAGTAGCAAAGATATAATTACATTTAAGGTTGATATTAAATGCATTCCCACAAGTAGACAAGTATGAGTTCGCGCTTAAGCATGCCGCATGTGGACATACAATATAAAAACCGAAATCTCAAATGAACATAAGCCCTGCAACTCTTGCCGACCTTTAATGTGACTGGGGTGACATTGGCAAATTGAACTATTTTTTTACAGTATGGGTGGTCAGCCGTATAGTACCAACCTATAATTCAAGGATTTTTTTGTAAAGTTAAGTTGTTCATTAGGAAAAATGAGTTTCCCATTGTATCAAAAAGGATCAAAAGAAAAAGTGAATTTCCAAAACATAACGCATTAAAAATATACATGGAAAACGTTTTTTCGACTATTTTTTGTGGCGAATTTTTGTAGTAACGTAGGTACCTAAAATCTTAATCTAAATTGCAAAGATATGTATCATTTGAGATTCATATTAAAAGCATTCCCACAAGCCGACACGCATAGTTTCGCGCTCACACATGCCACATGTGGACCTACAATTAAAAAAAAACCCAATCTCAAATGAACATAAGCCCTGCAACTCTTGCCGACCTTTAAAGTAACTGGGGTGATATTGGCAAAGGGAACCAATTTTTTCAGTATGGATGGTCAGCCTCATACCAACCTATAAGTCAAGGAATACCTAATTGTTGTAAAACTAAGATTTTAGTACAAATCGATAAGTAATTGTTAGTGTTTTCATTTATATCACTTTATACTAAGAACGGTTATTAAGAACACATTTGATTCTTGGCTGATCCATGGATAAACGTTATTTTGTGTAGAATATTCACGTTAGATTCGCGGTTGAGACATGGCTTCGCTGTATGTGAATAACATTGTTATTAAAGGTTAAGTGATCATTAAAAAACAACTAGTGTTCGGAAAGCAGCCACCTATTCATGCACTGGTATGTACTTTGAAAAAGATAAGGAACCTATGTTATTACCTAGTAAATAATGACTACACTAAAAAAGGTTTAAATGTATGAAAAAGTCAATTTGATAAGAAAACATCACGTTTTTTTTGCACGATAAGCTGTTAGTAAATCTGTTATTCGTAAAAAAATAGGAAAAAATGCAAAATGAATGGGTAAAGAAAGAATGTAATTTGAAAGAGGGTTTGAAAGTAAAGGTATGAAAGAATGTGATGAGATGGTTTTGGCATGTGAAAAGAATGTATGATGATAGACTGACAAAGTGTTATATACAGAGGAAGGGTGAAAGGAAAAAGAGGTAAGGGACGACCGAGAAAAGTTTGGAGTGATCAGATTGAGGAGAATGTGAAAGAATGGGGTAAATAAAGCGAGTGTAAAAGAAGAAAATGCATAAAAAACGTGATGGATATGAATGAATTGAAAGAGGTATGTACCTAAGGATAGGAAGAAATGGAGGCAGCTCTTCAGAGGCTTTGGTCACCCTTAGCGGAATGGTGACAGAGTTACAGTTGCAGTATAAGTTCCTTAAAAAATATACGTTTTCTTTGCATTATTCAAGTAGATTCACAAAAACTTCTAATCCGAATGAGTCGCATACAACGAAAGATGACAATCAAGGATTGTTTTCGAGAAAGAGAAAAATATAGGAAAAGTACACGAAACTAGCTTCGACTCGCCACAAATTCGCAATTAGATTTTTTTTCTCGGCGGATAAACGTCACAGATCAATATGACTATAGGGTCCTTGGCAACCAGTTACAAAATATTAATTTGCCTTTTCCCTGGCAACCTGCCACAATTTTTCTCTTTAGAATTTGTACCCAGAAGCGCTATTCTGCTCAATTCCTTACGACCTTAAGGCGACGAGATAGCGATTCGTGTCCAAAAATAAGGTGTACTGTGATACTTTTGTCTACAGAGTTCTTTCGCAAGCGCTAGCAAGCTTCGACTTGGATTGAAATCCAAAGTGTAAGGAATTTAGCAGAATGGCGCTTCTGTACATACATAGTTACTTTTTTCAAGTAGTATGGCTACAAAAAATATTCTTCGTATATCCAGAGTACCTGGCAACACACCTTTAATTTTTTTTATACATTTTAATGATTATTTTTAAGACACTCACACGTGACTAAATTCCACGCATGTCGTTTAGTTGCCGCATGTTGGTTATTTGTAATATTTGAGCCTCGGGCGATTCAACTTTCATTTCCCTTATACAAAATTAATTACTAAATATTTATTAAGATTTAATTTCACGTCATACCTGAATTAAAAACCGCACCCATCGATTTTACGCGAAACCTTATTTTTCTTTTTGTAGTGTCGAGTCAGGTCCCCCCGATGTCGACGATCACTTGAGATAATGTTTATCTATCTCTGGCGACTCGTAATAGGTTTTCCACTGTTCTTATCTGTCTGTTACTGAGCCATGAGATCTGGACCCTTAGTGCGAGTTTTTTCACTTTACTCGAAGTATTGTGTATTCGAGAAAAATGCATGTGAACTTGCAAAGCACCCCTGGCAAAAAAAGTTTCGAAACCTGTTTTGCTTGTGCTTTACAAGTTCACATACATTTTTCTCGAATACTCAATACTTCGAGTAAAGTGAAAAAACTCGTACTCATGGTACTGCTTTCTGCCGATCTTTTTTCCAATCGTAAATAGTTATTTATGCCACTGCCAAGTAATGATAGTCTTTTTAACACGAGTGCTAGTTTGTGCCATGAGGCGCAGCCGAATGGCACAATAGAAAGTACGAGTGTTACAAAGACTAATTACGTGCAGTGGCATACAATACTTTTTCTACGACCATGAGAGAATTAACAAAATAGTGAATAATAGTCATTATAATGTACTCGTCCATTTGAAGTAATTAAAACCTTACCTTTGTCAAAACGTGTGATTTATCATTCCCTTCGATTATCTAATCTAACCTAAGTTGTAAAAATAAATTAAATTTAGGTTTCATATTGAATTCATGCCCACAAGCCGACACATATGTATAAGGTCGCGCTTTTACATCCTGCATATAAGCTTAAACATTCAAACCCAAAACTCAAATAAACATATGCCCTGCAGTTGTATTGGCAGGTGAACCAAATTTGTACAGCATAGGTGATCAACCTCATACTCACCTATTAACCAAGTAACTTTTTGAGTTTGTTCATTTTTTGCGGTGAAATTTTTTGTATTGTTTTCCTTTCAAGCCTTTTATTTTCCATTGAAAAAAGGAAAGCTTTATTTGGAGCAATCCGATAAATAAATTCGATAAATTTTAGCACTATTAACAATTTTTATTTGACTCTACACATAAAATATACTTATTTATTTTCATCTGAACAGGGCTGAAAGTCTCATCACCACGGTAATTCCTACCTACCGAATATCACTCATATTGTACGAAGCCTAATCAGCTGATCGCTTGCGGCCATCTTGGATTGACAGGTCTTCATACCCCCATACAAGGTTGACATTTGAAATTAAAAAATGGTTCCAATTCTGACAATGCGCATGCGCACATGTTCATTTTAACACGGTTACCGGTTGCATAATGTAACATTATGCAACGGGTGTAGAAATGTATGGCATTGTGATTGCGTTAGCCGTTTTGTAATTAGTAAATTATCAAATGGGAGTAGAAAAATGTACTTTAATACGCAACAATACTTTTTCTTCGACCATAAAGTAAATAATATATAAAAGCCATTATAATGTACTTGCCCATTTCGAGTAATTGAAACCTTAATCTTACCAGAACGTAAAATTTACCATGCAGCTCGGTTAAGAACGCCTTTATTTAATGCGGTGAAAATATATTGGATGATTTCCTTTAAAGCCTTCCAAGTTTATTTTTAATAAATGATGCAATTTCAAGTATTTGGATAATAATGTTTATTTACGTTTGAACGGGAATTAAAAATGGCGCGAACTGTCAAAATGTGTGCAAATAATATATGAATTAACATGCCAATTATTTAGTATTTGATGTGACATTGGGTTACTAAGGAAAACGAAGAAAAAAAAATTGGTATTGGCTACTAAGGTCGGCAGTTGGCAGAGTTCTATACAAGACTGATGTTTACTCGCATAGAAAAATGTTTCAAATAAAAAAAACAGTCCATTGTAACACAAGTTAGTAGTAGAGTAATAACCATTACGCAACGGGCTGTAGAAATGTATGCCATCGTGTTACCGTTAGACACTTTGTATTAAGTAATTTATCAAATGAATAGGAGGACATAGAAACAGTATTTTGACCGTATTTTAGTGAAAAACAACAAAATATAAATTGTGAATTCGCTATCTCTCACGATAAACAAAGTCCCGCCCTTTCTGAGTAGGTTCATATTACATTATTAAGGTCATGTGACCTCCCATATTTCGCGTGTCTGGGTTTGCTATTTTTTGGGACAACGCAGGACAAATAATTTACAGTTTTAATCTTGGGGCTTGTCCGACAAATGTGTACATTCATGTGTTTCAATAAAATAACTTAAACTACAGAGCAATATTAATAACAAGAGATTCGTCATTTGTGCACGCATACTTAAAAAATATTTTTACAATACCTACATGGTTTTATTTTCATGAGCTTCCAGCCGTAAACAGGAGTAACTGAGGTAAAAACAGTAATCTAAACTCTAATCTAAGTTGCAAAATTGTAACATTGGGGATTCACATTATATGCATTCTAACAAGCAGACACGTACAAGTTCGCGCTGGCACATGTTGGATGTGAACCTACAACATAAACACCCATATCTCAAATGGACATACACCCTACAACTCTTGCCGATCTTCCCAGAAGTAGGGGTGACATTGGCAAAGTGAACCATTTTTACAGCATGGGTGGTCAGCCGCATGCCAACCTATAAGTCAAGGAACATAATATACAACATATTACATTTTTTAAATCAACAGTTAATTTGTATGTACGGTCTACATAAAAACTAAAACATCATACGCAACGCAACGCAAAAAAAACGCAACTAAGCTACACATATAGTGTAACTTCTTGCCGCGTTATCCCCGAAGGGGTCGCATGTGGCGAGTTGAACCTATTTATTTTTACAGATAAGGGAGCCGGCCTTACGCCAACCACTTCAGTTGAAGTGGGAACTTCCCAGCTCCCGAGGGGGCTGGTACTCATTTCTTGTAAAGGCTGAGTAAACCTCGCCGGTATTTATATTATGGGGTTCGAAATACACACCGAAATAGGAAATCATTTCTGACACCCTCCTCGGTGGGATTCGAACCCGAGCTCACGGGGTAGAATGCAAGCACTCTACCAACTGAGCTATGGACCGGACATACAATATAATAATTTAAAAACCCTAGTCCTAGCCGCAAGGATGTGCATTCCATACAGGCACATGCGCCTAAAGGGTAGGCAATATATGGTAACAAGCGCATTTAAGCTTGATATTGAGAGTAAAAATGAAAAATGTAAGTTCCATTTGAGCCATCGTCGTTAGCACTTCATTGAATTTCAAATGAGTTAGTTTAAAGGAATGGGAGAAAATATTTATTCTAAAATGTATTTGCCTATAACCTATGGGCTATGCACGCGCCTGCCTAGCCACCAACATTACAGATCAACCACCATTTATTTTTGTCCTTACATACTTCTTTCAATTCATCCAGAGTCATAGCCTTCTTCATACCTCCTTTTATTATGACTCTAGATATCCCACAATTTTGTCTATGTCAATGCGTGTGCGGACATCATAACGTAAGGTGGGTAGGTATTAATTTTTTGTACAAAATATTTAGGGTATGGTTTTATGTTAGGCCGGGGTAATGAGAACTCGTAAATTAGCCAGCCACTCCTATTATTAATAATGAAATTAAGCATGACGTGAAATATACCAGGAATGTTGGGACCGTTGACTTATGATATCTGGGGACTAGATATTATTTTAACGAAAATAGACATTATACATCTGTTTCAACATCCTTTCACTTTCTTCGGCTCATAAGCCTTGAAGGCTCAGGGTCTCCCGCACCACAATCCTCCAGGACTCTCTTGTCTTGTGCTGCTTCCCTCCATGGTTCAACTTTATTTCGAAATTCGTCATTAGTAAGAAAGAGATCAAAGTATTTCACAGTTGCATTTCATAAGTAGAAAAAAAATCGGGAGAATGTAAAAATGTTCCTTGAAAGTAGGTAATTTGGGAATATGTAATATTGTGAATAATAATGGCTGCCAGTTGACAGATAACACGCGTTATAAATATTGTGATTTTAATTTAAAAAAAACTTTTAAAAAAATTTAAATATTGCGATCGCTAAAATTGACGAAGTTTATAGGAAAAAGAACTGATACGAGTCTGCTCGTGGAAATGAGTTTAATGTGAATCTTAAATGATACATATCTATACAGCTTAGATTTAGATTTAGATAGCATGTGTTATAATTGGGTGTCGAAACACAAAATGGATTTTGGCAAAATGGCTTTATTTCGTACGATTGTACCATTGCAACATTTGACAGGACTGAGACATATGTGGGCTATAGTATGTATCAATGCAGTCATTTAGTTTCCGCTCCTCTATGTTAATACTCAAAATCGTTAGGACAGTAGCGTTAACGTTATGATAAAGTAAGTACATCTTTCAACATTATGATAAAATTCATAATTTGGAAGTGAGAAATTAACCATTGCAATTATGCTAAATGCCAGCTCAGTACCTACTAGGGAATGAATATTTTCACAAATAATTCTACTTATCAAAATTAAAAACA
The DNA here is from genome assembly GCA_951799405.1 of Agapetus fuscipes. Lineage (NCBI taxonomy): Eukaryota > Metazoa > Arthropoda > Insecta > Trichoptera > Glossosomatidae > Agapetus > Agapetus fuscipes. The sequence continues at coordinate 10,885,600 of OX637351.1, read as the reverse complement.
CATTTTACTGCGCACGTTTTCCCCAAAAGGGTTTCGCATATGGCTAGTGGAACCTTTTTATTTTTAGGGCCTCATGATCCCTCCGGGGCCGCATATGGCGAGTGAAGCTATTTATTTTTACAGGTAAAAGGCTGGTCTTACGCCAACCACTACAGTTGAAGTGGGGGTTTCCCAGCTCCCGAGAAGACTGGTACTCATTTCTTGTTAAGGACGACTAAGCCTTGCCAGTATTTTATTTTTGGGTTTTGAAGTAAACACTGAAACGGGAAATCATTTATGAGACCCTCGGTGGGATTCGAACCCGAGCTCTCGGCATAGAATGCAAGCATTCTACCAACTGAGCTTTCGAACGGACCAGACATTTGTTGAAACAACATGCTTTTATAACAGTAGGTACCCTGAGGAGCCTAAATCAATGGCATCTGAAGTGGACTGAGGTCACTATGATTAAATTAAACTCTTTATGTGTTTCTTTGGTGTTTTACTTTACCAATTAGTTTAATATTTTGTCCAAATTCTATTGTAACTGGGGTAGATGGGTCAAAAATGGTTATTTTGAAAATTGTGTTTGGTAAGATAATAAAATGCTATTTTTTTAATTTTCTTTATCTTTATTCCTTAATATAGATCGTAAAGAAAGTCAGTGAGAAAGGACGTCGCCCAAAACTAAGGGGAATGGGAGTAACAGCGATATGAAATTGTGTGCTTTTTTGGCACATTGCATCCGAACGAAGGCACTAAAAGGTTGCGACCGACGGAGGGTTAAAGAGTGGTTTTCCCCAAAATCTTCCGTTTTTGTTTGTTTGAACTTGATTTTCTTCATCACTGTAACTCTTTCCCTTAGATGATAAAGTGTAAGAAACAAAAACGGCAGATTTTGGGGAAAATCACTCTTTAATACTTTCCGTAAACTTTACTAGTTTTGCAATTCGTACTAAGGGTACAGATATAGAGAAGAAGAGTCTTACATCTCATTACATTAAACGACGCCTTGTCAGATTTCTCGTCTACAATATAATAAAAGCATATAAACTGTCTTCATGGTCATTCCTTGTTTTAAAAAGTAATCAATACTCCACAGCGCATTGTTGTGTGCATTAGTGGTTGGCTGTGCGCGGGTGGTCTTTTATGGTAATACTGTTTAATTGAGTGATACAATAACTCGCGCTGCCCGAGCCCCGAGCTGCATACAGTGAATACTAGCGGGCGAGACCATCAGTCCTGGTGGATCCTAGTTTAAGTCCCTGCCTCGGACCTCCATTAAGCTGGGGACACACATGCCGTAGCTTGCACACTAGCATACCAGGGCGGGAAGTCTCATCACCACGGTAATTCTTACCTACCAAATATCGGTAATTCTTACCTAGCAAATATCGGTAATATTTGTATGAAGACCTGTCAATTAAAGATGGCTGCAAGTTAACATCTGATTAATCTTTACACAAATATTGCCGATACTCGGTAGGTAAGAATTACAGTGGTGATGAGACTTCCAGCCCAGCTCCTTGCGCGTGCCAGTACTGTCATGTGTATTCTCTAACTGGCATGCCTGCAACAAGAAAACAACGGCATACAAGTAGCTTGCACAACATTTCGACGGTTAAAGGGTAATAGGGCATAAGTGAAAAAAACTAAATTGTTCAGGAGAGCAGTTTAAAGTTTGAGATTGCAGAAGAATGGCATAACTTTTTATTCTTTATCATAGCGTGAAAATCAAAACAGCTCTAAAATAAAAAAAATTAAGGCATTAATTGGGATTCCTATTAATGTGGTTTTACGATGTGATACGATTTTTTCACAAGCGTCTTTAGGACAAAAAATACTAAAATCTTGTCGGTTACACCAAAACCATACTTCCAAAACGCAGTTGTTTGCTTGGGCATAAACAACAACAAAAATCATCGTAGAGCTATGGGAGTTAGCGCATAAGACAGAGCGGAAAATTTCAAGTAGGATTGCATTCATAAACCATTTTTGACCAAAACGTCGCTTACGCCCTACTTCTTTCTAACCGTCGATTCGATTTATTATTACTCGCCAATGTATCCACAGTGTGCCAGTTACTTGTACATGCCACTAACTTTCATGCCAGCTACTTTCCCGATTTACAGGCATGTGTATCCCCGGCTTTACTCCAGTTCTTGCCCGCCAGTCATGCGATGTGGATGCGACTTAATGGCCACTTCTCCAAGCCATACAACTAGAAACTCAAACCACAACGTTTCACCAAATAAAGTACGAAAAACAAAACGCTCCCTAGAGGAAGTTTTCTAATTTTCATACAGCACTTTGGTTTAGATTGTGTGGAATGTTTTTATGCTCGGGATATGGCAGAGGAGCGCACTCGCCTATACATAATATGTTACATCTGTTTCCAATGATGGCAGATTAGTAAAACTAACGAAGATAAAAACAAAAATAGCTGGCCGTGCAAATACAGCGAACGAAGCTTCATGTAATGTACCAGTACACCGGTCCGTAGTCCAGTGGCAACACTTCGGACTCGTAAATGGAAAATTGTGAGTACGAATCCCTACGGAGCACAAAAAATATACCATTTATATTTTCAAATTTTCTCTTCGCTGGGTTGAAAAATTAATAAAAGCTTAACCAAAGACCGGTCACTAAACGTCCATCCAGCCTTACAGCAACTGAGTCTTGTTTGAGTATTGGCGCTTTGTAGCAACGACCAAGCTCGTAAACAACCCTGCGGCACTACAACAAGTGTCATAGACCCGTAGAGTCTCTGGAATATAGGGAGTCTCCCGCACAGGATTTCTTTAAAAAAATCCCCAAGATTTGTGTTACAAATAGTTTCTTGTTGAAAATGTTTTTTTTTTGTATCTCCCTTTGTCCTATATTATGGTTGGTATGAGGCTGACCACCCATACTGTAAAAAATGGTTCACTTTGCCAATGTCACCCCTGTGTCAGGGAAGGTCGGCAAAAGTTGTAGGGCTTATGTTCATTTGAGGTTTGGATATTATTTGTAAGTACTCATTCAGCATTTGTAAGTGCCAACAACACGTGCCTGTTTGTGGAAATCATAGAGTAATGTTATTATTACTCTATGGTAGACATGCATTTTATATGAACTTTAAATGTAATATATCTTTGCAACTTAGATTATAGATTATATATAGATGAATGAAATTCTCCACATCACAGTTCGTACCATTCAGCATTTGTAAGCGCGAACTACACGTGTTTGTTTGTGGGCATACATTTGAGAGCTTTAAATGAATATATCCTTGCAACTTGGATTATAGATATAGATCACATTCGCCCTTTTTCTCATAGTTGCGGAGTTAGTTGCGAAGTTAAAGCAATTATTGAACAAGAAGCGCTTGCGCGTGTTTGCTTTAATGGCCGGAATGATTTTCGACTCGTTCACTTTATATTTCCTTTTCAATAATACTGTTTTGCATTTGTCTTGTTCAATTATTTATGAGGGAAAACTTGTTTTACAAACGACAAGCTTTTACAGCCTTGCGTAGAAACGCCCACCTCTTAAATAAATACGTCGACTTTTCCCTTGGAATAAAATATTACACACTGATTTAAAAATAACATCGATTGATTTATGTAAATGAGGAAAAAAAGATTATTATTGTCCTTCATTATTTACCTATCTGTGATAAAATTGGGTATTTTATTCACATGACAATACTGAAAGAAACAGCCATTAAAATTTGACAGTAGAACAAAGCATTATTCTAAATTCAAATTTGGAAATCATTCAAAGTAAACAAATATTTTTTTCTACGAGTGTTGCATCACGGTAAATTTGTGTAGACAGAAAAGCATAAAATAAATACCTATCTCATTTTTTTAAATACCAAAAGGATTTTTTTTTGTAAATGGCAAGTATATAAGACAGATTTAAAAATCGAAACGTGTTCTATTTCAACAGCTCAAACGCAAAAACATACATCTGAAGGAACTTTCACTTTTTTTTTTTAAGAAAATGAAAATTTAAAAAAAGTAAAAATACTTTCAAGATCCAATGTACGCAACTACAAATTACGAGCAATTTAAATATTGCTCGGTTAATAGTAAATTTATGCAAAACACATCGATTTCAGCAAAAATTCGAGAAAGTGCTATCGAGGCGACTTAGAAATTGATTTAATTATAATAAATTAAAATATTGACGCGGGAATGCACCATTAATGGGTGAAGAAGCGTGTAATTTGTCGTGACGGATTTCAATGGCGAAAAAAACAAGTTGTTTTTAGTATCCATTATATTTCTAGATGAGAAATTTCAACACAAGGCTTACAGTGAACAATTATTAGAATTGACCATGAACTTAAAGAAGGATATCGTAAAAAAGTATTTCGTACATTTGATAGGTAAATCGAGTCAATCATGATCTAGTGATTTTTATTGTGGTCTTGATATCCAAAGGTATTTGGTTCGAATTGCATTTTTTTTAAATCACCTATGAAAACTCGTATACAATAGGAATTGTACAATTATTTTAAGCCTTTATTTTAGGTCTTCAGTTATCGTGTTGAATGCGCTAAAACATTTCAATTTTGTATGAAAATTTACTTTAAGTTACCATACAATATAATATCTATTTGACGTATAGAATCTATAATATGTAATCTAAGTTGCGAAGATATATTACATTCAAGATTTATATTAAATGTATTCCCTCAAGCAGACACGTATAAGTTCGCGCTTGTACATGCCACATGTGACCTACAACATAAAAACTCGAATCTCAAATGAACATAAGCCCTGCAACTCTTGGTGACCTTCCCTGAAACAGGGGTGGCATTGGCAAGGTGAACCATTTTTACAGTATGGGTGGTCAGCCTCATACCAACCCATAAGTCAAAGAAAAACATATTTGAAAGTTCACTATGTTTTTTTTTTTTTTTTAAGAAATTCTGTGCGGGAGACTCCCTAGATTCTAAAGACTCTACGGGTCTATGACACTTGTTGTAGTGCCGCAGAGGTGTACGAGCTTGGTCGTCGCTACAAAGCGCCAATACTCAAGCAAGACCCAGTTGCTGTAAGGCTGGATGGACCTTTGGTGACCGGTCATTGGTAAAGGTTTATGAATTTTTCAACCCAGCGAAGAGCACATTCGAAATATAAATGGTATATTTTTGTGCTCCGCCAGGATCCGAATCCACAACCTTCCATTTACGAGTCCGAAGTGTTGCCACTACGGACTACGGACCGGTCCAAGATGCCAACGACACGCGGTGTACCTGAGCGGTTACCCATCCAAGCACTGACCACGCCCAATGTTGCTTAACTTCGGTGATCAATGGGAACCGGTGCTTTCAACATGGCTAACGTCGTTGACGATGAAGAGTAATTTAACAGTTTTGCCTCTTATATGCAGAATAAAGTTGACCATTTTGAAAATAAAAATCTTTAACTTATTGTTGTTTATCTCCATTACATTTATACATTGCAAAACGTCCATAATCTCATTTTGCAGTTATTCACCCAGTATGTTATAGATTTACTTGAGCATAATATAAATATTTTAAAGAAGTCAACACTGTTTACTTTCGAAAACACGGTTGCTTAAAAAAAACAAATTGACTCAATAGGCGTTTTCGTTCTTACATGAATAAAATATTCATATTTGTATGAATACTTCCTCCATGTTTGTAAGAGCAAAGCGCCTCGGAATGCCAAGGTTTGGTTGCAATAAAAATGAAGCGAAAACGTCGACTAGCTTACATACTTACCTACCTCAAACAGTTCAATCAAAGTCAACACTACATGCAAACACATGAATTATAATAATTCTAATCTAATCTAAGTTGCAAAGATATGTTACATTAGAGATTTACATTACACGCATTTTCACAAGCAGACACGTACAAGTTCGCGCTTGCACATGCCACATGTGAACCTACAACATGAAAACCCAAATCTCAAATGGACACACACCCTGCAACTCTTGTCGTCCTTCCCTGAAACAGGGGTGACATTGGCAAAGTGGACCATTTTTACAGCATGGGTGGTCAGCCGCATACCAACCTATAAGTCAAGGAACATACACGACATTATATAATACTTTTTTTTTAAATCAATAAATAATAATATGTATGGGCAATTATAATAAGCTTTAATCTAAGTTGTAAGAGTCAATAATATCATGAAAGAAACAACCCCTTTTTTTATTGGTAAAACTTTCACATTCATTGTACGTTCACAAGCATCACATTTAAGTTCACGCTTACACATGTTTGGGTGTAGTTACAAAATACAAGCCCAAATTTTAAAAGTACATAAGCCCTGAAAATTTCACCGCTCTTCCCTTAATCAGGGATGGCATTGGAAAAGTGAAACATTTTCTGCAGCATGGGAACCAATTATTGCAGTATGAGTGGTCAGCCTCATATTAATCTATAATTTGATGATCTTGAAGAATGCGTGATTTAAATAAGACACAGAGTCAAGTGGAGGCACTTGTGTTGGGGTACCGGCCACCCCTAGAGGAATGGCGGCAGGATGCAAGACAAGACAAGACTCAATAGGTACCAAATGTATTCACTTTTTCAATGTATGCCGTTTGGTTCTCTATGCTAAACGCTACCATAAGCTATACATGTAGTGTAACTTGTTGCCGCGTTCATCCCGAAGTGGCTGCATATGGCGAGTGGAACCTGTTTGCTTTTACAGGTTAGGAGTCAGCCTTACACCAACCACTTCAGTTGAAGACTATGCCAATACAAATAACTTAAATATCGATACCTTAATGGTAAAACTGAATAAGTGACATATTAAGCTAACATGGGTTTCTCAGATACATTGCACCGTTTTTTTCTATTTTTTACGTTAGAAAACATTTAAAAAGTGGGAAAACTCTTCAGTATAAAAGTTTGTCATGAGTATTTTCTTATAATTAGTTCACTTATATTCCTTGACTTATAGGTTGGTATGAGGCTGACCACCCATCCTGTAAAACATGCTTCACTTTGCCAATGTCACCCGTGTTTCAGGGTAGGTCGGCAAGAGTTGCAGGGCGTATGTTGGGTTTTTATAATGCACGTGCACATGCGGCATGTGTTAGCGCGAACTTAGGTATACCGGTGAATTTGAAAGAAGAGTAATGAAGGGCAGGTGTGTACTGGGTGCCACAGCTTGTATCGCCAAAAATCAAAACATATCAAAAAATGCTCGATTGGCGGTACGCAGTGGCATACTTTTACCCACCTTGATGTATGGAAGCGAGGCCTGGACGGTGAATGAAAGTGAAATTAGTAAAGTCCATACTGTTGAAATGGACTTTCTAAGAAGTATGATTGGGAAAAAACGGAGTGACAGGGTGAGGAATGATTTTGTAAGAGAAGAATGTGGTGCAAGAGAAAGTGTGAAAGTGAAGATTAAAAGAAGTTTGTTAAGATGGTTTGGGCATATGGAGAGAATGAATGAGGAAAGACTGACGAAGAAAGTATATGTTGGTAGAATAGATGGATGTCGTGGTAGAGGAAGACCGAGAAAGGTATGGATGGACCAAATATCCGAAATTGCGAATGAATGGAATATCCAGAGTCATAATAAAAGAAGAGCTTGTATGAAGAAGGTTATGACTCTGGAGGAAATGAAAGAAGTATGTAAGGACAGAAAGAAATGGCGGTTGATCTGTAATGTTGGCGAATAGGGTTTATTAAATTGGAATTTGTTTTTGTTTGTAAATGGATATTTTGTATTTGAATATTATTATTTAATGATGTATAAAATGTAATTTGTCGTGTGTGTGTGTTCCTTGACTTATAGGTTGGTATGCGGCTGACCACCCATGCTGTAAAAATGGTTCACTTTGCCAATGTCACCCCTGTCTCAGGGAAGGACGGCAAGAGTTGCAGGGTGTATGTCCATTTGAGATTTGATTTTTATGTTGTAGGTTCACATGAGGCATGTGCAAGCGCGAACTTGTATGTGTCTGGTTGTGAGAATGCATGTAATGTGAATCTTCAATGTAACATATCCTTGCAACTTAGATTAGATTAGATTAGATTAGATTAGGTATACATGTCTGCTTGTGGTAACGCGTTTAATATAAATCTTAAATTATATATATCTTTGCAGCTTAGATTTAGATTAAGATTAGACTTACTATGAGAAAGAACACCTAATAAAATATTTCTTCCATGATTTCTCAAATCAGTGAATCAGCATTCTTAATCAGTTTTAAGGTGGCGATATGCGTCTTTTTTAAGTGTTTAAACATGTTAATTGAATTTGAGAAATCTAATAATAGGCACTAAATACCACTCACTTTTAGAATAACCATTACTTTTCTGTGAATGAAAACTGGAGTAGGCCCACTTGTTTGATTGTTGGCAATTTTCGCAAAGCTTGAACTCTTGGCTTCGGTTACCGTGAGAGGCTATGGCCGGCTTTGAAATGTCTTCATTTAAATCTGAAATTTGCATTTTGACGTACAGAAGCCATACTTAAATATGATAATCCGAGACCAGACAGAATGCTTTATATCTCGCGGTTCGCATCTGTTTATAATTTTGCCTTTTTGAGAACACAATGGAAGGAATTCGTCATATTTATGTGCCATTAATTGCATGTTTCGAATATGAATTACAATATTTAAAATGTATAAAAATATTTTTTAAGGAAATTAAATTTTGTGTGACTACAACACTAATGAGATCTATCCAGTGGGTATTATTTATTTAAATTTAGAACAGACGCCAGCCAACGTGTTCTTTTTCAAATTATTACTTTTCGTTTTCCATTTTTATGGCTGTATTTTCAAATAATTTACTTCATCACACGCCATGGTAGGTACCTACATATTATTAATTTAATAATGATGTCGTAATATTTTTGAATTTGGAACCTTTTACTCGGCGAGCAAACGTCAGTCTTGTATGAGACTGCCGTCCTAAGCAACCACAAATAACAAAATATTTGTATGCCTTTTCCCATTTTTTTTAGTTTGGAAGTAAAACTTTTTACCCTTTTCTATTATTAAAAAAATGACCACCCATACTGTAAAAAATGGTTCACTTTGCCAATGTCACCCCTGTTTCAGGGAAGGTCGGCAAGAGTTGCAGGGCTTATGTCCATTTAAGAATTGGGTTTTTTATATTGCAGGTCTACATGCGGCATGTGTGAGCGCGAAATTATGCGTGTCTGCTTGTGGGAATGCATTTAATATGAATCTCAAATGATACATATCCTTACAGCTTTGATTTAAATTTAGATTTAGAAAAAAATTTCAGCTTTCATTCGATTTTATGGCTAATGAATATTTCAATCAAATACGTAGGTATTCTGCAAAAACTTCATAACCTACCTTTATTATAAACGTCTGACACGTTCTTTTACTAAAACATACATTTATTTATTAAATTTGAATGCTGTTAATTTACTGTTTTTTTCCGTAGGTAGGTATCTTATAGTATTTTATTTGTATTTAGAAGTTGCAATCCTGGCCCGTTCTAAAATTTAAATATTTTAATGTTTATGGCTGTTGACCTGCCTTGGTTAAACGGCCAGGTATCCAGAAAATGCTCGGTTCGTCTTGTACCTACCACAAGGCACATAATTTATCTAAGCAATCGTGAATAATTGAAAACATTTAAATGGCTTCCCATCCCGACTCCCGTTGTATAAAAACCATTTTCTTTGGCTTCGCATTAATCTGCTTCATCATAGATTCCATTAAACAGTTTATCCAGAACTGGATTATGTTCCATCTGCCATGGCGTCACTAATACAACAAAAATTATATTTTTGAAAAGCGGATAAAAATTAACTACAACATTAACACCGGTACGTAGTTCAGTGGCAACACTTCGGACTCTGAATGGAATGTTGTGGGTTCGAATCCCGGCGAAGCACAAAAATATACCATTCATATTTTCAAATTTCTCTTCGCTGGGTTGAAAAATTCATAAACCTTTACCAATGACCGGTCACCAAAGGTCCATCCAGCCTTGCAGTAACTGGGTTTTGCTTGAGAATTAGCGCTTTGTAGCTACGACCACCAAGCTCGTTAAAAGGTCGATAGCTCAATTAGTAGAATGCTTGCATTCCATGCCGAGAGCAAGGGTTCGATCTCAAGATTTTCTACTCAGCCTTCACAAAAAATGAGAACCAGCTTCTTGGGGTATCCTGGAAACCCCCACTTCAACTGAAAGTGATTGGTTGGCAACGCAACGCAACGCGCAGCGCAGCGCAGCGCAACGCAACGCAACGCAACGCAACGCAGCGCAACGCAACGCAACTAAGCTACACATATAGTGTAACTTCTTGCACACATATAGTGAAATCATTTCTGACACCCTCGGTGGGATTCAAACCCGAGCTTTCGGCATGGAATGCAAGCACTCTACCACCTGAGCTATCGACCGGACTTGGCCCCCTTCTTTAATAATCTAAGTTGCAAGGATATACTAACATTCAAAGCCCATATCAAATGCATGCTCACAAATAAACAAGTGTAAGTTCGCGCTTACAAATGCCAAGTGTGTACCTACTTACAAATTAAAATCCAAATCTCAAATGAACCTGCAATTTTTTCCGACCTTCCCGGGAACAAGGGTGACATTAGCAATGTGAACCATTTTTTACAGTATGGGTGGTCAGCCTTATCGATCTACTATCGACCTAGAAGTCAAGGAATACTCTAAAAATAAACAGGTTTGACTAGCCACATGCGAAACCCTTCGGTGATAACACGGCAAGAAGTTACACTGTATGTGTAGCTTAGTTGCGTTGCGTTTTAAATGTATGAGATCAAGCCGAACTTGTGCAATGTTTTATACCAGGGGTACTGAAATAATTCTGCTAATGGATGCATGCAATATGGAATATAATTAGTGGAGTTAGTGGTTACATCAGAGGCTAGTGCTACTCATTGACTTATGATATCTGTGGTCTAGAAATTATTTTAACGAAAATACATTAAAAAAAAAAAAAATGAAAATGGCGGTACACAATTGTATATTGTTGCCGACCCTGATGAAGGAAAGTTCGTCGTGGACGGTAAATGATAGAGAAGTAAATAAGGTATGCACCGTAGAAATGGCTCATTTGAGAAGTACGACAGGAAAAACACTGAAAGATAGAGTGAGAAACGAATGGGTTCTGAATGAATGCGGAGTAAAAGAAAGCGTGAAAGTGAAAGTTCAAGGAAGTGTGATGTGATGGTTTGGACATATTGAAAGGATGAATGACGACCGACTGACAAAAAAAGTGTATAAAGGGAATGTAATAGGTAAGCGTGGAAGGGGAAGACCTAGGAAAGAATGGATTGATCAGATAAGTGAGATTGCGAAAGAATGGAATTTACAGAGTGGAAACAAGAGAAGAGCATGCATGCAAAGAGTGATGAAATTAGATGAGATGAAAGAAGTATGCAAGGGCAGAGTCAAGTGGAGGCACTTGTATAGAGGTACCGGCCACCCCTAGAGGAATGGCGGCAGGATATAAGACAAGAAAAGACACTATATATATATATATCTGTTTCAACCTACTCATGAAAAAAGTTCATTAGTAAGAGAGAGAACAAAGAACTTCACAGTTGCATTTCCATGTGTACAAAAAAAAACTTAGACGAATGTAAAAGTGTTTCTAGAAAGGTGACAGCATTGCCGCTTGCGTTCTATCCCCGGAGCAGTCCTAACATAGACGCATGCGGTATAAATCTTATGATCGATAAAATTTACGAATTGGAAAAAAAAAAAAATTATTGTCATTGCTATACCATGTGCTGAAAGTTTCGTCTCGGCCCCTGATACTCTCGTCCCTTGGGAATCTGCAAATTGTGTGATTGAACTCCCTAAGGAGGAAACGAAATACGTACAGTCCACTTATATCCGCATTCGCCCAACCATTTGATGGTGATTGGGTGTCAAAGCACAAAATGGAGAAAGCAAAAAAACATAAAATTTGACACGTAAAAACATGTTTTGTATGACTACACAACTGCAACGATTGACAGGACTGAGACAAATGTGGTAGATAGTGTGAACCAATGCAGTAAGTTAGTTTCTGCTCCTCTATGTTATTCCCCAATGGTGCTACTAGCTTGGTTATGTAAATATTCAGTTTCGCTTGTCAAGTTCAAGTTATCAGAGCTTCAAGTCCAGCGGAGCGAGTCCTAGCTCTGCCTTGGATACGTTGCACATTTTTAAGACTAATCAGCTGTTCACTTGCGGCCATCTTAGATTGACAGGTCTTCATACAAATATTGCCGATATTCGGTAGGTAAGAATTACCGTGGTGATGAGACTTCCAGCCCATAAGCGCTTTTCTGCCAAATTCCTTACGAACTTATAATATAGTCGACGAGATAACGATTCGTGTCCTAAAATAAGGTGTACTGTGATTTTTTATCTATGGACTTCTTACGCAAGCGCTAGCAAACACCGATTTGAATTGATATTAATAATTAAGGTATTTAAAAAAAACACACAGTTTGAATTCACTATATTCTATTTTTTTATTATTTTGTTTTATGCTTGAATATTTTCACTTAAAAAGGCATCATCAGGAGCAGTGACTCTTGCAATAAAAAACAATGTCATACAAAAAAAAGGTGAAGTAAAACTGTTTTTTTTTAAATAAACACTATGGACTTTCACAGTGTGAACCACCAAACCCTAACAAATATGATAATAATAATATTTGGATGATTTATTTAGTCCTCAAGACCCTCTGCGAGCTTGGTCGTCGCTGTAGAAAGCGTCAATTCTCAAGCAAGACCCAGTTGCTGCAAGGCTGGATTGACGTTTAGTGACCGGGCTTTGGTAAAGGAATATGAGTTTTTCACCCAGCGAAGAGCGTATTTGAAAATATAAATGGAATATTTTTGTGCTCCGCCGGGATTCGAACCCACAACCTACCATTAATAAGTCAGAAGTGTTAACCACTAGACTACGGACCGGTCAAAGAACCGGCAAAAATACTTTGGTGTATTGCATTCCTATAAAAAATATATCGAACTGTCAAACACGCGGTCGGCGGAGACGTATTTTTTTTGCATTAAAACTTAATATCAATCTGTCCTTATTAATTTGACAGTCATTTTTGATATCGAGTGCGTTTCTGACACATTTTTAATCCGCTCATAGCAACAACTTTTATTAACATAACCTCAACAATTTTAATATTGTTAATCCATTTTATAATGGTCTTCTTATCACTTCATGTCATAAACCTAACCGTTTAAAGTGCGGTCAGTAAAATGATCTAGTAACTTTCTGGTTAGTCAGTCGCGCTGTCGATCCCCACTTACCATGTAGGGAAGTCTTTAGTCGCGGAGCTGGGCTCACGTTTCGCTGCGTTGATTTTTACAACGGTAATCCAAAACCACGGCCAGCACGTGACCAGCTCTCCTGCATCTCAATATGCTTATTGCTCATGAGAAAATATGAAAATCTCATATTATTTCATTCAGCTTCAATGAGGTCGGAACATTTTTGAATTTGGAACGAGCAAATCGTCCTTAGCAACCAAAAACAAAATATTGTCTATGCCAATTCACGTGCGGACTTCATTCTTTAGTTAGTTTTCCTAATTTACATTAGACAGTTTCTATCGGAATGAGTTTTACATTTTAATATGTTTTTTTTTTGTTTTCTAGGATTTAGTGGTTCATACAGTTAGTTTAACTTAAATTAAAAAATAAACTTCTCTCACACATTTGAAAACGGTTTTTCACTAGCCTGCTCACTTCTACTGCAGGGATAGCTATTATATGTATGTTGCACTACGATATTTTATAATATTATGCATTATCACACGGGTCTTACATTTTAGTATTCACTTTAAATTTCTGAAGATTTTTGCATAAAAAAAAAACTTAGTACAGTAAATTACTCATCATTATTTTGCCACTATGCAATGCTACCCCTAGATGTGTCTCTATAGAAAAATGCTTCGGATCTCTTGACGTGATCGAGTCACCAATGAAGAAGTCCTTCAACGAATGCGCACTACAAAGGAGCCTCTGCCAACCATTAAGCAGAGAAAACTGATGTACTTCGGCCACATTATGAGAAATGAGAAGTACCGTCTACTCATCTTATCATACAGGGCAAGATTGAGGGGAGAAGATCTCAGGGACGCCGAAGGACATCGTGGCTGAATAACCTGTGACAGTGGTTCGGCAGAAGCACCAAGTCCCTGTTTCGAGCCGCAGCATCCAAAGTCAAAATAGCCGTGATGATCGCCGATCTTCGATAGATGTGGCACGAAAAGAAGAATGCTACCCTAATTACAAATCACCGGGTTAGGCCCTCTGCACACTGGGCGACAGGCGACAGCGACAGCTCGACGACTAGTCGCGGCGGCAGGCTGCGGCCGACAGTTTTCATATATTTTGTTCAAAGCTCCGCACACTTCGACTGCTCCAAGGAAGAAGGAAGTAACTCCGAAATTTGGGTTTTTGACTTATTTCCATTTCTAAAGGTAACAAATAATTGTCTTCAGTCCAAAAAGACAGCCGTGTCTCTATCTCTTTTAAATTCGTTAATAAATGAATGCAAAAAATAGTTTAGGCATTGTTCTCCATGGAATAGGCACTTTACCCACCTCCACCCACCAAGTTCATACAACTCATGCGGAGTCGCTTCACTTGGTGATACTTCACTTGCAATGTTTTTTTGGCGGCGGAAGGCCTTCCCGTTGAAGTTAATCAGCTAAAGTTACTCTACTCAAGAAAGGAAAAAGAGGATCCTCAAATCAGGGGCTAACGCATGACTCTAAGAAGTCCCACCCTCCCCAGAACGTCGAGGTTACTGAAGCTAATGTGCCTGACGGGAGCCCTTCATTGACGTGTATCGAACGAGTTGCCATCCGCGCTGAGCGCAGTAAGTTATGGGTGTACATACGTCAATATGTATGGGTGTCGCGAGGACTGACTGAGGGCTAATGGTCACCTCTGCCCAGTCTTGAGCCCGCGGCTGCGAACTCGTGCCAGGACTGGCAGAAGCGGCGGAATGCAAGGTAGTTGGCTCTACTGGCAACGAGGTCCGCGTAGCCGACCGGTCCGGAACCGGCCGGCCGGACTGCGTCGATGAGGAGCTCTCGTTGAGAGTGCAGCAGAGGGCAATCCCACAGGACGTGCCGCACGTCCTGGGCAATGGGTCCGCACAAACACTCCCCTCCACCCTGAGAGATGACGCCCCGTTCTAAAAGGTAGTGCGCAAATTTCCCGTGACCAGTGAGGAACTGGCTGGTGAAGTGGTCCGGGACGAGCCACCGCGCAGCCATGCGCTCCCTGATCGACGGAAAAAAGGAGTAGATGACCTTGTCACACGATGTGACGTCCCAGTACCTTTGCCACTGTGCGTATATAGCGTCGCGAACCGAGTCCCTGACACGCTGCGTCAGGCGTCCATCCGGCGGCGGCGGGATCACCTGATGTTCAAGCTTGGCCGGGAGGCCTCGCCTGAGAGAACCGATAGCGGCGCGGTACTGGAGCTCGAGGTCGAGGGGGAGCACCCCGGCTAGGGCCGGGAGCGAGTCCGTCGCGGTGGATCGGTACGCTTTTGTCAGGAGGAGCAACGAACTCCTCTGACCGGAAAGCGCCGCGCGTCGTGCATTTCCACGCCGACACTTGTCCGCCCAGCATGACGCCGCATAAGCGGCGGTGCCGAGGAAGACCGAGTCATAGAGGATGCGGAGTGCACGACCCCGCAGGCCCCACGACGTGTTCGATAGTCGAGCCATCTTCCCGAATGCGCTATTCGCCTTCTGGGTGATGGCTTTCGCGTGCTCAACGAAGGGGAAGTTGGCGTTCAGGGAAACGCCCAGGTATACTACGGTCCGCGAGAATTTTACGCGTGTGTCTAGGAACATTATTTTTGGGGGTCTACCGACGTCTAGCTTACCCTTGAGGAGGATAGCTTCGGTCTTGTGGGGAGCAAAGGAGAGCTTATTATTAACCCCCCAGTCTGCTATGGCGCGGAGGGCTGACTGAGATAGAGATTCCATCTCAGCACGTGATCCCGCCTCCACAGTGAGAAGCGCATCGTCCGCGTAAGCACGCACCTCGCAGCCCTGGGGGAGAGGGAGAGAGAGAAGATCATCAAACAGGATGTTCCAGAGGAGGGGCCCGAGGACTGAGCCCTGGGGGCATCCCCTGGATACATCCCTCTCAATAAGGGTGGGGCCCGCGTCCATCGTAACGCGTCGCGCGGAGAAGTACGAAGCTATGCAGTCGTATATATTAGCCGGAATATTACGACGCCTGAGCTTCGCCAAGATCATGGGCCACCAGGCGCTATCGAAAGCGCCTGAAATGTCCAGGAGAACCGCCAGTACGTACTTGGAAGTCGATTCCCTGACCGCCTCCATGGCCGACCGGATGGCGTCCTCCGTAGAGAGGCCAGGCCGGAAGCCATACTGGCGGGCGGAAATTGACATTCCGGAAGTGGTGAGGTGGGATTCAACTCGATTAGCGATGAGCTTTTCGAGTATCTTCCCAAGGACTGGGAGAAGGGTTATGGGGCGATATGCTTTAGGGTCCGTCGGTGGTTTCGCGGTGGTTTTGCGGAGTACCTTGAGGAGGCCGACCTTCCAACAGCGCGGGAAGACTCCTTGCTGGATGCACGCGGCGAAAATGGCTTTAATGTCGTGTGGGGCTACGGCCCACGCCACCTTGACCATAGAATTATTGATTCTATCTAGTCCAGGGGCTTTCCGCGGAGCAAGTGATTTTACAATCGCATCTATCTCACTGAAGGTGGGTAGAGACGACTCTGCGCTATCCAATGGACGCGCAGCCTCGGCACGGATCTGTGCATCTTGCTCGCTGTCAATCAGCGGGCAGTCCGTGGTGATGAGCGCGTCGAGGAAGGCCTCGCACGTGGACGTGAGTGTGCCAGAGTGGCCGCGCGCCCCAGGAAGAGTGATTCCGCTAAGCACCCCGCCCAGCGTGACGCTAGACGTTACCATGCGGTATGCCTCTCCCCAGGGGTCCGGATTAGTGCTAGCAGTGATGAACGCGCGCCACGCGGCCTTCTTTTCCTTCTTCATCTCCTGCTTATACACTCGAAGTGATCTCCGGAGGGCGTTCTTAAGGAACGCCACAGGTGAAACCCTATACCGGTCGGGGATGGTGCGGGAAGCGCAGCGCGGGCAGGAGGTGACGGCGCCGGCGCCATCGCGGGCGGCGGCAGTATCAAGTGGGGGGACAACCTGAGGGGCTGGGATGATCTGTGACAGCGTGGTGTCACTGAGATGACAGGGACAGTAGGTACCTGCCACGGCCCGCTGGTGCTTCCTCCTTGCATGTTTAACCCTTCCCTGGAGGGCCGCAAGCCCGTTGTTCCACCAGGCGGAGGGTCTCGATCGCGGCGGGCCACAACGCCCAATGGACTCATTGGCGGACATGATGATGGCCTCCTGCAGCCTATCGGCAGCTTCTTCCGGACCATTACAGCCCTCACGGGCGATGCGGTCGAAGCGCTCCCCAAGGCTGGCCCTGAAGCCCTCCCATCCCACTTCGTTTCCGGCCCTAAAGTGCGCAGGAAGTGCAGCTCCAGAGAGGGGGATAGGGGGAAGAGAAGTATGGGTGGATAACCTGTATGTGATGAGTCTATGATCGCTACAAGAAGCGTCTGGGTGAACCTGCCAGTCGGAGATGGCAAAGGGGCTAAAAGAGGGGCTTGTGAGTGTCGCATCTATGTGCGACTCCCCGGTCCCTGAGTGTGACGTGAAGGTAGGAATGCTAAGAGGATCATTAATGACGGTCAGTTGTTCAGTGTAAATGAACTCCTCCAGGAAGGTGCGACCTTGATCTCTGGTGCGAGAAGCCGGCACGCACGGAGCCCAGAGGGTAGACTGAATGTTAAGGTCCCCGCCGATGAGCACAGGCTTTCCCCTAAGACAGGAGAGAGCGCGCTCGAGCGGGGGAAGAAATTCCTCAGTGGGAATGGAAAATTTAAAGTAGACAGATATAATGTATAAGGACTCTCTGGAGCTCCATTGCAGCTCAATGCAGCTCTGGAAATCGGTGGAAAGATGGGAGAGAAACAGTACCTTGACGGAAGGGTTCGCTATGACTACCGCAGCTCTCGGGGGATGTCCGGTTTCCACTGTGCGGGCGTCTGGCCCCAGCCCCCAGGTTGCCCCCTCCCTGGTGTACTGCTCCTGCAGGAGCAGCACGTCCAGTTTGTGGGCCTCCATGATGACTTGGGCCTCTGCCGTTGCCGCTTGGCTGTTGTTGGCGTTCAGCTGTCCTATCATGAGAGCCATTAGTAATTTGTTCTGGCCATCTCTCGGCGGGCCGCGGCGAGTCGCGCGGGGCAATTCTCGTCGCCCGTCTGATGATCGCCCGCGGGGGCCTTGTGCTGCGTGCACGTAGCGCACTTATGGAGGGCGGCCTCCGCCTTGCACTGGTCCCTATCATGGGGGCCAGCGCACTTCGAGCACACGCTCGGCTTATTGCAATTTCTTGCGATGTGGCCAAATATCTGGCATCTGTGGCAGCGGGTGGCTCCACAGAAGTCCCGGATACCGTGGGCATCCCAGCCTAGGAACAGGCGGCCTCTGCTTATCAGGGCAGATCTGATGCACGGGGGGACGTTGACGACAAAATGGCAGTTTCCTGTACGGGGACCTGTCTTGTGGGAGAGCGTCACTCGGCGCTTTATCTCTTCTCGAGTCAAGGTGGAGTGGTCCTCTGTCTGGGCCGCGATTGCCGAGGACAGCTCGTCTATTGTTGTGGTTTGGGGCAGCCCGAAGATGATGCACCTGGGCATCCTCGGTTGCGGACCTTGGGCTGACAGACCAGCGCTCTTTGATAGGGCCTGGATCAACTTGGAGGCCTGCTCCTGGGTACGCAGCCGTACGGCTACGCCCCCATTACGAGTCTTGTCCTTTCGGACTACCTCAACACCCAGAGACTGCGGGTTAACTTCGTTAGAGAGGGCCTGAAGGGTCCTCTCAAACGAGCGGGGGGTGTCATTGTCAGCTTTGGAGCTGACAATTACCACTGGGCGAGCGGGCCCCAGGGGTGGGAAGTCGGGCTTCCCTGCCGCAACTTTGCTCCACGTCCTAGAGGGACGGAAAGGGGCAGCAGTCGCGGCGGCGGCGGTGGAAGGTGCCTGCGGGGCAGCGGAGGTCGCGGAGGAGTCCTCTAGATTCCTCCTGAGGGTGGTAATTAGGAGCTTAGCCTTGCTTAGCTCCATTTCCATATCGGAGAGGGCGAGCTTAGTTTTAGCAAGCTCGAGCTGGGCCTGGAGGAGTTCCACCTCCTGGTCCCCGCTTCGCTCGCGGATAGCGGCTCTCTCCCAGCTGATGTTGTCCAGCAGCTGGTCAATGAGGGCTCTTTCAGCCTTGGTGGTCTTGTTGGCCTTGGAGTTGTATAGCTCCTTGATGCCCCTGAAGGCCTCCTCAAAGCCTGCAGCGGGTGAGGTTGTGGGGACAGCGGCGCGGGGGGTACACGGGGTGGTGGGGGCTACCGGGGCTGTGGGGGAGTTGGCGGCGGACGTTGACGCGCGAGGGGTGGTGCGACGGTCGGGAGGGGGGCTGCAGCTACCTGAAGAAGAAGGGAGGGAGCCACTCTGGCTTCCCCTTCTCTTCCTCGTCTTAATCCGTGGCTTGTGGGCCGTTGGCGTATGGGCAAGCGGCATGGTTGGAGTTTATCAATCAATGAAACTCCAAGCAGTCGGGCCCTGCCTTAGTTGGTCCAATAAGAGAGACGGCCAGGCCCGCTGGTGGGCGGGACCAGGCGGGGGAAACCGTGGCCAGGCGGGGCCAGCCAGGGAAGGCCGTGTCGTGTACGGCCGGGAGGGGGGGGGGGTTTGGCCAGCTAATGACTGGGGGCGTGGCCAGCTAATGACCTTGGGGTGGGGCTTGGCCGAAGGAATAAAAAACATTCAATTAGCTCCTGCAAAAGTATCTTTTTTGACTTAGTGCTGTTTTCCTTGGAGCAGTCGACTTGTCGCCGAGTCGCGCCGACAAGTCGCGGCGACATATCGTCCAGTTTGCGGAGGGCCTTAAATTTGGCAAGCCGTTCTTACTAGGTAGAACAATCTGAGTTGCATTTCCAGACTGAAGTTGCTAGGCAGAATAAACTGGGCTGCATTTGCACGTAATGGATTCAGACTTCAGCGATCGCCTTGCCCGCAGAACGATTTGCCAATTTGCAAAGATCATTTCTCTAACAGCGCAGCTACATCAAGCTCGCCGGCCGCTCATTACGCGCAATCAAAACTAATCCATTCCAATCTCAACGAGATCGAGCTTGCACTTTCCGGCCGTTTCCTCGCAATTCCCATGCGATTTCAATTTGTTTTCGGAAATATTTATATTCTGAAATAGACTGGTCACCAAAAATGATCAAAATTCGTTGCATCATCTAATCTAATCTAAGTTGCAAAGATATGCTACATTGGGGATTTAAATTATATGCATTCTCACAAGCTGACACGTACAAGTTCGCGCTTGCACATGCCGCATGTGAACCTACGACATAAAAACCCAAATCTCAAATGGACATACACCCTGCAACTCTTGCCGTTCTTCCCTGAAACAGGGGTGGCATTGGCAAAGTGAACCATTTTTTACAGCAAGGGTGGTCAGCCGCGTTCCAACCTATATATATATTTTTTTTTTAAAGAAATCCTGTGCGGGAGACTCCCTAGATTTCAAAGACTCTAGGGGTCTATGACACTTGTTGTGGTGTTGTTTACGAGCTTGGTCGTCGCTACAAAGCGCCAATACTCAAGCAAAACCCAGTTGCTGTAAGGCTGGATGGACCTTTGGTGACCGGTCATTGGTAAAGGTTTATGAATTTTTCAACCCAGCGAAGAGCATATTTGAAAATATAAATGGTATATTTTTTGTGCTCCGCCGGGATTCCAACCCACAACCTTCCATTTATGAGTCCGAAGTGTTACCACTGGACTACGGACCGGTCATCACCAACAATCATATTTTTTTTAATTTGCTACTGAAATTTATTTTCATTGAAATTGTAAATAATCACAGGCAGCAATCTAGGGTTTTTTTTAAAACGAGATGTACGAGATGTATACGTGGAATGACAGGACATCATGTTTTCCTCATTTCCGTATTGAGTTTATCTTATTTTTGGAAAGAAAAACCTAGATTGCCACCTTTGACTTTAGACAACTCTTTTGTCAAAAATATAATTTTGAAAGCTTGATAAATTTTATGATAACTGAATCTTATAGAACCAAAAAAGGCAAACAAGATTTTTTTTTTGAAATGAGAGAACACAGCAAATCATATTTTCATCATTTACATTTATTTAATTAAAAAAAAAATAGATTGCGTCTTTGATTCTTTAGGACTCAAACAGTAATTTTGAAATAAAAATAATACATACTAAACTAAAATAAAAAAAGAGAGGATATGTGCTGTAAAATACATTAATTTGGGTAATTCTTGAAATGGACGAATAAAACCTCTTCAGGGGAAATGTCATGATGGAAGGAATTAAGCGTATCCGCCCGCAGCCAACAAGTACTCAGCCACTCCTAGGAAGTAAACTGTCTGTGCAATACCAAACAGCGGGGCAATGACCATCATCCGGCAAGCACCACCTTTAAAGAATGCTCGAGGACCTTCTTCCTTCATGGTTTTAATGGCGCAGTCAGTGAAGCCCTTGTAGGGATTGCTCTGCGCCCTCTTGAGGTCCTGCAGGCGGGTCTTGATGACGTCCAGCGGGTTGACGGAGAGCGCAGCTAGGGAGCCTGCGGTGCACCCAGACAAGAAGGACCACCAGAAGACTGCTTCTTGTCCACCAGGAGTTGATCGGGGGCCCATATTGTTAAGGGTGGCGAAGAGAGGAAAGTAGACGACGCTGAAGCTTATGTCGCGATGGCACCCGTGCCGCGGTAGAGGCCGCGCACACCTTCCTTCTGCAGCAGCCGCCGCGCCACTTGCAAGGCAGACTCATGCTAAGCTCCTGCAATTCTTCCTGCATCTTGGAGTTGTATCTTCAAGAGCTCCATGGGCGTGGTGATCACAATCTGGAACAGCCCAGCTAAACCACCAGCCAGCATCTGTCGGGGCACTGGCAAACTCCCTGTTGATGTTTGAAGATGGTGTCTGAAAAAGTCATTGGCTGCCAGCTTGATGGCTTTTTTCTGGTGTGATGAGGAGAATGTTGACTGCTGATCCGCGGTACATTCCAAAATAACCCTCGGCTTTGTAAGTCTTCTTGAAACAGTCCAACATGGAAGAGTACATTTTCTCTCCCTTTGGTCCCACGGTCTGGTTTTGCAGCCGAGTCTTCACTAGATCCAGAGGAAAGACACACGACACCCCGATGATTCCTGCTATTCCTTCATTGATGATCTTTGGCAGAAGCGCAAATTTGGGCTGGGGCTTGTTGTCGACTGCCATCCTGTATAAGTCAAGGAACGGGAAAGAATATATGTCCGGTCGATAGCTCAGTTGGTAGAGTGCTTGCATTCTATGCCGTGAGCTCGGGTTCGAATCCCACCGAGGGTGTCAGAAATTATTAACCGTTTCGGTGTTTATTTCAAACCCAAAAATAAAATACCGGCAAGGTTAACTTAGACTTCACAAGAAATGAGTACCAGCTCTCTCGGAAGCTGGGAAACCCCCACATTAACTAAAGTGGTTGGCGTAAGGCCGCCCCCCTTACCTGTAAAAATAAATAGGTTCAACTCGCCACATGCGACCCCTTTCGGGGATAACGCGGCAATAAGTTACACTATATTTGTAGCTTAGTTGCGTTTTTTTTTATATATCGCACGTTTAATAATAAAGAGAAATAACTCAAAAATTGAGAAAATCGAGATTTTGTAATAAAACGCAAGAACAAATGCGAAAAGAATAGGTAGAATGCGACAGCCGTTCAATTTGGACGAATATGACCGAGATAAAACATCGGTCGCCTTTTTTATCCCATACAAGTTGTACTGGTTGTCTGAACTTCAAACGTGCTTTCCCAACATTCTTATTTTTTGAGTTATTGCTCTTTATTATTAAACGTGCGATATATGAAAACGGAAGAATATACAAATACATTTTTCATGTTTTTCCGGAAACTTGTGTTCAAAGCAAAAACGCTAGACGTGTTTCCATTTGATAGCTCAGTTGGCAGGAAACATGCATCCAAAGCCGGCTGGCAAGAAAAACGTTGCTATTAGACTATTTTCTTGCTAAAGCATATTTCAAAATACCGTTTTTAAGATTTTAAGCTATAGTAAGTCATTTTTATGCTATTAGGCGCATATGCTAACGATGAAACTACCGGGCCTAAGTTGACACTGATTCCATACACTAAAAATTGTAACGTTACACGGCTGGGTTGATAGAGAAAAGGCAAAATAATATATCTACTTGTATTGGCTGCCAAGTTAGCTAGCAATGTTAGCTCCCTAGTGTAACGTTTGCCCACCGAGAAAAAATATATTTAAGAGTCCATCGACTAAGATATTTTTCGTATGGATGGAAAGTTCTTTGATGAAAAAAACGGATTTTAGTAAAATAATTATAGCTTATGAATTTATGTAGATCAATAAGTACATCAAGATAATAGTCTTTCGGTGCTATTCTTACACATTTTAGTCGTCCGTTGAGCCTACGCTTTGACAAAATAATGATGCATTTGTATAAAGACCTGTTAATCCAAGACGACCGCAAGTGAACATCTAATCTAATCTAATCTTAATCTAACTAAACTAAAACTAACTAAAACTAATCTAACCAGATAGGTGGAAAACGATGCACTCTTCGTTCTGCACAGAGTGACGCCGTAAACAGGCTTCAACTGCCTCTTCGACGGAACAGAACTGGTTTCGGAGACAGGGCTTTTAGTTCGGCTGGTCCATCCTGCTGGAATAGTCTACCTCTGGAGTTGAGAACAGAGACCAGTGTTGGCAGTTTCAGGAAGTTGCTTAAGACACATTTGTTTAACAGAAGCTTCAACACATAAAAGCGCCCTTGGGGTGGCTAGTGCCACTAAACGGCGCTGTATACAAATTGTCCAATTATTATTATTATTATTATTATTAATCTAAGCTGCAAAGATATATATCATTTAAGATTTATACTAAATGCATTCCCACAAGCAGATATGTATAATTTCGCGCTAACACATGCCGCATGTGGACCTACAATATAAAAACCCAATCTCAAATGAACATAAGCCTTGCAACTCTTGCCGTCCTTCCCTGAAACAGGGGTGACATTGGCAAAGTGAACCAATTTTTATATTATGGGTGGTCAGCCGCATAACAACCTATAAGTCAAGGAACATACATGACAAATTACATTTTTTAAAATCAAAGAATAAAAATAACAATATATACATGGACATAAAAAACTAAATCATAAAACCAAATTCACTTTAACAAACCCTAGCCGCCAACATCACAGATCAACCGCCATTTCTTTCTATCCTTGCATACTTCTTTCATTTCCTCCAGAGTCATAACCTTCTTCATACAAGCTCTTCTTTTATTATGACTCTGGATATTCCATTCATTCGCAATTTCGGATATTTGGTCCATCCATACCTTTCTCGGTCTTCCTCTACCACGACATCCATCTATTCTACCAACATATACTTTCTTCGTCAGTCTTTCCTCATTTATTCTCTCCATATGCCCAAACCATCTTAACAAACTTCTTTTAATCTTCACTTTCACACTTTCTTTTGCACCACATTCTTTTCTTACAAAATCATTCCTCACCCTGTCACTCCGTTTTTTCCCAATCATACTTCTTAGAAAGTCCATTTCAACAGTATGGACTTTACTAATTTCACTTTCATTCACCGTCCAGGCCTCGCTTCCATACATCAAGGTGGGTAAAAGTATGCCACTGCGTACCGCCAATCGAGCATTTTTAGAAATGTTTTGATTTTTGGCGATACAAGCTGTGGCACCCAGTACACACCTGCCCTTCATTACTCTTCTTTCAAGTTCACCTGTCAGTCTCAACATTTGAACAGCTGATTAGTATCCATACAAATATTACCGATATTCAGTAGGTAAGAATTACCGTGGTGATGAAACTTCCAGCCCAGACATCTTTAGTTTGTCAGTAGCCTAGGGGGCCAAGTGGGCTGATCTTTCTAGCGTGTTTGGAATAGAACAACGTTGGTTCGATCCCCGCCTTGGTTATTTGACCAAAACTTTGACCCGGGTTCAACAGATGTTATTGGACAATTATTAATTAATAATTTATCAAAATAAACAATAATTAATTATTAATTGATGATATTAATACCTGTTTCTGGCCAGGCAGAATAGGTTGGTGAACTGCATTCCTCTTCACAAATCTATTATTTTAAATAATTTAAAATTTGAAATAAAAGCGTGGGCTCAACGGACGACTAAAATGTCTAAGAATAACCCCGCGTGACTTTAACCACTACCCCACGGAGCCAGTCAAATGCTAAATAGTAAGATGTATTGCAGTGGTGTCGGTACATTTACGGTAACATAAAGTGTGTTGAGATTTCTGATATAACAGCAATAATTCATGATTTGCCGCTAACCAATAAACAACTACCTACCAAATATACAACTCTTAAAATGTAACGCAAATAAAACACTCGCTAGTGGTGCTGCTTTAAATTGTATACATTTTTTTGTAGAGTGTAAGTGTAACGTTTTATACCTACTTAGTTTGCTGGACGTTATCAGTACTGACGCCTTGGGGCCCTTTTATTACTTCACTTCACAACTTCTTTCTTAGACTTCTTTTTTCTTCTTACTTCTTCTTTGTACTTCTCTAAGAATGCCGCTGCTAGATCCCACTTCGTACAAATAAAATTATAATAATTATATTGCTTCAGATTTATTAACATTGATGGGTACAATGTTGTTTTTATGAAATTTATTTAAAATGTAATTTAAAAGCGTCTAAAGTGGCAATGTTGAAGCGGGGGTTTCCCACCATCCGAGGGGGCTGGGGCAGTTCTTGTGAAGGCTGAATAAATACTGCCGGCGCATTTTTTTGAGTTTGAAATAAACACCGAAACGGGAAATCATTTCTGATACCCTCTTGAGGATTCGAACCCGAGCTCTCAACATTGAATGCAAGCACTCTACCAACTGAGCTGCACTCTACAAGCTGAGGACGCAGCATTTTGTTTTCTCTTTTAATTAGATTTCTAGTTGTAAATAAACAGAACCCATTTGTTTTTCTATTCTCTTGGACATCTTCCAATTATGTTAGTTTCCAATTGTCTGAGAATGCAGGTGTAACTCTTAGAAGAAATGAATATGTAAATTTTACAAGCATCTTGCCAAAACACTCTTATCACGCAGAAATACATTGTAGCCTGTTTTCTTTTTGTCAACGACGATACCATGCTTAAAGCACCGGTTCTCATCAGATCACCGAAGTTAAGCAACATTGGGCGCGGGTGCTACTTGGATGGGTGACCGCTAGGTACACCGCGTGTTGTTGGCATTTTGTAGACCGGTCCGTAGTCCAGTGGCAACACTTCGTACTCGTAAATGGAAGGTTGTGGATTCGAATCCTGGCCTGACCATTTGTATTTCCAATGAATGTGCTCTTCGCTGGGTTGAAAAATTCATAAACCTTTACCAAAGACCGGTCACTGAAAGGTCCATCCAACCTTACAACAACTGGGTCTTGCTTGAGAATTGGCGCTTTCTTCCGCGACAACCAAGCTCGCAGAGGGCTCTTGAGGTGTGATACACACAAAAATAGCGCTCACCAAATAAATCATCCTAATATTATTATTATTATCACGACATCTTAAATACAAATCCATCCAGTTGAAGCACTGCGAGTTGGATTTTGGAATTGAAAAAAATCACACAATACCACGCTTGGTAAACGAGAGTTTGTACCAAAATTAAAATAGGTGATGAGCGCGTTTGTGTGAGCTACATGAACAACATGATTTTTGTGTAAAAATGTGATTGCAAGTCCACATGCGGCATGTTTAAGCGCGAACTTATACGTGTCTGATTGTGAAAATGCATACATAGTGAATCCTTAATCTTACATATCTTTGCAACTTAGATTAGATTAGATATGTGAGAATCACAGACGGCAATGTAGATTTTGTTTAAAAAAATAGATAAATCCATGGGTACACACTAAATTTCGTTTCCTCATTTTCGAATCAACAGATTGCCGATTTTGATTCTAAATGACACGTATGAACTATTCAAAATGAGTGTCAGTAGAGAATTCAGTGAGAAATGGAGGTATTTCAGTACATAGATGTTGGTTATTTACTATTGAATAGATGGAGCAAGAATGTCAGTGTTTCTAAACAATATTTTTGCAAAAAATACATTTAAAAATAATTTTGTTACATTTTTTTTTCAATCTCAATCATCTACTTTACAGTAAATGGTGTTATAAAAAATAATGATCAAGTCATTGTTAAATCTGTTTTTACTCCTTTGGTATAATTCAACTGAGCTGCACATATAGTGCAACCTCCTACCACGTTTTGCCCGAAAGAGTCATATGGCTGGTTCTCGTTTTTTGTGAACGCTAAGTAAGCCTTGCTGGGCTGGAAGTCTCGTCACCACGGTAATTCTTACCTACTGAATATCGGTAATATTTGTATAAAGACTAATCCTCTGTTCACTCGCGGCCATCTTGGATTGACAGGTCTTTATACAAATATTACCGATATTTGGTAGGTAGGAATTATCGTGGTGATGAGACTTCCGGCCCAGGTATTTACATTTTGCGTTTGAAAGAAACACCGAAACGAGAAATCATTTCTGACACCATGGATGAGGATCAAAGTCTAGCCCTCTGACATTGAATGCAAGCGTTCTATCAACTGACCGGTCTCGATGCGTTTCCTTTTGTTCTTTACCATTTCGCCAAATGATCAAGCTTAATCTTTTCACAATTCATTCATTTATTTATGTGTTCTATCTATAATCTATAATCTATAATCTAATTTGCAAAGATATGTAACATTGGGGATTCATATTATATGCATTCTCATAAGCAGACATGTATAAGTTCGCGCTAACACATGCCTCATGTGAACCTACAACATAAAAACCTAAATCTCCAATGGATATATACAACGCAACTCTTGCCGTCCTTCCCTGAAACAGGGTTGACATTTACAAAGTGACCCATTTTTTACAGCATAAGTCAAGGAACATACACAACAAATAACATTTTTTTAAATCAATAAATAATATGTATGGACATCAAAACTATAACAAAATACAAAATAAAGTCTATAGTGAAAATAAAGTCTATAGTGAAAATAAACAGTGTTTTGCTTGAAAAATTTCATCCAAAAATTATAAATTGAAACAAAATGAATTTTCACAGTGTTAATACACAAACAATACAAAATATAAAATACAAAATTCTAATTTCAAAAATCCTAGTCTTAGCCGCTAACATTACAGATCAACCGTCATTTCTTTCTGTCCTTACATAGGTACTTCTTTCATTTCGTCCAGAGTGATACCTAACCTTTTTAAAATTGTAAAAGCATTTTTAGAAGCTCTGTGTTGTTTGTAGATTCAGCCGCGTTCAATACGTATACACATTATACAAATTCCTATTTCGCCGTGAATAGGCTGTGTAGTTACGGTTCTTTATTCTAATGGAGAAGAAAAACGTTTCTAGAACGTCGCCAACTTGCGACAGTTTCGGGCGCTTTCTCACTTGAAATTCAATCATTATGCCGGCTCTCTAATTACCATGCGCGTGCACTGTATAGAGACAAATACAACAGGGACGTGCATGGCATTTCAAGAATGCTTAGGCAACCTTATGGATTATTTCCGGTTCCTTTAATTCATTGCATAAATCTCTCCTGCTACGACATAACGCAACTAAGCTACACATACAGTGTTAATTCTTGCCTGTGTTATCTCCGAAGGGGTCGCATGTGGCGATGCGGGAGCAATTTTTTTTTACGGGTAAGGGTGCCGGCCTCACACCAACCACTTTCAGTTGCAGTGGGGGTTTCTCAGCTCCTGAAGAGACTGGTTCTCATTTCTTGTGGTTCTCATTTCTGAGATATCGATCGGACTGTTTACGAGCTTTAAGTTGCTGTCAGGCTGGATGGACCTTTCGAAGACCGATCTTTGGTAAAGGTTTATGAATTTTTCAACCCAGCGAAGACCATATTTGAAAATGGAAATGGTATTTTTTTTTTGTTCTCCGACGGGATTTGAATCCACAACCTTCCATTTATGAGTCCGAAGCGTTATCGCTAGACTACGGACCGGTTGAAATACTTGTCTGAGTATCCATGAGAGGGTACTGTATGAAGTATGAATGTAATTTTATTTTAATTCCTAGTTACTTGATTTTTTGGTTCCGGGTTTTGACCGTGGTCCATAGTTTTTGCTTATTTTTTTCTTTCTTGATACTTATTGAAGACTTTCAGCTGACGTTTCGTCTCCTCTGTGGGTGACTCCTTTGGAGCTCTGCTCACTCCTGAGGTCTGAACGAAAGGCTATTTATTCGTAAATTATTTTACGGGGCTATTCTTAGACATTTTAGTCGTCGATTGAGCCCACGCTTTGACAAACTAATGATGCATTTGTATGAAGACCTGTCAATCCAAGATGGCCGCAAGTGAACAGCTGATTTGAGTCGTATAACTGCAAACGCCGTCATCTCCCAATTTTATTATTTTTGAGATAATTATTGAATTTGATTCTGCGTAGTGTAACAAATCATTTGCTGTGTGCAATGTGATGTAAACCTCACTTAATCCTTCGTAATTTTAATTGAAAAAGTATGATTTCGTGCAAACGCCGTCATCTCCAACTGGTTCCAAATTGCGTTCAAAACACAAGTTCATTTTTCTCAAAATCTTCACGTAAGGAGTTGACGGCGTTTGCATTTATACGACTCCTTTGTCTTCATACAAATATTACAAAGTTCGGTAGGTAAGAATGGCCGTGCTGATGAAACTTCCAGCGCAGGCACCATTAGTTTGTCAAAGCGTGGGCTCAACGGGCGACTAAAATGTCTAAGAATAGCCCCGTAACTTGTAATGTATAAAACTACCCTGTGTCACAACGTAAATTGTACTCAACCAAGTTTTGTTTAATTTTAACCCCTTTTCCTTTCCTAGTTATTTACACAGAGCGTGTACTCTTGCGTGTGTAATATATAATACTAACTGGTTTTATCCGCGAGGCAAGTATCTATCTGAAAAATGAACTCCATAGCGTATAGACGCGGAGATAAACGATAAGGAATAATTGTTTTTCGAAGATTATATCATGCCTTAGAATGTATAACACTTCGGCCATCTTTAAACCACACACAAGGAGCCGCATTACATAAATGTTATAAAATAAAAATACTCATCAGAATGAACGGTCCGTAGTTCAGTGGTAACACTTCGGACTCTGAATGGGAAGGTTGGGGCGAAGGTTGTTCCCAGCGAAGCACAAAAATATACCATTTATATTTTCAAATGTGCTCATCGCTGGGTTGAAAAATTCATACACCTTTACCAATGACCGGTCCAAAAGTCCATCCAGCCTTACAGCAACTGGGTCTTGCTTGAGAATTGGCGCTTTGTAGCGACGACGATCAAGCTCGTAAAAAGGTCGATAGCTCAATTGGTAGAATGTTTGCATTTCATGCCGAGAGAAAGAGTTCGATCTCAAAGGCTTACTCAGTCTTCACAAGAAATGAGAACCAGCCCCCCCGGGAACTGGGAAACCCCCACTTCAACTGAAAGTGGTTGGTGTGAGGCCGGCCCCCTTACCTGTAAAAATAAATAGGTCCCGAAGCGCCACATGCAATGCCTTCGGGGATAACACAGGCAAGAAGTTACACTGTATATGAAGCGTAGTTGCGTTTTTAGTTGCGTAGAAGCTTTATTTTGCTAAATTCCTTAAGACCTTAAGGCGACGAGATAGCGATTCGTGTCCGAAAATAAGGTGCACTTTGATACTTTTATCTACAGAGTTCTTTTGCAAGCGCTAGCAAGCTCCGACTTGGATTGATATCCAAAGTGTAAGAAATTTAGCAGAATAGCGCTTCAGGGGGCGGCCGCTGAGGTCAGCGGTGAGTAGTGCTGTCAGGTTGACGTAGCCTCACCGCCAAACACGCACCGATTTTGGGGATCGCGCTTTCCGGACGGCCAGCGTCTACCAGGTCGCCGTCCCAAAAGATGGAAGAGCAGCTGGTCTTCTGCATCACAGGACGGAGTTCCACAATAAACAGATCATAGATCTATAACAAGAGGAAGGAGAAGAAGCGCTTTCCGGATTGCGGATCCGATCGAGTGAAACAGTCTGCCATCTGAGGGTTTCGGAATCTGTTGGCATTTTTAAGGGAGCACTGAAACGGCACCTTAATCAAATATCTCATTAGTTATGTTCTTTCTTATTTGTATTCCTTGACTTATAGGTTGATATGAGGCTGACATACCAACCTATAAGTGAAGTTTTCAGTTCATACTCGCCAATCTAAGTTAGAGCCCCCGCTTGTCCATGCGTTGATATTTTGTAGAAAATCCGCCTGCCTTTATTATTTATTCGTGAGTCCTGTCGATAGCTCAGTGGGTGAGTGCTTGCACGTCATGCCGAGAGCTTTGAGAGGGTTCGAATCCCACCGAGGGTGTGAGAAATGATTACCCGTTTAACGGCCTGTTGCACCAACCTCCAATCAGATAAAAATAAAAATTAAGTGTGATTTCTCCCTTTCAAATAAAAAATTTGGTGGCATATACGTAAGTCACCTGATGTACATCATATTTCCTGTTCAAATTCCATCAAAATATTGTTACTCAGATCCGAGAAATATTTATCCAAAGTCCATACCAGAATTCAGCAATCAAATTTGATGCGTAAATATTGATTGGAGGTTGGTACAACAGTCCCTAAGTGTTTATTTTAAACCCTCTCACGCTTTACTCAGCCTTCACAAGAAATGAATACCAGCCCACTCGTGAGCTGGAAATACCCCACTTCAACTGCGCAGAACGCTGCATTAAGTTCCATATACATATGTAGAGCGTAGTGCGTTTTTAAACGCAACTAAGCTACACATATGGTGTAACTTCTTGCCTGCATTATCCCCGAAATGGTCGCTTGTGGTGATTCGGGACCTATTTTTTTACGGGCAAGAGGGTCGGCCTCACACCAACCACTTTCAGTTGAAGTGGGTGTTTTCCAGCTCCCGTGGAGGCTGGTTCTTATTTCTTGTGAAGGCTTAGTGCACATTACCGGTACTTATTTTGGGTTTGAAATAGACACCGAAACGGGAAATCATTTCTGACACCCTCAGTGCGGATCGAACCCTTGCTCTCGGCATGAAATTTAAGCCTTCTACCACCTGAGCTATCGACCGGACTTTCTACGAGCTTGGTCGTCGCTACAAATCGCCAATACTCAAGCAAGACCCAGTTGCTGTAAGGCTGTATGGACCTTTATATGACCGGTCCTTAATAATAATAATAATTGACGATTTTTTATATGGCTCCGTTTAGTGGCACTAGCCGCCCCAAGGGCGCTCCTTGGTAGGTAAAGGTTTATGAATTTTTCAACCCAGCGAAGAGCAAATTTGAAAATATGAATCGTATTTTTTTGTGCTCCGTCGGGATTCGAGCCCACACCCTTCCATTTACGAATCCGAATTGTTACCAGTGGACTACGGTTCGCTTGCGTTATTTCGAGCAGCCTTGGTATTTAGCTATTTGATATAGAATACCATGTGATGTTTGCGTTGCTTTCTGCCAGCACCCAGTAAATAATATCTCAATCCTAATTGATTTATCATCTACAACTCCTGCCATATCTTAACTACATCTGGTCACTAGTCGGACTGGATCCAGGCCCGCATTCAGTCCGCAGGAGACCCTGGTACGGGGAACGATATGTGGCCCCCACCCTACATTTCTTTCACTTATTGGGATCCAAAACCAATCTGTACCCCGGGAATAAAACATTGCGTGAATCTCACCTCGATTGCGTCAATAAAAAATGTATGGAAATACGACAGCAGAAATAGTCCGGTCGATAGCTCAGTTGGTAGTGTGCTTGCATTCTACCCCGTGAGCTCGGGTTCGAATCCCACTGAGGAGGGTGTCAGAAATGATTTCCTATTTCGGTGTGTATTTCCAACCCCATAATATAAATACCGGCGAGGTTTACTCAGCCTTCACAAGAAATGAGTACCAGCCCCCTCGGGAGCTGGGAAATTCCCACTTCAACTGAAGTGGTTGGCGTAAGGCCGGCCCCCTTACCTGTAAAAATAAATAGGTTCAACTCGCCACATGCGACCCCTTCGGGGATAACGCGGTAAGAAGTTACACTATATGTGTAGCTTAGTTGTTGTACAGCACTCAATTTTCATTTTTATATATGTTTTTTAAAAATGTAATTTGTTGTGTACTGGCGGTTCTCCTGGACATTTCAGGCGCTTTCGATAGCGCCTGGTGGCCCATGATCTTGGCGAAGCTCAGGCGTCGTAATATTCCGGCTAATATATACGACTGCATAGCTTCGTACTTCTCCGCGCGACGCGTTACGATGGACGCGGGCCCCACCCTTATTGAGAGGGATGTATCCAGGGGATGCCCCCAGGGCTCAGTCCTCGGGCCCCTCCTCTGGAACATCCTGTTTGATGACCTTCTCTCTCTCCCTTTCCCCCAGGGCTGCGAGGTGCGTGCTTACGCGGACGATGCGCTTCTCACTGTGGAGGCGGGATCACGTGCTGAGATGGAATCTCTATCTCAGTCAGCCCTCCGCGCCATAGCAGACTGGGGGGTTAATAATAAGCTCTCCTTTGCTCCCCACAAGACCGAAGCTATCCTCCTCAAGGGTAAGCTAGACGTCGGTAGACCCCCAAAAATAATGTTCCTAGACACACGCGTAAAATTCTCGCGGACCGTAGTATACCTGGGCGTTTCCCTGAACGCCAACTTCCCCTTCGTTGAGCACGCGAAAGCCATCACCCAGAAGGCGAATAGCGCATTCGGGAAGATGGCTCGACTATCGAACACGTCGTGGGGCCTGCGGGGTCGTGCACTCCGCATCCTCTATGACTCGGTCTTCCTCGGCACCGCCGCTTATGCGGCGTCATGCTGGGCGGACAAGTGTCGGCGTGGAAATGCACGACGCGCGGCGCTTTCCGGTCAGAGGAGTTCGTTGCTCCTCCTGACAAAAGCGTACCGATCCACCGCGACGGACTCGCTCCCGGCCCTAGCCGGGGTGCTCCCCCTCGACCTCGAGCTCCAGTACCGCGCCGCTATCGGTTCTCTCAGGCGAGGCCTCCCGGCCAAGCTTGAACATCAGGTGATCCCGCCGCCGCCGGATGGACGCCTGACGCAGCGTGTCAGGGACTCGGTTCGCGACGCTATATACGCACAGTGGCAAAGGTACTGGGACGTCACATCGTGTGACAAGGTCATCTACTCCTTTTTTCCGTCGATCAGGGAGCGCATGGCTGCGCGGTGGCTCGTCCCGGACCACTTCACCAGCCAGTTCCTCACTGGTCACGGGAAATTTGCGCACTACCTTTTAGAACGGGGCGTCATCTCTCAGGGTGGAGGGGAGTGTTTGTGCGGACCCATTGCCCAGGACGTGCGGCACGTCCTGTGGGATTGCCCTCTGCTGCACTCTCAACGAGAGCTCCTCATCGACGCAGTCCGGCCGGCCGGTTCCGGACCGGTCGGCTACGCGGACCTCGTTGCCAGTAGAGCCAACTACCTTGCATTCCGCCGCTTCTGCCAGTCCTGGCACGAGTTCGCAGCCGCGGGCTCAAGACTGGGCAGAGGTGACCATTAGCCCTCAGTCAGTCCTCGCGACACCCATACATATTGACGTATGTACACCCATAACTTACTGCGCTCAGCGCGGATGGCAACTCGTTCGATACACG
This sequence comes from Agapetus fuscipes, assembly GCA_951799405.1. Taxonomy (NCBI): domain Eukaryota; kingdom Metazoa; phylum Arthropoda; class Insecta; order Trichoptera; family Glossosomatidae; genus Agapetus; species Agapetus fuscipes. The sequence continues at coordinate 10,850,807 of OX637351.1, read as the reverse complement.
TCAATGAAGGGCTCCCGTCAGGCACATTAGCTTCAGTAACCTCGACGTTCTGGGGAGGGTGGGACTTCTTAGAGTCATGCGTTAGCCCCTGATTTGAGGATCCTCTTTTTCCTTTCTTGAGTAGAGTAACTTTAGCTGATTAACTTCAACGGGAAGGCCTTCCGCCGCCAAAAAAACATTGCAAGTGAAGTATCACCAAGTGAAGCGACTCCGCATGAGTTGTATGAACTTGGTGGGTGGAGGTGGGTAAAGTGCCTGTTGTGTATGTTCCTTGGCTTATAACTTGGTATGCGGCTGACCACCTATGCTGTGGAAAATGATTCACTTAGCCAATGTCACCCAGAGCCTGTTTCAGGGAAGGTCGGAAGGAGTTGTAGGGTGTATGTTAATTTGAGGTTCGTGTTTTTATATTGTAGGTCCACATGCGGCATGTTTAAGTGCAAACTTATCCGTGTCTGCTTGTGGGATTGCATTTAATATAAATCTTAAATGTAATATATCTTTGCAACTTATATTTTAGATATGATTTCTAAGCTGTATATTTGAATTTTTATTGGAAAATTTATTGATAGAAAATGTTCAGAGATTTATGATTGTTTTGTTGCTAATTTATAAATATTTTTTGGGACTACTACGACCAAGAGTTCGCCTAAAAATATTGTATTTTTCGTTCTTTTGCAAATTTATTGATTTTCTTTACAGCCTCCCAAAGATGCGTGAGCTCTGGGCTGGCAGTCTCATCACCTCGGTAATTCATACCTACCGAATATCGGTAATATTTGTATGAAAATTAATTAGCTTTTCACTTGCGGCCATCTTAAATTGACAGGTCTTCATACAAATATTACCGATATTCTGTAGGTAGGATCTACGTGGTGATGAGACTTCCAGCCCTGGTGCAGCCGCACCGCTCGAAGCGTCCTTGGTTCAGGCCTGATTGGATCTGATACTAGATCCGGATTCTACTCTAGTCACATGTGTGAAGGAGTATCTGATATCTCATCCTGGGATAAATATATCTCTTGACACTCCAACCTAGTGCAAAATAAATAACGCATTTTATGTAATCACTCTTCGGCTTATAGGTCGGAATGAGGCTGGCCACCCACACTGTAAAAATGGTTCACTTTGACAATATCAACCAAGTTTCAAGAAAGGGCGGTGGCAGGAATTGCATAGCTTATGTTCATTTGAGATTTGATTTTCATTTTGTCAGTACGTACCTACACTGTTTACGCGCAGAATGTGTAAGCGCAAACTGACACGTGTTTGTTTATGGGCGTGTATTTTTATGAAAATAAAATGTTGATCATAGGACCCTCATTTTTTTTATACGGTAAACTGCTGCCTGTTAGTAATCGGTAGATTTGTTTTGGTTATCAATAAGTGAGCCTTGCCTTTGAACGAGACTTCATATTTTCGTAAGTCAAAGGTTACTCAGTGTCTGAATCTGAACCTGATCATTATGTATCATGGCTGAACCTTGCCGGTAAAAGAATGATGGGAAAGTAATGTTATGTTTTAGGGTACAAATAGTCTTCAAATTAAAAAAATGTTCTTCTTTACAGGATATTTATTTTACACAGATTTATTTAACAATTTATATTTTTAACAATTCACATTTATGGTTTAGCAATTTACATTCATTTCACAGTTTGTTGGTGTTTACTTACACTGTATTTCGTGTTCAGAAGAAGACTGTCGTATATAGACTGACTCCTGTAAGCTACTTGCAGCTTTTTATACTCCAAAGATAGTAGTTACTAGAAGCCAATTTTGCTGGAACCTTTCAGAACTACGGTCTGCTAAAAGCTTCCAGTACATAAATTTGAATATCACGTTACCCTAGGTACTTATAATAATAAATCCTACTCATTATTTCAAACCCCATATTAAAAATACCGGCAAGGTTTACTCAGCCTTCACAAGAAATGAGTACCAGCCCCCTCGGGAGCTGGGAAACCCCCACTTCAACTGAAGTGGTTGGCGTAAGGCCGGCCCCCTTACTTGTAAAAATAAATAGGTTCAACTCGCCACATGCGACCCCTTCGGGGATAACGCGGCAAGAAGTTACACTATATGTGTAGCTTAGTTGCGTAAGTTGCGTAAATATATACACTCTTATCAGCTATAAATGATATACCTACCTACCAGTGGCGAAGGGTGCCATACAAGCCGATTCCCATCGGTTTCCCGTTTTAAATAAGGCAAAATGATAATAAAGTAGACTGCATGGTTTCAATGAGGGAAAAATACGTATTGTTTCTTTGGTTTTAAATGTATTTTTTTACTTTGTGCCTATATTTTTTAACTACTTTGTTACACCATTTTTAAAGGTAAGCCGATGGGAACCGGCGTGTATGGCACCCTTCGCCACTGCTACCTACCTAAATATTTATAAGTATTTGCTATTTACATAACAGTAGCATAGAATCAAGAAACATAATTGTCCCGTTCGGATTGGAACCCAGGCTTATCTCTTACGACGCAGAAGCGCTACCAATTGACCCACAGCTTGCATGGGAACCTTGCAAAACAAACAGTAAATAACTGGGGGAAGTTGTTCTCAGAGCATGAAATTGAATGATTTATTAATAACTTCGTAAGTGTGCAAACACCATATATTACAAAAAATGGCTTACTTGCTTCATGAGCTCGTCGATACAAATCACTAGTGAGTATTTGATGAGCGGCTTGTGTGCTGGCGTTATTTATTGATTGCGAAGGCTGCGCACACCTTTGCTCCTGATCGTGCGTTTGGATTTTAAACGTATTACAGCACGAGTAGCACGAGATCATACTGTGTGCTTCAAACTTATATTATAGTTCAAAAATAATATAGGAATCGACAGTGAGATAGGAGCGTAAAAAATGTGTAAGACCCATTATGGCCTACGGTGTAGAGTGTATAGACTGTAAAAGCTAGAGCGCACGCGACAAGACGCATTGCGAAATTGGGTCCACAATGACCACATACCAAAATCCAGTGAGATTGAGTCCGAACGATAGCTACGTTGGTAGAGTGCTTGCATTCCATGCCGTGAGCTCGGGTTCGAACCCCACCGAGGGTGTCAGAAATGATTTCCCGTGTTTCTTTCAAACCCCAAAATAAAATACCGGCAAGGTTTACTGAGCCTTCACAAGAAACGAGTACCAGCCCTCTCGGGAGCTAGGAAACCCCCACTTCAACTAAAGTGGTTGGCGTAAGGCCGGCCCCCTTACCTGTAAAAGTAAATAGTTTCAACTTGCCACATGCGACACCTTCGGGGATAACGCGGCAAGAAGTTGCACTATATGTGTAGCTTAGTTGTGTTTTGAGTATGCCCTCCATGTCACAGGCTCTTTGTATTTTTTATTTTTTTTAAGAAATCCTGTGCGGGAGACTCCCTAGATTCTAGAGACTCTAGGGGTATATGACACTTGTTGTAGTGCCGCAGAGGTGTACGAGCTTAGTCGTCGCTACAAAGCGGCTATACTGAAGCAAGACCCAGTTGCTGTTAGGCTGGGTGGACCTTTGGTGACCGGTCATTGGTAAAGGTTTATGAATTTTTCAACCCAGCGAAGAGCAAATTTGAAAATATAAATGGTTTATTTTTGTGCTCCGCCGGGATTCGAACCCACAACCTTCCCATTAAGAGTCCGCAGTGCTACCACTGAGCTACGGATAATTGTATTGAGGACATAGTGAGATAGAGCAGATCCCGAAGGGGATTTTTGAGAAATCATGCGTACAAAATGAATCATGATAGACCCGCATATGTTGCAGCTTATGAGATGCCAACAGGTCCCAGATCGTCCAGCTAAAAGACCGCCTTAAAGGTGGAAATATAGCTGGACATCCTCATCTCAGGGTCTATGACACGATGTGAAGTGTTTAAAAAACTGCCCAGGCTGGTGCAAATATTAAAATACGCGCGGATAAACACTGAGGTCAGCTGCATCAAGAAGCAGCTTCCTGGACATCCCTGTAAGAAGGCCCCGCACTGTTTTTGGAGACAGGGCATTCAAGGCGGCCGCTCCAATGACTTGGAATGCTATTCCCGCCTCACTGAAGGAACTGGATTTGGAGAGACTGTTCAAAAGACGTCTCAAGACTCACCTCTTAATCTAATCATATGGACAAGCGCTTTTGCAATGACACTCTGTCATAAAAGGCGCTAAATATTTTTTGTACTGCATTCATTCATTCATTCATTACCTCATTTGTAGGGAATCGCCGAGTTGATTTCGAAAATATGTGTTATTCATTTGAGATGAATCATGTTCTGGCATTACTTCTAAAAATCTAAATCTAAATCTAAGCTGCAAAGATAAATATCATTTAAGATTCATATGAAACACATTCCCACAAGCAGACATGCGTGCCAATGCATGCCACATGTAGACCTACAATATAAAAACCCATTCTCAAATGAACACAAGCCCTGCAACTCTTGCCGACCTTCCCTGAAACAGGAGTGACATTGGCAAACTTTACTTTTGGTATTGTAATTAAAGTCTTTATTTTAGAAAAAATAAGAAAAAAGCAATGGACCACGGTCGAGACACAAAAGGTCCGGAGTTCAGGAGTCTGTTCAGGAGTCTGAACCCACCCTAAGAAATATTTTCATCAAAGGTTTTTCACATTATTTGTAGCTTTTTTTTTTCGATTTCCAAAAATCAAGTTATCGCCGTTGTGGGGTAAAGTAAGAGATTACAGAGTGCGCCGGCAATTTTAATTAAAATTTCACAACTCGCACGCCCGGCAAGGTGCACCTCGTGCTCTCAATAACGCTACATAAATACTATCTGGAGAGTTAATCACCGCTCCTCACTTATTATCCATCATGGAATGGGTTCGGCTATGATCTCCTTCACTCGGATTTATTAACGAGAAAGAAATACGTACATAAAATGCTGCTCGTTACCTTCTCACACGAATTGATGATTTGAAGCGTTTCATATTTTAATCCTGGTTTTGAATTAGTTATTTATGTCAATGTTACAAAGGCTAATTACGAGCAGTGGCATGCAATACTTTTTCTACGACCATGAAATAAATACCAAAATAGTAAATAATAGTCATTTTAATGTACTCGTCCATTTGAAGTAGTAATTAAAACCGTACTTTCAAAACGTGTAATTTATCATTCCCTTCGATTATCTAATCTAATCTAAGTTGCAAAGATATATTACATTTAGGATTCATATTAAATTCATGCCCACAAGCAGGCACGTATAAGGTCGCGCTTATACATGCCGCATATATACGGGCTGTAGAAATGTATGGCATTGTGATTGCGTTAGCCGTTTTGTATTTAGTAAATTAGCAAATGGGAGTAGAAAAATCATATTATTTTGTTCCGAAAAGGGCAAACAAGGGTATTTTTGTTGAATCGACATTTTGCTAATTGCTAATTACTTCCAAATATATTGATGTACCTTCTTACATTTTCCTATCTGCACACTTGATGTGTTGATTAATTCTGTTTGTTTGTTTGTCTGCAGACGGCGTGGCTAACGGCAGAACGTGGATGAATGGTTTCGCTAGCAAGCCAGAGGACAAGCAGTCGACTCTCTCCAGGTGAATATACTTTATGGCCTTCCATTACTCAGTGCGACCCACGTCCACAGGGAACTCGGGCCTTCCTTGCTCCTCCTGTGTCCTGGAACCTCAGAATCCTGCTTACAGCTTAGCTGCATATATTGCACAATTAGTTTACGTCAAAAGAAGAAAGTTAATAATCGTTCTTGGTGAGGCCTTGTTAGGCGAAAACGTTCGCGGATTAACAGTAATAATATAGGGATGATTGTGATCCTTAACTTATAGGTTGATATGTGGCTGACCACCCATGCTGGAGAAAATGGTTCACTTTGCCAATGTTTCAGGGAAGGTCGACAAGAGCTGCAGGGTGTGTGCCCATTAAAGATTTGGGTTTTTATGTTGTAGATTCAAGCGCGATTGTACGTGTATGCTTGTGAGAATGCATGTAATGTGAATCCTCAATGTAACGTATCTTTGCAACTTAGATTAGATTAGACTAAGTTTGATATAAGGATGATTTATTTGTTGAGCGCTATTTTTGTGTGCATCACACCTCAAGAGCCCTCTGCGAGGAGCTTGGTCGTCGCTGTAGAAAGCGCCAATACTCAAGCAAAATTCAGTTGCTGTAACACTGGATGGACATTTGCTAATCGGTCTTTGGTAAAGGTATATGATACTTTCAACCCAGAGGTTTTCAAAAGCATGTTTGAAAGTAAAAACGGTATTTTTTAGTGCTCTGCCGTGATTCGAACCCACAATCTTCCATTTAGTCCGAAGAGTTATCTTTAGACTACGGGCGGTCGGACTACGGAACTCTTGCCAGCCTTCCCTGAAACAGGGGTGACATTGGCAAAGTGAACCATTTTCTACAGCATGGGTGGTCAGCCCCATACCAACCTATAAGTCGAGGAACATATTATAACGTTACATTTTTTACATCACAAATAATAATATGTATAAACATCAAAACAAATACAGAATACACAATTCTAATTTTAAAAACCCTCGTCCTAGCCGCGAGCATTACAGATCAACTGCCATTTCCTTCTGTCCTTACACACGTCTTTAATTTCAACCAGAGTCATGACTTCTTCATACAAGCTGTCCTTTTATTATGATTCTGGATATCCCATTCATTCGCTATTTCAGAAATTTGGTCCATCCATATCTTTCTCGGTCTTCCTCTACCACGACATCCATCTATTCTTGCAACATATACTTTCTCCGTCAGTCTTTCATCATTCATTCTCTCCATATGTCCAAACCATCTTAACAGACTTTTTTTAATCTTTACTTTCACACTTTCTCTTGCACCGCAAAATCATTCCTTACCCTATCGCTCCGTTATTTTTAACGATGATTTTATTCGCCTCGCTAAATGTGCGTTACATGGCAGATCTCCTGCAATAATTACCAGCCATGAAATCACAACCACCTCGCGGTGATTCATACTTTAAAGCCGCCTCTACCAGGAAAGCGGTTTATTGGTCTCGGCTACGTTTTACACTCAATTTGTCGGGACCGGGAAGTCGGCAATAAGAGGCATCTTTGTTAGTTAGCTCTGCAACTTTATACCAACTCTAGCACAGTACTCCAAGTCAACAGTCTAATCTTATCTAAGTTGCAAAGATATGTTACATTGGAGATTCACATTATATGCATTCTCACAAGCAGACACGTACAAGTTCGTGCTTGCACATGCCGCATGTGAACTTACAACATAAAAATAAAATCTCAAATGGGCATACACCCCGCAACTCTTGTCGTCCTTCCTTGAAAAAGGGGTGACATTGGCAAAGTGAACCATTTTTACAGCATGGGTGGTCAGCCGCATACCAACCTATAAGTCAAGGATCATACACGAAAAATTACATTTATTTAAATCAATAAATAACAACACGTATGGACATCAAAACTTAAACAGAAAACAAATTCCAAGTTAATAAAGCCTAGCCGTCAACATTACAGATCAACCGCCATTTCTTTCTATCTTTACATACTTCTTTCATTTCCTCCAGAGTCATAACCTTCTTCATACAAGCTCTCCTTTTATTATGACTCTGGATATTCCATTCAACAGGGTTACAAAATTTTATTAAGAAAATATCAGGACATACGCAACTAAGCTACACATTCTTGCAACTTTCAACTTCTTGCCTGCGTTATCCCGAAGGGGTCGCATGTACCGCTCGGGACCTATTTATTTTTACGGGTTAGGGGACCGGACTCGCACCAACCACCTGCAGTTAAAGTGATGGTTTCTCAGCTCTCGGGGGGGATAAGCGACATAAGCGACATTTTTGTCAAAAATGAGTTATGAATGCCATTCTACTTGAAAATTTCTGCTCTTTCTAATGCGCTAACTCCCATAGCTCTACGATGATTTTTGTGCTGTTTATGCCCAAGCAAACAACTGCGTTTTCGAAGTATGGTTTTGGTGTAACCAACAAGATTTTGTCCTAATGGCGCTTGTGACATAAAAAAATCGTAAAACATTATAAAACCACATTAATAGGAATGCCATTAAATGCCTTTATTTTTTTAATTTTAGAGCTTTTTTGATTTTAACAATATGATAAAAAAAATAAAAAAGTTATGCCATTTTTGTGCAATTTCAAACTTTAAAGTAGGTACTCTCCTGAACAATTTAGTTGATGTCGCTTATGCCCTACTGCCTTTTAACCGTCGATATGTCTTGCAGTCAGGATATTCCTCGTCTACCACTAGTGTTTATTACACATAACATTTTACTTTACTCTGATGACTTTAAAGTGCGTGTTTTTACGTAATCTCTCCTTACGATTTTCCTGAAATTATAAATCGTAAGTTTATTGGTAATTAAACATTTTATGTAGCAACAGGGCCGTTTAAATCGCATTAATATCTAAGAAGGCTTCTTTTCTAAAATTACTTCCTCCAAACTGAAACTATTCTTGCAGTAAAACGACCACCTGAGAGGACTTTTATATCCTTAGTAGAAAACATCGCTTCAATTCCCCACCATCGCGTAAAATGAGAAATGTATGGAGGATACGACAGCACCCCTGCAGGGTTGTTGGGTTTACATACTTTTTTTTCTATTTGCGCAGTGGGAAGGAATTTCCGCAATTCTTGTGATACTGTTCAGTACCCTTAGTACGAGTTGCAAAACTTGAGTAAAGTAAAGTTTACGGAAAGTATTAAAGAGTGATTTTCCCCAAAATCTGCCGTTTTTGTTTCTTACACTTTATGGTCGTAGCAAAAGAGTTACCTAATATAATCTAATCTAAGATGCAAAGATATGTTACATTGGAGATTCACATTACATTCATTCCCACAACCAGACATTTAGAAGTTTGCGCTTGCACATGCCTCATGTGAGCCTACAACATAAAAACCAAATCTCAAATGGACATACACCCTGCAACTCTTGCCGTCATTTCCTGAAACAGGGGTGACATTGGTAAAGTGAACCATTTTTACAGCATGGGTGGTCAGCCGCATACCAACCTATAAGTCAAGGAACAAAACAGTGATACAGTGATGAAGAAAATCAAGTTCAAATAAACAGAAACGGCAGATTTTGTGGAAAACCATTCTTTAATACTTTCCGTAGACGTTACTTAAGTTTTGCAACTCGTACTCAGGGTACTGTAGTAATAGGTAAAATGAATAGGGAAAAGCTTACCGAGTATACTTATATAATCGAAGTTGCAAATTTATATTATCATTCAAGTCTCACATTTAATGCGTGCATATGCAAGTTGCGGTTACACATGCTGCATGTATTTATACAATATAAACCATACCTCACATCAACATACATAAACCTTGAAACTCCCTCTGCCTTTCCCTGAAACCCGTGTAAAATTGTCAAGAGTGCACCAAGTTTGTACAGCATGAGGGGTCAACCTCATACCAACCTATTACTCAAGGAAATGTATTGTTACGAAAATTAGAGTTCGTGGGGTTTGGCTGTGTGTGTGTGTCCGCCTCAAGTATAATGATTAAATGGATGATAGTAGACCGGTCTGGTACAATGCACTATTGAATAATATAGAAGAAGCAAGAATGGTCCCTTTTGTACCTATATAAGCGAGCCGCAATTTTACAGAAGGCTGAGAGTCAATTGAAACACTGAGCCGTGAAATAATAAATTGAATTTTATTGATTGTAGAGGCATTAACTTTGTAATCGTTCATCATTAATGATAAAAGAAAAACAGCTTTGTTTTCGATTACGTGAGTATTTATTTTTATATACCACAACCGGTTTCGCAAACATCCGTTTGCATCGTCAGGTGGATCAATTAATACTTGTATTAATTATGTATATATATGTAATAAATAATAGTATTAATTGATCCACCTGATGATGCAAACGGATGTTTGCGAAACCGGTTGTGGTATATAAAAATAAATACTCACGTAATCGAAAACAAAGCTGTTTTTCTTTTATCATTAATAAATTGAAGTTTGATTAAAAGAACCCTGTTAAAATCAGAACAGTATAATACTAGACAAACGGTCGTAGGGAAAAGGTCTACGCTTTGGACTCATAATCAGAATGTAGTCGGTTCGATTATCAGTGGAGCACAAGAAAAATAAATAAATAATAGCTCTTTACTGGAATGGAAAATTACAAGCAGCGCCTCTAGGGAGCGTGTTAGCCTTCATACATAAAGTTATATGTCTGGCGCTCTGATGAGATAGGTTGTTGGTAATCATTATGATATCTGTGGATTAGAAATTATTTTAACAAGAATAGGCAATATATATATGTTTCAACCTACTTAGGAAAATGGTCATTAGTAAGAAAAACAACAAAGAACTTCACAGTTGCATTTCCATGTGTATAAAAAAACTCGGGTGTATGTACAAATGTTTCTAGAAAGGTGGCAGCATTGCCGCGTGCGTACTATGCCTGGAGCAGTCCTAATGGGGCGTCCACACGCTTGCCAACCATTCACAAGTCAAGCGCACAGTGTGTCGTCTAGAACATGCTAGCTGGACAAAAATTTGTCTAATGGACTAATTTTGTCCAGCTAGCATGTTCTAGACGACACACTGTGCGCTTGCCTTGTAGCCAAGCGCACAGTGTGTCGTCTAGAACATGCTAGCTGGACAAAATTAGTCCATTAGACAAAATTTTGTCCAGCTAGCATGTTCTAGACGACACACTGTGCGCTTGACTTGTGAATGGTTGGCAAGCGTGTGGACGCCCCATAACATAGACGCATGCGGTATAAATCTTGTGATCTATTAAATTGACGAATGTTGCAGGAAAAATGTCATATTTTAAGAAATTATGGCATGTGGTGTAATTTGGTGTCAAAACACAAAATGGATAAAGCAAGAAAGCATTTGACACGTAAAAACATTTTTTGTATGCCTACACAACTGCACCGTTTGACCGAGACAAATGAGGGTATGTAACAATGCAGTAAGTTAGTTTCTGCTCATCTATGTTATTACTCAATGGCTGTGATTGTGAGGAAAGGTATGCAGCTAGTAGGTACGCACATTTTCATTGCCTCATTAGTGGTGTAAATACCTGAAACTGCAGCGGTTAAGGAAGTGAGCGAGCAGAACGCAGTCTTCTAGGGCATCCAACACCTGAACTCAACTTGTTATCTATCTACCTTTTATCTAAGTCGCAAAGATGCCTTAACATTTAAGATTCCGCGCTTACAAGCAGACACGTTTTGGTTTTCTCTTACGCATGCTGCAAGTTTACTTACAAGATAAGAATTCAAATCTAAAAATAGACCCATATCACAGAAATTATCTTCGTCGCAAGGCGCGCATACCTTCTGAAGACGTTGTTATATTAGTTCCTCTGCATCAGGCTCCGGTTCACAAGGCGGGTGCTTTTGAAGGTAGGAAATCCGCGGAGTAGGGGTGGAAGCTTCAATATTATTCCACTAACCAAGTACAGCCACCTGTCACGTTTACAGTGCGCCATCTTACTACGCTGCACCTCGCAGCAATTTGTCACACATCCACCTTCGGTCACATCTCGCTCCAGACTGGAGTTTCCGAACTCAGGCGGCATGCAGTTTCGAGAGATTTCGGGTTGTGCCGGAAGAACCCGACTGCTTCCGCAGTCCTTTATCTCGTCCGAGCTCAAGCGGCAAGCAGCTTCGAGAGACTTCGGGTTGTGTCGAAAGAACCCGACTGCTTCCGCAGTCTTTCGTCTCGTCCGAGCTCAAGCGGCAAGCAGCTTCGAGACACTTCGGTTTTTGTCGAAAGAATACGACTACCTCCGATTTCTTTCGGCTCGTCCATCACGCACTGACGTCATGGCAATGTCTTTTCAATTATTAATGTTATTATTTCAAATGTTATTATTCATAACAGTTGGCTTCATCTTCAACAAAACGAAACGTTAGATTTGTTGGTAAAGTCGGGCATTAAATTTTCCACGTTACGTTTTTTATATCAGCATTGCAACATGAGGTTTTCTCAGCTTTTCCGTGAACAATACTTATACTATACTACTGCAGAGTCTATGTGGGTAGACAGGGCATCCTCATTAGTTCACTAATTGCTCGCCTGAATGCACTAATTACACACACAGTGCATAACTGAGCACTAGTAACAGTTTTACTTAATAGTTTTCGTAGCAAAAATCAAATAAAATCCTAGTAGATAAAATAAAAAAGACCGATACATTCTGAATGAAAACAGCGCTCTTATTGTACTGTATCAAATCGTAATTCTCCTAGAAGTAGTCAACACCTCCACAGATCTGTACCCTTAGTACGAGTTGCAAAACTTGAGTAAAGTAAAGTTTACGGAAAGTATTAAAGAGTGATTTTCCCCAAAACCTGCCGTTTTTGTTTCTTACTCTTTATGGTCTTAGCAAAAGAGTTACAGTGATGAAGAAAATCAAGTTCAAATAAACAAAAACGGCAGATTTTGGAGAAAATTACTCTTTAATACTTTTCGTAGACTTTACTTTACTCAAGTTTTGCAACTCGTACTAAGGATACTGATTACACTTAGCTTTGTGTTTGCGCTTTTTTTTCTTCAATCCAGATTCATACCGTTTTCATGCAAGTTATCCTTATATTATGAATCATGTCCATTATATCCCATTTATATGTCACAATCTACGAGTGTATAAGTCATGCGTGATTCCAGTATCCACTTATGGCCTGGAAACGAATGGTCTGACTCAGTATATCGCCAGCAGATACGTGCCAAATAAGTACATATTGAAAGGACGATGAATAAGCCTCAAAGACTGGGCTCGCAACTAAAAGATCCTCAGACGCACTGGAGTCACTGATGTCGTACAAAACATGGCCTTCTTTAAGTGGTGCTGAGCAGGTCACGTTCCTTGGCAGGTGGCTTTAAAGGGTCGTCTGATAGCGACCCAGGATGTTCAAACGGAGAGTAGGGAGACGCCAATTGAGGTGGTTGGACGACATCAAGGGAACTGCGGGTCGGGGATGGCTAACACATCAGCAAATAGAAAAGCGTGGAGAAGATAGGAGGAGGCCTACGCCCAGAAAACCTGAAGAAAAAGTAGAATATAATTTTCTCGGTCTTTCTCTACCACCATTCGTGCAACGCACACTTTCTTTGTAAATTGTAAGGGCCTGTTGCACCAACCTCCAATCAATAAATCAATACTTGATTGACACATCAAATTTGATTGCTTAATTCTGGTAAGGACCTCGGTTAAATATTTCTCGGAAGCGGGTAATAATATGATGGAATTTGAACAGGAAAGATGTCGTACTTACATCATCTCATTTACGTATATGCAACCAATTTTTTTATTTGATGGGAGAAATCACATTAATTTTGATTTTATCTGATTGCAGTTTGATGCAACAAGCCCTAAATCTAATCTTATCTAATCTAAGTTGCAAAGATACTCGTATGTAACATTGGGGATTCACATTATATGCATTTTTACAAGGAAACACTTATAAGTTCGCCGTTGTACATGCCGCATGTAAACCTACAACATAAAAAACCCAAATCTCAAATGAGCATACACCCTGCAACTCTTGCCGACCTTTTTCGCCCATTTTCTACAGTATGGGTGGTCAGCCACATACCAACCTATAAGTCAAGGAACCGAAAGCTAAACACATCAGCAAATAAGAAAGCCTGAAAAACCTGAAGAAAAGGGAGAATATACTTTTCTCGGTCTTTCTCTACCACGACAACCACCCATTCGTGCAACGCACACTTTCTTTGTCAGTCTTTCATCTCAACATTCACAGACCATGGCTGGAAGTCTCGTCCCCACGGTAATTCTTACCTGAATATTCGGGTAATTCTTACCGAATTACCCGAATATCGATAATATTTCTATGAAGACCTGGCAATCCAAGATGACCGCAAGTTAACAGCTGATTAGTCTTCATACAAATATTACCGATATTCAGTAGGTAAGAATTACCTTGGTGATGAGACTTCCAGCCCAGCATCAATATTATACGTCATCTACGGATTAACGTTTTAAGTGATGTTCTGTGCCGCGTATAAAGATGATAATTACAAATATAGGTCGTATATTTATTAGTGATGTACGCTCACCTTTATTTCCTTATTATGTGAACTTGTTGTTACAATAGTCGGCCATTGTTTACCGCCGGCAGACATGTTTTTTGTCCGTCTTGGCGCGCTCTGTTCCCCGCCATTGTTGTCTTGGGAAGTAAGGCCAACGGGGGAAACGCTGGTACACCTTACCTCACAGTCTCGTACACACCGTGCTTACACGTGGCGAGTGCGAGTGCATGAGTAGGTGGATGTGTGTGCGTATCCGCTTAGACGTACATATCGACGGTTAAAAGGCAGTAGGGCATAAGCGACATAAACTAAATTGTTCAGGAGAGCAGTTTAAAGTTTGAGATTGCAGAAAAACGGCATAACTTTTTTATTTTTTATGATATCATTAAAATCAAAACAGCTCTAAAATTAAAAAAAATAAAGACATTTATTGGCATTCTTATTTATGTGGTTTTACGATGTCTTCCGATTTTTTTATGTCACAAGCGCCTTTAGGACAAAAAAGGTCAAAATCTTGTCGGTTACACAAAAACCATACTTCGAAAACATAGTTGTTTGCTTGGGCATAAACAACACAAAAATCATCGTAGAGCTATGGGAATTAGCGCATTAGAAAGAGCGGATTTTTTTTATTAGGATAGCATTCATAACTCATTTTTGACCAAAATGTTGCTTATGCCCTGTAATGCCTGTAATGCCTTGTAACCGTCGATATAAATTATGCACCTGCCTACAATTGCTGAAACAGTAAATCCGTCACCATTAGAGAGTTGCCTCTACTTCTTCCTATCCTTGTATACCTTTTTCAATTCATTTCAATTCATCACCTTTTTAACATCTTGTCTTGTTATAGATTCACTTTGCTTCCATACTTTTCACAGTCTTCGTTTTCTTCTTTTCCAATTCTTTTTACACAATTTTTCTTTAATTGTTTTTTTAATTATTTTTTGTCTTAATTTTCATACCCTCTATCAGCTTGAATATCTTTTGACCCATTATTTTTTTTACTTTTTGCACCAATATTAGCAAAAAGAGATTCCATTACACTTTTCAGGAAAATGAAAAGCTAACAGTGAAAAAAAAACTAATTTGATCATGAGGAATGACACACGAGGAATAATTGTTTTTATGTCGTTAGTAAATATTCTATCTGCCAAGAAAATTGTACAAAAAAAGTAAATTACCAAATGCGAATGTTTCTGAATACTTTTAATGAAAAACAATTTATGAAGTAACATTTTATCACTTAGCTCGTTTACTTGTTGAATTTTCGCCGCGTCAACGTTAAAAGCGCTCTTGCAGTGACAAAATATACGAAACGGCGCTCTAAAAATCATCATTAATTATTGTTGAGATTTTTCGGTCGCTGGTTATGGACTGTAGAATAATTAGAGAAACTTGTTTCTTGTTTGACAATGTGCGATTTTATTGTAGATTTTGTTACAGAGTTTACAAGAATAATGATGACTTTTATTTAATCAGAATATGATACGAGAGAAGAACTTTTGTTATAAACAGTCAGGATATAATGCAAGAGAAGAAAAGAACACACAAATTACGAGAGATCTGGCTTTTATATTATGCCATTCCGACCTCACCAAATAATGCAACAAAACCCTGTTCATCTTGACCAACCACAAACGTCAGCCAATAAAACACCTGGACGTCAGACCATAAACAATTAATGTTGACTAAACTCACCACATACATTATTCAACTTACCTACCATAATAAATTGCCTATCATTACATATTTAATTCATCTAATATAAATTTCCTTACTATTTTATAAACTTATCATAATATCCAATTTAATTATTGAGTTATCTGACTATCACTCAACACTGGCGCTTCTGCTGTGTGCGGGAATTCGCCATAAAGAAGAAGAAGATTAATTGTCTGACTGTTTGAATCAATCTTATATTTTTCATACATAAAATTCCAAACACACTGCCCCCCAAAATATAAATTGTTCAAACATTTGAATAAGTTTGTGAAACTGCTCTGGTTTTATGATTTCAAACAATTCAAGTTATAATATTACATTGTTAAGCAAAAAGGAATTTTTAAATTAAAATAACTAAAACCTTCCAATAGTTTTTTTTTTTTTTTTTCATATCTTAATCAAACAATGTTACACAATAATTCCAAATAAAACACTTTGAAATTACACTATACTTATCTTGAAATATCTCCAGTGAGATGGTTTACAAAGAATACAAAATAAAATAAAATAAAATGACTTCAACCTTCCAACAAATGTTTTCTTATACCTATTAAAAAATAAAACATTTTAAATAATTACAGTTTAATACTTGAAACATATTTCCTTTCTTTTTCATCTTAATAATGTTGTCTTACATCATTTCTTTATTAAACATTCTTACATAATAAATACCAAACAAATGTCTGAAAGAAATACACATTATATCTTGAAATATTTTCCATAAAATAGTTCATCAAATACAAATGATAAAATACTCTATTTCACATCACTAAAATTTTCTCATGCGTTACATTACCTTTAAACTAAGGTGCCTACAATCAAGATACCGTTGCAGATCTATTTTTATCAACTAATCATGTTTAGGCATTAAACACAACCTTTGAATTGGCCGCTGAATTTTTCCATTCTGGACTTGTAAAGTTACATTTCTTACACAATTATCCTTCCCTGGATGCAATTTCAATACCTTGCCTAGCTGCCATTTCAATGGTGGTATATTATCTTCCTTTACAATTACCATATCACCTTCTTTAATTATGTAGTTATCGCTTTGTAACCATTTAGACCGTATTTGCAATGTGCCCAAATATTCTGTTGACCATTTTTTCCAAAAATCTGATACAAGTTTTGACAACAGTTGGTATCGATTCAATTTGGTGAGTGGAATTTGCCTCACATCTGGTTCTGGAATTGCGTTCATAGCAGTTCCGATCAAGAAGTGAGCTGGAGTTAAACATTCTAAGTCATCTGGATGACAAGTTATTGGTAACAAGGGTCGAGAATTTAAACATGCCTCCACCTGGACTAAAATAGTATATAACTCTTCATAAGTTAGACATGCATCCCTCATTACTCTAGCTAAGTGATATTTTATAGACTTTACCGCAGCTTCCCACAATCCACCTTGGTGTGGAGCTCGTGGTGTAATATTGGACCATTTTATGCCCTGATTTGCTGACCAGTTTTCCAATGATTCATTAACCTGGTTCGAAATCATGATTTCTCGAAACTCTCGAAGTTCCCGTTTTGCTCCTATAAAATTCGTTCCGTTGTCTGAATATATATGGCTACACATCCCTCTACGTGAGATAAACCTTTTGAGACTATTTAAGAATGCTGATGTAGTCATATTTACTACCAATTCAATATGTACTGCCTTTGTGACAAAACAAACAAATACTGCAAAATATGATTTAATTCTTGTTTTTGATCTTGGATTTTGTTCTCGTATAAGTATTGGTCCCCCAAAATCTATACCTACATGTGAAAACGGTTTAGATGGTGTAATCCTGGATGATGGAAGATCAGACATAATGCATTTCATTACATTCGGTCTTGCTCTAAAACAAGTTACACAACCTTGCAGCACCCTTTTTATGGCTACCCTACCTCTTATAGGCCAATACTTCATCCTAATGTTTGCCAACAATGCTTGTGGTCCGCAGTGCAACAATTTGTGATGATAATCCTTTATTATCAGCGTTGTAAATCTATGTTTTTGTCCTAAAATAATAGGGTATTTTTGTTGTTCCGGTATCTTTGCATATTTTAACCGACCTCCCAGTCTAATAATTCCTGCTTTATCCATGAAAGCGTTTAATTCATATAACTGACTTTTCTTTCCTATTGTATCATTATCATTAAATGTTTTTACTTCTTTAGGGAACATTTGTTTTTGAGCCAATTTTGTCACCACTTCCATTCCCCGATCTAACTCCTCAACTGTTAGAAAATCCGCTTTTCTATACTTAAATCTGAGACAATATGCTACCACTCTTTTTAATTTGTTTAATGTTGAATATTTGCAAAATAAATCCGTAGCAAAATCATCTATTACCTCATTCATCATACATTCTTGTATTCCTACTATCTAATCATTCATGCATTGAATTGTTCATTATTTTTGAATAATCATACTTTAATCCCCTCTTTTCAACACTTTTACTTCCTTCATTACTAGAACCATTTTTATTTGTAGCATTTTCAAAACTTTCCCATCTATTTTTCTTTCTTTCACTAAAATTTCTTTCTTCCAACCTATCTTTCATTCTTACTGGAGAAAGATTCAACTTAGTATCATCTTTCTTTGCTCTACTTGTCTTTTTATTATTTCTAATTCTTTCCGAAGAAAGATCACGATCGGAATGATTTCTTTTCCATCTGGGTGATGAATCTGAATAATTGTAGTTGTTATTCAGTTTCTTCCATTTGTTTCTTGACAAAGAAATATCTTTGTCCCTGTTTTTATCATTCTTCTTTATATCTCTCGCAGGAGACATATCAGAATCTGGTACACCTAATCTGCCTGAGGCTTCCCCCCGTTGGACAGATTTGTTAAATAAATCTTCAAATGCCTTCTTAGTTATTATAGGCAAATGTTTTTCATTCTTCACATTTTCTCGCATCCGAGAATGTTCCAATGATTTATTCGTATCGTACCTTTGCCGCTGCCCCTTCTGGGACCTCCCCCCAGTGGAGAGATTACAACCCCGGGCTGGACTGGCTCCTGTGGGACTCACTCCTCCAATCACCCATCCAAATTTGGTTGGTATCAGCTTGGTCCTTCCCACGGTCTTTGTCTCCTCCCCAAAGTTGAGAGACTCCCAGAAGAGGCCAGCTCCTATCAGCACTTCTACTGGACTGGTGCTGCCGTATTCAGTGTCAGCCAGTCCAACTCCCAATGGTAGTTTCATGTCCCTGAAATTGACATTTGGAAGATGTTTAGTAATGCTATTTATAATTAAAAAATTTGCGTTCCTGTAAAATGAACCCTTAATATTTTTAATTTTACATGTTAATTTGTGATTGATGTTAATTTCTTGATTGCTTATTGCACTAACAGGGATATTAATTTTATTCCAATTCAAATTTAACCTCTGCGCACAATCTTTTGTGATAAAGTTACTTTGTGAACCGCTGTCCAACAGGGCTCGACATCGTACCTCCTTACCGTCTCTGCCAACCATGATGACAGTTGCTGTAGGTAAGATCACTTCTTTGGAGATACTTCTCCTTCCAGCGGCGTTAGTGGATCCATATCCCGCCAATGAACAGATTACTGGCAATGCAGTACTGTCTTCTTTGTGAAGCAAACAGTGATGTTTGCGTTCACATGTTTTGCACCTTTGTGCATTTTTGCACTCACTGGCCCCATGGCCTGCCTTGAGGCAATTAAAACATAATTTTAACTTTCCTGCATGAGCTTGTCGTTCATTGCAGGTCAATTTTTTGAATAAAAAACAATTGTTTATTTCGTGTCCTGCCTTATTGCAGTACCTACATTTTATCTCCCATTTCTTTTGAGAGAACATTGCATGTGTTCTTTTTTGTGTTGGTTTTGATGGAGGCATACCCAATTTGTGACACGAGTCTCCCTTATGTCCTACCTCCACCTT
Organism: Agapetus fuscipes; assembly: GCA_951799405.1. Taxonomy (NCBI): domain Eukaryota; kingdom Metazoa; phylum Arthropoda; class Insecta; order Trichoptera; family Glossosomatidae; genus Agapetus; species Agapetus fuscipes. The sequence continues at coordinate 10,831,152 of OX637351.1, read as the reverse complement.
TGTTGCAATCTTTTCTAAAAATTGCAACAAAAGTTCAATATTATCATCTTCTGTCTGAGATGATTGCCATTCAGACCATATGGTCTTTTCAATGTTGCTCTGAAAATTAAATAGTAAAATCCTGTCCCAGTTTTCTATTTTAATGCCCAATGCCTTTATGGATCGAAGATCTCCCTTTACTATGTCTACAAACTCCCTTATTTCTAAAGTAGTTCTTTTGCAGATCCTTGCGTTGGTCAAGGACTGCAGATGGTTATGAATGAGAACCCTCTTATTCTCATACCTACTGGACAGAAGTTCAAAAGCTATACTATAATTATTGCCTGTTGTATCTAGTTGATTGAGGACCGAAGCTGCGCTTCCAGTCAAGGCACCTTTCAAATATATTAATTTTTCTATATCGGATATGCTCGTATTCTCGTGAATCATCGCTTTAAAAATGTCACGGAATGACAACCAGTTATTATAGTTTCCATCGAACTTGGGTAGTTCAATTTTTTTTATGTGGGTCGGCAAACTTTGAATTACATTGGTAGTGGACTGTGTTTTATCATTACTCAAAGCATCCTTCCCTAATACGATAGCACTTATAAATAAGTTCTCAATTTGGTCGAGTTGTGCACTTGATTTATCAAAATCATCTCGAGCTTCCAGGCTAGTTTGGATTTTATCAAACTCCCTAAAATGTTCCTCTAAGCGATCCAGTCTCAGCTTAAGTTCTGTATAATTAGCCCCAATTTGTTTTGCTTCTTCTACATAATTTGTAAACTTTTTAATTCTAGCAGGGATTGTTGCTAACCAATTCGCTGAAGATTTAGACATTTTGAATTTTTACTGAAATCGTATAATTGTCACAATACTCTTGGAAACCTAAACTCAACCTTGCTTTCGAATCAATTTACAAAAAAAATATTAATACGTGATATTTAGTCCGTATAATTACTTCTTTTTTTTTAAAAGACCAGATTATATAAATTATGAGCGGGTAGGCACATATTTAAAAATGTCTAATAAATTTTTAATGAAATCCAAATTCTATTAATTGTGAGCGGGTAGGCACATATTGTAAGCACATATTTAAAAAATTAACATTTGCACATCCAGATAAATGTAATTTGGTTAATAATTCAAAATAAAAATAAAATGAAAGTAAATCAAATCATCATCCAGATTCCGACTTATTGCCTTTCACCACAGTACCGCTGTTACAATTATTATCTTTGTGAATCTAAACGCTCGCATTCAATGAGGAATCGGATCAGCTGAATCTTCTAAATCCGCAACAATACCCCATCGCAGGCACCCACATTTACAATTAACAAAATCACTTTCAATCAATTCCTTATGTTGAAACCAATTAAAAAAAAAACCCAAACCAAACCTCAGAGATGATCCTCTTATCATCATTGGTTTGGTCCAGAAGCTATTTGCAACAATAAGAACAAAATGACGGAATTACTCATCTTTTGGTCTCTGGACTCCACTCCCTCTGGATTGGCTCCTGGTGCAGCTGATGATTCGTCCTGGCAGCAAACTCTCCGGTGGCAGCCCCCTGGTTGTGGTTCTTTCTGCTGGCAGCCCCCTGGTTCTCTTGAATCCTCTGGCGCCTGCCTCTTCTTTTCTGGATTCCACTCCTCTTGGACTGGATCCTCTTGGTTTCCTCTGGATTCGCGATGGTTCCTTACGCTCCTATAATCTAGCGCATTCGCTGGATTTTAATACAATCGTCTGATGATCAAGACAGCCGATTGGTTTCTTCTCTTGCGTCTTCAGTCAAATTCTTTGACAAACGATCAGGTTCGGAATGACCATTATGTTGAGATTTTTCGGTCGCTGGTTATGGACTGTAGAATAATTAGAGAAACTTGTTTCTTGTTTGACAATGTGCGATTTTATTGTAGATTTTGTTACAGAGTTTACAAGAATAATGATGACTTTTATTTAATCAGAATATGATACGAGAGAAGAACTTTTGTTATAAACAGTCAGGATATAATGCAAGAGAAGAAAAGAACACACAAATTACGAGAGATCTGGCTTTTATATTATGCCATTCCGACCTCACCAAATAATGCAACAAAACCCTGTTCATCTTGACCAACCACAAACGTCAGCCAATAAAACACCTGGACGTCAGACCATAAACAATTAATGTTGACTAAACTCACCACATACATTATTCAACTTACCTACCATAATAAATTGCCTATCATTACATATTTAATTCATCTAATATAAATTTCCTTACTATTTTATAAACTTATCATAATATCCAATTTAATTATTGAGTTATCTGACTATCACTCAACACTGGCGCTTCTGCTGTGTGCGGGAATTCGCCATAAAGAAGAAGAAGATTAATTGTCTGACTGTTTGAATCAATCTTATATTTTTCATACATAAAATTCCAAACAATTATATTTATTAAATATAAAAAATAAATTTGTGAAGAGGAATGTAATTCACCAACCTATTTTGCTTGGCCAGTTGTCTTCATGTGAAAGCAGAAGCTTGTGTGCATGCAACGACATCTGAACCAGGGTCAATGTATGGTCAAAGGGGCCAGCCGTGGCTCGAACCAACGTTATCTGAACCAAACACGCTAGCTGAACAAGCGCCTCCGTGGCCATAGCACCGACTAATCATTATCATCAATAAATCTGTTTTTCAGCAAATACAAACAACTTTCTTGTTAGTTCTGCTGCATTTTATCCAACTGAATATTTCGATCGCAGGTTCAAAGTAGCTAGCTTTTCTGTCTTCTATTCCTGGACAAGCACTCGCTACTCGCTACTAAAGAGCTCGACTAGTCTGAACGAGCCACATAACCCATTGTAGAGTACAGTAACGCACCGTTATATTTGCCCGCCTTGCAAAAAATACACATCAGCGTGTGAGGAGATCGCTAGATGGATGAGCTGGAGCTCAACTGAGGATTAGCCTACATAATACCACAGAAAACAATATAACCTTAGGATCATCGAATGAATTAGAAGACAGAAGAAAAAGAGCAGCTGAGAGATCAGATTTAGCGATTCTAGGTGTGCCTTACAATCTTATTTTTCGGTATTTTATTATCATTTTATTTTACATAACCCGTCCATAAATCTGTTAAATCTATAATCTTTAATCTAAGTTGCAAAGATATATTATATTAAATGTATTTCCACAAGGAAACACGTATAGGTTCACGCCTAAACATGCCGCATGTGAACCTACAATATAAAACCCAATCTCAAATGAACAAAAGCCCACAGCTCTTGCTGACCTTCCGTGAAACAGGGGTGATATTGGCAAAGTGAATCATTTTTTTACAGTATGGGTGGTCAGCCTCATACCAACTTATAAGGTGCAAGAGTTGCAGGGTGTTTGTCCATTTGAGATTGGGTTTTTATATTGTAGGTCCACATGCGGCTTGTTTTAGCGCGAACTTATACGTGTCTGCTTGTTGGAATATATATAATGTGAATCCCCAATGTTACATATCTTTGCAACTTAAATTAGATTAGATTAGATTATTTTTATATATTAAAAAAAAAAAAAAAAATAGATTTGTGAAGAGGAATGCAATTCACCAACCTATTCTGCCTGGCCAGAAACAGGTATTAATATCATCATTTAATAATTCATTATTGCTTATTATTAATGAATTATTCAATAATAATTACCCAATAACATCTGTTGAACCAGGGTCAAAGTTAAAGTCAAGTGACCCAAGCGGGGATCGAACCAGCGTTGTTCCATTCGAAACACGCTAGAAAGATCAGCCCTCTTAGCCCCCGCGGCTATAACCCCGACGATTAGATTAGATTGTATTTGTACAGGCGTACGTAGGTACTGTGAAGTACGAAGTTAGTAACACTATCATCATCATACTAGTGCCAGGCTTTTCTATGTATGCAAGTAGGAAAAGTCGCACGTAGGTACTCCAAGTTCGTACTTCGAAACACTATCATCACCATACTAGTGCCAGGCACTCCACCCACCTTCACCCACCAAGTTCATGCAACTCATGCGGAGTCGCTTCACTTGGTGATACTTCACTTGCAATGTTTTTTTGGCGGCAGAAGGCCTTCCCGTTGAAGTTAATCAGTTTAAGTTACTCTACTTAAGAAAGGAAAAGAAAATTCTCAAATCAGGGGCTAACGCATGACTCTAAGAAGTCCCACCCTCCCCAGAACGTCGAGGTTACTGAAGCTAATGTGCCTGACGGGAGCCCTTCATCGACGAGTATCGAACGAGTTGCCATCCGCGCTGAGCGCAGTAGATGCCAGACTGTTCTACATAATATGTATGCACGTAGGCACTCCAAGTTAGTGTTGTTTCAGTTGTAACCTTTGTCTCTGGTGTCCGCAGATACTGGACCGCGGAGCGCCCCAGGGCCGGCGTCTCCCACTACCAGGCCGTGAGGAGGGCGTGCCGCGAGCAGGGGGTGCTGTGGGAGGACCCGGACTTCCCGCCCGGACCCAGGGCGCTCTACAAGTACAAGAAGCCCGCGCTGCAGCCCATCGTGTGGATGCGGCCGCATGTAAGTTCCCGCTCACGCATCTCTACACCTGCATACCCTAAGTCTCCTTGCTAGAACTCTCTGCAAATTCCCACTAGCACCTGCCAGACCAAAATGTTTTTTTGCAAAAACGTAATTTCTCCATAGTTGGACTATTTCCATTGTGCATCATCACCTTCATGAGTTGAACAGCCTTGGGCTGGAAGTCTCATCCCCACGGTTATTCTAATCTACCGAATATCGGTAATATTTGTATGAAGACTAATCAGCTGTTCACTTGCGGCCAATCGTGGATTGACAGGTCTTCATTTTATTTTTTTTTGTGCACAACAGGTTACCCTAATTACAGTGCACCCTCACAGCTGCCAACATGCTGGGAGGAACTCTATTGCTAGTTTCTTAAATCTTAATAAATTACACTCAAAAATGTCTATATAAGACATATTTCATGCAAATACTCGTATTACCGATATTCGGTAGGTAAGAATTACCGTGGTGATGAGACTTCCAGCCAGGTCTCCTTCCGCCTTCGTTTATTTAACTGATCACATCGGGCTCGTTGCAGATTTCACAGAGCTCTCTTTTGCATTTCATTTATTGAAGAATACTTTTATCCTGAACTTTTATTCAAATTAATTTACAAAATACACGTCAACAAACCCGTCAAGGTTTTTACGAACATGAACAGAAGCTTCTTTACTGATAGGTTGGTATGAGGCTGACCACCCGTGCTGGAAAAATCGGTTCACTTTTGCCAATGCCACCCCGGTTCAGGGAACGGCGGCAGGAGTTACAAGGTTTATGTCCATGTGAGGTTTTCTTTATTTGTATGCATACATGCAGAATGTGTAGGCGCGAACCTACATGTGCCTGTCTGTAGGCATGCATTTCATATGAGCCTTAAATGTTAACACATCCTTGCAGATTAGATTATAGATTATAGAAGTATTTAGTTTCGTAGTTTATGTCATGGAGTACGCCACCTCGTAATGAGATCTGTTTATTTACCAGCAAATATGTAATAAAGCTGTAAACACAAGCGTAAGTGCTGACAGCTCTCGCTGATCGTCTTTACCTGCACTTGACCTTTGTATGCAATCTGTGTGCAGTGCACGGACATGCTCGTTAAACCCGTCATCTTATTTGCCTTTCTCCTGTCCAGCATCATCATCATCATCGTCGTCACCTTGAAGTTCGGTCCGTAGTCCAGTGGTAACACTTCGGACTAGTAAATGGAAGGTTGTGGGTTCGAATCCTAGCGGAGCACAAAAAAATACCATTTATATTTTCAAATTTTCTCTTCGCTGGGTTGAAAAATTCAAATATCTTTACCAAAGACCGGTCACTAAAAGGTCCATCCAGCCTTACAGCAACTGGGTCTTGCTTTAGTATTGGCGCTTTGTAGCGACGACCAAGCTCGTAAACATATCTGCAGCACTACAACAAGTGTCATAGACCCCTAGAGTCTCTTAAATCTAGGGAGTCTCCCGCGCAGGATTTCTTAAAAAAAAAGGTTGTTTACATCTCAGAAGTTTCTGAAATGTTAAATTGTGCACCAAAAATATTGTTCGAACTTGAAGTACCTACGTGCATGCAACCATATAACAATCTGGCACTAGTATGATGCGATAGTGTTACTTGTTATTATTGTACCTGTACAGGTACAATAGTGTGTGTAGAACAGTCCAGTATGATCCATGATGGTAGTAGTAAGGTACATAGAACGGCGATCTGGTATGAGCGAGAGATCGAATTATCTGGAATATGCAAGAAATATCTCTTTTGTACCTATATAAAGGGACTGCAATGGGGCATCAGCAGAGAGTGTCGTTTAAAACATTGAGCCGTGAAGTCGAAAGCAAGGAAATCAGTGAAATCAATTGTTGTAAATTGTAAACCAAACCGTGTAAAATAAATTCTAAATAATTGCAGTTTAATTAAAAGTAAATCCAGTAAAATCATAACAATATATTATTATGATTGCCGATCTTCGATAGAATTGGCACTTCAAGAAGTAGAAAGATCACACTAGAATAACTGGTCTGAATTCTGTATTTTAAACACTGAGGTCACTGACTTTTAATTACCTAACACATACGGTTTCATAGATTCCTCTATACAAGTCACTCTCAACCTTTTTATGACCACGGACCACTTTCACTGCTCTAGTACGATATACCGGTGGATAGTAGAGTGCTTGCATTCCATGCCATGAGCTCGGGTTCGAATCCCACCGGAGTGTCAGAAATGATTTCCCGTTTCGGTGTTTATTTGAAACCCCAAAATAAAATCCCGGCAAGGTTTACTCAGCCTTCACAAAAAATTAGTACCAGCCCGCTCGGGAGCTGGGAACCCCCCACTTCAACTGAAGTGGTTGGCGCAAGGCCGGCCCCCTTACCTATAAAATTAAATAGGTTCTCGCCACATGCGATCCCTTTGGGGATAACGCGGCAAGAAGTTACACTATATGTGTAGCTTAGTTGAAATCTGAACATAAACTCTATCTAATAATTGTAGCCGTAACTAGAGGTGGCCAAAACATAAGTATACCTTTCTTACTTAGTCATATCCATCACGTTTTTTTTATGCATTTCCTTATTTTACATTCATTTTGTACGTATCTCAAACCGATCCACCAATTCGATCACGCAATTCCATTCTCTATCTTCCCTCTCGCATCATTTCTCTCACACTTCCTCTGTGGATACTTTTGGTAAAACGTTCATCATTCTCATCATTCATCCATTCTTTCCAAATGCTTTTGCACCTTTGACCTCACATCCTCTTTTAGCTCACATGTTTTCTAACCCGTTCTGTTTATGTATTTCAAACTCAAAATAAAAAAGCGGCAAGGCTTACTCAGCCTTCATAAGAAATGAGAATCAGCCTCTTCGGGTGCTGGGAAAACACCACTTCAGCTGAAGTGGTTGGCATGAGACCGGCCCCCTTACCCGTAAAAATAAATAGGTTCACTTCCCACGTTCCATTCCTTCGGGGAGAACGCGGCAAGAAGTTACACTGTATGTGTAGCTTATTGGCGTCGCGTTATTCGGCACTCTATCTTTCAAAGTTGTTCCTGTCAATCTTCTCAGGTTTTTCATCTCCACTGTATATATTTTGTTCCTTGACGTATAGATTGGTATGCGGCTGACCACCTATGCTGTAGAAAATGGTTAACTTTGCCAATGTCACCCCTGTTTCAGGGAAAGTCGGCAAGAGTTGCAGGGTGTATGTTCATTTGAGATTTGGGTTTTTATATTGTAAGTCCACATGCGGCAGGTTTAAGCGCGAACTTGTACGTGTCTGCTTGTGAAAATGCATATTATGTGTATCCTTAATGCTACATAATATCTTTGCAACTTACATTAGATTAAAATAGATTTCACTGTTAGTTACCCTCCATAAATAAGTGTTGATATAATAAAAAGAGACTATCCAAAGCAAATCCCTAATGGTTTCTTCGCTCAAGGGAACTAAGAAATGTAGAAAAATGTACCAACACGTATACACTATACTACTGCTTGACTATTTGGGGACCTCTCTAGAAGCTTCCACGGACCACCGGTTGGGAATCACTGCTGTACAATGCAGCTGACTATGAATGCCCATTGTAATGAATGGCTTGCCTTCATATTACTAATTACCTATCTCAATTCTCGCCGTGAAAACGATACCGGATAATGTAGACTTCCATGCCCATTTATTGATTGAAGCTTAAATAATAATGAAATATTTCAATGGCTGATCATTGGAATGCGCTTTGTGTTTATTTTTTGTGAAAGTTCTTACCTCTGCATTGTATCTAATTACCTTTCGCAACCCGTTTAGTTTGAAATCAATCCGGTATTTTAGCTCGAATTAAAATAGATCGCTTTTATATTTTATATGATATCATTTGTCTTATTCCATAATGAATCGCTATTTGTGCAACTTAGATGAGAAAATATATTTGAGTTAGTTTTTTGGTTGATAAAAATATTGAAAGGTTATTTTCCTTGTCAGCTTATTACAGCATTTTAGTTGTGACTAGGGGCTCCGCCCCTGGCTGCTACGCAGCCCACCCCCTTAACATTAGGCAATGTGTATATTGCACATAGTTTTGCATCTAGGGAATCAATCATTAGAAAACATGTAAAAAAATGCAGTTTTTGTAAAAAAAAATTTTTTTAAGTCTTTTAACAAAAGAAAGAAAACTAAAAGCAAATAAAAAAAAGAAACCGGTTTTAATTTGCTCCATTATAGTCCTTGACTTATATGTTGGTATGAGGCTGACCACCCAAACTGTTAAAAAATGTTGCACTTTGCCAATGTCACCCAACAAAAGAAGAGCCTGTATCAAGAAGGTTATTACTCTGGAGGAAATTTAAGAAGTATTTCAGGACAGAAAGAAATGGCGGTTGATCTGTAATTTTGGCGGCTATCTATCTATAATCTATAATCTAAGCTGCAAAGATATGTAAACATTTAAGACTCATATTAAATGCATGCCCACAGACAGGCACATGTAGGTTCGCGCCTACACATTTTGCATGTGTGCATAAAAATAAACAAAACCTCACGTGAACATAAATCTTGCAACTCCTGCCGCCGTTCCCTGAACCGGGGGGGCATTGGCAAAAGTGAACCGATTTTTACAGCACGGGGGGTCAGCCTCACACCAACAGTTAAGGAGCACAAAAAAATATAAATGATTTACAAAAATTCTTAATTACTTATACACATAACAGATCCAAATTAGAATAAAATTGGTTTTGTTTTTAGTTTTGATGTCCAGACATATTATTATTTGATGATTTAAAAAATGTAATTTGTCGTGTATGTTCCTGGACTTATAGGTTGGTATGCAGCTGACCACCCATGCAGTAAAAATAGTTCACTTTGCCAATGTCATCCTTGTTACAGGGAACGACGGCAAGAGTTGCAGGGCGTATGTTCATTTGAGATTTGGTTTTTATATTGTAGGTCCACATGCGGCATGTGTAAGCGCGAAATTATACATGTCTGCTTGTGGGAATGCATTTAATATAAATCTTAAATGACATATATCTTTGCAGCTTAGATTAAATTAGATTACACCCCTGTTCCAGGGAAGGTTGGCAAAAGTTACAGGCAAAAGTTTGTTTGTGGGCATGCATCGTATATGAGCTTTGAATCTATATACATCCTTGCAACTTAGATTATAGACCTCTGTGTCAGGGAAGGTCGGCAAAAGTTGTAGGGCTTATGTTCATTTGAGGTTTGGATTTTATTTGTAAGTACACATTCAGCATTTGTAAGCGCGAACTACACGTGCTTGTTTATGGGTATGCATCTGAGAGCTGTAAATGAATATATCCTTGCAACTTAGATTATATATTATAGATTATATTATAGTATCTGTAAACTCAACATAATATCTTAGATTGGGTTTTTTGGTCCATATGGGACATGTGTAAGTGTGAACTTATACGTGTCTGCTTTTGAGAATGTTGTAATATATCTTTGCAACTAAGATTAAAGATTTAAATCCATTTTTATTTTTTTTGTTTGTTGTTTTTTTGATTTGTATCAAATAAAAAAAAAATCCTAAAAAAAAAAAAACTTTCGAATTTTTCCGCTAGATGTCTATTTAGTTTTTTGCCATTTTGCATACATTTTCTTACATTTCGATACAAAACAAAAACTGGTTTAAAAAAATGTGGCGGCTTTTTAAAAAATACTTTTTTCAGAAATTATAATTACTTCTACTAAAAACTACTGTTTTACGAAAAAAAATATTTTTTTTGTAAATATTGAAAGAAGTTAATATAGTGTATTCGAGTGTGTTTCTCAAACACATACATGAATGGTCCTGTTTTGCAGCATATATACAAAATTTTCTTTTCTATGTTTGCAAATGTATTTCATCTGCTGTGACGGCATTAGTTTTGAAAATCGAAACTCAAAGCGAGTGACGACGAAAGACGACGATGAAGGGTAATATAATAAAGGATTGTAAAATTTTGTATATTTCGTGCCAACAAAATGTCAAAACATATATTTGAAATTAGAACGCATTTTTATTTGATGCGTTCCATTGTCACCTGAAATTATTTATATATTTGAATTTTAAATATTATTAAAACTACCCGTAAAAATATAATGCATCTCAAAATCTTCTAATGGAACGTTCTTTCTTGCGTTCCATTGTCGTAATAAATTATTTGAATGCTCGCTTTTTTTCATTTTATACCTACTTGTCAAAAAATATAAATTTTTGAATCTTCTAATGGAACGTTCTTTCGTGCGTTCCATTGTCGTAGTAAATTATTTGAATGCTTCCTTTTTTACATTCTATACCTACCTGTCAAAAAAATAAACATTTTAATCTTCAAATGAAACGTTCTTTCGTGCGTTCCATTGTCGTAATGCATTATTTGAATGCTCGCTTTTTTCATTTTAGCTGTCAAAAAAAACCATTTGAATCTTCTAATGGAACGCTCTTTCGTGCGTTCCATTATCGTAAGAAATTATTTGAAAGCTTCCTTTTTTACATTCTATACCTACCTGTCAAAAAATTTAAACATTTAAATCTTCTAATGGAACGTTGATCCGTGCGTTCCATAGTCGCATGAAAATATTTAAAAACACTATTTTCAATTTTATTTCTACCTGTCACAAATTACGCACGTTTTTAAATATTGAAATAAAACGCATAGTTTGTTTCATTCTCCTTCAACAATATTTGATAAAAAGATATGTTCAAATTTCTACCTACATCAAGTTTTGTAGTATATTTTTAAAAGATATCTTATATTTTTATTAGTTTGTTATTATCTTGACTAATTTATCCAATATTTTCATGAAACGAAGTATAATTTATTGGCCATTATATTCCAACAGCCTGATTTAGTCGTAAGAATGATTTCATTGACCAATTCGCTTCTCTCTCATAGTATTTTGATGGCTCTGTGAGAATTTCTATTCCGACATTTTGGTATTTGTGCTCAATGTACTCCAAACCAGTTTTTTTTATTATTTATTACTTATTATTACGTGTTATTTCACCTCTAGAGCCTTCATTGTGCTTTCGGTATTATATTGTTGATTTGTTGCGACACAGAAAATATTTGAAGCAATGAATCTATAATAATCTATAATCTAAGTTGCAAGGATATATTCATTTAAAGCTCTCAGATGTATGCCCACAAATCAACAAGTGTAGTTCGCGCTTACAAATGCTGAATGTGTACTTACAAATAAAATCCGAGCCTCAAATGAACATAAGCCCCACAACTTTTGCCGACCTTCCCTGAAACAGGGGTGACATTGGCAAAGTGAACCATTTTTTACAGTATGGGTGGTCAGCCTCATACCAACCTATAAGTCAAGGAATACCAACCTATAAGTCAAGGAATGATCTGAAAAATTACCACCATAATAAAAGTGATTTTAGAATTTGTTTTTTCGTTTATGCAAATAAGGCTTTAAAATTAAAAAAGCGTAAAAAAATAAAGCTTTTCTATTTTTTCACAAAAAGCCTGTTCTTTTTGTAACTTCAAGAAAAGACGGCTTTTTTTAAATGAGCAAAAGAAAATTTGCAAACATTCATATTTAATTCAAATTAAAGCATACACGTAAAAGTTTATGCTTATACATGCTGCATTAAACGCATATCTGAAATGAACATAAACCTTGCAAATTTCGTCGCCTTCGGTTAGCAGGGAAGTAAGATCTGGTTATCAAATGCTCTCCAAACTAATTGTGTGTAGAATATTTAAACCATAGATCAGATGCTCAAGCGTGGCCATATTTTATTGCTTTTTATCTGTCTGTGTTATCGGTAGATATGTCGAGACTTCCCACCCACTAACCTGTAAACAACTTCAAATCTGAAAACTTCATGCCTATTTACACACAACAAACCCATAGGTCATCCTCCACCTAAGCTCAATTTTCCATTAAAAAAACTATGATACGCAAAACGCAACGAAACTACACAAATAGTGTAACTTCTTGCCTGCGTTCCGCCCGAAGGGGTCGCATGTGGCGATTCGGGACCTATTTATTTTTAGGGGTAAGGGGGCCGGCCTCACACCAACCACTTTTAGTTGTAGTGGGGGTTACCCAGCTACCGGGGGGGCTGAGTACACCTTAGCGGTATTTATTTTGGGTTTGAAATAGACACCGAAATGGGAAACCGTTTCTGACACCCTCGGTGAAGATCGAACTCTTGCTCTCGGTATGGAATGCAAGCATTCTACCAACTGACCTATCGACCGGACTTTTTACGAGCTCGGTCATTGCTACAAAACGTCAATTCTCAAGCAGACCCATTTGCTTTAAGGCTGGATGGACCTTTTGTTGACCGGTCTTTGGGAAAGGTTTATGAATCTTTCAACCCAGCAAAGGGCAAATTTGAAGATGTAAATGGTATTTTTTTTGTGCTCCTCCGGGATTTGAATCCAACAACTTCGGACTCGTGAATGGAAGGCCATTCACGAGTCCGAAGTGTTGCCACTGGACTATGGACTGGTCTTGGCTTGGTCCATGGCTTAAGTGACTTGAGAATAACACTGATAGATATTTAAGAGTGATTTTTGTCGATCTCCCTCGCATCGTTCACGCCGCGTTGGTTTTGGTGAGTTTGCTGGTTTAGTGTGTTAGTGGCTTGCCTGCTGCCCTGACCTGGTCGACCTTTAGCACAGATCCGCACCTCGCTTCCCTCCCTCCTCCCACCTCCCACCTCCCACCTCCCCCTGAGAGCGGCACTCCTCTGAATACCTCTCACATAACAACAACTGACGCCGGGTCACACTCTTCCGCAAGAAAAACTTACTTCCAAACACACACGTAACCAAATTTACTGAACAGTAATCGGTACGTAAAGTAAATGGTAAGTGTAATACGACAAGAAGGTCTCTTGCATGCCATAATGGAGGGGATGACCGAGGGGACCAACTCTAGGGGACGCCCACGCCAAGAATACCTGGAGGACCTGTAGGTGGACGTGCGCTGCTCATCATATGCAGACTTTAAAAGAGCCGCACAAGACAGGGAAGAATGGAGGAGAAGAGTGAAAGAAATTGCTGCAAGCCAATCCCAGGATTAAAACTAGAGAAGAAGAAATGGTACGAATGTTGAAATTGTGGATGAATTTAGATACTTGGGAAGTATGTTTGAAAACAATGGGAAGATGACAAGGAACCTTGAGAATGCGGTGTGCAAGGGAAAAACAAGTGGTCGGTGTAATAGAAAGAATAGCAAAGAACAAGTGATTGACGATGGATCTGAAAATGGCGGTACACAATGGCATATTGTTACCGACGTTGATGTATGGAAGTTTGGACAGTGCATGATAGCGAAATGACTAAAGTATGTGCGGTGGAAATGAAGTATTTGAGAAGTATGACAGGAAAAAACTCTGAGGGATAGAGTTAGGAATGAATGGGTAAAGAAATAATTTAATTTGAAAGAGGATGTGAAAGTTAAGGTACAAAAGAATGTGATGAGAGGGTTTGGACATGTGGAAAGAATGAATGATGATAGACTCACAAAGTATATGTACAGAGGAAGTGTGAAAGCAAAAAGAGGTCAGGGACGACCGAGAAAAGTATTGAGTGATCAGATTGAGGAGATTGTGAAAGAATGTGATATACAAAGCGAGCGTAGAAGAATAAAATGCATGAAAAAGGTGATGGATATGAATGAATTGAAAGTGGTATGTAAGGATAGGAAGGAATGGAGGCAGCTCTGCAGCAGCTCTGGTCACCCCTAGCGGAATGGCGACAGAGTTACAGTTACAGTAGATAATTTTGTGTTGCACTGTACGGGGAGACTTCCCGTATGTGTGTAAATCTTAGAGGATTTCTTATTTTATATTATTATAAATGGAATTCGACTACTAGGTTGGTACAAGGCCGGCCACCCATACTGTAAAAATTGGTCCAATATGAGGTACGAACATTTTTTAATTCGGAACTTTTTTATCGGCGAGCATCTTGTATGGGACTGCCATCTTAAGCAGCAACCATTAAAAAATTTTTAGGTATTTGTTTGTTTTTTCCCTAGCAACCCGGCCCGGTGACGACACAATATTATCTATGTTGATTCACGTGCGAAACTCATTGCCAATGTCTTTTACAATTGAACGCTGGAAAAATAAAAATAAAACTCGGCAGGCAAACGTTACGCACTTATGGGACTAGGTCCCAATTGTGCGACGTCACAACTAGGGAATGCAATCTTGCAGCAAAATAGCAATCTCGGTATTTGCGAGATTATGTAAATCCGATCTCGCGAGATCTCGGTATTTGCAAGATCTTGCATTTAGTGGCCACATGGTTACATTTTTTTGCTAAAAAGTGTCATTTTGCTTATAAGGGAAGTATATTAAAAAAACTTTTTATTGTGATTTTTTTTAATAGAATCAGAAATACAAGCTAATCAGAATCATAGACTATCATTGAATATGTCAGTTAACTCATGGCATGGATTTTTGAAAAAAACTCGTGGCATCAGATAATCTGCTTCTTACGTGAGACAATACGTAGCCTGCTGAAAAAAATGCCCTCTCAGATTCCACGCTCGTCGGCACTATTGTCACCAGACTATCATAAGCATACTGTAAATGTCTTCCTCTTGATCCGCCATATTCAAAGAGGTGTGTTTCTTTTATGATGTTGGTTTCTAGGGTCGACATTGAAGTTTGCATTGGAACCGGAGTAGAGCGTTTACAAGATTTCAGGGTATTTTCCACCTCTTCCTGAAGTGATTGGTTAAAGAGCCGCCGCTGTGTTTAAAGCTGCAAGTTTCTAGCAGAGACTGCAGAGAGTGGCACGTTGTCATCTTCGTTGAGTTTTATTAACACAAAAGTAGATTGGGTAGGTGCAGGAGCAAGAGAGGCAACACCAACAGCATTGCGTCCACCCGCGTCGTCACTCGCGCGCTGATAGCACACGTGGCGCGCTGTCGCTTGATCTCGCAAATCTTGCGAGATCTCGCACTGTTTTCGATGCGAGATTGGTCTTTCAAGATTTATGCGAGATCTCGGTATACCGAGATTGCATTCCCTAGTCACAACTTTGTTTTGATGAAATTTGTGCGGGGACATGTAAATTGCTTCAGACGGTAATAAGTGACGGTTGTAGGGTCGTTATATGTTTTATAGTCAGTACTTATATTAAATTACCAAACTGGATCATAAAAAATCAATCTCATTTACTAATGTTAGTTATTTGCCGATAATAACCATAAATATTTATTGCGGGAGTGTGTTTCTACTCAAAACACACACTATGGACTCTTTTAATGGATTTAAAAACACGATATTACCAATATGAAAGGTAAAGCATGCTTGGCGTGAGGTTAGTCCTCTTACATGTGAAAGTAAATAAGTTGTACAAACGCCACAGCTTAGATTAGATAAAAAATACTTATAAGATTATCAGAAAAATAAGAAAAAAATGCTGAATGTCTTTGTCAAATTCATTTTTAAATTCACTAGAAAAAAAATGTTTCATTTTCAAATTCGAATCCCATGTTTGTATCATAGACATTACTTATTATAGTTTCAGTGTTGCCAATCGAATTCTATTTTATACCTACCAATACTTAACTGTATATTTAAGAGAAGCGTAAAATAACTTGAAATTTGAATTTAGAACTTTTCCATCGCAGCATTGCCATCAGCAAAAAAGTAGGGTGTGCTAGGTATTAAAACAGATATTAAATCAAATAAAAATCGTATTTCAAGAAAATATGCTTTTATTTATATGGATATACCTGTGTATGGAATAGTTTATGTTTATTATGCTTGTATGACGTATGTACAACATTTAAATGTTTTTCCCTCGGTAATTGAATGTGTATTTCTCGAATGTACGATTTTTGATTTCTCACATAGATAGAAACGGTACTAGCTTTCAGCTTATGCATTAATGGTAGAAGGTAAAAGGCAAACAAACCTCTGTCGGCTGCGATCTTCGTTAAACCAACCTGGGTACAATTATACATACCCGATAAGCAGCGGTTCCAAAATATTGTCGCAGTAAGTTTATTCATTTTAGTTTTGATGTCACGTTATCCCTTCTACCTTTTTTTTGTGGTTTTGCCAAAGCCAGGTCCGTTCAGGTCTCTCTGACGTCAACTATTATTCGCGGAAATAAATATCGAAAGCATAAGTTGCAAGAATAGATGGATATCGTGGTAGAAGAAGAAAGGAATAGATGTATCAAATTCCTGAAATAGCGAATGAATGAGATATCCAGAGTCATAATAAAAGCAGAGTTTGTATGAAGAAGGTTATGACTCTGGATGAAATGATAGAAGTATGTAAGGACAGAAAGAACTGATGGTTATCTGTAATGTTGGCGGTCAGGGCTAGGGTTTTGATGTTTAAACATACATATTATTTGTCTATTTTTAAAAACGTGATTTATTGTATATTTTCTTGACTTATAGGTTGGTATGCGGCTGACCACCCATGTTGTAGAAAATGGTTGACTTTGCCAATGTCACCCCTGTTCCAGGGAAGGTAGGCAAGAGTTGCAGAGTGTATGTTGATTTGAGATTTGGGTTTTTATAAGTTGCAAAAGATGTTCCTCATTTTTTTCAATGAGTAGTTTCTATTCTACATCTGACTTCGGTTTCGAGATCAAGCATCGCAACTATGCTACACATATAGTGTAACTTCTTGCCTGCGTTATCCCCAAAAAGCTCGCATGCAGCGATTCGGGACGTATTTATTTAACGGGTAGGGGGGTCAGCTTCACGCTAACTACTCTAGTTAAAGTGGAGTTTTCCGCACCTCCCGAGGGGGCTGTAACTAATTACTTGTAAAGGTTGAGTAAGCTTTGGCGGTATTTATTTTGGTTTTGGAATAAACACCGAAACGGGAAATCGTTTCTGACGCCCTCGGTGGTGATCGAACCCTTGTCTCGGCACGGAATGCAAACATTCTACCTACTGAGCTATCGACCGCAACGTAACTAAAAAAAAAAGACCGGACATGGTTATTTGATTTTTTAAATATATTGGAAAAGATTAACTTGAGGATCTTGTGTGTCTTGATAAAGTAGTGGACTGTATGTGTTTTGGTGATCCCAGCACTGGTTCTTGAATATTTAACCTTTCAATTCTGATGCTGTAATTGGTTTTTTATTTTATATAAATTGTACAAAAGGAGATACATTGTTGTCTCCTTGAAAGTCAGAGAGGAAGAGAAAGAAGTATAAGAAACTTGACAAAACTTAAATACAGGTCAATAGTACTAACTCGGAGAAATCAAAATTAAAACATGAATTGCTATTTTTTTACCTATCGAATTGACTTAATTAGAATGCCAAAAAGGTTAATAAAAATATGCATAGATGTCCGTGCTTCATGTCAAATATATGTAAAATATTTGCCATATCGCTGCCTTAGTTCTTGTTTATCGTATACGCCATTAAGAAAATTTAACATGAGCAATGTTTGCATGTGTACTGGACCAATGTGTCTTATGAAAACAAGAAATTTATTTTAAAAATATTTAAAAGAACTCTCACATTATCGAATTTTACGGTTTTTCTTAGCTCAGATTGTGTAGAATTTGATTCATAAGACAACTGCATGAAGAAGTCATATTTTACAAGATTGGCGTACACGATAAACAAGAACTGGGGGAGCGATATATTGTGCGTAAGTTTGACACTTGACCGGTCCGTAGTCCAGTGGTAACACTTCGGACTTGTAAATGGAAGGTTTTGGGTTCGAATCCCGGCGGAGCACAAAAAATATACCATTTAGATTTTCAAATTTGCTCTTCGCTGGGTTGAAAAAATTCATAAACCTTTACCAAAGACCGGTCATGAAAAAGTCCATCCAGCCTTACAACAACTGGGTCTTGCTTAAGTATTGGCGCTTTCTACAGCGACGACCAAGCTTTTGAGGTGTGATACACACAAAAACAGCGCTCACCAAATAAATCAGCCTATTTTTAATTTTTAATAAGTTTGAGAGCCACTGCGCGTTAAGGCTGTCCACATTTTGCTGCACTAGTTATACATATTTGCGTTGGTCTGCCGGAGCACGGGCATGTCATTCACGGACCTTAATATTCCACAATTAATTGACAGCGAAGTCGGCGGTGGGTCTACCGGAGAGCATCGCACATGCAAAACGTAGTAACCTCTGGTTTTATTCATAAAAAAAAACAAAGTTATTCATCTTTACATCAGACGCGTGCATAGGGTATCGGCAAATACATTTAAGAATAGGTACATATTATTTTCTCCCATTCCTTTAAAATAACTCATTTGAAATTGACTGAACTGCTTACGGTGATTTCAATCGAACTTTTATTTTGAATTTTAAATCTTAATATCAAGCTTAAATGCGTTTTTACCATAAAATATTGCCTACCTATTAGGCGCATGTGCCTGTATGGGATGCACGCCCCTGCTTTACATGGATGTTTTGCTACCAAGAACATTGACAATATGACGTCGCACCATACTCTATAATCTCAGTTACCAAGATATTACATTTCAGATGCAGTGGAAGTTCGCGCTTGCACATGCCGCATGTGGACTTACTACATAAAAACTCAATCTCAAATGAACGTAAGGACTGAAATACAACTCTTGCCGACCTACCCTGAAACACGGGTGATACTGGCAAAGTGAACCATTTTTTACAGTATGTTTGGTCAGCCTCATACCAACCTACAAGTCAAGGAATAGGCATCAAGATCATAATAATAATATTAGGATGATTTATTTGGTAAGCGCTGTTTTTGTGTGTATCACACCTCAAGAGCCCTCTGCGAGCTTGGTCGTCGCTGTTGAAAACGCCAATTCTCAAGCAAGACCCAGTTGTTGTAAGGTTGGATGGATCTTTCAGTGACCGGTCTTTGGGTAAAGGTTTATGAATTTTTGAACGCAGCGAAGAGCACATTTGGAAATATAAATGGTATATTTTTTTGTGCTCTGCCGGGATGCGAATCCACAACCTTCGATTTACGAGTCCGAGATCCTTGACTGATAGGTTGGTACGAGGCTGACCACCCGTGCTGTAAAAATCGGTTCAATTTTGCCAATGCCACCCCGGTTCAGGGAACGGCGGCAGGAGTTGCAAGGTTTATGTCTGTAACTGTAACTGTAACTGTAACTCTGTCGCCATTCCGCTAGGGGTGGCCAGAGCCTCTGCAGAGTTGCCTCCATTTTTTCCTATCCTTACATACCTCTTTCAATTCATTCATATCCATCACCTTTTTCATGCATTTTCTTCTTTTACGCTCACTTTGTATATCCCATTTTTTCACAATCTCCTCAATCTGATCACTCCATACTTTGCTCGGTCGTCCCTTCCCTCTTTTTCCTTTCACACTTTCTTTGTATACATACTTTGTCAGTCTATCATCATTCATTCTTTCCACATGCCCATGTCCATGTGAGGTTTTCTTTATTTGTATGCACACATGCAGAATGTGTAGGCGCGAACCTACATGTGCCTGTCTGTAGGCATGCATTTCATATGAGCCTTAAATGCTTACATATCCTTGCAGCTTAGATTATAGATTATAGATAGATAGAAGTGTTGCCACTGGACTGCGGACTGGTCCAAGAAATGCCAACGACACTCGGTGTACCTGAGCGGTCACCCATCCAAGTAGCATCCGCGCCCAATTCTGTGATCTGATGAGAACTGGTGCTTTCAACATGGTATCGTCGTTGACATCTTCATCATTACACTTCACGCTGAAGAAGCCCATCGTGTATTGTTCTTTTATGTTTACAATGTTATATGTATAGTGACGTTTTGGTGTCTCACTGTCAGTCCTGTACATACTTGTTAAATGAATAAATGAATGAATCGTAGATATAGGCGAAACGTCCGGAGGCTGCAGCTTCCACAGACCACGGCAACAGATCCCGGAAAAAAATCTCTGCAGTACTTATTCTGTTTTACATTTAAGGTAGCTGTATCTTTGTATCTTGGATTATAGATAAAATATGTGATGATAGTTCTTGTCGAGATCATCTTTTGGCCAACGAACGTTGAGTTTTTTAGCGCCTGTTTGTCTCGCGAATAAGAGACGGCAAGCTCGACACCACCTGGATTATTTCATTGACAAAAACGATGTGATTCTCTTGTTTTTTCGTCTGCATTAAAATATCTTCACGAGTTCGCATAAAAACCGCGTCAATTTCATCTTAAACTGCAGGTCGGTATTTCCTCAACGGCCATTGACACGAAGTTCTTCACTTTAGATCGGTTTCTCAATGGTTTTCATCATCTGTACCCTGAGTACGAGTTGCAAAACTTGAGCAAAGTAAAGTTTACGGAAAGTAGTAAAGAGTGGTTTTCTCCAAAATCTGCCGTTTTTATTCGTTTGAATTTGATTTTCTTTATCACTGTAACTCTTTTGCTAAGACCATAAAGTGTAAAAAACAAAAAACGGCAGATTTTAGGGAAAACTACTCTTTAATACTTTCCGTAAACTATACTTTACTCAAGTTTTGCAACTCGTACTCAGGGTGCTGTAGACAAGAAATTATTTTAACGAAAATATAGATTATATATATTGGTTTCAACTAACTTACGAAAATGGAGATTAGTAAGAAAGAGAACAAAGAACTTCACAGTTGCATTTCCATATGTAAAAAAAACTCGGGCGAATGTAAAAATGTTCCTAGAAAGTTGGTACTATAATCTATCTATAATCTAAGTTGCAGAGATATATTAACATTTAAGGCTCTCAAATGCATGCCCACAAACGAACACGTGTAGTTCGCGCTTAAAAATGCAGAATGTGTACTTACAAATAAAATCCGAACCTCAAATGAACACAAGCCCTACAACTTTTGCCGACCTTCTCTGACACAGGGGTGACCACAGATCACCGAGCACTTTCGGCTGTCGAAAGTGCTCGAGATATAAAATATTATTGTGAAAATTAGACTACGTGGGGGTGACATTGGCGGAGTGAACCATTTTTTACAGTATGGGTGGTCAGCCTCATACCAACCTATAAGCCAAGGAATACTATTGCGAATAATAATGGCTGACAGTTGACAGATAACATGCGTTATAAATATTGTAAGATATTATGGTATGTGCTATAATGGGGCGTCGAAACACAAAATGGATATTAATGACAAATAATGGAATTATGTGATTTGGTTAAAAAAAACTACATTTCCGCCTTTGATTGTATACGACTCACTTATTTTGTTAGAAGTTTGATTATTCAGAAGTTTAGACCGGTCCGTAGTTCAGTGGTTACACTTCGGACTCTAAATGGAAGGTTGTGGGTTCGAGTCCCGGCGGAGCACAAAAAATGTAACATTTATATTTTCAAAATTGCCCTTCGCTGGGTTGAAAAATTCATAAATCTTAACCAATGACATGTCACCAAAGGTCCATCCAGCCTCACAGCAACTGGGTCTTGGTTGAGAATTGGCGCTTTGTAGCGACGATGACCAAGCTCGTAAAAAAGTTCGATAGCTCAATTGGTAGAATGCTTGCATTCCATGCCGAAAGCAAAGGGTTTGATCTCAAGGTTTACTCAGCCTTCACAAGAAATGAGAACCAGCCCGCCCGGGAGATGGGAAATCCCCACTTCAACTGAAAGTGGTTGGTGTGAGGCCGGCCCCCTTACACGTAAAAATAAATAGGTCCCGAATCACCACATGCGACTTCTTCGGGGAGAACGCAGGCAAGAAGTTACACTATATATGTAGCTTAGTTGCGTTTTTATTTTAGAAGTTTGTTTGGTATCCCGTAGTGTCTCAAAATTTTCATTTTTCAAATATTAAAAACTGAATGACCAAAATTACCGTTCTTAAGTAATTAAACTAATCTAAAATAAGCTGCATAAATTATGTATATTGCATTTTTTACCGAATTGTCTCTGGAGAGGTCGCACTCGGGCAGTGGAACATTACAATTTTCACAGGTGAGGGGAGCTGGCCGTATATCAAAACAAGTATTATTTTTTTAGCAATACTTAAAAAAAAATAGCCGTTCACGAGCTTCGGTGGCACGTTCGCAAGAAAAACTAACCGCATAATTTAAAAGTAATTTTAACACAAAAAAATGAGCATGTGAAATATTTTAAAACACAAACTAAACTTAAATTATATTTGCGTTTGTGGTCAGGAGCATATGTACATCCATAAATATAGTAAGGAGTCTTACAAAATGGATAGCTGAGGCACAATTGGAGCTTTACAAAAGTTTGATTTTTATTTCAAACCTATTATCATAATAGCGGCAAGGTGTAAATAACATCATCATCATCATCCTAAGCTCGACAGGCCTTTCAGTCTTGGCTGAATCCAGGAGTTTCTCCCATTGTTGTCGGTTCGTTCTCCAATTGCTCACTTGCATCACAGATGTATCCGCGTCGACGTTGTCCATCCATCGCATTTCGCGCCTTCCTGGTCTTCTACGTCCCTGTGGTACTGAGAGTGTGAGGCGTTTTGTAGGGCTGTTGTCGTCCATTCTGATTATGTGACCAGCCCTCATACTGTAAAAAATGGTTCACATTGCCAATGTCACCCCTGTTTCAGGAAAGGTCCGCAAAAGTAGCAGGATTTATGTTCATTTGAAGTTTGGTTTTAATTTGTAAGCACACATTCAGCCTTTGGAAGTGCAAACTTACACGTGTTTCTTTGAGGGCACGCATTTGATATGAGTTTTGAATGCATTTATATCTTTGCAACTTAGATTATTGAGTATTATTTTCTGGAACAATTTTCCCGTCGGTGTTCGCGCGAACCAGCCTACCAACACCTTCAGAAAGGGGCTGAAGACACTGCTGTTTTCCAGAAGCCATGGCGCCCTTGAGATGGTCCTGGACCATTGAATGGCGCTACAGGAATGAATTCATCCATCATCATCATCATCATTATTATAGAATGGTGTTAATCTTGTGTGGGAATTTGTCGGTGACATTTGCAACTGGAGTAGGCTGTCGTGCCAACTCCAGTTGCAAATGTCAATTGCTTGTTGAAGAGATGTATCTGTGGATAACATCGAATCAGCCGGCGATCGTGGAAAAGAAAAGTAACAGCCGGTCCAACTAAGTCGTGGACCACTTTCTAACGCTAACACTGGAATCACGACTCGGCGGGCGCGGCGCACTATGGCGCATCCGGACCTAAATCGTCCTAAAATTCAATTTTGTCAATATACAGGTATATAAAACATGGTAGAATCAAAATTATAACTGATTCAAAATGTTTAAACTGTATAGTTTTCCGAAAAAAAATGCCAATTTTTCATTTTGCTCCATTCATTAATTATGACACCTTAATGTTGGATATGGAAAAATATTTTTAACCTTTTACGATACTTTTCGATACTAGCGAATTTCGTTGTCAAAAGTGGGATATTTTATACATATTTTATTATAAATAATAAGTTTTTTTTTGTGTAACAGAGATAAATACGTGCGCATGCTTACGCCAATTTGAGAAAAAAAAAATCTAGAAAAACAATAAAAAACTGAAAAATGCATACTTAGATGCAATGTATATTTTTGTTATTTAAAATTTACAAATAACTTTTAGTATGGTTTAACATTATTAAATAGCGTATTTTCAACAAAAACAATACTTTTTTAATCATTCTTATTAAAATTTAAATTGTAAATACTTTTTTTGGTCAAAAAGTGTATTTTTGCTGACCGATAATTCATACTAGGAACAAAGTGAAAAAACAATTGTTATAAATAATTAATTTACTATTATTTCCTCTAAGTTTTGTGTCAATATTATTATTGGTTTCCAAGTTATTGAATTTTAGGATGAAAAGGAGCTGTTTGCCCCACAGTGCGGCGCCATAGGGGGCTTTGTTACACTGAGAAATATCCAGCAAGAGAGTGTAAAAGTTACTAGACTATGGTGTAAATAAACGCAACTAAGCTACACATACAGTACAACTTCATGCCTCGTTCTCCCCGAAGGGATCGCATGTGACGAGTGGAACCTATTTATTTTTACAGGTGAGGGCGCCGGCTGTATGTCAACCACCGCAGTTTAAGTGGGAGTTTCCCAGCTGTTACTCATTTATTGTGAAAGCTAAGCAAACCTTGCCTGTATTTTATTTTGGGTTTTTAAATAAGCACTGAAAGGGGAAATCATTTCTGATATCCTCGGTGAGATTCGAACCCCAGCTCTCAGCATGGACTGCAAGCACTCTTACAACTGAGCTATCTTCCGGTCATGTTTTTCTCGACTTATAGGTTGATATGAGGCTGACCGCCCATAAAATATGGTTCACTTTGCCAATGGGATCCCTGTTTCAGGGAAGGGCGGCAAAAGTTACAGGGCTTGTGGTCATTTAAACTTTGGATTTTAATTTGTAAGTACCTACGCATGCAGCATTTGTAAGTGCGAACTTACAAGTGTCTGTTTGCGGGCATACGTTTAATATTAATTTTAATTGTTAAAACATCTTTGCAACTTAGATTATAGATTATTATAGTGGCTTAAAGGTTGGTATGAGGCTGACCATCCATACTGTAACAAATGGTTCACTTGGCCAATGTCACCCCTGTTTCAGGTTTGCGTATATGTGTCTGCTTGTGGGAATACATTTTCTAATTTAAATCTTAAATGTAATATATCTTTGCAACTTATCTATATCTATAATCTATAATCTAAGCTGCAAGGATATGTTAACATTAAAGGTTCATATGAAATGCATGCCTACAGATAGGCACATGTAGGTTCGCGCCTACACATTCTGCATGTGTGCATACAAATAAAGAAAACCTCACATGGACATAAACCTTGCAACTCCTGCCGCCGTTCCCTGAATCGGGGTGGCATTGGCAAAAGTGAACTGATTTTTGCAGCACGGGTGGTCAGCCTCGTACTAACCTATCAGTCAAGGAGCACAAAAAATTATAAATGATTTGCAGAAATTCTTAATGAGACACATTACAAATTGAAATTAAAATAAAGTAAAATTAAAATTAAACTTAATATTATACTTAGATTCAATCCGAAATATCAAATCAACCGCCATTCCTTTCGGTCCTTACATACTTTTTTCATTTCATTCAGTCATAATCTTTTTCATGCACTCTCTCCTTTTGTTATGACTCTGAATATCCCATTCATTTGGTATTTCGGAAATTTGATCCATCCATACTTTTCTCGGTCTTCCCCTACCACGGCTTCCATTCATAGTTGCAGCATACACTCTCTTCGTCAGTCTTTCGTCATTCATTCTTTCCATCTGTCCAAACCATTTTAACAAACCCCTTTTGATTTTTACTTTTACATACTTCCCCTTGCACCACATTCTTCTCTCACTAACTCATTCCTCACCCTATCTTTCCGTTTTTTTCCAATCATACTACTTAGAAAGTCCATTTCGACCGTATGAACTTTACTTATTTCACTCTCATTCATCGTCCAAGCTTCACTTCCGTACATCAACGAAATGAGGGCCCTTGAGGTGTGACACACACAAAAACGGCGCTCTTTTGTCATGTTTTAATTAAATAAAAATAAATTATCCTCATATAATTATATCAAGTGGGCACTAGTATACCACCGTGTACCGCCAATCGAACATTTTTCGATCTAATCTAATCTAAGTTGCAAAGATATGTTACATTGGAGATTCACATTACATGCATTCCCACAACCAAGACACGTACAAGTTCGCGCTTGCACGTGCCTCATGTGAGCCTACAACATAAAAACCAATCTCAAATGGACATACACCCTGCAACTCTTGCCGTCCTTCCCTGTAATAGGGGTGACATTGGCAAAGTGAACCATTTTTACAGCATGGGTGGTCAGCCGCATACCAACCAAGATAAGTTTTGGTTTTTGGCTATACCAGCGGTGGCACCCATTACAACTTAGATTATAGATTATTATGGGCAACAGTTATGTTTTGTGTTACATGCATATAAGTCAGCTCGGCCATAGCGACAATTGTTGAAGAGAATCACACAAAAAATACTCGTAATTATTCCATTCGTATTCTAAGCAAATTTACAGTAAAGAAGTTCGTCCGTACGTTTCTTGTTGGAGGAAGCAGTGTAATACAGGTGTAATTATCAGAAATAATAATGCTATGTTGTTTCCAGTTAGACTTACATAATAATTACAATCGTATAAACCAGTTGTGTAAAACCTTTTTTCACAAAAAGGGACCTGTGCATTTTTTTATATACCCAGAGACTACTTATGTACTTGCCGCGAGAGTAAATTCACCGTTTTTAAATATGGGTGTACCGTCGGATGCTATAAAATTCATGTACCCGAACTTTTGGAGTCCATATAATAATTATCTAAGTTGTAAGGATATATTAACATTCAAAGCTCATATCAAATGCATGCCCACAAACACACACGTGTAATTTCGCGCTTACAAATGCTGAGTGTGTACTTACAAGTTAAAATCCAAGCCTCAAATGAACACAAACAATGCAACTTCTGCCGACCTTCCCTGAAACAGGAGTGACATTGGCAAAGTGAACCATTTTTACAGTATGGGTGGACAGCCTCACACCAACCCTTAAGTCAAGGAACCGTCATATAATCAACACAAACACCTCTACGGTACTCAAGCAAGTTTCATAGACCTCTAAATTATATGAAATCAAGGATGTCTCCCACACAGGATTCCTTTAAAATAAGTATCAAAGTTGCTAATTGGCATACAGATTGTCAATTTCACTAAAGAGGCAAAAAAAAACAATAGTAGGCTACTTCAAGCAACTCTTCCACGACGACGATATCAGTTTGTGAAGGGCTAGTGAAGGCTAAGGAAAGTGTTAGTAAGGGGGGTAAATTCGGGGGCTAATATTGTTACGAACCATGTATTTGGAGTACCTACGTGCGCCTGTGCATGCATACATAGTGTGTAAAACAATCTGGCTCTAGTATAATAGTGGCAGTGTTACCTACTAAGGATTTGAAGTACCCACACGCGCCTGAACATGTATTCTAGGGTGTAGAACAATCTGGCTCTAGTATGATGGTAGTAGTAAAGTAGAACGGTGGTCTGGTATGAGTGAGATATCGGATGATCTGGAATATGTAAGAATGATCTCTTTTGTATCTATATATACGGACTGCAATGGGGCATTCGGGGATAAGTTGCTCCAAGCATTTTGCCGCGAATACCAATACGTAGAGATTATCAATTATTATAAATTGTGAACCAATCCGTGTAAAATAAATTATGTTTGAATAAATAATTGCAGTTTAATTAAAAAAGAACTCCAGTAAAATCTTCACAATATTTTCCGGTTCGTCCACTGAGACATCTATGACGGGGGAAAAGGTAGCTTGAAAAAAGAAACACACACAAAAAAAATACAACCTGTTACTGACCACTATTTTTTATTAATCATACAGCCTTGATTCCTTGACTTATAGGTTGGTATGAGGCTGACCACCCATACTGTAAAAAATGGTTCACTTTGCCAATGTCACCCCTGTTTCAGGGAATGTCGGCAGGAGTTGCAGGGCTTATGTTCATTTGGGTTTGGGTTTTATTTGTAAGTACACAATCAGCATTTGTAAGCGCGAACGACACGTGTTTGTTTGTGGGCATACATCTGAGAGCTTTGAATGAATATATCCTTGCAACTTAGATTATAGATACAGCAGTTATAGTCCCGCTCTGACGAAAAACTAAATGAGCTCGCGATCCACCGGTTACCTACCACTGGTATAGTCGCTAGTAAACTCTACTTTGGGAGTATACCCTCACGATAACTGTAATTATTTCATTTTTTATTCACTTAAACTCAACTTCCCATGAAACTTACAAGTATATAACTTATATATGTACTGCTAAAAAATATTCAAAATCATCATCATCATCATCATCAATCGCACGACAACCCGGAGTGGGTCTAAGCTTTGTTGATTAACCGCAGTCAACGCTGCCAGCCTGTTCCACACTCCTAATCCATCTAATCTAATATAATTTGCAAAGATATGTAACATTGGGGATTCACATTATATGCATTCTCACAAGCAGACACGTACAAGTTCGCGCTTGCACATGCCGAATGTGTACTAATAAATTAAAATCCAAAACTCAAATGAATATAAGCCCTGCAACTTATGCCGACCTTACCTGAAACAGGAGTGACATTGGCAAAATTAACCATTTTTTACAGTAAGGGTGGTCAGTCTCGTACCAACCTATAAGTCAACGAATTTGTTGAAATTGCTAATTGAAATATTAATTGAAAATATAAATTGTATATTTTTTGTGCTGGGGTTCGAACTCACGATCTTTCATTTTGTTCGAAGCGCTAACAATTAGACTACGGACCGGTCCATTGCCTGTGCCATCCCACTGTTCTGCATGCCTTTGAATCCGTCATCACACATCGACATACTTTAGAATCACTTATGGGATTTTTCCAGTGTCATAGACCATAGGCTTTCCCTGCAGTGTCCTTGTATGTCGGAAACCATATTTTTCCAAGTTGAATTGAAAATTAACCTTCTTTATCCGGTCGACAGCTGAGTTGGTAGAGTGCTTGCATTCCATGCCGTGAGCTCGGGTTCAAATCCCACCGAGAGTGTCAGAAATGATTTCCCAATTCGGTGTTTATTTCAAACCCCAAAATAAAATACCAGCAAGGTTTACTAGCCTTTACAAGTAATGAGTAACAGCCACCTCGGAAGCTGGGAAACCCCCACTTCATCCAAAGTGGTTGTGTAAGGCCGGCCCCCTTACCTGTAAAAATAAATATATTCCAATCGTCACTTGCGAAACTCTTCGGGGATAATGCGGCATGAAGTTACACTAAATGTGTAGCTTAGTTGCGTTTTTTTGCGTGTTCTTCTTTTTTCTTTTCTAGAGAATAGCATTGAAACATTTCTTTTGCTACAAAAAAATAAAAGTAATGAAGAATAATTTCACTAATATTTTTCATTGAATGGCAAAAAAATACTTGTAATTATTTCTCTGTTTTATAGTTATGTTGATTAATTTTATTTTTTATCTGCACCCATAAACCAAGATTTAAATTTTAGTTGTAATGAAAATTTTAATGAACACGTCCGGTCGCTGGCTCAGTTGGTAGAGTGCTTGCATTCCATGCCGAGAGCTCGGGCTCGAATCCCATCGAGGGTTTCAGAAATTAAGTGTTTATCAAACCCAAAATAAAATACAGTTAATGTTTATGCGGCTTTTACAAGAAATAAATACCAGCCTCCGTGCGAGCTGGGAAACCCGCACTGCAACCGAAGTGGTTGGCGTAAGGCCGCCCCCATACCTGTAAAAATAGATAGTTCCACTCGCCACATGCGACCCTACGAACTATTAAAGAATAATATGATAGGAAGTTAGTGAAAGTAAAAGCAAACAATATTATAAATACTATATACGTAGGTATTGTACATACACATAAAAATTCTATCAACATACAAATTCTATCAACTTTAGCAATGAAGTTTTTATTTAAGGTCAACTTGTACCTATTAAGATCATTACAGTGTTGACCTATATGTTGATAAGTATTGACCCAGACGTTGGATACAATTCATACAATTATATTAGAATATCTGGTGAAACGTTGTATGGAAACTTCCATTGTTGTCGACTTTTGTTTTGCATCCTGAAGACATTGGCTAACATGCCAAAGAAACGTCAGTAATAATTTAAGTTCACCTACAATGTCAACGACGATACCATGTTGAAAGCACCGGTTCTCATCAGATTACCGAAGTTAAGCAACATTGGGCGCGGATGCTCCTGGGATGGGTGACCGCTCAGGTACACCGCGTGTCGTTGGCATCTTGTACCGGTCCGTAGGCCAGTGGCAACACTTCGGACTCGTAAATGGAAGGTTGTGGATTCGAATCCCAGCGGAGCACAAAAAATATACCATTTATATTCCCAAATATGCTCTTCGCTGGGTTGAAAGAATTCATACAGCCTTTACCAAAGACCGGTCACTAAAGGTCCATCCAGCCTTACAGCAACTGGGTCTTGCTTGAGTATTGGCGCTTTGTAGGGACGACCAAGCTCGTACACCTCTGCAGCACTACAACAAGTATCATAGACCCTAGAGTCTGTAGAATCTAGGGAGTCTCCCGCATAGGATTTCTTTAAAAAAAAAATGGCTCGTTAATATATACATAACAATTCAACAATATCAATAAAGTTCACTAAATTAAAAAAAAAAATGCAAACATATGTTCGTAACTCCAGTTAAAGCTCAAAAATACAGAAGACCTTCTTGACGTTTTGTTGAGGAAACTTTTGACTCCAATCTTGAAAAGGTTCTCTCACCTTTGTTAAGTTTCTCTTACTCAGTTAATGAAGGCATCCTGGCTGTATCTCAATTATAAAACTGACTTCTGAGACTGGAAATCTTTCAGTTAAATAAAGGCTCATCTGTAATTAAAAGCAAACAGTTTTTTTTATCAATAACTTACTCCCAGCAACAGGTCTTCTTTGCACGCCAGAAGTTTTATTGACACGTTAATTATTACATCACTGAAAGGAAGTTCTTTTCATCGATTATTGTTTTGCTTCCATTGAATTTATTAATTACTCATAACGTCGAAGTGAATTAATTTTAATGAAGCATGTATATTTTATTTGCCCTGGACTACGAGCTGTAAAGGCTTCATTTTTTATTACTCACCACCTTTATGTCTTCGATGTAACAGACTTTCAGGGATGAAGTTCAGGCCAGGGCTGGAAGTCTCATCCCCACGGTAATTCTTGCCTACCGAATATCGGTAATATTTTTATGAAGACTCATCAGCTGTTCACTTGCGGCCATCTTGGATTGACAGGTCTATGATTAAAATCACGTGTGCACTAATACTAAGAACACGCCCTTAACAATATTGATGGATAATTTACACAAACGCACGAAAGAGTTGAAATGGCGCTATTTGTAAATTCCCATTCAGAGTCCGCACTGTTGCCACTGAGCTACGGACCGATCTAAAGGTCTAAATGAGGCTGATGATAATATACTGACTGTTACTTGTTTGTCGCAGGAGATGTGTCAATGCCCCATCTTCGGTGGTGCCCTGCCCTCTTCCTCCTCTGCTGACCTGGCTGCTGACGACAGCTCGGAAGCAGATGCTGCCGACAGCCTCGGGACGGCTGGAAGGCTGGGAGCCGCTGGAAGGCTGGGCTCATCTGGAAGGCTGGGGTCAGCTGCCCGGCTGAACGCTGAGGCGGGGGAGCTGGGAGACCCCTGGCTGCTAGGAGCAGCTGCTTCCTTGGCTCTGACACCAAGGTTCCTGGAGAGGGTGGTGCCGCAGGATCAAGACTTTGATGAGAACTACTGCGGAATGTTTAGGTGAGTGCTCGCTTTTCCACGTTTGATACTTGAACCAGGGTTGAAGTTATAGGCGATAGGACATGGCGCAGGCGGGATTCATACTAGCGGTAGTGTCAATAACGCAAATTCGAGTGCCAACACCTTTTCCCTTACGACCAGGTTTAGATTTTTTTAAAGGAATCCTATTCCGAAGGCTCCCCAATTCTTGAAGGTCTTGGGGGTCTATGTCACCCTAGAAGGGTGCCGCAGAGGGGTTGCTTGAGTTGTTGATGCATTGAAAGTAAATGCTGCCGCTAGGGATGCTATCATAATTGGATCTCAGGTCTTCGGCTCGTAAGGGATCGCTAAATCAATTAGACTACCCAAATGAACGTAGGTACAACTTGCGCCTTATATACCCATAGAATCAGAAGTCTCTAGAGACCTTTTTGCTAGAACGCTCTCGACCGCTCTGACAGCTTCAAGAGTACATAGTCATTATCATTTCTAGATTTCTTTAGCCTATAATAATTATTGCTACCTACTACTCGGCTATACTAAACCTACCTACCTCACATTTATAGCAGCACATGTCATTTACACAACAATAATATTATTTTGTGTACGGAAATATATTGCATACCAAGTTCAAGAAAAGAAAAAAATAACACAACAAATATCGCATGGCTACTTTTATCTCTACAATGTATCGATTTAATAACGAAATCACGATCGGTCAATTTGCGAAATGATATACTCTAACACTAGGATAATAATATATATTTTTTTATATACTTTTTGCCGCAGTAAAATGAAGCTTGCTTATTAGATAATGAATTAATTTGTCATTGAGCTGATTTCTTATGCAATAAATATAAACAAGATTACATCTTTATAAATATTAGCAGTAAAATAGCGCATACCTTAAATACCGGTCTGTAGTCTATTGATCAACGCTACAGACTCGTAATTGTAAGGTCGTGGGTTCGATTATCGGCGGAACAAAGAAAAAATATCATTTAATTTACTTATAACTATAGCTATAGGGCTATTGAGGAGTCTATGCCAAACTGCCCGCTTATGGAATGAGTTACCGGTATCTGTGTTTCCATCCCAATTTAACCTTGCCCTTTTCAAATCCAATATCAATCGCCATTTCCTCTCAGTGTCTCAAAACAAAGCAACGCCACACACACCACAGCACTGCGCAGCTAACGGCCCTGCAACCGGACATGGACAACTGCCACATCACCAACACCTCTGCGGCACTATAACAAGTGTCATAGACCCTTAGAGTCTCTCGAATCTAGGGAGTCTCCCGCATAGGCTTTCTTAAAAAAAAAAAAAAGTTGAAAAGATATGTTAACATTCAAAACTTATAATATCAAATGCATGCCCACAAACAGACAACACAACAAATGCTGAATGTGTACTTACAAATTAAAACCAAACCTCAAATGAACATAAACCCTGCATTTTTTGCCGAACTTCCCTGAAACAGGGTTGACATTGGCAAAGTGAAACATCTTGTACGGTATGGGTGGTCAGCCTCATACCAACCTATAAGTCAAGGAATCGTGATTCACACAAAAACAGCGATCAGACAATAAAAGAAAAATATAAATCATTCTTATACGAGTATGTATTCTTGCCTTGATTCTGGTCATTTTTTATAGACGAATTTGATTTTTCTACCATTTATCAACGCAATGTCACGCAAACGCAACTAAGCTACACATATAGTGTAACTGCTTGCCTGCATTTCCCCGAAGGGGTTCAGGACCTATTAATTTTTACAGGTAAGGGGGCCGGCCTCACACCAACCACTTTCATTTGAAGTGGGGGTTTCCCAGCTCCCAGGGGGGGACTGGTTCTCATTTCTTGTGAAGGTTGAGTACACCTTGGGATCGAACCTCTGTTCTCGGCATGGAATGCAAGAATTCTACCAACTTGAGCTATCGACCCGACTTTTTACGAGCTTGGTCGTCGCTACAAAGCGCCAATTCTCAAGCAAGACCCAGTTGCTGTAAGGCTGGGTGGACCTTTTGATGACCGGTCTTTGATAAATATTTATGTTTTTTTTATCCAGCGAAGAGCAAATTTTTAAATATAAATGGTATTTTTTTGTGCTCCGCCGGGATTCGAACCCACAATCTTCCATTCACGAGTCCGAAGTGTTACCACTGGACTACGGACCGGTCTTGTTAAAATTCTAATCTCATGCTAAATATCCTGGATGGACCGAGTCACATATGCCGAGGTTCTTTCCCTTATGAATGCCATAGCTTAACTCTTTATGTAGGTCAAAGGGCAAAAACTGGTTGTATTTCGGCCACTTAATGGAAAATGAGACGAATTCACTCCTGAATATCATTTAAATATCGGGCACTGTGTTAGTGTCCACCCTTCGATGCCATAGAGTACAATGGGAAAGATTCACCTTTTGGTGAAAGCATTGTATTCATGTCTTCACGTTCCTCGCTTACATTTACGCAATATGACAATGTGAAACGTTAACAAGAATCATTGCCTTTAGTGGTGACCTGAGCTGTAAATGGGAGATTAGACGCTGGTACCTCGGTGTGGGAGCCTTCTCTTGGTGCATCTCGACTCTCAGCTAGTGGACGTGACAACTTCTCATGGCACTAAGTACCCCAATTACAAAACTTTCCATTTAAACTCAACACTCAACTGACTTAACCACAGCCTCCTACCTGAAATGTTTGTAAACTAAAACGCTGACTGTACGCTGCCTTAGTTCTTCTTTACCGTATACGCCATTGAGAAAAATTTACTTGAGCAATGTTTGCATGTGTACTGGACCAATGTGTCTTATGAAAACAAGAAATTTATTAAAAAAATATTTAAAAGAACTCTCACATTATCGAGTTTTACGGTGTTTCTTAGCTCAGATTGTGTAGAATTTGTTTCATAAGACAATTGCATGAAAAAGTCATCTTTGACAAGATTGGCGTATACGGTAAACAAGAACTGGGGGAGCGTATAGGCGCTGTTTTAGATTTCACACATAAACGGTTGAATGAAGAGAAAAAAAATCTGGTAGAAATTCAGCTCGCTGGGAAGCGCTTTGGTAGGATGTTAGAGACTGCGACGCGCGGTCAAGTTAAGAAACCCTCTACCATGATAACTAGTTGCCTTACCCAAGAATAACACTTACAAAAATAACAAAAACATAGTGATTAACAATAACGAATTGAAGCGTTCGAGATGTGTCTCTACCAAAAACTGCTTCGGATCTCTTGGCGTGATCGAGTCACCAATAAAGAAGTCCTCCATAAAAATGCGCACTACAAAGAAGCTTCTAATCTAATGTAAGTTGCAAATATGTTTCATTGGGGATTCACATTATATGCATTCTCACAAGCAGACACGCACAAGTTCGCGCTTGTACATGCCGCATGTGAACCTACTACATAAAAACCCAAATCTCAAGTGGACGTACACCCTGCAACTCTTGCCGTCCTTCCCTGAAACAGCGGTGACATTGGCAAAGTGAACCATTTTTACAGCATGGGTGGTCAGCCGCATACCAACCTATAAGGCAAGGAACCACTGATGTACCTAATTCGGTCACATTTTGAGAAAAGAAATGCCGTCCTCCTTCATTAATTGTAAAAATTGCATTCTCGCCACCAGAGGTGCTTTTAAAATAGTACCCTGTACTGTGTTTTACCTTAGAATGAAATAATAAACAAACCTACAAATTATTGAAAGGGCAGTTTTTAAGAACATACTCGGAATCTGTGTGTCTCGGTATAAAGTGGTTTAAGTTGGACCGGTCCGTAGCTCAGTGGTAACACTGCGGACTCTGAATGGGAAGGTTGTGGGTTCGATTCCCGGCGGAGCACAAAAAATATACCATTTATATTTTCAAATTTGCTCTTCACCGGGTTGAAAAATTCATAAAACCTTTACCAATGACCGGTCACCAAAGGTCCATCCAGCCTTACAGCAACTGGGTCTTGTTTAAGAATTGGCGCTTTGTAGCGACGACGATCAAGCTCGTAAAAAGGTCGATAGCTCAATTGGTAGAATGCTTGCATTCCATGCCGAGAGCAAGGGTTTGATCTCATGGTTTACTCAGCCTTCACAAGAAATGAGAACCAGCCCCCCCGGGAGCTGGGAAACCCCCACTTCAACTGAAAGTGGTTGGTGTGAGGCCGGCCCCCTTACCTGTAAAAAGTTACACTAAATGTGTAGCTTAGTTGCAAAAAAAAAAAAAACGTTTGAACACTATCGATGCGCCGAAAAAGTATTCCTGAGACTCCAAGCCTTTACTTTAATGCTCTTTCGCACATCCTCACTCTGTTGAAGATTTTTCGTTTCCAGATCCTAGATGCACTTATAGGCCCTGTTTTTACATGACAAAAGAGTGCTTTTTTTGTGTGCGTCACACCTCAAGGGCCCTCCCAATCATGAATGAGATATTTTATAAAGGTGCCGTTTCTGTGCTCCCTTAAAAATGACAACAGATTCTGAAACCCTCATGCCGGGTGGCAATCTGTTCCACTCCATCGGTCCCGCACACCGGAAAGCGCGATCCTCAAAATTAGTGCGTATTTGACGGGGAGGCTGCATTAACCTGACAGCACCACACCCCGCTGACCTAAGTGTCCGCCCCCTCACATTCACCTCAATGGGGGAAAACATGTCTGCCAGATATGATGGAGCCAAACCATTTAGGGCTTTAAATACCATCAAACACACACGGTAGACCACCCTCTCAGGAAAACGAAGCCAATATAGTTCTTTCAACAGCGGAGTGATGTGAGAAAATTTGGACATCCCGAAGATCAGTCTTGCGGCCGCATTCAGAATAGACTGAAATCTGTTCAGTTGCTTTTTTGACTGGCCGATATAAAGTGTGGAACAATAATCAATTCGGGACATTACAAAAGCACTCACCAATGTTGGTACTTGCTGGTGCGTTGGAGATCAACATATTTTTTTGAGTCGTTTAGGATGACTATGTACTATATAGCCGTTTAGGATGACTCTGTACTATATAGCCGTTTAGGATGACTATATACTACTTATATAGTACGAGTATATGATATAGGTTAAAGTAGAATCTAGATAACAAAAATTACTGCAGATGAAGAAGAAACATATTTCATTAGAAAGTTAATGCTCTAATTATGTAATTTTTCCTTATTTACAAAATATTACCAGTATTTAAAAGGCATTTCTATAAGTAACTCTCCGACATTTTTATCAGAATTTCAGATTTCTCTTTACAAACATTTAAGAAATTATTTAATTTCCAAGCATTTTTGTAATTAAATTAAGTCTAGTTATGCACTTTATATCATAGCTTTACATAGTAAAATAAATAAGCTAGAGGAATGACAAACGCTTCTTTAAGTGTGATGACTAAAATTATATATTTTTTCTATTTAATTAAAGTCTGTAGAAAAGAAATTCAAACTATTTAAAACGTTTCAACTAGGGAAATAAATTCACACTTGAGTCGTACATAATCAAAGTAGGCAAATTAGGATTACTTCCTTGACTTATAGGTTGGTATGCGGCTGACCACCCATGCTGTTGAAAATTATTCACTTTGCCAATGTCACCCCTGTTTCAGGGAAGGTGTATGTTTATTTGAGATTTGGGTTTTTATATTGTAAGTTCACATGCGGCATGTTTAAGCGTGAACTTATACTTGTCTGCTTGTGAAAATGCGTATAATATGAATCCTAAATGTAACGTATCTTTGCAACTTAGATTAGATTCGATTAGATTAGGTTGCAAAAGACGTTCCACATTTTAAGAAATTTTCGAGTGTGTGAATTCAGCGTGTGGTGTTTTCAATAGTGTTGTGGTATTCTAGGTTTGTCTGCCGGCCACCTGTGTCAATAAGTGACACCTGTAGGAGTTTGTCGGTTGCATTTGAAATAGCTATGTCTATGTGCATGCACGCACAGCTTAGTATGTCGAGTAATAATAATAATAATTAAGTTGCAAAGATATATTAACATTTAAAGCTCATATCAAATGCATGCCCACCAACACGTGTAGTTCGCGCTTACAAATGCTAAATGTGTACTTACAAATAAAATCCAAACCTCAAATGAACATAAACCCTACAACTTTTTCCGACCTTCCCTGACTCTCAGACTGACTTCTCAGACTGAAGGGTGACATTGGCAAAGCGAACCATTTTTTACAGTATGGGTGGTCAGCCTCATACCAACCCCAAGGTCAAGGAGTGATCTCACAAACACACTTTCATGACAAGAAAATCACAGGTGCAAAAAATACATACATAGATGCAAAGAAAGATTTTCCTTGATTCACTGATCAAATATGCAACGTAACGCAATTAAGCTGCACATACAGTGCAATGTCTCACGCAGTTATGCCCGAAGGAGTCACAAATTGCGAGGGAAAACAATTTATTTTCTAAGCCGCCCCACAGATAGCGGCCGGCCTTACGCCAACCACTAAACTTGATTTTGGAGTTTTCCAGCTCCTCCCGTTGGGGCTAATCTTCTTTCCCTGCGAAGGGTGAGAACACTTTGACAGTTTTTTTATTAAGTATTTAATTAAGTGCGTTTCAGAAAGAAATGGCGGTTGATCTGTAATGTTGGCGGCTAGGACTAGCGTTTTTAAAATTAGAATTTTGTATAATGTTTTAGTTTTGATGTCCATACATATTATTATTTGTTGATTTAAAAATGTAATTTGTTGTGTATGTTCCTTGACTTATTAGTTGGTATGCGGCTGACCACCTATACTGTAAAAAAATGGTTCACTTTGCCAATGTCAACCCTATTTCAGGGAAGGTCGGCAAGAGTTTCAGCCGTTGCAGGGATTATGTTCATTTGAGATTGGGTTTTATATCGTAGGTTCACATGCGGCATGTTTAAGCGCGAACTTATCCGTGTCTGCTTGTGAGAATGCATTTAATGTAAATCTTAAATGTAATATATCTTTGCAACTTAGATTAATGATTTTAGAAGTATGGATTGTAAATAAACACCGAACCGGAAAATTATTTTTTGACGTCTTTGGTGGGATTCGAACCCTAGACCTCTACCATAGAATACAAATATGCTACCAACTGAGTTATCGATGGGACGCAACTAAACGCAACTAAGCTACACATGTAGTGAAGCTTCTTGCCGCGTTATCCCCGAAGGGATCGCATGTGGCGAGTTGAACCTATTTATTTTTGCAGGTAAGGGGGCCGGCCTTACGCCATCCTCTTCAGTTGAATTGGGGGTTTCCCAGCTCCCGAGAGGGCTGGTATATAATTCTTGTGAAGGCTGAGTAAACCTTGCCGGTATTTTATTTTGGGGTTTGAAATAAACACCGAAACGGAAAAAAAATATTTCTTGACGTCCTTGGTGGGATTCGAACCCGAGCTCGTGGAATGGAATGCAAGCACTCTACCAACTGAGCTATCGACCGGACTATGCATAAAATGTGATATTTTATGTAAAATGTAATATTAAAATACATTTGCAACTTAGGTTATATATTATGTAGATACCTGTCAATCTTTGCTATGAAGCTTTTTCTGCCCAAATATTTTTAATTCAAGTACAATCTCAAAATAAAGTTGTCATACTCGTACATACATACATACGTGGTCCATCAGAGAGGTTTTTTTTAAACAGAATGCGGTTCTAAATTGACAAGCCAAGCTGTGCATGTGTGTCAGCCTATTTTCGATATTATAATGAGTCCGACAGGTGCGTGCCAATGATAATATGATAACACTGTTAACATCTATAAACTTTACTGATTATAAACTCCACAATAGATAATAATAGTAGCTGATGCTATAATATCAAATGTTTACCTACGCATTTTAAAACTTTACCTCAAAATTTTGCGTCGCATTTCACACATGTACATACCTTTTAAAAAGTTCATTTTTAATAGGCAGCCATTAAAGAATATTTAGTTCCAAATTCAAATTATTTTTGACATTCCAGTATTGCCAGTAGGCAAAAGGCAACTCATGAAAATTATTACTGGCCATGCCATGAAAACTATGTGATAGGTATAAAAATTAAATGGCTTTTAACGAAATAAAATAACAATATTGCTCATTTTAGTATTTCAATACTTGTACACATATTACCACGTTGAAGAGTTTACGGTTGCAGTACATTTATACGCACTTACATATTTTGCTGTAGATTTTTTGGAATAAAAATATAATAATGCTGTCGCATAAAAAGTCGGGACTATGGCAGACTGTCACAAGTGTCACATAACTCAACGCTGAGTACATTCTTGGAATATGGATATGTCACATTTTTGCCAGAACCAAAAATGTGCAGCAGGTAGGTACTTTGTATAATTAAATGAAGTCATTTCGCCTTTTATGTAAGCCTCCCTTCTCAGAAACTGTTTAATCTTATTATAAATAATGGACTTAATACATATTGTACGACATTCCATAGACAACAAAAAATTTAAGTCACACTGCCAGGTTGGTAGGGAAAAGGCAAATAAGCAAGTAGATACGTTAGTAGGTATACAAAATTTTGTTAACAAAAATTTTGATTCGAAATGCCTTTTCACTAATAATATAATAATTATATTAGGATGATTTATTTGGTGGGCGCTGTTTTTGTGTGTATCACACCTCAAGAGCCCTCTGCAAGCTTGTTTGTTTGCTGTAAGGCTGGATGGACCTTTAGTGACTGGTCTTTTTTTTAAAGAAATCCTGTGCGAGAGACTCCCTAGATTCTAGCGACTTTAGGGGTCTATGACACTTTTTGTAGTACCGCAGAGGTGTACGAGCTTGGTCGTCGCTACAAAGCGCCAATACTCAAGCAAGACCCAGTTGCTGTAAGGCTGGATAGACCTTTAGTGACCGGTCTTTGGTAAAGGTATATGATTTTTTTGCCCATCAAAAAGCATATTTGAAAATATAAATGGTATATTTTTTGTGCTCCGCCGGGATTCGAACCCACAACCTTTCATTATTGAGTCAGAAGTGTTAACCACTAGACTACGGACCGGTCACTACATGGTATAGGCTACGTTTAAATAACTTCTTTTTTTCAGTTTATGCAATAGAACTTTAGACACGTTTCTCTCCTTGGCGTTTCATTGGAGTAATATCAATTAGTTTGATGGGTGCAACCTTTAATTAGAGAGGAGCTAGAATTAGCAATAATCCTACGTCATTATTGCATAATTAGCTATTCACAACCTTGCTGCTAGATTATCTATTGTTTTGCAAGCAGATGATAATCGTGGGAGCATTTCCCACAAGGTAAAGGGCAAATTCTCGCGCAAGGGACTGCACAAATAACATTCCATAAAAACACGCCCACTTTTCCGTTTTGCCTTCCCACTTGGGGTGAAATTATTTTAACGAAAATAAACATTACATATTATCTGTTTCAACCTTCTTACGAAAATGTCCTTGGTAAGAAAGAGAACAAAGAACTTCACTACTGCATTTCCATGTGTACAAAAAAAACTCGGGCTAATGTAAAAATGTTTCTAGAAAGGTGGCAGCATTGCGGCGTGCGTACTATGCCCGGAGCAGTCCGAACATAGACGCATGCGGTATAAATCTTGTGATCGATGAAATTTACGAATTTTAAAGGAAAAAAAGGTTTATTTTATTATTTCAAGATATTATGGCATGTGTTATAATTGGGTGTAAAAACACAAAATGGAAAAAGCAAGAAAACCTAGAAAATTTGACACCTAAAAGCTTGTTTGGTATGACTAGACAACTGCAACGTTTGGCAGGACTGAGATAAAAGTGGTAGATAGTATGTATCAGTGGAGAAGGGTGCCACACAAGCCGGTTTCCATCGGCTTCCCTTTTAAAATGAGATAACAAAGTTGTTAAAAAATATAGGCACAAAGTAAAATAATACATTTAAAACCAAAGAAACAATATGTATTTTTTCCCCATTGAAACCATGTAGTCTACTTTATTATCATTTTTGACACATTTTAAAAGAGAAACCGATGGTAATCGAGTTGTATGGCACTTCGCTTCTTATGTGTTGTAATTGGGTGTCAAAACACAAAATGGAAAAAGCAAGAAAACCTAAAATTTGACACGTAAAAACATGTTTTGTATGGATGCACAACTGCAAAGTTTGACAGTCCGACTGAGATAAAAGTAGTAGATAGTATTTATCAATGCAGTATGTTAGTTTCTGCTCCTCTGTGCTATAATTCAATGAGAAAAACTCTTAAAAGTGATTGTAAGAGAAATTATTCCAATCTCAACAAAAAAAACATATAAATAAAAGCGTCGATGGCTCAGTTGGTAGAGTGCTTGCATTCCATGCCGTGAGCTCGGGCTCGAATCCCACCGAGGGTGTCAGAAATGATTTCCCGTTTCGGTGTTTATTTCAAA
This sequence comes from Agapetus fuscipes, assembly GCA_951799405.1. Taxonomy (NCBI): domain Eukaryota; kingdom Metazoa; phylum Arthropoda; class Insecta; order Trichoptera; family Glossosomatidae; genus Agapetus; species Agapetus fuscipes. The sequence continues at coordinate 10,789,047 of OX637351.1, read as the reverse complement.
CCCCAAAATAAAATACCGGCAAGGTTTACTCAGCCTTCACAAGAAATGAGTACCAGCTCCCTCGGGAGCTGGGAAACCCTCCACTTAACTGAAGTGGTTGGCGTAAGGCCGGCCCCCTTACCTGTAAAAATAAATAGGTTCAACTCGCCACATGTGACCCCTTCGGAGATAACGCGGCAAGAAGTTACACTAGGTGTTCACCTATATGTGAAGCTTAGTTGCGTTTTTAGTTGCGTTATCTTTCAAATCGATCAAGCTATTTAGTTACATTATGTTTTGTTTAGCGAGCATCATCTCGCTAACGAATGCTAAAACAAAATTTATTTCTCACGTGTCGCTTCCTCAATTACAAGATGGCGTCTGGCTTCTCATCACACGGCGCCTAATTGCTCTGCAGGTTCTGTTCAAAGCCAGCGAACCGTGATGTCGCATGAATCATGGGGGAAAAACAATTAAAAAGGAAGCTGGTGTTTGTTTTATCTTTGAAGAAAGATCATAAAGCTAAAACATTTTCCTTTGAATGTACATGTATGCCCGTATGGATACCGCTAATGAATATTGTGACGTCACCCAACGGGTTGCTAGGGAAAAGCTTAATATTTTGTCAACGTTAACGTAAACTTTAGTCTCATACGGTGCTATTCTTATACATTTAAGTCGTCCGTTGAGCCCACGCTTTGACAAACTAATGATGCACTTATATGTAGACCTGTCAATCCAAGATGACTGCAGTGAACAGCTGATTAGTCTTCATACAAATATTACCAAAATTCGGTAGGTAAGAATGACCGTGGTGACTTCCAGCCCGGGCATCATTAGTTTATCAAAGCGTGGGCTCAACGGACGACTCAAATGTCTAATAAGAATAGCACTGTTAAACGTGAAACGTTTGCCCGCCGATAAAAAAAAACTAAAATCAAAGTGTTGCCATTGTGAGTCTATTTTATTTAAATACGTTAGAAGGTAATCTTAGCACGTTTATTTTCTTATAGCAACACTGAAATGAAGCATGTTCTAAATTTAAAATTTTTAATTCTTCTTATTTTTGTCGTTTATTTTTCAACATGAGCTAAAACCAAAACAAATTATTAAAATGAGATTGAATGTTGTACTGGTTTTAAAGGATTTATACGAGCATAGTATTCTCAAATTGTACAAGATTTACCCGTCGTCCATTGGTGGCGTATTTCCATGATATATGTATTTATGGTTTTCTGCGTGCGCTTGGCGATTTGAATGAAGCCAGTGGACATCTTGAAAGACAGTTGCAAATATCGTGAAATAGATCGACATTCGCCCTTTCCCACGTGTATTTATCTACTGTCAAAATGTGTTTCGTGCACTGCATAGAGCTACAAGCTGGAATAAATCGCCGCATCTATCTATAATCTATCTATAATCTAAGCTGCAAGGATATGTTAACATTTAAGGCTCATATGAAATGCTGCCTACAGATAGGCATATGTAAGTTCGCGCCTACACATTCTGCATGTGTGCATACAAATAAAGAAAACCTCACATGGACATAAACCTTGCAACTCCTGCCGCCGTTCCCTGAACCGGGGTGGCATTGGCAAAAGTGAACCGATTTTTACAGCACGGGTGGTCAGCCTCGTACCAACCTATCAGTCAAGGAGCACAAAAAATTATAAATGATTTACAGAAATTCATAATGAGACACATAGCAAATTAAAATAAAGTAAAATTAAAATTAAACTTACCTAATATAACACATAGAATTAATGCCCTAGCCGCCATTGTTGAAAATCTAAGGTAAAACTAAATAAGTGTTGATAAACTTATCTAATCTAATCTAATCTAAGCTGCAAGGATATATACCATTTAAGATTTACATCAAATGCATTCCCACAAGCAGACATGTATAATTTCGCGCTAACACATGCCGCATGTGGACCTACATTATAAGAACCCATCTCAAATGAACATAAGCCCTGCAACTCTTGCCGTCCTTCCCTGAGACAGGGGTGACATCGGCAAAGTGAACCATTTTTTCACAGTATGGGTGGTCAGCCGCATACCAACCTATAAGTCGAGGAACATACATGACAAATTACATTTTTAAAATCACTAAATTATAATACATATGTATGGACATCAAAAACTAACAGAAAACAAATTTTAATTTAAAAAACCCTAGCCGCCAACATCACAAATTAACCGCCATTTCTTTCTGTCCTTACACACTTCTTTCATTTCCTCCAGAGTCATAACCTTCTTCATACAGGCTCTACTTTTATTATGACTCCGGATATTCCATTCGTTCGCAATTTTGGATATTTGGTCCATCCATACCTTTCTCGGTCTTCCTCTACCACGACATCTATCTATTCTACCAACATATACTTTCTTCGTCAGTCTTTCCTCATTCATTCTCTCCATATGCCCAAACCATTTTAACAAACTTCTTTTAATGTTCACTTTCACACTTTTTCTTGCACCACATTCTTCTCTTACAAAATCATTCCTCATCTTGTCACTCCGTTTTTTTCCCAATCATACTTCTTAGAAAGTCCATTTCAACAGTATGGACTTTACTAATTTCCCTTTCATTCACCGTCCAGGCCTCGCTTCCATACATAAAGGTGGGTAAAAGCATGCCACTATGTACCGCCAATCGAGCATTTTTAGATATGTTTTGATTTTTGGCGATACAAGCTGTGGCACCCAGTACACACCTGCCCTTAATAATACAAATAATAATATCGGAATTCATTAAAAAGATTAAATAATGAACTATTAATTGAGACTTTTAAAACATGTTTCTAGCCAGACAAAATAGGTTGATGAATTGCATTCCGCTTCACAAATCTATTTTACCGAAAAAAGTACATAATATTATGGTAAACCACGGAAGAGAAAGATTCTGCATATATAAGCAGATACAATTAATAGATAGCTAGAAAGTCTTTGTTGTTGTTTTATATTCCAAGATCCCATTGTGTGTCTTCTCCGCAGCACAAAAGAAATGGCGAAGATGTTATTTCTCCTTGCGTTCACCTGCAAGTCTGGAACAAATCTGATGATACGCAACTTAAGAATCGCATTCAAATATGACTGGCAAATTAATGCGTGGAAAATACATTAACCAGTCGAAAGTGTTAAATTTCAAGTAATTTAAGTAAGTAATTCTCCCAGACAACCGCCAACGGGGACTGTCACACAAAAAACGATGTTCTTTCTTTTTTCATAGTAGGTAGACCTGGCGTTGATTTAAAAAAAAAATGTTTTGTATGTTCCTTGACTTATAGGTTGGTAAGCGGCTGACCACCCATACTGTAGATTGTAGAAAATGGTTCACTTTGCCAATGTCACCCCTGATTCAGGGAAGGTCGGCAAGAGTTCGTCCGCAGCGGCATGTGTTAGCGCGAAATTATACATGTCTGCTTGTGGGAATGCGTTTAATATGAATCTTAAATGATATATGTATACATATATATATATATACTTGCAGCTAAGATTTAAATTTAAAATTAGTATCTTCACTGAAGAAGCGCAAAGAAGAAGAAGTATTGAGTACCCTCATAATGATTTAGGTTGGTTCTACCGTTGGCGTGATGTGTACACAACCCACTATCAGGAGAAAACATAAATAATGTCGGGGTAAATATTGTTCGGCTGCATCTCAGTGTGTGCACTGCATCATCGTCTTGTTTGCAGAGTCGTGACTGAGGAATGAGTACGCGCGTACCTACCAGTGAGCGCGCACTCGAGTACGAGTGCTGACGTCACGGCCTAGTAAGTGAAACGTCAACAAGGTGTAAAAGTGAACTGGAGATCTGATGTGAGACATTCTTCCGCTGTTGGGAATAAAATGGGAGATCTAAATCTAAATCTAAGTTGAAAACATATGCATCATTTGAGATTCATACCAAATGCATTCCCACAAGCAGACACGCATAATTTTGCGCTCACACATGGCGCATGTGGAACTTAAATATAAAAAACCCAATCTCAAATGAACATAAGCCCTGCAACTCTTGCCGACCTTCCCTGAAACAGGCGTAACATTGGCAAAGTGAACCATTTTTTACAGTGTGGGTGGTCAGCCTCATACCAACCTATAAGTCGAGGAATGAATGATGAATAAATGGTCAGTTTAAAATAGGGGATCTATAATAATAATCTAAGTTGCAAAGATATATTAACATTTAAAATTCATATTACTACTCTATTTTGTCTATGTCAATTCACGTGCGGACCTCATTGTGTACAAGTGTTTTTTTTTAAGAAAGGCTGTGCGGGAGACTCCCTTGATTCAAGAGACTCTAGGAGTCTATGACGCAACGCAACGCAACTAAAAAAAATGAAACTAAGCTACACATATGGTGTAACTGCTTGCCTGCATTTCCCCGAAGGGGTCGCATGTGCCGCTTCAGGACCTATTAATTTTTACAGGTAAGGGGGCCGGCCTCACACCAACCACTTTCAGTTGAAGTGGGGGTTTCCCAGCTCCCGAGGGGGCTGGTTCTCATTTCTTGTGAAGGCTGAGTAAACCTTTGAGATCGAACCCTTGCTCTCGGCATGGAATGCAAGCATTCTACCAATTGAGCTATCGACCATTTTACGAGCTTGATCGTCGTCGCTACAAAGCGCCAATTCTTAAGCAATACCCATTTGCTGTAAGGCTGGATGGACCTTCGGTGACCGGTCGTTGGTAAAGGTTTTATGAATTTTTCAACCCAGCGAAGAGCAAATTTGAAAATATAAATGGTATCTATGTTTTTTGTGCTCCGCCGTGAATCGAACCCACAACCTTCCCATTCAGAGTCCGAAGTGTTACCACTGAACTACGGACCGGTCACCTCACTTGACACTATGACACTTGTTATAATACCGCAGGGGTGTTGTTGATGTAGCAGTTGATCCTTGTTGATGTCCCGGTTGCAGGGCCGTTAGCTGCGCAGTGCTGTGGTGTGTGTTGCGTTGCGTTGCGTTGTTTTGAAACACTGAGAGGAAATGGCGATTGATATTGGATTTGAAAAGGGTAAGGTTAAATTGGAGGGGAAACACAGATACCAGTAACTCATTCCATAAGCGGGCAGTTTGGCAAAGGAATGAGTCGTGAAAACACCAAGTTCTCATAGTTTTGATATCGACTGCAAATGGTTGTATGTGAGCCAGTCTACGAGTTGCCATTGTTGTGACGGGAGGAGGGGGTATAAGTGAGGATATTTCATTAAAATTGGTTACCTATTTTAAAGATAAAAACAACTATTTCCCACCTGTGTTGCCATGAGTGTATCATTTCCCCCACCTCCAGCTGCGGGATTCTGTATCTCTCACATAGCTACACCTCCCCTCTACCCCTCTACATACAGAGCTGGCTCACTTTGCATAGAATGCCCCCCACAGAGTTATGCCGCTTGTCCTCTTATGTAATACAATAAATCTCCCTTCTCCTGCACCTCCCACGATGCTGCTAAAACGCAACGCAGCTAAGCTACACATATTGTGTAACCTCTTGCCGGGTTATCCCTGAAACGTGCCGCATGTGGCGAGAGTAACCTGTTTATTTTTGGTTGACACCACAACGACTTTAGTTGAAGTGGGGGTTTCCCAGCTCTCGAGGGGGCTGGTACTCATTTCTTGTGAAGGCAGAGTAAACCTTGCCGGTATTTTATTTTGGGTTTGAAATAAACACCGAAACGGGACATCATTAGAAACCCGTTGACGGATCGCATATGTATATCCGTTCCGAAATCAGTCAAAATTTCCGAAAGTTTTTTTTCAAATGTTAAATCTTACGGGCTATTCTAAGACATTTTAGTCGTCGGTTGAGTCCACGCTTTGACAAGCTAATAATGTATTTATATGAAGACCTGCCAATCCCAGATGGCTGCAAGTGAACAGCTGATTAGGGGCCGTCCATAAATTACGTCATCGATTTTGGCCGATTTTTGACCCCCCCCCCTTACAATCATCCTTTAGTCATTATCTAATGACCCCCCTCCCCCCCTACTCTTGCTGTAATAATGGATGAGCTTAATAATTAATAATGTTATATTACTTACATAATATTTTGTATATTTTGTAGAAATTGGTATTTACAAGAACGACGTCACTTTTGGTACTTGTACATCATTTGCCATCATCCGCAGACCAGACTCCCCCCCCTTCCTTAATGCGAATGACGTAATATATGGACAGCCCCGTCTTCATACAAATATTACCGATATTCGGTAGGTAAAAATTACCGTGGTGATGAGACGACTTTAAGCCCAGGCATCATTAGTTTGTCAAAGCGTGGGCTCAACGGACGACTAAAATGTCTAAGAATAGCACCGTTAGAATTGTATGTTTGACTTGAAATCGGGACCTTGTTAATACTAGTAGGTATGCTTATCGTATTCCATCAAAATTATACACTTTTTACAAAATTCCTCACCATTGCAAATTCCCTATTATAAGTTAAGGGAACTAAGTCATCTTCATAATGCCCATTCTTAATCTAAAAGCGTAATGTAATATGAATCTCCATACAAGAGAGTCCTTATCTAATAATATATGTTGTATGGAGGTATGAAATAATGCAGAAAACGGTGGTACCTTCACACCCAGGCCAGTAGATAAGTAAGTGTTCGCATACAAGTCGAGTAGCGGCTTCCGACAAAGCGACTGAAAGTTATGTTACAAAGCCTGAATAGCCTTATATGGAGGCTGGTGTGAACGCAGCACTATGTCAGAAACACTGCCCCTCCGAGTTATATTCTTAGAAATAACTGGAAAGCAAGTATTATACGTTGTTCTATGAATAGACAATAAACATGGAACAACTGAGCTACGTTTATGTGTTTTGATCCAAAGTTTAAGTACGCTGTTTGAACTTTTGACTTAGACCAGAAGCGTTATTCTGCTAAATTCTTTACGATCCGAAGGCGACGGATAGCGATTCGTTGCCGAATGTAAGGTGAATTGTGATTCTTGTTACAACATTTGAATAAATGATATATCTACGACTAAGGCGAGAAATCTCTCGAAACTGTCAGAATTGAATGCCGCCATTCTACCCCGCGTTACAGCGAAGGATAGAAAATTGGCAGTAGATGATTGCAAATAAAAGACTTATGTTCACTGAGTAGATTGAGAAAGAATGGTATATATACAAAGTGAGCGTAAAAGAAGAAAATTCATGAAAATGGTGATGGATATGAATGAATTGAAAGAGGTATGTAAGGATAGGAAGAAATGGAGGCAGCTCTGCAGAGACTCTGGCCACCCCTTGCGGAATGATGACAGAGTTACAGTTACAGTGTAAGGCTTGTCCGAAAATGACTATATTACGAGAATCGTATTCCGCCGTAGGAGCTCTTTCGCTAGCGCTATTAATCTCCGACGGGGATTGATATCCAAAGTGTATAACGTAGAACATATCGTTTTGGTTTTATTTGGGTTATTTTAATCCAATTGCAATTTATTTATTTTACAAGATATATTTTACACAATGTCCGTTTACCATGTATTGTTCACTTTTTCTAGCTCTAGCTTATCGACTTCACGGCTCAATGTTTAAATCGACCTGGCTTCCACACAATGTCCACACAACAATACGTATGTGTAAACATAAACCTCTCTCATGGAACATAAATGCACGTGTTTAGCGGGGAACTGTTGGAGAAATGGTGTCCTAATTTGTTTTCTCTTTGTTGGCAGGTTTAGGTTTTGGCATTTCGGGGAATGGAAGGAGATCCTGGTGGACGACAGACTTCCCACTTTCCGGGGCCGGCTGGTCTACGTGCACTCCAGTACGACGACTGAGTTCTGGGCTGCGCTCATGGAGAAAGCCTACGCCAAGTAAGCTCACTATTCATATAGATTCTTCATTCTTATACCCAGATCTAGGGTCAAAATCAAAATACTGTAGCTGTAACTCCGTCGCCTCTGCAGAGCTGCCTCCATTTCTTCCTATCCTTACATACCTCTTCTCATTCATTCACATTCATCACCTTTTTCACGCATTTGCTTCTTTAGTGCTCACTTTGTACACCGTATTCTTTCACAATCTCCTCAATCTGTTCACTCCATATTTTTCTCGGTCGTCCCTTCCCTCTTTTTCCTTTCACACTTTCTTTGTATACATACTTTGTCAGTCTATCATTATTCATTCTTTCCACATGCCGAAACCATCTCATCACATTATTTTGTACCTTAACTTTCATACCCTCTTTCAAATTACATTCTTTCTTAACCCATTCATTCTTAACTCTTACAGAGTTTTTCCTGTAATGCTTCTCAAATGCTTCATTTCCACCGTACATACTTTACTCAATCTTCAAATAAAAGTAAAACATTTCCTTTATATGTCTTATCAAATTGCTTTTATGATCTCAATTCCCTATTGCAGGTTATACGGAAACTATGAGAACCTTCTCAACGGCTCCACCACCCGCTCCCTCCAAGACCTGACCGGCGGGATAGTCCAGAGCTTCGGGCTGAGCCACCAGGACCGCTACCTCACCTTCCAGGTGCTCAACAGTGCGGTGCCGAGGTCTAGTCTCCTCATAGCCACCATCACACCGGTAAGTCCAACCAATGTACCAAGGAAGTTGACGCCAGCTTGACTTGGTAGGGTTGTGAAGGAATTATAGTGAAGGTTTGTTCTGGAATGTGAAAAGATTCCATCCCTTCTGAATAAATCCGGAAGAAGGAAAGCGATCCATGGTCACGGCTCACTGAAGCAAGATTCTGACTCCTCACTTAATCCGGAGGAAAATAAGGGCTCCATGGTCACGGCTCAGCTTAAATGAAACCTGACCTGTTGGAAAACTCCCTTCGAAAAAGGAACAATCCTTCTTTACGGTTCAACTGGAGTGAAACCAGTCAATTCACCCTTAGGTAAAAATTGTAAGATCATGGCCAATAATCTTTATGCATTTGTGTGATCGTCTATTTTACGGTTATGACCCCTCGATGTGCGATAGGTAGAAACAGAACGTTGTGTCATTTTTTTTGTTTTACTGTCTCAGACCTACCTTCGTAGTGGACCCAAATTCTTTCATGATGGTGAGGATGAAATACAGATGTGCCTAGCTTAATCATATTTTAATGAATTTAATTAACTAACCCAAAGGTTACGATGCCGAATTATGCAAGATTTTGTACTCGCGTAGTAGCGCGTTCGATTTTATTTCTGACAAAATTTCCGCGAGATTCGTTTATTTAATTTTGACGCCAGTTAATGCAGATGAATTTATTTCAAAGACAAGTACAATAATAACAGCTCAATTAAACAGGAGATAATCAAACATCAATTGAATAATAGTTATTTGGTTAGTATTGTTTTAGCAAAATTAAAGAGAATATGGTTTGATCTTTTCTTCTTCCTCTCTCTCCCTGCGCCGTAGATCCAACCAGCGGTTGTAAACATTTCTCGCTCCAAGATCACTTACCTTTGTAGATTCTCTTTGCTGTGGAAGAAATTTCATTAGTGTGTTTTAGGAAGGGATTGATTTTAATAACTGGTACGACAAACCGGCCCAGTAGAAGATGACTCCCTTCACCCCAGCTTCCTTGTAAATGGGATTCCTCATTTGCTCGTAAGCAAGAGAGACCCAAAATCGAAGAAAGCTCATCTTCCTCTTTCCTCCAAGAATTTAACAGGTTGGCCCCACGGCCTGGTCCTTTCAGACCACGGGAAGGATATTTTAGAAGGGACTGGCCCTAACCTTACTCCGCGTCATGAAATAACCGAACGCCAAAAACAATGAATGGAGACTTTTTAAAACTCGATCGCCATGTCGAGGCTCGCATTGTATTTTGGTGTCAGAATCCAGCAGGAACTAGGTGTTGTGATGTTGGAATGACGTCAGTTGACTCCAGCCCATAACAGAGGAACAATGGAAGCTTTATCCAAGTCATGATACAAGTCTGGTAGTAACCTCGTCCCTAGTTCAGTGATGATGTTGAGGACGCAGATAACCATGGCCGAAGGAGAGGTCAAGCTATGAACCAAAGGAAACATAGGACGTGCTCCGGAGCATGGCTCCTTGTCAGTCAACATTGGATTTATAGTTTTGATGGAAAGTTTTGGAAGCCGAAAGCTTTCACTTCCAACACAATGCGAACTCCTTCATAGCAGCAAAGAACCGTTAGGTTCAGGTATTTCAGATATTAAGCAAACAGCGTTCAATTCTTTCTGACACAGGTGTTTTGTGAGAGAGAAGGTGTGTTTGTTAGTAACTGCAAGGCTGTGGAAAAAGACAACAATTTATAAGCATTTCAGGACATTTGTGCCCCTTGATTGAAAGCTATGTTGAATTCACCCCTTTTGACCTGGAAGACAAACATCTTATTTATAATACAAAACGTAATAATTTTCAAGATCGGAGTATTCGGCAACAGCAGCCCCTCGGACTGAAACATAGGCAACAAATCATTTTCAAAATGTGAAGATTGAATACATTTTAGAACGCAAGTTAATTAGATTAGTTTAGTGTGTTAGAAAATAATTTGAAATCTCTCATCCTTCTGCGAAGCAGCTCAGCGAACTATGTGTTTACGCGGATTAATGAATTTGATTATTAAATAATTAAATGCGCCTTCCCGTTCAGCAACCACTGGTTTAATTTTATTTTATTCAAAATTTCAATCGGAAGTTATTTTTATGTTCGAAAGTTTGAGAATCACTGCGATTTACGGAATTACATATTTTGCGTACTTTTAGTTTTAGACAGCACACATGAAAAATACACCCCGGAATATTATGTTGGCAAATATTTAATTATTATTACAACCACGTAAATACTTATTCTCCCTTAAATTCCGTACGAACGATTCGCTTGAAGCCCGGCGTCTTTATTAAGAGAAGAATCTTTTTACTCTATTTAAATTTTCTTCCGAATTAAATCCCGATTTTAATTTAAATATTTTGTTTCGAATTTGTTTAGCTCAGATTTAAGATAAGCCCGTGCTTCCCGATTGACTGTCTCGACCCGAAAAAAACCCATTCCTCACTCCAGCTCACTCCCAGTTTGACTTGCATTCCCCCCCCATCAAGAGGTGCAATCAGTCCATAGGAAAAAATACGTATGGACAAGAAAAACTCTTCCTACGCAAATGTGATACGCCCACATACATAGGAGCTTCAATTATTTTATTTTATATTTGATGAAAAGCTTGGATCATCACAAATGGCATACAGGTAGCTACGTTTAGGGCCTGTTGCACCAAACTCCAATCAATATTTGATTTTGGACAGGTGGAGTTGGAGGTTGAAGCTTCAACCATCTTCAGAAGGCTCGAAGTGGGCGCCATTGAAAAATAATAATTTTGTAATACACTGTTATGTTTTTAGTTGTTTTTTTTTTAATTTATTTTACACAATGTCGGTTTACATTGTACTGATTTCTAGCTCTTGGTTTATCGACTTCACGGCTTAGTGTTTCAATCAACACTGGTCTCTCACAATATAGCATCTAAACGGACGCCTTTCGCATATTCCGGACTCTTCTATAGTGAAACACACACTTCTGGATTGTTCCATATTATTCTAGTTACCAACAACAACTAGACAATACTAGAGACGTACACATTCACATAAGCAAGCCACGTAATTGGGCTCATAAATTCGTAACAATACCTAATACATTAGATGCAGTGGTGCAGCTGTTTATATATTTTTTTAAGAAATCCTGTGCGGAAGACTACCTAGATTCTAGAGACTCTAGAGGTCTATGACACTTGTTGAAGTGCCGCAGAGGTGTACGAGCTTGGTCGTCGATACAAAGCGCCAATACTCTAGCAAGACCCAGGTACTGTAAGGCTGGATGGACCTTTTAGTGGCCGGTCTTTGGTAAAGGTTTTAAGATTTTTTTCAACCCAGCGAAGAGCATATTTGGAAATATAAATTGTATATTTTTTGTGCTCCGCCGGGATCCGAATCCACAACCTTTCCGAAGTGTTGCCACTGGACTACGGACCGGTCCAAGAATATTATCTAAATAAATGATGTATTTAATTTTCAGGAAAAGGACAAGCGGCAGCTGCGCCTGCGCAACGGCCTGATGACGCAGCACGCGTACAGCGTGACGGGGCTCGCGCGCGTGCGCGGCCAGAACGGGGAGACGCCCCTGGTGCGGCTGCGCAACCCCTGGGGGCGGGGCGAATGGGCGGGCGCGTGGTCCGCCGCCTCCTGGGAGTGGCACGGCCTCTCGGACAGGGACAGAGATCTGCTGAGCCTGCGCGTGGTCAACGACGGGGAGTTCTGGTAGCTACACTTTTCTTATCCGATGATGATGATGACGCGGCGGTGAAGAAGTGGGTCTTCATTCCCTTCTTACAACTTTCAATCCCTTCCTTGGCGCACACTTCTGAGGGCAGCTGATTCCAAGTGGACGGTCCTGCAATGGCGAAAGCGCGGTCACAGAACACTGTGCTTAATTCTATATTTCTACATGAGTCTTGCTTGAGAATTGGCGCTTTGTAGCGACGACGATCAAGCTCGTAAAAAGGTCGATAGCTCATTCCATGCCAAGAGCAAGGGTTCGATCTCAAAGTTTACTCAGCCTTCATCAGAAATGAGAACCAGCCCCCCCGGGAGCTGGGAAATCCCCACTTCAACTGAAAGTGGTTGGTGTGAGGCCGGCCCCCTTACCTGTAAAAATACATAGGTCCCGAAGCGCCACATGCGACCTCTTTGGGGATAACGCAGGCAAGAAGTTACACTATATGTGTAGCTTAGTTGCGTTTTTATGGTGTACTGACAGAGGTTAGAGCACTGTCAGCAGATCGCAGAGTGAGCCCCCTCTCACTCAGACTCCTCGGGATTATCATTTCCTGCAAGTACTCTGGCGCCACTCCATGCAATGCTTTATACACGGTGAGGCCTAGCTTAATTTTGATCCTTTCTGGCATTCTAAGCCAGTGGAGCTTCTGCAAGAGTGGGGTGATGTGGCAGTATTTACTCTGACCATAGATTAATGAGCACTGGCATTCATGCCTGATTGCAGTGTATTGAGTTGGCATTTTGGTTGAGCAGCATATATGCCATTACAATAATCCACCTATGAAATAATAAAGGTTTCACCTGTTTCAGGGAAGGTCGGCAAGAGTTGCAGGGCTTATGTTCATTTGAGATTGGGTTTTTTATACTGGAGGTCCACATGCGGCATGTGTGAGCGCAAAATTATGCGTGTCTGCTTGTGGGAATGCATTGAATATGAATCTCAAAGGATCCATATATTTGCTGCTTAGATTTAGATTTAGAAGGCATTTACCAGAGCTTTCATGTCATCAGGTGGTAGGCAGTTTTTCACGAATTTCAGTTGTCTGAGACCATAAAAGCCCGAGCTAACAGTGCTGCGACAGACTCTTCAGATTTCAGGAAATCTAGTGGTCTATGACACTTGTTGGAGTTTCGCAGACGTGTGGGTGGTGGTGAGCTGGCGTTTGATGTACTATCTAACTGAGTGCTAGCTGTGTTGTGTTGTGTGTTGCGTTTTCTTTGTGGCGAATGATATTGGTTTTGTATTAAACAAGTTTAAATGGGGGTTGGGAACACAGATGTCCGTAATTCCTTCCATAAGCGGGCAGTTTGCCACAGGAATGAGTTGTGAAAATACCAAGCTCTCACAGTGATGTCAACATCAAAAGGATGAATATGAGCCGTTGTACGAGTTGCCCTTGTGACAATGGATTAACCCAAAAATATGCAACTTCTTCTTTCAGTGCCACTTCTAACGAATATCGACAATCGTCATGTTTATTTTTAATTTAGAAACAGGGACTTGGTGCTTTGTCAAAACACTGTAACAGGCATTTCAGCCACGACGTCCTTAGGCGTTCTACAAGAATTTCAACGCATAGGACAACGCCAAATATTGTTGACATGAACACATCGACTGCTCCAAGGAAGAGAGCACTTAGTCAAAAAAGGTAGTTTTGCAGGAAAGCCAATTGAATGTTATTTATTCCATGGAGTACAATGCAAAAACTATTTTTACATTCATTTATTAACGAATTTAAAAAAGATAGAGACACGGCTGTCATCTTGGAATGAAGATAATGATTTGTTTCCTTCAGAAATGGAAATAAGTCAAAAACCTTAATTTCGGAGTTACTTCCTTCTTCCTTGGAGCAGTCGTCATTTTTTTCAACGCCATATGATCAGTTTTGAATGTTGCGTTTTGCCAAAACGTCTTGCATGAGTGATGGTTCATAGAAGGGGCGAATCGACTGGCGTTTACTTTCAAAACACTCTACCAATTTTCTCAATATTTTTCACTTCATTGTTGTACTTTTATCGAACGAAATTTGCCGTTCTCATTAGCATTTTGACGTCCATTCTCCTCATGGTGTGAATCCATCATTCCATCAATATTTCTAAAGAGTCTGCATTGATCATCGCCAACAATGAGGCGCCATGACTCAACACTGGGATTGTTTTACTGCATAATCTATTTTTACGACACTTGCAAATCCGAATACAGTTTTGCGTTTGCGAAATCTCCCTTATCCATCACAGAGAATCATCCATGAGCCTCATCTTTGCATGTATAAGTTATTTAAAGATTGCATTTTTTTCTGATATTTATATATTTGGTTGATTTTTTTCTGAAGCGCCGTTTTCACTAAAATTTAGTCACAAGGGCCCTTTATTCCGGGTATGACCTTTCAAGCAGGTGCGTCTACAGCTTCCTCCTGAAGCTTGCCGTGTCCTGCTCTTTCCTCACCTCAACCGGCAACTCGTTCCAAGCCATTGGGCCCGAAACCGAAAAAGCACGATCACCAAAGTTGGTTGAGGTTGCCCTGAGGGGCGAACTCTGATAGCGCCTGATAGTCGAAGTAGCCATAACTTTCTTTTCTTGTGCTGAAGTTTTTACCAAATACCTGTCTCGATTCCCAAGTCAAAAAATGAAGAGGCTTCCAAAAGAATTGTACCCACCGAACTAAAAGTTCTGTCCCCGTACGCAAAACGCAACTCGGCGACTAAGCTTCACGTATAGAGCAACTTCTATCCGCGTTGTCCCCGAAAAGATCGCAACTGGCATGTGGAACATTTTTATTTACATGGGTTGGTATGAGGCTGACCACCCATACTGTAAAAAATGGTTCACTTCGCCAATGTCACCCCTGCTTCAGGGAAGGTCGAGAAGAGTTGCAGGGCTTATGTTCATTTGAGATTGGGTTTTTGATATTGTAGGTCCACATGCGGCATATCTAAATCTAAATCTAAGCTGCAAAGATATGTATCATTTGAGATTCATATTAAATGCATTCCCACAAGCAGACACGCATAATTTCGCGCTTACACATGCCGCATGTGGACCTACAATATAAAAAACCCAATCTCAAATGAATATAAGCCCTGCAACTCTTGCTGACCTTTTCTGAAGCAGGGGTGACATTGGCAAAGTGAACCATTTTTTTTTTTACAGTATGGGTGGTCAGCCGCATACCAACCTTTCAGTCAAGGAAAATGTGTGAGCGCGAAATTATGCGTGTCTGCTTGTGGGAATGCATTTAATATGAATCTCAAAGGATACATATCTTTGCAACTTAGATTTAGATTTAGATTTTTAGGTAAGGCGGTCAAACACATTTCGCCAGCTCCCAAGTCGGCTGACTCTAATTTCTTGTGAAGGCTGAGGAGCCCTTGGTGGGGATCGATCCAAGCCCTCTGGCATGAAACGCAAACAGACAACTGAGCTATCGACCGGACGAAGCTCGCGCTATTCCATCTGGTGGAAGTATTGGAAGGAAATATTTGTGGCATTACCAAAATGACGGTCACCAAGTAGTAAAATATGAGTCTTGCTTGAGAATTGGCGCTTTCTAAAGCCACGCAGAGGACTTTTGAAGCTTGTTTAAAACAAAAACAGCGCTGACGAAGTACTATCATATTTATTTTATATTATTTTATACCTGAAAAGAGTTTCTGCCATATAACTGCCGTGGTGGTATGCATAAATGTCATCCACACGTGATCGTGTGTAGCGAGTATTGCCATAGTCTACCTGTAAATCTCTTACCGGCCAGTGTCTTTACAATTATTCTACCAAGTGCAGAAAATTCTATACAAAATACTAAAACAGTTGTGGACAACCTTTTTAATTATATAGACGGCAAACAAAATATCAGGGTTAGGATTATTCCTTGACTTATAGGTTGGTATGAGGCTGACCACCAATACTGTAAAAAGTTTTTCACTTTGCCAATGTTACCCCTGTTTCAGGGAAGGTCAGCAAGAGTTGCAGGGTGTATGTGCATTTGAGATTTGGGTTTTTATGTTGTGGGTACACATGCGGCATGTACATTGTACAAGCTCGAACTCATACGTGTCTGCTTG
Organism: Agapetus fuscipes; assembly: GCA_951799405.1. NCBI lineage: Eukaryota > Metazoa > Arthropoda > Insecta > Trichoptera > Glossosomatidae > Agapetus > Agapetus fuscipes. Next base: position 10,772,744 of record OX637351.1, on the reverse strand, counting down.
TGAAAATGCATATAATGTGAATCCCCAGTGTAACATATCTTTGCAACTTAGATTAGATTGGATGAGATTAGTTGCCTCGGTGTGCACCATGTCTTTTTTTGTAAGAAAGTAGAGATTGAAAGGTAAGGAAGAAGTAAGAGATTGAAAGCTTAGTCGGCGCTTTGCAAGCATTACCCTGCATTAAAAACGCAACTAAAACGCAACTAAGCTACACATATAGTGTAACTTCTTGCCGCGTTATCCCCGAAGGGGTCGCATGTGGCGAGTTGAACCTATTTATTTTTACAGGTAAGGGGGCCGGCCTTACGCCAACCACTTCAGTTGAAGTGGAGGTTTCCCAGCTCCCGAGAGTGCTGGTACTCATTTCTTGTGAAGGCTGAGTAAACCTTGCCGGTATTTTATTTTGGGGTTTGAAAATAAACACCGAAACGGGAAATCATTTCTGACACCCTCGGTGGGATTCGAACCCGAGCTTTCGGCATGGAATGCAAGCACTCTACCACCTGAGCTATCGACCGGACTTTGATGTTGAGATGTCCGCAGGGCTGGAAGTCTCATCTAATCTAATCTAAGTTGCAAAGATATGTTACATTGGAGATTCACATTACATGCATTCCCACAACCAGACACGTACAAGTTCGCGCTTGCACATGCCTCATGTGAACCTACAACATAAAAAACAAATTTCAAATGGACATACACCCTGCAACTCTTGCCGTCCTTCTCTGTAACAGGGGTGACATTGGCAAAGTGAACCATTTTTACAGCATGGGTGGTCAGCCGCATACCAACCTATAAGTCAAGGAACTTGGTATCTATAATAATCGAAAATTTTAAGTTGCAAGGATATATTCATTTAAAGTTCTCAGGTGTATGCCCACCAACAAACACGTGTAGTTCGCGCTTACAAATGCTGAATGTGTACTTACAAATAAAATCCAAACCTCAAATGAACATAAGCCCTACAACTTTTGCCGACCTTCCCTGACACAGGGGTGACATTGGCAAAGTGAACCATTTTTTACAGTATGGGTGGTCAGCCTCATACCAACCTATAAGGGCTATAAGTCAAGGAATACGAATAATAAATTAGTCATCCCCACAGTAATTCTTACCTACCGAATATCGGTAATATTTGCAAAAGACTAATCAACTGTTCACTTGCTATAATCTTTCTGTGATTCTGAGCCTCCTTTGCTTTGTGTAAACACTTGGGAAAGTGTAGCTTCACGGGCCTTCTGCCACTCGCATCTCACATAACTTTTGCATGCGAGTCCTGTGACACATCCCCGGATGGGATGGATATACAGGGCGTGCGTCAGTGGAGGGAGAGGCTGACCCTGAGAGAAGGTGTTGTTCACTTGCGGCCATCTTGGATTGACAGGTCTTCATACAAATATTACCTATATTTGGTAGGTAAGAATTACTGTGGTGACGAGACTTGCAGCCCTGGTTTGCCTTGACTGCCCTGGGTGTAGGAGCCTCGTCTCCCATTATAATATAATAATAATTCAGCAGTGCCTCGGCACAGTCCGCCGCGTTAGATTTTGTGAGACGGCGCAGTACTGAGAGCGTGGGAACGGACAAAACTGTGCGCGGACCTTAATGTTACTATTATTGAGCGAGGCCGCCTAAACGCAACACGAGCCGTGACGCCAACATGGCAGCAGTGCACAAAATCCAAGAAAAATGGACCAGGCCTGTAAAACATAACAGTTTCTTGGACCGGTCCGTAGTCCAGTGGCAACACTTCGGACTCGTAAATGGAAGGTTGTGGATTCAGATCCCGACGGAGCACAAAAAAATATACAATTTATATTTCAAAATATGCTCTTCGCTGGGTTGAAAAAAATCATAAAACCTTTACCAAAGATCCGTCACTAAAAAGGTCCATCCAGCCTTACAGCACCTGGGTCTTGCTTGAGTATTGGCGCTTTGTAGCGACGACCAAGCTCGTACACCTCTACGGCACTACAACAAGTGTCATAGACCCCTAGAGTGTCTAGAATCTAGGGAGTCTCCCGCACAGTGTGTAGAAAGTAAAAACTATGGAGCGACATTAGTACTGATGACATAACATGACAGTACTGATGAAAAAATGTAAAATTGTATTGTTACGAGCGTATGGTAGTATTAGTGCATACGTGATTCTAATCACGCTGGTGGAACAACGCTCAAGAATCATCCACTATGGTTGAGAAATCAAGAACAGTTGAGAAACGTCCGTATAAACTATATAAATGTAAGCCGAAATCGTGTGCAGGCCAGAGTGTCGATTAAAACATTGAGCCGTGAAGTCGAAAGCAAGAGCTAGAAATCAGTGATTGTCAATGGTTGTAAATTGAGAACCAAACCATGTAAAATAAATTCTGTCAATATAAATAATTGCAGTTTAATTAAAATAGAACCTAGTAAAAACATAACAACTTATTTGTAGGAAATCTATTCTCGCTCGCTTATAAACCACCGTCAGTGGTGCTTTTAAAATGATACCTGTGAACTTGATTATCATTCCATGTATTTTATTCATTGTTGCTCAGCCCAGAGGGTTAAATAATTTATATCGCTCACACTCTTAGTACTTTACTTTCCTTTACTTTTACTTTCTTCGGCTCATAAGCCTGCGTGCCATGTTGCATTGAGATTTGTCTGATGGCTGGTTAAGCCTGCAGGTGGTCACAGTAATGTAGTCGATGTTAAACGGCCTGCTGACGCCTCAGACGAGGAAATGTAATGGGCTTTATTATGGAATACTGTGCAGAGCGGTGTGTGGGATTAAGCTGTTAGCATTCCGTGTATTTTATTCATTGTTGCGCAGCTCAGAGGGTTAAATCATTCATTTCGCTCACACCCTTAGTACTTTACTTTACTTTTACTTTCTTCGGTTCATAAGCCTTAAGGGCTCAGGGCCTCCGCACAACAATCTTCCAGGACTCACAAAAGGACTGATTTTAAAATAAAGAGAAGAATAACAAACCTTTGCCAGTGAACGGTCCATAGACCATAGTCTAGTGCAGCCATACTCAACCTGCGGCCCGGCAAGCTTCTCTGTGCGGCCCGCGGACGTGATTTACAAAATCTGGGAAGCGCGAAAAAGATGTTTTTGAAGGGAGGCAACTTTTGAAAATTACGCGTGCCTTTCGACAGCACGCCATTTTCTACAGCATGGGTGGTAAGCCGCATACCAACCTATAAGTCAAGGAACATACACAGCAAATTGCATTTTTAAAATCGATGAATAATTAAATGTATCGACATCAAAACTAAAACAGAATACAAAATTCTAATTTAAAAAACCCCTAGTCCCTAAACATAATTTGACATAAGTGCGTCCTTTTCATTCAGTATAAAATTGTTGTATATATTCCTTGATTTATAGTTTGGTATGCGGCTGGCCACCCATGCTGTAGAAAATGGTTCATTTTGTCAATGTTTAGGGAAGGTCGACAAGAGTTCCAGGATTTTAAATTGTAGGTTCACATGCGGCATGCGCAAGCGCGAACTTTTACGTGTCTGCTTGTAATGCAACTTAGATTATATTAGATTAGATAAAGTCGCTATGCTAACGTTGAAAATACCGGACCTTAGCCCCAACGCAAAACGCGACTAAACGCAACTAAGCTACACATATAGTGTAACTTCTTGCCTACGTTTTCCCCGAAGGGGTCGCATGTGGCGCTTCGGAACCTATTTATTTTTACAGGTAAGGGGGCCGGCCTCACACCAACCACTTTCAGTTGAAGTGGGGGTTTCCCAGCTCCCGGGGGGGCTGGTTCTCATTTCTTGTGAAGGCTGAGTAAACCTTTGAGATCGAACCCTTTCTCTCGGCATGGAATGCAAGCATTCTATGAATTGAGCTTTTGAGCTTGATCGTCGTCGCTACATTCTCAAGCAAGAACCAGTTGCTGTAGGGCTGGATGGACCTTTGGTGACCGACCGATTTGGAATCGAACCCACAACCTTCCCATTCAGAGTCCGAAGTGTTACCACTGAACTACAGACCGGTCGAACCCCAACGAAAGGCCATATTATCACCCTGAGTTTGCAATCCCATTATTAGTTCCCGTCTTTTGTTGTCGAGGCGCGGACAGCTAAATTGAAACAATATTTCACATTTCGCAACATCCACAGTCTGCAGAGATCGCTGTGAGCCCCAGTTAATATTTAACTTGATAATTAACATTTATTACTTGCAACTGACTATCGTTCCGTGTAGTTTAGAGTTATATAATATCCGCTGCCGACGCGACGGCCACTTACGAGTGCCATTTTTGCATGTATGACTAGAATTTTAAAGAATTTCCTTGACTTATTACTTATTAGTTATTTATTTATTTAACATCGTACGGCACAGAATGCCTTTTACAGAAAAAAAAAACACAAATATAAACAAGTAGAAAAACAATGGTTAAATACAAACAAGCAATGTGATAGATAACAGCAAAAGAAAGAAATTATAGGTTGGTATGTGTCATCCCTGTTTCAGGGAACGTCGGCAAGAGTTGCGGTGTGTATGTTCATTTGAGATTTTGGTTTTCATGTTGTAGGTTCACATGTGGCATGTACAAGAGTGAACTGATACGTGTTTACTTGTGAAAATGCATATAATGTGAATCCCCAACGTTACGTATCTTTGCAACTTAGATTGGGTAAAATACTTTAAAATAATAAAGAAAACGGAATCATTGTGATTATTTTTTCAAAATAAAACATTGCACCAACCTGTGTCAGCACAGCATTAGAAGAGTTTTGGTAGTTGGTTAAAAAAACACTGCACCAGTGGCCAATATCTGATCCTCCAAAAACCGGTAAAGTTCTATATTTTTTCCTATCCGTGTTTAAAAGGCTATACACGTCTTTGCAGTCCATGTTTCAATATGAAAAAAAAACAAGCACAAGAAGTTGCAATGTATGTGTAGCTTAGTTGCGTTTTTGCGTTCGTTTATTATTTAACTGATTCATGTAATTAATGAACCATCCCTTGATTTTATAAAATATTATGTTTTTTAAGCAATTAGAAATGGATTTGTGATTTATAGTGTTGATACCACTTTGATTTTAGTTTTTAATCTTGTTTATTTCAAGAGACTCCTACAACGATACAATAAAAATATTAGATCTATGATTTAGCCGGGCCGGTCCGTAGCCAAAGCTACGGTCAATTAGCGTTTTGTCGTGAATTGGACAGGGGTGGTAGACAGGGCTTTTCCTGCCAGACAGCGGGGCATCAGTATTCTATTTACGCAAAAATGACACGCATGAGTGCCAGATTTCCGGCAAGCGTGACGGTGTGCGCTTTATCTGAAGGCGTAGGTGTTAAACCTATCAACACCATCTTGTTAAATATCGCTAATGAACTAGGTACAACGAGGACTCACTTGATAAATAACCAGTCCCGTTACTGCAGCTGGAGATCGTGAGAGGGAAATGATCTGTGAGGGGCCGTTGTTTCAATAACAGCTCAGCTACTTCAAACTGAGGCTGGGAAGAGGCCCACGTCCAGGACCCCTCCTGGACGTGGGACAGAGACAAGCAGACAAGTAGACAGAGACAAGCAGAGAAATAAGCTAGATGAAAAGGGTTAAGTAGCAACTAACCGAACGAGTAGTTTTTTGCATACTCGTATAATTTTACTGGGGTCTCTTTTATTAAACTGCAATTTTTTATTTTGAAAGAATTTGTTTTACACAATTTGGTTCACAATTTACAACAATCGATTTCGAGCTCTGGCTTTCGACTTCACGGCTCAATGTTTTTTCGGTTCCACGACAAAATGTCCATTGACAGAATGTCCCCCGACGTAATGTCCACGGACAGAATGTCCCCCCGACAAAATGTCCACCCGACCAAATGTCCACCGACAGAATGTCCACCGACAGAATGTCCACCGACATAATGTCCACCGATACAATGTCCACCGACAAAATGTCCACCCGACAAAATGTCCACGCGACAAAATGTCCACCGACAAAATGTCCACCGACAAAATGTCCACCGACATAATGTCCACCGATACAATGTCCACGGACAAAATGTCCACTCTTCCTGCTGCCCTATTGCAGTCTTCTTATATAGGTGCAACCATAGGGATGGCAGGTGGGCGTTCCCTTGGTAAATCCGATATGATTAAAACAATCATGGTCAAAAGTCCGTATTTTTGCGCATGTTTTTATCAAAATGCCTTATTTTTATGTGTTACCGTGTAAAAATAACAGTCAAAATAAGTAGTATAAGGATCATGGTATTATTTCTTTTCCGTTAAAGTAATGAATTGCACCCGCATTGCACATTTTAAATCGTTTTAAATATTTGAAGCACTTAAATATTTGACGTTTGTCGTTTATTGCGTCAGATTTGTTTACGCCATCGCTAGAGATGTGCTGCGCGTAGTGTTCGTCGAATTTCGATACCTCTGAAATTTATTTCAAGAAAAGACAAAAACTACTTGATAATTATATTATGTTTTTATTGTAACAATATACTTAATTTGAATCTATCTATAATCTATCTATAATCTAAGCTGCAAAGATATGTAACGAGATGAGTTTGTTTGTTTGGTAGAATGGAACATTGTATTTAAATTTGAATGGAAAAAGAAAAACAAAAAAATGCAGAAAGAGGGAAGAAGCTTGCCTGGCGTGAGAGCCACAAGCATGTGTAATTTAGAATAATTAATATTATTGTGCTGTGGTTTATTGTGTATACATTGTGAAAGGAATAAAAGTAAACATATTAAAGTGGCTGTTACATTATTAATTGTGTCAATCAGCAGGACAGAGGAAAAACCTACACATTTTAGAAATGAAGATTTAAAAATCGAACGTCCCAGAAGAAAAAAGAATGTACATGAACCAGTTTGTTTCAAATCAGTTTAGATAAATATATATAGATGGTGTTATATTTAATTTGTATGAAAAAAAAAATTTCAATGAAATGATTTTTTTTAATTGCATAAATTGAAAATATACAGCAAATGACGAAATCTAAAAAAATAAATAATAAAAAGGATTTAGAAAGTAACACAATGGAGTCCATAAATTTTGATCCTCTCAAATTAAAAATATCTTTTAATGGTGAAAGTGAACCAAATGAATTTATAATAAGGTTAGAAGAATTAGCCAAAGTCTACAAATTAAAATTAGATTATTTGGTAGAGTGTATGCCTATATTTTTAACAGATTTTCCGTTAACGTGGTACAGAGCAATTAATTGTGAATTTGATTGGAAAATTTTTAAAACCAAATTCTTACAACAATTTGAAAAATATGACTTTCAAAGGAATCTTAAGTTAGAAATTTTAAATATGGTACAAGGTCATGATAATGCATCTGTTTATATTTTAAAGGTAAAATCAAAAAATAATTTATTAAATAAAATAATGCATGATAAAGAACTTATGGACATAATAATTCATGGATTGTCAGAAAAATATGCAACTTTACTGACAACATCTGAAATTAAAAATAGAGGAATATCCTTCACCGAAAAATGTAAAACAACTACGAATGTTTTTAGGTTTGGTAGGATTTTATAGAAAAGTTATACGAAACTGCAGTGAGATATCATATCCACTAAATAAATTATTGAGAGGTAAAAAAAGGTCAGAACAATTTTAATTGGTCAAAAGAATCTGAGGATGCATTTAATAATTTAAAATTAGCCTTAAGCACAGCCCCTGTATTAATATGTCCGGATTTCACAAAAGATTTTTTTGTACACACTGATGCCAGTAAAAATCAAGTAGCTTCAGTATTAAACCAAAATATCAATGGGTCCGAAAAGCCAATAGCATATTTTTCAAGAAGTTTGACAGTTAGAGAACAAAACTATTCGACATCAGAACGTGAGCTTCTTGCCATTGTAGAGTCAATTGAACATTTTCGATCTTATCTAGATGGGATGAAATTCAAGGTAATAACTGATCATATGGCATTAAAATTCTTGAATAAAATATCAAATCCAACAGGTAGATTAGCAAGATGGGCCATGAGACTTTCACAGTATGAATTTGAGATTGAGCATAGAAAAGGGAAAGAACATACAGTGCCAGATGTATTATCTAGGATTCCTGGTACTAAAGAAATGGAAGTAATAAATTCAAATATTGCAGATCCTTGGTATAATAATATCGCAGAAGGATGTACAAAAACAAGAAATTGCAAGATTTCAAAGGCGGTTTTGAAAATATTGAAGGTGAGAGAATTCAAATAATTTATCCTTAAAATAAAACAAAATATGTGGCGCCGGCTGAGCATTATGATACATTATTTACTCATTGTAAAAAAAAAAAAAAAAAAATTGGGAATGTTTTTTTTTTATGAGAGGAAGGAGGTGTATTGTAACGAGATGAGTTTGTTTGTTTGGTAGAATGGAACATTGTATTTAAATTTGAATGGAAAAAGGAAAACAAAAGAATGCAGAAAGAGGGAAGAAGCTTGCCTGGCGTGAGAGCCACAAGCATGTGTAATTAAGAATAATTAATATTATTGTGCTGTGGTTTATTGTGTATACATTGTGAAAGGAATAAAAGTAAACATATTAAAGTGGCTGTTACATTATTAATTGTGTCAATCAGCAGGACAGAGGAAAAACCCTCACATTTTGGCGCCCAACGTGGGGATTCCTGGTACTAAAGAAATGGAAGTAATAAATTCAAATATTGCAGATCCTTGGTATAATAATATCGCAGAAGGATGTACAAAAACACCACACAAATACAAAAAATTCATTTCAAAAATATGAAAATAAAAAAAAAACCTGTTTCTGATACATTATTCAGTCATTAATACCTTTTTTAACAATACCAATTATTTTCATACTAAAATTAATATATTTTTTTTTTTAACACAAATTTCATATTCAATATTATAAACAAATATTTGTTTTTTTTTTTTTTAAATACTTAATTCAACAATTCAAAATAATCAAATAACAATACATAATAAACATTCACCAGTTTATTAATCAATTCATTAAAATAACTTTTTTTTTTTAAATACTTAATTCAACAATTCAAAATAATCAAATAACAATACATAATAAACATTCACCAGTTAATTAATCAATTCATTAAAATAACTTTTTTTTTTTTTTAAACATGTATCACATCTTTCCCAATATTTAAATTTATTTCAAATTTATTTTTCATTAATAAATTTATCAGTCCATCAATTTTTTTTAAAAACTTTACCTTCATAATATGTAATACTTTGTTTAATTTATGTTTCATACCTTCATTTAAATACAATGTTCCATTCTACCAAACAAACAAACTCATCTCGTTACAGATATGCTCACATTTAAGGCTCAATATTAAATGCATGCCCACAGACAGGCACATGTAGGTTCGCGCCTACACATTCTGCATGTGTGCATATAAATAAGCAAAACCTCACATGAACATAAACCTTGCAACTCTTGCCGCCATTCCCTGAACCGGGGTTGCATTGGTAAAAGTGAACCGATTTTTACAGCACGGTTGGTCAGCCTCATACCAACCTATCAGTCAAGGAGAATAGAAGCCATTATTACGTTATGACTTCCAAAACAATCAATTAAGTGCTATTCACTTTTTGACCAATACATTAATAATAATTATATGAAGAATAAATATTGTTTTTTTTTGTGGATGTAAAGCAAATGCAAAACTAAAGAATTCGCGCTTTCTATAGCATAGTTCAAGTTCACAGAAGGCTCTTGGGGTGTGTTTCATACGAAAACAGCGCCCATCAAATAAATCCTCCTAATATAATTACTATATACATGAGCTAAGTATTTATTATATTGAAAGTTAAATTATTGTGTGTTTTGAAATGTTCAATTCTTGTATATACAGGAACAATACAATGTAAACACGTATTTCTTCAGAGATTGAATTATCGATATTACCAAGTATCGATCGATAGCTAGCAGAGATTATCAACTTTGTACAACTCTACATATGCGTTTTATTCTTTATGCGAGTGTGAGTGTATGAGTGCGAGCTCAAAAACTCGCGATCAAAACGTCGTAAGCGATCCTGATTTCATGGCGCTTAGGCTCTTTCTATCCGGGTATCGCCGTCGAAATTTGTACCTTTTGTCTTGTGCGTGTGTCCCCTAATGATTTTCAGCTTTTTCATAAAAACTGGTAATCTCTACTGAATTCTAAAATTATCAGAGTAAAGTAAATAAAAAGCGTATCGAAATACAAAAAAAAACTGCAAAAAGCATTAAGTGGCGATGTAATTAAAAAATAAAACAAAAACGCCTTTTTTCCATTCCCATACAAATTTTACATGTCCGCAACCCGTTTTTGACCCTTTGATGGCATGATACGATCAAAATAGTCAAACGTTTTTAAAGTTGAGTATTTTTGCATATACCTTAGTAACGTATCTTTCATTTTCTGTACTAGCCACAATAATATTTACTTATTTAAACACGAAATATTGATTGCTAAGGGTTGTCTCCATTTTTGGCTCCGAAATTTTTCTTTTAGTATGTTACCAATTCCATTGGAACTGACAAAAATCTTGCAACTTTAAGTATTTATTCACGTATGGTAACTCTTTGATGTAGTGTGGACAACACAAAAAAACTCATTCGATACCTTCATTTTCTTTTGAGAACGTTTACATCAGACTCGGGAATTTGTCGTGTGTGTTTTGAGTGGAAGTTAACTTGGCATTATTAAGGTATGTATTCGAATATGTTGTCAGTTGTATATTTTTTACTTAGATCCATTAATTCTTCTAATGATTGTATGTTTTTATCATTCCTGACAGTATTATTTTTCAAATGGCACAAGTTTAAGGTAATGTCGGGCGGTTTTTTATTTACAATCTTCACCGTATGTTACCAGTATTAAGGTGTATTCACGTAGGTTTAAAAAAATTCACCTACTTACCGTTAATTTATGGTTGACTAACAAATAACATTTACGTACCTAATTGAAACATAAAACTATCTAATCAACCTTACTACATGCTATTAATATTTTAAATGCACCGTTTGATGTTTGTTATTCAAAATAGCAAAAAGGTTTATTCCGTGATCTGTGGGCTAAACGATTAAATGAAATTTGGACCACAGAGGTACCTAATTTTTATATCGGTGCTGGATACTGTGAAAAATGTACGCAAAAAAAAACATTGCCTATCTATCTAAATCTATGATAATCTATAATCTAAGTTACAAAAATATATTGCATTTAAGACTTTAAGTTCGTACTTAAACATGCTGCATGTGAACCTACAATATAAAACCCAATCTCAAATGAACATAAACCCTGCAACTCTTGCCGACCTTACCTGACACAATGGTAACATTGGTAAAGTGAACCATTTTTTACAGTATGAGTGGTCAGCTTCATACTAACCTATAAGTCAAGGAAACTTATTGAAATACAATAAACGAACGATTTTAGGTAGTTATTAAATGTGCGTATTCATATTTTTATTAAACATTCATAGACAAACAACATTCATATTTATAGACATTCAAAATGGTGCTCTTATATTTTTTACTGAACAGTGTTTACGAATTGCTATAAAATCTTGTATTCGTCGTCGAAAAAAGAAATGAGATATCGAAATGTAAAAAAACCTAATTTTTCGAACCTGTCCGTCATTTTGAATAGACCTTAATTTAACTCACGATGTTTTCGTTTTCTTGAATCTTGCCGGTCGACAGTTATGGTACAAATTTAAACGGCGTTACCCATCCATCGCATTTGGAATTTTTTTAACAAATCAAGCACTAGCTACCATTGTAATTGTAATGTTAGTTCCCGCCTACCGAAAAAACGGTGACAGCTGGTTTTGATACTGCAATAGAAAAATATCATATCTCTTTATGTTCCGTGATCTGTGGGTGCAACAGAGATCTTTCTTGCATATTCCAGATCATTCTTCGATCTCTCGCTCACACCAGAACGTCATTCTACGCACTACCACCATCATAGACTAGGTACTTTCAGTTGGTTTATTTTACACAATTTAGTTCACAAATTTACAGCAATTGATTTTCAGCTCTGGCTTTCGTAGTTCACGGCTCAATGTTTTATCTACACCTCCTTGCTGCTCCCTGCCATCATACATGTATAGGAGCGCGTAGGTACTTTTATTTCCAAGCTCGTAACACTATCATCATCATACTAGTGCCAGACTGTTCAACGTATGCATGTATAGTCGCACGTAGGCACTCCAAGTTCGTATCAATATGTCAATTGTTGGTTCTGTTTCCAGGATGTCCTTCGACGACTTCTCCCGGCACTTCACCCAGCTGGAGCTGGTCCACGTGGGCCCGGACGACTGGATGAGCGAGCCCGCGCTGCACAGCAAGCAACCCTGGAGGGCAGTGCTGGCCAGGAGGAGGTGGAGGGCGGGCTACAACGCAGGGGGCGGGCCGCACTTCACAGGTAACTCACCAAGTGACGTCATCAGTCATCATCAGGCAGCTGACCGGTGAAGACATTCCATACTTGCGAAACAAAAAAATCATCCACTGTAACTGTAACTGGTGGCCAGAGCTCTACAGAGCTGCCTCCATTTCTTACTGTACTGTTTTTTTAAATAGATTTGTGGAAAGGAATGCAATTCACCTACCTATTTGGCCTGGCTAGTAATTGTCTTCATGCGAATGCAGAAGTTTGCGTTCATGCAATGTCATATGTTCAAGCAGGCTCGAAGTTATGATCAAGTGGGCCAGACGCAGATTCGAACTAACGCTATTCTGTTCCAAGTACGCTAGTCGAACATGCGCCTTTACCTTACATACCTTTCAATTCATTCATATCTATCACCTTTTTCATGCATTTTCTTTTTTTACGCTCATTTTGTTTATCTCATTCTATCACAATGTCCTGAATCTCATCACTCCATACTTTTCTCGGTCGTCCCTTACCTCTTTATCTTTTCACACTTCCTCTGTATAATATATAAATGTCAGTCTATCATCATTCATTGTTTCCACATGCCCAAACCATCTTATCACATTCTTTTGTACCTTAACTTTCACATCGTCTTTCAAATTACATTCTTTCTTTACCCATTCATTCCTAACTCTATCCTTCAGAGTGTTTTCCTGTCGTGCTTCTCAAATGCTTCATTTCCACCGCACATACTTTACTCATTTCGCTGTCAATCACTTCCATATATCAAAGTCAGTAACAATATGCCATTGTGTACCGCCATTCTTAGATCCATCGTCAATCGCTTGTTCTTTGCTATTCTTCCTATTGCACCGACCACTTGCTTTCCCTTGCACACCCTATTCTCAAGTTCCCTTGTCATCTTCCCATTCTTTTCAAACATACTTCCCAAGTATTTAAATTCATCCACAATTTCAACTTTCGTACCATTCAGGGTTGTATTATTACTATATTAAGATAAAAAAAAAAATACCTATATGACTGTAAGTCTAAAATACCAGATAAGATTAAAGTGAGAATAAATCTCTGCAGGTGAGATCAGCTGTAGACTATAGAGTATGTAGGAATAAGATAAGCTACAAGTATTTATATAACAGCCGCGTTACCGTGGCGACATTCCTTCCTCCCAACACAGCGCGGGAAATCAACTGTAAATGATAAAAGTGTGATCAACTTGCAACTAAGTTGCATTGCAGCAAGACAGACGCGGCGGTAGATCTCTGTGCTTCTCTTGTTTGTGGAGGATCTATAAAGTGTTAGCTACCAACCTTTTTGGACCGGTCCGTAGTCCAGTGACAACACTTCGGACTCGTAAATGGAAGGTTGTGGATTCAAATCCCGGCGGAGCACAAAAATATACCATTTATTTTTCGAAATGTGCTCTTCGCTGGGTTGAAAAATTCATAAACCTTTACCAAAGACCTTCCATTTATGAGTCCGAAGTGTTGCCACTGGACTACGGACCGGTCCAAGAAATGCCAACAACACGCGGTGTACCTGAGCGGTCACCCATCCAGGTAGCATCCGCGCCCAATGTTGCTTAACTTCTGTGGTCTATGGGAACCGGTGCTTTCAACATGGTATCGTCGTTGACGTTGGTAAGGACCTCGGTTAAATATTTCTCGGAAGTGGGTAATAATATGATGGAATTTGAACAGGAAATATTATGTTTATCAGCTAATTTACATGCATGCAAACAAATTTTTGATTTGTTGGCAGAAATCACACTTAATTTTGATTTTTGTCTGATTGGAGTTTGGTGCAACAGGCCCCAAGGGGTCCCAACGCCGTCACTGGTTTGAAGCGTAAATAATCATAATTATTTAAACATACTTTTATTTTCTTTTTGTGAATAAATTGCGCTGTCAACTGCGCATGACACAAAGCATGATAAATCTCCTCAGGTGTTATGGTGAATATAATTTGTAAGTAAGTACATGGGGGAATGGACACTCATTATGTTTTATTGTCAACCTTTATTGTATGGAGAAAATTATAAATATTATAAAGTGAATTTCAATATTGTTGCCATGCTAAATAATGAGAGATAAATGTATTAATTAAAACGGAGTTGACCGGTCCGTAGTCCAGTGGCAGCACTTTGGACTCGTAAATGGAAGGTTGTGGGAGCATAAAAAATATACCATTTATATTTTCAAATATGCTCTTCGCTGGGTTGAAAAATTCATAAACCTTTACCAAAGACCGATCACCAAAGGTTCATCCAGCCCAACAGCAACTGGGTCTTTCTTGAGAATTGGTGCATTGTAGCGACGACCATAATCTATAATCTATAATCTAAGTTGCAAGGATATATTCATTCAAAGCTCTCAGATGTATGCCCACAAACAAACACGTGTAGTTCGCGCTTACAAATGCTGATTGTGTACTTACAAATAAAATCCGAACCTCAAATGAACATAAGCCCTGCAACTCTTGCCGACATTCCCTGAAACAGGGGTGACATTGGCAAAGTGAACCATTTTTTACAGTATGGATGGTCAGCCTCATACCAACCTATAAGTCAAGGAATACGAGTAATAAATAACATTTTAGTATAAAAATAAAAAAAACAACAACAAAATCTTAAAAATAAATCTATACAAAAAAAGTCAAAAATTTCTTATGCAAACAATGTAGCAAATTAATAAACCAACATTACAAATCAGCATTGCAGATTAGCTTTTACGACCAAGTTCGTAAAAAGTCCGGTCGATAGCTCGGTTGGTAGAATACTTGCGCTCTATACTGAGAGCAAGGGTTCGATCCCCCCCGAAGGTGTCAGAATGATTTCCCGTATCGGTGTTTATTTCAAACCTAAATACCGTCAAGGCTTACTCAGACTTCACAAGAAATGAGAACCAGTCCCCTCGGGAGCTGGGAAACTCCCACTTCAACTGAACTGGTTGGTGTGAGGCCAGCCCCCTTACCCGTAAAAATAAAAATGTCCCGAATCGCCACATGCGACCCCCAAAAAGTTACACTATATGTGTAGCTTAGTGTTTATGACGTGTTACGTTTGACCGCCGAGAAGAAATAAAATCTGCAACATCTGTGCCATAAAAATTCCGAGTCCATTGCATTCCTCTTCACGAATTTATTTATAATAAAGTCAGCTTTCTTTATAACACAACCATACTTCATATGTTGCGCAACTCTTTCGCCGCGTTGTCCCAGAAGAAGTGTCGAGTGAAAGCTATTTATTTTCACAGATACGGGGACCAGTATCACACCAACCACTTGAAGTAGGGGGTTCCCGGCTTCCAAAGGGGCAGGTTCTCTTTCTTGTGAAGGCTGAGTAAATCTTGTCGGTATTACCGTATTGTGGTCTCAATTAAACACTGAAAAGGGAAATCATTTCTAATACACTTTGTGGCGATCGAACACTAGCCTTCTGGAACGTAACGCAAGCATTCAACCAACTGATCTATCGGCATTAATGATAAAGTGATTATTTGCATCTAATATAAAACCTGCTTCTGAAGATGCAAAATATATTGGTGAATTGTATTCCTCTTCACAAATATCTTTAAAAAAAACAGTGAAATGTTGCAATCAGAATTCTTCAGGTGTTTCACAGTCCCCCTCGGTGTGATGATGCATGCAATATTTACCTGTAATAATCCTCCTCATGTTCTTGTTTACGCTCTTTCTCTTCCACCTGTCGCCTCCACATTCTGATACCCAGGCACGTGTCAACCTGGGAGACTGCACGCAACGAGGAGACGAAAAACGCACAGTAATTTAAATAGGGTAATTGCAGTGGTGCGGTAAACGGTTTAAAATACTAGGGTTGTCTAGAGTACATTTCAAGGATCACAACCACATCATTTTTAAGTAGTAAAAATAAAGATATCATTGATAATTTGCCTGCAAAAAACAAGTAGCCAACATCTTCAGAAGACACCCCCACTCTTACGACACCCCCACGGGAGCTGAGAAAACCACACTTCCACTGAAATGAAAATAAATGTGATCCACTCGCCACATTCGATCCCTTCGAGATAAAAAATAGCGTCAAGAAGTTACACTACATGTGTAGCTTGGCAGCGTTTAGCTAGGTTCGGGTCCACATGATGAGTGCACGCGCATGCATGTCCTTTAATATGTCGGCATGCGCTGGAACAGGTTTGGCATGCACATTGCACATGCACTGAGAAGCAGAAGATTCCCCGTAGGGCAGCTTAAATGCCGCCAATACTTCCGGCCATTGTAACTGTACCTACTCCTTTCTGCATGTACTTTTTCATTACAGTGGAACCTCCCATAACGAGCATAATTCGTTCCATCATCTCGCTCGTTATGTGAAACACTCGTTAAGCGAAACTAATTTTTCCATATTCCAATATATACTTATACATTTTTTGGTTGATTTCTTTTAGAAGCGCCGTTTTTACTAGAATTTAGTCTCAAGGGCCCTTTATTCTCGGCATGACCTTATAATATAAATCAGAGGTGCCCATACGGTCGATCGCGGGAGGTTTTAACTTTTTAAGGTCGATCGCCGAGGATAATTCAAGATAATTTTTATTTTTATATTGTACTAGTATTATTTTAATTTCTTTTTGTAATGTTAGAGATTAAATTTAATACAGATTTATCATTTTGCAATCAATGTAGTTTTACTTGTGCAACTTTTTTTCTTAATAAATGTTTATACATTATGAATTATGAGATATTTGGTGGGCTTAACAGTTAAAATGTCGACCTCCTATTCATATTTTTTTGCTAGGTCGATCTCTTCAAGAAAAAGTATGGGCACCCCTGATATAAATCAATGATAATGCCTTCCATACGAAATATAAAATATATATATTTTTTAACGTTTATTCAAATAAAATTACATGCTTATAAATTGTTAATGATCCTAACCCGGATAAAAACATTTGTAAAAATCGAAACTAGCTTATTGTTTATTAAGTAATTTACGAGAAATAATTATTTATTTTTTACTTTTTTTTATGTTTTAGTTTTTTTTTATGTCCATGTATATATTATTATTTATTGATTTAAAAAATGATATTTTTCATGTATGTTCCTTGACTTATAGGATGGTATGCGGCTAACCACCCATACTGTAAAAAAATGGTTCACTTTGCAAATGTCACCCCTGTTTCAGGGAAGGACGGCAAGAGTTGCAGGGCTTATGTTCATTTAAGATTGGGCTTTTATAATGTAGGTCCACATGCGGCATGTGTTAGCGCGAAATTATATATCGCTCCCCCGGTTCTTGTTTACCGTATACGCCAATCTTATCAAATATGACTTTTTAATGCAGTTGTCTCATGAATCAAATTCTTCATAATCTGAGCTAAGAAAACCCGTAAAACTCGATAATGTGAGAGTTGTTTTAAATATTTTTTAAATAAATTTCTTGTTTTTATAAGACACATTGGTCCAGTACACATGCAAACATTGCTCATATAAAATTTTCTCAATGACGTATACGGTAAACAAGAACTAAGGCAGCGACATGTCTGCTTGTGGGAATGCATTTAATATAAATCTTAAATGATATATATATCTTTGCAGCTTAGATTAGATTAGATTAGACTAGAAAGCTGTTTTCTTTACTATTTAGTAAAAATATGACACAGCGTTTTGATTGAATATATTTTTAGCAAGCAAAACCACCTCATTTTTAGGATGATGCTTCTCAATGTACCATGCCTTCAGCATTTCTCTTATTGCGCCAGGAGATTGTTGCTCTGCTACTTCCTCTTCCTCCACTAACTAACTCTCCTTCATAACTTCTTGCTGTGTTATCACATTAAATTTGTTTTTGGTTGCTTTTGCGAATCACTCGTTATGAGAGGTTCCACTGTACTTTCATTTTATAATGAATCACTTGTATTGTTTCAATTTATGAGCAATGCAATTTCAATGCAAATTATGTATTACGCTAATCTAATCTCATTTGCAAAGATATATCACATAACGGTTCACATTGTATGCATTCTCACAAGCAGACACTTACAAGCAGAAACCTACAACATAAAAACCCAAATCTCAAATGGACTTACACCCTGCAACTCTTGCCGTCCTTCCCTGAAACAGGGGTGACATTGGCAAAGTGAACCATTTTTACAGCATGGGTGGTCAGCCGCATACCATATTCAATTCTGACGACGCTCTACAAATTGGTTCACTTTCGTCCCCCCAGTGCTTGTTTGGCTTATCTACCTAGCGTGGAAGGGGAAGACCGAGGAAGGAATGTATATACCAAATAGGAAAAAATTAAACCTGCAGAGAGAGAATAAGAGGAGAGTATGTACGAAGAAAGTGATGAATGTTGAAGAGATGAAAGAGGTATGAAAGGACAGAAAATAGTGGAGACGCATCTGCGGAGGTACCGGCCACCCCTAGTGGAATGGCGGCAGGATACAGTAAGAGTAACAGTAAGTACCGTTTGACTCAATGAGACATTTAAATGAAATTGTCAAAAGAATCACATTCTGCACAATCTGATATCGAAATATCGATATTTTTAAAACCGAGGAAAATATCAATATTTATGATATATCGATGTATTTCGGCCATCCCTACTCCTAGGATGCAAAGAAACCCCCCCCTTTCTTGTGTTGGTGTAAGGCCGGCGTTCTTCCCTTTGAAAATCAATGGCTTCTACTTGCCACATGCTGTCGGTCCCTTTGGGGAATATGCGGCAAGAAGCTTATCTATTTATGCAGTTTAGATGCCTTGCGTTTTTTTTTCGAATACTATTTGTTGGGTGAATAATATAGTTTTTCTCGGGTTAGACCATTTTCTATTTGCAGTAATTTGGTCTGCCGACGTTTCATTCCCTCGATCGGGGAACATTCTCAAGGCTAGAAGCGACGAGGCACCTTTATCCTCCGTTTGCTTTTGGCAACTGGCTGGCTGCTGAACATGGTCTCTCTAATCTAATCTAATCTATTACTATTCTATTACTATTAATATTACTAATTAGATATTCACATTATATGCATTTTCTCAAGCAAACACATATAAGTTCATGCTTGTGCATGCCGTATGTAAACCTACAACATAATAACCCAAATCTCAAATCAACATACACACTTCAACTCTTGCCGACCTTCCCTAAAACAGGGGGGACATTGGCAAAGTGAACCATTTTTACAGCGGGGTTGGTCAGCCGCATACCAACCTATAAGTCAAGGAATCAATCCTGATTTAAAAGCATTTGCACTCTCCACAGCTCTCAGCTCGTGTGGTAAGGCATTCCACAGAAGAGGACCGGCAATGAAAGTGAATGTCATTTGTTGCATGTTCCAGAGACGACAGCCATGAACCCGCAGTTCCACGTGCAGATCCCTCGCGCCACCTCCAACAAGTGCCACGTGGTGGTGTCCGTGACGCAGCACTACGACACGCGGCCCGCCGACGGAAAAAAGAAGTCTCTCGTGGCTATTGGCTTTGCGGTCTACGAGGTGCCTCACAACATGCCTAGGCTCACTCCGCACTTTGTGTCGGACCAGGTGAGAATATTGTTATGTAAATAGTATATGCAATATAAATATTTAGTTAGGTTATAGCTGATAGGTATTTTTTATATTATTGCTGGGTAGGATTAATGATTGTTGAGTACATAGAGAATTTCACTAGATTGCCATATTAATGTGCTTCGAGAAGCTTCTGGAAAAATTCACCTTTAGAACCTTCTATCGTATTAGTTATAGCTGTTAGGAATTCTGTATAATATTGGTGGATGGGATTAATGGTTGTTGAGTACATAGAGAATTTCACTAGATTGTCATAATCATGTGCTTCGAGAAGCTTCTGGAAAAATTTACCTTTAGAAGCTTCTATCGCTGGAGTATAAAAAGCCGCAACAGCTTGCAGGAAGAGAGTTCTCTTACGACCTTATACCTGTGGGCTGTGAAGACTTACTGCATAAGTGAACACAAACCATCTGTGAAATGAACAAATGTAAAAGTGTAAAATAAAGGTTTTCCATTCCCTTGCAACCTGAGCTGGAAGTCTGATCACAACGGTAATTCTTACCTACCAAATATCGGTAATATTTGTATGAAGACTAATCAGTTGTTCACTTGCGGCCATCTAGGATTGAAAGGTCTTCATACAAATCTTACCGATATTCGTTAGGTAAGAATTACTGTGGTGATGAGACTTTCAGCCCTAGCTGTGTGACTGGAACTTGTGCCAAGTATATTTTAATGTGAAATTTTATATTTTCAGAAACCTTTGGACGTCACCAATCATTCAATAGCCAGAGAGGTGGTGACATTCTTCACCTTGCCGCCTGGGGACTACATTGTGGTACCACAGACAAACATGCCAAATATAGACGGGAAATTCTTACTTCGGATCTTCACAGATGAGCAGAGCAATATCTGGTAAGATAAAGTACTGCGTTACAGAAGTTGAGTAACAATAAAGAAGCCCATCGTAGACATGAGAGAAACTTCCGGAAGCTCCAGCTCCCACAGACCACGGCAACAGGTCCTGGAAAACATTACTCCAGCATCATCAGTCGGCTGTGTAAGCCTTAAACTCTTATTCTATAAAGTTTACTATTCATCATGAGCTGCACAGCCCTGGGTGGGCCTTGGCTGAATCCAGGATTCTCTTCCACTCTCGCCTGTCCATCGCCTTTGCTCTCCAGCTATTTAGGTCTTGGCAGCATCTGCGTTGACACCGTTCATCCATCAAACTTTTGGCCTTCTTGGTCTACTTCAGCCTTGTGGTGCTGAGAGTGTTAGGCGCTTAATGGAGTTTGTGTTGTCTATTCTAATTATGCAACTAGTCGACTGCCGGCATGAATCATGAGAATGATCTTTATTCTTACTATAAAATAGGGACCAAAATGCTCTGGAGCTTTAAAAATCAATCGACCATTGTATTGTACAAGTGTAAAGTGAATATTTATCTGAACCGACTGAAATAAATTTTGGAAAAGAAATCAACCAGTTTTCATTAAATAGAACCCGCCTAAAACATAACAATACATTGACTTATGATATCTGTGGACTATAAATTATTTTAATGAATATGCATAGCAGTGGCGAAGGGTGCTATACAAGCCGGTTTCCATCGGTTTCCCATTTAAAATGAGGCAGAAATGATAATAAAGTAGACTGCATGGTTTCAATGGGGGGAAAATACATATTGTTTCTTTGGTTTTAAACATATATTTTTACTTTGTGCCTATATTTTTTAACTACTTTGTTACATCATTTTAAAAGGGAAGCCGATGGAAACCGGCTTGTATGGCACCCTTCGCCACTGATACATAGTATATTTCTGTTTCAACCTACTTACGAAAATGGGCATTAGTAAGAAAGAGAACAAAGAACTTAACAGTTGCATTTCCATGTGTACAAATAAAACTCCTTCAAATGTAAAAATGTTCCTAGAAAGTTGGTACTATTGCGAATAATAATTGCTGCCAGTTTATATTATATTATTAATATTGTGATCACTAAAATTGACAAATTTTAAAGGAAAAAGGCATTATTTTAAGAAATTATGGCATGTGTTATAACACTTATATTTATTATAATTGGGTGTCTTATAATGTCACTTATAATTGGGTGTCGAAACACAAAATGGATTTGGAAGAAAAGGCCCCATTTCATATGATTTTACCACTGCAACGTTTGACAGGACTGAGACAAATGTGAGCTATAGTATGTATCAATGCAGTTATTTAGTTTCTGCTCCTCTATGTTATTACTCAATGGTCAAGACTGTATGGCTAGGAAGGTAGGAATAGCTAGTATTTATAATAGTTTTAATGATTAGGTACTTACCTTTGTAATCTGCTCACTTTATGAAAGGAAAGTGTGCAATGTGTGTTGGATAATGATGATTAAATGTGGAATGTTTACATTTCCAGGGAAGTGAACGAGGACAACATGGTGGTGAGGAATATATCAGCAGAGTTCATGGATGACAACACTCCCATGCTGGTGAGTGTACTAGCATTAATGCTTCCATAGTATCAAAGGGGTCGCATGTGGCGATTCGGGACCTTACGGGTAAGAGGGTCGACCTCACGCCAACCACTCCTGCTCAAGTAGAGGTTTCCAAGCTCCCAAGGGGACTGGTTCTCATTTTGTGGGAAGGCTGAGTAAACCTTGCCGGTATTTATTTTGGGTTTGAAATAAACACCGAAAAACGAAATCATTGCAGACACTTATTTAGATCTTAATTATTATTTAGATCTGGACTTATCGGAAGCCTCACAGGTTGGAAAGCAAGATGGAAATCTCAAGGGATCATCTAGTTCTTCTGTTACAGGAGCTTCAAATTGTCTCAATATGGACATATTCTGCTGAATCTGTCTGCCATTTCAGAGCTAAATGATGTGCTTGGACAACTTAAAACTCATAACAGAAAACATACAATTCCAAATAATTCCGGTAATAATGTATTTTGTGGTGATCATTCGATTCAGGCTTCCGCAAACACTAATTCTTTCACCGATGTAACATTCCAGCCCGAGACGAAGATGCTGCTCTCCAAGCTGCTGGTGAAGTACCCTCCGGAGGTGGACGCGGCGGCTCTACAGAAGATCCTGCGCAGCCACTGGAAGCAGTGCCTGCTGGAGCGCCCCAGCCTGGAGCTGTGCCGCTCCCTCATCATGCTGCGGGACCACAACATCAGTGGGCGGCTGCATCTGCCTGACATCCCGCCCCTCATGCACATGCTGCACTTCTGGAAGGTGATGCAAGATCATCATCATGAGACCAACAGTCCTGGCTCTGCCTTGCCTGAATCCAGGATTCTCCGCCATTTTTGCGTGTCTATCGCATATGCTCTCATTTACAAGTTTTGATTATCTTGTCTACTGTGATGTACAGGAAAACCCTAGAAACACATGTGACTCAGGGCCGTTGTTCTTGGCCCAACACCATGCTGTCTCTCCTACAAGTTTTATAGATGATATATTTACTTTACTGTACCACATTTCTGGAGCTGTGTGTCTCTCTTATCATGCTCAGGGCTTGGCCTCTCAAATACCGATTTTTCCAATTCTTCCTGTTCTCTGCAGCAGTGCAGAAAACAATGTGGGACTTCAACCACTCAGCTAACTTCACGTTAAACTATTGAAAGTAATGTTTTACACTACAACCACACCATGACCGGTCCGTAGTCCAGTGGCAACACTTGTGACTCATTAATGGAAGGTTGTGAGTTTGAATTTGTGGCGGAGCACAAAAACAAAAATATACCATTTATAGTTTCAAATACGCTCTTTGCTGGGTGAAAAATTCATATTCCTTTACCAAAGACCGGTCACTAAAGGTCCATCCAGTCTTACAGCAACTGGGTCTTGCTTGAGTATTGGCGCTTTGTAGCAATGACCAAGCTTGTAAGCATCTCTGCGGCACTACAGCAAGTGTCATAGACCCCTAGAGTCTCTGAAATCTAGAGTCTCCCTGACAGGATTTCCGAAAAAAAAAACGGCGGCTGTAGCTTTTATGTTTATCACATTGAGTATGATTTGTGTAACAATTAAACGTGTTTCTTGGTTCCAGATGGCCTTCCAGAAGTACGCAGGCTCCCAGTGTGGGGGAAAAACATCTTCCTACCGGCTGAGGCCTTTACTGAGAGAGGCCGGGGCGGCTGTGTCTAATAAAGTAAGTGATGCAATGTTACAAGAGGAACTTGTTCATTCTCAACCTACCTAGTATCTGCCATGCATATCAACGGTTAAAAGGAAGTAGAGCATAATCGACGTTTTGGTCAAAAATTATTAAAATTTTCCGCTCTTTCTAATGCGCTAACTCCCATAGCTCTACTATGATTTTTTTGTTATTTATGGCCAAGCAAACAGCTGCGTTTTCGAAGTATAGTTTTGGTGTAACCGACAAGATTTTGGCTTTTTTTGTCCTAATGGCGCTTGTGACATAAAAAATTTGTAAAACCACATTAATTGGATTCAATTTTATTCAATTTTAGAGCTGTTTTGATATTAACAATATGAAAAAAATTAAAACGGTATGCCATTTTTCTGCAATCTCAAACTTTACACTGCTCTCCTGAACAAATTAGTTTGTGTCGCTTATGCCCTATTGCCTTTTAACTGTTGATGTCTAAAAAATGTGAAAATTGTGAAAAAATAAATCAATGTTTAACCGCCCTATGCATGTGAACGTACACGGTAAGCAAAATTTGAGTGTACCATTCTGCCACATCCCCTATCACGTACGCGCTTGAGAAAAAATTAAATATGTTTTGCCTTCATGAGTAGACGGCATTTTCAAGGTGAGTTATATCGGCAAGGCGGTCTTCGCGTCTCTACTCGTGAAGGCGAAACGTCGGCAGATAAAAAAGCTGCATGTAGACCATGGCCTAACCCGAAAAACCACAAAAACAATTCAATAAAAAAACTCTTTGTTTGCTGTTTTAACCCTTTGCACTCGAATGGCGACAATATGTTGACACGGCAAAGTCTCCAGTAACTTGAGTGGCGATTTATAGTCGCCACTATGTACTGTTGTATTGTTTACATAATAACAAGTCAGGATTGTTGGTGTTATGGCCAAGTGGCCGATCTTTCTAGCATATTTGGAATAGAATAACGTTGGTACGATCCCCGCTTGGGTCACTTGATCTTAACTTTGACCCTGGTTCAACAGATGTTATTTGTAAATTATTAATTAATAATTCATTAATATAAACAATATTGAATTTTTGTTATTATTGTATTATATAATGAATTATATTAACCTGCTTCTGGCCAGGCAGAATAGGTTGGTGAATTGCATGCCTCTTCACAAATCTATTTTTTTTTTTAGTTAATTAAAATTAATTAAAAAAAAAAAAAAAAAATAAGAATTAAGGATACTGTCACAAGTTTTTTAGTGTATAAAAATTAATCATTTTTTTTAATCAAGGAGAAATCAAAGGGATAGTGAAAATTACTTTATTTTTGAAATGTTAAGTGAAAAAAATAGTGCTCATGTAGGGCTCCTATATTTTTTATAAACATATCATTTTAAACATTTATCCACTGGTTGTATTGACAATTTGCATGATACCTTTGTCTATATATTTTTTTTGCAAATTTACA
The DNA here is from genome assembly GCA_951799405.1 of Agapetus fuscipes. NCBI lineage: Eukaryota > Metazoa > Arthropoda > Insecta > Trichoptera > Glossosomatidae > Agapetus > Agapetus fuscipes. The sequence continues at coordinate 10,747,291 of OX637351.1, read as the reverse complement.
AAAGAGTACATTCGAGTTAGTCGTATCTCTTACGAAAAATAATCTCGAGTGCAAAGGGATGCCACTAAAAGCATTGCACAATCCTGTATTTTCTAAATATGTATGTAATGATAAGGTCTCTAATGATTTGTGTGTGATGCATTTCCAGGTGTTGGAGTGCTTGGTGCTGAGGTTTGCCAAGAGCCGCGTCCTGACTGCGGAGGCCTACATCATGGCGATGGTGCGTCTGCATCTAGCTCATGGTAAACATCCTCATTACTCTGTCTGTCTCCAATGCTGCTGCAGAACCTTGTCTTCCCAAACACTGCGCCTTCCAGCCCTTGCTTTGTGTACCACTTGAGACAGTGTAGCATCACGAGAGGGCCTTCTGCCGCTTGCATCTCACTCTATTTCTGATGCGAGTCCTGTGACACATCCCCGGAGGGATGGATATACAAGGCGTGGGTTTGTGGAGGGAGAACAAGTGTAGACGCCCTACCAGGCTGCATTTCCCATTACCTAACATTTTTTTTAATTAAAAAAGAAATAGATTCGTGAAGAGGAATGTAATTCACTAATCTACTCTGCCTGGAAAGAAACAGGTGTTAATATCATCAATTATTAATTCATTATTGTTTTATTTTAATGAATTATTAATTAATAATTACCCGATTTCATCTGTTGAACCAAGGTCAAATGACCCAGGCAGGGGATTGAACTTACGTTATTCTATTCCAAATACGCTAGAAAGATTAGCACACTTGGTCTCCTCAACCATAATATGGCCAATATTTGTATTATTATTTTTTTTCACATTCCTTTAAAATATCTATATATATATATAAGGTTGTATAGTCTTTTTCCAATAAATAACGTATGTGGTTGCTGTAAATAATGTTTTTTATTAGTCGTTAACATATTATGCACATTTTTATAGAATACACAGTTAACTATAATGAATATAATACTAATAATGGAATTACCTGTAAATAACGAAACTACAATAAAGTTATCTTTTGGAATTTTAGTCACAAATCTTTATATAAAAAATTAAAATTAAATTTGATTCGAGTTGCGACAATCTACAAACTCGGCAACTTTGTTCAATGGCCGCTGTCTTCCACCAATGGCGACCCGGGGCATACCGTGGACCAATCTGATTGGTTGGCCCAGGGATTGCGCGGCAAATTCAAATTAACAACAAATATCATTTCATATATATTTAAATTTTAATATAATATTTGAAATTGATTGAAGTGCTAACGGTGGCTCCAATCAAACTTAAATTTTAAATTTGAATTCTGAGTATCAAGCTTAAATGGTTTATTACCATATTATATTGTCTACCTTTTGGGCGCATGTGCCTGTATGGGATGCACTTATGTGTACAATAAAAGTGCTTCAAGAAACTTACACATTTGCTTATAATTTACAGAGAGATACCACAGCCTGGACACTAAAATGAAAACCAACCCACTGTCCCTAGAAGAGGTAACACCAATTTGCATTTCTTTGTTTCGTTTTCTAATTCTTCAAAGATCGCCCTTTTACTAACTCTATATTTATTTGATTGTTTCAGATGATTCTAATGACAATATATTCATAGTGATATTGTTATTATTTTATACCAAATATATATATATATGCATACGAAGCTGATTGTCAAAGGAATTACTCAACCGCCATTCAAGAAAATGCAACTGTTTGACAGCGTGAGAAATAAGCGTCCAACATCAATCTGCAATCTGTTAGGGTGCTATTCACATTTAGTCATCTTTATATTCTTTTTGGACTTAAACAGCTCAAAAACAGTTCTACCATTTATCTACGGATCAGTATTTTAGCGGTGAAAGCCAGTGGACTCTGCACAAGCTAAAAAATTGTAAAAGATTGTATTCCAAACAATACAGGTATATTTCTGTTTTTCAGCATTGTGAAACATATAGACGGTTAAAAGGCATACTTAAGCGACGTTTTGGTCAAAAATGATTTATGAATGCTATCCTATTTAAAATAGTCCGCTCTTTCTAATGCGCTAACTCCCATAGCTCTATGATGATTTTTTTGTTGCTTATGCCCAAGGAAACAACTGCGTTTTCGAAGTATGGTTTAGGTGTAACCGACAAGATTTTGGCCTTTTTTGTCCAAAACGCGCTTTTGACATAAAAAATCCTAAGACATCCTAAAACCACATTAATAGGAATGCCAATAAATGCCTTTATTTTTATTTTTATTTTACAGCTATTTTGATTTTCACAATTTGATAAAAAATAAAAAAGTTGTGGCATTTATTTGCAATCTCAAACTTTAAACTGCTCTCCTGAACAATTTAGTTTTTGTCGCTTATGCCCTACTTCCTTTTAACCGTCAATATGCAGTTACTTGGCTGTGATTCTAAATGCAGTACGTAGCACTTGACTGTCTTACTCTTAAGTACCTGCATAATATTGCATTGAAGTTATGTCACTCTGTCCTGCCTCTAGCCTGGCCGTTGAAATCACATTTTAAGTGTGCCAAGTCCAGTACAAATTTGTCTGGAAATTGCGCTTTCACTACCGAATAGTGGAATCATATGTGTTCAAAAGAAAACAAAATAAAACTTGAATTCAATAAAAAGTAAATGCTTTAAAATTATTTTATTTTTGAAGCAAACAAACATGCAAATTATCTTATGTATAGAAACATATTGAAGTGATGCTATGCATCATTTTTTAAATTATTTATTTGTATAGAATATATTTTTAATTATTTATTCATGAATTATATGAATTATACTTTTGTAAAAAGGCCATACTTAAATGTTATATTTTATAAGAGGATTTCAATTTTAATTTAATTCCTACTGTATTATTTTCTTCAATAATATTTTGTTGATAAAGAAAATTCACAGATGGGCTTTCCAAAATTATAAATCATTTTTCAAAGCAAACTAATACTTGCTAGTAAGATATGTGATAAGATGATGTATTTTTAAAATTCAATTTTATCTATGAAATATACAGCTGTTTTGGGTATAGAGTCAAAATTATATTGTTTCTAGTCGTTGCTAATGCTTGCATTCCTCTTTTTTTCAAGGCTCAGCTGTTTCTGACTAAGCTTAGTGACTTAACACTAAAATGAAAAGGACATGCTCATGAGAATCGTCCAGATAGTGTTTTTTAGCTTAAAGGCAGATAAGCTAAGGTTGAAACACTCAAGCTTTAAAGCCATTACACACTAGACACATTCTGCCGGTTTTGTCTACTTTTTTTCTATCCGGTGTCGGGTCGGAAGTCAGTAATTTATGATAATGATACATAAAATCTTTCACGCAGTTTGTTCGGTAACCCATAGAACATTCGTGCAGAATGTATTGGGTCTAAAATGGCCTTTAGTCTTTTAAAAATCCCAATATTGTTTTACGTCAACATTTCTTCTCTGATAATTGTTAAACATGTAAAACGCCTTATATATTTTTTTCAATTCTGCATAAAAAATAATCACTTGCAATTTTAAGATTGAAATAAAATTTGTTAGGTATTTATAACTACCAAAGAAATGAGCTAATATCTAGATTTTTAATTAAATATACTTCAAATATAAAGTACAACAAAGAAACTATATAAAACAATAAAAATAACATAGGTTATGCTATTTTTCATGTAATAATTGTAAATCTTTTATTTATACATACAAGGTACCTAATGGAAAATATATGCTTCATCCAAAGTTGTATAAAACATAAAGATTATCTAGCATTAAAGTACATTTTACTGCAGAAGTATTTATTCTAGTTCTTAACATTGTAAAAATAATAGTTTATATGAATTTATATTGTCGAATATATCATCCAGAGTCAAATATACCTTATAATTAGTAATTAATAACATATTCATTGAATAATGAAACAAATAAATAGTAGGATCTCGCTAATCCAGATGAATGATACGTGCAGCAGCGTGCAGCAGCAGGTTTGTTTTCAGGGGAGCGGGAAGCATTTCAAAAGCATCCCTTAAGAGCCCTACATACCCTAAATCTGCCGTTTTTGTATCTTACACTTTATGGTCTAAGGTCTTAGCAAAAGAGTGACAGTAATGAAAAAAATCAAGGATGTTTATTAATTTTTTATCTTAATTATAAAGTTTGAACAAAATATATAACTTAAAAATTGCCACCACAAAAAAATATTTAAAATAATACGTTTTTTTCACTTCTGTAGCTACTTTCTCGTGCGTGCTTTGTTTTGGAAATATTTTTTTTCTTTCTATTTATAGAACTATACATTGTCTAGTGTAATATTGAAACAGTTTTTTTATTATGTCAATAGTTTTTGAGTAAATATGGAAAAACTGAAACTACTTGATGAATAAAATTTTAATTAAATCGAAAAACACAGTTTTTCCACATTTACTCAAAAACTATTGACATTATAAAAAAACTGTTCCGATACTACACTAAACAATGTATAGTTCTATAAATAAAAAGAAAAAAAATATTTCCAAAACATAGCACACACGAGAAAGTAGCTACAGAAGTGAAAAAAACGTATTATTTTAAAATTTATTTGTGGTGGCAATTTTTAAGTTATATATTTTGTTCAAACTTTATAATTAAGACAAGATAAAAAATTAATAAACATCCTTGATTTTTTTCATTACTGTCACTCTTTTGCTAAGACCATAAAGTGTAAGATACAAAAACGGCAGATTTAGGGTATGTAGGGCTCTTAAGATTTTACCTTCACGTCAAAGCCTAAGACTTGTTACATGTTAATTTTTCACTAGGTTATCTTGTCTGCCTCACAAGCAGCTGTTTTTAATAATTTAAGTAAATAGATGCCTACGTAAATCTTTCATTTATTAAAGTTTTATAAACATTTAAATTTTACAGATTATAATCTAGACATCTGGATCACCCGAAAAGGGTTTTTTTTCTGCCTGTCAGGATTGCGAGTCCCTACTTTATTTTCATCTTTTCCTTTTCTTGAATTAAGATCTTTTGATCTATGGTTCCCAAAAATAAATACTTTATATCGTCTCACGGATTTTAATAAGAGGACATCCAGCTATATTTTTAGGAGGTCTTCCAGCTGAATGTTGACCTATCGACATCTAATGAGATGCCAATAGATTAGTAGCTAATGAGCTACGATGTGTGGCAGTCTCTTATGACTCATTCTGGAGACATGTTTGCCTCCTGGATCTGCTCTATCTGGCTATGTCCTTTATTTCACAGACTTTTCATATTGCTATTATTGTCTGTCTATATTCTATAAGAATGTCTCATTTGAGAGTTTCATAGATAATTTATTTAATATCTTAATCAAAATGTGTGCAATCAATCAGTTTTATTCCTTTTTTACGATAGTATTATTTATGTTGATGTTTGAATCATAATTTGAATTATGAAGCATAAATGTGTATCTTGTTCCATTGTGTAGCAATTTAATTCTGTAACACATGAATTTCTATGGGAAAAACTTTTCAACACGCCATCTATTTTTTTATTTTTATTGATGTTTAGTGTGAAAGTCTTATTTGTTGTTTCTAATTTAATCTTTGATGTACTTACTTCTTATTCATTCAATGCAGGTTTTCAAGTATGATGTGCTTTGTAAATGAGTTGTCAAAATTATATCTAAAAACCATATATTACTTATGTTTTCAATTAAACTACTTGTCCTACAAACTTATTACAAACAAAAAACAATAAACATTAGGTATTTTACTTTTCATGAAATTTCAATCTTTTGCAATGATCATTCAGAACATGTGCTTAGCCAGTGGTGCCTTGAAAGTTCATAGTATATTTTCTGAAATTCTAACTTTGCGATGAAAAAACTGAACAATAAAAATAGTGTGTGCTCATGTGGAAGAATGTTAGCACTGATTTTATGAATCAGTAGGTAGGTGATGACTACTAAAAAATATCAAATGTAAATTATAAGTAATTTATTTCAAAAATAAAATTATTTCAACAACAAAGCAATGATTTTTATTTACTTACCTGAAAAACAAAGAAAATGTAAAAAAAATATTCAAGCATTTCTTCATAATTAATTCACTTACTATAAAAAGTTACACATAAAAGGTTTAATCCAAAATTTTTCAAGTCAATGAATCTGTGAAACACATATTTTGTTATTGCTTTCTAAGGCTGATAGTCCTATGCAAGTGTTACATTATTAATCAAAAAAATATTTCTTGAGAAACTTGTTTTATCTGTAAAACAAATAGAATCTAAGTATTCATTATTTTTAATATACTATCTAATTTGCAAAGACATTAACATTTAAAATACAGATTTTATTCATGCCCATACGCAGATGCACACGAGTTTGCATAATGATGAAATCGCTGCCTTAGTTCTTGTTTGTCGTATACGCCATTGAGAAAATTTTACATGAGCAATGTTTGTATGTGTACTGGACCAATGTGTCTTATGAAAACAAGAAATATATTTTAAAAATATTTAAAAGAACTCTCACATTATCAAGTTTTACGGTTTTTCTTAGCTCAGATTGTGTAGAATTTGATTCATAAGACAACTGCATGAAAAAGTCATATTTGACAAGATTGGCGTATACGATAAACAAGACCTGTGGGAGCAAAATGTGTGGTTTCAGGATTTGTTTTATTTGTTGTTTACCTAACAATAATGTATTATTTCTATGCTGACATCACTAACCATAGACAAAATTTAAACTGTCAAATTGACAGCGGGATTCTTTATTTCAATGTTGTATTGAGTTTATTGATAAATAAAACCTTTTAAAAATGACTTACATGAGGAAATGTCTTACTCCGAAAGGAAAAGAGTTCATCATTGACTTTATTCACTTGTATCGGCGCCATCCCGCGTTGTGGAAAGCAAACTGCATCGAATACAACAGCAGGCGTCTGAAATATCACGCGTACGATGAACTGGCGAAGTTTTACAAGAAGGCGTACCCCGAAGCGACAGCCAACGAAGCCAAAAACAAGCTCTTCTCCATGAGGTCCACGCACAGGATGGAGCTGAGGAAGATAGAGAACGCTAGAGCCAAAGGGGAGACGTATGTCCCTGTCTTGTGGTATTTTAAACATTTCTCGTTTATAACGCGGAATAAAGTGAGCAATAAGGCCAACAGGTTTCCGAAGAAGGAGAACCAGATAGAGAATCACAACTTGGAGTCCACGGACGAAGAGAACAACTGTGAGAACGCTGACGACGGGAATCCGGCCTACGAGTATGAAGTCATAGACAATGATCCGCTGACTTCTGACAGGGAAACTGAGCAGAGGAGCCTCAGGACGAGGAGTAGAGGGTTACACGACTCCGACAAGGTGTGTGTTGTTAGTTTTTTTGATAAATTTGTGAAGAGGAATGCAATTTACCAACCTTCTTCATCCTGTCTTTCTAGCCATTTATTTTATTTTTTATGAACTCCTTGACTTATAGGCTGGTATGAGGCTGACCACCCATACTGTAAAAAAATGGTTCACTCTGCCAATGTCACCCTGTTACAGGGTAGGTCGGTAAGCGTTGCAGGGCTTATGTTCATGTGAGATTGGGTTTTTCATTGTAGGTTCACGTGCGGCATGTTTAAGCGCAAACTTATATGTGTCTTCTTGTGAGAATGCATATAATTTGAATCCCCAATGTTACATATCTTTGCAACATAGATTACTTAGATTAGATTAGAATGCCATTTACCAACCTTCTTCATCCTGGCTAGAAATTGATTTTATTTTTTATGAATGAGATGAGAGAGCACATTTAAAATTAGAGAAAAAGTTATGACGTCACCGACCGAGTTTCTAGGGCAAAGGCTTACTAAGAATTTGTTATTGGATAATAAGGATGCATGGATAAGAGGGTATTTGTCTTCTTGGAAAAATAAAAATTTTGTGCATCCGTCAAACAACGTTCCTACTGGAGTATCACAGAAAATATCAATAGATTTAATAATATTAGGATGATTTATTTTATTTGGTGAATGCTGTTTTTGTGTGTATCACACCTCAAGAGCCCTCTGCGAGCTTGGTCGTTGCTGTAGAAAGCGCTAATTCTCAAGGAAGGCCCAGTTGCTGTAAGGCTGGATCGACCTTTAGTGGCTGGTCTTTGGTAAAGGGATATGAACTTTTCACCCAGCGAAAAGCATATTTGATAATATAAATGGTATATTTTTTGTGCTCCGCCGGGATTCAAACCCACAACCTTCCATTTACAAGTCAGAAGTGTTGTTAACACTCACCAGACTACAGATAGGTCATCTGTGACTCAGATGTGGAGCCTTTTGTTGAATTTTTTGTCCTGCTTAAATTATACTAAATTATATATTAAATAAATTAACACAGTTTTAATTCACTTTTTAAAATTTTATTGTTGTCTAGTACTTTCGCCTATAAGGCATCTTCAGGGCAATCATTGATCAGGACAATTGTCCTGAAGATGCCTATAGGTAGAGCCACGTAAAAATGGCGTTACGAAATAAACCCGAAATAACGCGATTTGGGCTCTTTACCACAAAATCTACAACTTTGAAGTAAATTCGCGAAATAACGACGAAATCGCCATAAATCTCTGCCAAGGACGACATTTTACGGCAATCGTCACTACCGCGCCGTTCCAAATGCCACGACAAATCTGCATTGAAGGCAATTTGGTTGCCCACATCAAGTGTAGATGCTGAGCGTTCCTTTTCAAGATACTCTGTGGTAGTAACCGACCGCCGCAGAAGCCTTAAGCCTGAGAATGTTGAGATTGTTACTATGGTAGCATTTAAATAAAAGTGTAAACACTGTGCCTATAAAGGTATTTTTAGTTAGTAGTATTTTATTTTCTGTACTTTTTAGTGAAACAAAGTAGGCCTACACTATAGTAACCATCAACTAAAATTAAAATAAAAAGTCTTGACACTCAGCCTATAAAGGAATTTTCATTAAGTAGTTATTTGGGTCCAGTTCCTAACTTCCTGTAATGCCAAAGTAAAAAAAAATTTTTTTTTTTTTTTACTTAGTTCATGTTGGGTTGGTACATTACACCCATATTACACCTTAAAAAAATAACCCCGCCAAAACGCGAAATTTCCATTTTTTAAAACGAAATGAGGATAAAAATAAAAACATTTCTGTAGGGCTCTACTTATAGGCGAAAGTACTAGACAGCAATAAAATTTAAAAAAGTGAATTAAAACAGTGTTATTTTAATTTATTTATTTAATATAAAATGGACTTTAGCTATGTAAACCACCAAACCCTTAAAATGTTATACTTAATTAGTTCTTCTATGTATTTCAGAGACTGGTGACTGTAAAAATAGAAAAGGAAATGAATGATCCGGACGAAAAAGTCTACCATGTGAAACTAGAAGACCCCATCTCAGAGCGCAAGCCCTACGTTAGCAAACACTTTCTCAGCAAGCACTATGGCAGTGTTAAAAGTAAAGTGAAACACGAGAAGAAGGCCAAAATAAAACCGGCTCCAAACACAAGCAAGCCAAGTGCACCGCTGGATCCTGATGAGAGATTCGGGCAGTACATCGGCAAGCTGCTGAGGAGGGTGGCGGATAAAAAGCAGAGAGCTCTGGCTGAAGATTTAATATTGGAGACTCTGAACAAGGCAGCTCTGGATATGCTAAAGGACGATGAAAAGTGAAGTTTTTTGTCAAAGAAAATATTGTAAAATTTGATATTTTCTGCAAGTCTGTCGATATCTTAAGGCTCAAATAGTGTAACTTCTTGCCGCGTTATCCCCGAAGGGGTCGCATGTGACGAGTTGAACCTATTTATTTTTACTGGTAAGGGGAGCAGCCTTATGCCAACCACTTCAGTTGAAGTGGGGATTTCCCAGCTCCCGAGAGGGCTGGTACTCATTTCTTATGAAGGCTGAGTAAACCTTGCCGGTATTTTATTTTGGGGTTTGAAATAAGTAAACACCGAAACGGGAGATCATTTCTGACACCCTCGGTGGGATTCAAACCTGAGCTCACGGCATGGAATGCAAGCACGCTTCCAACTGAGCTATTGACCGGACTTTACTCTGAGCCATAAGTGAAAAACTTAAGAATGAGATTAAATCTGAGTGTAATAGTGACGCAGAATGCATGGCAGCTGAAAACCCGTTTCAAATTTACTTGTCCAGAGAAACTGAACTAAAAGTATGCTGCGTATTCTAAGCATGAACAAGTAGAATGATTGACAACTTGTCATGCTGGAAATTCATTTTACTTATTGGCCAGTGTTTGAGTTGAATATGCATCATAGGAGTTGTGCCAGAATACCTTCAAGAAGTGGTCATTACATGAAGTCAGAGCAAGATGGGGCTTCCTCTGCGATCTCTGGAAGGCTCCTACGGTTGTCAGTTTGCTGTCAAGAAAATTGACCAAATTGTTTGGTGACTGCCGCTTGCCATTGCAGGACCGTCCACCTGATATTGGCTGCCCCCGGATGTACGTGATAGATAGATAGATAAGACAAAATTTGTATAGCGCCTTTTATGACAGTGTGTCACTACAAAGGCGCTTGTCCGTTTGATTGGATGAAGAGGTGAGTGTACGTGCTGTAAAAAGTGTGAAATCCCTCAAACAGGGAATGAAGACCCACCTCTACGCATTGCCAACACTGAAAGTGGCCTTGCATAGACAGAAATCACAAAACGGCACTCCAAAAATTGTCTGTCAGTTGCAACTTGATTGAAAAATGCTCAAATTTACATTCTGTAAAGTGTAGGCTCGTGCACAGGATATAGGCAAATACATTTCAGAATAAATATTTTCTCACAATCCTTTAAAATAACTCATTTAAGATTGACTAAAGTGCTATCGATGGCTTGAATCAAACTAAAATTTTGAATTTTAAATCTGAATATCAAGCTTAAATGGTTTTGTACCATTAATTGCCTACCTATTAGGTGAATGTGCCTGTATGGGATGCACACCCCTTGTAAAGTGAAATGTTCTGTCTCAAAGTAAAATAAAAATTAACAAATCCTGAAGTCTGTAACTCCGCCAATATCTTCTAGGGAATTTTTCTCCGCTTTGTTGTTGAGGATGCTTGACAAAGGTATACCAAAAAGTCCTAAAATTACTTTTCTGGATGTGGCAACGATTCTTGACCAGTCAATTTAATCAATTTCGGTACAGTTGTAACAATCTATGGAACTTAAACTTTTATCTATGGATTGATAGGAAAAATATGTTTGAGGCCTGAATGAAATCAAGTCAGTGCAGAGAAGAGCCATTTTGAAATTCCTCGATTTCAATGGATAAAAATGGCACGTTGAGCAAGAAAAGAAGACTGTTCAAAAAGGTTTCTTTGAAATTATGATCATTTTATCTGTTTTTTGTGTTTATACATTCACCAAGTGAGAAGCGAGTTGTAATCAAATTTATTAGGGCTGGTTTTAGTGTCTCGCTGACAACACGCTGACCGTCAGCGCTGACAGCCAAATATATGAACTTGTCGCGCTGACAGCTACGCGCCATTCTAAAACGCTTCCTACAAGTTCATGTATTTTGAACGGTCAGCGCTGACGGTCAGCGCGTTGTCAGCGCGACACTAAAACCAGCCTAGTAAGTTATTGCTGGGAGCCATTTCTTCTTGTAAATATTTTTGTAATCATTGTAGTACATCAATGTGTTGGAAGTTTTACAAGGTTTATTATTATTAAATTGATTTATGTGAAATGATGTCTTCTTTTATGATACACTGGAAAACCTGAAATCAAAACTATAATATAAAATACATAGAGAGGTGTTTTAGTAAAACCATTGCTGTTGTAGTTTTTCATTATTTGTACATGGTTTCCTTTTGATATTTAAAAAAAAAATAGGCTGATTTATTTGGTGAGCACTGTTTTTGTGTGTCCACCTCAAGAGCACTCTGCGAGCTTGGTCATCACTGTAGAAAGCGCCAATTCTCAAGCAAGAATCAGTTGCTGTAAGGCTGAATGGACCTTTAATGACCGATCTTTGGTAACGCAACTAAGCTACACATATAGTGTAACTTCTTGCCCCGTTATCCCCGAAGGGGTCGCATGTGGCGAGTTATAACCTATTTATTTTTACAGGTAAGGGGGTCGGCCTTACGCCAACCACTTCAGTTGAAGTGGGGGTTTCCCAGCTCCCAAGAGGGCTGGTACTCATTTCTTGTGAAGGCTGAGTAAACCTTGCCAGTATTTTATTTTGGGGTTTGAAATAAACACCGAAACGGGAAATCATTTCTGACACCCTTGGTGGGATTCGAACCCGAGCTCACGGCATGGAATGCAAGCACTCTACCGACTGTTTTTCCCGACAACAAATTTTCATCTCCATTATTTTTCAAATCCAATATTTTTTGCATAATCCATAAACGATGGAAGTCTCACCGCAGTAGTTCTTACATACCGAATATCGGTAATATTTGTTATGAAGACCTGTCAATCCAAGATGGCCGCAAGTGAACAGCTGATTAGTCTCCATACAAATATTACCAATATTCGGTAGGTAAAGAATTACCGTGGTCATGAGACTTCCAGCCTTGGTAATGAGACTTCCAGCATGGATTTAAATAGTAGGCTATTCCTTAACTTATAGGTTAGTTTGATATTGACCCCCAGACTTTAAAAACCATTGGTAAAAACTGATTCAAATTGTCAGTGCCACCCCTGTTTCTTTTCAGAGAAGAGCGGTAAGGGTTGAAGGGCTTCTGTTCATTTGAGAGTTCGTTTGAAAGCTCAGTTGGTAGAATGCCCGCAATTTAATGAAGAGAGCTTTCAATCCTTACCAAGAATGTCAGAAATGATTTCCCTTTTCGGTGTTTATTATTTCAAACCCAAAATAAAATACTGTCAAGGCTTATACTCAAGACAGCTCCCTTTGCCTGGACAAACAAATTAGCAGTACTGTCAGCTCTGGCTTTTATGGTCTCAGGCAGCTGAAACAAGCAAGAAATTGCGTACCACCTGACGCCATGAAGGCGCTGATAAATGCCTTCGTCATCTCCAAGGTAGACTACTGCAACGGTATCTATGCTGCACAACCAAAATGCCAGCTAAACAGATTACAGTCTGTAATGAACGCCAGCGCCCGCCTGATTTATGGTCAGAGCAAGTACTGCCACATTACTCCACTCCTGCAGAAGCTTCACTGGTTGAGGATCCCAGAAAGGATTAAATTTAAGCTGGGCCTCACGGTACACAAAGCGCTGCATGGAGTGGCGCCAGAGTACTTGCAGGAGCTTATACTACCGAGGAGTCTGAGCGAGAGGGGGCTCACTCTGCGATCTGCCGACAGTGCTCTTACATCTGTCAGCACTCAACACAGAAAAAGATGTACAGTGTTCGGAGACCGCGCTTTCGCCGTTGCGGGACCGTCCACTTGGAACCAGCTGCCTCCTGAAGTGCGTGCCAAGGAAGGGATCGAGAGCTTCAAGAAGGGAATGAAGACTCATTTCTTCACCGCCGCGTCAAGCCTGAAAGCGCCCTTGCAGTGACAGCAGTCACGAAACGGCGCTATACAAATCATCATCATCATCATCATCATCGATATAAATAAAATACAATTTAGATCGATGACTCAAGTCTTCATAAGTGAAATGAGATGAGAGAATGAGAACCACCTCGGGAGCTAGGGCGAAAGACTGACCCTATTACTTGTCAAAATAAATAGGTTCCACACGCTGCGTGACGTGTCTCGTTCGAGGACAGCCCGGTAAAAAGTTGCAATATATGCGCAGTTTATTAACGCTTTTTTCTACTCCCATTTGGTAATTTACTAATTACAAAACGGCTAACGCAATCACAATGCCATACATTTCTACACCCGTTGCATAATGTTACATTATGCAACCGGTAACCGTGTTAAAATGAACATGTGCGCATGCGCATTGTCAGAATTGGAACCATTTTTTAATTTCAAATGTCAACCTTGTATGGGGGTATGAAGACCTGTCAATCCAAGATGGCCGCAAGCGATCAGCTGATTAGGCTTCATACAATATTAGTGATATTCGGTAGGTAGGAATTACCGTGGTGATGAGACTTTCAGCCCTGTTCAGATGAAAATAAATAAGTATATTTTATGTGTAGAGTCAAATAAAAATTGTTAATAGTGCTAAAATTTATCGAATTTATTTATCGGATTGCTCCAAATAAAGCTTTCCTTTTTTCAATGGAAAATAAAAGGCTTGAAAGGAAAACAATACAAAAAATTTCACCGCAAAAAGTAGTAGTGTTGTGTAGTGTAGTGTTGGCAAGACTGACTATTTGGAATATTATTCAGATTTGAATAATTGATGTTCCACTGTCAATAAACAAGAGACCGAACAGTTGAACATCGACCTTCTTGTTGTGAAGTGACATATCGATAATGGAAAAGAAAGAAATGGAAAAAGACTTTAAACCACAAGCTATTTCGTCTACAAGACTCGCGGACGTGATGGAGCCATTTGTCGGCGGGGAGTTTGACCCGTGGCTTAAACGTTTGCGATTGATGATGAAGTTGTACGGGGAGACAAATCTTTCTCGTTGCTTGGCATCTTTCTTGAGAGGTGCAGCGTTTGATCGGTTTGCTGACTTGCCAGAAGAGACACAGGATGACGGGGAGAAGGCGGCTGAAGCACTCAGCTGTGTGTTTGGTGTCGGACGCTTCTCAGCTTGGAGTCGTTTCTTGCAAAGGCGCTGGCAGCCAGGAGAGGAAGTCGACGTCTTCGTGTCGGATTTACGGATGCTGGCTTCGCAAGCCGGAGTTAAACTGAGTGATAACATCCTCGCGCTCTCGTTGGTCGTTGGGATGCCCGAGTCCGTGTCCAGGGAGCTCCGCCTTCAATTGGAATCCGGGGATGGATTGCCACCGCTGCCAACTATTGTCGCTAAAGCGCGATTACTCATCTGCGAGTATCGCAGCCCATTTTTTTCATCGGTGGCTGTAGAAAGAAAAAAGCCCTTGAAGTGCTACAGGTGCGGAGGTCCGCACATGATAAAAGACTGTTTGAAGCGTGGGACGGACACTACCGTCACCTGCTGGGCCTGTCAGGAGTCTGGCCACGTGTTAAAGAATTGCCCAAAGAAGGGAAACGGGCGGAAGGAGGCTTGTGCGCCGGCAGCCTCCATGAAAAATTAACGGTGCTTCCTGTGGTGGAGGCGCGGCTACAGGGTAGGCGCGTCAGAGCCCTAGTGGACACGGGCTGTTCGAGGTCCATTGTCAGGGCGGATTTGTGGGCAGGAGAAAAGTCGGCGAGGCCCTGCGAGAGCGTCGTAGCAGTCGACGGCTCTCGAATTTCTTGTGCAGGACGGGCGGTCGTTGAGCTGGAGGCGCTCGGGATGACCGTGAGCTTGGATTGTTTACTCCTGGAAAAGGTGTTTTCAGGGGCTGACATAGTGTTGGGTATGGATTTTATTAGTGTGGCGGGGGGTGTTTGTGTGTCAAGTGGAAAAAATTTTCTCGCCAAAAATGAGTGTGGTGCAACGGTAGAAGGGACAAAGAACCATCACATAGAAGATAGAGACTTTGATGCCGTGTTCGATAGAACACATGGACGCTGGAAAGTTGCATGGAGGTGGAAGGTGGGGCCGCCAGAGCTAACCAACAGAGTCGCCGCGTATAAAAATAATTTTGATAAACCAAGTAAGGAAGCCTACGAGGACGAGGTCCAGCGATGGATTGAGGAGGGCTGGTTGAAGCCGACTTCAAATCAGGCGCAAGCAGGATTGCTGCCTCTGATGGCGATCGTCCAGGCAAATAAACATAAAGTTCGCCCTGTGTTGGACTATCGCGAACTTAATAAACATGTAGAAAGTCGGCCAGGTGTTGATGCAGCTGCATGCGATCAATCGTTGCGAGAGTGGCGGCGGATGGCAGAGCCCCTCATGTTGGTGGACTTGAAGTCTGCTTACCTTCAGATCGAGGTGGACGAAACTTTATGGCCGTACCAGACGGTGAAGTTCCGAAATCAGACTTATCACTTGACTCGTCTCGGGTTCGGGCTTAATTGTGCGCCGAGAATAATGAGTCGGATCCTTGACTATGTTCTTAGTTTGGACGAGCCAGTTGCTCGGGGTACTGCTAGTTATATTGACGATATTTTGGTGAGTGAATGTGTAGTCAGTGCGCAGAGGGTGACTGAACATTTGAGGAGGTATGGCTTGGAGGCTAAGGTTCCGCAGGCGCTGGATGGCGGACGTGCCCTTGGGTTGGCAATCGCGCGGAGAAGCGATGGCCAACTGGAATATCGACGAGGGAATGAGCTCCCTTCACTTGGGGATAAGGCTCTTTCGAAGCGAGAGTTATTTTCCATTTGTGGTCAGCTTGTGGGCCATTATCCGGTGTGTAGTTGGCTGCGAGTAGCGTGCAGCTATGCTAAGCGTGTCGGTGAAGGCGAGGGTTGGGAGGATCCTGTTGGCGCAAAAGCAAACGCTTTCATTCGTAACATTGTGGCAAGAGTGCAGTTAGAGGATCCAGTGCGTGGTATTTGGAATGTGCCATTAACTACCTGTGGCAGAGTTTGGACAGATGCGAGCTCTCTGGCGTTGGGAGCTGTCGTCGAGATTGAAGGCGTTGTAGTAGAGGATGCAGCATGGCTTAGAAAAGGTGCCGATCTAGCCCACATCAATATCGCCGAGTTGGACGCTGCCATTAAAGGTGTTAACCTTGCTCTCAAGTGGGGTTTAACTAAACTTGAGCTTATGATTGACTCCAAGACGGCCGAGCGGTGGTTAAGGTCAGTCCTTGTTGGAGATTGTCGAGCCAAGGTGTCAGGAACCAGTGAGATGCTGGTCAAAAGAAGACTTGGCCTTTTCAGTGACCTCACTCGGGAATGTGCACTGGAGATCACCGTTACTTTTGTGCCGTCGGAGAAGAATAAGGCTGACGTGCTGACTAGGGTGTGTCAACGGTGGCTGGCAAAGGAGTCACTGGCATGTGTGGCCAATGTGGAGAGTCTTCACGCTATGCATCATTTTGGAGTTGATCGCAGTCTTCAGTTGGCCAAGATGGTCGATTCCTCAGTGACAAGGGCTGCGGTTGAAGACTGCGTGAGAGCGTGTGAGCGATGTGCGTCTATCGATCCAGCACCTACAACGCACGAAGAAGGAGTATTGTCTGTTGAGAAGACTTGGAGTAGATTGTCAGTGGATGTGACGCATTATGGCAAAAGCCGATTCTTGACTATTGTTGATTGTGGTCCAGGACGATTCGCCGTGTGGCGGGAGATTAAAACGGAGAGCGGATGTGAAATTTCTGGCAACCTTGACGAAGTGTTCCGAGAACGTGGTCCACCTGACGAGCTATTGATGGATAATGGCACCGCATTCCGCTCGCAACAGGTTACGGCATTGTGTGAGCGTTGGGGAGTAGCGCAGCGGTTTCGAGCGGCCTATCGCCCATCTGGAAATGGAATTGTCGAGCGTAACCACCGAACAGTAAAGCGAGTGGCAGCCAGAAGTGGTATATCCCCACTGATGGCAGCTTTCTGGTATAATTTGGCTAGTGAGGGGACACGGGGCCGAGACGCGCCGTCGTCAAGTGTCTACTCATACAAATGGCGGCATCCAGCGTCCTTACCAGTGGTGAAGGAAACGGAAGAGTCGTGTCGTTATCGGGTGGGAGATCGGGTGCTGGTGAAGCCTCCAGGAGCGCGCTGCACCACAACCTGGGATAGAGGTCATGTTGATGCCATTGTTTCAGATAATACTGTACAAGTGGATGGTATGCCAAGACATGTGCTGGATCTGAGGATGGCGCCGGGAGATGAGCTGATT
Source organism: Agapetus fuscipes (assembly GCA_951799405.1). Classification (NCBI taxonomy): domain Eukaryota; kingdom Metazoa; phylum Arthropoda; class Insecta; order Trichoptera; family Glossosomatidae; genus Agapetus; species Agapetus fuscipes. The sequence goes on along the minus strand of OX637351.1, from coordinate 10,729,613 downwards.
GTTGATCAGCCATCATCAGAAAACCTACAGCTTTTGTCAGAGTTGCCCCCATTAGAGCTGGATCCAAGACCTCAGAGAGCAAGAGTGAAGCCGCGTTGGCTCCACGACTATGTTTAATGATGGTAACATCATGGGGGCGTGTAGTGTTGGCAAGACTGACTATTTGGAATATTATTCAGATTTGAATAATTGATGTTCCACTGTCAATAAACAAGAGACCGAACAGTTGAACATCGACCTTCTTGTTGTGAAGTGACATATCGATAATGGAAAAGAAAGAAATGGAAAAAGACTTTAAACCACAATAAACAAACTCAAAAAGTTACTTGGTTAATAGGTGAGTATGAGGTTGATCACCTATGCTGTACAAATTTGGTTCACCTGCCAATACAACTGCAGGGCATAATTATTATGTTTATTTGAGTTTTGGGTTTGAATGTTTAAGCTTATATGCAGGATGTAAAAGCGCGACCTTATACATATGTGTCGGCTTGTGGGCATGAATTCAATATGAAACCTAAATATGATTTATTTTTACAACTTAGGTTAGATTAGATAATCGAAGGGAATGATAAATCACACGTTTTGACAAAGGTAAGGTTTTAATTACTTCAAATGGACGAGTACATTATAATGACTATTATTCACTATTTTGTTAATTCTCTCATGGTCGTAGAAAAAGTATTGTATGCCACTGCACGTAATTAGTCTTTGTAACACTCGTGCTTTCTATTGTGCCATTCGGCTGCACCTCATGGCACAAACTAGCACTCGTGTTAAAAAGACTATCATTACTTGGCAGTGGCATAAATAACTATTTGCGTACCTACATTTATAATACTTCCCTTTTAGATTCGTATGTCATTTTCTGTGCCGTGTGGTCGCCATATTGGTTTCTTGTGATTCCACGCATGCGCATTGAGTTTTGACATCTCAAGGACGCGGACTGTGATATTATATTATGGCTATAATAGAACATTTATTTTTGTTTTGTACCTACCACTTGTAAGTATTGACCCGCGTCCGCCCTTCAACCCTTACAAAAGCCCGAGGGACTAATAGCGATGAAAGTTAGCTTGGTCAGGGAATCGTAAAAGTAAATCTGATCTGTGAAATCAGATACGTAAGTACCTAACTACTTATATAAAATATATTAGGACGATAAGTCATACAGGCAACATCCAGCTTTATGCAAAACAATTTTAGAAAATTATAAAAATAGGTGACAAAAGCATGAGACTGTTGAAAAAACAGCATGAACAAAAGCCAAAAGCTATCATTACAAGCTTGAATGTCGCCAGGAAAGAAAACGTCAAGAACAGAGGGATGAAATAAATGTTGACAAATAATAATAATAGGTAATAACATTAGGATGATTTATTTGGTGAGCGCTTTTTTTTGTGTGTATCACACCTCAAGAGCCCTCTGCGAACTTGGTCGTCGCTGTTGAAAGCGCCAATTCTCTGCAAGACCCAGTTGTAAGGTTGGATGGACCTTTCAGTGACCGGTAAAGGTTTATGAATTTTTTTAACCCAGCTAAGAGCACATTTGGAAATTATAAATCGTATACTTTTATGTGCTCCGCCGGGATTCGAATCCACAACCTTTCATTTACGAGTCCGAAGTGTTGCCACTGGACTACGGACCGGTCCAAGAAGACAAAGTAGGTACTTACCAATGAGAATGGCGGCTAACCAGAACAAGGATGAGGTATTGAAGGTATTTATTTTTTTATTTTTTATTTATTTTACTTACGGACATAATAGTCCAATTACATAATTATTTGAAAAAGTAATTACAGAAAATGACAAAGAAAATAATATAATACAAGAATTAATATTTCATAATAGCATAGACAAAATATAAATACTTATACTTTCCTCAGCAAAACAAAGCTCTACGGAATTTAGATAGGCTCATGCCGCATAAATCTAGATGAGAGGAAGAATTTAAAAGACGACACATTCTGTTAATAGGAGAATAGTATCCTAAATTTGAAGTGTGAAAGTTGAGAGAGAGCAATTCATTTATTCTAAATCTTCGCGTTGGAACATTTAATTTGATACATTGTAAAAGATAAGGTGAGTCGAAAATACTATTAATGATTTTATAAATACATATGAGTTGAGCATGTTGTCGGCGTGTTACTAAAGATGAAATGCCTAGGGTGATCTCTATGTCTTTATAGTCATACTCATCTCTACTTAGACCCAGTTTCCAAGCAACTCGTCTTAGAAAGCGATGCTGTACTGATTCAAGACGGTCAATGTGGGTAGCATAGAATGGAGACCAGATAACACTGGCATACTCAAGGTGTGGGCGAACCAATGAACAGTAAAGGATTTTTAAAGTTTGTACATTATTGAAATCAGAAGTGATTCTAAGGATGAAACCTAGAATCTTAAGTGACTTATTAACAATATTATCAATGTGTTCGCGAAAGGAAAGTTTGATATCCAATGTTAAGCCAAGGTCCTTAATAAGTGTGACCGTTGCCAGGTCAACACCATTTAGTTTGTAGACAAAATTTACAGGTTTTTTTGTTTTATAAAAGGACATAATTTTACATTTATCGATATTCAGCTCCATGCAGTTGGCCTTGCACCAATCATTGAATGAATCAATATCTGATTGAAACAGAGAGCAATCATTGTAAGAGTTAATGGATTTCAGCATTTTGTTGTCATCCGCAAAAAGCCAAAATTGAGTGTCAGAAAAAACATTCAGGTCATTAATAAATATATTGAAAAGAAGAGGAGCAAGATGTGCTCCTTGAGGTACACCAGACGTAACGTCAATTTTATCAGAAATATAATCATTTATTCTCACTCTTTGTTTTCTTCCAGTTAAGTAAGTAGGGGAAAGGTGGGATACTTGATCCCGCGGGATACTTGATCCCCATTCGATTTTGGCGCTCCTAGGTATTTTATCACTGTTCTGTTGGTACCATTGGGTAGCGACCATAATGTTACCTTTGTTTTGCCAAATGACCGTTACCTCTGAAGAAGCGTAAAAAAATAATTAACATTTTTCGATTTTGTAAGGTTCAGACTTTTTTTTACGCGTGCCATGTAAGTTTTATACATTTTTATTCATGTACTTTATGATTATTCTACATATATTGTTGAAATGTATGTGCTTTTAGCAACAAAATACCATAACATCAATTTAAAAATGCAAACTCTTCTAACCTAAATTTTTCACTTTTTGAAAAAATGACAACCGGGGGATACTTGATCCCTAGAAGTGGGGGGATACTTGATCCTGGGATCAAGTATCCCACTTCAAGTTTATTTTGAAGTCCACGCTTGAAATAATTAATTTTATTCACGTTTATTCTTTCAAATGCCGTGTAAGTACATAGCAAAAGAGGGAGCCAGAAAAAGAAAATTCCACGGGATCCTCAGCAAGCTGAAGCGGCTGTGAATGCTGTGAGAAATGGGGGGAGTTTTATAGTGATCGCTAGGCAGTTTGGCATGAATGTCATGGCTTCCAGATAGCAGCAGTGACTCTGATTTCCTTTCACATGATAAAGAACTTATTGACGACACCGAATCAAAGCCTGAAGACAAAGTTTTAGTCAAGTTAAGTCAGTTTGGCCAAAAAAACAGTCAAGTGTTTTGTTGGAAAAGTTTTGACTCAAAAGGAAAGTACTTTCAAAGTGAAATTTTTGAGAAGAAAGGATCTAGTGGGCAGTTATTTCACTTTTCCAACAGTAGAAGACATTAGCGTAGTCAGAAGCGCAGACATACAAAAGCTGCCACAGCCGTGCGGCAGACAGCTGATATTATCAACTTTAAACAAAAATTTCATGCAAATGTTTAGTAAATTTTAGTTTTTACTCAATAAAGAAGTTTATTTTGATTTATATCATAATTTTTTTTTAATTTCCCTTAATAATTGGCTATAATTACTAATGCTATCTTTATGGGTGGGATACTTGATCCCTGGGATCAAGTATCCCTCATGGGGGGATCAAGTATCCCTCATGGGTAGGGATACTTGATCCTTGGGAGTTTTTTACAAGAACTGATGTAGTACATTGGATCTTCACGAAAGTAGTTTTATTTGGATGCCAAGTGGTAGGCGATGAACCAAATTATGAACATGGAGCAAAAAAATAACAAAATAACTTCAAGGGTTTGAGATAATGGATGAAAACTAAAACAGGGATCAAGTATCCCACCTTTCCCCTATGAATGGTATCCGCAAATTCTAGTTTACAAAATGGCAATTGCTTCACGCTACTCGTGATCAAGCAACAATCCCACAAACAGTGCCACCCTAGGTATGCTATTAGCTTCAGTAACATCGAATCATTTACTTTAGAGTCATGACCACGCCTCTGACCTAGAGGTTCTTGATTTGTGGTGCCGTTGCTTTTACTTCACGGGAAGGCCTTACGCCACTTGAGAAAATATACAGCTTTGTATGAGCATCCACGTGCTGTGGGTCCTTCTGACACATACATATAACATACAGGACGGCAATGAGCAGGGTTTGAGCATGTCGTACTTACAAATACTCGCGCTTGCCTGTTCCTACGTGCAATGTTTTTATTTTTATTTTCATAGGACAACAAACAGCGTTACATAAGAAATATAATAGTAGCAATTACAAAAAAACATGGCCAATTATATGTTGCCACGGATATAAAATTTAGGAAGTTGGAAATAATTACAAGATGTTAATTACAAGTAACTAATCACAAGAAAAAAAAAAAATACTGCTCTCAAAACAGAATATGATGTGAAAAAAAATGTAAATTTAAAAATAAAGAAAATCAGTTCTCCCTGAGTGAAGCACCCACCGCTTTGCGAAAGTGCGCCGTCTCTAAATGAAAAATATCAATGCTACTGAAACACTTGTTATAAGTTTCACAGACCCGGTAAATTGGCGCGCTCTGAGCATAGTTAGTGCGACACACAGGGAGATGAAAGAGTTGGTCTACCGTGTGCCTGGTTCTGCGAGTTGGAATGTTGAGGGATAACATACACAAGATATCAGGGTTATCAATTTTGTTGTGCAAAATGCCGTGGATTAACATCATGTCGCAAACAACACGCCTATCCTCTAGAGAGTCCAGCTTATGATAGTCAAGGGCTGACTTGTAATCAGGAAAAGATAAGTTAAACTTATAATTTATGTGTTTTATAAATCTTTTTTGTACTCTCTCGATGTTGATCTATCTTTACAGTTAAAATTTTTATATAATATATTTCGATTGTCCAACAGCCAAATTAGGTAGCTATCTGACAATAACTTAGGTCTTTACACGTTACATTTAAATTTTAAATACATTTACGCCCATCCAAACGATTATCGTTGCATGCCACTTTTGTATCGTCATTCATGTGTCACATTCTCCTTTCGAGTTTCCCTGCGATTAATCACGCATGTCATGTTTGCGTTTGAGTGGAATGATGCTCGAGTGAGGGGCGTGGCTAACGCATTGCATGGCGGCGGGGAATGAGGCTCTCTTCACTCCGCACTCCCCAGTCGAGCTACGGATCTGCGGAGTGAAGCACGTACCAGCTTGCGTGACCGTTTTCTTACGTTCATTTCGTGAATATAGTTTCTAACCGGCCGCCATGTCGCTTCACAAAGATTGGTTGATTGATTTTATTGAGATTTACAAAGAAGAGCCATGTTTGTGGCAGCTCAAGAGTAAGCAGTATCACAATAAGCAGATGAAGAATGCGGCTTACAGCAGACTTGTACATAAAATGAAGGAAGTGGATTCACGTGCGAGTGTAGAGACTGTCAAAGCGAAAATCAACACACTGCGCGGCTCGTTCAGAAGAGAGTATCTAAAAGTGCAATCCTCACAACAGCCTGACTCCGGAATGTCGGAAGTTTATAAGCCAACGCTGTGGTATTATGACATGCTGACATTCCTCGCCGGTGAAGATGTCCTGAGAACTCCGCGGGCAAAATTGCTAAACAAGAGTGAACCAGAAGATATGAGCGATGATGTGAGCAATTTATATTTTTTATTTCATAGCTTTGAATGTGATGACACCCAAAAATGGCTCGTTTGCATGACGCTCTTGCGTGTCATGTTTGAGTGATCAGACAAAAATGGCATGCAAAATTGGCATGCAAAAAAAAAATAGCTGATTTGAGACCCGACGCATAGGTACTTATGGCGTGCGAATTGTATCCCTAAACGTGATGAATAGCTGGATAATTAGATGCAACCATCGATGGATGCGACATTTTGAACGAATTTTCTGTTTCGGTAACCTACTAAGATTTTATATACTTCCTTGACTGATAGGTTGGTATGAGGTTGACCACTCTAAAAAATGGTTCACTCTGCCAATGTCACCCCCACGTAGTTTAATTTTAGTATTTTAAGTATTCAGTTTTTTGGTATGGCATTCCGCTTTGTTAGTATTTGGGTGTCTTTGTTACTTTATCCCCGTACAGCTGACCGGCAAGGTTCACCCTACCGTGGCCAGTAAACCAGTGGGGTATGAGAGTCGGCACATATACAACACTCACACACGTCACAATGCCCAAACTACTGCAGCTTCCTTTGTCAATTTATTACTATGTGAAAGAATTGTTAGAATATACGTATGTGTGTGAGATGTAGAAGGGTTATTGAAATTTGATAAATGGAGACGAAAAGTAGTATTTTTTTACAGATGCATTTATTAAATTTTTTGTACTCATAACTATTTCTGTACTCATACAATTTTAAATATTGTTTAGGGTGAATTATTTTTCAGGTGTCTTTGCGTGAACTATATTTCTTAACTTATAGGTTGGTATGAGGCTGACCACCCATACTGTAAAAAATGGTTCACTTCGCCAATGTCACCCCTGTTTCAGGGAAGGTCGGCGAGAGTTGCAGGGCTTATGTTCATTTGAGATTGGGTTTTTTATATTGTTGGTCCACATGCGGCATGTGTGAGCGCGAAATTATGCGTGTCTGCTTGTGGGAATGCATTTAATTATGAACCTCAAATTATACTATATTTGCAACTTAGATTTAGAACATCCCTGCTACAAAGGATCAGCATATAAACCAAATGATACATATCTTTGCAGCTGAGATTTAGACACCAAACTTTTGATGGGCTCCAATAAAAATCAGTTTTGCTCTTCTTCTTCTTATATATAAATTTTGTTTCAGCAAAATATTTCAACTGCAGTAATTCGTGTTTACTTCGTAACATGTTGTTTTTTCGGGCTAATCACCAATTTATAAATGTCTCATTTACAATTCACATTTTCACCCTTATCTATTTATTTTCATAAGCTAGCGTACCAGTCTCACGCCAATGCCGTTATACATTATTAAAGAACCTTATTTCAATACTTACTTCTTGGGAGAAATCTACGAAGAGTAGCATCTACGTGTGGAACCTTTTTACTGTAAAAGGTTAGGATACCAGCTTTACGTGTTTCTTTCACATTCTGCGCCAGAGATTCTTCAGGTTTTTCCCTTAAGTCCTAGATATGTGTGGGAAACCTATTTATTTCAAACAGTGAACCTATTCGTTTCAGGATGACTCGTCTTTCCACCAGCCCTCTTCGCATCTGGTAAAAATGGAAGAAGTCTACGTCGGAGAAAACAAGGCGGAGACCAACAATTCATTGTATGGAAGCAGCAACAACAGCTCAAGTCAATACAATCCACCCAACGAAGACGAGGACTATCTGTTTGGGATGTTTGTGTCGTCCAAGTTGAAAAAGGTGTCGAATCCTCAGCAGAAGATGTTAGCAGAGACGATGATAGTCAGAATTGTAAATAAAGCCATTACAAATGATCTCAGTGATGATTAAATGATGTATAACAACTAATTGGATGTTTAATTTTATGTGTCGAGTCTTCTTCAATATCCGTCCTTGGCTTCCGGTATCTTGAGCCTCTATTTGCTTTTGTTCTTGGCTGCCCTCCTCCGACTTGGCTCCTGCAGTATCCGCGCCGCATGCCTCCTCAACCATGGTCTTCCTTCTCATCACCACGCTAATTCTTACCTACCCAATATCGGTAATATTTGTATGAAGAGTAATCAGCTGTTCACTTGCGGCCATCTTGGATTGACAGGTCTTCATACATATTATATTACCGATATTCGGTAGGTAATAATTACCGTGGTGATAAGACTTCTAGCCCAGGCTACCACAAAGCCTGTGGTAGCCGGGTTTTGAGTTTTTCACCCTTTTGGATACTACGATGTTGACAGCAAGAGACCTCAGTGGTGGCCTGGAAGTTAAAGATAAATTGTTTTACAAAGAAAGAGAAAGAAATGCAGCTATGTAGGTGGCAGATCTAATGTATGAGAAGAGAAAATCGAATGAGTAGAGGAAAATCTGCAAAGCCTTTGACCAAATCCAATGAAAGAAACAATACAAGCCATTTTAACTGTAGAGTCTCTAGAAATAGTACTTGAAAAATAAGCAATTTAGCAATCGAGAATATTATGGCACACCAAACAGCCCACAACAATAAAAAACTGAACCATTAAAAAAGACAATGGTGAAAATATAATACTAATTCTTGATGCATGAATACATACAACGCGTAGGTATTATGCAGCAAAACATATAAAGACACACGTCGACACTGAGATGCTTATAGCTGCATGTGAGAAAGGGAGAAGGTGTAGTGAGCGTACGTCTGGGCTTACTTTAATGCGTTTCCAGCTGATTTTGCTGGAGGAACATTTTGCCTGTTGCTAGGGAGAACTCTGCCATACTACGACACCCGGGTAGCGTCAAACAAAGGCAAAAAATCAATAGAAATATACCATCTACTGAGAAAATAATAATAAGAAAACATACATTATTACATTACCCACACATATGTGTACATACTTATCGGCAATTCTTCTTCTTTCAATGTGAAAATTTCATTGAAATTTTATGTTTTGATTTCTGGCTGCCATTTTTCCGTATGCACTAGGTACTTGGTGAAAACCGGTCACGCCCAAACAAAGGAAACTAAACGATGAAAATATACCATAAACATAGAAAATTACATTAAAAACCCGTAGAATATTATATTACTCACCGAAATATCTAAGGATCTTTTAGTTTTTCTTGTAGTTTCAATGTTACACTTGATTTATTTTTTGTGTTTTGGTTTCTTCTTCGTAATGGCGCTATGCTTGGATTGTTCCTTTGTGTCTCCGTAACCCCCTTCCGTGCTGCGCTGTGATTGGCTGGAATCGACCAATGGCGCCGCGTCCCTGAGATCAGCTGATTCCTCGTTTGTTTTCCTTTGTGGTGCAAAGGCTTCGATGTTTTGACAGAACACCGGCCGGCGTCCTGCGGCTTGCTCGTGTGCTGACTGCATGAAGGAGTTTCCTATGAAATTTATCGTAATTTTAATTTTCAAGTGAAAGAAACAGCACAATATTTTTATTATTTTATGCAGATGAAAATATGCTACTAACTTTCTCATTCTACATCAATATTATAGAAGAGGTAAGAAATACAGGTGTGTATTTCAACATGCAAGAGAGAGCGAGATGTTTATATTCCATTTTTGAATTAAAATTGTTCTATTGGTTATTGCCATAAGAATAAAAAAGGTTCGAAAAGAAAGATGGTAGGTAAACACTTGTATTCACATTGCAATACATCAAATTAAGTACTCACATTAAGTATATAATATTTATTTGTACAATATCTAATGAATTATTAATTGATGAATGATGATATTAATAGCTGCTTCTGGCCAGGCAGAATAGGTTGGTGAATTGCATTTTTCTTCACAGATCTATTTTTTTAAATATACTTTTTATTAGGCAAATAATAAAGATGTAAGTATATTTGTTTGTTTACAAAGTTACATGAAAATGTACGTGTCTCACCTTTTGAAATAAATGACAGATATCACTTTAGGAAAGTACCTAGGTACTTAAAATACAGGCCATAAAAAAAAAACAATATTCATTCCTTGGTCCGGCATTGAAGCAACCTATAATAGTAATTTACAAGCTCTCCTTTAATAATTATGACTCTGGATATTCATTACGAATATACATATTTTTATCACATACCTACACTCATGAATAACTTTTTGTAATATTTGGGAAGTAGTTCATAAGTAGGTAGGTACACAAAAAGTTAAGAAATTACAGAAACTGTCTTCCTAGGTAGGTTATTAAGTGATTACGCTGATGATGATTATAGTGAAATTGTTTTGCCCCAGTCCCACAGTGACCTTGGGCATTTAGTGAGACTTTGTGGGAATGTGAACAGCCATAATTAGGGACAAATTAAAAAGTTACGGTTAGCTTATTAATAAATTTACATTCACGCAGCTGGCCACACTGTAATGGCCGCCCTGCGTTTCCCTTCCTGGCAACCTTTATTCTTTTTTTAAAACTACCTAATATAATGAATAGGTATTTAATATTGTTTTGAACATCTGTAATTGAAATGGGTCAAACTTTTGTTGAAATATAAATAAATATATCAATTTTGAACTTTCATCGGTACAGCTTCGCAAGACTATGAAACTAGGGTCCTTACTAACCTATCTGTAATAATCTATAATCTAAGTTGCAAAGGTATATTAACATTTAAAGCTCATATCAAATGCATGCCCAGAAACACGTGTAGTTCGCGCTTACGCAAACGCAACTAAGCTACACATATAGTGTAACTTATTGCCGCGTTATCCCCGAAGGGGTCGCATATGGCGAGTGAACCTATTTATTTTTACAGGTAAAGGGGCCGGCATTACGCCAACCACTTCAGTTGAAGGGGGGGGGGGGGTTCCCAGCTCCCGAGAGGGCTGGTACTCATTTCTTGTGAAGGCTGAGTAAGCCTTGCCGGTTTTTTTATTTTTAAGGTTTGAAATAAACACCGAAACGGGAAATCAGTTCTGACACCCTCGGCGGGATTCGAACCCGAGCTCACGGTACAGAATGCAAGCACTACCAACTGAGCTATCGACCGGACTTACAAATGCGAAATGTGCACTTGCAAATTCAAACTTCAGTTGAACATAAGCCCTGCAACTTTTGCCGACTTTCCCTGACACAGAGGTGCCATTGGCAAAGTGAAGATTTTTTTACAGCATGGGGTTGTCATCCTTATACCAATCTATAAGTCAAGGAATTCAATAACAAAAGAATAGTAATTTGCCTTACCAACACGGCCGTGCGACGTCACAATTTTGTTGTCTATGGCATTTGCGCCGAGTCCATTCCTCTCCCATCGGAGGTTGGACTCGGCACATTAATTGACATTGATAAAGTTGTGACCTCACACGGCTGGGTTTCTATACTCGTTTGGGAAAATGCAAATAATTATTTTTTCATTGTTTTCTAAATATCACACTCACATGACGCATCCAAGTATGACGTTGCGTTGCTCGCTGAACAACCAAAATCCAAATTTGCGTTGAACCCAGTAGTTTTTTCACGTGCTCTCAAAAAACTATGTTTCTATCATTGTTGCGTTTCTATTTGGTATACCTACTGCATTCTATGAACTTTACAATATGTCCACAAAAAAACCGTTTGTTTTTTTTTGTATAAGAGGGGTCCATATTTAATATTAACAAATAACTTTTGCACGCACCCCTTCATTGATTATTCTGGTTTCTAGTATGCACCCCCTATTTTTTGTATCCTACACTTTTCACCTGTAGTCTTCTATAAACAACTATAATTTTCACCATTTCAACGACATCTGTCGCCCCATTCAAGCCCTCTACTCGTGATATGAAATTTTTCCCCCAACTTTCAATGACAGGTCACACTTTTGTTTTATGCACGCAATACTTTCATATAGTAAAGGCTGTGAAAACCAGTAAACACTTCTGCCAAGCATCAAAAATAAAAGTAAAGCTTACGGAAAGTATTAAAAAGAGTGATTTTCCCCAAAATCTGCCGTTTTTGTTTCTTACACTTCATGGTCCTAAAAAGGACTTAGACCCTCCGCACACTAGACGACAGGCGACAGCGACTTGTCGGCGCGACTCGGCGACAAGTCGCTCCTCCAGTTCTTGTTTATCGTATACGCCAATCTTGTCAAATATGACGTTTTCATGCAGTTGTCTTATGAATCAAATTCTACACAATCTGAGCTAATAAAAACCGTAAAACTCGATAATGTGAGAGTTCTTTTAAATATTTTTTAAATAAAATTCTTGTTTTTATAGACACATTGGTCCAGTACACATGCAAACATTGCTCATGTAAAATTGTCTTAATGGCGTATACGACAAACAAGAACTAAGGCAGCGAAGTGTGCGGAGCTTTGAATAAAATGTATGAAAACTGTCGGCCGCAGCCTGTCGCCGCGACTATTCGTCGAACTTTAGTTGTCGCCTGTCGTCTAGTGTGCGGAGGTCTTAGCAAAGGAGTTTATATATTCCGTGATCTGTGGGAGTTACAGTGATGAAGAAAATCAAGTTCAAACAAACAAAAACAGCAGATTTTGGGGGAAATCCCTTTTTAATAATTGCCGTAAACTTTAGATTACTCAAGTTTTGCAACTCGTACTAAGGGCACAGGACGCTTTAATCATTGTGATGTGAAGTCGATATAGGCAGAGCCAGAAAAAGTTATCAGTATTGTGTAACCGACGTTGGGTAAAATAAATCTCGAAAAATAAATGAAATGCAGTTTGATTAAAAGAACCCAAATAAAATCGTAACAATACGATTGGCGGAAAATATGGTGGACTAGAAACTGGCATACGGCACAGTACCTACCCCTACCGCTAGTATAAACATCTGTGTCTTGCTTGAGAATTGGCGCTTTCTTCAGCGACGACCAAGCTCGCAAAGGGCTCTGAGGTTTGACACACACAAAAACAGCGCTCACCAAATAAATCATCCTAATATTAATGTCATCAAAGTCTACAGAGGATCTATGCGGGAGACAGGACAAGCTGAAAAGCTATCGAAGAAAAAGAAAAAGAGCTTCGTCCCTCTTGCGAACAGTGCGTGAGGCAGGTAAACAAGGAGTACATGTGTATTTTTATGTTTTTAAATCAGTGTTGCGTGTATTTTGGAGCTACTTTGATGTCCTGCGAAGTGACATCTATGAGAAATGATTCTAGCCCTCCCTGGGTACACCCCGAGTATATAAAACTAGACGTTTTAACTCAAACATGGTGTAATCACATAAATACTTGAAAACTTATTGCAGCTCCACGGATGCTGTTTCAGTTTAGAATACACAATATTTCGCTGCTTTAGTTCTTGTTTGCCGTATAAACCACTAAGCAAATTTTACAGGAGCAAAGTTTTTATGTTTTGTTATTGTAATTGACAAAATCGTAATTCAATTAGGTACCTATTTTACCGAAAGTACTGCAGGTCTGGTGTTATAATAATCCATACAAATCATTATAATTTCATGTTTAATACTAAAAAAAAGCGTTTTAAAATGGATATACGCCAAAGATGCGCAACGAAAATTACGTAAAGTGGATATACGGCAAAATATCAGACTTTGACCGGACGCTCGCGACAATCTTTTAGTAAAATACATATAACATACAACAATGTGTCGGTGTGACGTCATGCCCACGTGCGTCTGTGAATGGCTTACAATTGTAGATGACGCAGTCACGCATGCGCCTCCAGCGTTTGCTGGCTATACGGCACTCAAGAACTGAAATAAAATTTCGAACACAGAATATCGTATGTGAAAATGTTGAATAGCTCGCACATTTGAAGACATATACGTATTTTTCTTAGCTCAGATTGTGTAGAATTTGGTTCTGCATTAAAAGGTCATATTTGACAAAATTGGTCTACACGGCAAACAAGAAGTGGGGGAGCGATTTGGTGAAACGCTGCAGTTGTTGGAGTTGTACACTCGGGTTGTTGTGGTAGGTACATGTAAATGTAATGTTGCGACGAGTGGTTTTCTCTTCCAAGCCAGAGGCGAACATTGGCACTGAGCCAGTGATCATGTGGATGCACTTGTGAATATAGCTCTAGCGAATGATCGCGGTAAACGAAAAATTAAAAAAAACTAAGGGCAGTTTACATCGATTGCCTATGAAATTATCTGTTTATTGATGTAATTAATTGCTTGTATTCCTTGACTTATAGGTTGGTATGAGGCTGGCCACCCATACTGTAAAAAATGGTTCACTTTGCCAATGTCACCCCTGTTTCAGGGAAGGTCAGTAAGAGTTGCAGGGCTTATGTTAATTTGAAATTGGGGTTTTACATTTTAGGTCCACATGCGGCATGTGTGAGCGCGAAATTATGCGTGTCTGCTTGTGGGAATGCATTTAATATGAATTTCAAATGATACATATCTTTGCAACTTAGATTTAGATTATATGAACTTGGATCAAGGAAAACTCAATGAAAAAACTAAATGCGTTGAAGCCTGGCTCTATCGCCGAATACTCAAAAATCCCTAGGCTGAAAGTCTCATCACCACGGTAATTCTTGCCTACCGAATATTGGTAATATTTGTATGCAGACTAATCAGCTGTTCACTTGCGGCCATCTTTTATTGACGCAGGATTGAAGACATAAAGAGGCAACGACGACACCATGTTAAAAGCACCGGTTCTCATCAGATCACCAAAGTTAAGCCACATTGGGCGCGTATGCTACTTGGATGAGTGACCACTCAGGTACACCGCACGTCGTTGGCATTTTGGACCGGTCCGTAGTCCAGTGGCAACACTTCGGACTTGTAAATGGAAGGTTGGATTCGGATCCCGGCGGAGCACAAAAATATACCATTTATATTTACAAATATGCTTTTGTTGGGTTGGGTTGGGAAAAAATTCATAAAGCCTTTACCAAATACCGGTCACTAAAAGGTTCATCCAGCCTTACAGCAACTGGGTCTTGCTTGAGTCTTCATGCTTTGTAGCGACGACCAAGCTCGTACACCTCTGCGGCACTACAACAAGTGTCATAGACCCCTAGAGTCTCTAGAATCTAGGGAGTCTCCCGCACAAGATTTCTTAAAAAAAATAAAAATAATACGCACTGAAACAGGAAATCATTTCCGATACTTTTGATTGGATTTGAACCCGAGCTCTCGGCATGGAATGCAAGCATTCTTCCATCGACGGGATAAATGAAATAATAAACCTTGTCATTTCTTGGCTCGCCATTATCGTTTGGTAGAGCTGCAGCTAATCTGATTTCCATATCCCTTGGCCTGACACAAACCGCTCACCTCCTCTGAGCTGCAACTCGTATTTTATTTTTGATTTCATCTCTAACCATTAATCTGCATTACGTGCAAAGTGTAAACTCACTCTTATGCTTCCTTGCTCTAAATAATATCACACACGATGTGTATGCATCGGTTGCCAGGCGAGTAGAGACGGGTCGTGAATGAAGAATATTTATTAAGACCAACCGTGGCAAATGCAACTGCAACTAAGCTACACATATATAGTGCCAATTCTTGCCTGCGTTATCCCCGAAGGGATCGCATGTGGCGATTCGGGACCTATTTATTCTTACAGGTAAGGGGACCGGCCTCACACCAACCACTTTCAGTTGAAGTGGGGGTTTCCCAGCTCCCGGGGGGGGGGGGGGCTGGTTCTCATTTCTTGGTGAAGGCTGAGTAAACCTTGAGATCGAACCCTTGCTCTCGGCATGAAATGCAAGCATTCTACCAATTGGGCTATCGACCTTTTTACGAGCTTTATCGTCGTCGCTACAAAGCGCCAATTATCAAGCAAGACCCAGTTTCTGTAAGGCTGGATGGACCTTTCAGTGACAGGTCTTTGGTAAAGGTTTATGAATTTTTCAACCCAGCGAAGAGCACATTTAGAAATATAAATGGTATATTTTTGTGGTCCGCCGGGATTCGAATCCACAACCTTCCATTTACGAGTCCGAAGTGCTGCCACTGGACTACGGACCGGTCCAAGAAATGCTAATGTTAGTTATTAATGTATTTATGAAAAATGACAAGCCAAACAAGCACTGGGAGACAGAACTATCTACCTTTATTGAGGTTTCGCCCCTGATACACGTACAGTGTACACCTTTTCTGTCCCGTTGGATTTCCCATACCTTGACATTATTTAGGTCACCGTTTTGTTGAAGCATAGGTATTTTAGGGTTTCAGCGCATGTAGACCAAATGCTTGTAAGGTGCACTCTAAGGGCACACTTCTACCCAAAAGTGTAGATATCCCCGAAGCAGCTGTATGCCTTTCATTCTATAAATGTGCAACGGACTTTCTATGAAAGCACCCACATAAAGACAGGATGCACATTGTATGGACCGAGGTATTTACAATATCGGCACACGAACATGCGGCTTAGAAACCTTTATCGATTTACCTTCATACTAAAGTTGCAGGTGTTTTTTTTGTGAAATTTCAAGGGTATTAGGCTGATTTGGAAGTATATAATCTAACAAATCGTTTTTGTGTTCTTTTGGGTTTGACCATGTTCTATTTGCAGCTCCTACATCTTGCCGACGTTTCGTTTTCACGAGCAGAATCATGTGATTTTTAAGACAATTTTATTTAAAGGTCATTTTTTAATCAAATGGTAAATAAGCCAAACAAGCACTAGGGGGACGATATATAAACATTTAAAATTCATATTAAATGCATGTACTTACACAAAGAAGTTCACGCTTGCATGTGCCGCATGTGTACTTGAAAATTAAAATTCAAATCTCAAATAAACATAGCCCTGCGACTTTTGTCGAGCTTTCCTGAAAAAGGAATGGTATTGGCGTACTCAATCATTTTTTACAGTATGGGTGGTCACTGGTCAGCCTTATTCCAACCTATTCCTCAAGGGAATTCTTACGGCAATATAATAAATATCGACGGTTAAAAGGCGACATAAACTTAATTGTTCAGGAGAGCAGTTTACAGTTCGAGATTGCAGAAGAATGGCATAACTTTTTATTATTTTTTATCATATCGTTAAAATCAAAACAGCTCTAAAATAAAAAAAATAAGGACTTTATTGGCCTTCCTATTAACGTGGCTGTACGATTTGTTTATGTAACAAGCGCCTTTAGGACAAAAAAGGCCAAAATCTTGTCGGTTACACCAAAACCATACTTCGAAAACGCAGTTGTTTGCTTGGGCATTAACAACACAAAAATCATCGTAGGGCCTTGGGAGTTATCGCATTAGAAAGAAAGAAAAATTTCATGTAGGATAGCATTCATAACTCATTTTTGACCAAAATATCGCTTATGCTCTACTTACTGCCTTTTAAAACCTCCGATATTATGATGGTCGTCGATCTTTGGCAGAAGTGGTACTGAAGGAAAAAGGACACATTAAAATATTATTTTCAAATTCATTGCCCAACTCATCGCGTAAGTAAGTAAGTAGTAGGCACCTACTTTAATTTTTGTTTTTACAAAATGCAGGTGCAGTACTTGTTTTGAGTCGACCCGCATTTACTGAGCTACTTCTCAAAAACCGAAAAATAGAATGTATGTATATTGTATATTAGATAGTGCACCCCTATCGTCGTTTTACTCAACGGAAGAGTTATGTAAGACTTGGCACTCACTTAAAAAGTCTACAAGTACAGGGTACCTACTACAGGATAATTGTAGTGGTGGGGAAAACGGTTTAAAATACTATGGTTGTGTAGAGAACAGTTCAAGGATCACAACCATATATTTTTTAAGTAGTAAAAATAAAGATATCAATGATAATTTTCAAAAATAAAATGCCGAGAATTTGAGTCCCGCCAAAACGCAGCGCGGCCGCCTAGCCACGCTGTGACGTCAAATTGACGTAGATGGATCCGTCCGTCTTTGAGGGCCTAACGGTACACTCCATAGATCCATAGATCCGAAGATCCGAAGATCAATCGACGTCACATCTGCCTAAATAAAAAAATGACCTGTTGTACCGAAAATCGAAAATTCGCGAATTTCAAAGCGCTATAATTTAAAAACTAAGCCAGATATTATTTTTTTAAAAACGCACACGCAATTTTTTTAAATGAAATTACCCGAATATGCTGGCATTTTGAGGTTACGTTGACATTGTGGATTTTGGGTTTAAATCATCCGGCATCCCTAATGCCTGGCTCACACGGTTCCATGCTAAAACAGCACAATGACAAAACAACACATGATATTATACTTTGCATCACAATGACAATACATCACATACCTCAAACGTCGGTGTTATGGCCGAGGGGGCCAAGCGGGCTGATCTTTCTAGCGTATTTGAAATAGAATAACGTTGGTTTGATCCCCGCCTGGGTTATTTGGCCATAACTTTGACCCTGGTTCAACAGATGTTTTTGGGTAATTATTAATTAATAATTCATTAAATTAACAATAATTAATTATTATTTGATGATATTAATACCTGTTTCTGGCCAGGCAGTAATTCGTTTGACGTAACTCGGCCAATCCAGTTTGCTGACTTTTATTGATTCGACCACATCAACATCTTTGTATAACATAAAGCATTGTTCAGAGTTTTTATCTTCTTCGACATATTTTCCCGTAAATGAGACGGAGAATTATCTTTTCAAAGATGGTTGAGAGAGCTTTGTGAAGCCACAACTTTTTTTCTGTTTCATTCCATAAATAAATTAACAATTTATTATCTAAGAGTTTTAAAATTTATTTTAGGTGTTACCAGTTAAAAGGATCCATAAATCGACTGAATATGATAATATTTGGTTGAGTACCTGTTTTTTTAAATATGTATGCAAGATACGCATCCTTTAGAGGTTGTTTAGCTCTCTGGAAGCTTCGAGAACTGGCGTTTAATTGTCCCTAAAATAGAAAACATGTTCTATGGAGCGGTAGGTCTCCACCAGTGGTCCTCGAGCCTTGGACGTGGTGATATGTGTATGGTGATATCACAATTTTTTGGTATTGTTTTGAAACCAAGGGCAAGTACCTGCGCGCACCTATACATGTACGATAGTGTGGGTAGAACAATCTGGGAGTAGCTGTTCATGATGGTGGTAGTACATAGAACGGCATTCTGGTATGAGCGAAAAATCGAAGAATGATCTGGAATAGGCGAGAAATATCTCTTTTGTACCTATATATAGGGACTGCAATGGTGGGGAGAGCGATTAGTCGCTGCAAGCATTTTGTCGTGAAGACCAATAAGCAGAGATTATCAATTGTTGTAAATTGTGAACCAAGCCGTGTTAATTAATAATTATCATAACAATATGTACATTATTTTTTAAAGCAACCCCGCTCCCCAATCTCTCATAGAGGATTTCAGTTTGAAGAGCATTTTCTCATTCCAATGTGGTCTCTGCTCAAAACACGTTACAGAAAGTGATCCCTAGCTGAAAAAAAGTTGAGATCCCCTGCTATACAACTAGGGTGCTTTTAGATTATTATTTTTATACGAAAGTGTTTATATCATGCTCCTTGACTCATAGGTTGGTATGAGGCTGAACCCCATGCTGTAAAAAAAAGGTTCTCTCTTGCCAATGCCACACTCTGTTTCAGGGTAAGGCGGTAGGAGTTGCAAGGCTTACGTACGTATGTGAGGTATGGTTTATTTTGTTAGTACACATGCAGCATGTGTAAGCGCGAAATTACACGTGTATGCCTTTGGGCGTGCATTCAATATAAGCCTTTTAAATATCAATGCATCTTTGCAACTAGATTATAAAGGTGAGAAAGTGTGCATAAGTTACTGTTTTTATGTAAAAGTGGCTTTTTTAATATATATTCCGTGATCTGTGCTTTTAACCGAATGGAAAATTGTGAATCAAGGGATGCGAGTTGGTTTTTGGAAATAACAAAAAAATGCAAATACCACTCTGGATGAAATGAAAGAAGTATGTAAGGACAGAAATAAATGGCGGTTGATATGTTATGTTGGCGGCTAGGACTAGGGTTTTTCAAATTAGAATTTTGTATCATGTTTTAGTTTTGATGTCCATAGCTACATATTATTATTTGTTGATTTTACAAAATAATGTAACTTGTTGTGTATATTTCTTGACTTATAGGTTGGTATGCGGCTGACCGGGTGGTATGTTACAGAAAATGGTTCACTTTGCCAATGTCACCCCTTAATGTTACATATCTTTGCAAATTAGATTAAATTAGATTATACTACGCACGGAAAACGAAAGTTGGCACTAAAATGCTTGGCAGAGACGAGGGCTAGCACATAAATATTAGGTAGAAAACCATCGCATGTTTATGTTCTAGCAACCTTGAAATTTGATGGGGTTTTTTGTGACTTGAGTAGCACCAGTAGCATGTTATTAAAAAAAAGGGGTTTGGTCAGTTTTATGCTTGAGGTCCGGGCCCCAAAAAGTGCATTAAAAACCGCGCAAGATGAATCAACGCCTATTCTTCGGATAGGCTGAACCTTTTTATGATGGAAGATGAAGGATAATCATATATCCTACCTTAGGGTCCCACGGGCCAGGAGATTTGAAATGAGATAAGTTGTAGGGGTCCCGAATTCGGGTTTTAATACATCTAAAATGCATTTTGGGGCCTTAAAAATGTATATAAACAACGGAGAAAAAAAAAAAAAAAACTTGTTAAAAAAAATCAGGATTTCTCGATGGAACAATAATAATAATTAATACGCTTTAAAATTATGCTTAAGAATCGTAAATGGAAGGTCATGGGTTCGAGTCCCGGCGGAGCACAAAAAAAATCCATTTCTATTTTCAAATATGCTCTTAGTTGGGTTGAAATATTCATGTAACTTTACCAAAGACCGGTCACCAAAGGTCCATCCAGCCTTACAGCAAATGGAGCTTGCTTGAGAATCGGTGTTTTCTTTAGCGACGACCAAGTTTGCAGAGAGCTCTTGAGGTGTGACTCATACAAAAAAGCAACCACCAAAGAAATCATTCTTATATTGTTATTCATAATCATCCTTGGTATTTCTGACAATTCCAAGACGTTTGAACCCAGCAAAGAGTATGTTTTGATTTTTTTTCATCATTCATTCTCTCCATATGCCCAAACTATCTTAACAAACTTCTTTTAATCTTCACTTTCACCCTGACACCACATTCTTCTCTTACAAAATCATTCCTCACCCTATCACTCCGTTTTTTCCATACTTCTTAGATAGTCCATTTCTACTGTATGGACTTTACTAATTTAATGCGATTTTCTCAAGAACAGCGCTCATCAAATAAGCATCCTTATAGTTTGGTGGTTATATAGATTGGTAAAAGGACTTTGCCAGGAAGCGGAGCATTTAAACGCTCCGATGACATTTATTTGGTGTTTCCACTTTTTGTATTTTAATGTGTGTGTTCCAAACAGGAAACGGCGGAGAACAGGGTGTGAACCTTGTAAGGGAGATACGCACTTTAACCGCGGCAATGTCAGCATAAATTATGTTAGTACTTGCTACACGAAATGCCTTTAAATTAGCCCTTTAGAATATGTATATAGTCGTCAATCGATGAGTATAAATACTTTAAATTTCAAATGGGCATCGTTATTATTTATGTAATCTTAATAATTATTGAAGGAATAGATTTGAAAAGTTACAATAACTTGCGTGATGTGACTGTCACAACTAGTCTCTTTCAAAATGTCACAACACACCCCAAACGACCATTTTGACATAAAATGGCCATGCAATAAGTATTTTGTTAATATTTAGGCTTAGAATAGGCCTTAGAATAGGCCTAAATATTTGAAATTTCAATAAATATACATAAAATATCCTAGACAAGACTCTTGGAAAAGTGTGTTTTGTGGCGTTCGACAAACTTTTTTTACAGTGATTCCAAGTCTCCTGTTGTCTTCAACAGGAGACTTGGAATCACTGTAAAAAAAGTTTGTCGAACGCCACAAAACACACTTTTCCTTCTAACATTTCATCCATAGCTGATCCACGGATTATCAATTTTTGTAAGGAAAATTCACGCTACGCTGTGGATGAGCCATGGCTTTCCTGTTTGACAATAACACCGTAAGTGCTTACACCAGTTTTGAAGTGTAAAAAGATTTTAATACGGACTAAAGCCCGGTATTTTCTGAATTATACTGAATGAAAAGGCGCACTTACGACAATCGTGTGTCTCGATTTTTTCATCAGATTAAAGTCACAAAATCAAGAAAGCCCCCTCAGGTGTTAGACCACTCGGACGTCCCTGGATGCGGTGGGCAGACAACGTTGAAGCCGACGCCGAAGTTCTGGGAGTAAGGAGACCATGGAGGGAAGCAGCACAAGACAGAGAGTCCTGGAGGATTGTGGTGCGGGAGGCCCTGCCGCCCTGAGCCTTCAAGGCTTATGTGCCGAAGAAAGTAAAGTAAAGTAAGTGAAAGTCACAAATGCTAACGTTGAAAATACAGTGCCTTAACGTTACTTGCAATATAAAAGCAAACTGCAAACGTCGCTTATAATTGAATATTTTTGTGCTTAGTGTACGTATATAAATCAGGCATTCATATATCCAGTAGAGTGGAGTGATCTTGTGTGAGATTTTTTTTTTTGTTTTTCAAAACCATATACCATTTTTTTATGCCATTTATGAAATAATAAATATAGAAAAAAAAAACAGATTTTTCAAAAAATTCCTTCTTCTCGCACACTGACTTCAAAGTTTATGTTTTGGTTGAAAATTTGTAACATAGCTCCAGCTCAATATTGAGCTGAATAAAGTTAGTCAAGGTGTAAAAAATTAAAATAAAAGTACTACAAGCATTCATTCGTACATTCCAAAACAGTACAAGAAGAAAAAAGTACAGGTTTTATATAAAAAAAAAAACATTTTGCTTGAAAATTGCCTTTTCTTTTAATTTTCGGCATTATGCCATTATCCTTTCCTTGACTTATAGGTTGGTATGAGGCTGACCACCCATACTGTAAAAAATGGTTCACTTTGCCAATGTCACCCCTGTTTCAGGGAAGGTCGGCAAAAGTTGTGGGGCTTATGTTCATTTGAGGTTTGGATTTTATTTGTAAGTACACTATCAGCATTTGTAAGCGCGAACTACACTTGTTGGTTTGTGGGCATACATCTGAGAGCTTTAAATGAATATATCCTTGCAACCTCCCCAAAACACAAGCTATGCTTACTTTGGGGAGTATTTATTGTAATTAGATTTTTAAAATTTATTTTTATTGTAATACTTTGTACATATTGAAAAAAAATTAAAAAAAAAAAAAAAAAAAAAAAAAAAAAAAAAAAAACTTAGATTATAGATTATTATAGATGCTCCTTTGTTCTAATTAGGCTTTTATAGCCACAAATCTAAATTTTTGGTACATTGGCTCAAAGCAGCTTTTCTTGTAATTTTCACTACTCTTTCAACTGCCTAAGTATAGCATGAGAGCAGGGGCGTGCATCCCATACGGGCACATGAGTCTTATGGGTAGGCAATATATGGTAAAAAAAACATTCAATCTTGATATTCAGATTTAAAATTCAAAATTTAAATTCGATTGGAGCCCTCGTTAGCACTTCAGTCAATAGCAAATGAGTTATTTTAAAGGAATGGGAGAAACTATTTATTCGGAAATTTATTACTACCTTACATGGGATCTGTAAAAAATGCATGTCACTGCCACCACTAGATTGAACTTTCTCATCGGATATTTTTTTTCTAAAAGAGGCTCATTAATATTTTCCTGCTATCTTATTAGATCAACTTAAGTTGCAGCATTGAAATATATTTCAGGCCTCTTAAAAGTCATTGTGTAAGAGATTTGACATTTTGCGTGCCTTTAAGCTACGTCATGTTGTGAATTCTTTAATGAGTTTGTTTTTGCCGATAAGCATCGCTAATAACATACTTTCCGAATGCCTAAAAGAGCTATTTTTTCCAAAGACTGAATCTTTTACTTTTTTGGTGTCTAGCAAATATTTCGAGGCCAAAATGATGAAACAAATATGATATGAGTCATCTTTACATGAACAATTATTTTTATAAGAACCTATGATGGAGGATACACTTTTATCACAAAAGCAGCTAGAGTTGTCAAAGTTTCCGACGATGATTCTGTTGATACATACAGACGTAGTATTTGGTTGGCTTGTGTAAGCCAAAGAATGTGTAAAATCTGGCCTGGAGATCTATTTGTCAGATCTTCAGGAAAATCGTTTGTTGTTACTGCTGAAATAATATCGTGCAAATACGGTTGGTCTGTTTTCAATTTTTGGGTAATTTTTGTAAACGTTTGTACTTCAATTCGTTGAATTATTTTAATAGGCAATTTCTCGCAAGTTTCGGGAGCTTTTCTCAGTGGTCCAATGTAAGACTTAGGTCCGGAAGTACACCCATCCATATAAAAAAACAAATGTCTCAATGATAGTTCATTCATATGTTGTTGTTTACAAATTATCCATTGCAGTGGTCTTTAAGTCTTTTTTAAGCTGTCTGATGATTTCACCATTCTTTCCGGTGTTAACATTTGGTCCATCACAATCGATTGCCATCAGGCTACGTTGAGAAATATTTCATCTGAAAAATGTTTCGCTGAGCCCATCTCAGGTACTAGGTATCCCCCGTAAATAGACCCCGTCTCTTTAATTAGCATAATGTGCTCTTAAAATCTTTTTTTTTTGTAGCATTTACCTTTTTTTCAGGAATATTTAATGTTTCTTTCTTACATTCCAGTACAATGCTGATATTTTATGAAAAACCTCTTCCATCAATGTATGACTTTCCTTACAAAGTTTTCGCCCTTTGTCTTGCGTGTCTTATTAAATATAGGGGCATCAACCTTAATATCAAACGAAACAAATTATGCAATTGCAGTTATTGTCCTGTTTGACACTCCATACCTGTAACGTTTCCTCAATACTGTAGGGAGGCAAAAAGTGAACTTTTTTTTTCATAAATTTCTTCCTTTATGCGATTGTACAGTCATCTGAAGAACTGAACGTTTCAGAAATAATTAATTAAGCAAATATAAATAGCAAAAAGTATTTTTAACAGCGTCAAACATGAGCTTAAAATTACTTTTTTTACATAACATTTGATGGCGTTGTGCGGGAAGATCCTCTCAATTTTACTTAAGTTTATTTTTGAATAAGTAAATTTGATCCTAAAAGGCACCTTTTCTACGCTATTTGTGTTCGATAAAACGAAAAAAGACATTTCACTCCACTCTAATATCCAGCCAATGGAAAAATGAAACAAAAGCATTTCAAGTGGAATGTGTGTTGTTTTTGTTTAGCGCTTATTCTCTGGGAGAACAATCAAGTAGCAGCTTAAAATTGAATAATTATCAGTTGTTTAAATAAATAAATTACGGCACAGGAAGTAGTGTAATTACAGCTGTTCTATGCGCGCACTTACACGTGTGTGTGTGTGTGTGTGTGTGTGTGTGTGTGTGTGTGTAGGATCCAGAGTTGAGATATATATATCCACTCGAACAGTTAGCTATACAAAACCAACGTATGACCAATGAGACATGGGACTAACATGTCTAATCTAATCTAATCTAAGCTGCAAAGATATGTAACATTGGGGATTCACATTATATGCATTTTCACGAGCAAACACGTATAAGTTCGCGCATGTGAACCTACAGCAGAAAAACCCAAATCTCAAATGAACATACACCCTGCAACTTTTGCTGACCTTTCCTGGAGGGGTAACATTGGCAAAGTAAACCATTTTCTACAGCATGGGTGGTCAGCCACAGATGTAACATTGGGGATTTATATTATAATGCATTTTCACAAGCAAACACGTACAAGTTCGCGCTTGTGCATGCCGCATGTGAACCTACAGCAGAAAAACCCAAATCTCAAATGAACATACACCCTGCAACTCTTTCCGAACTTTCCTGAAGGGGTGACATTGGCCAAGTGAACCATTTTCTACAGCATGGGTGGTCAGCCGCATACCAACCTGTAAGCCAAGGAACATACACGACAAATTACATTTTTTAAATCAATAAATAATAATTTCTATGGACATCAAAACTAAAACAGAAAATAAATTCCAATTTAAAAAAC
Source organism: Agapetus fuscipes (assembly GCA_951799405.1). Lineage (NCBI taxonomy): Eukaryota > Metazoa > Arthropoda > Insecta > Trichoptera > Glossosomatidae > Agapetus > Agapetus fuscipes. The sequence continues at coordinate 10,703,762 of OX637351.1, read as the reverse complement.
CCTATCCGCCAACATTGCAGATCCACCGCCAGTTCTTTTTGTCCTTACGTACTTCTTTCATTTCCTCCAGAGTCATAATCTTTTTCATACAGGCTCTTCTTTTATTATGTCTCTGGATATTGCATTCATTTGCAATTTCGGATAGTTGGTCCATCCATACCTTTCTCGGTCTTCCTCTACCACGACATCCATCTATTCCTGCAACGTATACTTTCTTCGTCAGTCTTTCCTCCGCGTATTAATTATAAGTAATCTATTAAATATCTCGCGTATATTTACATAATAAGTATTCAGTATTTGGTATGGCATTCCGCTTTGTTAGTATTTGGGTGTTTTTGTTACTTTATCCCCGTACAGCTGACCGGCAAGGTTCACCCTACCGTGGCCAGTAAACCAGTGGGGCATGAGAGTCGGCACATATACAACACTCACACACGTCACAATGCCCAAACTACTGCAGCTTCCTTTGTCACTTTATTACTATGTGAAATAATTGTTAGAATATACGTATGTGTGTGAGATGTAGAAGGGTTATTGAAATTTGATAAATGGAGACGAAAAGTAGTATTTTCTTACAGATGCATTTATTAAATTTTCTGTACTCATGAAAGTGCCTTCACTGTAGATTTTTGGAAGTACTTTTTACAATTTTAAATATTGTTTAGGGTGAATTATTTTTCAGGTAAGCCCTGTTTTTGCGTGAACTATATTTCTTAACTTATAGGTTGGTATAAGGCTGACCACCCATACTGTAAAAAATGGTTCACTTCGCCAATGTCACCCCTGTTTCAGGGAAGGTCGGCAAGAGTTGCAGGGCTTATGTTCATTTGAGATTGGGTTTTTATATTGTAGGTCCACATGCGGTGTGTTAGCGCGAAATTATACATGTCTGCTTGTGCGAATGCATTTAATATAAATCTTAAATGATATATATCTTTACAACTTAGATTTATATTTAGATTTAGCTGCATTTATTAAATTTTCTGTACTCATAAAAGTGCCTTCAGTGTAAATTTTTGGAAGTACTTTTTATCATTTTAAATATTTTTTAGGGTGAATTATTTTTTAGGTAAGTCCTGTTTTTGCGTGAACTATAGCTCAAGAGCCCTTTGTGAGCTTGGTCGACGCTGTACAAAGCGCCAAGTACTCAAGTAAAACCGTAACGCTGTAAGGCTGGATGGACCTTTGGTTACCGGTCTTTCCTAAAGGCATATGATTTTTTTCAACCAATTATGTGAATAATATGAAATGCTTATTTTTCGAACCCTCGGCCCCTCAGGTTACGAGTCCGTAGCGTAAACCACTTCACTATTGACCGGTCAAATAATGTTCATTATTTGTAACAATAAGTATAATTCTGCCGACATACCGCTAGAATATTTGAGTCATAACTGCAAACGCCATCATCTCCAAATTTTATTATTTTTGAGTTTAATTTGATTTTGCGTAGTGTAACAAACCATTTGCTGTGTGCAATGTGATGAAAACCTCACTTAATCCTTCGTAATTTTAATTGAAAAAGTATAATTTCGTGCAAACGCCGTCATCTCCAACTGGGAAAAAAATGCGTTCAAAACACAAGTTTATTTTTCTCAAAATCATCGCGTAAGGAGTTGACGGCGTTTGCATTTATACGACTCATCTCCAGAATTAATTTTTGTTTCTCACCCTTACCTCTTTCAATTAAATTATATCCATTACTGTTTGTCATTTGTTTATTTATTTTATATTTACTCAATATATTTAATTTTTCTACAATTTCACCAGTATGATCAGGCCGTACTCTTTTCTTTCTTGCCTTTCACATTTTATCTATAAATCCAATTTTTTCACTCTCTCATCATTATTTTTTTTCCTCAACACACTATTTTTCTACCTTTACTTTCACAACTAGGTACATACTTCATCTTGTAATTTTTTTAAAACTAATTAAAATTAATTCTCAATTCCTGCACCTATTTTAGAAACTCTTTTTGCGTTCTGTGTTCGAGTCCACATGAATTGTTGCATCTTTTTTCTGGCATGGCAACAAAAATCCAGCAGAGTTTTAAAAAAAGCGAGTATCCACAATGAGCACGCACTCTGCTGTGAAAAAATGAATACGAGTTGACCCTTATTCAGAATAAATAAGTGTAATCATTCTGTATAATATATGTACGCATTGTGCGAGGTAAATGGCTGGTATATATGTAACGTGTGAGAAGACTGGCGCATTTGTGAAAGGAATTCATTCTTAACGTATAAGTAGAGAAAAATAAAATTCAAACAATGAAATAATATGCTTTATATGCAGTATCTGTTATCTGGAAAAAAAATAAGTCGTATAGTTAGAGACAAAAGCGGCAATCAGGGTTTTTTTCAAAATGAGATAGATATATATGATGATGATGATGGATGATTTATTTCTTGTGGCGCCATTTAATGGTCCAGGACTATCTCAAGGGCGCCATGGCAACTGGAGAAAAGCAGTGTATTCAGTCCCTTTCTGAAGGTGGTGGTAGGCTGGTTCGCACGAACACCGACGGGAAAATTGTTCCAGGCAACCGGCCCGGCCACCGCAAAGCTCCTGTCTGCAAAATTTGATATGTTCGCTCTTTTGGGCACTATGACCTTGTGACAGCAGTGAGGGCAGAGCGTAGTGGTCGTTATGAAGGCTTATCGACCGAACATAGCTCAGCGAGACATGGGGGGGGTGCCGTGCCGTTCAGGGCCCTATGTACAGTGAGATACAACTTAAATTCTACCCTCTCTCGGACCCTCAGCCAGTGCAGTTCTCTCAGCAATGGCGAATCCTGCCAGCAGCAACGACATCGTGGCGAAATTGAAAGCCAGCAGATGGGATGATTTCTTGGACCGGTCCGTAGTCCAGTGGCAACACTTCGGAATCGTAAATGGAAGGCTGTGGATTTGGATCCCAGTGGAGCACAAAAAATATACCATTTATATTTCCAAATGTGCTCTTCGCTGGGTTGAAAGATTCATAAACCTTTACTAAAGACCGGTCACTGAAAGGTCCATCCAACCTTCCAACAACTGGGTCTTGCTTGAGAATTGGCGCTTTCTACAGCGACGACCAAGCTCGCAGAGGGCTCTTGAGGTGTGATACACACAAAAACAGCGCTAATTTTATTATTACAGAAATTTGAAGAATGAATTTGAAATGACAAATGAAATATTCAAGTCGACCTCTAAGCTAAACTTATAAATTGAATCTTCTCAAACACTTTTCTCAATATAACATTTTAAATCAAATGCACATGTAAGCAACTAATATTATATTATATGTTTTTTATAAAAACGAAATAGGGTTTTCCAAAAATAGTATTTCAGGCTGATGACGAAACGTGACGCCAAAAAATGTCTCCCTCTATATTTGGTAGATACACATATCAACGGTTAAAAGAAAGTAGGGCATAAGCGACAAAAACTTAATTGTTCAAGAGAGCAGTTTAAAGTTTGAGATTGCAGAAAAATGGCATAACTTTTCAATTTGTATCATATCTGATATCGTTAAAATCAAAACAGGTCTAAATTTAAAAGAAAAATGCTTTTATTGGCATTAATGTGGTTTTACGATTTGTTTATGTCACAAGCGCCATTAGGACAAAAAAGACCAAAATCTTGTCGGTTACACGGTAAAACCATACTTCAAAAACGCAGTTGTTTGCTTGGGCATAAATAACAAAAAAAATCATTGTGGAGCTATGGGAGTTAGCCACAGAGTTAGCGCATTAGAAAGAGCGGAAAATTTTATGTAGGATACCATTCATAACTCATTTTTGACCAAAACGTCGCTTATGCCCTACTTCCTTTTAACCGTCGATATTACCTACATGCACACGTATAATACGTGTGCATGTAGGTACGCTCATGTGTGATGCATCAATCATAAACCATAAAGGGGAGATAGGGTTGCCAAAAATAATGTGGCATGAGAAAAAAAAACGAAAAGAAATATTACCTATTTTAATTACTAATTTGTATCTTCAACTTCTTTCGTTGCTGCATCTATTATAAATCAGCGATCTATCTATATTCTAAGCTGCAAAGATATGTTAGCATTTAAGGCTCATATTAAATGCATGCCCACAGACATGCACATGTAGGTTCACGCCTACATATTCTGCATGTGTCTATATCCAAATCTAAGCTGCAAATATATGTATCATTTGAGATTCATATTAAATGCATTCCCACAAGCAGACACGTATAATTTCGCGCTCACACATGCCGTATGTGGACCTAAAGTATAAAAAACCCAATCTCAAATGAACATAGACCTTGCAACTCCTGCCCCACTCCCGCCACCAGAGTGGCGTTGGCAAAAGTGAACCAATTTTTACAGCACGGGGATTCAGTCTCATACTAACCTATCAGTCAGGAGCTAGGTGATTATCATGGCTATTTTCTCTTGGATGCGGCGGATGAAAATAGGGACTTGGTGTTTTTGTTGAACCATTATCTCAGGTTTTTCAGCCACGATGTCCTTTGGCGTTTCTGAGTTTTTCTTTTATCTGAATTTGTATCTAAAAATGAACATTAATTGTGCAATTTTATCAGTGTCTCAAAACAAAGACAACGCAACGCAACACACACTACAGCACTGAGCAGCTAACGGCCCTTCCACTTTGATCAGAACATCAATTGCCATATCATCAACACCTCTGCGGCACTACAACCAGTGTCATAGACCCCTAGAGTCTCTTAAATCTTGGGAGTCTCCCGCACAGGGTTCCTCAAATAAAACATCGCATTTATCCGAAGGAATAGCTTAAGCTGATGGCACTTATTCATTTTCACAGGTTACTTACTACCTCACGTGCACAGAAGTGCACGACTAACCGCCATTTCTTTCTGTCCTTACATACTTCTTTCATTTCATCCAGAGTCATAACCTTCTTCATATAAGCTGTCGTTTTATTATGTCTCATGATATCCAGGATAGTCGAGCTTTTTGCGTGTTTTTCTCACTGTTATGACAACCCTGTTTGTCGACAGTGTGTGACACTAATGTTTGCCACCCGCTGTTATGTTACAAAGGCGAAAATATAAGGGTTGAGCAGCGCAAAGCTGCCTATTCAATGCCCGCCCGATATAATAGAAGCCATTTAGGACAAATATACATGCGCAAACAGCTGAGAACATTTTACATATTCATCTCGTATCCATGTACTTTCAAATTAGGCTACCTTCTCTTTATTTTTGTGCTAATTCTGTCGAAGAACGGCGATCTTAATAATCTATAATTTAAGTTGCAAAGATATATTATATTAAATGTATTCCCACAAGCAGACGCGTACCAGTTCGTGCTTGCACATGCCGCATGTGAACCTGCAATATAAAACTCAATCTCAAATGAACATTAGCTCTGCAACTCTTGAGCCCGCTGCACGCTTGGTCGTCGTTATAGAAATCGCCAACACTCATGCAAGACCCAGTTGCTGTAAGGTTGTGTGGATCTTTGGTGGCCGGTCTGTGGTAGAGGTACATGAATATTTTTACCCAGCGAAGAGCATAAAATGGTACATCTTTTGTGCTCCACTGGGATTCGAACCCACGACATTCCATTTACAAGTCCAAAGCGCCACCACTTTACTACTTGCAACCCAGAGAAGAGCATATTGGCAAAGTGCACCATTTTTTACAGTATGGGTGGTCAGCCTCATACAGTCATACTAACCTATAAGTCAAGGAATACAATCTACAAAACATCTATAAAAACTTATTGACAAAAAAATAATAGAAATTACTAACTTATTTTAATTTAAAATTTTATAAAATGTCAGCAGTTGGCAATATTATCATTTATTTTTCAGAATGCCATTTTGGCCAGGTAATAATAATTTGTCTGGCAATCCATTAATTATATATCCTACAAAAGCCATGAGCTGTTTTTGCAAAAACATCTGTTCTCCAAATTATAAAATGACGAACCTACTTTTTGTAAATTTTGCCACCTTTGTTAAAATTCCAACTGCCTCTCTCGATACTCAAATATATATTATTAAATTAAGTTAATCGTTTTTTTTAACAATTTAAATAAAATAAAATACTAATTTAAAAAGACTAAATTGAACATTAAAACGTCACAATTGCATTGATTGTATAGGCATTCACTTTGTAATCTAAGTTGCAAAGATATGTTACATTGAGGATTCACATTTTATGCATTCTCACAAGCAGACACGTATAAGTTCGCGCTTGCACATGCCGCATGTGAATATACAATATAAAAACCTAAATCTCAAACGAACATACACCCTGCAACTCCTGCCGACCCCCCCTGAAATCCTTTCTGGATATTCTATTCATTCGCTATTTTTAGAAATTTGGTCCATCCATACCTTTCTCGGTCTTCCTCTACCACGACATCCAATCGTTCATCTTGAAAGTTAAAAATAAAAAGTCTGTTCAACAAAGAATGAGGTCGGAACATTTTTGAATTTGGAATTTTTCCTCGGCGATACAACGCCAGTCTTGTATGGGACTTGATGGGACTGCCACCCTTGGTAACCAATAATAAAATATTTATATATCTTTTCCCTAGCAACCCGGCCAAGTGACGACACATTATTATCTATGGGGCTGTCCATATATTACGTCATTCGCATTGAGGGGGGGGGAGTCTGGTGTGCGGATGATGGTAAATGATGTACGAGTACCAAAAGTGACGTCGTTCTTGTAAATACCAATTTCTACAAAATATACAAAATGTTATGTAAGTAATATAACATTATTAATTATTAAGCTCATCCATTATTACAGCAAGAGGGGGGGGGGGTCATTAAATAATGACTATAGGATGATTGTAAGGGGGGGGGGGTCGAAAATCGGCCGAAATCGATGACGTAATTTATGGACGGCCCCTATGCCAATTCACGTGTGGACCTCATTATTTCAGCAAAAACGCAAAACGCAACAGAGCTACACATATTGAGTAACTTCTTGCCTGCGTTATCCCCGAAGGGGTCGCATGTGGCGATTCAGGACTTATTTATTTTTACGGGTAAGGGGGCCGGCCTCACACCAACCACTTCGAGTTTAAGTGGGGAGGAGCACTTAAATAAATATAGTTTATCCAGTAATAATGTATTCCAAAGCAGTAGGCACCTTCTGACCTACCAAGTAAGTAACTTCTTTTCGATATTGTGAAGACAGAGTAAACCTTGCCGGTAACGAGGCTGTACCCTGAGTACGAGTTGCAAAACTTGAGTAAAGTGAAGTTTACGGAAAGAGTGGTTTCCCCCAAAATCTGCCGTTTTTGTTTGTTTGAACTTGATTTTCTTCATCACTTTAACTCTTTTGCTAAGACCATAAAGTGTAAGAAACAAAAACGGCAGATTTTGGGAAAAATCACTCTTTAATACTTTCCGTAAACTTAACTTTACTCAAGTTTTGCAACTCGTACTAAGGGTACAGCTGGAAGAAATAACCAAAATAAAGAAATCAAACGTTATGTCTTTTGGATCTAAACCATGTCCCTAGCTCTATAATCAAACGCTCTACTAATTAATCTATCGGCCGGCTACATTCTTCCTTTATTTACTTCACTAACTTCCAACATTTATTTTTATTTTTCTATCTTTCATACTGCAGACATTAACATTCCAGTACCTCAACAATAAAATTCAGCTCTAAGCTCATGTACAAAAAAAATGTATAGAAACTTAAAGTCACGCCTCTAGTGACCGTATCATTTCCCCATGCATTTTGGTAAAACGTTTTGGAGGGCGCACTCCAATGGCTACATCTGTTTGGTGGTTAGGTATATATTTTAGGAGTCCCTATTTTTTATTCCCCCATGGCTGCGTCGTCATGGCAACGAAACAGCTGACTCAAGGTCCCTTCCCCCTTGCATGCAGCCGACGCAAACAGTTTTTCATCGTAACAATCAAGTCATCACATTTTTCTCGGCGAGCAAACGAAATTATAAAGGTTACTATATGGGACTGCCGTCCTTAGTAACCTACATAAGCCTAATGCTTATACGTTGGCTTACTAAGTTGGCTTATATAGGTTACTAAGCTAAGTTCTACTTGCTAAGATATATTAACATTTAAATTCGTATTAAATGTATGCCCATAAACAGACACGAATAAGTTTGCGCTTATAAATGCCGCATGCAGGACCGGATTACGGGCTGTGTGACCGATTTATAGATCAGACGCTGCTACTCTTAATATAAATTCAGTGCTTGAATTTCTATGCAGTAGGGTGAGTGCGAACGTCAAATGGTTCAATAAAAGCACCAAGTCCCTGTTTTGAGCCGCAGCATCCAGGGTCAAAATAGCCATGATGATCGCCGATCTTCGATAGAAGTCTAAGTTGCAGAGATGTATTCCATTTAAGATTTATATTAAATGTATTCCCGCAAGCAGACACGAATAAGTTCACACTTAAACATGCCGCATGTGAACCTACAATATAAAACCCAATCTCAAATGAACATAAGCCCTGCAACTCTTGTCGACCTTCTCTGAAACAGGAGTTACATTGGCAAAGTGAACCATTTTTTGTATTATGGGTGGTCAGCCTCATACCAACCTATAAGTCTAAGAATGATAAATGATAAATAAATAAATAAATAATGATTTAATTATTTTTTAACTCGCATAGATGAAAGGTTGTGTATAGCTGTTGACCTTGAATTGCGTGATCCTGCCCCTCCACGCTTCATGCCCTTCCCCCCCCCCCCCCCCCCACTTCCCCCTGTCTCCCCTGCAACCAACGCAGCGCATCATATGGGAGAGATTATTATTATTATTTTTATCCTTCTTGCATCGAATTTAGGAATAATCTAGAATTTAAAATTATACACGATATTAATTTATTACTATTAACTATTTTCACAAATAATTCCTTGGCTTATAGGTTGGTATGAGGCTGACCACCTAATCTAATCTAATCTAATCTAAGTTGCAAAGATATGTTACATTAGAGATTCACATTACATGCATTCTCACAACCAGACACGTACAAATTCGCGCTTGCACATGCCTCATGTGAACCTACAACATAAAAACCAAATCTCAAATGGACATACACCCTGCAACTCTTGCCGTCCTTCCCTGAGACAGGGGTGACATTGGCAAAGTGAACCATTTTTACAGCATGGGTGGTCAGCCGCATACCAACCTATAAGTCAAGGAACACACACACACGACAAATTGCATTTTTCACATTTCACACAGCCGCATACCACCCATACTGTAAAAAATGGTTCACTCTACCAATTTCACCCCTGTTACAGGAAAAGTCAACAAGAGTTATTTGTGTTAATTTGAGATTGGGTTTTTATATGGTAAGTCCACATGCGGCATGTATAAGTGCACGAATTAATGCGTGTCCGATTATGGTAACGCATTTCATATTAATCTTAAATTTAACATATCCTTGCAACTTAGATTATAGATTATAGACGCTCTCAGGGTCCTGATTTCGATATTAGAATGAAAATATAACAGAAGCATCGAGTAAGAAAATGCGAAGGAGGCAGCACATAACATAATGCATTTTTGATTATGGATGCATATCTCTAGATGTGCAAAAAATAAAACTTGTTATGTTATGTTCCTTGACAACCCATGCTGTAGAAAATGGTTTACTTTGCCAATGTCACCCCTGTTTCAGAGAAGATCGGCAAGAGTTGCAGGGTGTATGTTCATTTGAGATTTGGGTTTTTATATTGTAGGTTCACATGCGGCATGTACAAGCGTGCACTTAAACGTGTTTGCTTGTGATAATGCATGTAATGTGAATTCCCATTGTTACATATCTTTGCAACTTAGATTAGATTAAATTAGATTACAGGCAACAGGAGAGAGAGTCGATTGAGCGATTTTAAGAAATCTGCGCGGTTAATTGGTCGTTTAGATAATAAGACATTCGTATAATCAATGCTCTTTTGTAGCTTTAAGAAAGTGAATGTTTACTATGGGCCTGTTGCACCAACCTCCAATCAATATTTGATTGACACATCAAATTTGATTCCTTAATTCTTGTAAGGACCTCGGTTAAACATTTCTCGGAAGTGGGTAATAATATAATGGAATTTGAACAGGAAAGATATAAAGTTCATCAGCTGATTTACGTAAATGCAACCAAATTTATGAAGTGTTGGGAGATTTTTTTTTTTGTACTATTTTTGTCTGATAGGAGTTTGGTGCACCAGGCTCTTTCCTATCTGTCTATCTACTATCCAAATTATGTTATGGACCCTTAAATATGGGGATATTTCATGATTAATTGATGAATATTGAGATCCCATGTGTGCTTAATTGCTCGAAAACCAAATAAACATCATGTATCTATTACATAGGCCAGTACTATATAAAATTTAGTAATAAAATAGAGGAGCAGAAATAAGCTTTACTGCATTGATTCAGACTATCTACCACATTTGTCTCAGTCCTGTCAAACGTTGCAGTTGTGTAGTCATACAAAACATGTTTTCAATTTCATGTCAAATTTTATGTTGTCTTTCTCCCTCCATTTTGTGTTTTGATACCCAATTACAACATAGACCCCTAGAGTCTTTAGAATCTAGGGAGTCTCCCGCACAGGATTTCTTAAAAAAAAAAAAAAAACAACACACGCCATAAATTTTATCGATCACAAGATTTATACCGCATGCGTCTATGTTAAGACTGCTCCAGACATAGTACGCACGCGGCAATGCTGCCACCTTTTAAGAAACATTATTTCTAGAAACATTCGCTTGAGTTTTTTTGTACACATGGAAATGAATGCAACTGTGAAGTTCTTTGTTCTCTTTCATACTAATGAGCATTTTCGTAAGTAGGTTGAAACAGATGTATATCGACGGTGAAAAGGCAATAGGGCAAAAGCGACATAAATTAAATTGTTCGAGAGCAGTTTAAAGTTTGAGATTGCAGAAAAATGGCATAACTTTTTATTTATTATCATATCGTTAAAATCCAAACAGCTCTAAAATTAAAAAAAATAAAGGCATTTATTGGCATTCCTATTAATGTGGTTGTACGATTTTTTATGTTACAAGCGCCTTTAGGACAAAAAGACCAAAATCTTGTCGGTTACACCAAAACCTTACTTCGAAAACTCAGTTGTTTGCTTGCGCATAAACAACACAAAAATCACCGTAGAGCTATGGGAGTTAGCGCATTAGAAAGAGCGGAATATTTCAAGTAGGATAACATTCATAACTCATTTTGGACCAAAATGTCGCTTGCCTTTTAACCGTCGATATTGTCTATTTTCGTTAAAATATGTTTCTAGTCCACATAATATATCACAAGTCGATGGTACATAAGCTGGGGCATGCCACATGGACTACAGAGAGGAGGTAGCTAAGACTTGTAGCAGCAATAAAACCAAATGGGGCGAAGTCAAGGCGATTATGGGACAAGATGGAAATGTTACAGTTCACAGACGAGCATGCTGTCTCCTTCTAGTGCGTACAGTGAGTGGAGTGAGAGGAATGGATGCGGCGACTTTGTATAACATTTAGTAACTATTGCTTCCATAGCCGCCTATGATTTTAAGCCATGCATTAAAATTAAATAGTCTATTTCTGATCTATGTATTAATTAATAATCCAACATTATTTTAATTTTTGTAATTTTTTGTTTTGTATAGCTAAATGTAATTAATTATTTGTGTTGCTTTGACTTATAGGTTGGTGTGAGGCTGACAACTGGTGTTGTAGAAAATGGTTCTCTTTGCCAATGTCACTCCTGTTTCAGGGAAGGTCGGCAAGAGTTGAAGGGCTTATGTTCAAATTGTAAGTCCAAATGCGGCTTGTATAAGCACGAACTTATACGTGTCTTCTTATAGGAATGCATTTCATGTGAATACATATATATAATAATCTATAATCTAAGCTGCCAAGATATTCTAACATTTAAGGCGCATATTAAATGCATGCCCACAAACAGACACATGTAGGATCGCGCCTACACGTTCTGCATTTGAGCATACAAAAAAACCTCACATGAACTTAAATCTTGCAACTCCTGCCACCTTTCCCTGAAACCGGAGTGGCATTGGCAAAAGTGAACCAACTTAATAATAATAATGAGTTCATTTGTATGGCGCCTTTTCATGACACTTGGTCATCCCAAAGACTTGGGTTGTGGAGGTGGGAAGAGGTGGGTCTTCAGCTGCCTCCTGTGCACCGCCTCACTATCTATGGTCCGCAGCCTGTCAGGCAGCGAGTTCCAGGCCGCGGGAGCAGCGACACGGAAGGCGCGCTCCCCGAACACCGTGTTGGGGCTTCGTCTCGGGATCTCCAGAAGGTTGCTGCTTGTTGATGCCGCTCTCAGCGTTAGTCCCCTGGTGCTGATTGTTGCTGGTGTGATGAGCTCTCTGGTGTATTGTGGAGCTCCTCCATGTAAAGCTTTATGTACTATCACACACACTTTAAGATTATATATTAAAGACGCTCTCAGGACCCTGATTTCGGTATTGTAATGAAAATGTAACAGAAGCACCGACTAAGCAAGTGCAAAGGAGGCAGATAACAATACAACCCTTCACGATAAGTTACCTGTTTTTGAGTGAAAAAAAAACTGAAAAAAGTTTTCATTTTTTACGTTTTTTTGTTATTTTCTTCGTCTCATAAAATATTGTTGGAATAATAGAGCGCATTTTGAGATACTCGACACATAAATGGCTTCCAGCGACGTTGACAGATTTCTCCCGGCACAGCTTTGTATGATGTAGAGCGGTAATGCTAGATCCCTACTTCAGTAGTCATTAGATGGTTTAGTCGCTGCTCTAGCAGATACGGCAGAGACATACAGATGACTCTAATGGGAATATATTACCGACAGCTGATGAGGACTACGATATACATTACTACCATAGAACTACGGTATACATAATACAAGTAAACATGGTGACGATAATTAAGAGCAAATACACACAAAATAATCCAGAATCTAGACAAGCAAGAAGTTTCCCAAGGACTTAGAACGCCCTGGCCTGGAAGTCTCATCACCACGGTAAGTCTTACCTACCGAATATCGGTAATATTTGAATGAAGACCTGTCAATCCAAGACGGCCGCAAGTAAACAGCTGATTATTCTTCATTACAATTAAACAGATATTCGGTAGGTAAGAATTATTACCGTGGTGATGAGACTTCCAGCCCTGGTAATGAAGAATTCCGTTGGTCTCACCTTATATTCACAACTGAAGAATATGACGACTCTTCTTCTTCTCTTCTTCTTCATATACAGCCATCTCCATCCACTGCTGGACATAGGCCTCCCCCATATCTCTCCATCCATCTCTGTCTTGCGCTTTTTGAATCCAGTCTCCAGCAAGCCTTCTTATATCATTCGACCATCTCGTGGGAGGTCTCCCTCTGCTCCCTTATCTTCGCGAGGTCTCCACTCTACCAATCTCTTTGTCCATCTCTGGTCAGTGGTTCTAGCAACATGTCCCGCAAAGGACCATTTTAGCTTTGCCACTCTCTCTACAACACGGTTACTCCCGACCTTATCCGTAGCTCTGTGTTCCTTATTCTGTTGGAGAGTCTTACGTGTAGCATAGCTCTTCATGTTTTCTTTGTGCTACACGGAGTTTCTTTATCGTCGTTATGACGATTAGAATAGACAAATGGCTTGCACAACGAGGCACTGCCTTTACAAGAGGATGGCGATCAGCTGAGACAAATGGCTAGCACAACGAGGCACTGCCTTTACAATTAATTACAAAAGGAAGAGTTGTCCTAAGCTAACTTATATTTTGTTATTGCTTATTGTTTTTTTTAAGAGAATTTAAGAAGAGAGTGATGAGATGAAAGAACGGAAACGTATACACGGATAGAACAAACAGGGGACGCATTTGCGGAGGTACTGGCCAACTCTAGAGGAATGGTGGCTGGATGCAAGGTTGCTAAGAACTTTGGTTACATAGACGTTTGCTAATTTAGATTTGTTAAATGAAATTTTCATCATTCGTTCCGAGTATTACCAGATTTTCATTTTCTTCCATTTTTTATTGTTTTGAATCCACCTCATAACAGAGGTTATTGGATGCATTAAAAAGTTTTGATTACATTACAAATAATACTTATATATTTCGAAATACGGGCTACATAATCAATTTAACGATTCAATATCGATAAGCTACGATAACTGCTCGATCTGAAATCGTTAAAGCGATGCAGACGTAAATATTTAGAAGAGATGACGATAAAAACACAATAAAACACCAAAAGAAACTCGTAAATGTGAGTCCAGGTGTATTTTTTGAGTTTAAATTTAAACAATCATGTGTATTACAGATTAGTTGGCCCACGATCTCGCGCTCAGAGCGTGTGCGTTTTGTTTACAAAAGCGTTATTTTGGTTTTTGTTTACACGCATCTCATCTCTTTCATCTCCGTGGAATTGTTTAGCTTTCTACAAAACTTAAACTATGAAGAACACGTGTTGTGATTCGGGAGTTTGGAATAGACTCACATTTAAAATGAGAGGAAAAAATAGACACCGTCACTCGGCCGGGCTTTAAAGGCAGGACAGTAATTACAACGTAAAAGAGAGAAAAGAGCTTATAAGATATAAGTCACATTTTGAAGAGCAAAGCCAAGCTAATAGGGCACTCGATTAGACATAGCACCTTTCTTAAAACATCTTCGAAGCCAAAATCTTGAGAAGACGAACAAGAAGTCGCCCAAGAACTTCACACTTCAAAATAAAATAAATAAGACAAAATTTGTACAGCGCCTTTTATGACAGTGTGTCACTACAAAGGCGCTTGTCTATATAGTTGGACGAAGAGGTGAGTCTTCAGACTTCTTTTAAATGGTCTCTCCAAATCCAGTTCCCTCAGTAAGGCGGGAATAGCATTACCAAGTCATTGGAGCGGCTGCCTTGAATACCCTGTCTCCAAAAACAGTGCGGGGCCTTCTTGCAGGGATATCCAGGCAGCTGCTTCTTGATGCAGCTGAGCTCTGACGTCAGTGTTTGTCCGCGCGAGGTTGTAGTTGCAACCAGCTCCATCAGGTACCCCGGAGCACTCCCACGCAGTGTTTTTTAAAGGTGACCAAACCGACTTTAAAGGATGTAAAGTGGCTCATGGATGTCTCCTCCTATTCGCATCTCAAGAGGATGGCAACAGACAGAGACTGAATGGCTGACACAACAAGGCGCTGCCTTTAGGAGATCTTATTCGTCGTGTCAGACACTACACTACTCTTGCCCAATGTCCGGCAACATCCACTGCTTCACCATTACTCTCCATTAGGTCGGCCAGTGAGCAGCTTGTTGGGCAGGCCGGGCAGATCCAAAGATGATCCATTGACTCTTGGGCTCCGCATTCACAGAGCGTGGTGTCATCTTGATGAAGGATTCCCCAGACCCTCATGTTACAGCGAGCTCTGCCAACACCCGTTCTCAGCCTGTTGAGTGCTCTCCACACAGGCCCTTAAGAAGATGATGATGAGTCATTGCAAACAACTGGGATCTGCAGAGCGAGAAAGATAGAAGAGCATGCATCAAGAGAGAGTGATGAATTTCAAGGGAATGAAAGAAATGTGTAAGGATAGAACTAAATGGAGACACATCTGCTGAAATATAAAGATGGTCAATAGGCCATCCCTACTTCACGAGCTTTGGGTTTAAAAAATACAAAATTAGGTTGATTTATTTGGTGAGCGCTGTTTTTGTGTGTATCACACCTCAAGAGCCCTCTGCGAGCTTGGTCGTCGCTGTAGGAAGAGCCAATTCTCAAGCAAGACCCAGTTGTTGTAAGGCTGGATGGACCTTTTGATGACCGGTCTTTGGTAAAGGTTTATGAATTTTTCAACCCAGCGAAGAACAAATTTGAAAATATAAATGGTATATTATTTGCGCTCCGCCGGGATTCGAACCCACAACCTTCCATTTACGAGTCCAAAGTGTTACCACTGGTTGACGGACCGGTTTTCTTTCTGTGTGCACGTCTAGTACGTGTAAGCGCATACGTGAATCTACTTGTATGCGGGCCCGGATTAAGGGTGGTTCGAGAGGTGCGACCAAACCAGGGCCCCCGCGTCCTAGAGCCCCCCGAGACGCTCTAGAAAAATAAACTTAAAACATTTTTTCGACATAAATTTGTGCGGGGGCCCAGGATTTTAAGGCCTACATGACCAAGAGGCTACCAAACCCTTCGTAGGAATTAGTTAGATCAAGTATTTATTTTTTGGGTCCAAATCAAAAGAGGCCTTCGGGGACCAAAGACGTCCATGGCGAACTGCATGAAATCACATAGAGAAATATTTTAACACATTTTTTTACAAAAAAAGACAAGAGGAAGTTCCCTCCAACAAGTGTCATAGACGGATAGACCTACGGTGAAAGGTGAGGGGGGGGGGGGGGAGGTATGGGGTTGGGGCCCTTCTGATTTTCCCTGCACCAGGGCCCCCAGTGGTTTTAAATGCTAAGTTTTGTTTGCAACTTAGGTTGTACACTGTATTACAGTTTGCCAAGTACTCTAGTTACATAGACGTGTGACGTTTGCTCCCAAGAAAAAAACGAATTTGCAACATCCATTCCCAAAAGCGTTTCAGCACTTTTTTTTAAATAATTATTCTCAATTTAATAAAAGACTAAACTATGTAATCAATTATTTGTTAGGCATCAGTTGGTGACACTTTATTTGAATCCATTGACAACTTCATGCTACATCATTTCCAATGATTGTCACCGTTCCTATAATAACATTCACACAATTGTATCAACAAATGATGTGAATGCCTTTGATGTCAATTCACGTATCTCGAAATCCGGATCAATCTAGTTTCGAGCTTTAATGTTTGTTTTTAAAAGTGAATAAATTGAAAAATGAATGCCCTCGTTTGATACAAGTTTTCCCGATATAAAAGGATTTGAATTGTAAAGCACATTCTGCATGGAGTCACTCTTTTAAATTTAGACTGAATGGATATATGAGTGTTTGCAAACAATGTTGTCATTGCGGATTGTCACAGCAAGGTCATTTGAAGGGAGGTCCTTCGCCTTATCTTATTTCTTATTTCTTCGCCTTATCTTATTTCTTATTTCTTCGCCTTATCTTATTTCTTATTTCTTCGCCTTATAGACTTATTTCTTTTCCACAACTTCATCCGATTGTTGATATTTAAAATGTTGACAAAAAAAAGAGAAAACAGCAGGGTTGGAGGCGAAAATGCCAGGAAATCGCGATTCGTAAGGTCAATCTAAAGGTGCTTCAAAACTACAAAGAAAGAATAGGGTTTATGAGTTACATTTTGAAGACGAAAGCCAACCTTATAAAACACTCGATTAGACATAGCAGCATATTTGAAAGATTTTTTTTGGGAAGAACAAGAGGTCATCCGAGGTAACAACTTTTAGGATTTGAAGCGGCTCATGAATGTCTCCTTCTATTCGCAGCTCAAAAGGTTGGCAACCAACAGAAACAGATGGCTGGCACAACAAGGCACTGCCTTTACAAGAGGATCGCAACCAACAGAGACAGATGGGTGGCACAAAAAGGCACTGCCTTTACAAGAGGATGGCAACTAACAGAGACAGATGGCTGGTACAACAAGGCACTGCCTTTACAAGAGGATGGCAACCAACAGACATAGATGGCTGGCACAACAAGGCACTGCCTTTACAAGAGGATGGCAACCAACATAGATAGATGGCTGGCACAACAAGGCACTACTAGAAGATAAACCCAGAACTAGAAAATATGAATCAAAGACAGGTTTCTTTTCGAAAATGAGAGATCTATAATCTGAATTGCCAAGATTTGTAAGCAAGTACGAGTAAATAATCATATTTCCTAAGTGTACGCCCACAGGCTAGAACATTTAAGTTCACGCTTACACATGGAGCATGTGTGATTACAAAACAGAAGTGTCTTTGACACAATTAAAACATTTTTTATCAAGGAAATAAAAAAAACTTAAAGATATCGGAGCTAAAGAATCTGCAAAGCCTAATCATTGTTAAGAGCTGCAGAATCGTAAGTAAAAAGTGCCATGTCGTTTGCTGGGCCATACGAGTGACATTTTTAGAAGATGAAGTTTTTTACAGATGCGATCTTGCAAATGAAATTTAAGAAACAAAAATCGATATAAATTATTGTTATGTAAATAACAAATACTATAAATGTTTGGTAGGTAGGTAACTGTATTTATAGCTGATGAGAGTTGAAGTAATTATTATAGGTACCTTGGAAGAGACATTCAATTATTTACCTACTGGAAGCTTTTTGTTCTGGAAGGTTCTAGCAATATTGGCTTCTAGCAACTACTGTCTTTAGGAGTATAAAGGGCTGCAAGCGAAACAAAGACATTGAAGACCAACTGTGAAGTAAATACAAAGTGCTAAACCATAAATGTGAAATGTTAAAAATAAAAATAAATTGTTAAATAAATCGACGTGTAAAATAATTATCCATAAAAGAAGACCAGTTTTTTTTTAAATTTAAATACTTTTTTGAACCCTAAAAACACAACATTATAATCCGAATTTCCCAAAGAACTCGGAAAATTTATTTTTCGTAATTTTTTCCAAAAAAAAAGATTCTGATACCAATGTCATCTTCATGGAAGTATATTATAAAACGATAAAATTTATGTTTTCATGAACATTTTTGATGTACATTTTATTCAAATTAATAAATTTAAAAAAACTGACAAATATGTTTGCCGCTCTGTGTGTAAGTGATGGATTTTCCGTTTATAATATTGCAAAAAAATGATTTATTACATAATTTTAACCTTCGTCGTATTGAGACATGTACTTGTATTTAATTGATTTCAAAATTATTTTCGTGAAAAACTGGAGGTTGTACATTTCCTCACGTCTTCCCAGAATCACATGATTCATATTTTATGCATATTTTTTTGTTTACCCCATCGTGTACTTAAAATTAATCACTTGTATACATAAATAGCAGACTACCCGGCGTGTTTCACTGCGCAATTTAGAATATTTTAATTTGTTTTTGTTCACGCACAACAGGTAGTTTCAGTGCACCCTAACTGACATTAACACACCAGGAGGAACTCTATTGTTGTATTTTTAAATGTTATTAAATTGCGCTTAAAAACCTTTATCTTGAGCTTTACATATATTCCGAGTAATAGAGTGCTGCGCCACGACATCAGTACGACTAGGGTTATTCATTAAATAATCATGTCCTCGCCCACGGGTGTAGTCGTCAAAAACATACAACCTTTAGTTCTCCAACAGGGTGGGAATGTCTTTTAAGCTGTTGATGATTGTTTGTGAGTGAATCGTAAGGGACGCGTTTTCACAGGTGAAGGGGTCAACCTTACCCCAACGTTGCAACCACTTGAAATGTAAGTTTGCTCTTCAGGGATTGAGTGTTTCTTTCATTTCTTATATTTTCTAACATCTAACTTAACAGAATCTTTTATTCCTATTTGATCAGATGGTGCTTCTCCTAATGTCAAAGTTAATCTTCTACTTCGTCTTCAGCCTTTTTTAGTCCAGTCCTGGGCGTAGGCCTCCTCAAATCATCTTCATGCTTTTCAATGCATTTTCAGACATTTCGATATTTAGTTGGCAATAAGACACCACGTTTGGCAGACGGGTTGGTGACTAGCTGTTGGTCCGCGAGAAAGATTTCACTTCATTCTTACCCTTCAGGTAAGACTGGAGAGAATGGCGTTATCCGCCGAAACTATAGGGAGTCTATGGTTTATTGGTTCCTCTGACAGGTCAATGTTAATACGACCAAAGAAATGGTCAAGTTTCAAGAAAAAACGTAAGAAAAAATTGAGAAAAAACGGGGAGAAAATAGAAAATTATTATGTTTGTAATCCGCTCGATGGCTCAGTTGGTAAAGTGCTTGCATTTCATGCCGAGGCTCGGATTCGAATCCCCAAGAAATGCGTCTAAGAAATGATTTCCCGTTTGGGTGTTTATTTCAAACCCAAATCAAAATACGGGTAAAGCTTACTCAGTCGTTACAAAAAATGAGTACCAGCCACCTCGGGAGGTGGGAAACACCCACTTCAATTGAAGTGGTTGGCGTAAGGCGTTGGCACTTACCTGTAACCCCCTCCCCTTCTGTAAGTGATTAAATTATATCTTTGTATTTCTCTGTTAGTTTTAAGGTAGCACCCGTCGATGGTAGATATTGCACTGCCGAAACTAGTAGTGCATTACAAAACAAACTCACAAGTGAATTAAAACAAAGTTTATTATTTTTATTTTTTTAATTGTAAATAGGTTTCACTCGCCACATGCGACTCCTTCAGAAAAAAAACGCGGTAGGAATTTACACTTTATGTGTCGTTTAGTAGCGTGAGCGTGGGCGATCGATATTCACAGGATCCATCTCGAGGGCAATCTACACATTATCGTTGTAATTTGCTCTGTTGAGCATTTATGTCAAGTTATAGGGAACACCGATTTTCAAAGTTATTTTTTTATAAGTACGCGCAATTCAACTAAGTCTTTAATAATTAAATAATTTTCCTGTCGATAAAAAAAGCAACTGAAAAAATAATGAAATATCATTTTCAGTACTTACTCGTATTTACAAAATTATTGATTTCTAGGAAAAACACATTTTTTCGTACGCTTAGTAATTTTTAATAAATTTTTCATTTAATGCAATGGAAAAATCTAGAATCTAAGTTGCAAAAATATATTAATAATAATTAAAGTTAGTTCTATGCATGCACTTATGGATTCACGCTTACACATGTTGCTATAGTACTTATCAACTTGTTCCTTGACTTATAGGTTGGTATGCGGCTGACCACCCATGCTGTAGAAAATAGTCACTTTGCGAATGTCATCCCTGTTTGAGGGAAGGACGGCAAGAGTTGCGGGTGCATGTCCATTTGAGATTTGGGTTTTTATATTGTAGGACCACATGCGGCATGTTTAAAAGCGCGAACTTATACGTGCCTGTTTGTGAAAATGCATATAATGTGAATCCCTAATGTTACATATCTTTGCAACTTCGATTAGATTAGATCGCCGATTTTTTATAGAAGTGGCAGCAAAAGAAGAATAAGAACGATTCAATTTCCGATAAAATACAAAAAAGAACATATTTAATCTATGATTCATTTGAAATGTATGACCACAAGCAGACATGAATTATTAAAGATTTTAAATCATGATTACGCTCGTTATGAATTTTTTTGAATAAACAAAAAACAACCCAAGATGACATAATGTCGTCCTTCTGTACAAGTGGAGCTATTGCGACATCTATGAATGCATCACCGAAGGTCAATAAATGTACCTTCAACCTTCGACCTCGAGCAAAAAACAACGATTCACCAGTTCGTGGTTCTTCTTCGTAGAAGACACACGCCTCCTGAAGACGTCGGATGTGATTCTGACGAAACGTAGAGAAAATCGTTCTTCTCTTTCCACGGTCAGTAACATCCGTGTTTTTCATTCCAAAAGACATGTGTTGGTTGGAACTTGCACATGCTTTATATGTATTTACAAAATAAAACCCAAATTCAACTCTTGCCTCCTGCCCGGAAATAAGGGGGAGCATTGGCAAAAGTGAACCAATTCTTTCAGGTAGATCACCTTGTAATTTTGCCAGGTGATGATGAAGCAAGCAGACATGTAGTTGGTAGTCGCTTGCCCGACAAATATTGACATCAACTTTCTGCTTGTTTTCAGTATCAATACTTCCTTTTATCAAAAACACAAAAACAAATAACATTTTGAATTCTAGTTCATTTAAACTGGTTTGCAGTGGATTTTTAAATGTGCATTCCTTCATATACTCGCAGCAAATAAAAAATGTATTATTTCAATGACTGGTTTCATTGAACGATTAAAATAATCAGAATTTCTATTTTTTTTCTATGTTTGTTTTTACACTATATAATTGTGAGTAATTCGATTCAGATTAAAACAACAGGGGTTTTGCTTTCATGGAATCTTTTCCATGATACAAACTGACTGAATTTTGGATTTAAGATTTATTTTACAGCCCGTACTATCTGAATATTACGAGTATGTACCATCAATCCCATTCTCTAGGCACGTAGATAAGGATTTTTTTCAGATTCAATGACAGATTCAGATTTATTCTTTGACTTATACCTATATCGACGGTTAAAAGGCAGAAAGTAAGCGACATTTTGGTCAAAAATGATTTATGAATGCTAAGCTACTTGAAATTTTCTGCTCTTTCTAATGCGCTAACTCCCAAAGCTCTACGATGATTTTTGTGTTGTTTATGCCCAAGCAAACAACTGCGTTTTCGAAGTATGGTTTTGGTGTAGGTAACCGGCAAGATTTTGGCCTTTTTGTCCTAAAGGCGTTTGTGACATAAAGAAATCGTAAAACCACATTAATAGGAATGCCAATAAAGGTCTTTTTTGTTAATTTTAGAGCTGTTTTGATTTTAACAATATGATAAAAAATTATGCCATTTTTCTGCAATCTCAATCTTTAAACTGCTCTTTTAACTGTTGATATCATAGAGTAATAATTACTATAGAGAGCGAGTGTGTGACGTATTCCATAGCGCCCGGTGTAAGCAGATGTTCTATAGCTACTTCATTATAGATGTATGCAGCTGTAGTGATGTGCGCGCAACAAAATGTGTTATCGATACTTTAAATTCCAAAATTTTAATCTAGTATCGTAAAATAAACAAAAGTTGTAATAAAAGCCTTACATTTAGGTTTATACGAATCATTTGTATGGGGATTAAGGTTTTACTGAAATTTGAAGTGGTAGAAAAACTTTGTTTCGTAGATTGACTACTACACGACCATTTTTGTTTTCCCTTATATTTGAGGTAAATTGGTTTTAATGCATCTAACAAAAGTCTCCTGTGTACCATATTTACATGTTTATTATTTGTGAAAGATTTTAACACATTTCAATACAATATAAACACAATTTTTTTTTTTTTTTTAAGAAATCCTGTGCGGGAGATTCCCTAGATTCTAGAGACTCTAGGGATCTATGACACTTGTTGTAGAGCCGCAGAGGTGTCCGAGCTTGGTCGTCGCTACAAAGCGCCAATACTCAAGCAAGACCCAGTTGCTGTAAGGCTGGATGGACCTTTGGTGACCGGTCATTAGTAAAGGTTTATGAATTTTTCAACCCAGCGAAGAGCAAATTTGAAAATATAAATGGTATATTTTTTGCGCTTCGCCGGGGTTCGAACCCACAACCTTCCCATTCAGAGTCCGCAGTGTTACAACTGAGCTACGGGCCAGTCTCTTAGTTATTTTTACAATAAACAAAAAAAACTATGATCTACAATAATATAACTTGGACCGGTCCGTAGTCCAGTGGCATCACTTGGACTCGTAAATGGAAGGTTGTGGATTCGGATCCCGGCGGAGCACAAAAATATATCATTTATATTTCGAATGTGCTCTTCGTTGCGTTGAAAAATTCATAAACCTTTACCAAAGACCGGTCACTGAAAGGTCCATCCAACCTTACAACAACTGGGTCTCGCTTGAGAATTGGCGCTTTCTACAGCGACGACCAAGCTCGCAGAGGGCTCTTGAGGTGTGATACACACAAAAACAGCGCTCACCAAATAAATCATTCTAATATTATTATTATTATAAAAAAACACAAATCTGTAAAAGACATTTCAGTACAAAACAATTATAAACAAAACATACGCGGCTTTGAATATTTGGTGCCCGGTGTGTGACTGTTTTCGGTTGGTGAAAAACTGTGACCGGTTTCAGTCATAGAGCCCAAGTAGTAAAATAAAATTCCACTTTTTGAAAATACTGAGGGGGCGAAATTCCATATAATTGTAAAATTTAGCAAAATTGTTATCATTCTCATTGAATTGTAGTAATATGAACGAAAGGTGAAGCGCATATCGATAACACGAATATCGATATGCGCTTCGCACACCGCATCACTAGCTGAGCGGTGTACGCCAGGCGGGTAGAGGCGAGGCGGTAACTCTCCCTCTTCACCCCCACAACTAAACATTTTAAATCGTTCGACTTGGCCAAATTTTGTACTCACCGGTGGAATGTTATGTTGCTATTCTGCTTTGTTTGCTTCCTTGTGTCATTTTTACAAGTTTTAACACAACAATTCATCATTTTTACTAACATAATTGAAATACAAGTCAACTGTCAAAAAATGGGACCGCCCCCCCCCGCGCGCCTGTCAGTTTGCGATCACGTGATCGGGTTTGGACCAATGAGACTTGTTCGCACTTCGAAGCAAAAAGTGCTTACTGTTCGCACTTGGAAAGGCTCTCTCTATGTATATTATAACTCTATGGTTGATATGCATTTGGTCCTACAACATAAAAAAAAAACAATCTCAATTTAACATAAGTTCTGCAACTCTTGCCGTCCTTCCCTGAAATAGGGGTGACATCGGCAAAGTGAACCATTTTCCACAGCATGGGTGGTCAGCCGCATACCAATCTATAAGTCAAGTAACATACCTACACAACAAATTACATTTTAAAAATCAACAAATTTGAAAAATATAAATATGTAATTTAAAAACCCGTAGTCCTAGCCGCCAACATTACAGATCACCCGCCATTTATTTCTGTCTTTACATACTTCTTTCTTCGTTGGTTCTTCGGACACATGAGGATAGCCTGGAACGCCTGATTGTGATCGGTGGCTTGGAGGAGAAGAGAGGAAGAGGTAGGTCCCCCACACGATGGACCGATCAAGTGAATACAGCAGTAGGAACCTCGGTGGTTGGAGCGTTGCGGGCAGCGCAGTCAAGAGAGAACTGGAGAAGATGTGTTGCTTCCACAAGGGTCACAAGTCACAACCCTCAGTAATGAGGAATAAGATTAAGAAGAAGAAGGATACTTCTTTCATTTCATCCAGAGTCATAACTAGGGAATGCAATCTCGATCTCGCGAGATCCCGATCTTCCGAGATCTCGCCTCATTTTTCGAGATCAATCTCGAAGCATAAAATGACGAGATCTCGAGCGAGATTGACGAGATTGAGTGGCAGTAGTCGGCGATGCATGACACGTGCTCTCTACGCGTGAGCGATTCGCTGACTGACGAAGGAAAACACGGATCGCATACGCAAACTATCCCGACTATCCCCGAGTATTTACGATGTTGGTCGAGCGGGGTAGAAAATAATAAGTGATATAGTTTTGACTAGAGTAAGTGAGCGGAAGATATTCGAGTGCGTGCAGGTACTTGTTCGTTTACAATTGTTTCAGTTGTCCAGTTACTGTCATGGTGTGCTAAAATTACGTGTTCTTATGGGGTAATTGATTGATAATTTGTATTATTTGTTGCCATTCGAGATCTTAAAAATGCCGAGATCGAATTTCTGATCCCTCGAGATCTCGACTTCTCGTCTCGAGATTGCATTCCCTAGTCATAACCTTCTTCATACAAGCTCGGAGAGGTTGACTGTGGTTGATCAAAGAGGACATGATCCACAGCTTATTGTCGTGCAATTGATGATGAAGATAACGTTGATCATCTTCCAACTGAGTGCTAGCTATGAGTAATATACTTTTTGAATAACATTTCTATTTACTGAGCCATGTATGTTGTTTTTCTTTATTTTCGCCCCATCAGTGTTTGCCCAAGTGTTTTATTTTTATCTGAAGTGGTAAAAAAACACGTAAGTATTTGAAAAGTATATTGACTCAAGTATTCTTCGTTATCTTTGTCCCGAAAAAATATCGTTCCGATAGCAGAGAATAAAGCTGTTGCATAATGCCCGCGCTCCTTTACTGCGTTAGGAGTTACGGAATGTCTATACAATCTGATAAGTTTTCTGTTTGTACTTATACCACCTATGTAGAGAGGTAATGAAGCATTTGAGAAACATGACAGGAAAAACTCAGAGGGATAGAGCTAGGAATGAATGGGTAAAGAAAGAAAGAATGTAATTTGAATGAGGATGTGAAAGTTAAGGTACAAAAGAATGTGATGCGATTAAAGCAACGCAAACGCAACTAAGCTACACATATAGTGTAACTTGTTGCCGCGTTATCCCCGAAGGGGTCGCATGTTGAACCTATTTATTTTTACAGTTAAGGGGGCCGGCCTTTCGCCAACCACTTCAGTTGACGTGGGGGTTTTCCAGCTCCCGAGGGGGCTGGTACTCATTTCTTGTGAAGGCTGAGTAAACCTTGCCGGTATTTTATTTTGGGGTTTGAAATAAACACCAAAACGGGAAATCATTTCTGACACCCTCGGTGGGATTCGAACCCGAGCTCACAGCATGGAATGCAAGCACTCTACCAACTGAGCTATCGACCGGACTATGATGATTTGATAATTAAAATGGTTTGGGCATGTGGAAACTGGAAAGAATGAATGATGATAGACTTACAAAGTATGTATTAAGAGGTAGTGTGAAAGGGAAAAGAGGCAAGCCCAAGTAACCATTTAGGTTTTAAAAAGGTTACAAAAAGGTCCCAGAACCTTTTTAAACCTTTTTGTAACCTTTTTAAAACCTAAAAGGTTACTTGGGAGGGACGACCGAGAAAAGTATGGAGTGATCAGATTGAGGAGATTGTGAAAGAATGGGATGTACAAAGCGAGCGTAAAAGAAGAAATTGGATGAAAAAGGTGACGGATATGAATGAATTGAAAGAGGTATGTAAGTATAGGAAAAAATGGACGCAGCTCTGCAGAGGCTCTGGTCCCCCCTAGGGGAATGGCGACAGAGTTACAGTTACAGTTACAGATGTTTGCGTTGAAAATGATTTTACAGCGTGATCTCATGGCGGGCCCGCAGCATATGATATTATATTATGAAGTACCTACAAGCTGTTTGCTTTTGCAACAAGAATCAAATAACCCGCGCGGTACTGGGTTGCGGAAAGGTGAGAACCAGCAGTGAAGCACTGCAAGCAATCTTAACTGCAAACACGTCAGTATTGTCATCATGTTTGTCGCTACCTCCCTGTGAAAGTCTCAGCTCTTAGCATTGCCGCTCCCTGGAAGTCTCATCGCCACGGTAATACCTACCGAACAGAGGCGGCTCGTCATTAGAAATGTTGGCAGTTCATAATTTCTGCATTTACATTTTTTCTTTTATTTTCCATTTTGCTTGGAATAAAAGTTGCAAGAAATACATACATATTATAAATATTTTATTTAGGTATACACGAGAACGTACCTACACCCGTTTTGTTGCATATAACAAACAATTACAACAATTAAATGTATTTGAAGCAAGTTTTTTTTACTAAGCCACATATATAGTGTAACTTCTTGCCGCATTTTTCCCGTGACGAGTGTAACTTATTTATTTTTACAGGTAAGGGGGCAGTCCTTACGCCAACCACTTCGGTTGACGTGGAGGTTTCCCAGCTCCCGTGGGGGCTGACAGTGACGGCCGATGGGTCAGAATATTGGGTGGCAGAAATTTTCAATATAATTATGGCCTACACCTCTTCCCCCACTCCCCCCAATGTACCATACACTTCACGCTGA
Organism: Agapetus fuscipes; assembly: GCA_951799405.1. NCBI lineage: Eukaryota > Metazoa > Arthropoda > Insecta > Trichoptera > Glossosomatidae > Agapetus > Agapetus fuscipes. Next base: position 10,676,369 of record OX637351.1, on the reverse strand, counting down.
CCGGCCTTGAAAATGTTCGCTGAAATGTTAGCACGAATATTATAATCGATGACTTACATTGCGTAAAAGAGCTTCCTTTAACGGGGATGATCGCCGTCGGTAAATCCAAATTAATTCACTTCATAACAACACAGCAAAACATAGCACTTAAAAACACTTCACATAAAACCTTTTCCTTCACACCAACACCATTTAATAATTAATCTACCTCACAGCTTTTACATGAATATTTGTTTATTTTATCTACCTCACAAATGAGTGTTAATTATAAATTTACATAAGAAATTCAATATCGTCACTTAAAATACGAAAATATATTAAAGGGACTAAGGTCTGCCTCCGGAGAAAAATCCAACTTAACTGAATTTAAATTAAATTAAGATTATGGAGCATGAGGAGGAAAGATCTGTGACATCATCTTGTACTTACATTCTTAAAAATAACAAGAATGTATTGTTCTGCAAGATTAGCAAGTTCAGAGATTTGCAACCTTTGACAAAACTAATCATCCATACTTTAAAGTATGGATGATTACTTTAAAGAGATATTTTAAAGTACGTTATAGTGGAGAATATGAGTGATGGTACAAAAGAGTACAATTGGGCGTATAGCTGGGCAAAGAGTTTAGTTGAGCATCTACAAATAATGGACGATTCACGACTGATAAAAATAGTGCACAAAGATGATCCCCAAGGAAAGCGTGGAAGAGCAAGACTGACAAATTAATAAATTGATTAAATAAGCAACATTTCAAATTATTGAAATCTGCAGACTGAAAAAAATAAAAGAACTCACGAAGAAAGTAGGGAATGCTGAGAATATAAAAATAAATATGCAATCACAGAACAGAGTAAAGACGCTGACTGACGCTGACCGCCACTAGCGTAGAGATGGTTGGTTTCATATCAGTTAAAACACAGTTTATCCATTTGTATTATTTTGCTTAAAATGCTCGAAAAAACACTTGTTGACCACGACTGAATATTTTTCACTAGGAATGGAATCCTCAAGCAAATAATAAAAACGTCGATAAATTAAAAAGTAATGAGTTTTTGTCGGGCTTAACTTGATCTTAAAATAAACAATTTGTATCCTGGCTAACAATAAAACATTGTATTTGAATTATATTTTAAGTATAGAGCTTTATGGTAAAACACAAACATACTTTATGCGAAGATTTTTATTGATACTAAAGCAGCATCTGTTGTGAGCGTTTCAGTTTTCATTATTTTTTTTGTAAACGCAATAGTTAAGTGTCAGGAAATACTTTATAGTTTTGTTTTAAATGACGAATATTGAAGTCTTTTAAACAAAGAGTTGGATATGCTCTGAACATAAGAGTTCCTTTGATAGAATAAAAAAAAAAGTTTTGTCACAATTCTTCTCCGTTCATGTCATGTCACTTACCTAGGAAAAGCGTGCAGTGCCGGAGCTGCTATCTAAAAATGTACAGGCACCTCAGTATTCACCGTTTGAGCTGTTTTTTCAATAAATGTATGGACTTCATAGAAGGAAGTATGGGGCATTGCCACATATGCACGCGATAATATTATACATTTAAATACCTAGCAACTCGTAGTCTTTACATGTTCGTAGAGCTGTATAATATGTAAAATAATGATAAATGTAAAATAGGACTTGACACAGAGGATATTTTATGGGGAACAAAATTGTAAGTGATGGGTCGTGGCATTCTTACAGGAGGTGCAATGCACCGATGCACCTTAGCTGGAGCCGCCACTGCTACCGAATATCGGTAATATACATTGACTTATAATATCTGTGGACTAGAAATTATTTTAACGAAAATAGACATATACCTATATCTGTCTCAACTTATTTACGAAAATTGACATTAGTTAAAAAGAGAACAAAGAACTTCACAGTTGCATTTCAATATGTACAAAAAACTCTTGAATGTTGGTACTGTGGCAGCACTGGTCAAGTGGGCAACACCCACCGCAGTGCACACACATCAAATCCAGCGCATAAGCAATTGCCAATTAGTCATTGCAAGTCATTAAAACGCATCTCGCACGTTGAACGACGCGTAGCGCCTTCCCCCGGTAAGCAAGCGAGGTAGAACACAAAGGGCCTGAATGCTGTGTCATCTGCCAATGTATCAGGTACTTCAATAAAAGAACATTACATAAACTTGTTTATTAATCAATTAGTCCGGTCGATAGCTCAGGTGGTAGAGTGCTTGCATTCCATGCCGAAAGCCCGGGTTCGAATCCCGCCGAGGGTGTCAGAAATGATTTCCCGTTTCGGTGTTTATTTAAAACACCAAAAATAAAATACCGGCAAGGTTTACTCAGCCTTCACAAGAAATGAGTACCAGCACTCTCGGGAGCTGGGAAACCCCCACTTCATCTGAAGTGGTTGGCGTAAGGCCGGCCCCCTTACCTGTAAAAATAAATAGGTTCAACTCGCCACATGCGACCCCTTCGGGGATAACGCGGCAAGAAGTTACGCTATATGTGTAGCTTAGTTGCGTTTTTTTTTGCGTAGCTAAACATAACTCTCCAAGCAGTTCATAATCGTTAAAGTACCATTGCAAACAATGGCTGCCGATTAGACCGGAAACATCTAGAGTTGACAGATAACACGAGTTATAAATATTGTGATCGCCAAAATTGGTGTCAATATTTTATATTTTCAAGGTGTATATTTATATTTTAATTTTATCACTCATTTCATTATAACCTTTGTGATATTTAATGCGTCATATTTGTAATTATTACCGCCGTACGTTGGGGGCACCACTGCAACGTTTGACAGGAGAGAAACGCAAGTGGGAACAAATATGTATCAATTCAGTATGTAAGTTTCCGCTCCCCTATGTTATAACTCAATGGTAATATATGTATGAAGGCCTGTCAATCCAAGATGGCCGCAAATGAAGAGCTGATTAGTCTTCATACAAATATTACCGATATTTGGCAGGTAAGAATTACCGTGGTGATGAGACTTCTAGCCCAGCAGGGAGAATGAACCATAGGTAAAATGGATCTACTCCACAAAGCTCATTGGCTAAAGAGGTGTCGGCAGGCCGAAGCTGAAATGTAGCGATGGGTTGGAAGGAGGCTTGCGAGCTCTAGGTGAGGAGTAAATTGTTAGCTCCAAAGTAAGATGGAAAAAATAAGTAAGAAGGATGCAATGGACAACGGTCACAATTAGGGGAAACAGTTTCAGGCAATTTAGTTCTTGCTTTTTCGTCGAAAAAGAGACAGTCTAATCTAATCAAATCTAATCTAAGTTGCAAAGATTTTGGGGATTCACATTACATGCGTTACCACAAGCAGACACGTATAAGTTTGTGCCTGCACATGCCGCATGTGAACCTACAACATAAAAACCCAAATCTTAAATGGACACAACCCTGCGACTCTTGCCGACTTTCCCTGAAACAGGGGTGACAGTGACTTCCACAAAACGCTGAGAGACCAGTTTTCCTCCGCAACACGGGTCGTAAAATCAGTTTTTCAATCCTTTCCTAACACTTTAACAGCACTCAATCCAGCAGTAGAGGAATATCCTGACGACAACAGCAGAATCAGCATTTTACTGACGCTAGCTTTACTTTAGTCTCTCGTTTGTTATTTGAGTGGGTGTAGCATTTTGTGGGGGGGGGGTGAGGATGGAAAGAGGTAGAGGGGAGGGTACAGCACCGCAACAATACCTATCATCATAATCATTCTACCTAACGGGCGTACAAGCATAATAGCACTGTACCACAAGTTTAAACGCCACCGTACCGTTTACCAATAATGTACGGGAACTTCGACACTCACTGAGGCGCGTTACGTTTTTCTGATGAGGGATATGGTAAAGCTGACACGCAATGCTTTATACTTGGAGTTTTGGTGTAGGTAGATGGTGTCGGTCATTGAGTAATAACATAGAGGAGCGGAAACTAACTTACTGCATTGATACACACTATCTACCACTTTTGCCTCTGTCCTGTCAAACGTTGCAGTTGTGTAGTCATACAAAACATGTTTTTACGTGTCAACTTTTATGTTTTCTTGCTTTCTCCATTTTGTGTTTTGACACCCAATTAAAACACATGTCAAAATAATAGCGTTTTGCTTTACAATTCGTCAATTTTATCCATCGCAAGCATTGACATATTAATAGATAGACTACGTGTTCCATACGAAAGAAACGACGAAATATGGAGCCAACTCTAGAAGGGTCAAATGACAAATTCAAATATTGGTCACACAGTGTCTACACATGTAGTACACAAAAAAATCTTTTTTTGCATCTTGAGCCGGGCACGTTTGTGTTGAATACTTTATTGTCCATCTGACAGATGTTTTTTACATTGTATGCGAAGACAGTATATCTTTGTCTTGCTCTGCCGACACGATGTACCAATGGGCGCTATGAAACGAATGGGAATAAATTTCCGTACACACATATATGGTTTTTACACGATGTTATATGATTAGTTCAAACCAATGACACCAAAATTCATTTATGTACAGAACTTTTACGATCAAAACGGTCACAGATCGCCCTGGCAAAAAAATATTACCAGAGCCGATTCAGGGTACGAATAAATAATAAAAACAAAAAAAAAAATCATATTTAATTATTTAAAATCAAAACATAACTTGTATATGGTTACGGGACGAGTAAAATTAATCGGTGCGACGACAAAATGTACATTGATAGAATGTCCACCGACATAATGTACACGGACAAAATGTCCCCCCGACAAAATTTCCACCCGACCAAATGTCCACCGACAAAATGTCCACCGACAGAATGTCCACCAACAGAATGTCCATCGACACAATGTTCACGGACGAAATGTCCACGTGACAAAATGTCCACGCGACGAAATGTCCACGCGACAAAATGTCCACCGTCATAATGTACACGGACAAAATGTCCCCCTGATAAAATTTCCACCCGACAAAATGTCCACCGACAAAATGTCCCCCGACAGAATGTCCACCAACAGAATGTGCATCGACACAATGTCCACGGACAAAATGTCCACGTGAAAAAATGTCCACGCGACAAAATGTCCACGCAACAAAATGTCCACCGACATAATGTGCACCGATACAATGCCCACGGACAAAATGTTCACCCGACAGAATGTCCACCCGACAAAATGTCCACCGACATAATGTCCACCGATACAATGTCCCCGCGACAAAATGTCCACCGACATAATGCCCACCAATGCAAATACAAAATACCAAACAAATACAATGCCCACGGACAAAATGTTCACCCGACAGAATGTCCACCCGACAAAATGTCCACCGACATAATGTCCACCGATACAATGTCCCCGCGACAAAATGTCCACCGACATAATGCCCACCAATGCAAATACAAAATACCAAACAAGTACAATGCCCACGGACAAAATGTTCACCCGACAGAATGTCCACGCGACAAAATGTCCACCGACATAATGTCCACCGATACAATGTCCACGGACAAAATGTCCACCCGACAGAATGTCCACCAACACAATGTCCACCGATACAATGTCCACGGACAAACATGGCCCCCGACAAAATGTCCACCGGCAGAATGTCAACCGACAGAATGTCTATCGATAGAATATTCACGGAAAGAATGTCCACTGACATAATGTCCTACCGACATAATGTCCACGCGACAAAATGTCCACCCACAAAATGTCCACGGAAAGAATGTCCACTGACATATGTCCCACCGACAGAATGTCCACTGATACAATATCCACGGACAAAATGTTCACCCGACAGAATGTTCACCCGACAAAATGTCCACCGACATAATGTCCACCGATACAATGTCCACGCGACAAAATGTCCACCGACATAATGTGCTCCGATACAATGTCCACGCGACAAAATGTCCACCGATACAATGTCCACGGACAAAATGTCCACCCGACAGAATGTCCACCGACACAATATCCACCGATACAATATCCACGGACAAACATGTCCTCCGACAAAATGTCCACCCACAAAATGTCCACGGAAAGAATGTCCACTGACATATGTCTCACCGACATAATGTCCACCGATACAATGTCCACGGACAAAATGTTCACCCGACAGAATGTCCACGCGACAAAATGTCCACCGACATAATGTCCACCGATACAATGTCCACGGACAAAATGTCCACGGACAAAATGTCCACCCGACAGAATGTCCACCAACACAATGTCCACCGATACAATGTCCACGGACAAACATGGCCCCCGACAAAATGTCCACCGGCAGAATGTCAACCGACAGAATGTCTATCGACAGAATATTCACGGAAAGAATGTCCACTGACATAATGTCCCACCGACATAATGTCCACGCGACAAAATGTCCACCCACAAAATGTCCACGGAAAGAATGTCCACTGACATATGTCCCACCGACATAATGTCCACTGATACAATATCCACGGACAAAATGTTCACCCGACAGAATGTTCACCCGACAAAATGTCCACCGACATAATGTCCACCGATACAATGTCCACGCGACAAAATGTCCACCGACATAATGTGCTCCGATACAATGTCCACGCGACAAAATGTCCACCGATACAATGTCCACGGGCAAAATGTCTACCCGATAGAATGTCCATCGACACAATGTCCACCGATACAATGTCCACGGACAAACATGTTCCCCGACAAAATGTCCACCGGCAGAATGTCAACCGACAGAATGTCCACCGACAGAATGTCCACGGAAAGAATGCCCACCGACATATGTCCCACCGACATAATGTCCAACGATACAATGTCCATGGACAAAATGTTCACCCGACATAATGTCTACCGGCAGAATGTCAACCGACAGAATGTCCACCGACAGAATGTCCACGGAAAGAATGCCCACCGACATATGTCCCACTGACATAATGTCCACCGATACAATGTCCATGGACAAAATGTTCCCCCGACATAATGTCCACCGACAGCATGTCCATTGTCATTATTTAGTCATGTCATTATTTTGAGTACAACCCTGGGCGCTGTTGTCCCTTTCTTACACACGCTGGAACACTATCTATCTAGTGAACGCGCTCCTCTAGCACGCGACTGTTAATAATTCGTTCAAAATATAAATAAAACGTTAATTAGCATATAAAAAACATAAAATTACTTGTGAAATGTGATTCCATCCACTTTTTAATTTTTTTTGGACCTATTTTTGCATCCTTTCACTCAGAAAACCATTTTTATTGAGATGTTAACGATCCGAGCGCTGACGAAGTAATGAGGGCAAAACCGAGCATTACAATTTCACGCGGATCGAGGTTCAGCGCTTCAGTCCAAAAAATAGGCGACATTATTTTGGTCTGGACTTCATCTCTATACCTTTATAACTCTATGATCACAAGATTTATACCGCATGCGTCTATTATTTTCGGACTGCTCCGGCAATACTGCAACATGCGGCAATGCTGCCATCTTTCTAGAAACATTTTTACATTCGCTCGAGTTTTTGGTACACATGGAAACGAAACTGTGAAGTTCTTTCTTCTCTTTCTTACTAATGATCATTTTCGTAAGTAGGTTGAAACAGATATAATGTATATTTTCGTTACAATAATTTCAAGTCCACAGATATTAACAATGGTGCTGGCCATACAAAAGATCTCGGTGATTTTCCATTCGCGGCAGACTGCGAGTCGCCTGCTAAACATCTAACATTATTACTATGCGCTGTTATATTATAAGTTATTATAACATTCAACCTGGTTATATTACAAGATGTGGTGTTTGAATAATGTGCTAGCAAATCTTGACTATCTAACGCTGGACGTCTCATCCCCACGGTAATTCTCACCTACCGAATATCGGTAATATTTGAATGAAGACCTGTCAATCCAAGATGGCCGCAGTCTTCATACAAATATTGCCGATATTCGGTAGGTACGAATTACCGTGGGGATGAGACTTAGAGCCCACCAAGAGGCATTCGAGATTTGGAGGAAGATGACCAAGATATTATGGGTTCAAAACATTTCTAACGAAAAGGTGTTGCAAGTAGTAGATGAAAGGTGCGTACAGCGTATATGTCACATTTTGAAGAGGAAAACCAAACTAATGATGAATTCGATTAGGCATAGCACCTTTCTTGGCAACAATTTTAAAGGAAAAATCTTGAGAAATCAAACAAGAGGTCACCCAATCTTAACCAATCTAATCCAAGTTGCAAAGATATGTAACATTAGGGATTCACATTATATGCATTTTCATAAGCAGACACGTATAAGTTCGCGCTTGCACATGCCGTATGTGAACCTACAACATAAAAACCCAAATTTCAAAAGAAATTACACCCTGCAAGGCTGCAACTCTTGCCGACCTTCCCTGAAACAGCGATGACATTGACAAGGTGAACCATTTTCTAGAGAATGGGTGGTCAGCCGCATACCAACCTATAATTATGTCAAGGAACTATGGCAGATATATAAAAAAAAAATGTCATGGTTTGGGAGGAATGGCGAAAAGATTAATGAACATTTCTGCTACCAATCTTAGGATTGAGACAGAAGAAATATGATGTTATGTCTTGTGAGTCTCAAAAAGACATTCCATCAATCCAATTTTCGTGGTTTCTCCTTTTCGAGAGTACATATTTATAACAATGAATTCTCCGTACAGATTAGAATTAACGGTCCAAGGATGTATCCCTGTCTTACTCCCTTGTGCGTTGGAAAATAAAAGTATCAGAACCTGTAACAGTAACTGTAGCTCGGTTGCCATTCCGCTAGGGTTGGACAGAGCCTCTGCAGAGTTGCATCCATTTCTTCCTACCCTTACATACTTCTTTAAATTAATTCATATGCATAACCTTTTTCATACATTTTCTTCTTTTACGCTCGCTTTGTATATCCCATTCTTTTACAATCTCCTCAATCTGATCAGTCTATACTTTTCTCAGTCGTCCCTTACCTATTTTACCTTTCACACTTCCAATTAGAACTATATAATTAGAAATATTTTATTTATATCGATAATAAGAACTAACGGACCGTGAATGTATCCCTGTCATACTTCTTCCTTGTTTCCTCTCCCTTCTCCCTTGTGCGTTGGAAAATAAAAGTCTCCGAAACGTTTTTTGCAATATTTATTGTACTAAGATTTTGATGTTAATTTACTAGTTTTTTTGCGTTTGACTTCTTGTTTTAACTAGTTTTTGTATAAATAGTTTACTTTATTTATATTTTACACCGCTGGTTGTCACGATATTTTGTTCTGACTCACCAAAAAGCAAATCGTGTTCATGTTTTCTGTTTTGTTGTTTTTTTTATCTGTTGCATAATTTAGTTCTTACGTAATTTCAAAGCTTGATTAATGTACACACTCAAACCAGAGTACGTTTATTAATTGTCCACAATTCACTTGTTTTTTTGTTTGTTAACTAATCCATTTAATAAAGGTTTTGTCTTGGATGACATCATGGTACAAATTTGTAGGAGTTTCTATTACCACAGTTTTTTTTTTAAGAAATCCTGTACGGGAGACTCCCAGATTCTAGAGAGTCTAGGGGTCTATGACACAGCGGTGTACGAGCTTGGTCGTCGCTACAAAGTGCCAATACGCAAGCAAGACCCAGTTGCTGTAAGGCTGGATGGACCTTTGGTGACCGGTCATTGGTAAAGGTTTATGAATTTTTCAATCCAGCGAAGAGCAAATTTTAAAATATAAATGGTATATTTTTTGTGCTCCGCCGGGATTCGAACCCACAAACTTCTCATTCAGAGTCTGCAGTGTTACCACTGAGCTACGGACCGGTCAAAGTCAACAGTACTTTTTATTTAAAAAAAAACGCAACTTAGCTACTCACAAAGTGTATTTTTTTACTGCGTTGTCCTCGAACCGTCGATGAAACCATCGCATGCTGTTAGTGGAACACTGGATGACTGGAACCCATTTATTTCCACAAGAAAGGAGCCCAGCCTTCAGTCAAACAGCTGGGACCCTACACCCCAGGAGCAGGTACTTTGTAAGTCGGAGTAAACCTTGCCGGTACAATGTTTTTGTATTAGATGTAAACAGTGAAACGGGAAATCATTTCTGACTATGATGAAGGCAGTTAGTTATATCGTTTCGATTTTATGACATTCGAAAGAAAAATATTTTTTTCCAATGTCCGGTCGATAGCTCAGTTGGTAGAGTGCTTGCATTCCATGCCGTGAGCTCGGGTTCGAATCCCACCAAGGGTGTCAGAAATGATGTCCTCTTTCGGTGTATATTTCAAACCCAAAATAAAATACCAGCAATGTTTACTCAGCCTTCACAATAAATGAGTACCAGCCCCTTGGGAGTTGGGAAACCCCCACTTCAACTGAAGTGGTTGGCGCAAAGCCGGCCCCCTAACCTGCAAAAATAAAAAGGTTCCACTCGCCACATGCGAAACCGTTCGGGGATAACGCGGCAAGAAGTTACTTTATATATGCAGCTTAGTTGCGTTTTTTTTAAAGGGCTTATAGATAAGAATTGGTTAAGAAAAACCGGTCGATAGATCAGTACCCTGAGTACGAGTTGCAAAACTTGAGTAAAGTTAAGTTTGCGGAAAGTATTAAAGAGTGGTTTTCCCTAAAATCTGCCGTTTTTGTTTGTTTGAACTTGATTTTCTTCATCACTGTCATTTTTTTGCTAAGACCATAAAGTGTAAGAAACAAAAACGGCAGATGTTGGGGAAAATCAGTCTTTAATACTTTCCGTAAACTTTACTTTACTCAAGTTTTGCAACTCGTACTAAGGGTACAGACGGCTGAATGCTTGCGTTCACAACCAGAAGGTGAAGGTTGTGCTCCCACTGTGGGCTTAGATATGATTTGATGGAGATCTGTGTTAGCTTGCACACGATCCAGCGTAAGAAGGGGGTAAGTGCGATTATAAAAATTATGAAATTAATAACACTAAAAGTGCCTGCGGTGGAGTTTACTTATGATGTTATAATCATTATAAAGCCATTATATAGGTTTAGAAATAACACCTTAAATAAAACACGGCTTGCTACGTTTATACATAATAGAGATGTGAAGCTATAAAGGAATTACCAAAATTAAACTCTAACACGGTTATTCACAACACTTTGATTCATAGCTGATCCATGGATCATCTTTTTTTTATAAGGAAACACGGCGGTCGAGCCAAGGACTTGCGTGTGTGAATTACACCGTAAATAATTACTTGGCGTTTGTTTGTTGATGCAAAAGCACAACTCATTTTTTACGTAAATCAAAATTGTTTACAGAATGAGGTCTGCACATTTCAGTAAGTAAACAACAACATCCAGGAAAAGGGAGGAGATGAATTGGAAAGCAAAGAAGACATAATTGATGAAGTAGCATTTGAAGAATTGAAAAAAAAACGAAAAATATCACATTAGCAAATTAGATTAATTATTATTACTATAGATGTCATTCTGGCCAAATTGGGAATCGAAGCAATTTAAGTGATTCTAATCTAATCTAATCTAAGCTGCAAAGATATATATCATTTAAGATTTATATTAAATGCATTCCCACAAGCAGATATGTATAATTTCGCGCTAACACATGCCGCATGTGGACCTACAATATAAAAACCCAATCTCAAATGAACATAAGCCTTGCAACTCTTGCCGTCCTTCCCTGAAACAGGGGTGACATTGGCAAAGTGAACAAATTTTTTTTACAGTATGGGTGGTCAGCCGCATAACAACCTATAAGTCAAGGAACATACATGACAAATTACATTTTTAAAATCAATAATTAACAATATATACATTGACATAAAAAACTAAATCACAAAACCAATTTTACTTTAACAAACCCCAGCCGCCAACATCACAGATCAACCGCCATTTCTTTCTATCCTTACATACTTCTTTCATTTCCTCCAGAGTCATAACCTTCTTCATACAAGCTCTTCTTTTATTATGACTCTGGATATTCCATTCATTCGCAATTTCGGATGTTTGGTCCATCCATACCTTTCTCGGTCTTCCTCTACCACGACATCCATCTATTCTACCAACATATACTTTCTTCGTCAGTCTTTCCTCATTCATTCTCTCCATATGCCCAAACCATCTTAACAAACTTCTTTTAATCTTCACTTTCTCTTGCACCACATTCTTCTCTTACAAAATCATTCCTCACCCTGTCACTCCGTTTTTTCCCAATCATACTTCTTAGAAAGTCCATTTCAACAGTATGGACTTTACTAATTTCACTTTCATTCACCGTCCAGGCCTCGCTTCCATACATCAAGGTGGGTAAAAGTATGCCACTGCGTACCGCCGTAAGTGATTAATTCATGTAATGTAGTGACTTACATAAAACAAAATTTGTGAATTCTTCTAAGTTACATTAACATTTAAACTTTAAAGTTCATATCAAACGCATGCCCACAAACAGACACGTGTAAGTTCGCGCTTACAAATGCCGCTTGTGTACTAAGGAGGGCCGATTTTTTTGTTTTTTGCATAATACGCATCTAATAGTGAAAATATGGTGCCAAATAAAGTTCAAATTACGTGTGTAAAATAAAATTCCATAAAAGTAATAGTCATCTGTCTCCGAATCGGCCTCAAAGTTTCGAAAAAATGGCATTTTTATCATTTTTTATGAGGGCTAATAATATAAGAAGGAACTGTAATTTTACGGTACTTTTTATATTTTTGTGCAGAAAATATAGTAATGCGCATAATTTATACAAATAAATAAGTTATTTTATCACCAAATAAGCAGTAAGAGGGATGGAGAGAGCGTCGAATTTCACCATTTTGTAAAGAATTTGTGACCGCGCGTCGTCACTATAAATTGAATACGAAACTTATTTCAATGCCCTGTGACTGATAAAATTTGTTTTATTCTTTTAAAAAGTACTTAGTGTCATGATATGTATCTTTAATAGCAGTAATGTAACTGCACAACTGGACAAGAAATGGTTTGACAACCACGAAAAAAACATCCAAAATTTCCAAAAACAACTGATATTGTTTACAAAAAAGCCCACCCAGAGCTGTTAAGCTTATCATGAAGATGATGAATAATGTGCTGTTTGACATTTTGTCCTGTAAATGTGACGAAATAAATCAATGCGCCTTTCAAAGAAATTGCGGAGTGTTTGCACAAGAGTGAAGCTTCCTAAATGACTAGCAAACATAAGGGGAAATAATAATAATAATAATAATAATAATAAAATGATTATTGGAAATACAGCTGTAGTCGTTATAAAGTAACAAAGAAATCATATGAAAAAGAATCTATGTAGAAAAACTAAGATTAATCAAACCAAAAGATATTGATAGTAAAAGAACACGCCTAAATATTAAAATAACATAAAACACTATCATCATTGAGTTGTTCAAATATCTCCACAGCCAGTCTCACAAGAATCATTTCCAAAGCAGCATCGCCAACTTATCAAAAGAGGCTTACTGGTACTATTGATGTTTCTACATTGGAAAAAACTTTCTACAGGTATTGAGTTATGGGAAAAATGGCAGCACTCATAACTTCAGAAGCTCTGCATGATATCAAGTGTGAAACATTCAGTTTGTTTTCGAAAAATCCCTTTATACCCATATGATTTATTCGCGAGATTTACGTACAAGATTTACGTACAGATCAATTATATTCATACAAGTTTGTCTTAGAAAAAGTGGAGAGATTTTTAAAATCTTAGCCAACGCAACCCGAGGAAAAAAATCCCATGCTTGGTGGATTACGCGAGCTATAGAGCTTAGGATCCCTTAAAAAACTTATAAATTTTGCAAATTATGCTGTTCAAGCATACGTTCTAGCTTGATTTACAATAATATATATATTTTTTAATTAAATTTTCAGCAGTACCTAACCTTCTTAAGGTACATACACTCAAAAATAATATTACTTTTCAGTTTAACTGTGTTCAGTTATATTTATGTATTTGTAAGCACCATCCCATTACAAAGATGGTTTCCGACATTTATCGAAGTTAATTTAAATAAAAAATATTCATCAGGAGAACCTAAAATGATGATTGATTCCTCCAAGTGAAGAAATAGTTGCTTTGCTCATTCAAAAAACTTACTGATATCGAAGTTACGAATCCTCACAAACTTCTAAGAGAACTACTCGTAGATACACGTCAGATTCTAAAAACTCTTATCATGCAAGGTGTTAAAATTGACTTTCTCAAGTTCCATGAATTAACCTTAAAGTTGCAACTTACTATCGTACTATAAATTGAAAGAAAAATATATCTGAACCGCTAAAAGGTATCTGATGAGGATCTCATTTTTGTTCATCGCAAACTGTGGGCAAATGGAGCTATCTTATCTGCGTTTATCACACACAAACAGGCAAAATGTCTTTCAAAAACAGCAAAAAAGTCTGTGCAACGTTTTTTTGAAAAAAAAAAACAGCATTAGAAACAAATATTTAACTAAAATAACGTCTCGTAGTGCTAGGCCAAAATTCGAAAAAAAAACGGATTTTGTACATACGTTGTTAATTTTTTTTTTGTTTTCTGCACAAGTCTGTAATTTCCTTTTTTCTGAAATGTGTTATTTTACACCTTAAACATTTGTTTCAGACGAGAAATAAAATTCAAAAATCGGGTATCATGTCAGTAGGTCAAAATGTGTTTTTGCTTTTTTTTTTTCAATTTTTCATTATTTCAATGTCGATTTGGAGACAAAAGTTGTTGTTTGATAGTAATGAAACTTTCTGTACAATAAAATTACGTCATTTAGCAACATAATTTCACTCTTAGATTAAAATGCAGCGTAATTTTTTTTTTCTCATACATCAGTGGCCCTCCTTATTGTGTACTTGCAAATTAAAATACAAGCCTCAAATGAACATACTCGTACATAAGTCTTGCAACTTTTGCCGACCTATCCTGAAACATGTGTGACTTGTAAAACATGGGCATTCACTATTCAGCCTCATACCGATCTATAGTTGTATGTTCTAATTATTTGAGATACGTCTTCACGGCATCAGACGCGCCATATTTTCTGATGTATTTTTAATCTCCCATTCTTACATTACTGAATTTGAAATTTCGTTACACAGTGTAGGTAGGTACACTACCTCACATCAGAACTTATTTCACACGAGCAATGTTTGATCCTTGACTTATAGGTTGGTATGCGGCTGACCACCCATACTGTAAAAAATGGTTCACTTTGCCAATGTCACCCCTGTCTCAGGGAAGGACGGCAAGAGTTGCAGGGCTTATGTTCATTTGAGGTTGGGTTTTTATATTGTAGGTCCACATGCGGCATGTGTTAGCGCGAAATTATACATGTCTACTTGTGGGAATGCATTTAATATAAATCTTAAATGATTTATATCTTTGCAGCTTAGATAACATTAGATTAGAATGTTTGTATGTGTAGGTACTGGACCAATGTGTCTGATGAAAACAGGAAATTGATTGTAAAAATATTGTAAACGACTCTCACATTATCGAGTTTCACGTTTTTCTTAGCTCAGATTGCGAAGAATGTGATTCTTAATACAATTTCATTGAAAGAATATCTTTGAATCAGATGGTAGATAAGCCAAATAAGCAGTGTCAGTATAAAAACATTTCGTGAATCAAAACGCGAATGTAAGATACATACAATATTACCCCTAGACTTAAAGTTGATATGAGGCTGACCACCCATACTGTAAAAAATGGTTCACCTTACCAATGCCACCCCTTTTCCAGGGAAGGCATAAAACTTGGTTTACTTTGCCAATACAGTTGCAGGGCATAATGTTTATTTGCGTTTTGGGTTTGAATGTTTAAGCTTATATGCGGCATGTATAAGCGCGATCTTATATGTGTCTGCTTGTGGGCATGAATTTAATATGAATCCTAAATGTAATATATATTTGCAACTTAGATTAGATTAGATAATTGAAAAACCTCTCACGTACAGAAATTATTTAACGATTATCTTAGAAGTTAGGGTGCACAAGTTTTTGCCTTCTATTGCTATTTTTTTATGACACCCACACTTAGGTACACTCACTCACACTTACAAACATTAATGTTTATATTTTGTAATCTTGAAGCAATTTTGTTTGAATTGAAGCTATTTTTGTTTAGTAAAACTAGTTTTTTGTAAGATTATGAAATATACCAGAAGCGCCATTCTGTTAAATTCTAGAAAATCATCTATTATTAATCATTTTTATTGCTTGACTTATAGGTTGGTATGAGGCTGACCACCCATATTGTAAAAAAAAATCACTTTGCTAATGTAACCCCTGTTTCAGGGAAAGTTGGAAAGTTGCATGGCTTATGTTCATTTGAGATTGGGTTTTTTTTTATATTGTAGGTCCACATGCAGCATGTGTGAGCGCGAAATTATGCGTGTCTGCTTGTGGGAATGCATTTAATATGAATCTCAAATGATACATATCTTTGCAACTTAGATTAAGATTTAGATTGCGCCTTTGCATGACCGTTGGTCGTACCAAAGGCGCTTTTACATACTTGATATCGACGGTTAAAAAGGCAGTACATAAACTGAATTGTTCAGGAGAGCAGTTTAAAGTAAGAGATTGCAAAAAAATTACATAACTTTTTAATTTTTTTAGCATATCGTTAAAATCAAAACAGCTCTAAAATTAAAAACAAATATAGGTATTTATTGGCATTCCTATTAATGTGGTTGAACGATGTTTTACGATTTTTTTTATGTCACAAGCGTCTTTAGGACAAAAATTTACAAAATCTTGTCGGTTACATCAAAACCATACTACGAAAACGCAGTTGTTTGCTTGGGCATAAACAACACAAAAATCATCGTAGAGCTATGGGAGTTAGCGCATTAGAAAGAGCGGAAAATTTCGACTAGGATAGCAGTCATAACTCATTTTTGACCAAAACGTTGACCACTGCCGCTTTTAACCGTCGATATAATATAGATACCTCAAGGGTAAAACTGAATAAGTGACGTATTAATCTAATTTGGGTTTCCCGGATAAATGCACCTTTTTTCATATTTTCCATGAGAGAACTGTAGAACATTACAAAAATGTGAAAATCCTGTAGTTTAGAAGTTTGTCATGAGCATTTCCTTATAATTAGTTCACTTACTATGAGAAGTTACACCCAATATAATGTTTTATCCACGATTGCTCAAATCAGTGAATCAGAACTTATTCACATTTAAGGTGGCGATACATTTATTTTTCTCCGTAGGGAATTGAGCCCACGAACTTCTGATTTACGAGTCCATAGCGTTAACCACTAGACTAAAACCAACTATACAGTATACACACTCGCATGTCTAAGTTTGAACTTACACGTGCCTACATTTAAGGCTATGTAGGTTGCCAAGCTGGTTCACAAGAGGCACAGCTCATTTTTTTCATTTTCTAATTTCGTTTTGCCATGACGCGTTCTTTTTCTCCGTCCAAAAACCTGTATTGTTCGCGGCAGTCTCTCTTCACAATCATAGCTCTGTACGCCAAGTAGAAAACTTCACATTTACAAAAAAAAAATGTAAGGAAACTACGTCAGAGACTCTTGTAGGGATTTCAGTTTCAATGGATTTTTTCGTGAAACGCCTTGCTTGAGTAACAGTTTTATACTTGCGTTGCGGTGTATGTGGGATGAGAGATATACTCGTATAATATTATTGTTTGTTCCACTCCATCATGGTTGAGGTAAAAAAAACACGACAAAAAATACGTTGGAGCATCATCTTTATGACGCAGCGTGAACTATCTATCTAAATATATCCAAAATGTTTTTTTTTCTAATTTGCTAAAAACACCCTTATTCCTTGACTTATGGGTTGGTATGAGGCGGACCACCCATACTGTAAAAAATACTTCACTTTGCCAATGTTATCCCTGTTTCAGGGAAAGTCGGCAAGAGTTGTGGGGCTTATGTTCATTTGAGATTAGGTTTTTATATTGTAGGTCCACATGTGGCATGTGTGAGCGCGAAATTATGCGTGTCTGCTTGTCGGAATGCATTTAATATGAATCTCAAATGATGCATATCTTTGCAACTTAGATTAAGATTTAGATTAGATTAGACCCTTCAGAGTGTGGTTATATACCCTAAACCACTTTGTACAGTATGGATGGTCAGCCTCATACCATTCTATAAGTCAAAAAATAAAGTTTCGTGAATGAGGTCCGCACATCATTTTGGATTTGAAACTTTTTTCTCGACGAGCAAACGTCAGTCTTGTATGGGACCGCCATCCTTCTAATCTAATCTAATCTAATATAGGTTGCAAATATATATTACATTTGAGATTCATATTAAATGCATTCCCACAAGCAGACTTGTTCCTTGACTTATAGGTTGTTATGCGGCTGACCACCCATAATATAAAAATTGGTTCACTTTGCCAATGTCACCCCTGTTTCAGGGAAGGACGGCAAGAGTTGCAAGGCTCATGTTCATTTGAGATTGGGTTTTTATATTGTAGGTCCACATGCGGCATGTGTTAGCGCGAAATTATACATATTATCTGCTTGTGGGAATGCATTTAATATAAATCTTTAATGATATATATCTTTGCAGCTTAGATTAGATTAAATTAGATTAGACACGTATAAGTTTTTTTTTTTTTTACTCCCTAGATTCTAAAGACTCTAGGGGTCTATGACACTTGTTGTAGTGCCGCAGAGGTGTACGAGCTTGGTCGTCGCTACAAAGCGCCAATACTCAAGCAAGACCCAGTTGCTGTGAGGCTGGATGGACCTTTGGTGACCGGTCATTGGTAAAGGCTTATGAATTTTTCAACCCAGCGAAGAGCAAATTCGAAATATAAATGGTATACTTTTGTGCTCCGCCGGGATCCCAATCCACAACCTTCCATTTACGAGTCCGAAGTGTTGCCACTACGGACTACGGACCGGTCCAAGATGCCAACGACACGCGGTGTACCTGAGCGGTTACCCATCCAAGCGTTGACCACGCCCAATGTTGCTTAAGTTTGCGCTTAAGCATGCCGCATGTGAACCTACATTATAAAACCCAATCTCAAATGAACATAAGCCCTGCAACTCTTGCCGACCTTCCCTGCAAGAGGGGTGACATTCGCAAAGTGAAGCATTTTTTAACATTATGGGTGGTCAGCCTCATACCAACCTATAAGTCAAGGAAGTTTTTTTAATGATTATGAAGCCCAACAAAGAGTATTGATTTTTTCAGTTGGTGTGCTAGTGCGCCAACGCACCGCTCTCTGTTGCTATGCGAGCTGTGATAGTGATGAACTGGGAGAGCGATGTGATTAATCTGGCAGAGGAACTTTCCGTGGCAGTGACGTGGTGCGAGCGAAACGTCGCGACACCATTGTGAGGAGATCACGCAGATACATGGGTGAAACGTTGCAACAAAAAATCTCAATTTGGAACTTTTTCTCGGCGAGCAAACGCATATCTGTTTGCCTTTTCCCCAGCAACCCGGTCGGGTGACGACATAATTTTGTCTATGCCACTTCACGTGCGGATTTCATTGTTCCTTTATGTGTAAAGTACAAACGTATCGACACACTGCCGGGTTGCTAGGAAAAAAACTAACAAATATTTTATTCTTGGTTGCTAAGTTATAACTACAGCAATCACTAATTACTAAGCGTTTTTGCAGGGCAATTTTTTTGTGATGTAGTTGTCTTTAAATATATATTGTGTGTGACCGATTTGTCCATGGACAAGACGTTATCTTTGACTGATTTATCGTGACAAGGGTAACAAAAGATCGAGTCCTATTATAGAGAAATGTTTTAAATTCAAATTGAAAAAAGTTCCAAATTGAAATTTGAGTGTTCGCTCATATTTCGCCGCCATGACAGTTAGCAGTTTTGCCAACTGTGACATTTGACACCACAGACAATAAGCAATTGCCTCCGAAAGGCTTGCATTATTTTTTACCTACCTACCGGCAATAATGCAATTAAGTGAGCTGTCAGTTTTGCACTGTTGCCAACCGGCGAAGAAATAATTACTATATCGGGTGATTGAGCTTGTTCAGACGGAGGCATCTGATAAGTGGGAAGAAAAAATTGAGAGTTGAAAGTGGTTATCAGTTATAAACGTTTTTTTTAAGGAATCCTGTGCGGGAGTCTCTCTAGATTGCAAAGATTCTATGGGGTCTATGACACTTGCTGTAGTGTAACAGAGGTGTTAGTGATGTGGCGATTGATAGCCTGATCCTTTGTAACAGGGCTGTTAGCTGCGTAGTGTTGTGTTGAGTATTGTGTTTTTAGACACTGAAAGCAAATGGCGATTACTAAGTTGTCAGTTTTTTTTAAACTAAGCTTCAGGCTTTTACTTTTTTAACTTCAACTTTTAACTTCAGGCTTCTTTTAACTTCCCACTGCAATGAATGTGACGTGTGAATTTATTTTATTTTCACTGATTATGGAGTCGGCCTTACGCTATTTACCTTGAAGTAAAGGATTCTTTGCTCCCGAGAGCATTGGTTCTCATTTATTGTGAAGGCTGAGTAAGCATTAGGCGTTTTTATTTTGGATTTCACATTAATACAAACCAAAATGGGAAATCATTCCTGACATCTTTGGTGTGGATTAAACCCTAACCCCTGACATAAAACGCAAGCGGGTATTGGCAAAATTGAACATTTTTTTTACAGCATAAGAGGCCAGTCTCAATCCAACCTATTAGTAAAGGAATAATAATAATAATAATAATTTGACAATATTTTATGTAGCGTTTTGTGAGTTCATCGCAAGGGTACAAATATATGAAAATCAAGTAGATAGATAATAATAAAATGACTAAACTTTAAGTTTTGTAAGGAATCACTCCAAGGGCACTGAAAAATACTATAGGAAGGTCTGTCCGAAAAAGATTTAAAAAGTCGAAACTCTGATGCTAGAGAAAAGGCATAAAATGGTTTGTTGCTGGTTGCTAAGGACCGTAGTTCCGTACAAGTGGGACATTTTCCCGCCGACAAAAAAAGTTCTATGTGAATTCAAAGTTGTACTTTTTTTGGAATGAAAAAAAACGGATGTTACTGACCGCGTGTAAAGAGAAGAACGTTTTTCTCTACGTTTCGTCAGAGTCATATCCGACGTCTTCAGGAGACGTGTGTCTTCTACAAGGAAGAAACACGAACTGTTGAATTATTGTTGTTTGCTCGAGGTCGAAGGTTGTAGGTACATTTATTGACCTTCGGTGATGCTTCCATAAATGTCGCAATAGCTCCACTTGTACAGAAAGATATTATGTCCTCGTGTGAAACCGTCCGCTTAATGAAAGGGTGGATGATAGAAGTTAGTACTGGTCCCATATACTGGAAAGTTTGTAGCTGTCATCTCTGTTGAAGTTCTTCTCTTTACACACGGTCAGTAACATCCATTTTTTTTTCATTCCAAAAATATCTAACGACCGTTATCATAATTTAAAATCTATAATCGCACAAAATTGTACTATCCTGGTGTGAACGGCAGAACGTTTATTTTTATAGTGTTGCCAGGCTCCTCGCTGTCTAGTGTTGCATCAGTGAATAATTATTATTATTACTCGTTAGGTATTTACTTTATTTTTATATTGGAAAATTACTTGAAAGGAAAAATACGTAATTACCCACTTGTGAGTCATGGAATAATCTCTTTATAAATAATCTATTCACTCAAGTACTTCACGTCGTTATTTAAGTAGGTACTCGAATCACATGTACATTAATTTATAATTAAATAAATTTGCAGAATACTTCACTTTCAACACGAAAAAGTTTTTTTGAAGTCTTGAGAAAATATGAGAAAAAAAAATTACAAATGAAGATAGATGTCTATGGCTTGACTATAGATAGATGTCTTAGCTAATTACTTGGTATAAGGCTGACCCTAAATGCTGGTTTACTTTTTCAGTTTCAGGGAAAGGCGGCTGGAGTTGCAAGGTTTATGTTCATAAGGGGTAAGGCCTATTTTTTCAGTATACGTGTAGCTTGTGTTTATATTCCTTGACTTAAAGGTTGGTATGCAGTTGCCCACCCATGCTGTAGAAAATGGTTCACTTTGCCAATTTCACCCCTGTTTTCAGGGAAGGTTGGCAGGAGATGCAGGGGTATGTTCATTTGAGATTCGGGTTTTTATATTGTAGGACCACATGCGACATGTTATACGTGTCTGTTTTGTGAAAATGCATATAATGTGAATCTCTAATGTTACATATATTTTGCAACTTAGATTAGATTAGATTAGATTAGATGGATCACTCTACACGTGTGATGATTCGTTTGGAAGAAAAAAGAAATGATGTAAGAGGTAAAAGTAGAGATGACGGCTGGGAAACCGACCGACGCGACGGGAGTTCACGAGGGTGTCAACAAACAGAGGACTCGAAGGCAACCCACTCCCAACAGTGATGTTACTACGAAACTGTCTCATATTTGTTCGCATTTTTTTTATAAGCTTGTACACGAGAAAAGCAAGCATTTTTTCTATAATTATCTAAAAAATGTTACAGGTAATCTATCATCTAATTACTCTGTAAACTAAGTTGCAAAGATATTCTTTTCAAATGCATGCCCACAAACAAACACGTGTAAGTGTACATTTACAAATCCGGAATGTGTACTTGCAAATTAAAATCAAATCTCAAATAAATATAAACCTGCAATTTTTTTCTGAATTTCCCTGAAACAGGGGTGACATTGGCAAAGTGAACCATTTTTACAGTATAGGTGGTCAGCCTCATACCAATCTACAAGTCAAGGAATTCATCTAAGTATAACTATAATCTAATACATAATATTAACATTTAGGAACCACTTTAAATGCACGCTCTCAAGCATAAGTTCGCACTTACACACACTGGACTACACTTACAGTAAATTTCAAATGAGCATAAGCCCTGCAACTGGAATATACAAGGCACCATTGGAAATCAAAGCCAAAGTTTGAAACGTTAGCAAAGGAAAGAGGTCAGTTGCATTTTCTGCGTTTTCACCTGACAGTTACTTTTGAGTTGCTCAATGTGTGATGAACCTGAAAATTTCTCATACAACGTGCAGTTAAAAATACATCATAATATGATATTGTAAGTTGTAAAAATTCACGTTCAAACCGAAAAGTATATAGTAACTAAAACGCTCACTAGAAAATGCTTTTTAAATGTCTGTACATTTTTTTTGAAACGCTTTTTTTTATTTTAAACGTAATATTTTTTAGTACAACTCGTACAGAATCAAAAGCGACAATCTAGGAATTGTTTGAATATGAGATAAATGTATGTAAATAATAAGAAAACGATTTCCTACGATTCAATGTTTGTATATCATTTACGAAAATAATGCTAGATTGCCGTTTTTGGTTTCTGTACTACTCACACGTAAGTTGTTAGGTGTTAGCGTCGACAAATGGGTCATTAGACGAAATGGCTGGGAGAGCGCATTCGCTATACTCACATATTTTCCGAGAATTCAAAATTATTCTTTCCTCTCTGTTTTATTTATTTTATTATAATTACGTTGAAAAAATGGCAATTAGAGCGGCTTAATGGGTCAACTTTCGAGAAAAATCTAATGACTTTTTTTTTCAGCCCAGTTGCGAAGGCATTTTTTATGTAAGTAGTTAATATATATTGACTACAATTTATAATACAAAATTGCAAAGATACATTAACATTTAATAAGGCTCTTATTTTCAGCAGATGTAAGATCGCGCTTTCACATGCTATATGTGTACAATAACCTCTCATGAACATAAACTTGCCAACTCCTGCCACCTTTTTCTGAATGCGGGATGGTATTGGCAAAAGTAAGCCAAGTTATTTCCTAATGAGTCAGACCATACGCATACCTACCCATGCATAGTGAAAAGCTGTTAAAAACAAGGGATTGTCCTTACTTCTGTAAGATGGCTTCTAGTTTGATATTCTATCGGTGGATTGTTCATTTGGTAGAACGCTTGCGTTCAATGCTAAAGGGCTAGAGTTCAATCGTGCCTGAACATGTGCGCTAGTGTGTAGAACAATCTGGGAGTAGTCCGTGATGGTGGTAGTGCATAGAACGACGTTCTGGCGTGAGCGAGAAACCGAAGAATGATCTGGAATATGCGAGAAAGATATCTTTTGTACTTATATATAGGGACTGCAATGGTGCGGAGAGTGGATTAGTCGCTCCAAGCATTTTGCCGTGAAGACCAATAAGCAGAGATTATCAATTGTTGTAAATTGTGAACCAAACTGTGTAAAATAAACTCTATTAAAATAAATAATTGCAGTTTTATTACAAGAGAATCCAGTAAAATCGTAACAATATTATTTATTTGCAACTAACGAAACTAAGCTACACATATAGTGTAACTTCTGGCCTGCGTTGTCACCGAAGGGGTCGCACGTATTCATTTTTACGGGTAACGGGGCCGGCCTCACACCAACCACTTTCACTTGAAGTGGGGGTTTCTCAGCTCCAGGGGGGGCTGGTTCTCATTTCTTGAGTAAACATTGAGATCGAACCCTTGCTCTCGGCATAGAATGCAAGCATTCTACCGATTGAGCTATCGACCTTTTTAACTAAGATTATTGTACATTGGCACTGCAACATCGTTCATTGTGTTATTTTTTTTAATAAGTGTCATTCGAGTTGCCAGGCAGAATGGTTAGCGGAGAATTGACACGATTGCCGGTAACTGCAGCCGGCAACTTCGCAACTTGCCAGTTCAGCCTATTCCGGCTCGCACCGTTACATTCGTGCCTCTGCGGGTCATCGACCTGCGGCTCAGCATTGCCTACATTTGTAAATCTGTAAAAGTAAATTAACGATTCATGAAAGTTTTTCATGAAAATAAATCTGAGCGGCCATAAAAAATATTGTATTCAAAATTATGACAAAACGGTTCCTTATCTTATAAGTCAAGGAATCCCTTGACTTATAGGTTGGTATGAGGCTGACCACCCATGCTGTAAAAAATGGTTCACCTTGACAATGTCACTCCTGTTTAGGGAAGGTCGGCAAAAATTGCAGTGTGAATGTCCATTTGAGATTTGGTTTTTTATGTTTCCTGTTTCAGGGAAGGTCGGCAAAAGTTGTGGGGCTTATGTTCATTTGAGGTTTGAATTTTATTTGTAGGTACACAATCAGCATTTGTAAGCTAGAACTACACGTGTTTGTTTGTAGGCATACATCTGAGAGCTTTGAATGAATATATCCTTGCAACTTAGATTATAGATTATAGATGTTGTAGGTTCACATGCGGCATGTGCAAGTGCGAATCTATGCGTGTCTGCTTGTGAGAATGCATATAATATCAAATTGAACATATATTTGCAACTTAGATTAGATTACATTAGATTTTAGACTGCCGGCTTTGATAACATACGACACGACTCATGTACAAGCATTATTCCATATTGCATCATTTCCGAAAAATGGCGGACGGTACTTTTTTTTTTACATTAAGTGGTAATTAAATAGAAAAATGATCTAATTGATAATCGCGCCATTTTTTATTATAAAAATGTCAACCACTATATTTGCGGTAGGCCATCAGTCACCCAGGAAATACTACACGCAATGACCCATTAGTTGTGACTTGTGACACACCTTTGATAAATCTACATCAAAACGCAACTAAGCTACACATATAGTGTAACTTCTTGTCTGCGTTATTCCCTAAGGGGTCGCATGTAGCGATTCGGGACCTATTTATTTTTACGGCTAAGGGGGGCGGCCTCAGACCAACCGCTTTCAGTTGAAGTGGGGGTTTCCACAGCTCCCGGGCGGGCTGGTTCTCATTTCTTGTGAAGGCTGAGTAAACCTTGAGATCGAACCCTTGTTTTCGGCATGAAATGCAAGCATTCTACCAATTGAGCCATCGACTTTTTTACGAGCTTGGTCGTCGGTCGTCTCTACAAAGCGCCGATTCTCAAGCAAGACCCAGTTGCTGTAAGGCAGGATGGACCTTTGGTGATCGGTCATTGGTAAAGGTTTTATGATTTTTTTCAACCCAGCGAAGAGCATATTTGAAAATATAAATGGTATATTTTTTGTGCTCCGCCGGGATCCGAACTCACGTCGTTCCATTTGCGAGTCCGAAGTGTTGCCACTGGACTACGGACCGGTCCAAGATGCCAACGACACGCGGTGTACCTGAGCGGTCACCCATCCAAGTAGTATCCGCGCCCAAACTTCGGTGATCTGATGAGAACCGGTGCTTTCAACATGGTATCGTCGTTGACAAGTACAGTACAGAGGCGTTGTGTAAAATGGTCTGGTAGGTCCATTCCATGTCTACTTACTAAGGATCTCCATTGGGGGCGATGGAAACCGCGGCATACTGACGTGAGTAGGTACTCTAATAAGCCCCAAATAATCGTCAATATGATAACAACATAACATTAGGATGATTTACTTGATGATTCACACCTCAAGAGCCCTCTGCGAGCTAGGTTTTCGCCACAGAAGCGTCAATTCTCAAGCAAGACCTAGTTTTTATGAGTCTGGATGGACCTTTGGTGACCCGTCTTTGGCAAAGGGATACGAATTGTTCAACTCATCGAAGAACATATTTATTCGCAAAGATATATTGACATTTAAGACACATATTCGATGCACGCCCGCAAACAAACGCGTGTAAGTTCGCGTTAATAAATGCTGCATGTGTAGGTTTTTTTTAATTAAAAAACCAATAAATGAACATAAATCTTTTCCTACCTTTCCTGGAATAGGAATGCCTTTGGAATCCTGAACCATTTTTTACAGAATGAGTGGTTACTTTCATACCAACCTATAAGTCAAGGAATAGTTGAATATCTGAAAATAGAGTTATATATGAAACGGGATTTTGTTAGTATAATTTTTATAATATACCTACACGTAAGCGAGTGTTTATGGAGAAGGTATTGGCTCTCATCCAGAAACTCCCAGCTGGGTTATTTCAAGAACATCACCGTACGGGAAATACCCCGTTTCATGATAGAACGACACATGACAAAACATCACAAAACAGAAAACACCATAACCATTGATGCACACTTGGAAACACTCTCTACGAGTACATGGATCAGCCCCAAAATACTTGTCTTAGTCACAGGCAAAAGCGGTGGTGACAGTGCGTGGGCAGACTCTCCTCCAGATCCCAAAAAGATCGATAAGGACAGTATTAGGAGACCGTGCTTTCTGCATAGCGGCACCGGTAGCCTGGAACGCGCTGTCCGCATATCTGAGGGAGTCTCCGACAGAGGCGGGCTTCAGCAGAAGCCTCAAGACGCACCTGTTTCCAGGATCACTCCATGCCACTCTATGGTGATGGAGGGAGCCTCCGACTGAGGGAGGCGAATGTTAGGAGAAAACCCCAACTGTGTGGAGTTACGCACAAAGCTAGATAAATTTAGCATTTCATTTCATTTTAAACAGCAAAACCAAAAAGTGAGACTTGAGAAACATGAGAAAATGGTATTCATGCATTTATTATTTGGTAAAGCGTGTAAAAAAATTATCGCTCCCGATTATCATTATTAGATACAAAAAAAAACTAACTAAGCTGCGCATAAAGAGCAACTTCTTACCGCATTATACCCAAAGGAGTCGCACATGGCGTGTGGAATCAAAGTAGATGTTTGTGTTCTTTGCGATGTTTTGTATTGTGTCGTTATGTCATGTGTTGTTCTGTCATGTGTCTTTATGACATGTGTCGTTTTGTCAATGTGCCGTACTAACATGTCACCGAAATATCCAACCCGGCACATCTGACTTCCTAACTCTGGTTGAACAGTTTACGCTGAGGGAAAATCAGAAATGAATGATGGAGCTGGTGAGAGAAATGATTGAAGTCTTGCGTATACTTGTGATAGCTCAGTTGGTAGAGCGCTTGCATCCCATGCCGAAAGATCGGGTCCGAATCCCACCGAGGGTGCCAGAAATGATTTCCCGTTTCGGAATGGCAAGGTGTTCTCAGTCTTCACAATAAATTAGCAGCAGCCCCTTCAGGAACTGGGAAACCCCCACTTCAACTGTTCAAAAGCCGGCTACTTTACATCTAAAAATAAAAAAGTTTCCTCTCGCCACATGCAAGGAGCTACTCTATGGGCCAGTTGCACCAAACTCCAATCAGACAAAAATCCAAATTATGTGTGATTTCTCCCAACAAATGTAAAAATTGGTTTCGTATACGTAAGTCAGCTGATGTACATCATATTCCCTGTTAAAATTCTATCATGTTATTACCCACTTAAGATTTAAGATATTTAACCGACGTCCATACCAGAATTAAGAAACCAAATTTGATGTGTCAATAGAATATTGATTGGAGGTTGGTGCAACAGGTCCTATTTTTGTGTAGTTTTGTTTTGCGCATGGATAACGTCACATGGCCGAGTGATGTTTTGATTGTTTGGAATCCATTCAAGACAAATGATATTTGTATGTAAATACTAAATTGTATATGCAATATAAATATAAAGATAGGTATAGGTGTAAGTTATAGCTGATAAGAATTCTGTATAATATTGATGGGTAGGATTAATGGTTGTTGAGTGCATAGAGAACTCACTAGATTGTCATAATCATGTGGTTCGAGAAGCTTCCGGCAAAATTCACCTTTAGAAGCTTCTATCGCTGGGGTATAAAAAGCCGCTAACAGCTTGCAGGAGCAGAGTTCTCTTGCGACCTTATACCTGTGAACATGGAGTTCTATTAAATCCATGCCTGTGAAGACTAACAGCATAAGGGAACACAAACCATCTGTGAAATAAATTAATTAGATGTAAAAGTGTAAAAATAAATCTAACTGTAAAATAAATGTCCTAAAAGAAGACCAGTGTTTAATTTGGAGACTAGTATGTAGAACCTAACGAGATGATCGGATGATATAAAAAGGCTTGCTGGAGACTGGATTCAAAAAGCGCAAGACAGAGATGGATGGCGAGATATGGGGGAGGCCTATGTCCAGCTGTGGATGTAGATGGCTGTATAAGAAAAGAAGAAGAAGAAGAACGTAAAAATCATAACAATAGAGTTCTTTATGGTCTTCTATCATAAGAAATTTAGGTAGGTACCAAAAAGTGAAGGCACCAACGATGATGGAACCTCTACAAGAAGTAATAATATTTGTAGGTAATAAGGCCCTGGGGCCATAACCCAAAAGTGATTTAGGTTCTCGAATCCGGCTTCGTGTTATTAAATGATGTTGCTGTCAGTCGTCGGTTGTTGCTAGGCGCATGGCAACAAGAACAACCTACTCTGTAGCGAGTGTGCAGATATACACACTGCAGAGTAAGGCGAATCATTCGTCAAGTGTTTGTACATGCTACTTCAATTTTAACAATGTTTCTTGGCAATGTCTCTACCTCAGTTGTGTGAGGCACAAAGATCGTAGTTACCTTCCTGGGCTTTGAACTACCTTTGTTTTGGTAAAAAATGCTTTATATTGCATCACTTTAAGTAGTTCGACCATAGCATCCATGGTTGAGGTAAAGGTTGCGAAGAACAGAAAGACAGATTATAGTTATAGTTTTAGATGTGAAGAATAGTCCGCTTGAAATTGGTGGAATGTTCTGTGTTTCATATTAGAGGGATAGGACTAGATCGCCACCAAGGGTGTCATAAAAGGTTTCCCATTTCGATGTTTAAGTCAAACACCGGCAAGGTTTACCCAGTTTTCACTAGATATGAGAACCAGCCCTTTCGGGAGCTGGGAGCTCTCCACTTCAAATAAAGTGGCTGGCATAGATCAGCCCTCTCTAAGCCTTGAAAATAATAGGATTCACGCGTCACATGAAACCTATTCGGGGACAATACGGTAAGAAGTTGTTCTAAATCTGCAGTTTAGTTCCGATTAAGCAATTGGTTTTTAGCACTGATGACTGTGGCAAACGTTGAAATCACTTGGGAATTGGGATGGTTCGTGTTAAGAAAAATAATTCAGATTTATTTTTTTGTATATTTGTATGAAAATCACCAAGGTTGTTGATGCATATTTTATATGAGTCGTTAAAAAAGGGTTCTCAGTACCTATATGGGAAGTCAAGCCTGAGATTTCCATAGAAAGTATTCTTAGTAGTCTTCTGTCAACGACGTTACCATGTTGAAAGCACCGGTTCCCATAGATTACCGAAGTTAAGCAACATTGGGCGCGGATAGTACTTGGGTTACCGCTCAGGTACACCGCGTGTCGTTGGCATCTTGGACCGGTCTGTAGTCCAGTGGCAACACTTCGGACTCGTAAATGGAAGATTGTGGATTCGGATGCCGGCGGAGCACAAAAATATACCATTTATATTTCAAATGTGCTCTTCGAAGAGTACATTTGAAAAATTCATAAACCTTTACCAAAGACCGGTCACTGAAAGGTCCATCCAACCTTACAACAACTGGGTCTTGCTTGAGAATTGGCGCTTTCTACAGCGACGACTAAGCTCGCAGAGGGCTCTTGAGGTGTGATACACACAAAAACAGCGCTCACCAAATAAATCATCATAATATTATTATTTATTATTATTATTTATTCGTATGATTTCACGAGTGTGTAGAACAACCCTTCAAAAATCACCCATTGACCAACTCGCAACTCGTAATTGCAACTCGCATGGGTTAAAAAAAACTCCCGTGAACTGTTCCTGTTTATAATTTTTAACGCCTTTAAACATGTGATCGATTTTATTGAAAGGGGTTTTAGATTTACGACATACAATGTTCAAAACTTCTCAGTTTTATTTTCACTGGGAATATTATCAATGGTATTATTAACTGGCAAAATGATACTTTCAGATAAGGAAAAGCACACTCGCAACCAAACAAAAGTCACTCGCAATTTGCGAGCTAGCGAGTAGAATTTTGGAGGGTTGGTGTAGAATATTGGTAAGGGATTTAAACCCTGTCTAAATTTGTTTATATTTAATTTTTAATTTCAGTGCAGTTTATATGGACCAAGACGATGAACGATTATAGTTAATACTAAAGCATACTACGCCGAATAATCGTGGTGCGTGTATCAGGCACAATAAATGCAAAGCTAAGATGGAAGATAGCTGGTACTGCGTGTAACAAAAAACAATGTAGTTGTATGTATTATTATTCCAGCTTTTTATATGGTGGTAACAAATGATGACCCTGCACACCATAAATAAAGGATGACATTCATGCATTACATGTAAAAGTGTCGTTGTTTTTGTCTCACTGGCCACTATCGTACATTTAAACGATATAATCAACGCTATTTGCTTCGAATTTCTATAGATTAGCGATCTGTTTAACAGGAGCTTGAAGCTCATATCGAATGCATGTCCACAAACAAACACGTGTAAGCTCGCGCTTACAAATCGCACGTTTAATAATAAAGAGCAATAACTCAAAAAACATGAATGTTGGGAAATCACGTTTGAAGTTCAGACAGCCAGTACAACTTGTATGTACAATTTTCGAGTTATTTCTCTTTATTATTAAACGTGCGAAATGATGAATGTGTACTTACAAATTTAAATCCAACCTCAAATGAACAAACACCCTGTAACTCTTGTCAACCTTCCATGAAACAGGGGTAACATTGCCAAAGTGAACCATTTTCTACAGCATGGGTGGTCAGCCGAATACCAACCTATAAGGACAGGAACATACACAACAAATTACATTTTTAAAATCGACAAATAATATATGCATGGATATCAAAACTAAAACATAATACAAAATTATATTTTAAAAAATCCCAGTCCTAGCCGCCAACATTACAGATCAACCGCCATTTCTTTCTCTCCTTACATACTTCTTTCATTTCATCCAGAGTCATAACCTTCTGCATACACGCTTTCCTTTTATTTTGACTATGGATATTATAGATAATATTATTTATTGATTTAAAAAATGTAATTTGTCGTGTATGTTCCTTGATTTATAGGTTGGTATGCGGCTGACCACCCATGCTGTAAAAATGGTTCACTTTGCCAATGTCACCCCTGTTTCAGGGAAGGGCGGCAAGAGTTGCAGGGTGTATATCCATTTGAGATTTTGACTTTATGTTGTAGGTTCACATGAGGCATGTGCAAGCGCGAACTTTTACGTGTCTGGTTGTGGGAATGCATGTAATGTGAATCTCCAATGTAACATATCTTTGCAACTTAGATTGGATAAACCATCACGCAAGGTATTTTTATTTTCGACCGATCGTGTGTGGGAGAGAAAACATGGAGTAATCGTGTGTACACTGTACAAGTATATTAATATAATACACAAAGAGATGTAATGAAAACTGGAGTTAAAGTGTTTGCGCCGAATAAACATGTTTTTAATAAAAAATTGATTATTTTTCAATAAAAAATAAAAAAATAAAAGAAATTAAAAACTTTGTTTTATTCCACTTTTATTGTTTTTGAGTATGTTACAAATATTTTCGGAATTACTTCCATCTTCGGGTAACTAACAATTATACTTCTGTCTGCCAATAAAGTGGAAATAAAAATAAGCAGTACCCTTAGTACGAGTTGCAAAACTTGAGAAAAGTAAAGCTTACGGAAAGTATGTTCTCCCAAAATCTGCCGTTTTTGTTTCTTACACTTTATGGTCTTAGCAAAAGAGTTACAGTGATGAAGAAAATCAAGTTCAAACAAACAAAAACGGCAGATTTTGGGGGAAATCACTCTTCAATAATTGCCGTAAACTTTACATTACTCAAGTTTTGCAACTCGTACTCAGTGTACTGGATGCAAAAGACACAAGTTGGTTAATATGTCGACTGTCGTCGTCACTATCGGTGAGTAAATTTGATGAAGTAGATCTTGGAGTCATACGGTGCTATTCTTAGACATTTTAGTCGCCCGTTGAGCCCGCGCTTTGACAAACTAGTGATGCATTTGGATGAAGATTGAAGACCTGTCGATCCAAGATGGCCGCAAGTGAACAGCTGATTCGTCTTCATACAAATATTTACAAAATTCGGTAGGTAAGAATGACCGTGGTGATGAAACTTCCAGCGCGGGTATCATTAGTTTGTCAAAGCGTGGGCTCAACCAACGACTAAAATGTCTAAGAATAGCCCCGATTGACTTCGTATGTTCTTGTCCCTGATGACACTATCTCGACCTATAGCCTCAGTAGGCTTTTGGAATCTTGACATATCATTCTGAGTCTGTATCTTTGTCTGCTTCAAATATAAATTAATTTATGATTTGTAGATATTCTTTGACTTATGTGTTGGTATGAAGCTGACCACCCATACTGTAAAAAATGCTTCACTTTGCCAATGTCACCTCTGTTCCAGTGAAGGCCGGGAAAAGTTCCAGGGTTTATGTTCATTTGAAATCTGGATTTAATTTGTAAGTACACATTCAGCATTTGTAAGCGCGAACTATACGTCTCTGTTTGTGGGCACGCATTTGACATGAGCTTTAAATGGTAATGTATCTTTGCAACTTAGATTATAGATTATATTATAGATGGAGACGAAGTGAGAAAAGTGGTGCCGTAGAAAATACGAATTTAAAATTATATTTGTTTAAAATGATACAACGCGCTGGCTGCTTTAGAAATGAAAAATATTTACTCAACACTTAGCGTGATAGGTGTGTGCACGTCTTTTTAGACATTTGTGTTTGGCTTAGCAACCCGGCGCGATGTATTTTTACGACTGAAGGCTTACTCATGCTGTGCCCTGGATGGTAGAACTGGATGGGCTAAGCAATCAATCCTTTGAGAATTAGAAATATGCTACCCCACTCATCATACAAAAATCCAAATTCAGTCTATCGGTAACCTTCTAACTATCCACAGGTGTGTTACCTAATTGGAAAAATAATCCATATAAATGCCAAACTGGGCATTTTCTAAACGTGCCAACAAAAGAGAGTAAATGTTATAGAACATGATTACGTTGATGAAATTTATTTTTCGTTTGTCGAAATATTTTGTTCACGAAAGTGACAGCTATTTCTAGAACTAGTGATGTTCAAATATATAGGTACTTGCTTCTTCAAGTATATTAGCTTCCATGCTCGCGGTAATAGATACCTACTTGTGAAAATCATCCCGTACATAATGAGGTGGGAACATTTTTGAATTCGGAATTTATCAGATATTTTCATACTTTCAACAACGCAACGCAAACGCAACTAAGCTACACATATAGTGTAACTTGCCGCGTTATCCCCGAAGGGGTCGCATGTGGCGAGTTGAACCTATTTATTTTTACAGGTAAGGGTGTCGGCCTTACGCCAACCACTTCAGTTGAAGTGGGGGTTTCCCAGCTCCCGAGAGGGCTGGTAATTATTTCTTGTGAAGGCTGAGTAAACCTTGCCGGTATTTTATTTTAGGGTTTGAAATAAACACCGAAACGGGAAATCATTTCTGACACCCTCGGTGGGATTCGAACCCGAGCTCACGGCATGGAATGCAAGCACTCTACCAACTGAGCTTTCGACCGGACGACACTAGGGACAAACACGTTACCATAGTGATTTTATGGGTTTCCATGGCGATATGTACATAGATTGAAGACGGAGTAGAGACACGTTGCTTACATAGAAAATAACAAAAGCATTTCATATGTCGTGAGCGAGACAGCACTATTAACAATGTATGGTGTCAAAGACGGTGCATCATGTCGATTGGTCCTAAATCACATTCATAGCCTTTCCATTGAATATACTTCCATGCCCATACTAACAATAAAACCATTAAATATTAAAATACTCTACGGTTTGGAAAGTCTCTTGTCTTTACTGTTGGTAATACCTCAAAATAGATAAGAACGACTAGTACCTATGCAAGATTGCGTGAATTTACCTCGATCGTGTAAATTTAAAAATGTACGAAAGTTTTGGGGAGATACTTTGACAGGTCCGTAGTCTAGTGGTTAACGCTGCGGACTCGTAAACGGAAGGTCGTGAGTTCGTTTTTTAGCGGAGAACAAAAAAACATTTCTCTACGTTACGTTGGGTTGGATATTTCTAATCTAATCTAATCTAAGTTGCAAAGATATGTAACATTTGGGATTCACATTACATGCATTCTCACTAGCAGACGCGTACAAGTTCGCGCTTGCGCATGCCGCATGTGAACCTGCAAAATAAAAACCAAATCTCAAATGGACATACACCCTGCAACTCTTGCCGACCTTCCCTGAAACAGAGGTGGCATTGGCAAAGTGAAACATTTTCTACAGCACAGGTGGTCAGCCGCATACCAACCTTGCCTTTACTGATAGACCGATTGAAAAGTAAAAAAAAAAGCAACAAAAAATTAACGCTGATGAGCCACAAACACGCTCTCAGAGGACTCTTGAGAGTTGAGGTGTTGTTCACACAAAAAAAGCGTTTTAAGTGATGGTCAATGTTGGGAGGTATGCTAACATACACAAATAAAATATAATGAATCGTTGTCTAACCTCGACAAGGTATAATGTAAGTTGCAAATATATATACAGCTAGCACGTGTGAGTTCAAGCTTACACATATTGCAAATGTTTTTACAAACTTTTGTTCAACCTCAAAAAATATTTCCGCAGTTTCCCTGAAACAGGGGTGGCATTTGGCAAAAGGCATAATTCTTTACTGTATGATAGTCAGCCTCATACCAACCTGTAGGTTACAACTGCTACCTTCTTCATTTGAAATCCTTCTCTTAATTTCGAAGTTGAAATAAATATATATGTAGGTTTTTGAAGTTTTGTTTTAATTTTTTCCCATCTTCGATACACGAGAAATTAAAAAAAAACATGCTGTGTAATATACCTACTTGATTTAACTGAATAGCGTGTCGATTGAAGCATTTCACCTTTTAATTGTTTTTTTTTAACCTACCTGTCGGGGAAAACAAAGGAAAAGCGGCCCGCACTGGCAACAATTAAATTTGAATTTGAACGCTTTGTTCTTTTTTTTTTGTTGCTCATTCCATTTTCAAACAATGGAACATTCTGTATCATCGAAATTAATTGCGAAATGAGCTGAAATTAAGCACTATCATAAAAATTCTGTTTTACATAAACTGCTTTTCTTGCAGTTATTTTTTGTTTTTAGTTTTTCAAATATTTCAAATTATATTTGCACGTTTGAGACTCAACGTGGTTAAAATCGCAACTACCGTCGCCATCTTGTGAAACGTCGCTTTTGATAGTTCTACGTGAAGCAAAATGTGTGGTTGATAAAGTATTTAGTCTATAATCTAAGTTGCAAGGATATTGTAACGAAATACACTGGTAGATGTTTATTGGTGTACGTGTGTTTTGAGAGAATGTTCTGGCCCAGACGATTGTAATTGTAAGGTGTGTATGTAGGTAGGAAATGGACTCTTCATGAAATAAATATGTCCAGAATCGTCTATACAACTGTGGTAGTGGAAGTTTCTAGGGCAGGCTGGAATGGCCCCTAGGTTCCGCTATAAGAAGGGCGACAATGGGCTGAAGCGAGTCAGTCTTCGAAGCACTCACACAGAGGAGTATCTAGTTGCCAGGGCGACCAATAAGGTGTAAAATAAATGTAATCTGTACGAAATAAATAAGTGTGTTAAAATAAATCTGTTAGAATAAGTCTGTTAAAAATAAATCTATTGTAAGAAAGTCTGTGTAAATAAACTGTATGGCTAACTTGTGTTAAACTTGTGTTTTAATTAAAAGAACCCAGGTAAAACGTAACAGTGGTGTCAGGTGTGGGGTTTAAAACCAAGTACCAAGTAAAAACTGTGCTTGAAAGTATTGAAAAATATATCTGGACAACATAATAAAAAAAAAAGTTTTAAATAAAACTGATTAAACTTGAATTAAAAACGATCATGTGGTTACCCGCTAAAAATTTGATTGAAGTGTGGATAGATAACGTGTTAATAATATTGTGATAGTGTTAGTAAATACTCATTAGCCGATCTGGCGAAGCAAAGTAAATAATCATTATCTAATATCATTATTTGAAATTTAAAAATATTTTTTTTTGTAAAATAATTTGTTTTGAAGTAAATTATTTTGAAGTAAATTTAAATTTTTGTTAAAATAAAAAATGGCTAAGGTGAACATCAAGGACCTCAAAGCCTATGAGCTTAAGAATGAGCTTCTGGAGAGGGACCTGGAGACCTCAGGAGGAAAGGCAGCCTTACAAGCACGCCTCATAGAGGCCTTGGAACAGGCAGGCGAAGACCCGGCATATTTTGTCATGGCGTCTGGAGGGGACCGCGAGCGAGCCGTGGAAGAGTTTAAAACAAAGATGGCTGCCAACTTCAAGAGCTTGAGGGAAGACCTAGCTGGTTGGAAGGAGGAGAGGGCTAAAAACCTAGCCTTAAAAATGTCGGTGGACACTGATAGTGTAAAATTAAGTGATAATCAGGATGACAAAAAGGCCGATATGTCAACTGAGGATGAGTCATCTCAGAAGTTGGGGAAGGGAGACCTGAAGGCCAAAAACAACGGCCAGCTCAAGGCTGAGGACGCAGCTGACAGCAAAGATGACAAAGATGATGTCAAGTCGGCTGAAAACGGCAAGAGTGACTCGGCCGAGGTGAAGGCTGACAAGGATGCGAAGGAGGAGACGGACGCCAAGGAGGAGGATGAGGACGCCAAGGACAAGAAGGGCAAGGCCAAGAAGGCCAACAGTGTGAAGAAGAAGCCCGCGCCCAAGAAGAAGGCGGAGGAGGCCGTGGAGGAGGCTCCCAAGAAGAAGAAGGCCGTGGAGCCGCCGGTGCCCGTGCCCGCGGGCCGGGGCATCCCCATCGACCACATCCCCGACGTGGAGGTGGCCATCTCCAGGTTCAAGATGGAGGACCTCAAGTTCCTGTACAATCAATTGTGCCGCACGAACCTCATCAAGCGCAACAAAAAGAAGTTCAAGGGCTACGAGTTTGAGAAGGACACGCCTGAGCACAAGGCCAAGCTGGAGGAGGTGCAGAAGCTGGAGCCCAAGCAGCTGCGGACGCTGTGCGAGAAGCTGGGCTTGGACAAGAGGGGCGCGCCCACGGAGCTGGCCAGCAGGGTGGTGGGCTTCCTGCTGCTGCCAAAGCAGGCCTCCTCGCACGCCAGGGGGCTGATGAAGGAGAGGCCGGTGACTGACCGCGGCGAGGCCACGGGAGGCAGGCCCAGAAGGTTCGCTGCTGCTATTGTCAAGAGAGGTTACTCTAACGAGGAGTATGAAACAGATCCGGAAACCAAAGTGCGGGGACCCAAAGTCAGCAGGGATGATTTAGGGGATTCAGATGGCTCGTACAACCCGAGTGGCTCCGGACAGGAGGCGGACTCTGACTTTGACCCGTCAGTGAGGGAGGGGAGCGCTCCCTCCCGCAGGCGCCGCGCCCCCGCCCGCAGGGGCTCAGCCAAGCAGAGCAAGCAGAAGGGACGACCCAAGCATGGCGCGGCAGGAAGCCACTCAGCGAGTCAGAGGACGAGAGCAAGAGTGAGAACTCCGCTTCCGAGCAGGAGAGCGGCTCCGACAACCAAGGATTCTGATCCTTTGACGCATGAGCCGGCGAGCAAGCGGAGCCGAGGAGCGGTGGCTGACCGGGGACGCAAGGCGGCGCCCCCAACCAAGGAAAGGCGCCCATGCCGGCCGCCAAGAGGAAAGCACCCCCCCCCACACCAGCCAGCAATGACGGGCAAAACCCTAAGGGGAAAATTCCGTGGAACGTCATTTTTCCTGACCACTGGATGCAACTGTGGGTCAAACTGCCCGTACCTTCTTAAAGAAAAGACTGTTCCGGGGCGGAACAGTCTAAGGGGGGGATAATGTAACGAAATACACTGGTAGATGTTTATTGGTGTACGTGTGTTTTGAGAGAATGTTCTGGCCCAGACGATTGTAATTGTAAGGTGTGTATGTAGGTAGGAAATGGACTCTTCATGAAATAAATATGTCCAGAATCGTCTATACAACTGTGGTAGTGGAAGTTTCTAGGGCAGGCTGGAATGGCCCCTAGGTTCCGCTATAAGAAGGGCGACAATGGGCTGAAGCGAGTCAGTCTTCGAAGCACTCACACAGAGGAGTATCTAGTTGCCAGGGCGACCAATAAGGTGTAAAATAAATGTAATCTGTACGAAATAAATAAGTGTGTTAAAATAAATCTGTTAGAATAAGTCTGTTAAAAATAAATCTATTGTAAGAAAGTCTGTGTAAATAAACTGTATGGCTAACTTGTGTTAAACTTGTGTTTTAATTAAAAGAACCCAGGTAAAACGTAACAATATATTAACAGCTCTCAAATGCATGCCCACAAACAAAAACGTGTAGTCGCGCTTACAAATGCTGAATGTGTACTTACAAATAAAATCCAAACCTCAAATGAGCATAAGCCCTACAACTTTTACCGACATTTTCTGACACAGGGGTGACATTGGCAAAGTGAACCATTTTAACAGTATGGGTGGTCAGCCTCATACCAACGTATAAGTCAAGGAATACAAATAAATTACCAAAGAAAATGCCAATTGATGTTACTTATCTCTTTGCAGACAAAATTTTATGCGTTTGTGTATACACACTCAACTTTTTTTACAACTTATATGACAACATGGAGTAGATTGGAGGAGGCCTGCGTTCAGGAGTGGACTTAGAAAGGCTGAGTCAGAGCTCGTTCCCACTTGTCAGGTGTCGGATCCGTATATTAATCGGAGGTACCAGTGGCAGAACATTATGTATGGAGCTATTCACCCTTGTCGGAAACCGATTTGGTCCGAAATGTTCTGCCACCTCCGATTATATTATACGGATCCGACACCCGACAAGTGGGAACGAGCTCTAAGAAGAATTAGACGAATGCACAACAATGTATGTTATTTATACTGGATTTCTGGACCGTTCATGGTTTACCCAACCAGTTATACACAGAAACGTGACCAGTGTGCCACTCATTGTTTGCCTGGTCTCATATTTCCTTTCTGTCAGACAATCGGACGCCTTGGTGTCATTTTTATCATGATTATATTGTTTTTGTAAGGTTATATTACTGCTCTATCTTATCATACAAGGAAAGTTTGTGAGGAGAAGGACTCAAGGACGCTGAAGGTCATTGCGCTAATAAAACAAAAATTATTTTTCGAAACAATTAGACATTCAACTTGCTTCGATCTGGACAAAAATCCCATGGAACATCAATCAAGGTATGGCGAGTTCCAAAATATGGTTATTTCTGCTCTACGGTCAGCGATTTAAGAGTAATGAAAGGTTTTATAAATTTCAACCGAAAATGTTTCTATAACTCCAACGGAAGACATTTTTGTGTCTAATCTTATCTTATCTAAGTTGCAAAGATATGTTACATTTGGGATTCACATTATATTATGCATTTTCACAAGCAAAAATCTGTAAGCTTTCCCTTGTAAATGCCGCATGTGAACCTAGAACATAAAAATCCAAATCTCAAATGATCATACACCCTGCAACTCTTGCCGACCTTGCCTGAAACAGGGATGACATTCCTAGACTTAGGCTATAATTCAAGGAACATACACAACAAGTTCAATTTTTGTAAATCACAAATAATAATATGTATGAACATCAAAACTAAAACATAATACAAAATTCTTATTTAAAAAACCCTAGTCCTAGCCGCCAACATTACAGATCAACCGCCATTTCTTTCTGTCCTTACAAACTTCTTTCATTTCATCCAGAGTCATAACCTTCTTTACACAGCTCTCATTTTATTGCGACTCTGGATATTCCATTCACTCGCAATTTTGGAAATTTGGACCATCCCTACCTTTCTCGGTCTTCCTCTACCACGACAACCATCTATTCTTGCAACGTATATAAATTGCAAGTGTATCATCATTACTGATGAGCATGTTATGAGCATGCACAGGCTGCAAATGTGCAACGGATATGGAAAAACAATATGAATCATCATTAAGTATGAGGCATAATGGCTAAAATACATTTCTAAAACAAAGGAACTGAGTCAGGTGTTAGTTATATCTATATGCACATAATATTATGATGAATCAGGTGTATTTAGTATTTACAATGAGGTGGCAGCATTTTTGAATTTGGAACTTTTTTATCGACGAGCAAATGTCAGTCTTGTATTGGACTGGCGGCTTTAGTAACAAAACGCAAACAAACGCAACTAAGCTACATATATAGTGTAACTTCTTGCCTGCATTATCCCCGAAGTGGTCGCATGTGGCGAATCGGGACCTATTTATTTTTACGGGTACCGGGGCCGGCTTCACACCAACCAATTTTAGTTGAAGGGGGGGTTTCCCAGCTCCCGGGGGGGTGGTTCTCATTTCTTGTGAAGGCTGAGTAAACCTTGAGATCGAACCCTTGCTCTCGACATGAAATGCAAGCATTCTACCAATTGAGCTATCAACCTTTTTACGAGCTTGGTCGTCGTCGCTACAAAGCGCCAATTCTCAAGCAAGACCCAGTTGCTGTAAGGCTGGATGGACCTTTCGTGACTGGTCATTTGTAAAGGTTTATGGATTTTTCAACCCAGCGAAGAGCAAATTTGAAAATATAAATGGTAAATTTTTTGTGCTCCAATAACAATAACAAAATATTTGTATGCCTTTTCCCAAGCAACCTGGACTGGTGACGACACAATATTGTCTTCATGGGCGGACCTTTAACAAAGACCGGTCACTGAAGGTCCATCCAGCCTTACTTGACAATTGGGTGACAAAAAATAAATCATCCTAATATTATTATTATAAAAAAACATTTTTTTCTTTACGAGTTGACAATAATATCTTTAGCGCTTTCGGAGTGTTAACACACCATTTGGTACCTTAGTGATTCTGTGTATTGGATCAATGTGTCTTATGAAAACTGGAAATTGATTTTTAAAATAGTAAAAATAACTCGTATGTTCATAAGGTTGTGTGATTAAATCCATAGAAAGGTCATCTCATCGAAAAAATGGTAGATAAGCCAAACAAGCATTGAAGGGACACATTTCCAAGAGAACAACAAAAATAGTGTTTTTACACTCCGAAAGCGCTCGAAATATTAAAGTCAACTCGTAAAGAAAACGTTTGTTTATGTTTTTATTTTTGCTTTATATTATGCTAGTATATAAACTCTTCAACTAACTTGTCTATGTCTGAACACAGCATTGGCAAATCCTTACTAAGCAACTGTCCTGAAGAACTTGCACACTGTCTTTGTCTGAACCATGTTACTACAGGTATAGACTTTAGAGAGCACCGTAATTTACGCGTGACTGACTCTACTACAGTGATCATCAACTAAATAATAATGTACATCGACTGTTAAATGGCAGTAGGACAGTTTGGTCAAAAATGAGTTATGAATGCTTTCCTACTTGAAAATTTCCGCTCTTTCTAATGCGCTAACTCCCATAGCTCTACGATGATTTTTGTGTTATTTATGCCCAAGTAAACAACTGCGTTTTCGAAGTATGGTTTTGGTGTAACCGGCAAGATTTTGGCCTTTTTTGTCCTAAAGGCGCTTGTGACATAAAAAAAATCGTAAAACCACATTTATATGAATGCCAATAAACGATTTTTTTTTTAATTTCAGAGCTGTTTTGGTTTTAAGGATATGGATAAAAAATAAAAAAGTTATGTTATTTTTCTGCAATCACAAACTTAAAACTGCTCTCCTGAACAATTTAGTTTTTGTCGCTTATGCCCTATTGACTTTTAATCGTCGATATGTAGAATGTAGATTTAATAAATATATTTAACCTGTCAATTAAATAAGCAACAACTGTTGATAAATTAAGTTGACATTTTTTTTCACTTTTACCAATGTCGCTCCGGTTTCAGGAAAAGTCGACAGGTTTTGCCGGGTTTATGGCTTATATTCCTTGACTTGTAGGTTGGTATGAAGCTGAACACCCATATTGTAAAAAAAAATGGTTCACTTTGCCAATGCCCCCCTGTTACAGGGAAGGTCGGCAAGAGTTACAGGTTACAGGGTGTGTGTTCATTTGAGATTTGGGTTTTT
Organism: Agapetus fuscipes; assembly: GCA_951799405.1. NCBI lineage: Eukaryota > Metazoa > Arthropoda > Insecta > Trichoptera > Glossosomatidae > Agapetus > Agapetus fuscipes. The sequence continues at coordinate 10,633,604 of OX637351.1, read as the reverse complement.
ATGTTGTAGGTTCACATGCGGCATGTTTAAATGTGAACTTATACGTGTTTGCTTGTGAAAATGCATATAATGTGCATCCCCAATGCCGTAGTCCAGTGGTAACACTTCGGACGATTAAATGGAAGGTTGAGGGCTCGAATCCCGGCGGAGCACAAAAAATATACTGTTATGTAAATAGGTAATATTAAAATAAGTATAGGTATTAGTTATAGCTATGTTATAGGAATTCTTTATTGTATTGGTGGGTAGGATTAATAATTGTGTGTAAATAGAGAAGTCACTAGATTACTTTAATTATGTATGTGCTTCGAGAACAGTCTAGCAACAATGTGTTCTCCACAGTTCCATCTTCTTAGTATAAAAAGGGTGCAAGTTGCTTGCACTAGGAGTCAATCATCTGCGAGCTTCACCAATCTATAATCTATAATCTAAGTTGCAAGTATATATTCATTCAAAGCTCTCAGATGTATGCCCACAAACAAACACGTGTAGTTCGCGCTTACAAATGCTGATTGTGTACTTACAAATAAAATCCAAACCTCAAATGAACATAAGCCCTGCAACTCTTGCCGACATTCCCTACAACAGGGGTGACATTGGCAAAGTGAACCATTTTTTACAGTATCATACCAACCTATAAGTCAAGGAACCAATACATCGAACAAATTCGACCAGTGAACTAAAACCAGTGTAATGAAATAATTGAGAGTGTCTTTGTAAAAATAAATATAAAAGTGTAAAATAAATAAGTAAAAAGAAGAGTAGTGTTTTATTTGAAAGTATCCGAACGAAGAAACGTAACAATACCATTTAAATTTTCAAATTCGCTCTTCGCTGGGTTGAAAAATTTATAAACATTTATCAAAGACGGGTTGGCTTCCACTGCTTGCATTGATAATGAGATCTTCTAACCGCACAGTTCGGAGTCAAGATTAGAGGTCAACACAGGGAGGGAATGGGGAACAGATTTATTTTATTTTTACAACTAGAAAAAAAACTTATATTGAATTGAATTACATTTTATTTTAAATTTGAAAACCCTGCTTCAATAATAACAAACGATATTCATATTAAGATGATTTATTTCATGTCACGCTATAGAAAGCGACAATTCTCAAGCAAGACCCACTTGCTGTAGGCTGAATGGACCTTCGATGACCGGTCTTTTGAATTTTTCAACCCAGGGAAGAGCATATTTGAAAAAAAATATTTTTTGTGCTCTGCCGGGATTCGAACCCACAACCTTCCATTGACGAGTTCAAAATGTTGCCACTAGACCGTGGGCCGGTCTAGTAAGTGCTATCTTCTAAAATCTATAATCTAAGTTGTAGAGATATAACACGTGTAGTTCGCGCTTACAAATGCTGAATGTGTACTTACAATTAATAAAATCCAAACCTCAAATGAATATAAAACCTACAACTTTTGCCGACCTTCCCTGACACAGGAGTGACATTGTCAAAGTGAAACATTTTCTACAGTATTGGTGGTCAGCCTCATACCAACCTATAAGTCAAGAAATCTTGAAATCTTGAAAGATAATTTTGTGTAAAACTCTATTTTGTCTAAGATAAATAACGTTTAAATACAAAATAAGAATTGACAGACAATGAAAACATCAACTGAATAAGATATGTTTTCCAGATTGATATAAAAATGAATGCTTCAGTACTGCGCTGGTTTAACCTTATTCGTGGCTTGTAGAGTTGTAGCAGTAACTCGCATTTAAGTGAGTATATAAACGTGTACTAAGGTGACTGTATTATATACTTGTTGTTATATATACTGCCACAATAAACCAGATCACTTTATGTAAGGCGAGTCCGTGCAGTATAAAGAGATACTTACGTGTAAAATATGGCTACAAGTCTATAACAGTGGATAGATATTAGATAGGTGCAATGTTCTTTGGCGTTAGCTTTAAGAATATTTACAATCAGTTATTCCTTGACTTATAGGTTGGTATGAGGCTGACCACCCATACTGTAAAAATGGTTTACTTTACCAATGTCACCCCTATGTCAGGGAAGGTCGGAAAAAATTGTAGGGCATATGTTCATTTGAGGTTTGGATTTTATTTGCAAGTACACATTCAGCATTTGTAAGCGCGAACTACACGTGTTTGTTTGTGGGAATGCATTTGAGAGCTTTAAATGAATATATCCTTGCAACTTAGATTATAGATTGTATTCCATGCCGAGAGCTCGGGTTCGATTCCCACCAAGGGGCTGAGAAATGATTTCTCGTTTCGGGGTTTTTTTTAGCATAAAATTGCAATACCGGCAAGGTTTACTCAGTCTTCACAAGAACTGAGCACCAGCACCTTAGGAGCTGCAAAACTCCTAAGTTGGTATGAGGCTGACCACCCATACTCCAAAAAATGGTTCACTTTGCCAATGCCACCCCTGTTTCAGGGAAGGACGGAAAGAGTTGCAGGGTGTGTCCATTTGAGATTGGGTTTTTATATTGTAAGTCCACATGTGTCATGTTTTACGCATCTGCTTGTGAGAATGCATGTGAATCCTCAATGTTACATATCTTTGCAACTTAGATTATAATGAGAATTATTTGTTCAATTTATATTCTCGATTTTTTAAATACTATCCTTAAGCGGGCTATCCAAATCGCGCCCAAGATGCCATTTTCCACAACGGCTTAGTTGTTTTTCATTAGACTGTAACAAACGTGACAAATAAAAATGTTACTTTGAAAGGTTCACCCTTTCATTGTTCATAGGAAACCGCACTTCCAAGCGGCAGACGCCACTCCGCCTCCTCTCTCTGTGTTGCCATGGAAACGTGCTGCGCTGGATCAGAATAAAAAGTGCACGTTTGCCCGCTGGGTCAGGCGGAGCGCGACACAATTCAGAACATGACCTGCTACTGTAAGTGATTGGAGTCTGTTAAAGATACATTCAAAATCTTTATGCATTTCAGACCCATCCTGCGATTTTACCATCTTTAATTTAATTTGCACCGGTCCATAGTCTACTCATTAGACTCTAGTGGCAACGAGTCAGAGTCGTAAATGGAAGGTCGTGGGTTCGAATCCCGGCGGAGCACAAAAAATATACCATTTATATTTTCAAATTTGCTCTTCGTTGGGTTGAAAAATTCATAAATCTATACCAAAGACCGGTCATCAAAAGGTCCATCCAGCCTTACAGCAACTGGGTCTTGCTTGAGAATTGGCGACCAAGCTCGTAAAAAGTCGGGTCGATAGCTGTCAAGTTGGTAAAATGCTTGCATTCCATGCCGAGAGCAAGGGTTTGGTCCCAAGGTGTACTCAGCCTTCACAAGAAATGAGAACCAGACCCCCGGGAGCTGGGAACCTTACCCGTAAAAATAAATAGGTCCCGAATCGCCACATGTGACCCCTTCGGGGATAACGCAGGCAAGAAGTTACACTGTATGTATTTTCATACAAGCCCTATTTTTATTATGACTCTGGATATCCCGTTCATTCGCTATTTCATCAATTTGATCCATCCATACTTTTATCGGTTTTACTCTACCATGACATCCATCTATTCTTGCAACATATACTTTCTTCGTCAGTCTTTCATCACTCATTCTCTCCATATCATCACCACTGTAATGCTTACCTACCCAATATCGGTAATATTTGTATGAAGACCTGTCAATCCAAGATGGCCGCAAGTAAACAGCTGATTATTCAAATATTACCGATATGCGGTAGGTGAGAATTACCGTGGTGATGAGACTTCCAGACCTGATTAACAACATGGCACATGTTATCAACTTGTAGATGTGTGCACCATCTTCAGGTGGGTGCTATATAGTTATAGAGCTCTTATTGTCAAACAACTTCGTGGCACGGAAACCAAAAAGCTGTCCCGTCCGACCGGTTCCTCTCGGATCCCGTCTCTCCACTTCACCTCACCCCCGTCCTCTCTCTCTTCTTGGACCTTTTCATCCAGCAGCAGAGAGTTAATCTAAAGCCCCTAAATGTAAACATCAAGACCGGTCCACAATCTAGTGGTTAACACTTCTGACTCGTAAATAGAAGGTTGTGGGTTAAAGTCCCGGCGAAGCACAAAAAATACCATTTATGTTTTCAAATATGCTCTTCGCTGGGTGAAATATTCATATAACTTTACCAAATACCGGTCACTTAAGGTTCATCCAGCTTGATATCTATTGAGCTTGATTGAGTGATTGGTGCTTTCTAAGGTGATAAGTGATGGCCATGCTTGTAGAGGGATCTTGAGTTGTTATACAGCGCTTATCAAAGAAACATCGTTGTAATTATTTATTTATCAACTTATTATTTTTCTTGCCGGCGAACTATCTACGAATAATCTTTGTTACAATGATATAACAACATTTTAGATTCATAATTATGGTGCATCAGTGCTATGGCCGAGGGCGTCAAGGTGCTGATCTTTCTAGCGTATTTAGAATAGAATAACGTTAGTTCGATCCCCGCTTAGGTCATTTGACCATAACTTTGATCCTGGTTCAACAGATGTCATTGGGGAATTATGAATTAATTATTCATTAAAATCTACAATAATGAATTATTCATTGATGATATTAATACCCGTTTCTGGCCAGGCAGAATAGGTTGGTGCATGTCATTCCTCTTCACAAATCTATTTAAATATAATGATAATAATAATTAATGAATGCCTCCAAGCAGTCATATACTCTGAATTCTGAAACTCTTGCCAACTTTACCTAAATCAGGGGTGAAGTTCAAGAAAGTGAACCAATTTTTGCACAGTAAAGACGGTCAGCCTCATTTAAACAACTTTAAAAAAACATATAAAAGATAAAATACATTAAAAAAATCTACGTGATCGTATTCACGCCAGGATATCCTACAATTATAATTTTAAATTAATCATGATTTTTTATCTTTTTTTATTGATACATTGTTTGCAAGAATAAACATTTGTTTTTTATCTAAAATTAATTAAAAATACATTTATTGTCTGGTGATTCATCAGTAATATCGTCTTTTAAACTATCTATAATATTTTTTTATCGTTTATGTTTGCATGCAAAAATAATAATATTAATTATAAAAAGTATCCTGTAAAATATAGTTTTATGTTTTCTTCTAACTCAAATCAAGGTACTGGTAATTTTTTTAAAGGATCCTTGACTTATAGGTTGGTATGATGCTGACCACCCATACTGTAAAAAATGGTTCACTTTGCCAATGTCACACCTGTGTCAGGGAAGGTCGGCAAAAGTTGTAGGGCTCATGTTCATTTAAGGTTTGGATTTTATTTGTAAGAACACATTCAGCATTTGTAAGCGCGAACTACACGTGTTTGTTTGTGGGCATGAATTTGAGAACTTAAAATGAATATATCCTCGCAACTTATATTATAGATCCATCCTTCGGATAAGCTCAATAATCGGGATTCATATTTAATGCAAGTCCATGAAGAGAGTTTGAGCTTACTCAGGCCGATAAAAAAAAGATTCAGAAGAACATAAACCCTGCAACTATTGCCTAGGTTCTCTAAAAAAGTGTGACAATGACAAAGAGAACCAATTTTTACAGTTTGGGTGAACAGCCGTATAGGTACCAACCTATAAGTCAAGGCACTTTTTTTTAAGAAATCCTGTGCGGGAGACTCCCTAGATTTCAGAGACTCTAGGGTCTATGACACTTTTTGTAGTGCCGCAGAAGTGTTTACGAGCTTGGTCGTCGCTACAAAGTGCCAATACTCAAGCAAGACCAAGTTGCTATAAGACTGGATGGACCTTTAGTGACCGGTCATTGGTGAAGGTTTATGAATTTTTTAACCCAGCGAAGAGCATATTTGAAAATATAAATGGTATATTTTTTGTGCTCCACCGGGATTCGAGCCCACAACCTTCCATTTACGAGTCATAAGTGTTAACCACTAGACTACGGACCGGTCAAAGTACCACGGAACTTTGATATTTCTGATACGTACTTTTTTCAGCAAAATACAATAGGTCGATTTTAACCTGTAATACAGAAAATCGCTTATTGGAACCATCGCTTGCGTGAAACTAAATCTGTTTTCGAGTATAATTTAATGTTTTTTATTGCCTGTGTAAGCGATAAATAATAAATTTATCGAAAACATGCAATAGTGTAAAAAACAATGCACAGATTTTGTTGTTTTTCAAATTGGATGTTAAAATATTGCATCATATTCCTGATAATAGAACCAAGAATACGCGGCGTATTAAAATCAAAGTTTTTTTTTCGGTTAATGTAGACAAAGGTGCTGTACTAAAGAAAACTCGCCGTCTTAAGAGCCCTTTTTCCCCTAAAATTGCCGTTTTTGTTTCTTACATTTTATGGTCTTAGCAAGAGTTAACGTATTGAAAAAAATCAAGCATGTTTATTAATATTTTATCTGAATTATAAAGTTGTAACAAAATATATAACTTTAAAATTTTCACCACAAAAAAAATATTTAAAGAACATGTTTTTTTCACATTTTTAGGTTTTTTTTCGTGTGTGCTATATTTTGGAAAAAAAATATTTTGTTTTGATTACAGAACTATGCATTGTTTAGTGTCAATATCATATATATATATGTCAATAGTTTTTGCGTAAATATGGAGAAACTGAAACTACTTAATAAATTAAATTTTAATTAAATCAAAGAACACATTTCTTGAACACAGTTCTTCCATTCCAGCTTGTTCCTCTTTTGGGAGGACGACCTGGTAGACGCTGGCCGTCCGGTATCTCCTGTGCCACGACTCGGGCTATCCTTCCTTCGTTCATGCGGTCTACATGGTCCTTCCAGAACCGTCTCCTCTTCCTGCTCCATCTGACGATGTCTTCAGTATCGCACATGCTTCTGATTTCTGAGTTCCTCAATCGGTCTCGAAATAAAATATTTAAAAGCTTGAAAATACTGGTTCTTAGTAAGCGCTTGGACCTACGGATTGATTGTACGCATGGTAGTGATTCTAGTACGCGGCGAGTGGTGTCCTATATTATTATGATTGTTCACACTTTTATTTAAACCGGTTTATACGATGTTTGAAAGCGCACGCGGGCAGTTTTTTAATTCAAATGTTTTATTTTATTGTTTCGATTATCGGATTTTTCAACGATAAGAAAAACACAAAACATGAACGATATAGTAACTGCGTAAAATTAGAAAAAATACAAACAACAATGTGGCTCGAGGTATAATTTAATTTTAATGAAAAATAATAAATAAATAAATGCATATCTTGTGCAACTTCTTACCGAGGTTGCCCCCGAAGGCGGCGAAAGAAACTTTTTATTTTCAAATGTAAGGGGGCCAGGTTTACACCAGCCAAAGCAATTGAAGTGGAGGATACCGTGCTCCGTCCAATTTTCCCTACAAGCGCTCTACCAACTGAACTATCGATCAGATTATATATTTAAAAAAATGGACCAAATAAATAATGAGTACGTGTTTGGTCTGATTTTATCCCCCCTGCGAACTTGGTCTTCGACATAAAAAACACTTATTCCTAAGCAAGACCCAGCATTGTAAGTCTAGGTAGACCTTAGTTGTCTGGTATTTGTAAAAGACATCTGAACTTCTCTAGAGCGTCTTTGCTCTTCAAGCGAATAGCTAATCTAATTTAATCTAACCTAGGTTGTACAGATATGTAAAATTGGGGATACACATTATATGCATTCTCACAAGCAGACACGTACAAATTCGCACTTACACATCCCGCATACAACATAAAAACCCAAATCTCAAATGGACATACACCCTGGAATTCTTGCCGTCCTTTCCTGAAAAAGGGTGACATTGGCAATGTGAACCATTTTTTACAGCATGTGTGGTCAGCCGCATACCAACCTATAAGTCAAGGAACATACACAACAAATTACATCTTTAAATAAACAAATTATTATATGTATAAACATCAAAAACAAATACAAAATACAAGAAGAAAGAAAAATAAAAGAAAACCCCTAGCCCTAGCCGTTAACATTGCAGATCAACCGCCATTTCTTTCTGTCCTTACAGTCTTCTTTCATTTCATCCAGAGTCAAAACCTTCTTCATACAAGCTGTCCTTTTAACATGACTCTGGATATTCAAAGCAAAAAAAAGCGCTCAGTAAATTTATCATCCTTATATGCGAGTAAATATCGACGGTTAAAAGGTTAAAAGGCAGTATAAATTAGCGACATATTGGTCAAAACTGAGTTATGAATGCTATCCTACTTGAAATTTTCCGCTCTTTCTAATGCGCTAACTCCCATAGCTCTACGATGATTTTTGTGTTGTTCATGCCCAAGCAAAGAACTGCATTTTTGAAGTATGATTTTGGTGTAACCGACAAGATTTTGGCATTTTTTGTCCTAAAGGCGCTTGTGACATAAAAAATCGTAAAACATCGTAAAACCACATTAATGAGAATGCCAATAAATGCCTTTATTTTTTTAAAGTTATGCTATTTTTCTGCAATCTCAACTTTAAGCTGCTCTCCTGAACAATTTAGTTTATATCGCTTATGCTCTACTGCCTTTTAACCGTCGATATGGTATCTACCGATATGAATACTATAAAACCAAAAGCTTTTATTATCAACTTGACGTTGTGTAAGATTTCACAAAAAATCACAGAAGAGGCGGAAGGATCGCGTTGGCAAAAAAAAGGAACAGCCACATTGGCCACTGGTTCGAATTTCCCTTCGTGCAAAAAACCTCATCCTGCGTAAGGACGACATTTGATACCTCTGCCGATGTTGTTGCCATTTTTTTGGTCACCGTGGCTATGTTTAACATATTTACTAATATGCCACTGAAAAAAAAGAGAGGTATTTTAATTGTAAGGGCCTGTTGCACAAAACTCCAATTTATGAAAACAGGAAATCGATTTGGAAAATATTTAAAACAACTCTCAAATTATCGAGTTTTACGTTTTTTCTTAGCTCAAATTAGGCAGAATTTAATTCTTAAGACAACCGCATTAAAAAGTCATATTTGACAGAATTGAACTTTAGGGCAAACAAGAACTGGGGGAGCGAAAAAGCAAAATTAAGTGTGATTTCTCCCAACAAATCAAAAAATTGGTTGCATATACGAAAACCAGTGGATGTACATCATCTCTGTTTAAATTCCATCATAGTATTACCCACTTCCGAGAAATATTAAACCGAGGTCCTTACCAAATTAAGCTATCAAATATTGATTGGAGGTTGGTGCAACAGGCCCTTAATGTGTTAAAATAAAAGACAAATTGACAACTGATTTTGGAAAAAACATCAAATTTTGATGGAAAATCATGTTAATGATATTAAAAGAAGTGGAAAAGTTGATGAAAAGCACGTGAAAAAGAGTCTTATAAGAATTGAGAAAAAGCAGAGTGGAAAATTTGTTGCTTGATGTGGAGAGGTAGAGAGAAATCTGGTTAATTAACAGGCATACAATGGTCAGATCATGATGATGATAATGATGGATGATTTATTTCCTGTGGCGCCATTTAATGGTCCAGGACCATCTCAAGGGCGCCATGACTTCTGGAGAAAAGCAGTGTCTTCAGTCCCTTTCTGAAGGTGGTGGTAGGCTGGTTCGCGCGAACACCGACGGGCAAATTGTTCCAGGCAACCGGCCCGGCCACCGCAAAGCTCGTCAGCAACAAAAGAGTCAAAATGATGGAGAAAAAAGACAAGGAGTCATTGGAAAAGTAGGCTGAAAGTCTTATAAAGAGGGCATACAAATAATCAGATTAGAGGAAGGAAACATTTGAAGCTTTTGACATTTCAGAGAGAGATGTGAAGGAGCTGTTTCGTACTATTCAGAATAGGGAGAGATTTACTAGAGCCTTTGGCAGGACATGTAAAGAACACGAAGAAGTCAAAATGAGGAGAAATGGAAATATATATTTTTTGGATTAAAAGATATGGTTAAACAGAAATGAACAAAAAGAGTGTATTGTCGTGCAACCTTGAATTGATGCAACCTGATAACATGCAACTAGATACATTCTAATCTAATCTAAGTCAAAGATATGTTACATTGGAGATTCTCATTACATGCATTATCACAACCAGACACGTACAAGTTCGCGCTTGCACATGCCTCATGTGAACCTCCAACATAAAAACCAAAGATGGATGTCGTGGTAGAGGAAGACCGAGAAAGGTATGGATGGACCAAATATCCGAAATTGCGAATGAATGGAATATCCAGAGTCATAATAAAAGAAGAGCCTGTATGCAAAAGGTTATGACTCTGAAGGAAATGAAAGAAGTATGTAAGGACAGAAAGAAATGGTGGTTGATCTGGCTTATGTTCATTTGAGGTTTGGATTTTATTTGTAAGTACACATTCAGCATTTGTAAGCGCGAACTACACTTGTTGGTTTGTGGGCTTACATCTGAGAGCTTTAAATGAATATATCCTTGCAACTTAGATTATAGATTTATTATAGATCTGTAATGTTGGCGGCTAGGGTTTGTTAAATTGTAATTTGTTTTCTGTTTAGTTTTGTTGATATTATTATTTACTGATTTATAAAATGAAATGTTACAATTACAAACAATTACATTCAGGATGAGGAAGTTCATGAAGCATTTTGATGCTTTTCGAATATAATGGATGTCCGTGTTTTCGGCCACGAGCAAGGCAGTATTGTGAGGCAGCGTTTACAGTGTGGTACAAAGTCGGCCATTAAAACCAATAATAATACAAAAACCGCGTAAGTCGGTAGTGCCAGGCTTGTAAACCAGTCCCTCAGAGGCGTGGACCAGATCTCTCACCGAACGCAACCAAGCTACACATATAGTGTAACTTCTCGCCTGCGTTATCCCCGAAGGGGTCGCATGTGGCGATTCGGGATCTATTTATTTTTACAGGTAAGGGGGCCGACCTCACACCAGCCACTTTCAGTTACAGTTACAGTGGGGGTTTTCCCAGCTCAGGCTGGTTCTCATTTCTTGTGAAGGTTGAGAACACCTTGCCGGTATTTATTTTGGGTTTGAAATTAACACCGAAACGGGAAATCATTTCTGACACCCTCGGTCAGGATCGAACCCGTATCACGCTGGTGGAACACTCTGGTGTTGGAATCATCCATTATGTTCGAGAACAGTCGAGAACCGTCCATTTGAACGAGTATAAATGCAAGCCGAATCGTGTGCAGGCCAGAGTGTCCATTAAACATTGAGCCGTGAAGTTCGAAAGCCAGAGCTAGAAATCAATTGTTGTAAATTGTGAACCAAGTTGTGTTAAATAAATTCTCTTTTAATATGAACAATTGCAGTTTAATTAAAAGATAACTTGCATTCCATGCCGTGAGCTCGGGTTCGAATCCCGCCGAGGGTGTTAGGAATGATTCCCGTTTCGGTGTTTATTTCAAGCCCCAAAATAAAATACCGGCAAGGTTTACTCAGACTTCGGGGATAACGCTGCATGAAGGTACACTTTATGTGTAGCTTAGTTGCGAACCCAGTAAAAACGTAACAGTACCTACGCTAGAAAAGGTGACTGCGATTTTTTATTTCATAAAGATAAAACATTAGATTTGAGTGAAAAAAACGGATTTTACTGACCGTGCAAAAAAGAAGAACGATTTTTTCTACGTTTCGTCGGAGTCATATCCGACGTCCTCAGGAGACGTGTGTCTTCTGCAAAGAAGAACCACGAACTGTTGAATTATTGTTGTTCGATCGAGACCGAAGGTTGTAGGTACTTTTATTAACCTTCGGTGATGCATCCATAGATGTCGCAATAGCTCCACTTGTACAGAAGGACGATATTATGTCTTCCTGTGAAATCGACCGATTAATGAAAGGGTGGATGATAGAAGTTTGTAGCTGTCATCTCTGTTGAAGTTGGGGTGCTGTTTATTTCGATTGCTTCCTTCAAAATCCGTTTTTTTTTCATTCTATAAAATGTCTAACGACCGTAATCATAATTTAAAATTTGTAATAAGATTAGAGGTATGAGGTGCGGTACGCTGCTGGGTTTTCAGTACCAACCTCACGATTCTGTCCGACTGCAGACCGGTTTGGGATCGCCTTCCTTCGAGCATAATAAATGTGCCCACTTCACAAACAAACCCATAATATATATATATACGAGTATATATATATATACACGGCGCACTACACAGACCGGCCTTTACAAGTAGGTGATACTACTTCTTGCTTGCTAAGAACAAACTTGCTGTTCATGTGCAGCACAGAAACTACCTAAGCGCTCACCTCAACAAGGTACAGAATAGTGTGAAGAAGTCAAAACACCACGAAAATTGACTTTGATTCTGTACCTTTACTTTCACGTCATTTTTGGCTTGTTATTCTTTTACATGCATTCATTCCTACCACAATCTCCTGTTGCACCCAAACTCCAATCAGACAAAAATCAAAATTAAGTGTGATTTCTCCTAACAAAGCAAAAAATTGGTTGCATATACGTAAATCAACTGATGTACCTACATACATCATCTTTCCTGTTCAAATTCCATCATATTATTACCCTCTTTCGAGAAATATTTCACCGAGGTCTTTACCAGAATTAAGCAATCAAATTTGATGTGTCAATCAAATATTGATTGGAGGTTGGTGCGACACACCCTTATACCTTTACTTTCACATCGTTTTTAGCTGGTTGTTCTTTTAAACGCAATCATTCCTACCACTATCTCTTAGAGTTATTCGCGTCATACTCCTTTTCCAGTCAAACCTTTCCGCAATATTCAAAGATAGCCAATATCTGCTTTATAAAAAGATACCACTATTCTAGCGATACAATTTTGACAGAATAAATAAAATTTCAGGTATATTTCTGTACCTTAGAGCTAAGGTCTTCAACCCGCGGCCCGCGGGCCTCATGTGGCCCGCCAGCTAATTTCTTGCGGCCCGCGGCCACCAGAGGCTAAAAAAATAAAATATCGCGCCCCGTGATATGCGATATATATATATCTACGAGTGATATACGACTCGCCATTTGCAATGCCACTCTTTCACACATATGATTGCGTCTCGCTCGCTCGCCGCAGGAGTGAGTCCGCCCACGACGGCGCCACTTCCGATACATGCTTCTCGCCCTTTCCAGACCTCTCACGTGCTTTCTCGAAACATCGAGAAAGCGCGCGTATAAATATTTAAGGCGGAACGCGTCGTCTCACGAGTCAGTACCTTGCAGCTATACTCTGTGTCTTGCAGTCAGTTGCAGCCGATACAAAGTTAGTGTGTTTTGACGTGTTTAAGGCGGAAAACCTGTGGTGTGCAGTTACGCAAGTTTAGTTATATCGTGGACATTTTTGAAAAGTGGACTGAGTTGTACTTGTTCGTCAGTGTTAATCAAAAACCTGTCTGTTTGGTATGTCATGAATCACTCACAGCCATGAAAGAATACAACTTAAAAAGACATTACGATACAAAACATGCAACAAAGTTTGAGACAGTCAAAGGACAGTTACGGCAAGATAAAATGAGAGCTCTGAAGAGTCAGCTTCAACGACAGCAAGATAGTTTTCAAAAGCAGAACATTGAAAATGAAGCAAACATGAAGGTGAGCTACATTATTTCCGAAAAAATAGCTTTGAAATCAAAACCGTTTACTGATGGCGAATTTATCAAAGAATGTATGGAGGCCGCCGCTGAAGTATTGTGCCCTTCTCAAAAACAACTTTTTTCTAAAGTTAGTTTATCTGGTGTTACTGTCGCCAGAAGAATTGAAGAGTTAGCGATAGACATAGAAAATTCATTAAACGAACGAGCGTCGAAGTTTGTATACTATTCTGTTGCGCTCGACGAAAGCACAGATATAACCGATACTGCTCAATTAGCTATATTTATTCGGGGCATTGATAATAACTTTGTCATCACCGAAGAGATGGCTGCTCTTTTTCCGATGAAAGGAACTACAAAAGGATGTGATATTTATGAGTGCTTGATGACAGTACTAAGACGATATAATTTAGAATTGACAAACCTTTCTGCAGTTGTAACAGACGGTGCACCATCCATGGTAGGAAAAAATGAAGGGCTCGTGGGTTTGATTAAAAAACAGAACAAAGATCTTTCTTTGATGCATTACCATTGTATCATTCATCAACAAAATCTTTGTGCTAAATCCACAAATATTGATGAGGTGATGAAAGTGTTCGTAAAGACAGTGAACTTCATTAAATCCCGTGGCCTCAACCACAGAGAATTCCAAAATTGTTTACGCGAAATTAATGCGGAATATGGTGATGTCACATATTTTTCCGATGTTCGTTGGCTGAGCAGAGGCAAAATGCTTAAACGCGTTTTTGAACTCAAGACAGAAATCGCCTCATTCATGGAAACCAAAGGAAAACCAGTTCCACAATTTAGGGACCCTGACTGGCTATGCGACTTTGCATTTCTCACAGACATCACGCAGCACCTCAATGACTTGAACACCAAACTACAAGGAAAAGAAAATCTCATCAACAACCTGCTGGACACTGTGAAGGCATTTGAGTTTAAACTGGATTTATGGAAAAACCAGTTGTTGAAAAAAGAGTATACGCACTTTCCTAAACTGAAGAGCTGCGAATGTACAGATGTGGATAAATACGTTGAAGCAGTAGATTTACTCAAAAAAGAGTTTCAATCGAGGTTTTCTGACTTCAGAGAGAGTGAAAAATACATCAGTCTCTTTGCCCGACCATTCGGTGTATCCGTTGAAGACATGCCGGAAAAATTTCAGATGGAGCTTATAGATTTGCAGTGTAATTCGGAATTGAAAGACAAGTTCGACGTGGGTGTTTTTGATTTCTATGCAAAATATGTCGATCACAACTCGTTTCCTGAAATCCGAAAAAATGCCATGAAAATGATTTCATTGTTTGGGAGCACATATGTGTGTGAGCAGCTGTTTTCTCGTATGAAGTATGTGAAATCGACAACAAGGTCGAGAATTACAGATGCACATCTGGGTCTGCGGGTTGCAACCACAAAAATGAAAACAAATATTGACAAACTTGTAAAAAATAAACAATGTCAAAAATCCCATTGATTGACTTTAATTAACTAATAAAGATTGACTTTATTCAACCAATAAAGATTATTAAAATTTGAAATTATGTACATATGTCTTTTATTTTATTGATAAGGTGGTAAAGTGTCGTGAAAAGTTGTGGCCCTTCGGACGATGTGTTATCGATGTTTGGCCCTTGCACTAAAAAAGGTTGAAGACCCCTGCCTTAGAGCATAAACAACGGTAGTCACATTTAGTTAAATGTGCAGGAGACGAGTTTTAGTCAAAATGTGCACTTTTTTAAACCATCACAACTTCTAAACTAGACGAGATATTTTTGATCTGTAAAAGCTGTTTATCTTCTTTTATCGATATTTATTTAATGTGAAGTAATGTGAACTACGTATGTAGAACTTCCGTGGTTTATGCTCGCACTTTTATGTGCATCCCATATTTATTACACTTGATATCTGAGTAACTATGAGTCCAAGGACTCTAATATTTTTACCACTTATAGAACAGCTAATTATAATAATTTCCGCATCTATAATCTATAATCTAAGTTGCAAGGATATATTCATTCAAAGCTCTCAGATGTATGCCCACAAACAAACACGTGTAGTTCGCGCTTACAAATGCTGATTGTGTACTTACAAATAAAATCCAAACTCAAATAAACATAAGCCCTGAAACAGGGGTGACTTTGGTAAAGTGAACCATTTTTTACAGTATGGGTGGTCAGCCTCATACCAACCTATAAGTCAAGGAATCATTAACTCAAAAACGCAAAAAAAGTGGACTTCCGTTGTTTATGCTCTATGGCAGCGGTTCCCGAATGGTGTTCCGCGGAACCCTGGGGTTCCGTAGAAGGCTCTCAGGGGTTCCGCGAAAATATTCAAGATTTCGATGTTTTTTTTTCTAATTCTAGATATTTTAAATCGCTTTACTCGTACCTTTGATATATTTAGATATAGATATGGTAATTTTATAAATGAACGTAATTATTATCTTAATTTAAAATACTGTATTCCGAAATTCCGTTTAGTTTAAGTACCTATCTATGTAGGTAGGTACCGCTCGCGAGTGTAAATACGAGTTGGCGACGGGTAGCAAGGTCTGGCGGACGCACGGAGAGCTGCGGCGGCGAAGGCTATTCAAAAAGACGTGTGAAGACATGGAAAGTCAGCACCAATCACTCCTTCTACACACGGAAGTGAGATGGCTTTCCAGGGGAAGGGTTTTAACCAGATTATATGAATTGCGCGATGAACTGAAAGTTTTCTTACAGACCCTTCCTTCGCCTGCAAGTGCTAGCCATCTCGAACTGTTGCGCGACGAGCGATGGTCAGTGAGATTGGCTTATTTTGCCGATATATTTGATAAATTGAACAAAGTGAGCAGCTCTCTGCAGGGAAGACAGATAACCATGTTTGCAGTGAGCGACCAAATATCTTCATTGAAAGGGAAAATCGCCTTCTGGATTGAATGTCTTGGACAAAAGAGTTATGACTGCTTTCCGCTACTCCAGCAATTTCTCGAAAAAAATCATCTTCAAATCGCTGCAGACGTGGAAAAAAGTATACGTGAACATTTGACAAACCTGCAAAAGTCTTTGGACGAATATTTTCCAGAAGAAAAGTTACAGTTACAGGATATCGAATGGGTCCGAAATCCGTTTCGGATTCATACCAAACCTTCAACATTGACTGTGTCGGAGTATGAAAATTTAATTGATATTAAAAATTCATCCACACTCAAACCACTTTTCGAATCAAAAGCTACCACGAACCCGAGCCAATTTTGGTTTGGCCTGAAAAACGAATACCCGGGCATCGTCGAAAAGGCTATCATGGCGTTACTTCCATTTGTGTCAACTTATAGATGCGAGGCTGGGTTTTCAGCTTACGCCTACACGAAAAATAAGTTTAGGAGTAGGCTGAATGCTGCACCAGACCTCCGAATCCAATTATCAGACATACAACCTGACTTCAATGTTATTTTGTCAAAAACTATGAAAAGATTTCATTCTTCACATTAAGTTCATCTAACTAAAGTAAAATATCTTTTTGTTATAACTAAATAAATATTTTTATCTTCTTATCTTAAAAATCTTAAAAAGTCTTTCTTTTAAAGTCAAACTATACTTACAAGATGCGAACACCAAGCCAAAAAGCCTCAGTATGGTGTGATCTCACGTAAAAAAACAATGTTACAGTTAGTTTACTTCTTACTTGAGCTCTAGGCCCTACTGGTGGACTCTAGGGCCTAGCTAGGGTTCCGCACAAAAACGGTGAGCCAAAAAGGGTTCCGTAGCCAAAAGAATTCGGGAACCGCTGCTCTATGGAACAGATTTGTATGTTCCCTATCGACTCCTACACCATTCAAATGCTTTTTTTTTCATTTTTCAGGGGTTTTTTTTTATAAATTTTCAGGAATATTTTAATATACCTACTCTCGATACGGTTCCTCCAAAGCTTTATGGCGATCGTATCACAATCAATTTTTTTCAACATTATTTTTTGTTCATATTTAATTTCTTGACTTATAAGTTGGTATGAGGCTGACCACCCGTAAGCTAAAAATTAGTTCATTTTGTCATTGTCATCCTTTATTCAGGAAAGGGCGACAAAAAAGTTGCAGAGCTTATGCTCATATGAGAGTTTTTTAGTTTTTTTTGTTAGTTCACATGCAGCATGTGTGAGCGCAAACTTACACATGTGTGCTTGTGGACATGCATTAAGTATGAATACTCACACACTAACTTGCGTAGTATAATTTCGTACTTGTGGTATTGAATAGAGTTGTTCATAGCTTAAAAAAGAGAGACACAGCAAAAACTGTAACTCTGTCGCCATTCCGCTAGGGGTGATCAGAGCCTCTGCAGAGCTGCCTCCATTTTTTCCTATCCTCACCTTTTTCAATTCATTCATATCCATCGCCTTTTTCATGCATTTTCTTCTTTTACGCTAACTTTGAAAATCCCATTCTTTCACTATCTCCTCAATCTGATCACTCCATACTTTTCTCGGTAGTCCCTCACCTCTTTTTCCTTTCCCACTATCTCTGTATATATAATTTGTCAGTCTATCATCATTCATTCTTTCCACACGCCCAAACCATCTCATCACATTCTTTTGTACCTTAACTTTCACATCCTCTTTCAGCTTACATTCTTTCTTTACCCATTCATTCCTAACTCTATCCTTCAGAGTTTTTCCTGTCATGCTTCTCAAATGCTTCATTTCCACCGTACATACTTTGCTCACAGCAATGAAATAAAAATATGTGAAAATTGTAGAGGAAAACCTTTTGCACATATTGTGTATAGCATTGTTTATTTTTGCGGCTTCCCCCAGCTTGGGATTACAAGCGCACAGCTGTATGGAACCTTACTAAGGGATGTATTGATTTTTGGAGCCGCGTATTTTTAGCTTCGAGCTCCCAACTCGAGGTAAAAAATTAACTCACATACTATATACACTCGTACTACCCAGGCGTCAATAAAATTTCGACAGTAAATTTTATTCTTGGACCGGTCCGTAGTCCAGTGGCGACACTTCGAACTCGTAAATGAAAGGTTGTGGACTCGGATCCCGGCGGAGCACAAAAAAAATCCAATTTACATTTCCAACTATGCTCTTCGCTGGGTTGAAAAAAATCATAAAACACAAGCTATGCTTACTTTGGGGAGTAATTATTGTAATAAGATTTTTTAAATTTATTTTTATTGTAATATTTTGTACATATAAAAACAGTAAAGAACTTATGAATTATGAATTACCTTTACCAAAGACCGGTCACTAAAAAGGTCCATGATGATGATGATGGATGATTTATTTCCGGTGGCGCCGTTTAATGATCACAGACCATCTCAAGGGCGCCGTGGCTCTTCGAAAACAGCATTTTCTTAAGTCGTCTTCTGAAGGTGATGGTGGGCTGGAGAGCGAAGGTGGACAGGCAGCTTATTGCAGGCAACTGGCCCGGCTACCCCAAAGCTCCTGTCCGTAAAATTGGATGTGTTTGCTCTTATTGGTTCTTTGATCCTGTTGACAGCAGTAGAAGCAGAGCGCCGTGGTCGCCTTGTCCATCCAGACTTACAGCATCTGGGTCTTGCTTGAGTATTGGCGCTTTGTAGCGACGACCAACCTCGTACACCTCTGCGGCACTACAGCAAGTGTCATAGACCCCTAGAGTCTCTAGAATCTAGGGAGTCTCCCGCACAGGATTTCTTTAAAAAAAAAATGTACTGACGATGATGATGTAAATCGAAATCGTTCGTAAATATTAATTGAAATAAATTAAGGATTGGTGAGAATAAACAGTGTTTCATTGGAATTGATTCTAAAAAACAATTAAAAAAAATAAAACAAAAAAAAGAAGAAAGATGAAATTATTTTATATATTCTGCAATATACTTCTTACCTCAACACCCTTTGATGGAAAATGTATATATATTTTTTTATCTATGTTTAGATTAAAATAAATACATAGATAGGCATCTTTACGAATTCCAACTTATTTTTCAGAAACTGTATTGAATTTCTCGGAAATGTAATGTTTGCATTAGAAATAAAGAGTACTTGAAACGTTTATCAGTAAAGGAGTAAAGAAATAACAGCTGATAAAAAAAATTATACACAATTTTAGAGAGAAGTTGGTTGTGTTCATTTTAAGTAACTTTGTTTATTTTGAAGTACACATGCAGTGTGTAATCGCAAACTTACACGTGTCTGCTTGTGGGCATGCATTTAATATTGATCTTAAATAGTAATTTATTTTTTAATCATATATCTGGCCACAATATTTAACAGATAATAAGAGTATTAACCTTTTAAGTATGAATATATATTTTTTGCAACAAAGTCACAAAACCAACGATATGAAATTGATTGCTATTTGACTAAGACAACTCGGGTCAGCTAGTCTATATCATAAAAATGAAATGTCGTTCGTTGGTAACAGCACAGATCGAGAGTGGCTGAACTGTTTTCCATTCCAAAATGGAGGTTGTAATCTACAGTTAGTACATACGGAATAAGTTGGTAAATTATCACGAGACTTTCAAGTTTATAAAAATCTGAACGCTGTTTTGTATGGAAAATTGATATAAAATCACAAATGTACAATTATTATAGTGCTATGCTCATCAAATTTTTACCACATTTTCAGAAAAGGTGTGGATAACTATCGAAATGGATTGTGTGAAGTGTGATGTCGTTTGAAATGCATTTTTTTACAACTTAAATTGTGTAGAAGAAATTGTTTCACAAATTGATCTCAATAAAATTGATTGCAGTTTCAACGGTACAACGTCTTTCAGAGCTGAAAGTCTCATCACCACGGTAATTCTTACCTACCGAATATCGGCTATATTTGTATGAAGACTAATCAGCTGTACAATTGCGGCCATCTTGGATTGACAGGTCTTCATACAAATATTACCGATATTCGGTAGGTAAGAATTACCGTGGTCAGTTAGTATAGATGTCGATACCCTAAAGGGCCTAAAGGTACAGTTGTGAAGAAGTGATATATTTAAGCTAGAATACGTTTCTGAGATAAATGTGCCATTTTTATTTTCTACCAGAGAAAACACTAAAAAAGTTTTAAAATTCTGTAGTTTAGAAATTTGTCATGAGCACTGCCTAATAATTAGTTCACTTGTTATGAGAAGTTACTCGGAATCAAATGTTTTATCCACGATTTCTCAAATCAGTGAATCAGCACTTATTCAGTTTTACCTTTTTAATGTCGCCATATAATACTGTTTTGATTTTACTGGGGTTCTCTTTTAATTAAACTATTACAATTATTTATTTTACTCGATTTGGTTCACAATTTACAACAGTTGATTTCTAGCTCTGGCTTTCGACTTCACGGCTCAATCGTTCAATCGAAACTCTCCTGATGGCGCGCCTAGGTACTTTGAAATTCGTAGTTCGTAACACTATCACCATCATGCTAGTGCCAGACTGTTTTATGTATAAAAATAATTACAAAATTTGTATAGCGCCTTTTATGACAGTGTGTCACTACAAAGGCGCTTGTCCATATGATTGGACGAAGAGGTGAGTCTTGAGACTTCTTTTAAATAGTCTCTCCGAATCCAGTTCCTTCCCATGTATGCATGTACAGTCGCACGTAGGTACTCCAAGTTCGTAGCAATACCTTTGTTAGAGGTAAGTCTATCACGCCATGTTGTCTGACATTTCTGAGGTAAGGCAGGGAGTGTCTTATCTCAAGGGCCTTATCAGCTGTACCTGAGGTTATCTTTGTATGGGTCGATTGGATGACACAATCATAAAATACATACACACTAATGCAGATAAGAGGCTTCAGAAGTTTCGTAACCGCGCGGACATCTGTGTTGACTTGATGCAATCACAGCAGAGGTGACAATGTCCTTATACAGTGGTCAATGCAGCTATAATATATAACCTACTTTACATCAATATTGCTCAAGTTCTCATTGCGTCTTTCGTTGTGTCGAGGCTGGACTACTGCAAAAGCCTGTTCTGGAGTCTTCCAGGGTTTCACTGCTGTCCTGCTGCAGCCTTTGGGGGGAAAAGCGCGGTAGTAAAGGAAGAAGTGTGATGGGAACGATTGGAAGGATTGCCAACAATAGGAAACTCACAAAGAATATGATTGGCGGTACACAATGGCATGTTGGTACCGACATTGATGTTGGGAAGTGAGACGTGGACAGTTAACGAATGTGAGCGTGAACTTACAAGAGTGTCTGTGGCATGCATTTGATATGAGTTTTGAATGTTAATATGTCTTTGCAACTAAGATTATAGATTAAAGATGATCAGCCTTATACCAAACTATAAGTTAATGGTAAAGTTATGTACATAATTATATTATACTGGTCAATATCAGTGTTAGCCATCTAGCGACCATCATAGGTTCGATCCCGTTATTTTTTGCACTTGCAGCCTTAATTGTCGCAGTTATTCTGTAATTGTTTACATTCAGATTTATAACGCACGATAACAAATAAATTGCGTTTTATAAATCAACAATTAACATAAATTGTGATTGTGGTTTTAATTGTTGTTTTTTTTTCTTTATGTGATCAACATTAAAATAGTGATTATTTGAAATGTAGATTGCATTATTTTTTTTTATCCGCAACACTCCGGAAATGTATAAAAACAACTAAGCTACTAAACTACTAACTCCCAAGGTACTAACTCCTGATGTATTAACTACTAACTGTGCTATTCTTAAATTAAACATTTTGGTAGTCCGTTAAGCCCACGCGTTGACAAACTAATGATACCTGGGCTGAAAGTCTCATCCCCACGGTCATTCTTACCTACCGAATATCGGTAATATTTGTATGAAGACTATAATCAGCTGTTCACTTGCGGCCATCTTTGATTGACAGGTCCTCATACAGATGCATCATTAGTTTGTCAAAGCGTGGGCTCAACGGACGACTAAAATGCCTATGAATGTGTAAGGCACTTACTAAGAAGATACTTAATGCTAAGCAACTTCTGAGGTTCAATCAATAGTTCAGTTGGTAGGGTATTTGGATTCCATGCCGAGAGCTCGGGTTCGAAGCCGACTGAGTGTGTCAGAAATGATTTTGCGTTTTGGTTTTTATTTAAAACTCAAAAATAAAATACCGGCAAGGTTTACTCAGCCTTCACAAGAAATCAGTACCAACCCCCTCGGCAGCTGATAAACTCCACTTCAACTGAATTTGTTGGCATGATACGGCTCCCTTAATAGTTCAAATAAATAGGTTCCATTCGCCACATGCAACATCTTCAGAGAAAAGAGGTAGAAATGAACACTTATGTGATGCTTCGTTGCGTAGGTTAGCGTTCTTGGAAATTTCACTTGAGGGAGGGGTTTTCCAGCACCCGCGAGAGCTGGTTTTCATTTTTTGTGAAGGCTGTGTAAGCCTTGTTTTGGTCTTTGAGTTTGAAATAAACACCGAAACGAGAAATATTTTTTGTGACCGTTGCGTTTCTGGGTTTCGAACCTTGGACCTCTAGGCATTGAACGTAAACATGTCACCAACTGTCCTATCGACCGGATATTCTTTATTTTATTGAAGCAAAAAAAAAAGCAACCAAGCTACACATATAGTGTAACATCTCGCCTGCGTTATCCCCGAAGGGGTTGCACGTAGCAATTCGGGACGTATTTATTTTTACGGATAAGAAGGCCGGCTCACACCAACCACTTTCAGTTGAAGTGGGGGTTTCCAAGCTCCCGGTGGGGCTGTGAAGGCTGAGTACACCTTGGAATCGAACCCTTGCTTTGGGCATGGAATGCAAGCATTCTACCAACTGAGCTATCGACCGGACTTTTTACGAGCTGGGTCGCCGCTACAAAGCGCCAATTCTCAAGCAAGACCCAGTTGCTGTAAGACTGGATGGACCTTTTGATGCCTAAATAAATTGATGAATTGCAATCCTCTCCACGACTTTTTTTTTTTTTCTTAAAATAAGTGACTGCTTTGAACTGCTTTCTTGGTAACTCCGACCTTTTTTACATCACATGCAGCGGTTTCAGGTCACCGTCTATCTGTAGCGAAGAGGTCACCGAGTGAGTGACCCGCAGTGTGATAGTGAGACGGTAACTGTCACTACAGACAGATCACTAGAGGGGACAGCTGGGGTCTCTGGATTCTCACAAGCAGACACGTACAAGTTTGCGCTTGCACATGCCGCATGTGAACCTACAATGCAAAAACCCAAATCTCAAATGGACATACACCCTGCAACTCTTGCAGTCCTTTCCTGAAACAGTGGTGACATTTGCAAAGTGAACTATTTTCTACAGCATGCGTGGTCAGCCGCATTCCAACCTATAAGTAAAGGAACTCTTTGGTAAAGGTGTATGAATTTTTCACCCAGCGAAGAGCATATTTGAAAAAATAAATGGTATATTTCATGTGCTCCGCTGGGATTCACACCTCAAGAGCCCTCTGCGAGCTTGGTCGTCGCTGTAGAAAGCGCCAATTCTCAAGCAAGACCCGGTTGTTGTAAGGTTGGAATTGGCGATGATCTATAATCTATAATCTATAATCTAAGTTGCAAGGATATATTCATTTAAAGCTCTCAGATGTATGCCCACAAACAAACACGTGTAGTTCGCGCTTACAAATGCTGATTGTGTACTTACAAATATAATCCAAACTCAAATGAACATAAGCCCTGCAACTCCTGCCGACATTCCCTGAAACAGGGGTGACATTGGCAAAGTGAACCATTTTTTACAGTATGGGTGGTCAGCCTCATACCAACCTATAAGTCAAGGAATTCATAACAACCTATAAGTCAAGGAATGGTTAAATGATGATGATTAAAGTAAAGAAGAAGAAAAGCAAGAAGAAGGTGAATTAAGTATGACAAATATTTTGAATAAATTGCATCAGGTTAATTGTAAACCAATAGGTACGTGCTGTACGTGGATAAGCTCATACGACGCGACTCAAATATGAAAATACAATCAGTCATTGCTTCTAGTGTTGTGGAGTCTAAATGGAACATAATATTGCTTACAGATAAGGAGGAATTACGTAAATACGCTTTGTTTATGAAAGCAAACTGTTCATAAATATTTTTCAACGAGACGAAACGGTAGATTAATGAAATACGTCATTTAGTTTGTGCGAGTTTAATGAAGTCAAAAATATCTAGCACTCTATAGGGGTCAACGACAAATCAGTCATAGACAATACGTCCACATGCAGTCCGGCCATAGACAAATCAAGCAACACGACAGTTCAACAATACCTACGACTTTTCGGTCACAATATATCAATAGATTAATGGGTAAACTGAATATTTTGTACCTGATGATGGAAACATTGTTTCCGAAACCGGTCGTACATTATTAAATTTTACTCGCCCCGTAGCCTTATACAATTTGTTTTTTATTTTTTATTTTTATTTTTTTTAAATGAAAGGTTACAAAGTGAATGCCTCATCAATTAATGATATGAATAAGTCATTTAAAAAAATGAAAATAACCTTTGTTATATTCTACTATTATTTTTATTTAAATTTGTTTGAGTAACTTCAGAGTTACTCTGAAGATGGCCTAGAGGCCGAAACCGGTCAACTCGTTTATTTTGGTTTGTTTTTGTAACAAATTTAAATCAAAAATAATAGTAGAATAAAACAAAGGTTATTTTCATTTTTTTAAATTAAAATGGAGTTCTACAAAGTTTCCGCTGAAACATAACAAAAATTGAATGAGTCATATCTATAATTTGAGTTGCAAAGATAAACGACATTTGAGATTCATATTGAATGCATTCAGAGGGCTCTTGAGGTGTGATACACACAAAAACAACGCTCACCAAATAAATCATCCTAATATTATTATTACCACAAGCAGACACGTATAAGTTTGCCCTGAAACATGCCGCATGTGGACTTATGTACAAAATAAAAACTTAATCTCAAATGAACATAAGCCCTGAAAATCTTGCCGACCTTCCCTGAAACAAGGGTGACAGTAGCAAAGTGAACCATTTTTTTCAGTATGGATGGTGAGCCACAAACCAAACTATATGTCGAGGAACATTATAAATGTACAAGTTATTTTTTTTAAATCACAAATAATAATATGTATAAACGAGTCGTATAACTGCAAACGCCGTCATCTCCAAAATTTATGATTTTTGAGAAAATTATTGAATTTGATTCTACGCAGTGTAACAAATCATTTGCTGTGTGCGATATAATGTAAACCTCACTTAATTCTTCGTAATTTTAATTGAAAAAGTATGATTTCGTGCAAACGCCGTCATCTCCAACTGGTGTTGTCGTTTTACAAGATTACAAGTTTATTTTTCTCAAAATCATCGCGTAAGGAATTGACGGCGTTTGCAGTTATACGACTCAAACATCAAAACAATTACAAAACAGAAAACTCAAGTTTAAAAAACTCTAGTCCTAGCCACTAACATTGCAGATAACATCAGTTCTTTCTGTCCTTACATACTTCTTTCATTTCATCCAGAGTCATAACCTTATTCATACATGCTCTCCTTTTCTTATGACTTTGGATAATATAATAATCTATGTATCTAAGTTAAAAATAATTCTTACATTTCATTTACATAATACATGCATTCCCATAAACAGAAACTTAAAAGTTGAGGTTATAGATTATTATACTGTCATGCAAAAAAAAAACGCAACTAAGCTACACATATAGTGTAACTTCCTGCCTGCGTTTCCCCGAAGGAGTCGCATGTGGCGCTTCGAGACCTATTTATTTTTACAGGTAAGGAGGCCGGCCTCACACCAACCACTTTCAGTTGAAGTGGGGGTTTCCCAGCTCCCGGGGGGGCTGGTTCTCATTTCTTGTGAAGGCTGAGTAAATCTTTGAGATCGAACCCTTGCTCTCGGCAATCGGCATGGAATGCAAGCATTCTACCAATTGAGCTATCGACCTTTTTACGAGCTTGATCGTCGTCGCTACAAAGTGCCAATTCTCAAACTAGACCCAGTTGCTGTAAGGCTGGATGGACCTTAGGTGACCGGTCATTGGTAAAAGTTTTATGAATTTTTCAACCCAGCGAAGAGCAAATTTGAAAATATTAGGTCCTTACATATGAAATCGGTGTTTTGCCGTACTGGCCACTTTGATCTCAAATATCTCCTCTTTGGTTAAGAATTACAAATTCAAATTGATACAGCTTGTTACTCATGCATTTGTGTTTTGAAAATTGTAATTAATTTGTTCGTTCCTCATTTTTTTTTTCTTTGCGTCACTCATTTTATGAAATGGAAAACTTGAAATATCGCGTTATTTACGAGTAACAGTTCCACCATGGTACCAGTGCTGCAGAAACGGCTCGCAGAATTAATTATGTTTATGGCAACGGTGTCGCAAAATAAAACATAGTGCGTTTTTGGTTCCAACGTTTTCGTTCTGGAAATTTCGGCCTGCAGAACAAGCCTTGTGGACGGCCGGAGACCAAAGTTGATAATGAGGAATGGAAGACTTTTGTGGAAGCGGATCCATGGCAAACCACGTCCGAGTTAGCTTTAGGCTGCAAAGTTACTGATAAACTGTTTTTATCCACTTGAAGCAAATTGGAAAGGTCAAAAAGCTTGAATGGTGGGTACCTCACTTTGAGTGAAGCAAATCAATAAACTCGCGTCGACTGCTGCGTTACATTACTCAACCGGCACAATAATGAAGGAATTTTAAATCAAATTATTACCTGTGATGAAAAATGGATCCTGTACAATAATCGGAACGCTCATTGCAATGGCTGAACCCTGCCGAACCAGCCAAATCATGCCTTAAGCGAAAATTGACACAAAAAAGTTACTTGTGAGCGTTTGGTAGACTAGTGCCGGTGTCGTTCCCTACACCTTTCTTAAATCTGGTCAGACGATTACGGCAGATGTTTATTGTCAGCAACTGCAAACCATGATGGAAAAGCTAGCTGCTAAACAACCGAGGCTGGTCAATCGCTTTAGGCCACTGCTGCTTCGTGACAACGCTAGACCACACACTGCACAACAGACGGCTACCATACTAGAGGAGCTTCAATTGGAAAGTCTAAGACATTCCCCGTACTCCTTGGACTTTGTTCTAACAGATTACTACTTTTTTCGAAATTTGGATAACTTTTTGCAAGGGAAAAAAATCATTTCCAATGGGACAGTCTAAGCCAAAGATTGAATTGATTGCCGTCCGAATGGTTATTTTAGTAAAGGGATCAATGAACTACTTATGATATGTCAAAAGTGCATAGATAGCAATGGTACATATGTACTTTGAATTTTGATTAAATAAATATATTATATTAAAAAAAAAAAAATTTTTTTGTTCCTCCCATACAAAAACGCCGATTTCATATGTAAGGACTTAATATAAATGGTATATTTTTGTGCTCCGCCGGGAATCGAACCCACAACCTTCCTATTCAGAGTGCGAAGTGTTACCACTGAACTACGGACCGGTCATGGTTTTTTTAAATTATTTATATTCAAGAAAAAATACCGACTGCCGATGTTTTGAGATTCTAAAATGGCGTCATTGCGCCTTTTCAAATATTGGAATTCGAAATTCAAATAGTCGGAACTGGGGAGCGTCGCTTTCCCTTTCCGGTTTCCTCGGAGGCACATCGCGCCGGAAACGCGAGCAATCTCCGGTGTTTAAAAACCGAACGTCCTCCCTCCACCTCCCACCTCCCACCTCCCACCTCCCCTCTCCCACCTTGGGAGCATTTAAATTCACAGATTTGTACAACACAACAACAATAAGTAAGTTGACGAGAAAAAACTGACGCGAAGGTTGCATTTTATTTTCTCAAATTATTGCTATCTGGATGAAATGAATGAAGTATATTAGGATGATTTATTTGGTGAGCGCTGTGTTTGTGTGTATCACACCTCAAGAGGCCTCTGCGAGCTTGGTCGTTGCTGAAGAAAGCGCCAATTCTCAAGCAAGACCCAGTTGTTGTAAGGTTGGATGGACCTTTCAGTGACCGGTCTTAGGTAAAGGTTTATGATTTTTTCAACCCAGGGAAGAGCAAATTTGGAAATATAAATGGTATATTTTTGTGCTCCGCCGGGATTCGAATCCACAAACTTCCATTTACGAGTACGAAGTGTTGCCACTGGACTACGGACCGGTCCAAGAAATGCCAACGATACGCGGTGTACCTAGCGGTCACACATCCAAGTAGCATCCGCGCCCAATGTTGCTTAACTTCGGTGATCTGATGGGAACCGGTGCTTTCAACATGGTATCGTCGTTGACAGTAAGATAACATGTAAAGACAGAAAGAAATGGCGGTTGCTCCGTAATGTTGGCGGCTAGCGCTAGGCTTTTGATGTTTATACGTCTATTTTTAAGAATATGATTTGTTGTATAGGTTGGAGTGACCACTCATGCTGTAGAAAATGGTTCACTTTGCTAATGTCCCCCCTCTGGCAGGGGAAGGTCGGCATGAGTTGCAGGGTGCATAGGATAGATTATAGATAGGTTACAGTGGCGAAGGATGCCATAAAAGCCAATTCCCATCGGTTTCCCGTTGAAAATGAGGCAAAAATGATAATAAAGTAGACTGCATGGTTTCAATGGGGAAAAAATACGTATTGTTTCTTTGGTTTTAAATGCATTTTTTTACTTTGTGCCTATATATTTTAACTACTTTGTTACATCATTTCAAAAGGAAAGCCCATGGGAACCGGCTTGTATGGCACCCTTCGCCACTGGTACACACACAATCACTAGAACGTCATTCCAATGCACGACTAGCTCCTGGATGGTTATATATGGGTGTATGCGTGTATAAGCGTACGTATTTCAAGTTCGCGACAGTATACTAGAAAAATTATAATAAAATATTAGAAGGTTTTCTCAAGCAAGATTCCAAACAATTCAAATTGTCCAGTGACGTGTGTGATTTGTATGCGTGTATGTACTCTCCCCTCTCGGGAGCTGGGAAACTCCCACTTCAACTAAAGTGGTTGGCGTAAGGCCGGCCCCTTTACCTGTAAAAATAAATAGGGTCAACTCGCCACATGCGACCCCTTCGGGGATAACGCGGCAAGAAGTTACATTATATGTGTAGCGAAGTTAGTTTACTACTACTTACTTGGATGTTTTTACTACAATTCACTTAATATTTAATCAACGATAAGCGATTCGGATAACATTAAATTATTTGTTTTGAATAAAACACTAATAATTATTGTTATTATTACTAAGTAAGTAATCGTATCAAATTATGCACTTTATCAGCCATCACGCCACATGGTAAACAAACAACAGCTTCGTTATGCGATCAATAACAATAATAGATAATAATAAAATCTGTTACTCGACGCGGTGATCAATTTTTCTAATAACGAAAAAAGGTAAATGCACAAAAACTATTACTATTACAAAAAAGTATTGCTGGAAATTTATAAAGTGTGCATACCACAGGATTATTGTTAACTATTTAGCCTGTCAAAAAAAAATGGTGTAATTAAAAATATACGTGTTTTTGCCTCTAAATCTAAATCTAAGCTGCAAAGATATATATATCATTTAAGATTCATATTAAACGCATTCCCACAAGCAGACATGTATACGTTCGCGCTAACACATGCCGCATGTGGACCCACAATATAAAAACTAAATCTCAAATGAACATTAGCCCTGCAACTCTTGCCGACCTTCCCTGAAACATTGGCAAAGTGAACCACGAACCACGAACCTCGAAATTAAAAATTAACCTGCAATGTGTATTCTATAATCTATAATCTAAGTTGCAAAGATATATTCATTTCAAGTTCTCAAATGCATGCCCACAAACAAACACGTGTAGTTCGCTCTTACAAAATTTGTATGTTTATTTGAGGTTTTGATTTTATTTGTAAGTACACATTCAGCATTTAATGCTGAATGTGTACTTACAAATAAAATCAAAACCTCAAATAAACATAAGACCTACAACTTTTGTCGACCTTCCCTGACACAGGGGTGACATTGGCAAAGTGAACCATTTTGTACAGTATGGGTGGTCAGCCTCATACCAACTTACAAATCAAAGAATAAATAATATTGATTGAATAAGTAACGAAATATCTTTTGGAGTGGAAGTCCGGTCGATAGCTCAGTTGGTAGAGTGCTTGCATTCCATGCCGTGATTTCGGGTTCGAATCCCACCGAGGGTGTCAGAAATGATTTCTCGTTTCGGTGTTTATTATAAACCCTAAAATAAAATACCTGCCTTTACAAGAAGATTGCGACCAGCTGAGACATATGCGTGGCCCAACAAGGCATTGCCTTTACAAGAAGATGGCGATCAGCAGAGACAAATGCGTGGCCCAACAAGGCACTGCCTTTACAAGAAGATGGCGACCAGCAGAGACAAATGTCTATCAGTAAATCCTGCACTAGGTCATCATCCTAAGTTCGACAGCCCTGGGAGGGCCTTGGCTGAATCCAGGAGTTTCTTCCATCCTTGTCGGTTTGTTGCCCTCGTTCTCCAACTGCTCACTTGCATCACAGACGTATCCGCGTCGACGTTGTCCATCCATCGCATTTCGCGCCTTCCTGGTCTTCTACGTCCCTGTGGTACTGAGAGTGTGAGGCGTTTTGTAGGGTTGTTGTCGTCCATTTTGATTATGTGACCAGCCCATCTCAAGCGCCCACTTTCATGGAGCTGATCACATCTGGCTCTTTATGGATGTCGTACAACTCTCGGTTATATCGACTACGCCAACCATTGGGATCTCACACAGGGCCATAGATTGATCTAAGGAACCTTCTTTCAAATGCTGCAACGCAACTTAGTTACAACTTAGGTAACTTCCTGTCTACGTTATCCCCGAAGGGGTCGCATGTGGCAATTCGGGACCTATTTATTTTTACGGGTAAGGGAGCCAACCTCACACCAACAACTTTCAGTTGAAGTGGGGGTTCCCAGCTCCCGGGGGGCTGGTTGTCATTTCTTGTGAAGGCTGAGTACATCTTGAGATCGAACTCTAGCTCTCGGCATGGAATGCAAGCATTCTACCAATTGAGCTATCGACCTTTTTACGAGCTTGATTGTCGTCGCTACAAAGCGCCAATTCTCAAGCAAGACCCAGTTGCTGCAAGGCTGGATGGACCATTGGTGACCGGTCATTGGTAATGTTGTATGAATTTTTCAACCCAGCGAAGAGCAAATTTTAAAATATAAATTGTATATTTTTTGTGCTCCGCCGGGAATCGAACCCAGAACCTTCCCATTCAGAGTCCGAAGTGTTACCACTGAACTACGGACCGGTCTGCGATGAATTCTTTAGTGCGTTTTGTCATCACCCAGATTTCTAAAGCGTATGTAAGGACTGGCTGCTGGATCCCGCACTAGATGCAAGTTTTATACTGAACTGACCAAGATACGGACTCAGAACGAGAGAAACATGGTGTTTGACCGTGGCAGGGAGGAGTGAGGTAGGCAGCAAAGAAAAATGGCTGAAACCGTGAGTGATTTTATAATAATTGTCTTTTTTACATTCATCAGTTTAAAAAAAAAATGTAATTTGTCATGTATGTTGCTTGACTTATAGGTTGTTATGCGGCTGACCACCCATACTGTAAAAAATGGTTAACTTTGCCAATGTCACCCCTGTTTCAGGGAAGGACGGCAAGAGTTGCAAGGCTTATGTTCATTTGAGATTGGGTTTTTATATTGTAGGTCCACATGCGGTGTTAGCGCGAAATTATACATATCTGCTTGTGGGAATGCATTTAATATAAATCTTAAATGATATATATCTTTGCAGCTTCGATTAGATTAGATTAGATCAGGTAGGTACTTTTATCTTATCTTGTCTAGCCAACGAAATATGATAAAAAAGAATAAATCATTAACGTACACACAAAATGCTTTTTACGTATAAACTGTAATGTTTTAAATTTTACTTTATTGTGATTTTTTATTACTCAATGTATTTTTATTCCTCAGGATGTATTGATAATCTATAATCTAAGTTGGAAAGGTATATTAATATTTAAAATTCATATTAAATGCATACCCACAAACAGGCGCGTGTAAGTTCGCGACTACAAATATGTTGCCTGTGTACTTATAATTGAAAAACCAAGACTCAAATGAACATGAGCCCTGCAACTTTTGCTGACCTTCCCTGAAACAGGGGTGATATTGGCAAAGTGAACCATTTTGACAGCATGGGTGGTCAGCCTCATACCAACGTAGGTATATATCAAGGAATATTTAACCTAAATCTACAATCCACAGCAGGCGCATGTAAGTTTGCGGTTACACATGCTGCATCTATACAAGCAAAATAAATCTAACCTCACATGAACATAAACTTTGCAACTGCTGCCGCCTGTCCCTGAAAACGGAATGGAATGGACATAGTGAACCAAAGTTTTTACAGCATGTGGTGCCTGCCTCATACCAACATGTTAGTCAAGGAATTAAATACGCAACTAAGCTACACGCTACACATATAGTGTAACTGCTTGCCTGCGTTATCCCCGAAGGGGTCGCATGTGGCGATTCGGGACCTATTTATTTTTACAGGTAAGGGGGCCGGCCTATTTACAACAATGCCAACAAGGCCGATACAATGTGAGATAAATACCCTTACCTGTGTAAATAAATAAGTTCCACACGCCTCATGCTACCCCTTCAAGGACAATACGTTAAGAAATTGCTCTGTATGTGCAACTTAGTTTTTTTTTCTTACTCATATTTTAAATGATCAAAAATATGCGTAAAAAAATACTAAGTAATATAGCTGTTTATTTAATATTGCACAATACATTTTATTTTTTAATCAATTTTTAGTTTATCGTTTCAGTTCACTTGTTGCTATGTGCGTATAATAAAAGATAATATCATTAATTCATTAAATTTATGAAAAAAAAATCTAGTACATTTTTATGGCATAGCAATAAAGGTCTTATTTACAATATAGATAAAGCCCATTATCGCGTGAGCTTAAAAAATAAT
This sequence comes from Agapetus fuscipes, assembly GCA_951799405.1. Lineage (NCBI taxonomy): Eukaryota > Metazoa > Arthropoda > Insecta > Trichoptera > Glossosomatidae > Agapetus > Agapetus fuscipes. The sequence goes on along the minus strand of OX637351.1, from coordinate 10,600,226 downwards.
TATAACAAGTCGGTACATTCATCACCTTGTATTTTCTTGATTTTTCTAGAAAATGTTTAATTATAATATGAAGTAAAGTTTACTCGTGGTGATTCATAAAATATGATTTGATAATGACTATGAAATAATTTTGAATGTATGAAAAAAATACTAATGTATGAATATTCGTTTCGTACATTCTAACACGTCAGTATAGGTCGTTTTTATTGGACAACTACGTAACGAAAAAAAATGCATTTAATATGTTCCATGATTTATAGGTTGGTATGCGGCTGACCACCCACGCTGTAGAAAATGGTTCACTTTGCTAATGTCACCTTTGTTTCAGGGAAGGTCGGCAATAGTTGCAGGGTTTATGTTCATTTGAGATTTGGGTTTGTAAATTGTAGGTCCACATGCGGCATGTTTCAAAATGCGGCAAAATCCTGTAGTTTAGAACACTTTCTTGTATTTTCCTTATAATTAGTGCAATTACTATGAGAAGTTTAAATCTAAATCAAAATCTAAGTCATGTATCATTTGAGATTCATATTAAATGCAATCCCACAAGCAGACGGACCTACAATATAAAAAGACAATCTGAAATGAACATAAGCTCTGCAACTCTTGCCGACCTTCCCTGAAACAGGTGTGACATTGGCAAAGTGAACCATCTTTTTACAGTACAGTAAACTTTAGAAGTTACACCCAATAAAATGTTTTATCCACGATTTCTCAAATCGGCGAATCAGCACTTATTTAGTTTTACCTTTTTTTCCTTCAGGAGTTAAATAAAATATAGATATTATGCTTTTGTTTTTGCTGTCATCTCACTATTTTTTCCTGACTCTTTAATCCTATTTCAATTTTATGTAATCAATTTTATACCTTTATCTTGTTTTATTGAAAAAAAAGCTAAAAATCGAGTTATGTTTCTTATTTTTTTTTCAATATAAACATCAAGAAATATTAAAATAAAATATATATTTTTAAAAACTATTGGATTCATTATAAAATAATATTTATTTATTTGTTGCTAAGAGACTGTTGAAATAATACAAATTACTTTTATGTCTGTAAGGTTTTTTTGCAAAAAAAAAATATAACGAGTTATTGCATATTATTTTGCAAGATTGGAGTTTTATTTCAACTGATTTTCTGATTTTTTTATTGTTACCAACTGAGTCAGATATCTATAAATATAAATACATATTTGAATCAGCAGAAAATTGACAACGCATATTTTGCCAATGTATGACTCTGGATAAAATGAAAGAAGTATGTAACGACAGAAAAAAATTGCGGTCAATCTGTAGGTAATGTTGGTGGCTTATTCATACATATTTTTTTTAATTAATGTAAATAATTTACCTACTGACTCTTGTATAGGTTTCTTTTCAAGTTTCTGTTGTTTTTACAGTATTCTTTAATTTATTATTTGCATTCCTTGACTGATAGGTTACTAGGTTAGTATGAGACTAATCCCCCATACTGTAAAAAATGGTTCACTTTGCCAAAGTCGTTTAGGGAAGATCGACAAAGGTTGGAGGGCCTACGTTAATTTGAGATAGGGTTTTTTATGTTGAAAAAGGTGATCGATATGAATGAATTGAAAGAAGTATGTCAGGTAAGGAAAAAATAGAGGCAACTCTGCAGAGGTTCTGGCCACCCCTAGCGGAATGGCGACAGAGTTACAGTTACAGAGAGAGTTACAGCGCCTTTTTCCTTCAGTATAAAGTCGCTATGCTAACGTTGAAAATACCGGGCCTTAGAGAAGGCGTGCAACTAGATATGTGTTACTAGTAAAAAAAAATAAGTACATGGATTAATAGATATCGTGTAGATAAAGATAGATAAAAATAATGTTTGTTTTCTGCATGGTAACAGTTTTAGAGAGGCATGAAAAACTATAGTTTATATATTATGTAGGTATGTATGGTTGTATTATATCAGTAGAATTAGTCACGGACCCTTGAATGTGAAGTACCTACCCTTAAAATACCCTTAAAGTGTGAAGAAAACACAACTTAGCTGCAGATATAGGCCATCATCTTACCGCATTAAAATTGAAAAGAGAAAGGACTCCTTTGTGAGCAGAGAAACGTTTCAAGCTTAGAAGAGTTGTTGCCGTACTTTATTAATCACGAAAGATTCTATGTAAATTCGGTTCTAAATGATCTAAAGTGATGTGTAACTTCAACATACCTTACAACTGCAAAGTATGTAAGTACATAAATATATGCTACGAATAGCAAAGTTTTTATACGATAAATTGGTCGATAGCTCAGTTGGTAGAGTGCTTGCATTCCATACTGTGAGCTCGGGTTCTAATCCCACCGAGGGTGTCTGAAATGATTTCCCTTTTCGGTGTTTCTTTTAAAACCCCAAATTAAAATAACGGCAAGGTTTACTCAGCCTTCACGAGAAACGAGTACCAGCCCGGGAGTTGGGAAAACCCCACTTCAACTGAAATGGTTAGCGTGAGGCCGGCCCCCTTACCTGTAAAAATAAATAGGTTCCACTCGCCACATGCGAAACCCTTTTGGATAACGCGGCAAGAAGTTACTCTATATGTGTAGCTAAGCTGTGTTTTTTTTTATTAATATCTGATCCTCCAGACACCGGTCAAATTACACAAGCAAAAATTACAAAGCCTATCCACGCTTGAATCCGGTCCGTAGTCCAGTGGCAACACTTCGGACTTGTAAATGGAAGGTTGTGTATTCGGATCCCGGCGGAGCACAAAAAATATACCATTTATATTTCGAATGTGCTCTTCGCTGAGTTGAAAAATTCATAGACCTTTACCAAAGACCGATCACTGAAAGGTCCATCCAACCTTACAACAACTGGGTCTTGCTTGAGAATTTGCGCTTTCTACAGCGACGACCAAGCTCGCAGAGGGCTTTTGAGGTGTGATACACACAAAAACAGCGATCACCAAATAAATCATCCTAATATTATTATTATTATTGAAATGCTGTGCACGCATGTGTACTTACAAAATAAGACCCAAAAAACCTCAAATGAACATACACCCTGCAACTCTTGCCGCCTTTTCCTGCAGCATTCATTTATGGAAAAAGAAGAACTGCTCAGTAAATAGTACTTATTTATAATATGAGTAAATTGTTTGAACGAGATGTGTTTGAGAATTATCAGCACTTAGCGTCCGACAGAGTTCGGAGCTATTTTTAAAGATGTCGATAATGAATTGTGTAAACGTACTTGGTAATATTTATTAAATGAGTTACGCAGACTTTACTTATCGCTGCCATATTATCTCGCTTAGGAGAGGGACCGTCTGACACATACAGGAGAGCCAGAACTAGCCCAGGGCTTGCAGTCTCAACTAAATCTAAATCTTAATCTAAGCTGCAAAGATATGTATCATTTAAGATTCATATTAAATGCATTCCCACAAGCAGACATGCATAATTTCGCGCTTACACATGCTGCATGTGGACCTACAATATAAAAACCCCAATCTCAAATGAACATAAGCCCTGCAACTCTTGCCGACCTTCCCTGAAGCAGGGGTGACATTGGCAAAGTGAACCATTTTGTACAGTATGGATGGTCAGCCGCATACCAACCTATAAGTCAAGGAACTGAAAAGGTAGGAGCTGGGTTGAAAAAAATATAAAATCTTTACCAAAGACCGGTCACTAAAAAGTTCCATGATGATGATGACCAACTGAACTATCGGCCGGACTCGTACAGTTACGCTTACCACATGCGTAGGTACTTCCACACGAAATTTCATGATTGGAAAAAGAATCTTCTAAACGACTTAAAACACTTCATGGCTTCGTTGTTAACTCGATACGGTGCTCTTCTTAGACATTTTAGTCGTCCGTTGAGCCCACGCTTTGACAAACTAACGTTGCATTTGTATGAAGACCTGTCAATCCAAGATGGCCGCAAGTTCACAGCTGATTCGTCTACGTACAAATATTAGCAAATTCGGTAGGTAAGAATGACCGGGGCCATGAAACTTTCAGGCCAGGCATCATTAGTTTGTCAAAGCGTGGGCTCAACCGACGACTAAAATGTCTAAAGGCCCGGTATATTGAAATGTAGTAATATTTTAGTTAACTATTACTTGAACTTTTATTCAAAATACTCAATCTCGAGTTAACTAAAACCGAACATTACCGAAGTATGAAGCAACGCCCCCAAATCTTTGAAATAATTAAAATGCCATTCAAAAGCTTTAAAACAAACAACTATGTATTCATAAAAATCATATGCCCAACCTTCGAGACAAAAAAATGTTCAGTTTGCAACAATTTTGATGTATCCTTACATTAAAAAAGAACAGCTGCTGTCAGTGAAGCGCCGCCATCTTGAAAATCGAAAGTTAAAGTTACTAAATATTTACTGGCGAAATTCGGTGAGTGAAATATTATGATGATTTAACTAAAATTGCATTTTAGTTAACTTTACGATACTTCAAAATACCGGGCCTTGAATAGCCCCGATAGTTTTTAGCGTTTTTTTTCGTTGGTGGTACACAGGGCGCCTATTCTCCTTGCTCCTTCAATGCAATGTACCCAATTTCATACGCTACGAACATCGAAAACAAATTACATATTTTTCTCTCTGAGCCGGTTGGATCCAGTTTTGCGAAGGCTGGGTTCGTGATAATGATAGCGCTGTGTGACCGGTCTGATAACACGAACAAACAATTAGTTTCGTCGTGGAGGGACAGTGTTGCGAACGAGCACGCATGAAGCACGGTTCCCGCACCACGAGTGGTGCAACTTTGTTTAAACAGGTGTTAGGAAAAGCGATCCAGTGTGGAAGAAGAAATATTGTATGAAATGAAATATGACACAAAATATTAATAATAATATTAGAATGATCAAATGATGATGATAAAGGTATGGATGGATCAAATTTCTGAAATAGCGAATTGCGAATTGTTTCTTGACTTATAGGTTGGTATGCGGCTGACCACCCATACTGTACAAAATGGTTCACTTTGCCAATGTCACCCCTGTTTCAGGGAAGGACGGCAAGAGTTGCAGAGCTTATGTTCATTTCAGATTGGGTTTTTATATTGTAGGTCCACATGCGGCATATTGTGTTAGCGCGAAATTATACATGTCTGCTTGTGGGAATTTAATATAAATCTTAAATGATATATATCTTTGCAGCTTAGATTAGATTAGATGGGATATCCAGAGTCATAATAAAAGGAGGGCTTGCATGAAAAAGGTTATGACTCTGGATGACATGAAAGAAATGTAAGGACAGGAAGAAGTGGCGGCTAATCTGCAATGTTGTTTTGTAATGGTGGCTTATTCATTTATGTTAATTATTTTGTATCTAGGTAAGTACAGTAAGTGACCAGTCCGTACTCCGCAGTTCAGTGGTAACAGTTCGGACTCCGAATGGGAAGGTTGTGAGTTCGAATGCCGGCGGAGCACAAAAAATACACTATTTATATTTTCAAATTTGCTCTTCCCTGGATTAAAAAATTCATAAACCTTTACCAATGATTGGTCACCAAAGATCCATCCAGTCTTACAGCAACTGGGTCTTGTGCTTGAGTATTGGCGTCTTGTAGCGACGACCAAGCTCGTACACCTCTGCGGCACTGCAACAAGTGTCATAGACCCCTAGAGTCTCTAGAATCTAGGGAGTCTCCCGCACAGGATTTCTTAAAACATTTGTAAGCGAGAACTACACGTGTCTGTTTGTGGGCATGCGTTTGATATGAGCTTTACATGTTAATATATCTTTGCAACTTACATAGATTAAAGATTAAGGGCCCTCTGCGAGCTTGGTCGCAAAAAAAACGGAGCTAAGCTACAAATATAGTGTTACTTCTTCGCATGTGGCAAGTGGAACCATCTGATTTTTACAGGTAAGGAGCCGGCCTCATGCCAACCAGTTTTAGTGGGGGTTCTTTCGGCTCAGGACAATCAGGACATCTCAGACATCTTGCAGGAGAGCAGCCTGCCTGGAGAGAAGCAGGAACTAGACGTCTCAGCGAGTCCCTACTTATTATTATCACATGTGGTTTGTGTGGCGGGCAGGGTGCTGGCTTACGCCTGCTCCCGAGAGACCTGGTACTCATTTCTGGTGAAGGCTGAGCAAACCGTGCCGATATTTTTTTTTTTCGGGGTTTGAAATCTACACCGAAACGGGAAAGTGGGATTCGAACCCGGGCTCACGGCATGGAATGCAAGCACTCTACCAATTCAGCTATCGACCGGACTATTACACTTAGAGCCCGTTCCCACTAGTTGGGTGTCGGATCCGTATATTAATCGGAGGTTCCAGTGGCAGAACATTATGTATGGAGCTATTCACACTTGTCGGAAACCGATTTTGTCCGAAATGTTTTGCAACTGGAACCTCCGATTAATATACGGATCCGACACCCGACAAGTGGGAACGAGCTCTTACAGAAATTTGATTAAGTTATTAGAAACTTAATTATTCGATGCCGTAATACGCGATAATTTTCACATAAAACTATATTAATCAATATTCTACCTGCAAAACTAGTTTTTTTACACCTAAACTAGTTACAATACTAATAATAAACAACACTATTGTTTTTTTTATTTTCGATCATGTGATTATAAGCCATCATAAATTAATATTTTATTGACCAATTTCAATTATAGAGTTGCCGCGAATATTTGCAATTTATTTGCTATTCGCCATTCGGCAATACTCCACAAATTTTCGAGTAATATCCAATACCGAATAAAATCTGTATTCCTCGACTTTTTAGTCCCGTTAGTGCTTGTTTGTCTTATTTCCATCATAGGTAATTTCACACGAGCAATATTAATTGTATGTGTACTGAGCCGATGTGTCTTTTGAAAACTGGAAATTGATTTAAAAATATATATATAACAACTCTCACAATACCGTGTTTTACGTTTTTTACTTTTCTCAGGTTGTGTTGTTACTGTATCCTGCCGCCGTTCCACTAGGGGTGGCCGGTACCTCCGCAGATGCGTCTCCACTTTTTTCTGTCCTTGCATACCTCTTTCATCTCTTCAACATTCAACACTTTCTTCATACATGCTCTCCTTTTATTCTCACTCACTGCTGTGTCCAAAAAGTCCATGGACAATATTGTAAAATCACATTGCCGAGTTGCTAAGGAAGAGGCCTGAGTCCTTAAAAGGTAGTGAATTTAATTCCCAGCGGAGCACAAAACAAACATACTTCATTTAGTTGTTGTACCTACTTATATGCTCTTTGCTGGATTGAAAAATTATTAGGCCTTTACCAACGATCGTTCCCCGAAGGTCAATCCAGCTTAACAGCAACTAGGTCTTGCTTGAGTATGTGACGTCCAAGCTTGCAGAAGGCTTTTAAGATGCGATTTACAAAAATACAGCGTTCACTAAATATATCATCCCAATCATTTAATTTCAGCAATCTTATACTTTCTTCCTACATACTCTTCTCTTATTCTCACTTAGCAAGTTCCATTCTTTCGCAATCTCACCTATTTGGTCTATCCATTCCTTCCTCCGTCTTCCCCTTCCACGCTTTCCTCTGACATTTCCTCTGTACACTTTCTTCGTTAGTCATTCATCATTCATTCTTTCAAGATGTCCGAACCATCTCCGTAACCCTTTTTATATATATATATTTTTATTATATTTTTTTATAACTTCTGACTGCAGCTGTGAGTATACATTATTTTTTTGATAAAAATATATTATTCAAAATTGTTTACTTTATATGAAAAATATGAAATAAAAATTGTCATTTAAAAATGATAAAAATACTCACTGGCCTTCTGGAAGCAACGCTCGTGTAAGCGATTAGATATTATTTTTTTTTAAATAATCCTTATTTACAGTTGTCGTAAGGACTATAATCCTGTACGCTAAATATAAAACAGTTTATTAACTCCACTCGGACGTTTAAATAGAATAAGAAATGTGTAAAAACTAAATCACTCACTAGGGGAGCCGTTGTATTTTCCATACGTTTTTCTATTTTCGCGAACGAGGAGAGTTGACGTTATATTTTATTTTATACTCGGGTTACTGATTTGTTAGAATTTTGATTTCCTATGGATATGAATTGCCTGCTTACAATTGCATTACAATTCTAGCCAATGTATGCAGATGTCATCTAAGATGCAAAAAAATATACATCGACATAAGCGACATTTTGGTCGAAAATAAGGTATGACTTAAGAATGCTATCCTACTTAAAATTTTCCGCCTTTTCTAATGCGCTAACTCCCATAGCTCTGCGATGATGTTGGTGTTGTTTATGCCCAAGCAAACAATTGCGTTTTCGAAGTATGGTTTTAGTGTAACGGACAAGATTTTGACATTTTTTGTCCTCAAGGCGCTTATGACATAAAAAATCGTAAAACCACATTAATAGGAATGCCAATAAATGTCTTTATTTTTTTTAAATTTTAGAGTTGTTTTGATTTTAACGATATCTAAATCTAAATCTAAGCTGCAAAGATAAATATCATGCAAGACTAATATTCAACGCATTCCCACAAGCACACGCCGCATGTGGACCTACAACATAAAAACCCAATCTCAAATTAACAGGAACCCTCCAACTCTTGCCGACCTTCCCTGAAACAGGGGTGACACTGGCAAAGTGAACCATTTTTTACAGTACGGGTGGTCAGCCTCATACCAACCTTTAAGTCAAGGAAGGAAGGAAACCTATCGACCCTATAATCTAAAATGTAAGTGTCAAAGATGTATGGCATTTAAGATTTATATTAAATGCAATACCACACGCAGACACGTAATAGTTTGCGCTACACATGCCGCATGTGGACTTACAACATAAAAACACAATCTCAAATGGACAGGAGCCCTGCAGTTCTTGCCGAAATTCCCGTCCGTAATATAATCGAAGGACGCAGAGGCTTTGGACACCCTCAGCGGAATGGTGTCAGAGTAACAGTAAGAGTTTGTTTGTCCTATAATTAGATAAAGCACGTTAATAAACAATCGAGAATGTTCATTATTTGATGAACAATATTTATCTTGTTATTTTCATATCACTAAATCGTTGTTGAAATTTTCCACAGTTTTTTTTTTAAATTCAAATGACACACACAATATAACATATTACGTTCCTTGACTTATAGGTTGGTATGCGGCTGACCACCCATGCTGTAAAATTGTTTCACTTTGCCAATGTCACCCCTGTTTCAGGTAAGGACGGCAAGAGTTGCAGGGTGTATGTCCATTTGAGATTTGGGTTTTTATGTTGTAGGTACACATGCGGCATGTGCAAGCGTGAACTTGTACGTGTCTGCTTGTGAGAATGCATATAGATAAGATTAAATTAGATAGATTTATTTACCCCCCATGTAACATACGAGTATCTTTGCGACTTAGATTAGATTAGATTAGATAATATGAATAGAAGGGAATTGAACCCAGCAGCGAATAGATAGATATTGAAAGGATAGGAGGAGGCCTACATCCAGGAGTGGACTGGGAAAGGCTGAGGAAGAAAAAGAAGAGAATGTGAGTAGATTGTTAAAAAAAGGTAAGGAAGGAACATAGTGGTCTGACTGAGAAAGAGAGGAAGATGTATTTGAGGAGGTAAAAACAACCGAGTAAATTGTTTATGTAGCTCACACAATATCCTAATCTCCGACATATATTCTGCGAAAAAATGTCGTTTACCGTGCGTGATATGTAGTACCTTTTTTAAATTTTTAAAAGCCAACTCGTAGTGTTTAAACCAGTCTTCACATGTTCAACGTTTCTATCGGCAGATTGACGTCACAGATGTAGGGGATTCGGTTCCTCATCTAATCTAGTCTAAGTTGCAAAAATATGTAACATTGGGGATTCACATTATATGCATTCGCACAAGCAGGCACTTAAACATGCCGCATGTGGACTTACATATAAAAAAAACAAATCTCAAATGAACATACACCCTACAACTTTTGCTGACCTTTCCTGAAACAGGGGTGACATTGGCAAAGTAAATCATTTGGTATAGTATGGTTGGTCCGCCTCATACCAACCTATAAGTCAAGGAATAATTGTATAATCCTGTTATGTAAATAGTAGATTAATATAGATGTAAATCGTAGGTAGCAATAATTATTATAGGCTTAAGAAATCTAGCAATGAAATAATCCCTTTGTACTCTCGAAGCTGGTAGAGCGTTCGAGAGTGTGCTGGCAAATTGGTCCCTAGAGACTTCTGTCTCTTGGGTATATAAGGCGCAAAGTTGGGTGCAGGAGAACAGATAGATATTCGCCTTTGATTGAAGAACAAGTGTGAGGTGCTGAACTGTGAAATAAATTGAAGTTGCTAAAAGTGTTAAAAATAAATATAAAATTGACAAATAAATTAAGTGTTAGTAAATATCCAAAAAGAAGACCAGTTATTTTTGTAGTCTATCCGAACTCAAAAACACTACAATCCTTTTTACAAAAAATCTCAGGAGAATTCTAAAACTTCAGGCATTTCAAATATAATATGTATGAACTTCTTAACAAAAATAATTTCTTTTAATTATTTTAATCGCGTTCATTTGAAATGTAAACAATGTCAAAGAGGAAGTTCTGACGTCACCGCACATTTAAAATAATCAGATTTATAATATTATTGTTCTGTAATAGTAATTAATTATTTTGAATAAATGGATTTAATTTCACCGAGATAATAAAAGTTTATATGACATTTGGCTTTTGATTAAAACATATTATTATCGTGAAACTTTTTTCGTTTTCATTTATTTTCACAGTCGGTCAAAGTACTAAAGTCCAAACTTTGATTTATTTTAATTAAATTAAATTCTATTTAAGAAAAATATATAGGTATTTTAGTATATAATCTATGTTAAACGCAACGCAACTAAGCTACACATATACTATAACTTCTTGCCTGCGTTATCCCAGAACAGGTCGAATGTGGCGATTCGGGACCTATTTATTTTTACGGGTAAGGGGGCCGGCCTCACACAAACCACTTTCAGTTGAAGTTTCGAACCCACAACCTTCCATTTATGAGTACGAAGTGTATACTACGGACCGGTCGTCAGACTGAATGAAGATGTCGGGGACAGGCAGTGGCGGCTGCGGTTGATCAAGGATGACCCACCTCGTGTTGTCGTGCCATTGATGAAGATGATGGTTTAATCGTATATTGACTTAGGTAGCCATGCACTGCATTGTTGAAGGGCCTATTTATAAAGATAGGAATAATTGATACATGAGCAGGCCCGCATTAAGACCACTGGGGCCCTGGTGCGGGGAACGTCAGGGGTCCCCTAACCCCCAACCCCACCACTCTCTCCCGCCAACAATTTTGTATTATGCGGTCACTGGTGGCTTCATCCTTACTTCCCCTTCCTCAGAATATTGTGGAATCCTGGATTCGTGTTTCAATAATCTTCTATGGTTGGAGGTTATTTTAACTCGTACGAAGAACGAACTCTTGTGTGGTTTGTCGATGATTTATTTCATGCAGAGTTTGATAACAGACGATGGAGTAACTTCTGACGGAGTAATTAGTCAGAATATTAAATGAGAAAATAACAATCTCCCCTCCACTGACCCACGCCCTGTATATCCATCCCATCCGGGGATGTGTCACAGGACTCGTATGCAAAACGTTATGTGAGATGCGAGTGGCAGAAGGCCCTCCCGTGAAACTACACTTTCCCAAGTGTTAACACAAAGCAAAGGAGGCTCAGAAATCACTGAAAGATTATAGCCGTAAGGGCTTAGGGCTCGATGATTTTAATCTACAAACAAAATGCAAAGTGTTTCTGAGCGTCTTAACATATGGCTTCAGGCCTAGAATTCGAGATGCTACTACTGAGACTGTTCGGGAGGCGCTCTCCTGACTAAGTGGCCAACCACCTAGAGGCGGAAAAGAATAATAGAGAAAATAGAAAGAATGTCGGTCTAATTAGACCGACGAGTGAGAAAAGAACAATCTGAGTAAATTTGCTACTCAGAATATACCAAGAAAAGGAATGAATTATTTTGAGAACGATGGCTTATAAAGAAAAACAAATCAACCTAAGTACATTAAAATGTGACAAAAATGTCTGACTTCGACCAATGAGAACTTCGACCAATCAGATCTCGACCAATCAAATTCTCTCTAAAAGCTGAGGTTGAATAATTAAAATCCCCAAATTAATTAATTATTATGTTTTAGTGATGTTATTTTTTCTATCTCAAAATCTCGAACACATATTTAGGTATTTGTTGCGAACCAAAACGATTACTGACGACGTTTTTAGTTTACGATGTCTGGTCCCGGAGGTCTGGATTTTAACTTCATAAAAAAATCAACAAATACCTTATTTACTTCTTCTCCTAATTTTTTTAAAGTCTTTGGGAGCCCTCGGTCGTGGATACCTTAAAAACCTGGACCCCCCTAACCAATTTATGTTGAAAAATGCTTTGAAGTATATTTTTCTAAAACGTCTTGGGGGCCTCCTAGGACGGGAGGCCCTGGGCTAGAAGTCTCATCACTACGGTAATTATTAACTACCAAATATCGGTAATACTTGTATGAAGACTAATCAGCTGTTCACTTGCAGCCATCTTGGATTGCCAGGTCTTCATACAAATATTACCGATTTTCGGTAGGTAAGAATTACCGTGGTGATGAGACTTCCACTCCTCGTTCGGTCGCACCGCTTACACCGCCCTTACTCATGGCCTGTACATGAGTGAGTATGTGGAAGTGTGTGGTGTGTGCTCACAGTTTGTTCAACTCTAGTGTTATCGTAGCACCTACGAGTGTTTGTCTCTCGCAGCCTACATTTGTGTGCGTGCACTTCAAAGTACAGACAATCCAAAGCGAGTCATGTAACGCGTACTTACTTCAAAGGCTTGCTACGACGACGTGTGATATACAAAAAAAACAGCGCTCACCAAATAAATCATCCTATTTTTTTTAATTTAAATTTAAAAAAACTTTTTAAAAAACATAGTTGTATAGTTTTTCCCACAGAACCAAGAGGCAGAGGCCGCCCAAATGGCAACATGGCGGGCCAATATTGAAAAAGAAATGCAAAAGGGAAACCTGACAGAGGAGATGAGCCAGGATAGAAAAGTTTGGCGTCTTCGAACAAGGAGGGCCGACCCCAAATGATGGGATAAGGCAAAGGGAATGTAGAAGAGAGAAGAGATTTTTATTTTCACTTATTTGAGTTAACAAGGCCTAAGCGCTATGGGACTTTATCCGTCCATCATCAGAGGCTAACTGAGGCTAAAAACAAAACAAAAGGGCTAAAATTCAAGGTAGGAAAGAGAAAGTGGGTGGGGTTTTTCGGGCAGGTACCTACTGTTAGTAGGAGAGAAGGACTAGGAATTTGCTAATTAATAATATTATTATTTAAATTACATTAAATTTGGAGCGCTTCAAGGGCAATAAGTTGTCTGCCTTTGCACCCTGAGTGGAGGACCTTTACTCCTGTTGTAAAAAAGGAATGGTCTTTTTCTATGCAGTGGTCCGCCATCTCAGATTTTCTAACATTTATAGATCTACTTTTTTTATATCTATGCGAACGTTTTTTTTTCAATCAAAAGTAATTCAAACCATATACAGAAGCATGTCAACTAACGAATACATAAAAAAATTGTATTTTACCAACTTTGAACTACGCTACGGTGTGGAATTAAATTGATTTTTTATACCAAGAGTGGAGTCATCTCATTTTAAAATTTCTCAATTTTCAAAAGATCTTAAAAAATATGCTTGCTTGTGATCGTATTATGTGCATGTTGTATGAACCTCAAATTTTAATGCTGTAACCATGCAACTTAGATTGTAGATTATTTTAGAATTTAAAATCACCTCACTTTTAAACGTACATAATTATTAATTTTCCCTTAATTGACAGCACACGAAAATAAATCGGAAATTGCATCAGTTAAATGTGTTACAAATTATTCGAAGATAATTAAAATAAAAACAATAATTTCAGATTGTGACAATCATTATATTCTGCTAATTATATATAGGAGATTATAATTTTAGAAAATTACAACTTTTTTCTTTTTCTCCTATTAAAATCTGTAATTATTTTGAGGCCAAAAACAGCACATAGGTACTGTAAAAATCTTTACTTTATCTGTAACTGTAACTCAGTCGACATTTCGCTAGGGGTGGCCTGAGCCTCTGCAGAGCTGCCTCCATTTCTTCCTATCCTTACATACCTCTTTCAATTTATTCATATCCTTTTTCATGCATTTTCTTATTTTACGCTCACTTTGTATATCCCATTCTTTCACAATCTCCTCAATCTGATCACACCATACTTTTCTCGGTGGTCCCTTACCTCATTTTCCTTTCACATTTTCTCTGTAAATACATATACTTTTTCAGTCTATCATCATTCATTCTTTCCACATGCCCAAACCATCTCATTACATTATTTTGTACCTTAACTTTCACATCCTCTTTCAACTAACATTCTTTCTCAATCCTTCAGAGTGTTTCCTGTCATGCTTCTCAAATGCTTCATTTCCACCGTACATACTTTACTACATACTTTTCGCTATCATTCACTGTCCATGCTTCATTTCCATACATCAAAGTCGGTAACAATATGCCATTATGCACCGCCATTCTCAGATCCATCATCAATCTTAACACTTTGCCAATGTCATCCCCGTTGTAAGAAAGGGCGCAAAGTTACAGGGAATGTGTTCATTGGAAAATTGAGTTTACTTTGTAAGGACCATGCACTAAATATGAGCCAGTTAAATTTAATGCGCGCTCACGAGCAGACACGTGCAAGTTCGCGCTTAAACATACTGCATCTAGGTATACTGACAAAATAAACCAAAACTCGCATGACACCTTGAAACTCCTGCCGCCTTTCCATGAAACCAGGGTAGCGTTGGCAAAAGTGACAATAGTTTTGTTACTGCATGGAATTAGCTTCATATCAACCTATTAGTCAAGGTACCTACTTATATGATCAAGTCATATTTTCTCGCCACTTCCCTTTCTGGCTTTCGTTTGCATTCCCTTTTCCCGCTCTCTCAAGAAAATTGACTTCCAAAATGCTCTTGACAACCTTTTCTACAACAGGAAGAAGAAGAAGGATATTAAGGAAATGGCAATAACAAAATTAAAAACATTTTTTTATTCCACAATTTCCTTGTTCAATTTAAAACACTTAATACCATGACCTTGGTCAATACAATGTAACAAATTTATAAACAACCTTTATTTATTATTTAAATAAAGATCAAAATCCTTTGACTAATTTTATTTATACCAACTGTCGTATGATCACTTTTGATAACCAATACAATAATAATAAACCTTATTTTAAACGACAATAGAGACCAGAATTCTTTGAAAAAATTTATTCATAGGGCCTGGAGATGATCATATTTGAAGCTCAGTCACCAAAATAGTCCTTAATTCATGACAATAGTCCTTATTTTAAATGACAATAGAGGTTAAAATGTTCTGACAGGTTTCTGTGTAGGGCTTGGATATGATCAGTTTTGAGACGCTGAAGGTGATTTGAGTCACGTTGGCCCTAAAAAAGAATCAGAGGTACTGAATAATTTTACCTTTAGAAGATGATCTAAAATTATGTAGCTATGTCGTTTAGTTGTATCAATTTAAGCATGACGCTTGGTGTCTCAGCTCGGCGTAAAGTGGTATTCCGTCAGTTCGGTTTGTGTTTTATTTACTGCTTGACAACAAGCAAAACTACCCTGCGAAGACGTAGCAATAAAATGAGGACGAAACATTATACATTTGACAAAAATAAACAACATAACTATAATTATTTCCATAGATTTTTAGCGATTCTTGCGAAATGCAACTAAACTGCACAAACAGTGCAACTTGCAAAATTGATTAAAATAAAAAAATAAAATAAAAAAAATACAAAAAAAAAGTTCGCGCTTGCACATGCCTCATGTGAACCTACAACATAAAAACTAAATCTCAAATGGACATTCACCCTGCAACTCTTGCCGTCCTTCCCTGAGACAGGGGTGACATTGGCCAAGTGAACCATTTTTACAGCATGGGTGGTCAGCCGCATACCAACCTATTATAAGTCAAGGAACAATTACTTCAATTGAAGTGGAGATGCTCCTGCTCCAAGCAGGGCTGGTTCTCATTTCTTGTAAAGGCTAAACTAACCTTGCCGGTATTCATTTTCTTATGAACGAATCGATCCCTAGGCCTCTGCAATTGAACGCACGCCTTCTACCAACTGAGCTATCGACCGGACGATAAGTACCTACGCTAAGTACGCAACATTGTGGGACCTATTTATTTTCACAAATTACCGTACCCCATGCATCTATGATCGTCATTCAAATATTACTCATTGGGTCTTTGTTACTGTAATCCCTTAAGGTTGTTAATAAATTTACAAATATATATATTTGCTAATTTGAATAAACTAAATCTTAGTTGCGATGATCTAAAGACTAAATCATTTGAGATTCATATTAAATGCATTCCCACAAGCCGACACGTATAAGTTCGCGCACATGGCACATGTGGTACTACAATATAAAAACCCAATCTCAAATGAACATAATACCTGCAACTCTTGCCGACCTTCCCTGAAACAGGGGCGACATTGGCAAAGTGGCATCTTTTACAGTATGGGGGGTCAGTCTCATACCATCATCTAACTCCATCTTTTAAAATGTTGTTTCTTTCTGTAACATTGTATATCTCAACCTCCTTTTTTCAAGCTTAAAGCGGTAAAAAAATAAGTGCATGTCCACAGGACTGCTACGCCCTAATCCTCCCTGTTGGGTATCGGAGATTCCCGAGTACTTCCGTACCTCCCCGAGCATCGCCGAACATTGCCGAGCGCCCTGAGGGTTAAACAAAGAAACATCTGGGACAAAGAAAGGACGCTCTGCTGTTGCTAACTGAGATATTCATACCCACCAACGCCATTGTGTGTAATGTTTATTTATGTATATGTCACAATACGAAAACAGCACCTAACATGTCATCATTTTCTTTGACAATGATTTTCTGATTTATATTTTTAATTCAATTACGGTAATGAGTTGGCATCATCGATCTAAACAAAATATCTATTTATATCGATGGTTGGCATAGACAATATTGTGTCGTCACCCGACCAGGTTTCTAAGATAACGGCATATAAATACTTTTGTTTTTGGTTGCTAAGGACAGCAGTCCCACACAGGATTGACGTGCGCTCGTCGAGAAAAGAGTTCCAAGTTAAAAAATATTCCGACTTTGTTCACTCCACAAGGTTTCAGGTGAATCGTGTGGTTCAATGATTTTTTTTAAAGATTTGATGATAAAATTCAAAATTGGATATTTTTCACGGTAGTCAAACATTACATGTCCATGTGACTAGGGTCAATTTTCCATTTTCCTATTCTTGTGCTAGAAGGAAGCCTTTTTTCCACAACTGGATTGTAATGAAGTACGAAGAGCAATCTTTGGAGGCAAAAATAGGCAAAAAAGGTAAAAATAAATTTCTCTTTAAAATTTGCACGTTTATTGACATCGGCAATTTTGTGTTGCCACCCAGGATAAACAGGGAAAAGGCATGCAAATATTTTGTTATCGGTTTCTAAGGACGGCAGTCCCATAGGTACAAGACTGACGTTTGCTCGCTGATAAAATGTTCCAAATCAAAAAGTTCATTTTTATCGTATCGAGGCGATTCTTAGTCTCAAATCAAATCAATATAATATAATTTATTGATAGGGACATATACTTTAGTATATGCAATGCATTTTAATGCATTTCTCTCCATGCAGTGTATTCTTGTTGTAGCTTTTGTTATATCCATCAGCTACGTGATGTTCCGTGGCTTTTATTGTGCTAGTGAGGTATACAGCCACACTTTTTATGGCCAGTGAAAAAATCACTTTAACTGCATCTCTACATTTGGGCAGGAAGCCTATATCGTAATAACAGCTATAATATATTACTTTTTCAGTGTGTGTACCTTTTTTATACGGGTAGGGCCATGATAATATTATGTGAAATACCCTTTCTGGTGCACTGAGCAAAGCCACCAACTCCCCATGTATTTATCAGACAAAGGAAATTTATATTTCTAATTTTTATTCAATTCTGTAACTAATTAAGCTGTATTCATTTTAATTTGAGGATTGACAATGGTGATAGTGCATTTGATTTTACTATGAAGAGCTTGATAACCCAATAATAAGTAAAAACTAACCAGAGAAAATTAAATAAAATACTTTCGGGGCTATTCTTAAACATTTTAGTCCCCCGTGGAGCCCACGCTTTGACAAACTAATGATGCATTTGTATGAAGACCTGTCAATCCAAGATGGCCGCAAGTGAACAGCTGATTTGTCTTCATACAAATATTACAAAATTCGGTAGGTAAGAATGACCGTGGTGATGAAATTTTCAGACCGGGCACCATTTGTTTGTTAAAGCGTGGGCTCAACCGACGACTAAAATGTCTAAGAATAGCCCCGTTAGTCTTTCTCTATTTATGACGCTAAACATTTGACGTAGAAATGAGGTCGGAACGTTTTTGAATTTTTAACTTTTTTTTTCTCGGCGAGAAAACGAACTGTCTTTTATGGGACTGCAGTCCTTAGTAAAAAATAACAAAATATATGTATTCTTTTTCTCTAGCAACCCGGCTGGGTGACGACACAATATTGACTATGTCGGTTCACGTGCGGACCTCATTGTTCTAAAATAAACCCTTTAGAATTACATAAAAAGAAATACCCTTAAAAAAATTGTAGGTAAGGGCGTTTATAGAATAACAAATGACGTATATTTGTAGTATTAGAATCAAATATGACAATCTAGGGTTTTCTTTGAAATGAGGTATATGTAATGGTGAGAAAAAGTTTTCCTTGTCTTCCACGTATTTTTCTCATTTCTGGAAAAAAATCCTAGATTGTCGTTTCTAATTCTGCACGACTCATTTTCAAGTATCAAATACCATCTTATAAAGCATCAGCTTTTTATTACAAAAATGCTATTTTTATTTTATTTTTACCTCATAGCTTTTTGCTCTCACCCCAAGCTATCTTCACTGTCATTGCAACGACCTACTGTTGCTGTCTCGCACCGACACGCCGCTTTCTGCATATGCACGTCTCTGTCGCACTCGCAGAGAGAGATGCAGGTATGGGGTGCCACTTTATTTTGGATACAGAGTATTTCGAAAGAAATATACATTTTTTTAAATATGTTTAAAATTTTAGTTTAAGCTTTGGCAGTCTATTGGTAGCACGCTTGCATACAGCTCCAGAGGCCTAAGGTCATAATTTACAGATTTATGTTTTCTTCTAACTCAAATCACGGTACTGGCATTTTTTTTAAAGGATCCTTGACTTATAGGTTGGTATGAGGCTGACCACCCATACTGTAAAAAAATATTCACTTTGCCAATGTCACTCCTGTGTCAGGGGAAATCGGCAAAAGTTGTAGGCTTATGTTCAATTGACGTTTGGATTTTATTTGTAAGAACACATTCAGCATTTGTAAGCGCGAACTACACGTGTATGTTTGTGGGCATGCATTTGAGAGCTTTAAATGAATATATCCTTGCAACTTAGATTATAGATTATGATAGATCCTCCACATTTAATTTAATTTGGAAGGCCATTATATACTTATTGAACTGCCTCGGAGGTGTTGGTGAGGGAGAAATTGCCTTGATCCTTTGTAGAAGGGAAAGTTTGTGGGTTTTAGCTGCATGGCCTTTACAAGAAATGAAAATCTACTCGTTGGGGAGCAGAAAAAAACAACTTCAGACTATTATTAGCTGTCCGCTTAACTTGTAAAAATAAATAGCACTACTCGTAAAATGTAGGAAAAGATTAGAATTCATCATTTCTGCCTTTTAAGATTGTTGAAAATTGTTTAAGTACGAAAAAATCTCAATCGACAAAATGAATTTGGGAATATGCATCTCTAAAAAGTAAGTTTTAAATATTCCTGAAGTTTAATTTGCATATGTTTCCAACACTACGTATGAACATCCATTGAAATATTTTATTTGAAAGCATTCAATTGAATTCTTAAATATAAAGCGCAAATCTTTGTGATAAGTAAATATAAAAAAAAACAATTAAATAAAATTAATGATTTATAAAAACACAAAGAAAGTAAAACAATCAATGAACATACTTTTTGTTTGTTTAGTTTGAAAAAGTCATTCTTTTCATTAAAACACGTCACAGACTGTTCAATTTTGAACTTTAAAAAACCTTGATTTTTTTAAAATCCATCATTTGTCTACGAGCGACATTCGCAACAGCATCATCCAACAGAAGAAAAAAAAACTGAAAAATGAAGTTCTTCATGTATTTCCTTTGCTTTTTTGTCTTCCTTCTCAGCTCACCATTCTTGGTAAGTAAAAAAATTACTGTATATTATTGGTTAACTAAAAAATGTGTTAACAGATTAATGATTGCTCTTGCAGCAATACTGATGTCGCACTCTCTTAATTTTCATGATCATAATATTATTTAATTATTTGTTGTTACCATCAAAATTTATTTAAAAAAAAGAGTACATAAAGTACTGACATGTGAGCGTCAGCTCTACTATGTCTAGATGGAAAAAAGGAATGGATGCCCACCATGATGCTCACTCAAGCACTGGATACGTTTACCAAAAAAAGAAAAATAAAAGATGTCTTAGAGATGCCTTAGTTCTTGTTTATCGTATACGCCATTGAGAAAATTTTACATGAGCAATGTTTGCATGTGTACTGGATCAATGTGTCTTATAAAAACAAGAAAATTATTTAGAAAATATTTAAAAGAACTCTCACATTATCGAGTTTTACGGTTTTTCTTAGATCAGATTGTGTAGAATTTGATTCATAAGACAACTGCATGAAAAAATCATATTTGACAAGATTGGCGTATACGATAAACAAGAACTGGGGGAGCGAATTATCAAAAGAAGAAAGCTGTTGTACGTTGGACGTTATAAGGAACAAAAATACCACTTCCTACATCATATTGTAGAAGGGATTGAGAGGAGTATGACTCAAAGATGCCGATAATATTATCATGTCTGAATAACATACACCAATAGTTTAAGCCTTAAGGTGGCATCCCTTAAACTTTAAGGGATGCCACCTTTAGGAATAAAAAAATCGGTAAACAGCTTGCAAAATCGCTTCTGATTCTGAATGAAAAATAATTAATTTTTTTTTTTCAGTTTGTGGAAGCTCAAGACTGGGAGGATTTGGGAGATAATTGGGACTGGAATAATATTGAACAAGCCGTTGAAACTGACGATGGCTGGAATTAATATATCCAGAGTCTACATGGGAAAGCATTGTAACAATAATTATTTCATTTGCTGCTTCTTTCAATTTTTGTGATTAGTAAATATTTTATTTTATATTTTTTACAATGCTTCAAAATAAATCAGCAACATAAAACATGTATGGTGTTATTCTTTGTTCACAACAAAATTAAAGATATGAACCTCACATTATCGTTGGTTATAATTATAAAAAAAACCTCACCCGGTTGATAGCCCAGTTTTTGCAACTATTACCCTCAAAACCAAAGGGCTAGGGTTCGATCCTACAAAAGGTATCAGAGATGCTGGAGTGATGTTTTCCGGGATCTGTTGTCGCGGTCTGTGGGAGCTGGAGCTTCCGGACGTTTCACCCATTTCTACGATGGGCTTCTTCAGCGTGAAGTATGATGATGATGATGATCTTGATGAGAACTGTATCAGAGATGATTTTATTTTTTGTGTTTACTACCTCAAGCCTTATTTAGTTTTCACAACAAATATGAGTCTAAGCTTTCAGCAGCTGGAAAACACCCACATCAAAGAAAGTGGCTGGTGGATGGCTGTTCCTTTTATTTGTAAAAATAAATAGGTTTGTACGTCAAATGCGACTCCTTGGGAAACAACGCGTGATGATGATGATTTGTAGAGCGCCAGCACGGACACTTTCACTTTCACCGACCAACACCTCTGCAGCACTACAACAAGTGTGATAGACCCCTAGAGTCTCGAAAATCTACATCTTTAAAAAAATATTGTCGCTATAATTTTCTGGGCACCCTGTATAATGGATCGCTTCCCTTCCCCAACATTTTGGAGTGCGCGCATTTTGGTTAAGCCTTAGGTACTTATATCTACCTATACTATATCCACACCTATACAATACCTACACCAGAAAATTCAAACTTTTTTAAAGTAAAGAGGAGTTGTCGGCAAAAGTTGAAGGGTTTATATAAGTGCATTAAGACTTCATATGAAATGCATGCACACAATCAGGCACGTGTAGATTAGCGCTTCACGTGCTGCATGTGTACTTACAAAATAACGCAAGGCAACTAAGCTACACATATAATACAGCGTAACTTCTTGCCGCGTTCTCCCAGGAGTAGCATGAGTCGAGTGGAAACTGTTTATTTTTACAGGTAAGGGGGGCTTACGCCAACCACTTCAGTTGATTTGGTGGTTTCCCAGCTGCCGGGGAGCCATTTCGCACGAAGGCTGAGTAAACCTTGCCGGTGTATTTATTTTGTGTTCGAAATAAACACAGAAACAGGAACTTATTTCTGACAACCTCGGTGGGGTTCGAACCCGAGATTTCGGCATGGAATGCAAGCACTCTACGGACAAAATAAATATCCAAACACGAAATGAACATTTGCTGTTCTTCCCAGAAATAGGGGATTGGCAAAAAACACCCATTTTTTAAAGAATTAAGTGTTCAGCTTGTACCAATCAAGGAACCCAAATTATGAGACCTATTAGTACTTAGTGAATCAGTCACGTCCACTTCTAAACATAGGCCTCCCTAATATCTCTCCTGGCATCCTATCCTGAGCCTTCTGCATCCAGTCACCAGGAATCCTTATCATGTCATCTGACCATCGTGTTAAGGGTCTTCCTCTACTTCTTTTACCCTCACAAGGTCTCTTCTCCATTATCCTTTTGGTTTATCTTTGGGCATTGATTGGATCTGGCTAAAATACAGTAAATATTAATAATAATAAACAGAAGTAATGGGATAATTATACAAAGCGAGCGTAAAAGAAGAATATGCATGAAAAAGGGGATGAATATGAATGAATTGATAGAGGTATGTAAGGATAGGAAGAAATGTGGGCACCCAGAATAGGTTGGTGAATTGCATTCCTCTTCACAAATCTATTTAAAAAAAAAGTCTAAATAGTAGTAAAATTTAAGAGCCACTGATATATATACAAACATAAACTTGTAGTATAGTATATACCTATTACATCACCAAGGGTGGAGGGGGGAGGGGGGTTTAAAGCTGAAATAGTCCAGTCATGGCAATATAGTCTCTATTTATATCAGCAATACGGTCCATTATCCAGTGTGATGAAATGCATTTGGTATTTTCATGTAATAATAATATTATACCTATCTAGTTTTACATGCAAAAGACAAAAGGATTGTAAATCCAGGAGCGTGCACTCCGTACAGACAAATGCATGCCAGAATTAATAAGATGGCCTTTGCCTTTCTATAATAATCTAAGTTGCTAAGATACATTGACATTTAAGGCTTTTGTTTAATAAGAAAGCCAAAATAATAGAATCAAATAATAAAGACCTGAAACTGAGACTACTCCTCATCAAAACCTATGTATGGAATATCTTGATGTACGGCTGCGAGACATGGTGCCTATCCAAAAGAGATAAACGGAGACTAGAGGCTTTCGAGCTGTGGTCATATAGAAGACTACTAGGAATTTCCTGGAGAGACCACACTACAAATGAGGAGGTTCTCCAAAGAATCGAAGGAGGAAGGCACTTGCTCACGACCTTGTCCGAAAGGCGTGCAAGATGGATCGGCCATGTAATGCGACAAGAAGGTCTCTTGCATGCCATAATGGAGGGGATGACCGAGGGGACCAACTCTAGGGGACGCCCACGCCAAGAATACCTGGAGGACCTGTTGGTGGACGTGCGCTGCTCATCAGACAGGGAAGAATGGAGGAGAAGAGTGAAAGAAATTGCTGCAAGCCAATCCCGGGATTAAAACTAGAGAAGAAGAAGGCTTATGTTTAAATGCACGCTCACAGTCAGACACGCGTAAGTTGCGTGCTTAGGCATGCTGCATGTGAACTTACAAAATAAACCAAACCTCACATGAACCTGAGCTTTGCAACTCCTGCACTTGCATTCGCCTGCTTTTAATTTAAATATGAGCCTTCCAATTCCAATCTAAATCTAAGCTGCAAAGATATATATCATTTAAGATTCATACTAAACGCATTCCCACAAGCAGACATGTATAAGTTCGCGCTAACACATGCCGCATGTGGACCTACAATAAAAAAAACCCAATCTCAAATGAACATAAACCCTGCAACTTTTGCCGACCTTCCCTGAAACAGGGGTGACATTGGCAAAGTGAATCATTTTTAACAGTATGGGGGGGTCAGCCTCAAACCAACCTATAAGTCAAGGAATTCATAATATCAATATTTCTTTGCAACTTAGATTATAGATAATAGATTTGTGCCACCCTAGGTGAGGATCGAACCCTACCCCAATGGTATGAAATGTGACCATTCTATCAACTGAGCTATCGACCGGATATTATTATTGTACATTGTACATTGAAAGAATGACAAAAGACTAAAAATGTTTTTCTTTTTCCTTCCGTCTTATAGATTGTTCCTTGACTTATAGGTTGGTATGAGGCTGACCACACATGCAGTAGAAAATGGTTCACTTTTCCAATGTCACCCCTGTTTCAGGGAGGGACGGCAAGAGTTGCAGCGCTTATGTTCATTTGAGATTGGGTTTTTATATTGTATGCTCACATGTGGCATGTTTAAACGCGAACTTATACGTGTCTGTTTGTGGGAATGCATTTAATATGAATCTCAAATTTACCTTTGCAAGTTAGATTTTTTTTTAGCCTGTGAAAGCCATCCTTTTAGTTTTGAGCGTGCGTTGAGTGTGAATCTTTAATCTCAACATCGGTATTTTTGCACCTCAGATTATAGATTATATCACTGTTTTTCGAAAATTTTATTTTTATGTTTTCGTCTCGAACCCAAGAAATCCAGCTTAAAAAGACAGACCTTTAACCAACTATGCTATTGACCATAAAATAGTTATTATAACACACTAAAATGAATCATATTATTTTGATAGTAACACCTGTTTAAATAAATAAAATACTCGTATGTAGGTAAAAATGCCAAAAATATTGTTTTATTTCTAAAACTAACAATGATTTGCATTGTGTAAATAAATTAAGGGGTAGTCAACCCTTTTTAATTTTCTGGGGAAAAAGAGGATAAAAAATTAAATTAGGCTGATTTATTTGGTCACCTCAAGAGCCCTCTGCGAACTTGGTCGTCGCTGTAGAAAGCGCCAATTCTCAAGCAAGACCCAGTTGCTGTATGGCCGGATGGACCTTTTGATGACTGGTCTATGGTAAAAGTTTATGAATTTTTCAACCCAGCGAAGAGCAAATTTGAAAATATAAATGGTATATTTTTTGTGCTCTGCCGGGATTTGAACCCACAAGCTTCCATTTACGAGTAAGAAGTGTTACCACTGGACTACGGACCGGTCATTTTTCAATCACTGACTGAGTCCACTTCCTACAACCTACAACCCTTGATGACATCTGATTCAAGAACCAGAGGCGAGTGCCCCGTATTTTTTTTTATGTCACAAGATCCTTCAGGACAAAAAAGGCCAAAAACTTGTCGATTACACCCAAACCATACTTCGAAAACGCAGTTGTTTGCTTGGGCATAAACAGTGAAAAAATCAACGTAGAGCTATGGGAGATATCGCATTAGAAAGAGCAGAAAAATTTAAGTAGGATAGCATTCATAACTCATTTTGACCAAAACGTCGCTTGCCCTACTTCCTTTTAACCGTCAATATACATTTGAAATTAGGGTTTTTATTTCGTAAGTACACATTCAGCATGCGTTAGCGCGAACTTATGCGTGCCTGCTTGTGTTTGCTTTTTAAGGCCCGGTAGTTTCATCGTTAGCATATGCGCCTAATAGCATAAAAATGACTTACTATAGCTGAAAATCTTAAAAACGGTATTTTGAAATATGCTTTAGCAAGAAAATAGTCTAGTAGCAACGCTATTCTTGCCAGCCAATTTTGCGTAGCATACTTAACAAGCTAAAGCTTAAACCAAGTTTTGAGTCGAATTTTATCAATAAGTACTTTAGAAAACACACAACATTTAACTTCAATTTTGTCATGGAAAGCAACGGTTCAGATGAAGAAAGATTTGCTGATTGTGTTTGCATGTGCAAATCGAAAATATTTCGTCTCCTTCAATGTCTCCGAGTATTTGGTAGGAACGCGGAAGAATTCACTCGGCACAACGACGCGACGCGACGTTTGAAATTATTGGCAAGCAAATCACAACGGATTTATGAACCTATCTACAACACAGTTTGTAAAATCAGTTTTTAAATGCTTCCCTAAATGTTTTACGCACGTATAATTTAAAATCATATCATATTATCACAGGGCGCCATCCTTGTTGGTGCATTGCAGGCGGACGTCAATATGGCATCTGACAGTTTTAACAAAACTACCATAGACAAAAAAATCTTGAATTCGTGGCTGTTTATCATATTATTTATGTGGCCAAATGCAGTATTTGAGGTTTTTTTTATATTTTTCAAGTTTTATCACGATGGTAGCAATGCAATACTTCGGGTATCTTCGGTATATACTAAAGATAGCCTATAGGCAAAATGTGAATGAAAATACTGTTCTGGTGTTACTATAGCATATCTCGGGCGTAAAATATGCTTTATAAACTACTTTAGCTTAAAATGTGAAAATACCGGCCCTTAAATTACAGACTGTGTATAGGTACTTATAAATTGTTTGCATTGACTACACAAATTCATTAAATACCAAAATGCATCAAAAACACCTGAACGTAAATCTCTCACAAAGAATAAAAAATACATTTGGTTTCAGTCTAACATATTTTCAAAAGAACAATATCAATCTGGGACAAAAGGTTCTAAAACAGTTACTTTTTGTGTAGTCATTGCTTTTGATGTAAAAAAAAAATAATCTCCTATTTTCAAAAATGGTATAAAAGCGCATTCAGTTTTTTGGAACATCACTCTTCAACTACTATTACATCTGCTGCAGTAAGAAGTTGCAATAAAAAAAAAAACTGAAAATGGCGAGGTTTTTCATGACTTTCTTGTGCTTCTTTGTCTTTTTCTTTCTGACACCATTCCTGGTAAGAAAATAAACTTTCCACTCTTGCTATTTCATGATCGATCATAATTTACGAACGTACTCTAGAAAGTCCTGGGCTGCAAGTCTCATCACCACGGTAATTCTTCCCTACTGAATATTTGAATGAAGACTAATCAGATGTTCACTTGCGGCCATCTTGGATTGACAGATCTTCAAAGAAATATTACCGATATTCGGTAGGTGAGAATTACCGTGGTGATGAGACTTCCAGCCCTGGAAGTATAAGAGTTCAACTCTTTTATTCCATTACACATTTGGTATCAAAAGCTGGGAAATTTGCCATTGCTTCGTTGATAAATCTACAATTCGTAAACTCAAGAGTTGGTGAAACGCAGTCAAACTTACATTTGCCTTCTATTCAAAAGTACTAATTTACATTTGTTTCAACGTCTGTTGGAGCTTCTAGTTTCTATATATTAATTTGGCTTTCAAAATGTTTTGCTATGAAAAGCAACATAATTATCGTCATTCATTGATAATGGGTATGAACAACAATTCTAGTTCAATCCTATGAACAACAAATAGGTAAGATCTCCACTGTTTGTTTATACATACGAGGTGGGGTGAAAAGTTTCCGGCCTGACCAAGAAAAAAATTTTTTTTTAAAAAAATTATGCTTTATTTTTCAACATCATCTCCATCAACACTGATACATTTCTCATAACGGTGTTTCTTATTTAGTTATGCCAGTTTTAAACGTAGATTCGTCAAGCTCCTCAAAATACTGATTTACAGCTTCGATAACTTCTTCGTTGTTCTTGAATCTTTTACCGCCAAGCCATTTTTTGAGGTTAGGAAACAGGTAATAGTCGCTGGGGGCTAAGTCTGGAGAATGAATGGATGCGGCATCAATTCAAACTTCAATTCGTGGATTTTGGACATGGCAACAATCGACGAATGCGCTGGTGGGTTATCGTGATGAAACAAAATTGTTTTCTTCGCCAAATGAGGTCGTTTAATTTGTGCCTCCTGCTTCAAACGTTGTAATAACTCTGCGTAGTATTGACCAGTGATAGTCTTACCCTTTTCAAGGTGATCAATGTGTATAATTCCTCTCGCATCCCAAAAACCAGTAGCCATAACCTTGTTAGCTGATAAAATTGTTTTTGCCTTCTTTGGAGTTGGTTCCCCTTTTCCAACCCACTGTTTTGACTGTTCTTTATTTTCAGGAGTGTAGTGGTGGACCCAAGTCTCATCGACAGTTATGAATCGACGCAAAAAATCGTTTGGATTACGCCTTTACAGCGCCAAATTGTCGGTAGAAATGGTTTTTCGAAGCAGTTTTTGGTCTAACGTTAGCAAACGCGGCACTCACCTTGCACACAGCTTTTCCAGGTTCAAATGCTTATGCAAAATATTTCGCAAACGTTCATCTGATATCGTACAGGTCTCAGCTATCTCACGCACTTTCAACCTGCGGTCTTCCAACACTATTTTATGGATTTTCTCAATCATTTCTGAGGTTGTGACCTCAACGGGCCGTCCTGAGCGAGGGTTGTCAGAGGTGTTCACACGACCCATTTTAAATTCAGAAACCCACTGCTTAATAGTTGAATATGATAGAGAGGAGTCTCCTAGTGTTGAATCTATCTCTTCTTTTATTTTTTTTGGTGTAAAACCTTTCAAATAGAAGTATTTGATGACAGCACCTTTTTCCAATTTCTCCATTTTAAGGTAAGCAACGGAAGCGTCTCGCGCGATGTGCTCTCAAACGCAAACTAACGTAGCAATTGGGCTGAACCTGTGCATACAAGCTCGGTAGGAATGATACTGTAGGACGCCGCTCCAAAAGTAGACCTAGTGGCGCCATCTCTTGGTCAGGCCGGAAACTTTTCACCCCACCCTCGTATACTATATGGATAGAACTCAGTAACACATGGTGAAAGATGCGATTAATATTGGTCTGCGTTTTAGTTTGTGTCGGCAGACCATGACTATGAGGACGACTGGGGGCATGGTGGTGCTGCTAGTTCATCAGGAGCTGCTGCTGGAGGAAGAGGAGGAGCTGCTTCTTCATCAGGATCTGCTGCTGGAGGAAAAGGAGGAGCTGCTAGTTCATCTGGAGCAGCTGCTGGTGGTGGACATGGTTGGGGAAATGGAGGAGCTGCTTCTTCTTCAGGAGCTGCTGCTGGAGGAAAAGGAGGAGCTGCTAGTTCCTCTGGAGCTGCTGCAGGAGGAAGAGGAGGAGCTGCTTCTTCATCAGGAGCTGCCGCTGGAGGTAAAGGAGGAGCTGCTTCTTCATCAGGAGCTGCCGCTGGAGGTGGGCATGGCTGGGGAAATGGAGGAGCTGCTTCTTCATCTGGAGCTGCCGCAGGAGGAAGAGGAGGAGCTGCTAGTTCATCTGGAGCTGCCGCTGGAGGTAAAGGGGGAGCTGCTTCTTCATCAGGAGCTGCCGCTGGAGGTGGGCATGGCTGGGGAAATGGAGGAGCTGCTTCTTCATCAGGTGCTGCTGCTGGAGGAAAAGGAGGAGCTGCTAGTTCATCTGGAGCTGCCGCTGGAGGTAAAAGAGGAGCTGCTAGTTCCTCTGGAGCTGCCGCTGGAGGAAGAGGAGGAGCTGCTTCTTCATCAGGAGCTGCCGCTGGAGGAAGAAAAGGAGGAGCTGCTAGTTCATCTGGAGCTGCTGCTGGAGGTAAAGGAGGAGCTGCTAGTTCCTCTGGAGCTGCCGCTGGAGGAAGAGGAGGAGCTGCTTCTTCATCAGGAGCTGCCGCAGGAGGAAGAAAAGGAGGAGCTGCTAGTTCTTCTGGAGCCGCTGCTGGTGGTGATCACCATTGGCATTAAATTGGCATTCATGCCCAAAATGATAACAAACAAAGTAGCAAAGTAACAGTTTACTTTCCATATCTAAGTAGTACCTTCTCTATGTTCACCATTTAATTAAATAAATAAAATATTTCGACTTGTGACATCCTCGTATTTTTGAAGTTTTTAAAAATGTATGATCCCTGCAACGAGAAAGACAGAGTAAAGAATAACTAACGCCCATTTAAACGGAATGAAATTCCTCCAGATGATTTAATTGAATTGAACGAGCAAACGTTGCGATGATTGCATCGAAATTTCTTTCACTGACGAAATGGCAATTCCATTTTGATCCTTGTTGCTTGCAGATTACATCAATAAACTTCACCAAGTTATGAATATTTTAGCATGGTCACCTAGTTTTAATTTTCAACTCATAGTATTTCCAAAAGCCAAAATTTAAATCGTAGGATAGCGTTCGCATTGAATAAAAATGGAGCATGACTGGAACCCTGTAGCACACCAAGAATTATGTGAAATAAAAATTCTTGAAAACGATTCTATATTTTTTATTTCTTCGGTTATTCACGAGATCTACAAACTTTGGTGTTTACAAAAAAAAATACAAATCTTTACAACATTTTCAAAACTAGGTTCTTCCAGTTTTTCATCGGAAGGGAAAATACTGTTTTTCATCAAGCGTTCATTTGAGAACTGGTTGTCTTTAGGAGACTTGCCTTTTTGGCAGAGGAAGGATAATTTATGAAACGGATATTTTCTGAAAACTTAGTTTTTAGTATCCTTTGCCTACAGAATTTGTTTAATCCAAAATGCAGCAAATTAACACCTGAACATAAATTTTCGACAAATAAATAAAATATCAAATGAAATGTGCATTGATTCTAACATTTTAGAAAAAACAATATTAGTTGTATGCAGAACGATCCAAAACAAATAACTTCTTAATGTGATTTGAGTTTGCTTTTCTTGTCTGCTCATTGTTTTTGAGTGTAAACAAAATAAGCTGTCATATTTCCAAAATGGTATAAAAGCAGAATCACTTCTTGGAAAGATCACTCTTACTATTTATCGCATCTGTTGCAGTAAAGTTCTACAATAAACTGAAAATGGCCAAGTTCTTCATGACTTTCCTCTGCTTCTTCGTATTTTTGTTCCTGACACCATTCCTGGTAAGTAAATCAACTTGTCACTCTAACTATTCGTTCATTGACCAAAACTTTTACTTTCCTTGCTCAGAAGGTCTTGGAGCTATAATGGGAATTCAACAATCTCAGCTCCATCCGCTTTAGATTTAAGTGTAGCAATTTTGTACAATTTAATCGCCAACTATTTTTTTTTGTGCAATCTATGCATATGTGCAATTCAGTGACTCAAGAGTTGGTACAATGGAGTCTTCAGACATCAACAAAATGACAGCTTTAGTTTTTACGAAGCATTTTGATTCCAAAACACCGTCATTTCCATTTCTTTAATAGATTTTTGATCCTGCAATTAATTCGCTTAATCAAATTTCTTCGGACATCTGTGGCAGCTTCGAGACTATTTATTGAATTGAAATTGAAGAATTTTCTTTTTGAGAAAATCTTCAACTTCCCATCTATAATACTAATTTTAACAAAACCCTAATCCACAATTTTAGATCTCTGACGGAACATACCCGCTTTTCGTCTATTTCATCCGGAAATATTTGCAAGAATATTTAGCAGTATACGGTCAGATATGTATTTAATAATGGTCTGCGTTTTAGTTTGTGTCGGCAGACTGGGGGCCTGGCGGATCTGCTAGTTCATCAGGAGCTGCTGCCTCAGATGGACATGGTTGTGCAAAGGATGTAGCGGCTTCTTCATCAGGATCTGCCGCTGGAGGCAAAGGAGGAGCCGCTAGTTCCTCTGGAGCTGCCGCTGGAGGAAAAGGAGGAGCTGCGTCTTCATCAGGGGCTGCCGCTGGAGGAAAAGGAGGATCTGCTTCTTCATCAGGGGCTGCCGCAGGAGGAAAAGGAGGAGCTGCTAGTTCTTCTGGAGCCGCTTCCGGTGGGAAAGGAGGAGCCGCTGGTTCCTCTGGAGCTGCCGCTGGAGGAAAAGGAGGAGCCGCCAGTTCTTCTAGAGCCGCTGCTGGTGGAAAAGGAGGAGCCGCTAGCTCTTCCGGAGCCGCTGCTGGTGAAAAAGGAGGAGCCGCTAGTTCCTCTGGAGCTGCCGCAGGAGGAAAAGGAGGAGCCGCTAGTTCCTCTGGAGCTGCCGCAGGAGGAAAAGGAGGAGCCGCTAGTTCTTCTGGAGCCGCTGCTGGTGGAAAAGGAGGAGCCGCTAGTTCTTCCGGAGCCGCTGCTGGTGGAAAAGGAGGAACCGCTAGTTCCTCTGGAGCTGCCGCTGGAGGAAAAGGAGGAGCTGCTAGTTCTTCCGGAGCCGCTGCTGGTGGTGATCGCCATTGTCATTAAATTGGTATTTATACCAAAAATTATTGGAACAAAGTAGCACATCAAAATATAGGTAGCTTCCAATATCTAAGTAGAACCTGCTCAATGTTCACAATTTAATTAAATAAAATTGTTATTTTGAGAAATGAACCATGACTGGAACCCTGAAGCACAAGAATTATGTAAAATAAAAATAATTGGAAATGATAAAATACTTTTTATTTCTACGGTTATTCACGAGATCCGCCAAATTTGGTGTTTACAAAAAAAAAATACAAATCTTGAATCAACATTTCAAAAAGTTGGTTCTTCCAGTTTTGCTATACTTGAAGAGAAAATATTGTCTTTGATCAAGCGTGATTCATTTGAGAGCTGGTTGCACTTCGTAGACTTGCCTTTTTAGCAGTAGAAGGTATTTTTTGAAACGGACATTTTCTTACGCCAACCACTTCAACTGAAGTTGAAGTTCAACTGAAGTGCCGACCCCCTTACCTCTATAAATAAAAAGGTTCAACTCGCCACATGCGACCCCTTCGGGGATAACGCGGTAAGAAGTTACACTATATGTGTAGCTTAGGTGCGTTGCGACATTTTCTCAAAAACGAGTTCTTAGAATCCATTGCTTACACAATTTGTTTAATCCAAAATGCAGCAAATGAACACCTGAACGTAAATCTTCGACAAATAAATAAAATGTCAAATGAAATGTGCATTGATTCTAACATCTTAGAAAAAACAATATTAGTTGTATGCAGAACGATCCAAAACAAATAACTTCTTAATGTGATTTGAGTTTGCTTTTCTAGTCTGCTCATTGTTTTTGAGTGTAAACAAAATAAGCTGTCATATTTCGAAAATGGTATAAAAGCAGAAGCACTTCTTGGAAAGATCACTCTTACTATTTATCGCATCTGTTGCAGTAAAGTTCTACAATAAACTGAAAATGGCCAAGTTCGTCATGACTTTCCTCTGCTTTTTCGTCTTTTTGTTTGTGACACCATTCCTGGTAAGTAAATCAACTTGTCACTCTAACTATTCGTTCATTGACCAAAACTTTTGACGTACTTGTTCAGAACGTCTTGGAGCCATAATGGGAATTCAACAACTTTAGCTCCATCATCATCATGTAACAAATTTGTACAATTCAATTGCCAACTATTTTTTTTGTGCAATCTATGCATATGTGCAATTCAGTGACTCAAAAGTTGGTAAAATGGAGTCTTCAGACTTCAACAAAATGACAACTTTAGTTTTTACGAAGCAATTTTAAAAGCAATAGATTCCAAAACACCGTCATCTTTATATTGCCTGTTTCATAGATTTTTGGTGCTGAATTTTGTTTGATAAAATTTTCTTGTAACATCTAACAGCTTCGAGTTTGTTTATTGACCTGACATTGAGATTTTTTATTTTGAAAAATCTCTCCTAATCCCTTCCATAATTGGTCTGAACTAAAACAGAGAAATTTCACAATATGTTTTTCTCTTCTATTCAAATTCTTTTTTACTTCTATAATCTATTATCTATAATCTGAGTTGCAAGGATATATTCATTCAAAGCTCTCAGATGTATGCCCACAAACAAACACGTGTAGTTCGCGCTTACAAATGCTGATTGTGTACTTACAAATAAAATCCAAACCTCAAATGAACATAAGCCCTGCAACTCTTGCAAATGAATGAAACTTGCTTATCACAAAACATTCATTTTATTTTTATTTGTTCTCTTAACAAAGTTATTTACGTTCAAAAATTGATGTTTGAATTTACACGCCAAAACGCTCTTTGGTTCGAAATTTCATATGTGACGTCATTATCTTCCATCAGCCATCGCAATACTTGCAGCGTTGTCGATACAAGAAAACAAAGTCACAGGGACTACAAATTACGTTGACGGATCGCATATCCGTTTTGAAACCGGTCAAAATTTTCGAAAGTTATTTTTCAAATGTAAAATCATCAATCCACTTTATTTTGGACTTGAAATCAGGGCTTTGTTGATACGCTTATCGTAATCTATCAAAATTGTACACTTTTTACCAAATTGCTAATACCCTTTTGCTAGATCTTATAGGCATCATATCCACTTTTTGTTTATTTTATCATGAAGGATTTGCAACTGTACGAGGTCAGATATATTTCTAATAATGGTCTTCGTTTCAGTTTGTGTCAGCAAACAGGGGGCATGGTGCATCTGCTAGTGCATCAGCAGCTGCTGCTG
Source organism: Agapetus fuscipes (assembly GCA_951799405.1). Taxonomy (NCBI): domain Eukaryota; kingdom Metazoa; phylum Arthropoda; class Insecta; order Trichoptera; family Glossosomatidae; genus Agapetus; species Agapetus fuscipes. The sequence goes on along the minus strand of OX637351.1, from coordinate 10,565,625 downwards.
CAGGTGGACATGGTCATGGGCATGGTGGAGCAGCTTCTTCATCAGGAGCAGCTGCTGGAGGAAGAGGAGGAGCGGCCAGTTCATCTGGAGCTGCAGCATCAGGAAGGGGAGGAGCCGCTAGTTCTTCAGGAGCTGCTGCCGGAGGTGGGCACGGTCATGGTCACGGTCATGGCGGAGCAGCTTCTTCATCAGGAGCGGCAGCAGGAGGAAGAGGAGCAGCCAGTTCTTCAGGAGCTGCTGCTGGTGGTCATCACCATTGGCATTAAATATATTCAACAAATACTCTTTACAATGTTGCCCATTAAAAATAAATGGGTTTAATTTCAATATAACAGATAATTGCCAATATTTCTTACTTTGATATGATGTTCACTGTTTAAATAAATAAAATTGTAACTACAAAATGTTTTTTTTTCTTTGAAAAATGAAAGATCCTTGTTGATAAATTTATGGAAAACAATGCTATCCACCAACCTATTTTGCCTGGCCAGCTGTCTTCATTCCATTGCATGCACACAAGCTCTGCGAAAGCAGAAGCATGCAATGGAATCTGTTGAACCAGGGTCGAAATAATGGCCAAGTGAGCCAGACGCAGATTTGAACTCATGTTATTCGGTTCCATATTTATTTTCCAATGGATTTTCCTCTGGGATCATCTAGAGCAGTAAAAGCTCCTAGATGCACAATCCAAAATCATCAAACTTTGTAGATTGGCATAGTGTTCTTGAAAAACAAATCGAAGGGTCTTTAATGTTAAAATGTGTCAATGTCATAAGAATGTCAAGCAATGTTTTGGATACGACATGAACGAAATGGAAGACATGTATTAGTTGATAAAAATCAAATAAATATTTACCAGCTTCAGAATAGAAAATAAGCCAGGTCACCCTGGCAAAAACTCTAGATCCAACAGATCAAAATAAATTATTTTTCCGCTCTTGAGCAATTGTTTCTTTTGGGGATCATTACTTACTTTACTTTACTTTGCGTATGGCCGGCAAGCACAACAAATCACTTGACCGTTGGGCCGCGTCAGAGGCGAAAATCCAAGCCCTCCATCCACTTCACTGCTCCTGGCTTGGCTTCGTGGAGGTCTTTCAGGCCAGGAGGGTGTCTTCTGATGGGGCACTACTCCACTATGTGCCGGACAGTCTGGTTTTCCGCCCCACTGTCACATCCTGGAAATGGAGCTAATCCCCATCTATGGAGCAAGAAGTTGCAACGGCCTTGCTCGGTTCAGATCCTATTCAAGGTCGTCCACAGTCCTCTCGCAAGATTAAACCTTGGGACCTCCTGGTGTGGCAGAGTGATCAGTTCGTGGTTTTTACAGCTTTTCTCCTCCCATATGGACTTCCATTGCAATGTAGCATCCCTACACCGATCATCAATTGGGGATCATTTATCTTCACTGAAAGATTACCGAAAGCTTGTGACAAAGGTGGTCAAAGCCATGAAACAGGTTTTGGGGTAATCAAATAGAAGAATCCACAGTTCTGTTGCTTGTTGTGAAGGTAAAATGTATTGTTTTGATGCGTTGATTTTAGAAACAAAAATTAAATCATTTTGGTTAGCAGAATTGATCAGTACATGTTTCATCAGTACATCAACAAATTTAAAGACAGTTTGAATTTACATAAAAGACAGAAACATATGGCGAAGAAGATATAACTCCGAATTGTATAAGCTGTACCAGGACGCTGATGTGGTCCACTCAATAAAGGTCAACAGACTGCATTGGCTGGGGCACATTCAGCGAATGGACCATCGGAGCCTGGAGAAGACGATGTGATGACGAACCCGGAGGGACGCCGGACAGTGAGAAGACCACGTTCAAGATGGCTGGATGGAGTGGTGGCGGATTGCAGTGCAGTGGGAATGTGGGACTGGAGGAGGAAGACGTTGGATAGACAGCGCTGGCAGCGGTTGCTGAGGGAGGCCAAGACCCACCCTAGGTTCTCGTGCCAATGATGATGATGATGATGATGATGAATTTACATAAGTCGATTCCATATGGATTTTATGGTCAGACTCACAATACTTTTGTCATATTTATGCACAAAGGACTGACGCGTGTGTTTACAATTGAACAAACAAGATGATGCGTTTTTTTAAAAACATGTGAACATGCTTATTCTATTTTTAGATTGTTTGTTGCTGAATACGTAAGTCATCGAAGTGAGCAAAAAACGACAAATAAAGTTATAACGCGTCCCAATTATTTATTCATCATTTATGTAAACGACTTTACTTGCAGCCACATCCTCTTTTTTAGCAAAATCAGGAACTTTGAATCTAGCAACAAAGATGTTAAGCTTGGACTATTAACGATCGGCCAGGTGACTTTCAAAAAGAGGAAAAATGACGTTGAAGGCTTTTCAGATGTGCTTCAGAGTTCTTCTTGAAATTTCTTGAAAGAACCACAAAACGAATGAGATGTTCTCCAAAGAATTGGAGGAGGAAGGCAACTGTTGGAAAGATCAAGGTCTCTTGCAAATGCTTCTTTGTTGTCAAATTTACCACAGAATATATTTTTATCACATTTCCTAAAAATAAATAGGCTAAATAATTATGCTGTTTCTTTCTCGAGGAGCTCAACGAGATTGCTTTCGATGGGTAAGACTGGCGAAAAATATGAATGCAGCAAACCAATACTACGATTGAAACAGAAAAAGGGAATAATTAACAGTCTAAGAAAGTCATTTTCTCTTATGAACCACGTTAAACAGCAGCTTTTAGAATGAATCTTCTCCTTCCTACGCTTTTTCATTAGTTTACTGTGATAAACGTTTTCAATACTGACATCCATGTTATGTATTTCTCTTTCCCGCTTCTATAATTACATTTTCGAAGTTCTTCATTTTGATTTTCAAGCTTTGATTTTTTTTTAATTGCACAAGGTTTAAATACTTAGCAATATTGAGTCGCATAGAATCAGAGATCTTGGTTTTTTTTCCGGAAATGAGTACAATGGCATGCACTATTGTGCATATATTTATTCTTATTTTTCAAAATAAAAATCATAGATTCCAAATTCTTATTCTAAAAATTGAGTTATATAAACGACCTAAACAACGAAATACTAATAGCGGTTTCGTTAAATCGAAATGGGTCTAGATTGTAGCCCTGTGGCACACCAAAAAGTTTTTTTTTTTAAATACACTTATTAGATTTATACATATCGAAATTATACATATCTGCTTGTGGGAATGCATTTAATATAAATCTTAAATGATATATATCTTTGCAGTTTAGATTAGATTAGAGATAGGTTTCATAACTTCGTTTATCAAGTGGTTGAAGAAGTTTGGTGTTTTTGAAAAAAAATCATCATTGCAGTTTTATTTAAACGAGGGTGGCACCTTTGTTATAAGTTTTATTCAAAGAAGAAAGCACCGTTTCATATTGTTTGATCAAGCGACTGTCTTCCTGTTATTTTGGACGTTTGAATATTTTAAAACAGCAAAATCAAAATACTTTTTTGTTTTCGATTATGATTTTTGAGCATTCTTCATCATATACGCTTTGTTAGCTGCATCCGGCACCGGAAATGGAGAATGGTATAAAATTAAATTGGAAGTGTTCGAAAGTATCATTTCTGTACCGAGTTCAATTGGGACGGTGAGCTAGAAATACAAAAAAAAAAAACAAGGATAAATTCAGTATGGTGAAGTTCTTCATAAAGTGTTTCTTCGTTTTCATCTTCATCACACTTTTCCTCGTAAGTAAAACCAATTCATATTGAATATGTTCTCTCTTAGCCAGTCAAAATTCGCAAAATTTGCACAACCAGCTCATGGTTTATTTCAAAGACTATTTGATAGACTTCGTACGCCACCCTTTTTCCGAGAAAAGAGTATTGCGGGTTTGAACCTGTCTTGTCATTTTGGGCTTAGATTGAGTGTGACTGCAGACTTCTGGTGTGGTTGTTCCGAGTTTATCTTCCATCTTTTGGATGGTCTTCCGCGAAGACGGCTACCAGACTGTTTTTATTGGATGGCAGCGTGTGGATGTCTAAAATGGCTTGTCCTTCCCACATACGCTTATATTATCTTATTGTTGTTCACAATTACTGTTTGAGATGACATTTGTTCTATCCAATGTCTATCTACAATCTAAGTTACAATTTTAAGGTTCATATTTAATGCATGCCCACATGCAGTCACATGTAAGTTCACGCTTGCACATACTGCGTGTGCAACTCCTGTCGCCTTTCCCTGAAACCGGGGTGGCATTGACAAAAGAGAACCAAGTTTTTAACAGCATTGAGGGTCAACCTCATACCAAGTTATACCACTGTTAAGGAATGTAATTATGTAATATTTTTCATATTTTGTATTGTTTGTGTATTAACACTGTGAAAATTCATATTGTTTAATTTTATAATTTTTGATTAATTAAAAACACTGTTTATTTTCACGGATAAATTTATTCAATAAGATTAAAATTTTTAAACAAATTACTAACGTTTTCGACCTAGAAGGTCATCATCAGGTCATCACCTGATGATGACCTTCTAGGTCGAAAACGTTAGTAATTTGTTTAAAAATTTTAATCTTATTGAATAAATTTATCCGTGAAAATAAACAGTGTTTTTAATTAATCAAAAATTATAAAATTAAATAATATTTTTCAGTTTGTTGCTGGTGATGAAGATGATGGATGGGATGATGGTATTGGATCAGGCGGGGCAGCAGGCACGTCAGGAGCAGCTGCGGGCAAAGGTGGAGCTGCTTCTACATCTGGAGGAGCCGCTGGGGGCGGAGGAGCTGTTGGAACTTCTGGGGGAGCTGCTGGTAGTGGTGGAGCTGTTGGAACATCAGGAGCAGCTGCTGGGGGTGGCAAATGGGGTGGAGGAGCTGCTTCTACATCTGGAGGAGCTGCTGGAGGTGGAGGTGCTGTAGGAACTTCAGGAGCGGCTGCTGGTGGAGGTGGAGCTGCAGGGACATCCGGAGCTGCTGCTGGCGGCGGTGGAGCTGTTGGAACTTCTGGAGCAGCTGCTGGGGGTGGCAAATGGGGTGGAGGAGCTGCTTCTACATCTGGAGGAGCTGCTGGAGGTGGAGGTGCTGTAGGAACTTCAGGAGCGGCTGCTGGTGGAGGTGGAGCTGCAGGGACATCCGGAGCTGTTGCTGGCGGCGGTGGAGCTGTTGGAACTTCTGGAGCAGCTGCTGGTGGAAGAAAGGGGAGAGGTGGCGCTGTGGGTACTTCTGGAGGAGCTGCTGGAAGATGGGGATCTGTAGGAACTTCAGGAGCAGCTGCTGGGGGTGGCAAATGGGGAGGAGGAGCTGTTAGCACTTCTGGAGGAGCCGCTGGAGGTGGGGGAGCCGTAGGAACTTCAGGAGCGGCTGCTGGGGGTGGCGGAGCAGTAGGTACTTCTGGAGGAGCAGCTGGAAGATGGGGATCTGTAGGAACTTCAGGAGCAGCTGCTGGGGGTGGCAAATATGGAGGTGGAGCTGTTAGCACTTCTGGAGGAGCCGCTGGAGGTGGGGGAGCCGTAGGAACTTCAGGAGCGGCTGTTGGTGGGGACAAATATGGAGGTGAAGCTGTTAGCACTTCTGGAGGAGCTGCTGGAAAGTGGGGATCTGTAGGAACTTCAGGAGCGGCTGCTGGTGGTGGTGGAGCAGTAGGAACTTCTGGAGGAGCTGCTGGTGGGGGGGGAGCAGTGGGAACTTCAGGAGCAGCTGCTGGGGGTGGCAAATGGGGTGGAGGAGCTGCTTCTACATCTGGAGGAGCCGCTGGAGGTGGAGGAGCCGTAGGAACTTCAGGAGCAGCAGGAAGTGGAGCTGTGGGAACTTCAGGAGGAGCTGCTGGTAGTGGTGGAGCTGTTGGAACATCAGGAGCAGCTAATGGGGGTGGAAAATGGGGTGGAGGGGCTGCTTCTACATCTGGAGGAGCCGCTGGAGGTGGAGGAGCCGTAGGAACTTCAGGAGCAGCAGGAGGTGGAGCTGTGGGAACTTCAGGAGGAGCTGCTGGTGGAGGTGGAGCTATAGGAACTTCTGGGGGAGCTGCTGGGGGTGATGGAGCTGGCAGTATATCTGATGGAGAAGCAGGAGGAAAGGAGTACGCATTGGAAGGAGACGAACTCACTGGATAATTTAGTTACCATTCACTTTGATAACCCATAGGGAATTAAAATGTGTGATTGTATACATTGCTCTTTAGTTTTTACTTGCATCTGTCTCTTCAATTTTAATTCAGAAACACACTTATTTACAATTTATATTTGTACATGCCTCCATATAGATGGATCAGCCTGCATCTTGGTTTATTATCCTCAATAGCTGTTCGATTACTTGATTTCAGTTGAATAATAAAAAGTTGATTCTGCATTCCTTCGTTTATCTTTTTTGCTTTTATCCTTTAAAATCAAAACCGGCAAAAATGGTTTTACAATTGATTGCTGCACTTCTTTTGGTAGTCAGAAATTTTAACATCAAATATAAACAAGAATTTGAGCTGAGTCAGCCGCTGGCACTGACAAATTTGCTGACTTCAAGGTTCAATACAGTCATATCTTATTTCCTTGGCCAAGACTCCAAATTATCATCTTGTAGTTTTCTTCAACGTTTCTTAACACTTTCAAAGTTTCCTATGTCTTCTCTGTGTTTCTTTTCCTTCAAAACTGAGCCACCGAATCTAGCACTTTTTCTGCACTTTCAGAAACTAGGTTTATTGAATTCTTAGGTTCTTAACGTCAGCACAGTAACTGACAATTGACAAATTAATCCACCTCATTGAGTATAACAGACATCCTCCTCTCGTTGTAACAAGGGCAACTTCTATTCACACCTTCATCTGGACAATTGAGGATCGCAGTGAAGATGCTGCATCCTATAGGAAGCCTATATGGGAGGAAAATGGGTTTAAAAACCAAAATCTGATTACTCTGTCACACCAAGAGGTCCCAGGGTTCAATCTTCGATGAGGACTGGGGACGACTTTAAATAGGGTTCGCACAGAGCAAGGCCGTTATAATTCCTTGCTCCACAAATGGGGACTAGCTCCATCCCCAGGGTGTGACTGTGGGGCGAGGAACCAGACTGTCCGGCACATAGTGGAGGAGTGCCCCATCAGAAGATACCCTCCTGGTCTGAAAGCACAATCTTCAACAGTATGGGTGGTCAGCCTCATACCAACCTATAAGTCATGGTGCTCACTCTTAAGGTCATCGATGATTTAATAGACAGTCCCACCCTGTTTGAGGGTTTCAGGTTGTTTGACTTGTACCCAACTATCACAATCCGGGGCGGTACCAATGAGCCACACCGGTGTTTTGGCACAGCATCCTATAACTCTGAGTGTCAAACTCATTAACGAGTTGAATAATGACTTACTTCAATAGACACTTTTAAAATTGGTGAAAGAGCTCGTCCCAGCGTGTTGATGGCTGAGACTGCTGAGAGGGTGCACTGTAATTAGGATAACCTGTATCTACCCTTAGTACGAGTTGCAAAACTTGAATAAAGTAAAGTTTACGGAAAACATTTAACAATGATTTCTTCCAAAATCTGCCGTTTTTGTTTCTTACACTTTATGGTCTTTGCAAAAGAGTTACACTTACAGTGATGAAGAAAATCAAGTTCAAACAATTTTGGGTATTTTCCGTAAACTTAACATTACTCAAGTTTTGCAAGTCCGGTCGATAGCTCAGTTGGTAGAGTGCTTGCATTCCATGCCGTAAGCTCGGGTTCGAATCCCACCGAGGGTGTCAGAAATGATTTCCCGTTTCGGTGTTTATTTCAAAACTCAAAATAAAATACCGGCAAGGGTTACTCAGCCTTCACAAGAAATGAGTACCAGCCCCCTCGGGAGCTGGGAAACTCCCCACTTCACTGAAGTGGTTGGCGTAAGGCCGGCCCCCTTACCTGTAAAAATAAATAGGTTCAACTCGCCACATGCGATCCCTTCGGGAATAACGCGGCAAGAAGTTACACTCTATGTGTAGCTTAGCTGCGTTTGCGTTGCGTTGCGTTGCAACTCGTACTAAGGGTACTGTTGTGCACAAAAAAAAAACAAGTCTAGGAATTGATAACTATTATAATATGCCTACGTGACTTCATACATATATCATGCATGGACAGGACAAAACACGGGTCCGCAGCAAAAAAAATTGAGATAACCAAATACGCTCACACAATAGGAGTCCCGCATTCTGGGAAGACAATGGCTGAAGTGTCCAATGGCTTTTTGTACCAAGAAGTCAGACCTGCTTTCTGAGAATTTGGAGCTCCCATTGCTAGCTCAAAAATTATATTGTAATCTAATATAAGTTGCAAGCAAAGATATGTAGCATTGGGGACTTACATTATATACATTCTCACAAGCAGACACGTGTAAATTTGCGATTGCACAAATGCACATGCCGCATGTTAACCTACAACATAAAAACCCAAATCTCCAATGAAAATATTAAATAACCCTGCAACTCCTGCCGACCTTCCTTGAAACAGGGGTGACATTGGCAAAGTGAATCATCTTCTACACCATGGGTGGTGAGCTGCATACCAACCTATAAGTTAAGGAACATAGACAATAAATTACATTTTTACAATTTACAATTAATAATCCATATAAATACCAAAACAAATACAAAATTCTAATTTAAAAAACCCTAGTCCTAGCCGCCTACATTACAGATCAACCGCTATTTCTTTCTGTCCTTACATACTTCTTTAATTTCATCCAGAGTCATAACCTTCTTCATACAAGCTTTCCTTTTATTATGACTCTGGATATTCCATTCATTCTTTATTTATACCAGAATTTTGGTCCATCCATACCTTTCTCTGTCTTCCTATACCACGACTTTAAATAATATAATAATAATATTAATTATAAACCGATTTGCAGATCTTATTGTTTCACCTTTGTGGAAGTAGGAACATTGTCTGCATTTGCAACTCAGACTACAGATTGATGGATAGACCGTGAAGTTATAATTTTTAAAACCATGCCGAGTCACGTTCGTACAGGATACAAGAGCCATTATCGGTTCTTGTCGTTTCTTGCAATAACTTTTGTCAATAGGGATTTAAGAGATCATAATATAACAAAAATATATATGCATAGGCAGCTCCATTATTATATGTGTGGGTCTTGGGACAAAGAGGCAAAAAAATCAAGATTAGGTTGCCAAGTGAAAATGAGATGGTAAAACTCAAAAGCGCCTGAATGTATAATGAAATTGTAAATTTTCAATTCCAAATTTTGGTAGGGAAGAATGACAAATGATTCCGAGTGAGATTAATAAGAAACTAAGCTACACAGATAGTGTAACTTCTTGCCTGCGTTATCCCCGAAAGGGTCGCATGTGGCGGTTCGGGACCTATTTATTTTTACGGGTCCTTACCCGTAAATAAATAAGTCCCGAACACACTAACCACTTTCAGTTGAAGTGGGGGTTTCCCAGCTCCCGGGACGGCTGGTTCTAATTTCTTGTGAAGGCTGGGTAAACCTTGAGATCAAACCCTTGCTCTCGTCATGGAATGCAAGCATTCTACCGATTGAGCTATCGACCTTTTTACGAGCTTGGTCGTCGTCGCTACAAAGCCGGAAAAAAGTCTGTAAAAATATTTTTTATAGTGAGGTCAGAACATTTTTTTTTTCATTTTTATCGGCTCCTATAGGTCTACCGTTCTTAGCAATCAATTACAAAATATTTGTTAATACACAAACCATACAAAATATTTGTATGCCTTTTCCCTGGCAACCCGGCCGGGTGACGACACAATTTTGTCTATGCCTATTCACGTGCGGACTTAATTGTAATCTTGTATCCAGAAAAAAATCGCTAGTACTAGAAAACGTTTCTAAGCTGTTTATTGTACGCAACTTTTGACTGTGTTTTCCCCGACGTGGTTGCACTTACAAAGCATGTGGGACCTATTTATTTTCACAGGCCTTTACCTTGGCCCTTTACAATAGCCTACTTAATTTGTTCATATTCATTGTTATTTTTTATCTCTTAGTTTTTTTCACGAATTGTCTTGCTTTACTAATAAGTTGGTATGAGACTGACTTCCATGTTGTAAAAAATGTATCACTTATCCAATATCCCCACTGTTTCAAAGATGGGTTGCAAAACTTGTAGGGCTTATGCTCATTTGAGACTTACGTATTTTTTTACAAATACACCTGCAGCATGTGTAAGTGCGAACTTACACGATTCTACCTGTGGGCATGTATTAAATGCTATAGGCCTATTGCAAAATCTCCAATCAATATTTGATTGACACATCAAGTTTTATTGATTAATTCTGGTAAGGACCTTGGTTAAATATTTCTCGGAAGTGGGTAATAATATGATGGAATTTGAACGGGAAAGATGATGTGCATCAGCTGATTTACGTATATGCAACCAAATTTTTGATTTGATGTGAAGTTTGGTTATGATTACATCTTTAAAACTTAGACTTGAGAATTATAGATTAAATATTTGACCGACTTTGACATACAACTTCGTATCATCAATTTACTGCATACATAATGTCGTAAGTCCGTGGAGGATCACGCTTAGACATGCTGTTGTAGACATGTAACCAGGTTTCTTTGTGTGTTGCCTCTGTGTTTGGATGCGTTGTCCTTTTGTTAAGCATTTAACAGTACCAATGATAAATTATGTTTTTCTCCGTCATTTTCTGCTTTTTTGAAAACCAAATGGCGACATTTTTTACTTCTGTGTTACTTCTTATTTATCTAAAACAGTCATAATCTAAAATCTATGTTACATTTAAAATTAATATGAAATGCATTGCCATAATCAGACACGTATAAGTTCGCGCTTACGCATGCCGCACGTGGACCTACGATATAAAACCCAAATCTCAAATGAGCATAAACAGTGCAACTTTTGCCGACCTTCCTTGAAAAAGGGGTGACATTAGCAAAGTGAACAAGTTTTTTACAGCATGGGTGGTCAGCCTCATACCCTATTACCATACCTATTAGTCAAGGATCCAACAGTGACAACGCTTATTTTTGGACACGAATCGCTATCTCGTCGCCTTAAGGCCGTAAGGAATTTAGCAGAACCTTTTTATTCATACCTTACCATTTTTTACGCAACATTTCTTTCATAAAAAACTTAACAATGCCTTCGTGATCACTGCCTTGTGGAAAGTACCATTTTTATTGCACTTATTTATTTTGCTTTTAGCAAAAAAAGGGTCTAGTTTTATTGTCGAGATCTCAAAACGTCAATTTGCGCCCCTATGCTCAAAAAAAGGGTCCTTTGTTCGGAAGTACGGGTAGAATTCTATGCAGTATTACATATGCTTAGAAAATAATTTAAGCTTGGTGAAAAATTGGAAAATGAATACGGCCAATCGTTCAGTTGAAGAAACCATGATTTTGAAAGATGTCACATTGAAAATATTAAAAAAAACATTTATACATTAAATAAAGTTTTAAACTTTCACTTTCATGGTCAGTGTTCAACTGCTGTTGCCAAAAGCAAACGGAGGATAAAGGTACCCCGTCGCTTCGAGCCTTGAAAATGTTCCCCGCTGTAGGGAATGAAAAGTCGGCAGACAAAATAACTGCAAGTAGAACATGGTTCAACCCGAGAAAAACTATATCATATGTATACATTGTTTGTTTCCTAGATTGTTTTTTTTTTAAATGGCATCTGGAATCTGCGAAAATAAAAATCTAACTAGGTAAATATAACATTGGTCATTTTATCATAAATTGTTCATATCATTTTACGTAATAAAAACTGGTAAAATAATGGATTTTAGGATTTTTACATGCACTAAATACCACTCACAGTCAATCACAGTGTTTACCAAAATGAATAAAAGAGAGGAGGGCGTCGTATAAGCTACGAGTATGTAAAAAAGTTATGACAAAACTATGTTGATTTTTTTAAACTAAATCTGATAAAATGAAACTTTGTAGTTATTCCACTGTTGGCGCTCAAAGCTTTTGCAAATTCATTCCTTGACTTATAGGTTGGTATTCGGCTGACCACCCATACTGTAAAAAATGGTTCACTTTGCCAATGTCACCCCTGTTTCAGGGAAGGACGGCAAGAGTTGCAGGGCTTATGTTAATTTGAGATTGGGTTTTTATAATGTAGGTCCACATGCGGCATGTGTTAGCGCGAAATTATACATGTCTGCTTGTGGGAATGCATTTAATATAAATCTTAAATGATATATATCCTTGCAGCTTAGATTAGATTAGATTAGATTACCTTTTCCCTTTTACCATGGATACATTTTTTGCAATTTTTCCACCCTTGATTTTTAAATGTCAACATCGTAACCTTTTGAAATCGTTAATTGTCCCTTTGTATTTTTTACTTGCTTTTTTAAAGAAATCCAAGTATATGTATTTTAATGGATCCATTATTATCCAAAATTCTATTGTTCCTATCTTCGCTGTTAAATAAAAATAAAAATTCCGAAACCTAAGTGATAATGTTAAAAATAAGTCATACAGAATCAAAGCCAGTAATCTAATTTTTTTCTACAATAAGAAAAATGTATTGAAAGCAAGGGAATAATTTTCTGTTTTTGTATATTACATTAATTTAATTTTCGAAAAACCCTAGATTGCTGACTTTGCTTCTATACGACTCAAATGGTCCCTTATTTTTAGATAGTAGCTTCAAATACTTAAATATTGTTATGTAAATAACAAATAGGTACATAAAAATGTTAGGTAGTTAGAGGTGGCGAAGGGTGGCATACAAGCCGGTTTCCATCGTCTTCCCTTTTAAAATGATTTAACAAAGTAGTTAAAAAATATAGGCACAAAGTAAAAAAATACATTTAAAACCAAAGAAACAATACGTATTTTTCCCCCATTGAAATCATGCAGTCTACTTTATTATCATTTCTGCCTCGTTTTAAACGGGAAACCTATGGAAACCGGCTTGTATGGCACCCTTCGCCACTGGTAGGTAGGTGTATTAGTTATAGTCAATGAGAGTTGGAGTAATTATTATAGGTACCTAGGACATTCAATTATGTACCTACTGGAAGCTTTATGTTCCGAAAGGTTCCAGGAAAATTGGCTTCTAGTAACTACTGTCTTTGAGAGTATAAAGGGCTGCAAGCGGCTTGCAAGAGTGAGTCCTAATACGACGCTCTGCTTTTGAACAAGAAAGACAGTATGAGTGAAAGTTAACCAACTGTGAAATAAATGTAAATTGCTAAGCCATAAATATGAATTGTTAAAAATAAATTTAAATTGTTAAATAAATCTAAGTGTAAAATCCTTTAAAGAAGACAGGTTTTTTTAATTTGAAGACTTTTCGAACCCTAAAAACACAACAATATAAACTTGTATATAACTAGGAACTACCGCACCCTTGGATGCATTTTTTTCTTCGTATAATAAGATTCATCTTGATCCCTCCGACCTTCAGAACCTTTTATATCGAAAGCTACAGAAAAAAAATACACCTGAACACATCTGGAAGTTTCACCCTTAAATAAAAGGTTGCAAGATCCGTAATCCCGTGACAGTGAAATCATAAATATGGAACCTGTACTTACATTCAATTTTAACAATAATAGTGTATTTATTTATTTCCAGATTGGGGGTGAAATGAGAATTTGGTGTCAGGAAAAAAATTGAAGGATGAAAGTTATAAAGGATTCTAAAAAAATCGTTTTCTGATTTTACGGTTTAATATACTGCTACGAACCTTCGTGCGACTGTACATGCATGCATAGAACAGTCTGGCACTAGTATAATCCATGGTAGTATTAGTGCATACGTGATCTTTATCACGCTGGTGGAACGTTTCGGTGTTGGAATCATCCACTATGTCTGAGAACAGTCGAGAACCGTCCGTATGAACGAGTAAAAATGTGGGCGGCGATGGTGTGCAGGCAGGTGTTGATAAAACATTGAGCCGGAAAGTTCGAAAGCCAGACCTAGAAATTAATTGTGAACTTAATTGTGTAAAATAAATTTTGTTGAAATAACTAATTGCAGTTTAATTAAAAGAGAACCCAGTAAAAGCATAAGAATACTTTTCCTTTATTTGCTATAACTGTTCTTGCCTCTCATTTATCCAGATCTGCAGGTGTAAACCTGCATCTCCAAGGTCGCTTTTGGGTTCCCGATAGACCCAAGACCCCGAAATCCCGTCTGACAGGTTGCCTATTCAAATCCACCCACGGGATCTTGGCCTTTGTCATCAGAAACACAAAAGAAGGACCTTGCAGTGTTGGGGTCTATTTATTTTTTGCTCCTTGTCGTCTTGTAAACCGATGATTGATTTTTATTATTAAGATTTGAGCGTCTGCATTCATTTATTTTAAAAATATTTTTCGATCAATAATCTAACATTGTAACTGTAGTACTTTTTCATTAAGAGTAACTGTAACTCTGCCGCCATTCCGCTAGGGGTGGCCTGAGCCTCTGTATAGCTGCGTCCATTTCTTCCTATCCTTACACACTTCTTTAAATTCATAAATATCCATCACCTTCTTCATACGTATTATATTTTTACGTTCACTTTGTATATCCCATTCTTTCACAATCACTCCATACTTTTCTCGGTCGTCTGTATATATACTTTGTCAGTCTATCATCGTTCATTCTTTCTACATGCCCCAACCATATCTATAATAATCTATCTATAATCTAAGTTGCAAAGATGTTCATATATACATTTGAAGATACCGGCAAGGTTTACTCAGCCTTCACAAGAAATGAGTACCCTCGGGAGCTGGGAAACCTCCACTTCAAATGAAGTGGTTGGCGCAAGGCCGGCCTCGTTACCTGTAAAAATAAATAGGTTCCACTCGCCACATGCGAAACCCTTCGGGGATAACGCGGCTAGAAGTTACACTATATATGTAGCTTAGTTGCGCTTTAAAGCTCATATCAAATGCATGTACACAAACAAACACGTAGTCCGCACTTACAAATGCTGTATGTGTACTTACAAATAAAATCCAAACCTCAAATGAACATAAGCCCTACAACTTTTGCCGACCTTCCCTGACACAGGGGCGACATTGGCAAAGTGGACCATTTTTTACAACATGGGTGGTCAGCCTCATACCAACCTATAGTCAAGGAATCCGATTTTGAGAAATCGATTTTTGGAATATCGTAGATGAAGGAATGAGGTCCGAGCATTCAAAATATCCCTATAATGTGATGTCATCCATAATTCGAGTATCTACATATAATCTAAATCGCAAATATACAGTATGGGTGTTAAGTGGTAAGACTTTCCACTATACATGCAGCTTAGTTACTTAGTTAACAGAATCCATCCATCCTCGACATAAAAATTTATTTATTTTACATAAATAAACACAAAAAATATAATAAATCTCTTTTTTGAGAGCCTGCCTTGGTAAGGGCAGTAATATTCTGTTATGGGGTGGTTTTGGTCTTGCGTACTAGGAATCCTTTGTTCCCATCGCTACCCCATGTGCCAAGGGATGAAATTTCGATAATAAAAAAGCCGTATTTCACCCCGATGGCCTTCGAGAGACCCGGCTGGGGTCTACTCCTGTAAATTAAAAGACCCAAGGTCTGAAATGCTATCGGGAACGTAATGCAGTAAAAGCTTTTTGGTCGACAACAAAGGAATGACTTCAAAATATGCCATTGTTTCCAAATATTAAACATGTTTATATTATCTAGATTTTCAGCAGTTACTTCGTGAAAGTTCATTTTAATACAATAAAATAAAAATTGCTTTGTTTTAATGTGAATTACAAACAAAGCAATTTTTATTTTATTGTATTAAACATGTTTATGTTGTAAGTTTATTTATTCAAAGAAATGGCGGTTGATCTATTACGTTGGCGGCTAGAGCTAAGACTAGGTGTTGTAAAATTATAATTTGACTTATACATAGGTTGGTATGCGGTATGACCACCCATGCTGTAGAAAATTGTTCACTTTGCCAATGTCAGCCCTGTTTCAGGGAATGTCAGCAAGAGTTGAGTGCTTATGTTCATTTAAGATTTTAGTTTTTATATTGTAATTCCACATGCGGCATGTTAAAGCGTGAACTTCTACGTGTCTACTTGTGAAAATGCATATAATGTGAATCCTGAATGTAACATATCTTCTCAACTTAGATTAGATTAGATTAGATTTATCCAGTTGGTATGCAGTTAGCTCAAATTTGAATATGGAACTTTTTTCACGGTAGAAAAACGTCACGCATGTTTAGGACAACAGTCTTTAGCAACGCAATAAAAAAATCGTAACTAAGCTACACATATAGTGTAACTTCTTGCCGCGTTATTCCCGAAGGGGTCGCATGTGGCGAGTTGAACCTATTTATTTTTACGAAAAGGGGGCCGGCCTTACGCCAACCGCTCCCGAGAGGGCTGGTACACATTTATTGTGAAGGCTGAGTAAACCTTGCCGGTATTTGATTTTGGGGTTTGAAAGAAACACCGAAACAGGAAATCATTTTTGACACCCTCGGTGGGATTCGAACCCGAGCTCACGGCATGGAATGCAAGCACTCTACCAACTGAGCTATCGACCGGACCAAGCAACAAATTACAAAATATTCGTTTGCCTTTTCCCTAGTAACCTGACCGGGTGACGTCTAAATTTTACTCATGTCAATTCATACGCGGAGTCCGTTGGCGATCGGGTCGACAGAGTTTGAGGAAAGATCGGCAAAAGTTGCAAGGTTTATTTTCATCTAAGATTTTATACATGGAGCAGATGTAAACGCCTTAAATCTTACAAGTGATGCATGTGAGCATGCATTCAATATGAATCTCAAATGTTAATATGTCCTTGCAACCCATACTATAGATAGATACAAAATCATAAAAGTAAGGTGAAAAGAAAATGATCAGACTTGAGGAATGAAAAAAAAATATCACAATGTGGACGACTTAGATTATAATAGATGATCGCCAATTCTTCTTCTTCTTCTTGTGCCACTTTTATCGAAGATCGGCAATCATCATGGCTATTTTAACTTTAGATGCTGCGGTTCGAAACAGGGACTTTGTTGCTTCTGCCGAACCACTGTCGCAGGTCTTTCAGCCACGATGTCCTTCGGCGTCCCTGAGATTTTCTCCCCTCAATCTTACCCTGAATGATAAGATGAAGGAGATGGTACTTCTCATTTCTCATAATGTGACCGAAGTACATAAGATTTCTGTGCGTAATGGTAAGCAGGAGCTCCTTTGTAGTGCGCATTCGTTCACGCCAAGAGATCCGAAGCATTTTTCGGTATAGACACATCTCGAACGCTTCAAATCGTCTCTCCAGTGCCTGCATGAGAGTCCATCCCTCCATACCATAAAGAGCGATTGGGAAGACATAGCACCTCACTATGCGCTTCCGGAGTTTAAGGCTCAAATTTCGGCACAACAGTACTTTGCTCAATTTAGCGAAGACATTTCGGGCTTGCTCTAGTCTGCTTCTGACTTCTTGACACATTTCCCACTTTTCGTTGACCACACATCCCAGGTACCTGCAACTAGTGCACCTTTCAATGTTTTCGCAATCTAGTTCTGCATGTCGCCGATAGAAATGACTAAAAGAAAAAGAAGAAGTTGTTTATTTATTATCGCCAAAAAATATTTCTATTTTAGTCCCCTGTCCTACACACTGCAAAATTTATTGCACATAATCTTTTCGCACGAAATTTTACGAGATTTTCGCTCGTAAAGTTGCATACAATTTCAAACGGCCCCCTATTTTTAAGCATATACATAATATCGTGGACATAAATATAAAAATATATCGTATACAATACATAGAGTGCTGCATGTGGTCGTAAACACTTTTGAATTATCTTCTGGATCCTTCTACCGCCTGACAAAGGGTGTGATTATTGACTGCAAGATCTGGAAACTGGAATCGTAAAAATGCGGCCATCAAATAATGCGACTACCAAAAAAAAATGGTGATCTTTTGCTGCTTTTCTCAACGCTAATTCAAACAATTAAATATACTGCTGTCTTCTTAATCCTGTTCCTCATTGATGAAGTTTGTGATCGTCATGGAAGAAACAACTCTTCTCCAGTTCTCTCTTGACTTGGCTACCGTTCTAGAAAAACTGTTCTAAAATTCATTACAATAACTTTATTACATCAATCTGGGACTTCTAAAACGTGACGACATACTTACGTGCTACGAACCACCTGTGAGAAGTGTCTCCAGTGACTAGCGGCAGCCACTGCATTGTCGTTTCCTTGAAGCAGGTCCGTCAGAGTGCATTTTTCACCGATTGAAGGGCACATTGAGAAATGTGCCGAGTCCTGGATATCCCCGCAGCCACATAGATTGTCCTGTCCATGGACCATGATCAAATGAAAGTTTTCCTGGATAAGAAAGCAAGTAGACACTGTATCTTGCACAACGGTCTGCCACAGGGATCGATGTTTTCCCCTTCACTATTCATCTTGTATGAGTGTGGTAAAAACGAGTATGAAAATGGTAAGAAGAGATAGTTTTGGTATATAAAATAAATTTAAGATTAACAGCTGACATAAAGATTGTCCAAAAGTAAGTGTGGAAGGGAAGACCGAGGAAAAAAAGATTAAAATCAAATAAGATCAAATAAGCAAAATAGCAAATGACTAGAATCTGTAGAGTGAGAAAAAGAGAAGGGCGCATTAAGAGAGATGAATGTCGGGGAGTGTGCTGGGATAGAACAAATTGGAGACACTTCTGTGGAGGTACTGGGCACCATTAGCGAAATGGCATCCGTGTACAAGAACAATAACATCAGATATTCTTCCAGATTTAGCTATTACCTTATCAACTTGCATTAATTCATTTCCATTGATGTTTCAAATGATTATATCCAGAATTATCAATACACTTAACAAGCATATGTATATTTTATTATATTGTATACTCGTATCCTATGGTACCTACCCTTACGTTTGACATTTTATACTCCATCCAAAAATGTTACTGAACCTGTAACAGCGTGTCTAGCGAGTGTTTTAGATTTAGTATTTTTTTAGTGATACGCTACACCTGAGTTAAAACGTACAGTTTTGTATTGAGTAGGTACATTCGATAGGGTGGCAGTCCCCGCAATTGGCCACCCCCACCGCTGTTGCTATGCGAGCTTAGCCGAGCATTGCCGAAGCGCTGTGATCGGTTACCAGGCGAATATTGCCGAAGCCCCTGTGCAAAACTTTCCACAGCGCTTCACCTAAAATTGTATGGGAATTAAAAAACGCTCAGAGCGATGTTTTAGTATACAAGTGTATACTTTTGGTGGATTTAAACGTAACTCTATAATATAATGCTCTACTAATGGCTTCTGAAGCGAGCTCAAAAATATAATCATCTGTAATGTAATGTAGGTACACTTAAAATTTATTCCGAGTATTGATTTCTTTTGTTTACAAATAAACCATCGATACAAATAAAAGATTATCTATGCAAATAACAGTTGTTTTGATTGAAGTTCGTTGTCTTTTATATAATATTTAAAATCGTACACTGTACTGTACTGTATCCTGCCGCCGTTCCACTAAGGGTGGCCGGTACCTCCGCAGATGCACCTCCACTTTTTTCTGTCCTTTCTGACACACCAGTACCTATTCATTGATTTATAGGTTGATATGGGGCAGAACAACCCTACAGTAAAACATGGTTCTCTTTTCCAATGCCACGTCTTTTTCAGGGTAGGATGGTAGGAGTTGCAGGGTTTATGACCATTTCAGTTAAGAATACATATTTCGTATCGTTAAAACATCAGTATTTTGCCACTTAATTAAGATTTATTAACCGACAAAAAGATTTAATCAGTTATTAAAACATTTCGAGAATCTCATACTTTTCGTTAGACAAGGAACCCAGCGTAATCCAGGAATCGCAAAATATTGGTTTGCCTTTTCTCTAGCAACCCGGCCGTGTGACGTCACAATATTTTTATCCTTATTATTTGTGCTTAGGCCATTTCAGAGCCATTTTATAGATTCACATCTAATTGTACAATGCACATCTACTGAATAAATAACAATACTGAATATCTAATCTAATCTAATCTAAGTTGCAAAGATATGTTACATTGGAGATTCACATTACATGCATTCTCACAACCAGACACGTACAAATTCGCGCTTGCACATGCCTCATGTGAACCTACAACATAAAAACCAATCTCTAATGGACATACACCCTGCAACTCTTTCCGTCCTTCCCTGAAACAGGGGTGACATTGGCAAAGTGAACCATTTTTACAGCATGGGTGGTCAGCCGCATACCAACCTATAAGTCAAGGAACATACACGACAAATTTCATTTTTTTAAATCAATAAATAAAAATATATTATATGGACATCAAAAACTAAAACATAAAACAAATTTCACTTTAATAAACCCTAGCCGACAAGATTACAGATCAACTGCCATTTCTTTCTGTCCTTACATACTTCTTTCATTTCCTCCAGAGTCATAACCTTCTTCATACAGGCTCTTATCGCGAATACACAAAACAAAATGTCGTGGCTAGAGGTGGCCGTTTAAACGAAAAGCAGTTTAAAATAGCTGCTTTTTATTTTAAGCAACTAAGCGCGCGTACAATTTAAACGAAAAGTCGTTTTGAAAAAAAAGCGTATAAAAAGTTGCTTCTGCTAATTTTGATTTAATTAAAATTTAATTCATTTAGTAGTTTCAGTTTTTCCATATTTACTCAAAAACTATTGACATTATTGAAAATTTTTTGAGTATTAAACCTAAACAATGTATAGTTCTGTAAGTTAAAAGCAAAAAAAAAATCCAAAATACAGCACACACGAAAAAAAAGCTAAAAATGTAAAAAATACGCGTTTTTTTAAATATTTTTTTGTGGTGGCAATTCTTAAGTTATATATTTTGTTTAAGCTTTATAATTAAGAAAAAAAATTAATAAACATGCTTGATTTTTTTCATTACTGTAACTATTTTCCTAAGACCATAAAGTGTAAGAAACAAAAACGGCAGATTTAGCTTTATAACACGCCATTAGCGTTTGAAAAAGCGTTTAAAAAAAGCAGAAGCAACTTTCGTTTTTCGTTTCGTTTTAAACGCAGCAAAGTTTTCGTTTTAACGGTCTATGGTCTTAGGAAAATAGTTACAGTAATGAAAAAAATCAAGCATGTTTATTAATTTTTTTTCTTAATTATAAAGCTTAAACAAAATATATAACTTAAGAATTGCCACCACAAAAAAATATTTAAAAAAACGCGTTTTTTTTACATTTTTAGCTTTTTTTTCGTGTGTGCTGTATTTTGGATTTTTTTTTTTGCTTTTAACTTACAGAACTGTACATTGTTTAGGTTTAATACTTAAAAATTTTTCAATAATGTCAATAGTTTTTGAGTAAATATGGAAAAACTGAAACTACTAAATGAATTAAATTTTATACTTACAATAAACCCAAAAAACGAAAAAACGCTTTTTAAGCTGCTTTTTTTAAAAAGCGTAAGCGTTTTTTCGTTTTTTTTACTAAGCCGTTTTTTCCATCTCTAGTCGTGGCGCCAAGTATCCGTGGTAATCTAATCTAATCTAAGTTGCAAATATATGCAACATTAAAGATTCACATTATATGCATTTTCACAAGCAGACACGCACACACACACACACACACACACACACACACACACACACACGCACACACACACACACACACACACACACACACACACACACACACACACACACACACACACACACACACATACAGACGGACGTTTTTGAAAGATAGTGTTTTTTGGCATGTCCTGCACCAGGACAACTCATTTCCGTAAAAACCTCGAAATTTTTTTTTCACACCAAATCATAACTTTCTTTATAGCCTTCAGCTATAGCAAGAAAGTAAAAATTGATTATTTTTCAATAAAAAATAAAAAAATAAAAGAAATTAAAAACTTTGTTTTATTCCACTTTTATTGTTTTTGAGTAATACAAATATTTTCGGAATTACTTCCATCTTCGGGTAACTTACCATGCGGTAAGTTACCCGAAGCCTAAAACTCTTTTAGAACCGCCATTTCTTTCTGTCCTTACATACTTATTTCATTTCCTCCTCATGTTTTTATTGTTTAATCAACG
The DNA here is from genome assembly GCA_951799405.1 of Agapetus fuscipes. Classification (NCBI taxonomy): domain Eukaryota; kingdom Metazoa; phylum Arthropoda; class Insecta; order Trichoptera; family Glossosomatidae; genus Agapetus; species Agapetus fuscipes. The sequence goes on along the minus strand of OX637351.1, from coordinate 10,543,611 downwards.
TTTTCCGTCAATATTTACGTATTCTATTAATAAATACGGGTCAAATTGATATAGTAGTGATGCGAGGAGAGTAAATTGATATCAATAACAACACTGCAATGCCACCAAACGAATTGCTGCCACAAACAAAGTTGATTGGGTAAGTCGAAAAGGGACTACGAAATAATGAATTTGGTAACTAGCAGCTATCATAGCCCCTTCTGGACGCCAGCCTCATTTATAGGGTAATTTTATAGCTACGCTTCATTGACATGATATGGGTGGCCAACAAAGGAAGAATGCTGTGAAGCTATGTACTAGTATTATAATGCTGTGTAGAATGCGTGCGTTGGCAAGAACGGCATCGCTCACCCTAAAATACTAGCGATAGAGATAGCAACCGACTGAATTACGATTATCTGTTCTGAAACATTTTTTCAGTTCTATTTATACGCACGCAAACGCAACTAAGCTACACATATAGGGTAACTCAACTCTCTTAAAATCACCCATTGACCAACTCGCAACTCGTAATTGCAACTCGCATGGGTTAAAAAAAACTCCCGTGGACTGTTCCTCAGTTTTATTTTTATTTTCACTGGGAATCAGTTTTATTTTCACTGGGAATATTATCAATGGTATTATTAACTGGCAAAATGATACTTCCAGATAAAGAAAAGCACACTCGCAACCAAAGAACAGTCACTCGCAATTTGCGAGCCAGCGAGTAGAATTGTGGAGGGTTGGTGTAACTTCTTGCCTGCGTTATGCCCGAAGGCGTCGCATGTGGCGATTCGGGACCTTTTTATTTTTACGGGTAAGGGGGCCGGCCTCACACCAACCACTTTCAGTTGAGTGAGGGTTTCCCAGCTCCCGGGAGGGCTGGTTCTCATTTATGTGAAAGCTGAGTAAACCTTGAGATAGAACCCTTGCTCTCGGCATGGAATGCAAGCATTCTACCAATTGAGCTATCGAACTTTTTACGAGCTTGGTCGTCGTCGCAAGACCCAGTTGCTGTAAGGCTGGATGGACCTTTGACGACCGGTTCATTGGTAAAGGTGTATGATTTTTCAACCCAGCGAAGAGCAAATTTGAAAATATAAATGGTATATTTTTTGTACTCCGCCGGGATTCGAACCCACAACCTTCCATTCAAAATCCGAAGTGTTACCACTGAATGATATATATCTTTGTAGCTTAGATTTAGATTTTAGGTGATGAAACTGCAAAATAGTATATCAAATAATGCAAGGGCGATTGTCGGCAGTAATTCTGCAAATAATGACATCATATTCTGCATGGCAACAGAAATATTGCATCACCGGAGTGCTGCGCTACACACACACTGATACACATTCCTGTTTATATTATTCTCTTCGTACATTGGGGGTAAGGTAGGGGATGGCATCGATATATAGAACAGGATGGGCTAAGAAATCAATCCCTTGAGAATTAGAAATACGCTACCCCACTCATCATACAAAAATCCAAATTCAGTCTATTAAACCTTCCAACTGTCAACAATGTGTTACCTAATTGGAAAAAAAATCCATATAAATGCCAAACTGGGTATTTTCTAAACGTGCCAAAAAAAAGAGAGTAAATGTTATAGAACATGGAATAATATTTTACTTTAATCACTATTCTATATGATTACGTTGATAAATTTTATTATTCATTTGTCGAAATATTTTGCTCGCAAAATTGACAGCCATTTCTAGAACTAGTGATGTTCAAAAATATATAGGTAGGTACTTGCTTCTTCAAGTACCTATGTAACTTCTATGCTCGCGGTAATAGATACTTGTGAAAATCATCCCGTACACAATGAGGTGGGAACATTTTTGAATTCGAAATATATCAGATATTTTCAACAACGCTAGTAACAAATACCGTTACCATAGTGATTTCATGGGTTTCCATGGTGATATGTGCATAGATTGAAGACAAAGTAAAGACACGTTGTTAACATAAAAAAAAACAAAACATTTCATATGTCGTGAGCGAGACAGCACTATTAACAATGTATGGTGTCAAAGACGTTGTATCATGCCGATTGGTACTAAATCACATTCATAGCCCCTCGATTGAATATTCCTCCATGAGGGGTTGGTATATTCCTGTACTCCACCCCTCGGCTGGAGAAAGGGACGCAAATATCTGACGGTGAATGGAATGTAAGAGGGTGCGAGAGAGGTGCAATGAAGTGTGCGATGCTTGCCAAAAACGGACATGATTGTTGATGTGTTTGTAGAACAAAGGAAATTTTTAAATGGTCTATTTATGTTTTTTTTAGTGAAAATATGCTATGTATTAGTGTACTTTGCCAGTGTAACCTCTGTTTCAGGGAAGGTCGGAAAGAGTTGCAGGGTTTATGCTCATTTGAGATTGGGTTTACATGCGGCATGTGCAAGCGC